>JAUMIR010000002.1:348968385-351880885 GCA_030847615.1 Gambelia wislizenii
TCCCAGGTAACATATCCATCATCCATGCTGGCTGGGGGATTCTTTGTTACTATGTCCTACAATCCTCTCCCTATAATATCTCATAATATGCAATATTGGTCACTTTAAGAAGTCTAGTAGACTGGAGTGGACCAGAAGTGAGGTCACATGTTCACAAGGACCTAAGCAAACACACCCAAATTAGAATTATGAGAAGCCCCTAGCAAACAACACATTAAGGAGTTATGGTCTAATTCCTTCTTGGGCACCTTGGCCATGAGTCACACATCATAAACAATCAAGTGACCTACACACCTCATATTCCTAGGAAATATCCCTCAACATTCCTTCCTATCCTACAATACGAGGTTGTCATAAACCCACCAATTCCAATCTCTCAGCCATTAACAGCAATCAGCCAAGTTTCAATTTCCCTTGTTTAAAGGGTGGAAAATTCATCTAAGTTTTGTTCAAAGCCCAAATACCGCTTCAGGACATGAAATACAGTATAAATATTAGTCCCAAACAATAGCAAGGTGTGCCAATGTGGATGACACCTCGCCACTCTCTTTGTTGGCATGCCCAGATCAGACTCCATTGCCACCCTCAGATATCTGTACAAGCTTCTTTGCTACTTCAAAAAACTGGTAACTATTGCCCTATCTCCTGAATCTATTCCTCTATCCAACCTTTCTGCCTTAAACTCTTTGATAGCCTTGTGTGGTTCTTGTGAATGTGACTTGCATGTGTGAATGCTTCTGTGTTATTTTCCGACAAAAAAACCAAAACATTTTATTTCACTTTTACTGGAGTTCTCTGCAGTTAGTACTGGTATACATAGGTGAAAAGGTTCCAAAGTTACCTGCCTCTCACAGCATTCAATTTGAGCTAATCATAATTCCCCAAAATACTAATATCGCTATCGGGCTCTAAAGCACCCCCACCTATTTGGATAACATCTTAGGCCTATGGTCCAAACAAATAATTTTTCCAAGCTCTGAGAATTGTTTAATTGGTGCATGATTTTATTTTTTATTTTTTTATGGTGGTGGTGGGGGGTATGTATATTGGCTGCTAAAATTAGTGTGCAGCATTTTTCTACCCAATATTCAAGATACACTCTAGGTGTACCCATTTATTTATTTTGGCTTTAATGTCAGATTCCTGCTTTCAGTATTTTGTAGATGAAACAGAGACACATACTTTGAAAAAGATTATTATGATTCCAGTGGTCTTTGGCTGAGCCATTATAACTGGAGTTGTCCCTTCATATTCTCGTGTTTCACATTCGAGGTTTTGCATATTCACGTTTTGTAGCTACTGATTGAATATGTCAACAGTATTGTTATTGCAAGACCTTGTCCTCCTTCTCCTCACTCTCCTGTCTGGAAAAAACACAATCTCCATACCCAAATGATTCTGCAGGATTTGCAAAGGCCCTTGGCAGGAAGACTGCCTCCACTCCCATCCCATCCCCACCCCATCCTCTCCTTTCTCTTCCTCCACTCCAGCCAACAACGTTGACTGTTTCTCCCTTTCCTGCATTTGAATGACAGTGGACTTTTAAGGTGATGTAGCAAGGTTTAGCTCCAGATCATGGTGCACAATTCATACCACTTTGGATTCCAGCTGAGAGGAAGAGGAAACATGGGGTGTTGTTGCTTGGCCAGGCAGAGGGAGAAGGAGGTGAGGGTAGGAACATTTTGTGTGCCCAAGAACTGTTGCTGCCGCTGCGACGGAGATTGTGCTTTTCACTTCAATTTGGGGGGAGATGGGGTGGAATAAGTTTTTTAAGGTGCCGCAGGTCGGTCTGGGTGCCAGGACAGCACAAGACATGGAGTGTTTTTTTTGCAAGGATAGGAGGATGGAGAGAGTTGTGGTTTGGTTGGTGGTTGCCATGACAGCAGCAGCTGCTACTAACATTTTATTTAGTGGAGGGTGGCAGAGGGACTTTGCAAATCAGCTGAGGCATTGTGCAAAGGCAGGAAAGGGAGGTTATGGCAGTGCTGTTGGCGGGAGAGGAGAATACAGCATGTTTGGGGTGGGGCTTCATTTATTTGTGTTTTTTTCCACTTTTGTGGTTGTGGTCTGCCCCTAACCGCCATGAATATGAAGGGACAACTGTATATGCAACACACAAGGCTCTTCTTCAATTGCTGCATTCTATATCCATTTACCTCAGTCTGTTTGACTTTTTATCCAAAGCAAATTACATTAGTAAACCTAACATGGCATTTTTGTTTTTTCCCTTGAAACTTTAGATGTTCAGTAGAATATTTAACCTTACAGTTGATTGCATTTATTTTTTAAAAGCTGCAGCTCAAAAGCAAATTGAGTGATATTTATATAAATAGTTTTATTTAAACATCTAAGTTTTGCTACCTAAAAAACCATACAAAGCAAAAGACACACACACACACAAAAAAAACACACTGAAGAAAAACACTAAACAACAATCCCACCCATCCCCAATATATCCCAATACATCCCCAATATATCTAGACCCATTTCAAACTGGCTTTAGGACAGGATTTGGTGTTGAGACTGCCATGGTTGCATTGACCAACGACCTGCGTCTGAGCATCGACAGGGGTAGTGTGACCCTGTTGGTACTTTTAGACCTCTCAGTGGCTTTCGATACCATAGATCATAGCATCCTCTTGGATTGCCTGAGTGGGTTAGGAATCAGAGGCACTGTGCTCCAGTGGTTCCGGTCCTTCCTCTTGGGCAAGTCCCAGAGGGACAGCTGCTCCAGCAGAAAGGAGCTTACTTGTGGCATTCTGCAAGGTGCCATCCTGTCCCCGATGCTGTTTAACATCTATATGAAGCCGCTGGGTGAGATTATTCGGAGTTATGGGGCTGGGTGTTATCAGTACGCGGATGACACCCAGATCTATTTCTCCTTGTCCCAATCGCCGGCCTTGAATTCCGATGGCGTTTCTCCTCTTAATGATTTTCTTAAAGCAGTAGTGGGCTGGATGAGGAAAAACAGATTGAGATTAAATCCGGACAAAACGGAGGTGCTCACGGTAGCGGCCCCAAAACCAGGAGTTGGGTTGCAACCTCCAGTCCTGGCCGGGGTCAAGCTCTCTGTTAAGGACTGTGTTTGCAGTCTGGGGGTGCTCCTTGATTCATCGCTTCAGATGACTAGTCAGGTGAATGCGATGGTCAGGAGCGCCTGTTATCAGCTTCGGCTGATACACCAGCTGTGCCCTTTCTTGGAAGTAAGGGACCTCGAGACTGTGGTGCACGCGCTGGTAACCTCTCATCTAGATTTCTGCAATGCGCTCTACATGGGGCTACCCTCATGCTTGGTCCGGAAACTTCAGTTGGTACAAAATATGGCAGCCAGAGTGGTCTCGGGAACATCTCGGAAAGACCATATAACTCCAGTATTGAAATCTTTCCACTGGCTGCCTATCAGTTTCTGGGCCCAGTATAAGGTGTTGGTTATTACCTTTAAAGCCGTAAATGGCTTGGGTCCAACTTATCTCCGGAACTGCCTCCTCCCATACAATCCTCCCCGCACACTCTGGTCCTGTGGGAGGAATTTGCTTCACCAACAAAAATCTGGGCTGTCTGCAACCTCCCAGAGGGCCTTTTCAGTAATCACTCCCAAATTATGGAATGGCCTGCCGAACAAGATCCGTCAGATGACGAGCCTGAGTAGCTTTAAAAAAGCACTAAAGACGGACCTCTTTCGGCAGGAATTTCCTAATTAGATCCTGGCCTCAGCAGCTCCTGGCCTCTTTTAGTCTGCTGGCTATTTATTATTTTTTTAATGTGATTTTAGATTAGTTGTTTTTAATTTATACTGGATTAACATCTTTTTATGGGGGAGGGTGGGGGTGGGTGGTGTTTAGGGATTTTAATCTGTATTTGTATTTTGATTTTTGTAAGCCACCCAATTATTTTTAACAGAGGGCCGGGGTATAAATATTCTTATTATTATTATTATTATTATTATCCCCTCCCTTCTAAACTATAAAACTATCCTTTAACCCTCACTACAAAAAACTACCACACTAGACAGGGTAAGTAAGGTTTCAACTTATCAGTTAAAATTATAACCCAAATTCCAATGTTCCCTTAGGATTCTAATCTTATCAAATGTTAGCTAATTGAGTACAGTAGGACCCCCGTATCCATGGTAGATTGGTTCCAGCGCCCCCCCCCCCGATGGATAATGACATCTGTGGATAATAGAGAATGCCCCTGTCACCATTCCCACCATGGGAACAATCCCGGGGGGTGATCCCAGGGGTGAATGGAGAAGGGAGGCAAGATCTGTCCTCCTCCCCTCCCTCCCCTGTCCACTCCCCCGCCCGCTGTTGCCATCCGTGAATAATTGAATCAGAGGATTCAGGAATGCTACTTTAGTATTTATTGCCTGGTTATATCGAGGTGAAAAGAGGGTAGCAGAAGGAGTAAAGCATGGTGCATGCTCTAGCATGTATCCACTACCAGAGATATAGCATCTAGAAATCCAGTGGGCAGCAGGATAGGATCAGAGACACTCATAACAAGCATGAAGACTATCAACAGTGAGAAGCACCCCAATGCTATTTTCTTTCTTGCCAAAGGCAATACAGTACTGGCAAAAGAGAACATGCCATAGAGACAGTGGGAGTGGATTCAAGTTTCTTCCTTGTTGACACATTTCAGAAATATTTCTAAGCTACTAATTTTCTCTACATTGTAGTGGTAAGGAATATTTTGGACAACAAAAGGTGACTTCCCGCATAACATGTATGAAAAGGGCCCCACTTCACCACACATCTCCGCCCCAAGACTAAGTGGCTCTCAAGTCCCAACCTTTGATGTCCACATGTTGAGCATGGACATCTGAGCAGATGGCTACAGAGCTAAACATATATGCCCTATTCACCCATTCACCTCCAATGTTTTCAGAATTCATGGAGGTAGAAGCAGAGCTGTAGGCATTAGTACTCTCCAGTGTTCCCATTCTTGGTAGCTGTGATCTTAAAATATTGTGAACTGAGAGGAGGAGTTAGAAATGTTTGCACATTTGGCTAAATTCACATAGAATCCTTTGAATGATAAAGAAACCCTAGTGTGCTTAAGGGAAATAGAAGAACAAGCAGAGCTGGGTCCCTGGCTAAAGTGCTTGTAGAATTGTTCCATGAAGTGTTTCAGCAGGGGAGCTGATAATATCTTGCCCACAGATAGCTGGTGGAGGGAGTATACTCTCACTCAATTCTAGTTTCCCATTTCCAACCTGTTCTATATACCCTAAAGGCACCAGATCCTAGTCTGATCTTGGAAGCTAAGCAGGGTCGGCTCTAGTGAGTATTTTGATTGGAGACCATCAATGAATACCAGGTGCCACAGGCTATATTTCAGAGGAAGGAACTAGCAAAAGCACCTTTTTTTATTCATTGCCTAAGAAAATCCTATGAAATTTATGGGATCCCTACAAGTCAACAGGTAACTTGAAGGCACATACACGTGTGCACACGCATGCACACATACACACACAATATGCATAGGCTTGCCCTATTCAGATGACCTCATAAATTCTGTGAGCACCAAGGTGAGCTATTTGAGCCTAGGGATTAGAAGAAATTCTGCTAAATTACTTGTTCTCAATAAAATAGGCTGTCATGACACACTGAGATAGCCTGTTGAGACTACAGTAACTCCTGGGAGATTTCTTGCCTCCTACAAAAGAAGACAAATGCGTTCTTCTCCCGTGTTTGTCACAATTTGCACAATTGAAAATAGTGTCTCTTCCCTTTGTGCATTATCCTGATGGGAAATATGGGTTGAATACACAGAACACCCTTTGTGCTTCAGTTCTACTGACACATGCTCATTTGCTTGCTTAATACATCATTCTGTAGCACAGATTTTGGAGCAGGGCAAATGTATTAAAGCAGTAGATACGTTCAGTCACAGTACCCATTACTTGCTATCTTAGAAGAATTGGGTGTTATCTATCCCAATATCCCCACCCTTCCAATAATTTATCAATTGGCTATATTTCATAAATTGGCTTAGTTATTGGTCATCCACATGGTTGGCAGTAGACCAAGGCTTCCCAAATGCAAGGATTCAAGGTGTGCACAGAACTCCTAAGGGAGAGGTCATCCCAAATTCCTAAAAAAAACACACCCAAGTAGTAATTCTGCAGAAACCCCCACCCCCACCCCTGGAATGGTAGTTAGGGTGGAAATGGGCTAATTCTGCTGGATCTACATGGAACTGAGTCATTCACTACTTCTATCAAAGTGGTTGGACACTCTTTGCCTGCAAAACTGGTTTTTGCTCATACCTCTCCTAGAACAACAGAAGGTTGCCTGATACCCACTGATCTTAATGTTTCATCCATTAGCAATTGTTAGCACTACCAGAGCTTCCATTGTCTAACTATGGGAAACTCCAGCAAACATTGTTTTCCACTCATAACATCCCTTCAGGGGGGATATTAAATATAAATATCATCCCAAAATACAGCCAAAGTGTGCTCAGTTTCCCAGAGGCCATCACTTTATTGGTTGCTGTGTCACCCGGCACGCATAGCCATACTTCTCTGCACAAATCTCTGCTCTTCAGACAGGTATCGTATAGCCCATCATTCCGAACTCTATTCCTCTATCCCAATACTTCCTCCTATTTTTCACTAGCCTTGTGTGCTTCCTTGAAGCCTGGGTGTTAGTGTGAATGCTTCTGAGATTATTTTTCAATAAAACCCATTTTTTATTTTATTTCCTGGCTGTGAGTCTCATCAGTTTGTACCAGTATACATAGGTCAAAAGATACCATAGTTACCCTATTGCTGCCATATTGAGTTAATTAAAATTCTCCATACTAATATCTGGACATGAGCGGGTTCTTCACAGACCTCTAGTAATTCGGGTAACATGGGTATTATCTGTGTTCTATCTTTATCTGCCAGATAGCTTTCCATGTTATTTATTCACCTTTTTATCGGTAGTATCATTAGAATAATCAAACGGCCTAATAATTTTTTTTACCACCACCACCCTGCAAGCCAGAATCAACAACTGAGAAAGGGCTAAATACAAACACGACACTGTGATTCCTTCATACACCAGCCCTTCTCTGCTGCTGTAGGGAGCTTTCTGCTTTGAGATAAAAGATATATTGTGCCCACTGGTCATTTTGCTTGACAGATAGCAAGGGCAACATTACTTGTAAAGTCAAAAGGGACATTGAAGAGATCTGGATCACTAGAGTTAGCAAAGTCTGACAGCTACATTTTCATTAAGCTGTTTAGCTCCAATATAAATCATCACCCATCACATCAAAATTATTTATTTAGATCATTCTCAAAATGAAGGATAACAATCTACTAATAATGTCTATGTAGTAATATCAAAGTAAATCAAGAGAGACCATCTCATGTTGTTGGACATCTCTTCCATTATAGAACAAATAAGGAAGACACGTCATTAAATATACATCAAAGAAGCTTCCTGAAATACTTGGCACATGCTTTTCTTTTTTTTTTAAGATGCTATTTAAACATTTATAACCTCCCCATAACAATCCTTTTGGGATAAATTAGTAAAGAGAATTCTGAACCTATATTGATCACAAAACCTTGGCTAACAGTTCAAACACTACATTTTAAGTTTGATTATTGATAATTTGTCCCAGTTTCTGACAGAAATCATGATTGTACATATAGATTCTCCACCTTTCAGTCTAAACATACTTAAAGCTACTCAAAAACTATACATGTCAAAATAGGTTAGATTCCTGGTAATAACTGAGTACCCCCAAAACACATAATAGGAATACTGGTCTTATGCTGAATGAAACATGGTGATGCAGCAATGAATTGTGAAGTGGTTGAGGGTGCAAGTGAAGCCCCAAATGAGCAGACTCTTACATGTAGTCACCTACTCCTTATTGAGGTAGGCAACATGCAATGGTACTATAGCACTGCAGGTAGCAACTTGAAAAGCCAGAAAGAAGCAGTATTTCAATGCCAAATGAGTGAACTATCTCATAACTGTCTGATAAGCAGCCCCTTTCTGACAAAATGAGGGCAATCTCTAGGGATCCAGGGATCTAATCCTCAGTGAGGTAGCCATCATGCAGCCAATGGTCCAGCAGGTGGTGATGGCCCCAAATGCCCCCAAAGAGCTAGTATTTCACTGCCAAATGAGCAAACTCTTAAAAGTAGCCCCTTCCTACCCTAGCAATGGTTACAATGGGGTGTGTTTTCCTTTTTAATTTGGTGTTTTATCCTTTTATATATGTTTTTATATCTTTTTAAACCACTTTAATTTAGTGTTTAAATGGAATTGTTTACTTAATTGTTTTTCTTTAAAAATTGTAGCAAAGAAGATTTAGCTATATTTGTTGTACTTTATTATAAGCTGTACTGGAAGAAAAGTAGGATATTAATTAATAAGTTAAATATATCACATCCAAGGCTCTAGTCCTCACTACAGTATCAACTCCACATCTAGCATCCCTGCAGAGGGTTATCTGAAATATATACAAATTCTATGAAATTCTATGAAAATTATAGGTGCCACCTAGTGGCTTGACATAACACACTATGCAAATAGTGTTACCAATATAATTTGACCAATTGTTCTCCTGCTTCTCATTATTTGGGAATTGGTCAGCTTCCCTGTGGGGGATGAGATACTTTAAATATCTCATTCTTCACAGAGCAGCGGGAAGAGTAATAAAAGTTCCCATCCTCTTCAGTGACAGGAAGAATAAAGGAAAGAATTTTAATCACTGCTTATGTCTATGTGGTACTCTAGTCAGCAGTTGAGATGTTGCATTTTACACGGCCTGCAGCTTCTGAACAGGGGTTGTCAGTGGGGCTAAGTTATGTGACTGCCTGAGCATTGTATGCACAGTTCGAAAAAAAGCCATTATAAATAGTGTTATTATTTTACACTTGGGGGTTGTTTAAATGGCGAAAATACTCCTCACAGAATATGAAGAGAATATAGGCAGTCTTAATGGCATCTTGCATCATTTCGCCATATTCAGGAGGGGGCCAAAAACGTCAAAAACTGTGAAGGGAAAGCCTTCACAGTTTTTCCTGGAGTTTTTAAAAAAACTCTGAAGGAAGTGCTCAATCCCACTTTTGGGACAAGCAATTCAATTTGAATCACTTTTCCACAGGAGCAGATTTGCAAGCTGATTGGCTGGATGCACACAGGGGATGGGGCATGATAATGGGGCAAGCTCCTGGTGCCACCATGTTGTTTTTTTTTTTGCTTTCATGAGTGATTACTAAGGCAATTAAATAGGGTGCTATTTTTGTCTTTTTGTTTTTGTACAGGTGAAATATTGCTCAAGTGCACAATGTAAAATAGTTTTTTTTTTTTTTTTAAGTTCAGCAGTGTCAAATAAGTCAAGTAAAAATGTGAGTAAATCTCTTGTGGCTGCCATGTTGTCCATCGTGAACATGAAGCTTTGGGGGGTCAAAACACCATTAACACAAATTGCAGTTGCTGCAATTTGCTATTACTGTGGAGCAATCCAGGTTTTTTCACTTTGTATAAACAGGGACTTGGTGGGTAGATATCTGTTTATTTAATTATGTAATTTATGAAACTTGTATATGACTCAAAGCATAGGTAATATCTGAGTGATGAACAGTACAAATCCATTGAACAAATACTAGATTAGGAGCCCTGGTGGTGCAGTGGTTAAATGCCAGTGCTGCAAGTCATCATGTTGCAAGTTTGATTCCAGCGGGTTCCAAGGTTCACTCAGCCTTCCATCCTTTCGTAGGTCGGTAAAATGAGTACCCGGCTTGTGGGGGCAATTAGCTAACACACATTGGAAACTGCTTAATGCAGTATAGATGTGTAAATCCCTATTGCTTAAAAACAGCCGCTCTGATAGCCTTGTGGCTGAAGAGCGGGTATAAGTAAGTAAATAAATAAATAAATAAGAAGACTTATGGCCAAACCTTAAAAACAATGGCTAAAACATATGGCTGGCTCATAGAACAGTCAAAGCTTGCATAAAGAAATGTTTTGAGCTAGTGATAGAAACTCAAAAGTGTTGGTGCTTGCATAATACTCATTGGCTTGGCTCCTGCAAGGTGTAGGTTTCAAATAAAAACTGGCTGATGGGTAAGATTTCAGCCTTTCACACATGCACACTTTAATTCATATCTGGATCAGGACCAGATGCACTTGTTTGAGTGTAACAAAGAAACTCATCCTAAACTGCATTACATGTTTGTTGCTATGTGTCATCCATCTGACTCCAACTTATAGTAACCCTATAATGGGGTTTTCTTGACAAGATTTATCCAGAGGAAGTTTGTCATTGCTTTGTTTCAGGCTGAGAAATGAGACTTGCCCAAGATTACCCAGTCAGTTTCATGACTGACTGGGGATTTGAACCCTGGTCTCTCAAAGTCTTAGTCCAAACTACTACACTACACTGCTTCTAATGTACTTAACAAAATTGTTGTTAACTGTTGCTCGGTATACTGTACTTTGCTGTTACAAATCAGCAAAGCGTAGAATTGGGTTACCAAATTCCACTTGCTAAAAGTATATGGAGATTTCAAAGCAAGTCTAATAGGGCTACTGAAATTAGCCTGCGATATAGCATTAACTTCAGTGCTAATATGTGGAATTATCTTTTTTTATATCTTTGGATCTATTAGTCATTACTCAAAATCAGTAGACTTGGATGTAATTATCCATCATTTGCAGTGAGCAATCATACTGTTTGTCAAAAAGCTGAAAGCTATAAAATATTTCTGAGTTCAGGTGAAGCTTTTAACATGCAATCACTCTCCTTTAATAACAGAATTTTACTGGGGTCCAAGTGACATTGTCTTCCATTTGTCAGCCTCCTTTGTCTCTCCACTGCTTCCTCCCTTTTTTTTACCTCTTAAAGATCTGTTAAATGGAAAAAGACAAAATAGATGTACAATATCTTTTGATAGATAGTACCAGGAGCTTTCCATCTGGATGTACTCTTGCTGCAATTTCAAGATACTCATAGGATCCGGGGGAAATTCTGGCTGGTTGCTACCTTATCATGTCAGAAGCTGCAGGATTTTTATAGTGTTTGGTGCTCCAGTAATGCAGATATAACAGCTTTGCAGAGTGTGTAATTAATTCCAGTAACATGCTGAGATTTAAAATGCCACTGAAATGGAGCTCATGCTGTTCTTCTGGTGAGTTAAGTTAAATCTTGAGGCCTTTTCTTGCAGAAGGATTATTTCAACCTTTATATCTCCCTTTCCCTTTCTCTCTTGTCTTTCTCAAATTTTCTCATAGAAATGTCCAGACCAGTCTTGTTCTATAAAGGTACGTAGCTCACAAATAGCCTGGCATCCCCATTTGTGAAATACATGCATGCAAGTCCCCCTTTGGACAGGAATTCCCCTTTGCATGCCATTCAAAAACATTCCATGGTCACCAGCTTCCAAGCCCCAGGCAGTACCCCAGCTGTTGTCATAAATGAGGAGGGGAGGGTGGGCGAAGTGATTCAGACCATAATATTTCAATGCAGAAATATTAATTCTAGAACAGAAAAGGTTTTCTGTGCAGAGAAGAACCATAATTTGGAATTGGCTCTGCTTAAAATTCTCACATGGTTGATTTGCATAGAAAACAGCATTTTCTGTGCAGAGATTAATATTTCTGCATTGAACTATTATTTTCCATGCAGAAAATGCTGTTTCCTGCTCCTGTTTTCTATGCAGGCACTCAATGAGCAACTGGGGTACAGCAGATGAGCAGCACTGTGGATAATGGCACAATTGGAATCAAGCCAAAAGGACTTTCAGCCATTGATCTGCTGAGAGGTGAAGGGAAAGTCTGAAGCTGTACAACACATATAATGTGAGAAGTATGAATCGACATTCTGAGCAAAAGAGATGGAAGCGAGGGGCGGCAGGGCTTTAAATAGCCTCTGGTCCCATCCCTCGCTTCCTGTCGCAGATGCCAACACCTTACGACATTGTCGTGGTCATTGCCCCCTTTACAGCTGCAAATGTGGCTCTTCCGAGCAACAGCTCCGCCGATCCAGGGATGAGCCACCTTGTAAACCATTAAAAAAAAAAAACATTTAACTTGGGGTGACTAAGCTAAAATGGACAGGAATGGGACAGTTTCAATCAGATATTATACAGTGTTTTACTCAGGAAATGAAAATCTAAGAAGATGGACAGTGGCATTAATTGTGAAGAGAGACATAGCAAAAGCAGTCAAGGAATATAACACAAAATCTCACAAAGTAATATCGTTAAGACTTTAGGGAAAACCCAACAATATAACCATAATCAGGTTTATGCTCCAACTACAGAGGTAAAAGAGGAAAAAATTGAAAGATTCTATGTTTTAGTCCATGATCACATACGAAAAGAGGACATATTGTTAATTATAGGTGATTAGAAGTAAAAATAGAAAACAGAACAGAACCAAACATTGCAGGAGAAAATGGCCTAGGCTCAAGATACGAAGCAGGGGAGTGATTGGCTGAATTTTGTGAGGCCAACAGTTTCTTCATCACAAACATATTCTTCAGGAATCTAAACAGAGAACTGAGCATGGACATAATCTAAAGGCCAATATACAAACAATATACAATATACATAATTGGAAGCAAAAAATGTTGAAGCTCCATTCTCTCTGCAAAAAAAAACAATATCAGGGACAGATTGTAGCACAGACCATGAAGTGCTAATATCAAAAATTTAAGTAAAGCTAAAGAGGAGTGATAAAACAATCGTCTGAAAAGTACAATCTGAAAAAAACATCTCTTTAGAATTTAATGTAAAAAAAAATAGATTTGCACTATTAAGCCTTGACTGGGAGCCAGAAGACGTCTAGACTGAAGCCAGGGACATTGTGATAGAAGAATGTAAAAAGACACAATTTGCAGTCAAAAAAGAGAAAAGTTTCAAGGAGGACAGATAAGAAGCAAAACTAAAAGGGAACAGAAAGAGAGTTAGAATCCTGAACACAACTATTCAGGGACTTGTTCTCAGGTAGAAAGAGAACTAATCAATGCAGAGAAACAGAAGATGGCAACAACAACAAAAAAAAGGTAGCAAAAGAGACATCTTCCACAAGATCTGAGAAAACAATGGGAAATATAAACCAAGAATGGGGACGCTATAAACCCAGCCAAGGAACACACTACATAAACAAGGGGGGGAGATGATGGAAATGACACACTGAAGAACTATGTAAAGGAGAGGAAAGCATGACAGATTCACTCAAGGAAGACTCATTTGAAGATGAACCTACAATTTTAGAAAGTGGAAGCGGCAGCTGCACTCAAAGCACTTGAGAGAAATACTGTAAATCATCAGGAACAGATGACTTACTAATAGAGCTGCTTTAAGCTACAGAGACAGAATCTAGTTCTAACTAAACTCAATAAATATGGAAAACAAAAGAATGGCCCACAGATTGGAAATGTTCAATATACATTCCAGTCCCCAAGAAAGGAGACGCCAGGGACTGCAGTAACCACTGGAACATTGCTTTAATCTTCCATCCAAGCAAGGGGATGCTTAAAATTTTACAACAAAGGGTGGTTTTTGTGTGTGTGTGTGTGTGTGTGTGTGTGTTTTACCATATATGAAGCAAGAAATGTCAGATGTCCAAGCTGGGTTCAGGAAAGGAAGAGGCACTAGGGATCATATTGCAAACATATACTGGATAAGGGAGTGTGCCCAAGAATTTCAGAAGAAAACCAGCCTGTGTTTTATAGATTACAGTAAAGCCTTTGATTGTGTAGATCATGAAAATCTATGGATTGCTCCTAATGAAACTGGTGTGCCTCAACATTTGATTATCCTTATAGGTAATCAGTATCCAGAACAAGATACCATCATTAGGGCAAATTGTGGAGGAACAGAATGGTTTCCAATTGGCAAGGGGGTCAGGGAAGGCTGAATTTTATCACTCTATCTGTTTAATTTGTGATAGTCAGCATGATGCAATGGTTTTAGCATTGGAACAGGACTATGGGAGAATAAGTTTTGAATCCCTGCTCAGCCATGAAAACAGACTGGGTGACCCTAATCAAGTTACACTCTCTCAGCCCCAAAGGAAGGTAAAAGCAAAGCTTCTCTGAAAAAAATCTGCCAAAATAACCCAATAATAGGTTTGCCTTACAGTTGCCATAAGTCAGATATGACTTGAAGGCACACAGCAAAAATTTAACTTGAAAACTCAATATATAATGCATAAAGCTGGAGTTAAGTCAGAGGAAGGTAGTGTGATAATTGGAGGAAGGAACATCAACAATTTAAGATATAGAGATGACATCATACTACGAGCAGAAAATAGAAGAGCTTGGGATGACTTCTGAAAAAAGTCAAGGAAGAAATTGAAAGGCAGAGTTATAGTTGAACTGTAAGAGAACTAAAGTAATGACTACAGATGATTGACATACCTTTAAAGCAATTTTTTCATGGCCTGAAAGATTAAGGCTTGAAACTATCCACAGCGATTCAGCACAGAGTCTGACTGATACAATCTTTTAAAGTACCCAGAACATTAAAAAATAAATAAAATGTCCTTTTGCTTCAATTATAACAGAGTTCTAGACAGAGACCACCTGTGCTGGAAGGATAAATAGACCAGTACCAGCATCCAAATATTCCAAACATGCTGCAACCAGCCAGTTTTGATTATTTCTACAGCTTTTTCATTTTCATATACCTCTCTAGGCTATAGTTGCTAAATCACAGATTTAGCAATGCCAGAATGCCTGATAACACTACAAATAGATTTCATTCATGAAACCCAGCAGAGTGATCAGAAAGTATCTCCATCTGGACACCTTTGGCTACACAACAGATGAAATATACCAACCAATGAAAAGTACACCTGTTATTTGAATCAAGCAATAGAAGCATCAGAGTTCTTTCGATTTCTCTCCAGACAGTTTAACAATCAAAATACTAAAACAGACCAAACACCCCCCCCACCACCCACAGGACTTTTCAAATGGGGAATAAAAGCCCTGTCGAGGTTGGGAGGAGGACAGTGTTGTCTGTAAGTAAAGTTCTGTAAATAGAACTTGGAGACTCAGGACATTATCAGACCACCCCCTATTACTGTTCTTTTGCCGGCATATTTTAAAATGTGTTTATGTCAACAAAAGAAACCACCACCACCCACCAGATGTTATCTTAATAATAATATTAATAATAATAATAATAATAATTTATTTATTTATATACCGCCCTTTGGTAACCCAATCAGGGTGGTTAACAACATTAAAACAACATACAAAGTAAAACAATATACTCCCCTACCACCCTTAAAAAGTTATTAAATCAATTTACAAATTAAAACAACAATTAAAACACTTAATAAAACACAGACCTACATTTAGCAATAACAGTAGATTCCCAGCGATATTCAGTTCTGTTAACAAAGGAGGCTGTGGGGACTCTCCTGAAGGAGGGGAGTTTTCCCGAGGCTGGAATAATCTAATCTGGAAAGGCCTGTCAGAAGAGATCCATCTTGAAAGCCTTTTTGAAGCTGTCCAAAGATGTCAATTGACAGATCTCATCCAGCAGGCCGCTCCATAGTCTGGGGGCGACAACAGAAAAAGCCCTCTGGGAGGTAGCCGAAAGCCTCGACTTTTGAGGCTGCAGCAAATTCTTCCCAGAGGACTGGAGTGCGCGGAGAGGATTATAGGGGAGGAGACGGCCCCTGAGATAGCTTGGACCCAAGCCATTTAGGGCTTTAAAGGTGATAAACAACACCTTGTACTGGGCCCGGAAACCAATAGACAGCCAGGACCTCAAAACCGGAGTGATGTGGTCCCTCCTAGATGTTTCTGAAATAAGCCTGACTGCCATATTTTGTACTAACTGTAGTTTCTGAACCAAGCACAAGGATAACCCCATGTAGAGCACATTCCAGAAGTCTAGGCATGAGGTTACCAGCACGTGAACGACAGTCTCGAGGTCCCTTGCTTCCAGAAAAGGGTGCAGCTGGCGTATCAGCTGAAGCTGATAACAGGCACTCCTGACTGTCGTATTTACCTGATTTATCATCAGGAGCGACGAGTCAAGGAGCACCCCCAGACTGCGAACACAGTCACTGGAGGAGAGTGTGACCCCATCCAGGACTGGAGGTGGCAACCCAATTCTTGGTTTCATGGCCACTACCATGAACACCTCTGTCTTGTCCGGTTTCAGTTTCAATCTGTTTTTCCTTATCCAGCCGATTACTGCCTGACGACATTCATTGAGAGAAGAGATGTCATTGGAATTCAAGACCGATGAATGAGTTATGGAGAAATAGATCTGAGTGTCATCAGCATACTGATAACACCCTGCTCCATAACTCTGAATAATCTCACCCAGCGACTTCATATAGATGTTAAATAACATCGGGGACATAATGGCTCCCTGTGGAACTCCCCAGGTGAGCTTTCTTTTCCTCGAAGAACTGTCCCCGAGCAGCACTCTCTGGGAACTGCCTGAGAGGTAGGACCGGAACCACTGCAATGCAGTGCCCCCAATACCCAACCCCTTCAGGAGGTCCAAGAGGATGCCATGATCTATTGTATCAAAAGCCGCTGAGAGGTCTAAGAGCACCAACAGGGTCACACTACCCCTGTCGATATTCAGACGGAGATCGTCGGTCAAGGCAACCATGGCAGTTTCAACCCCAAAGCCTGTCCTGAAGCCCGTTTGAAATAGGTCTAGATAATTGGTTTCATCCAAGACAGCTTGGAGTTGAAGAGCCACCACCCTCTTGATCACCTTGCTCAGAAATGGCAATAAAGAAACAGGCCTGTAATTACTCATATCCAGGGGGTCTAGGGAAGGTTTTTTTCAGAAGTGGCCTAACAGCTGCTTCCTTCAGACAAGATGGAACATGTCCTTCCATGAAGGATGCATTGATGATATCCATGGGGAATCTCCTCAATGCTTCCCCTCTCCCCTGGACGGCCAGTCATGATGTGCAAGGGTCAAGAGGGCAAGTTGTTTTCCTCACCCTACCAAGCAACTTGTAAATGTCCTCGGTACTCACAGATTGGAGCTGATCCAGAATAACTTCATCGAGAGTGTCGCTGGACATCTATCCTATGGTTTCTGTTAAAACACTGGCATCTAAGTCGGCTCTTATCTGAGAAGTTTTATCTGCGAAAAAGTTGTTGAACGCGTCACAGCAGGTCGTTGTTGGGTTAAGTAAGGGGTTTGGCACAGGGGGTACATGTGTCAGCTCTCCACCTGAAACAGCTCTGCTGGACAGGACTCTGCAGATGCAATATGTGCAGAGGAGAAAGATCTCTGCACTGCACGTATTGCTTCCCGATAGGACCAAAGAAAGTTCCTATGGTGAGTTCTGTCAGATAACAGTTGAGTTTTCCGCCACATGCACTCTAGTCGTTGTCCAAACCGCTTCATTCTCCTAAGCTCTGGTGTGTACCATGTTATGGTTTGAAGTGGATCGGCAAGGACGCTTGGGAGCGATCATGTCAATAGCCCTGGCAAGATCGGTGTTCCAAATATTGACCAGAGCATCGACAGGGTCAGCGGCATTCCCAACAATTAAACCCTCTAAGGCTTTCTGGAATCCAATTGGCTCCATTAGCCTTCGAGAGCAGACCAGTCTAATGGTTCCACCACCCCCGGTGGGGCAGATACAAACTCTAAGTTTCGCCTTGACCAGGAAATGATCCAACCATGACAATGCAGAGGTACTTACAACCTCTGCCCACGGATATTCCTGTTCCGTACTGAAGACCACATTGAGTGTATGACCTGCACAATGTGTGGGTCTGATGACCAATTGGGATAGGCCCATGTTTGTCATGTTCTCCATTAACTCCCAAGCCACGCCTGTTAGACTGGTCTCGAGCGGAATGTTGAAGTCTCCCAAAACTAAAAGTCTGGGAGACTCCAACAACAGCTCCGAGACAAGCTGTGTCAGCTCAGTCAGGGAGTCTGCTAGACAACGGGGTGGTCGGTAGACAAGCAGAATCCCCAGATTATCCCTGGTCCTCAGGCTAAGGTACATATACTTGAAGTGGACTGTGTTCGAGACAGGTATCCTAGTCTAGATCAGGCTGTTCTTATGAACCAGAGCAACTCTGCCCCCCCCCGCCCACTTCCCCTCACCTGCTCACTGACAGAGTACCCGACTGGGAGGTCCTGCACCCAGGTAACTGTGCTATCCTCTCCCAGGCAGGTCTCTGTAAAGCAAGCCAGGCCAGCATCCTCATCCATGAGGAGATCTTGGATGATATGGGTCTTGTTCTTGACCGACCTGGCATTGCTGAGGAGCAGAGTGAGGTTCTGTGGAATGGTCGGTCTGCTCTCCAAGCCATTCTGGGCAACAGAGGGAAATGAAGGCGGGATAGCTTTCAAACAGCGATCCTGTCTTCTTTTGTAACATTTGTTCGCCCTGTTCCAGCCATACCTCCCATTCCCCTGCACAACTCCTATAGCCGCCCCCACCTCATTCCCAGCCTCAAGGGAAACAGTAAAGCTTAAAGGCACTGGAAAAAAGGGGTATTTGGGGGATAAACCAACCCCAATCCCATAATCAAATTCCTATAGCGGTCAGGTGATAAGAGACCGAATGGCTTGATAATACAAGTCATATGTCAACCCACATCAACATCAGGTCCAGTATAACAATTTGTCCCCAATCACCACCTTAGATCTTTGCCACTAGGAGTCCACAAACAACATCGCTGCGGTTGCTGGCGAGCTGGGAAGTGATGGCTCGGGTGTGCTGAAAGGGTACCGCCCACCTTCCCAGCTTCTGTTGCTCCTGCCGCTAGTGCTGGGCTTCAATCTTTAATTAAGAGGGACTTGGTGGAAGAGTCACAGCCCAGCTCTCGCCGCTGGTGAAGAGGGGGTTTCTTGGGCAGGCTAAATACTCTGCCCAAAACCTAGCAATCTCCGCCTGGCTCCCGTGGCATTTTCAAGTGGCAGGAGAGCTGGGTGGCTAGATGGAAAATGTCCCAGCCCAACTCTCTTCTTACCACTGGTTGGCTGCTGCTGTTGCCATGGTTGAGCTGCAGCTGGCTTTAAAGGCACTCTGAAGGCCAGGTGTTCTGAGGGAGGGGGAGGGGGCCAAAGCACTCACTGTCCAACTCCCAGTTCCAAGCCTTTTACCTTAAGTCCCAGTAAAAGGCAGCCCTGGCACTAACAGAGAGTGAATGGAGCTCCATTCACTTCCGCACTTGTGAGCTCCACAAATCTTGCAAGAAGACGCAAGCGCAGAAAATTTAAAAATAAGTAAAATAAAGACAATAAAAAGTTAACACAAGCACAGACAGACACTTAAAAAGTCCCAGGTGCACACAGGTGGCGTAGGGGTCATAAAAAGAGTGTCCCCTACCTGGCTGTCCCGCTCTCACCTGGAAGTGTTCTGATTCTGTATTCCTGGGAGCAAAATGGTGTGAAGTCTCAAACTCCAGCAATGCTGGCAACAAAGTGCCACAGCCAATCTATTGACAGCTTGGGCTATAAATAAAAAGTATGTCTTATGTCTTATTGACAAGATATGATCATGAAAGTATGTCGTCGTCTGGCATGCATGCCCTTTTGCAATCATTAGGCGTGCTTATGACGCCATATTTGCCACATCTGATAAAATCCTGAGTTATTATTCAGCATTTTGCAAACTTGTACAGCACTGTAGAGCCCAGCATAGAGGGACCCCAGGTGGTGCACGAGCTGACATTTTTCTTCAGTTATGCTGTGGACAAACGAAACAAAGAAAGGCTATCTTTCTTTTTTGTACATCTCAACTACTTACAGGCAAATATTAACTGAGAACTTATCAGCGGAAGTGTGAGCAAGCTACAAAAGGTGTTTACATGGCACCCAAATCTTGGTGTATTTTTTACTCAAATCAGCAACACTGCCACATAATTGATACACAGAGAAGATGACCTTTGCTCATTACATGGCCTTGACTAGAATGCACCATTGTCTATACTTCTTATGCATCTGCAATGCAGTCTCTTCATCAGAGGTACAAATACCACTCACCAGTGATCTATAACTCTTAGTCTATCCCTGAAAAATGTTTCAAGTCATGTGAATTTAAAAGCAAGGAAGGAAAAGACCAAACTACACATTATGTGAACTGCCTATATGCAATTAATTTCCACATTTTATGTTCTATAAATAGCTTTGGGGAAACCTAAGCAGCCTTGCTACCAATCAAAGCTTTCCCTGAAAGTAGCAGCTGTGAGAAGCATTTTGTCAGGACTCTCACAAGGAAAGAGTTTTATGAGATTATCAGATGAGGCTAATGTGGTGCCATAATGATGCCAGAGGAACACAAAAGGATGCCAATATCAGGTGATGACGTTCTTTTGTATTCTGCTGCATTATGGCATTTATTTCTATTGAGGGGCCTAACCATCAATAGATCCCCTGTTGTGATTTGGTGCCCACATTGCTGGTGTGTGAAACCTTGGACCATTTAACTCTTGGGAATGTAGCATCAATGGGTGGTCCGGCGCAAACACTTCCAGGTCTGGACATATAGGTAAGCAACACACTTTTTATGACCCTCCCTGGCTTACTTGGAAGTTTTAAAATGTGCTTTTGTGCTTGGTGTAACTTTTCTTCTGTATTTTTGTTTTTATTTTTGAATTTCCCACACTCATGTCTTCTCACAAGAACAGGCAGGATTTCAGTCCAGGAAGTGAATAGAGCTCCATTGGAACTCTGTTCATTCCTGGGCTGCCTGTCGAAGGGAGAGGAGATAAGAGTGGTGGGGAGGGTTATTGTACTGGGACAGGGATGGGATTGGAGATTGTGGGACAGGAATGTCTTATATCAGCAGTATCTGTGGTCAGGTGGGAAAGGGCTTGTCTATACAGTGAAAATACTCCTCATCGAATTTGAAGAGAATAACTTTTGTCCCAATGAGATCCCGCATCACTTTGCTATATTTGGAAGGAAGGGGGGCAAAAACTCCAAAGGTAATGCTCATTCCCACTCATTGGGACAAGCAATTCCTGAAAAGAGCAGAACTGGAAAGCTGATTGGTTGGTCAGATGTGTGCAGGGGGCAGAGCTTGCTGGTAAGGCAAGTGCCAGGAACTGCCATGTTGGATTTTTGCCATAACAATCATGCGCTGAGGAGATGAAACAGTCTTTTTCTCTGTTTTTTCTGTTTATTTAAGCAGAAGATTGCACTTCCGCACCTTGGATAGCTTTTTAAAACAAATACTGTTCAGCAGCAGCAACTGGTGACAATAAAAACATTTGTAATTATTTCACACCTGCCCTCTTGATTCGCAGGCATGCATGTTTGAACAAGATACGTATATGGCTTCATATGCCTGCAATCTTTTAAAAAAAAACACCTGTGGAGACAAATAAAAGCTACTGCGAATTGGCATTAGTGCACATTTTATTGCCTCAGATAGATGAGCCCAAAGCCTCCATGACCTTCAAGTGTATGGAGATATTTATATATGTGCCTCTGAGAAATAATGGTCAGAATCCTGTTGGTGACATACACAGGCAGAAATTGTATAATGCAGACAGAGTGACATTTGGACAATGGAGAACAAATGTAGCTGATAGTGGAGTAATGTGCAATACCATTGTACAATAATGGACTTGGAGTAGTTTTCAATGTGCATTGCACATTGTATATGTACAGTGAGGTCACAGACGTGTATTTACTATTTCTCATACATTCTACTATGGTAATAATCAGTACAGAGATTGCATAGTGCTAGCATAGTGTAATTCTTGAGGTGATATATAAAGCATAATTCTTGACGTGAGACACTTCTTTTGCAACAGGTCTCAAGAGGCATGAAAAGCTCATTTTCTCAGTATTGCTCAATGCAACAACATCCTTTGCCATTTCTAAGTTCAGTGGAAAGAAGGCAAAATGACCTTTCTAAAGGATACATTCCTGCGTGCAAAGAGAATGCAAGCTTTACTGCCTCAAGCCATGCCTTTTGGAAACTGGGCTGACAATAACTCTTCCTGCAGCCTTTGTCAGCAGGTAGGAATTTTTCTGAGATCATCAAATCACAATTAAAAGAGGAAGCCCATTAAAGCTATTTACTTATATATATTTTTGCACATGTGAAAGCAGAGGTAAACACCACCTTGGGCACATAAGTGATTTGCAGACACAACCATGAAATTCAGACTAATTCAAACATCTGAGATTAAACATTTCCATAGTCCTGTCTATAATTCATTCTGCAAGGAGAGAAAATAGATAAGTAATGAAAGCTCCTACTCAAATCCCAGAAGCCTCTGGGTTATGGCTATTTGTATCCAAAGATCCCCATAATATGATAGCAATTGCTTCCTGCATACCAACACATAAACATTCTGGATTGTGACTAGGTTGCCCTAAGGCTAACGTGAAGCAGTAAACAGTGTGCCTTCAAAATGTATGTACAAAGATGCGGATGCTGCAGTTACATTCTAAGGCTGAGGCCCTACATTGCTTTAGTGTAGCATAAATATCTGCCGGTGGAGTTATGTTATACAACCCCTGTACTGAATGCCAAGGTAATGCAATCTACGTGAATCGAAGGTCAATCTTTATGGTTGATAATCCATTGTGAAATTGCACTGCACGATGGGCAGAGGCAATGCACATTCACATGCTACTTTGTGTACTTTAATGTGCTACCACATGTGCAATGGACCCACATAAGCACTTTCACATTGATTAGTTGCATACAACCCTTGTGCATTCTTCAATAAAATAACTCTGCATGTGTAGTGTGACTTGTGCCTGAGTGTGCCACTAGCAGTATGCCAGCCTAAAGTGTTTCTTTCAGTGAGAGATCCAGCATGGTGCACTTTCTTTCCATGGTCTCATCCAGGGGTGTAGATATGGGAGGGGGCAACATGAGGACATTGCCCCCATAAGCATTCTGCCCTCCCATGGAATTTTCCTTTAGTCCCCAAATTTCTAACATTGTAGTGACTTAAAACTTCACTTGAACATTTAGAAATACAGTTTTAGTCATCCAAAGAAAAGTTCCAGGACAAATTATTAAGGGAATGCAAACACAAGTATGAGTTCTAGATGTGAATGATTTTCAGTATCGCACTTAATGCAATGTTAGATAATTGAGGACTGAAGGAAATGAGTTTGGGGAGCAGAGTTCTGATTTGGGGACAATGCCGTTCTTTTGCCTCCCCTGTAGCTACACTCCTGAGGCTTGTATATACAGCAAAAATACTCCTCATAGAATTTGAGGATAATAGCTTTTGTCCCAATGGGATCTCACATCAATGTGCTGTATTCGGAAGGACGGGGCAAAAACTGCAAATACTCCGTAGGGAAAGCCTTCATGGCTTTTCCTATTAAAAAAAAAAAAACTCCAAAGAAAATGTGCATTCTTGCTAAGAGCAGAAGTGGAAAGCTGATTGGTTGGACATGTACGGGGCAGAGTCTACTGGCAAAGCAAGCATTCAGAACTGCCATGTTGGATTACCCCCTCCTCTTTTTTTCTGTTTATTTAAGAAAAAGATCGCATTTCTGCACCTTGGATTTGCTGTTTAAAAAATACTGTTTGGCAATGGCAACTGGTGACAATAAAAACATGAGTAATTCACTCATGCCTGCCATCTTAATTCACAGGCATGCCTGTTTGAGCAACAAATGCATGTGGCTTTGCATGCCTACGATCTTGAAAAAAATGGAGACAAATGAAAGCTGCTGCCTTGTATAGACAAGGCCCCATTCCCCTCCCAACGTTAGCTGTCCTTGTTATCAGGCCCAACTTAAAGAAAAAATGAAAGAACCATCTAGGTTCCCTTAAGCAACTTATGGATCAAGTCATAAATAAAAAAAACTGGGGGGAAATTAAAAATTGGTGCCTTCTAACTAACATTTCTCAGGAAAAGTGTGGGGAAAGGAAAGAAATAAAGCTAAAAATTATCACAAAAATCCTGGACAATCTACCTGTCTTGAGAAAGAAAGTGTTAACCGGAAGACAAGAAGTGGCATTCCCTAAGAAACATCACATGACAAAGAGGCATTGGCCTTAAAGTTCCCTTATAACTTCCTGGCATTACCCAAAAGCCCACAGCATACTTTTATTCTCTTTAATCTCAGACTGAATCAGCACCAGGGATGGGAAAATTCATTTCTCAGCTGAGAAAGGGATTTTCAATGCTCAGAACCCCCTCCTGGAAAAATACAGGCAGCCACAAGGCAACTGTGAAATTCTCTGTACTTCAGAAAGCATTCATCTGCACAGAAAAATATGTATTTCTGCACAGAAAATGTGTTTGTGCGTAAGTAAAAAGCACAGTGATTGGGAACTACAAAGAATTTTTTGCATTCCCATCCAGTGAGGAGAATTATTCATTCTTCATCCAACAATAATTCTCCTCATGCTGAGAAATGAATTTTCCCATCCCTAGTGCTGATCCAGACATTGTCTGAGATCAAAAACAAGAAATAAAAGCATGTTGTGAGTTATTAGGGAGTATCAATAGGTGATATGGGAACTTTAAGGCTAATGCTTCAATGTCTGTGGCCACTCATGTTTCTAATTTTAGAGCTGAGTAGGTATGCAAGGATAAAGAACACAAAGACATACATTCCTACTCAGCTCTCACAAACAGAAACATGAGTGGCCAGAGAGTGGGGGGGGGGGAAATGGCGGTAATGCTGGGCAGGTAACCTATATGTAAATGAGATGGCAGAACTATAAAAGCAAGTGGAAAGGGGGAAACCCAACTAAAGAATAAAATCAAAGACTGAAACTTTACCTTTAGAGGTGTTAAGGGAAAGGACAACATAGATCAAAGAGTCAGCAAAATACATTGTATTACATAAGGTTCTCCTTCTCCCCCCAAAATAATATCTTGGGGCAACAAAAAATGTGGCATTACAATATGCAGGGCCGGTTTAACCAGTCTGCCAAATCAGCATTGGCAGGGGGCCCCAAGGTCAAGGGGGGGCCCCTGCTGACCTCCTTATCTGACAAAGGACACAGCCAGGAAACAGCCGGGAGGAGCCGCTGCTTTGTAGCCCCCTCCTACCCTCCTCCCCCAAAAACCTCCTGCTGGCTTTAAAAAAACAAACAAACAAACAAACAAAAACCCCAGCGTCTCCCAAACTAGAAAGAGAAAGAAGCGGCAGCCCTCCGTGACAGAAGCTGGAGGGAGTTTGCTGCTGCAAAATGCAAGCCAGTCAGGCATATCAGAGAGGGGTGAGTGTGTGTGAGAGAGAGGGGGGAATTTGAGCGTTGTCTCTTTCCCTCAGAAAGGGCTTCTTTCTTCCTTCCTTCCTTCCCTTTCCTTCCTTCCACATAGATCCCCTCCAGCCCATCTTTCCAGCTGCTCTTAACATGGTTTCCTGGGGGTCTCTGCCCTCCCTCCCTTTCCCCCTTTGTCTTCAGCTTCCTCCCCTTGCTGCCAACTTAGTTCAACCTGCAAAAGGAATTTGTGTGTGTTTGCCTATGTGCCTTCAAGTCATATCTGACTGAGGTGAACCTACCACGGGGTTTTCTAGGCAAGGTTTGTTCAAAGGGGGTGTGCCTTTGCCTTCCTTTGAGGCTGAGAGAGTGTGACTTGCCCAAGGTCACCCAGTGGGTATTCATGGATGAATAAGGATTCAAACCCTGGTCTCCATAGTCATAGTGCAATGCTGAAACTTCTACAACATTTTAGCTCTTTTAACAGAAGAATATAAAGAATATAAATTAAAATTTGGAGTAATATTACTGGGAACAATGGTTTTCTTGTTTTCACTAAAACACCAGTATCCCATTAGTGTTATATGAGAGGCATTGGCCTACAGCAGTGGTTCTTAACCTTTTCTTTACTAGGAACCCCTTTAAATATCTTTTGTTACCCCAAGACTTAACTCAAGATTTTAAACCCTAATAATAATAACTAATAATAATAGCTAACAACAACAACAATACAATTGCACCATCCACTAAACTTTCCCTCAGAGGGACTCTTGCTTCTTCCTGCAAGCTTGTGGCTGGAGTGGATTGAATTGCAATGCACAGGCCAAGCCAGCCAGCCTGCCTTTGCCTTGGCTCCTGTCATGTGGCTACTCCACTACAGGGAGGAGGTGGGCCAAGCAGCCTTCAAGCCTTTGTGGACCCCCTGTGAGGACATTGCAGACCCCAAGTTAAGAACCACTGGGCTAGAGAATGCTGGAAAAGGAACAATGCAACCAGACCTTGAGAAGGGTGCTGGCAGGGGGATTCTGGGAGGTGTAATCCAAGAGTAACTTTCCCAGGCTCTGAATGCAGCCTAGAATCATAGGGCTGGAAGGGATCCCAACATCCACCCCATCAAATCGGCTTCTGCCCTGCAGGAACACACAATCCAAGCATTCCTGATAGATGGCCATCCAACCTATGTTTTAAAAAAGCCAAAGAAGGAGACTTCACCATACTCCAAGGCAGTGTATTCCACTTCCGAACAGCTCTTACTGTCAGGAAGTTCTTCCTAATATTCAGGTGGGATCTCTTTTCCTGTAGTTTGAACCCATGGCTCCATGTCCTAGTCTCTGGAGCAACAGAATACAAGCTTGCTCCTTCCTTAGTATGACATCCCTTCAAATATTTAAAAATGACTATCACGTCATCTCTCAACCTTCTCTTCTCCAGGCTAAGCATACCCAGCTCCCTAAGCCATTCCTTATAGGGCGTAATGGCTCCCAGACCTCCCACCATCCTTCTCAGTATCTTTCTTGAATTGTTGTGCCCAGAACTGGAAACAGTATTCCTGGTGAGGTCTGACCAAAGCAAAATGGAGTGATACTATTACTTCCCTTGATCTAGACACTACTCCTATTAATGCAGCCTAGAATTGCATTAGCATTTTTTGCTGCTGCATCACACTGCTAACTCATGTTCAGCTTGTAGTCCACCCTTTCTTTTCTTTGAGGAAATCTACACCATTACGTTAATTGCTAATAAACAAAAAATGTTATGTTACTGCCTATAATATAGTTTTTAAACTAAATTATTGGTGGCAAATTATAGTAGGCCCCTCTTATCCACTGGGGGTTGGTTCGGCGGGGGCGTGGATTCTGAAAACCATGAATAATAGAGAACGCCATTGAAAATAATGGGACTTCTGGTTTAAAATACCATAGAGTTACCTTGGAGGGCCTAGAAAACGGCTAGGGAGGACACATTTTCTAGGAAGACTCTATGGTAGGTGTGCTGTTTTGTGTCCCATGGATAATGAATCCATGGATACGGGGGCCCTACTGTAATCTGAACATCCCGTACGGTGAATAGGTTAGGTACATTGACCTGAGATAAACATATGGGGGCCCCAAAATAAAGCATTGCAGGGGCCCCCAAAATTCCTTAAACCGGCCCTGACAATATGAAATGAGTGCTGTGGTAAATGTAATAGTGCTTCTACGGATTTTCATTATATGTTTTGCTTTCTCATTTCCTTAACTTGGAGAATGGTAACTCTGTAGAGGTTTAAGCTTGGACAGCTCAATGCATGTCCGTATCTGATATTCATATTGTTAAATAATTGTAAATTGTCAGCATTTCAGCACCATGTATCTTTTGTAAAATACATTTTTAAACTGAAGTATATTTACAAGTAGGAGTTTCTATTGACGCGAAAGAATAGAGAAATGCTAATGGAGAGAGACAGAGAGAAAGCAGAACTGTTCAACTCCAACTTTACGATTATCTTCTCAGAATATGAAAACACAGCTCTACCTCAGGAAAATAGAACTCATGAATGTAGGTAAAGAAGTGGCAGGGGAACACTGGCATTTTAAATGAATTAATGTCTCCAGGGCCAGAAAAACCCCATGCAATGTTACATTTTTTAAATAACAAAAACTGGCAGACGCAATCCCAGACTTTCTGTCTATAATCTTTGAGAATTCTTGAACAACGGTGCCATTCTGATTTGCTTTGGATAAGCTGCACCTGGAGTACTGTGTCCAGTTCTGGGCACCATTGTTTAATAAAGGGATAAACTAGCTGAAATGTGCACAGAAGACCACAAAGATGATATGAGGAATGACTGCGGGTGCTGCGTATGCTCAGTCTGGAGAAAAGGAAACTGAGCTATATATGATAGTCAGCTTTAAATATATGAAGAACTGTCATGTGGAAGATAGGACAAAACAACTGTGCAGCAAACACGAGGTGAGTACAAGGGTTTTTGCCAGTGTAGCCAAACCCTCAGCTATCACATTGTCCATAGAAAGCATGTGAGCTTTTTTTTAAAAAAAGAGAAATTGGTATCTCTTGTTTAAGCTTTCCTCTTTCAAATTAGATAGGAATCCCTCCATTGATCAATGAAGGAAGCTTTGGTGATTCTAGCAGTTTGCTAGCTCAGAAAGTGTCAGGACTTCATGCTATATGACAGTCTGGCTATTATCACCACCATTAAGCACTGAATACTGAGAAGGTTTGGAAAAATCTATAATGGCATCAAGATAATCTTCCCTGCCTTATCACAGATACTGAATAGAATGCTTTAATTCACAGTCTATTGACCATTTACATCCATTCTTTTAAACATCTGATTTCTGAACGCCATCAGCATGAAGAAAAGATTCAGTTAAATACTGCCACATGGGGAAGTAACACATCCTTTAAAAGCATACACATAATCTCTGACACAGAGAAAAGAATCACAAGCACCCAAAGGTCAGTCTGTTAAATATACAAAATGGGACCAAAAATGGCCCTAGCTCAACCATTTCTTAGATACTCACAAAGATGTAAGCGCACATGTATACAAACGTGCTGCATTGCTATTGTTCTGTAACATAATAGCATACCACAGCAATTTAAACACTGACTAATTAACTGATTCATGAAGTCACTAAGTTCCAAAACAAGAGGCTACTTTATCCAGCAGAGGCAATCAGTAAAAAAGTTGGGTGTGTGTATCACCAGTGATCAGCTATTATTTTAACCCTGTAATTCCCATGACTCTATACTGTCAGAGATAACAATATGCTAAAAGCAATGATAATTAGATGCATGGGGATCTATTAATCTTCACACACTGACAGACATGTGTCAGAAGTATGAATGTGCATGGGAGAGACCACTTCACCAGAGACATTAACAGAAAACTTCTAGATTGAATAGTTATAATACATGGTGTAATCAGTATCTAAGTTCTTGGGCTTGAGGGCAAATACTGTCCCCAAATTATTTCCAGAAGTAGTTGTTGATCCTCAATAGGACCACATGGAAGTGTTGTTTGTGATTTGTTACCTCCATGTGAACATATGTGATAACTGGAATTTCTGTAATGCCTGAAAAAACTGTGACAGCTTTTTTCAGTTCCCGTTACAATAAATAATCCCAAGAGATCAAAATATTCACTTATCATTTCTGATGTGTTACTTATTTATAGTCATTTGGCATTTTATATAAACTGTCCTATTTGTTCTTTGACACCCTTAGGAGGAATTGAAAGTGAGTGCTGTAAGAGACGGGAAGATGTGTACATATTCATCCTTTGATTGTACAGTGTGCGAAGTATACACAGACACAAAAGATGATATAGTGTCACTAGGGCCCACAGGGTTGGAATACTGTGACTGTGGCATGAGTAGGCCAAGTGAAATAATCTACTGCCCCTATTGCAGCTAAACCTAGAGGCCCATTGTTGCCTCTAGGTTTAGCTGCAATCTTCACAGTAGCTTTGAGAGGTGTGTGTGTGTGGGGGGGTTATTGTTGGCGACTGTTGATTATGGGTGGCTTGTTCTTTGATGGGCAATTAAGACACACTGATATTACAAAAAGCCTGGTTCTGGTATAGACAAAAACTACTAGAACCAGTTTGTGAGTATAGATCAACAAAGCTGCCTCCATTATTTGATTCTTCTTAAGAGCATGGCTATGAAGGTTATCTTGATGAGTACCTGAACTTCAAAATAAACTACTACACCATTACAGACAAAGCCACTTAGAAGACTATCTGTAATATTTCAAATCCTCTGGTCTCATTCTTTTGTACATACAATTATAAAAGGATTGTACATAATTGATAGAATTGTTGTATCCAGACACATGTACTAGCAACACCCACCTTTAATAAAATCAGAGATTAACAGCATGATGAAATTACTCTTACAAGCTGGTCACCTCAGGTGCATTTGATAATCAAGCCAGAATGGGTGTCATTACCACATACTAATAGGAAATATCATCAATATATCTTATTAAAAAATCCAATTACTTCTTGAAGCACCTTGCCAGAATGAGTTTTGCTCAATGACTCAACACCTCTATGTTGCTAATACCTGGTACATGCTGTTCATATACCACCAGAAGTGTGGCCACAGAGATATTGGCTCACTTTCTTGAAATATTATATTTATTGCAGTAATACTGAAGCTATCACTTTGTGAAATAATGTAGGATTCATAATAAGATGATCTTTACAATGGCTTCAAACAGCAGCTGAAATGTTGGTGCATGGGCAGAGGGAATTGATTTTTATAAATTCTTGGATAACATCAGAAACAAAACAACCACAAGCCAAAAATGTGACTTGCATACAATCATACAGTAAAAGAAAGATTTTTTAAAAGCTCTTCACAATGTGTTGCAATTATTAATAAAGGTTGGCATCCTGTTCAGCAATTATGATGTCATATGTCTGACTTGTGACATCACAATTCACTTTTACCATTGCAACATCCAAAAGTCCACCCAAAACCTACCTTTTAAGTTGTGCAGCGCCTCAACATAGACAGTGTTTGGACATAAACAATGATGCATCCTGCCCTCTTCCTGTATTTGGGTGCACTAGGGGAAGAGGACTGGATGCATCATCACTAACACCCTATTCTTCAGCGACTTGGAAATTACCATGTTAGGAGGCTGCACAGTTAGGTCTCCATAGCTACATCTCCCAATGCAGCGTCTCAGCCAAAATCTTCAAAAGTGAAGAACAGACTTCACACACGTTAAGAACATTTAGTTTTTGTAAACAAACTACATGTAATCTCATTATTTCTCCAGGCCACATGTGTAAATGTGCTTAATTGCAAACAGATTTGTTAGAGAAACACAAGCACTCTAGCAGTTAGAAATAAGCCATATCTTATTCCTGAGTGCTACCAAGTAATGAGATATACTTAATAAAAAAAGTAATTAGTAGACTCGCTTCCCAGCTGGATAGACTTCTTACTATTTATATCCCTTATGATTTAAACCCTCAAGGTAGCTTCCATCATTGGCCAATAGGTATGGTATTTAATTTATAATTCTGTAGTTACTAATTTAAAACTACTTTAAATGTCAAAAGGATCCAAGCTTCAATCACATCTCAAATTATTATACTGAAGGTACTCATTAAATGGAATATAAACAGTATCATTTTTGTCTGCCTGTCTATACTCCTCTTTTTGCTATAGGAACACTAACAAAACTCACTGGAGGTGATAAATACTTTTTCTCTCATGAAAATCAGATTCCAGTAGAGTCAGAAAAGGTTCTGTAGAATACGTAATTCTTTATACAAACTATACTTTCACTATAAGGATACACCCCACTTTACTCGCCTCCAGATATGTCATCTATACTATTCAGCATATGTTCCATGTTTGCTACTTATAGAAATAATGCTTGCACTGGCAAGCAAACAAAAGAAGCAGATGTGAGGCTGTGTGATTAAAAAGCTAAGCTTGCTATTGTTATTTCACTTATATCTGTCATTTCTCCCAAAACTGGGATACAAAGCGACTTACAAAAATGATAATAGATACAGATAAAAAATACATACAGACACTTAGAAATAAAATCATACAAAAAGTTATTACACTATAGTTAAAAAAGATTAAACTACCTGTAGAATTTAAAAAATGTTTAAAACAACTCTATTAGAAGAGAAAAGACATTTTAGAATTGGCTTCTAAAGCATCCAAGTCAATAATGCCGGGCAGGGGGGGGGTCTAACTTTCTGTGGCCAAACCCCTTTAACTTCCCTGCCAGTGTTATCAATGTGGAATATTCCATGTACTGGTCACTTTTAAAGTGTGGTCATCAAACTTTGCTGTTGTTGTTGTGTGCTTCCAAGTCACTTCTTATGGTGACCCTAAGGCGAACCTATCACAGCGTTTTCTTGGCAAGATTTGTTCAAAGGGGGGAGTGTGCCTTTGTCTTCCTGAGAGGTTGAAAGAGTGTGACTTGCCCAAGGTCACCCAGTGGATTTCCATGGCTGAGTGCAGATTCGAATCCTGTTCTCCAGAGTCTTAGTCCAGTGCTCAAGCCATTACATCACTGGCCATTGGTCATCAAACTACATCACTAGTATTAGAAGTTTCACAGTCTAACAGGTGTTACCAGTTGCAATTTGGGCTCATCAATGATTCAGATTCTATAGAAGTATCTAGGAATTAGTGATATAAGACTGGATAATGTGGCACGTTCCAAGCACTGTCACATTTTGTAATTGTTCTGTTGTGATCCTATCTATAGTGATTTCCTTCAGATGTTTTGTCATCCCCTTAGAAATCACTCCCATGTTTATGAACTGCATACTCACAACTGATTTGTGTTTTACTGTATATCGTTTGGAAACAGATTTCCTATTAGTTCCTAATGTCTGGCTCTTAACTATCATGTCTGAGTGAAGACACTCATAAGCACAGTTAAATGTAGAACATGGTGTTGCAAGGTACACAAATGATACTATAATCTACAGAAACAAACTGTAGACAAATAATGCAAGCTGTGCTTCATAAAAAAATAATTCAAATAATTGTTCCTCCTATTACATCCACTGATAGTGATTTGTGGGTTCTAGCTAATAGTCATATTGTAGGTTGTGTAATTCCAGCCACTAGGTGTCAAGGGATGTAATCCAAAAATCTATTTTTGAGTAATCCATATCATCATAGAATCATAGAGTTGGAAGAGACCACAAGGACCATCCAGTCCAACCCCCTGCCATGCAGGAACACACAATCAAATCATTCCTGCCAGATGGCCATCCAGATTCTGTTTAAAAACCTCCAAAGAAGGAGATCCACCACACTACGAGGCAGTTTATTACACTTCTGGACAGCTCTTACTGTCAGGAAGTTCTTCCTAATGTTTAGGTGGAATCTCTTCTCCTGTAGTTGGAACTCATTGCTTTGTGTCCTAGTCTCTGGAGCAGCAGAAAACAAGCTTGCCCCATCCTCAGTATGACATCCCTTCAAATATTTAAACATGGCTATAATGTCACCTCTCAACCTTCTCTTCTCCAGAATAAACATGTCCAGCTCCCTAAGTCACTCCTCATAAGGCATGGCTTCCAGACCTCCCACTATCCTGGTCGTCCTCCTCTGGACATGTTCCAGCTTCTTAATATCTTTCCTGAATTCAAATTATATTTGAACTTGATCTACAGTTTATATCCTTAGACACCCTTATATGTTGTTGACTATAATATCCATTATAGGAGCAAATCTGTTTGTACACGCAGCCCAGAATAAAGACTCAGGTCAATGATATGGAATTAAATTAAACTACCTCTTTATTGAATTAATCAAACAAGCATGAAAAAAAAGAAACAAATAAAGTTTAGGTTGCTAACAATTTGGAATGGTCTGCAAAGCAAAATAAAGTGTCCTGGTTCTAAGCAACCCGCTCAAAAAGGAAATCATCCCTTCTACCACCACAAAACAGTTGCATGTAAGGAAGTGGCAATAGTATCCTTCCTATGCCAAAAGGGCTTCCAGGAGCTCACCATGGTGTGCTAACCCAAGTTAATCTGTCCAGCCTATACTTCCAAACAGATATGATAAAAAGAGAATGCCAATCAAACCAAATTCAAAATCCTTTCACCATTCAGACAGTATGAAGTGGTGAGGGTTGTTCCAATAACTCCTATTTAGCCCTAATTAGGCAGTGGGTAATCCCAGGCTATTTTAGAGGAAGGTAGGTGCTGGGAAAGCCCAGAAAGTAACAGGTATAATCTACAAGGGCCTTGTATAGACCTCTCCCATAAGACATGGGTCTTGTCTATACAGCAAAAATACTACTCATAGAATTCAAGGAGAATATGTTTTGTCTCAATGGGATCCCACATCAATCCACCGTATGCAGAAGGAGGCAGGCCAAAAATGCCAAATACTCTGCAGGAAAAGCCTTTGCCGCTTTTCTATTGCTTTTTTTTTTTTAATGCATGGGAATGTTCACTATCACTCATTAGGACATCTGATTCGCATCACTGCACATTCTCAGAGTGGACAGCTGATTGGTCGGACATGTGCAAGGGGCAGGGCTTGCAACAAGGCAGTACCTGGAACCACCACGTTGGATTTTCACTGTAGTGATTGTGCACTGAGGCAATGACGCAGCCTTTCCCCCTCATTTTTTCATTTATTTAAGTGGAAGATCACACTTCTCCACCTTAGGTTGCTTTATTATTTTTTTTAAAAAAAAATACTGTTCGGTGGCAGCAACTGGCAACAATAAAAATGTGAGTAATTCACTCACTCCTGCCATCTTGGTTCACAGACATGCCCATTTTAACAACATACCTGTATGGCTTTGCTTGCCTGTGATCTTGAAAAAAATAACACCATGGAGACAAATGAAAGCTGCTGAAAACTGGCGTTACTGTGCATCAATCCACATTTTATTGCCTAGTACAGACAAGCCCATAGAAGACTCATCTGCTTTGTGAGATATACCCCTCTTGTGAGTCTTCAGTCCTGTGAGTGAGGTGGGAGGGCAAAACAGCTCTCAGAATCATACCCAAGAGCAAGCTTATGGACAGAGGTATAGCGGTTTATGCCAGGATGGTGGGGGGATAATGGATCAGTCATGGGGAAAAAATTATTTGGGATGTCTACCAATATTCTGTTATTGAAATCAGACAGGGAGATCTCCCCAACATTTTCTCCCATGCCCCAGAAATACCTGCTCAGCAGGGCTGGGAAATCTTTTCAGGTGGTACCAAGGGCTTCAGGAAGAAAGGGAGGGGATAGTTCCACCACAGTGATGCTATAGTGTCAGAGCTATGTTGAATTGGGAAATGATCTTCCACATTATGCAAACACTCTATTACTCCCATTCACCTGTTGCTGTACTTCTGTGTTGTTCTCTGATAACTGAAACATCTCCTTCCTTATTTTCTTATGTCATTATTTGCCTAAGGCATTTACTACTGGTCATCCTAATTCACTCCAAAGTCTCCATTTTCCTCAAAAGCCATCACTCAGTCTGCCATGCCGTCCTCTTTCCCTCTCTCTCAGGACATGTATATGATCTTTTAATCATATTGTGAAGACTTTCTCAAAACCTGTCTTTTCTATGAAGCATTTGGCTTAAGCTCTTAATTGTCACCTTGAAACAAAACACAGCCAAAGTTGATACAACTCTTTGGGTTCACAATAACTACTTGTCCTAATTCTTCCCCTCTTTCTATCCATTGCCTTCTTCCCCACACCCATGTTGCCTATTGCATTATCCAAATTTAGAATGTAAGCTCCTTGAAGCAGAGATTTCAATGAATAGCTATAAATATTAAGTTCTTATTATTAATAATGTCACATTCCAAATCACAAATAAATTGAGAATAACTTCACTTTCATTAGTATAGTTTTCATAGCTCAAGTGAGGCTACAGAAGTGAAAGCAGTCGGCAAATTGCACTGTAAACTTTTCAAATTAAAAAAAAAAAAACAAACCAGAGGATAAAGGGATGATCATTTAAAGCAAGTCATATAATGTTTTTCCCCCCCATTACTGGTAAGAGTCAGCTTCCAGGAAATGTTCCCATTATGATGACTCACATTAGGCAACACTAATCTGGGGTCTGGAAATGAAGAACTCCTAATTGTATCCTTACAGACAGAAGACACTAGGGCAAGGTGGGAACTATGTAACCCTCCAGGTGTCATTGAACTGCAGCTTCCAGCAGCCCTATCTAGAATAATCATTGGTGAACAAACCTGGGAACTACTGCTCAGCAACGTCTGGAGGGCCACACAATTCCCGCCGCTGCACTAGAGAATAAGCTCCTTTGAACACAGTGAGACAACATCTATAAGGCTGTGTTGTAACAGACTTACAGTGACAAAAACTTTCATAGACTAGTGACAACTTCATCAGCTTTCATCCATACAAGATAATGCTACAATAAATCTCTTAGATTTTAAGCTGCCAGAAAAAAAAAAAAGTCTTTTCTAACCGAAACAGACTAAGATGTTTAGACCTCTGGAAATGGTAAGGGTTTTCAACTAGTTAAAGTCAATTAGATTGATTGGTCTGAACATTTAAGTTGTCGTGTGCGTGTGTGTGTAGATATAGATAGATATAGACATAGAGAGAGCACAAATAAGTTTTAAAGAACTCTAATGAAGTTTTCTTTTGTAGAAACAAGCCATTTTGTGCTGGGGGGGGCTTTACATACAATCTGTTCACACATTGATCAAAGTTGAATCTCATTACTTTTAGTCACAGCTGAGTTGAAACATTTATGAGGTTAGTTATATTTCTGTCTAGCGTTTCCAAAGAATTCCAAAGGCCATGGCACAGATATCAAAGTTTCATGACACAGTTTTGACCAAAGGCAACAAGTAACTCTGATACCAACCTGTTCCATTAACTGCTATGGAAACATCTTTGAAATAATAATTTTAAAAAACTCTAAAGTTTAAAGAAAGAAAACTAATACAATAAATCCTATATTGGCTTCATCAGCAAAACTTCAGAGCTTTCATTTGTACTTTAATGCTTCAGCATGACCTTTCACAGTATCACATTTATGGCAGTATGTATCAGTTTTACTTCAATTGCTTTGGAAGTTTTAATTCTTTAGAAAGAGATGGCTTTTGGAGTGAGTTGCCTGTACTTCTAAAAAATGTAAGTGTTCCCAAGGACAGCTATTTCCATGCTTGGTAAGTCATCTAGCAATAATCTTAAGAAAAGAAGAAAATATGTCTCCTTCAAAATTGTATATCTGGCCTTCAGTTGATAAGACTAGCCAATTTCTAATACCTTGAATAAGCTTGGTGGTTTCTTCTTTTTTTAAAAAATAAATAAATGAAGGGTTATCTTTGGCTCAGAGTACATGCTAGGGAAGGAAGTTCAGAAAAGTGACATGTGATCAAGGGCAGATATACACTTATGCACTGTGATTAAACAATACAATATCACCTGGGACACCTAAAAGAAAAGATTTTTATTGATACGTTTTTAGCTTAAAGGTAATGCATGTCAGTAAAAGGGAGAGCTATCATTTTTTAAAAAAATCTTGGAAACTATGGAAGGAGGTTAGGGTAGATCTTAAGATCTGACATTAGATCACATATGAATGATATATTAATCTACAATGAAAAAGGATGGGGTCTCATTTCTGAGTGTAATAATGATGCCCTTAAGAAAGCATATTGCTGAAAGTCAAGTCAAGAGAAGAGGTTGAACCTGAAGGCTTTAGAACTTTGTTCTCACCATTCACATAGTTATTTATTGATATCCCAATGTAAGAACTGTATTCTTAGCTATTAAGCCTGTAATCTTACGAAGACTTAGTTGGAAGCAAACCTAACTGGATATGATGGACGTTATATCTGATCAGTATAACAAAATTGAAACAAGGCTTTACATCACAAAAACTCTATGGTATTTAATTTTGATTGAGTTATGCCTCAATGCTTGGTCGCCCTAAATTACAACAACCAAATTAAATATTTAGTTTAATACAGGCAATAACTGAAGAAACATGGAAGCTCAAGGCAAGATGTTAACTTGAAATTAAAAACACAGCAATATAATGATTATTAACACAATTATGCAACATGCCAAATTTTGATTTCAGGTCAGGGAAGGTATATCTGTTACCAATGAAAGGGAAAGGCATTGAAAAACATAGTGTATCCTTGAAGAATAATTGAATTTTAGGGAGGGGAATGTTCCTAAAGCATTAGATTGGATCATGGCTATATCAATTGGGCTTTAGTCCCAGTAGGATCATTGGGACAACTTACTGATCATGACTAACGAAAGCATGATAATGCAATCTATGGGTCCACTCCACAGTTATTAACACATAAGAATGATCCATTCAACTAATAAGGTACTGCTGAACCAACTTTTTGGGACAGGGTGGGATATTTGCATAATTTTAATGAATATAATGATTATACACTGCTTTGTCTGCTCAAGTGTTCATGTCTCAATAAAGCTTATTAACCCCTTTCATTATTACATTCCTCATATTTCACATTTGAAAACTGGCTAAATATTATTCATCATAATAAATGAAAAAATATTGATTATAAAGCTATTTTAATTATTACTTCACAGCCATTAACCACTGCATGCAAAGGGGCATCCTTGTAGGATTTAACAAAGTAAGTCAGAGGTGCATTGTCTCAAAAGTGTCAGAAATTAAAGGCAATAATCACAGCACATATCTGATATTTTTATTCTTCATAATTTTGTTCTAGGAAGATGCTTGCTATATTTTTCTCAGAGCACTGTTTACTAAATTGTAAGAGTGACCTCTAGTGCTTTCCTGCTTCGGTATATTTCCTGGAATCCTATTTTGCTATAGATTTAATACATCTTCCTACAACCATCTGATTTAGTCTTGTGCATGATAGTAAAAGTTATTAATGTGAGAATCATTTCTGAGGATTTTTGAGAATGGATGGAATCATAGAGTAAATCCAGCAGAACAATGTAGAATTTAAACACAGACACATGCACGCATGCTCTAGATCTGTGTAAAGAGCAGTGGGATGCCTTATAGAAAAACTTAATAATCTTGTTCTGAAGAATCTTACACATATCAAATGACATATCATGACAGAATAACAATACAAGATTAACTTGGTCTTGCAGAGCAACTGTCAATTTTATGATAGTCTTCTTCAACCCTAAGCATTTAAAACGCAAAGCATGTGATGAAACCACAGTACTTCCACTGTCCTCTATTGCTTAAATGTTCTCAAGGATGTTATTTATGAGTCCCCACTAGTCCCAGGACTAGCACTTCCAACTATAGTCACCATGAGTTTCACTGTGCTATATAACTCATGTGTATGTACAACTGTGCCTTTTCACAGACAGAGGCTACATCGAAAGAACTCTGCAAATGTTAAAGTGTATATTGGACACCCAATTCTGATTTTTAATGCAAAATTAAGTATATGGTTTAATGGGGTTTCAGGACCCCTGAGAGCAATTATCAAGAACATTAAAATGAACAGAGTTAAACGTTAGTGCATATACAGAGAGAGTATATAACAAAGAAATCCAGATCTATGTTAGAAACTGTTTACGTAGATTTATGACAAGTACCTGATTTCCAGGACACTAACTCCCTTAAGTTCTAGAACCACATTCAGCTTTTTCTTACAATTCTAAAGTAACGGTTTCACTGTCAGCAAAGGATATATGTTCATATAAATATATGAGTGTATAAATCTACATATAAGCAGCCTTTGTGATACTACTACTAAACTCTATTGCTTGGGCACAAATGAACATTACTTGCACTGAAATCAATGAACATGCCATAAAATCTCATTCTCGTCATTTACTTGATCATTACAGTTGCTGTGCTCTTGTACTCTACAGCACTGTATATTAGAGTTACTCTTCATTCAGGAGCCAGAGCCAGATACCTGTCTGCAAAATTCTACATCTCTTAAATCCCAAGGTGATGCAGCGGAGAATAACAGCAAACCAGTAATCCTCATGAATGCCTCCTTGCAAAATACTGTTGGGCTGCTATACAGCAAGCTTTTGCAATGAAAAGAGGAAAAGAAATACAGCACAGCATACAGTCAACTGGCAAAATGTGAATTCCCAATTATTTTTTATCCTGGATTAGTTGACAGTGCTCTGATTACAACCTGATTTTAATATATATATATATATATATATATATATAGGTGAAATAATACATTTCTGCTCCTGAAACATTTTCATCCCATCTACTTGCTGCTAAGATTTTCAAAGAACAGGTTTATTTGAAGAGCTATGTTTCCAAGTCTGGATCTCATTAGACTAAGTTTTTTGGCTTCATCTGAGAACAATCTGATCTAAGTTTTAAATATCCATTTATAATACTTACATTTGTTTCCAGCAGCTAATATATTCCAGTGATGAAGTGGGACCAGAAACAGCAGCTTGAAGAAGATTTTAGTGAAAGAATCCATGTCTTCATTGACTGAGGCAGCCTGAAGTGTCAGAGTACTAGGAAACAGGCACAGCTGCTCTGCACTTCAGTCCTGTTCCTGCTTCCTCTCCTCTCCTTCTCTTTCTTGCTCTCTGTCTGCCTTTCAGTGCTTCCCAGTAGCCAAATAGCTCAGCCAAATGCACACTGCATCTTCACAACACACACACACACACACAGAGGGAGAGCACAAGATCTGCTCTTTCCCCGTAACAACAGCAATCCCTGAAGAGCAGCTGCAAGGATCTCTCCTCTAATTTCACAGAATCACTCGGAGCTAAACTGCAAGACTACCCTGTACAGTTTGGTTACTGAAGCTTCACATTCGTAATGTGTCCTGGACACCCCTTGTGGTGACAGGTAGGAAATGAGAGTCTATGATGAAAGCCAGACAATAAAGAGAACAGCCTGCACATGTGTGCCAGTACAGTCTCCCAGCTGGATTATGACTGTTCCCAATTCTTTATGGTCATGCAAGGGGCAGGGAAACAGAAGAAGAACAAGAGCAGAAGGAAAGGGGGACACATTACATTTGCTTTCACAGCAACCACCCCTTTCCCATTTAGTTTGTATTTAAAGACAACTTTCAGCTACTACATCATTCACAAAAACTAGAGAAAATGTAATTTTACATCAGAAACTGCTATCATGCAACCAAACTGTATTTTGCCATTATGCAGGCAGTAAATCTTGTATTCAGCCATAGAATTCCCCATTCATCTTCAACTGATGCTGCAGGATGTTCCCTTGAGAGTAATTCTTTAATAAGATATGGAATGCCTAAATTTCTATGAATTGAAATCTCACAGATATCTAATGTGCCACTTCAGAAGCTCAGTCTTGCAGTTTATTTTTTGACATTCAGAGTATAATCACAAACATAAAGGAGAAGGGTGGAATGACTTTGAACTAATATAATGGAGGCTGTATTGCAGCAATGTTAAAGGGATATTTCATTGGATTTTGAGTTTTAAGTTCTATAAGGAATTGTTTCCAAATTAAGCACATAGATTGGTAAATGTGACAATATTCAAAGACAAAGATAGGAGGAGTACCTCTTTATTGGGAGCCAGACCACCTTGGTGTCAACCATCAAATTCCCAGCACTGCTTGGAAATTGAGAATTTGTTTTATCAAAGCCACTACTTGTCCTTGAGACCTAGGACATTTTCAGACAGGGCCAAATGCCCTGTTCCTGCCCCGCAAGCTCCAGTCCTGTTCCTGCTGCGGAATGAAGGGAAAATGTTCAAACACTTACCTTCATTCCATGGCAGGAACATCCTCCCTCTCACCAAGCTGGCCAGTTGTAAATGCAGCTGTCGTAAGGCTGCCTTTATGACCGGCAATTGAAATCCCACACATTCTAGCGAGAGAACGGTCGCACGGGAATTTTAAAAATACCCCCCAAAAACATCAAAATAGTACACAAAGCATGAAAACACATTAAAAACCCACAAGTAAACCGGGGAGGGGGGAAAAAGGGTGCCACTTACCTGGGTGTCCTGTTTGTGCCCGGAAGTGTCCAGAAGAGACCTCCCCCTCACATCTGTCATCGCCGAAGAGGAACGGGACACCTTTCAGAGCACCCATAATTCTGTTACTACAATGGAACAGGTGGTCCAAAAATGATGTTTCTCTGTGATGAAAATATCATGGGGAAATGTGGAATAGGGATGGGGGAGACACAGAAAAGTGTCAATGTCTTCTGAAAAGAAGATTTTTTCCTGACCCTGTTCTGTGTCTCCCACGGAATAAACAACCCATCTGAAAATCTCCCTAGCATCATCATTTCCAAGTATCTCTATTTTGTAAAACAGATTCATATTAAACTACAACTGAAGTGGAATAGCCAGAGAGAGATATGACAGCAATATTTTCCCCTGGAGACATATATACGGATCCTATACATTTCTGAAAAGCTGATCTCATTTGGGTCAGTGGACCCTATGCTTTCTGACATGTTAAACAAATACTTATTCTAGAGGAATTGTTATATTTAAGTTCTGAGCAACAAAATTTCCAATCAGTTTGTAGCTGATGCCAGAGGGAACGGGGGAAGGCACCAAAAACAACAAATGGAAATGGCTGGATAAAGGATTCTAGCAGGTCCTAGAAAAAAAAATGTGTCTCAGACTTCCACTGGCTTTTTCATTCCATTGTGATTCCGTGTCAGGTTGTGAAACTTTTTCCCCAACCCATGTGGAAATTCAAGCATAGTTTCCCCAAATGTATATGTTTTAGTACACAGGTTTTCCAGCCCTTTGCCACTCTGAAGATGTGTGTGTGTGTGTGTAGGCTGCTGACACACTGTAGAAGTAATGCAGTTTGACACCTCTTTACCTATCATGGCTCCATCCTATGGAATCCTGGGATTTGTAGTTTGTTGTGGCATCAAAGCTCTCTGACAGAGAATGCTAAATATCTCACAAAATTGCAAAGCCCACAATTTCATAGCATTGAGCCATGTCAGTTAAAGCACTATCAAACTGGATTATTTCTGCAGTGTGTAAGCAGCCTTAGTATTTCCAAGGTAAAATACAAATGAAAGGCAAGGTGCTCTCTAGTCTTGGGAGGTACCAAATCCATACTTATGTAGGGAAAACAGAACCCAATGTATTTGTTTCACATCCCTAAAAAACTAGATTCCTTTTCTAGGAACAGGGTCTCCTTGGGCTGGCTAGGTTTTAAACTGAGTCAATTTTTACTTCAAGGATACAGAGCATTAAAGCTCACAAAGAACAGTATCATTAAACTGGATAATTTTTCTAGTAGCGATGCACATCTACATACTGCCATAAATTACCTCCACATCATGACATATTTGCATTTTTTACAGTGAAGAAAATATATATTTCTCTACAACATGATTTCCTTCTGAAAAAGAGAAAGGTACTATATAGCTAGGGATTAATAATTTTCAAATCTAAGCCACTTGATTCTGTAGGAGCTGACATCAGAAAGAAATACCTGTTGGATAGGAGTGTAAGGAATATTCAAATTTTTCCCACCCTCAACAAGCAAGGGTCTCTTGTCACACTGAGAAACCCTGTTAAATGTGTGGTTTTTAGGACTTTTTGTGAAAATTTCATGGAGGTATTTTTGCATAAAACAATGTGTGTGTGTTTTCCTCTACAAAAGCCAATGCTTTTGTGAAAAATCATTGTGCTTTGTGCAAAAGACAATGTTTTTTTGGAGCAAGATGGTTTTTTTCTCACAGAAACATTTTTTTTTTTGCCAAAAGAAAAAAAAAAAAAAAAAAACCTATGAAATTACCCCCTTCAAAATCCTCAAGTGAGAAAAATCCCTGGGGGGCGGGAATTGCCCAAAAGAATCTTATAATCTTTTCCGGTGGGGGAACTGGGTGTGGGAGTCAAGGCTGGTTTAAGGAATTTTGGGGCACCATGCAACACATTATTTGGGGGGGGGGGATATGTTTATCTCAGACCAATGTAACCTAACCTAATCTAACCTATTCACAGTACAGGATATTCAGATTATTACTAGTAATGTTTTTGCTGGAGCAGGGTCATGATACCCCCCAATGATGGGCCCCCTGTGACTGCAGGTGCTGCAGGGCCCTTAAACCAGGCCTGGTGGGAGTCATTCTTGCATGCAAGAACCAACCAAACAAAGATTTTCATATCTATTATGGGATCCCACTTTGTCTCAAGCTAGTTACTCTTGGCCTCAGTAGTCACAGGAATATCTTGGATACATTAGTTAGCTCAGAACACAGACAAAAAGAGATCAAATATAAACTCCATGACAAGAACTCTGTAACATAATGTTGTTTTCCTGCAAACTCCTGGACTCAGCTTTGAACCTGGAGGACCAGGTTTCTGCAGTGCCAGGAGTGCTTTTGCACATTTAAAGCTTGTGTTCCAGTGGTGCCCATTTCTTGAAACACCAGATCTGGCCATGATGCTACATGCCTTAGTTACACCCCATTTAGACTACTGTAACATGCTCCACTTGGGGCTGCATTTGAAGTGTGTTCAGAAACTTCTGCTGGTCCAAAGAGCTGCAGCCAGACTGTTGACAAGGGAAGATTATTATAAAGACCATACTATACCTTTGTTGAAACAGCTTCATTGGCTGCCAGTTAGTTTGCAGACACAATTCAAAGTGGTGGTATGACCTATAAAGCCCTATATGGCTCATGTCCAGGCTATTTGGCAGATCATATCTCCCTCTATGAGGCGGCCTGGGCTTTGAAGTCATCAGGAGAGGCCCTTCTCTCAGCCACACCACCATTGCAAGTATTGTTGTTAGGGATGTGAGAGAGGGCCTTTTTGGTGGCTGCCCCTAGACTCTGGAACTCCCTTCCCAGGGAGGCCAGAATGCCCCCCTCCTTGATGTCCTTCCGTCAGCAGACTAAAACATTTTTATTCAGACAGATTTTTAAAACAGAAAGTTTTGAAAGAACAGGTTAAGGGGTGCTGTTTTGTTTTACCTGAACTGGTTTTAGAGCTTTTTTTTTTTTTTTAAAAAAAATCTTTTTCGTTGTATTTTATTCTTTTATTGATGTGTTGGTTTCTTTTAATACTGTAAATAGTTTAATGCCATTTTAATGTTTACTTTTTGTATGTTTTTAATAGTAATGTTCTTTTACATTTTGAACCACTTTGAGGCCTAATTTTGGGGAAAAGCAGAGGAGGAGGAGGATATATTGAAGGTTTTGTCTTTGACTGCATTATTTTTTAAAAGAGTTCTTAGTGCTAGTATAAGCAAATCTTTGTCCTGTAAAATGATAGAGAGTAATCAACTTGAATGTGCAAAAATGAGCAAATCTCCATCTGAATTAATTTTTGATCAATGAGATCACCCACCCTTCTTGTATGAGTGCAAAAATGCACCTATTTGTACAATGCTAAAGATAGCCTTCATATCAACCAAGCCTCAGCAGAAATGTTATAACACAGATATCTTTAACATTCCTAGTCTCACCATTATGACACTCCTTCAAACACTGTATGATTCATAATATGGAGGCTGATAGCAGCAAAATAACAACTACATGTTCCTACCTGCCTTCATCTCATCATATTCTTCCAACACACACACACACAACACACACACAATTATGACATGCCTCTTTCTTATTGCTTGAGAAGTTATTTGAAAGGCCCTTTATTTCTTACATCAAATGTGTACTCTCCAAGGACTCAACTTTCACCTCTACAGCCTTGCCAAACTTAAAACCTGTTTCTTCTCTTCCCTTATTAAAAGTCCTTCTTCCTGTCCTTTTTGTAGTTCACTGACATTAATCATCATTCCATTTAATGTTATCATTGTGGCCTTTTCCCCCTGACCCCACTACAGAAAGAAACAAACTCATCTCTTCTGCTCCAAAGAATCTCATTTCATCTTTTCTCTCAAACTGTTCTGTGGAAGAACAAGGCTTATCTTAAATTATCTGAACTGTCCTCAAGACGGGGTAGTTCCCAGACCTTCTATTTGCATTCTGGGACTTCTAAATGGTAATTATGGGAAGAAGATGCTGAAAAAAACTTACCCCCAAAAGCAACACTGTCAATATTGCACTGGTAGCCATGTAGACAACAGACCAATTCACACTTACAGATTGCAGCATGAAATTGACTTTCCAGTGGCAATGGCTGGTTCCTGTTCAGTGTTTACAATATCGTAAGCCAGACTTAGAGTCTTCTGAAGTTAGCTATTCACACTTACGATACAGCCACCAAATGTTCCACAAATCCACCTTAAAAGCATGGCAGCTGCACCAGTCAAAGAAGTCTGAGAGAAACCAGCGAGAGGAGCACTGAAGGATAATGTGCCCAGTCCGCTTCTGCCAGCAAGCTGTGGTATGAAGTGCAGCAGCAGCGTCCCCACAGGGTCCTATCACAACTGGTGTTTGCACCACAGCTCACTGGTGGGAGGGGGTGGATGCATCATTCTTCAGTGTCCCACTTACCAGAGCTTCAAAATTCTTTAGCTGATGGTTTAAGGCATGTATGGGTCTCTGACAGGTGGTGCATCATAGCTACATCATCATATCTATGTCTCCCATGCAAGATCTCAGCCTTCTTACAAATTTACATCATCATCATCATCATCTTTCCTACCTTTCCACTAAGGAGCCAGTGTGGCATAGTGGTTTGAATGTTAGACTACTACTCCGGAGACCAGAGAGCAAATCTCTGCTCACCCATGAAAAGCTGTTGGGTGACTTTGGGTAAGACACACCTCTCACTCCTTGGAAAACCCTGTTACAGGTTTGCCTTAGGGTTTCCATAAGTTGGTGTCAGGATTGGTCCCAGACATGACCTTTTCCAATCAAATGCAGTTCTGCTGTATCACTCTGTGGGTAACTGTATTTGCACTCCTCTGTGCATGTTAACAAGTATGTACAGTTGTCCCTTCATATTCGCCAGGGTCTGGTTCTAGGACCTCCCATGGATACCAAAATCCATGAATACTCAAGTTCCATTATATGCAATGGCATAGCAAAAATGGTGTCCCTTATATATCTAAGATGGCAAAATCAAGGTTTGCTTTTTGGATTATTATTATTTTTAAAGACTATGTTCAAGCTGTGAATACTTTAATCCATGGATACCAAATCCATGGATACGGAGGGACAACTGTAGTCTAATGGCAGAAAGGGATTATGTGCTCTATGTGTGCAACTGTCTGATAAGACTGGCTCCTTGACTCAGCTCTGGGAAAAGTGGGCTGAACCCAGGTATGGTGGGAACTGAGAGTGGGGATGATGGATAGCCAATGGCTGTATAGCCCACCCAATTTTGTAGATTGTATAATGCTTTTAGATTACTGTTTGGCAGTTAGGTTTCATTCTGAGCAATGAACTTATAGGGTTAGCTCTTTGGATTACTATGACAATCACATTTTCTGTTTTTAACTCTGAAACTTCTGGTCACTGAGTCTGAAGAAACCAGTACATGACAATTGGAAACAACTTGAAGGCACACAGCAACAAACTTTCCACTAAATTAAAAAATTGTCTGAATTTTGCTTATTAATAATTGCATTTCATCTAACATAACAATTAATGAACTAATCAAAATGTCTTCCATATCACTTTGGCAATATATACATGAAGTAACTATGGGGATGCAGTCTATGATGTGGTTTCTGCCATACTGTGGAATCCTGCTTTACTAATAAAGCAGTCCTTTCTGGCAGGGGAACTTTTCCATCAGAGAAACCATATCACTGAATATTGTTGCTTTTGGCACAAATTTTTCAAGCAGTTTAGAAACAAAACACATAGATCATGGTCCCATTCTGCTAATGGTGATCCTCTGCCATCTGCAACATTCTGATTCAGAGGTTACCAATGGCTCTGTTGCTTTCCGATGGTAATTCTATACTGGGTTCTCCAGGGACTGCTCTGGAATTTATGACAGTGTTTTATGAGAACTATCCAAGATAAGGAACATTGAAAATGGGGTACAGATCCTTTGATCATTCCTGTAAAATGCTGCTGTAAAAACTCAGAATAGCTCCTCAAAACCCTATATGGGTTCACAGCACCAAAGCAACAGAATCACTAGCAAATTCTGGTTTGATGACAACAGTAGCCACTAGTGTCATTCCTAGAAATCTGCTTATTTTCATGGAATGGTAATTGTCAAATACAATATTTCCATCAGAGAACAAGAAAGGCATTGCGACAAAAATTATGCAAGAACAGCAATTAAAAATACTAAGAATCCTTAAGCCATAGTTTAAAAGCACCATGTTTAAAGTGAGCTCTGAGTATTTGACCCATGGAAATGTGAACAAAATTTCAATAAAAGAAATAACAACAGCAAAGAAGCTACTCCCAAATCCTTCCTTTGCAACACTGGGCATATGGCTACTGGTTAAATGGCCTCTGCCTTCTGTGTTTCATCCTCAGTACACATTCAGGTTCATCCTGTGTAATAAAATGATGTACTGTATCTGGCCAATAGCTGCAAACCATCTAATTTCCTGTTGTGTTTTTCTCTTCATCCTCATTCACTGAGACAGTCAGTGGTATGGAAATGATTAGATACTTGTAAGAAGAAGGATTTTGGTATAGACCAAGGGCTGGCTGAGTGCAGCTTTCCAAATGCTGTTGGATTCCAGTTCCCAAGATTTGTCACCACTGGTTATGTTGGCTACTACTGCTGGGAGCTACAAGAAGTGCTGGAGGGACACACTTTATTCAGTCATGGTATAGAGTTCATCTACCTGCAGTTTAACAACTGTGGGCAAAATGAAAATTTGATCTTTAAAAAAATCTAGGCTATAGATATAAAAGGGAAGGTTCACTATGCATGCCATTTTCTAAATTTGTTTTAAATTATGTATTCTTTACTAATGGTTTTTGTTAAAATATATTTCATGTGTTGCAATTATGTCTTTATTGTACAGGTCACCCATTGTATCTATGGGGGATATGTTCCCAGACTTACCGTGAATACTTGAAACTGTGGGTAATAGCAAACCCCATAGAATCATACTGGAGGACCTAGGAAATGCCTAGAGAGTGTGCCTCTCTAGGCAGCTCCCATGTGTCCCTGGTAACTTTCAACAGAAGTTACCATAGAGTTGCATTGAAGGATCTAGGAAATACCTAGAGAGACCATTTTTTTGGACAGCTAATTGAAACCATGGGTACCGGTCCCATGCATATAGGGCAGAGAGATGTACCAAGTTCTATACATTTCTATGAATTGTTGAGGTTTTATAGTTGGATGCAGATTTTTTATATGCTTTGGATCCAAGTACTTTTTAACAGCTGAATAGATATGGGATATAAACACTTTGTTCTTTATTCAGTTAAAATAGGTTTGCCACTGCTTCAAAGAACTTGCATATGGTTCTTTCCTTGCAAGATGAGCTATCCCTTTATTGGCATGTGAGCTGAAGTCTATTACCCAAAGAGGGACTGTTTTTTAAAAGCATAAATGATTAAAGCAACTTTTGTGAATGAAAATCCTCCAAGGATAGGCGTTATCATTCATATTTGTCCCCTACTGAGGAACTTCTGTCAGGCATCCCCCTTTTCCGGTTTGCTTCTATTTTCATTGTTCTCACAGCCACTCAGGGACAGATAATGGCACTGGAGGTATTTGCTATTCTTAAGATGTCAAGTTTTACTTAGTCGCAGATCTTACTACATATTCCCACCAGTTTACATTCACTCAGTGCATTCCACCCACTGGCTTTTATCAATGGTCTATAATTTTCTATGTAGATCTCTAACTATACTTAATGTGTACATCATAGAGTTCTCTCCAGAAAGCCCAGTACAGAAATGTTTTACTTTGTGAAAATACATGGAGAGGCTCATCTGACTCTATAAGTAATCTCTTAATACTTTTAAAAGTAAAAAAATAAAATAAAAAAAATGATGGTGACTATGTGCTTTAAAATGCATATGAGTGAATCCACACAAATGGTAGTGCCAGGAGGTCTTTGCTCTTCCAAAAGCTTTTTGGAAGATATTGGTTAGGTATTGGAAAAAAAAGTATTGATATTTCACAGCAGGAAAAAGCAGAAGCAAAATGGTTTCTAACCCCCAGGAAAAGTTAGAATGGGGTACAGGTCCTTTGCAAGCACCAATTACAATACAGTGTTTGGTTTTAATATGTTATTGTTATTAATTGTTTCTTAATGTTATAACTTAATTTTTAGCTCTATTTGGTTTTAATTCATGTTTATCTGTCTTAGATCTAACAGCATCCGCCACTGGGGGGGGGGGGAAATTGGGACATTAAATAAATCTATATGTCCTGTATATACAATAGAGGTTCTTTTTGGCTTATAGAAAAGAGCACTTTGTGTGTGTGTGTGTGTGTGTGTGTGTGTTAGGATCTATGTAGAAAGCCTGAAGAAAATCATTCAGCAAGAGTCTAATGCCCATTGGGTTTCTGCTGCCAGTGATCCCTGAAATTTTGTTCTTTAAATTAGTTTGGACCAATATTGGATCTGCGTGTCAAAAGCTCTTCATCCCTTGGAGAGGATCCTTAGGAAGGCCCCACGATGATGTCAGAATAGAGCTGGCATAGACAATACCATCTGCACCAATGTGTGAATCTTGAGGAGGTGATAACTCTTAATCTCTTCCTATCTTCAAAACTGCTGCATACAGAACCAAAGGATCAGTAATTTTAAAAGCAAAAGGGTTTCTTAGGCAAGGAAAGCTAAACCCACTATAATCTCCTACCACTTATGTGTTCACAGCCTTTCATATTAGTGATTTCATACAGTCAACAGACCAGAAATAAAATAAAACAAATCACAATAATCTTAGAATCAAACTATATGTTAAGGAATGTGTATTCCCTCCAATTAATTTATTTCTCTTCCCACTATGAAATTTCTTAGAGCACTGTCTCTCAGCCATCTTATTATGCCGATATTTGCTTTCCAATGACCAGTTACCAAATAAAACATGATAAAAGCAAGATGCATAGGTAAGGAAAATAATGTGGTGTGACAAACAGGCATTTTCACCAGTTGAGTGAAGAACTCAACAAAAAATGTGCTAAACATATCATTGAGTGTTGACAGTAATTACAAATGAAAATATAGCTACAAATGTATTGTCTGCTCAAAAACATATACACAGAACAGAAAATGATTAAAGATGGTTACTACAAAATAATCCATCCAGCATCTCACAATTGACATCTTTCTTATTCTTACTGGCTGCTAGTTAAGGAGACCCATGGAATTCTGTCTCTCAGCCAATATTTAACATAAATCTGAGTCCCTATTGGTATTGTAGTCACTAAAGGGACAATCATTTGCTGATAACATCTAACATAAAAATTAAAGAACAGAAGAACATGTCTTACAGATTATACTTTCTGGTTATTACAAGGACAAACTCTCAGGAACAGAAGAATCACCAATGTATTTCCTCCAAAGCATTTGAGAAAGGTAACACATAATCTGCTCAAATAAATGTTTTATGGTATACAGGTTCCTAAAGTAGGCAGCTAGCTGAAAAAGATTTTCAGAGAAAATTCCTGAAGAAGAACAAGTTGAACAAATTGTGCATGGAGAAAGGTCCTGGAGTCATTCTTTTATTAATGTTATTGCAGAGTCAAAATACCCCATTTGAAGGAGAACAAGCCACCACAATGAGCTTTTTGGGCAACAGACTTCATCCAAGCACTACTATAACTATGCTCAGGAAGATAGGGTAGTAGTAACCCTGCAGCCTCCTTTAAGGTATAAATTTTAAAGTCAGACATTAAGGCTGCCAACAAGACTCTGATCTCAAAGTAGCACTGCCTTGTTTCTGATAATACAGGTGTCTTAGGAACACATCTAAACATGAGCAAAAAGACTTGTAAAAAGCCTAATTTGAACACTGTTTAAATATAAAGACCACAGGCACATATCTTCCCTGGTACAATGTGCAACTCTCAGACAAATGCACTTCCAAATGCATGGACATGTGTCATAGAACGGTTCAGCTCTTCCAAGTTGAATGTCCTGTTTTATTATAAACATACACAAATTGCAAAGACTAGCATTCAGACTCAGTCAGGTATGCACTTAAGGAGGGGTCACATAAATTCTAAATAGATGCTAATTCACAAGGCATCTGAAGGCACATACACCTGGCTAATCCTATCAGCCAGGGCTGGAAGGCTCAACCTTGTAAATGACCCTCATTCCTTCACCCATCCCTAAACAAAGGAAGTTGCTTCCTCCCTTTTAATCGCAAGATTAAGACACCATTAACATATCCGGAGTGCCTTTGTCTCAACTTGTGCAACTCCAAGAGACATTGTCTTCTACTCTAAATCCCATCCCTAGAAGGCAAATATTGACTATAAAAACTCTTCCAAAACCCTACTCAAGCACTCACGGTTCATCTTCCTACCTACTCCACATCAGACTGTGTAGTCAGGCTCACTGATACCCTTCCTGAGGACACTACGTCCATCTGTGAAGCCATTCCAGATCTGGACCCCCCCCCATGGGTTTCTTCCATGACCTCATCTCTACAGGACAGGTGTCATCTGTGAAGCCATTCCAGATCGGGTCCTCCCCCCCTGCAGGTTTCTTCCATGACCTCAACTCTACAGGATCGGTGTCATATCACCCACAAACAGCTCCTTTCTTTATCCCTCTATCTCAATATCTCCCACTTTATTTGTTAGTTTTGTGTGAATGCATGAAGCCTGAATGCATGCATGAATGTTGTTATTATTGTTTTTTTTTCAAAATAAAGATAATTTTGTTGTAATATTTAGCTTAATGTCTCCTCCCAATTACCAGCACACCAAGGTCACAAGATCTGCTATCTGTTACCTCCTCTTTGCATAGTCAAGTTGAGTACATTAACTCCCCAGCTAAGTTTGATATTTTGAGGGTCTCTACAACCCTGAGCATAGAGGGGTAACAACACTTTATACATGACTGGAGAGACCTGGGTTTAAAGAAGTGGATATTCTAGCAGAATTTCTACTGTGAATCTCTAGAACCTGTGGCACTCAGGGATAAAGGATGTGAATATTCAACTACTTCATTTCTCTATGTCAAGATAAATCATTTCTGCAGTTTTCTCCTCACTGTGGAGATTTTTTTTTTCCCCTATGTGGATCTCACATCCAAAACTGTTTCAAGAAATTGTTCAGCTCAGAAATACACATGGGTTTAGTGTGAGCATCATGGGGTTTGCCCACAAAACAGTTTCCAGATAGTAATGTGTGGGTGTTGGGGAGGTTTTTTTGTCCAGGTTTGCTGTTTTTGTGCACAAATCAGCAATCTTGCACTAAATAATCATTTTGCTATTTTGTGTGTGTGCAAGATTGATGTCTCCCCCCCCCAAAAAAAAACCTCCTAGCAATTTACACAAAAATGTGGCTATTTGGAAAGAGATGTTTGGGGTTCTTTTTAATTCAACTCCTAACACCCCTCACCATTGACTATACTGGCTAGGGTTTCTGAGAATTGAAATCTAAAACATCTGGAAGAGCAAATGTTCCCAAATGCTTAATATAACATTCTTGTTTAGATAACACCATTATAAAAATACATGCTGAATTCACCTCTACGTTTTACTGAAAATGGGTTTTGAAATGCCTGGCATTCAGTGGTAACAGAAAGAATATAGAAATTGACAATATACAGAAGTGCTTCGTTGTATTTTTTTTTTTAAACCCACTTTAAAGCAATGTCAGATTATACATTATATTTTAAGCAACATGAAATTATACCCCACATCATATTGATGCAAAGAGCTTCAACAGAATTGCCAGGCAAAATAAAACCATACTTCTGGTAATGTTTCAGAGACCATGCTGCAAGAGCACAATACAAACCAAATGAAGGATGCTTGCTACCTGTATAGGAGAGAGAGGGTGTGTGTGAAAACCTCGCAGTCTTATTTCTGGCATTGTGACCAGCAGGGGCAGAATTGTCCAGTCAATCTGCTGGCAGCCAAATAACTGTTCCCGTCAAACAAGAGGAGAAGACAAATATCTTTTCTTTGTAAGGACGGTTTCAAATAATTAGTAATATACATTCATCACATTAATTTCACTTTGGTGAACTCAAATCTCATTCCTGTCACTTCCAATCAGTCTCTGTGAGTGCAGTCTCCTTTGGATGTCAGTATGTCACACTGTCTTCATACAACTTTTTATTTTAAGACACAGCTAATTTTATAAGGGCTGCTACCCTTGCTTCAGAATGTTATAATTTTTTAGGAAAAGAAAGAATAAGTAAGAATGGGCATTAATTAAGCATGCATTCTCATGAATGAAGCCCAGTTATGCCTGAACAATTAACAAATCCTAAATATTTGCTCTTAAACACTAGGACAGGAAATAAAAAAAATAAAATAATAAAGAAACTTGGGCATGACCTTTATGAAGGAAATCTAAAGCCTGTGGAGACCATTTTAGATGACAAGGGGGAAATGGAGAGTTAAAAATTATTCAGGATGTTGAAAGAGTGGATAGGTAGAAGGGGCTTTTGTGTCTTTGTTCCTTTCCCATAAGGGAAAGCTAAAACCACCAAAAAATCCACACAGCAGCCAGTTGGATTGGCTTTTCATTTCAGTGCTAACTACTCTCTCTATGTCTGAGGGTAGCAGGCTTATTTATGGGCATTAAGGATGCTGTGTAGCACATACGTAACTCAGACCTCCAGCATCTCACCTCAGCCCTCTTTGCTCTCTGTATCTGCTACCTGAGGTGGCTGTCTCCCACACCTCATGGTAGAGTCAGTCCTGTTCTTGAAAGGCTTGCCACTTTAGGATACTCCCAGGTCCTGAGGTTCCCAGGCCAAAATCCAAAACCTAGGGATAGCCCCTGGTGATGTCATTAAGCATTATACATTAAATAACAACCACAGTTGTTGTTCACAGGTTGTAATTCAAACACACATAAACAAAGACAACATGTTTTTTCTCTTTGAACATGAAGACAGAACTCTTAGCTAAAGGGGCTGTTCCTAGATAAAATTGAAATGAGGGGATTATTCCATCTCACTTACTTATGGAGAAGGCATAAGGAACATTTCATCTAGCCTACTCACTTCTAGCCAGAAGGTAGGTAAAGAGCAGCGTAGAGGGTGAACCCCAGTACCACAATGACTGGCAGGAAGGGAACTAAATACAAACATACTTTGGAGAGCCTTTTGAAGTTGCAGCAACAAATCAATTAACTTAAAAGGATATTTTAAATAAATAAATATTTTATTATTTTTGTTGTATTTTTGTATAATTTTGTATTAATTTTTTAATTAATCTTTTATTATTTTTTTCTTTTCCAAATAAGTATAATTGTATTGTGTAAATATAATGTGATTATAGTGCGTTTAGATTAAGAGGAAAAATGTATTAGTGTTAGGATAGATAGTTTTATTTTTGTATTAGTAAGAAAAGAGGAAAACAATTAATATTATTTTGTGTTATTGTCATGGCCTTTTGCGGTCGGGTGTATTTTTCAGTAGAATGGTCTTATTCCAATAAAAAATTCCTAACCCCTAAAAAAAATTCCTAACCCCAATGAAAACACACACTCATTTTTCGTAAGATATATATTGTAACATGAAAGATGATAAGAATTTGAAATTGGCAATAAAACGCATGGGTTCAGATCCGTGGATCGACCAACCCTCCTGTCTGATCGATGGTTTCATTGTAAGCCTGCCTGCTGACCTTCACCAATCCTGAATATAGGGAGGAGTTTGCACAGGCTCACCCAACTGCCTGCCAACCTCTTCTCCCCCCATACCATCCGCCCATGTGATCCATGATTCACATGGCACACCAAGGAAAGAGGGGGGGGTTCCCAGCTGACATGCCCCAAATTGGCATACGTCATAACTGTGCTTCCCTGGGGTTTCCGTGGCCTTGACCTTGAACTTGACCTTGAACTTGATGTTGAACTTGCTGGAGACCCCTATAACCAATGACTTTGGATCAGAACCCATGCCAACCATCACAAAAGATGAGCCCCACAGCACTCGTCTTCTGCCAACCCTGCAGCTGCCAACAAAAGAGGCTGCCATCTGAGTGCGGGATAAGCCCAGATGACCTCAGGGATGCTGAGTTCCAGGAAAATGTACGTGTTGTATGCCCTGGAGCGGCATCTGCCGGCAAGCCGAGCAGCCTAAATGCAGCCTGCATCACACAAACAAATTGGTAACGTGTCATCAGGCTAAAGGACACTGGCTTGTAGGCATCACCCCTCCACTGATCCATTCTCTGCCAGCCTTCCACTGCCCTTCGGACCAGGAAGGTAGCGCACGGATCACCCTGACCGGCCACCTCGCTGAAGAATGAGATGCCTACCAGGTGCAAAGATATTGAGTGAGGAGCTAAGCCGTTGTCCTTCAGTGTTGTGATATAATGCAATATTTCCCTCTCAGACACTGTCCAGGAGCACACATAGCCAAATTTCTGTCTGAAGTTGAAGAACTGCCATACTGCCCTGGTGTAGCTTGCTTGAGTTGAAGGTGCCAGTGAGTTGATGACTCCTTGGATCACTGTTCCTTCCCCAGGTGCCACAGCTCATCTGGGAAGGCCATTGGCGTCAGATCCGCCTCTGGAGCCAATTCTCGAAACTGGATGTCCTGGAATCGAGACAATGCATCCACAGTCTTGTTATCCATGCCAAGAATGTGCCACACAGTGAAAGTAATATTCGCTGCTAATCTGACCAGCACAAATTTCCTCACCAGCTTCATCACTCTACTGTTTTGGAACTCTTCCTGTCACAGAATGACTGCTACTACAATCGGAAAGAACTCAAGAAATGCTAGATCTCAGTCCAAGGTGGTATCCCTCCACTCAGATGGCCATTTCTGGGCACACTCGTGGCCACTGTAGTACACCCCAAACTCAAGGCTCCCAGCTGCATCTGAAGGGACCTGCAACCCTGTTCCTAAAGTTATTCCCCCTATCAGAATGTGATGCCATTGTACTCCTCCAAGAACTGCAGCCACACCTTCAAGTCCTCCTTTATTCCTTTTGAAATCTGGATGTGGTGATGAGGAGACCTGACCCCTTTCATGATCCATGCCAACCTGGCACAAAATGCCCTCCCTGGTGCCACCAACCTGCAAGTGAAATTGAGGCGACCCAGTAGGGACGGCACCTCCTTTAGAGTCACCATTTCCCTAGTGAGAAAACCTCATAGGTACTCTTTGAGACCATCTAGCTTATCCAATGGGAGATGAGAAATCCTCGCAACAGAGTCCATCTGGATTCCCAGATACACTATGCTGTTGGCAGGCCCCTCTGTCTTCTCAGGGGCCAGTGGAAAACCGAGCTACTGCGCCAAGACCTGAAAGGAGTGAAAAAGAAACCCACAGTCTGGCCCAACGGTCAATCCAATCATCAGAAAATCGTCAAGGTGATGAATGACAAAAGGAGAACCGGTCCTGTATTGCAATGCCCACTCAAGGAACATGCTGAAGGCCTCCAATGCAGCACAGCTGATGGCACACCCCAAGGGCAAGGCCATGTCATAGTACCATTGTCCTCGGAATTTGAACCCCAGTAAACAGTGGTCTTCTGGATGGACCAGCAGCAAACGAAAGGCCAACTGAATGTCACATATTGCCATTAGGACCCCTGGGCCACATGCTTTGACCAAACTGGTAGCATGGTCAAAAGATGCATACCTCACTGAACAACATTCCGGAGGTAAGGCATCATTGACTAACGTCCCTTTCGGGTAGAACAGGTAATGAATGAGCCTGTATTCCTCAGGGTCTTTCTTAGGTACCATTCCTAAAGGTGAAACCCAGAGGTTATGCAAAGGAAGTGCTATGAAGGGGCCCGCCACCCTCCCAGCTTCACATTCCTTGGCAATTTTCCTTGCTACCACCTCTGGCAGCTTAGCGGCAGATTTCAGATTCCCAGATTCTGCTGCTACCCTGGGGCCAAAAGCTGGAATCCTATACCCCTCCGCAAAACCGTGAATTTAGTAGGCAGCCACCATTTTGTTGGGGTAAATGGCCAAAAGAGGGAGCATGGCGTCCAAGCAGACCGGTGTGAAAGCCAATCTCCTCCTGGTCAGTTCCCCTTCAGCTGTGCTTGGATGTCCCCTGGCCAGTGCTGCTTCCAGACCCTGCTTCCTTTTTTCCACTGGAGGCAGCAGGGAATCCAGACTAAAAGAGCTGTGGGCCTGAGCCAGGGTGGGAGCAACTGGACTGTGGGTGGGCCCCATAGCACACCTCACAGTTGTGCTTAAATTTGCAATGGGCCCTGAAACACTTGCCCTGGTTGAACTCCCAACAGACCAAGCACCTCAGGTCTTTTTTGCACAGGGGCTTGACTCCATCAGACTTGCTTGTTATGTGAGGTCCCACCATGACCAGCCACAGCTTGTCATTGAAGAGATCCCATCTGGCCCACGCAATGCGGGACACCCTCTTGTGGAAGGCAACATCATACTTAATGGCAGCCACTTCCCCCGGGAGCATCTTTGTCCTGAGAACATGTCCCAAGTGGTTGGCCAGATGCCATCCCCGTTCAGGATATGTCGTCTGTACCACTCCCATGAACACTGTGAACCCAGCCAACCAATTGCTGAAGGAATGTTCAACAGGATCCACCTTGGCCTTCTCAGCCGTTTTCTTGTCAGGTTTTGGAACACTATCCTCCTCTCCTTCAGGCATAAGGAGAGTAAAAACATTGACATAATATCTCTTTAGGATATTATCTCGAGTTTTCTTATCCAAATGGATCCCAGGGGGATCCCTGTTGTCCTGAAATAGACTAAGGGCTGGTGCTCCAGGCAAAGCAGCCCCAGTCTTCCAAGCCTTGGTGGGGCCCGAGGAGGGCGTCTCCTGTTGATTATGAATCTTGAGGGCCAAAGATGGAAGCCCAGGGACCACTGCGCCCTCACACCAATACCCTACTCAATCCATTGTCATAAAAGGCTTCAGAGTGTGTTCACTCTCTGTTCATCCGAGCAGAGATGCTTGCAGCGAAGCCATGCACACCTCTGGTACAAAAGAAAAGGCCATATCAATTCTCTTTTATGGCTTTTATTAACAGACAAATGAAAATAAAATAGACAGCAGAGGACATTCATCCATGCTTCTGTATGCTTAAAGTTCCTCAGGAGCTAAGAAAAGGAAAAGGAGTCCCCAGAATGCAGGAGACACACACACGCTCCAAAATTCCCTCCCAGTTATATACCTTTCCAAAATATTCAATCCTTCTAAGAAGTGAAACAAGAAACTGGACTCTTAGGACTTTTTCGGACACCGGTACTGTTGCACATTGATCGTGAGTAAAAATCGCCAAAATATTACAGTCAAATGTCCCTGTGGCACCGCAACAGTACCGGCAGGGACAGGCGTCATCCGAAAGGGACGCCCTGCAGCGCTGCAGCCTCGCAATGTGGCGAGGCTGCTAGCGCTACAATTAGCTTGTCCGAAAAAGTCCTTTGTTTTGTTTCTCGCTCTCAAACCCCGAAGGACAGAATAACATCAAGAGACAGATTTATGAGCTCTAGTAGACAAGCTGGCGTCTTCAGTGCCTTGGCAAATAAAATTACCCAAAAGGGGGAGACAAACGTGTAATTACAATATCTATTTTCCCTGACACTCCTCTAATTTTTTCATCCAGGCAAATATATTTCACACTTCAGATATCATACCCAGCTTGTCACACAAAAGATCATACTTAATTTGACCCAATGCTTTGGTAAACAAATCTGCTACATTTTCTGGGACAATACACCACATCAATCAAACCATCTTGAACAGCTTCTCTAACATTCTTAAACTTTACAGCAACATGCTTTGTTCTGTTTTTCACATCTTGTGCTGTTGCCATTGTTATACATGCTTGGGAATCTTCAAAAACTTTAATAGCTCCTGAAATTGGCATACCCAAATCACTGAAAATCTGCTTCAGGTAGACCAATTCAGTCACCAAATTCAACAGGGCTGCAAATTCCACCTCTGCAGAACTCAAAGCAATGGTGGATTGCCTTTTTGATCCCCAATGTATAGCAGTACCAGCGTAAAAAATTATCATCCCTGAATCAGATTTTCTATTTGAAATTTCGTTGGCAAAATTGGCATCGACAAATGCTCTCAACTCATGACAGCCTTGTGAACTGATCTTTACACCATAATTTATGGTTCCACCTAAGTATGTTAACATGCCAATCATGTTGAGTTGGCTTTGACACCTTTCTGGACAAAATATTTACAGCATATTGAATATCTGGGCGTGACCATCTTGCAATATACAATAAACTTCCAATTACAGAATGAAAAAGTTCAGGACATTCAAACAACCTAGTATCCATTACATTTATGAAATCAGAACACATAGGAGTTCGTGCAGGTTTACATTGAGACATGTTACAAAGATCTAAAACCTTTTCAATTTTCTGAACTTGACTGATCTTAAAATCACCATTTTCAAACCTTTGGAAATCCACTCCCAAATAGTTTTTGATTTGACCAAGGTCCTTCAATTTGACCTTTAAACCCAATTCCTGTTTAAACCTTTGCACCTGAGCACCAGTTTGAGTAATCAGGCAAATATCATCGACAAAAGCAAGAAGAATTTCATAATTCTGATTGACACCCCTTGTGTACAAACATTAATCAGCAATGCTGTTTTGAAAACCAACATTTTTCAGCTGTTCGTCCAAACAAAGGTACCAACATTGGCCACTTTGTTTCAGGCCATATAAAGCTTTATCAAGCCTATAGACTTGGTTTGGTCCCCCACTGTGAAACCCAGGGGCCTGTTCCATATATATACACACTCATCCAGTGGGGCATTCAAATAAGCAGTCTCTACATCAAAGTGATTAACTTTGAGTTGGTTCAGACTTGCAATAGACAAAGCAATTTTAACATTTTGTACTTTAGCAGTGGGGGCAAAAACTTGGTCATAATTCTGATACTTTATCTGTGAATACCCCTTTGCAACCAAGCGTGCTTTGTACTTGACACCCCCATCCTGCAACTGCTTCCTTTTGTACACCCAACGACAACCTACAGCCTTTTCTCCTTGTGGCAATGCCACATTATGAAAAACATCATGACGTTTGATGGATTCCATTTTGTTTTCCATTGCCTCCTGCCACTTCTGTTCCTCTTCTTCAAGCAACTTCAAAACATCAGTAAAGCTGTCAGGTTCAAAAGTCACCTGACAGACATTTACATTCTGTGCTGTGAATCTTACAGGAGGCACCCCCTTTGTCTCTCTGTTAGAGTGATGGGGAATGACAGGCTGGGCCTGATCATTGTCAGAATCTGCATTTCAATCACTCTCTACATCAAAAGACTCATGCTTTGAACCCTCCCCTCCCAAATCTGGGGAAATGTCAGTGCCTGACTCAGCAGCCTTCTGCTGCTGTTGATCAGGCTGATTTTCACCTACAAATGAAGGTAAAATCACATCTGGATTGGAATGAATATGACTCCGATTGGATTGCTCTTCAAATTCAGCATTTTGGGAAATCAAAACTCTTCCATCTTTTAAAGAAAAACGCCAGGCCTTGGAAGATTGTTCATACCCTACGAATCTCAGCCTCCTGGCCTTGGGCTCCCCCTTTTTTCTGATTGCTTTAGGGATATTTACCCATGCATAGGACCCAAAAGTCCTAATATGCTTCACAGATGGCTTCTTGCCATAAAACATGAAAAAGGGTGTATTTGAGACCACAGAACTTGGCATGCAGTTACTCAAATAAGCAGCTGTCAACATGGCCTCTCCCCAATACTTCTGTTCAATGTTTGCATCAAACATCAGGCTATCTTTAATTGTTTGCAAAACACCTATTTTTCTCTCAGCTATGCCCTTTTGACTAGGAGAAAAAGGAGCCGACAACCTGTGGAAAATTCCCTTTTGCTTCAGCCAGTTCTGGATCTCATTTGACATGAACTCCCCTCCCCTATATGACTGGAGAGATGACAGCTTCTGAGATAAATGTCTCTCAACATAAGCCACCCAATTTTTAATGGTCTGAAAAGTCTCATCCTTACTCTTGAGTAAGAATACAAGATAGAAATGGCTGTGATCATCGACTAGGACCAGAATATACTTGGGTCCTCCCAAGGATGCTGGATAGGGGCCAGACAGGTCCATATGGATCAGCTCAAGAATTCTTTTTGACTTTCTGTCACTATGCTTGGGAAAAGGATGGACCTTCGATTTTGATCTCTTACAATTCTTGCAACCCAGATACTTCTAACACACCCTCAACCCATCCACCATCTCAGGCATCTGTCTGAGAACCTTAAAGCTAGCATGGCCAAATCTCCAATGCATCAGATGCACACAATTATCATGCATGGGAGAATTTGCCATCACAGTACCAGTTTGAGGGTCCTGTATACAATCATACATATAATACAATTGGTCATGAAAAACACCTTCAGCCACAATGGCACCATCCTTCAAAATAAAGCATTTCTTCCCTTTAAATTGTACTTCACAGCCCTCCTGTGTCAACTTGGCAACAGAGAGCAAACACATTTTTAAACCAGGAACATACTGAACATTTTTTACATCCATGTTCAAACATTGTACAAAACATGTACCTTTACCCAAACATTCTGACTTGGATCCATCAGCCAAACCCACACTTGAGGGGCCAGTCTTTTTAAAGTCCTTATAAAGTCCTTTATTGTTGGAAATGTGTTCATTACAGCTGCTATCAAGGGCCCAAAAGGTTAAATGTGCCTTTTGTTCTTTTGCAGTTTGCAAAACAACTGCAGAAACAGTCATGTTGGAAGCAAATTTCTTGGTCTTAGAAGTCTTACTTTTCTTTGCCTTGCATTCCTTGGAAAGGTGCCCCTCCTTCCCATAGTTCCAGCAAGTTTTGGGTTTCACAACAAAGGCAGGAACTTCACCCTTACTGGAGTCTTTGGAGCCATCTAAATGTAGAATTGCGGGTCTTTGGCTGTGAAGCCTTTGGAAACGGGGAAGTCTGCTTTCTCTCCAGCCATTTGGTTTCTTCCAACAAACAACCAGTAATGAAATTAATGGTCAAATTTGCTGCAGGGAAATTTTTGAAACTAAATATTAAGGGATCAAATTTTTCTGACAAGCTACTCAGAAGAATATGACATTTATCTTGTTCAGTAAAGTTTACATTAACTTCCTGAAGCTGGTCGAAATACTGCCTTAAAGTTGAAATGTGGCTGCAGCTTTAGTCTATACAGCTTTCTTGTTAACATAAGCTGTGAACCAGTCCCAGACTTGCCACAGTGCCTACCAAATGTCCTGGGCCGTGGCACAACCTCGCACATAAATCAACTGACTGTCCTCAATTGCCAAAATGAGCGACACTTGTGCTCTCTCCTCAGCCTGGATCTGTGCAATGGCAGCACCCTGGGCAGGGGTAGCTACAATAGGGGCATGTATCAATTGTTGATGCAAATAAGCTTCCATCTTCACAGATCACAAATGATAGTTCTTATCATTTAGCTTTTGGAAGGGAAACACTGCCACGCTCTGAGCCATTGTCCATAAACTTTCTAGCCCCTCTCAGCTCAATATCTGCTTCCCTAGCACAGGTAGCTTCCCAGCCGAGCATTGTAAATGGTTCCGTCTCAGCAGCTCCTCACAGGCGTTCTCAAATTTCAGATCCCCTCCGTGCTGGGCTTGTCAGCTTTTGCCAGGCGCAGACAAAGAAAGCTCCAACAGCTTCAAAGAGCTTCCAAAATTCGCAGCCCAAAAGAAAAAAAAAATCACACCAAAGGGACAAGTTGCCCAGTTTGCCGCTTCTCAACATAGACTCAAACAATCTGCAGCCATAAAAGCTTCACGGCTCATAAAATCCTGAGCCAGCCATTCTGGGCCAGCCATAACCTGTCATAAAAGGCTTCAGAGTGCGTTCACACTGTGTTCATCCGAGCAGAGATGCTTTTAGTGAAATAGCATGGGCTTTTTGAGCAAAGCCATGCACACCTCTGGTGCAAAAGAAAAGGCCATATCATTTTTCTTTAAAGGCTTTTATTAACAGGCAAATGAAAATAAAGTAGACAGCAGAAGACATTCATCCATGCTTCTGTATGCTTAAAGTTCCTCAGGAGCTAAGAAAAGGAAAAGGAGCCCCCAGAATGCAGGAGACACACACACGCTCCAAAATTCCCTCCCAGTTATATACCTTTCCAAAATATTCAATCCTTCTAAGAAGTGAAACAAGAAACTGGACTCTTAGTTTTGTTTCTCGCTCTCAAACCCCGAAGGTCAGAATAACATCAAGAGACAGATTTATGAGCTCTAGTAGACAAGCTGGCGAATAAAATTACCCAAAAGGGGGAGACAAACTTCTAATTACAATATCAATTTTCCCTGACATCCATGTCCTCCTGAGAAGACTCACCTGATAATCCATTGCTGTCTGAATCACCTTTCCTCTTGCGCCTGGAACACTTTTTTCTCTTGTTCCATTTCTCCACCTTCTGACCCTTCTTCCTGGTTCCCCTGTCCTCCTCATTGGTTGATGAAGAACCATCTGAGGAAACCACACTGATGTCACTGTGTGCTGGGTCAACTCCTCTAAGTTAGGAGCCTCCGTGTTCCGCAGGAAATCCTGCATGGACATGTTATCACCCCTTATTGCTCCTGGGATACTCTTTGTAGCAGTGTCTTGGATGCTCTTCATAGATGAAGTGGCCCACTTATCCCTTCGGGCAAGCACTACCCAGGACCTTGGAGTCCGTCCAGTTTGGCCACAGGTGACTGGCCTGCTGGGTTGTGACCCCTTCTTTGGAGGCATGTTACTGAATACTGACTGGTGATCTCAGCCTATTGATTTCAGTTCCTGTTGACTGCCTGGCCAATGGGTGATTTCAGGTCTTGTCCTGGCTTGTCTGCACTTTCTGGGGACCCGTGCCCCCAGGCTCGTGCTTGTCCACCCTTGACTGGAAGTCCAGGTCTAATTTGTTGCTCAGGGCTTGCTTGTCCACCCTTTGCTTCCAATCCTTTGCTTGTCCGCCCTTCACTTGGCCGCCCCAAAGGCCAGAAGCCCTGTCCTTGTCCACCCTTCGCTTGGCAGCCTCCAAAGCCAAAACTATTTCCTTGTCTGCCCTTTGCCTGTCCTATGCCATCCTGGCATCCGTGCTTGTCCTCCCCTCCTTGTCCGGCCTTCACTAGGTCCCCGCTACCACCTGGCAGCCCACACTGCCCATCCACCAGCAAGCCTCCTGGAGATGCCTCTTTCCCAGGCTTGCCACTGTCACTTGTTGCCCCCGTGGCTCGCCCCGCTCCTCCACTGCCACCACAGCTGCTTGCCCCCGCTGCCTTGTTGCTCTGCTGGCATTTGCCGCTGCTCTTGGCCTTCCAGGCCCCATCAGCGCTGCCTTCACTCTGCAGCATCCTGGGGCTGGTGCTCCACAATGCTCCCTGGTTTGCCACTGCTGCCCTGCCACTCCAGCAGTGCTGCTGCTTCTGTCTTGGCCACCACCAGTGCTTCTTCATCAGCCGCTGCTTCTCCCTTGGCCACTTTTCCCTGGTGCTGCTTCCCACTGGAGGTCCTCCTTCTTTGGCTCACAGTGAGCCACTGCCTAGTCTGGCCCCTGCAGTCAGGAATAAATATATGACCACTGGACCAGAAGAAAAACTAGCTGCAGTTGCAGCAAGCACCACCCACCAGCCAATCAGAGGCCGAGCCGAGCCCTGATTGGCTGCCCTACAATCCTCTTTCTGGCACTCAGGCATGCTGGGAAGAAAGAGCCACTGGCATGGTGGTGCCCATGCCTGCCCCCTGACCACATGGGAGGGCAAAAATTTGGGGACCACCAGCCCGTAAACCAGCTGCCCTGTAAGTTTGGCAGCTGCCTTGCCTGGAGTTGAGACCACCAAAACTAGAGAATTTGAACCCCTGTCTCCATCCTGAAGATGAGCCATGAAAACCTGAGACTAAGAGCCAGGCCCTGAGATCTGACAACTAGTTCTTGGGGCCACTCTATGACTCTGATGAGCAACAGATTCCAGATAAAGGAATGCCCCTCTTCATGCTGTGCTTAATTAATTTTTTTAATTCACTGCCCACAATATGTAGTAGGTTGTAGATGGTTAAAAGAGTAAAATAATTCAGGAAGATAATAACACAATCTTATTTAGGGATGTTTGTATGTCCCATTGAGTTCATTGTGCCTTACACTCTATAATAGTGATTCTCACATTTGGTGCTCCAGATGGTTTGGACTTCAGCTCCAGTTTCTCTAATACCCTTCTGTCACTTGAAGTCCAAACATCTGGAGGACCAAAGTTAGACAACCCAGTCTCTATAAGCTTATATAGGGATGCAACACTAGTCTGATCCACTATCTGCTAGTAATAATGTGACCACCATGTTCAGAATGAAAATAGCAGTAGGAGGGAAGGGTTACTAGTGAGGAGAAGGGTTATGATGATAAATGATTATTGATTATTGATTATTGTGATGATTTATGATGTTTTGTAACTTAGCTGCTAACTTAGTCCCTTAAATTTTTCCTCGCTAATAACAATGTAAATTGAATTACATTTCATGATCCTCTACTTAAAATGTTAATAAATTATTCATTTTGTTCTAATGTTCCAAGCTCTGGACTCATTTCTATTGGGGGTGGTTGGCATAAGTAATCTATTCTTCTCTCAAGTCCTCTACCTCACACACAAACAATCTTCCTAGAAGCCTCTCTGAACACTCAACACTCTTTGATCCTTAATTCCAGAATCCATCTCTGTGAATTCTGCAGGGAAGCAAGCATTCAGGTGGGTGACCATGATGTCTGATTCCACCTGGCATCCGTAGCAATGCTGTTGCTGGGCCCACCCTTGAAAACATCCATTTTCCTTGTTTTCTATACACATTATTTTACTCTACTGACTGCTGTGTATTAAAAAACCCCTTTCCCCAATTACTCACTCACTCACTCTCTCTCTCTCTCTCTCTCTCTCTCTCTCTCTCTCTCTCTCCCTCTCCTAAAGGTTTCTGGGTAAGACAACCCATTTAGCAGCCCCAGAACACAGATATGATCTTGTTACAGCATTTCTGCAGATTTAAATGCATTTTTGTACAATAAATACTACTCCCCTTTTAATAACATAGTGATTTACTCTTCATTGTGACTGGAAAATGGAGAGCTGGAAGGCAAATGAATTATTTCAATAGCATGTATGCCTTCCCCCACCCCCAGAGAAATGGCAAAAAGTAATGGAATTCTAATAATCTTGCATTACATAGTTATATTTTCTGTTAAATATGAGTTGTGTTGCTTGCAACAAGCTAGGTAACTCACTAATAGATAACTATTCTTCTAGTGCTGACAGATCTTTTAAAAGATGCACTTGTGCTTTGTTCCACCAGATCCTGGAAACATCTATAAATAAGGAAATTCCAGTTGTGTCATGCTGATGATGAGTGACTGCAGAATGAGGTATGCTCTTAGATGATCTTCCAGTAAATAACCAAACATTTGATATGAAAGTGTTCTTGGACACACCACTTGTTGAGATGGAAGCCCCATCTGATCTCTGAAGTCCCAGTCTTCCATAGCTGCAGTGCCAGATTTAGGCTTACTTAAGTTTTGTGTGGTTTGTTGCAGGAGGGGAAAACTTTTTGCATCCAAATGTTTTGTACTTCCACAAGCCTCAAGCATCATAAAGGATTGTGGGAAATCTTCTAAAGAACATTGGAAAATGAAACAATTGAATTGCAATAAATATATATATATATATATATATATATCCGCAAATTTCAGACCATCTACAGTGGATTGAACAGAGACTATGTTTCTTGGCACACTACACATAACACTAGTTAACACCCCAGCCTCATGAGGGCTCTCTTGGCCAGTTTAACACATCTCCTCTCCGGTTCCCAGGCAGCATCACACTACATTAAAATATCCTCCATCATTAATATGGCCATCTACCCAACCTGGCCTTAGGCAACATCTTTCCTCCTGCCTTTGTCCCTCAACAACCATCATTAAAACTGAACTTTTTGCAACATCACCATACCCACAAGTTTTGCATTTTTGTGGCTATTCATACAGCCTGCTTATAAGGTGTGCTCCTAGGCACTTGTTCATTCCATGCATCTTATGAAGTAGACTAAGGGCCTGTCTACATTGCAGAAATATAGCACTTGGACAGCACTTTATCCACCATAGTTCTATCTTATGGAATCCTGGTATTTGTAGTTTGGTGAGGGACCAGAGTTGTCTGACAGAAAAGGATAAATACCTCACCAAACTACAAATACCAGGATTCCATAGGATAGAACTATGGTGAATAAAGTGGTGTCAAAGTGCTGTATTTTGCAGTGTAGACAGGCCCTATGTTTTTTGAGATATTTAGTCTATTCTGTCAGAGAGCTTTGTTGCCACAACAAATGACAAGTCGCAGGATTCCATAGCATTGAGCCATGGCAGTTAAAGTGATGTTAAACTGGAACATTACTGCAGTGCAGATGCAGCCTAAGTCTACCAAAGCTTATGCTACTACTTTCTCTCAGTCTCAAGGGTCCTACAAGATCCCTTTGCAACTGTGTGAACTGTAATTCAAACCATCTAATGGGCATATTCACAACACACAGTTACAGTGCTATAAGCCTGCTTTAACTGCCATTGTTCCATCCCATGGAATCCTGGGGTCTGTAGATTGATGAAGCACTGAAGTACACTGGCTGATTTGAAATGCCTCTCCCTAGGGATGCAAAGGGACAACATAAAAACAGCATTTGATACGATTGAATGTTATGAAGATAATAATAACCCCCCCTAGGAATGGTAATAGTGGATGTGGAGAAGACATATGACAATGTGAGTTGTAAATTTATGATGGAACTTCTAAAGAGGATGAATATGGGGGGAAATGTACAAAATCAATTGAGAATATCTACAAGGATAAAGACAGAAAAGGGAACAAGATGAGGGTGCCCACTTTCACCACAGTTGTTTATTATGATATTGGAGGTCTTAAATAACAACATAAGAGTGAACCACAAGATCAAGAGCATTAAGCTTAAAGATTAGCAACATAAACTAAAAGCATTTGCCAATGATTTGGCAATTTTTCTTGAAGCCCTGAGTAATAGCATGGAAGAACTAAATAAAGGAATTTGGTGAGGTAGCTGGTTTTAAAGTGAACAAAGATAAGACAGTGATACTAACGAAAAACATAACAAAAAAAGAAGACACACAATTAACTTTGAAATCAGGATACAAAATAGAGAAAAACGTATAATATTTAGGAATCTGGCTTACCAAAAGAAATGCAGATCTCTTTGATAATAATTACAAAATGCTGTGGAAAAATATCAAGAACAACCTAATGAAATGGTCTAAATTACAGCTTTTGATGTTAGGAAGAACTGTAGCAATCAAGATGAGCATACTGCCAAAGCTAATTTTCCTTTTACAAAACCTCCCAATAATCATTACGGATACCCCAGTTGATAAATAGAAAAAAAGAACTCAGTAAATTTATATGGGGAGGAATAAAAGCAAGAGTTAAATGGAAAACATTTATTGACTTGAAGAATAGATGAGAGTGTGGTTTGCCAGAATTAAAGAACTATTACAACACTTCTGGTCTTGTTTGGATATCGGATTGGATTAAGCTACAAAATGAAAAAAAAACTAAATTTAGAAGGTGATAACCTTAGGTACAGCTGGCATGCCTACCTATGGTATGTAAGAGCCAAAATACATGAAGATTTTGAGCACCACTGTGTGAGAAGGGCACTACTAATGATCTGGCTGAAACAGAAAATATGCTTTTATAATAAAATCTCTTTGTGGGTATTCCCTCATGAAGCCTTTATGAGATGATGGAAAAATACAGACAAATGGCTGAGATTTGAAGATATGATGAGAAAGGACAATGCATCATTAGAACTGAAATAAGAAACTGACTTGAACTTGAATTGGTTCATATATTTTCAGCTGAAAAAAGTTTCAAAGAAGACATTAAATCGGAAGGCTTTGAAAACAGAAAAAATGAATTGGACTTGATAATTTGGGACCCAAAAAACACATAAATATCAGTAAACTTTACAACTTATTACAAACAAGAGACCTAGAACAAGGCCTAATTAAAGACACCATGACTGAATGGGCTTCAGATTTGGGGTATACTTTAGACCTTTAGAGTTGGGAAACTATGTGGAAAAGAACAGATAAATTCACTTGTCAGGACTTGAAAGAGAATTACATTAAGATGGCTCACAGATGGTATACAACACTCATTAAAATTGATAAGATTTAAAAACTTGGTAACAACAAGTACTGGAAATGTCATAAAGGAACAGGCACTTTATTTCATATGTGGTGGGGATGTACCATTGTTTAAAAAATCTGGGCGAAGATTCATAAGAATATTACAGAGATGTTACAGATCAAATATCGCATGAGACCAGAGATTTATCTTCTAAATTTGTCTAATGTATTGGGCAAAGAGGACGAGAATAGACATTGGAAAAAAATAACAGCAGCAAGGGTTATCCTTGCTAGCAATTGGAAGCTAGAAATGATACCAAATTTAGAAGATTGGTACCTGGAAATCACTGGTATGATGGAGATGGATATTATATCAGCAAATTTAAATAAAAGATCTATAGAGAAAACAAGGAAAGAGTGAGATCTTGTGATTTAATATTTGTCTGAGACACTGGATTATCACCATCTCCCCCTCTCTTGCCCCTTCCTCTTGCTATGCCAAAGCAGCATGGAGTCAGCCTGCTTTGGAATAGTGAGGGGGAGAAGGGAGAGGAGGAGCATCAGGCTTCTTCATGCCATGTGGCTGCAGTCATCCCAGAGCTGAAGCGAAGGGACCTATCACACCAGGGGCAGCAGCAGAACTATAGCGATATTAGCAGATACTGCCAGGATTTTCTTGTCAATTGAAAGGGGTGCAACAGTAATGACTCGAATGTGAAGCAGCAACAGGATAGTGACAATGTCATCTGATAAGTATTGGCCAAATTCATTATTATCCCAATGAAATTCCGCGTTAGCAGCCTTGTATGATAAAGTCCTGATTGTTTAGAAAGCAGATGGCATGAACCATTCCATCTTGTAATTTTTCAGTGATTTTTAAAAAGTCAAATTATATAGGTATGAAAATTATAAAACAAAATAATCATTGCTATTATGCACAATGGATTTAACCAAGAACCTCGTTAGGAACTGTATTCTGCATTTCAATATTCTATAGCCCTGTATTTTATTTCAATACATTACGAATAAAGACTTAATGTGTCTAATTGTCTTTCATCTCTGTGTGCACAAAAGTAGTCAGTTTCATGATAGAAACATTGTGTCATTCTCTAATTAAACATTTTATTTCTACTATGATTGCAAGTTATTACAGTACACTGCAGGAGGATGTACTGCATTACTATCCTACAGTCTTTCTGGCTCATCCATCAAAATAACATTAAGAAAAAAGTGCAACCTGGAAAGTAGGAGGTGTGCCTGTAAGATACATCACGCACACACACACACACCACCCATGTCAAGGGGACAGAAGCAGGATCACTTTGTGACAGGTCTGGCATTTTTAAAAAGGCATTAATTAACAGAATACTTCAAAAGTGAACAAAGTCAGGTTTGAAAGGGGGAAAGTGAAATTGCATCAAAATGTGAGTTATGTTTTATTAAATACTCATCAGCTCCCAAAAACAAAACCTTCCCATTATAATTTTAAGCCACCATGAGAAACCCCTACTATGTGTGTGTGTGTGTGTGATTTGGAGAGCTAAGTTCTACCATTTCAAAACAACCCACGTTCAGACCTCTTTCAAGACTTAAAGAAATATATGGCATTTCAGTGGAAGTGTGCATGGTCAGCACTCTGTGTGTGTGTGCCTACATGGAAGCATATGACCAGCATTTCATTGATTTGGAATGGATTCTCCCAGGCAAGGTCAGTTCTGACAAACTGTAGGTTAAATGTTGTGGATGATGCTACTAAATTTGTCAACTGAAAACATATTTCCCTCCAGGCAAACATGTTTGCTTTGAACTCTGGTCTTCAAAATATATTTTCCGTGGTGCAAATATAGGGAGAGTGTTAGTTTATTGCCTTATTTATTCTATGACTCAATATTTTCAAGGATCTATATTGCCTTCCGATAATATTTGTGCATTCCCACAATGGCACTACCTTTCTGTGGTGGTGGGATTGTGTGTTCCTGTGAGGGAAGAGGTTATGCTTATGGTAGCAGTACTACTAGTAGAGTCTTCCATGTCAGACAGGCTTTTTCTGAGGAGCCAGACTAAATGTGCCAAACAGCTACTGGGCAGCAGAGTAGTGGGAGAGGGTGACACTGGTGGAGGATTTCTCAGAGACTATGGTAGTGGCAATATATCTAATACTTGTTAGTACTCCACAGAAGGAGGCACAGTGACCTCCTTTTGAATGTCTTTTACTATGAAAAGCCTATGATGAGACAATCCAAAATGAAACGAGAGATAGTGTCAGAAGATGAGACTCCCAATTTGGAAGGCATTGAATGAGCTACTAGGGTAGAACAGAAAACAACTAGGAGTAGTTCTGTGGCTAATGACACAACTGGACTCAAGCTGAAAGGGTATTTAGCTGGTGACATGCTCAGAAAAGAAAGTCTGAAGCTACATATTATAGGAACATGGAATGTGAGAAGTATGAAACAGGGGTAACTAGACATAGTAAAAAAAGAAATAGAATGTATAAACATGGGGTGAAGTGGATAGGAATAGGACATTTTGAATCAGATAATTAAGCAGTGTTTTACTCAGGAAATGAAAATCTAAGAAGAAATGGGGTGGCATTAACAGTGAGATGTAGCAAAATTGGTCAAAGGATGTAGAGTCGGACCTCCACATTTGTGGAGTTTAGGAGAGGAGCACCCCACGAAAGTGAAAAACCCACAAATATCATAAGTTCTCTCTCAGCGTGAATGCTACAGATCCCTTTCCCACCAAATGTCCTGGCTTATACTTCCCTTTCCCAACAGGATCCCTCAGCCTCATTCTCAAGACCTTCTCAACTAAAATACTTTCCCACCCCACTCCTTTAGATTCCCCCTTCTTCCGAATATCTACTGTCCTGCCAAAGCTTCCAGCCACGCACTCTGGTTTCCTGCTTGCAACCAGGATCCCTCAGCTTCATTTTCAAGACCTTTCCCAGCTGAAATACCTCTCCACCCCATTCTTAACTTTCCTCTTTCTCCTGAATATCTCCTGTCCTGCCAAAACCTCCAACCACACACTCTGGTTTCCAACTCGCCAGCAGCTTGCAACACAAGGAGTGGGGTGGGAAGGTCTTGAGAATGAAGCTAAGGGATCCTGGTTGCATGCAAACCAGAATGCTAAAATATTGGTGGTCTTGTGACAACCTTGTAAAGGGGTGTGAGGAAAGCTGTCCATAGGGTATGGATTGAGGAAAGGTCACTTGTGTGCATTATGGAATTATTGCTTGAAATGCCCAGGGCTGGGAGAAAGGATTAGCATATATTTAAGGAATGGGTTGTTAGCATAACCCATGGACAGAAGAGACCATCCTGTCTGCAAAGGCAAGTTTAGCCACCCAACCTCTGAAGCTGCAGTCACCCCAGTGTCCATTTTCCCCTGGGGCCTTTTCCTTGGCCTCCAACTGCCTCTTTGCAGACATAGACCCAGGAGCTGCCTTTCCTCACCCAGCTGTGTCTCCTTTGGGTATAAAGGCAGGGCAGAACTGCTTCAACAGCCTCCTCCAAGACAGAAGAGACCATCCTCTCTGCAAAGGCAAGTTTAGCCACCTGGCCTCTGAAGCGGCAGTCACCCCAGTGTCTGTTTTTGTGGATCTAGCAACAGTGGTGTTCAGGCAATGTCATTGAGTACTATCTGTTGTTATCTTTTTGTTGTTATTATTGTCACTTTTTCATCTATTGATCATTGGGCACCTAACCCTTATTTTTCCATGGCTGCACGTATTTCCCCTAATCTAATTCCCTCCCCATTTCTCAGCTCCCATTTTTCTGTTCCCTCTGGAACTGTTGTTCTGCAGTCTCAAAAGCAATCCATGATCTTTTTCTTTCCAGTTCATTCCACCTCCTTGCTTTAACTGAAACCTGGCCCCTGGCCCATGACACTGCTACCTCTGCTGCCCTTTCTTTTGGCGGTCTCTCTTTTACCCACACTAGCTGCCCTGAGGGTCGAGGAGGTGGGGTCGGTATCTTACTGTAGAAATCTTGCCAGTTTCAAGTTCTTTCCTTCCCTCCTAGTTACTGTTTCTCCTCCTTTGAATTTCATTCCATCAGACTCTTTTTTCCTTTGCAACTTCAGGTTGCAGTCATCTATCTCCCTCCTGGTTCTGCTACTCATTTCCTGTCAGACTTTGAGTCTTGGCTGACAGTTTTTCTATCTGATGCAGTACCTACATTGATTTTAGGCAACTTTAACATCCACCTGGATGACCCCAGTAATCCTTCAGCATCTCATTTTACTTCTCTTCTAGCTTCTTTTGGCCTTCATCCTCATTCTACCTCTTCAACCCATTCTCTCAGTCTCTGCCTTGATTTAGTTCTGGCTGCTAAGTGCATCATTTCCAACTGCTTGGCATCTGATTTTCCATTATTTGATCATCATTTAATTAATGTTACTCTTACCTATACCCTACCTCCTCGTCATTCTGCTCAATGCCATTTTTGCGATCTTCAGTCTATTAACTGTGATCTTCTTAGTCAGGTTTTGGATTCTTCTCTCTCTTCCCTCTCTCTTGGGGACTCCGCTGATTCGGCGATGTCTTTATTTAACTCCACTCTTTCTTCAATTCTTGACGGTTTTGCCCCTGTTTCTGTTTGTGTGTCCTCCTCTACGAACAGTCCTCAGCCCTGGCTTACTCCCATAGTTAGGTTCCTCCGGTCATGCTCTCGAGTGGCCGAACGTCTTTGGAAAAAGTCCAGGGATTGGGCTGATTTTATTCATTATAAGTTCATTCTTTTATCTTTCACATCCGCCTTGTCCATGGCAAAACAGGACTACTTTAATCATTGATCTGCACCAATGAGAGGAGCCTGACAGCAACTGTTTTCTGGCTTCAACACCTTGCTAACACCTTCCTCCCCGCCTGTTTCTTCATTATTTTCCCCCACCGACTTTGCTAATTACTTTATCACTAAAATCACTACTATTAGATCTGAAATAGTTCTTCCTAACTTGTCTTCCCACATTAATCTTTTGGAACTGTCAACTAATCAATTCTCTGTGTTTCCTCCTGTTTCCCTGGATGAACTTTCTACCTTGCTGCATTCTTCCAAACCTACAACTTGTTCTCTTCATCCAATTCCCCCTTGTCTCTTAATCGCTATAGCCCCATCCTTCCTTTCTTCACTTCTTTCTATCTTTAATCTTTCTCTTTCTACTGGTTCTTTTCCCTCTGACTTTAAACATGCTCTTGTTGCCCCTATTTTGAAAAAAATATTCTCTTGACCCCTCTTCTTTGTCTAGTTATCACCGGATCTCTCTTCTCCCTTTTCTTTCTAAGGTTTTGGAATGGGTTGTTTATTCTCACTGCATTGAGTTTCTTGAAGCCAACTCCATCCTCGATCCTTTTTAGTCTGGTTTCCGCCCACGGCATTCCACTGAGACGGCCCTCGCAAAGATCTCTAATGATCTTTTACTGGCCAAGGCAAATGGTCTCTATTTTGTGCTTATTCTCCTTGATTTATCTGCTGCATTTGACACCGTGGACCACTGTCTTTTCCTCTCTGGCTTTTCTTCACAAACAAAGATTCAGGAAGGACTCATCCTGCGTTTTCTGCAAGTGCGCTGATGACTAAAAAGGCCAATCTGAGATAGACAAGTCCGATTGCAGAAAGCACAGCAGAAGGTTTCCTTGGGTGATGTTTCCATGTTGTGATTATTTCTGGGTTGTCATTTCTCTTCGAGACTTGTTCAATGTGAGTTCTCAAATAAGGCTGAAGCATTGTGGATAGTGCGTCTCCATGCCTCCTGATGTGAGGCCAGGGCAGACCATTGTTGGTGATCAATTTGGCCAAGCCTGAGATGTTGTTTCAGGGAGTCCTTGTATCGCTTTTTTGGAGTGCCCCTCTTATGCTGACCCGTGGCGAGCTCACAGTAGAGTACTATTTTGGGGAGGCGATGGCCCTCCATCCTAGAAACATGCCCTGCCCAGCACAGCTGTGTTCTCAATATCATGGCCTCAATGCTGGTGATCCCTGCTTGCTCAAGGACAGCAACATTCATCACATAGTCAGTCCAGTGTATATTTAGGATTGTGCATAAACTGCACTGATGGAAGCGTTCGAGGAGTCATAAGTGTTGGCGATAAGTGACCCATGTTTCAGATCCATAAAGGAGAATAGACAGTACAATGGCTCCATACACACTGATTTTTGTGCTTTGCCTCAGGTGTTTGTGACTCCAGACTCTTTTGTAAAATCTTGGAAATGTGCTATATGCCTTTGCTAATCTGTGATTGATCTCTTTGTCAATCTTGGCATCTGAGGAGATGATGCTTCCCAGGTAGGTGAACTGCTGAATGGACTTGAGCAGAGAGTTGCCGACGGCAATGTAGGGATGGTGGTGTTCGTCCTGTGGTGCAGGCTGGTAAAAAAACTTCTGTTTTCTTCAGGTTGACTTCCAGCCCAAACAGCTCTGCAACTGTTGTGAAGCAGGATGTTAGGCGCTACAGATCTGCTTCTGTGTGGGCAACAAGGGTGGCATCATCAGCAAAGAGCAGCTCACAGACTAGATAGTTTAGAGTCTTGGTATGAGCCCTCAGACGGCTTAAGTTAAACTAGCTACCATCAGTACGGTAACGTATATAGATGCCGTCGTCTTCTTCGAGCTCTGCTGTAGCCCTTTGGAGCATCATGCTGAAGAAGATTGTAAATAAAGTTGGTGCAAGAACACAACATTGCTTCACTCCATTAGTTATTAGAAAGGGCTCTGAAAGAGCATCGCCATATCTGACTTGACTGCTGTGGCCCTCATGTAGCAAGAGAATTGTTTTAAGGAATTTGGGGGGACATCCTAGTCTTTCCAGGATCTGCCACAGACCTTTCCTACTCACGGGATCGATGGCTTTGGTGAGGTCAACAAATGTTACATAGAAACCCTTGTTCTGCTCTTTACATTTCTCTTGCAGTTGTCTAAGGGCAAATACCATATCTGTAGTACTCCTATTGGCTCTGAAGCCACACTGGCTTTCAGGAAGAAGTTCTTCTGCAATGGCAGGAACTAATCTGTTCAGGAGTATCCTTGCAAGGATTTTTCCAGCAATAGAGAGCAGTGTTATGCCTTGATAGTTTGAGCAATCGGATTTTGCTCTTTTTTCTTGTACAGGGTGATGATGATTGCATCTCAGAGACCTGATGGCAGTTCCCCCTTTTCCCAGCATTTCACAAGGAGTTCGTGGAATTGACCGTGGAGTACATGACCTCCGTGTTTCCAAGCTTCAGGTAGGATTCCATCAATCCCAGCTGCCTTGTCATTTTTCAACTGCTGAATGGCCTTAAGAGTCTATTCCAAAGTGGGAGCTATGTCCAATTTATTTTTCATCGGTGTTTTTATCATATATTGGATAGCTGAGCCTTGGACTACTCGGTTGGCACTAAAGAGACTTTGACAGTGTTCAGCACATCGATTCAGGATGGAGGCTTTACCAGTAATTAATGTTTGACCATCTGTACTGTATAAGGAGCTTTGGACCTGATAAGTAGGGCCAAAGACTGCCTTAAGAGCTTCATAAAATTGTCTAAGATCACCCAGATCTGCACAGTGTTGTGTCTTTTCTGCTATATTGATCCAGCACTTGTTCTGCATGTCTTGGAGTTTTTGCTGAAGTTTACTACATTTGAGACGGAAAGCTGTTTTTCTTACAAGGTAAGTTGGCTGGGCGAGGTATGCCTGGTGAGCAGTTCTGTTCTGTGCCAACAGCTCCTGGATCTCTTGCTTGTTTTAATCAAACCAGTCTTGATTTTTTCTTGTGGGAGAACCCGAGGGATTCTTCTGCAGACCGGAGCATACTGTTTTTGTTATGTTGCCAAAGCACTGTAGGAGAAGGATCTGTAGGATGGTCTTCAAGTTTTGTTTGCAGATTTGCCTGGAAGTTGTCTGTCATGCTAACTTGTTGAAGATGTTGACTTGGAGTCTCTTCTTTAAGATGCCATCCCTCTTAGGTTTGAATTTAAGATGAAAATTTTAGTTTACATCTTATGAGGCGATGATCTGTCTGGCATTCTGCACTGGGCATCACTTGAGTATGATGGACATTGTGGATGTTTCTCTGGCGGACTAGAACATAGTCAACGAGGTTCCAATGTTTGGATCAGGGATGCATCCAGGTTGTCTTCAAGCTATCTTTCTGCTGAAAGATAGTGTTTGTAATCGTTAGGTGTTGTTCTGCAGAGAATTCTAGCAGGAGGTGTCCGTTATCATTGCAATTTCCAACACCATGTTTGCCTAAGACACCTTTTTAGGCCTTGGAGTTCTTTCCTACTCTGGCATTGAAGTCACCAAGGAGATTAATTTTATCTTCTACAGGGACTTTTTGTATGACTTGGCGTAAGTCTGTGTAGAATTTGTCTTTTTCTACAGGGTTGGCTTGCATAGTTGGGGCATATATGCTAAAGAGAACAACATGTGGGAGGTGGAAGGAAATAATGCGATCAGAGTGTCCTGTTGGCAAGGTTTCAAGTTTGGAGGCAATGGAGTTTTTAATCATGAAGCCTACTCCTGAAAGATGTTTTTCGGTTTTGGGTTTGCCAGACCAGTAAAGTGTGTAGCCGGCGCCATGTTCTTTAAGGCTGTCTTCCTCATGGAGACGAAGTTCACTAAGAGCAGCGATGTCAATATTAAGTCATGATAGTTCATGAGCTATTAGAGCAGAATGACGCTCAGGCCATCTACTATCTACAGAGTCTCGCATGGTTCTGATGTTCCAGCATGCAAGTGTCAGTTTATTTACACTTTTGGAGGCTGATGTGTGCCTTTGTTTCTTTGGCTTGGTTTGACTGCATCAGAAGATGCCGTTGGCCATGGCTAGTCAACCAGGTAGTTGGCAATGAGCTTTTGTTAGGCCACCTTTTCTAGACCCCACTCCATATGGAGCAAGCAGTGCTCTCCTTAAAATAAAGGCTTCTTGGTCGTTCAGGATGAAGACTGTTATCTCCCGGGTCAGCCTCGAGCGACCAAAGTCCTGAACCTCCTGCATGCAGGGTTGGGTCTGCGGCTTCCAGTGGATCTTTACACCTGCCGTGTTGTCCCTCGCCTATCACTACAGGGCTTTTTTGGGGGGGATTGGATTTGTCCTTCGAGCCTGTGCAATGGATTTTTCTGGTGGAATGCAGTGTGCATAGAACTGGCCTCACCCTTTAAACCAAAGGTTCATCTGCTGGCCTTGCAAGCATGGATGGTAGCAGTGAGGTCCTCGGACCGTAGGTTTGATTAGTTTCTTTCTCTTAGATTGTTGACCGAACAGGGTTGGACGAGCACCATCTGCCCGGGTTTGGGATTAGAGTTTTTCTTATCCTAGGATGGTTGCCATAAGGCTAGAGAGCCCATCCTGCCCTTTGACACTCTTTGTCAGACCCTTCGGCATTGACCTGTCTGGCATGGGAGACCCTACCGGTGGCTATTATGCCACCACCAGCATAGCTCAAAACATCATTAGGGTTGGCAAGCTTCTCTTCCACGACAAGGGGGCGTCAATGGAGAGGACTTTCTTTTAGTTGATATACTTTCTGACATTGGGTTCTCAAACTCAGTTCTTAACTGGTTTAAATCTTATCTGTCAGACAGATCTTTTGTCGTGATCACCGGTGGTCAGATCTCTTCCCCCATACCATCATCCATTGGAGTTCTGGTTCTGTTTTGGGTCCCCTATTGTTCTCTCTTTATACCTCATCTTTAGGAAAACTTATTAGTTTTTGTTTTTCTTATCATGTGTAAGCTGATGACACCCAACTATATCTTTCCACCCCTAATCTTTCCTCAGGGCTTGAACAGCATGTTTCTTCATGTCTTTCAGCTGTCTCTCTCTGGTCATCATCGGCCGTTGAAGCTCAATATGTCCAAGAGAGAGCTTCTTGTTTTTCCACCTAAGTTCTCCCTTCAATCCTCTTTTTCTGTTTTTGTCTCAGTTTTATTTTTGATTCTTCGCTGTCTTTTATTCCCCATATTCAGGCCACAGCCAAAGCCTGCAGATTTTTCCTTTACAACATCGCCAAAATATGCCCTTTTCTTTTGGCCTCCACTGCCAAGACTTTGGTCCACACTTTGGTGGTCTCCCAATTAGATTATTGTAATCTTTTAGCTGGACTTCCCCTTTCTCATCTTCACTCTTTAATTTCTGTTCAACATTCAGCCGCCCGCATCATGACCTCCGCTCGTCGCTTTGACCATGTTTCCCCTTTGCTGTTTTCTCTTCACTGGATTCCCTTCCCTTTCCATATCCAATATAAGCTTTTGTTGCTAACTTTCAAAGCCCAGCATGGGCTAGCCCCTCTTTATTTATCTGACTTTCTTTCTCCTTACATTCCCACCCGTACCCTTTATTATAGTACTCAAGGCCTATTGTCCCACCCGAGGATTTCCACTGCTCCATCCCGGATTCCTTCCTTCTTCCTTGCCACCCCTCACTTCTGGAACCTTCTTCCCCCTCAAATATAGGCCATTACTTCTTTGTCCACTTTTAAATCTGAATTAAAGACCACCTTGTTCAGGGAGGCATTCCCTGGCTTTGTCTGATTTACATTTATTTTTTCTGTCACTTGGTTTTACTGTGATGTTATTATTTGTTGTAATTATCTTTGTTTTAATTGATTTTATTATTTTACCTATTGTTTTACTTAGATTGTATGCCTTCTGCAGGTTTCATTCTGTTTTATCCTTGATTGTTTTTGTACAGCGCTGTGTACATTGACAGTGCTCTAGAAATAAACTTTAATAATAATAATAATAATAATAATAATAACAATAATTGCACGGGCTTTTGCATAATCCTAACTTGGGCTTTCCCACCATTATATTTCTTGGCATGTCTCACAGCATTGTGATCTCTGACGACCCTCCAATCTGCCAACATGACTCCAAAAATTCTAACCTTAAAGCCAACATGACTCCAAAAATTGTCCAATATTTTCAGTTATGGAATCTAATGGGGAGGGGTACTAGGGCATGCTAACAGTTCTTTCCAAGATCATGGGAGTATCTTTTGGAAACATCATGTGCACATACTTTTAGAATGGCCGTATCTATGGAGCTCAAATTCATACAACTGCAATTTGTGTCAGAAAAAAGGGCCAGTGACCCTCTAGATCTTGAAGATCTACTCTTACCATCTTCCCTTATTATTGGACACCATGGCAGGAGATGATGGGATCTCTAGTCTAGGAACATCAGGCAGTCCAAAGGTTCTATAGCTTTGTGCATGAGGACTTATATGCCTGGGTGAGATTTTGTTTGGGGGAGGGGGAGATTTGTTACTATTTAATTTCAAAGCAAGGATCAGATTCCTTTTTTAGCAACTGCAAATAGCATTATCATGATATTATGGTAAAATGGTTAATTACTTAATGATTTAGAAAGTCATTAACCAATATATGCAACAACTGCATAGCACCTCAGTTTCACAGTTCTTTATATGCTTCTTTAACTGTAATGGGAAGAAATTAAATTAAACATTCAGCTAGCTTTGTATTATTTTGAAATGCAATTTCATCAAACATGTATATGCAAATCATAAAAGTTTATTTTATTTCTTATTTAATCTACAAGAGAAATTGGGATAATTAAAATATGTGATTTTCTGTAAAGATGCCAGCATGAACCCTCACTGTTTTTAATTCCATGAGGATAACTGAAATTCTTATTACACACACACAAAGTTGAATATTTCTTGCAAACTGATTAGTATTCCATCTCATTTGAGAGTCAATTATTTTCTATATTTCCAGTCACTTCGTACTTTTCAGGTACAGGCTTGGTATAAAATAAAACTTTCTTCTTGAGCTAAAGCTGAAATGCTAAAAGAATTGTAACAGTATTTTAAAACTGAATATGTAAATACACTAATTTTGGTTGTTATTAGATGATAGTTGAGTAGAATCTATCTTAAGTTTTCACATAAGTCTGGATTTGGTTTGGAAAATGTGATTCATCTTAAATCAAAACTATTATAAGATGATCCCTGTCAGCCCCTATATTTTCAGCCCTGAAAGGCTTTCTAATTATTTCTAGTTTGCCAGGCCTGGTCAAACCATTAGGCAAAGTGAGGTAGCCCTTCCAGGTAGTAGATGATGGGGGATAGGGAGGGTCAGCAAAGTGACTGGAGGAGGAACTGTTTGAGCTGTACTACCACCTCCCTACATCATCCTAGTGCCCTTAGATATGGTGGTGGAGAATGCTGGACCATTGCCAATGCTGATGTGAGATTCAATTGCCAGTCCAGTTGGCTTATCTGCATAAAATGGAGGGAGAAATCATTTAGTCCTTTGCCTCAGGCATCAAAATATTCTGGGCTCGCTCTGTAGTTTGGCATGCAAAAATAAAATGAGTCATAATTAGCATGACAAATAGCACAGCGATAACTTGCTTATCATGTTGATCTAGAAGCCAAATGAGATCAAAAGCCAACTTTTTTCAAAAATAAAACAGGCCAGAATTGAGTTTGAAGACCAATTGGAAATAACAATAATATAAGCTGTCAATTTACTTGTTTGCTCCACACGTTTCTGCAATGTCTTTCTTGAAAGAGGACTACATGTAAAATCACAGATTCATAGAGTTGGAAGATACCACGAGGACCATCCAGTCCATTGCCCTGCCATCCAAGAACATACAATAGAAACATTCCTGACAGATGGCCATCCAGCCTCTCATTAAAAACCTCCAAAGGAGACTTAACCACAGAGGCAATGTATTCCACTGTCAAACAGCTCTTGCTCTCAGGATGTTCTTCCTAATGTTTAGGGATTTGTCTAAACAGTGAAAAACTCCTCATAGAATTTGTGGAGAATATCTTTTGTCCCAATGGGATCCCACATCATTTTACCGTATTTGAAAGGAGGGGGGCAAAAACGCCATAATGCTCCATAGGAAAAGCCTTCATAGCTTTTCCTGAAGTTTTTTTTTTTAACTGCAATGGAAGTATATATTCAAACCAATTCAATTGTTTGCACTTTCCTGATAAGAGCAGAAGTGGAAAGCTAATTGGTTAGACATGCGCAGGAGCAGAGATTGCTGGCAAGTTAGTGGCAGGAATCACCATGTTGGATTTTTGCCATAGCAATTGGGTGCTGAGGCAACTAAACAACCTTTTTTCTGTTTATTTACCATATATTCTGGTGTATATGACTGCTTTATAACACTTGAAAATCTCTTCAAAAGTGGGGGGGGGTCGACTTATACACCTAGCAGATCCTTCCCCCTGCTGTGAGAATGACTGCTTTGCATTTGAAGTGTTAAATTGCCCTCCATTTAGCTCAGGAGAGAAGAGAAGCAGTCCTTAAAAGGACATCAAGTTTTGTCTATGGTGAAATTCTCTTATCTGAATAAAAGCCTGGCAGAGTTAAATCATTCTTTAATTGCAAGGTATTTATTATGGGATTGTATTTTGGTAAACTTTCCAGGAAGATTCCCATTTGCATAGCTCTGGGGATTTCCTCTCCAGGAGTTTGCAAGTGGCTCTAAAATCATTAATGTGCTCATTCAAAAATGTGGGATTTGATAGCTTCATATTAACCAGCTTCATATTAACCAACTTAATCATTAATGCAACCTTACTTTCCAAAGACTGAACACCACAGAGATTTTTCAAAGTATCCCATGCTTTTTTAGCTGTTTTCAGTCCTTTAATTTCACAGACTATTCCATCATCTACAGCCACTGAGCAGGATTTCCACCCAGGTGGCTGGCTGGAGTGGGGGGCAAAGTCTATATTTTAACTTAAAAATTGGGGTGTCGTCTTATACGCCCAATCGTCTTATACGCCGGAATATACGGTAAGTAGAAGGTCACACTTCCAGACCTTGGATTTCCTTTAAAAAAATAGATAAGCAGTGGCAACACGAGAATAAATATGTGAGTAATTCACTTGCACCCACCATCTTGATTCTCAGGCATGCTCACTAGAACAACATACATGGAGCAATCTTGAAAAAAATATGAAGATAAATGAAAGCTACTGCGAATTGGCACCAATTCACATTTTATTGCTTCATATAGACAAGCCCTAGGTGGAATCTCTTTTCCATTAACATGAGTCCATTGCTTTGTGTCCTAGTCTCTGGAGCAGCAGGAAACAAGCTTGCTCCTTCTTCAATATGACATCCCTTCACGTATTTAAACATGGCTATCATGTTACCTCTCAACCTTCTCTTCTCCAGACTAAACATCCCCAGCTCCCTAAGCCACTCCTCATAGGACTTGGCTTCCAGACATTTAACCATTTTGGTCACCCTCCTCTGGACACGTTCCAGCTTCTCAATATTTTTCCTGAATTGTGCTGCCCAGAACTGGACCAAAGCAGAATAGAGTGGCACTATTACTTCCCTTGATCTAGACACTACATTCCTATTGATGCAACCTAGAACCTCAGTAGCTTTTTTAGCTACTGCATCACACTGTTCACTCATGTTCAGCTTGTGGTCTACTAAGACTCCTAAATCCCTTTTACATGTACTGTTGTCAAGCCAAGTGTCACCTATCTTATATCTGTGCATTTCCCTGTGTCCCACCATTAGTCACTTCTCTCCAGGATGTGGTGGAGCCATTGGTGAGCACCCTTTGGGTTTGGTCAGTTAACTGATTATGAAACCACATAAAAGCAGCATTATCTAGCCCACATTTTATTACCGGTAGCTTAATTGCAAGAATATCATGGGGGACTTTGTAAAAGGCCTTACTGAAATCATTCACTTCATCTACCAAGCTTGTAACATTGTTTAAAAAAAGAGAGAGAGAGACAAGATTAGTCTGGCATAACTTGTTTTTGAGAACCCTGTGTTGATTTTTAGTTATCATGGCATCCCTTTCTAAGTGCTTACAGAATGTCTGTTTAATGATCTGCTCTAGAATCTTTCCTGGTATTGATGTCAGGCTGATTGGGCAATAATTGTTTGCATCCCCTTTTTTCACCATTTTGAAGATGGGGACAACGTTTGCCCTCCTCCAGTCTTCTGGTACTTCTCCTGTTCTCCAGGAACTCTCAAAGATTATTGCCAGTGATTCTGATATTATTTTTGCTGGTATCATCAATCATCACCATCATCATCATCATCATCATCATTTTACTACATTCCAATCATGAGACTCATCCCACCAGTTTCAGTGGTGCCTGTTATATCATATTTTATTTGCTATGTTAACAGTTCAAGTTCATCTTGCTTCCCATGTTCTGTGCATTAGTGTAGAGACATCTAAGACACTGGGTCATTCCCTCTAGCTGCTTATTTAGAGTTTCTCCCCTCCTATCGTTGGGTTCTTGTACTGTTTGGCCAGTTCTCTCTAAAACATGTGGGCTATTATGTATAGTGGTTGATGAATTCCTGCCCTCAAGAATACTGTCTCCCTCCCCGCATAACTCATTTTAAACCCCTCCTGAGCAGATTTTTGAGTCTCTTAGCAAAAACATTCCTGCCAACTGCTGTGAGGTGAGCTGTTTCAGGTGACTGCAGCAGTTCCCTCAATGTCCATATCCAGTAATCCTAAGTAGGCACTGAATCAGAGCTCTGGGCCTCCCCCTCAAACTCCCTTGCTAAACCCCCACACAAAACAGCTCTGTTGGTCTCGCTTGTGAACAAAGCTCCAGGGACTGGGGTTGCAGCTATATACAGAGTTAATGGCTACTAGCTTCTCTCTCGACCAATGGCTGTTAGCTTCTCCCTCAAACAAGGGAGTTCTTACTGTTCTTACTTCCTGCATGCAATTCTATGTAACTTTGAGAAAGTAAATGAATGAGGTATAGTTTGTCAGCTTGGCCAAACTACACAATGTCCTACACATATTATTTTAGAAATGAATTAGGTAGAGTAAAATGTGCTGAGTTGAAAAGCAGCATTGATTGTTTCCTCCCATTTAGACTATCTTTCAATGCTGACACTTTTCTTCTTTTCTCAGAAATACCATTATGCTTGCCTTTAATGCTCATCTGGGGCACTGAGTCCAGCAAAAGTAGAAGAGAAGCAGATGTGTAGGGAACAGCAGCCATTTACTACTCAACTATCTGATTGATGTTCTCAACCCAACAGAGCTAGTAGGTGGATGGTGAGTCTTCTGTTTTCTCTCTGCCCTTTTATTTCATAGGTTAGCAGGCCAGGATTCCAGACTAAAGAGAAGAAATAAAAACACAGGAAAGGGTTGAATTTCTCTGGGCACAGGTAACCAAATCATCACTCTGCAAATGGATATGCAGTATAAGAAACTCACTGTAGTCCTAAACCTGTCTATCAAGAAGGAAGAAAGTCTCATCAAATGCAATTATAATTTGTACAACCACTAACACAATCACACACCCTTTTCATGGAAACCAATTGTCGCTGAGCATCTCAGTGTCACTAGTCAAATTCCCAGCAAAGGAAGTTGAGAAGGATGAGGCAGGGATGGATAAGAATTCCTTTTGGTTCATTTTATGATGGGAACTTGTCAAATAACAATTATAGAATGAACAATTGGTTTTTTTGGAACTCTGAAGAAATTAGAAATAGAAGCTAGAATTCTATTGGGCAGTTATGAATGCCTAACTACTATAGTTATGGAGGGTACTGTAGTTAATTCGATCCCAAACCCCACTTACTGGGAATGTGATCAATGTGGGTTTGTTCTTTACTCATCCAGGAAGTAACTGACTTGCATCCTCACACCTCCTGTGAGCGATCTCTGTTATGACAGGAAGAAGCAGGGTCCCTCTTGCAATTCCCCCTTGCACTCAAGATCATTCATGTGAAGGTGGTGGTGGAGGAAACATCATGGAATCATAGAAACATAGGAGATTTTCACACGTGGAAATATCCCCTGGAGAAATCGGGACAGAAATATTTCTGTCCCGGAAGCAGCGCCGCGGTTCGCACGCCCACTTCCCTTTCCCGATATTCCGTTGTCCTCACGCTGTCTTTTTTCTGCTCTTTTCCATCATATTTTATTAACGACGAACTCCCATTAGTAAAATATGACAGAAGAGAGAAGAAAAAAGACAGCGTGAAGACGACAGAATATCGGGAGAGGGAAGTGGGCATGCAAACCGCGGCGCTGCTTCTGGGACAGAAATATTTCTGTCCTGATTTCTCCGGGGGATATTTTCCCTGTGTGAAAATCTCCATAGAGTTGGAAGAGAGCACAAGGGCCATCTAGTCCAATCACCTGCCATGCAAGAATACACAATCAAAGCATTCCCAACAGATGGCCATCCAGCCTCTGTTTAAAAACTTTCAAAGAAGGAGACTCCACCACACTCCAAGGGAGTGCATTCCACTGCCAAACAGCTCTTACCATCAGGAAGTTCTTCCTAATGTTTATGTGGAATCTCTTTTCCTGTAGTTTGAGTCCATTGCTCCATGTCCTTGCCTCTGGAACAGCAGAAAAGAAGCTTGCTCCATCCTCAGTATGACATCTCTTCAAATATTTAAACATGGCTATCATGTCACCTCTTAACTTTCTCTTCTCCAGGCAAAACATACACTAAATCACTCCTCGTAGGGCATGGCTTCCAGACCGCTCACCATTTTAGCACCCTCCTCCGGACTTGTCAATATTCTTCTTGAATTGTGGTGCCCAGAACTGGACACAGTATTCCAGATGAGTATTCCAGATGAGGTCTGACCAAAGCAGAATAGAGTGGCACTATTACAACCCTCGATCTAGACACTATACTCCTATACTCCTATTAATGCAGCCTAGAATCTCATTGGCTTTTTTAGCTGCAGGATCAGCTTAACGTCTCCTCCCTACTACTAGTGTACATAGGTCAAAAGGTCCTGCTATCTGTTGCCCCCTCTTGCATAGCCAAGCTGAGTATGTTAATAGCCCAAATTAATATTGATATTTAGAGGGCCCTTAAGCCCCCTAAGCATTTATGGTAAAAGTATTACTGGATAAGCAAGCAGGGATATACATCTACAGATATACACACAATAAATAAATAAATAAATAAAATTTTAAAATTCACCAGAATGGAGTCCCGTCCACCGGAAGTCCTGCCTCCGGCTTCACACTGAAGGCAATCCATGGCCATCACGTGGCCAATAATCTGCGCTTTCCCCTGAAATATGGAACAAACCATAAATCTTCCATGCCAGGAGTTTCCTGCAGAAACCTTGATGAAGATGTTAATAATTGAAAATGTCATGGGGAAACTGTGTTGAGTATGGGTTCTTTTTGCTCATGTAGACAAGATTTTGATGGGTCTTCATAAGAAAGGTCTTGAATACTTGGGGAACTTCTCCCAAGTGCAGAAACTGCCTTCTTGACAAATCAGCATGTTTCCTTCACCATGATTAAATAATCTCCTTTGAGATAAGCTTCTGGGATAAGAGAGTATGAAGTTCCTCCAGTTCATTAGCTAGCGTTACTATAGTCAGCAAATGCTACTATTGTGGACATGTAAAGCCACAGAAAGGTATGTGTAAGAAGTAATATGTGCAGTGTCTACTTAGTTTATGTTCTAGCAAGCATCTTTCTTACTCACTATAAAAAAAACCTAGCATTTGTAATGATATTCTTCTTAAAATTCTTTCCACGTAAGTATAATAACATTAGAACTTCACATTTTAAAATGACAATGCTTCTTTTCTTTGTAGTTTTAGTACTTTCATATTTATGTTAGTTCAAGGCAAAACTTTTCCAGTTGGGTTATTTACTGTGCACTGGCAAGACAATGATGTTTATTAGCTATAGCCCATTGTATACCTGTAATCCACTTGACAATATTTGGAGTTAACCAGACATACCTAAAGGAAACAAAACTGCAGGGTCATGATGGAAAGTTTAGCTTGGTCCATCATTTATGAGTTAACGTGGCTTAATAATATGCTTCTCTTATTCAAAAAGAAAACAATAATACTGTTTTCTTTAAGAAAATGGGGAAGATGTTAATCTCATTATACTGAATTGCCTGTTTCATGTTTCACCAAGCTACAGTTAAATGCAAAATCAGTTCACTAGAGTAGCTATTGCTCAGATAACCCAGAATTCTTAGACAAATAGTGTTTTAGATTAGATATGCTAAAGTATACAATTTTCCTTAAGGCATGGGGATGTTGAAAGGCCTACAATTCAGAGAAACATTTTTTAAACAATATTGCACAAAGCTTTGCATACTAATCTTAAATGTACATAGGAAGCTGCTGCATGCCAGTTCAGACTATTTATTTGTTCATTCCAGAACAGTTTCTTTTTTATAGTGATTGTTCAGGACGATGACTGTGGTTGAGGTCTTTCCCATCATGTGGTTTCTGAACTTGGGCATGTTGATGACAGTACCAGTTTCCTTCTGTATGCAACACATATTCCTCCTACTGAACTTCCTTTCACACTTCTTGGATTGGTTGGATTAGCAATGCTTCAAATGGCGTAATTGTTCCTAGTCCCTCACAGGAAGGGGAAAAAAAGGTGTATCTTGCTGCTGCTGCTGCTTTCTCTTCTTGTTTTCCCCTCCTCCCCATTTCGTCCTGAACTTTCCAATATTTTGGTTATCACCCATATTTTTTTGTGTTGAGAAACTTAATAAAAACTGCACGAGACCAGGATATAAATCTCAGTAAAGATGCAGGGCTGGAAAGGGGTTACACATGTGAAAATTTTCACAAAGCTATCTATTGCATGTTGTATTTTATTTATTTATTTTATTGAACTTCTATGCTACCATTCAGACATGCTCACAACTCACACATGCACACAAAAAGGGCCTTATTCTGCTGCCCCAGGAGCCAACCCACCTAAATCCAACCTTGATAAATATTTTTCCCACCAGCAGTTTTGGGTAGAATTGAATTTCCTGTCTCCATTTCTTAGGAATGGAGGACAGATGTATATCATCCAGTGATGGGGAGGTAAGCCCCTATTTCCTTGGGTTGTTTTTGCTGAGAGGCAGCTCACTTACACCCATCCAAAGATTTTTTATTTTTATTTTTATTTTTATTTTTATTTTTATTTTTATTTTTATTTTTATTTTTATTTTTATTTTTATTTTTATTTTTATTTTTATTTTTATTTTTATTTTTGCAAGCCTTGCCTCTCAAGTCTGTGCTGGAGTGCATGCACAGAGTGAGGGGCTGGACTAGTGTAACATGGTGGCAGTGGTGTTTGATGAACTGCATCAGTTTGGGAAGTTAGATTGAAGCAGCATCTATCTGCCTCTCTGTCCTGCCTGTCTCTACAGAGGGAGGCAGATGAGAAGGTTGGGGGGTCCTGTGGCTTTAGATTTGTTCAAGCCAGATCTGGTTTCTTTCTGTTGGATCTTGAGACTGAGGACTTTTTCAGATGGGCTATTTATTCTGTGGGAGACATGGAACAGGGTCAGGAAAAAGTCTTCTTTTCAGAAGACGTTGACCCTTTTCTGTGTCTCCCCCATCCCTATTCTGGATTTCCCCATGATATTTTAATCACGGGAAAATATCATTTTTGCACTACCCATTCCGTTTCTGTCACAGAATCCTGGGTGGTCTGAAAGGTGTCCCGTTCCTCTCTCGCAATGACAGCTGTGAGGAGGAAGTCTGTTCTGGACACTTCCGGACATGAACATGATACCCAGGTAAGTGGTACCCTCACCCCCCCCCCGGGTTACTTGTATTTTTAATCTGTTTTTGTGTTTGGTGTACAATTTTGACATTGGGGGGTATTTTTAAATTTCCCACGTAGCCATTCTCTCACAAGAACAAGCAGAATTTCAGTTGGCAGTCATAAAGGCAGCCTTATGATGGCTGCATTTACAACTGACCAGTGAGTGGAGAGGGAGGATGTTCCTGCTGTGGAATGAAGGTAAGTGTTTGAACATTTTTTCCTTTATTCCATGGCAGGAATGGGATTGGGGCTTGCGGGGCAGGAACAGGACATTTGGCCACATCTGAAAAAGTCCTGAAAAGCTTTGCTTTTGGCTATTTTGAAAGCTTTTGTCTTGCTAGAGTGACAAGGGGGAGGGGTCAATCCCCCTTGAAGGAGCGATCTGGCCCTTTGGGAATCACATGATGTTTCTCCTATCTGTTGGGAGTGGAGTGGAGTGTGTGGGTGAAGGAGTTGGAAGGGAATCCTGCTTAGTGCCTGTTTCGATTCAACTTTCCTCTGACCCCTGAAAAAGGGAAGGAGGTGTGTTCCTTCTGCCTTTATAGAGACCATTATGCATCCCCGTGACTGAGCCTGTGGAAGGGCAGGAATTCACCCACTTAACCAGCTCTGGAGAAACACACCCTGCCTTTGTTTTGTTGTGAGTGTGTCTGGGAGGGAAGAGAAATCCCTGACTGGGTTCTTTCAAGCTGGTTACCTGTTGTTAAAAGCTGCTTGCTTGTTCTCTGTGGCTGTGTGTTTTGAAGAGGGGGGAAATGGAGGGGGGAACCCCTGCATGGGTTGCCCCTGCCTCTTCATTGCTGGCTGAGAACAGGCAGCTTGAATTTAAATCCTGGTTCTTCTCTGCTCTTTGGGGTTTTGGTGTACAGAACTAAGTTTTTTCTTTCTTTCCTACCTCTCGCTTTTTGGTTGCTGGAGTCCCCGGGCTGTGATATTTGAGTCACAATAAAATAAATAAATAAATAAATAATAACGGGGCAGGGAGGTCTCTTTGATGTTTTCTTTCCTGTATGACCACATCCACTGGAATAGGCAATTTCAGTATTTGTGGAGGGGTAGGAACTGAGAATTTACTTTGGAACTTGGAAAACAAGAAGCACATGGGTCTGTCTCATGTGCATGCAAGTGGTCCCTTTGTCTCATTTTTTTCTAGCAAGCTGGTTTTGCCTGAGGGGTGGAGTTGAGTGGGGAAGATGAATAGAAGCAAAGCTGGATGGCTGAACTGCCTCCCACGTGGACTGGAACTCTCTAACTACAGTCTAACGTGTACAGTCTCTCTAACAGTCTAATGTAGACTGGAGCTAGGCAACTACACTGACAGGCTGAGGAGAACAGAAGTGGAGGATACATTTCCCTTTTGCTTTCAATTGCTGATTTTGTCAGTTCACATTTTTTCTTTTTCTGCTTTTAGAAGACAAAGGGGGAAAGAAGATCTGCTCTGGGAAATCTTGCCTGCAGTTTTCTTTCTGTCCTCTATCCTTGTCTTCTCCCAGACAGGGGGAAGGTAATCCCCACACACCAAAACATACTGCCCTCTGCTTGCAAAAGGAACTATTCCTTTTTCTGCTCATTTAGACAAAGTGGATTTTAATTTTTTTATTAGTTCTCACATAAAGAAGATTGCTAGGTAGCTAGGAATTTTGCATGCATTTGCATTCTGCATGTTTCTACGTTCTGGAAAAGTGAAAGCAAAAATGTTGGCAGCTGAAGAAGGAGCAAAGATTGCTGGTGGTAATGGCAACCCTGTTGATTCCTCTCTGGCAAGCTCTAGTATTATCCTGAAGGACATACCAGATGACTTCTGGGGAAAGGCAAGATAACTCATCAGGAGTTGGAATACCAGTTAGAACTACAACGGCAGAGGCAAAAACTGTGAGAAATTGAACTTCAACAGAAAGACAAAGAGTTCCAACTGCAGCTGAAACTGCAAGATATGGAGCTCCAAATGAAAGATAAAGAACTTCAACTGTTGCTGGCTAAGCAAAATCCAACCCCAATCCCCAATCCCCACAGATTCCTAACACGCTTACATCTCAAGCCTGCAAATACTCCATTTATGAGGAGGGGAATGACTTTGAAGATTTTATAGACACTTTCCAAAGGGTCTGTTCTGAGTATGGGGCACGCAAGAAGAAGTACATATGTGAACTTCGTCTTTTGCTCCCTCCAATCCTGAGGGCGGTGGAGGCAGGTCTGTCCCAGAAGAGATGCATGACTTTGATCTTTTCTTGGACTTAGCTAGGAATCGACTTGGTTTGATGCCAGAAGTGGCTCAACAGAACATGCAAGCCATACGATGGATGCCTACGGACAACTGCCGTGAGCTCACCCACTGGATCTTACATAAATGTGAGCTATAGGGAAAGACTGCTAGTGGAAACATTTGAGGGCCTTCTCTCCTTGATAGCAATGGAGCAGTTTTTGTGGCATACACCCCCAGCATTGTGCAATTATGTTCTGGATAGGGAACCCCAGACACTGCCTGATGCAGCTGCAATTGCACAATGGTATATGGAAACCAGAGGAAACCAAGCCTCACAGATGCAGCCAGCAGGACAACACAAACAAAAGCAGGGAATCAATTTGCCCACAAGCCAGGGAATCAATTTGCCAACAAGGACCGCCCAAATGCTCAGTTCCAGAAAATAGGATCACATTGTGTCCCAAACAACAGCAATAGCAACCATCACAACCTGCTCAAAAGGAGGCTGCACAACCTCCCCAAGGGCAGCTGAAAGAAAAAGCTGCTCTGAAATGTTTCTGATGTGGAGAAACTGGCCATGTCAAGGCAAACTGTAAACAGAAGCCCAAGGCAATTAACATGATAGGAACATCAATTTCCACTGCTATGGAGGCTGGGAAGGAGGTGCCTCCTGACCCTGAGACAGTTCCGCCTGGCTGGTGCCATACATTGTTTGTGGATAAGAAGAAAGTTGTGACTTATAGAGACATGGGAGCACAGCTTTCTGCAATTCATTGTGCTTATGTTGATCCTAAGTTCATGGATGACCACACAATGGTTTCTGTTCAACCATTCCACTGCCTACCCATCCAGCTCCCTACTGATTGCATGCCAGTGGAGTACAAGTGCTGGAAGGGCCAATGAACTTTTGCAGTCTACAATGACTATAATTGCCCTGCTATATTGGGAGAAGATCTACCATATCATGTGTCAGAATTCCAGGAGTCGCAATGGCAACATGCCATGCAGACACACAGCTAGGGTCTACCAATGACAGCTGTGGATTCTGAGGAGGACGATTCCCTGCAGATAACACACCATGACGATGGATGTAGCCTTGCAGGCTGCTGTAGTCCTGGATGCACCCTCCAATACTCTGGAGCTTACTACAACCAAGGGTGCAGCAGCTGCAGAAGCTGTTGCTGAAGACAATGATTCATCTGCAATCCTGGCCTGTCAATAGTCTGAATCAAGCCTGCCTGCAATCCATGTGGAGCAGCTTGGTCTGGTGGGATATGAGCAATTTCAGAAGGAGCAGGAGGATGATCAGACTCCACAAGCTGCATGGAAGAAGGTAAACAAAGACCAGCAAGCTCCTTCAGGAGTTCAGCAGACCAGATTTGTGTTTGCCAATGACATGCTCTACAGAATGACTTGGCTGGATGGCCAGAAGGAAGACCAGTAGCCCCACAGACAGCTTTGGTCCCCATCAAGTACAGAGCCAAACTCCTGAGTCTGGTTCACAATTATCCTAGTGGACATGCTGGGGTGAATTGTACCAAGGACAGAATAGGGAAGTCTTTTTATTGGGAGGGGATGGGCAAGGATATCTCTGAATATGTCTGATCCTGTGAGATCTGCCAGAATGGCAAAATTCACATGATTACAAAGTTACAGTAGCACAAATGGTTCCCGCTATCGCATGACGTTGTCATGTTTGCATGGTCAAACTGTGCTCCAGCCGCAAATAAGGTGTTGCTTTTAATTCATGGGACAAGCCATCAATAGCTCTCAATATTACTTTTTTTTGTGGTATTGAAGAGAGTGCAAAAACGTGTCTCGCTGTAATCATGAGATTACACCATGTATGGGTGGTCATCTTTCCCCCCTCACAGTAATAAACCTTCCAGGTGAGAACATGAAAACTATGCACAGGATGCTCTTTTTATGGACTGTCCCGGTTTGTTTGTACATTTCTAGGTTTGTGTTTGTGTGTTTGTTTACTTTGCCAATTAAGGAGGTTTTGGTATTTTTAAGCACACTCACATCTTCTCATGAGGACCACTGAAATTTCACCCATGCTAAACCAGGGAAGTAAAATCCCATTCTTAAAGTGTTAGTGGTGGTTGTGTGATAATTCCATGCTGGTTCTTTTGTGTAATAATGCCACTATGTTTCTGCTTTCCTCATTCACAGAATTACAACATTTTTAGATGCTAGTTTGGTAAAGTCCTAAGTAGGAAAGTTTTGGATGCAATTCACAATTTGTAAAATCCTTCTCTTTCACAGCAGTTTCATACTGTAGCTTTTTCCTTTTTGTTGTTGTTGTTGTTTTGTTTTAGACAAAGAAGATCGCAAGATTGTACAATTTACTCATCACCGAATCTCTCGAAACAGAAACAGTAAGAGAATCAATGATAAAGTGGGCCAAAGATATTGGGGAAGAAATCCAGATGGAAGAATGGGAAGGTGCGTGGAAAAAAACAAAAAAATTTACGGCAAGTCAAGAGCTGAAAGAGAATAGCTTCAAGATAAACAACAGGTGGTACTTAACTCCAGATAGATTAAGCAAAATCTATAATCTAAAGGAGAAAGGCTGCTGGAAGTGCCAGAAAGAAACAGGAACACTTAAACATATGTGGTGGACATGCCCTAGCATTCAAAAATTTTGGTTAAAAGTACATAAAATAATTCAGAAGATATTCAACATAGAATTTGAATTAAATCCAAAGATTTATCTCCTTAACATCACCTCAATCTTACCACAAAATGTAGAGAAAAAATATTGGAGAATACTGTTATATTTATGCACGGCTGCTCGCATGGTTATCGCGGCACGATGGAAAAGCAAAGAAGAACCCACAATAGAAAATTGGCTAAACAAAATACTAATAATGAGAGACAATGATAAATTAACTCGAATTATAAATCAAGACAAGATAGAGAAAACGGAAGTAGAATGGTTTCCAGTATCAGAATACTGCAGAATGAGGTGGTGTATAGGGAAAGATATTGAGATATGAACAATGGAAATAATAAGTGAGGTTCCTTTTCAAGAGATGAAGGGAAATAGAGAGGAAGGAAATAGGGTGAGAGGAATAAATATACGAGAATGGAAGCGAAAAGAACGAAAAGAAAGAAGGGATGAGAGGAAATTAGTAAAAGTCAATGTAGAAGAAACTCCATGGGATAAGAGGGCAGGTTTAAAGGAACGGAGTGGAGATCGAAGAAGAATACATAAGTAGAGCAAAAACTTTAGATTATTTTTACAAAGGAAGTCAGATTTTAATGTTTTTATTGGGAAGACAATCTAGGCATGATATACTAATATTTAAGTTCACTGATAATAATGTACGTGTAATATAATTTTATCATGTGAATAAAATATATTGTATAGTTGTTGTTTTGTTTTGTTTTTAATTGTGGTAATGACTTGCTGTAGTGAATGGATTAATTTGACCCAGCTGATGCGCTGTGACAAGTAGGAGACAGTTAAGCAAAACTTAGAAGGACACTTATCCAACTGACTTCTCAAAGCTGCCCTATAAGAGGACTTATGGAACCTGTAATATCTGGTAGTCTTCTTGTGCCTAAGACTGTTCTGCTTCAGTTGTTAGGGATAGAAAGTTGTCACACCAGCATATATTTAATGGGAGAAGAAGGCAAAGACAAATAGGACTGGTGTAGTGCTCAAAGCCAAGATGAAATCAACCATAATAGGAGGAACATTTTCCTAGGTCTCACCTGAAGATGTTGAAAATGAAGCATTTTTTACCTGTGACTAGTTTGTTTCTCTGTGTTTCAGTTATTCTAAGATTATCCCATATGCCGTCCTCTAATTTCATTCATGGTGTGGGTCTCTCTGTCTTTCTGTGGGTCTCACTGTGTATATATCCCTCTATGTGTATGCACATGGTAATGACATATACACCATAGCCTCATTAGTCTGAGTTTTCCTGAAGTCATTGAGAATAAATTAGTTTAAATACCTAAATAATTTACAGGAGTTGGGTTATGGGTCAGCATATTACCTATTTTCTTTCATTTGGCATATAAAAACCTGATTTATCTAATGCTGGGACACTTCCAAAGACATTTTTATCTTTTAAAGGGAACTGTGCCAAATCTGGGTTTTTACACACAAACACACACACACACACACACACACGAATGATGGAAAAGAACATGTAATGATTTCGATAACAATAAGGGAGGAATTACATGTTGTAATTTAGCTGTGAAATTGCTGCCTGTGATCAGCTGATAGACCAGTCCAGTGAAATTGTGATAATATTGAAACATCTGGAGTAGAGGATGCATAATTATCAACTGAATTTATTCATATTTCTCTTCTGCCCTTTTCCTGGGGCTCAGAGTGGGTTATAACATTTTTCACTATAATTAAACTGAAGAAGAAACGTCATTTAAAAAAAAACACAAACTTTAATGATCTTGCACTTAACTTGGACACAAGCCAACATTTCCAATATTAAAAAAGTCATGTCCAATATATTTTTAAAAACTAAAACACAAGGAAGAGAAACATTAAAAAAAAGAAAGGTTCCTCCAACACACATAGAGTTGTCCCTTCACATTCACGGTAGTTAGGAGCAGAGCACCACCATGAAAATGGAAAAAAAAAATTAGGCCCCACCCCAAACATATTGTACACTCCTCTCCCACCAACAGCACTGCCAGAACATCCCTTTCCTGCCTTTGCACAAGGCCTCAGCCAATTTCCAAAGTCCCTCTGCCTCCCTCTTCTCCAAATTGAATGTTAGTAGCAGCAGCTGCTGCTGCTGCAACCAACAGTGAGACAGCAGATTCTGACAATGCCATCCTTGTCTTCCATCTTCTCTTCCTCCACTCCAGCCAACAACATTGCCTGTTCCTCCCTTTCCCACATTTGAACGATGATGCCTCCACCACATTTGCAAAGTTGCTAGGCCTTGTACCTCTCTTAGTCCTCTTATCCTGGCAAAAAAACACTCCACCTCTCCTTCCAAGGTGGCATCCAAACCAAATTGCCTCTTTAAAACTCAGGGGCTGTTTACACATCAAAATAAATCCTCAAAGAATGCAACAAGAAGCTTGATAGTTCTCATGCATTTTGAAGCCACAGCGCCCTTTTCAGAAGGAGGGGGAGTGAAAAACCCATAAGTCACGCAGTATCAGCTTTCGCTAGTTTCCCCGACTTTTTTTGATAAAGTTCAGGAAAATGTGCACAACTGCTCGTGTGAACTTACCATTCACAAATGTCTGTGTGAACTTGCAGTGACCTTTTTGAATTAGTGTGAGCAGAGCTGAATCCTGATTGGTTGGAGTGACCTTTGTGCCTTCTCCAAATAGATGGAGGGGTTGGAAAGAGAAATCCACCAAGCCTGACATTTACCCCTTCTTCTGCTTGCAGCCCACTTTGGGAAATCTGCTCTGAGCCCTTCCTGTCTGTTTCAAAGAAAGGCTTTGGGGGCAGGGAAGACAATCAGGAATGGGGCTAGCCGCCACTTGGGTGGTGTGTGTGTGTGCTGCAACCAGCTGATCTCACCATCGTGCTTTTGTTTGTGCTTCCCTTCAGTCCTTTGTCTTTATTCAAGGCTTTCGGGGCAGGGAAGATGATTGGGAATGGGGCTAGGCCCTGCTTGGGTGGTGTGTGTGCATGAGTGCATGTGTGCTGCAACCAATCGCTCCATCATGCTTTTGTTTGTTTGTGCTTCCCTTCACTCCTTTCCTTATTCAAGGCTTTTGGGGCAGGGAAGACCATCAGGAACTTGACAGATTGCTCTGTCATTCTTTTGTGCTTTTCTTCCCTCTCATTATTTATGGTCTATGACCCTCTCCTTGCTCGCTCCCCACCTCCTGCCTGGCTTTAATCATCTGGAGGCCATGCCCCCCCCACCTTTGCCTATGTAAAGTAATGAAAACCAAAACTTGCCACATCTTCCAAATAAGCAAGAATTTGTGTGAATTATGCACTCCTGATGTGAAAGAACGGTAATCCGGAATTTTGCGAACTTTATCCTGTTGAGGAACCGGCACCCCAGATTCAACCCCATCTCTCCTTAAGCCCAAGAGAAAAGCACAGATGTTGTTCTTGAGCATGTACACAAACCTCCCCCCCTTGCCTCCCCCTTCCTGTGTCCTGCCAACAACACCAGTGCCTACACCTCTCATTCCCAGATAGCATCCAAACCGAGCTTTGCCACCTTAGAACACTCAGTACTATACCGTGCACAGGTACAGTTTTGTACTGTACAGAATACTCACTCCTCTAATTCCCATGTTTCATGTGGCCAGCCAAGGCACTGGAAAGTATGCTCCTCCTCCTTCTCTCCATCCCATTTCCCACCAACATCACACATGACTGAGGCTGGCTGGTAGTGAGTGAGGCAAGCTTGATCACATGTTCTATCCCAATATCCTGATTCGTGTGTTTTCTACCTCCAACCTCACTGTGGATATTTGTGTCTCAGATTCTTTATGCAGTATCTCTCCTTTTTAATAACTTAGAATGAAACCAACATAAAGCTGATCATGGGTGCAAAGCGTGGTCCTTCTAGTACTTCTCAAAGTGTACCCAAGAAGCAGTAGAAAGTTTTTTTTAAAAAAAAAATTAGGATAAAAGGACTAGAGAATTGTAGAAATAAGGAGCATGGAAATGATAATCTAAAAATATGAAATTAATGACAACTGTTATGGATGGATAAAAAATGAGAGTATGGACAAGAATAAGAGTATAAAATGAGAATAAAGATAAAAATAATTTTGAAAAACGCATAGTGATAATAAGACATAATGGTACAGAATCATAAATGTAATGGTGAAATGGAGATGAAGATATATATATCAGTGATGCTTTGCTCAAATGAGGGGAAACAAGGGAGGTCAAGATTGTATGAGAGGGAAGGAAGTTTGAAGAGGAAGAGATAGAATGTGAAAAAAAGGGAGTGAGAGAGGGAAGGAAAGAAGAGAGAGAAGAGTGGAAGGGAGAGGGGGAGGGAGGGAGGGTAGAAGGGGAGGTAGGAAGTTTGGGAGATTGAAAGAATGGATATATATCAGAAAGGAATATGTATGTAATTGTATGTATCTGTATGCTTTATATGGAAAATGATAAAAATATAATAATAATTAAAAAAAAAGAGGCAGTAGAAAGTGATGACCTTGCAAGAAAAGTTAAAATTATTGGACATGCTGCATTCAGTGAAGTCAGCTGCTGAGGTAGCCCGCCATTATGGCATCAATGAGTCCACTGTAAGGTACATAAAGAAAAAAGAAGGTGACATTCATAAAGCCATTGCTGCAGCTACACCATTGGATGCAAAGACACTGCATCAAGTGAGAGTTCTTATTGCCATTTTCATAGGGGTGCAGGATTGCTATAAAAATGGCATTCCTGTGAATTCTAATATGGTAACAGAAAAGGCAAAGTTCTTATATGTTTCCCCGAAGGACAGTGAAGTGAAAGGTCTACCTCTTCAGAGTTTCATGCCAGCAAGGGTTGGTTTAAGAATTTTTTTAAAAAAGTTTGGCCTACACAGTGTCAAAACATCAGAACAGTTCTCTGCTGACCACAAGACTGGCAGTAGATTTCCTGGCACCTAGAGGGAACATATTGAAGAGAAGGGATATGAACCAGAGCAGATTTCAAATGCTGATGAAACTGCTCTGCTCTGGAAGAAAATGCTACAGAGGACATTCATTAGCCAGGAAGAGAAACGAGCACCAGGCTTTAAGGCAGCAAGGGATAGGCTAACCATGTATTTTGTACAAGTACAGCTGGGCATATGATAAAGCCTGCTATAATTTATAAAACTGCTAACCCCTGAGCCTTGAAGGGAAAGGATAAGTTGCAGCTGCCAGTTTTCTGGCTGCATAGCAAGAATGCATGGATAACAAGAACCCTTTTTCTAGAGTGGTTTCACCAATGGTTTGTGCTAGAGATCAGAAGATACCTTGCCAGTAAGGGAAAGACTTTTCAAGTCATCTTACTACTGGACAATCCCCTGGACACCCAGATTCCATTAAGTTCAATACTGAAGATGTTACTGTTGTCTATGCCCCCTAACACAACATCTCTCATCCAGCCTCTCGATCAGGGGGTAATAAGGACATTTAAGGCACACCACATACGTTACTCAATGCAGAGGATTGTGCAGTCAATGGAAGAAGACCCCAGCATTAAGAATGTAGCAAAAATGTGGAAGGGCTATAGTATTGCTGATGCCATAACTATGATTGAAAGAACCACAAAAGCCATCCAGCCAGAGACAATAAACTTGGGCTGGAAGAAGCTTTGGCCAGAATGTGTCGATGAGGTTGCTGTTTCTACTACTGAAACAATCCAGGAGATTGTTGAAGATACTGTGCAGTTGGTAAGGAAGGTGGGTGGGGAAGTGTTTGAGAATATGGATCCTATGGAAATTGAAGAATTAATTGATACCAGTCCTAGTGAGTTAACTGAGGCTGGCCTAATGGAGTTGAACATTCCAGAGGTGGTAACAGATGAAGAAAGAGAAAAGGAAGAGGTGGTAGAAGACAAGTTTATGCTGGACAACATTGCACAGGGTCTGTGTATGTTCAGGGCTGCACAGACTTTTTTATGAGATTGATCCATCTATGATATGCTCTTTGAAATGTAAGGAAATGGTGGAAGAGGCAATATCAACTTACACCAACATTTTCAAAGAAATAAAGAGGCAAAAAAGCCAGACAGAAATCACAATGTTTTTCCAGAAGGTAACAGGGAGTATTCCTGCTTCTGTTTCCAACCCTTTCACCTCTGTTGCATCTGCAACCACCCAGCCTGCTACTGCTGCTGCTCCTCCTCCTCTGCATATGGAACATGTAGAAGAGATCCAGGATGTAGACCGTGATGACTCACTTGCACTTGTTGAATAAAAGCTAAAATTAATACCACACTGTTAAGTTACAATAAATATTGGTTGAATGGTTGTTTATTTGAACTTTGGAGATTTTCAGACACGGAAAAATCGTCCCTTGCCGCGCGAGCAGCCTCCCGAAACTGCTGCGCGGCAAGGGTATTTTTCGGACGACGCTGTGCCTCTTGCGAAGCCGTCCGTGTCACTTCTGTGAAGCTTGGGACGGCTCCGCGCCATATTTCAAGCACGGGCAGCCTCCGTGATTGAAATATGACGCGGAGCCGTCCCAAGCTTCACGGAAGTGACACGGACGGCTTCGCAAGAGGCACAGCGTCGTCCGAAAAATACCCTTGCCGCGCAGCAGTTTCGGGAGGCTGCTCGCGCGGCAAGGGACGATTTTTCCGTGTCTGAAAATCTCCTTTGTGTAAGGGTCATAACTGTTCTGCAAGAACCGTATGTCAGGAATATGGTCAATTGGGGGAGCCACAATTGACCATTTTGGGGGAGTGGAGAGGTAGATGCTGCAGCTGCTGCTGCAAAAATCAACTTTGATGTGGAAGAGGGCAGAGGGGATTTGAAACTCTTGAAGGGCTGTTTACATGCCAGCTGGGAACAAGAGGTACAGGCACTGGTGTTGTTGGCAGGACACAGGGAGGGGAAGGCAAGGGGAAGAGGTTTGCATGCATGCTTGAGAGCAACAGCTGTGCTTTTCTCTTGGGCTTAAGGAGAGATGGGGTTGAATCTGAGTTTTAAAGAGGCATTTTGATTTGAATGCCAGCTGGGAATGAGAGGTACAGGCACTGGTGTTGCTGGTGGGACATGCTGGTGGGACATCCTTTTATTTGGTCAGTGTAGACAAGCTTTTCTTTATTTGTATAATTTGTATAATTACAAGAGAGATCCAGCATGCTGTAGTAGTTTAGAGCAGGATTCCAATACCCATTCATCCATGGAAATCCACTGGGTAACCTTGGGAAATTCACAGTCTCTCAGCCTCAGAAAAAGCCAAAGACAACCCCCTCTGAATAAATATAGCGAAGAAAACCTTGTGATAGGGTTCACCTTAGGATCACCATATGTCGGAAATGACTTGAAGGCACACAACAACAATAATAATTACGAGTCGGTATAGCCTCAGTAACCTAAGTATATTTTGTACCACAGGACTGTGGCATTTTGATAGGTTTTTTTTTAAGGAAACCCAAAAATAATTATTTAGTTACATTGAATAATGGTTGTAGTGACTTTAAAATATTTTAGAAAGTGAAGCAACAAAAAGACAGAAGATTTGCTTGTAGAAATGTCCAACAAAGTCCCTTTGCTGACCAATTCAGGGGAATAAAAAGACCAGACACAAGAGATGGGATTAAATAAAAGGGTCTTTATTTAACCCTACCTATTTATTTCCCTCTAAAGGTCTTCAGTAGTGGGAGGTAACCTAGTGAGGGAGCAGCTGAGGCAGTAGGTCTATCTGAGACCACACCCCTCAGCTTCCCCGGTTGAACACCTGGATCCTGGAGAGGAACCCCAATGAATGGGGTTGCTCCCCAGCCATCCCGCATCTGGAAGGTCAACCCAAAAGTCCCTCACCCAATCCCCATGGATTAAGATGAGGGATTACCCTTCAGGCCAACCCCAAGGTGGGTCTCTTTCTGTCCCCTTAGGTCACATGAGCTTAAGTAGCTCTTCCAGAGACCCTGCCTTCACCAAAATAGGTGCCAAGGTGCACACCGAAATCTACGCCTCCCCCATTTACTGCCACAAATAGGGGCAAGCATCAGCTTAGTTCCTATCCCCCACTAGATGAGTGAAGAGGTCCCTCAATCCCACTGAAGACCCCCCAGAAATCATAAATTATCAGTGTCTGAGAAATGAACCCTGTCAGCTCCATAGAGCCTGGGCCTCTCAAAGACTATGTCAGGGTGAGTAAATTAAGCCTAGTCTCCCCTCAAGGGTGATCCAATCTTCCTATTCGCCCTGCGCCACTGAACATCAGTCTAGGATCACCGTCCCCTGCCCAGCTGTCCAAGCAAAATGGCCCAGGCCATCCAGACCTGTCTTCCACCAATCATGGATCACCTGAAGGACCAACACCTACCACTCTATAAATCATTCTCACTCAGGTGGCGAATGATAACCTGGCAGAACACCCTGGCTCTCCCCAAAGTCAAAGGCATCTGTCATGCCACTGAAGGTCACTCATTAACAGCCACATGACTGTTAATATGCTAGAGAAGGTCAGGTGATGCCTGCATGGCACAAAATGGGCCTGAAAGCTGCCCAGCAGACATACTGTGGCCACTTCAGCAACTTTCGCCTCACCACCATTGACCAAAACCTGGAAGACAAAAGGGGAAGGCACATATTAGAAAGAGCTATTTAACATAATCATGGAATCGCTGCCAGAGGCATCACTTGTGTGACCTCAGCTGATGCCTCTTCTATAGCTTTTGACCCCTCCCCCATCCTCCAAGCACCAGGGCATGCACTCTGGTACTATCTTCCAGGTCTCCTCTCCCCTCTTGTCTGGCAAAAGCAGCTCCCCCCTGCACGGCTGCACTGAACGGGGGGGGGGACTAGCTGATTATAAAAGCGTGAATGTAACTTGAATAAAATAATGAGTTACTTCTGTTTTTTGTTTTGTTTTTAAGGTAACCAAAAGTAACTATTATGATTGCATAATTATTATAGTTACTCCCGTATTGCGAAAGTAAAGTGTTACTTTAACATATATAACTAAAGCAGTAACTACTTTGGAGGTGCATTCTTTGGAACAGATTGCTTTCAAAAAGTAAGTTGTCAAGCTATATTCTTTATAGTGGAGATTATCAGATGTGGCAAAAACAGTTTCAGAAGATCATGAAGAGAACAGAAAGGGGCAAGATTATCAGACAATGACATCCTTTAGCATCCCTGGGTCATAGTGTGGTCATGAGTAAGGCATCCCTTTCTATTAACGGCTTCTTCCCATCAATACAAAAGGAAAGCCTTATCCGTGGCAGTGCTATGCCCCCAGACCAGCTGAAGGCTGTGGTCATCTGGTAAGGTCACCCTTTCTGTTCTCCTCCTGTTCTTCTGATGTGGTTTGGAACGCAGTTTTGTTTTTGTTGTTGTTTTTCTGTTTTTATTTTGATTTTTGCCATGTTCCACTGCATCTGATAATCTCCAGTGAATCAATTCACAATCATTAATGTGTCCCTGAACTTTCTCTCAGTCCAGTACAACCCAGCAGTCTTAGTATATTAAAGTTTAATACTCTGCAGTAATACATAGAAATATGACACGGTGCTCACAACAAAGACCATATTGCCTTTCCCCCTGTAACTATACATTGAAACACAGTTATCTAAATCAAGGGGAGAAAGACCTCAAATCCAGGGCCTTGGAGAATATAGAGCCCATTTCTCTCTCCCTCTCTTTCTCTTAACCCAGACTTGTCAAGCACAGGCCCTTCCTTTACGTTTTACCACCACTAGGATAAAACAGTCAGTCTGGGGGTGAGGAAAGTGCTTCCCACAGCCCCTAAATCCTCATTTTAAAAAATGGGCTGAGGGCAAACACAGCTTAAAATGGAATTGTCACTTTTGAATCAGCAGGTTGCCTACAAGCAACCCCCCCCCAAACAACCCAGAAAGAGCCTTCTGGTAACTTCTAAGCTACAATTTTGGCTGATGCAACAGCCTGCTGATACTGCCTGCTGAAAAATCCCACATCCCAGAATTACCCTACTTTGAATTAGTCATAGAATCATACAGTTGGAAGATACCACAAGGGCCATCTAGTCCAACCACATGCAATGCAAGAGTACAGCACACCCGGCAGATGGTCATCCAACTTCTCTATAAAAACCTTTAAAGAAGGAGACTCCACCACACTCCAAGGCAGTGCATTCCACTTCTGAACAGATCTTAGGAGATTTTCAGACCTGTAAAAATCACCGTTTGCCGCTCAAGCAGCCTCCGGAAGAGTATCGCGGCTGCTGCGCGGCAAGGGTCAATTTCGGATGACGCCGTTTCTCTCTCGGCGTCGTCCGTGACTGTTGCGGCCAGCACTGGAGGCAGCCGCGCTATTTTTTACTCACGGACAAAATTGAGCCTTGCCGCGCAGCAGCCTCGATACTCTTCCGGAGGCTGCTTGCACGGCAAACGGCGATTTTTACAGGTCTGAAAATCTCCTTAGTGTCAGGAAGTTCTTTCTAATAGTTAGGTGGAATCTCTTTTCCTATAATTTGAGTCCATTGCTCTGTGTCCTAGTCTCTGGAGCAGCAGAAAACAAGCTTGCTCCATCCTCAGTATGGCATCCCTTCAGATATTTAAACATGGCTTTCATATTACTTCTTGAGTGTCTCTTCTCCAGGCTAAACATACACAGCTCCCTAAGCCTCTCTCATAGTGCATCCTTCCAGACCTCCCACCATTTTGTTTGTTTGAATGTGGACACATTTCAGCTTGTCAATATCCTTCTTGATCTGTGGTGCCCCAAAGCTGGATATAGTATTTCAGGTGAGATCTCACTAAAGCAGAACAGAGTGGCACTATTACTTCCCTTGATCTAGACACTATACTTCTATTGATGGTGCTTAGAATCATATTGACTTTTTTGGCTGGTGCATCACACTGCTGACTCATGATGATCGGGACTAGCCTCTGCTTCGCTGGTGTGTGTGTGTGTGTGTGTGTGTGCATTCGTGTGCGCGGGGAAACAGCCAATCATATGTTCTTCCTTTTGTTTTTTTGTCCTTCCCTTCACTTGCCTTTATTCAAGGCTTTGGAGGCAGGGAAGACGATCAGGAATGGGGCTAGCCCCTGCTTGTGTGCTGTGTGTTTGTGTGTGCATGTGTGTGCATGTGTGAGGGGAAGGGAAGGAAAGGAGATCGCTCCACCATACTTTTGCTTGTTCCTGCTTTCATTCACTCCTTTCTTTATAGAAGCCTTTTGGGGCAGGGGAAGTTGACAGATCGCTCTTTCAATCTTTTGTTTGTTTGTACTTTCCTTCCCTCTCATTATTTATGGTCTCCATGACCCCCTCCTTGCTCCCTCCCTGCCTTCTGCCTGGCTTTAATCATCTGGAGGCGATCCCACCCCCCTTTGCCTGTGTAAACTAAGGAAAACCGAAACTGGCTGCATCTGGCTGCATCTTCCAAATAAGCCAGAATTTGTGTGATTTATGCGCTCCTGATGCGAAAGAATGGCAATCCGGAATCTCGCAAACTTTTTCCTGTCGTGGAACCGGCCCCCTAGATTCCTTTTGCATGTACTGCTGCAAAGCCAAGTGTCATCCATCTTATTTCTGTGCATTTCATTTTTACTGCCCAAGTGTACTATCCTACATTTCTCCCTGTTGAAATTTATTTTGTTAGTTTGGACTCAGCTTTCTAATCTGTTAAGATCATTTTGAATTCTGATCCTGTCCTCTTGGGTATTAGCTACCCCTCCTAATTTGTTGTCATCTGCAATCTTGATAAGCCCAGTTATGCTCTTCTCTAAGTATATCACACCATTTTGAGTCAACAAATTTCAAGGAAAATTATCAGCACAAACTTGCATCTGTTTTTATGTTTTGGTCAGAAAAGATTCAAAATGCTACATCCTTTTTACTCAGTATATATGAGGAACACTTCACCCTATGGAAAACTTGCCAGGTTGAAAAGACATTGTTCAGAGCTTTTGAACTATGGCTGTCTGGTAGGTAATGTCAAGATTTGAGTAACAAAGGTGGTTCCTAGCAGTTATGTAGAAATAAGGGAAAGGAAGTTTGAGAGAGAAGGAAGGGAAGAGATAAACAGATGCTTTTATACTTTATAATTCAATGTGTGTACACCTTAATTGTATTCCATAAGATAATGGGAATAATGAGCTCAATTTTGACAAATTGTTGTTGTTGTTGTTGTTTTAATGTAGTACCCTGGGAGCATAAGGAAAGCTCCAAATCACTGTGCATGTTGCTGGAATGGATGTTTGTTTTTGTTTTGTTTCTCCTGTCAATTAGTTTGATGCAGCTCTCATTTCAGGAGCATGTTTTTGCTCCTGTTGTCCTTGAAGTCAGCATGTGACCTTTAAGATGAATATTGGAATTACAGAACAAATATGACCTGTATGTGCTCTGTGTAAAATTGCCATCAACTTCATTGATTAAACAACCATTTTGGGCACTTCCATTTCAGTTCACACAGACGAAAATCCCCATGTGAAAGGGCCTGGATGATGATGATGATGATGATGATGATGATGATATAGTAAAAATCAGTATTGTACTGCAAATAGTATTGCAGTAGTAGCTATAGTAGAAAAATAAATACTAACAACTACCTGGAACATCATGAATAAATTAGATGGAATACAATGCCCCACTTCTCTGAAGGAGACAAGTGGCTTTATGAATTTGCCCTCAGTGAATGGAACTTTCTGACATCTGTGACAATATTTTTAAAATGCTCATACAAACCACCATGAAAATTATGCTGTCAAGAGTTAAACATTATTTTCCTGCAGATTCCCTAATGCCATCACTTACTCATATGCATGTTCACAAACAGAGAGATAATAACAACAACCACTTATACATAAACCTTTGGGGATGGGGTTGTTCCTGCAAAGGCACCGGGGGATTAGGCTGTTCCACCACTTATCCTACTCCAAGGCCCTGTTTACCATAGCATCACCTCATTCAGAAGGGGGAAGGTTAAACACCCAAAAATAGTGTGGCAAGGGATGTCGCTACTTTTGCCAGTATATTTGCAATGTAGTGCATTATTGGCAGTGCAAACAACCATTCCGCTAAGGGCTGCAGCAGAGCTGCACTGTGATTGGTTGCTATGATGAAGGGGTGGACTTAAAAGAGGGGGACTGAGGGAGGGAGATTCAGTAGCGATCAGGAAACTTTGAAAAATCCCCTCTGTTATTTTGCAAGCCAGTTTGCAAACAAAAAGGATTCCCAACAATTTACAGTCAGGGGAGATCTGTTCCCCACATAAAGAAAGGAATTCCTTCTTCTGCTCAGCTGCGATCTCGCTGTCTCTCTGCTTCGGGGAGCGGCTTCATTTACAGGCAGATTTACAGAGACACAGAGACAGAGACACTTCTTTGATCTTCCCCCCTGCTATTTTGGCAGTCTGTGAGTCTTTCTTTAGCTAGAACATGCAGGGCTTCAAATTCTTTCACTTATGATCTAGCCTCTTCCCCATAAAGCCTTCCTCTGCTTGGGAGGCCACGCCCCCCGCACTTTTTCAAGTCTGAATGAAAAAGCAGCATAATTAGAAAAAAAACCTGACTGGCACAGCTGCGGAAAAGAATTAAAGTGCTAGTTCCCGCAATAAATCTGCCGTGTAAACGAACCCCTAGAGATTGTCTAAATGGTGAAAATACTCCTCATAGAATTTGAGGAGAATATGACTTGTCTTAATAAGATCCCACATCAATCCGCTGTATTTGGAAGGAGGGAGGCCAAATCCGCCATAAACTCCATGGGAAAAGCCTTCACGGCTTTTCCTAAAGTTTGTAAAAAGCTCCGTAGAGAATGTGCATTGTCACTGGTTGGGAAAACTGATTTGCATCGATTTGCATTCCCCATGAGAGCAGAAGTAGAAAGCTGATTGTCTGGATGTGGACAGGTGGCAGAGCTTGCTAACAAGGCAAGTGCCCAGAACCACCATTTTGGATGTTCACTTTAGTGATTGTGTTTCTTTTCTTTTTAAAAATATATTTAGGTGGAATATCATACTTTTGCATATTAGACATTCTTTTATTTAAAAAACATGTTTGGCAGCAGCAACTGGCAACAATAAAAACACGAGTAATTCAGTTGCAGCCAACATCTTGATTTGCAGGCATGCCCGTTGGGACAGCACAAGCAGATAGCTTCATATGCCTTCGATTTTGCCAAAAATATTAAGACAAATCGACACTGCTGTGAATTGGCATTAGTGCACATCAATCTACATTTTATTGCCTCATATAGACAAGCCTCAAGAGATCCTCAGTTAATGAATCATCTGACTGCCTGGTGATGTATGTGCAATTAATCTAAATGCAATTAATCTAAATACTGTGGCATCACTAAGGCTGGTGCCACCCCTTCCCCCAATGACATCACCTGGTGAAGTTCGGCCTCTCTGCACCCCCCCTAATGCCACCACTGTCTAGATGTATCCTATAGGGCTGGGGCATTTACAGCAAAAGTTGTGACTCCTGGGCTGTAAGTTTAAAATGTTCTAGTATGTGGAACAGGACATGCCAATAGGTTGTTCTGTGGTTTGCATGGACTTTTAAAATACTTAGTTCTTTAACAAAAGAAACCACCAAGAGTAGGACCATATACTTCCCTATAACCCATTGTTTAGAGCAATCCTACTCAAAGTGGTGGCCCTGGACAAGCAGCAGTCCCTGAGCCATTGGCTGCTGGTCACTGGTGAGTTTTCAGGAAAGGGAGAAACACTTGTAGCCAATCGGCACATATATGGTGCCAGTCCCTGGCATATTCCCCCTCCCACATCAGATAGCATGAGAAGCACTGGTTTAGACAATTTCCTAATACTGGGTCCAGTGGGTGATGTGGCCTGTGCAGACCACTTCTGGGCCCACACAAAGGAACTGTGTTTCCCATTGGCTCAGCTCAAGAGAGAAGGACCTTGCCACTCCATTGGTTTATGTCATGCTGGATTCTTAATAAGGACTCTCTTGCCTGCTAAGCAAAAAGCTCATGGCTTTAGGGCTGTTGATTGAGCAAGCCATGCCTGCAGAAAATGCATGCTCAAGAAGGTGAAATTGGGCAGGTGAACTTCACTTGCATGGTGTATTCTCAAGTTAGCTTCTATACCCACTTATACTACTCTGGATATATATGGTGACTCCCTTGTCACCATATTCAGAGGGCCAGTGTTGCCTGGCTGAACAGCCCCCTACCTCCAATAATTTGGCCTATTAGACACTTCATGTGGTTTCAAGTAGACCAGGGCCAACCAAACATAGGGGGAAGTGAAGGTCATTAGGGCCTACAAAAATGTCATTGGAAATTCCCCAGAATCAAACATGCCCAGGATGTGATTAAACAAATCCCCACCCCTACCCCCCCTTAAATAGTCATTATGGAGGAATGTGCTAATCTCTCCTGGACGCATCTGACAATGAGTCATACTCCAAAAATAAACAATGACCTCTATTACATCCAGTATCCCCACTCCTCCCTACATATGTCTTTGTCTCACACCTATCCCCATCCACAATACAAAGGAGGCAAAAAAAGCCCAATAGCCTTAAAGTTTTAATCATTAGCAGCAATCAATGAAGCTGGAGCTTCCATTGTTCAACTCTGGGAAGCTCACACAAGCATTGTCTAACTCTCAAAACACCCCTTAAGGGTGTGATACTGAGTACAAATATTACCCCAGATCAGAGCCAAAGTGTGCACAGTTCCCACATGCTAGTACTCTGCCCATCTGCTGTGCCACCCTCAACTTCATTTCTGAGTCTTTCTTCACTGCACAAATCTCAGCTCTCTAGACAGGTAATTATAGCCCATTCCCCAAATCTATACTGCTATCCAAATGGTTCCTCCTAATTGTTAGCCCTGTGTAATCGCTTGTGAATGCGAGTGCATGCATGAATGCTTCTGTGAGTATTTTTCAATAAAAACCATTTTTATTTCACTTTGGCTTGGATCTCCTCAGTTAGTACTGGTATACACTGGTGCAAAGATCCCATGAGTTACCTGGCCTCTTGCAGCCAAACTTTTGAGCTAATTAAAATCCCCCAGTATAATATCATAACTCAAAGGTCACAAGTGGGTCCCACAGACCCCACACAAGTCATGTAACACCAGAGTCATGAAGGAAGACTTGTTGATTTTGCTATTCTTGCTATAAAAGGATAGGAAGGCATATTATTTTATAACCTACTCTAGCTTTCTTCCTTATTGCCCATGCCAGGCACAATAAGGAGTTAATTCCTTCTACTATTTCTAATTTTTTTCTATGTACTAAGGTAGAATAAATGCTAATATAAACAGCTAGAAAAACATTGCCCTTTGTTTATCATGATTATAATCCATTCACAGCTTCCCAGGGAACAGCACCTTAGCCTCTATTGATGTGGAATCCCTATATACTAGCATCTCACATAAGGATGGACTACAAGCTGTCAGGAACATAATTCAAAATGGAACCATAGCAGATCTAGCCAGCAAGGTTTGCCATGTTGTTTTCACACACAGCTACTTCAATTTTTGTAATAACTTATATCTTCAAAATAATCATAATGCCATGGGCACACGTGTGGCACCACAATATGCCAACATCTTCATGGCTGACTTTGAACAATGTTTCTTAACTCCTGTACCCATAAACCTCTCCTTTACCTAAGGTAGATTGATAATATCTTCATAATTTGAACTCATGGAGAAGACTCACTCAAGACCATTCTACCAGAATTTCAACAACATCCATCCTACCATCTATCTATCTATCTCATCCATAGGTATAAAGGTCTGTTCCTTTGCGCTCTATGCATCTGATGAAGTAGACTTAAGTCTATGAAAGCTTCTAGTATCAAGTTCTTTATCTCAGTCTCAAAGATATTATAAGATTTGTGAAGTTGAAGGCTTTCTTGGCCAGCATCCATAGGTTTTTCATGGCTTTTTTCCAGACTGTGAGGCCGCGTTCTTGAAGAATTTTTTCCTGATGTTTCGCCTGCATCTGTGGCTGGCATCTGCAGAGAATCATGGTGTAGGGGTGTGTGGGGTTTATAACCACCTGAACAGCATCTACCCAAACATCCAATTCATGATAGAAAAAGAAAAGGAAGGAACATTGCCATTCTTGGATGTCCTAGTCATCCACAAAACAAACCAATGGTTGGGCCATAAGGTATACAGAACACACACACACACACACACACAAATACCTACACAAGAGCTCCAATTGTCACTCAGGACCAAAAAAAAAAAACCACAATAAAAACACTGGTAGACTGTGCAAAAAAGATCTGCAAATCCCACTACCTGGAGGACGAACTCAGGCACCTAAACTGGGCCTTACATGCTAATGGCTACTCCAGATCAGACATCACAAGAGCAGCCAGACCCAGAAAAAAACACAGGAATGAAGAAGAAAAACAGCCATGCAAAGAGAAGGTATTTTTTACCATACATCAAAGGAGTCACAGACAGAATAGGGAAACTGATGAGGAAACACAACCTCCAATCTACAGACCAACCAAGAAAATCCAAGAAATGCTATGATCAGTGAAGGACAAAAGAGACCCTTTCACAGCCACAGGAGTTTACCGCATACCATGCAGCTGTGGACAAGTCTACATAGGGTCCACTAAATGCAGTGTGCAAATACAAATCAAGGAACATGAAAGACATTGCAGACTGGGCGAGCCAGAAAAATCAGCAGTAGCAGAACACATTATAAACCAACCTGGACACAAAATGTTATTTAAAAACAGAAATTCTGGACCAGGCCAACAGCTATCATGTCAGAATGCACAGAGAAGCTATTGAAATCCACAAACACCTTGACAACTTCAACAGGAAAGAAGAAACCTTAAAAGGAAACAAAATCTGGCTCCCAGTTTTGAAGAACAATAGAATCAAAACTCAACACTTACAAAGGAATTTCACCCAGGGAAAGGGGGATTTCCAGCAGACCATGGACCATTAGCCAAACAGACACTAATCCTCCATGAATATCCTCCCACACTAGGAACTAGCCATTGAAATACACAAATTTGCATATCCTCTCCAATAGGGACTCACAGTATATAAACTCCACACACACCTACACCACGATTCTCTGAAGATGCCAGCCACAGATGCAGGCTAAACATCAGGAAAAAACTCTACTACAAGATTTCTTTGCATACTTTATTTACCATGTAGAACAAATTTATTTTCCTTCACTCCACTGCCAAATACATAGTGTTATTTGTCCCTGGTCAGATGTATCAGTCCATTTCCAGTCTATACCACTTTTTCCATTCCTAAGAGCCTGTTCTGTCCAGCACTTTTAAATGAAATAATGTGCATGTATGCCATGGCATGATTTATTAAGCCAAAATTCCTGGTTTAAAGTTATATGAAAACATTATGTATGTGTGAGTCTCCCTGACTGTTTACCTTATTTGGAAATTCTGTTCAGTTCAGCAGCACTTACCGGTACTTCCAAGAATGTGTATTCAGAAATTCTAAGGTGCTTGAAATGTTACAGATATAATTATGCTTTGAATTTAGTCAAATTGTGCTTGTACTTTAAACATTACACATCCACTAAATGAAGAGTTGGGGATAAAAACCTTTTACTGTGCTGCAGTGTAATTCTTATCCCAAAGGCCATTCTCCTGCAGATTTTGAATTGCATGCAGCATTCCAGAAGCAAGGAAATGTCGTGCTTGATTGCACAAAGTGAAATAGAACTATTATGAGTTCTCCTACAAGCAATCAGCCAAGAAGATAACACAAGTCTTACAACCCTAAAGCATCAAGGTTTGTTTGTTTTTTAAATGATAAGGATACTTTCTACCTCCCCAAATGTACCACATAAAAATTGGACACAGTAGTCTTGACTACTTTGGAAAACTAAAGCTTTAAGAGAATTGGGGGGGAAAAAACATTAGTTCCAATCAGATATTACATTGGAATAACAATAACAAAACCTTCTGAAATAATTAAACATTTGCCAATTATATATTAAGCAGACCAAAATTCCACTACAAATTTTTGGTTAATTTGCATACTGTTTGCAATTTGCATGTGTGTTTTTGAGAAATCTATGTTGACTTTTAGTGATCACTGTTTTCTAAGTGCTTACAGGCTGACTGTTTAATGATCTGCCCTAGAATCTTTCCTGGTATTGATGTCAGGCTGACTGGATGATAATTGTTTGTGTTCTCTTTTTTTCCCTTTTGGAAGACAATGTTTGTCCTTTTCAAGTCTTCTGTGACTTCTCCTGTTCTCCAGAAATTTCCAGAAATTATTGACAATGGCTCTGAGATTACTCCTGCCAGTTCTTTGCATACCCTTGGATATAACTCATCTGGCCCTGGAGACCTAAATTCATTTAGAGTAGCCAGGTGTTCCTGTACTACTTCTCTACCTATTCTTTGATTCATTTTCCTTACTGCATCATCTGCTAAAATTTGCCCAGGTTGGACACTGTTTTCCTTCTGGGGAAAGACTGAGGCAAAGAAGGTGTTGAGTAGTTCAGCTTTTTCTCCATCCCCTGTTAGCATTTCATGCAGCAGCCCCACCATTTCCTTGTTCTTTCTTTTGCTGTGGATATAACAAAAAAGAAAAAGAAAAAAAAAGCCTCTTTTATTCTTTTGAACCTCTCTAACAAGTCTGAGGTCTTTCTGTCCATTAGCTTTTCAGACTTTCGCCCTGCATGTGCTGGATATTAGCCCCCCCTTTTCCGTATCTTGTACATGGCCCCTTTTAAATCTCAGTTCAGTCGAAAGTCCTTTAGACATCTGTCCTGGCTTTTTTAGACACCTCCCCTTTTTCCTCATTGAAACTGTTTGAAGTTTTGCCTGCAGTATCTTACTTTCAAGAAACTCCCATCCATCATCAACTCCCTTCTCTTTTAGTGCTCCTGGTCATGGGATCACAATGAGTAATTCCCAAATTTACTGAAATCAGCTTTCCTAAAGTATAGAATGTGTGTCTGACTATGCTTGGCTTCCCCTTTCCATTGAATCACAAACTCCAGGAAAACATGATCACTCCCAACTAAGGATCCTGCCACTTCCACCCCATTAACCATGTCATCACATTTGGTTAGGATCAGATCTAAAATAGTTGATCCCCTCATTGCCTGTTCCACCTTCTTGACAATGAAATTGTCTGCAAGGCAGGTGAGAAATTTGTTAGACCTTATCGTCTTGGCAGAGTTTGGCTTCCAACAAATATCAGAATAGCTGAATTCTCCCATTACTACTATATCCCTCCTTTCTGAATGTGTGATCATCTATTCTAGGAAGGCATCATCCAGTTCCTCAGTCTGACTTGAGGAGTCTGTAGTGGACCCCCACAATGGCATCCCTATTATTTCTCTCCCCCTTCATTTTTACACAGAAACTCTCAGCCTGGTTTCCAGTATTTTGACATGGATCTGTTCACAAGTGTACATATCCTTAATGTACAATGCTACTCCACCTCCCTTCCTGTGTGGTCTATTTCTCTGAAATAAGTTATACCCATCTGTTACTACATTTCAATCATGAGACTCATCCCAACAGTTTCAGTGGTGCCTATTTATCATGTTTGCTTTGCTGTGCTAAGAGTTCAAGTTCATCTTGTTTGTTTCCCATGCTCTGTGTATTAGTGTAGAGACATCTGAGACTGTGGGTCATGCCCCCTAGCTGTTTATTTAAGGGTTTTTTCCCCTCCTGCTTTTGGGTTCTTGTACTATTTGGCCAGTTCTCTAAAACAGGTAGGCTATTATCTCCAGCACTTGATGAACTCCTGCCCTCAAAAATACTGTCTCCCTCCCCCACATAGCTCAGTTTAAAGCCCCCCTGATCAGATTTTTGAGCCTCTTAGCAAAAACATTCCTCCAAACTGCTGTTAGGTGCAACCCATCCCTTGCCAGAAGTCTGTCTTCATGAACTGCAGACAATGGTCCAAGAAACATTGTTTCTGGAGCTAGTTATTCAATTCTACTATCGTTCTTTCTCTTCCTGGGCTGTGACCTTCAACTGGAGGAGAGACAAAATGACAACCTGTGTGTCAAGGTCCTTCTGCTAACTACCCAAAGCCTCATACACTCTTGTGATATCCTGAAGGTTATGCCTTGCAGCGTCATTGGTTCCCATGTGGATCAAAAGAAGGGGTAATGGACAGTGGGCTTTACAAGTCTTGTCGGCCTCTCTGTTACATCATGGATTTTTGCCCCAGGGAGACAGCATACCTCTCAAGACATCTTGTCAGGTCTGCAAACCACTGCTTCTGTTCCCCCCAGCAGTGACTCCTCTACCACTGCCACACATCACCAGTAGGGATTGGCAGGGGGCATTCCATGTACTGAATTTTGCAAAGTCAGCTGCACATTCTCTGCAGACTGGAACTGTTGCTCTTGTTTGTCAGGGTATTGGAACATGCAGTCACAGAGAAATGTGTAATGTAAAGAGCTGACATGGTGTAATGTGCTGCTTCCTCCAGGGGCCAGCAGTGAGATAGCTACATGCAGCTGGCAAGATTTCAGGATACTGTCTAGAGGCTTCAGTGGAATGGAAGCAGGGGAGTAAACCTGCTGTCTTTCTGGGAACATATTGAGTAGCGCATGTGTATGGGAATCACTGACTGTATAACCCATGAATGTACTGTATCTGGATAACTAGATGTTCACACACACCACTCTGACTTGGATTTTTGCTCTTAGACTGTGCATGTGCACTCCAAGCTGCACAGTACTGGATATTACTGTTATAAGTGCTGTGTTGTGTAGTCTACTTGTTTGGAGTCCCATTATTGTATATATTACTTTAATATGCACCAGTAAAGGAATGTAGTTTTAGGCACAATCCCTGTGTCTGGGTGCTTATTTCTTCAGCCTGATGTCTGCAGCTGCTACAAGACCTATTTGCTGCCTGGTCCTCTTGATACACTCAGAGGTACCAGTGTGCTACTGTGACATTGTTCCTGTTACCCACTATCTCTGATAAGGGAGAGAGTTTCAAATCGATTCTGTAGTTCCAAACTTACAGAATTATCTCTCATCCTTCTACTTCTACTACGTATCACATTCCTCCAAATGCTTACCTCCTGTGTTTGGGAACTGACCTCTTCAGAGCCTTCCCCTGTGTGTTCTTCATCTAGGACAGCCTGTTCCGCTCTATTCATCAAAACCTCATGCTTCCCAGTATGCTGAAGACTAGGTCCACAGCCTCAAGTTGCTGGACCTTATCATCCAATAGGGCCACCAACTTGCACTTGCTGCAGGAATACTTACATCCTCTGGCAAGAATACCAACATAGCACAGCTGTTGCGGGTGACTACAGCAGCACCATCACTGTCCATATTCAGTAATCTTAGGTATGCCCTGAATCAGAACTCCAGACCTCCCCCTACAAACTCTCCTGCTAAACAGCCGCACAACTCAGGCTTGACACTGGATCTGAAAACAGTTTTCAGACACCTCAATACTGTGCTTCCCTTCGAGTGCCCATTTGCTGAAATGTGGTGCAGAAATCTACCAAGTCCGAAGGCAGACATCCTTCTACCTATAGTAAAGAATTGTTAGCTTTATAATGATGAGGACTCACAAAAACTTCCTCTTGTCAAACAGCCAAACATATCCCTGCTGTGAATGAATATTTCTGTCATGTGGCCAGAGAATATCTCTGGCAGTACAAGACAGGAAATGGAAACAAATCATACTGGTATGGTGGTAACTGTGATGGTTAAAAGGAAGGAAAACATAGAGTCCTGGGGAGAGATCACCTGCAGAGGTTGACACCATATCTCAATTGGTCATAGAATATGGTGTGGTATTCCTGAGACCCAGTCTTAAAGAACAGAATGGGTGAATGGGAAGTGCCTCTCCACCACGGATAAAATCCTATCTGGTATACATCCAGTTCTCTCTTCTATGACCACCTGCCTTTCAAGACCTTCCACAATAGCTGTTGCTAGCCACATGAACCCCACAAGGTGCACACATCAAGTAGACAACAGCTTATTTCAAATGTAATGTCCAGAAAAACACTGTGAGAAAATATTGTGGAATAATTTTGAATCTTGCAATAGCTTTCATAAGAATGAATTCCAATTCATTCAAAATGAGACATATGCCCAGAGGACTTTAAAGAGAGGATCATCCCATTCACTGGCAAACATGAAATTCATTCTATAAAGCAACAGATAAAGCCTGGGGTTTAATCTGATGAATCCCACAATGATGTTATAGTATGGAAAGGTGTGCAAGGTCATTGTCTTAAGTGTTCTTCTTAATTACTTGCATATAATAGAAGTGTGGCTGCAACAGTGTGGGCTATTTGCATTCATTGGTATGCAAGGCTGGATTAAAATGAAGTCAAACTAGTCCCTGTATCAGGGTCATCAAATAACCTTGCAGCAGAAGGAGGAAAAGCTGTCTTTGCATTTTCCTAAATACTGGAGGTAGGTGGATTAAAGGGTTGCATTTGGGTACAGGTTACAAAGACACTGCAGTTGCAATACTAAATAGCATCTGTATCTTTTACTAACTGCTAAACCTTTACACATTTCTTTTCTTAGTCCCAAAAAGTTTTGTTAGATATTTGTTTCATTTAAGAATGACTATTTTAAGCAATAGCTGTAAACTATGTTCATTCAAGGCCTAGATGTCATTTGTGTTGGTATATCCCAAATGAATGATTTTGTCCTTTGTTTTTATCATAGCAATCAGGGCAAATGGTTAAATGTACAGCATATGGGAAATAAACAGAGCAGATGAACCTGTTATCACAGAACTTAATAGATTCTCCACATGAAGTGGTGATAGAAAATTCTATTGTTAAGTTGGTACACAGAGAATGTTGTAAGATTATAGCATGGAGTCTGCAGTGCAAACAGATTGTTGCTGTTACTTTGGTGATTTTATATATAAAAAAGAGTTAGATTCATTGATGCTAGATATATATAAAAGTTACGGTTCTGTTACTCTGAAATTATTTGTCTTTTCTAAGCTACCAAAGATAATGTGTAATAGCACCAATTGGAAGCTTCCAAAAGTTTTCCCTATGCTGGGTCTGCCATATGAAACCTCCTTCCTATGTATGATGCCCCAGATATGTGCAGCGAGTGGAGCAATTCCAGATCTGCTGGCTGATGGGATTTGGGATAAGGCAGAGAAACATTAGCAAAGAAGAGCTCCACCAGTGTGTGCGGGCTGCATATCTGCACAATCACCACAGTATTTCTCACCTCCTGAAGAAGAGTGGGATAACAAACCTTTTATTTTATTTTACTTGTTTCAGCACTACAATGGACCCTCAATGTCCATTGGGATTTGGTTCTAGGAACCACTGTGGATATCAAAATCTGTGGATACTGAAGTCCCATTATATACAATGGCATAATAAAATGGCATCCCTTATATAAAATCACAAACAGCAAGGCTTGCTTTTTGGAATATATATATATATCTATATATGGCTTCCTTCGCAATCGAAGATTCAGGAAGGACTCATCCCGTGTTTTCTACAAGTGCGCTGATGACTAAAAAGGCCAATCCGAGATAGACAAGTCCGGTTGCAGAAAGCACAGCAGAAGGTTTCCTCGGGTGATGTTACTGGGTTGTGATTCTTTCTGCGTTGCCGTTTCTCTTCAAGACTTGTTTGGTGTGAGTTCTCAAATAAGGCTGCAGCATTGTGGATAGTGTGTCTCCATGCCTCCCGATGTGAGGCCAGGGCAGACCATTGTTGGTCATCAATTTGGCCAAGCCTGAGATGTTGTTTCAGGAAGTCCTTGTATCGCTTTTTTGGAGTGCCCCTCTTACGCTGACCCTTGGCGAGTTCACTGTAGAGTACTATTTTGGGGAGGTGATGGTCCTCCATCCTAGACACATGCCCTGCCCAGTGCAGCTGTGTTCTCAATATCATGGCCTCAATGCTGGTGATCCCTGCTTGCTCAAGGACAGCAACATTCGTCACATAGTCAGTCCAGTGTATATTTAGGATTGTGTGTAAACAGTGCTGATGAAAGCATTCGAGGAGTCGTAAGTGGTGGCGATAGGTGACCCAGGTTTCAGATCCATAAAGGAGAATAGACAGTACAATGGCTCTATACACACTGATTTTTGTGTTTCGCCTCAGGTGTTTATTATTCCAGACTCTTTTGTGAAGTCTTCCAAATGCGCTATGTGCCTTTGCTAATCTGTGATCGATCTCCTTGTCAATCTTGGCATCTGAGGAGATGATGCTTCCCAGGTAGGTGAACTGCTGAACGGACTTGAGCACAGATTTGCCAACGGCAATGTGGGGATGGTGGTGTTTGTCCTCTGGTGCAGGCTGGTAAAGAACTTCTGTTTTCTTCAGGTTAACTTCCAGCCCAAAGAGCTCTGCAGCTGTTGCGAAGCAGGATGTTAGGTGCTGCAGAGCTGCTTCTGTGTGGGCAACAAGGGCAGCATCGTCAGCGAAGAGCAGCTCACACTCTAGATAGTTTAGAGTCTTACTGCAAGCCCTCAGATGGCTTAAGTTAAACAAGCTACCATCAGTACGGTAACGTATATAGATGCCGTCGTCCACTTCGAGCTCTGTTGTAGCCCTTTGGAGCATCATGCTGAAGAAGATTGTAAATAAAGTTGGCGCGAGGACACAACCTTGCTTCACTCCATTAGTTATTAGAAAGGGCTCTGAAAGAGCATTGCCATATCTGACTTGACCACGCTGGCCCTCATGTAGCAAGATAATCATTTTAAGGAATTTGGGGGGACATCCTAGTCTTTCCAGGATCTGCCACAGACCTTTCCTACTCACGGTGTCGAAGGCTTTGGTGAGGTCAACAAATGTTACATAGAGATCCTTGTCCTGCTCTCTACATTTCTCTTGCAGTTGTCTAAGGGCAAATACCATCTCTGTAGTACTCCTATTGGCTCTGAAGCCACATTGGCTTTCAGGAAGAAGTTCTTCTATAATGGCAGGAACTAATCTGTTCAGGAGTATCCTTGCAAGGATTTTTCCAGCAATTGAGAGCAGTGTTATGTCTCAATAGTTTGAGCAATCGGATTTTGCTCTTTTTTCTTGTACAGGGTGATGATGACTGCATCTTGGAGATATGATGGCAGTTCCCCTTTTTCCCAGAAATTCACAAGGAGTTCGTGGAATTTATCATGGAGTACATGACCTCCGTGTTTCCAAACTTCAGGTGGGATTCCATCAATCCCAGCTGCCTTGCCGTTTTTCAACTGCTGTATGGTCTTAAGGGTCTCTTCCAAAGTGGGAGCTATGGCCAATTCATTTTTCATTGGTTTTTGTATCATATGTTGGATAGCTGAGCCTTGGACTACTCGGTTGGCACTAAAGAGACTTTGAAAGGGTTCAGCCCATCGATTCAGGATGGAGGCTTTATCAGTAATTAATGTTTGACCATCTGTACTGTATAAGGAGCTTTGGACCTGATAAGTAGGTCCAAACACTGCCTTAAGAGCTTCATAGAATCCTCTAGAATCACCCAGATCTGCACAGTGTTGTGTCTTTTCTGCTATATTGATCCACCACTTTTTCTGCATGTGTCATAGTTTTTGTTGAAGTTTACTACATGTGAGACGGAAAGCTGCTTTTCTTACGTGGCAAGTTGGCTGGGAAGGTATGCCTGGTGAGCAGTTCTCTTCTTTGCCAACAGCTCCTGGATCTCTTGGTTGTTTTCATCAAACCAGTCTTGGTTTTTCTTGTGGGAGAACCCGAGGGAATCTTCCGCAGACTGGAGGATACTGTTTTTGATATTTTGCCAAAGCACTGTAGGAGAAGGATATGTAGGATGGTCTTCAAGTTTTGTTTGCAGGTTTGCCTGGAAGTTGTCTCTCATGCTAGCTTGTTGAAGATTGTTGACTTGGAGTCACCTCTTTAAAATGCCACCCCTCTTAGGTTTGAACTTAAGATGAAGATTTAGTGTACATCTGACGAGGTGATGATCTGTCTGGCATTCTGCACTGGGCATCACTCGAGTATGACGGACATCGCGAATGTTTCTCTGGCGGACTAGAACATAGTCAATGAGGTGCCAATGTTTGGATCGGGGATGCATCCAGGTTGTCTTCAAGCTATCTTTCTGCTGAAAGATAGTGTTTGTAATAGTCAGCTGTTGTTCCGCACAGAATTCTAGCAGGAGGCATCCATTATCATTCCAATTTCCAACACCATGCTTGCCTAAGGCACCTTTCCAGGCTTTGGAGTTCTTGCCGACTCTGGCATTGAAGTCACCAAGGATAATAATTTTATCTTCTACAGGGACTTTTTGTATGAGGTGGTGTAGTGTAGTTCTGTGTAAAATTTTTCTTTCTCTACAGAGTTGGCTTGCATAGTTGGGGCATATATGCTAAAGAGAACAACATGTGGGAGGTGTAAGGAAATAATGCGATCAGAGTGTCCTGTTCGCAAGGTTTCGAGTTTGGAGGCAATGGAGTTTTTAATCATGAAGCCTACTCCTGAAAGATGTTTTTCGGTTTTGGGTTTGCCAGACCAGTAAAGTGTGTAGCTGGCACTGTGTTCTTTAAGGCTGCCTTCCTCATGGAGACGAACTTCACTAAGAGCAGCGATGTCAATATTCAGCCGTGATAGTTCATGGGCTATTAGAGCAGAGCGATGCTCAGGCCGTCTACTATTTTCAGAGTCTCTCATGGTTCTGATGTTCCAGCATGCAAGCGTCAGTTTATTTATACCATTGGAAGCCGGTGTGCACCTTTGTTTCTTTGTCTTGGTTTGACCGCATCAGAAGATTCCCGTTGGCCGCGGCTAGCCAACTAGTAGTTGGGGATGAGCTTTTGTTAGGCCAACTTTTCTAGGCCCCTCTCCATATGGAGCAAGCAGTGCTCTCCTTAAAAAAGGCTTCTTGGTCATTCATGATGCTGCCGAACGAGAGTGTCATCTCCCGGGTCAACCTCTAGCGACCAAAGTCCTGAACCACCTGCATGCAGGGTTGGGTCTGCGGCTTCCAGTGCATCTTTACACCTGCTGGTTTCGTCCCTCGCCTATCGCTACAGGGCTTTTTTTTTTTTTTTTTTTTTGGAATTGGATTTGTCCTTCGAGCCTGTGCAATGGATTTTTCTGGTGGAGCGCAGCATGCAGATAACTGGCCTCACCCTTTAAATCAGAGGTTCATCTGCGGTGGCCTTGCAAGCATGGGTGTAGCAGCGAGGTCCTCGGGCCGTAGGTTTGATTAGAGTTTCCTTCTCTTAGACGGTTGACCTTACAGGGTTGGACGAGCACCATCTGCCCGGGTTTGGGATTAGATTTTTCCTTCTCCTAGGACGGTTGCCATAAGGCTAGAGAGTCCATCCTGCCCTTTGACGCTCTTTGTCAGACCCTTCGGTTTTGACCTGTCTGGCATGGGAGACCCTACCGGTGGCTATAATGCCACCGCCAGCATAGCTCAAAACATAATTAGGGTATGCAAGCCTCTCTCCCACAACAAGGGGGCGTCAATGGAGAGGATATATATATATATATATATATATATATATTCAATATTTTCAAATGTTAGTTAGTTGAATCCGTGGATACAGAGGGCTGACTGTACTTGTTTCACCATAATATTTGGTCTAAACAGATAGGATATTTTTGTTAAATTTTTGTGGTTCTGGAATTAAAGATCAAGAAGAGAATGTATTCTGATTGTGGATCTGTTTTCTGAATGCCAGGGAGCCCTGGTGGCCCAGTGGTTAAATGCCAGTACTGAAGCCACAAAGTTGCAAGTCTGATCCCAAGGGCTCCAAGGTTCACTCCGCCTTTCATCCTTCCATAATTTGGTAAAATGAGTACCCGGCTTCTTGGGGGCAATTAGCTAACATGTTGTAAAACACTTAGGGAGTGCTTTGGCACTGATAAGCAATATAGAAATAGAAGTGCTATTGCTCGTGCTATTGAATGCAGAACTTTTTCTAAGAACTGTAGCATTTTTCAAAATTGTTATTTTGAATATTATCACTCACTGCTTAGTGGGCTGGCACAAGTATTCATCACAGAATTTCTTGACTATGTTGAGTATCCCTACAACAGATTAGGCAAGATGCATCCTCCCAAGCCTGTCCGTGTGGCCCTCAATTCCTCCAAGCTCCTCAGATCTTTAGCTTGCCATGAAAATGCATCTTATTTTGTTATCTTTTATTTTTCAAAGCGGTTTTGGCTTTGGTCTGTCTTTTTTGCTTTTTAGCATTTTTATTAAAAATGGGTGAAAATAAATGGGTGGATTTGATGGGGAATTAACTATGCCACTCTCAGGCTGCTGTATGGGTGTGTGTGTAACTGATCCTAGGGTCTCTTTGGGGACCCAAAGCCAGCTCTGGCCTTGAAATAACCTATTTTGATGCCAACTGCAAGCAGCTGACTTACACCTAGATGTGTAAATTCTCACTTGCCTCATTTGAGGGCCCATCTGGGTGGACTGGAAAAAACAGAAAGTCCCTGGTTTTGTTCCTGTCCTTTCCAATCCCATTCATCAACTTCTGGAAGAGAAAAGCAGTTTGGAGAAAGGAATGGCTTCCTATTGCACGAACTTGTGGGGATTCATGGTGAAATATTTTTATTTCTTCCATTCTCCCATAAAGAGGCACATAAAGAACACACAAAACACATACACATTTTTAAGTGCAGAAAAAAGTAGATTGTTTGTGTAGACAAGTCCCATGGGGAGTGATAGACAAAATGATGGCTATCGAATTATGGGATACTTGGATGACTTTACCAGTGTAAATGTGATTCTTTATTGAAGGTAAACATGGCTTCATTTGCAAGTCTGATTGCCCAGACTTGTCTTTCTAAAGCAGTTGGGAAAGCATGCTAACAGCTTCTAATTACAAGCTCAGCATCTTCTCTTTTGACCCTTTTACAGATAAAACAAATCTCAGGGTAACAAAAGATGGAACTTACTCTTCAATCACCTCCACAGGAAATACTTTTGTGTAATTAAAAGTATCTTCATAGACTTTCCTTTCAACCTCCAATAAGCCCCTGTGCAAAGCCAGAGTCTTTTCTGTGCATTGGGACAGAAATGTTGCATATGTAGAACAATTTTAGCGAAAAAATAATGCATATGTCTCATTACTTTTCAGGCACTGGCATATACTGAGCAAAAGGCAAAACAAAACAAACCCTGAAAACAAGATGCCACATGGGGGCACATGTAAATCAGAAGGTCTCCCAAAAGTAAATCAGTGAACCTATTCTAAATCAAACATCAAATTTGTCAACAAAGTAATGACAAAGTGAATACATGCATGTAAAAAGCCATTCATACCAGAGTGGAAATCATGTGGCCTTGCAGGTGCCACCATAGCCCATGCTAAGCTATTAGGGGAGATTAAGGGAGCTGAAGTCATTTGATTGGAATGAACATTTAAATGGAAATAAAGGATTTGGGAATGAACAGCTAGAGGACCACACATTCCCCATTCCTTTAACATAACAAAAGGAGGTGTGTGTGTGTGTGTTGTATCCAACTTATATTCAGTTGAGTGGGTTGCCAAACTGTTCATGTCAGTCCCAGCCACTCTGATTCAGAAATATGATACAAAATAAGGGATAGAGAGAAAGGAGAAAAGTTTATTCTTATTTCCCAAGAGGGCCTGAAACCCACAAGGAGCCTCTATTCCTTCTGGTTTAGCCTTTTAACTTTGTGGGGTGGGGAGGGTTGGGGGAGAGAAGTTTGATTAGTGTTCAGAAGGACAGCATTTACAGCATCATCTAAACCTGGCCTTAAAAATAGCTTTTTGAAAATTGCCTTTGTGTTTGAGGAGAATCAAATAATTCACAACTTCCCAGATTTTTACTATAATGAAGAATTGGTAGTATTGATATTCAGTTACATTACACTTTCTTAACACTAGAAGAGACAAGGCAGTTTTAAAAATTCTTCAGAATTTCATTTTTCTCATTCAAGTTTCTCTCATTGACAGATATTGGTGTTACATTTATTTTTAATTAAGAGAAATTTCAGCCTGATAAAGACATGAAATATTGGGGTAATGAGCTGACTGGATGAGAAAGATGACAATGCTTTATTAAATAATAATAATAATAATAATAATAATATTTATACCCCACCCCTCTGTTAAAACAATCGGGGCGGCTTACAAAAATTAAAATACAATACTGTTGTTCCACTTCTATAAGGAGCTGAAATAATGACAGTTTGATTCATGACATAATGACATTTCAGCCGTTTGGACAATATTCATGAAGCATTATAATGCAGTGAGTGTCTTTCTTTTCACCTGTACCATCAAAAATAGTTGTAGAATCAACTTGTTTTTGAGCAAATGGAAAATTACAAAGATTGCATTACTCAAGGGAGAGATTATATTATCTTGGGATGGTTCAGATTAGAGATGAAACAAAAAATGTACAGAGTTTCAATTTTGGACATTGTCAGCAGTGAGAGCAAACTTAGTACAGTTGTCCCTCCACATTCGCGAACTTGACATTCGTGGTTTTGATTATTCGTGGTTTTGGGAGGGCCCCCCCGGGGGCCCCCAAAACCGCAACATGGGGCCTCCAGAGGCCCCGTGAAAGCCCTGGGACCGAGCGGGGAGGGCCGGGGAGGCCTCCACGGGGCCTTCGGAGACCCTCCGGAGGCCCCGTGAAGGCCTTGGGAGGGAGGGGGGAGGACTGGGAAAGCCTCCGTGGGGCCTTCGGAGACCCTCCGGAGGCCCCACGAAGGTCTTGGGAGGGAGGGGGAAGGACCAGGGAGGCCTCCGCGGGGCCCCGTGAAGGCCCGGGGAGTGGAGGGCCGGGGAGGCCTCCGTGGGGCCTTGCTAGGCCCCATGAAGACCCGGGGAGGGCAGGAGAGACCTCCGCAGGGTCTTCCTAGGCCCCACGAAGGCCCGGGGAGTGAGGGGGAGGGCCGGGGAGGCCTCTGCAGGGCCTTGCTAGGCCCCACGACGACCCGGGGAGGGAGGGGGGAGGGCCGGGGAGGCCTCCGCGGGGCCCCCAAAGGCCTTGGGAGGGAGTGGGGAGGGCCAGGGAGGCCTCCGTGGGGCCCCACGAAGGCCTTGGGAGAGAGTGGGGAGGGCCAGGGAGGCCTCCGCAGGACCTCCCGAGACTCTCCGGAGGCCCCGTTGAGGGCTTGTGCAGGAGGGGGGAGGGCTGGGGAGGCATCTACGGGGCCTTGGGAGGGTCTCCGGAGGCCCCGGGAAGGCCTAGGAAGTGAGTGGGGAGGCTGGGGAAAGAAACTATGGGGCCTCCGGAGGCCCCATGGTCGCTATGGTGGGGATGGGGAGGGCAGTCATTATTCACGGATTTTTCACATTCGTGGGGGTCCGTGGAACGTAACCCCCGCAAATGTGAAGGGACGACTGTACAAACAGACAGGTGACTTTCGAGTGTGGCAAACAGATATACACGTTTTGATGGAGCAAGGCATCTTTACGTACTGCAAGGGTGAGCAGCAACTTCATTGTTAACACTGTGTTTCCTGTATCCAGGTTGGGGGAAGAATTATGTTTTGCTGCCCCCTGTGCTGCTGGCAGAAAAAGTAGCAACAGGAGAAGAACTCCCCTTGTACAGGGTTGGAAAAAAATGTAATTACATATCACTAAGTTGAAAAATCGGAATTATAGACCAGCGAGAAGTCTGTGTAACCTTTTCCTGGTATTTGAATCCTGAAGTTTCTCAGAGGAATTACTCAGCAGAGAAAACCACATTTGTGTGTATGCAACCTCCCCTATTTTCTCCACAGACAATGAGTTTACTATTTTCTGCACAAAAATAAAGGTTTTTGTAAAAGAATACATATTTTTTTCTCCACAGAATAATTTTTCTGGGACACTCTGGTATTTTCAAATATGGAGAGAATATTGTGGAGGAATTTCTATTTTCTCACAAAGCCGAGAGAAAACTACCGTAATTATTTGCCCTCGTGTGTTAGGATGAAATAGTCAAGGATTTACTCACCAACCCTTACAGTTGGTTCACTAGTGGTTTACATTTTAAGCACACACAAGAATATGTATGATAATTACCGTCACATCAATCCATGCTGGACAGAGGGCAGGAGTGAGTAATGTCAGCCTGTCCTGCTGCTACCACGACTACAACACACAGTAAAGAAAAACATGGTTCCTAAAACAGACAAAATAACTGTTTTAAACCCCCTAAAGCCACTGGTGCTTACTTTAGTTGCCAGAGTAACCATGTCCCTTTGAGACTGAAGCATGATAAAGTTTGCCCTCATCCAAAAAAAATAAAAAATAAACTGGACTTCCTAATATTACTGAAATGGTGACCCTAAGATATTAGCAGATGAAACATGCCCCCTCAATTTTTTTGTTCATTGCTAGTTATAGAAAAGTAAGGGAGAATTTAAGTAGGAGGCTGATGCTGAGGTAGTCATTTGATTGGAATGAACATTTAAATGGAAATAAGGGATTTGGGAATGAAATGGCATTGTAACCATTTAAAGAAGCATTTTATGGAATGCAATCACACCAGAAAGTGTGAGTTACTAAGACTTTGTGAAATGATGAATAAAAGTCAGAACTGTCTTATACTGAGAAAATAACTTGAAATTGTCTTGCACTGTGTTCTGAGAATTGAGTTTGACCAAGTCAAGACTAATGGTCAGTCTAGCTCAGTGGTGTCTATACTGATTGGCCATAGCTATTGCAGGGTTTCAGGTGGAGGTCTTTTCTAGGTCTACCTGGAGAATGTTCTGAAAACTTTACAGTGCAAAGCATGTGCTCTGCCATTCAGCTGTGCCCTCCTGAAACCTTATTTATACTGTAATTTCAGTGTGATACAGGAGGGCAGGTATAGTTTAGTGAAAGATTTTAAAAAGTAAAAATTGGAAGCACTACTGTTGGAAGGAAATAAACATTATCTCAATTTACTGCTATATGTCTTTTCTTAAATAGTGACAAACAAATATAGTCATTTAATATAATCAAGGCTGCATTTGCACTGCAAAAATAATCTAGTTTGACACTGCTTTAACTGCGATGGATCTATCCTATCCATGGATCTATCTGCCATGGATAGGAAGCCATGGGATTTGTATGGAAGCCTGGGATTTGTAGTGTGTTGTGGCACCAGCGCTTTCTGACAGAGAAGGCTTACTATCTCACAAAATGTCAAATCCCAGATTTCCATAGCATTGAGCCAATGGCAGTTAGAGTGGTGTTAAACTGGATTATATCTGCAGTGCAGATGCAGCCCAAGTATGATAATTGCTAAGCAGATGTTAAATGCCATTCACATGACAAACCTGAATTTTTTCATCAACATGAAATGTATTCCATCCATTTAGCCAGGACTGAGTCAATCACATCATGTTTCTATATTCACTAGCATATCTACTTATTAATTTTGTTTAATTTTTAAAATATAAATGCAAAAGGGGAAAGAAAAAAAGATGTGAAGGAGAAATACATAGGATATGATCATGTACTAGGCATATACATTAAAATAAGCTGAAAATGGCCTAAATGCATGAAGTCTTAGGGCTGCATTTTGACTACATATTCTGTAACCACAGCATGGAAAATTGGACCCTATACCACTGTCCAGAGAGTAACAAGATCTGCTGCCTCTCCCCCAACATTTGCCTCCCCTCTCCCAATCAGCTTTCCAAAACCTGACCCTCTCCAGTTGTGTTTCATTACAATTCTATCATCCAAAGCCAGCTTCAGATATGGAGGGCACTAAGTTGAGAAAAGCTTGTAAAACAGCATCTCAATCCACTTGGATATACCTTTGCACCTTTTTTCTGTGAAATCCCTTATCACGACTGGGCCCAGTGAGCTTGGAGGTGATACTGGGGAGCTGGCAGGTAGAACAATTGCATTCATTTGTTCACTTAGTTTTAACCATCTGTGAAATTCCTCTGTATAGTGCAATTGAGTAGGTTAGGCCCCCTCCTACCTATTGTGGCAGGAAGACAGGGAGGATGTGTAAGAAGCGGTGGTAGCTGTCACTTGCTCACACTGGGTGGCCCAGCTGGGCCTAATTCTCTGTGTTGAACTGCCAAAACCCTGGCTTCTTTCATTCAACCACCTGCATGCATAGAGCTCAGCATCAAAAAGGAGTCAATAAGGACTTAAATCCTATTATTAGAGTACAGCCATTGCATTAATTGACTTTACTTATGTGTTGACTCTAAACTATCTAGTCCCTGAGCTGCTCTTCACTGATGATGCTGCCCTTGTTGCCCACACAGAAGCAGCTCTGCAGCACCTAACATCCTGCTTCACAACAGCTGCAGAGCTGTTTGGGCTGGAAGTCAACCTGAAGAAAACAGATGTTCTTTACCAGCCTGCACCAGAGGACAAACACCATCATCCCCACATTGCCATCGGCAAATCTGTGCTCAAGTCCATTCAGCAGTTCACCTACCTGGGAAGCATCATCTCCTCAGATGCCAAGATTGACAAAGCGATTGATCACAGATTAGCAAAGGCATATAGGGCATTTGGAAGACTTCACGAAAGAGTCTGGAGCAATAAACACCTGAGGCAAAGCACAAAAATCAGTGTATAGAGCCACTGTACTGTCTATTCTCCTTTATGGATCAGAAACATGGGTCACCTATCGCCACCACCTATGACTCCTCGAACACTTTCATCAGCGCTGTCTATGCACAATCCTGAATATACACTGGACTATGTGACGAATGTTGCTGTCCTTGAGCAAGCAGGGATCACCAGCATTGAGGCCATGATATTGAGAACACAGCTGCGCTGGGCAGGGCATGTTTCTAGGGTGGAGGACCATCGCCTCCCAAAAATACTACTCTATGGTGAACTCGGCACGGGTCAGCGTAAGAGGGGTGCTCCAAAAAAGCGATACAAAGACTCTCTGAAACAACATCTCAGGCTCGGCCAAATTGATCACCAACAGTGGTCCGCCCTGGCCTCACATCGGGAGGCATGGAGACACACTATCCACAATGCTGCAGCCTTATTTGAGAACTCACACCGAACAAGTCTTGAGAGAAACGACAACACAGAAAGAATCACAACCCCAAAACATCACCTAAGGAGACCTTCTGCTGTGCTTTCTGCAACCGGACTTGTCTATCTCGGATTGGCCTTTTTAGTCATCAGCGCACTTGCAGAAAGCGTGGGATGAGTCCTTCCTAAATCTTCATTTGTGAAAAAAAGTCAGAGAGAGATGTGTTGACTCATCATTCAAAAATGGATTTAATTAGTTTTCTCTAGTTTGGGACTAAGCAAACAGCATTCCAGCCCATACATCCAAAATAAATTTAGTTCAAAGTTGTCATGTATGTGTGTGGCTGGCCATTGGACAGTATAAAGTGAATATTAATATTTCCAGCCTTGGAGCATGAATCTTTGGGCTGCAATATATCCAGCCATGTTGATCATTGGTTAAATTCCAAGTTATAGGAATATATCTTTACAGTATGTACTAGGGATGTAAATTATCCTAATTTCGTGTTTGTATGCCTGAATTAATCTATTCATAAGTTTTCTTCCCAGTTGATAAGATTATTAGTTGTTAAATTGTGCATTTTAAAGATGTTTTGCACTTTGGGACAATCAACAAAAAATCTAGGCTGTGATCCTGTTGGGGAGTTATGAATGCATAGTTACATAGCTAGACAGTGGCCCCCAGCCCAACTCCCCCAATCCCCACTTCCTGGGAAGCAGAGATACATTTCCCCTGTCACTTAGGAAGCACCTGACTGATATTTTAACCACCTCCCTTGAGTGATCTCTGTTGCAACAGACAGAAGTGGAATCCTTGTTGCAATTCCCCCTTGCAAGGGGGATCTCTTGTGCAATAGAGGGTGGGAACATCAGTCAGCTGCTACCCAAATGACAAGGGAATGCACCCATCAATTGCAAAAGCTGCTTCCTGGTAAGTAGGGGATTGGGGGACTTTCATGATCCTTACATGTCTCTTAAACTAGGAAATATGTAGGGATTGTGGATATCAAACAGTTATGAATGCAAAGGGATCTTAGGGCTTGTCTAGACAGGAAATACACCCCATCTTGCTCCCATCTCAGATTTCTACAGTACATATGATCCAGGGCATTTCCCCCATTCTTCGTCTAGGCAGTCCTCACCACTTCTGGGGCAGATATAGGGCAGAGACATTCAAGGGAGGGTAGGAACATCAGTCAGCTACTGCTCAAATGACAAGGGAATTCACCTGTCAATTGGAGCAGCTGCTTCCTGGTAAGTAGGGCAGTCCTCATCACCTGTCATGAACCCCCTGGCTGAGGAGGAGGAGGAAGCAGAGAACACAGATGGGGCAGCGAAGGAAAGTATAGCTGAATCTGAAGAAGCAGAGACTGCTCTGGCTCCCTCCAAGAGGGCAGCTGAACCAGAGAAAGAAAATATACCTCACTCTGCAGAACAAACAACTTGTAATGCAGGAGGGAGAAACACCATGCCCAATGTCATTTAAATACCAAACGCTGACCTGCTTCCTTGCTAATTAGCTCCTCCTGGCCTTGGAACTCTAGCTATAAATCTGCAGCTGTTTCCCTTTGAATACCAGTGCTGACAACTGCTTATCTTGAGCTGTTGCACTCTTCCTGGTTATTGCTTGTCTTGACTTTGTATGGACTTCTGGACTGTTGCAGTCACTCCTTGCTGACCTCAGTATTGGACCTTGGACCTGATTCTACTGAACGCTGGACTGGCTACTGGTTTTCCTGGCATCTGGAATGGACACTTGGTAAGTGAACTCTGGACTGGCTTTTGACTACTCTTGCATCTTGTATGGACTATTGGTGACTGACTTCTGGACTGGCTCTTGACTGCTCTTGCTTCTTTTGTGGACAATTGGCAACAGAGTAGAACTGCACCCCTTACACTCTTGTTCCTGCATTCCTCCCCTGTTGCTCCTCAGGCATTTACTACTGTGAGTTCAGGAAACCACTCCTTGGGAAGATACAGGGCTCAGATAGTGGGAAAGCAGGGTAGGGCCCAATACTATGTAATAAGAAAATACCTGGTTTACTCTGTTTCCACTTGGAGGAAACTGATGGGGCCCTGTGTGTCCACAGGAACCTTTCCTGGCAGTCTAGCCCTTGCTGTCATCACCATCTCCCTGACTCTCCCAGAAGGCAGTAAGGAGTCCCACAGCATGTGACCAAGGTTTGTCACATACAGGGGGCCTCAGTTACATGTTGCAGGCCCTCTTCCTGCCTTCTGAGACAGTGCTGGTATGCCCATCAGGACTTCCTCCCCTTCCACAGAGGGAACGGGGGAACAACTGGCCTGATCCATGGCCAGGTTATGCTAGTGGTAAGCCAGCATATCCTGGCTCATGTGGATGAGCCCTTGGAGCACCTTTGAGACTAACTGAGAGGAAGAAGTTGGTAGCATAAGCTTTGGTAGAATAAGTCTCCTTCGTTATGCATCTGCATTTTATTATTATTCTTGTTGTTGAAAATTGTCCTTGAAAGACATTGAACTCACTAGCATATACAGAATTTGAGTTATTTGGCAAATGCAGCTTATGCTATTTATTTGCTTTAAAAAACAACCCATTAAACTATTCCATTACCTAGCAGCTGAAATGTTCATTTTTTTTTTTGATGCAACAAATATGCATCCTAATTTGGCTGTTGTTTGCCCTGACAATATAACACATTTCTTTTTTAATAACAAAATGAAAAAAGGTACAGTCATTATTCAGACAGAGAATACCATTCTCAATTGGGAAAGAAAAACAACTTGTAGCATCCAAGCTTTCGTGTACAATATAATCCATATTTTAGAGTAATAATAGTTTTCTAAAGCAGTTGCCATAAACATGTCATGAATTCATTGTCCATAATGCCATGCTAAGTTTCCATGCTCTGCTTTTGCATTTTTTAAAAATCAGTCTCACTCCAAGAAACAATTCAAGCAAGACTTCTGTTGCCGCATTTCCATTAAGTTTCCATATGCACACCAAATTGGCATGACCAAGCAACTAGAATACATTACATGAGTCATAAACAAAGAAATATTTTTTGAAACACATGCACAGTATATACTTTGTTCTGGTAGCTTTATCAAGACAACTCCTCAAGTTTATCATTTTCTCACATTAATTTGCAAAGATTTGTTGCCATTTTTCTGAGAGACAATCATGGAGAGTAAAATTTAGATTAAGTGCCTCAAATGAGCATGAAATATATGTGAAATGCCCATCTAATTTAAAATAAATAGTCCAAATTCTGTTTTTCAGTTCTATAAAGTAAGTTTAAGTTTCTATATTCTAAGGTCCATTCAGTTCCCAAAGGATCAGTTAAATGCATACTATCTCATCCTCTCCTACCACCTTAGAAGTATATAATATTTGGGTGGAAACTGGCACTTGCTGGAATGAAATCATAGGGAGTCTCCACTCTTGTTATGTAAGGGAGTTGATGTACTGCAGCGATTAGGGTTCTGGACTGGGATTCTGGAGATCCAAGTTCTAATTTACACTGAGCCTTAAAACCTTACTACATGATCTTGAACAAGTTGCTGTTTCTCAATCTGACCGACTTCAAAGGCCTGTGTGAAGCTGGAGTGGAGAGCATGCACAGCTTCTTGAAGGCACTAGAAGAAAGACAGTGTGGAACTATAGCTAATAAATGAATAGCTGCAGAGAAAATTTTGAGAACATGAGAGCAAATTCTTGGAAAGTGTAAGGCATTTTAAAAGCAGGTTTTCTTGTTTTGTTTTGTTTTTAGAAGTGGAAGTACCTTCTTCTTTAACTATTATTATTTCCAAGTCCAGAAACTTTCAAGAATCAAGTCTTATCTATGTTTGGAAGATTGTGTACAAAATGATAATTGCCTAAGAATTTTCAGAGCTATATAAACATGGGTCAGTTCATAACACACTTAACAGGTCTGTGGATATTCTATGCTGATGGCAGAGAAAATGAAGCCCCCACAACTATCCACCTGAAGTCCAAATGGAAGTCTCCTTCTTCCAACTCTAGTGGTGGCTACTGGTTTCCTATTGTGGGGATAGGGTTCAGCACGTTGGATAGCCCCTGTTAAATTCAGACTAAAATCCAGAACAGATTCACTGCCAACTGAAGTGCAAGCTCAAAAGCCACCATTCTCTTTTGCAAAAATACAAGGAGAGGATCATGTAAATTTGGGTGACATAAGGCTTCAACATGCGGCATCAAATATTTCATCCAAACGTTAAAACTCTTAGGGATTAACTGAGAGATATAGAAATTGGTTATGGATCCCAATATTTGAGATGGTATCCATATGGAGGTTTTCTTTAAAAGACAACCATAACAGAAGTTTCAAGGTGGACAGTAAGGCAATGAATGAGGCTGGAAAGGAATAATATGGGAAACAGAATCACAATGGACAACCAACAAGATTTGCTAGTGCAGGATAGTGCATTTTCTCACCAAACCATACTTAATTACATTATGCAGTCTTGCCATTTGTACATCTTCAGGACTAGATTGTTATGGTTTTATATATGAGAGTCTAACAAACATCTGCCTCTGTTTTACTCAGAATGTAGAAGTAGCTGGTTAAAAACTCTTAATTATAATTATTATTGTTCCAGTCACAAAGTTACAGCTACATAATTTGGTGATTGCAGTTAACAAGGGATAACTTCATTGCTTTTGTTGAGTATCTGTAACTTTTTTTAAAAAAGTTAAAGAGGTGTGGCACCCCCTCGTTCAAAGGCAGCCTCATGCTTCAGCTCCTGTTGCTGCCTCATGATCTATTTATTTTGGGTGCCAAGATGATGGTGAAGTGAACAAGAGAAGAGAGTGGGGGAATTTAAAAAAAAAAATAAATAAGAGGGTGGGGAGATCGAAGAAATGTTCCTGTTGGCTGCTCAACCTGCTGTTAAAGTTCTCTACATGTTTCCTGCCCAAGGAACATCCAGAGGCATTCTCAGGAGAATATTTTATTTCTCCCTGAAGGCGAAGTTCTTTTTAGTCCAGGATAAATTGCAACAAAAAGCAACACTACATTTTTAAAGATGTGTGGTCAGGGCCGGTTTAGGGAATTTTGGGGGCCCCTGCAATGCTTTACTTTGGACCCCCATATGTTTATCTCAGATCAATGTAACCTAACCTATTCACCGTACAGGATGTTCAGATTATAGTAGGACCCCTGTATCCATGAATTCATTATCCATGGGACACAAAACAGCACACCTACCATAGAGTCTTCCTAGAAAATGGGTCCTCCCTAGCCGTTTTCTAGGCCCTCCAAGGCAACTCTATGGTATTTTAAACCAGAAGTCCCATTATTTTCAATGGCGTTCACTATTATTCATGGTTTTCAGAATCCACGCCCTCCCCCCAGAACCAATCCCCAGTGGATAAGAGATGCCTACTGTATTACATAATTTGCCACCAATAATTTAGCTTAAAAACTATATTATAGGCACTAACATAATATTTTTTGTTTATTAGCAATTAACGTAATGGTGTAGATTTCCTCAAAGAAAATAAAGAATGGACTACTAGCTAAACATGAGTTAGCAGTGTGATGTAGCAGCAAAAGATGCCAATGCAATTCTAGGCTGCATTAATGGGAGTAGTGTCTAGATCAAGGGAAGTAATAGTATCACTCCATTCTGCTTTGGTCAGACCTCACCTGGAATACTGTTTCCAGTTCTGGGCACAACGATTCCAGAAACATACTGAGAAGGATGTTGGGAGGTCTGGAAGCCATTATGCCTATGAGGAATGGCTTAGGGAGCTGGGTATGCTTAGCCTGTAGAAGAGATGGTTAAGAGGTGACGTGCTAGCCATGTTTAAATATTTGAAGGGATGAAGGGATGAGGAAGGAGCAAGCTTGTTTTCTGCTGCTCCAGAGACTAGGACATGGAGCCGTGGGTTCAAACTACAGGAAAAGAGATTCCACCTAAACATTAGGAAGAACTTCCTGACAGTAAGAGCTGTTTGGAAGTGGAATACACTGTGTTGGAGTGTGGTAGAGTCTCCTTCTTTGGGTTTTTTTAAACATAGCTTGGATGGCCATCTGTCAGGAATGCTTGGATTGTGTGTTCCTGCAGGGCAGAAGCCGATCGGATGGGATGGCTGTTGAGGTCCCTTCCAGCCCTATGATTCTAGACTGCATTCAGAGCCTGGGAAAGTTACTCTTGGATTACACCTCCCAGAATCCCCCTGCCAGCACCCTTCTCAAGGTCTGGTTGCATTGTTCCTTTTCCAGCATTCTCTAGCCCATTGGTTCTTAACTTGGGGTCCGTAATGTCCTCACAGGGGGTCCACAAAGGCTTGAAGGCTGCTTGGCGCACCTCCTCCCTGTAGTGGAGTAGCAACGTGACAGGAACCAAGGCAAAGGCTGGCTGGCTGGCTTGGCCTACACATTGCCATTCAATCCACTCCAGCCACAAACTTGCAGGAAGAAGTAAGAGTGCCTCTGAGGGAAAGTTTAATGGATGGTGTAATTGTATTGTTGTTGTTAGCTATTATTATTAGGGTTTTAAATCTTGAGTTAACTCTTGGGGCAACAAAAGATATTTAAAGGGGGTCCCTAGTAAAGAAAAGGTTAAGAACCACTGCTCTAGGCCAATGCCTCTCACATAAAACTAATGGGATACTGGTGTTTTAGTGACAACAATAAAACCATTGTTCCCAGTAATATTACTCCAAATTTTAATTTATATTCTTTATATTCTTCTGTTAAAAGAGCTAGAGTGTTGTGTAAGTTTCAGCATTGCATTATGACTATGGAGACCAGGGTTTGAATCCTTATTCAGCCATGAATGCCCACTGGGTGACCTTGGGCAAGTCACACTCTCTCAGCCTCAAAGGAAGGCAAAGGCGCACCCCCTTTGAACAAACTTTGCCTAGAAAACCCCATGGTAGGTTCGCCTTAGTCAGAAATGACTTGAAGGCACACAGGCAAACACACACAAATTTCTTTTGCATGTTGAACTCAGTTGGCAGCAAAGGGAGGAAGCTGAAGAAGACCAAGGGGGAAAGGGAGGGGAGAGGAACCAAGACATGTTAAAAGCAGCTGGAAAGATGGGCTGGAGGGGATCTATGTGGAAGGAAGGAAAGGAAAGAAGAAAGAAAGAAAGAAAGAAAGAAAGAAAGAAAGAAGCCCTTTCTATGGGAGAAAACCCTCAAATTCCCTCTCTCTCTCACACACACATATACACACTCACCCTCTCTGAGGTGCCTCTTCCTCCAGCTTCTGCCACAGAGGACTGCTTCTTCTTTCTCTTTCATTTCGGAGAGGCTGTTATGTTGTTGTTGTTTTTTTTTAAAAAAAAAAGCCAGCAGGAGGTTTTTGGAGGAGGAGGGTAGGAGGGGGCTCCTACTGGCTGTCTCCTTCATCAGATTAAGGAGGCCAACATGGGGGCCCTCTCTTGAGCTCGGGGCCCCCTGCCAATGCTGATTTGGCAGACAGGTTAAACCGGCCCTGTGTGTGGTTCTTTAATTTCAATTAAAAGGCATTCTCATTTCCCTTCACTAGGTGGGAGGGAAGCACAAACCCTTTATGTTAGAGCAGTATGGTTTTTTTTACTGCTTTACCTTTTAAAAAAGAGGGAATGCCCATCCAGGTCTTCAGAGTCAATACTGAACAAAGACAGAAGAAGTCTCTCATTGGCCAATTGTCTATAGCATTATAAAACCCTAATGTTTATTAACTAAATGCCTACACAGCTTCTTTCACCCTTCTTCTATTTGGAGTGGTCTATATGAATTGAAAATGCTTTTCCCGGGAAGTCCCAGCTGGTAATAAATGAGGCTTTCTGTAGCTAGGTATCTTTTTTCTTTGCAGTCTTTTGAACAGGACTGAACTTTATTTATTGCATTTCAAAACATTATGTCAAATCTTGTTGTGCCACAGTGATAGAAGATTTCAGCATGACCAAATCCAGCATTGCAACAACTGTGTTATGAATTCAGCCTGAGTGAGTAAGCCAGCTCTGTAGATGAAGGGATTTTCCACTAGGTAAACACCCTCCTAGAGTCATGGTTACATCCCAGCACATCATGACCTATAGGTTCCTGGTTAAAGAAAATGACCACAAGCTCTTTATGCTACATATTCTGTTGTTAGCTTTTTTGGATGCCAGGTTTCACACATAAGCAATCTATAATTTTCACATGTTTCACTAACTGGAAAGTTACTCTTGCTCATGTGCAGTTTGTACTTCTGAAGATGAGTTGGCTATCCAAAAAAAGACTACAAAAAGTTCCCCATTTTGTCAGGGGCCTGTCTGTCAGAATATGAGTCAAAAATTAATTTCTCAATGTAGCTGATCCTTTATTTTGTCAGTCTGTGTCCACCTCTAACAAGTAACGTGGCAAGAAAGCACTTCTTTTACATGAGCAGTTAAAAGTAACTAAAAAGCAACTACTTAGTTACTTCACTTGAAAAAGTGAGGTTATTTAGGACTTCTGGGTGAGGGCTAGTGACAGTTTCACATCCCTGTTTTGTGACAGGAAAAGCTTAAGCAGAAAATAAGCTGGCTAGTTGTTTAGTTCCAGCTGGCACATCTCTTTCCAGATAAGGAAAGTGCATGAGATAACCAAGGTGCCAGTTACAGGACAGAAATTGTCACGGTGCTTACCGTGACTTTGTGATCATGAATCTGTCCCTCACTGTTTATATGATTTATGTCACTGATCTGGATATCCCGGGTGGTCCCATGACTGATATTTACACGTCCAAAGTTCCGTGGGTTTTTTTAGGTTTTAGGTTTTGTTTTTATTTTTGTTTTGGTTTTTGGCTGTCAATCAAGGATGCAATTACTCGTGTTTTCACAACCTCGGTGATGCACTTCCTTTAGAGTTCCGCGCCACGAGAGATGCTATTGGCTGGCTGGGGGGGAGAGGGGGCAGACACTTGTGTTTCTCCTGTCTCTTTAAAATGTTAACCCTTTAAGCAGAGGAAGAAGGCATTTTGAAAGACCCAGACTGAGATCTTTTGCTCAGACGCAGGGCTTTCCTTTTGAAATCAAGCTGAGTGAGGGCGGGGATGCTTGGGTTTCCTTGCCTCTTTAAAATGTTAACCCTTACAGCAGAGATTTAGCTGCAGAGTTCAGGTTTCAAGCCAGCTACAGACAGGTGTTTTGAAAGACACAGACACAGAGAGGGGGAATTAAAGGGTGTTCATTCACTCAGAGGCTGGAATATTTTACTGTGCCCGTTCAAACCCAGGGAGGTGATCAAGGCAGGGGATGAATGGGCGACCCTCTGCCCACCACGATCTCTCTGTAACATGCAGTAGAGGAAAAGGTAAAGCTGAAGGGTTTGCAGTGTAGAAATACATTTAAAAAGGTGATTGAGTACACACGTGAGTGCACACATACACATCAACCTTCGTGCAGCTGGAAGGGATGCCTTTGTTTTCGGCTGGTAAGGCTGGATCTGTTGAATGGGTGACTGACCCCTCCTTTTCTGGTCACTGATTTCTGAGCCTGACCCCGGTCACCATTTCCGGCCATCCCCTAGTACCGAGATATTTTGTCCCAGGCTGTTTACATTTCCGATTTTCCGAATCCTCCAGTGACTTTTTTTAAAAACCGGCACAAACCGCGGGACTGGAAGTCCCGCAGGCTGAGGGATAAAAGGTGCCCCCCCTTCTGAAAATCACATACCCGACCCAATGTATGTGTAAACTGCCAGGGATCAACACAAAATTCTTCCTGGGACATTTTCATCGTGTAAATGGCACCCAACATGTGCTCTGGAGTGCTGCTCCTTATGATGAGACTGCAGAAACTGCAGCAGTCAGAAGCAAGCTGAGCAGCAGGAGAGGCCTTTGGATTAATATCAGGCTCCGCTGCTTAAGTGAGCCCTAATGAAAACTGGACCTCACTTTCTTAATCTATTTAACAATCTAATTTGCAAGTGAAGAAAGTTCTGATTGATGGTGGCATTAAACCTTGGTGAATGACCTTCTTTCTGTGAACAAGAACAAAAAATGAAGGCTATTTACAAGATTTTAATTTAAAAGCAACAAGTTCAACAAGAATGTGGCTTAATAAAGCTATAAATGAATGACGGGGACAGTAATTTTAATTTAAAAAGGTATGAAATTTCTTTGATTTTGGCAAACGTATTTAGAGAATTCTGAATTTTGCTAAGAGACCAGACCTCCATGGGAAAGTGGATTATTTATTTTACAAGAAGGTAAGATTAAGAACAGCTAGACAGAGTCTTTGGAACTACAAAGACTGCATTGTGACTAAATTGTTAAACTTATGGGAAGGTAAAGGGGAGGGGAAACATGAGAGGCCTCCTTTTTGCTTTTAACCATGTAATTGCTGGAATTTACATTGGAGGTACTGAAGATGAAACAAAACTGTTCTCCATAAATTTTACAGAAGTTATTGGAAGAGAGAAGAACTTCAACAAATTATGATATGGTAAAATTTAAAGAGGAGCTGAAAGTAGAGATGAGAAAAGAAGTTAAAGAATTTAAAGAATCAGTAAAAGAGCTGGTTGGAGTTGTAGAACAAAGTACTGATAAAGTGGGAATTTTGGAAAGTAAAATTGAAATCATAAACAAAGAGAATAATTTGATAGTTCAGTTTGTAAAAGATTTTGGTGTGTTGGCAGGCTCTATGTTAATGAAAAAATGAATTTAGAAGATCAAGTTGATTTGATAGATGGAATGACTTTTAAAATTGAGAAGAATGTTGAATATTGGGGTGTTGTTGAGATAAATATGGATTGTATTTTGTCTCAAAATAATTCTGTTAGATATGGAGTGGAATTGAGAAGGATATATTAGGATGGGAAAGACTAAATCTGCCATTGTTGGGGGGGGGGGAATTTCTGTAATGAAAAAGAATGTGTGTGTTTTTTCAGAATGATGTTTCTGTTTCAGACAGCATCTGTTTTGACAATAGATGTACAGCTTAAGCAATGGCGAGGGGATCTGTTCACATTTGTAAGGCAGGAAAAAATTAAAAGCAAGAGTTAAATACAAATAATAAGTTTTTAAAATGTACAGTTGGCCCTCTTTAGCCACAGGTTCTGCATCTATAGAGTCAACAAACCACAGCTTGAAAATATTTGGGGAAAAAAGTCCAAAAAGCAAACCTTGCTGTTCGCCATTTTATATATGGGATGCCATTTTCTTCCACCATTTGTATTTTAGCATCCATGGATTTTTGTATCCATGGCAGGTCCTGGAACCAGACACCAGCAGATATTGAGGGCCTACTGTGTGTTAAAATGGGTTGACATTTGGCTATACTATACAGATGGATTAACAGAGAAATATGTGGTCAAAAGGATTGAGATTTGTATTATGTCATGATTTTAAAGAAAATTCTTATAAAATGAAATTGTATAAAATTATGTATTATTGATATAAGATGCAAGAAAAATGCTTAGAATATAAAAAGGGATTTTTTAAAATGTATGTTGGAAATGTGAGTAACATATAGGGATGTTTTAATATCTGTGGTGGATATATGAAAAAGTTTAAACAATGAAATTAAATACATATTGATGCAGCAGATTTAAAGATCAATGTTCAATTAAAAGGGATTGAGATTTGTATTAGGTTATGATTTTAAAGATAAAATGATGTATTGTTGCTATAAGATGTTGGAAAATTGCTTAGAATGTGTAAAGGGATTTTTAAGGTATGTTGGAAATGAGAAGAATACAAAGATATGGTTTATTATTTATGGTGGATATGTGGGAAAAGTGAAATAAAAAATGGATTTAAATACACATATTGATGTAGAGGATTTTAAAGATTAACATTCAATTAGAGCTGGAGCTTTTCCTCTTTTGGAATGATGGATGTGCAGTTGGAAAACAACTATGGAAGATTGCTCTAATATATGAACATGGTTACAAGATTGTGTACAGATGGAAGAATTCAACACTACTCACAGTGTAGGAATGATTGTTGAAGCTGATAAATTTTGTAGAAATCGATAATGTTTTTGGTTTGACCAGAGAAAGGTTGTTAGTGAGATATCTTAAACATTGGAAACCTGTTTGTGAAGGTGGGGGAGGAAAATGCATCTGTGCTTCCTAGCACAGATGGATCTGAATGATCTAATAATGGATGGATCTAATAATGGATCCACAGATTGATCTAATAATGGATCTAAATGACAGGTGTTACCTCAAATGCTAAAATGCAGAGTTGCTGCTTTACATGAGCGTGGACATGCAGATTTTCTTGGACTGCATCCTACCTTACTATTGCCTATACTGGCCAGGGCTGATGATAGTTACTCTCTAGCTATATCTGCCACAATAATGCATCCCCTTCTCCGGGGCCCCTTCACATTAAGCAATATGATTCTACTTTAACTGCCATGATTCCATTCTATGGAATTTAGGGCTTTATAGCTTGGTGAAGCCATAGAGGTCTCTGGCTGAGAATTTTAAATACTCCCCCCCACACACACACACTGTAAATCCAAGGATGAAACAGGGTGGAACCAGAACAGTTAAAGCAGAATCACAGTGCTATACTTGTACAGTGTGAACGGGGCCCCTGCTTTACCTCATCTTCTTTTTTTTATGCTGCTGCATGTTTGTTTCTAGCCCTGTTTCCTTTCCTGTGGCTGCCTCCTAAGCCTCTAAACTTTAAAATATAGCAGTTCCCTTAGCAACAGGAACCAGAAACATGAAACCATTTCATAGTCAAGCTTTATTATTGTTTGACATTTAAATGTTTTGGACAAAAACATTTAATTAAGCATGGCCTAGCAGATGCTAATGTGCAAAGAAGTGCCAGACTTTTAAAAATAACTAAGTTGCCAAACTTAAACGATTACATTCAGGTTTCTGAAGTTTTGTGGAATGTTCTGCCCTGGGATACATCTGCTCTTTGATGATGTAAAGGTAGAAACTTTTTCTCAAGCTACACTGAGACATACAACAGGGTAACACTAATTAATTTAACATGGGCTTTGTGGAAGAGGACTTCATTGCAAATTCTTCCCATGATGCTGATGGAAATTTCCAGGCAAGTACTATACATCCTATACCTATCTACACAAAAATAAATCCCATTGCATTCAAAGAGTCTTGCTGTCAGGTAAGTGAGCTTAGGCTTGTGGCTCTAATCGGTAACAAAACAATGTGTAACTCTATATATTGGTTGACTGGTTGTGGTTGGTGTTTGTTATTTCAAATCAGGGGTAGCCCAAGACTTTTTCTACATGTGGTGGAGCAGCAAAGGCACTCTCATTACCTAAATAAACTAAGTCAGATTATCTTGACAGAAGTGAAATCCCCAAAACATCCTTCCCCATTCTTGGCAGCTAAAAATGCAAGAACAAGAACTGAAATAACTATTTTTCCCCCATAAATAATTAAGGGTGTGTCTGCACAGGCCAAATAAAATGAATTAACTTCATTTTCACAGCAAGTCATCCAGATGAAGTATGGGGGTGACTGGGGTCAAATCCAGGTCTTTTCAGTGTCTGAGGGCTTTAATCTGGATCACAAGGAGTTGGGTTCCACTCTGGATTTTAGCAGAAAATTTGGACATGCGTGTGTGTGTACTGGGCTATGTAGTGACATCAGTGTGGGACTGGTCAGGGGGAGGAGTTGTGGCTGGTAGGTGGAAGAGTTTAGGAGGAGGCTCCCTGGGCCAGGCAATCAGCTGATCTTTCCCATCAGGAAATGCCTCTTTCCCTGTTTTAATTTCACTTTCTAGTGGTTCCTTCATTGCCATTTATTTTACATATATGGCAGTTGTTCAGAGAAGCACATACCAGCATACCCATATTGTTATTAGGTGCACATATCTCTGCTTAATAGATGTCTGAAGCATCTCCGAACTGTGGGAATAGAGGCAGAGGAATCTCCCAGGGCAGGAAGGAAACTCAACTTCATTGCCATTTGAGATGAACAGAAAGTCCAGGAGCAATGCCTTGAATCACACATATTGATGTGTTTGTGTGGGTTGCTTAACAAATGAGGGCCAAGAGACATGAGAGGACAACGGAAGAATATAGGATGAATAGTAAGGCTCTCTGACACAGATACCAAGATGTGTGTGATCACAATTTTCACAGCCTTGACTAGTGCCTCAACCTCTGACTGTGGGTCTGACTACATTGTTGCCTGATCCTGCTGACCCACAGACCTACTTCTTGACTATGTTGACTTCTGTAAGCCTTGACCTTGGACTGTAATCTGGACTCTTCTCTTCTCTATTGCTTGTATTGCTGCTTCTTCAAGAAATGGAACCTTGCTTGTTTCAAACCTTATCTGACTCCCCTCAATTAACTTTACTATCACTGGGAGTTAGCTGCTTTCCCAGATCTTGTTTATCCTGTTGCCGGCATTTTGGGCTGCTTTCCCAGACATCTATGGGTCAACTCTCCACCCTATGGAATTCTGGAATTTTTTAATGGGGTCTTTAGCCTTCTCTGCCAAAGAGCGCTGGTGCCCTACAAAACTACAAATCCTAGGATTCTGTTGGAAGGAGCCATGGTGGTTAAAGTGGTGTCAAATGGCATTATTTGTACAATGTAGATGCACTCTATATGCACTTTTCCTAGAACAGCATCATTATTAATCCTTCACTGATGCTTCCTCATTATCTCTTTTTATTTGTAAAATGAAATTGATAGTTCTTTACATAAGTTTGATGACCTCCTATATTAAATTCTTACAAAGATACCAATTTGCTATAAATTTTTAAAGAAACTTTAACTGAGCACTTTGTTTTTGCTGATAGTGTGCAGCGTCCATTAGTGCTGTTTGAATGAACTGGTTCTGCTTTGGGACAAGCAATACATTTGGTGTGTCACATAGTCACACCTGGGAGCTAACCTGTAGCCTGGAGTAGAAATGTTGGACATTAAGCATCCATTTTGCCTTGGTGGATAGAACAGTTCTTGATATATTTGCTTGATCTGAATTTAACTTTTCCAAGCCTAATCTTCTTTGCCATTTCTTGCTCATTGTACATTTTATTTTCTACTCCAAGGTGAGACAGACTTAATTTTATTTCATTTCAGCTTCCTTTCTTTTCTCATTTCGGTTATGATGCCCCTTCTCTAAAAGTTCTGACTGTAATTTACACAGCATACCTTAACTACAAGCATTTCCACATCATTCCTGCCAAGTCATTAATGAACGCTTAAATTCATCACTTTTTGTACTGTCCAAAGAAATCTCAAACTTACTAGAAAGAGTTTTCACTGTTCTTTGAATTTATGCATTGTCCACCTAAGTTTGCTTTGTATGAACAACCTATAAAGGATAACTAACTAGGTAATATAAAAACATAAATTACATGTTTATTAAATCACATATACAGGCTGCTGTATTGGTGACTATAACCACAATTATTTTGAGGATCTCAGTTTTGAAAGATGCTGTAGCTCTACTTTTGAAACTAGCTTTCAAAAGCAGTTTGTGAGGCACCAATGGGGTTGCTGTTGTGTGTGTGTTTTAAATAATAGTAAATCCCAGGTATGAGGCAAAGTCTCCAAAAGTATAAAACTTTTTGGTGACAATAGCTGTTCTGATCAGGAGTAATAACCTAAAATCCTACTTCTAGAGTAGATTGGTCGAATCAAAGCAACTTGCATAAGTGCTGACTTACTAAGATCCCATATTGATTGTATAGGTCTACTCTAGTTTTAGGACCAACAATTGAATTTAGGATATATATTTTAACTTTATTATTTATTAGTCATGTCCATATACAGTACTGTGTTTCGTCCAATGAGCTCAAGGCATTTCATATGGCTCCCTACTTTATCCTTACAAAAACAACCCTGTGAGGTACACCAGGCTCTGGCAGATGACTGAGGAGTTTGGAAATGTCTTTGTTACTTGCTTGTTCCACTTTTGCAACATCACAATATCACTTTGACAACAGCACACCCCGGTCTCAGGTTTTAGTCCAGAAATTTCAGGAAATGGGATGGTACTGACATACCAACCCTACTATACACAGCAGTATTCTGGGTTATCCTTGGGAAAATAGCAGCAGTTGAATTCCCAGAAGAAATCTATCTCATTATTACTTTTTGACATAACTCATTTTTGTCCTACAACAGTACTAATAGTGCCCTGCCTTCAAGCATTCCGCTCAGATAGCTACCAACAGGGTCCAGATTTGTGGCTGGCATATTTTTCTCAACATGGAGTCAGAATGAAAAATAGAGGGTAAAGAAAAAAAGCCAATCATGTGCCTTGACTAATCCTTTTCTGTACATCTGCAAGTAAAAATACAAAGGAAGATACCATTTCAATTGCATTTCTTTTGTTTACCAACTGGCAGAATGCCTTGCTTTCTTTCTAAATTAGATGGCTTTCGCTTCCTAATAAACACAGTTTCTAAATATTTAATTGTTATTTTTTCTACCCCAAAACATAGCAAAGTTAAGTTATCTCTTCATTACAAATCTGTTGTGATTATACACTCTCTCCATTTTCCTCCTGTACCAAAATTTCTGGTCCATAATGTACATTTGCTGAAATCTCATGGGAGCTAAAAGTGAATATTTGGAAAGAATTAAAAAAAAAAAAATCTCTCATACCCCAGAAAATATTTCATCACCAACTGTTATTGTTATTTATTATTTGTATACATTAAGAATATATATTTCATTGTCTTATCAAACTAGGCTTTATCACCCATAAATCAGTATCATAAAAAAATACTGAGGGGAAGGGGGGAAATTTAAATTCACCATAATGCCATGTTGTATTAATGAATCCCTTTCTGGGTATATTTTAAGTTTGAGTGTCTAAGCCTATAGTTATTTTGTACACAAACAAACACTTAATTGGTTCCATTGAACAGAACAGAGCAATCATTTTAGGAAGCCTACATGGGCCAAATCCAACCCAAATCCATTCTGTGATCCACTTCAGAATGAGGAAAGCTGCTCAATTGAAAATTGGGCAGGGAAAATCTGATTTGTGTGCATGGAGCTTGCAAGCATACATTTACGGACCACTTTAGAAAACAGCCCAGCTCAATACCAAAGCAGACATTGTATAATGGGAAATCCTATGCGGCCTCTGTGGGCTCAATTTTTGCTGTCAAAGAGCATTTCTAGGTTTCATGGCAGGGAGGCGATGGTAATAGCCAGGTTTCAACAAAAATGAGCTGTTGTAAGGAATTGGTAAAGAAGAGAGAGAAGCATTTATTACACAAAGGGGAAAGGTTTGGTTCTGAGACTCACATTAAGGTTGAGAAATGGATGTTGAAAGCATTTAAGGATTTATTTGGGCATCAGCTGGGCAAGAAGGATCCAACTCCATCATAGCTGATTAAAGCTAGCAGGGAGTGACTAACATCTGTTACTGACAAGAATTATTGATTCCTCCTGTTTAAGAAGAAAGATACTAGGCATGCTTTAACATGCCATGATTAGCCTAGTCTTTGCTCTTGTGATTTCCATGAAATATCCTCACCTTTCACAAGTTTTAGTGATGTTTTAGAAAAATCAAATAATGCTGTTACATGATTTGCACCCCTTCCTAGAGCTGAAGGATCTAAATATGGTAGTGCACGCTTTGGTAACTTCAAGGTTGGATTTTGTGCTTTACATTGGGCTACCTTTGTATCATGTTCAGAAATTTTAATTAGTGCAAAACATGGCAGTCAGATTGGTTACTAGCACATCTAGGATTGATCATATTACACCAATATTCATTTCCAGGCAAGGTACAAAATGTTGGTTGTTGCCTTTAAAGCCCTACATGGTTTGGGTCCAGTTTACCATCTAGATCACCTTCTCCATACTATATTCCATACACTCAGGCCCTCGAGGGGACATTTACTTCAATCAGCCAAAACTAGGACTGTTTCTTCAGCAACCCCTAGATTGTATAATGACCTGCCAGGAGGGAAGGGGTAGGGAGGTGGATTGATCAGCTGGATATGCTGTCTGCGTTTAAAACAGCAGTAAAGACCAGCTTCTTCCAGTAGGCCTACAGAAGTTTTTTAATGTATAAATTTAAAACATGTATTGATAGTTTATATGTATTGATTTTGCATGCTCTTTTTTACAGGTGTTTTGTGTCTAATTTTTTGTTCTTCCCTGCCTTGATCCATTGGTGGGTAAGAAACAACAACAACAACAACAACAACATAAATCTCAGTTATCTTTTGTCTAGAGGAGTACAAAAAAGGAAGGTCCTCATAAAAGGCCATGAGATTCCCACAGAGCTTCTCCTTAGTACTGGAAGAAGCCCCTTCTGGAGTGTCATGGCACGGAGCTGAGTGGAAAGGGGGGATCATTTGAAAAAGTCACTCTCCATGGTCACTAGCCAGGCTTCAAAAGAAGGAAACACCCTTGTGCTGTCACAGTACAGCCAATCCTCTGTTTTGTATGATTTCAACCATGATTTTAACTGTCAGGGGATGATAGGACATTCAATCCCCGGCAGAAGCCAAAAAAACCTGTCTCAGCAGACTTGGTAGCAACCCTTTCCCAAGAATACTCACACACAGAGTGTTTGGCATCCAGAAAACAGGAGGTGCTTTTAATTGTCAGTAGTTTCAATATGTGCTAAGCCAGGCATCTCAGGATCACAGGAAGAGACTGATCTCTGATCTGGCTTTCTTTTATACACACCAGTATGGCATTGGCTTACCCAAGCACATGGTTATATTGCATCAGATTTCTACCTTCATGGCTTTGTACTGTAGTAACCCTCTTCTGATGCAATCTTTCTCATGCAGCTGTAGCATGATTGGCATGACTGGCAGTTCATGGAGTCATGGAGTCAGTCATCATGACTCAGCATGATTTCTACAGTTGTTTGGCCATTTTAAAACTTAGGGTTCAGCATCCATTTCCTGACATTAACTGTGTCTGAGATTTCAAGCCATATGGGGGTAAAGAATACATACAATTCTAAGAAAGAAAAATCTGGGTTAATTACAATCATGTACATTGATGGTGTTACTATCCTCATCATTATCATCTCTCAAATGCACACAAATGAACCATCACAGACAGAAAGAAGAAATCTGTATTGCTATTTTAGTGAACTGAGCTTGTTATCAGCCCACATAGTTGTGCATATATTAGGTTGAGTCCATGCCTTTATATCACATTTTCAATTTTTGTTTTTGAAAACCATGACAGTTAAGCACGGAAGCCCTTTTAGATGTTCTCTTGCAGCACAGGAGACACAGAACCAATCGTGCCTTCACCATGTGTTTAGAACATTTGTATGTTCTTCTGACTACCTGGGAAATGCTCATGGATAAGTGGCTCCAACAGAGCTGGAAGAACATCTAAAGAGCACTGCATTCAGTTCCAAATTCAGGCACAGTCACCAACCTAAAGTTCCACTGAATACAAGGTTGGCAAAACTGCTAGGCAGATTAAATCTAGTCTATCTTGCCTGACAGACTAAAAAGAAAGAAACAACAACAACCAAATTCAGCTCCAGAGTAGCAGTATCTCATTTGATCAGAGAGAAGACCCTATATAGAGCAGTTTAAAATGTTATCATTCCCTCTTGGCTGTACAATTAATTCCTGCCACAGATTCAGAGGTTTGAAACAAATGTATCTGAGTTTGAAATACAATTATGTTCAAATGATTAATATCTGATAGCTAAAATGTATAAGTGGTTATTGAGATCTGAAACGGAGAAGAAGGCACAAAATATTGGCTCACAAATTCAGATGGAGCAATGGGAGAGATAGGACACTCACCCCCCTGGCAGAAGCCAAAAATATCTCAGCAGACTTAGCAGCATCCCCCAACTTATCATCCCCCAACAAGAAAAACATAGTGAGCTTCTATGTATTTTTTCTTTCTTACAGTAGTGGTGGGGATCTATATTTGTCATGACATTCTTGCATGCAGAAAAAGTTCAACCCTCCCTAGATCCTTTTTTAAAAACCAATAATACTCTGCATACATATGGAGCTTGAGATGGGGTTGGGGGGAATCCTACTTTGTAGGGTCTTTTCCTAACAATGCTGACTGTGTGTGCAATTATTGGTAAAGTAAAGATTTGGAGGAAACCTGTCCTGAGTCATTTTGGTAATGCTGATGATTTTCCACTTTCACATGTATCTTCATTTCCGAAGACTAACCAAGTTTCCAAAATTACTCCGGTTTCTCAAAGTTTTCTCTATTACCTGCTCCTGTTTTAACCCTTTTTAAAATGCACACCTGTTTCTATGTGTTTTTTTAAAAAAATCATACTTAAGTTCATATATTTAAAAGTAAACTGTGTGTTGTACTGATTACAGTGTCAGACTAAGGACATCTGAATTCAGTTTTACTCGTCTCTTCAGTGGTTGCTGTGAGAATTGGGGGGCTGAGAGTGGGGACAGTTTGGTACATAGCCCAGAGATCCTCAGAGAAAAGACAAGATAAAATGTGACAATACCATTTATGTATTTCAAAAAGTGATATCCTCAAAGCGTATATACAAAGCAGATTATATTTTAACAAAAAATTGGTAAATTTAACCATTTATATAAACAAGGCTAGATCTAATACAACACTTAATTACCCTCTACCTTTGTCCTGCACAAGATAAAGATTGTGTTGCTAAATGCCTCCAAGTCAACTCCAATTTATGTTGACCCTGTCACAGTATTTTCTTGGCAAGATTTATACAGAGGAAGTTTACCTTTGCTTTCCTCTTGGGTGGAGAAACTGTGACATGCCCATGGTTACCCAATGGGTTTCCATGTCTGAGTGGGAATCTGAACCCTGGTCTTCGGGACTACTGTCAGATCAGTCCTTGATGTGACCTTTTCCTGCCAAGTTCAATTCTGTTGTATCACTTTGTGGCTAATTGTATTTGCATTCCTCTGAATTTCTGACCATTTGGACCAGCTGGCTCAGGCTTCTGGGAGTTGGAATCCAAAACACCTGATGGGCTGGACACCACTGATGTAGTCTAACTGTGAAAATGGAGTATGTGCTCTATGTTTGTAACTGTCTGATAAAACTGGCACCTGGATTCAGCTCTGGGAAAAGTGGGCTGAGGCTGGGTATGGTGGGAACTGACAGTGGGGATGATGTATAGCCAATGACTTTATAGCCCACCAGATTTTGTAGATTGTAGAATGCTTTTAGTATACTATTTGTTAGTTAGATTTCATTCTGAGCAACAAATTTGTAGGGTTAGCTCTTTGGATTATTGTGACAATAAAGTTTTCTGTTTTTAAGTCTGAAACAGCTCGTCATCAAGTCTGAAGAAGCCAGTATGTGACAAGTACTAATCCAACACTCAGATCATTACAGCACACTTGCTCTCTTCTCATTTCTATTGTCCTCTCATTATACCAATGAAAATTTGATGTATATGGTTCTCTGGTATATGGTTTTCTGGTATAAAGTAGTTATTGCTGATAATAAGAAAAGGATATATTGAACTGCAGTTATTTTGAATTGGGTAGTAAGTTGGTGACTCAAAACATGATTTATTTAGCAGCTAGCACCTCAGAACACTTGCATGGGAAAAAAAAGGTTCCTACCGGTATTTATTTCTCTCAAACATGCTCAGTTGTAATGGTATAATTTACGTATACTAATTGGAGCCATGTCTTGAGTCTTAACAATTTAATAGAGACATAATCTTCTTAAATATTGGTTGCTATACACATTTTAATATTTAGAACTTAAGGCTCAGGTTGAAAAAAGTTACAAGTGAAGCAGCTGTCGGATGCTCAGATAAACAAAAGAAATGAAGATTTTTCCATATAAATGGTCCTCAGTGGAATAGCCTTTAAGGCACACTAATTTGTGTTTCATTTTACATAATCCCTTCACATGTAGCAGATTTTGATACTGATGACATGCAGCTCAGCTGTACCTTAGAAGCTGCTTGAGAAACACTGGGAGCTTTGGCAGCTGTCTAAGTGACAGTTGGGGGGATTTGGCACCTGGAAAGGTAGAGAAGCCTGTTCCTAACCACAGAGAAACATATTGTGCCAAATGTTGAATTCAGCTGAGCATCATTCAGAAAATCCTCTGAAGGAGAGCGGATAGCTATTTTAAAAAATCAGCCCTTATCTTCCTTAAGTAAGGTGACCTCTGCAAATTTATCTCCACATTTACCTTTTGGCCCAGTATGCAAGTGTTTTGCTTTGTTTTGTACATAAGGGCAGTGATGGGGAAATCTGATAACAGTGTTTTCTCACACATCTAATTTTTAAAAAACTTATACTTTTTTCTGTTCCATGTATAGTTAGTTGTGGATACAGTAGATTCATTGAATCAACTGGATTTATTTACATTCATGATTCACCAGTTGGTTCCATGGGTCTACTCTAGTTGGCCAGAATCCTGTATGGTCTTTATGTATGCATAAGCACTGTAGTTATGGTGCTATGCAGTGAATCCCAGTTCAACCTCCCCATCCCATTTATTGGGAAGCAGCTGCTGTGATTGATGAAACTGTTCTGTTGCTTGAGAAGCAGTTGACTAACATTTCCACCCCTCCCATGAGCAATCTCCAGTGCAATAGGCTGAAACAGTGTTCCGGTGACAATCCCTCCTCACTTGTCCAAGGTGGTGGGTGGGAATGGCAGCCAGCTGCTTCCTGGTCAATAGGGAAAGAGACCTCAATGGATCACATGTGGCTGATGCCTGGTAAGTGGGGATTGGGGGACTTCCACAGTCCCTATGTAGTCCCTAAACTAGAGACTATGTAGGGACCATGACTGTAACAGTTCTGACTGTGCTACTTTAGGTTGCACATTCATAACTGCCATACAGGATTCTGGCCATTATAACTAACCAACAGGAATCTAGTCATAAAGAAATTTGTGAATTAGGGTAGATTATTCCAAAAACTAACAGAAATAACATTCTCCTCCAATTGCACTGACCAAAATTCTCAGCAGAGAGAGAACTGTATATTTTATATATACTATATAAAATCAATATCGCCACCACTTACAACTCCTCGAACACTTCCATCAGTGCTGTTTACGCACAATCCTAAATATATACTGGACTGACTATGTGACTAATGTTGCTGTCCTTGAGCAAGCAGGGATCACCAGCACTGAAGCCATGATATTGAGAACACAGCTGCACTGGGCAGGGCACGTTTCTAGGATGGAGGAGCATCGCCTCCCAAAAATACTACTCTACGGTGAACTCGCCACGGGTCAGCGTAAGAGGGGCGCTCCAAAAAAGCAATATAAGGACTCCCTGAAACAACATCTCAGGCTTGGCCAAATTGATCACCAACAATGGTCCATCCTGGCCTCACATCGGGAGGCATGGAGACACACTATCCACAATGCTGCAGCCTTATTTGAGAACTCACGCCGAACAAGTCTTGAAGAGAAACATCAATGCAGAAAGAATCACAACCCGGAAACATCACCCAAGGAAACCTTCTGCTGTGCCTTCTGCAACCGGACTTGCCTATCTTGGATTGGCCTTTTTAGTCATCTGCAGAAAACATGGGATGAGTCCTTCCTGAATCTTCGTTTGCGAAGAAAAGCCAGAAAGAATAAAATCCAGACTCCACAAAAAAGTGATACCTTTATTGGCCAACCAAAATGCAAAACACAAGGTGCAAGCTTTTGAAGGATGTCCCTGCTCCTGTGTGAAGCCATGGACTCCTTTCAAAGTAGAGCTTTGTATGTTTGCAACATGTGTTTTGCATTTGGTTGGCCAATAAAGGTATCACTTTTGTGGATTCTGGATTTTGTTTTGCTGCATGGCCAACACAGCTACCCCTGAATGTGTTTCCCATATATATCATATGTCTGTCTACAATTTCTGACCCTGTCAGAAAAAGAGAGAGGTCATAAACCCAAGTTAGCACTATCATGGTTAAATATACAAGGATTCAAATTCAGACTTCATAAGAATTAACAACTTCTGGATGGCTGAATTTGGCCAATTAAAGGTTCTCTCACATTCAATTGCAGATTGAGTGACATTGAAGAAGAATGTTTTTCAATCATATTTTCAACACTATAATTCCAATCTGCCAATTTTCTCTCACATTTTTCAACATTTCACATTCTCTTCATCTTCTTTACTGAAGAAATGTGAATTTGGGTAAATTTTTATTCTAAAAAATAACTGAAGCAAAAATCTTATCTATTCCATATTGTGGGCCAGGGATTACTGTTCATTACATTGTGCTTTCTGTACACTTCGAAAAGAACAGACAATGGTGCTGAAAAGCAAGTAAGATTTTTAGCATGAGAAACTGAATAACTGAGTGAAACTTTGGCAAAACAAGCTTTACTTGGCTATGCTAGACAAGAAAAACAACTGAATTGACTTCGAAATGCCCAGGCTAAAGGGAAATCTCTTTAACTCCATGTATTCCTCACTCTTGACCCCTGTTTACATTCTACATGCACCAGTCTGCATGCATCTTGGGTAGTAGATTGGCTCTTTACCATTGCAATTGCACCTGTGACCATTGCAATTGCACCTTTGGGTCCACATCCCTTCATTGCCCAACCCTGTGTTGGACAATGGACTGATATCAGTTGCTACTGACCTGCTCTTGGAGGAGAGAGTCTTGGCCGAGCCGCCCTGCTCGACACTCTCTCCTCCCCTGCAAACAAGGTTGCTAAAATGGGGGGTCTCCATGAACTAGAACCTGGACATGAACTTGACGGAGACCCTGTACCCCCATTTACCCAGATCAGGGCCCATGCTATCCTCCAAAAAAGGCATTACTTGGCTTCATTGAAGGACCAGGGATGGGCCCTGTGGACCATCTCCGTCCATGTGGCTGGTATCTCCTTCTTCAGCAAGGCCGCAGGCTGGGGGGGACCCTTCTGGTACTTTCTGGGTGCAGAGGGCAGTTGAAGGCTGGAGGAGGACCACTACAAGGGCCACTGGCACATGGCAGCCTATCTCATATGGGTTGCTTGCCAAGCTAGTCAGCATATTGCCAGTGGTCTGCCATTCTGACTACGAGGCCATTGTATTCAGTGCAGCCTACACCACCACCTTCTTTGGGGGCACTGCAAGTGGGGGAAGTGGTGAGCTCATCCAAACATGACAGGTCCAATAGGGCACTGCAGCTTGGGGACATGACTGTGTCAGAAGGCACATTGAGCCTGCACATCAGGTGCTCCAAGTGTGACCAAGAGCGACACTGAGGCTCCAGAGTTTGGCCAACTCCACATCGTGCCTGGTGGCTGAAATGCACAAGTTCCTGGTGGTGCGCATCACTGGGCCAAGACCCCTGTTCAGGCACAGGGATGGAGTGCCACTGACCAGGTTTCAGTTCTTCAGTGTCTTAAAGGTGGCATTGAGGCAGTTGGGCCTGCCAGCTGAGGACTTTGGGAGTCACTTCTTCAGGATAGGAGCAGCAACCATGGCAGCTCAAGGCTCAAGGCTTGACCACTGAGACCATCAGGAGGTTGGGAAGGTGGCACTCCAGCACCATGGCATCGTACATATGGGTGGAACTAGTGTTATCCGTGCAGCCCACGTTGGGAGGTGGACAGTAAGGCTGCCTGTTGAAGGCCGTGGAATGGTTGCCAGAAGGCAGATCCCATAGGGATCACCTTTTATGGCAGATTGCATGGCCCTGATCCGGGTAAACGGGGGTACGTGGTCTCCATCAAGTTCATGACCAAGTTCAAATTCAAGTTCATGGAGACCCCCCATTTTTAGCAACATTGTTTGCAGGGGAGGAGAGAATGTTGAGCAGACCAGCTTGGGCTAGACTCTCTCCTCCAAGAGCGGGTCGGTAGCAACTGACAGCAGTCCATTGGCCAACACAGGGTTCGACAATGAAGGGATCCGGACCCATGCGATAGTGCCAACCATTTGTAGCCATTAGCAAGTTGTGGTCTTTTATTGCCAGTATTCAACATACTGACCTATACTTCATCTCTTATGTTAATCATGTACTTAATACATTTTGGTTAATACAGCTTGTAGTAGTGTGTGACTTTATTAGTGGGGCAGGATCGGGCGTGTATGGTCTGGGTATGCAAGTGGGCTTACCAGCCTTCCCCAGTGGGCCTTTTGTGGCCCAGCCGGTACTCCGAGTCCCATTGGTGGCCCCCACAGCTGCATGGTCTGGCATGGGGGCTGCCGTCTTCCCTTCTTCTTTCCAGCACACTTTGCAGGTGGGAAGAAGGGCACAGGAACAATGGACCAATCAGGGCCAGCCTCCCTTGCCATGATTGGCTGTGGCTCAGCAGGGGGAGGGACTTCTGGCATGGCCAGATGATGTGGGTTCTGCCTCAGGGTGCCGGTGTATAAGCCAGCCCCTGACACAGACTCTGCAGTTAGCTCCAAGGAGCCAAAGACCCTCCCATCCTCCCATTAGGATTACGGTTTTTTTTATATCTCATGCATGTTTCTTTTAGTCACAATTTGCTAGGTGGATGGCATGGGCGCTGATCTGGGTAAACGGGGCTTTGGGGTCTCTGTCAAGTTCATGTCCAAGTTCAAGTTCACAGAGACCCCCAGTTAAACAACCTTGTTTGCAGGGGAGGAGAGAGTGTCGAGCAGGGTGGCTTGGCCAAGACTCTCTCCTCCAAGAGCAGGTCGGTAGCAACTGACAGTTTTCCCTTGTCCAACACAGGGATGGTCAATGAAGGGATCCAGACCCATGCAATAGTGCCAACCATTTGCAGCCATAGCAAGTTGTGGCCATTTATTGCCAATATTCAACATACTAACCTGTACTTAATCTCTTATGTTAATCATGTACTCAATACATTTGGTTAATACAGCTTGTAATAGTGTCTGTCTTTATTAGTGGGGTGGGATCAGGAGCATACAGTTTGGGTCCGCAAGAAAAAACAACTGAATTGACTTCAAAATGCCCAGGCTAAAGGGAAACCTCTTTAACTCCGTGTTTGCCTCACTCTTTGGGGCCCTGTTTACAGTCTACATGCACCAGTCTGCATGCATCTTGGGTAGTGGATTGGCGCTGTACCTTAGGTGACCACTGCAATTGCATCTTCTAGTTGTTTAAAAACTCCAAAGACAAATAAACCCTTAGCTTGTTCCTTTGCTTTGCGTGTGATTGCATGCCATTGCTATTCCAAGAAAAATTTCCCTAATGGTTCTGGTGTGTCTGCTTACTTCATTGGCAATACAAATGTCTGTAAACATCAAGGAAGCCTTCAGCTGCTTACATGTTCTTCAATGTGTTATGCTTTTAAAGCAACTGTCCAATTTATAAATCACCTATCCAACTATGTTGGGTAGCAGTAATTGAGAAACACAGTTATATGGACAATATGCAGAACCATCAGTGCCTCTGTGCTACCTTTTACTCCATGTGTCCATTTTTAAAATTGATTTTTTATTAGTTATTTATTTATTTTGCTGTACTACATTTGCAGTGGAATACAACATTAATGACTTTTACTTTAGAAGACCTGAAGACTTTCCCCATGAGGCACTATAAGCCAGGAAACTGTTACAGTTTGCAAATAACATTAACAATAACAGTATTCATTTGATAAAGAAGTTTTATCCTGTTTTTCAATTTCCAAATGAGTTTGTAAATCAGCTTGCCTCTCAGAGAGAAAACAGTATTCACAAAGCCAACAGAGTAATTAAAAACAAAATGGAAGCCCACTGTTGTATTACCAAGGTCTACATCAACAGAATTCAAGAACTACTGAACTAATTTTTAAAAAAATGCAATAGAAAATAATCATACTAGATTTTTTGAAGCTGTCCACTTCATAAATTAGATACTAGGAAATAACTTTTGCATAACTGCTTACATTTCAACCAAAATAATTCTCAGCCACAATAGCCTATTTGCAAGTTTACATTGCAAACAAGCAAACAAACACTGACTGTGGAAGCAAAATGGCATTGAAAGAAAGATTTGTGAGAATCTTTGTGAGAATCTGAGGCTTCTCTGCTGTGACCAGGGTGGTTGAATGATTCACTCTTTGCATCATGAGAAATGCTACTATTTTGGTGAATCCGTTCTTTGAAATTACATATGCTCTAGACTGTTCACATAAACACAAATAGATCATCTGAACAAGCTCTCCATAACCTGAAGGGAAAAGTGTGCTTAGCAGTGACTCTTCTGCTATAAAGAAAGGCCAATATCCCTGTTATGTATTACCAGATAATTTTTCTATTGTATGAATAAGTGTTCTCACCACCTTTATGCCCATTTTAAAAAGAAAAGAAAGACAAGACCTACTCTTCCTTTGCCTTTGCCATTTCTAAAAACACATCTGGCATGGTTACCCTGCCTGGTCTGCAGGATAAAAATGTCAGAACAAAACCTTAGCGCAGCAATGGAAATTTCATTGTGTTATGCCAAAATGGTCAATCAAATATAATTAAAATTCACTGAGGCAGAAAAACTCCAATTTGGATCACACTGACCTGGACATGATTATCAGTTTGGCCCTTCAGAGTAGCTTATCAGTTAAAGGGGATCCATAATTATGTTTATAGGGGAACGATAGTGGAAAGGGGTGTTTATATGTGTATTCCTTTATGTAGATAGTTGATGGGTAAACAGAAACAAACACACTGAACTCTTTTCTTAACATCATAAGATTATTAAACATCTTTGAATTATTTATCAGTTAAGCCATTACCCCATTATATGTAACCAACTGCTTACAGAAGTTGTGTTTTTTTTAAAGCTGGTGTGCCCTTTATATGTACCTCATGCCAAGTGCATTGGCTCCCTATTAATATGGCATCAGGTCTTCTAAGAGTCACTATCATACAACTGGGGCACAAGAAAAGGGATGAAGGAACCATATGAACCTCTTGTGGGTACCTTTCCCGTGGAAGTGGTAACCTCCCTGCTTTCAGTATACCAATTGCATGAGAAAGACCCACAGTATATCATCATTCCAATGCACAATGATTTTGTCTCAGAGTCATCAAAAACAATGAACAAAGATGGCTTTGGTGGGGTGTGGGTTACAATGAGATACAAAATATTCTCCTCTCTTTATGTATCATATTAACCAACTTTCTTTGCTATGGTAGGTTCACATATATAGAGAAAGAAATAGATAGAAGCATGTGTGTATGGGTGTTCAAATCACCTCTCAATTTATGATGACCCCATGAATTTCATAGGGTTTTCTTAGGCAAGGAATTATCAAGGGAAATAGTAGTAATATTTGCATTTTTTTCTGTAAATGTGTGAGGGCTGACAGTAGACTAAAAAGGCTCTATGTGGATGCAAAAGTAGCATCAAGAGGTACCAGTTGGTAATAAATGATGCTTTCAGTTGTGAGAGCTCCTCTTCATGGTAGCCTGAAAAAACTCTGATAAAAAAAGCTGCTGATTTGTTGACCAACTCATGAAATAATGAGGCCACACAAAATATTGGGTTGAAATACGGGCCTCTTTATTTAAACTAACACCTAATTATGTTTATTCCTTGAGAATGTAAGCAAGGGGGAGTACCTGTGTGGAAACAATTGGAGCTGGTGATCTTACCCAGATCTACCTCCAGTATCCCTGTGTGAAACACCTGAGCCCTGGGAGAGATCCCAGAAACTGGGCTATCCCCAGGCACCATCTACTGGAAGGTCAAACCTCAAGGTGAAACCCCCAAGTCACATGACCTCTAGCAAGGGCACAACACTAGAGCCAGCCCCAAAGATAGCCTCCTTCCACACCCTCAAACCACATCACATCTAAGGGTAGTTCCAGAGTCCCATCCTTCACCCAAAAGGGGTGTCATAGGTGAACACCGAAACCCATCCCTTCTCCCCTCACTACCTGATACGTGACTGTATATTTAAGACTTCACCCTAATTCTCCATTCCCACTGACAGTGTAGGGCAGGCAAAAACCTTGTGGAAAAGGGAAAAAATCCTACCTGGCCCATACGCGACCAGAAAACGTATGCTGTGAAAGAGGTCAGCAGGTGGCTCAAAGAAGACAAAACAGGAGGAGGCCAGGGGTGGCGATGAATAAATACTCCACACACCATCTCTGCATCTCCTATGTCACAGCACCAGTGCCTCGATCCTGAGTTATCCTGGCCTCTCCTTCATGGGAGGTCACCAAAGCATCTCCCCCACACAACACTGCTCCATGCAGGAGGAGGTTATTTACTGAAAAGTTCAACTCATATTCAAGTGAATATGAGTAAAAACACTTTTAAAAATCTGCTTTTCAGACAGTAAGGCTGAGAAGTGAAGGGACATGCCCTGGCATTAATGGAGAAATGATGATTGGGTAGTGTGCATGACCCTGTTTGCAATTTCAGCCCTCATACATTTGAACGGACACTTGAATAGGTCTATAGATATATACATATGACAAAGAAAACAACAAGAACAGGGCTTAATATTATCACATTCTAAGATCCATCTCAGAAGTGGCAATTTCCTCCTCATAGTCAGAGGCTGCACATTTTCAGTATTATGACTTGTTTCTTAATGAAATGCTATCATGCCTTGTGTAAGATATAGTTGTTGATGAAAATTATTTGCTTTTTAAAATGTTTGATACAAATATTAAAGCATGAAAAATAGATTTTAAAACAGAGTTTCATGAATATACATAATAGCATCTCCCAAGAGGACAAACTTGCAAACGTATTTAAACACAGTTCTGAAGGAGGAGAGGAAAGGAGGGAGAAGAATTTAGTTTAAATGACCTTTGGGAAGTTAGGACTTTTTCATGCCACTACCCCCTTAACATTCATTTGCCAGCATAACTGTGTCATTTTCATGCCAGCAAAAGAACCCCCTCCCCACCAGACATACCTTAACCAATATAAAAAGGCTTCCCTGGCAGTAACGGAGCACAAATGGAGCTCCGTTTACTTCTGGGGTTATAATCTCACTGCATCTCATGAGAAGATGCTAGTGTGGGAATTTTTTTTAAAAAAAGACACAAAAAGTTCAGGAAAGCACATAAACACACTTTAAAAGTTCCAAGTAAAAGCCCCCCCCCCAAGTCATAAAAAGAACATGCCTTACCCAGCTGTCACAATCTCACCTGGAAGTTTTTGCCCATTGATGCTGCATTCATGTGAGTACAATGAGTGTGCAGATTCAAACTCTAGCAATGCTGGCAAAAAAGCGGAACAGGAGATCTATAGACAGCTTGGGTCGTCAATAAAAAAGTATGGGTTTTGGACTTCACATGATTGCGAAAGGGCAATGTCATTTGGTAACATGTGTCCTTTCATGATATTAAGCATCCTTATGATGATGTATTTGACTGGTCTGACAAAGTTCTGAGTCTCACTTATCCTGGTGTATCACATAAGGGAGTTGTGAGGATAAAATGGGGGAAGAAGAATTATATATGCCCCCTTGAGCTCATTGGAGCAAGGGTGGGATATAAATGTAACACATAAATAATATGTAGCAGCATGGCGTTAATTATAAATATGCAGAAGGTTTCCTCCTCTAAAACATACAAAGAAAAATATGATATAAATGGAGGGAACAGAAAATAAAACAAATTTTCTAGATCTAGTGATTAGTTTATGTGTGTGCATGCATGCAGTCTCTCTCTCTCTCTCTCTCTCTTACACACACACACACACACACACACACTTGTGTTCTGAGACCTTATCAAGCAATCCCATTTGGCTCCAGTATAAAACCCATTCCATTTGAAAAGGAAGACATTAGCTATGTTGTTTCAGTGGAAAATCTTCTTGTGGGAGCAAGATAGAAAGACTTGTGTTACTTGCATGCAATTCCCTTTTTTTCCTTAACTGCATTGGCTGCCTATTCCCCTCAAATCCCCAGTTTTGATTTATGAACCCTGAACCAGCTTACCATTTTCTTCCATCACATCCTACCTGAGAAATGTGATCTTCTCTTCTCACTATCCTTCCAGGTAGTCATATGGTAAGTATGAATTTGCAAGACAGTATTTCCTGTGGCATCCCCACATTCTTGGAACTTTCTCTCCCAGGAAAAACAAACATCAACTTTCATCACTTTTGTTTAGGATGGCAATGAAAACTTTTCTTTATAGCTGAGATTGCGAGTACTCTGGATATACTGGTTGCTATGAATTTTACTGTTTGTGACTACTTGCTATATTCTTTTACAGTTTCAAGCATATGCTGCGCTGACATCTTTAGGCAGAATGCATGGGATGTAATTCAATAAACAAATAGCTTGATACTGTTGTTACCTGCCCTGAAACCCCCAACTATTTTAATAATTCATCAAATGGTTGTATTGTATAAATTGACATATTATTGGCACTCCACATGGTTGGTAGTAGACCAGGGCCAAGTACAAGGACTCAAGGTTTGCTCAGAAAATCTAAGGAAGTAGCCAGCATAAATTCCTAAAAGACATGCCTGGGTAGGAATTAAGCCAACCCCCACTGAACTGATGAGTTAAGGAGGAAATGGGCTAATTCTCCTGGACTTACATGGAAGTGAGTCATTTACTAATTCAGTCAGGATAGTGGACACTCATTGCCTTGCAAAACTGGTTTTTCTTAGCACAATTCTAAAACAACAGAGTTGTCTGTGACCCATCAGTTCCAATGTTTCAGCACCATTAGCATTTGTTAACACATCCAGAAAATCCATTGCTTAATCCTGGGAAACTCTGGCAGACATTGTATTCCACCGATAACACCCCTTCAGGGAAAATATAAGGAATAAATATCATCCCAAAACACCACCAAAATGTGTTCAGTTACCCAGAGGCTGGTACTTCGTTGGTTTGCTGGGTCGCTTCCAGACATTCTTCTTCTCTGCATGAATCTTTGCTCATCAGACAGGTACAATATATATAGCCCATAATCCCAAACTCTATTCCTCCATCCCAATATTTCCTACTTTCTTCAATAGCCTTGTATGAATGCTTGAAGCCTGAGTGTATGTGTGTGTGTTCTCCTGATTATTTTTCAATAAAAACATTTTTATTTTATCCCCTGGCTTGGAGTCTCATCTGTGAGTACTGGTATACATGGGTCAAAATCCTGCCGTTATCCAAAATCCTGCTGTTATCCAACTTTTCACAGCAACTATTTGAGCTAATTAAAATTCTCCATAGAAATATTGATTTTTGGTAGATACATGTGGCATTTCTATGGACCTCAGTCATTCGGGTAACACTGTGTAGAGATTCCATATATAAAATTTCAGATTTCTGAGTACTTTTGTTTCAAGGTATTCATCCCAAACACAATTTGTATCAAGCTACATGAGAAACTACTGAATAAATCAGGAGATGGATCAGAGTTTTAGTCCTTCAAAACAAACATACAAATTACTACCAATAAACAAATACCCTCTGATACAGAATTTTACAGGATCCTGTGATTAGCATGAAAGGTGGTGCTTGGAGCAGCACTGGGGAGAGGGACTGCCACCCCATCCCTGTCTTCTAGCAGTGAATATCTGCTGAATCCTGGGGCTTATTTACATGGCAGGTTTTATTATGACAAATTGCGCTTTAGTGCTTTCCCGCATCAGTGCTGGGTAGTTTACACGGTGTATGTTTACACAGCTATATTTTGTGGCTCTTTGATTTTTTCCGCTTTGAGATTCACACAGCCAAATATGGTGGGGGCATGGCCAAGCACTGGAGAGGAGACAAAGGAATGCCATAGGAATGTCTGCCCTGGCCCCAACTCTGTGTGCTTAACAGCTGAAGGACAAAGAATGTCACCCTTTGCCTCTTCCCTGCCCACAAATCAAACTCCAAATGGAAAGTTTTTTTCTCCTTGCTTAACAGCATTTTCTTGCCAAATAAACAGACTGCCAAAAAGAGAAAGGTTTCTCTCTCTCCCTCCCTCCCCCAATCACAGTGCAGCTCTTCTGCAGCCCTTAGTGAAATGGTCTCTCTTTCTCTCTCTCTCCCTCCCTCCCCCAAGCAGAGGATCACAGCTGACGAGATGGAGCTTTACCGACTTGCAAAATAGCAGAGAGGAGGAGAAGGAATTCTTTTATGTGGGGAACAGATGTTCCCTGACTGAAAATTGTTGGGAATCCTTTTTGTTTGCAAACTGGCTTGCAAAATATAAGCCCACCCCTTCATCATAGCAACCAATCACAGTGCAGCTCTGCTGCAGCCCTTAATGGAATGGTTGTTTACACTACCAATAATGCGCTACTTTGCAAATATACCAGCAAAAGTAGCGACATCCCTTGCCACGCTATATTTGGGTGTTTTACCTTCCCCCCTTCTGAATGAGCGATGCTGTGGTGCAATCCGTGGGAACAATGACCTATATTTGCGGTATACTTAGAGGAATATTTGCCCATGTAAATGAACCCATGGATCCCTTTCATGCCAAACAATTGTAGCATTCTGAATGCACTTTAACTGTCATGGCTGTATCCTATGGAATCCTAGGAACTGTAGTTCAATGAAGCACTAGAGCTCTCTGGCTGAGAATTCTAAATGTTTTTCCCTCACCTGCAAATCTCAGGATTCCATAGGATGTTGCCATGGCAATTAAAGTGGAATTATATTGCTATAATTATGTAGGATGAAAGGTTCCCTCGTTAGGGAAGGCTGAAATGTTCATTCAGTTAATGTTTCAATGCAAATTTATCAGATGTGCAAGTCCTGAATCTAAATACAATCCAGAATGCATGTGGACTTTGAAATCTATACCTTTCTGAAGTGTGTGATGCTGAAGCATGTGATGTGCAAAAAAAACAAAAAACAAATGTATTTTTGAAAAATGTGAAAAATTTTGAAAAAGCACACAGAAAAATGTTTACATTAAAATTTGTAGAAAAATGTATTTTTAAAAAATGCTCTTGAAAATAACTTGCAGACCTGCAGTCTGATGCAGAAGTGGGAGTGGACAAATGTAACAGAAGTGAATTGTTCACTTGAGCAAAATCAAACTTGAATGATTCACTCTTTTTGTGAATGGAAGGAACCTTTTCATTTGCAGAGGGACAAATCTTAATTTGGCTTTGTGTAATTATTTTCTATTGTCTTCCAAATCTACAATAAGGTGATTACTCTTTCATACTTACTATCAAAAGCCTCATAAGATATGCATCATTAAAAGCCCATGGGCTCAAATGTAATCCCTCTAAGTATAAAGAATATGTAAGTGATACAATCCTTTGCAGATGCAATGATAATTTTGGTACCATCCACAGATCTTCAGACAGTGAGTATTTTCCCTGCGCTAGTGTGTTGACACCACATGCCCTTCACAATAATGAGTGCTGGCTTTATCACTGAGCAGTTTCCAATCAGCGGCCAAGGATGGCATTTGCATTTTTACTGCAGAAAATATGATGGACTTTCCTTTTCCAACACTGTCCTGGTTCATGCACATCTGCTACCCAGACTTATAGACAAGACACAGCCAGGAAACAGATAAGGATGCGAACAGAAGCATGAGCAGAGGAAAGGAGTCCAGTGAATCTAAGTAATATAATGAATAGTGGATGGCATTAACTCATTGTTATCCACGAGGATTTTGTAACCTCTTTGAAATGGAATGAAAGAAAAAAGTTTGTAGCATAAGCTTTTGTAGGACTTTATCAGCCGCACAAAATATGGCTTCATAATGATGCCACATAAACGTGAAACCTCATGCATACCAGACAAACATTGCCCTTTTGGGTATATGTCTTGTCTGTAAGCTGATCTATTTTATTGACAGCCCAAGCTGTCAATAGATTGGCTGTGCTGTTTCTTTGCTTGCATAGCCGGCGTATGTAACCTCATGTCTTTTTTCCATGTACTTACTTTGTGAATGGCCAGACTGGCCAGAACACTTCCAGGTGAGATCACGACATCCAGGTAGGTGACACTTTATATGACCCTCCCGGGTTACTTGGAAGTTTTTAAGTGGGTGTATGTGCTTGATGTAACTTTTTATGTTTTTTTTTTAAAAATTCCCCACATGATGAAGTCTTATGGGATTTCAAAGGAGGAAGTGAACAGGGCTTTGTTTACTTCCTCTTAATTGCCAAGAAAGCCTTCTCCTGGGAGAGAAGGTAAGCCCCTCTCATGATGAGGTTTTCAGTGATGTTTGCAGTAGGGTGTGGTGAAAATCAAATTCTGAAATGTTTCACAAGCCTGAATGTGACATGCAATCAGGGGGAGGAGGAGGAGGAAGAACTGGAGAGAAGGGGTAGAATAGAGTATGGAATCAAGGAAATCACACCCACAGATAACCAAACACAACCATCTAAGGACTTTATCAGACAAGTGTCTAAAAATGTTCTTTTGGCACCATATTTTACACCATTTTTGTACCTGCAAAAGAACCCAAAATATCAAACGTTGCCATGATCATGTGAAAAAGCAGCCCTGTACTTCCATGTTGATGGGCAAGCAAGATCGCAGCAGTTCTCATGAGAAGACACAAGTGTGCTTAAAAGTAAAAAAAACAGCTAAATGAAAAAACAAAACAAAACTAACACACAAGCACTGAAACACACCTAAAAACCTGCCTGCAACACTGGGAGGTTCATAAAAAGAGTGTCCCATGGCTAGTTTTCAGTTCCTACCTGGATGTGTTCTGGTGGGGATTGTGCATTGGATGCTGGAACCACACCAGCAAAATGGGGTGCAGTTTCACACACTCACAATCACTGCAAAAAAAACCCACAGCCAATCTATTGAAGGCTTGGCCTGACAATAAAAAAGAACACCTTATTTTCAATACATGATCACAAAAGCACAATGTTGTCTGATTTTCACATCTTTTTGTGTTCATAAGGCATCATTATGATGCCATATTTGCCACGGCTAATAAAGTCATAAGAAGAAAAAGGAGGAGCAAGTGAAATAAAGAAACATCCATGTGGATCTGCAGTCCTGGCAAATATGCTACTTTGAAACAGATAACTTGAGATATTTCAAGAAACATTTGGAGGTGGGAGAATGGATATGAAGACACAAGAAAACAATTGAAACAGAAGTTCTGGAAAGTGTTGGAAAGTCCCATCACTTTCAGCCAGTGCAGATAGGTCCTCAGTCTACTTTGTTAGGTATGAGATGAAGTAGACTATGGGCTTATCTACATTGTCCAATACCCCAGCTTTCCTCCATTTTAAAGACCTGCAGTCCAGATGATGCAGGACTTTTACCCCGTTCTGCCCCCAGGGAAAGCTGGGATGGGGCCTTTACCATGTTTTTAAAACATACCCAGTTTAATGTGTTCCTGACCGGATGGGGCATATCAGGACCCATAGGCCTGTGTGAGCCCAGCGCAGCAGGCCGGCCCTCACTGCAGCTCCCAGTTGCCCTTGCTCTGGCAGCTGCAATGAGGTCTCATGCAAGAGGCTGGTCTCTTGCAAGAGGGTTGTCACATAGTGCAGCCAGCTGCCTGGACCTGGCAGAGCAGGGGAAATGGCAGTGGTGGTGCTGCAGCAATGGGCTGGTGTTCCTGTGTGGACTGTGGACTGTTTTCTTCAAGTAGCAGGGGCAGAATGGGCCACTTTCACAGACAGGATATGCCAGTGGGGAGCAGGCATATCCTGGCTGGTGTAGATGAGCCCTATGAAAGGTTATGCTGCAAAGTTGCTGCAAGATCCTTTATATTCATACAGACTAACATAGCTATGTTTTTGAATATGTTATCCAGAAGGTACAATTCACAAAAGGGCATAGCACCCTTGGCAGGGCTGAAGAGACATAAAGAGGTGATGATTCCTGTCAAAATAGCATAAATCAGAAATCCAAGTGGGGTAAGGTGAGCAAGGAGAAAAGGGTATTTCATTGTTTCATATAAGACACCAAAATGCCAAGACTGTACACACACATCTTTCCCACAAGCATATTCCTCCCTCCCAAAGATCCAGAGTGACAACCTGACAATGCTTATTTACAGGTGTATTTCTCACCTATGCCACAAATGAGCAAGGGATGCTGGAAGGGAATGTTTTTTCTATCCTGTCATTTCATCTCTGTGAAGCTCCAATCTACACTTGGAAGAATTTTTAGAAGAAGACACAGTAAACATACAGGGAGATCCCCAGAAATTTTGCTCACATATTTTTCTCATTAGCTTATAGATAGAGATAGAGATAGAGATAGAGATAGAGATAGATACTGAAAAATATCTATATCTATAGATATATTTAGGACCTAAATATATTTAGGACAAGGACTTATTGATGCAAGGCAATATTTCCATGTAAATGCACGTGTATAAGAGATCTGCAGGGAGCATTCATGAACACATTCTGCAATTTTTTTCCAATGGCTGTCTATTGTAATGCAACCTATAGCATTGCCTACTACCTATCAGATAGTCAACAGGAGAAAGATGTGTGTATGACTGCAGCTTCCTTTCCCCCTTCTATTTAGCAATTCCCTGCCAATCAGGTGAACATCACTGCAGGTTCATGGGTAGGGATGTTGCATCTCCCTTTACAATTCTGATGAAAAATGGCATGTGTGCACATACTCATACATGCACACACAGAGGGAGTGCTGCTAAGTTTAGGAAAAACTTTAGGGGAGTTAAAACTCACCCCCACTCTACTCAGATGAATAGCAGGAAATAGGTAAGAAAAGTGGTAGTAAAATGAGTTGGGCTGAAGGAAACATTAAACTTTCTCTGCCTCTTTCTCCTATTGATGAACTCTTTCTGGTTGTTCAGCTCAGCTGCAGCACTTCATCATTATTCCTCCTCCTCCATATTTCTCATTTGTGAAGATATGTGTGCATGAGTGGCTGGGAATGGCATGTCTGTTTGAATCCACAGTTGGTTTAGCTTGCTCCCACTCTGAGTTGCCTCATCCAACTTCTATACCAGTGTTTCCCATCTAACTGTACAGCTGCATTAATCATCCACAACACTGTTTGTATGAGGAGACACTTAAATGCCATTACTTTTTAGTTTCTTTTGGTGTTGAAGGTGCCTGGGGAAAAGGAGGGCACAACCTCACAGCTTGCATACTTGACATTATCATTTATTGAACTGAATGTGGTATGTAGTTGGAAGTGGTGACATTCCCCCCCTAATAATTCATAATAGTCATATGTATGTTGGTTGGACAAACAAGAGACAGAGGAAGTACATGTGAAAGTTATCCAGGAGTCTTAGTTGACCACAAGCTGAACTTGAGTAAACAGTGTGATGCAGCAGCTAAAAATGCCAATGCGATTCTGGGCTGCATCAATAGAAATACAGTTTTTAGATCGAGGGATGTAATATTGCCACTCTGTTCTGCTTTGGTCAGACCTCATCTGGAATACTGTGTCACCACAATTCAAGAAGGATATTGACAAGTTGAGACATGTCCAGAGGAGAGTGGCCAAAAATGGTAAAAGGTCTGGAAGCCATGCACTATGAGGAGAGGTTTAGGGAACTGGGTATGTTTAGCCTGGAGAAGAGAAGGTTAGGAGATGACATGATAGCTATGTTTAAATACTTGAAAGGATGTCATATTGAAGATGGAACAAGATTGTTTTCTGCTGTTCCAGAGAGTGTGGTGGAGTCTCCTTCTTTGGAGGTTTTTAAACAGAGGCTGGATGGCCATCTGTCAGGAGTGCTTTGATTGTGTATTCCTGCAAAACAGGGGGTTGGAATAGATGGTCCTCGTGGTCTCTTCCAACTATGATTCTAAGAATGACTCCCAACCCAAAATGTATTGAAAATGTAAAAGACACACACACACACACACACCAAAATTCATAAAGGGGAAAATGTATTTAGATGATAGATAGATAGATAGATAAATAGATACCGTAGATAGAGATAGATAAATAGATAATTTTATTTGTCTATGGCACAACAGCCACTACAGAACACTCTTAACAAAACTGTGTATCTAATCATGTACTGGTGACAAAATTACAATTACATTACACACAAGATGATAAAAAAAAATCAAAGAAAAAAGCAAATGTTTACTGGATAAAATATCGAACCAGCAGTAACAATGACAGTTACAACTACTGGTCCCCTTTAAAATCCACTGCTACTGTCTTCAAGTATTTGCAGCAGCTCTTTTGGGCTGCTACTGCAAAGGTGGCAATCTTAAATATGATGTATTTTAAAATGTATTTAGTTGGATTGAACCACCTACTTCAAATTAAACCTTTTGCACAAGAGAAAGCAAAGCATGACACATGCTGACAAATAGGGGAATAATAGTAAGATATCAATGCTTATTAATTAAATACTCATCACCTGTGCACAAACAGTGCTGATTTTTTTGGGGGGGAAATATTTTCTCTAACTAGGGGAAGGGAGGATGAATTCATTACCTTTGTTCTATAGAACACCACACCACACACACACACAGAGAGAGCACATCAGAGACTATGGAGATTGTCACATGAAGCAAAAAAAAGTAGAATAAAAGCAGGATAGTAGCTCTGTGGCTGAACCTTATCAGATGACATTGTTACTGTCCTGTTTCTGGTATGCAATCACCCCATTAGTGTGGAACTCCTTTTCACTGATGGGAAAACCCATCAATAAACTCCCAATGCTGATGCTGTTCCAGGAGCTGGATGGTGCAATAAGTCTCTTCACTTGAATGCTGGCATTAAAACAGTCATGGGGCCTGATTTTCCTCCCTCTCCTCCCCCTTGCTATTCCAGAGCAGGCTAACTCCATGCCTGTCTGCTATTTAAAAAAAATATTTTGCTGTGTTTGCATAATTACAGCAAAATGATAAAATAAAAATAATTTTAAATCATTTTTTGCTGTATTTATGCAAACACAGCAAAGATAAAAAAAATTAAAGAAAGACAGGCATGGAGTTAGCCTTCTTTGGAGTTGCAAAGGGGAAGGGGATGAAGGAGAATAATGTCCCATGCTGCCATGTGACTGCTGCAATGCCAGCATTGAAGAAAGAAACTTATCACACTAGAAGAGTTTTCAAAGCAGAGCAGTGCTGGGAAAGAAGAAAGGTGGCGATGCTCAATGTTTTCAATGTGGTATGTTATTTGTTTCCTTTCGTTATGCTATTGCCACAGCAAAACAGCCTCATGTAATAATCTCCTATGACACTAAAAGAATAACAAAGATAAAAACCTGGTCATGCCTAAAAGAAAGATGTCCATTGAATGTGAAGTCAAAGGCTTTCATGGCTGGCATCCATAGGTCTTTTGTAGGAATTTTTTTTTGGGGGGGGGCTGTGAGGCCGTGTTTTAGAAGAGTTTATTTATGACATTTTGCCTGCATGTGTGGCTGGCATCTTCAGAGAATGGTGGTGTGTGGGTGTGTGGGGTTTATATACTGTGGGTCCCTGTTGAAGAGGATTAGCATGTAAATTTTTGTATTCAGTTGTTGGCTGTTCAGTTCCTAGGGTGGGAGGATATGCGAGGGGGATTCGTGTCTATTTAGCTCATGTTCCATTGTCTGCTGGGAAGCCCCCTGTCCCTGGGTGAAGTTCATTTGCTGTGTTGAGTTTTTATTTTGGTGTTTTTCAGGACTGGTAGCCAAACTTGGTTTACTTTTAGGGTTTCCTCTTTCCTGTTGAAGTAGCCCAGGTGTTTGTGGATTTCAATGGCTTCCCTGAAGTCCAGAAACAACTGGAAATATCAATGAAGGAGAAAGCAAAGGATTTTGATTAACAAAAGAGAAAGAGAGGGAGTTTTGAACAAAAAAAAAAAATCAGCCCTGAAGCCACTACCGATCCCAAAACACAACAAACACTCACCATTTGAAACACTTCTTGCTTGCTATGCAACTTAACAAATGAAAGGAATAAAGATTCAGCTATAAGTTCATGAATGTCATAATATCTCCCTCAGGTAGTTATTAGTAAAACATGCTCTAGAATTAACAACATAGAAAGGAATCAAGCTAGCCTGGAAAAAAGACGGTTAAGAGGTGATATGATAGCCCTGTTTAAGTATTTGAAGGGATGTCACGCTGAGGATGGAGCAGGCTTGTTTTCTGCTGCTCCAGAGACTGGAACACGGAGCAATGGGTGCAAGCTCCAGGAACAGAGATTCCACCTCAACATTAGGAAGAACTTTTTGACAGTAAGAGCTGTTCGGCAGTGGAACGCACTCCCTCGGAGTGTGGTGGGGTCTCCTTCCTTGGAGGTCTTTAAATAGAGGCTGGATGGCCATCTGTCGGGGATGCTTTGATCGTGATTTCCTGCATGGCAGGGGGTTGGACCTCGTGGTCTCTTCCAACTCTGCAATTCTATGATTCTATGATTCTATGATTCTATAATGCCTATTGATATCAACATACTGTCCATGCAATGTCCCCCTGCATCTCATGCTCCCAGACAACTGGTATACAGAAGCATATTGCTTCTTATACTGTAGGTAACACATAGCCATTTTGCCCAATAGCCACTAATGACCCTAATGAATTTATTCAGTCCCTTTATAAAGCTGTCCACATTAATAGCCATCATGGTATATTGTAGCAGTGAATTCCACAGTGTGAAAAAGTGCTTCATTTTATTTGTCCTAAATCTCCAAACATTCAGATTCAGTGCATGATCCCTAGTTTTGATACCATAAGAAGTAAGTAGGTAGAATATGTTCATTTTACCCACTTTTTCTATACTTTTGTTAATTATGAACACCACTCATCATAGCTTCCCTTACATGCCTTTTCTCTATACTAAATAACCCAAGCATTGAAACATTTCCTTTCAGTACACTTCCTTTCTTGATAATTTTGATTGTTATTTTCTGCATTTTTCCAAGTTCTACAATTGGTGCTCTGATCAGTGTTGGGTCCATCTCCTTTCCATCTCCAGATGTCAATCTCCAGATGTCAATCAGATCTAATTCTTTGTTTCCATCTCCAGATGTCAATCAGATCTAATTCTTTCATCATTTTAAAAAATGGCCTGGGTAGTTTCCCCTGGTTTTTCTTTATATTTTTCAGTGATTGTCTATCATTTTTTGGGTCATTCACCCCATTCCAGTCTCCAATCAGCAAAATGTTATCATAATCATATTTGTACTGTGCTAATACCTTTTTCAGGCTACTATAAAAATTTTCTTGTTCTTGTATAGGAGAATATACTCCCACTATGAGTAAATTAAGATCTTGAATCTTTGCATCTATACCAACAAAGGTTCCCTCTTGATCTTTAAAAATTAATTTCGACGATATTCTCTTGTTGACATATATGACCGCCCCCTTTTTTTCCCTTTCATTAGCAGATATAAAACACTGTCCAAGTTTAGGATTTTTCAAATATTTTGTCTTTCTCTTTGATACGCATTTCCTGAAGACAAATAATGTCCTTTTTTGATTTTTCAAGAAAATGAAAGATTTGTCTTCTCTTAAAATCTGTATTCAAACCTTTTGTGTTCCATGTCATTAAACTAGTCTCCATCATCCCATTAATTACTTGTGAGTTTATATCTTTGCCTAATTTAATAGATCTAATCTTCTTCTCTCTCCTCTTCATCCTCTTCCTCCTCCCCTTCTTCCTGTTCACTATCAGATGATGCCCTCTCACCTTGGTTCTCCTCTGATTCTTCTTCTCCCTTCTTACCTAATACTGTTGGTTTTGCCTTTAAGTAGTTTTTCTCCTTTTCTTCCTCCTCTTCATCTTCATCTTTTCCTTCTCGTCTGTCTTCCCTTTGTCCTTTCATTTTATTTTTATTGTCTTCGGACAGTTTTTTACAAAAGTCCTTTGCTTTTTGTAGCGAATTAATTCTGTATCTCTCATAGCGATATGTGAAGGAGACTCCCTTAAGCCTATCCCATCTGTATCCTATTTTCATTCAGAGCTTGCGTTAAAAGTTTATATTCTCTTCTTTTCTTTAGAATTGCGGGTGGGATATCTTTATAAATCTTTATCTCTTTACCTTCTATTACCAAATTTTCATTATAACTTTTCTGTATAATTTGATCTCTTAGCATTGATCTTGTGAAGCATACCAATACATCCCTCGGAATCTTTTTCTCTTTGGCCAGAACTGAATTAATTCTGAACACTTTATCCAAATGAAGCTCTAGTTTCTCTTCAGTCGTCTCCATAAAATTAGGTAAAGGTGAGATTATCCTTTCTGTAAGATCTTCATTCTCTCCTTCTGGAAGACCTCTTATTTTAATGCATTTCTCTCTATATCTAAGTTCATTTATCAGTATCTTACTTTCTTCTTGCTCTTGATCTAGAGATAACTTTTCCATTTTTTCTTCCAATAACTGAGTTTTAGATTTTATTTCTTGAACCTCATTTTTAATTTGTATCACATCTGCCGTCAGTTTATCCAATTTTTTCCAAAATTATTCATTTCTTTTTTCAAATCTGCTTTCTTTTCAGCTCTAATTTCTTTCATCTCCTCCCGCACCTCCTGTCTCATCTTCTTCCTTTCCTTTTTCATTTCTTCAATTAATATTGAGCTTAAGTCTGCAGGGCTACTACCTTCCGTAGATGGTCTCCTCTGTAAGACCAGCTGTGTTTCAGCTTGCATATTCCTCCTAGTTCCCGTTGCCATATTGTTAAATTGGAAATAGCTTATTGGTAATAGCTTCTTTCTGCTTTAATTCTATTCTACTAAGCGTGTTCAATATGTATTTTTCTTTTCACACTCATTCCCACCTCTCCTTGTTGTTCTCATAAATCTTATCACAGCCTGTCTTTACTTTCTGAGTATCAAAATTTGAATTTCAGAATTTTCCTGCTGTTAATTTTTCAAAGTTTAGATCTGATTTCCTGAATGTATCTAGTCAACTTGCACACTTTCTATTACCTTATCAAGAGGTTGCAATATCAAGAGATTACCACCAGAGGGAAGAAGATTATTCCTATTACATGAAATTTTCTCTTGTTCCCCTCTGTTTACTGTTATTCTCAGAATCTCACGGTCTCTTTAAAACCCCTCAAAGGGTTTAGGAAGCCAGTTTACCTGGATAACTCCAGTAATCAGTAATGCCCAGATACCACAATCCTAACAGACAGAATCAATTACTTAGGTTTCCATAATACTCCAACACTATATTACACAAATAAATCCCACTCTATACCTCATTTATGCAACTCTGTTCTGTAAATCTCTTATATTTCCCAAATCAATTAGCAACCAAAGTGTTTACAGCTGACCTTTATCCCAGAAGCTTTAGTATATCATAGCCCAATCTTTTATTCCAAAAGCTTCAGTATGTCATAACCCAATCCTTTAAGGCCATCAGTCACTCAAATCTTTAGCCTATCAATTAAACTATATAGTATTATGTCCCTTTCAATCACACGTGTCAGACTTTACACTTCACCACTTCTCACTGTCTCTCTTTCTGGCAGGCTCCCAGCTGTTTCCCCTCTCCTTGAAGCAGGCACACGCTCTTGCCCTACCCCACTGCTTTTCCTTCTCTCTCTCTCTCTCTCTCTTAGTCGCTCTCCTCCTCACTGTCTCTCTTTCTGGAAGGCTCCCAGCTAAATCTCCTCACCTTGTTACCTCCACAGATCGTATTTTTATTACTGCTTCTTGAGGCTTTTCTCTGAAAGTCCCAGTAGCAAAAAGTCTTGTCAGAAAATAAAGTATATTGCATACAACTCAGGTAGCTTACTTCAGCAAAATGTCCTTTCCTTAAAAAAAAAAAAAATTGGTGTCGCTCTGGCTGTCTGGTGGGCGGTCTTGACTTGTTCCACAGCTCTTCGGCCCCCTCACCCTACTAGCTCACCCGGCCCTTTAGGGACGAGCCTGCTAGGGCTGGAAATGGACCCCCAACAAGCCTCGCTAGCCCGTCTTTACTGTGGGGAAAGCTGCCAAATCCAAATTCTCTGAAAGTTGTTGTTCCACATTGCTTAATTGGATTAGGAAACCAAGTAAAGACAGTTGGGATGAAGCAGAGCTATCGCTACTCCCAACCAGGCGCAACGCCGTCACGCCGGAAGTTTTCGAAAGGGCCCCTGTAGAGTTTTATACAGTATTCCATTAGAAGGTGGATCAGTCTGTTCCTCAGTCTGACTTATACATCCTTGGAGATTTCACAGAAATGAAATTTAGAGGATTCTTTCCCCCTCATTATCCTAATCTTAAAAACCTAACTGAAGGTTTGTCCGGGGTCCAGCTTTGATAGTAGACTGCTTTATCTCAAGAAGCTGCTGAACTGATGCAAGGGGACCTAATTCTTACAGTATCAAAATCTTTATTCAGTTTAAAACATGTTCCAGACAAACAAACCCACACACAAGACAATTATACACAACAACAATTATACACAACAACATAAAATAAACATATTATATTCCCCCATCCTTTTCCCCGTCCCCCCATAAAATTGACTTCCCACCTTTCTTTACCTACTTTCTAGCGATTCTATTTCCCCCTTTCTATCATTCAAATTGTTCTATCCCTTTTTATACTTTTAATTCTTATTTACTTTTAACTAATCACATCATTCTAACATATATCTTATCACAAGTTTTAGTTCATCTGTCTCAAATCACCTTTTACCTTACCCTAAGACTTATATTCTACAATCTAATGTCAATAACCATAGTTTGTAATATCAATAACCATATTTGTGAAATAATACAACAAAATTATAAATTAAGTAATACATTAGATATCAATATTTAATTAAGATTTATTACTAATATTTAATTAACTACTAATATTTCAGTGAGTTTATATTTTATATTTTATATATCAAATCCCATAACACTGATTTCTCCCTTTTCTTTTCCCCCCACATACTTTATAAATGGTTCCCAGGTTTTTTTATAGGTCTTAATTGATTTGTTTCTCACTAAATTTGAGAGCTTATCCATTAACACAAAATCCATCACTTTTTCTATCCAATCTTGATAGGTCGGAATTTCATTTGTTTTCCACCTCCTTGCATAGACCAACCGTGCTCCTGTGATTAAATAACAAAGTAGATTCTTGTGTTTTTTCTCCATATTATCCTTTAATAATAATAATAAAAATAAAATTTATTTATACCCCGCCCCTCTGTTAAAACAATCTGGGCAGCTTACAAAAATTAAAATACAATACAGATAAAATCCCCAAACACCCCCCACCCCACCCTCCCCCATAAAAAAGTATTAAACAATTATAAATTAAAACCAACTGATCAAAAAAAAACAATTAAAAACAATAAATACAATAAATACTATAAATGGCCAGCGGACTAAAAGAAGCCAGGATCCCCTGAGGCCGGGATCTAATTAGGAAAGGCCTGCCGAAAGAGATCCAACTTTAGTGCTTTTTTAAAGCTACTCAGGGTTGTTATCTGACGGATCTCGTTCGGCAGGTCATTCCATAATTTGGGGGCGATTACCGAAAAGGCCCTCTGGGAGGTTGCAGACAGCCTAGATTTTTGTGGCTGAAGCAAATTCCTCCCAGAGGACCAGAGTGCACGGAGAGGATTGTATGGGAGGAGGCGGTTCCAGAGATAAGTTGGACCCAAGCCATTTAGGGCTTTAAAGGTAATAACCAACACCTTATACTGGGCCCGGAAACTGATAGGCAGCCAGTGGAGAGAACTTAACACTGGAGTTATATGGTCTCTCCGAGATCTTCCTGAGACCACTCTGGCTGCCATATTTTGTACCAAGGGAAGTTTCCGGACGAAGCATGAGGGCAGCCCCATGTAGAGCGCATTGCAGAAATCTAGACGAGAGGTTACCAGCACGTGCACCACAGTCTCGAGGTCCTTTACTTCCAGGAAATGGCGCAGCTGGCGTATCAGCCAAAGCTGATAACAGGCGCTCCTGAATGTCGCATTCACCTGACTCGTCATCTGAAGCGATGAATCAAGGAGCACCCCCAGACTGCGAACACAGTCCTTAATGGAGAGCGTGACCCCATCCAGGACTGGAGGTTGCAACCCAACTCCTGGTTTCGGGGCCGCTACCGTGAGCACCTCCGTTTTGTCTGGATTTAATCTCAATCTGTTTTTCCTCATCCAGCCCATTACTGCTTTAAGACAGTCATTAAGAGGAGAGACACCATCGGAATTCGAGGCCGACGATCGGGACAAGGAGAAATAGATCTGGATGTCATCAGCGTACTGATAACACCCAGCAACATAACTCCGAATAATCTCACCCAGCAGCTTCATATAGATGTTAAACAGCATCGGGGACAGGATGGCGCCCTGCGGAACACCACAAGTAAGCTCCTTTCTGCTGGAGCAACTGTCCCCGAGCAACACTCTCTGGGACCTGCCCGAGAGGAAGGACCGGAACCACTGGAGCGCAGTGCCTCCGATTCCTAACCCTCCCAGGCGATCCAAAAGGATGCTATGATCTATCGTATCAAAAGCCGCTGAGATGTCCAAAAGCACCAACAGGGTCACGCTACCCCTGTCGATGCTTAGACGCAGGTTGTCGGTTAAAGCAACCATGGCAGTCTCAACTCCAAATCCCGTCCTGAAGCCAGTTTGAAATGGGTCTAGATAATCGGTTTCATCCAAGACCACTTGGAGTTGAAGCGCAACTGCCCTCTCAATCACTTTGCTCAAGAATGGTAACATAGAAACCGGCCTATAGTTGTTCATGTCCAGGGGGTCAAGGGAAGATTTTTTCAGGGGCGGCCTAACGGCTGCTTCCTTTAAACAAGATGGAACACACCCTTCTCTGAGGGATGCATTGATGATGTCCTTAAGGAACACCATCAAGGCAGTCCCCCCCTGGATGGCCAGCCATGAAGGGCAAGGATCGAGCGGGCAGGTCGTCTTCTTCACCCTACCAAGTAGCTTGTCCACGTCCTCGGTACTCATAGATTGAAATTCATCCAGTAAACTTACATCAACGGAGTTGCTGGACACCTCGTCAATTGTTTCTGTCAAATTACTGGCATCTAAGTCGGCTCTTATCTGAGAGATTTTATCTGCAAAGAAATTGTTAAATGTGTCACAGCAGGCTGTCGTTGGGTTAAGAAACGGGTTCTGCGCAGGAATAACCTGCGTCAACTCCCTTACCACCCTAAACAGCTCTGCTGGACGGGACTCTGCAGACGCAATACGTGCAGAGAAGAAGGATCTCTGCGCTGCATGTATTGCCTCTCGAGAGGACCAAAGAAAGTTCCTATGATGAGTCTTGTCAGATAAGAGTCGTGTTTTCCGCTAGTTGCGCTCTAGTCGTTGTCCAACCCGCTTCATTTTCCTAAGCTCTGTTGTATACCATGGCTTACGGTTTGGAGCGGGTTGGAAAGGACGCTTGGGAGCGATCGTGTCAATAGCCTTGGTAAGGTCGGTGTTCCAGGTATTAACCAAAGCTTCATAGAATCATAGAATTACAGAGTTGGAAGAGACCATGAGGGCCATCCAGTCCAACCCCCCTGCCACGCAGGAAATCACAATCAAAGCATCCCCGACAGATGGCCATCCAGCCTCTGTTTAAAGACCTCCAAGGAAGGAGACCCCACCACGCTCCGAGGGAGTGTGTTCCACTGCCGAACAGCTCTTACTGTCAAAAAGTTCCTCCTCATGTTGAGGTGGAATCTCTGTTCCTGGAGCTTGCACCCATTGCTCCGTGTTCCAGTCTCTGGAGCAGCAGAAAACAAGTCCGCTCCATCCTCAGTGTGACATCCCTTCAAATACTTAAACAGGGCTATCATATCGCCTCTAAACCGTCTTTTTTCCAGGCTAAACATAACCTGCGTCTAAGCATCGACAGGGGTAGCGTGACCCTGTTGGTGCTTTTGGACATCTCAGCGGCTTTTGATACGATAGATCATAGCTTCGACAAGGTCACCGGCGTTACCAACCATTAAACCCTCCAAGGCTTTCTGGAATCCTCTTGGTTCCATTAGCCTTCGAGGGCGGACCATTTTAATGGGTCCACCACCACCCGGTGGGGCGGGAAGAGACTCTTAGTTCAGTCTTGACCAGGAAATGATCCGTCCATGACAATGTGGTGGTTTTTATAACCTCCGCCCACGGATATTCCTGCTCCGTACTAAAGACCGCATCGAGGGTATGACCTGCACAATGTGTGGGCCCGACGACCATTTGGGATAGGCCCATGTTTGTCATGGTTTCCATGAACTCCCGAGCCGCACCAGTCAGATTTGTCAAGCTGGTCTCGAGTGGAATGTTGAAGTCACCCAAAACTAAAAGTCTGGGTGACTCCAACAGCAGCTCTGAGACCAGCTGTGTCAGCTCGGTTAGGGAGTCTGCTAGACAATGGGGTGGTCGGTATACTAGCAGAATCCCCAAACTATCCCTGGTCCTCAGGCTAAGGTACATACACTCAAAATGGACTGTGTTTCGGACAGGTATCCTGGTCAAGGTCAGATTGTTCTTATAAACCAGAGCCACTCTGCCCCCCTGCCCACATCCCCTCACCTGCTCACTGACAGAATACCCGGCTGGGAGGGCCTGTGCCCAGGTGACAGCGCTATCCTCTCCCAGCCAGGTTTCTGTGAAGCAAGCCAGGTCGGCCTCCTTTGTATTAATCATATTCAATAAATATAATTCAGGTCTTTTCTTGAATTTATATCCCAAAATTTCTCCTATCCATTTATTAATCTTAAACCAAAAATTTTCTAACCCTTTTACATTTCCACCATAAGTGGAAGAAGGTGCCTACTTGTTTTTGACATTTCCAGCATCTATCATCTATATCCTTGTATATTTTAGCCAATTTTAGGAGAGACATGTACCACTTGAACATCATTTTGTTAAAAAATTCCTTAAGATAGTAAGAACATGTAAACTTCAAACCCTGGTTCCAGACTCTTTCCCATTGGTCTAAGTGTATTTGCTGTCCTATATTTTGTGCCCATTCTATCATGCAATGTTTTATTTGTTCCTCCTCCAAATTAAATTTTAGTAATAATCCATACATTTTACTAATCTTGTGTGTGTTATCCGAACACAATACTTCGAACTCTGATTTCTCATTTTCATATTGAAACACTTTTAAATCCTCTTTAGCTCTTTCTTTCAATTGATAATAATTTAGCCAGTAGGTTTTAATTCCTTCTTCCTCTAATTTTGATCTATCCTTGATCTTCCACTCTCCCTCCCTTTTTTCTAAAATATCCCTATATTTTACCTAATTCTTTAATCTTAATTCTCACTTACAGGAAGCCTCCTGTGGGGATACACATCCTGGTAATTTCAGAGCTGGTCTTCTTTTATATTTATTCCATACTTTTATTAGTGATATTCTAATGATATGTTTTTTTAAAATTCTGCATTCTTTTTAATTTTCCCGTACCAATTTAGTTATTTCCTTTTGCCACTTTATAAATGTATGGTTTAGTATAGTGATTGGTAGTGTTTGAAATAGATACAATAGTATTGGCAGGACATTCATTTTGATTACTGAGATTTTTCCCATTACTGTTAAAGTAATGCTTTTCCATCTATTTAAATCTCTACTAATTTCTTTCCATACTGTTTTATAATTGTTCTTAAATAAATTCAAATTCTTTTCTGTAATATTCACTCTGAGATATTTAACCATCTTTGTTATTTCAAAGCCTGACTTCTTTTGTAGTTCTTTGTCTATTTTATCCAAGTTTTTTACAAATATTTTTGTTTTATCTCTATTAATTCTAAGACCTGCATACTTTCCGAATTCTTCAATTTTTTGCAATACTGGCTCTATGCTTTTTAAAGGATTTTCTACTGTTATGACCAGATCATCCGCAAAAGCTTTTAATTTATGTTCTTTTCCAATTTTAATTCCCCTAATCTCCTTTTCTTTTCTTATTTCCAAATTTGAGACCTCCCTGTCTTGTACCCTTTCAAATTCTTATTTCCTCTGTTGGTTGACCATTAATTATTAACTTTGCCTTTTGACTAGAATATATTGCTTGAATCCAATCTCTGAATTTCTCTCCTATTTCAAATTCCTTTAACATTTCTAGTAGAAATTTCCAATTTAATTTATCAAAAGCTTTCTCTGCATCCAAAAATATAAGTGCCCCTTTGATTTCATTGTGATAATTTAAATACTCCAAAATATTTATTACTGATTTGGTATTATCTCTAATTTGTCTTTTGGGAAGAAAGCCATTTTTATCTTTATGAATATATGTTTGCAGAATTGATTTTAATCTATTTGATAATATTATTGCAAATATTTTATAGTCTTCATTCACGAGTGAGATTGGCCTATGTTTCCTATTAGATTTGGATCTTTATTTTCTTTCAGTAGAAACACTATTTTTGCTTCTTTCCAACTGTTTGGAATCTGTTTTGTCTGTGTTATCTCATTCATAGGTTTTTGTAGGGGTTTAACTAGTTCTTCTATAAATTTTTTGTTGTAGAAGACTGATAATGCATCAGGCCCTGGAGTCCTTCCCCTCTTCAAATTCTTAATTGCCTGTATTATTTCTTCTTCAGAAATATCTTCATTCAATTTTTCTCTTTGGGATTCTGTAGATTTTCCTATTTTACATTTTTGGATGTATTCTTTCATTAATTCTTGAGATACTTTTTGTTTTTGGTATATTGATTCAAAATAATTTTTATTTTTTTTATTTCCTTTTCATTTGCTATTTATTTTCCACTTTCAATTTTAATATCATTCTTCTCAATCTTTCTTTCCTTAATTTATATGCTAGCCACCTACCAGGTTTGTTTGCATACTCAAAGTTTTTGTGCCTCATAAAACCCAATTTCCTTTTCATATCTCCACCATTATAATCTCTAATTGTTTCTGTAGTGAGTTAATTTGTTTCCTAATTTTTTTTACTTGTAGGGGAATTTAATAATTCTTTCTCTGTGTGCTAAATTTCTTCCATTAGATTTTCCATTTTTCCATTCTTTTCCTTCTCCAATTCTTATATAATTTGATAAAGAATCCCCTGATCACTTCCTTACTGGCATTCCATACCATATGATTATTTACTTCCCCATTAAAGTTTATCTCAAAATATTCTTGTAATACTTTTTTCCCTTCCTTTATTATGTCTTCCCTTTCTAACAAGAGTTCATTTAGCCTCCATGTTCTTACATAATTCATATTATCCAATGTTACTAAAACCGGGTTATGATCCGAGGTAGATTTTGATAAAATTTCTACTTTCCTGACCTCTTTTGCCCTATTATTCAATATCCAAATCATGTCTATCCTAGACAGCGAGTTATGTCTGTCCGAAAAAGTGTATTCTCTTTTTTGTCCTTCTTTGTGTCTGCAGATATCCACTAACTGTTGCTCTTCTGTAATCTCAAAAAAATTCCTTAGCTAATTTACCCTGGTTTTTCTTTATTTTTTTGTCCTTAAATATCTGTCTAATTCCGGCTCTGGAACCCCATTAAAGTCTCCCAGAATACACCAGCTTTCATAGACCAAACAAGATAAAATCCCCCTTAATTCTTTAAAAAATGTATGCCTTTCATTTATTGGTGTATATATACCTATTATCACCATTTCCCCCTATTTAACCCAGGTTCCACTATCACAAATCTTCCTCTTTTGTCAATCTGAATTAAATTTGGTTTTAAATCTTCTTTAATATATAGGACCACTCCTTTTTTTTCGATTACCTGATGCCGGAAATTCTTTCCCTAATTATTTTGCTCTAATAAATACATTTGATTTTTCTTTATTTGGGTTTCCTGTAAGCATATCACATCTAAGTTGCTCTTTTTAAGGAAGTGGAAGACTAATTTTCTTTTTCTTTCAGCATTCAGTCCTTTTACGTTCCATGTCAAAATTCTTTTCCCAGATATAAATTTTCACAATTTCCCCACTACACCAACTCTTCTTAATCTACCCTTCCCCTCCTCCCTTTCCCTCCCCCCTCTCCCTTTCCCTCCCCCTCCCTCCCCCTTTCCCTTCTTTGGGGTCTTTTTTCTTTTTCTTCTTTCTTTTAGTCTGAAATACTCAAGTCCAATAGACTTTGCTCCCCCTTACTTTTCTTTTTCACTTTATCCTTTCTCGGCTTCTTTACTTTCTCTGTATCCAGGTATTCCTCGTTTTCGCTTACATCTGTTCGAGGCCCATCACTGTTCTCTTCCTCCTTCTTTTCTTTCTCCCTTGTCATTCTGAAAGCTCTTTTATTTTTCTTAATTAAGTCTTTAGCTTTCTCTATAGAATCTATTTTATATCTTTCTTTTTTATATGTAAAGTTAACACCCTCTAATTTCTCCCAACTAAATATACTTTTCTCCTTTTTTTAGAACCTCCACAAGGAAACTGTAGTCTTTTCTTTTCCGTAAAATCCTTGTTGGAATCTCCTTCATCAAAATCAACAGCTTTCCATTGTATGTTATCCCTTTCTTATAGCATATTTCTAAAATATGGTCTCTAGTAAGTTTCTTGGTGCATTGAATGATTATGTCTCTAGGAAGACTTGTTTTTCTTGTGTAAAATGAGTTCAATCTGTACACGTGGTCCAATGCCCAGTCCAATTGTGCTTCCGACCAATCCAATTTTTTCCCCATCAAATCTATCACTTTAGCTTTCGTATTCTCATTTGTTTGTTCTTTGAGTCCTTGCAGCCGGATCCATGATTCCTTTTCTCTTACTTCATTCAGTGCTAATTGGTCTCTCTGTTTTTCCAATTCTAGGTTTAATTTTTCATCCTCCTTTTTCAATAATTGGATATCTTCTCTTTGTTCTGTCACTTCATTTTTAATTTGGGATAGCAAATTGTGCATCACATTAAACTTTGTGTTGATATCATCCAAATATACACCAGTTTCCTTTCTAAATTGCCGAATTTCCTCAATAAATTTTACCATGTATAGTGGGACATTTTCTTCTGTCGAGCCTCTTCTATTCTGTGGAATTTGAAATTCTTGTCCTTTATTTCTGTGCCTTGTGCCTAAAGCCATATTTTCCTTTATCCTCCTTCTATCTTCCTCTTCCAATTCCCAGTCTCTTCTTTTTCCTTCCTCTCTCCTACTTTTTCGCCTTTCTTCCTTCTTCCTCCTCTTCTAAGTCCTGGGTTCTATCTTCCTTTATCTTTACTTCGTTTGATTTCTCTATCTTTCTTTAAATCTTTCATTTATCTTCTTGTTTTATTATTCTATTTCTTCTATTTCTCTTCTTCAGTGTTTTGAAAATCACTCCAAATGTAATTAATCGTAGTATTATAATGTAAAAAAAGAAAAAAAGAAAAAGAAAAGGGGGAGGAGAAAGGAAAAAGAAAAAGAGAGAGGGGGGGGAATGAAAATTTCCCAAAATCCAAGATCCAAAAAAATCCAAAAACTCACCTCCTCTAATCCCAAAACCTCCAAATCTCAAAAATTCAAAGACTCAAAAAAAGGGGGGAGGATAGAGGGGTTGTCAAATAGAGGGAATTATAAGGCACAGGCACAGGCCCTTTAATTTCCACAATCCCTTTCCTAGCAGCTAGTCAGTGTTTTCAAAGGCATTCCTCCATTGAATAGTCAAAACAACCTAGGCTCTTTAGGCTAGTCTTGCCTAAAGTATTCCACAGTACTCAAAATGTGTCCTCCTCGAACAGTAATCAAAGTCTACCCTCCTTCTATTTAAATTGTATGTATTATATATATATTCAGCAAGAAAAAAAGCACAAAAAAATCCAAATACACAAAAATACAAGAGGAGGCACACAAAGGAAAAAAAAGAACAGAAAAAACACTAATAATAAGCACAAAAAGAAAAACAAAACCCTAAAAAGACATAAGTATCAATTTCTATTCCAAGAAAGAAAGAAAAATAAAAATAAAAAATAAACCAATTATAGATGAAAAAGTAATGAATTTAAGTGAATGTAGTCAAGCAAAGGCAAAAATCTACCACTCACATGCAAGACTAAAAAAAAAGAAAATAATAATAATAATAAAATAATAAAAAGAGGAGAAAAAGTATCTATGAAAATACCAATCTAGCTCAATATAAAATCAAAAGGTTAACCTTCAAAAACATTCAAACTATGGAATACCTAAAAAATACTACTGATAAAAAGAATCATACATATGTATAGCAATGTTCTAAGAGAGGGATGACCCAAAGCTTCAGAGGGTAAGGTTAGTAGGCAAAGGATAGGCTCCCCAATTGAGTTATTTCACCTCAGTTTCCCTTTTCTTGGGAGGTCTGGTGGCTTGTCAGCGGAGCTATCTTTAAACAGCTGCTATGGCCATTTTCTCCCTGCTGCCCTGCGAATGGTTGCTGCTTCAGCTGACGATCAGCTGGTGATTGCGATTTTAGCTTCCTCACCAGTTCAGCGGGTTTTGCAGCCACACCAGGGACCCCTTCACCTCGGGGTCACCTTGGAGGGGTTTTTTATCTTGCTGATTCCCCCAACAGCTGTTTTATATCAATTTAAGGAGCCAGGGCTCTGTTCGTGCGCTCCCTGCCCGCTCCGTTCCCAGATCCGGAAGCCTGACAAGGGGGCCTAATGCTAATTGTATATCAGGATACATTCAAATCTGCTGCATAACCCTAATAGATGCCAAACCCACACTATAAAGGGGTTCTCAGTTTGGAATATGAATTCAAATGGTGTGGAATTTTGCCCATATTGAATTTAGTCTATTACTTGCTATTTTAAAATGACATTATCTTTTGTAATGAAATAAACTTACTAGTAATCTCTTGCTGTTTGAATGTACAACCATTTCACATTCTCAATAGAAAGGACAAATGTGGCCAAGAAGGGGAGGCAGAAAGGCAGTGCTATCAAGAAAGGTATAAGTTGAAACATAAACAAAGAAACTCCTCATACTGTGTGAACTAACAGAGGAAATAGATTTATTTGGAAGCTTTCATCTTTTGCCCAAAGTACAGTAGGTACTAAGTCAGAGCTATGAGCAGTAGGAAGAAATTGGCAATTGCATTTTTCATCTTTTTCTAAGAAATGAGGAGCTGAGACAACTGTGAGAGAACAGAAACCACAGGGAGCTAAGGAGGAAGGACAAAAGAAAGAGGTTTTTTTTAAAACTTTGCAAATACTACACAATATTGTACTGCAAATTAAAATCTATAGCAAAAATCTAGAGCTCACGTGTATGCTTTTCTCATTAAATGCCTATTAATTGGGTTAAGGTAAAACTGGGATGATGGCAGGATGTATACTGTAAATGGTGTTTTGTTGCCATTGCGTGACATGCAATCTCAATTTCCCACGTGATTGTTCTCTTGTGAGAACAGACACCCCCCGGATCTTAAAGAATGGTAGATCCGGGGGAGGTGTTTTAATGATGGGCATGGAGACGAGCGCAGGGGTTGGCCAGGGCGTGGCTGCGCCCTGGCTAGGAGGAGACAGGGGCGGGCCTGAGGCTGGGGCTATTTTACCCTTTGCCGCCCCTGGCTTCCTCCTCTTTTCCACTGGATTGAAGAAGGGAGAACATCTGGAACTGGAGGAAGAGCTAAGTCCACTGGGCTGTTTGAGCAGCAGCCCAGCAGTTGTGTGATTGTTTGATTGCTTGCAGTTGTGTGATTTCTGATTGAGTTGATGTCTGGTTGATTTCTGATTGAGTGTGATTGATAGGCTTTATTGCTTCGGTCTTTCCTTTGTTTCCTTTGTTCTCCCTCTGCCACGTGGCTTCCCCCCCCCTTTTTTTGTTTCGGTTTAAATTGGTTGTTTGGTGATAGAAATTGCTTGGATTAATTGGTTGGTTTATTGTGCTTTTTTAGTGCTTTTTTGTGAGTTTGGTGACCCCACTTTGGTCTTTCCTTTGTTTCCTTTGTTCTTCCTCTGCCACGTGGCTTCCCCCCCCCCTTTGTTCCGGATTGGGCTGGTTGTTTGGTGATAGATTGATTGATTTTAGTTGATTGATTTAATTGATTTGGATTTGCTTGGATTAATTTGTTGGTTTATTGTGATTTTTTGGTGCTTTTTTGTGGGTTTTTGTGGGTTTGTGAGAACAGCCAGGATTTGTTTTCCAGGAAGTGAATGGGGCCCTGTGAGAGTTCCATCTGGACTGCCAGAGGAGAGGGGAGCACTTTTTACAGTGGGATCAAGGTACATCTGGAAAAAAAAAATCTTTTAAAACATTACAGGGATGGGAGTGGGGCGGGAGAGGAGATAGCAAGATGGGGACACTATTTTTGTCCCTGTCTGATAAACTCCTGAATATATAAATGATGACAATTCCAGAATAAGTTCTACTGTAAAAGCACCCGTTGAATTGCTTTTTGTGGTAGTTAATAATTTTCAAGCTAATCTTCAAAAACATGGAGAAGGCACATTGAATTTGAATATGAAAAGTGAGACCTGCAAGTTCTTGCATATAGTAATAGATTCTCAGTGAGAGAAACAACTGTATTCCACATCTTTACCCCTTGGCAAAATACATATTAACAAGAAGCAAAAGATATGGAGTCTAACTGGTTTACATAATGGAATGGAATGGAATGTTTACGCATCAAATGTTTACCTTGGACTTTCATGTATCAAATTAAGTTTTTTAAAAGAGATTAAAGTAGAAAAATGCTCAAAAGAGTTTCCATTATAGTCTTCAAATGTTATCAAGAACTAGTAATTTGTCCATCTAATGTCTTATTTGCATATAATAACATTTTTCAGATAAAGTTCTGAGCTTATTTATGAACTTGACATGATGTCAGCTATCTTTGTTTTTCTTGGCATGTTATGCTTAACACTGGCTACTAGTTCATTTTCTTTACTGTACATTCTATTGGATGGTTCCCCCACCATTTTATTTGGAATGTTCTATAGATTTTCTTCTGTCCATTTGGAATCTTGTTTTATACCATCTCAGTCTCTGAAAGAGCTTACCCACCAAGCCACCACTAGCCCCAAACCTGTCCCTTAAATTATGTTTACATTTACAAGTATATTTAGATTTGTAATGGAGACAGCAACAAACCCTGATTGGATTACCAAAGGGCGGTATATAAATAATTTTTTTTATTATTATTATTATTATTAAACTCACATCCAAGACTGGAGCTCTGGTAATTTTGCTAGTAGCTATAATGCAGGAGCGGGCAACTGTGAGAGGCACTGGGGTAGCACTGGCCACCCCAGGCAGCCTCAGAGGACCACACTTTCTATAACAAAAATATTTTTTTCATCCTAAATGCCCTCTGGGGCTGTGGGGGCATTTTTGCTATGTTTCCCTTCCCGGGGACATTTTAGGTCCAGTAGTGGCCTTTATAACAACTGGAAGTGACTTCTGGTGCTGGAGTGACTAGAGGCCACTGCCTGTACTCTTCCTGTTTTTTTTTTTTAAGTTTCTCCAGGCCTAAAATAGGCTGGGGGGGGGGCAAAATATGACCAAAAATGTTCTCATGCCCCTAGAGGGCAGATGGTGAAAAATGAAAAAAAAATCATTTTAGTTCTGTGGGTCTGGGGGCAACAAAAATGGCCCATGGACTGCACTTGGCTACCCCTGCTCCAATAGTTATTGCTCAAGCTAAGTGATTTAGTAATGTTTACTTTGGGGGGGTGGGGGTGGGAGGGAAGAATATTTATTAACTCTTTTGAGTCATTAAACTCACATGAAGATCAACTGCTCAGCTGACCAAATGTTTATGTCCACTTGATTTCTGGAGGTTTTGGGAATAGAAAAACAATCATCTTTCTTTCACACAGAATGGACCTGGAAATGATGCTACTTGATCACATCACATAATTCCCATAAATATTACCAGCTCCAGTTTCAATTGTGTGACACAACCTGCACTTGTGTGCTGGTTTAGTGTCTCTTGTATTTAAAGAAATGTTGTTGTTTTAAGAAAGGAGGCCCCTTGGACAACTTCGGAAATGTGCATGAAATCAAATGACTTCTTCACTTGATGTTGAAATTCACAACAGTAGGACCCCTGTATCCACTGGGGATTTGTTCTGGGGGGCCATGGATACCAAAAACGGTGAATAATAGTGAACACCATTGAAAACAATGGGACTTCCTGTTTAAAAAGCCAAAGAGTTGCCTTGGAGGACCTAGAAAATGGCTAGAGAGCACACATTTTTTAGGAAGACTCTATGGTAGATGTGCTGTTTTGTGTCCCATGGATAATTGAATCAGTGAATAATGAATGAGTGGAAACAGATCTCCTACTGTATTACTGAATCCTCCTCTACACAGACTTGTTGGAAAGAACAATCCAATGATGGCGTGGGGAAAACTTTGGTCAACCCTAGTTTGAACCCTCCAATAATCATTTCCAGGTATACATACTCCTCATTTGGATTTGTTCTCTTATTTGGTTCTTGTCATCCCTTGTCCATATGTAAAGCTCGCTCTTCTTCTTGTTGGCTTCAGAAAGTGGGATAGTTGAATATAATAATCTAAATTCAATTGTTTGCTCCATCTAAAGCAGACCTGTTGAATCAATGGCAACTTGTGAAATTAATACTTATGTAAATTCCATTAATTCAGTGGATCTACTTTAATTGACACTAACACTCGGATTTAGGGGGTTGTCCACAAGGTAAAAATATGCTCAGAAAACGAGCTGTCTTAATGGAATCCCACATTGTCTCATCGTATTGTGATGGAGAGGGGCCAAAAAGAGGAAAAACTAAGTGAGAAAAGCATTCATGCTTTTCCTGACTTTTTTTAAAAGCTCCAGTGATATGTGCATTTTTGCTCATTAAGACAGTTGATTCAACACAAATTGCTTCCCCATGCAGGATAAAGTGCAAACCTAATTGGCTGGACACTCACAGGGTGAGAGGCTGGGTTACAGGGCAAGCACCCCCTGCTGCCATGTTGGATTTTCACCTTACCGAGTGATTTCTAAAGAGATAAAATGGAGGTTAAAATGCTACCTTTTCCTCTCTTTTTTTGGAAAGGTGGCATATCGCTTGTGTGCACCATATAAATAGGGCTTTTTAAAAAAATCAGTGGCAACATATTTAAAAACAGGAGTAATCAACTCATGGCTGCTGTCTCAGCTATAGGCATGCAAAGTTTATGGGGGCTGTAAAACCATTAACACAGGTCCCAGCTACTGTGACTTGCTATTACTCTGGAGCTATCTAGCCCTTTTGTGTAGAGAAGCCCATGGTCTCTAATTTCAAGGTGATAAAATGAGAAAGGAAGTGAATTTTGCTATCTGCTGGAATAAAACTCTTTCCTTACATCACAACAAGAAGTCTTAGAGGGAGCTCACAAACACCAAGGCAATTTCAAATAAAGCCAAATCAAGTTCAACCATTACTTACAATTATATTTTAACATGCTGTATGCAGTTTGTTATGCAGTTTGTATGCAGTTTGGAGAGGGGTATTTTAACTTCTCAGCTAGCAATCTCTACTGCCTCACCAGACTACAAACCTCAGGATTCCATTGGATGCAGGCATTGTAACTAAAGTGAAATTAGATGGCTACTGATGGTAGTTAGCAAAATTTCCAGCTGATCCCCTTTTAAACTGGATGGACATCAAACATCTGATCTACACCCTCAAAAAATGTGTGTCACTGCATATAGTTAACTATAGTGATGAAAAGAAAGCAATATCCAAAGCTCTACATGCAGTCCAGATTATGCAGGGAACTTCCATAGAATCAGGATTCTCCTTTAACTTCAATATTTGGAACATCTATATTGCACAAAATGGAGATATTTTTGTAGACTTGCTCTGGCCTCCAAATTTAAGCCAGTGATGAAGCCTGTGTATGCCTGGTGGATCCTAGTGCACATCAGCTCCCTCATACTATTACCTTTTGTCCTGAAGAGATCCTGTGGGGGAATCACCATATTCAAAAGGAGGGGGCAAAAAACTTCATGTTCTGAGTGATACAGCCTTTGCTGTTTCTCAGGATTTTTTAAAAAAATACACAGAAATGCATATCACCACCCATTTGAACAACCAATTCAAATCAGGGCAGATTCTAAAAGTTGAAATATGATTGGTCAGATGTGCATGGGGGTGGGCTTGCTGGCAACCAAATGTCCTGAGCCGCCATTGCTGATTTTCATGGACGTGATCGTTCCCGATTTTAGAGTGGTAAAACTCAAAAACTGGTTTTTTTTAAAGCGAGAGATCATTCTTCCATGTCTTGGATTTAATGAGTGGGGAGAGTGCAATGGCAGGAGCTTTTAGAGAATAATAACATGAGTAATTCACTCGTGGTCACCATCTTTATTCACCATTCATGCTCCATGGGAATTTCAAACATAGATAACTTCCCATACTAGTGATCTTGAGAAAAAAATGTGGAGACAAATTAACACTGCTGCGATGGTGAGTTAACATGCAAAAGTGAGCATTAGATCTCCTTGTATAGATGACCCCCAAGTATTCAAAAAGGAGAGAGTAGTAGTAATGGGAGACTTCAGTCCTCCTGATATTTGTACAAAGTCAGACTCAGCCAAGAATGTAAAGTTCAACAAATTCCTCACCAGCTTTGCAGACAATTTCATTGGGGGAAGGCAAAAAGGGGACAAACCATTTGGACTTTATCCTAACCAATTTAGATGAACTTGTTCTAACCAATTTAGATGGAAGTAGTAGTATCCTTGGGTGGGTGTGACCATGTCTTCTTGAAAGGGAAGGAGAAGCCAAACTTAGCCAGGCACACACTCCAGACTTCAAGAAAGCTGGTTTCTGTAGGCTTAGGAAATACTGGGTGAGATCTCATGGTCAGAAATGCTCAAAGCAAAGGGAGCTCATGATGTATGGATGTTTCTTAAAGTTGAGATACAGAAGCTGCAGTTCCATACATATGGTTCCAACGAGGACAAAAAGAGTTAGTTGTCTAAAAAAAAACCCAGGATGGGTGAACAAATAACTTTCAGATGAGCTGAGATTTAAAAGAGACTTGTATAAGAAATGAACAAGGGGAAAATCCCTAAAGAGCAAATAGCCAATAAATGTAGGGGGAAAGTTAGAAAAGCTGAAGTTTTCTAGACTGAGCCTAGGCTTCCTAGAGAGGCTAAAACAATGAAGGGGGAGGTGGTTTGGTTATGTTTGGAGCATGAGGAAGAACAAGGAAATAGTCATTGCATAGAGAAGGTGATAAAATGATAACAGGGAAAAGACAGAAGCCCAAATGTTCAATATCTTCTTTTCTTAGTCTTCTTCCAAAAGGAAAACAGTGCTCTAGCTGTTGAAAATAGAACAAATGACCCAGTAAGGGGACTGCAGCCTAGAATAAGTAAAGAGTTATTAAAGGAACAGGTACTACTCTAAATACAACTCTTCCTGGAATACAACTCTCTTGGGCCAGATGAATTCCATCCAGGAGAGAAAAATGCAATGTGCAAATATAGGATGGGTGACACCTGGCTTGAGAAGGATATAGGGGTCTTAGCAGAACAGAAGCAAAATATGAGTTAACAGTGTGATGCAGCAGACAAAAAGCCAATAAAAAATTAAGCTGTATCAACAGGAGCATAGTGTCCAGGTCAAGGGAAGTAGCTGTGCCACTCTATTCTGCTTTGGCTAGACCAAGCCTGGAATACTGTGTCCAGTTCTGGGCATCATAATTCAAGAAAGATATTGGCAAACAGGAATGTGTCCAGAGAAGGGCAACTAATATGATCAAAAATCTAGAAATAAAGCCTTATGAGGAACAACTTAGGAGTTGGTTATGCTTAATTTGGAGAAGAGAAGGCTTAGGTGTGACATGGTAGCCATCTTTAGATATCTGAAGGGATGTCATATAGAAGACGGAATGAGCATGGAGGTCTTTAAACAGAATGGAATAGCCAGTTTTCAGAAGTTCTCTGGTTGTGCATTCTTCCATGGCAAGGGGTTGGACTTAATGATCCTTCTGCCTTCTTCCAACTCTAAGATTCTATGATTCTGCGTGTGTAACATCACCAGGGCCTATCCCCTATGATATCACAGGTGTTGTCACTAGGTCTCAAATTTTAGCCCTAACAGCTCAGGGTCTGTGACAGTACTAATCTGGCAACAGTAGCATCTAAGGATGCCGTCTTAAGGTAAGGGGGTTGGAGGATTGACTTGTGTGTTCGTTGGTCAGTCGGTTGGTTGGTTGGCTGCATACCAAAAGATGGCATACTCAACAGAAAATATCTGGAGTCAGAAGAGGTGTATACAGTTCCAAAATTAATCTTTCTCTGTACTGTACGTAATTTAAAGTTATTACAATTTCATGCTAAATGTGAGTATAAAATTGATCCCCAATCCACCCAGTTATAAAAATTAATCAACTATTTCCTTGTTAAATTCATTGCTTCCGCATGGTAGTTTATCTTAAGTTATTACAAAAATAAACTCAAGTGATTCAAATGCATTAAATAAATAAATTTAGGTTTATTCCCATGTATTGAATTCATATATCACATCAATGTTCTAGTCATCCATTTATTAAATTCAGTGTATTATATTGCATTTGTTCTCTTGCTTACATTTTTTAAAAGAGAGAATGTCTCCCTGTTAGTCTCCCAGCAGCAGCACCACTGACAAAAAACAGGAGAAAGAGGGAGCCATGGAGCATCACCAAAAGCATCTCATTTAGCATGTCCAAGAGCATACCTTAGGAGGTCCTCTGAGATTCACTGCTAGAGAGTCTCCTAAGCAGTGTTCTGTCTCAAGCACTTAGAGTGTAGACCTTCCTATAAGCATCCCCCCTCCAACAGCCCCAAGCAAAACAATGTCAAGGTGGGAAGGCAGTGAGGAGTCAGGTAACAATAGCACTCTCAATACTGGCAGCACTCTCAAGCATATTCACCACAATGTAGTGATGTAAATCTTTGTTTATCTCATTCTTGCACATGAGAACCAAACCAAACCAAACCAAAACAAAACAAAAGCACCCTAAAAGAAAACAAAGTTTTTCCATCTTCTGAATTAGATCAGGAGAATTTTTCCACTGTTTTCAATTTTTTTATATATATTTCAGCAGTTTATTCAAACAACATTGAATCAGTGTTTTTTCAGATAATAAAATATTATTTTTGCATTAAAATGTATTATTTGTGCATAAAAATGTAACACAGGATATGTAAAAGGCTCCGTTTGCTCTCACTGATGCACAAAAACAATCTCATGACTTTTTTAAAAAAAGAACTGTCTTGATAAGGGAGAGAATATGTGGAGAATATTCTTTACATCCTTAAAGCAGCAACATTGTTAGCAGTAGCTGTAGCCTTGACAATACTCGATGAGAAAAGTATCAGTATCAGTGATAAGAATATCCACGAAGACAGCAATGTCAGTAGCAAATTCACATCAGTGGAAATGGCAAGCCACAGTATTAATTGTGGCAAAACCAGCCAAAATTGTGGTGGAAGGAACAGTGTCGGTGGCAATAATAGCAGCAATGGAACCCAAAATTCAGTGGACTGTGGATCCCAGAAATTTAATTGTGGCCTAGAAGTTATGGATTGTTGGCCAAAGACCCATTTAGTCCTGCATCCTGCTTCCTACTAGAGGATTGAAGTGTAGGTACTATGCCCAAGCAGACAGATGGAGACTGGAATGGCAAGATAGTGTGTGGGATGTTGGAAACTGAGGAATAGACAAAGAAATGGTACAACAGAAGGAGGTGCATTAGGACAGATCAGGTTATTTGTGAAGAATGGTGGACCATTTTTATCTGGAGATGTCAAGATGCAAAGGTGAGGGATGTCATGCCCTAATGTAGGGGTTACGTGGATTATCAGGGAACAGTAGTCATCTGATGAGAGATAAAGTTTCAACTTTAAGCATTGTTGTTGCGTGCCTTCAAGTTGTTTCTGATTTATGACAATCCTAAAGTGAACCTACTGCTGCATGATTACCATTCTAATCATTCTAATATGTGGATGTGACCTTACCATGCTGTAGTGTTCTATATTGAATCATAGAGTTTATGTGCTTATTTATTTCATTTATATGCTGTATTTCTCCTGGAGTGGGACCCAAGGCAGGTCACAAAAATAATAAATTAAAATCTAACAATAACATTTTATTTTTTAAATGAGGTGTAGTGTGTTTATTAAATTATGTTTAAAGCATCTTTTAGGTCGACCTAAAAATGTATTATCATGCATGTTGTTTATCATGGATGATAGAGTGGATAAGATTAGAGAACAATAGACTGCTTAAATTGGAAGGATTTAATTTAAGGTTCGGGTGGCACGCATATATATGGCATAACAAATCACAAGTACATAAAGAATTTAACCATCATTTTATAAGGAAAGCCATATTGAGGGTATGGCTAAAATACAAAAGAAAACTATGTCCCCAAACCCCTCTATGGCTCTCAAACCACGAAGCCTATTATAAAAAAGAAAACATTTATAAGGATAAATGGCTAACATATAAAGATCTATTGATAAGAACTGAGGTAAACAATGTAAAGAACTATAGAATAAAAACCAGGAGGAATTATGAGACCAATCCATCGGATGCCATTGGTTCTTATACAGACAGTTAAAAGAGAAATTCAAGATAGATCAAAAATTGGAAGGAATAGAAACAGAGAAAACAGAATTTGAAGAATTGATATTTGGCGAAAAAAGGAAGATCATATCGAAAATCTATAAAGTTCTATTAAAACTAAATATTGAACAGGAAGTTATCAAACCATATATGATAACATGGGCACAAAACATTGGACATGAGATTACTCTAAATCAGTGGGGAAAGCTGTGGGGAAAAAGTGTAACATTCACAAGGAGTAATAATTTAAGAGAAAATATATACAAAGTAATGTATAGATGGCACCTGACACCAAGCAGACTAGCTAAGTTATATAAAAATAGCTCAGATCTATGCTGGAGGTGCCATAAAGATAAAGGGACATATTATCACATCTGGTGGAAGTGTAGAAAAGTCAAAAAATTTTGGGGAAAAATACACAAGATACAGTAGAGGAAACAAATTTCCCTTGTGAACCAGAAATCTACCTTTTGAATATACTAGATAAAGTGGACAAAAATATACAAACAAAATATTGGAGAATATTATTATATATGCTCACCGCCGCAAGGTTAATTTTAGCTAAAAGATGGAAAAGTCAAGAAATACCTTCGATGGATGAATGGAAAATGCGATTATATGAGATGTTCAAAATGGACAAGGTAACAATTATAATGGATGAAAGAAAAACTATAGGAGATTTACAGGAGTGGAAAATACTGAACCCACTATGGAAAGCTAAGTGCAGGGAAGTAGCGAAAATAGATTCATAATAATGGGGGGGGGAGAGAAAAAAAGAGAGAAAACAAATTAAGATATTGTTAGAAAATAAGAATCAATAAGGAAACAGAGGGAAAAGTTTGGGGAAAGTCAAGATCAAGAGAAAAAACATGTAGTAAATCTATGGGATACATTAAATAGAAAAGGAGGTAAATGTGAAATGTGGAGAATGTTTAGTGTTTTATGTTATGTCAATTTTTTCATTGTCAATGTTTTGGTTGTTGTATTGTTTGTTTATTGAACATTATGTATTTTATGGAAGAAATAATGAATATTTTTTTAAAAAAATTATGTTTTAACCATCTTTTAATGTTGTTTTTACCTAGTTTTAATTCGTTTTTTTTTTAAAACAGAAATTTAGTTTAATTGTATTTTAACTTTTGTATTAAGAGTTTTTAATTGTATTGTGCTTTTAAAATGTTGTACACTGCCTTGGATCCTATGAAAGGTGGGATATAAGGGTTTGTCTATATGAGGCAAAAAATAAGTGTATTGCTCTGCAGTAAAGGTAACTCACAGCAGCTGCAATTTCTCTTAATGTTTTTTGGGGGGATGGGGTTAGGTAGATCGCAGGCATGCAAAGCTATATGTGTTTGGTCCCATGCTGTGGGACTCCTTCCTGCTTCAGAGAGAGCAAGGCAAACCAGCAGCTTTAACAGTCCCATCAATGAAAAGCAATTTGTTACTAACTGCTGCAGCACAGGAGCAGAACGCAATGAGGACGAAATCAACTGAGACTGGGTCCCATTCGTGGGACAGTAACATCCTCCTGGCATTCTGCTAAAGTACTTTTGGCTGCATCTGATAATCTCCATAGTCTGGTGTTTATGAAGATGTGACATGGTTTGATACAGATTATTTTATTGTTTCAAACAACATTTTTTTACAACATATTGTATTTTACAACAACCCTATTATGCTTTTCTTGTTTTAAGGGTGCAAGTGCACCTGAGCATATACATCACATGCACACACAATTATATTCTAAAATCAGTAGGGCAAGCAGATCGGTTATAAACGTGTTCTCTCTCCCATCCATTTATGACTTTAAAAACAGCCCAACATTGATGGTAGCAGAAACAGCATAAAGCATGCGGAAAATGTTCACCTTTCCTTTGGTATAAAATGAACATATGAGATGTGGGTAAAATACTGCTTAAAAAAAATACTTGTTACAACCAGTTTGTGTTCTAAAATCTATTGTTTGCATTTACAAAGGCCCTGCAGGTGTATTATGAGATTGAAAACATTCATAAAAATAATGAAAGAAAGGCTACTACAGTACACCAATGTTTGTTCATTGTTCTTTGTAATATTAGTGCAGTAGCTCTCTTCTCTCCTGTGCTCCACACTTTTTAGCTGGATTGCATTGCTGCCCGTTTCATGTAGCTGTCAAAACTGCCTGAAAACAGGAAACAATAATGCTTATTTTGTCTCTGGATTGCTGACAGCAGTACAACACATACATGCCCATTTACACAAACAGACATCAAGCTGTGTGAAAATACAAACCCCATGAGAATCTTCTTGAAACCTATCTCAGGTCCAGGCAGAATAATGCCCCAGCACATAAGGGCAGTCTATCTATTTCACTCTACTATAATACAATTTTTAGTTATTACTGGACTTTTGTGGAAAGAGAAATTACTCAAAGGTGTCTTCCCTAATTTGTATAATACTGTGCTTGAATGCATGCCTCGCCTGTATATGGAAGTAGGAACATCCTTATCTTTTAATTTCAAAGAATTGTATGCATATATACAGCTTTATCCAATCCAATTAATGTTTTCAGCACTAATGAAAGCTGATTAAAAATATTGAATGTGGATCAGATTTTAATTGGAGTGATCTCTCATGAGATGATTTCTGTGCTGATGATATTGTGTTAAATGGCCCATGGAGGAATTCAGGTAATGACTACAATCTCAGCTCTGTGCATACAATGGGAAAGTCTGTGTTACTGGTTTAGAAAGAAAATAGACTATACATTTATACAACTATGTTTGCCAAAGGTGGCTAGAAGAATCATAGAAGCACATGTTAGTTAATAGCAGGGGTGGGGGAACCTTTGCTCACATGGGAGCTGGATTCCAGTTTGGGAAGTTTCTTAGAGCCACATTCTAGAAGTGGTCAGAGCTACAACCCATCAAGTATAAAAAACACTGCTCAATTTTATGCATGCCAGGAATGGATAATGACTAATGACATATTCCCAATCCCAACATATTCAGAGGCTTTAAATTATATTATGTAAAAGAATACCATTAGTTCATATAATATAATATAGCAATAGCAATAGCACTTACATTTCTATCCTGCTTTATAGTGCTAAGCACTCTCTAAGTGGTTTACAATGTGCTAGCTAATTGCTCCCAACAAGCTGGTTACTCCTTTTACCAACCTATGAAAGGATGGAAGGCTGAGTCAACTTGGAGTCCTGCAGCATTGAACTCACAACATTCTGGCTGCGGTACTGGTATTCAACCACTGTGCCACCAGGGCTCTTATAACATATAATCATTGCATTATAGGCCAGAATGTAATTTAAATTGTTGTTGTTATGTGCCTTCAAGTTGATTCTGACTTATGGTGACCTTATCCTAGGGTTTTCTTGGCAACATCTATTCAGAGGAGGTTTGCTTTTGCCTTCATCTAAGGCTGAGAGAGTGTGCCTTGGCCAAGGTAACTCAATAGGTTAACATGGCCGAGCAATAATTTGAACCCTGATGTCCCAGGGCTCAGTTACATGGCAGTTTTTATTGAGGTAGTTTGCACTTTATTGCAGTTTTGCACCAGTGCTGCATAGTTCACATGATTTACTGCAGTTTCTATTGAGGTAGTTTGCACTTTATTGCAGTTTTGCACCAGTGCTGCATAGTTCACGTGATTTACTGCTAAATCGGTTGATCTGTTTAGTTTTCTACTTTGTAATTCACACAGACAGAGGTGGGGAGCATGGCCCCCCAACCACATCTGGGGGAAGATGCTGAGGAGCTGCGAGGGAGGGAGGGAAAGAGAGCAAGAGAGAGAAAAAATGATGGCACCTTTCCCTCTGATTACCAGAGGAATGCCTGCTAATTTTTATTCCTTTAGCAGGGAATGTCAGATGAGGAGCAATCCCCTGTCAAGCCCCCCTTCCCCTCACCCACTCTGCCCCTCTCTCTCTTCTCACACAGAGAAACAGGATCTCAGCAGGCTGAGAGAATGAATGAACACACACACACAGATGGGAAAAGGCTAACTGGGGATTCCTCAACCCCAGCAGCCAAGCAAGCCAGGACAGCTGGGCAATTGGGATGGGTATAAAACTGGATGGATCTTTTCCATGGCTGGAAACAACAGTGGTTGGATCTTTTCATTTGAGGCTCCTCCATCTCTTGCAAGTTAACCCACTCCTTGGACAGCCCAAACAATCACAGCTGAGCTCTGCTGTGACTGTATCAGTAAGATTGTTGGTAGTTCACATAGCCCTTAGCGAAATGGTAGTTCACACAAAAAACTTGCACAGGCAGCACATAAAGGGAACACATGGTCTTAGATGTGTCTATACTAATGCTCAGAGCATGGGAAATAAGCAAGATGAACTTGAAATCCTAACACAACAAAGCAAATATGATATAATAGGCATTACTGAAACCTGGTGGGACGAGTCTCATGATTGGAATGTAGGAATAGAGGGGTATAACCTTTATAAGAGAAACAGGCCAAACAGGAAAGGAGGAGGAATAGCATTATATGTCAGGGATATTTACACCAGTGAAGAGATCCATGACATCAATACTGGAAGCCAGGTGGAGAGTAGCTGGATAAAAATTAAAGGGGAGAGAAACAACAGGGATGTTATTGTGGGACTCTACTACAGACCCCCAAGTCAGACGGAGGAATTGGATGATGCCTTACTAAAACAGATGACCACACATGCAGAAAGGAGAGATGTGGTAGTGATGGGTGACTTCAACTATCCTGATATTTGCTGGAAATCTAACTCGACCAAAACTTCAAGGTCTAGCAAATTCCTTACTTGGTTGGAAGATAATTTCATTGTCCAAAAGATGGAAGAGGCAACAAGGGGGTCAGCTATTTTAGATCTGATCCTAACCAACAGGAATGACCTGGTTAATCGGGTGCTAGTGGTGGGATCCTTTGGTGAGAGTGATCATGTTCTCCTGGAGTTTGTTATATAATGGAAAGGAAAGCCAGGCCTAGTCAGACATGCATTCTAGACTTTAGGAGATCTGATTTCAATAAACTCAGGGAAATACTGGAGGTGATTCCATGGTCAGGAATACTAAAAGGAAAGGGACCAAGACGGATGGGACTTTGTCAAAAGGGAGATACTGTAGGCACAATTTCAAACAGTACCAATGAGAAAGAAAAATGGGAGGTGTCTCAAGAAACCAGGATGGATGACTAAAGAACTTTCAATGGAGTTAAGTTTTAAATGGAACATGTATAGGAAATGGAAAAAGGGGGAAATCGCCAAAGAAGAATTCAAACAGATAGCGAACACGTGTAGGTGTAAAGTCAGAAAACCTAAAGTGCAGAATGAGCTCAGGCTCGCTAGAGAGGTTAAGAACAATAAAATGGTTTTTTGGGGGTATGTCCACAGCAAAAGGAAGAAGAAGGAAATGATAGGGCCACTACGTGGAGAAGATGGCAAAATGCTAAGAGGGGACAGAGAAAATGCAGAATTTCTCAACACCTTCTTTGCCTCAGTGTTTTCAGAAAAGGAAAAGGGTGATCAACCTGAGGATAAAGGAACAGGGGACACAATAGGGGAAATCCAGCATAGAATAAGCAAAGAGATAGTACAGGAATACCTTCTTAATCTAAATGAATTTAAATCTCCAGGACCAGATGAACTACATCCAAGTGTATTAAAAGAGGTGGCAGATGTAATCTCAGAGCCATTGGCAATAATCTTTGAGAATTCCTGGAGGACAGGAAAAGTCCAAGCAGACTGGAGGAGGGCAATCGTAGTCCCCATCATCAAAAAGGGGGAAAAAGAGGACCCCAACAGTTATCATCCAGTTAGTCTGACATCAATACCATGGAGGATTCTAGAGCAGATCATTAAACAGAGAGTCTGTGAACATTTAGAAGGCAATGCCATAATCACAAAAAGTCAACATGGGTTTCAGAGAAACAAGTCATGCCAGACTAATCTGATCTCTTTTTTAATAAAATTACCAGCTTGGTAGATGAAGGTAACACTGTGGATATTGCATACTTTGATTTCAGTAAGGTCTTTGACAAGGTTCCCCATGACATTCTTGCAGTCAAGCTTGTAAAATGTGGGCTAGACAAGTTAACTGTTAAATGGATTTGTAATTGGTTGCCAGCATAGCTTAAAACTTCATTTCCTGAATCTTCGTTTGCAAAGAAAAGCCAGAGAGAGAATTGGTTGACCAGCCGAACCCCAAGGGTGCTCAGAAATGGCTCCTCTTCTTTTTGGAAAGATGTGACCAGTGGGGTGCCACAGGTTTCTGTCCTGGCCCAAGTGCTATTCCACATCCTTATCAATGACTTGGATGACGAAATTAGGGGCATACTTATCAAAGTTGCAGATGACACCAAATTAGGAGGAGTAGCTAATATCCTAGAGGACAGGATCAAAATTCAAAATGACCTGGATAGACTGGAGAGCTGGGCCAAAGCTAACAAAATGAAATTCAATATGGGGAAATGTAAGGTACAGCACTTAGGGCGAAAAAATGAAATGCATAGATACAAGATGGGGGAGATGTGGCTGAAGGAGACTATGTGTGAAAGGGATCTAGGAGTCCTAGTAGACCACAATTTGAGCATGAGTCAACAGTGTGATGCGGCAGCTAAAAAGGCCAATGCAATTTTATGGTGCATCAATAGAAGTCTAGTGTCTAGATCAAGGAAAGTCATAGTGCCACTCTATTCTACCTTGGTCAGGCCTCACCTAGAATACTGTCTCCAGTTCTGGGCACCAGAAATCAAAAAGGATATTGACAAATTGGAGCGTGTCCAGAGAAGGGTGACTAAAATGCTGAACGGTCTGGAAACCATGCCTTATGACGAGAGACTTAGGGAGCTGGGTATGTTTAACCTGAAAAAAAGATGGTTAAGGGGTGTTATGATAGGCCTGTTTAAGTATTTGAAGGGGTGTCACATTGAGGATGGAGCAAGCTTGTTTTCTGCTGCTCCAGAGACTAGAACACGGAGCAATGGATGCAAGCTCCAGGAAAAGAGATTCCACCTCAACATTAGGAGGAACTTTTTGACAGTAAGAGCTGTTCAGCAGTGGAACACACTCCCTCGGAGCATGGTAGGGTCTCCTTCCTTGGAGGTCTTTAAATAGAGGCTGGATGGCCATGTGTCATGGATGCTTTCATCGCGATTCCTGCATGGTAGAGGGTTGGACTGGATGGCCCTCATGGTCTCTTCCAGCTCTACAATACTATGATTCTATGAGACTGTTAAGTTGCTCTACTTTTCAAAAAAGTCAGGAAAAGTAGCGAAATCCCCTATCATGCTACTTTAGAGTTTTTGAGCTCCCCCACATCTTAATGAGGGGATACTGCGGCACGATGTGTGGGAACAATTAGGAATCTTAGCAATTTATTTAAGGGAATATTATTGGCTCTGAAGCCACATTGGCTTTCACTTATCGCCACCACTTACGACTCCTCGAATGCTTTCATCAGCGCTATATATGCACAATCCTAAATACACACTGGACTGACTATGTGATGAATGTTGCTGTCCTTGAGCAAGCAGGGATCACCAGCATTGAGGCCGTGATATTGAGAACAAGCTGCGCTGGACAGGGCACGTTTCTACGATGGAGGACCATCGCCTCCCAAAAATAGTACTCTATGGTGAACTCGCTACAGGTCAGCTTAAGAGGGGCACTCCAAAAAAGCAATACAAGGACTCCCTGAAACAACATCTCAGGCTCGGCTAAATTGATCACCAACAATGGTCTGCCCTGGCCTCACATCGGGAGGCAAGGAGACATACTATCCACAATGCTGCAGCCTTATTTGAGAACTCACGCCAAACCAGTCTTGAAGAGAAACTACAACACAGAAAGAATCACAACCCGGAAACATCACCCAAGGAGACCCTCTGCTATGATTTCTGCAACAGGACTTGTTTATCTCGGATTGGCCTTTTTAGTCATCAGCACGCTTGCAGAAAGTGCGGGATGAGTCCTTCCTGAATTTTTTTTGTGGAGAAAGGCCAGAGAGAGAGAGAGATTTAAGGAAATATTTTGCCATGCAAACGGGGCCCCAGAGTCCTAGGCTAAATCCATGAGTACTATATCATAGCCCCAGTGCCCAGTATCCTGCAGCAGTTCAATCCCATTAAATTCACACACACCCATTTTAATCTGAACTCAAATTAGTCTTGAAAGCCACACATTTTCCCCACTCAAAGTCATCTCAGTACAAATATCTCTCTCTCTCTCTCTCTCTCTCTCTGGCTTTTCTTCGCAAACGAAGATTCAGGAAGGACTCATCCCGCGCTTTCTGCAGGCGCGCTGATGACTAAAAAGGCCAATCCGAGATAAACAAGTCTGGTTGCAAAAAGCACAGCAGAAGGTCTCCTTGGGTGATGTTTTTGGGTTGTGATTCTTTCTGCGTTGTCGTTTCTCTTCAAGACTTGTTCGTCGTGAGTTCTCAAATAAGGCTGCAGCATTGTGGATAGTGCGTCTCCATGCTTCCCGATGTGAGGCCACAGCGGACCACTGTTGGTGATCAATTTGGCCAAGCCTGAGATGTTGTTTCAGGGAGTCTTTGTATCGCTTTTTTGGAGCGCCCCTCTTACGCTGACCCGTGGTGAGTTCACCGTATGTTTCTAGCATATACACATGTTCACTGTGTCCGATTATTTTAAGTCACACAACCATTGTGGAAGTGTAATTTTTTCTTCCTGGCATGAATACTATGTACATATAGCAGCTACATATCAACATCAACCAATAGCCTTTTTTGTTCTTGTTTGTTTTTCTGTCAATCTTGCCACCTAGCTGCACTCCCGCTAGATGGCTTGCACGTCCCACACCCTTCACCTTCCCACCCCAGTGAGTGAATAAGTGAGGAAAATTTAAATGTCATGGCCTATACATCTTGAGGTTTAGTACGCTATAGGAAAATCAAAAGAGGTTGAGGTAGTTCTACTCCAAAAGCTGTCTAACCATGAGCAGAGGATGTGCTGAGAATGATAGGGGAGGGTTGGATAGACTTTCAAAGATCTTGTCTGGCTGCAGGCTGGGTTAGGTCACATCAAATGCAGTTATCAAAGAGGATTGTAAGGTAGTTCAGCTTCTCCCAAACCATGAGGAGGTGTTTAATTCTCCAGACAGATAGACACACAGAGAGACACAAACATACACCCCGGGATGGTGGCTAGTGGGTCTCTAGAGAAGATGGAGGGAGCCGGATGGGGGAGGGGACAAGGGGAGAGCCACGGGTGGGCAGGCAGGCAGGATGGTGGTGGCAGCAGGAGGAGGGTAAGGGTATTCTCCCAATTCACTTGTCTCGCCCAGAAACATAAACAGATGGGCCCTGTCTATGCCAACCTGTTTCATCTGACCTGGGAAGATCTAGTTTGTCCCCACCCAAGCAGGCCTGAGTGGGTAGTTGATCTTTTGGCTGGGTGCCTTGTTCTGGCTTAAGCCTTTGGCCATATAGAGCCACTTGACTTTGGAGCAACTTCGTGAGTTGGACTCAACCAGCGAAGGAATGGCAGTCCCAAGGAGAAAAAAATTACAGTAAGACCCCTGCATCTGCTGATTCATTATCCACTGATTCAGTTATCCACAGGACACAAAACAGCACACCTACCATAGAGTCTTCCTAGAAAATGCCTAGAGAGGCATCCTGTCTAGACATTCTCTAGGTCCTCCAAGGCAACTCTATGGTATTTTAAACTGGAAGTCCCATTATTTTCAATGGTGTTTGTTGTTATCCACAGTTGTCGGTAACTGCAGCCCCCCCCCCCAGAACCAATCCCCTGTGGATACGGGGGTCCTACTGTAAAATGTTTTATTTTTCTCAGGACTGCTGCCACCTCCCTGGCTAAGCTCACCCACAAGGTGAGAGAATAAATCAGGCCCACTTGGGTGGGTGTAGACCAGGTCCTGGGAGGAAGCAGGTTGGTGTCAACAAAAATGACTGACTAGAGAATAATTTTATAGACAGTCATTTTGGTGTCACCCCCTCTGAGGTTGTCACCCAGTGCAGTCTGCACCCCCCAGTGATGCAACTGCCTCTTAACCACACCCATCAAGGCCAATGCTGCAAGGGCAGTGGGAAGGGGATAGAGCTGTCTCTCTCTCCTCTTCCCTTCCCCGTCCTCAAGACCCACACACCACCATCCCTCCCTCCTCCTGTTTCCCCATCCCATCCCCTTTTCCCTCCTGCCCCAGTGAATGAGCAAGTGAGAATTATTAGGCTTAACCACCCACCACTCTGATTTCCTCCCAGAAACCAATGATTTGACCACTGACTAGCCTGCCTTCACTAGTGTTATCAAAGTCCCTACGAGAAAAGGCATAAGGGCCCTGTGCCCCTAACCCCTGCAAATATGGAAGGATTAATATATTTAATAAATTTTAATAAAATATTACATATTTGATAAAAATGTAACACACATACTCCAGCAAGCACAGAATATCAGACCTTCAGATATTCGAATATTCAAATATCCACATGCACACACTGAACATAAAAAAAAATGGCGACAACACATTTGCTGGATGAGGATGCCAAGGTCACCACTCACCAATCTGTCCTACCCTTCAACCACCCCACTCCTCCATTCTACCACAATCTGGATTCATGCTCAGACAGCTGTTGCAAAAAGAGTTTTTCCTGGAAACTGCTGAGTAAAAGTTTTGGGTTTTTTTTAATGCATTCAAGCCCTGGCATGGAAAAGCAATGGAAAAGAAGTGCTTTCATTTCCAAATGGGAGGAACATCATGTGTCCCAACAGGTCTGGGATTGAGGTCAGGATGAATTATTTTGCAGGTGTGGATTCAGCCCTAGTCCAACATTCAAATCACTACACCAAATTTGCTGTTTTAGTTTAACTTATATTATATGAAAGACAACCTCATCTGATATCTCCCCTTTTGCTGTCTCTTTGTGTCAGACTTCTCAGTTCTAGCATATTTCTGTTGTTGCAAAGCTTATCTGGCTGTCAGTTTCCTATCATGGCTGTTATATGCCATATGAAGTGTAAATCACAAGTCACATCTATTCTCAGGTATTCAATTTAGTAAATTTTACCGTTCAGTTTGGTAAAAGTAAAGATGGTGAAAAAATTCCTTTCAGATTGTTTTTAATACAAATTTGACTAAATTCACATTTTTTTTCATATATCGAGTGGACGGAACTTGATTTTTGTTGTGATTGTTGCTTTTTTATTTTATTTTTTTGGTAATGGAATGTGGGGGAAATCCAGGACCAGGGTATTCAGTGCTTAACTCTTAAAAGTTTGGGGTTGAATCTCTGTATATTCAGCCATGATCGTTTGGAATTAAGTCTGCCACTGTTCTTTTTTCCTGAGACACTCCTAATTTTTCAAGCTTATATGGAAGTCCAGTTTATACCAAGAAGACATGATATGCCTACTAAATTTGAATGGTACGAAGAAGAAACAATTTCACTTCTATTCATTTTGTATGTTATTTACCTAAATTTGCCAATTGCATATCCAGGAAGGATAGAACCTGAGGTCTGAAAAGACAGAATATGGAAGAAAGCAGAATTGACCAGTTTTTCCATTGCTAGATTAAAATTAGAGTAACTTTATCAGGATATACCAACATCCATGTGCATATCTGTGTAAGTGCGCTAGACAAATGAGTTACCGTATATTCTGGCATATAAGACTGATTTTTAACACTTGAAAATCTTCTCAAAAGTGGGGGGGGGGCTTATAGGCCCAGCAGATCTTTTCCCCTGCTGTGAGAATGACTGCCTTGTCTTTGAAGTGTAAAAATTGCCTAGGCAGTTTTCCCAGCAGATCCTTCCCCCTGCTGTGAGAATGACTGCTTTGCCTTTGAAGTGTTAAATGGCTCTCCATTTAGCTCAGGAGAGAAGAAAAACAGTCCATTAAAATGATGTTAGCCTAAAATTAGAATTTCTGGATTCAAACTTATCATTTTGCATCAAGTTTTGTCTATGGTGAAATTTTCTTATCTGAATAAAAGCTTCTGGCAGAGTTAAATCATTCTTTAATTGCAAGGTATTTATTATGGGATTGTATTTTGGTAAACTTGCCAGGAAGATTCCCGTTTGCATAGCTTTGGGGATTTCCTCTCCAGGAGTTTGCAAGTGGCTCTAAAATCATTAATGTGCTCATTCAAAAATTTGGGATTTGATAGCTTCACATTAACCAGCTTCACATTAATCAACTTAATTATTAATGCAACCTTACTTTCCAAAGATTGAATACCACAGAGATTGTTCAAAGTATCCCATGCTTTTTTAGCTGTTCTCAGTCCTTTAATTTCACAGACTATTCCATCATCTACAGTCACTGAGCTGGCTGGCTGGAGCTGGAGACAGTATTCTGGAAGGCAAAAGGGCTGGAGAAAATAGTCAAACTGTCATAGAGGGATCAAGGCAAACGGTGCAAGGACCCAACAGTGGGAGAAAAACAGCGCAAGGGACCCAACAGTGGGAGGCAAAACAGTGCAAGGACCCAACAGTGGGAGGCAAAAAAAACTTGCACAGGCAGCAAGTAAAAGGAACACATGGTCTTAGATGTCTCTACACTAATACACAGAGCATGGGTAATAAGCAAAATGAACTTGAACTCCTAGCACTACAAAGCAAGTATGATATAATAGTCATTACTGAAACCTGGTGGTATGAGTCTCATGATTAGAATGTAGGAATAGAGGGCTATAACCTTTATAAGAGAAACAGGCCAAACAGGAAAGGAGGAGGAATAGCATTATATGTCAGGGATATTTACACCAGTGAAGAGATCCATGACAGCAATACTGGAAGCCAGGTGGAGAGCACCTGGATAAAAATTAAAAGGGAGAGAAACAACAGGGATGTTATTGTGGGACTCTACTACAGACCCCCAAGTCAGACGGAGGAACTGGATGATGCCTTTCTAGAACAGATGAACACAAACGCAGAAAGGAAAGATGTAGTAGTGATGGGTGATTTCAACTATCCTGATATTTGCTGGCAATCTAACTCAACCAAAACTTCAAGGTCTAGCAAATTCCTTACTTGCCTGGAAGACGATTTCATGGTCCAAAAGGTGGAAGAGGCAACAATGGGGTCAGCTATTTTAGATCTGATCCTAACCTACAGGGATGACCTGGTTAATGGGGTGCTAGTGGTGGGATCCTTAGGTGAGAGTGATCATGTTCTCCTGGAGTTTGTTATACAATGGAAAGGAAAGCCAGGTATAGTCAGACACGTGTTCTCGACTTTAGGAGAGCTGATTTCAATAAACTCAGGGAAACACTGGGGGTGATCCCATGGTCAGGAATACTAAAAGAGAAGAGGCCTCAAGATGAATGGGCCTTTCTCAAAAGGGAGATACTGAAGGCACAATTTCAAACAGTACCAATGAGAAAGAAAAATGGGAGGTGTCTCAAGAAACCAGGATGGATGACTAAAGAAATTTCAACGGAGTCAAGTTTTAAATGGAACATGTATAGGAAATGGGAAAAGGGGGAAATCACCAAAGAAGAATTCAAACAGATAGCGAACACATGTTGGAGTATAGTCAGAAAAGCTAAAGTGCAGAATGAGCTCAGGTTTACTAGAGAGGCTAAGAACAATAAAAAGGTTTTTTGGCGGTATGTCCGCAGCAAAAGGAGGAACAAGGAAATGGTAGGGCCACTACGTGGAGAAGATGGCAAAATGCTAACAGGGGACAGAGAAAAGGCAGAATTACTCAACACCTTCTTTGCCTGAGTGTTTTCAGAAAAGGAAAAGGGTGACCAACTTGAGGATAAAGGAACAGAGGACACAATAGGGGAAATCCAGCATGGAATAAGCAAAGAGGTAGTACAGGAATACCTCCTTAAACTAAATGAATTTAAATGTCCAGGACCAGATGAACTATATCCAAGAGTATTAAAAGAGCTGGCAAATATAATCTCAGAGCCATTGGCAATAATCTTTGAGAACTCCTGGAGAACAGAATTCCCAGCAGACTGGAGGAGGGCAAATGTATCCCCATCATCAAAAAGGGGGAAAAAAGAGGATCCCAACAATTATCATCCAGTTAGTCTGATATCAATACCAGGGAAGATTCTAGAGCAGATCATTAAACAGAGAGTCTGTGAACATTTAGAAGGCAATGCCATAATCACAAAAAGTCAACATGGGTTTCAGAGAAACAAGTCATGCTAGACTAATCTGATCTCTCTTTTTTTTATATATAAAATTACCAGCTTGGTAGATGAAGGGAACACTGTGGATATCATATACCTTGATTTCAGTAAGGTCTTTGACAAGGTACCCCACAACATTCTTGCATACAAGCTTGCAAAATGTGGGCTAGACAAGTTAACTGTTCAATGGCTTTGTAATTGGATGACCAGCCAAACCCAAAGGGTGCTCAGCAATGGCTCCTCTTTGTCTTGGAAAGATGTGACCAGTGGGGTGCCACAAGGTTTGGTCCTGGGCCCAGTGCTATTCAACATCTTTATCAATGACTTGGATAAGGGAATTAGGGGCATACTTATCAAATTTGCAGATGACACCGAATTAAGAGGCGTAGCTAATACCCTAGAGGACAGGATCAATATTCAAAATGACCTGGATAGACTGGAGAGCTGGGCCAAAGCTAACAAAATGAAATTCAATACAGAAAAATGTAAGGTACTGCACTTAGGGTGAAAAAATGAAATGTATAGATATAGGATGGGGGAGGCCTGGCTGAATGAGACTACATGTGAAAGGGATCTAGGAGTCCTAGTAGACCACAAGTTGAACATGAGTCAACAGTGTGATGCGGCAGCTAAAAAGGCCAATGCAATTTTAGGCTGCATCAATAGAAGTATAGTGTCCAGATCAAGGGAAGTAATAGTGCTGCTCTATTCTTCCTTGGTCAGACCTGACCTAGAATACTGTGTCCAGTTCTGGGCACTGCAATTCAAAAAGGATATGGACACATTGGAGCGTGTCCAAAGAAGGACGGCTAAAATGGTGAAAGGCCTGGAAACGATGCCTTATGAGGAGAGACTTAGGGAGCTGGGCAGTGGAACACACTCCCTCGGAGTGTGGTGGGGGTCTCCTTCCTTGGAGGTCTTTAAACAGAGGCTGGATGGCCACCTGTTGGGGATGCTTTGATTGTGATTTCCTGTGTGGCAGGGGGTTGTACTGGATGGCCCTCGTGGTCTCTTCCAACTCTGCAATTCTATGATTCTGTGGATTGGGGGGGGGGACTCTATATTTTAACTTAAAAATTGGGGGGGGGCATTTTATACGCCCGGTCATCTTATACAGCGGAATATACGGTATTTATATACAACACTTGGAGAGCAGCTGGGCTACAGAGTTCCAATTACCATTCATTGTATATTTCTGTTTAAAAGAATGAGGCTAGAGCCAATTTAAGTAATGTCTAGAACAGAACCACTGAAATCAATGGGATGTAAGTACATTGTGACAAAGGTCTCATTCATGTCAATAGGTGTACTCGCTGTAGGACTAATACTGGATACAGCTCATAGGGCTCCACATATGTTTAACAACTTTAACTTTGATACATGGTATTGGTCAGTTTACCCACTCCCGTATATTCACTTTGCCCACTCCCACATGTTCAGGTCACTTGAAAAAAAAGTACTCATTTTTTGGCACAAATGATAAAGTGCTGGACGGAAATGACATTGTTCTTACTTTATTGATATAGTTTCTATAGCATGTGTAGATCACTTTAACATCTTTTATGATTAAATATCTCATTAGCTTCAGCTCACACTGGTTTGAACAGTTCTACATGCTGGCCTGACTCATGTAATAAGCCCAGTATGAATATGGAGTGTTGCCATGAAGAAATATTTTATATTGGCATCAGTATAGAACAAAGTGGCATTCAAATTAGTTTACAGTTTTTAAAATTATGTGTACATCAGCCCAACTGCAATATCTTCACCCAAATTGTCATTTTTTTTTTTTGTGCAACCCAATCCTATGTCTTTTTCCTTGAAAGTAAACTTCATTGCCTTGGTTCTTAAATCCTTGTGTGAGCTGTTCAACTGTGAAACAGACTGCCTCAGACGCTGGTGAATTCTCCCTTCATTGGTGGCTTTTTAAATAGAGGTTGGATGGCCATGAATCAGGGATGTTTTAGCTATGGACTCCAGCACTGGCAGGGAATTGGACTACATGACCCTTTGGGTTCCCTCCACCTCTATGATTCTAAGAGCTTGTCTACATGTGGGGCAAAAACTCTGAATGTAGTCCTGTCTCTCATGCTCCCACATTCACCCTGAAGCCCTGGGAAGTATTTATTCTCCACAGGGATGTCTGGTACAGTAGGACCCCCATATCTGCTGAGGACTGGTTCTGGGAGTGGTGGATAGCTCAGGAGGCCAGTTCCCAGCTGAAAGGAGAGGTTTTCTCCCTTCCCCTGGCTTGGCAGTGCTGCTTCCACCAGCTCTCTACTTGCCTGTCACTTGCTTCATTCCCGACTGAAGGAAGAGGTTTTCTTGTCAGGGATGATGGGAGTTGTAGCTCTTCACCTCTGGCTCAAACTCACCACCTTGTTATGCAGCAGAGCCAACCAGCTTAGATCAGTGGTTAATGCTTTTCTCCAAAGCAGCAGAGTTTCAGAGAATAGGCTGAAGATCCTGACAAACTCTCCAAGCCTTCTCACTCTTCTCCAGGTGTCTCCAAAACGTCTCCAGGATTCACTCAGGCAACTCAGTAGTTTTATATAAAACCTACTTTATTCTTCTATATAAATATACTATATGGTCAACAAATCACAATCTCTATACACTACACCACCTCTACTCCACCAACAAAAATACATTGGCAAACATTGCAATTTTATAGCCATTGTTTATCACCACCCACTAATTAGTTTCCACCCAGTGGGTGTGTACTTCCATTCAGATTGGTCCACATAGTTCCATCCATGCTTAAGACCAACCCATGTATTTCAACATTTCACCTTGTACACTTAATGATTCTCAGGTGTTTCCAATCTGCATTCAGTACCTCTGTCCTTGGCTCTCAGGCCTTCTAGATTACATTAGCAGTTTCACCTGTGTAGCCCCATAATTGCTCTTGCTTAGTCATTGTGACTTTCACATACATATTTTATTTCTTTCACTGTATGTCCCATGTTGCATTTTCCTTAACAATCCCCTCCGAAATAAAATATTGTATGTGTCTTACAATGTCATTCCAACCATTTGTGTCAGCCTTTCATGTTTTTCTGCTGTCAATGCTTTTGTGAACAAATCTGCTATGTTGTGTTGTGTTTCTATATATCTCAATTCTATTTCACCCTTCTGAACCATGTCTCGCACATTTTGATATCTTACACCAACATATTTTGTTCTGTTCTTCAAACTTTCAGTTTCAGCCATCGCTATGCATGACTGTGAATCTTCCAGAATTTCCACTGGTATCTTGTAACTTTCATTTAAATCATTTAGCAATTGCTTAATCCACTGTACCTCATTTACTATCTCATTCAAAGCAGCAAATTCTGCTTCTGTTGTGCTTAACGCTACATTAGTTTGTTTTCTACTTCTCCAAACTATTGGACTTTCACTATATTTAATTATCATTCCTGTAACTGACTTCTTGTCTCCTAATTCTGATGCAAATGAACTGTCTACATAACAATCTAGATCTGAACTACTGCTTCTTATAATCAATTTCCTATCTAAGGTTCCTTTCAAATATCTCAATAAATGTTTTACCGCTGTCCAGTCTTCAATTTTTGGATCATTAACCCTTCTAGACAATACATTTACAGCATAAGAAATGTCTGGTCTGGTATGGCAAGATATGAATTGTAAAGATCCTATTATACTTCTGAAGAAAGTCTTGTCCTCAAATGCTCTAGTTGTTTTCTCAGACACAAAACCAGTTGTCATTGGAGCTCTTACTATTTTTGCATTCTGTAATCCACACTTTTCAATCAGTCTTTCAATTTTATTTCTCTGACTTAATAAACAATGTCCTTCTTCTGTCCATTCAACACAAATACCTAAATAAGACTTCAATACACCTAAGTCCTTCAAAACAAACTTCTTAGACAATTCTCTTTTTACTGACTCAATTTCCTGTTTTGACTTTGCTGCTACGCACAAATCATCTACATAAATCACTAATACTATGTCTCCTTTTGTATAAACACAAGCATCTGCAATGCTCCTCTTGTAACCTAGCTTAACTAGCTCATCATTGATGCACAGATTCCACGCTCTGGCACTTTGTTTTAAACCATACAACGCTTTCTTTAATTTATATACTCTCTGACTACCATTTTCTTCGAAACCTTGTGGCTGCTCCATAAATATTTCTTCATTCAGAACCGCATTCAAGTAAGCTGTCTCAAAATCAAAATGTTCTACAACTAAATTCCTTTTTACTGCTACAGCTAGAACCATTCTTAGACTTTCTGGCTTTGCAGTTGGAGAATATGTCTTATCATAGTTCTCATACTGCTGTTGTGCAAAACCCTTAGCCACTAACCTAGCTTTATATTTGATACTTCCATCTGGCATTTCTTTCCTTTTGTATACCCATTCACAACCAATTACTTTGTTGTCTTTGGGTCTGTCAACAATTTCAAAAACATCTTTATTTACCAGGCAACCAAACTCATTATCCATTGCATCAAACCATCTTTCCTGTTCTTCACTAGAATAACTTTCCAATTCTTCAAAACTTTCAGGCTCTTCTACTGCTAAACAAGCTCTTGCCTTTGTCACAACAAACCTATCTGGAGGCTTTCTAACTCTATGACTACGCCTGGGAATAAAATCTGCTGTTCTGTCTCTTTCATCCTCACTTTCTCTACTAGGAGTTGTAGTTCTATGACTAAATCTCTTGTCTTCAGTCATTCGAGTAGTAGTAGGCCTAGATGCTATCTCATCATCAGAAGAACTACCACTGCTGCTAGGTGATGCTTCCTGCTTAACTGAAACCCCTCCGTTTCCTGAGGTTGGTTCAGTTTGTGCTTCTGGCTCATTTGAACTCCCTAATCTCAAAAACACTTCTTTATTGGCATGCAGTTTGTCCCAACCAGCATGTCTCTCGAAATTTGCAGACCTAGAATACTGCACTTGTTTTCCATCCAAATGAAACTTGTAGCTATTTCCAGAATACCCCAAAAACCTAAGCCTTTTGCTTTTGGGTTCTCCTTTCCTCCTGAAACAAGCAGGTGTGTAAACATGAGCAAATTGTCCAAAAACCCTTAAGTACTTGTAATTTGGCATTCTCCCATACAATACCCTGTAGGGAATGTCTTCAATTTCTGAATGATACAATCTGTTACTGATATGTATTGCAGTCAAAGTTGCTTCTGCCCAAAAACTATCTTTCACCCCTGCATCTGCCATCATACAAGCAGTAATTCTTTTTATATCTTGTATTTTCTTCTCTGCTAACCCATCCTCACTAGGACAAGCAGGGTTTGTAGTTTCATGCCTTATTCCCACCTTTTGAAACCAGTTAAACAATTGATTATTTAAAAATTCTCCTCCTCTATCAGTTATGATGGTGCCTACTCTGCTATCAAATTGTCTTTCCACCATTCTTACCCATGCTTTCAAACTTTGCCCAGCGTCAGATTTGTTTTTCATTATTCTCACAAATGCAAACCTTGTATACCTATCAACAATTACTAGGAAATACTTGCTTCCCCCTAAGGACAAGCAGTTAGCTTGGGCGACATCTGCATGTACATATTGAAATGGTCTTTGAGCAATTCTTTTTGTTTTCTTAGCTACTGGAAAAGCTCTGACCTTTACCTGTTGACATACCGTACAATCTAAGTGGTTTTTGCATTCAGTAACTTTTAAATCTGGACACATACTGATTAAATTCTTTAAACATTTGAAGCTCGCATGGCCGAATTTTCTGTGAAGCTCGTGTATGCAGTCTTTGTGGATTGGAATATTTTCTATGTTATTAGCTTCTTCAACCCTGTAGCTATCAATATTGTCCTCCAAATAATAAAGTTTGTCCTTTTTCAAGCCTATGCCACGCAATTCCCCATTCAGTTTTATCTTACACATGTTCTTTTCAAAGATGACTGTGTAGTCTCTTTCTGTTAATCTGCTTACTGATAACAAATTATTTTCTAACTCCTTTACATGTAAGACATCATTAAAATTCTCTTTTAGCCCTGGAATGTACACAGTACCCATTTGATTTACAGTACTTAGCTCTTTCCCGTCAGCCAAAACTACAGTATTTACATTAGCTGATTTTCTATTACTTATTAAATTTATGTCATTACACATCAATGATGTGGCTCCTGAATCAACTAGCCATTTAGAATTTGCATTTTGTTTTTCCTTAATCATGGTTGCAAACCCCTTTTTATTACCACTGTCCCTCAAAAATGGAGGTCTGGACTGTTTTTGATACTGCCGCGGCTGCCATCTGCTCTCTGCTTGCTTGTGTCTCTCAGCTGCAAAATGTTTACAATGTCTCTGCAGATGACCAATCTTCTTACAATAAAAGCACCTCCGTTGCTCCCTTGTAGAGGCTGCTTCCTCCTGCGTTCGCCAGTCAGGAGATGTTTGTTGTTTTGGCACAGTCTTTAAGCTTGCTGAGTCACCCTGCTCAGACATTCTTCTCTGGTTCTCTTCCAGTATTCTGGCCACAATTAAGTCTCTATTAAGCTCAGCTTCCTGCAGGTTTTGCAGGCTGTTCGTTATGTTGTCCCACGAAGAGTCTAGCGATTCTATTAAAATGTAGCATTGCTGCTCTTTGCTAATTTGCACTCCCCTCAGTTCAGCTTGCACAAACAAATCTTGCATTATTTTTAAATGTTCTATCACACACTGCCCTTTAGCCATCTTTTGCCTGTATATTCTTTTAGACCATAGCATTTTTGCAAAAGCAGTTGAAGGAGTGTGTAATCTCTGCAAGGTATCCCACACAGCCTTGGCGGACGTTTTATCTCTGACGTCATTAATCAAGTCTTCTTCAAGCATGAGATAAAGACAGGCTTTTGCTTTACTATCTCTCTCTTTAGTGGCTTCATCAGCATCAGCTGCCAGCCCTGTTTCAACTGTTGACCACAGACCTTCCTTTACTAGTAGAGATTGGGCATAAATCTTCCAGGTAGAGTAGTTGTTTCTATTTAATTTACTAAACTTTAGAATTTCCATCTTGATTTGTGCAGTGACTCAATTTGACACAGTCCTTCTGAGTATGCACAGCCAACCCGTCTGGGCTTAAGCAAAACACAAAATGATTTACTCACGAGGCTTATCAGTGCAGCACAAACAGCTTGCTCTGATCTGTCGTCCACAAAGCTTTCTTCCACTCTCTGGAACTTTCAGCTTCTGTGGATGCTGGGTGCTCTAGTAACTGGGCCCATAACCCTTGTCAGGGATGATGGGAGTTGTAGCTCTTCACCTCTGGCTCAAACTCACCACCTTGTTATGCAGCAGAGCCAACCAGCTTAGATCAGTGGTTAATGCTTTTCTCCAAAGCAGCAGAGTTTCAGAGAATAGGCTGAAGATCCTGACAAACTCTCCAAGCCTTCTCACTCTTCTCCAGGTGTCTCCAAAACGTCTCCAGGATTCACTCAGGCAACTCAGTAGTTTTATATAAAACCTACTTTATTCTTCTATATAAATATACTATATGGTCAACAAATCACAATCTCTATACACTACACCACCTCTACTCCACCAACAAAAATACATTGGCAAACATTGCAATTTTATAGCCATTGTTTATCACCACCCACTAATTAGTTTCCACCCAGTGGGTGTGTACTTCCATTCAGATTGGTCCACATAGTTCCATCCATGCTTAAGACCAACCCATGTATTTCAACATTTCACCTTGTACACTTAATGATTCTCAGGTGTTTCCAATCTGCATTCAGTACCTCTGTCCTTGGCTCTCAGGCCTTCTAGATTACATTAGCAGTTTCACCTGTGTAGCCCCATAATTGCTCTTGCTTAGTCATTGTGACTTTCACATACATATTTTATTTCTTTCACTGTATGTCCCATGTTGCATTTTCCTTAACATTTCTCACTTCCTTTGGCTCAGCAGCACTGCTTCTGCCTGCTCTCCTGTCACAAGAAGAGGTGCTAAGCAAGTGATGGAAGCACTTGAAGCAAGCAACTGGAGAACAGAGAGTGGGCAGAAGCAGCACTGCCAAGCCAGGGGAAGGGAGAAACCTCTCCTTTAAGCTGGTAACTGGCCTCCTGAGCTTTAAAATGGTAACAGCAACATTGTTGGCAGCCAAGAATGAAAGTGTGGGATAAAAAACAGAATCCAACATACTCCACATCAAGGTAAAATACTTCCAAATGCCCCAGATCTGGGCCATGTGTCATGTGGCCTGATCATCTGTGGCCTGATCGCCCTAGATTTGGGGGAAACGCTGTACATCGTGTGGCCTGGTCACCACAGATTTGGGGGAATTACAGGAGGATTTGGGGTTTTTAATACTGTAGACAAGGTCTAAGAGTTATAAATTTAAATATCGCTATCCTTATAGAAGATATTTACAATCTTTGGTACTTAAGATATCATAGAATCCCAGAATTCTTGAGTGTTAGACATGTTGTTTGGGACCTCTGGGAGTTGTAGTGCAAAACATTCAGAGGGCCAAACACTGAGGACTATTGCTCAGTAGTATTTCTTAAATGGAGATGAAGCCATAGCTACATTCGTGCAATTTCTTTATATAAAATAAGATTTTGTTTAATAATGTGCAATGAAAAACATTGTTTCAAACTTTACCCAGTCTCCAGAATTGAAAGGATCTTTCCACAGGTATTTTCAGGACCAGCTTATAATACGTTTGGTGTAGAGCAAGATCCTGGTAGTAGTATTTCAACTTCACTGGTGTTTTGTATAGAGACTAGAATGAACACACACACCCAACACAGTGTAGTGTAGCATTGTGTGTGTGTGTGGGGGTGCTTTGATGGCCTCACATGATGAGAGGTCTTTAATTGTGTCATGGTGTCTCACACCATGATGTAGGAGGTTCGGGGCAGAGCAGAAGCTATTTAAACAAGGGCCTCCCCTTACCTCCTCCTTCTTTGGTTGACCTGGACTGTATAGGTCAGAAGGGTCCACCAGATATATTTGGGGATCCAGATATTCCTTGTGGCTATGCAACAAGGGGTGAGAGCTATATTAGCCAGCCTGGTGGGGGATAGGGGCTAAGCAGACACTTGCCCCTTATCTGTGGAAGGTTGAGGGGGAGATGGGGATTAGTTCAGTGTACACCTCTGCCACCCCCTTTGGGTGAAGAATGCCTCTATCAAACTACTCTTGCAAGTCACATGACTTGGGGTGGGGAGTAGACTATCCTTGAGGCTGGCCCAAGGGTTGAGCCCTCACCAGAGGTCATGCAATTTGAAGTGTCTCATCCTGGAGTTTTGTCTTCCAGCAGATGGTGCCCGGTGGGAATTGGTGGGAAACCCCCCCCCCCGGGGCCCAGGTATTTCACCCAAGGAAACTGGGAGGTAGGTCAGGGTGAGACCATCAGCTCTAGCTTTTCCCACCTTGCCCCCCCCCGGTTTTGCATATCCCAAGGATTAAAGATTAAATAGGTGATGGAATGAATAAAGTGACCCCTATTTTAACCCAAGCTTTGTGTCTGGCCTCATTATTTCACGTGTTGATCATCAAAAGTGTTTTACACATATAGTGTGAATTTGGAGGAGTTTTAAAAATGGGCACATAGTACCATGCATTGTGACCCAACAGAAAGAATGAAAAATTTGCATTTGCCTAATGGAAGATGAACATAAGGGGGCAAAACTATGAAGACTGAAGGAGTGAAAATGTAAATTGTATGTTGGTGTGAAGCATAATAAAATAAAGCACTGTAAGCAAAGTAAACGGCTAAGGCTGAAAATATCTCCAGTTGAAAGGGGATGCAGGCAGCATAAGAAATCAGTGAATAATGTAAAAGGGAAACAATATTAGCACTGACATTTTGAAGAAACTGGGGGATGATGATAGAAGTGTCAGATGGTTTGGATGTGTCAGCAAGACAGTTTGCAGTTTGGAACAAGACAGAGGGAAGAAAATGATGACTATGAGTCATCAGCATGGATGCTCACCCTGAAAACTGATGTAGGGGAAGGGCTGTGAACTTTGAAGCACTCTCAGAGGAGCAGCTGTCAAGCAAAATGAATAATAGGCATCTGAAAGAATTCAGGAGAATGGAAATAACATCCTAATATGGAAAATATGCTGATGAGTATGAGAAAAATATGTACGCATAGTCAGAAAACCTATTGCTGAAGTTCATTGAAAATGGCTTTTACCCCAACAAAAAGAAAGGGTTCTCCAAAAGAATCCTTGTAACTTAAAAAAACAAACTTGTCACATCATTCTTGGAAGCACAATAATAAAAGGCAATGCTTCTGTAATAATTCTGGAGGTGAATCAGTTCAATTCACAAACATTTTCTATTACATCTGGCATCTTGCTGTGCAGATTTGTATTTTAGGGGCAATATATCATTGCAGGTGTATCTGAGGATCTACCGTAATTCTCACCCTTTTCCAAAGAGAAACTAAAGAATTAGCCTTATTATTTTCCTTTTCCCCATATCCATGATATTCAAACCAAACTCACATAGATATTAAGGTGGTACAGGAGCGCTTCATTAGTTAAGACAATCACAATAAAAATGTATTTCACCACCATAAACCTCAAAACCCTATTGCTTATGAAAAAGTCACCTGTGTCCAAATAACTTGAAATGCTGTACCTATTATCTCATTGGTAAGACCTACAGTTTTGCCAGTCCAATCCAACAAAAATGGTCATAGATACATAGAATCATAGAATCATAGAATTGTAGAGTTGGAAGAGACCACAAGGGCCATCCAGTCCAACCCCTGCCATGCAGGAATACACAATCAAATCATTCCTGACAGATGGCCATCCAGCCTCTGTTTAAAGACCTCCAAGAAAGAAGACCCCACCACGCTTCGAGGGAGTGTGTTCCAGTGCCGAACAGCTCTTACTGTCAAAAAGTTCCTCCTAATGTTGAGGTGGAATCTCTGTTCCTGGAGCTTGCATCCATTGTTCTGTATTCTAGTCTCTGGAGCCGCAGAAACATCAATGCATATATTTTAAAAGTGGACAGATTTATCATTCTAACTCCAATATTTGGAAAGCCATATCATACAGTATATTTCTGTTATGTTTTGGTGTAAACTACTGATGAATCCATTCATACTTGTCAAGAAAAGGTGCTTTTCCTTGGTTTGGTGACATTCAGAGAAGTGGTTCAAAGAAGGTTTTCCTGCTGCACTAAACCTATGGCAGCAATTGCTGGCAACATTGTTTGTGTATTGAACTGATTCACCTCCAGAATTATTACAGAAGCATTGCCTTTCATTATTGTGCTTCCAAGAATGATGTGACAGTTTTTCTTTTTTTGTTTGTTTTTTAAGTTACAAGGATTCTTTTGGAGAACCCTTTCTTTTCGTTGGGGTAAAAGCCATTTTCAATGAACTTCAGCAATAGGTTTTCTGACTATGAGTATATATTTTTCACATCCTCATCAGCATATTTTCCATTGTGGCATGCTTGTTCTTTTTAACGCTAGATTACTTCAGTAGTTTCAAAAGGAAGCTGTATATTCTGTCTGAAAGGGCTATTCCTTTAGTTATAACATATGACTTCACAAGGTCAGCCTTCATGTTATTACATGAATTGGGATTATAGCATGGAGGTGGAAGGCATCTCTTTCTAGTTTGTGGTCTCCTCAATTTCTTTCTTCTGACAATTGTTTCACTTTCACTCAGCCTTGCTTCACCAAAAACAGAAGCAAACACAACAAAACAAAAACCTTCCTAGAATCTCCTTATGGCAGCTCCTGAAAACCAAAAAGGGTTGCACCCCAGGCTTCCTGCAGGATGCTATACTAATCTCTCTGGCTTTTCTTCGCAAACGAAGATTCAGGAAGGACTCATCCTGCGCTTTCTGCAAGCGCGCTGATGACTAAAAAGGCCAATCCGAGATAAACAAGTCCGGTTGCAAAAAGCACAGCAGAAGGTCTCCTTGGGTGATGTTTTTGGGTTGTGATTCTTTCTGCGTTGTCGTTTCTCTTCAAGACTTGTTCGTCGTGAGTTCTCAAATAAGGCTGCAGCATTGTGGATAGTGCGTCTCCATGCCTCCCGATGTGAGGCCAGGGCGGACCACTGTTGGTGATCATTCACCTACCTGCTATACTAATAATCTGGAAATATAAGGTAATTGTTATCAGTATGGTAGAGGGTACAGTTGTCCCTCTGTATCCACAGATTTGGTATCCATGGATTTAAGTATTCCCGGCTTGAAAATATTCTTTAAAAAATAATAATCCAAAAAGCAAACCTTGATTTTGCCATATTATATAAAGGATATCATTTTGCTATGCCATTGCTTATAATGGGACTTGAGTATTCACGGATTTTGGTATCCAAGGGGGAACCTGGAACCAAACCCCAGCAGATATGAAGGAACAACTCTATTTGCATTCTTAAGTCTAATTTTCACAATAGACCTTGCCATGATCTGTGTCTCTGTCCTTAGGAAAAACATTGCCCTCTTACAAGAAAGAAGAGACAAAAGACAACAAAATCCAAATTCCACAAAACAGTAATATTGGCCTTTATCACTGTTTTGTAGATTTTATATTTTGTTGTATTTTGCTGTATGGCCAACAATCCTATCCCTGAATATATTTTCTGGAGAGACAAAAGTGGGGCACAAAATGAAAGTACTAGAGCCTGAGAAGAAGACGGTGAGGGCTGGTGGAGCACCATTGCAGAGTCAAAGTTTATTTACCTTTATTGTTGTTTTGTGAATTTTGTTATATTTTGCTGCATGGCCAACACAGCTACCCCTGAATATGTTTCCCAAGGAGACAAAAGAGAACCACAGCCTGAGTGCTGGTGGAGCACCACTGCAAGTTCAAAGTTGGAACAGATGGTCCTTACTAGGAAACAAAGAGATCTTTGAAATCGGTGCTTTACAAGATCACACTGTGGGAGAAGCTCTTAAAAAGAAATATGGAGCACATTGCTGCAGCTAGACTTGCTGTGACTTTTTCAGATGATCCTTGCAGTGCAAGGATTGAGCGGGAGAGCTTCATAGCTGCAACGTGGCAGGGGGTCCATTTCGGACGACACTGTCCCTGTGGAGAAATCGTCTGTGTCTCTTCCGTTTAGGATTGGAGCCTGCCGTGCCATATTCAACCAGATTTTATTCATGGAGGTTGTCTGTGAATAAAATCTGGCTGAATATGGTGTGGCAGTCCCCAATCCTAAACGGAAGAGACACGGACGATTTCGCCACAGGGACGGCGGCGTCCAAAATGGACCCCCTGCCGCGCTGCAGCTACAAAGCTCTCTTGCTTGATCCTTGTGCTACAAGGATTGTCTGAAAATATCCTAGGATATGTAAAAACCTGAACTGTAATCCTGTATATATATATTTTTTGTGCCACCCTAGGTACAATTATTCTGTTTCTTTTCAGAAATCTAGAATACTGCAATTTACTAATCTATGGTACAAAATACACTTAAGAACTATATCCATGTGCTAGATACAGCTAGTGTAGATGAAATGACTTAATTACTCAATGGAAAGCCGAGAATCATGCATATTCAATGGATTCAATGGGTTGACCGTAGTTGGAGACTAGGTGATTACCAGACACAGCAAAAACTGCATCAAAAGATTGCAACAAGAACAGGAAGGGATGACCTTACCACATGACGATGTCCTCCAGTGTCCTGGGGGCATAGTGCGGGCGTCAGTATGGCATCCCTTTTGATTAGCAGCTTCTCACTTTCAATACAAAATGCACGCCTTGCTGATGCCCATGCTACACCCCTGGAATGACTGAAGAACATGGTGTCTGGTAAGGTCACCCTTTCTGTTCTTGTTGTCATCTTCAGATGGGGTTGGGAATGCAATTTTGTGCATCGACCCATGTCTGATAATCTCCTAACTGGATATAGGCTTCAGACTACACATATCCTACAACTATAAAAGTGACTAGAAGTTACTGTTGTACAGTGGCCCTTGGTATCCACTGGGTATTGGTTCCAGGCACCCCCGTACATACCGAAATCCATTGATGCTCAAGTCTCATTATATACAATGGCACAATAAAATGTTGTCCCTTATATAAAATGTCAAACAGCAAGCTTTGTGTTTTGGATTTTTTTTTTTTGAATATTTTCTATCCGTGGATGGTTGAATCTATGGATAAAGAATTTGTGGATACAGAGGGCTGACTGTACTGCAATACAAGGGAAATTATCACATTATGTTCCACTAGTAATGTAACTTGGAATTAATAACAAGTAAGTTGTCGTTTTTAACAGATTATTTCCAAACTCTACTCTGAGTACTCCAGGACACAGCTGCTGACACCACAGCTAAGGTCCATTTGTCAAATCAGACCATATAATCCCCAAACACCTAAAGTTGGCTCCTAAGATCTGTAAGTGGAGTTGAGTTTACTGAAAGGGCACTCACAGCTCCTAGAAGAAGATGCAGCTGAACGCAGCAGGGAAGGGGTAACTTGTAACAGCCAGGGCTCTTCTTCTTTTAGAAGAAAATTCCATTGGATCAAAGGCCTTTACGTGGTGGTGATGGGGTGTCCTATGCAAAGAAGGTTGTGTTTATGGTCCATTATACAGTGTATATGTTCTGCTTTTGTTCTACTTGCAAGCCCACAAATATCTCTAGGATAATTTAGGCTAAGAACAGCTATTTAAAACTTACTTTAAAAAAAAAATTCACAACCACCATATTTTCCATTTGTATTCCTTCCATCCCCCAACAGCCTTCTTTCTTCAATAAGTCCCAATCCATTTATCCCCAAAGATGGTAATTTGTCTTGGATTTTTTTAAAAAAAATCTTGTGGATGTCTCTCCATATGTTGCACCATTTGCAGAGATCTGTTTGCCATATTACATATGTTTGCAAGAGGTCAGTTGCTCTAATTTATCTCCCAGTGAGTTTTTTTCTTTCTTTCTCGGAATTGACCTGCTGTACCAGCTGTCTCAACTGCTATTATTAGAAGCTTCATTTCTATTTGTCATTGCCAATTTCCTCTTTGTTGATGATTGCTTTGCATGTTAGTAAAGCCAGACGGTGTACCATCTTGAAGAAACCACCCTGTATGTCAGCAAACTAATTAGGGGGGCTCAATTGCTACAGCAACAGCTTGCTGTATCAGAAGGATCTTCCTGCTAAAGACACAATCATAAATCATTATTCAGAGTGACATTAATGAATTGGTCCCTGCCCAGGATTTATTCAGTTATGGGGATGTTATTAAGGTGTTTTATTAAAAGCAGGCACTCTTACACTGAAGCCAATTCTGCCGAAATTTCTTCTACTTCATTTCCAAATCATTCATATACTGTAAGTATAGAATATGTTGACTGCTACCTGGGTTTACTACAGGAACATTTCCAGTAAGTTTCTAAACCCATGGGATACATTTCAGAATGTAGTTATCTACTTTAGTAATGCAATGGTTGTTGCAGTAGTATCTGAATACCCACAGTTTGATGACTGTTGATATGCACGTGAAAAGCTTCCCATACAGAGATCACTTGGGTGGTTAGTTAGTGCATTTTTAAACATATGCTGGCGAATGTTCACCACCTTATTTAGTAAATGGCCATCATCAATTGATATACCATTAGAAAACCCAGGAGAGAGCTTTCCTGGGTGGACTGCTTCAATTGTGATAGCCCAACCACTACCAGCAGTATTGTTATTTTATTGCCAAGATAAAATCAGGCTCTTCACCTGAGCACTTAAGCCTAGTGAGATCATGGCTTGGTGTTCTGTTAATGGTTTGAATGTTTTGTTATGTTTGGGTTGTTAATGTTTTTCATTTGTTTTAATAGATTGCTTTAAGGTGATTTTGATCAATTATACTGTCTTGAGAGTTGTTGATATACAGTGGCTTGGAAACAAACAAACAAACTTCTAAATTTGAATCAGGTATCATTACCAGGATTAGCCAAGGGTTGGGAAGGGGTGGTAGCCAAAAAGTATCAGCATCAAAAAGTAATTTTTCAAAGCACTGCTGTCATAGATAAATCATTCTTGGTGAGATTTTAGCTGTTTGAATCAGATCTTCATGCAGGATCCATTAAGGAGCTTTGCACCTGAAATGTATAGAACCTGATAAATGTGTCTGTACAGTATCTGGTTCAGGAGTTTAGATAAATTCTGATACTCAAACCAAACCAAACCAAACTGAAACAAAATTCTTACTCATCCTTATTTATGACCTGTTATCTATTTCACTCAAGAAGGAAACTTTGACTCCAGTCTGATTTCTTCTTAGTGTTCACTGTTTAGCCTGTTTATCCAAGTGGGTTTTTTTTTACTGCCACTCTTTGAATCTTGTAGGCACTACTGTTGTGCCTCTCCATTTATTTATATTTTCTAGACTACTATCATAGAATAACGACTAATCAGAATAATGTATGTTCTGCGGCAACCCCTTTATCAGGACTGTGGTTGAAGGTTTCAGTAGAGTTTATTAGTTTTGCCCTCTCCATTAACGCCCCCTTGTCGTGGAAGAGAGGCTTGAATACCCTAATGATGTTTTGAGCTATGCTGGCGATGGCATAATAGCCACCGGTAGGGTCTCCGATGCCAGTCAGGTCAAAACCGAAGGGTCTGACAAAGAGAGTCAAAGGGCAGGATGGGCTCTCTAGCCTTATGCCAACCATCCTAGGAGAAGGAAAATTCTAATCCCAAACCCGGGCAGATGCTTGTCCAACCCTGTAAGGTCAACCATCTAAGAGAAGGAAACTCTAATCAAACCTACGCCCTGAGGACCTCGCTGCTACCATCCATGCTTGCGCTCCACCAGAAAAATCCATTGCACAGGCTCGAAGGACAAATCCAATTCCAAAAAAGCCCTGTAGTGCTAGGCGAGGGATGAAATGGCAGGTGTAAAGATGCACTGGAAGCTGCAGACCCAACCCTGCATGCAGGCAGTTCAGGACTTTGGTTGCTTGAGGATGACCCGGGAGATGACTGTCTTGTTTGGCAGCATCCTAAATGACCAAGCAGTGCTCTCCTTTTTTAAGGAGAGCACTGCTTGCTCCATATGGAGAGGGGCCTAGAAAAGGTGGCCTAATGAAAGCTCATCCCCAACTACCTGGTTAGCTAGCCGCAGCCAATGGGCATCTTCTGATGCGGTCAAACCAAGGCAAAGAAAGAAAGGCACACATTGGCCTCCAAAGATGTAAATAAACTGACACTTGCATGCTGGAACATCAGAACCATGCGAGAGTCTGAAGATAGTGGACGGCCTGTGTGTCGTTTTGCTCGAATAGCCCATGAACTATCACGATTTAATATTGACATCGCTGCTCTTAGTGAAGTTTGTCTCCATGAGGAAAGCAGCCTTAAAGACCATGGCACCAGCTACACACTCTACTGGTCTGGCAAACCCAAAACCAAAAAAACAACTTTCAGGAGTAGGCTTTACGATTAAAAACTCCATTGCCTCCAAACTCGAAACCTTGCCAACAGGACACTCTGATCGCATTATTTCCTTACAGTTCCCACATGTTGTTCTCTTTAGTATATATGCCCCAACTATGCAAGCTGATCCTATAGAGAAAGACAAATTCGACACAGACCTACACCAACTCATACAAAAAGTCCCTGTAGAAGATAAAATTATTATCCTTGGTGACTTCAATGCCAGAGTCGGAAAGAACTCCGAAGCCTAGAAAGGTGTCTTAGGCAAGCATGGTGTTGGAAATTGCAATGATAATGGATGCCTCTTGCTAGAGTTCTGTGCAGAACAACAGCTGACTATTACAAACACTATCTTTCAGCAGTAAGATAGCTTGAAGACAACCAGGATGCATCCCCGATCCAAACATTGGCACCTCACTGACTATGTTCTATTCTGCCAGAGAAACATTTGCAATGTCCCTCATACTTGAGTGATGCCCAGTGCAGAATGCCAAACAGATCATCAGCTCGTAAGATGTAAATGAAATCTTCATCTTAAGTTCAAACCTAAGAGCGGTGGGATCTTAAAGAAGAGACTTCAGGTCAACAATCTTCAACAAGCTACCATGAGAGACAACTTCCAGGCAAATCTGCACACAAAACTTGAAGACAATCCTATCCTGAATTGTTGGGCTGAACATTTTCAAAGTCTCTTTAGTGCCAACCGAGTAGTCCAAGCCTCAGCTATCCAACATATGATACAAAAACCGATGAAAATTTTATTGGACATAGCTCCCACTTTCGAAGAGACCCTTAAGGTTATATAGCAGATGAAAAACAGCAAGGCAGCTGGGATTGATGGAATCCCAGCTGAAGTCTGGAAACACGGAGGTCATGTACTCCATGAAAAATTCCACGAACTCCTTGAGAATTGCCGGGAAAAAAAGGGAACTGCCATCAGATCTCCGAGATGCAGTCATCTTCACCCCGTACAAGAAAAAAGGAGCAAAATCCAATTGCTCAAACTATCGAGGAATAACACTGCTCTTTATTGCTAGAAAAATCCTTGCAAGGATAGTCCTGAACAGATTAGTTCCTGCTATTGCAGAAGAACTTCTTCTTGAAAGCCAATGTGGCTTCAGAGCCAATAGGAGTACTACAGATATGGTATTTGCCCTTAGACAACTGCAAAAGAAATGTAGAGAGCAGAACAAGTGTCTCTATGTAACATTTGTCCACCTCACCAAAGCCTTTGACACTGTGAGTAGAAAAGGTCTGTGGCAGATCCTGGAAAGTCTAGGATATCCCCCCAAATTTCTTAAAATGATTATCTTGCTACACGAGGACCAGCACGGTCAAGTGAGATATGGCAATGCTCTTTCAGAACCTTTTCTAATAACTAATGGAGTGAAGCAAGGTTGTGTTCTTGCTCCAACTTTATTTACTGTCTTATTCAGCATGATGCTCCAGAGGGCTACAGCAGAGCTCAATGTAGAAGATATCATCTATATACGTTACCGTACTGATGGTAGCTTGTTTAACTTAAGCCGGCTGAGGGCTCGCACTAAGACTCTAAACTATCTAGTTCACGAGTTGCTCTTTGCTGATGATGATGCCCTTGTTGCCCTAACAGAAGCAGCTCTGCAGCACCTAACTTCCTGCTTCGCAACAGCTGCAGAGCTGTTTGGGCTCGAAGTCAACCCTAAGAAAACAGAAGTTCTTCACCAGCCTGCCCCGCAGGACGAACACCACCATCCCCACATTGCCGTTGGCAAATCTGTGCTTAAATCCGTTCAGCAGTTCACTTACCGGGGAAGCATCATCTCCTCAGATGCCAAGATTAACAAAGAGATCGATCACAGATTAGCAAAGGCATATAGCTCATTTGGAAGACTTCACAAAAGAGTCTGGAGTAATAAACACCTGAGGCGAAGCACAAAAATCAGTGTGTATGGAGCAATTGTACTGTCTATTCTTCTTTATGGATTTGAAACATGGGTCACTTATCGCCACCACTTACGATTCCTCGAACGCTTTCATCAGTGCTGTATATGCACAATCCTAAATATACACTGGACTGATTATGTGACAAATGTTGCTGTCCTTGAGCAAGTAGGGATCACCAGCATTGAGACCATGATATTGATGACACAGCTGCGCTGGGCAGGGCACGTTTCTAGGATGGAGGACCATTACCTCCCAAAAATACTACTCTACGGTGAACTCGCCATGGGCCAGCGTAAGAGGGGCGCTCCAAAAAAGTGATACAAGGACTCACTGAAACAACATCTCAGGCTTGGCCAAATTGATCACCAGCAATGGGGAGGCATGGAGATGCACTATCCACAATGCTGCAGCCTTATTTGAGAACTCATACCAAACAAGTCTTGAAAAGAAACGACAACGCAGAAAGAATCACAACCCGGAAATATCACCCAAGGAGACCTTCTGCTGTGCTTTCTGCAACCGGACTTGTTTATCTCGGATTGGCCTTTTTAGTCATCAGCACACTTGGAGAAAGTGTGGGACGAGTCCTTCCTGAATCTTCATTTGTGAAGAAAAGCCAGAGAGAGAGAGATTAGAATTGCATCCTTCTATTTTAAGAACTGTACTATATTATCTTATGATACACTGTGTATGTAGTGGTAAAACCAATACTGTTTTTTTAATTACTATGTTCAATGGAGTATAAAATAAACTAAGAGGAGTCAGTCAGAGGGATACACAACTGGGTGTCAGAGTTAGCAACCTTTCCATGCCTAAATTCTCCAAATGCTAGTTTCCATGACTGCAGACTTCCTGTTTCCTTGCTTTAACATACTAACTCTCTTCCTGCATCACTCTGACCTGCAGCCATTTTTCTCTTCTCTCTTTCTCCTAAATTAGACCACTTTTTTGATTATGTGCAAGCAATTGTAAGAACAGCTAACTTTAGATGTTTCACAAAGAAAATTGTGCATATTTCTGAGTAAAGTCAGAAAAGCTAAAGCACAGAATGAGCTCAGGCTTGCTAGAGAGGTTAAGAACAATAAAACGGGGTTTTTTTGGGGTATGCCCTCAGCAAAAGGAGGAAGAAGGAAATGGTAGGGCCACTATGCAGAGAAGATGGCAAAATGCTAACAGGGGACAGAGAAAAGGCAGAATTACTCAACACCTTCTTTGCCTCAGTGTTTTCAGAAAAGGTAAAGGGGGACCAACCTGAGGATAAAGGTACACTAGACACAACAGGGGAAATCCAGCACAGAATAAGCAAAGAGGTAGTACAGGAATACCTTCTTAATCTAAATGAATTTAAATCTCCAGGACCAGATGAACTACATCCAAGAGTATTAAAAGAGCTGGCAAATATAATCTCAGAGCCATTGGCAATAATCTTTGAGAACTCCTGGAGAACAGGAGAAGTCCCAGCAGACTGGAGGAGGGCAAACGTTGTCCCCATCTTCAAAAAGGGGAAAAAAGAGGATCCCAACAATTAGCGTCCAGTTAGTCTGACATCAATACCAGGGAAGATTCTAGAGCAGATCATTAAACAGAGAGTCTGTGAACATTTAGAAGGCAATGCCATAATCACAAAAAAGTCAACATGGGTTTCAGAGAAACAAGTCATGCCAGATTAATCTGATCTCTTTTTTTGACAAAATTACCAGCTTGGTAGATGAAGGGAACTCTGTGGACATCGCATACCTTGATTTCAGTAAGGCCTTTGACAAGGTTCCCCATGACATTCTTGCAAACAAGCTTGTAAAATGTGGGCTAGACAAGTTAACAGTTCAATAGATTTGTAATTGGTTGACCGGCCGAACCCAAAGGGTGCTCAGAAATGGCTCCTCTTCATCTTGGAAAGATGTGACCAGTGGGGTGCCACAGGGTTCTGTCCTGGGCCCAGTGCTATTCAACATCTTTATCAATGACTTGGATGAGGGAATTAGGGGCATACTTACCAAATTTTCAGATGACACCGAATTAGGAGTAGCTAATACCCTGGAGGACAGGATCAAAATTCAAGATGACCTGGATAAACTGGAGAGCTGGGCCAAAGCTAACAAAATGAAATTAAATACGGAGAAATGTAAGGTACTGCACTTAGGGCGAAAAGATGAAATGTATAGATATAGGATGGGGGAGACCTGGCTGAATGAGACTACGTGCGAAAGGGATCTAGGAGTCCTAGTAGACCACAAGTTGAACATGAGTCAACAGTGTGATGCGGCAGCTAAAAAGGCCAATGCAATTTTGGGCTGCATCAATAGAAGTATAGTGTCCAGATCAAGGGAAGTAATAGTGCCACTCTATTCTGCCTTGGTCAGACCTCACCTAGAATACTGTGTGCAGTTCTGGGCACCACAATTCAAAAAGGATATTGACAAATTGGAGCGTGTCCAGAGGAGGGTGACTAAAATGGTGAAAGATCTGGAAACCATGCCTTATGAGGAGTGACTTAGGGAGCTGTGTATGTTTAGCCTGGAAATAAAGATGGTTAAGAGGCGATATGATAGCCCTGTTTAAGTATTTGAAGGGTGTCACGTTGAGTATGGAGCAAGCTTGTTTTCTGCTGCTTCAGAGATTGGAACACGGAGCAATGGATGCAAGCTCCAGGAACAGAGATTCCACCTCAACATTAGAAGGAACTTTTAGACAGTAAGAGCTGTTCGGCAGTGGAACGCACTCCCTCGGAGCGTTGTGGGGTCTCCTTCCTTGGAGGTCTTTAAACAGAGGCTGGATGGCCATCTGTCGGGGATGCTTTGTTCGTGATTTCCTGCATGGCAGGGGGTTGGACTGGATGGCCCTCATGGTCTCTTCCAATTCTGCAATTCTATGATTCTATGATTCTGCTAGATCCTGTGAGTGAGGACTTTATCAGATGAGGCAAATATGGCATTATAAGGACACCTAATGATCACAAAAGGATGCACATACCATACAACATTGTTCTTTCACAATCATGTGCTGTCAATAAGGCATACTTTTTATTGGTAGGCCAAGCCATCAACTGATCTCCTGTGACTCTTTTTTGCTGGCATTGCCGGTGTTTGAAACTTCACACCATTGTGCTCAGTGAATCCAGCTTCAATTATCAGAACGCTTCCGGGTGAGATCAGGACAGCCAGGTAGGAGACACTTTTTTCCCCACCTTCCCTGGTGTACTTGGGACCTTGTGTGTGTGTTTCTGTGCTTGTGGGTACTTTTTTGGGGGGAGTTTTAAATGCATTTTTGAATTTGCCATGCTAGTATCTTCATGCAACAATGGGTGAGATTTGGAAGCCAGAAGTAAATGGAGCTCTTTTCGTGCTCTGTTACTACCAAGGCTGGCTTTCTGATGCAACTGAAGGTAAGTCTGGTGGTGGGGTTCTTCTGCTGGCATAAAAACATTTCAAAATATGCTGGCAAAAAAAAGTTTAGTGGGGGAGTATGATAAAGTCCTGAGTGTGGGACTGGTTGTTGCTCAGCTTGAAACATCCAGTACTATATCTCATGATTTCTCAATACAGCACAGTTACTTAATTTTCAATTCTTGACTTGAAAGTGTACTGGGGCCTGCTCTTTACAGAGTAATGCACATCACCTTGTATATGTCTGTGTTAAGCCAACACTGTTGCATTAGAGAAAAGTCTTTTTTCATTCAGCTGTGTAGGCCCATAGAATTCAGCCCCCAAATATTGCCCTGATAGCACCACTAATAATAGTTATATTCATGGGCAGGCACATTAGCTTTAGTCTGTATTTGTTTTCCCCACCACCACCACCTTTATCTTTCTTTCGCTTTCTTCAAAAAATGTCCATAAAGTCTTGTGCCACCTAAAAAAGACTAACAAACTTTAGCCTCATTAGATGCATCTCATGAAGTGTGCTGGATGCTGGAAAAGTCTATGTCAAATGAAACTTTGTTTGTTAATTCAGAAGATGGCACAAAACACATCATTATTTTTGCTGCAACAGACTAATACAGCTATGCACTCTTCACCAATAACTAAGCCCTTCTTTTGTATCATTCTTTCCTCCATAAAAAATCTCCAATTTTTTTTCAAGTTTAGATGAGTTTCAATTGCATTACTATTCTAATGTAAAGTGCAAGGATGCTGCCAATTGGAAAGCAAGCAAATATATATTAAAAGCTTAGGTTACATTTTAAGATAGGTCTTGACTTTATTTAGACCTAATGATAAATAACTATTTGTTTCTTTTTTTAGCAAGATGTGAGGGTTGTTTGGGGGGTTGGGTTATTATTATTATTATTATTATTATTATTATTATTTTGCATTTTCTGGAGGCTCAAAAGATGACATAGTTCAGGAGTATGTGTCTGTGGAGTTTGTAATGCCATTTCTGCAGCTTGGTTCCATTTCTCCCTGAGTATGCCAGAACTTCCGTGCAATGCTATTGGAGCAGTGACATTAGCAGTATCCAAATCCATGTTGCCTTCCCCCCCCCCCCCGCCCCACATGTAAAATATGCATGGAGAGCAAACATTTGGACAAGCGCATTAAAGACCAGCCGTTAGGGCATGATTTATTTAGCATTACCCACTTCTCATTAGTAAGTACAACACTGAAAATTGCCAGTTTACTCGATGCACCTTTATTACTTGCTGATAATAATACAGAATGGTGAAAATACTGTTAATTGTGTGTGAGAGAGGGGGGGGGGGAGAGAGAGAGAGGGCAGATTAAAAACAACAAAGATGAAAAAAAAATCCCCTTTTTCAAAACTGGCATTAAAAAACAACAAGAAGAAGCTGTAACAAAGTATTTTGAAAGGCATGGTTTTGAATTATTCACCAGTCAATGCTTTTTCTCTTTCTTTCTTTCTTTTTCTTTTTTTAAAAAGCATCTAACTTCCCCAGCTCTATCACCTTCACAGGGTAGAGATTCAGAGATTGCAATCCAAACCTAATACTGACTGCTGAACTATGAGACCTGCATTATATACATCCTACCAGACTTTTTCATGTGGAAAAAATAATTTTCAGACATTTTGTTTGCTACACTGCATGAGTAAACATCGTATTATCTTTTCCATATGTTGGTAAAAAGAGAGGGAGAGAGAACAAATGAAAAACCCTTTAAAAAGACAGAAAGGGCAGAAATGGTTTTAATTATTTGGATTATTGGGAGAAATGCATATGAGTGAAACTTGTTGAGCAGAATGAATGACTTCGTGGTGATATACATAAAATGCCTTATGCAATGAATAATGAATTAACAAATTAAATTAAAGGAACAAGCAAATTGAGGCTTCAATCCTATCCATACTTAATGTGGAGTAAGTCCCAGTGAATTCAGTGGGGTTTACTTCTGAGCAGACATGTCTATTAGACTGTTAATAGCACAGCTGACCTGATATAGGAATGGAATAGAAAAACAGGGATGAAACAGGAATAGAAATAGCTAGTTTGCATCACAAAATATCTTGCATGCAGGGTTTCTCTTTCCATAAGAGCCCTAGAGAAACTCAGGATAGTTCTGCTGAAATCCCTGCTGGAATATTTTTTTGGTTTTATGAGAACAAGAAAAACAAAGTCTGTATTCTCTGCAGATTTTCACCCAGGTTAAGGGTGTAAAATAAAAATGAAATGTGATTGTATGAAGAACCATCATGAGAATAAGTCATACTGATATTGGGAACAGGCTTGTGGATCCATGCTGTAGTAGGTGTTGAATTGGAAGTTGAATACCTAGGGAAATGGCCATTCTCTGTCTTAAATGGCTCTTGCGGTGATATCCTGTACCTATCTATTCAAATGTAAGTAACAATCAGATCAAGGGGGCTTCCTGTTAGGTATGTGGGTGTTGGATTTTAGTCAGCGGCCTAAATCTTATTAGTAGTCCTGATTAGAATAGACCCACTTGCTGAATGAGGAATCAACACTGAGGTAAATTATATAGATTCAGTGTGTCTAATCTAGTTAGGATGAACTATAGGATTCAGGCCAGAGTGGCAGAGTGGTACAGGATAACCAGGAAATTGTTGATTTTATATATATATATATATATATATATATATATATATCCCTCACAATCCTTTATGCTCATGACAGGAAATCTAGATACTCTGTACAAGAAGCATGTAAAGACCATATATCCATCAGCAATCTACTGTTAGGGATGAATGGATTTACCAAGTTGGACCTCACTGTAATTCTTGTTTTTCCACCACCAGCTTTGCTCCACTGTGGTCAAGAACACACAAGTGTTTTTCCCCTTGCATAGAAATTAGTGCATACTTTCTGCACAATTTTCAAACATATGGATTTTTAGTTCATTTTTGAGTGTACATCATGAACCCACTGCCTATAATGTATTTAGAAATATATGCATTTTCATACTTTTCATAGGTCCACCAGTGTTTAAATTTATTTTCTTTCACAGAGTGTATTGCAAGCTAAGAAATATATAGCTTTCCATACTGCAAATGACTTCTAGTTTTGTTATTCTACATGTCTACAGCATGACAGTCTCACTCACTTCGGTTTCCCTGTAGTTCCAAATATTAATGGTCTGGATCAGCCACAGCAGGAGTGAACTGAAGTTCTTTGCTAAGATGCACTTGAGCTAGGGGTATAAAGAATATTCGCAAACTTTGGGCTCATCTACACAAACCAGGATATGCTGGCTCCCCACTGGTGTATTCTTGTTGTGGATCTGCCCCATTCCTCCCCTGTTGTCTATACAGACCAGGGCAGAATCCAAACAGGCATGCTGGCCTATCCATGCAGCCACTACTGCTGCCATTTTCCTTGCTGTATTGGAATCCAGGAAGGGGACCCACCAAATGTAACTGAAGAGACATGGTCACCTGCTGTAGAATGCCTTTCTGGTTTCCAGGAGAGCCAGGGAGACTGCAGAAACTGCAACTCTGAGTATCCTGTGCTGCACAAATCTCTGCTCCTCTGATAGGTATAATTTAACCCACAATCCCCTTGCTCTGTTCCTCTATCCAAATACTTCCTACTTCCTTCAGTAGACCTGTGTGATTTCTGGAAGCCTGAATATTAGTGTGAATGCTATTAAGACTAAATTCCAATAAAGATAATTTAATTGTATGTTCTGGCTTGAGTCTGTTCAGTGATTACTGTGATACATAGGTCAAAAGATCATGCTATTACCCAACCTCTTGCTGCCATTTTGAGCTAATTCAATATTCCCCATATTAAGATTTGGACACTCGTGAGATCCTCATGGACCCCACACAATTTGGATAACACCCCCCATCCCAGCCCTGTATCTGCCCTGGGGGTGGTGAGGACTGCCATGGGAAAGAACAGAGCAAGAGCCCTGCATCATATGGACTGCAGGGCTCTGAGATGTGGGGTAAGATGCGGTATTTAGCCCATATAGACAAGCCCTTTGTCATCCTCATCAATAAATTATATTTCTGCCATCAACAGCTCATCCAGGAAATGGAAAATGGGGATGGGAAATCATTTACTAAAAAAAAAAAAAAAAAAAAATCGTTTGTGTGAAACCTTGCATTCGTACCAAAAACATAGTTATGAAGTTTGTACCAAAAGCAAACATAGTTGTGCAGGGAAAAAAAGTGTAATTTGCTAAACAAAAGATGTTTCAGTTGTACAAGTACACATACAAAAAAGATACAGGGGTGCAAAAAAAAAAAAAAAAGGAGCTCATTTAAAATGTTCAAAAATTCTCACAGTCATACCCAATGCAGATTTTTAAAAAAGAAAATCAGGCAAGAATAAAATAAAATAAAAATATATCCCTATCATGAGCCAGACATCAATGTATGAAATGGGCAGTGTGTGTGATGTATTGGGTGGGGGGGTAAGGAGAGGCTGATGGTGATACCATCAGGGAGTAATTAGACACACCTTTCAGACATTTATCTTTAAATAGGTTTTATAGAGGCTCCTGTCAGAATTTGAAAGATGTGTTCTATTGACAACATTGCAGTAGGAAAACAATCCATACAGCCAACCTTATCCTCTCCTGGGGCTATCCAGTCTCATTCCTTTCAGCCTCTAATCAATACTTGCTGTACCAAGTTCACGTCTCCTTCACCCCCAATGCTTCAAGGTGAATCAAGCTCCAACCCATGAAAAACTTGATAATGTGTTACCTAAACATTTGCTTTCCATGACAAACAGAAATAATCTAAAATCAATGTACCACATTAGAAATTAGAAATAGAAATGGAAATGAGATGAGTTGAGATATCTACATGCACATACATCTTTCATTGGTATCTTTTACGTTGCTGGATAGAATGGATGGGTTCCCCTCTTCCCAAAATGGAAGAGATATTCGAGAAACTAATATCTCCCAAGACAGGCTGAAGATGATTTAAGCTAATTAAATAGGAATCAGGTAAATACTTTTTAAATATAAATTTCAGATATTTTCCATGTTTTGTTGCCCTGACTATTAAAATGCTTCTTAGGAATACCAGAGGGACTAACCAGAATCAATACAGGAAGCACAGGACTACATCTTGTGGATATGGCCCTCATAACATGTGTTCTGCTACTGCCACTCCTAACATTCATGCATTGAACATGTATGTCTGGACAATTAACTCTAAGTACATCGAAGCAAGATGAGGTACATGGAACAGAAGTGGGACAGAACAGCACTAGGAATGTATCTGGCAGAAAGCAGAACAAGAAGGAATGGTCCTACTCTTCCCTGATGTATGCAACTCTTTGGGTGCAAGACTAATTTCTCAATAGAATCCCTTCCACATTCAGTGGTGAAGGGACTAAACAGAAGGTCTTGACTATGGGTTTCTAGATTTGAAAGTCCCTTTTTCCCCCCTAAAAAAGTGTCAGGATTTTGACATGCCATAAGACCAATGGACAGGTAAGTGGGCTTACCAGCTTTCCCGGTGGGCCTTTGGCGGCCTGGCTGGTGCCCCAAGTCCCACTGGTGGCCCCCGCAGCCGCATGGCCCAGCATGGGAGCCACCATCTTCCTGGTATGCTTTGCAGCTGGGAGAAGGGCGTGGGAATGATAGACCAATCAGGGCAAGCCTCCCTCACCCTGACTGGATGTTGCGCAGCAGGAGGAGGGACTTCTGGCCGCACTTCCAGTGTGGCCAGATGATGTGAGCTCTGCATCAGGGGGCTGGTATATAAGCCAGCCCCTGACACAGACTCCGCAGTTGGCTCCGAGGATCCAAAGACCCTCCCACACTCCCATTAGGATTAAGGTTTTTTGTGTATCTCATGCCTGTACCTTTTAGTCACAATTTGCTAGGTGGATGGCATGGGTCCTGATCTGGGTAAACAGGGGCACAGGGCACATTCATGTTTAAGTTCACGGAGACCCTCCATTTTAACAACCTTGTTTGCAGGGGAGGACAGAGTGTTGAGCAGGGTGGCTCAGCCAAGACTCTCTTGTCCAAGAGCAGGATCTGGACCCATGCAATAGTGCCAACCATTTGCAGCCATCAGTAAGTTGTGGCCTTTTTATTGCCACTATTCAACATACTAATCTATACTTAATCTCTTATGTTAATCATGTACTCAATACATTTGGTTAATTCAGCTTTTAGTAGTGTGTGTCTTTATTAGTGGGGTGGGATTGGGAATGTACGGTCTGGGTCCGCAATTAGGGATTGCTCTGTATCCTTTAATATATACTGCAAATGAAGTGTTGGATTTCACAAAGAGGGTTTATGGTTATTGTGCCTGACATGGTACTGTCTAATTTGGCGCTTATTAAATTCACGACATGAGCCAAATGAACTTTTTCAAGATTGTTCTGCTGTTTCATGAGGTAGAAATAGAATCTCCTCCAAAGTGACCAGAACCAAAGCTGGATCCCACATGAAAACTTGGTAGTGTTTTTGTGCTTGGAAAGCACTTAGTTGTCTGCGGAAATAATATATTTTAGTACTATATTTCAGAGAAAACAATTAGAGAAAGGGATAAAGGGGAGGAAAAAGTTAAATTAAAGTCAATCCTTCCCAATGGATTTTCTTCCTGCAGAGCCAGGCTTCTGTATTTCTGCCTGATGACCTAGCCTTTACCAACACAAAAATGTTTTTTTTAATGTGTTTGCTTTTCTGAGCTGCATCCATGAAGTTAAAATTCCCGAATAATGTGATAACAGCATAATACCAAGAAGAATATGACTCATCAGAATTATTTATTCCACAAAACCTGTGTTGTAGACAAACTATACATTTACAGGTTGACCCCCCTCTTCTGTGGGGGATACGTTATAAGTGAAACAGTGGATAATAGCAAACTCTATTCAAATAAAAGGCTTCCAGTACAAGCATACCATAGAGTTGCACTGGAGAACTTAACAGTTCCTAGGGAGGACACCTCTCTAGGCATTTTTCAGCACAACTATATGGTATGTGTCCTTATTATTTTTTAGCTGTAGATAACTCAAACAGTGGATATTGGTTCTACTGATACAGGAGGTGACATGTATAAGAATTCACCTTGACTGTGCCTCTATCTTACTCTAATTTAAAAATTATATGTAGTATCAGATAGTAAAAGCACCTCTATTTACTGAACATCATTTTTATTGCCTTATCAGGATAATTTTTTGTCGATGCGTAAAAGGTCAAGGTATAAACTTCTTGCATGTGAGATATTGCCATTTTCTCCCAAAATATAAGGTATATGCCATATTTTTCCATTTATTTTAAATATTCAAAATGTGTGTATGTGTTTGAGGCAGGGAGAATCCACATGGATACATCTTATATTTTGATCTATAATTCATCTTTCTTCTGGGCAAAGGACAGAAACCAGTGGAGTGACAGCAAATGATAAGCAAAGGACAATGTGAACCCCTTGGTGGATGAGGAATTACTCACACAAACAGATATTTTTTCCACACATCTTTTGGTCATGTGTTCTGCTGGCAACAGAAAATTCTTGAAAATAGCACCAACCACCTGTTTTGGAGGCAGAACAGGCTAGTTTGTTTTCCCCATCTGATTTGCATGACTGATGATTTTGTGACAAAGTTAAATCCCCACAACCTCTGATATTTCACTGATACACAGAACAATTAGTATTTAGCACTTCATAGGGGTGTTATTAAACAGAGTGCACAACTTTTATTGGCAACATTTCAAACTAAGATGATTAGGATGTTTATAGTTTTCTTTCATTGGGATGTTTAAGGATTTCTTTCTTGGGATTTTTTCTAGGGACTTTCAACTGGCTTAATTTGCAGATTGGCACCAGCATCTTAGAATCAGCTATTCTTCTAGACTTTTAGCCATTCCACATTTGCAGTTTGCTGCAGTTTTCACATCATCCCCTGTACATTTCAGAAGATGAAATGATTGCAGTACTAAGCACAAAAGTACTGTACAGTACTGCATGATCACATATTTTTAAAAATTGCAATGTGATTTAATTAATGCACATATTTGCACCTCTACTTAAAAACTGTAAACTACAATTGCTATATAGCACTGTTTACTTATAGATTTATTTGAAATAGCTGCATCCCACCTCTTCAAAGCCCAAACTGGCTTCCAGAAGAATCAGCACTAAAATAAATGAAAAACAAATGGATGCTAGTTTAGTTGATTGATTAAGACATTGATTATTGATTCATCTGTATTAGTCAGAACAAGATTAGCACTGTAATGCTACTGATGTTGGCTCAGAAATTTTCTCCACTGTGTTCACTGACAATTACTCATAAGAAAATGTGCTTAAGATTTCACAGAAAGGTCTGAAAAAGGATAAAACTGACATATGTTAACTGTTGATGTGCAGCTGGCCAGAACTGGCAAAAAGATTGTTTACCACCCTTCAGTCCTGTCAACTTGCACTGTGCACATTTATATATCCTGTCTCCTCCTTCAGATATAGCTTAAGAGTAAATGCTAGGAGTGAACAAAGGGAATTTGCAGGGATCTAAGCCAAGCACACCCAATGGTCAGAGTAATCCTTTCTTATCCTCCAGAAACAGCCCTGTAACCTGCACAAGGAATCCATTTGCTTCATGTTTTTCAAAGAGACAATGTTTACTTGTGGTACACAGGTCCATTTCTAAAAACAAGAGCAACACAAATCCTAATATTGTTTAATTCTTCTTGAATCTGTACATTTAACATGGCCTTCCTTTGCAAAATTGTATTGTTTAATTATATGACTTAATTACATTCCTTAGGGTTGGAAAGAATATGCAACAAATTTTTTAAAAAATGGTTGAAAGCAAGTTTCTTGAGTGTTGGGAAATACTGTTGAAAATAATCCTGGACTGATGAGCATTTTTTAAGGTTTAAGGATTGTTTCTGTGCAAAATCCACACATGGTTTTTTACACAGAAAAAAGCATCTTTTTGCAGAAGGAACAGCATATTCTGTGCAGAAAATAATGTTTACATACAGTAAAATACACAGAAAATTTCATTTAATTAAGTCAATTAATTAATGCAAATTTGAATCTGCATTTAAAGCTTCAATTTCTTCTGCAGAAAATGTTGCTAATTTTGCAGAGAATAACTGTCCCAGTACCACATATTCTGTGTAGGAAACAGCATTTTCTGCACTAAAAAATATTTCTGTGCAGAAATATTTATGTGCTAAAATGTTATTTCCTGCACAGAAAAAAACATACACATGTGAATTTTGAACAGAGTAAGTCCAAAATTGTGAATAGTCTTTTATGCAGTGCAGAAAAGATTGATAACAAAACTCCTTATTTCGTTCTAGAATGACATTAGTAAACATTATATCCCTACTCTCCTTTTCATCTTTCAGGTGCATAGCTGAATGGAAGCTACGTAGCATATCTGGTTCATCATTCTTACATTTACACCATTGAACAAACAGATGCAAAGGGTACTAAGAAATTCTACTTGTCAGCTACATCTTTGCACAAAATGAAAACAGCCTGTCTGCTAAAATTACCATAAGAGTGAACTTTTTCATCAGAGTGAGTGAAAGACAGACCAGTTTTCCAATGTTATAACTGTACATCAACAGGACAACCAGTCATGCTTGAACTCAAATGGCTTATATGGTGAAGACTCTGTCAGTCATGGATCACAACAGAGAATGAATGATGGAATTTGATGCCTGGGTAGCATTTGAAAGATTGCCAGGGCTGGAAGAAAGACATTCTTCCAGCTAAGTAATCTGTCAATTTTTGCTCAGCTTTCAAAGAAAACACAGAATTAAGACCTGATTGTGCACTTTCAAGGAAGGTCAGTGACAAGAAGTCAAATGGAATAGGAACAGATATTAAGTGCAAGCCCCCATTTTCATCCTAGTATTGGATAACCATGATGTTAGAAGTGCTGAGAAATTTTGCATGGATAAATGTGGAAATATGTATTTGAAATACCTCTCTTTCCGTCTCTCTTTATTCAGGGCACTTTATATGAAAAACATCTATATGGTTTCAGAATCCTTGTGGGAAAAGAGTTCATATACATTCTGTTTTAGAAAAGAAATGAAATGTAGAGGTATTTAATCTGGAGAGGGTAAATTTCTTGACCCTTTTGTGGTCAAATAATGAATTACGGATGTTAGAGCAATTTAATCTTTATAAATTCCTGTACAAAATGTGTGAATCCATAGCTCTTGACCTAATGTGCAGGTGAGAACATAGCTATTCAACTGACTTTGCATCTCTGTGAAATTTGCAAAGCAGTTCTTGGTAGTTTAAATGCACCAGTTTCTGCCATCTATTTGTCTGTCTATCCATCTGTCTATCTATCACCTGTCTGTCTCTCTGTAGTGTAGGAATATGATTAATTGCAGAAATGGGATGGAGGGAATTGTGGGATGCAAAAGTGACATCTGTATGACTAATTATTCCAGAACTTTGGGGAGATAAATTTACTCATTCTGTTGGACTTTCTTTTGCCTTTGTTTTTGTGTATAATAGCAAATGTTAAAAGTCAGAATCAAGTACACCCTATGAATCTGGATTGGGCAAGGAACTGGGATTTCTTCTTCTACTTTGCTTTCCCATCCCCACCAATCCTGGCCCTGCTGCATGTGCTCTTTTCAGGTACTGGACCTTATATGGCATCTGTTCACTATACAGAGTTGAATCATTTGCTCTTCTGAATTCTTAGCATTTGCACTTTGAAAACCTTACTGCAGATGTTATCTGTCAATAAAAGTACTCGCAGCTAATGAACTCTTCCTAGTAGTATTCATTATAGCACACCAGAATTTTCCCTTTTAATATATACATCTTGCTGTGCAAAGAATCACAATTATAGGTGGGCAGGGGCTCTAGCCCTGTGGAAGCAAGTTCACTTTGCATTCTCAATACCCGAAGTTCACCCTGGGCACTTCCAATGAAAAGATCAGAAGTAACAAGGGCTCAAAAAGACTGCCTGATACCCATCTAAATAGACAATGCTTGACACAATGAAGCAACAGTTTGTTAATAACTGACTTGTGTTTCAGAAACGCCCCATATTTGGGGGGCTTAAAATGTAGGCCTTTTTATGAAGCCATTAGAGAGATATTGTAATAAAAGTAGGCAAATGTCTAGCATGAACAAAGTGAGATTTCTCTAAATGTATTCCTCTTTGAAAGAATTTAACTATCCAACTGCTGATTAAAAATGTGTATTATTTGAGGCAACTGGCTTATTTTCCCTTTTCAAGGTGCTGAGCTGCTCATGCACTGTTGGCTGGAATTTTATAGAATACAATGTGTTTGGTATGGATAAGGCTGATATGCCTTGGCATTACTCTGAAAAGAATCATTCACATTCATGACTAGGTTGCTCAGTGAAGCATGAATCTTCTAAAGGGGATATTTTAAAAAAATGAAATTAAGCAGTGGTGAAAATGTAATAGTAAAATACCTTGAGAACTCTATTTGAATCATCTTTAAAACTAGTTACTGTCAGGCTACATCCCCATAAATAGTTGTGGTAATCTTCCCCTTGGAAGTCTACTACATGTTCGAAGTGGAATGCATTTCTTGACAAAGAATGATTAATGGCATGCTGCATAATGACAAACAACCTTTCCAATCTGTTTTATGTTTTGTAACAATGGGTATGAAAGACTTTCCAGAACTCAAGGATCATGGACAAAAATCGAATCCATTTATGTGAATACCTAGATGGGGTGTCCATTCCAGCTGTATCATCATGATATGAGGACTTCAGCCCAAAAACACTGTTAAGACTCAATGGTTGACAAAGCCATTTAACAACAAGAGGCTTCTCTCAGTGGCAAAAGAGTTACCTAGACAGACTGAGATCCAGCCTTATTTAAGCCTCAGTCTAGGGTTCATTTCTAGTTGAAACAACATTTGAGCTTGCTTGAGAGCAAGTCTCCAACTGGGTCTCCAACTTGAATTTAACATAGATGTTGCCTTTAACCTGTTGGAACATCCTGCTTGGAAATGATGGACTGCTTGGCTCTATTAACCACCTGCAATATGGTAGGCATTATGTTTAAAAATGTTGCATATTTCTGTTTTACATGTTAGTGTGTTACTCATCTTCTGCTACTTTCCACCCTTCAAAAGCATCCCATTGGGTATGTTTTATTCCTTTTGTTTTCTAAGTCCACTCTTCCTTTTTATGAGATAATAAGGTCAAGGGATTTTTCAATTAATATTACTCGAGCATCAATCTGGAGGAATCCTTATCTCAAATAGTCAACATTTTAGCTGTCATTTAAAGGGGGGTGTTAGAAACTCCAATCTCAGTCTCACGTTCATTTGGCCTCTCCCATGCCAGCTTCTTAAGCCACTTTTTCTCAGGGATTTCCTCTCATACCTCAGGCAACAATGAAGCTAGACGTATCTTTATGACCCTCACATCTACTTGAAAGAATGCCATCTCTTCTTGAATTAAAAACACACTCCCAGAAAGAGACATGTTGATCTCTGTCAAGACAAACTGAGAAGAAGAATGGGGGAAGAAGATATGAAGCACTGTCCCCTACATGGAGCAAAATACACACTTCCACTGAAGTGGCAGGTAAAATCATGAGAACTCTGCTTTGCAGAGAAAGCCACTCCTGGATGAGGGCAACAACAACAACAAAGAATAAAAGTAGGCCCTGTCCATGGATCAGGACCATTGCCTTGCTTGTTCTTTAACTGACTTTCATGTTTCTAGCAGAAATGTCAATGTATTGCCCAAATTAATGATTCATAGATCACCCAGGGAATGGAAAATTTACTCTTTTTTTTAAGAATCTCTCTCTGGCTTTTCTTCACAAACGAAGATTCAGGAAGGACTCATCCCGTGCTTTCTGCAAGCGCGCTGATGACTAAAAAGGCCAATCCGAGATAACTCCAGTTGCAGAAAGAACAACAGAAGGTCTGCTTGGGTGATGTTTCCGGGTTGTGATTCTTTCTGCGTTGTCGTTTCTCTTCAAGACTTGTTCGGTGTGAGTTCTCAAATAAGGCTGCAGCATTGTGGATAGTGCGTCTCCATGCCTCCCGATGTGAGGCCAGGGTGGACCATTGCTGGTGATCAATTTGGCCGAGCCTGAGATGTTGTTTCAGGGAGTCCTTGTATTGCTTTTTTGGAGCGCCCCTCTTACGCTGACTTGTGGTGAGTTCACCGTAGAATACTATTTTGGGGAGGCGATCGTCCTCCATCCTAGAAACATGCCCTGCCCAGCGCAGCTCTGTTCTCAATATCATGGCCTCAATGCTGGTGATCCCTGCTTGCTCAAGGACAGCAACATTCGTCACGTAGTCAGTCGAGTGTATATTTAGGATTGTGCGTATACAGCACTGAAGGAACTGTTTGAGGAGTCGTAAGTATTGGTGATACATAACCCATGTTTCAGACCCATAAAGGAGAATAGACAGTACAATGGCTCTATACACACTGATTTTTCTGCTTCGCTTCAGGTGTTTATTACTCCAGACTCTTTTGTAAAGTTTTGTAAAGTCTTCCAAATGCGCTATATGCCTTTGCTAATCTGTGATTGATCTCTTTGTCAATCTTGGCATCTGAGGAGATGATGCTTCCCAGGTAGGTGAACTGCTGAATGGACTTAAGCACAGATTTGCCAAACCTGGGCCGATGGTACTCGTCCAACCCTGTAAGGTCAACCATCTAACAGAAGGAAACTCTAATCAAACCTACAACCCGAGGACCTCGCTGCTACTGTCCATGCTTGCAAGGCCACAGCAGATTAACCTTTGGTTTAAAGGGTGAGGCCAGTTCTGCACAGGCTGCGCTCCACCAGAAAAATCCATTGCACAGGCTCGAAGGACAAATCTAATTCTGAAAAAGCCCTGCAGCGATAGGCGAGGGACGAAACAGCCAGTGTAAAGATGCACTGGAAGCCACAGACCCAACCCTGTATGCAGGCAGTTCAGGACTTTGGTCGCTTGGTTGACAGCCTTGTTTGGCAGCATCCTGAACGACCAAGCAGCCTTTTTAAAGGAGAGCACTACTTACTCCATATGGAGAGGGGCCTAGAAAAGGTGGCCTAATGAAGGCTCATATCCATCTATCTGGTTGGCTAGCCGTGGCCAATGGGCATCTTCTGATGTGGTCAAACCAAGGGAAAGAAACAAAGGCACACACCGGCCTCCAAAGGTGTAAATAAACTGACTCTTGCAGGCTGGAATACCAGAACCAAGCAAGACTCTGAAGATAGTGGACGGCCTGTGTGTCGTTTGCCATAATAGCCCATGAACTATCACGACTTAATATTGACATCGCTGCTCTTAGTGAAATTTGTCTCCATGAGGAAGACAGCCTTAATGAACACAGCACCAGCTACACACTTTACTCGTCTGACAAACCCCAAACCGAAAAACATCTTTCAGGAGTAGGCTTTATGATTAAAAACTCCATGGCCTCCAAATCAAAACCTTGCCAACAGGACACTCTGATAGCAATATTTCCTTGTGCCTCCCACATGTTGTTCTCTTTAGTATATATGCCCCAACTATGCAAGCCAACCCTGTAGAGAAAGACTAATTCTACACAGAGCTATGCCACCTCATACAAAAAGTCCCTGTAGAAGATAAAATTATTATCCTTGGTGACTTCAATGCCAGAGTCGGAAAGAACTCCGAAGCCTGGAAAGGTGTCTTAGGCAAGCATGGTGTTGGATATTGCAATGATAACAGACACCTCTTGCTAAAGTTCTGTGCAGAACAACAGCTGACTATTACAAACACTATCTTTCAGCAGAAAGATAGCTTGAAGACAACCTGGATGTATCCCTGATCCAAACATTGTCCCCATTGCGAGGCTGCAGCGCTGCAGAGTGTCCCTTTCGGATGACGCTCTGCCCTGCTGTCCCTCTTGCGGTACTGTTGTGTAACCGCGGGGACGCAGCAGCGTTATATTTGGCATTTTTCTACTCACGATCAACTTTTTTATTTTTTATGATGTTGTATGATATGTTGCATGATAGGATTTATGTTAAAATGTATAATGTATGTTTAAAAATAAGTGTATAACAATTGTCTGAATTAATATTAAGTATTATTGTATTGTCTATGAGAAATTTGAAGTAATTACTAAATAAATATATTAAAAAGAAAAAGAAAAGAGATTCTGCTTAAACATTAGGAAGAACTCTGTGATGTAAGAGGTGTTCCACAGAGGGATAAACTGCCTGGGAGATTGGTAGACTCTCCGTCTTTGGAGGTCTTTTAACAGAGGTTGGATGGGCATTTTTCAGGAGGGTCTTAGCAGTGTATTCTTGCATGGTGAGGGTTGGTCTAGATGGCCTTTGTGGTCCCTTCCAACTCTATGATTCCTCAGTTTCTGGCCCCAGAAGGGGACTTGTCTTATTCTTGGGGTGATCCTTCCCTATAGGGATAGGAAAAATAATGGAAATATTTAAATAACAGGATGAAAAATGGTTTTTCCAAGTAATGGGGAAACATGAGAAGAATCCTAGAAACGTGAGAATCTTCACAGTTTGGGATGTATTCTGTGAAAAAAAAAATGTGTATCTTGCATAGAAAACAAGCTTCCTGTGCAATAAATATGAGTTTCTGCAGAGAAAATAAACATTATTTTGTAAAGAAAAAACATGGGGAGGTGTCAGGAATCTTTGCCTCATACTACTTTCACAACCTCCAGAAATGTGCAAAATAAGTCATTCTTAAGTCAATTTCTGATGTCATTTACAGTTGTGCCAGGAGCAATAGTGTTCCCTAAAGAGGAGAGTCATGGAGCAAATGTATGACCTGACCCCCTTTCATACTTATTTATTTACCCCTTCATGGAATGGGAATATATCTGATATTAGAAATAGTATTTTTTAAAAAATAGAAATGGGGAAATATTTCAGCTTTCCAAATCATTGTCCTTAAAGTTGTCATTCTGGACCAAAGGAAAGACAGGATACAAAGCAAAATAGCATTACGTTCTTCACAAAGTCTACCTCTTATCTCCTGCATTTCTCACAGGGAGGAAAAGCTTATCACCATCTGTCATGCGGCCCTTCACCTTCTCTCTGGCATTCACCCAGCACAGAGTTGGGAGGAAAGGCTCGTGTGTTTATCCAACCTGAGGCACACTCTTAGGGATTTCTCTAGCCTGGAAATCCCTTAGAACTAGGTCTGCCTTCAGTAGTCACCACCACCCACTGTACAATGAAACCCCAGTCCAGTGGGCAACTGGGAAAGTCCCCTGGTTATCCAGTGGAACTACCCGCTCTGTTAAAGTATCACCCCCCCTTCTCTATCCCAGAGAAGAATCAAGATAGCTATGACCAAACACGGCACATGTAACGTAGGCTTTAGTAGGAAACAGAGAAAAAGCTTTATTTTTTTAAGTTCAACCAAGCAAACCCATTCAGAGGTAATCATATCATGGAGAAAAGACATTTCTCTTCAGCCCCAACTTAAGAGTTATAGTACAGCATAACATTTAGGCTACATTCTGTCAGGGTTAAAAATAAATCATATAAGCTAATGCAACTAGCTAAATACATTTTCCTAAGCTAAGGAAAGTTCCACTCACATTTAGGAAGTCTATCTGGATCATGATGGGTCCCATTGGGATAGGCTAGGCTCAGCTTATCAAAGCTGGCCTGCTTAGTCTCTGATGATGTAATTTCAGAGCAATGCAATTAAGCCTGCTCCTTCAGGCCTCACCATATCATGCATGGCTCTCTCCAAACTCCTAAGTTATGTGTTGCTAAACAAAGACTGCAGCTTCTCAAAACTCCATTAGGAAAATCTGATTGGTTCTTCATTGCCCAATCTGATTGGTTCTCCAGTCAGATGATGTGATGCAATGCTTAGCAAATGAAGTTCCACCACCCCCACACTCAGAGCCCTGTGTTACCTCTGTCTGAGACCAGGGAATAGAAATTTACAGATGATGGGGAATGTAGTTCTGTCAGATGTGTTCTGGCTCCATGATGGGAGCTGCAATGACACCATCACTGTCAACTTGATCCTATATGTGTGAATCAGCTCAGCAATGCAGATTCTTATATTATCACTAAACAACCTTTTTGTGAATGGTCACTGTTGATAAAACAATTACCACCGTTATCATTTGTCTATGACTGCAGTGCATAAGATGACATCCATTCAAACATGTGTGTGTGTGTGTATTCACATCTATGATTCAGCATAACACTTCATGCATCTCCTGAAATGGACTCCAGTCCTAGACAATTTATGCAATGATAAAATGTATTAGTTTTTGAAGTGCCACAAGACTCTGTTTTTTGTCCATAACTATAACAGAATTTTTAAGCCCATGTGAGAAAAGCAATTCCCTCATTGATATGATGTTGGAGTTCTGGCATGAAAGAAAAGTTTTTCAAGAGTTACCTCTTTGGAGTACAGTTGTCCCTCCACATACACGGATTTGGCATTCATGGATTTATGTATTCATGGTTTGAAAATATTCTTAAAAAAATAATAATCCTAAACGCAAACCTTGATTTTGCCATCTTATACAAGCGAAAGCAACACCATTTTGCTATGCCATTGCATATAATGGGGCTTGAGTATTCACGGATTTGGATATTCACAGGGGGTCCTGGAACCAAGCCCCAGTGAATGTGAAGGGACAACTGTAATTCTTTCTGAGGTTTTAGGTATAGTTTCTCACATTATGTAAAGTTTTGTACTACCTCAGTTCAAGTGTGATTATCCTAACAAATTGGTGTCATTTCATTTAAACATTTTTTCCTTTGACAAAAACTGACCTGAATGCTAAAGATTTTGTTCCTATCTATATAAATACAGGAAAAGAAAAAAAAAATAGGCTGAATGCTGCCTTTGTGTTTACAGACATCTACACAGCTCTTTAGAGTATATTGATAGGGCCTGGCTATAGTCTGTAGAACCTGACAGACTTGAATTACAGTTCCAATAGTTACAAATTGGTGTTCCTTTCATTTACTTCATGAAGTAGACTTTTGTTTGTCACTGACTTGTATTGTACCTGTACAATGTTGTCTGTAGCACAATGCTTTCTTTAAAACAGAGTGAAGAAGGAAATTAAAGTAGACTTAAATCTTGTTCATGCAGAGCAGGACAATGAGCTTTCTAAATGTGAAGAACTGTGAATTCAACAACACTGGCCTTGATTTGCTTCAAAAAATCTATATAGGTAAAAGCATAAGTTCAACAATTACATGAATAAAGCATTAAGCAACATTGGTAAATCACTGGGTTAAATCAAACTCTGTAGTACTGTATTGCAGATACCAAAAGAAGACTTTCCTCTCTTCCTTCCTGCACTACTCCCTTCCAACAGAAATCTTCCCTGGAGGTTTCCCCAGTCTTTCTGAACAGATTTTCAAAGTATATGGGAATGTGGAAAAGAATCCCTCTACTCAGTTGTGCTGGCTGACTTTCTTCATCAGCAAAACACCACCATTGAATCATGACTGCTCTTCTCACCTTTATTTTCCTTAAAGTTGTTGCTGCTTAATAAATATGTTCATAGACATCTATATATATAATTCTCTGGCCCAATCAGTGTGCTGATTGGCTGCTTAGGTGTCAGGATCTGCCTCTCATCAGGGTGCTGCATCAGGGTGCTGCAGCAAGGACTAGGCCCCTTGCTGCAGCACCCTGCACAGCCTCTTTGCAGACTCAGGCCCTGGCTATGCGACTCTTGGAAGATGTCAGATGCAGCTGGCTGCAATCATGCAGCACACCTGAAGCAGGCTGGGGGAATTGCTATTTAAGAGCGGCATTCAGCTTTCAGTCTTGGCCATCACAACATGGTTTTATGTGCTGGCTGTAGCTTCTCTTTGTTCTTGGGCCTTCTGTGTTATCTGTAGCTGTGTCTTGCTTTTGGGCCTTAGGGTGGAAACAAATGGAAAATTTTAAGTTCTTTCTAAACATGATGGTGGAGGGGCTCTCTTGCCCTGGCATATATGGTGTGTGCGTGTGTGCATGCGGTATGGAGGTGTATGTGGTGTGTGTGTGTGTAGCATGATGTGTTTGTTTATGTGCATGGTGGTGGTGGAGGAGGGGGGCTCTTGCATTCTGGCATGTGTGGTGTGTGTAACATGGTGTGTGTGTGTATGCACAGTTGCATGGTGGTGGAGGGGCCCTTGAGTCCTGGTGTACATGGTTGGTGTATGTATTGTGTGGTGTGTGTGTGTGGTTGCATAGCAGTGGCGGAGGTGCTCTCACTATGAAACTAGCCATTATATTTTATTTGAAAGGTTATATATTAATATCAATCATTATATAATTGATACATAATATCAATATACATCAAAAGATCATACTCTGCACATGTTTCCTAAGTGGCCAATCAGCAGAGTGGAAATGGAAACATACCAAATCATTTTATATATGTAGATAAGTGTATGTTTTGTTGGGTATCACTAGTATGTATAGAATAAGAATGACACAAATGTTTGCAGCAGAAGTGACTGCAAGAGTGAACTAGAAGTAGGAAGAAATTCAAAAATATTCCAAAAATGGGGAAACCAGTTTTTATGAGTGTCAGAAAACCCTGATAAGAAGACTCATAGTAGGGTGAGAATCTTCATAGTTGGGAACTGCTGGGATACCTGTGCACTGCCCAGTAAACCATACTATGGCCATAAATCAGGACCTGCCATCCTTCCAGACAATACCTAGAATCTGAAAAAGTAACATTACTAAACAACAAAATGCAGGTCAACACTTAAAGAGGCCAAACATATCTCTTATATGCCAAGGATCTCCAATGCCCAATATGCTGGATAGATCCTTCACCCTGGCCCATGGCAAAAGTTGTAGAAACAGCCCCAATCCAGAATGAAGGGTCCCAAATTTAACCCCGTGCAGACACAAACATTGTAAAGCCTTGGAACTAACACTCCAAAATTGGTATTTAATGAGGGGAGAATAATCGGTATGACAAAACAGAGGACCTGCCCTAGACCCCCAAACCCTAACATAACTCTGACATGCACGAGCAGAGCATAAAGCCAGAATGTGACAAAAACTCAGACTTTGCCTCTATCCCCCTCTGATCTGTCTTAGAGTGGGTTGTTGTTGTTCACTGCCCTCAAGTCACTTTTGACTCATGGTTCATGGATGAGACTTCTCCAAGACCCCTCTCCTCAACCATCCTACATAGGTTCTGCTGGTTTGGGCTAGTGTCTTCCTTGACTGAGTCTATCCTTGTTTACAGTCTTTCTCTCTTTCCTTTCCCCTCCACCTTTCCTAGCATTATTGATGTTTCTAGTGAGCTGTTCCTTCTCACGATGTGTCAAAACTATGACAGCCTCAATTTGGTCATCTTGGCTTCTAATGAAAGTTCAGGCTTGATCTGTTCTAAGACCATTTGTTTGTCTTTTTTTGTTTGTCTTTTTGGCTGCCCTCAGAATTCTCAGCACTCTTCTCCAAAACATCTCAAATGAGTAGATTTTCTTCCTATCATCTTCCTTCACTGTCCAGCTGTCACATCCATATATTGTTATGGGAAAGATGAGTGCTCAGTTTTATATCTTTGCATTTTATGATCTTATCCAGTTCATTCATAGCTGCCCTTCCCAGTCGTCTTCTGATTTCCTGGCTGTAGTCTCCATTCTGGGCTATGACTGATCCAAGGAATGGGACTTCTTTCACTATTTTAATTTCCTTGTCTATTTTGAATTTGTATAGATCCTCTGTAGTCATTATTTTTGTTTTCTTAATGTTCGGCATTAAGCCTGCTTTTGTGCTTTCTTTTTTGACTTTCCTTAGTAGTTGCACTATGTAAGTCTTTGTTATTTTCTGCTAGTAGCATAGTGTTGTCTGCATATCTTAGACTGTTGATGTTTTTTTCCCCAGTTTTCATTCCTCCTTCCTCAGAATCTATGCCTTCTCTACATATGATATATTCTGCGTACAAGTTGAACAAACAAGGTGACAGAATGCAGCCTTTCTGACTCCCTTTCCTATTGGGAACTATTCTGTTTCTCCATATTCTGTTCTTACGGACACCTCCTGTCCTAAGCAGAAGTTACACAACAGGATAATTAAGTGTGATGGTACACTTATTTCTTTAAGAGCAACCCACAGTTTCTTGTAATCTGTGCAGTCAAATGCTTTGCTGTAGTCTATAAAGGTACAGATCAGTAATACAGCTTTGCTGCTCAGAAAGAGTTAAATTCCTTAGATTCAAAGCTGTACCTAATGAAGATGACACAACCAGCTCACTAATTCACAGGGCACTCAAAAAGGCAGTCAGAGATTCTGTGCACAACAAAATGGTCTCATAATGAGAAGAGCAAATGGCCAACCAATTGCACTCCAACCCCTTAAGGTCATCAGGCAATAATGGCCTGCATCTGTCAAACACTCTGCCCCACTCCTGAGACCATACCTCCAGCACGTTGCAAATTCTGAAGTTGCTTGCATTATTCTGGTACCCCTGCACCCAGGAAGCAAAGCCCAATGCTGACAACTTTGTCAGGAGGTAGAGACTGAACTCCATTATAAAATGGCCAAGCAACTGCAGAATCATGCTAAGTCATAATGGCTGACTGAATGAACTACCAAGTCATGCCTACTCAGGCCACTAGATGGCAATGTCTTGTGTGTGCGTGCGTGCGTAAGAGAGAGAGGGGGGGTAGTCCAAAGCTCACTCTCTTCTTCTTGTGAATGCTGGTTCCTGGTGAAGCAGTTTGTCCTTCAATTATAAATATTTGTACATATTGCAACTGTTTGACTTTGAAGATAAAAGTGCCTCCTGCTTATTTGGACGTCAAACACTCTGTGTGTGAGTATTCTTGGGAACGGGTTATAATTAAGTCTGCTGAAATAGTTTTTTGGCTTCTGCTGGGGATTGAGTGTCCTATCATCTCCTGACAATGGTTATGGGCCCAGATAATTGATCTCAGATTAGATAAGGTGCACCTTAACTAACTCTGTGAAGAGTTAAGTTTCAGCCAGGCTCTGTGTCAGAGCTATCTTCAAGCAGTCTTGAAGAGCTGTCAGCTGTTTGTGTTTCATAGCTGGAGGATTTTTTTTATTAGGGCAGCACAATGACAGATACTACCCATGTTTGTTTTGAGAAACTGGCTGATGGAAATTATCTAGCCTGGAGTTTATATATGGAGGCTTTATTAATTAAGGACAATTTGTGGCACATTTTGGAAAATGAAAGTGTGATCCCAGAGGTTCAAGAAGATGAAATAGCAGCATTTAGGCTAGCAGACCAGAAGGCTAGAGCTGCAATTCTCTTATCACTCAGCCCCTCCCAGTTAATACACACAGCCCCAGCAAAGACAGCCTTTCAGCTTTGGACAGCTTTGAAAATGGTTCATCAGAATTCGTCCTGCCTCTCAATGATGATATGGACTAAGAGACTTTATAACACAAAGCTGTTGACTGGAGGCTTTGTGAAAGCCCATTTGGAGGAAATGAGGCAGCTTTTTCAAGAGGTGGCCAATAAAGCGGTGGACATTCCAGAAGCCCATAAGTGTTTTATTTTATTGGGCAGTTTGCCAAAGGAATTAGATTTCCTGATGTACAGTCTGCAGACCACCAGGGAGTGTGATTTGTCTGTAGACCTGGTAGCTGGGCATATTCTGGAAGAGGTCCAATGCAAGCAATTTGATTTCCAGATGGAGGGGAATAAGCAGCCACAAATTACCAGACATAATCGGGAGAGCACTGAAACACACCCAGAGGCATCTGTTGTGGAGGAACCTGCAGCTATGTGAAAGCTGTTTCAGATGCAAAAAGCCTGGACATTTTCAGAAAGACTGTAAGATGCCTTGCCTCCTGTTATTTGGACGTCAAATACTCTGTGTGAGTATTCTTGGGAATGGGTTTCTACTAAGTCTCCTGAGATAGTTTTTTGGCTTCTGCTGGAGATTAAGTGTCCTATCATCCTCTGAGAAACCTACCCTGAGTGGACTGTGGAGCCAACTCTTTACTCCTCATGTACAGTAGCACCCCCACATCCACTGATTTGCCATCCACTGATTGAATTATCCATGGATGGTGATGGGGGGGGGGTTGGATGGGAAGGGAGGGGATGGCTCTGGTGGCAGTGGTGGGGTGTGTGGAGGTGGCAGAGGCCTTGGAGGCCATGGCAACATGATGACAGTGGCAGAGTGCATGATGGTGGTGGCAGTGGCAGAGAAGGAGGCCACTGCAGTGTGGTGGTGGCATGGTGTGTGGCAGAGGAGGGGGTCATGGGGCCAGGGCCAACAAAGCCCACTGCAGTGGCGATTGTGTCTATCCTACAAAGGTTTTGAAAGGGCAAACTGAGACCTACAAAGTTTACAGAGACCAATTTTACCCAACAGGGCCTAAACCAATTTATAGAATAGTTGACAGGACTAAGAGGAGGACAGACAAGTTGGCCCAACAGCCCGTCAATGACTGGCCAATTAAACCCTCCCCGGTCCTCCCAAAGGCCTCTCTGTACATGTACACACTCACAGGACAAAAAAAGAAAAGAAACAAGGCGACATCCCTCATTGTCTCCCTGATCACCTCGAATCATGTTCTGTTGGGAACAATGTTCCTTTAAGACAAGGTAAAATATTTTGTATGGCTGTTAATGGTGTGTAACACCAGGTGTCAACCCTGAGTAATCACCACAGTATATGAGTGAACTAAGACCCAGAGCAGGTGTGGGTCATAGTGGATTGTAGTGAGTGGATTGTGGTGGGTCAGAGTAGTTACTGTGTAGGATTGCTAAGAGTAGTGGGTTTACTATTGAGAGTATTGCATTACTTTCAGATGTTGTATGTGTTGTAGAAAATACAATGTTCACGCTGCCTGGAAAGTCAGTGAACTGTTGCAGAGTTTTAGCAGAAGTCGTGGGCTTTGGGCAAAAAATGCATATCTCTGGTAAGAAATCAATAAAGGCTAAAAGCATTCCATAGCTTTATTGTAAGATTAACAAGTCAAAATAACATTACAGAAAGCATTCATTCCTGCTTCTGTGTCTTCCAAAGGTTTCTTCAAAACTAAGAAAACTAAGGGAAAGATGGAGCTTGAATTGCATGGCACCAACCCCCACCCCCCTGCTTATATAATGAAATACTTAAAAGGCATTTGGTCTGCTCTGAGAAAGGAAACTAACTATTCCCATTTACTCTGTTTATCTAATCTTAAAGAGACCAGAATCAAGATACAAACCAGGGCGCCAATTGGCAGATTTATAACTCTAGCAAGACTACCTGGGTGTTTTTGCCTGGTGATTAAAATTATCTGAAAGAGCCCCATGGATTTTAATCACAACATTTATTTTCCCTGACATCCATCTAATTTTTCATCCAGGCAAATGCATTTTACAATTCAGACATTACACCCAGTTTTTTGCACAGATAATTATGTTTGATTTGACCCAATGCTATGGTAAACAAATCTGCCACATTCTCTTCACTAGGACAATAAACCAAATCAATTAAACCATTTTGAATACCTTCTCTGACATTCTGAAATTTTACAGCAACATGTTTGGTTCTATATTTCTTCCCCTGTGCAGTTGCCATTGTTATACGAACTTGAGAATCTCCAAAAACTTTGATGGGCCCTTCAATTGGGATACCCAAATCACTGAAAATTTACTTCAAAAAAAATCAGTTCAGTAACTAAACTCGACAAAGCTGCATATTCCGCCTCTGCAGAACTTAAAGCAATAGTTGACTGTTTTTTTGATCCCCAATGAATGGCAGTGCCAGCATAAAAAACAACTATCCCTGAATTGGATTTTCTATTTCGGATTTCATTAGCGTAATCTGTGTCTACATAAGTTTTTAGCTCATGGCAGCCTTGTGAATTGATTATCACACCACGGTTTAGCGTTCCACGCAAATATCTGAGCACTCTTTTCAAACCTTGCCAATCATGTTGTGTTGCCCTTGACACCTTTCTGGACAGAATATTGACAGCATATTCAATATCAGGGCGAGACCATTTTGCAATATACAACAAACTTCCAATTACAGAATGAATAATGGTCAGAATGTTCAAACAGCCTATCATCTGTAATATTTATGAAATCTGAACACATAGGAGTTCGTGCAGGTTTACAGAGATCTAGGACTTTTTCAATTTTCTGAATTTGGCTCATCTTAAAATCACAATTTTCAAGACTTTGAAAATCTACCCCTAAGTAATTTTTAATTAGACCAAGATCTTTAAGTTTGAGCCTTGAAGCTAGTTCCTCTTTAAACTTCTGAACTTGAATGTCAGTTTGTGTAATTAAACATAGATCATCTACAAAAGCGACGAGAATCTCATAATTCTGATTAACGTCTCTTGTATACAAACATGGATCAGCAATGCTGTTCTGAAAACCAACATTTTTCAGCTGTTCATCCAAACATAGGTACCAACACCTCTCACTTTGCTTTAATCCATACAAAGCCTTTTAAAGTTTGCACACATGATCTGGGCCCCCGCTGTGAAGTCTAGGAGCTTGTTCAAAATATATACACTCATCCAGTGGGGCATTCAAATAGGCAGTCTCTATATCAAGTGATTAACTTTGAACTTATGCAGACTTGCAATAGATAAAGCAATTTTGATACTCTGTGTCCTGGCAGTGGGGGCAAAAACTTAATCATAATTCAGATACCTTATCTGTGAATACCCCTTTGCCACCAAATGTGCCTTGTACTTAACATTGCCATCATGCATCTGTTTCCTTTTGTACACCCAGCAACAACCCACAGCCTTCTGTCCCTCTGGCAATGGCACCACATCATACACATCATGGTCTGCAATGGATCGCATTCCACTCTCCATTGCCTGTTTCCACTTTTGTTGCTCTTCTTGAGGCAACCTCAGGACATCAGTAAAACTATCAGTTTCAAAGGTCACTTGGCACACCTTTACATTTTGCACAGTGAATCTCAGAGGAGGCACTCCCCTTGTCTCTCTGTTAGAATGTCAGAGAATGACAGGCTCAGCTTGATCACTGTCAGAGTCTGTATTTGATTCATTTTCTGTATCAGAGGACTCCTGCTTTGAACCTCCCCCTTCAAATTTTGGGGAACTGCTAATGCCTGATCCAGCAGCCTGCTATTGCTGCTGGCTAGGCTGTGTCTCATCCACAAATGAAGGCAAAATTACTTCTGGGTTAGAGTGTACATGATTCCAGTTAGCATGCTCCTTGAACTCAGCACTTCTGGAAATCAAAACTTTCCAGTTGGAGAGGGTGAAACACCACGCTTTGCTAGCCTGCTCATAGGCCAGGAATCTTAGCCTCTTAGCTTTGGGCTCCCCCTTTTTTCTGATAACCTTGGGGATGTTTATCCATGCATAGGATCCAAAGATCCTAATGTGATTTTCAGATGGCTTCTTGCCATAAAACATGAAAAGGGGGTATTTGAGACCACAGAACTTGGCACGCGGTTACTCAAATAATTAGCTGTCAACATGGCTTCTCCCCAGTACTTCTGCTCAATGATTGCATCAAACATCAGGCTATCTTTAATTGTCTGCAAAACACCAATTTTTCTCTCTGCCACTCCATTCTGACTGGGGAAAAAGGGGACCGTCAGCCTGTGGAAAATTCCTTTCTGCTTTAGCCACATCTGGAATTCATTTGACATGAATTCTCCTCCCCTATCTGACTGGAGTGATGACAGCTTTTGAGAGAAATGTGTCTCAACATAAGCAACCCAATTTTTGAAAGTCTGAAAAGTTTCATCCTTACTCTTGAGCAGGTACACAAAGGAAAGATAACTGAAATCATATATGAGTACTAAGACATGCTTGGCTCCTTCCAAGGATGTTGGATAGGGGCCAGTCAGGTCCATATGTATCAATTCAAGGATTCTCTCAGATTTCCTGTCACTATGTCTAGGAAAAGGAAAAACCTTTGATTTTGATTGTTTACTCTCTTGACATCCAGGTACCTCTGGCACCCCCTCACATTCAAACCATCTACCATTTCAGGCATCTGCTTAAGAACTTTAAAGCTAGCATGGCCAAATCTCCGATACATCAAGTGCACACAATTGTCATGCATGGGAAAATTTGCTATCACAGCACCAGTTTGAGGTTCCTGCACACAATCATACATGTAATACAATTGGTTATGAAAAACACCCTCAGCCCAAATGGCACCATTTTTCAAAACAAAACATTTGTTCCCTCTAAACTGTACCTCACAGCCCTCCTGTGTCAACTTGGCAACAGAAAGCAGGCACATTTTTAAACTAGGGACAAACTGAACATTTTTTTACATCCATGTTCAAACATTGTATGAAACATGTACCTTCACCCAAACATTTTGACTTTGACCCATCAGCTAAACTAACATTACAAGGATTAGTCACTTTAAAGACTTAGTTGTCCTTAGAGTTGGAGATATGTTGATTACACCTGGAATCAATGGCCCACCTGCTGAGCTGTAATTTCTGCTACTTTGTAGCTTGAAAAACAACTGCAGAGACAGTCATGTTGGAGCTAGACTTTTTAGCTTTACCATCCTTTTGTTTCTTCTTAGCCTTACAGTCTTTTGCAAAGTGCCCCTCCTTAGCACAGTTCCAACAGCTTTTTCCCTTTACAGGAAAAGCAGGAACTTCGCACTTACTGCAGTCTTTGTACTGCATCTACTGGGCCATTTTCGGAACTGTGGGTCTTCGGCGGTAAAGCCTTTGGAGTTTGTAAATCTTGTTTACGCTCAGAGTGTTTTGCCTCTTCCTCTAATAAACGACCAGTAATAAAATTAATGGTCAAATTTGCTGCTGGTAAATTTTCTAGACTGTGGACTAGGCTATTGAAATCTGAGAAAGGTGACAGGAGAATAAAAGATTTGTCCCATTATGTGAAATCCACATTCACTTTTTTCAATCTATCAAAATATTCTCTCAAAGAGGCAATATGGGTTGCAATATCTCCACCCAGCCATAATTTTAGTTTATAAAGCTTCCTTGTCAACATGAGTTGTGATCCCGTCCTGGCATGGACATAAACTTTCCCCAGTGCCTGCCATGTTTCCCGGGTTGAAGCAAAGCCTCACACATAAACCAGCTGGCTGTCTTCAATTCCCCAAATGAACAAACCTTAGCTCACTTCTCAGCTTGTTGTTAAGCATCTGTAGCACCCTGACCTGGGGTAGCTAAAATAGGGGCATGTATCAGTTGTTGGTGCAAATAGGCTTCCATCTTCACAGCCCATAAATGATATTTTTTATCATTTAATTCTTGGAAAGGAAAAAAACTGCCAAACTTTGAGCCATTGTCTGTGAACTATCTAGCCCCTCTCAGCCCAATACCTGCTGCTCTAGCACAGGTAGCTTACCAGCTGGGGCTCTGCAAACAGTTCTGTCTCAATAGCTCTCCACAGGCGTTCTCAAATTCCAGGACCTAATGATCCTCTCTGTGCTGGCTTCTCAGCTTGGTCAAACTTTTGCCAGGCACAGACAAAGCACTCCAACAGCTCCAAAACAGCTTCCAAAATTAAATCCACAGCTCAGGATTCACACCAAAGTAACAAAATTTCCCACTCTGCCACTTGTTAAGAGCCCCTCAGCTTGGACTCAAACAATCTGCGGCCATAAAATGCTGTCATGGCTTATAAAATTCTTGAGCCAGCCACTCTGGGCCCATAACCTGTTGTAGGAATTACAATGTTCACTCTGCCTGGAAAAGCAGTGAACTGTTGCAGAGTTTCAGCAGAAGACATGGGCTTTGGGCAAAAATTGCATATCTCTGGTAAGAAATCAATAAAGGCTAAAAGCATTCCATAGCTTTATTGTAAGATTAACAAGTCAAAATAACATTACAGAAAGCATTCATTCCTGCTTCTGTGTCTTCCAAAGGTTTCATCAAAACTAAGAAAACTAAGGGAAAGATGGAGCTTGCATTGCATGGCACCAACCCCCACCCCCTGCTTATATAATGAAATACTTACAAGGCATTTAGTCTGCTCTGAGAAAGGAAACTAATTATCCCCATTTACTCTGTTATCTAATCTTGAAGAGACCAGAATCAAGATACAAACCAGGGTGCCAATTGGCAGATTTATAACTCTAGCAAGACTACCTGGGTGTTTTGCCTGGTGATTAAAATTATCTGAAAGAGCCCCATGGATTTTAATCACAACATTTATTTTCCCTGACCGTATGTTGGTGCTTCTCTACTCTGCTGTAATAGTTACTGTTGGGGACAACCCTCAGACAGTGCTGATAGTTGGCTTCTCTAGTGGACCTGTTTTTGCATTTGTCGCTGCACACTTTGCAGGACATAAAAGAGAGCCAACATGCTCCACCATGCAGACCACTCCAAGATTGAGTGAAGGGACAGTGAAACCTGCAGCCCAATTCAGCAGTCCCCACCATGGAGCAAGCAAGCCACAAAGTTGGCATCCAAGTCCATTCTTCCTGTGCTGTTCTGTCACTGCTCCATTGATCACACAGCTCCATCAACTGAAGTTCAAAGTTCACAGCCACAAAGGGGGGGGAGGAATTTACATGTCCTCTTCCTCCTGACACTGATGCCCAGGTGCAATTGTACCTAATTTATACCTGGCCTTTCTCCATTGGAGGCCCAGCAATGACAGCTCCTCACCCAAAGCACCATGTGATGCACAGGAATGGAGCAGCATTCTGACAACATTAATCCCAGAGAGGACTAAATTTTACATCATTTACTAATTTGGTATTCAAAACGGGTTAGCACACACCCATTCTTACAAGTTTGGATGTTAGGAATGGAAAGAAAATTCAAAAATATTTTTAAAAGTCATTGAAAAATATGGGTTTTTTTTTAGTGTGGAGAACCCCTCAGGATGAGAGGAATCCTGGACTGAAAAGAATCTTTGCACAAAATGCACATATGGTTGATTTGCTAAGAAACATTGTTTTCTGTGTATGAAATTCACAGAATAAGTCCTGAATTGTGAATAGCTTTTGACAACTGTGTAAATTGCTAAAATTACTAATTTCTTCCTTTGAGAAAAAACTTTATGAAGAATTATATTTTTATAACGTCTCTGTTTAGACAGTGACTTCCATGTCAATGAGATATTTGAGGGGTAGGATGCCCCTCTTTGGTGGACTGAGGTTAAGTGTCTTGAAAAGCTCATTTAAAATTGGGACTAAAATGCAAAGCAGATTTACTGCTCCGCTGACATGCAAACCACCAGCAAGCACTTAATGCAGGTAGATTTGGAGAGCAATGCTAGGATGAACTGTAGAATGTAGACAGATTCATTGTTCTGTACCTCCCCCGTCCCGAACAGATGCAGTCACATTTATTGAAAGAACAGGAGATTTGACATTGCTTTCCTCTGAGGATGAGAGAGTGTGACCTACTAAAAGTCACTAAGTGGGTTTCCCTGGTTGACTGGCAATCTGAATTGAAGTCCTAGCCTAACACTCAAACCACTAAACCATGCTGGCTCAAGGATAATGCACCGAATTCCTTTCTTTATATTCTGCCCCCTGCCACTTTCAATCAAGGTGGCTTACAGTAATATTAAATAAAGGAGAAAGTTGGAATGCGAATGCAACAAATTTACACCTAGAGATGCCTCTGGCATAAAGATATACAAGTAATGATATTTGTCTATGTTCTAAAATTACTGAGGGCACATGAGTTCCATTTAGTGAGCAGAAATGCTTTGTCAATAGACAAATTATTTTGGACCTCTTTCACAACAATGACTTAAACAGGGGATACATTTCAAGCTCAAGAAAATGTTCATGAAGTAACTGAGTGAACCTCTCCTTGATGACTGACAACTGAAGGGATGTTAACAACAATACTGTTCTGGCTGGGAAGAATAAATAATTTTATCTTTTTCTTCTCACTGTGAAAAAGTTGTTTAAAACTCCACAATTTCGAAAGAATATTCACTATAAATTCAGGACATATCATGTGCAAAAAAAGTTGCATATAATTACCAAAAATTCATGTTCCTTTTTGCACAGAAAATGACATTTTCTTCACAGAAAACTAGTTTCCTGAACAGAAAACGCTGTTTTCTGTACATAAAACTTTTTCCATGCCCAGAAATTTTTCTACCTAGAAATGTTATTCTGTGCAGAAAACGTGATTTTTTTTTAAATGCATTTTTTTGTGCAGAATAAGTACTGAACTACAAAGGTTCCACTTGCCTAGGTTTATCCTCTCCTAGGTTTTCCAACACTCAGGAAACCCATTTTTGACCATTTCTCCAATAATTTCAAATATTTTTTCCAACCCTATACAGCTGAATGTTCACTTTCTAACCTTGTTTTAAGTAATCTATACTTAAAGAAAGATAAATAATTGAGATACTGTATCAAAACTCTAATCACCAGTGATGACTTTGCTGTAAATTATTGCTTAGATGATAGGAATCACAAAGCCACTCTTTAAAGCTAAGTACTGCATGTTCAGCCAATACATTAAGGTGTAAATAATAACTATTATTCAGTATTATGTCAGTAGTGATGCTACTTGTCATGCTGTCATTTATTTTTTGTATTTCCATGTTAAAAAAACCACACCAAAATTAGCGTGGTTTCTTGTACTTGCCTAAAATACAAGTGAACAGTATTATGGCAGCAAAAGTTTCTCTTTGTATTCAATTTTAATTTGAGACAGAATTTCAGGTCCTCTATTCCTGCTTCCTTTCTCCAACAGGTTCCAACTTGGATCAGACCTGAACTATATAGTATTCCTAGCTGTGAGTAGAAAACAGGTGCATAAACTAGATGTTAAGACTGAGTTGTTTCTCATTGAGACTTCTAGATGAATGAAAAGGGATGTTGGTGATGTTCATGTAATGGTGTGAAATTTGATTGCTCTGAGAAACTGGGTCCTCATACCTGACAAAATAATCTAGTCTTAAATTCGTTTCTGTGTGGTTTTGAAGGCACTACTACTACCACTATAAACACTATCATCACTATCATGAGCATCATCAGCATCCTATTTGCACACACACTGGTATTCCAAATTGCAATAGTTGTTTCTTAGTGTCGCCTTTGTAATGGAGTAATAATGATAACAACAACAGTGGTTACTATAGTGATACATGCTGTGAGAACAATTCAGAAGTTTGACATCCTGCTGTATACATGATCACAACAGCACAATTACAAAAAGTAGTATTACTTAGAACATGCCACGTTATTCGATGGTACCTCACAGATTACTAGATGCTTAGATAGAATCCCAATCACTAATAGTCTAAAACTCTAGTCACTAACACCTGGTAGACTGTGAAACTGAGGAGGAGCAGGATTCCACTGCCAGGATCCAAAACTATGAAACCAGGACACCTGAAACTTAGGACTTTATCAGATGCAGCAAATATGGCATCATAATGATGCTTAATGATTATGAAAGGGCACACATACCATACAACATCGTCCTTTCGTGACCATGTACTATCAAAAAGCCATTCTATTTTATTGATGGCCCAACCTGTCAATAGATCTGCCATGGTGCTTTGTTGCAGGCATTGCCGGCTTTTGAATCCTTGTGCCATTGTGTTCAGTGAATACAGCGTCAATTCTCAGAACACTTCCAGGTGAGATCAGGACAGCCAGGTACCAGACACTCTTTTTTTTTTTTACCTCCCCAGTTTACTTGTAATTTTTAAAGTGTGTTTCTGTGTTTGTGTGTATGTTTTATGTCTTTGTCTTGCTTTTTTTTTTTAATTTCCCGTGCTCATGTCTTCTTGTGAGAATTGGTGAGATCTCAACCACAGAAGTAAATGGAGCTCCATTTGTGCTCTGTTACTGCCAGGACTGCCTTACTGACACTGCTAAAGGTGTGTCTGGTGGGCAGGGTGTGTGTGTTCTTTTGCTGGCATAAAAATGTCCCAATATATCCCAGCAAAAGAATGTTAAGGGGGAGTAATCTGATAAAGTCTTTAGCATACATGCTAAGGGGACCATGTGGATGTGCATTTTAGGATTATTTAGCTTTTAGAATGCCTAAAGAAGTGACACTACTTGGAACGTAACACATTATCTGATGATTCTCCATTGATTCTTTAGTTCTTAGATAGAATCCAAACTTTGAATAGCCCAAAACTCCAGAATGTGAGAACAATATTATTGTTATTGTTATTATATTAGCTGGCATTACTTCATAACTTTTTGAATTCATGTTTACATCATGTTCATGACTTCATAACTTTTTGAATTCATGTTTACATCATGTTCAAATAATATGACAGCATTATTGGCTTATGAAGCCAACATGGCATAATGGTTTGAGTATTGGACTATGACTCTGGAGACCATGATTCAAATCCCTGGTTGGCCATCAAAACTCACTAGGTGACCTTTGGCAAGTCACACACTCTCAGCCTCGGGGGAAGCTTGAGATCTGTTGATCTCAAGATCAGCCTCAGGGGAAGCTTGAGGAATGTGAGGGAAAGACAGGGGAAAAGGAAGAGGAAAATGCCACTCAGATCCACATATAAAGACCAACGTTTTTGGATTTGGTGGTTCTTCTGCCCTGGATTCTATCTTCTGCCATAAAAGGCTAGTAGCATTTTGGATTGGGGCGGCAGTGCTAGTAGCATTTTGGATTGGGGCGGCAGTGATGGAAAATGAGAGAAAAATAGTGAGTCCTATTCTAATGGAGTTGTGCATGTTGTAGGTGATGTTTAGATAAGGCATGTTATCCAGGTCTCCCCAGACGGCAGAAGAAAGTCAAAATAGGGATGAAGACTTACAAGGGACAAAGACTAAGGGGAAAGGGACTGTTCCACCATAGTAAATAGAGAAAGATTGTATGGATGTCCTTCCTGGCTTTCTGCTAGATATATTACCAATATGCAATATATCTGGCTGTTCCTAAAAATATGAGACTCCTTCACATCAGAAATACATATATAGCAACATTATTTTTCTGACTTTCTACAAAGAAAATGAGTATGCCGCATATTATGAGTCTGTGGGAATCACCTGGCCTTCCACAAATGTTGTTGGACTGCAACTGCCAGCATTCCTCACCATGGGCTATTCTGGCTACAACTACTTGAACGTCCAGACCAATAACATCAATAACACTTTGCCCATCACTGCTATAGATGAACAAGCTGTTCAATAAGAGGCCTTGAGTGATCAGAAATGATCAAGTATATCTCTGGTACTGTGGTACCAAACCCGGCTGAGATGCAGTGGAGAACAGTCTACTTTGTCAGCATGTATTGTACAAATGAAATCTCACAGTGTGGCAGACACTTATTTCTCTGTGAGTTGAAAAGTTCATCATTCTCAGTTTAACATCCAGGGCCACATATCTAAGTGGTTTCTTGAAAAAGAAAGAAAGAAAGGAGATTATTAGACAGGAACCAAAAAAGCATTTCTGTCCCACAATCTCCCCTCCTACCCCATCCCATCCTTGACCCACAACAATCATCCTCCACATCACACTTACCTTCTCTCCCATCATTCTGGCAGCCAAGAGGGAGCAGAGCTCTAGCACAGCTCCCTTCACTTCCTGGATTGAAATCCCGTGGATTCTTGAGAGAAGACACGAGCATAGGAAATTTAAAAGTAAAAACAAGAATACATACAAAAAAGTGACACCATGCACCTAAACACACTGAAAACATTACAAGTAACCTAGGGCTGGTAGAAAAAAAGTGTGTCACTTCCCTGGATGTGCTGATCTCACCTAGAAGTGTTCTGGCAGGGACCTCCCATTGATGCTGGGATCTCGTCAGCATAACAAGGTACCTTTTCACTCGCAGGCAAATCTGTGACAAGAATGGTATGGGGATCTATTGGCAGCTTCTTCCGTCAATAAAAAGCAGCACTGGCAGAACAGCAGCAGTACAGGTACATAACGAGCGGGGAACAACATCATGTGAAAAGAGACCCCTTTTGTGATCTGGCATTTGTGTAATGCCACTTTTAACACATCTGATAATCTCCAAAGAAAGAAAGAAAGGTATTGAGAATAGCAAAAGCATTTTATTTTATAACTGCAATCTTTACAGCTTTGTGTTAAGACTTGAAGTACTAGCGAATTAAGTATGAAGGATGAATCTATCTACCACTACACCACTGTGGTATCACACCTTATGACAGTGACCTGGGTAGAAGTTGTCAACAGTGCAGGCAGATGCACCGATGCTGCTACATTTGGCCTTGACTTTGAAATGACCTCCTCATCAGAATACTATAAAAGGAGGAAGAGAGTGTCAGCTTTGAATTGGAGATTGAGCTTTTATTCTGACAAAATCTCTTAGAAACATATTAACTTTGCCTTTATTCTCATTCCATTTGAATGGTAGTCATTCTACACAATATATTTGTTACCACATATTTGATTTCAGATAATTAATTTCCTGACAGCTTCACAAATGAATAAATCAGGATAAAATGTCTTCTATAATAAACTTATCACAACTCATTTTCCTTTCTTTTTCTAAAAAAAATCCTGGGTAAAGTCATTTAAAAAGTGACAGTCACCTCACATTATTTCTCTGTGTTGTTTTTTTTTTTAAAGTCAACCAGTAACCATTTCTTTTCTAGGACAATAATGGGTTGCCATAAGTCAGAAACAACTTGAAAGAACACATCAACAACAATTATGGCAAATCAATAAGAACAATAAGATATAAATCGAAGAAGAACTTTAAATGTTAAAGTTCCCTTTCCTCAAACTTATTTTATATAGTTGCTTCTATCAACCCCTTCTAATAGATATGGGGTTTGATGCAGAAATGTAGTGATGTTCCACTTATGGAATAGGAATTTTAATGCCTTTTTCTGCAGTCTACCAAACCCACTCGATAAAACAATCCAGAACCATGCTAGATCCCCAGGAGTACTGTGCCATATGAACCAGCTGGTCATTGATGAATTATTTAGCAAGCACAACCCCCTTGTAGATGCAGAAATATGTTTCAGCTTATGCAAGGAACCTCTGGAGCACAACATGTCATTGACACCTTGTCACATCTGAAATGTGCCATTTTTTCCAGAGTCTTCTAGCATAAAGATTCATATCTATACAAGCAGCACATATGTTAAGGAGTGACACTATGAAGAGCTGCCCTACATATGGTTTGGTCTAAACGCTTTACTTTAGTGATTTGTCTTTTATTTGAGAACTCACGTCGAACAAGTCTTGAAGAGAAACGACAATGCAGAAATAATCACTATCCGGAAACATCAGCCAAGGAGACCTTCTGCTTGGATTGGCCTTTTTAGTCATCAGCGCGCTTGCAGAAAGTGCGGGATGAGTCCTTCCTGAATCTTTGCTTGTGAAGGTAAGCCAGATATAATGGCTCCCATCTTTGTAGTATCTGCCATTGCCTGATTACTTTCTGCTACCAACGTTTATGTAGCACTGTCTTTCACACAGAAAATCCAGTGAGTGTAAAGGGTTTCCATCAGACTGTGAAGAGGTGTTTCCACATGATAAGCTCACTACATCTTAAGGCAGGAAATGAAAGGTCACCCCTGCATGAGGACAACTTACATTCCATAGTAGTGGAAAAGGATGACATGAGTTGTGGACCAAATGCACCAGAGAAAGAGATGAACACTTCATGGTGTCTTCTTTAGCCACAGCAATCTTTAGCCACAGCAATCCTTCCCTCTTTGTCACCATGAATCCCAAATTGAGGTGATGAATATGTTATCAGAGTGTACTAATATGACATTCTAATTTAGTGACGAATCACAAACAATCTTTATAAATATTTTTTTTGAGTGGTACACAAAATCAGAAGTTGGTAAAGCAATCAGATGGAAAATTGATATAAAAATTAATAGCTATAACCTTCAAGTAAAGTAGGGGAGGTAAATATGTATGTTTTCTGTTATTCTCGTGTTATGTCTGCTTCTTTTCTGTTGTTTATATATACAAGAAATATGTTCATATATATGATTTATGATTTATGATGTAACTCTATATAACTTTAATAAAAAAGAAAAATATGTTAAAGCAATATCAGTACCTTCTCTGGGGGATCAACATCAATATCTTAATTTTCCACCTATGTGTAAGAAAGTCCAATAAGTGGTTGCGAGGTTCATTGACCTTTCAAAATATGGGATGGGGGAATTCACTTTAACCTCTTCAATGTATGGTAAGGATCTTGGAGGCTTGCTTACATGGAGTTATGTATGAACATGTATTAAGGGCCTGTAAACACACACACACATGTGTACATATAAAGGGGAATCCCAATTTGCTCAAGATCCTCTCACTTAAAAGGAACAGCTTTATTGTACATACCCGGTATGCCTGTAGGACACTTTCATGTTGCTATCAAATACAATCTCTGGTGGAAATTATTCTATGGCATGCCCAGCAGTCATCTTGGCAGGAGCAGGGCTGCCGAGTATAGAATCATAGAATCATAGAGTTTGAAGAGAGCACAAGGGCCATCCAGTCCATCCCCCTTCCATGCAGGAATACACAATGAAATCATTCCTGACAGATGGCCATCCAGACTCTGTTTGAAAACCTCCAAAGAAGGAGACTCCACCACACTCCAAGGCAGTGTATTCCACTTCCAAACAGCTCTTACTGTCAGGAAGTTCTTACTAATGATGTTTAGGTGGAATCTTTTTTCCTTTAGTTTGAGCCCATTGATCTGTGTCCTAGTCTCTGAAACAGCAGAAAACAAGCTTGCCCCATCCTCAGTATAACCCCACAATGTTTCCAAGTATTGTTTCAATGTAGGACAGGGATATAATTCTCCAATTTTCATCCTCACAGGAGCAATGAGTAATTTTAGCAATTTTCTTCCTTCTTTGAGACAGTGTTCTAAAATTGCAGAGTTTGTGAAGACATTTTTCCAGTTTGGGACTTATTCTGCCAAATTCACACATGTGTTTGAGCAGCAAACATAATTTTTGTGTGCACATGAAATATTGCAGAAAACGCTTCTTTTAAAGAAAACATTTCCTGCACAGAAATGAGCATCTACTGCACAGAAAATATTTATGTGCAGAAATATTGCTATTTTTACTGTTACTATATTAACCACATGCAAATTTGGCACAAAATCCATTCTGAACTGCAAAGATTCTCATCAGTCCAGGATTCCCCTTGTCAGGGTTTCCTGACACTCCAGATACACAGTTTTGATCATTTCCCCCCAAATAGTTCCAAATATTCTTTCCATCCTTAATATGTGAGGAGGTTTTAGTGAATGCCATTGGAGACAGAAATCATTACAGCGGTCAAATAAAAGAAAATGTTAAGCTAGAATGAGATCTAAGTACCATTATATTTTCATGGCCTGTAGAAAACATTCAATTTGGACTTTTTCTTGCTTCCTGCCCTCTAGCCCCACTTCTGATTCTAGTGAATGCTGGATCTTGAGTAGCTGTGAATTTCAAACTAGCCAATTCTACTGCATACACCTAAAGACTAGGTATCTTTTCTCTTGGTGACTAGATTTTCAGAGGGTCATCAACCAATCTGCCAACATACAATAGACACAGTATGTTAATCTACTCCTGTGTAGAAAAAGAAGTCAATATAATCAACAAAGCATTTTTTTCAAATACACATGTTAAGTCCTGAGTAGTTAAGTCTACTTTTCCAAAAGTAGATTGAATTCTCTTAAGGCAATGTTATAGACTTTCCTATTTAGCAAATTCATATGTCAATCATAGTCCAATTTACTGCATCTGTGTCAATAGCAGGGTTTGATTATATACTAATTCCCTTGATAAAGCAACTACTTTGTCCCAAGGGATTTTGTTAATATGTTAATTTATAACATAATGATTTAATCCCAGCATTAGACCTGACAAATAGCCATTGAAAACAACTGACATGTGCTGAAAAAAGAACACCATGAACTTCAACAACAGCTGCCCATAATACTTCAGAAAAGTGTTTTGGGGGGTTGTTGTTGTTAGCTTTTTTTTTTTTTTTTTTGGTCAGGAAAAGGATACTTCATTTTCTATGAAGTGTTGTCTGCCAATTAAAATAATTGTTCCCCATTTTAATTCAATAATTATGTGATATATTGTGGCAGTAATTCAACTAGCTCAGTTTAATGGATTCAGGCTGTAAAGCTGTAGCTAATTTAGGTGAGAAAACTATACTGCAATTTCATTACCACTTTAGCTAACCAAATTCTATCGCAGATAAGAACTGGAATAATTTTGCAGCTCCACAATAACATAAGGTATCTGGACTGGAATGACATTTCAGTTATAAAGCATTGTTTGTTTTATTTTTTTATTTTATTATAACATTAGTCATGAAGGCCATCCACCACTCTGTAACACTGATTTCTTACAGTTTAAAATTCCTGTAGGGGTTAAGGTGATGGTTAAATATTCATTTAAAGCAGACTTGATGAAGAATATTGTTAGCAGTGACCATGCTGGCAAAGCTCACTCATTTTGGGTCTAGATAAAAAGATTTTGCGACTCAGAAAAGCCACTGAAGGCTATAAATTGACCCTATCCACTCATTTGGGAAATGTGTTGGATGACCATGCAAAAAGAAGAGCATACTAACCCCACTCTCTCCATCATCTCTTGCTCTCTTGACATGGAAAGAAAGAAATGGAGAGCTTCCCTTAATCCTGACCATTCTTATACAATTTGGGACCCTGATTTGGGGGGCTCCTAACCATATGCAGACGATCCATGTAAAGGAAGCTTTCCTCTGCAAACACATCACTCTCACACAGCAGGAAAGCAATGGAATTGGAGAAGGAGAAGGATAAATTAGCATGATGCACTCTTCATGTCTTGATTCAGGACTTTGTCAGACCACTCCCCGCTTAACGTTCTTTTGCCGGCATAAATTGTGTTGTTTTTATGCCAGCAAAAGACCCCCCCTACCAGACTTACCTCAAGCAGTATCAGTGGAGCTTCCCCAGCAGTAACAACACAAATGCAGCTCTGTTTATTTCCAGGGTTGAAATCTCACTGATTCTCATGAGAAGACACTAGCGCAGGAAGTTCAAAAACAAAAGCAAAATAAAGACACAAAAAGTACAGCAAGCACTAAAACACCCTTTTAAAGTCCCAAGTACACGGGGGGGGGGGAGACATAAAAAGGGCATCACCTACCTGGCTGTTGCAATCTCACCTGGAAGTATTTGCCCATTGATGCTGCATTCACGTGAGTACAATGGTTTATGGGTTCAAACACCAGCAATGCTGGCAGAAGGAGATCTGTTGATGGCTTGGACTATAAAAAAAATGTACACCTCATTTACATTACATGTTCACGAAAGGATGACGATGTCTGGTATGTGTGCCCTTTCATGATCATTAGGCATCCTTATGACACTGTATTTGCCTGGTCTGTTAAATTCCTTAGCGTGTTTTCATTCAGTGAATAGGGCTACAACCAGAAGAAACTCAGGTAAGACGTCTGCAAATCTGGTTCAGAACCCATGCTTGGTAAAGTGATTGTTTTGCAGCTCCTAGCATTTCCCAGCCAATATGGCTGAATTTTTTTCCCCAAGCTGCTCTAGCACCCTGTTTCCTAAAAGCAGGATGTGAAATAGCCTTTTCCCACTGTTGTTCTATAGCAGCTGTTTTTTATTTAGTCAACCACATCATTTCAATTATATCATTTTACTTCAAAAATTGAATCCATGGGCCTCATTACTACGTTCTTTGTTTAATACTCACCAAAATTGTGATGATTACTCATAGTAAAAGATCCAGCAACAAGTCTCTTAGCATTATATTTGGGATCCAATGAACCTACCCTGCATAAAGAGCTAATTAGCGTTTTCAGCCTAGCAGCAAGATCAGAAAGAGTATGCCATTGGAAAGATGAAATGAATCCATCTCTTCATAGGTGGAAAAAGAGACTATGGTTTCTGGCCTTCATGGAAAATCTGACCGTATACATGTATGAAAGAATGAACTGTATAATTTATTCTATGTGGAATGGTCCTCATTTATTAATTATTCTAACTATAATAGTGAACAGTGAGGAAGGCTGATTTGAGATGTGGTGCTAGAGGAGAGTCCTGGATTGCTAAAAGGACAGATAAATGGGTTCTAGAGCAAATTAGTCCTGAGTTCTCCCTAGAAGCCAAATGACTAAACTGAGACTTTGGAAAGATCATGAAAAAACATGACTCACTAGAAAAGACAATAATTGTTGGCAAGGTGGAAGGCAGTAGGAAAAGAGGAAGACCATATTGCAGATGGATAGACTCAGTTAAAGAAGCCACAGCCCTGAGTTTGCAAGACCTGAATGGGGCTGTTGGTGACAGGGTGATTTTCATTGGTGTAGGATGTATATAGGCAACTTCCTGAGGGATTTGAATATCTCTTGGTCTCAAATTCATTGAGTGTCTCTGAAACCCAACAGCATTTTCTTCATGTGCTTGTTTCATATTGGCTTACCAGACATTTTGTTTTCTCCCTTAACTGAAATTCATAGAGTTTTAAAGCATTATTTCTATTTTGCAACTCTATTTATGTTGTTGTTATTAGATGTCTCCAAGTCAACCCCAACTTACAGTGACACAGTGAATGAGACACTGCCAAGAAACCCTATCCTCATCAGCTCTGCTCATGTCCTGCAAACTCAGGGCCATGGCCTCCTTGATTGAGTCTATCCATCTGGTATGCAGTTTTCCTCTCTTCTTTCTGCCTACTACCTTTCCTCTACTTAAACAATGTACCAAATTTATGCAGCCTCCCCCCCCCCATTGACTATGGTATGTTTCTGCATGTCTTTCTTTCAACTGTGCATGCTAGCCATTCTCATTTTAAAAGCTGTGCACTGTATTTTGCATATTCTGTTTCACAGAAATGCCTGTAAGTCTTGCAAATGCTAACAATGAAGTGCACATTCTCTTGAAACACTTCTTAAAATGCTACCTTTTTTGAGACTGTTGAGTCCAATGAGATGTCACTGCTGCTGCCATATGATACAGCCTTGCTGCAGTGTGCGCTTGCATACATGCCTCTGATGACTCGGCTGCCTTGTGAGACACAGTCTTGGGGTTCCTCTGCCTGAGAATTCCCTTAATTGCATCTCCTTTTATCTAGCTGCCACCACCCCTTGAATCTCAACCCATGTGTGTGGCCCAAGGAGAGACTGCTGGCTTTACTTCTCTACTCTCTGCCACTTGCAAAGGTTTAACTTTCCCCTCCCCTCTGTCCTGAAGAGGAGAGAAATGACCAAGCAAACAAGGCATGTGTATGCATCAGCTGGAAGAAAGATTAGAAAAGCTTATTTATTCTAGGCAGAGTTCATAATGTGCAGATAATCCTCATGAGAGGCTCCTCCCTCCCAGATACATTCATAGAAATTACAGATATAGTTAAGCCTTCAGCCAAGTGGGAAAATAAGACATAATTCCCTAACACAATCTAGCTAATACATTTCCTGATCTACTCACTGACACATGAAGTTTAGTCTGTTGAATTCAGGGGAGTCTGTTAGCTAGAGCTGTCCAGCCCATATACAACAGCCTTCCCCCAGTGACCTAACGTAATAATAATAATAATAATAATAATAATAATAATATTTATTGATACCTCACCCCTCTGTTCAAACAATCGGGGCAGCTTACAAAAATTAAAATACAATGCAGATAAAAATCCCTAAACACCCCCCACCCCCACCCTCCCCAATAAAAAAATATTAAACAAATGTAAATTAAAAGCAATGGTCTAAAATCACCTTTAAAAACAATAAATACAATAAATAGCCAGTGGACTAAAAGAAGCCAGGATCCCCTGAGGCTGGGATCTAATTTGGAAAGGCCTGCCGAAAGAGATCCATCTTTAGTGCTTTTTAAAAGCTACTCAGCCTTGTCATCTGATGGATCTCGCTCGGCAGGTCGTTCCACAATTTGGGAGCGATTACAGAAAAGGCCCTCTGGGAGGTTGCAGACAGCCTAGATTTTTGTGGCTGAAGCAAATTCCTCCCAGAGGACCGGAGTGCGTGGGGAGGATTGTATGGGAGGAGGTGGTTCTGGAGTTAAGTTGGACCCAAGCCATTTAGGGCTTTAAAGGTAATAACCAACACCTTATACTGGGCCCGGAAACTGATAGGCAGCCAGTGGAGAGATCTTAACACTGGAGTTATATGGTCTCTCCGAGATGTTCCCAAGGCCACTCTGGCTGCCATATTTTGTACCAACTGGAGTTTCTGGACCAAGCATGAGGGCAGCCCCATGTAGAGCGCACTGCAGAAATCTAGATGAGAGATTACCAGCGCGTGCACCACAGTCTCAAGGTCCTTTAATTCCAGGAAATGGTGCAGCTGGCGTATTAGCCGAAGCTGATAACAGGTGCTCCTGACTGTCGCATTCACCTGACTCGTCATCTGAAGCAAGGAATCAAGGAGAACCACTAGACTGCAAACACAGTCCTTAACGGAGAGCGTGACCCCGTCCAGGACTGGAGGTTGCAACCCAATCCCTGGCTTTGGGGCTGCTACCGTGAGCACCTCCGTTTTGTCTGGATTTAATCTCAATCTGTTTTTCCTCATCCAGCCCATTACTGCTTTACGAGAGTCATTAAGAGGAGAGATGCCATAGGAATTCGAGGCCGACGATTGGGACAAGGAGAAATAGATCTGGGTGTCATCAGCATACTGAGAACACCCAGCCCCATAACTCTGAATAATCTCACCCAGCAGCTTCATATAGATGTTAAACAGCATCAGGGACAGGATAGCGCCCTGAGGAACACCACAAGTAAGCTCCTTTCTGCTGGAGCAACTGTCCCCGAGCAACACTCTCTGGGACCTGCCCAAGAGGAAGGACCGGAACCACTGGAGCGCAGTGCCTCCGATTCCTAACCCTCCCAGGCGATCCAAAAGGATGCTATGATCTATCGTATCGAAAGCCGCTGAGATGTCCAAAAGCACCAACAGGGTCACGCTACCCCTGTCGATGCTTAGATGCAGGTCATTGGTTAAGGCAACCATGGCAGTCTCAACTCCAAATCCCGTCCTAAAGCCAGTTTGAAATGGGTCTAGATAATCGGTTTCATCCAAGACCACTTGGAGTTGAAGCGAAACTGCCCTCTCGATCACTTTGCTCAAGAATGATAACATAGAAACCAGCCTATAGTTGTTCATGTCCAGGGGGTCAAGGGAAGATTTTTTCAGGAGTGGCCTAACGGCTGCTTCCTTTAAACAAGATGGAACACACCCTTCTCTGAGGGATGCATTGATGATGTCCTTAAGGAACACCATCAAGGCAGTCCCCCCCTGGATGGCCAGCCATGAAGGGCAAGGATCGAGAGGGCAGGTCATCTTCTTCACCCTACCAAGTAGCTTGTCCACGTCCTCGGTACTCATGTATTGAAATTCATCCAGTAAACTTACATCAACGGAGTTGCTGGACACCTCATCAATTGTTTCTGTCAAATTACTGGCATCTAAGTCAGCTCTTATCCGAGAGATTTTATCTGCAAAGAAATTGTTAAACGCATCACAGCAGGCTGTCGTTGGGTTAAGCAACGGGTTCTGCGCAGGAATAACCTGTGTGATCTCCCTTACCACCCTAAACAGCTCTGCTGGACAAGTCTCTGCAGACGCAATACGTGCAGAGGAGAAGGATCTCTGCGTTGCACGTATTGCCTCTTGATAGGACCAAAGAAAGTTCCTATGACGAGTCCTGTCAGATAAGAGTCGAGTTTTCTGCCAGTTGTGCTCTAGTCGTTGTCCAACCCGCTTCATTTTCCTAAACTCTGTTGTATACCATGGCTTACGGTTTGGAGCAGGTTGCAAAGGATGCTTGGGAGCGATCGTGTTGATAGCCTTGGTAAGGTTGATGTTCCAGGTATTAACCAAAGCTTCGACAGGGTCACTGGTGTTACCAACCATTAAACTCTCCAAGGCTTTCTGGAATCCTCTTGGTTCCCTTAGCCTTCGAGGGCGGACCATTTTAATGGGTCCACCACCCCCGGTGGGGCGGGAAGAGTCTCTTAGTTCAGTCTTGACCAGAAAATGATCCGTCCATGACAATGCGGTGGTTTTTATAACCTCCGCCCACAGATATTCCTGTTCCGTACTAAAGACCACATCGAGGGTATGACCCGCACAATGTGTGGGCCCGACAACCATTTGGGATACGCGCATGTTTGTCATGGTTTCCATGAACTCCCGAGCCGCACCAGTCAGATTTGTCAAGCTGGTCTCGAGTGGAATGTTGAAGTCACCCAAAACTAAAAGTATGGGTGACTCCAACAGCACCTCTGAGACCAGCTGTGTCAGCTCGGTTAGGGAGTCTGGTAGACAACGGGGTGGTCGGTATACTAGCAAAATCCCCAAACTATCCCTGGTCCTCAGGCTAAGGTACATACACTCAAAGTGGACTGTATTTCAGACATGTATCCTGATCAATGTCAGATTGTTCTTATAAACCAGAGCCATTCCTCCCACCCACCCACTTCCCCTCACCTGCTCACTGACAGAATACCCAGCTGGGAGGGCCTGTGCCCAGGTGACAGCGCTATCCTCTCCCAGCCAGGTTTCTGTGAAGGCAGCCAGGTGGGCATCCTCATCCAAGAGAAGTTCGTAAATAATATGAGTTTTATTCTTAACCGACCTGGCATTGCAGAGGAGCAAAGTAAGGTTCTGTGGAATGGTTGGTAAGCTCTCCAACCCATTCCGGGAAACAGGGTGAACTGAAGGTGGGATAGCTAACAAATAGCGATCCCGCCTTCTTTCGTACTATCTGTTCACTCTGTTCCGACCATACATCCCTTTCCCCAGCACAACTCCAATTTCCGCCCCCACTCCATTCCCGGCCTCAGCTGACTCCAATTGCAGGCTTAGAGTCCTTCTGGCTGCTGTCTGGTGTTCCTGAGGGGTGTGGACCACGTCCCCTCCCGCTGCTGCCTCGCTGCCCAGAAGTCCTCAGGGCCCCACTACAGCCTCCTGGCCCAGTGGAATGGGGTAAAATGCTGCTGCAGGCTGGAGAACCTCTGGCTTGCTGGCTGGTGTTTCTTTTTGTTTGTTTGTTTTGTTTTCATATATATATATATATATATATATATATATATATGATAATTTTTATTAATTTTTAAAATTAAACGACAGACAATTTCTACATAAAACTTAACAAACATATATAACAGTGATTCCCTCCACCGAGGGACTTCCCTTTACATTCATCCCTTCTTCCAAAGAAACATTGTCTCCATCTCAGGTTTGCTTCCTTTCCCCTTTATTAATACAAATTCTAAAAATTTACTCCATTTTTCACCTAAAACATTCTAATTTAACCCTCCTTTTTTCCCCCTTAACCATATTTGTTAATTTCTCATTTATAGCTATATTCCATACTTCATCATACCATTCTTTTATTTTGTATTCTCCTTGTATTTTCCATTTCTTTCCTATTATTAACCTTGCTGCTGTCAGCAGATTTGTTAGTAAATCCTTAATAATTTGAGATTCTCGTATTTTTTCACAGTATGATAATAATGCTATTTCAGGGCTTAAGGGTATATTTATCTCCAGTATTTCACTTATTTCCTTCATTACTATTTTCCAAAAATTCTGCACATATTTACAATTCCACCACATATGAATATACAGTCGTCCCTTCACATTCGCGGGGGTTCCGTTCCACGGACCCCCGCGAATGTGAAAAATCCACGAATAACGACTGCCGCCGCTCCCGGCCCTCCCCCTCCTTCCCGTGCCTTCGTGGGGCCTCCGGAGCATCTCCGGAGGCCCCAAGGAGGCCTCCCCGGCCCTCCCCGCTCCCTCCCAGGCCTCCATGGGGCCTCCGGAGCGTCTCCGGAGGCCCCATGGAGGCCTCCCCAGCCCTCCCCCAGGCCTTCATGGGGCCTCCGGAGCATCTCCAGAGGCCCCATGGAGGCCTCTCCCAGCCTCCCCCTCCCTCCCCGGGCCTTCGTGGGGCCTAGCAAGGCCCCGCGGAGGCCACTCCCGGCCTCCCCCCTCCCTCCCCGGGCCTTCGTGGGGCCTAGCAAGGCCCCGCGGAGGCCCCTCCCAGCCTGCCCCCTCCCTCCCCGGGCCTTCGTGGGGCCTAGCAAGGCCCCACGGAGGCCGCTCCCGGCCCTCCCCCCTCCCTTCCGGGCCTTCGTGGGGCCTCCGGAGCGTCTCCGGAGGCCCCATGGAGGCCTCCCCGGCCCTCCCCGCTCCCTCCCAGGCCTCCATGGGGCCTCCGGAGCGTCTCCGGAGGCCCCATGGAGGCCTCCCCAGCCCTCCCCCAGGCCTTCATGGGGCCTCCGGAGCATCTCCAGAGGCCCCATGGAGGCCTCTCCCAGCCTCCCCCTCCCTCCCCGGGCCTTCGTGGGGCCTAGCAAGGCCCCGCGGAGGCCACTCCCGGCCTCCCCCCTCCCTCCCCGGGCCTTCGTGGGGCCTAGCAAGGCCCCGCGGAGGCCCCTCCCAGCCTCCCCCCTCCCTCCCCGGGCCTTCGTGGGGCCTAGCAAGGCCCCACGGAGGCCGCTCCCGGCCCTCCCCCCTCCCTTCCGGGCCTTCGTGGGGCCTCCGGAGCGTCTCCGGAGGCCCCATGGAGGCCTCCCCGGCCCTCCCCGCTCCCTCCCAGGCCTCCATGGGGCCTCCGGAGGCCCCATGGAGGCCTCCCCAGCCCTCCCCCAGGCCTTCATGGGGCCTCCGGAGCATTTCCGGAGGCCCCATGGAGGCCTCTCCCAGCCTCCCCCCTCCCTCCCCGGGCCTTCGTGCGGCCAAGCAAGGCCCCGCGGAGGCCTCTCCCGGCCTCCCCCTCCCTCCCCGGGCCTTCGTGGGGCCTAGCAAGGCCCCACGGAGGCCTCTCCCGGCCTCCCTCCCGGGCCTTCGTGGGGCCTAGCAAGGCCCCGTGGAGGCCTCTCCCATCCCCCCTCCCTCCCCGGGCCTTCGTGGGGCCTAGCAAGGCCCCACGGAGGCTGCTCCCGGCCCTCCCCCCTCCCTTCCGGGCCTTCGTGGGGCCTCCGGAGTGTCTCCGGAGGCCCCATGGAGGCCTCCCCGGCCCTCCCCGCTCCCTCCCAGGCCTCCATGGGGCCTCCGGAGGCCCCATGGAGGCCTCCCCAGCCCTCCCCCAGGCCTTCATTGGGCCTCCGGAGCATCTCCGGAGGCCCCATGGAGGCCTCTCCCAGCCTCCCCCTCCCTCCCTGGGCCTTCGTGGGGCCTAGCAAGGCCCCGCGGAGGCCTCTCCAGGCCCTCCCCCTCCCTCCCCAGGCTTTCGTGGGGCCTAGCAAGGCCCCGCGGAGGCCTCTCCCAGCTTCCCCCCTCCCTCCCCGGGCCTTCGTGGGGCCTAGCAAGGCCCCACGGAGGCCGCTCCCGGCCCTCCCCCTCCCTCCCGGGCCTTCGTGGGGCCTCCGGAGCGTCTCCGGAGGCCCCAAGGAGGCCTCCCCGGCCCTCCCCAACCCCTCCCCGGGCCTTCATGGGGCCTCCGGAGCGTCTCCGGAGGCCCCATGGAGGCCTCCCCCGGCCCTCCCCGCTCCCTCCCAGGCTCCATGGGGCCTCCGGAGCATCTCCGGAGGCCCCATGGAGGCCTCCCCAGCCCTCCCCCAGGCCTTCATGGGGCCTCCGGAGCGTCCCCGGAGGCCCCATGGAGGCCTCTCCCAGCCTCCCCCCTCCATCCCCGGGCCTTCATGGGGCCTCCGGAGCGTCTCTGGAGGCCCCATGGAGGCCTCCCCAGCCCTCCCCCTCCCTTCCAAGGCCTTCGCGGGGCCTCCGGAGGGTCTCCGAAGGCCCCGTGGAGGTCTCCCCTGCCCTCCCCGCTCCCTCCCAGGGCTTTCACGGGGCCTCCAGAGGCCCTGTGTCGCGGTTTTGGGGGGGCCCGTGGGGGCCCCTCGCAAAACCACGAATAATCGAAACCGCGAATATCAAGTTCGCGAATGTGGAGGGGCGACTGTACATTCCCAATTCTTGGCATCCCCTCCAACACTGTGCTGAATACTTTTTATCTATTTGATTCAATCTTACTGGGGTTAAATACCACCTCCTCATAATCTTTTAGTAATTTTCTTTTATTCTTACTGATAATGTTTTCAAATGTCACAAATTCCATATTTTTTCCCACTTAGACTTGTCTATTACAGTGGCTACATCTGTTTCCCAAACATCCTTTAGATAATCTTGTACTTCTTCATTATCCATTAACATTTTATATATTTTGCTTGTAATACCTTTTATAATACTTTTCTCTTGAATAGCTTTTATAATCAATTCCTCAAATTTTGTACTTTTTCTACAACTTCCCTCCTTTAAACATTTTTTGTCCATCTTTCTAACTGTATCAATTTAAACCATATGAATCCTTGCTCCTTTAATATTTGAAAAATATGAAAAATATTTTATTTTTCATTTTCCCCATCCATTCCTTTAACCTAATTATTTCTTGTCCTCCTAATATTGCTTCCACTTCATTTCTTAAATTTACTGGGAAACCCTCTAACAATATTACCGGCGTTAATGGAGATATTCCTGGAACTAATACTTTTTTATATTTATTCCATATATCTAATATATATTTTTAAAGAGACAGATTTTATTGTTTCTGAAAATTTCTTTTTTAGTTTACAAAAAAAAAAATATTTCTTAATTTTAACTCTATCTCTTGTTTGTTTATTTCCATCCATTCCATTTCCTTCATTTCCGCAACATTATCAATAATATATCTCAATTGATTTGCTACGTAATATAGCTTTAAATTAGGTAAGCCTAAACCTCCTTTTTTTTGAGATTTATACCATCTATTTTTATTGATTCTTGATCTTTTACCTCCATTACAATAATTATTTATCATATTTTGCCACTTTTTAAATTCAATCTCTGATACTTTAATAGGCATCATTCTGAATAAAAAAATTATTTTTTGAAATATTTTTATTTTAACAAGTGCTATTCTTCCAAACCATGACAATTTAATTTTCCCATATTTCTCTATTCTTTTCTCCATATCTTTCCTTAACATAGTAAAAAAAATTTCCTCTACTTTTTCCAATTCTGCCACAATGTTTATTCCTAAGTATTTTATTTGCTCTTTTATTTTAATATATTTCTTTTTACTCTTCATATTTTTTTGCTCTGCCTCTGTATAATTAAATATCATCATTTCTGATTTATTCCAATTTACTTGTAAACCTGTCATCTTCCCAAACGTTTCAAAATGTTTCTCTATCATTTGCATTTTTTTCCAATGGATCTTGTATTGTTATTAAAGTATCTGCAAACATATTCAGTTTAATCTCTTCAGTATTTCCTATCCCTTTAATATCTTCATCGTTTCTGATTACATTAGCTAATATTTCTATTACCATAGCAAATATTATTGGGGAAAGTGGACAACCTTGTCTTGTTCCCCTAGTTAAATTTATTTGTTCTGTCTTACCATCATTTACTATTACTGTTGCTTTATTTTTTTTATATACAATTGGTCAATCACGCCCCTAATTTTTTCTCCAAATCCAAATGTTTTCATTATATTTTTTAATGCTGGCCATTCCACATATTCAAAAGCTTTAAATATATCTATAGCTATAAGCCCTGCTTTAATTTTCTTTCTTCTAATTATATCTATTATATTTATTACTCTTCCAGTTAAATTAGCCATCTGTCTTCCTTCTATAAATCCACATTGTTTTTTTAAAAAATATTTATACATAAATTTGTTCATCCTTTTCACCATTATTGCTGTTAATATTTTTGCATCTTGATTTATTAATGATATTGGTCTATATGATTCTGGGTCTGTCAAATCTTTATCTGGTTTGGAATTAATATGATCAAAGATTGTTTCCACGATGGTGGGATCTCATCTCCTTTTAAAATGTTATTATATAATTATTTCATTCTAGATATTAATATACTTTTAAAATTTTTGTAATATTCGACTCCCAAACCATCTTCTCCTGGAACCTTCCCTAGTTTCAATTTTTTTAATAATTTCTTCTATTTCCTCTTCTGTTATAGGTTTTTCCATTAATTCTTTCTCTTCCTCACTAATTACACCCTTACAGTTTTCCTGTATATATTTCTCTAAATCTTTCGGTGGATCACCTGCTAAATATAATTTTTGGTAATATTCTTGAAATATCTTTAATTTATCTTTCATCAAATTACTTTTTCCCCCTTTTTCATTTTTAATAATTCCAATCAAACTTTTAGATTTCTTTGTCTGTGTGGCTCTTGCTAACATTCTAGAATTTTATTACTGTATTCAAAAAAATCTCTTTTCATAAATAACAAATTTCTTTTTACTATTTCTATATCTTCCTTTTCTAACTCTTTTCTCTTTGCTTGTATTAATGCGTGGATCTGTTTATCTCTGTTTCTAAAATATTCTTTTTCTAGACCTTTAATTTCCTCTTCTAGTTTCTTCCTACTTTTTCCCCGTTTTTTCCACAATGTATGTGCTATATCCATATTTACAATTTGTGGGACCAGATTTTTTGATACAAAAATATAGTCTATTCTAGAATAGTTTTTATGTGTTGGTGAATAATAAGTGTATCTCTTTTCTTCTCCTTTCCATTCTCTCCATACATCTCGTAATCCATTTCTATTTATAATTTTGTTCAAACCAGTTTCATACATTTTCTTGTCCTCTTTAGTAGGATTGGATTTATCTTTCTGCTTATCCATTACCATATTAAAATCTCCCTCCATTATTATAGATCCCTCACTTATTTCATTTGTAGCTTTAATAACTTCTACATAAAATTCTATTTGACTTTCATTTGGTGCATACAGATTCACCAGAGTAAGCTGTTCTTTACCCCAAATTCCTTGCATAATTATATATCTCCCTTTTATGTCTTTTTTAATTTTCTTAACAATAAAATCACATCCTTTCGACAAAGTAGTTGCTACTCCTCTTGATTTTGATGTTCCAAAAGCTTTTTCATATGTATTTGCCCATTTCAACTTCAATTCATTCACTCCATTTTTATTTTGATGTATTTCTTGAAGGAATATTATATCTGCTTTAGATTTATTTAGTAAAGATTCTATTCTTTTCCGTTTTATTACATTTCCTAACCCTTTGACATTTAAGGTCAATATTCTCAATCTACCTTCCATATTATGTATAATAAATTTCTACTTCTATTAGTCCCCCATAGTGCACAAATATTACAACACCCAAATAAACAATAAACAATAACAATCCCCCTGCACCACCCTGCACCTTCTCCCCCTCCCTCCCTCCTCCCTACCCCTCCCACATACACATTTCCTCACCCCACTCCTACTCCCAGGGATTGCCATCCCCACCATAGCTACAAATTTTGAGGGGGGGAGGGGGTGTCACCCAACACCGATGTCACCCTTGATCTCATCTCTCTCAGTTTTTTCCCACTCCCTTGTCTTTATATCTTTATATCTTCATTTCACCTTTCCTCCTGTTGCTCCTTTCAGCTCCTCTTGGTCTTTTGCTGCTTCTTTTTCTTCCTGTCTCAATCCCAGCATTATCAGCAGTTGTAATCCTTCCAGTGTTTTTATTTTGTAAAACTTCCCAGCATACTTGAACTTTAAAAATATTGGGTACCCCCAATTGTAGTTAATATTGTTTTTTTTTTCAGTATAGCTATAATGGGTTTGATACCTCTCCTCCATTCCAATGTTTTCGCACACAAATCATTGAAGATCATCACTGGTGTTGACTCAAAAAGTATTTGGTCACCCAGTTTCCCGATTTCTTTCATAAATGTCTCTTTTTGTAATAATTGCCCACTTTTACCAATACATCACTGGGAATTGTTTTCCTGAATCCAGTTCTATGGATTCTCTCAAAATCTTCTTGCACCCACTGTAACTGGGGTGTCAGTTGTTGGAACCAGTTTATTATTTTAACTCTCAGCTGGGTTGCAGTTTCTTTTTCAAAATGTGGAACATTTCGAATCCTGATGTTTGTCCTTCTGTCCCTATCTTCTTGGGCAATAAGTTGTGTTTGTATCTCAGCAATCTCTACGTCATGTCTCTGACCAGTTTTTGTTGCCGTTTACCATTTAATTTAATTTTTTAATTTCTTTGCACACTCCTGCCATCTCCTGGTTGATTTGCTGCATGGCACTTTGTAGTTGTTTGGAAACTTCCTGAATTGTTTCCTGTTTCATATTCTGAATTTCATTTTGTAGCTCAAGTGTATGAGCTTTAAAACTTTGAAGTAATTTTTCATTATTCTGGGCCAGCAAAGATTGCAAATCCTCTTGCCCTGACAGGTGTTCCTTCTGCCTGTTCTTCTGCGTGTTTTTCTGTCCATTCTAGAGGACAGGATCAAAATTCAGAATGACCTGGATAGACTGGAGAGCTGGGCCAAAGCTAACAAAATGAAATTCAATACGGAGAAATGTAAAGTACTGCATTTAGGGCGGAAAAATGAAATGCATAAATATAGGATGGGAGAGACCTGGCTGAATGAGACTACGTGCGAAAGGGATCTAGGAGTCCTAGTAGACCACAAGTTGAACATGAGCCAACAGTGTGATGCGGCAGCTAAAAAGGCCAATGCAATTTTGGGCTGTATCAATAGAAGTATAGTGTCTAGATCAAGGGAAGTAATAGTGCCACTCTATTCTGCCTTGGTCAGACCTCACTTAGAATACTGTGTCCAGTTCTGGGCACCACAATTCAGAAAGGATATTGACAAATTGGAGCGTGTCCAGAGAAGGGCAACTAAAATGGTGAAAGGTCTGGAAACAATGCCTTATGAGGAGAGACTTAGGGAGCTGGGTCTGTTTAGCCTGGAAAAAAGACGGTTTAGAGGCGATATGATAGCCCTGTTTAAGTATTTGAAGGGATGTCACTCTGTGGATGGAGCAGGCTTGTTTTCTGCTGCTCCAGAGACTGGAACACGGAGCAATGGGTGCAAGCTCCAGGAACAGAGATTCCACCTCAACATTAGGAGGAACTTTTTGACAGTAAGAGCTGTTCGGCAGTGGAACGCACTCCCTCGGAGCGTGGTGGGGTCTCCTTCCTTGGAGGTCTTTAAACAGAGGCTGGATGGCCATCTGTCGGGGATGCTTTGATTGTGATTTCCTGCGTGGCAGGGGGGTTGGACTGGATGGCCCTCGTGGTCTCTTCCAACTCTGCAATTCTATGATTCTATGATTCTATGATTCTTTCCTCCCCCTGCTCCAGTCACCATTTTAATTGCTTTGGTCTGTTCTTTTTCTTTTCTAATCTTTTCAGTCGTTGTTAACGTTTCAGCTGAAGATGCCCTTTGTAATCTTGAGATTGTTTTGTCAGAGGGTTTATTTTTAGTTCTTGTCCATAAGGGAGTTGTAAGAATTTTTTCTTTCCCTTATCTCCCCTTTGGTCTCTCGACATCAGCTTCCCTCATAAATCCTCAAACTCCGGGCGTCCAGCTTTCAGCTTCTAGCTTTTAAATAGAACAGATTTTACTCACAGCATTCCGGAACAGGAGACAAAGTTATTTTTCTTTAATTAGCTGCTTCAACAAGGTGTTTTCTTTATTTCAAAGATATCACATCAGAGAGAGCTGGATTCTACGGCCACATCCGGTGGTGCGTGACTCCGCCCCCCTGGCTGGTGTTTCTGAGGGGTGTGGGAGTGGCTTAAGATGCCAGCCACTCCTGGCCACGCCCCCTCCCACTGCTGCCTTGCTGCCCAGAAGTCCTCAGGGCCCCACTACAGCCTCCTGGCCCGGTAGAATGGGGTGAAAGGCTGCTGCAGGCTGGAGAACCTCTGGCTTGCTGTCTCGTGATTCTGAGGGGTGTGGGAGTGGCTTAAGATGCCAGCCACTCCTGGCCACGCCCCCTACCACTGCTGCCTTGCTGCCCAGAATTCCTCAGGGCCCCACTACAGCCTCCTGACCCGGTAGAATGGGGTGAAAGGCTGCTGCAGGCTGGAGAACCTCTGGCTTGCTGTCTCGTGATTCTGAGGGGTGTGGGAGTGGCTTAAGATGCCAGCCACTCCTGGCCACGCCCCCTCCACTGCTGCCTTGCTGCCCAGAATTCCTCAGGGCCCCACTACAGCCTCCTGGCATGGTGGAATGGGGTGAAAGTCTGCTGCAGGCTAGAGAACCTCTGGCTTGCTGGCCGGTGTTTCTGAGGGGTGTGGGAGTGGCTTAAGACACCAGTCACTCCTGGACACGCCCCCTCCCGCTGCTGCCTCACTGCCCAGAAGTCCTCAGGGCCCCACTAAATCCTCCTGGCCTGGTGGAATGGGGTAGAAGGCTGCTGCAGGCTGGAGAACCTCTGGCTTGCTGGCCGGTGTTTCTCACCCCAGGATGCTCTTTTGTTGTCTCTCCTCCTGAGATGAGGTGTTCCTCCATCCCAGGGTCTCTTTGTTCTCTCTGCCTCATGGCCCCCAAGGCATTATTTATCACCTCTTCCTCGAAGCATCTCAAAGGTTTGCCACTCTGGAATCTTTTATTGGTCAGTGTCTCTTGTGACCTATGACATCTCTGATGATGCTGACCCTAAAGGTGTTACCTTTCTCCAGACCCTAGTTAACCCTTGGTTACCTAATTGCTGTGTTGGCAGATAATGGGAAATGGGGTCTTTCCATTATCACACATCTTTAGACCAAATCACATCTTGCAAGATTTCCAGCATTAGAATTCTCATGATAGCTAGGCTTACCAGTCATAAGCAGATCTTCTATTGGTTACTTTCACATTGGCCTTTTCACAACACATAACTATAGCATTGTAAGCCCAGTTTAACTGCCATGTCAAGAACCTATGGAACTCTGGGAACTGCAGTTTAGAAGGACTATTTACAATTCTTAGCCAGGGGGGTCTGGTGACTTACCTAACTGTAAACCGCACAATTCCACAGGATGCCATCACTGGTCACTGCAGAAGCCCACACCTCCATTCCATATTCATTCCATCTCCCCCTTGTGGGGGTATTGGAATTGTGAGAAGCATGTCCCCTGATGCTTCTTCCGTTTTTTGACTCTTTTGCAATACAATCCCATGCAGAATTTCTCAGAAGTAATCTCCAATCCGACTCACTCTCAGGTGTTTATAGGAGTGAAGCTTTATAGGATTGTTTTGATTTCTACAATCAGTCTTTCAATTTATTAATTTCTCCAGCAGAAAATATCTGAAGGTTTCAGACTCACTAATCAAAATAAGAAAAGTGCCAGCTCCTTCTTTCATTTGACTAACTGCACTCTTTTTACTACATCACTGTTCCTGAGATCTTTCTAAAAAAAAAAGGGGGGGGGGAAAGAAAGATAAATTTAAAGACTGTTGAAAGAAAGCTTTGTAGTGTTCTTAAAAATACAAAATTATAGTGCTTTTGGATAACTCTGCTAATGCTTCTCCTAGGGTTCAAATTGTTTTTGGCTTTGCTGAATCTTTCTTTATACCTATCAGAGAAAATACTATGGAAGAGCTTGAGAAAAGTGTGTGTGAATACTTAACACTGTGAGTTCCATGGGGAAAATGTAACTGTAATTTCAAAGCTATATAAAATGCCATTAATACTTGGACATCTCTATGTGATAAGAATCAATGGTATATTTTAAAAGGATGCTGTACTGAATTTGTTGTCACCAGCACCCACCTAAGGAAGCCCATGAGAAAAGGCCAAAATTGACATTCTATGGAACAAAGCATTATGATTACATATGAATGATACATCTCCAAAAGTAATTTTCTATCATCATGGAAATTTAATTTGATTTAATCATAGGTTTTTCAAAATTAATTCCTTTACATTTCAAAAACCAGATTTTGAAGAGGGATTCAGTATGGTAATAAACCAGAACTTATCCAACACTGATTTTGGCAATTGAGGAACCACCCATATTTGGTGAACAGTGCTCATTATAATGGGATTAATTGCTGCAGGGTTCTCTCTCTTTCTCTCTTTTTAAAAAAGTATGTGGCTCCTTGGGCAAGATGCAAAGTGTAGTCCTTTGCATGCATGCAGCGTTTCAATTGTGCTATGACACTATTCACTAACATTCAGCAAAGCATACAGGATATCAGTGGCATTTCAATGATTCACCCCACCCCACCCCAGTTGCAGACAGAAAAGGCAAACTTGACAGGAACTATTCCTCAGACATAGAAAACAACTGTCTACAACTAGTTCCTGGAAAATATTCAATTATACTATTCTTGTATTGTTTCTTTCTAGCAAATTCTCTGTGACAGATATCACTGCTGCTTCCTGTTTGCTTATTTGGCCACAGCCAGCATTGTTTTCCAATCTTGTGACACTCTCATTAATTTCTGTCCAGTTTAACTTGTGTTCTGGATCTGCAGATTCAGATCTTCTCCAGGGAAGGGGAATCAGAAGAAACATAAAACATCTTTCTAAACTGAAAGTCATTTTGGATTCATTGGGACAGAAACCTTCCCCTGCTGTTAACATACTACCCCACCTCACTGCAATTGTTTGTGGGGTGTGTCACTTTTGCCTGCAATGCTACTGCTAATATGTTGGCTTCTTCTTGGACATGGTGTCTGTGTGATTTATTGCTGAGCTGCAGCCTCTCAGAATATCCTTCTTCCGAGGAAATGTCTGGGATTATTCTTTCACATATGAAAACACATGTGGCCAAGCAACATCACAGTGTGGTCAAGAGGTTAAAAGTTCTTAATTAAAAAGAACACACTGGCTGGAAGGCTGTAACAGTTTGCTTTTGCCTGAGCCTACTGGAAAGAGCAAGAATTTACTCCTTTCTCTCCACTCTCCCCTGCTGAGTTAATTGTATGCAAATGACTTCTGCATTTAGAACTTTATTTGCAGCAATTGAAGTAAGCTTTACAAACAAGGAAAGTGGCAGGAAACAGAGAAATCGGAATATTTTGAAAGCAGCCAAAAAATTTCTATACTTTGTAAAGAGGACTGAAATTTTGATAGGTTTATTTTTAATCATATTAGTTTATTAGTATTTTTTCCTCTTTTTAAGGGATTGGCAGTAGCTGTCAAATAATACTACCTCCAACACCACACACACCAGTGCTTCATAATGCTAGCTCCTGTATATTGTGGTGGATTGAAAATGGTGGACAGGATGGCAAGACCACTGTTGCTACAGATGGTTCTACCTCTTGCAGCAACAAGAAGCAGCAAGAAAATAAAAATGAAAACAGACAATACGTCTTTCCTCTAAAATGGGGCAGGGTGATAATGTGGCACTCCAGATATTGTTGAGTTAAGGAGATATGATTTGGGATAAGAGTAATATAGGTGCTGTCTAAAAGACAAAAAAAATCCAAATAGTGTTCAAAAGGTCGATGATCTGTACACATGGCCGTTCGAACACACATGAGTCATTCAGGGGGGGGGCAGCAAAACGCACCCTAAAGTCTGTGAGCGGTGGATTCGGGGCTTCATCCAGATCTCGAGGAACACTCCATATGATTATCGAACAAGCAATCATTTTACGCCTCCGTTCGAGCAGATACAAACAGGCAATGTAATCTGATTGGCTGGCTGAGCAGTGGGGGCAGGGCTAGCAAAGAGGGGAATTGGCAGTGGTGGCATGTTGGATTCTCATCTACACAAGGATTCGGTATGTTCGCCAAATGGCAATGTTAACTTTTTTCCCCATTTTTATTTTATGTTGTAAAGATGTAATAATGACTCTCTGCATCACAGGGAGCTTTTAAAATAAATTTTAAAAGGTGGCAGGAGATTTAAAACTACTGGGTAGATTGCTCACTGCAGCCAGCTGGCTAGGGGGTCATACAGAGTTTGTGGGGGCTTAGCTGTGTAGTCAGATCGTACATGTTTGAATGTCTGTCTTTTCAAATTTTATATCACCTGTACAGATTTTTTACCCTTAGTGTAGACTGGACCATGGTATCATACATGTCTTCCTAATCCTGTTCTATCCATTTTGGACTCAGTTCTGCAGAGGGAACCAGCTGTACTATACTCCTCTACATGATTTTCACCAATATAACAATGTTAGAAAACTGATCAGAGTCTCTGTAGGCATTAGAGATTGGGCAAGGACTTGTGTTTCCTGCATCCCACACATCCACATTTTAATCTTCCTTGCAGAGGACTAATATCTGCAAGAGCATTGAGCTGAATGGCACTATGGAGCAAAAGTAGAATGAGTAGCACTAATTGGATTGGCCTACTCTACAGGGTGGCACTGGTGTAATATCCCTTGTAAGGCTGTGGAAATTTCTTAAAGTATCACATGCAGATCTATATATAATATTTTAGGAAGCCTACTTTTCTTTTTCTTAATTACCTTCTGATTTATTTAAAATTACCTTCTGATTTAATTTTTTTAAAAAGAATTAGCAGCAGGCAATTAATGACTGACCATCGAATAACAAGGCCAGACATAGAAAGCTGGATTGAATAAGTGCTGCTTTATTTAACCTAAAACCTATTTAAAAGGAGTGAATCTGGAGAGGAGCAAGAAGGAGGACGCAATCTAGCCAGGATCAGCTGAGGCAGGCATCCCCTTTCAGTTCCTCCTCAGCCTTCCTCTGGTTGAAATACGTGAGCCCCAGGGGCAATCCAATAGCTGGGCTCTTCTCCATCCAGCCATCAACTGAAAGACCCCCTCCCCCGAATTTGCAGGACATAGAGTGAGGGCCAAGCCCTCAGTCCAGCCCCAGGTCTAATTTCCTTCCCCACCCCATGGTCCCAAGACCTAAGGAGGCAGTTCCAGAGCCCTCCCCTTCATCAAAAGGGTGGCAAGATGTTTACCACACCTGCTACTTCCCCACCACCACCATGGAGATTATCAGGCATGGGCAAAAAGCACATGCGTATGATGTTACTATACTGTGAACTGATCTGGTTTCACATGACTTCATCGTCCTCGCATGCTGACTCTGTGCTGCAGCAGTGAAAAAGGCATCCTTTTTCATTGACAGGAGACTCCCACCTCCTGTCAGCACAGAGTCAGCATGCAAGGACAACGTTGTTTGAAACAAGGACCCATTCACAGTACAGTAACATCCTCCTCTTGTGCTTTTTTGCTGTGTCTGATAATCTCCTGTCTGCCAAGTGAGCACTTATTTAACAACTCCGTCCTTAGCCAATTGTCAAAGTCCCCTACATACAGTGCAGAGTAGGCAAAAATACCCAGGTAAAAGGGGGGAAAATCCTACCTGGCCTCTGAGTGACCAGAAAAACTCATACTGCAGTGGAAATGGGAAGGTAGGTTGAAGCAAACAGCACCACAGAGGAAGTGAAGGGAGGCAGGAGGGCTTAAATATCCTCTGACTTCACCTCCCTCCATTGATATCCAGGTGCAATTGCATTTGTCAAATGTAGGCCTGGCCTTTCTCCATTGGACACCAGAAATGGCAGCTCCATGAGCTATGAAAAAGATGCATACTACACATATATCTTAACAAAAACACCCAACACATTTTCTGTATAACTTTCTGTCATCAGTTCTTGTCATAAAGCTCAGCTATGAAATGCTTGAGTTTTGAAACCTTAATAAGTATCTGCTTTCATCGTTATGTTTCCTTCTCAGGCTCATTTCAGATGGCAAGACCTAATCCAGCTTAATGCTGGTAATTAGGAGAGAGCGTTGTTCAGTAGGACACAGCACCTGCATATCAGCATTACAAATGAATACTTACCATGCAGAGCAGTAGGTGATTTGTACAGCATGCCTGTTTACTATGTATGGGTATATGAAATAGCAAGAGGCTATTATTCGTGCAAATGAACACAATGTGATGGTAAACAACTTCTTTGGTATTTCTTAATAATTATTTCAAATGAGATGTTATGCAGCTAAGTAAAATGAGTTAAGAAGGAGGGATAAGTAGGTGGAAGGATGTTATAATCAACATTAGTCTCATGCACTCTTCATCTTGTACATGGAAGAAAACATAAATTAAAGTTTGAATTCTATCCTGACTTCCAACTACATTTGTTTTACATATGTAATAAGCCACAATCCTATACTTGATTCAATGGATCTGCTCAAGGTGACGTTCACCAATAAGAATTTCTATCATTTCATTTAATTAGAATAATAGCAATGACATAATGTGGGTGTTGTGCAAATAAACTAAGGAGATTATCAGATGTGCCAAAAGTGGTGTTATAGCAATGCTAGGAGATCACAAAAGGGCTCCCTTATAAGATGATGTTGTCCACCCTCGTTATAAACCCATTCTGCTCCCATTCTGCCAGCACAGCTTTTTATTGACAGGAGAAGCCGTCAATAGATCCCCCCCCCAAATCTGTTTCTGTCACGAATGTTCCTGAAAGTGAAAAGGTGCCCTGTTATGCTGGCGAGATCCCAGCATCAATGGGAGGTCCCTGCCAGAACTGTTCTGGGTGAGATTGGGGCATCCAGGTAAGTGACACATTTTTATGACCCTCCCCAGGTTACTTGTTAATTTTAAAGTGTGTATTTGTGCTTGCTGTCACTTTTTTGGGGTTATTTTTCTTTTTCTTTTTGAATTTCCCACGCTTATATCTTCTCACAAGAATCTGCGGGATTTCAATCCATGAAGTAAACGGAGCTCCGTTAGAGCTCCTTTCACTCCTGGGCTGCCCTGTCGATGTGAGACGAGGTAAGTGCAGTAGGGAGGGTGACTGTGGCAGGACTGGGATGGGACGGGGCAGGAGTGGAGATTGTGGGACAGAAACACTTTTTTTCATTCCTGTCTGATAATTTCCTAAATCAGAAAACTCATTAGGCTGGACTAATTACAAAATGTAAGACTAGGAGCCAGTACATAAGCATCTATTTGTATGTATGGATAAATATGAAGATCTAAACCAGGAGGTGAGCAACTGTTGCAAATTAGGGGTCACACTGCCCCATGAAACCTTAGAGGGCCACATTCCTGCTGCATCCTCCTTGCAAAAAATCCCTCATTTTTCTCCCAAACTCCAGGTTATTTTCTATTAGGAAAAGAGACCTAAAATGATGGTGGGGGGGGGCATAGTGAAATTTCCTCTACATCCTCTACAGGTCATTAGGACCATAATATTTTGAGGGGCTTGGTGGGTGACAGAGTTGGCCCCGGAGGGCAAATGTGACCCATAAGCTGCACTTTCCCCAACCTCTGATCTTATTTACAAAAAATGTACAAAGAAACTCAGTTTGCATCTTAAAGATATTTCTATTGAACTCAATGAAGCTTATTTCTGAGTAAGCATACTTAGGACAGAGCTTTTATAATTGTTGCAGTACAAGTATGTAATTGTCTTTTCATTGGAGATGGATATTCACATTGAACGTTGGGTCTACTAATGGCAATGGTAGCAGTTCTGTAAATATATTGGTTTGTGTTAAAATCCATCCCTTCCTAATCTCCCTTTACCCCATCATAAGAGAAATAAGCCTCCTTCTCACCCCTCCCCCTCCTTCTCCTCTAGTGTCATCAGTGTCCATGGTGCTTCAGAAAAGTAAGACAAGAAAAAAAATAAATTCAGCCCTGGCAAAGGCATATAATGTAAAATATATGACCCTAATGGCATCTAAAATTATACTATAGCTGCTACATGACCAGGATGCAGAATATTTTCTGCTTCAACATCTTACAAACACTGTAGGGGCAGTGATTCTATGTAGTTTGCTTTTTTCTCTTACTGGAACAGGAAGTCTGCAGGAGGGAAAATGTGGCATATATTCCTTTATTCTCCTATCTAGTGAGTTCAGCTGATTTCACAATAGTGTGACCTCAGTTCTCTGAGCATAATAGATGTTCTTTCTATTTTCTAATTCATCTCATAGTTGCATGGATTTTTGTACTCTACCGTACTTACTTTCATTATATAAAAAAAACCCATGAGCCGAGACTTCACATCCAGGAAGCTGCACTCTTACAGACAACTGTTTCTAAGGGATCCTCCAAACCTATTTTTCCTTTGGGAAGTTGCCTCAAAATAATCACACATTTGAAAGGCATATTAGCTATGTCTAGATGTGGATATACTGTGTGAAGCATTTTCATTCAATTCAATCCACATGGACGATACATGCATTTAGAGCAGTGATGAGAATCATTCATCCCTTCAGATATTGTTGGACTACAACTCCCAGCTGCCCTAGCCAGCATAACCAATGGTGAAGAATGATACAAGTTCAAATTGAACAATGTCCGAAGGACCTAAGATTGCCCCCTCTTCCCAATTTAGACGTTTTATGTAATCAGGCTACTGATACATTTTCTCATTAGACACATGGGAATACTGATATATTGTTTTATCATATCTGTGTTAGCAAGAATTCTCGCCACTGCCATTTCTGACAGACAAGCTGCATTCTGACAGAGAAGCTATAGCTTTCTACCCCAAATTGTTTCATTAATGAAGAAAATAGAAATGAAACTTTTAAAAAATGATAGTAGAAGCTATATCTTAAAGATCCCTTGAAGATACCTTAAACAATCCAGCTATATTAAGGCTACAGTCTTCTACTTGGGAGTAGGTTGTATTGACCTTGGTGGGACTTACTGCTGAGCAAATCTCCATAAGGTTAGCCTGTCAGGAACTTTTAATGTTTGTTTTAATTAGTATGAGAATTAGGGCTGTAAAGAAATCTCTACCAAAATTGTTTAGCTATGCAATTTGTATCATTTACACAACTTGTGGGAAAAAAATTAATCCAATATGAAAACTATCTTAAGGATGACAGAAAAATATCTTGCCATCTCACAGACAAGGAATAAATTTTGGACATTTTTCATTATCTCTCTCTCTCTCTCTCTCTCTCTCTCTCACACACACACACACACAGGCACAGAGAGAGAGAGAGAGAGAGAGAGAGAGAGAGAGAAAGAGCCCTAATCTGAATTGTGCTGATGTGCTATAACAATTATTTACTACTCAGGAATGATTATTATTGTAACAATTACTTGTGACATTCTCAGAGTTTGGAAACAACTAATCAATTATTTTGTTCAGTTCTTAATTTTTCCCTAACATGGCTTGATTCTCTAGACTTCCCAATTAACACTGAAGTTAATCGTATACTTTAACAAGTTGATTATTTAGAGTTGTTGGCATTTCTTAAGGTTGGTGTCTCTTCCTCTGCAGATTCAGTAAAATAGTAAGGCCATAGAAGAAAAAGAACTGGGATTGGAAGAAAGCTCAGTTGCTAGGCAGGTTAATTTGATGATGGAGAGAAAGGAGAAAAATGATAGGCCCTCAATAGGAACCAAGTAATGGAATGAGGGTGAGTTTTTTTTTCCCCCCTCTCAGATCTCAAGCAGCTATGGCTCTTCTAGAATGCCAGGTCCTTTAGGCTTACTAGGTGTTGGAGGCTTTGATACATGCGGTATTTACTTGGTGCTGCAGGCATTCAGGTCAGGGGCTGTACTGGCAGTTTTGGATTTGTTTTTGGCCAATTCTTGGTGATGGTGGGGTATTTAAACATTTTGGGAGTGTGGAGGGTCTGTGAAGAGGTAGGCACTGTTGTGTGGCCGGGGGTCCATTTCGGATGACGCCGTCCCTCTCTTGGCATCATCCGTGTCACTTCTGTGTACGATTGAAGGCAGCCGCACCATATTTTACTCACATACAACTTCCGTGAGTAAAATATGGTGCAGCTTCCTTCAATCGTACACGGAAGTGACATAGACGATGCCGAGAGAGGGATGACGTCATCTGAAATGGACCCCCTGCCATGCAACAGTGCCATACCTCATCTGCAAGCTTCTTGTGTGGTAACCCTTGTCTGAAAAAGTCCTTAGTTTCTGAGGAGGCCCTGGTTTGCTTGCCAACCATGTGACATACTGTAACTAGCCAAATTATTAAATATTGCCAATTATGTATTATAGAAAGGTGGGGGTGTCAAGGCAGGTAACAGAATTTCTGAACTACCTCTTTACCTATTCTGTGCTGCATTTTCCTTACTGCAGCATCAGAAAAGTTTCCATTTTTCACCTTGAGCTGGAAGCAGTCCGCTAAGCACTCTCTCTCTCTCTCTCTCTCTCTCTCTCTCTGTGTGTGTGTTTGAATGATGAGGTTTGAGCAACTGTGGTTGGTATTTGATGCATAACACTTAATAACATCACCAAGGGCCATCTAAGGTTTTGGCCTAGAAACCTCAGGACCCGCAATGATTCTGAACAGGCAATCCTAATGCTGGATCACATTGAACATATAAGGTTGTCCACCTAGTCCAGGGTAATCAACTTTTACTAGTAGCAGTGATGACTTAAGAAAACGCCTTTTACAGCCCTACAAACTAAAGGTATCTATTAAACAGATGTGCAGGCAAAGCAGGGGCAGTACAACCAACCTAGGCCACAGCATGCATATAGATCTATTCCCCCATCACAAAAATGCAGAGCGATGAGGAAGTGGAAGTACTATTTGAGAAAGCAGTAATATTTCCTACCCAAAAAAAGGAAAGGGGAGAAGGAAGGAAGGAGAGATAGAGATGGAGTTCTTTTTCACAGGCCTTTCAGACTCAACAGTCAAAGTAGCTTTAGCTGCAACCAGGATCTGATTGTTTAAGAATGTAGCTAATGTCCTTAACTGAAAAGGCCTTAAAAGTAGACTGTCACACTGGAAATCCTAATTTCCCATCTCTGATACACTCCTTGTCTCTCTCATCCTGTATAAACCTCCCTTGAAAGCCTATTAAACCAAGCAGTAAAAAAGAAAAGAAAAAAATCGTTATACTCAACTGTAGATATGACTTTTATTAAGATTCTGAAGTTATTTCCAGTGTAAAGTAAAACTTCTCAAAAGTTTTTTCCCCCTCCCACAGAGCAACTGAAGAACAATTTTATCCCAGTAAAGATTAGAGGGCAGAGTACTTCAGCGGTATTTTTCAGTGCCTCTTAACAAAACATTTTTATTGATTTTTATTTTTTCATTTTCTTTTCAGACCTAATCTTTTTCAATGAAGACAAAATAATTTAAAGATAAGAATATGTACAAACCTAAAGCTGGCTTTTTAAAAATTCACTAAAACTGAAAACAAAAAAAAAAAACCCTACAAAATGCTACAATGCAGAAGGTTTCAAGCTATAGTTTTGCTTTTATTGAAGACACTAAAGAACTTAGAGAAGCATTAAACTACTTATGTGCTATACAGGGATGGTAAATTGTCTTTTCTAAAGCAGGAATAAAACCAGATTCTCTCTTTAGTCTCTAAAGCACAGAAGTTAAATAGACTAATGGTGTATTTTCTATTACTATCATTACAAATCAATTAATGTGACTGTAATTTAACCCAGCTGTGCAGTTGTTATGGCAATTTAGAAGGTATAAAATGTTTAAGTTTAAACTTTTAACCTTATTGAGAGATATTAAACAAGCTACAAGAACCAAAAAACAAAAAACAGTGCTACTTAGAAGTAACTAAAGATGATTAAGTGTTTTATTTTGTTCCTAAGCTCAGCAACTCTTTAGTTTTTTTGTTAATTTGCCTATGGCACAGCAAAGTGGTCAGAAAGCACATATATACTCCAATTAAAGATAGCAGCTTTATTAGTGTTGAGGATGCAGGCTTTAGGTGGGATTTCATAGGAACGTATAGCAACTCGAACAATGTAAGGAAAGTCATAACTAAAAAGTTTAATAAATGTGATCACTGACTAATTGCTAGTACCGGCTATGGATGGCTCATTATAAGGAGTCTTACTCACCATTAGGATCCCCAAGAAAACTAGCAACTACTCAGCAAAAATTATAGCACTGATGTTTGAAATTATATGGATTTGTTCAGGTCATAATCCTCTTGGGATGGCACAGCATCACAGGACTTTATCAGATGAGCATCTAAAAACGCTGTAATTCCATGAATGAAGATAGCAGAAACATCGTGGCATTATTACACTTACTATTGCATGTTGCTGTAATCATGCAAAAGAAGCACCATGGAATTATCACATGCCGACCACTAGCACTTTAAGAATTGAAGTTTACTTCTGCAATTTAGCATGGGCAAAATTTAGCAGTTCTCACAAGAATATGTGAGCATGCTTAAAACTCCAAACAAACAAACCCTTAATTAACAAAGTAAACTAACACACAAACACTGAAACAAACCTAAAAATGTTGAAATGTTAAATGGGACAATTTATAAAAAAAAGAGTGTCCTGTGCTTTGTTTTCACATTCTCACCCGGATTTTTTCTCGCCGAGGACTGCCCATTCATGCTGTAATCTCACGATGACAATAGGATGTGGTTTTGCACACCATCAATACCATGAAAAAAGTGGTATTGATGATGTCCACTCACTACAGGATCACTGAGAGGTACCCAGCACTGCCTGGGGACAAACTAAACCCAGCGTAGCCAAAGAGCAGATAAACTATGCAACAGAATAGGGCTTGAAAAACAAAGGCTTCAGCTAGCAGGCTTTATCACTGCTTTGACACACTTTCACCCACAATAAGAAGACTTACAAGAAGCAAGGTCCTTATGCAGGCTTTATCTTCAGTTCCAGTATAAAACAAACACAGAATATATACAGCAAACCTCAATAATAAATCCAATAGCAGACTCCGGAGTCAGCAATGGCGAGGTGAGGAGGTTTCCCTGGTAGCTCCGAGAAGCCTGGGGAAAAACGCACATGTTGTGGAGTAATAGTCTTGAAAATCAGACTAAAACCCCCTTTGAAGAGCGAAGGGTCGAGGTATTTGCATAGGGTCATTCCAGGCTCCATACCTAAAGGAACAAGGTATTTCTGTCCTTTGGAATGTGATGGGAGCCTGAGGGAACCAAGAGCTACTGCCCCGCAACAAACGCAGCCATTATAAGGCACAAACCTGGTCGATGATTTTTAAAAATAATTGAGAATCATCATTGAAAGTCCTAATCTCTGGAATCACAATGATATCATCTTAAGGTGGAGGCAGAGTAGTAAAGAGAATAATATATAATAGGAAATGGTTGAGATATTATGAAAAAGAACTGTGGCATAACCCATCGGTACTAAGGGAAGAGGAGAGGAGTAAACTGTTTGAGGTAACACAACTTAAAGAAACTTGCCTCTCAGTGTTTATTTAAGATTAAACTGGACTGAGCTTAGCAGAGTTTAAAAGTGGTTTGCTGACTAAAGTGAAAGTTTAAGGATAACAAGAATTAATAAATCCTGGATGGGACTTACGGTGAGAGGAGGTCCGTGGTGACTTTAAGGCAGCCATTTTGGACATCGGAGTAAGTGGGGAAGGAAATCCCTGACAGAACGGAACAGGAAATAAGAAGCTGAAGTTCTTCAAGAACCTGGGGAAGGGCAGAGTGCAACGAAGATAAGAAGACTGGAGGAAAGAGAAGCGGAGATAAACAACTCCAGAGATTGAGTGCCCAAGGAAGGGGAGCCTAGAGAGGAAGAAACTGATGAATGTGGGAAAAATCACAGAGATAACAGGATTAAGAACATACAAACTACAATATATAGAAGGAAAGAGTTGGAGACTAAAGGTTTCTTTTCTTTTTTTTTCTTTCTTCTTTTTGATGTAATGTGGAGATATTGATTAAGGTATAGTAATGGTATATAAACAAACGGGTTGGTAGATCATCTCATGTTGAGCAAAACTAAGTATTGAATACTATGTGTGAATTGTGAAGAAGGGAGATTGAAAATTTTGAGAATATAGGAAATGTGATATATAGATAACATTATAGATAATGGAAATGTATAACTGAATGAAGGAGTGTAAAATTCAGTTAATTGAGTAATTAATCAATTAATTGAGGATGGGTGATAGTTTAGTTGGGAAAAATAAAAGGATAATAACAAAAGAAACTGTTACTGATAAGGAATGGTTTAGGACAGATTGGGAGGAAAGTTGAAGGCTAGTTTATTCTAAAGGGACGAGGTATTGGAATTGGGTGATTATATTAGGGGGATATATTGTGGGTAGAATGTCGAGAACATCTAGACAAAAAACAGAGCAAGCAAAATTGCAATTTGCTAGAAGACCTTCATTAGAGATGCCTCCTAAGACCTTTGACCAATCTACTTTATTGGAGAAGATTAGAAGGATAGGACAAGATTTAAGTGAGGAAGTGAAAGATCTTAGAAAAGAGATGAGAGATTTAAAAGAAGAAATAAAATAGGAGATTAGAACGGAGGTTAGAGAATTGAGAAAAAACTTAGAGGAAGTTGCAAACATGATTAAAAAAACTGACCAAAAGTTAAAAGAGGTGGAGAGGAAAACAGAGAAACTGGAAGAAAGTTTAGAGAATTTAGTGAGTAGATTAAACAACAGGATGATGAAAAACTATTGCTGGAAATGAAATCAAGAGACAATTGTATTAAGATCAGAGGGGTGTCGGAAAGACGAGATGAGGACCTGGTGGAAAGAATAGTAGAACCACTAGCAGAATATTTACAAGATAGTGTAGAAAATATTGATAGACAGGTGCATCAAATTTATAGAGTTAAAAACAGAAGTTTGTCTCAAAGGAAATCACCTGGTGATATTATTATATAATTTGTTAGGAAAAAAATCAGAGACCAAATCCTTAAAAAGAATTATGAGAGTCAGTTTCAGATTGAAGGTGAAAACGTAATTCTGTTAAAAGATATACTAGGGGAAATATTATAAAGAAGAAAAGAATACAGAACGTTAACAACACAGTTAAGAAAAAGAAACATAAGGTACAGATGGATTAAAATAGACAGTTTATTATTTAGATACAATCAAAAGAATATCTTGTTAAAGAACTTAGATGAAGTTCAAGAATTTTGGGGAAAGTACAAAAAGGACTTTAATGAGAAAAAAGAAGGATGGAAAGATGAGGGGGGTAGAGGATCAAAGATGAAAGAAGAGACTTCAGACTTGGTGACACAACAAACAAAAAGCAGAAGACAGAGGAAAAAAGATGACTTAGGTCAGACAGACCAATTAGATAAACAAGGAAGTGAAAAAGGAAGTGAGAATGAAAATATCGAGGAGAATGAGGCAACTGGAGGTAGGGAGGAAGTGGAAGAAGAGATAGAGACAGACCCAGGAGAGACAGAAGAAGAAGAAGAAGGAGAAGAAATTGAAGAAGATAGGAGTTAGGTGGATTGGACAATTAACAATGTTCAATAATGGAATGTAGGAAATTATTAACTTTGAATATCAAAGGTCTTAATTCTCCTCAGAAAAGAAGTAAAGTATTTCATTATTTGAATAAACAAAAATGGGATTTTGTCTGTTTACAAGAATCTAAAATTAAGGCATCAGATAAGCATCTAGTAAGAAAGAAGAAATTGGATAATGAATTTGTGTCCTCAACCAGTAAAAAAAGAAAAGGAGTAATTTTATATGTGAATAAGAGGTTTCATGCTAAAGAAATGTTTAATGATAATGAAGGGCACTGTGTAGCAGTGGAAATTAAAATAGAGAATGAAATATATATTATTGTTGGAATATATGGACCACTTGAGAATAAAAATAAATTTTATGAAATGTTAATGAATAGATTCAAAAATTGTGAATATAATCACTTAATAATGATGGGTGATTATAATGGGGTAGTGAATCCATTGTTGGATAGGCAGTCAATTAAGAAAATCAAAGATAATCAAGGAAAACTCCCGAAATCATTATTTAATATGATGAATGACTTAATGTTATTAGATATGTGGAGAGTGGTAAACAAAGAATTGAAAGAATTCACATTTTATTCAAATCGACACAAATTGTTAGCCAGGCTAGATGTGTTCCTAGTATCAAGAGGCTGGGCTTCAAGGGTAAAAGGTGGAGATTCTCCCTAGGAATCTATCAGATCACAATGCAGTGTCGATGAGAATAGCTAGGAAAAAAAGGAACATAAATTGGAGACTCGATGAGTCATTATTAGAAGACACTGAAATTTTAAGAAAGGCAAAAGAAATGTTAGACCTATAATTTAAAGAAAATTGGACTGAAGAAATGGATATAAGAACAATTTGGGAAGCCGGAAAAACGGTTATGCGGGGTTTCTTTATACAGCAGAGTATAAGAAGGAGAAGAAAGGATCAAGAAAAAATAAAGAAGATAAATTTGTTAATTAAAAATAAGGAAGAACTAAGACAAAATCCAGCAAATAGGAGGGTAAATGATGAAATTAAGGTATTACCAAAACAATTAGACATGACCCTGGTAGCGGAATTGGGGAAAAAATTGAGAGAAAATAAACAGAATTGGTTTGAACATGCAAATAAAATAGGAAAGAGATTACCTAATCAACTAAGGAAAAAGAGGGAAAGAAATAGTATACCAGGAATTAAAATAAATGAGGTGGAATATAATGATCAGGAGAACATTAAGAAAGCCTTTGTTAGATTTTATTCTCAATTATTTAAGGCTACATAAATTAATGAAAGTAAGATGATAGAATATATAGAAAACAATTTGTACAAAAAATTGACGTAGGAGCAGAAAAGAGATTTAGATAAACTAATAAGTATTGAAGAAATTTTAAAGGTCATCAGTAAAGGGAAGCTGGGCAAATCGCCAGGCCCAGATGATCTGACAATGAAATATTATAAAGTCTTGGCTGGTTCAATAATAGTTCCTTTGGTAGAATTATTAAATACGATTAAAGAAAAAGGAATGCCAAACACATGGAGTCAGGCGCAAATTGTGTTGATACATAAAGAAGGAAAAGACCCAAGAGAAGTAGTCAATTACAGACCTATCTCATTATTGAACCAAGACTATAAAACCTATACAGACATTATGGCGAGGAGACTGAGACAAATATTATTGGGAATGATTGGTGAGGAACAGAATGGATTCTTGCCAAAGAGACAGATTAAAGGAAACATGAGGATGATATTAAATGTAATTGAATATTATAGGAAACACCCAGAAAAAAAAGCCGCTATGGTTTTCCTTGACATTGAAAAGGCTTTTGACAGTGTGAGCTGGAGTCTAAAATTGAATACATTAAAAAAGATGAATTATGGGGATAATTTCCTTAATTGGATGAAAGCAATTTATAAGGAGCAAGGAGCAACTATAAATATAAATGGAGATCAATCAGAGAGGATAAAAATCTCTAGAGGAACTAGGCAAGGTTGCCCGATTTCTCCATTCCTCTTTATAATAGTAATGGAACTCCTTATGAACCATATTTAAAACAGCACGAAGCTAAAGGGATTAAAAACTGGAAAGTGTGAGATTAAAATAAGAGCATACACTGATGATTTAGTTTTAATCTTAGAAGATCCACATGAAAATACTGAAGAAATTATGAGTATATTGAAAACTTTTGAGGAAGTGTCTGGATTGAAAATAAATAGGAGCAAAACATCCATGTTCCCATTTAATTTGAGTGGGCAAGAAAAGGAGAAAATAGACCAAAGACTGAGTTTAAATGGGAAAATAAGATCAAATATCTGGGAAAAATATTAACAAAAAATAATAGTGGCTTAATCAAGAATAATTACCATAAAATGTGGAATGAAACAAAGAAATTATTTGAAAGCTGGACTAGATTGAAACACTCACTTCTTGGTCAATTAGCAGCTATAAAAATGAATATATTACCTAAAGCACTATTTTTGTTCCAGATGATCCCTATAATAAGCAACGACGGTATCTTGTATGATTGGTAGAAGGAACTGAGTAAATTCATTTGGGCAGGCCATAAACCAAGAATAAAGTTAAAATATTTGCAAGACGTAAAAGAAAGGGGAGGCTTAGGTCTCCCCAATTTAAAATTATATTTACATGCTAGTTGTTTAAGCTGGCTTAAGAAATGGTGTGACTTAAAAGATGAAACAATATTAATGGTCGAAAGCAATAAATTGAGATTTGGATGGCATGCCTATATTTGGTTTAACAAGGAATAAGTAAATAAGGACTTCAATGACCACTACTTACGGAAACCACTCCTTAGAGTGTGGAAGAAATATAAAAGCCGGTGTTTATCAAAAACCCCAATCTGGATGTCTCTGCATGAAGCCTTCTATAGGAGGGAAAACATGTGAGATGTTAAATGGCTAAAATATGAAGATTTGATAAGATGGGAAGGGAGTAGACCAGAAATTAAAATACAAGAAGAGTTAAAGGCTGATGGAATCACCTGTCACTGGTTATTATATAGGCAAGCCTGTGAGAGGTTAATGCAAGATATCAGACTTTATGGAATAAAACAGAATAATTCAGAGCTGGGAGAGATTATAATCTCAGAAGATACAAAAATATTAGCTAAGATATATAAGATTTTGTTAAAGTGGGATTGTGAAGAGGAGACGGTGAAAGAACCTATGATAAAGTGGTCTCAGAATATTAAAGGTATAATTAGGTTTGATCAATGGGAGAAATTGTGGAGTGAGACATTGAGCCTAACAGAAAGTCAAGATTTAAAAGAGAATTGTTGGAAAATGTTTTACAGATGGTACATGACCCCCGACAAATTATCAAGAATCTATAAGACATCTAATAATCAGTGTTGGAAATGTAAAACTGAGGTAGGAACTTTTTTTCCACTGTTGGTGGTCATGTAAGTGAGCACATAAATATTGGACAATGATACACTCCACAATTGAAAAAAAAATATTAAAAACACCATCCCAGATGAAACTAGAAAAATATATACTCTGTATATTTGATGAATCTATGAAAAAAGATAAGGAGAAAATTTTGTTTAATTTGATACTAGCGGCCAGGATTGTCTATGTGAGGCATTGGAAATCAGAAAACATCCCTACTAGGGAGGAAGGGGAAGTCAAGGTGATAGAACTTATGTATTTGGACAAGTTAACATCTGCTATTAGAAATAGAAATTTGAAGGAATTTGGGAAAGAACGGAAAGAAACGAAAGAATATCTATGTGAAATATGGGGAAACTGGATGGATGTTGGGTTCACTGGATGAAAAATGGAGAAGTAAAAAAGAAAAGGAAACATGAGAAGCACCCATTCGGTTAGGAAATATTGAATATGGATTTAAATCGCTGTGATTAGTTAGTTTGATGCGAAAAAGAGGCAAAAAAGAAAATTAGATAGACGATAGTTTGTCAATGATGAGACTTGATGGGAAGTAATGAATGAGGAAGAGTGGGTAAATGACAGAAGAGGTAAAGGATTGGAGAAGATTTTAACAAGAGAAAGAAGAAGGATTGGTTGTTTGTATTAGATGAATGGGTAGTGAGGTTTAGGACTTTTTCGGACGTCTCAAATACACCACAAGCAGCCTCGTCGCGTTGCAGGGCGTCAGTTTCAGACGACGCTCTCCCCTGCCGGTACTGTTGCGGTACCGCGGGTACATTTGAGCGTTATATTTCACCGGTTATTAATCACAATCAACTTTCGTGCTTAAAACCCGGCAAAATATAATGCTCAAATGTCCCCGCAGTACTGCAACAGTACCGGCAGGGGAGAGCATCATCCGAAAGCAACGCCCTGCAGTGCAGCAGCCTCGCAATGCGATGAGGCTGCTTGCGGTGTATTTGAGATGTCCAAAAAAGTCCTTAGAGACGTAATATAGCATTGTTGAAATTTTAAAGATTATTAGATGATGAATTGTAAGAGTGTAATGTATGTATTGACTGTACTTAATAGGGGAGAATTGGACAATAAAAATTATATGATAAAAAATAATAATAAATCCAATAGCAATTCTCCAAACACTCCTCAACACCAACCCAAAATAGTAACTCACACAGAGTGTATCTTCATAGGAGTGTTTGGCTAGTCACCTTCTGCCTAGCTACAGCTGTGCACATACCCAGTTCAGCTGTGCTAGTGTGGTCTGTTGCTTTAACATTTTCTCTCTGCACTAAAAGGGACATTATCCTAACAGGTGATCTATTGATGGCTTGTCCCATCAATTAAAAGCAAGGCCTTTTTCGTGGCTGGAGCATGGAGTAACCATGAAAGGACAATGATGCCATGCGATAGTGGGCCCATTCGCCCTACCATGACTTGCAATCCCATGATTTTTGCCACATCTGATAATGTCCACAATTTCTGCCGAAGTTCTCCAGAAGTTCTCTGTTTAGCATTTAAGACTCTATCATACAGCATTTCAGGTCATGCAGAGCATGGGAAATATAGGCTGGCAACCTGTTAGTGAATTACAGTGGCACTACTTATGCCATCAAATGCACCTCTTTGGCCAGAATTCTGTTCCAACCCTGCAGCGACCAAAGCCCACCTCAAAAAACCTAAACAACAACAAAAACCTCACCTTGCAAAAGGACAACCCCTCTCCCCCAAACATGGCCATTTCCATGTTCTTGGAGAGGAGAGGGGAAAGTGTGGTTGTGGCCAACTGTTTCCCTGAACCTGGGTATGCTCCCAGGATGTCATTCGAAGAATCAAGGAGGTGTTCAGGTGTCATGTACTTTTAATCATCAGGATCAGCAAGGGGTCCAAACACAGAATTGATGAGGGTTCAACCTGTCAAAATTCTTTCTTCACTACATCTGCTACTACAGGCTGTGTTGTTTAAGATATTACATTATGAGGCAAAGAACAAAAGAAATGTTTAAATATTTCTGAATGAATAATGGGTGTGATTACACATGTGAGAAGAATGAACTTGTGCTTTCTGATGGCATTGCTCATGAAATGTCAATCTAGAGGCCACTGATCTCTGGAAGGGTGAGGGTGCAGACAGCTTAAATTTAAAAAGTGGGGTGGGGGAACTTAATGATCCTATGTGTTTATCCTTCAAAAAAGTGTGCATTTTAAATCCTTTAAATTACATGATCTATTGAAAAAATATTCAGGCAGTTTGGCTTGTGTGACACTAAACAAATCAAGCCAAATATTATTCAGGCATTTAATCTAGGCATTTAAGAAAGATTCATGGTGCAAAGGAGAAAACTCTACCTGGGAACATGCTTATCAGAAGGCATGTAGAGGGTTTACTAATATACTGCTGGACATACCCTCTTCTCCATACACAGATATATCTGCAGGAGGATATACAGACATTCTCATGAATGTGTGTGGGTCAGGAACAAAATGAAAGCCATCTGGAAATACTGAATATCTGAATGTGCCACTGGAAAACAACAGACACTTTCAATGAGTGTCTTCACCACGGAAAGGTTCATATTAGTACCGTATTGCTTCTTATTTTCTACTAGGCTTCCAGTTTCTTTAACAGATACAAGAAGTAGTTCAAAAGATGAAATGTTTGTTGGCATGGAACATGTTCAGTGATGATTAAAAATTCACTTGTTTAATTCCAGCCTACTCTGTAGATTATTATACATACAGAAGCCATGTCAAAATAGTAGTCTATTTACCACTCCATTTTGTGAAGAAACCATTACTGCATCAGTGAATATGCTAGTTCTTAGAGTCTTTTCTGGAGTGGTAGCTCTGGAGATTTGTGTGTGGCAAACTATATCAAAGAAATGCCTCCACACATCAAAATAGGGTGGTAGAGTCAGCATACTGTATGTGGGCTTTTAGTGCTGCTGCAATAAATATATGAATTAGCCATGAGAATCCTAGAAAACAAGACTATTTTCAGTCTGTTTTACAGAAACCACTGCAGCGTTCTAATCAGGCATATAGCAGATTTGTCTTGTTTTATATCTCGGCAATATTAAAGGGGGAGAAAACCCTGTAAAACTGATTCAGCAGCATAACTGTCATACACCATGGCACAGAATGCTGAAGCAAAAGTAAGTTTGTACTACTCTGGCCCTTGAGAGGTAGCCCCCAATGCAGGCCCAGATAGTAAGAAATTCACCAGTAATTCCTGCTCTATGGCAGAATCCCTCAGAAATAAAATTAGGCAATACCACAGTTCTTGTAGACCTCTTCAGACCTTCAAAATCTTTACACAGTGAGTCATAAATGCCTCTACATTGGTTTCAGCAAACCCTGTCCAGGCTTCTTTAGGATTCTCAACACACCACAGCACCAGAGCCAAGGGCACCTGCAGATAATCCTAGAAGACTATGAAATGAATCTGGCATCTCCAGGAGCTAACATGCACCTAGTGCTTCCAGAAAGTGGTGTTCCAAAAATGGGAATCACCTAAAAAAAGAAGAAGAGAGATGCCAAAAACATAAGTGGGCATCTAGAGAACAAAAGGCATCAGGCAATAGGATATTATCAGGTGAGTTGTCCTTTGATGAGAAGTCACTGGATTTATGTGAGACTTATTGGCTTATGGTGGATGACGTCCTTAGGCTTTCTGCACGAGCTCTGTAGGAGATAAGGTTAGGAAACTTGCCTCTGGCCAGGAAGCCATTTGGTATAAATTTGGTCTTAAGATTAGGAATGGATTTGAGATGGTTGCTGTATCATTTTCTTCCTTTTGAAACCTATCGGTGAGGATGGCAGGAAGGGATGCCTAACGAAGGAGGACAACAAGGGGCAGGAAGAAGAAGCTGAACACTTTGTCTTTAATTGGCAAGCAGATTATTATTTCATTTTTTTGTTCTGTACTGTGTCCAGTTTGCCTATCCTGAGCTCAGGATGTCTCACCAACTGTCCAAGTAACATCCTTACAGCCAGGTCATTGGCAGGCAAGTTGGTGGTAATAGAATATGATCAATCATTTCATAAATAGGTATCTCACAGAAAGCCAGCCAAATGGAATCTTCTCAGAGATGACAAGCTACACATGTACTTCAAGGGAAACTCCGGGGAAAGTTTTGAATGGAGCAATGGGAATTCCTGGGAAGCTCTAAAAGTTCTGGTAAAGCTGAACATAATTGCAATATTTGCTCAGGTTGCCACTTGAGGCTGCCCTCCCCCACAATCAAATTGGCCAGCAGCCTTTTTGTTTTATCCAACCTCTTCCAATCTTCACTCTATGAAGGTGTTGAGGACTCAACATGACATCCCTTCCTCCTCAAGCCAAGTAGCCCTATTTGGCTTAGTTAGCTGAGATTTGGCCTAACACAAACCAGGACTAGTGAAAGGCCTTCTGTTCCCTCTTCTATCATTACTTAAACAAGCTTCTTCTACTCACATATGACAAATAATGTCACATGCTGGCTGGTAAGCTCCTGTTTCACCTACCTGGTGGACTTCTCTGCATATGTGCTCATGACTGGCTCCCAAGACAGGACAGCAAGAGACTTGATTTTGCAGCTAGAAATGATTTGGGGTTATTGTCTGCCTGGAACCCAGGTGTTTTGGAATGGAACTGTTGGAAAGGTGGTCCTGACAAGGAGCCTTGACCCTGAGAAGGTTGACATTGTCAAGAACAAGGTCAGCGAAGCAGGAGGAGACTTTGGCTACATCTTCACTGAAAAAATAATCCAGTTTGGCACTGCTTTAGCTGCCATGGCTCAGTTCTATGAAATCCTGGAGTTTGTAGTTTGTTGTGGCACCAGAGCTCTCTGACAGAGAAGGCTAAATATCTCACAAAACTAAAAATCCCAGAATTCCATAGCATTGAAGCATGATAGTTAAAGCAGTGTAAAACAGGATTATTTCAGTGCAGATGCAGCCTAAGGGATTGTCTACAGCAGCCAGGATATGCCGGATCCCTGCTGGCATATCCTGGCTGCAGAGATGGCCAGTTCTTCCCCCATTACCTGGATGAAACAGGCCAGAGTCCAAACAGAGCACTGGTCCATCACTGCAGCCTCTGCCATTTTCCTCACTCTGTCAGGTCCAGAGGAAGCTGGTCACACCATGTAACAAGCCCCCTACATGTGACCAGCCTGTGCCACATGATGTGGGCCTGCTGTCTGGGCCCAGAAGAGTACAGGTGACTGGCAGCAGCAGCAAGTGTGGCTACTTGCATTCTCGGGATGCCGGGGAAAGCCCACTCCCACATGGGTTCACACGTAGTCTGACATCCTCCTAATTAACAAGGAAGGTGTTAGGTCAACTGAGAATAATCTCCAAGACAAGATCCGTATACCAAAAGGATTATGCCTATTTGTACATACACAGTGATAATTACGTCTGTATGTATTTTGCAACCCTTCTTGTGTATTTAGGCAATGAGCATGTCTGTATGTATCTTGTGATTCAATTACAGTAATGTTGCAAGCACAAGACCAGCTTAAATGGCTCAACATAATCATTACCTAATGATTTACATGTGGGACCCAATCTGTCCCATACTGGCAGAAATGGTTTAAAGCAGGGTTTTGTTTTTGTTTTTTGTTTTTTAAAAAAAACTGCAGTAAAGGGCCCTACTCGTCTTTCCCCGTCTGAGCCCTGTTTCTTCCTGGGGGATTGTAATGACTACCGGAAGCAGAACGGGGTAAATGTCCTGCATTGTTTTGACTGCAGGGCTCACAGATGGGGGCAAGCCATGTATTTAACATGTAGATAAGCCCTAAGTCACAGCAGCAATAGAATATCTGATGAGGTATTTCCCCATCTTTTTAAAGCATGTAGCATTCTTCCACCTTGATGGAGTTCATCTTTTGGACTGGAAACAGGCACTACATTGAGTACATTTTGAACTCTTGTTCTGCTAGCAGCGTTGGTAGCCTTGGGAGATTACTGACTGCCTCTTGTGAAGACAGGAGCATTGGGTCACATCTAATTTCAGGAGAAATAGAGCCTGCATGTTCATCTTCTGCACGCTTAGGAAATCCGTCAAGGAATTGTCTGGATGATGGCCTGCAATAAGATGTTCAGCATAGTGGATGCTGGAACTGCCTCATCTCTAGGGGGGGTAGAGGAAACATGCAGTGGTGTATGCACATGTGGGACCCCATACCCTGCATCTGGCAGCTTTTCCTGGCAGATGGGCCAGGAAATGGTTCATCAGTCAACAGTTAGGCAACCCAGTTCCTGGATATTGTCCCTATGTTGTGCCAAGGCAGTTCAAATGCAACCAATAAAGTTATGGCCATTCTTTACCACAAGCAATGTGTCTCATTTATTGTGGTTTAGTCCCTCCCCTGTACTTTGCAGTTAATGATAGGCACTTAGGCCACAAATCTTTGTATATCATGCATGTTAAAGTGCAAGTGTCTAAATCTTACAACATGATCATATGCATGTCTATACAAAAATAAGTCCCATTGAGTTCAATGGGGCTTATTTCTAGGTAAGTGGGAAGAAGAGTTCAGCTGTAATTATTACGATGATTAAGAGACACAATATGGTCTATAACTCAAATTAGAGCTTATGTTTAGTATTAAATCCTTTCTACAGATCACTGTCCTCCCCACTTAATTATTTTATTTATGAAGAAAAAACAGAAACAATTTAAGGGAATTTTGCTGAACAAGCCAAGACAATTGTTCATATTTAATATATATTTGCCAGGTCAGTCAATAAGACACAAAATATTTAAATCAAATGCACTCGTCTCAGTAGGCTTTTCTTTAAATCTTTTTATTAGCAGAAATAATTTCCCTGCCTCACATGGCAAAAAGGATGGACTTATATTACAAGTGGCAGTGACTGTGCCTTGGAATTCATTCCTCTTGTGCCATGAATTCAATTGCTTTAATATTCTTGGCTTGACCTTTTGGACCTCTAGTATTTTTATATGCCTCAGAGTCATGGTGATTTATCTGCATATTTCACAATGCAAGGCAGGAAATGGAAGCATAATGACCTTCTTTTCTAAGGTGACTGGTCCCAGCATATTTTTGATGTCCTATCACTACAAGACATACTCAGTCACTTAAAAGATTTGGTAGATTTGTTGGGTACATCTGAAAACAAAAATATGCAGCAGACCCAGACAACAGAGCTGATTCGTAACTGACAGGTATAAGTATGTAAATTATTTTTAGAACTGGGATTTAAATTTGCATTGTTGGTTAATATTAATTAGACTAGTACTTTTAGCTCAGTTTGTATGGGACTACTGAGGCAAAACACTGAAAGCTGTGACAGGAATATAACTGGAGTTAAAAGCACTAAATATCTGCAAATCCACATGATCAGCCTCCATGAAATTTGGTTCCAGATTCATTCATAAAGCCACTGAATTTCCCATATATTAAGTTTAAAACATTTTGATATTATGAACCATTTGATAGAGACAAGGGAGGAACTGAAGAGATCAACATCAATCATATTTTGTTGGCCTCCTCACCTTTTCTGTAGGATAAGAAGGGGCTTACTGGTTCACCTGGTAGGCCTGTTTGTGGCCCATCCGGGCTCCCCATAATCTGGCAGTGGCCCCCATCGCTGCGTGGCCTCCGGCATGGGGGGCCGCCATGTTCTTCTCCCTCTTTCTGGCCTGCATTGTGGACCAGAAAGAGGGAGAAAAGTGGACAGCCAATCTGGAAAGGCCTTCCAAGCCCTGATTGGCTGTTTAGGAGGGGGAGGTGGGACTTCCAGCCATGCTTCTGGAATAGCCGGATGATGTGGTCTCTGTGTCCAGGGGCCGGTATATAAGCCAGCCCCTGATGTCAGAGGCCGCAGTTGGCTCCAAGGAGCCGAAGAGAGAGGATCATTGAGGGTGCCGAAGGAGTGGAGCCAAGGCCTTGGAGGGTCTCCGCCGGTGGCAGCAGTGAGTGGCAGAGCACTTTCAGCGATGGCCAGTGGTGGCTGGCGAATAAGGCAAGTGGCAGCAGGGGTGCCATGAGGAGATGGTGCTCAGCCCGAAGCTGGGTGTTGAAACCAGTCCCCCCCCCCCGGAAGGATGAGGTGACCTGCCTCAAGAAGGCTCTTGGGCTGTAGGTCAGCAGCCAGTAGCAAATAAAATTTGGGGGCCTTTTTTGAATTGGGGGCTATGGGCATGGGCTAGGGGGGGGAGGACCATCCCCCTTTTTCTTCTTCTTTAGCTGGGTGTTGGGAGGGGCTAGTGGGGACTCGACTCAGGTTACCCACACGTACACGGCTGCAGAGGTAGTGGGCAAGTTGCAGGCTTTTTTCCCAGGGGGCTTATGAGATTGGGACTGTGGGGATTGGGACCTCATGACACCAAGTGGGCCTCTAGGAAGGGTGGAAAAGGGGGGCTGCCAGGCTGCAGGGGCTGCCAGGTCACCACCTTTAGACACCACTCCCCCCCCCACTGGACAACCAGTGAATGGCACTGTGCCACCACTGATATGCCACTGGCCCACCAGGGACACCACTGGCCCACCAGGGACAACATCAAAGGCCACCAGGGAACTTCAGTGCCAGAGCTGTGTTTTGCTACTGGGCATCCAGGGCTTACCACAAGGGGGCACAGGGCACCATTAGTGTGGGAAGGGCTGCACTTCACCCCCCAAAAATCAGGGATGCCACTGAAGAAGGCTACTGACAAGAGGCGGCATCTGAACAAGGCTCCGGTGGATAACCTGTGCCCATACCTGAGGATGCTGGTCCAACCCCCATGCCTGAACCTCCAGCACCCACGACTGAATGTCCAACACCCATACCTCAGCCTCTGGGCAGAGGGAGGGCCCTGGGTGGACCCAAGGAACTCTGGTCTCTGTTGCAGGCCTTCATGGCCAACACTCTGGGGGTGGGGGACCTTGTGAGGGTCATGTCACTGATTGTGGAAAAGTTGGATAGAATAGGGAACGTGCAAGCAGGAGGAAGAACGGTGCCATCTATGACGGGCAGTGCTACAGCAGTCAGCAAGTCCAGGACATCAACAAGCAGTGGGGCACTGGGGAGTTGTTAGATGGAACCAGCACGGGTGGCTGATCCAGGCCCTCCCCATCCCATGGCTGCAATCACTCCAGGGACTCAAGGTGATCCAATTTGAGTGATCCAGAATCCAGATGGCACAACAGGTCAGGAAGGGGAAGAAGCCCAAGGAGGAAGCATTGGAGGTGTTCCTGGCATCACTGTGAGTCGGATTCAGACTTGGGGATGTCATCAGGTGAGTCATCAGAGGAAGAGGATTCTAGTAAATTCAGGCATTGGCTGCCGGGGGCAAGCAAACCTGGATTGCCACGTTGGGTGATCAGGTTATGCAAAAAGTGGGGCTAGGGGGACAGGGGTGATGCCCAGGCTAAAAGGGATGGAAGGGATCACTGAGGTGAGGAGCTCGTGGTGGCTAAATCCAATGAGGACCCCCCCCCCAGTATCCACTTGGATAAAAAGGTGCATTTCAGGATCCTCCAAGGGTATTACGTGGACATATTTTCACTTATAAAACCATCAGGTGAAGAGGCCAGAATGCACAAGGGTGACAAGAAGGGAGCTTACAAAGGTAAAGCAGATCCTGCATAATGCACCTTCACCAACTGGGATGCAGGGTCGGGATCAAACACCGGACTTGGGACTGCCAAATGAGGTGAGCATGGCGTGGCCAGCGGGGAGAAGCATGGCAAACATGCCAGTAAAACATGAGGCATTGTGGCCTCTGCTCACCACTTACCCAGACAAGAAGGTGGCTGCCTATTTAACTGAAGGCTGCCTATTTAACTGCACATGTGAAAAGGCCCCCATTTTCCCTGCCCACCTTTCTCCCTCTCTCTCTCTCTCTCTGTGTGTGTGTGTGCGTGTGGAGAGAGGGAGAGAGAGAGAGAGAATTTTCAGTATCTGAAATCCAAACTGCATGTTCTTGTTTTCCTTTTTCTAAGCAAAAGTATATAGGACCCTATGGGGAGTAGGTTTTTAACCCTTTGCCACATATATTGATCCTGATCTCACCTGCTATCATGCCTCTAATTTGCATGGTCAAAAAGTGATCTGGTGAAACAAATGTCAGGGATATTACACCAGTGAAGAGATCCATGGCAGCAATACTGGAAGACAGGTGGAGAGCATCTGGATAAAAATTAAAGGGGACGGAAACAACAGGGATATTATTGTGGGACTCTACTACAGACCCCCAAGTCAGATGGAGGAATTGGATGATGCCTTTCTAGAACAGATGAACACACACGCAGAAAGGAGAGATGTAGTAGTGATGGGTGACTTCAACTATCCTGATATTTGCTGGAAATCTAACTCAACCAAAACTTCAAGGTCTAGCAAATTCCTTACTTGCCTGGAAGACAATTTCATTGTCCAAAAGGTGGAAGAGGCAACAAGGGGTCAGCTATTTTAGATCAGATCCTAACCAACAGAGATTACCTGGTTAATGGGGTGCAAGTGGTGGGATCCTTAGGTGAGAGTGATCATGTTCTCCTGGAGTTTGTTATACAATGGAAAGAAGAAGCCAGGCACAGTCAGACACACATTCTTGACTTTAGGAGACCTGATTTGAACAAACTCAGGGAAATACTGGGGGTGATCCCATGCTCAGGAATACTGAAAGAGAAGGGACTTCAAGATGCATGGGACTTTCTCAAAAGGGAGATACTGAAGGCACAATTTCAAACAGTACCAATGAGGAAGAAAAATGGGAGGTGTCTCAAGAAACCAGGACGGATGACTAAAGAACTTTCAACAGAGCTAAGTTTTAAATGGAACATGTGTAGGAAATGGAAAAAGGGAGAAATCACCAAAGAAGAATTCAAACAGGTAGAGACCATGTGTAGGAGTAAAGTCAGAAAAGCTAAAGCACAGAATGAGCTCAGACTCGCTAGAGAGGTTAATTACAATAAAAAGGGGTTTTGGGGGTATGTCCGCAGCAAAAGGAAGAAGGAAATGGTAGGGCCACTACATGGAGAAGATTGCAAAATACTAACAAGGAACAGAGAAAAGGCAGAATTACTGAACACCTTCTTTTTCTCGGTGTTTTCAGAAAAGGATGTTTTCAGTGTTTTCAGGGTGATCAACCTGAGGATAATGGAACAGAGGACACAATAGGGGAAATGCAGCACAGAAAAAGTAAAGAGGTAGTACAGGAATACCTTCTTAATCCAAATGAATTTAAATCTCCAGGACCAGATGAACTACATCCAAGGGTATTAAAAGAGCTGGCAAATGTAATCTCAGAGCCATTGGCAATAATCTTTAGAGAACTCCTGGAGAACAGGAAAAGTCCCAGCAGACTGGAGGAGGGCAAATATTGTCCCCATCTTCAAAAAGGGGAGAAAAGAGGATCCCAACAATTATCGTCCAGTTAGTCTGACATCAATACCAGGGAAGATTCTAGAACAGATCATTAAACAGAGAGTCTGTGAACATTTAGAAGGCAATGCCATAATCACAAAAAGTCAACATGGGTTTCAGAGAAACAAGTCATGCCAGGCTAATCTGATCTCTGCTTTTGATAAAATTACAAGCTTGCTAGATGAGGGGAACATTGTGGCTATCACATACCTTGATTTCAGTAAGGCCTTTGACAAGGTTCCCCATGACATTCTTGCAAACAAGCTTGTAAAATTTGGGCTAGACAAGTTAAGTGTTAAATGGATTTGTAATTGCTTGACCGGCCGAACCCAAATGGTGCTCAACAGCGGCTCCTCTTTGTCTTGGAAAGATGTGACCAGTGGGGGTGCCACAGGGTTCTGTCCTAGGCCCAGTGCTACTCAACATCTTTATCAATGACTTGGATGAGGGAATAGAGGGCATACTTATCCAATTTGCAGATGACACCAAATTAGGAGGAGTAGCTAAAACCCTTGAGGACATGATCAAAATTCAAAATGCCCTGCCTAGACTGGAGAGCTGGGCCAAAGCTAACAAAATGAAATTCAATACGGGGAAATGTAAGGTACTGCACTTAGGGCAGAAAAACAAAATACATAAATACAGGATGGGGGAGACCTGGCTGAATGAGACTACGTGTAAAAGGGATCTAGGAGTCCTAGTACACCACAAGTTGAACATGATTCAACAGTGTGATGCAGCAGCTAAAAAGGCCAATGCAATTTTGGGCTGCATCAATAGAAGTTTATAGTGTCTAGATCAAGGGTAGTAATAGTGCCACTCTATTCTGCCTTGGTCAGGCCTCACCTGGAATACTGTGTCCAGTTCTGGGCACCACAATTCAAAAAGGATATTGACAAATTGGAGCGTGTCCAGAGGAAGGTGACTAAAATGGTGAAAGGTCTGGATACCATGCCCTATGAGGAAAGGCTTAGGGAGCTGGGTATGTTTAACCTGGAAAAAGGCCAGTTAAGTGGCAATATGATTGGGCTTTTGCCCAATCAACTGACATTTGAATTAAAGTCAATATGCATCAGTCTTTGTACCAGAATCTTGTTAGTGGAAAGAATAAGAAAGGACATAGCAATGCAGCTGCAGGAATAGTCTGAGGTGTTATTTTTAAAAAATAATCATCCTGGCAGAATTGGAACCTGTCAGTGGACTCCACTATGCTGCAGACATTACAGTAAAACATTAGAATAAGATGAGGACATAGAAACCAGAATGGACTTCAGCTATCCTGCTGGTCAACTCTTTTATGCTATTTTTATACTGGCCACTGTAGCCAGTATAGAATAATTTAAATAAAATATCAGACTACTTTCTCCTTTCAAAGAAGATGAGCCATGATTTCTTTTCTTTCCCTAAAGCAAAGGGTACACATTGGAACAAGTCTTTGAACACAGATTTTTCTTTACAAGGTTTTCTACAGAATGTCACCTTATACAGCTTGTCTACAGAAGAATTCAGAAAGCAAAAATCTATCCATCAGCCCACTACAGCCTATAGGAGAACACAACAAATTCCCCATTATACATTGTGGTATGTATATCCATATACAACACCTGTCCAGAAACCAGTGTTCATCCAATTACAAAATATTTAGCTCTATTTAATGCTGGATATCCAAGTTTTAAAATCTGATAAGCTTTCAAATCCCATTTGCTATTTTGGGAAATGCAATTACTTGCAACTGCCCTGAATATATTATCACTATGTTGTAACAGTGCATATAAAGTGAAATTTCTCCTTCTGTAAGGCTGTCAGGTCCTTGTTTTGAGTTGGAAGATGGCAGTTCAAAGACAGTAGCAATTTTACTCAGTGACAAAGCAACGTAAAAGTCAGCCCTGCAGGTTAGATTGAAAATAAGTGAAGAGCTGTAGTTTACTAGATTACATAGACATGAAAGGGAATCATTCAAGGGAGTGCTGCCTAGAAAGGGACTGGGAAGGCATGCTTCCCTGGCCCTACTCCTAAAGCCATGTGGTGCTGATTGCATCACTCCTGAAATCCACACGTTACATCTGCTGATACTGGCCATAACTCTCAAAAGCACTACAACTGAGCTTCCAGAATATATGGAAAATCTAAGCACTAAGCAGCTTGAGAGCCAGTGGGTTTTAAAGGTTAGTGTTTGAGACCTAAAAGATACAGGTTTCAGTCCCCACAGGACCTACTGGAGATTCTCCCCACTGGAGGTCACTCACTGGTGACTTTGGGTCAGATACTTTCTTTCAGTCTACCTTGCCACGCTGTGTTGTTGTGGGAAGAAAGAGACCCATCTGCACTGCACTCAGCTCATTCAAGTTAAGGCAGTATATATCATACATACATACATACATACCTAACCTTTGTCATAAGGGCATTAGACATGGGTCTAGAGCTTATCTCCTTAGATTACATACACAAAGAGGAGTTGACTAATGTGAGCTGCAGTTCATCCTGCAATTGTTCAACCACAAATGAAAACTAGACATCAGATTCATTGGCAAAAGGGTAAGATATAAAGAGGTGGTTTACAAATGACCCCCAAATAAGAAAAGTGCACACAAGGGATATAATCTGTGCGTATAAGGATTTGGCTAGATTTTTGCCAAGATCCTAGGATGATGCACAATTGGATGCTAGTCATTTGGGCCATTAACTAGCCGGGATCCCAGGCTTCATAGAATCATAGAATCATAGAGTTGGAAGAGACCACAAGGGGCATCCAGTCCAACGCCCTGCCATGCAGGAATACACAACCAGATCATTCCAGACAGATGGCCATCCAGCCTCTGTTCAAAAACCTCCAAAGAAGGAGACTCCACCACATTATGAGGCAGTACATCTCACTTCCGAACAGCTCTTACTGTCAGGAAGATCTTCCTAATATTTAGGTGGAATCTCTTTTCCTGTAGTTTGAACCCATTGCTCCATGTCCTATTCTCTGGAGCAGCAGAAAACAAGCCTGCTCCATCCTCAGTATGACATCCCTTCAAATATTTAAACATGGCTATCATGTCACCTTTCAACCTTCTCTTCTCCAGACTAAACATACCCAGCTTCTTAAGCCACTCCTCATAGGGCATGGCTTCCAGACCTCCCACCATCCTGGTAGCCCTCCTCTGGACATGTTCCAGCTTCTCAATATCATTTCAACAAAAGTAAGCTTCTGACTGTAAGGGGGGAAAAAGGTGCAGTTTTGTTGCTGTCCTTCTGGAAGATCAGGTATGAAGCAAAAAAGTAGACTTCTTTTTTACAAGACATAAGCACACTATTTGTTTTCTCTGCTTAACCAATGAGCTCTATTTACAGAGAGTCATGGATTGTTTTACATAACTGCATGCAAACAGGTGATAGAAAAGAATGGAGATCAGCCACAGGAATGAATATCAGCATAAAGCACACATTGCAATAAATGTTATTATTCTTATTCTCTATTGCACCAGCAAGGTACTACATGTCTACTTTACATGGTCCCCTTTCCCCATTTATCCCCACAAGATCTTGTAAGTTTGGTTTGGCTGAGAGCATTCCATGGCATTGACTATCCCAGGAAAGTGAGGCACATGGACCACATGTAGCCCCCTAGCATGGTATAGTGGTTTGAGCATTGGAGTACAACTCTGGACACCGGGGTTCAAAGACCCACTCAGCAATGTAAACCCACTGGGTAACTTTGGACAAGTCACACACTCTCAGTCTCAGAGGAAGACAAAGGCACACACACACACTGGAACAGATCTTCAATCGTTTTGCCTTAGGGTCACAATAAGTCCAAAATGACTCGAAGGCACACAACAAAAAGCCCCACACACCCTCTAAGGTGGCTGGGGCACAATATATTTCCAATTCAAAGTGAAACATCTGTGACAATGACAGAGGTTCAATTGTATGTGCATAAAACTTCAATAAAAATGAATTTTTATTACATTTTAAGTGTACAATTGCTGTACAATTACAATCATGAATGACACTAAATTACCTGCTAGTGTAACTGCACTGTGGGTCAAGAAGGATCAATGCACACCACTGAATATGCACAAAGGACATTTTCAACAGCTAATTAAAATGTTGGAAGTGGTAATAATGCTGTTAGAATGCTAGATGAAATAGGGTTCCCTGCATGGTCACAACTGTGCTGTAGGAACCCCTTTTGAGAGAGTGCAGGATGGTGGCCTGCAACTTTGCCTCAGTCCCTGGGCTGGCAACAGCCCCTGGGCTGTTGCCAGGAGAGCAGAGGGTGGGGCTGGAATGGATTTAAACTCAACCCCCATCTGCCTCCTCCTTTTTGTCCCTTTGCTCAGCCCACCCTCTCGCCTCTATATCAGTATTTAATTAGTTGCTTAAGGACCAGGTAGGAATTTTTGCCCTTTTACCTGGGGTCTTTTTGCCTCCCCCACACTGTGGATGAGGACTTGACAATTGGCTTGTGGTGGTGTCTTAAATACGTGGTCACTTGGCAGGTAGAGGGGGAGATTTTGGTAGTTTGGTGAGCACCTTGGCACCTCCCCCTTTTGGAGGTTTAGGGGGAGCTAGAACTGCCTCTTTAGTTCCTGGGAACTGAGGGGTGTGGAAAGTGACCTCCTTTGGGGCTGGCCTGAGGGATAAACCCCTCCCTTTAATTTATGTAAAATTGAAGGAGGGACTTTTGGGTTGGTCTTCCAGATGCGGGCTGCCTGGGGAGCAACCCAGCTTATGGGTTCTCCCTGGGGCTCAGGTGTTTTTGCCCAAGGGAAGTTGGGGAGGGGGTCTTGTAGTTGACCTCCTGCCCCAACAATTCCCACACTAGGTTGTTCCCCATTGCAGATCTCTCAGAATGGAGTTAAATAAGTTATAGCTAAATAAAAATGGCCCTTTATATCCCAGCTATACATGTGGCCTCTTTATTTGTGTCTGGTCTCCTTATTCCTGAATCTACCATCAAGTAGTTATTGCATCTCATCACCTCAGCCTTCTTTTCTTGATTCTGAAATACACATAATTTGACTTTGTTTTTTGTTTTGTTTGCTTTACTTTACGGGACAGAACCAAACTGTTAACAATCCAACTATGGAGATTTTCACATGGGGGAAACAACTCCCGCGGAGATTGGGAGAGAAACAGGGCTGTTCCGCTGCCGGCGCTCCATTTTACGCGTCCCCTTCCTTCTCCTGATCTCCCTTCATCCTCCCTCAGTGCTGCTTCCATTTTCCTTCCGATGTTTTTTACTAATGAAAGTTCTTCGTTAGTAAAAAATAACAGAAAATATCAGAAGGAAAGTAACAGAAATAACAGAAATGGTATTATGATTTCGGGTATAACAAGTAACTTGATTTTAAATATAATTTTTAAGGGTTAGTCTGAGGCATTTTCAGAAATTTGGGGGCAATTTGGCCTGTTTGTGTGTGTGTGTGTGTGTGTGTGTGCGTGTGCGCGCTTTACAAATTTATTTAAAAGAAATTGAAACAATTAAAATATTAGCAACATATTAGTACATGCTTCTAGTAATGTAACATGATACTAGTAACTAAACATATTACTTGTAAAGTAACATGTAACGAGTAACCTTAACAACAGTAGCATTTTCCTCCCTCTTAGACAAATATCTAGTGCTGACACTTTCCATTTTTAAAATAATGTTCCAAGGCTTAGTTAGGACTATTACTAACTCCTTTCCATTGCATAACATAACTCCAAGTCACAATGGAATTGAGAGTTATGTTGTTATAACAGTGTAACTTTAAGATAAGTCCTGTGCCATCTCAATTAAGCCACTGTAAGTGGGAGGAAACTGGAAGTTCTAGCAGCACAATTGGGGAAGATCAAACAAGAGGCAAACATAGTTCAAACCCAATCACTCCCTTAGAAACACAACATCCAGTCTCCCCATTGGCATGTATTCTTAATCAATGGATTAACAGAAATTGCAACATCTGTTGGTTTGGGTCATTTCCAGATCAGTTTGAGCACAGTGCTATCCCAGGGTAGAAGAATCTCTGCCACTGAAACTGAAGTCCATCTTCTGTACTTTTGAAGTCATTTAGATGGCAGGTGAATCTGCTGATCTTTCTATTTTATATTTTAAATTTAAGTCCAAGAAGGTTTTTATGCTTTTGTTAGAAATTTTTGTTCAATGTGTCCTTCTTTATAGACAAAGACACTAAGCTTGTCTAGTCAGGCTATTTGCCCCAGCTTCTCCCCACTTTGGAGGCCTGCTGTCCAAGCAATGCAGGGCTCTTGCCCCATTTTGCCTCCAGGCAGAGCTGAGGCAAATAGGGGGGATGGGGGAGGGGGAGCTGGTGCCCTGTCTTTGAGGCCAGCCACTGGCAAATGCCAGACAAAGTCAGTAACAGCCCCAATCATGTACAGGAGCTTACCAGCCAAGCATATCTCCTCTCTCTGGCTTTTATTCACAAACGAAGATTCAGGAAGGACTCATCCCACGCTTTCTGCAAGCACACTGATGAATAAAAAGGCCAATCCAAGATAAACAAGTCCGATTGCAGAAAGCACAGCAGAAGGGCTCCTTGGGTGATGTTTTTGGGTTTTGATTCTTTCTGTGTTGTTGTTTCTCTTCAAGACTTCTTTGGTGTGAGTTCTCAAACAAGGCTGCAGCATTGTGGATAGTACGTCTCCATGTCTCCCGATGTGAGGCCAGGGCAGACCATTGTTGGTGATCAATTTGGACAAGCCTGAGATGTTGTTTCAGGGAGTCTCTGTATCGCTTTTTTGGAGTGCCCCTCTTACACTGACAAAAGCGAGTTCATTGTAGAGTAGTATTTTGGGGAGGCGATGGTCCTCCATCCTAGAAACGTGCCCTGCCCAGAGCAGCCGCGTTCTCAATATCATGGTCTCAATGCTGGTGATCCCTGCTTGCTCAAGGACAGCAATATTAGTTACATAGTCAGTCCAGTGTATATTTAGGATTGTGCATATACAGCGCTGATGAAAGCGTTTGAGGAGTCGTAGGTGGTGGCGATAAGTGACCCATGTTTCAGATCCATAAAGGAAGATAGACAGTACAATGGCTCTATACACACTGATTTTTGTGCTTCACCTCAGGTGTTTATTGCTCCAGACTCTTTTGTGAAGTCTTCCAAATGCACTATATGCCTCTGCTAATCTGTGATCGATCTCTTTGTCAATCTTGGCATCTGAGGAGATGATGCTTCCCAGGTAGGTGAACTGCTGAACAGACTTGAGCACAGATTTGCCGACGGCAATGTGGGGATGGTGGTGTCCGTCCTGTGGTGCAGGCTGGTAAAGAACTTCTGTTTTCTTCAGGTTGACTTCCAGCCCAAACAGCTCTGCAGCTGTTGCAAAGCAGGATGTTAGGCGCTGCAGAGCTGCTTCTGTGTGGGCAACAAGGGTAGCATCATCGGCAAAGAGCAGCTCACGGACTAGATAGTTTAAAGTCTTAGTGTGAGCCCGCAGACGGCTTAAGTTAAACAAGCTACCATCAGTACGGTAACGTATATAGATGCCGTCGTCTTCTTCAAGCTCTGCCATAGCCCTTTGGAGCATCATGCTAAAGAAGATTGTAAATAAAATTGGTGAAAGAACACAACCTTGCTTCACTCCATTAGTTATTAGAAAGGGCTCTGAAAGAGCATCACCATATCTGACTTGATCACGCTGGCCCTCATGTAGCAAGATCATCATTTTAAGGAATTTGGGGGGACATCCTAGTCTTTCCAGGATCTGCCACAGACCTTTTCTACTCACCGTGTCGAAGGCTTTGGTGAGGTCGACAAATGCTACGTAGAGACCCTTGTTCTGCTCCCTACATTTTTCTTGCAGTTGTCTAAGGGCAAATACCATAGCTCTATAGTACTCCTATTGGCTAGGAAGCCACACTGGCTTTCAGGGAGTTCTTCTGCAATAGCAGGAACTAATCTGTTCAGGAGTGTTCTTGCAAGGATTTTTCCAGCAATTGAGAGCAGTGTTATGCCTCGATAGTTTGAGCAATCGGATTTTGCTCCTTTTTTCTTGTTCAGGCTGATGATGACTGCATCTCGGAGGTCTGATGGCAGTTCCCCTTTTTCCCAGTAATTCACAAGGAGTTCGTGGAATTTACCTGGAGTGCATGACCTCCGTGTTTCCAAACTTCAGCTGGTATTCCATCAATCCCAGCTGCCTTGCCATTTTTCATCTGCTTTATGGCCTTAAAGGTCTCTTCCAAAGTGGGAGCTATGTCCAATTCATTTTTCATCAGTTTTTGTATCATATGTTGGATAGCTGAGCCTTGGACTACTCGGTTGGCGGTAAAGAGACTTTGAAAATGTTCAGCCCATCGATTCAGGATGGAGGCTTTATCAGTAATTAACGTTTGACCATCTGTACTGTATAAGGAGCTTTGGACCTGATAAGTAGGTCCAAACACTGCTTTAAGAGCTTCATAAAATCCTCTATGATCACCCAGATCTGCACAGCGTTGTGTCATTTCTGCTATATTGATCCACCACTTCTTCTGCATGCCTCGGAGTTTTTGTTGAAGTTTACTATATGTGAGGCAGAAAGCTACTTTTCTTACATGGCAGGTTGGCTGGGCGAGGTATGCCTGGTGAGCAGTTCTCTTCTTTGCCAACAGCTCCTGGATCTCTTGTTGTTTTCATCAAACCAGTCTTGATTTTTCTTGTGTGAGAACCCAAGGGATTCTTCTGCAGACTAGAGGATACTGTTTTTGATATGTTGCCAAAGCACTGTAGGAGAAAGATCTGTAGGATGGTCTTCAAATTTTGTTTGTAGATTTGCCTGGAAGTTGTCTCTTATGGTAGCTTGTTGAAGATTGTTGACTTGGCTCTTCTTTAAGATGCTACCCCTCTTAGGTTTGAACTTAAGATGAAGATTTAGTTTACATCTTACGAGGCGATGATCTGTTTGGCATTCTGCACTGGGCATCACTCGGGTATGGTGGACATCACGAATGTCTCTCTGACAGATTAGAACATAGTCAATGAGGTGCCAATGTTTGGATCGGGGATGCATCCAGGTTGTCTTCAAGCTATCTTTCTGCTGAAAGATTGTGTTTGTAATAGTCAGCTGTTGTTCTGCACAGAACTCCAGCAGGAGGCATCTTTTATCATTGCAATTTCCAACAGCATGCTTGCCTAAGACACCTTTCCAGGCTTTGAAGTTCTTTCCTACTCTGGCGTGGAAGTCACTAAGGATAATAATTTTATCTTCTACAGGGACTTTTTGTATTAGTTGGTGTAGGTCTCTGTAGAATTTTTCTTTCTCTACAGGGTCGGCTTGCATAGTTGGGGCATGTATACTAAAGAGAACAACATGTGGGAGGCGTAAGGAAATAATGCAATCAGAGTGTCCTGTTGGCAAGGTTTCAAGTTTGGAGGCAATGGAGTTTTTAATCATAAAGCCTACTCCTGAAAGATGTTTTCCAGTTTTGGGTTTGCCAGACAAGTAAAGTGTGTAGCCAGCGCCATGTTCTTTAAGGCTGCCTTCCTCATGGAAGTGAACTTCACTAAGAGCAATGATGTCAATGTTAAGTCGTGATAGTTCATGGGCTATTAGGGCAGAATGATGCTCAGGGCGTCCACTATCTGCAGAGTCTCACATGGTTCTGATGTTCCAGCATGCAAGTGTTTATTTACGCCTTTGGAGGCCGGTGTGTGCCTTTGTTTCCTTGCCTTGGTTTGAACGCATCAGAAGATGCTCGTTGGCCGCGGCTAGCCAACCAGGTAGTTGGGGATGAGCTTTCGTTAGGCCATATTTTCTAGGCCCCTCTCCATATGGAGCAAGCAGTGCTCTCCTTAAAAAAGGCTGCTTGGTTGTTCAGGAGGCTGCCGAACAAGACTGTCATCTCCCGGGTCAGCCTCGACCGACCAATGTTCTGAACCACCTGCATGCGGTTGCTGTAAGCCGCCCCGGTTGCCGAGCAGAGGGGCGGGTTAAAAATAAAATTATTATTATTATTATTATTATTATTATTATTATGCAGGGTTGGGTCTGCGGCTTCCAGTGCATCTTTACACCTGCCGTTTCATCCCTCGCCTATCGCTATAGGCCTTTTTTGGAACTGGATTTATCCTTCGAGCCTGTGCAATGGATTTTTCTGGTGGAGCGCAGAGTGCACAGAACTGGCCTCACCCTTTAAACCAAAGGTTCATCTGCCGTGGCCTTGCAAGCATGGACGTAGAAGCGAGGTCCTCGGGTCGTAGGTTTGATTAGAGTTTCCTTTTCTTAGATGGTTGACTTTACAGGGTTGGACAAGCACCATCTGCCCGGGTTTGGGATTAGAGTTTTCCTTCTCCTAGGATGGTTGCCACAAGGCTAGAGAGCCCATTCTGCCCTTTGATGCTCTTTATCAGACCCTTCGGTTTTGACCTGTCTGGCATGGGAGACCCTACCGGTGGCTTTATTCCACCACCAGCATAGCTCAAAACATCATTAGGGTATGCAAGCTTCTCTCCCACGACAAGGGGGCGTCAGGAATATCACTATGTCTAGAATATCACTATGCAAAAAACATCTTGTAGCACCTTTGAGGTTAACCAAGCAAAGGAAGTTGGAGCATAATAGTCTGTCTACGAAAGCTTATGCTCCAACTTCTTTCTCTCAGTTACTCTCTCTCAAAGGTGCAGCCAAGCATATACCATTATCAAAATCCAAGTAGTCTATGTCAGTATAATATAGCAATACATCCAAGGAGTCAATCCAAGGAGTTGTGTCAAGTAGCATAGTCAGTGAATGAAGCAGGGTTCAAGTTCTTTGGAAACACAAGCCAGGAGTCCAAATATGAAAGTGCTGCTTCCTCCAGAATGATTTGTTGTCAGCAACAACTTCAAGAGGAAGGTGCCAGAATATTTATCGTCTGTCAGCCTCCTGCAGCTGTTGCCTGGTTAATGAGCTTTCTTGTTTAAGTGCTCTGAGTATCGTAAGCCCTCCTTTTCTGTCTGTGTTCAGCTTCAGTAGGTACATATATGTATTTGTATGTCTCAAGCACTGGCATGTCCCCCTGCCCTTCTGTGTCATCATCTGAACTTGGGTCCTGGAGATGAGGCATGATAGCCAGTGTAATGCCAGTTAAAATGTTTTAATTAAACACCTCGGAAAACCAGCGTCATATGGGAACACAGGGACTGCACCTGCACGCCAGCCCATATAGCTGGCTGCTGCTGGTGCTGGGGTTGCTCTGAAGCCAGGAAGGACATGATCAAGGCCCCCTGCATGTGACCAGCCTTGATCACATGTTGAAGGTTTCCTTCCTGCCTTCAGAGGAAGCAACACACGACAGCACTGAAGGTGCTCCCTGGCATATGTATGCAGACTTCCTCCTGTTTCATCTAGGTAACAGGGGAAACAGGCCAGGTCTGAGGCCAGAATATGACAGTGGGAAGCAGATGTATTCTGCCATGTCTAGACAAGACCATTGTTTGCCTGCTCTTGGAATTTCCAGTATTAGCCATTTTTTAATATTGCATCATGATTGTTTTTAAAAATTTAATTTTTTTGCTTTTAATTGGTTTAAAGCTCTTTGCTTTAATTAATCTATGTTTCAGTAAAAAAAAAAAAATCAGCCTATAACCTCTTGTGTCTGACATATTTCTGTGTGCAAAAACCCAGAGAAACAAACTACCCAACTCATGGCACTGAAAAAAATGGCATTTTTAATATTAATGATAAATGTTAATCTTTTCTCAAAGCCACATTCAAATATTAAAAAAAAGCAAGCCTTCCATTAAAATACATAGTCACAAAGTAAGTTCAATATGAAGAACTCTTTAACTAGTCGATACTTTAATCAATTATTGACCTAGGATTACCCAATACAGGATTAACGATTGTTTTTAAGGAACAATATTTTTTAAAAAACCTACTAATATTTATGAATGAAGCCTAGTCATTTATCTTCATGAATTATATCAGCAATTCCTTTCATATCTAGGGTTTCTTTTTGTTATTTTTTTAAAAATAAGATCAATTGCAATTAATATTTAGCACACTAATTGGATATACACTTTGGAGTAAATCCTATGGAATGGCAAGATTCTTAAGTCTGATTAGATATCCACAGGATTGCACATTGTCAATCCCTACAGTTTTTGTTTTAACCAGACTATTTTAACTGGGCAGACACAGCAGTACTGACAATTTAAGTTCTAAAATGATATACATGAGTCTAATGATCTTGCCAAAAGTATTTACATGTGACATTTTGAGATCTGAATAACGAGTTTAGTGTAACAGATGTTTGTGGAAGGATATAAGCTAGACTATCATACAGGCATGCCAATTTAGAAGTAACACAATTCTAATATTGTGCATTTTAACAGTTGGTGGGGCTTTGGGAAAAAAAAATAAGATCGTTGAGATGTGCTTGCATGCTCATTTGGTAATGAACAATTAATATATTAAGGGTTATTCCTGAAACATAACTGTGATGCCAAGATCAAATCAAATATGTAAAATTATTTATGATCCTCATACATAATCAAATATGCAATGCTTGCCAAAAAATATTATGATACAGAAATCAGAGACTGAGATCCTACATGAAGCAGGTGGAATTTAATGCTCCACCCACACAATTCAGTGTCCTTTTGCCACCCCAAAAGTTGTCAAGCACTGGAGGAAGGCTGCTGATTAAGAGCAGGGAAAAGGAGGCAATTTAGACAAAAAAGCAGGGGCCCTGGGCTCAGAGGAAAAAAGAAATGAGGGTGCATGCACTCACAATGGAATACGCTCTCCTTTTTCTTCCTCTCAGAGCTCAGACCAGAAACATCACCATCTTCAGAATTGCCTTTCCCCTCCCTCCCCATCTCACCACTAAGCAAGAGCAGCAGCCACTCCTGAGGCTTGACGGGTGTGATGAGAGAGAGGTTTTGAACATGACACAGAGGCTAGAGAATAACTTTCTGTGCCCCATCCAAAAGGAGACATGCAAGTGCATAAGCCACTCTTACTTGTATGTATGCCACTAATAGGATCCCATCCAGAATCTTCTTCTGAAAATGTGGTCTGCATCCAGTCTCTTGGATCCAAACTCTACATGCCGTAAAATGTTATTTTACATATTATAATGACCTCAGAGGGTGGAGAAATTATTTTTGGAGTACAGCTCCTAAAATCACTTGCTGGTCCTACCTGTCATGCTGGCTCCCATTGATGCCAATGGATCCTTCCCTTCTAGGGATAATAGCAGCAGGAGGGGAGCAACAGGATGATGTGGTGAAGGTAAGAAGCAGTGTGTTCTGTGGCCTAAACATGTTCTTTTTAATGCCTGGAATAAGTTCATACATTTGTATATCTGAAAGACTGTATCTCCCTATATAAGCCAGTGTGAGTGTTAAGACCTGAAAGGGAGGGTTTCCTCTCAGTCCCACCACCTTTTTTGGCATGGTTGGTGAGGACTCAGGAGAGACTCTTCTCTGTGGCTGCTCTCAGATTGTGAAACTCCCTTCCATGGAAGGTCTGGATAGGTCCCTCCCTGCTCTCTTTTCATCAACAGGTGAAAACATTTTTATACAGGCAGGCTTTCAGACTGTTAATTTTAATTATGGAATATTGTAGTGTGTGTGTGTGTGTGTGTGTGTGTGTAATTGGCATGTTGTTGTTGTTTAATGTTTTTAATCTTTTATTGAAACAATAGTTTTGACTGTTTGAAGTATTCTAACTGTTATAATTATTTTTAATAATAGTGATATTTAATTATTTTTAACTTTTGTAATTAATGTTTTAGCTGTATCCTTTTTAAATTGTGGTAAGCTGCCTTAAATCCAATTTTGGGAGAAAGGTGGGATATAAATCCAACCAACCAACCAACCAGTCAAATAAAATATGTATGCATTGCTGCTAGGGATACAAGTGCTTCCTTCCTGCATATCTCTCAAAGAATTTCTCTCTGCTATTTAACTCTATTATGATTCCACCCATTTTATCTAGGTTAGATTTTAGAACATTCTTTTCCTAGAAGAGCCTAGACATTCACTTACATGTCCTAAAACAGGTGCATATGTGGAAATGTCAAAGGCCAATAGATTCAGAATCTTCATATATGGCCAATGAATTTTGTTGACTGAAATGATGTCACTGTAAATCTAAATTTGCAGTCTGGTGCCACATCGATTCATTTCACAACCTAAACAGAATGCTAGAGGTATAAATATTTTCATATTCTGCTCTTGCACCCAAGAACAAATATTTTCAAAAGGTTTCTCCCTGCTAAGCAAATTATAGGATTTGTATGTGTGTGTGTGTCTGTGTGTGCGCGCATGTGCATATGCCCATTTGTTATGATTCTTTGTATTTAAGGATTTAATTTAGGAAAAAAAATGTTTCTAGAAACATCAAAAAATTGCATAGAATAATGTATTTTGTGCACTATGCAGTTTTATGTGCAAAACCATTGTTTTTTGAGCAACCAAAAATTATATAATGGGCTGTCTTATTATGTCAAGACATCCTTTCTTGTTGAGGACAAGAAAATCCATACAAATCACAAGGCAAAGGTTAACAATACAGTGTTTGCCTAGTTATCTATGAGATAACATATACCATACTGCACAGGTACAAAAGCTTTTCATTGCGGACCCAGCCTGGACAGTCCCACTCCCTCCCCTGATGAAGAATTCATGACACCAAGATATTTTCACAAAATGTATTGAGTACATATGGTAAACTTAGATATATTAGGTATAGATTAGTATGTTGAATATTAGGAATATAAGGCTTGTTAATGGTTGTAAATGGTTGGCACTAACTACATGGATCAGGATCCCTTCATTGCCCAACCCTGTATTGGCCAATGGTCAGTTGTTGGTTGCCACCAACCCACACCTGAATTGGAGCGTCCCAGTCAAACCAGCTCACTTGACACTCTCCCCTCCCCTGCAAACAAAATTGTTAAAAGGGGGTTGGGTCTCTGTGAACTTGAACTTGAACTCCCCCTCCCCCCCTGCTTACCCATATCAGAGTCCATGCCATCCGCCACATAAGGCGGCTCCCATGCGATCCGTCTTCCCCCAACCACCCCAGAGTCATCAACAGGCAGCCCTGCCCTCCAGCTCTTCATGCGGACTGTGCAGATATGGCCAACTCCAGCCTGATGTACGATGGAAAGGCCACAGAGTGTCATCTCCCAAACCTCTTGATGGTCTCCACTGTCAGGCCTCCTTGTGCCACAATGGTAGCTGCTCCTATCCTGAAGAAGTGGCTCCTAAAGTCCTCAGCCAGGGAAATCCAACCGCCTCAACACTACTTTCAGCACACTGACAAATTGAAACCTGGTCATCTGCATTCCATCCTTGTGCCTGAGCAGGGACCCCAGCCTGGCAATGTGCACTTCCAGGCACCTGTGCGTTACAGCCACCAGGCATGGTGATGAGTCGACCAGACTCCGCAGTCTCACAGTCACCCCCTTTCCGCGTTGGTCACACTTGGAGCATCAAATATGTAGGCATTGCTTGTCATCTCCCAGTGCTATGTCACAAAGCTGCAGCACCCTGCACGACATATCATGTTTGGAGGAACTCACCACTCCCCCAACTCGCAGGGCCCCAAAGAAGGAGGTGGTGTAAGCTGCTCCAAACCGAGTGGCCTCATACTCTGAATGGCATGCTACCTGCAGAATGTCCACCAGCTTGGCCAACAATCCATATGAAATTGGCCACCTGGAATCACCTGGCAGGTGACGCATCTGCCTCCAGCCTTCAACTGCCTTATGGATGAGGAAGGTACTGCAAGGGTCCCGCCAGCCTGCTGCCTTGCTGAAGAATGATATGCATGGAGCCACATGCATGGAGATGGTGTCTGGGGCCAGTCCCTGGTCCTTTAATGACACCAGGTAATGTAGCACCTTGTGCTCCATCATCCAGCCCTGCAGCTAGTCCCATCATTAAAATGTCATCTAGATAATGCGTGACAAACAGAGACCGCACCTTGTGTTGCAATGCCCACTCCAAGAATGTGTTGAAAGTCTCAAAGGCCTCACAGCTGATGGAACAGCCCATATATCGCATCCTACTGTAGAATGAGGGATGGGTAATTGCAGTGGCTTCTGGGGCCAATGCTCTACACCAGATATCTTTGAGTGGGCCACATGAGCTGCTAAAACCCAACCTTATGGAGAAAAATACCAACTGAAAATGGCTGGAACTCTAGCTATGGTACTTCAAACCCCACCATTTTTGAAGAACAGTGAAGGGGGGCACCCACAACCTTTGGGAAACATGAATTGTTTGTCTTGGATGTTTCCAAAGAGAGTCAATTCTTTAGGGAGGGGAGGAAAAGGCCCTTCTGGATAGGCTGAAGCTTCAAAAGTAGCTAGAACTACACCTGTTGTAGAATGTCCATGTCTGTGTTTTCTGACTCTCATTTAGAGGAAAGGTCACACCTCTGCAAAATTACTCATTTGTTTCACCAAATCACTTTTTGACCATGCAAATTAGAGGCATAATAGCATTGAGATCAGGATCAATGTATGTGGCAAAGGGTTAAAAACCTACACCCCGCAGGGTCCTATATCCTATATACTTTTGCTTAGAAAAAGGAAAACAACAACATGCAGTTTGGCCTTCAGATACTGAAAATTCTCTCTCTCTCTCTCTCTCTCTCTCTCTCTCTCTCTGTACACACACACACACACAGAGAGGGTTGTGTGGGCAAGGAGAATGGGGGCCTTTTCACATGTACAATTATAGTGCTACATTCCACTCAATTGCTATGTTTTTATCCTCTGGAATCATGGGATTTGCAATTTGTGTGTGTATTTCTGTATCTTCCAGTTGTCTGTTGACTTTTGGTGATCCCATAAATTTCACAGAATTTTCTTAGGTAATTGATACTCAGAGGTAATTCACTATTTCCTTCTGTATATAGCCTAAAGCACTTGGTATTCCTTGGTGATCTCCTTTCCAAGTACTAATCAGGCTTGACACTGCTTAGCTTCTGAAATAAGACATGATCTGGTGTCTTCAGGGTATTTTAGGGACAGATATTTAGAATTCTCTGTTACAGAGCTCTACTGCCTCGCCATACTTCCAAACCCAGGATTCCATAGAAAGCATTCACAACCATTAAAGTGGAATCATAGTACATATTGGTAGTGCAAAAGGGCACAAGATATCAAACAGAACAAAGGACAAAGAGATTTCAAAACAAAACTAAAGGGGTAGCTATATTCTTCCCTAATTTTGACGCCAGCAAAAGCCTGTTCTTCTTTCTTTCTTTCTTTTTTAATCAGAAAATAATCATTCTACTATTACCAAGCTTGGGAAAATAATTTCTTTTCTTCCCAGAGAAACATAAGTGGTGCATGGAGGTACAAGTGTTACACTGCACACACAAGTGTTGCATTGCACTATTGTCATTGACACATGCAGTGGCTTAAATGTCTGTAGCATTTATTTACTTATTTTGGTGCAAGTCTCATGCAGCACAATCTTAAGGGTGTTTAAGGAGGACTGAATCCCACTGACTTCATTCAAGATTATGCCCAGAGAAGTATACCTAGGATTTGCTGCCATAGTCAATTGAATTCAGGTTTCACATCCTTTAGCCTACATCCTTTTAATGTTAGCACTTTTATATGAAACTGCTGAAAAATTACATTGTGAAAGTGCTATAAATTGATCTAATTGCCTATTTCCTTGGCTTTCTACTTACTTCCTCAAAGTTATAGGTGGACATCTCTAATAAAAAAAAGTCTATTACAATTTTAAAAAGGGAATCATCTAGAAAATAAAAGTCATGAAGGTCACATGATACAGGCTTCACATTAGTCCTTTACACCCTAAGCAATGTAAAATCAATATGAAATAAAACAGAACAACTTTTCTTCTTCTGGGCAGGAGTTTTATCTCAGTCTCTCATATACATCTATTGGTGCACAAAGCTCATTTGCTTTAAGTGACCTTGTATTCAATGCAGCACTTTGAGGACTGGACCTGTTTCCAACAAGCAAGTCATAAACTGAAGTATAAAAACAACAGAGCAAGTGAATGAGTGTGAAACAGTCTGTGATTCCTTATAAAGGAAAGTTGGAGTCCAAATATCTGACATATTCCAAATAAATAAGTTTAAAAGATATATGGCTACACCAAGAGGAGCCTTTTTCCCATATCTTTAAAAATCAGTTGGAAGAAAAAGTGAAGATGACCAATTCTAGTTACTCTGCAAGCATGTTGTTCTCTTATTGTTCTGTTAGGCTATTCCTAACACAAGCGATTTCTTGGGGTTTTCCATATACTTCGAAGCAGGTCAAATGCCAAGAAAGTGGAATGGTTCCTTCAGGAGTAAGTCATTTGTGAACTGCATTTAAAACACATTTATGTTACCTTTCTATTTTTGTACATTTGTTGTTTCTTTGGCTCCACCTGACCTCACTATTAGAAGGAGTGAAAGGAAAATAATGAAACCCCAGAAATAGGTGTGTGGGGGAGAGAAATTGGACCACCCCTGAGCAAGTCAGATGATATATCAGGTCCTGATATGAAGGATGACTTAGGATATTTGTTGTCAGAGAAATCTCATTGTGTAGACCTGTTACCCTAAATGCTCAGGGGTCTTAAGGACCCTCTAGATATTGATAGTTATTTGGAGAATTAGTATACTTGACTTGGCAATATGAGGGGGGGCAGCAAAGCAGGACCTTTTAACCAGTGTATACCAGTACTCAAGAGAAGGTGTTAAGCTAGTAAGTACAATTAATTTATCTTTATTTGAGAAAGCAATAACAACAATGTTCACACACACACTCAGGCTTCAAGCATTCACACAAAGCTAGCAAATAAGGTATGAAGGATTGAGATAAAGGAATAGAGTAAGCTTTTTTTCAGGTGATACTGTACTGATGAGAGGAGTTGCATTCATGAAAACCAGCAGAGTGGGGGTAACGAAGCAGGAACAGCTGCACTATCTGACGTAGAGTAAAGAGGAAGATGAACTATGATTACTCGAGTGGGGTTTTGGAGGGGGTTTTATATTCAATAATTTCCTTCAGGGGATGGGATTTAGAGTGAAAGACAATGCTTCTTGGAGGTTCTCAAGATAATACAATACAATACAATAATACAATAATCCAGATATGCTAATGACCCTTAATGTGCTGATACTTTGTAACTGAATGGAGGAAGCAATCCTCTTTATTTGGGGGTAGGTAGAGGTAAATTAGCTCTTTACAAACCTTGAATATCTCTTTTTAAACTGATGGGATTAGCCAGATATTTAGGCAAGAAGTTGCCTTGCAAATTACGTTTCTTTGGAATTCGGGCTAGCCCTTCCTCAATGCATACCTGACTGAGTCTCAGCACTAGTCTTTGGGATTCCTGGTTCTTGGGAGTCCTTGTTTACTGGCCATACTTCTTGGAAGGCCACAGTTGACCAAATTATTAAATATTGCCAATTATTGTAGATGAAGGGCAGGGGGTGTTAGGGCAAGTAACAGACCCAAACAAAGTGTGTTCTAGCAGAAGCATGATATGGATTGAGCCAAATGAACATTTTAAATAAATCAGTAATAATTACTTGGATACTTCATTAAAGGCATCCATTGTGATCATTGTAACATAATTATAAATGACATTGCTTTTCTTTCTGAGAATCTTTGCAGCTATAGAATCAAAGAATCATGGAAGAGACTGCAAGGGCCATCTATCTCAACCCCTTTCCATGCAGGAATTCACAACTAAAGTACTCCTGAGAAATAACCATTCAACCTTTCTTCAAAAATCTCCAAAAAAGAGAGTCCATTTGATTGTTGAACCACTCACACTAAAGATGCCTTTCCTGATGCTGAGGTGGAATCTCTTTTCTTATAATTTGAATCCATTAGGTTATGTTTGTGTTTGTCACACTGATCATTTCATCTGGGTCATTCTTTTTGAAAACCACTGCTTCTGTACTCAGCAAGGTAATGGAATGGCAAACCATCACTGCATTTGCACTTCAGTGGCATTAGTTTTTGTGTTTGCTTTCTCACACAATAAATATAACAATACTGTTTACACTACTGTTTGCTCTGCCTCTTGTTCCATTATTCATGTTTTTTTTTTAAAAAAAATCCACACATATGCAAATACAAATATAGGAAGCTGTAATTTCACAATTACACAGTTACACAATGACACTATTATGGAACCACCTCTCAGTCTGAGTGGCTCACACAGTTTGTAAGAGAAATTCCATACTCTCAGATTGTGTAAATCTCTCCAAGTTAAACATACCCAGATCCCTACATTGTTCTTCATAGTACTTGGTTTCTAGATGTTTGATCATATTTGCCACCCTCCTCTTGACCTGCTCTAGCCTATCAATCCAGCATGGCAGGGAGTTGGACTGGATGGCCCTCGTGGTCTCTTCCAACACTACAATTCAATGATTCTATGATTCTAATGTCCTTCTTGAGTTGTAAAGCTCAGAACTGGACACAGTATTCCAGTTGAAGTCTGGTCAAAGCAGAACAGAATGTCACTACTACTTCCCTGGATCAGGACAATAGTCTAGCCCACAATTCACCAGCTTGTCTGCAAGAATATTATGGGAAACCTTAGAAAGTACCTTATTGAAATAAGACATAATACATCCTCAGCACTCCCTGTTGAAATAAGGACAAGATCTAGAACCTCAGTCATTATAGGGTGAATGTTGCATTACAGAGTTTGAAACTGCTTTCGGCTGTAGGTGTTATCTAAATCAGCTGTAGTGTAGAGCCTCTAGAAAGGCTAGCTTTGTTTGACTCTGTTTCAGTGTGACCTTTTACTGTTTGGTATATTTGTTATTTTGTATTATTTGTTTGCCACATTGCTCTTCTTCATTTTTAAATGCTTTTTCTTTACTTGTTTTGTATAATGTTTTTATGTAGATATATTGTTTGTTGCTCATTTATACGGTAAACAAAGATTATTTTCAGTACTTGTTTTCTCTTCTGAATCCTATTTTTCAACACTCACCTCTATGAGAAAAAGAGACAGCATTAGGCTGGCATAACTTGTTTTTTTGGGAAACCTATGCTGGCTTATAGTAATCACAACATTCCTTTCTAAGAGGCTTTTGGATGAAGCAGGCAAAGTGGGAGTGGAGCCAGATAGCAATATCTTCTATTGCACCTTACTGCATGATGTTGATGTTCTTCAGTTCTTGCCCCATGGGAGACAGTTGTAAAATTGATTTTTTACTAACTGGAAAAACCCATTAATAACCTCCTCTCCTGGTTATGTCACACTGTGATTTTAAGTGTGAAACTTCAATTGTGCTTTTCGTGCACCCTGGACAGGAACACACTCTTCTTGCACCAGCCTGCTCTCCTGCCTGCCTGGCTTGGGAGGTTCAACTTAAGACTGCTGGTTGGGGGAAAGCTGGGGGCTGCAGGGGCTCATGGGAAGAAGAGGAAAGGATTTGGCAGGCATCCCCCAATCCCTCTCCACCCTCCAACCAGAGGGCACAACATAGCATATTGGGCAGTTGGGCCAGCCTCTCCCACCACACAGATCATGATGGCCTGCCTTCTCCTCCATCCTTTGTGCCCTCCAGAACTTTGCCATGAGACACCCCCATCAGAGAAATAGTATGAAGGAGGGACCCTTTGCCACTGTCATGCCCCATGAGTTGGATGAGGGTATGGAATCGGAGGAGGAGGACATGGCAGGGAATGGCCCTATGGATCCTGGCACAGGTTTATCTACACTCGTGCCAGCAGGGAACCCTGCTAACCTAGAGGCTCAAGCAGAGGAGGAGCCTGGCCCTAGTGGGTTGGCAACAGTCCCAACAGAAAGCCCTGCCGATTCAGATAGGGATGAAGAAGAAGAGATGGACTTACCTCCACCATCATACACACAGCAGCAAGCTCAAAAGGAAGCTTGAAGGAAATCTCTGAGACTTTATGAGGGAAACCTGTTTGTCAAGAAGCACCTGACAAAGCCTTGATTGCTATATATATGCTTGGGAAGCAATGGAGGCTTTGCCAGAGATCAACTGATATTCCTGGAGAAAGCTTCTTGCTGACTTCATTACTTGATCCTTGCTGCCTTGATAGGCAGCGCATTATTGATTGTGTGAACTACCATTTCAGAAAAGTCTGTGTGAACTACCAGCAATCACCCAAAACAACAGCAGAGCTTTTTTAATTTTTTTTTAAAAAATTATTTACACCCAGCTCTTCAGCCACAAGGCTATCAAAGCGGCTTACAAATTGTTTTAAGCAATAGCAATTTACACACCTACACTGCATTAAGCTGTTTCTAGTATGTGTAAGCTAATTGCCCCCACAAGCTGAGTACTCATTTTACTGACCTACACTGTGATTGGTTGAAATGACCAGGGAAGGGGGTGGACTTGTAAGAGATGGAAGAGCCTCAAATGAAAAGATCCAGCCCCTGTTGTTTTCAGCCACAGAAAAAATCCAGCCAGCTGTCTGCCTCCTGGCTTGCTTGGCTGTTGGGGATGAGGAATCCCCAGTTAGCGTGTGTGAGAGGCGGGGGGGGGGGAAGGAGAGAGATTGAGTAGCGATCGGCTCCTCCAGGTGTTCACTCACTTGCACTCCTCTGATTATATTTGTGTGTCTCTGTGTGTGTGCGTGAGAGAGAGAGAGAGACAGGGAGAGTGGGTGAGGGGAGGGGGGCTTGAAAGGGGGATAGCTCCTCTGTGGCTGAAAGGCTGCCTCCTTCCTCCTATCCTTCTCGCTTTTGGAAGAAGAGGCATGGAAACTATCAGGCATTCCTAAGGCATTCGTTAGCCTTTCTTAAGGCATGAAAACTAGCAGGCATTCCTCAGAGGAGGGAAACATCCGAGCACTTTGTCTCACTCTCTTTCCCTTTCCCTCCCTCTGTCTCATCTTCCCCCAGATGTGCTTGGGAGGCCATGCCCCCCCCTTTTGCCTGGCTGAACCAGAAAGCAAAAAAATAAACAGAGCAACCAGTTTCCCAATAAATCATGTAAACTACCCGGCACTGGTGCAAAAAAGTGCTAAAGTGCAAACTATCTCAATAAAAATAGCTGTGTAACTGAGCCCTGGGTATATAGAAGGAAAAGTAAAGAGGGATCCATTTCTAGCCTGAAGGTTTCAGTATTTTAGAACAGACCTGGGCTCAAGTGTTTGGGTATTGATCCCAAAACTAAATGCATCCAGAGTAGGGATAGAATGAATATTCAAAAATATTCAAAATGTATTTCTTCAGCGTTGAGCAACATTGATGACTAGAATCCTGGAATGATGAGTATCTTTGAAGTTTGGACTTATGTTGCTCAAATTTGCATGTGTGTTTTGTTCAGAAAGCATGATTTTCTACACAGGAAACATCTTTTGTACAGAAAATATTTCTCCCAATACCTCATTAAAAAAAAACACACACAATAAAAAGAATTTTGAACAGTATGTCTCCTAATATAACGTTTTTGTGTTTGTTTTCCCCAATACAGTATACATATTTTATATGCATTTTAAAAAGAGAAATTCAATGAAAAATTCAGAGAAGAGAAGAGTGAATTCTAAAATGTAACTAAATCTTGACTTGCATATTTGTTTGGCCTTGGGAAATTTTGTAGTTCATGTAGAAATGCAAGCCAAATAAATTTCTTCCCTGTTTTGGGAAGTAAAACAGCTTGATGAAACCACAGGATGTTCTTGAACATATGAATGGTCAGAAGATAGACATTCCAACTAAACAGCATAAGTAGACATGACTCTGGATGTCATAGAAACAGACAATGAAACTAATAACAGATGAATTCAATAGCTGACTGAATTACATTGTTTATTACTGCAGTGTTCTAAAATGAGAAGCACATCATCTATCTTTCCTGAGCACAATAAAGTATGAAAATTGGAAACATGATTAAGGTTCTAGAATGTTTAGGGAACTGAAATGATCTATGAGCAATAATAATAGCAAAGGTACAAACTATTTATTTCAATGGTTTCTGGCTGGAGATCTTGAAGATCTTCTCTTCCCTCAAAAGAAATATTTCAACCTTTCATTGACTGATGTGTCTACAGAGAGAAGTGTACCACAAACCACAGGGTGTGAGAACCCTGAATATGATATACTGATTGAAAATATAAATTAGATTTTCCTTGGTCTTTTTCCAGGCTTGAGGCCGTGTTCTGGAAGAGTTTATTTCTGATGTTCTGCCTGCACCTGTGGCTGGCATCTTCTTTCTCTGAAGATGCCAGCCACAGATGCAGACGAAACATCAGGAATAAACTCTTCCAGAACACGGCCTCATATCCCCCCACCAAAAAAACAAAAACAAACAAACAAACAAAAACACGGAAAACCTATGGATGCCGTCCGTGAAAGCCTCTGGGTTATATCAAATTAGAGTTTTTTCATCATGTTTAAAACTGTGCTTAGGATAGGATGTCATTTTATGATAGCATGACTGAAGTTCCCTGTAGACCTCAGTGAAGGATATAAATCATTGAAACTTAATCCAGACAAGACAGAGGTGCTCCTGATCATTAGAAAGGCAGCTCAGGGAATAGATATTCAGCCTGTACTGGATGGGATCACACTCCCCCTGAAATCTCAGGTTCACACTTTGGACGTGCTACTGGACTCGGATCTGAGCCTGGTTGCTCAGGTTTCAGCTGTAGCATTTGCACAGTTAAAACTAATGTGCCAGCTGTGCCCATTTCTTTACAAGTCAGATCTGGCTACAGTGACACATGCCTTGATTACTTCCCATTTGGACTACTGTAACATGCTCTATGTGGAGCTGCCTTTAGAAACTGTAAACTTTAACGGGTCCAAAATGCTGTGACCAGGCTGTTGACTGGGGTTGCCTACAGGGATCATTTGACACACACACACCCATTGAAACAGCTGCATTGGCTTCCAGTCCATTTCTGGGAAGAATTCAAAGTGCTGGTTTTGACCTTTAAAGCCCTAAATGGCTTGGTCTAGACTATCCGTAAGACCGTATCTCCCTATACAAGCTGGCCCAAGTGTTAAGATCAGCGGGGGGAGAGGCTTTCTCTCAGTTCCACCACCTTCACAGGCACTATCAGTGAGGGCTTGGGAGAGAGCCTTTGCCATGGCTGAACTCAGACTGTGGAACTCCCTTCCATGGGAGGTTCAGTTGGCCACCTCTCTGCTTTCTTTTTGGTGGCAGTTGATAATGTTTTTATTTAGGCAGGCATTTGAAATGTGAATTTTAATTGATGTACTGCTCTTAATGTTGTATTTCATAATACATTTTTTATTCATGTGTTTTTAACTATATTTTAGTAATGGTAATTTAATTTAATTCTTTTTTGACTTTTGTAATTTGTGATGCTCTACCTGTATTTTTTAATTATTGTAAGTCTAAGAATCCCATCTTGGGAGAAAGGTAGGATATAAATCTAATAAATAAATAAATAAATTTAACATCTGGCTATGGAAACACAGCCAGAGGCTTCTCTGTTCCCACTCTCCACCAGCCACAGAATGATTTAGAAGGGGGCTGCAGCAGATCAAAGGTAAGTCTGGAGTCTTGGATTGTCAACTGTAGCCTAGTTCCCCATTCAAAAGAGCTATGCTACATTGTGCCATCAGGATTCTGACCAATTTCTCTCTTGGCTTACTGTGAAACATGTCTGTAACATTCCATCCTAGTGATGGAGTTCCTTGACTCCTTAACACATTTTCTGCACTATTCTTTGGCTACCTTCTTTTTGCTTGATGAATCAGTGAGGCACACTTATCTGATAATATCTCCTGCTGCTGCTTCTAACACAAGTACCATCCCACCCAGGTCTGACTTCACATCCTCTCCCTGTTACTCTCCTACAGTGTCCACTTGATCCAGTGAACTCTCCAACCCTGTTTAGGCATTTGCAGCAAAGAATAAGACATGTGCTCCAGCAACATTTCGAGGACCATGGGTTTCCCTTCCATTTCTTAATATTTCTGGAAACAAGGGCTTGTCTACACTGTCCAGAAGTCTCTGCCTTCCAGCCAGAGTATTCTAACCCTGGAACTGGCCTGGATCCCCCCCCCCCACATTATCATGACAAAACAGGCAGAAGTACACACACACACACACACACGGAGAAACACAAACATGAGATTCTATCAGCAGGCACCTCCAACATTGTGGCACATCACACTTTCTGAAGCTGGGAAGGAAGCCCTCAACATTTGATCAAGGGTGGGCACATGCAGGAGACCTTGATCACATGGTGGGAGCATCCTTCCTGGCTTCAGAGTGACACCAGCAGCAGTGGCAGAGACATCTGGTGATGCAGCCTAACTTGTAGGTATTCCCACACTGGACCCATCTGGAGCATGATGAAGGTTTTCCCAGAGGTTATTTTGAAATGTTTTTAAAGGATTTATCCTGGCTTTACCTTGGATGTTATCAGGACTGTCCGGAGGCAAATTTGGACAAGAGCCCTGCATCATTTGGACTATAGGGCTCCAATACAGGGGGTGCGGTGCAGTGGGGAGGGGAGGCAGGGTAAATTGCCTATCTAGACAAGCCCCAAGTCATATATCTGCACATAAGTTTAGCGTAGATACTAATGAGTCAATGTTTAGTAGAAGTCAGGAAGGAATACCCCTTGTAACAAATTTGGATATTTTGTATAACATCCAATTCTTGTTACAACACGGTGGAGAAGCAGAATGTTTAGGAAAGCAGGAAAACTCCCCATCATATGAAGAGGCCAAGGAGACAGAATCACTCAATTTCACATAGTGATTTGAAGCAACCATCCAAATTTTTGCCTGGAGATTCCAAGACTGCAGTCGTAGCTAAATACATTTCCTTGAAAGTAATTCAACTGAGCTGAATGGGCCTTATTTTGGGGTAAATATGTTTAGATCATGCCGAAGTTGTCACAAGTTGCCTAATCTTCTACAGTGGGTAATGGTTCTTCATATACAGATGACAGTGCAAACTTGAGATCTAAAGAAAAACTAAGAACAATATTGTGGTAAAAGTTACAGGCCAGCTTTCAGGGCTTCTTTTATGGCAAAATCACATGCAAAGGAAGTTATTATTATACTGTTCCTCATCACTCAAGGTGAGGTCTTGAGAAGCAATTTTTTTTTAAAAAAAATGAGTCATATGAGTTTTGTTTCTCTCTTGAGAAAACTTCATTAAAATCATAGATCAAGTTGTCCACAGCCCAGTTCTTATGACCAGCATGAATGGAGAAAAACCATACTTCCATGACAGTCACCCTTGCATCAATTCCACAACCCAAAGGTTTCATAGAATTTCTGACCAATTCAATTATAATCTTCCAATTAAGGAATTCCACTTAATTCCATCTTGCTTTGATTTTTAGTTAAAGCAACAGCTTAAACCTCACATGAGTGATGAATCGGATAATCCTGTTCCTGTTTGATACCCATTGTATATAACACAAAACTATGCCTTGAATGAGTGATAGGCGTACAAAACAGATGCAGAGGGATGTATTTTTCTTTCATATTGCTTATTGTTTTCTGTTCTAAAAATATTATGATGAAGCATTTAAAATCAAGGACTGGCCACAATGAAGAAACACTTTCCCCCAGCTTTGAAACAAAACCTTCATTTGATTTCTGGATCAAGAGTGAAGACAGCTGTGACAAATTCCAGTGACAGATTATAATTAAACTCCACAGAAGAGGGCTCAGTAGCAAAAAGAAAAAAGAAAAGAAAAAGAAAGGATCACAGAAGCCTACTCTCAACTTACATTCTTCTTCACATTGATATTAAAATAACAAAACACATTGACAAAAGTAGCTACTGTAACATAATGTGGGCAGAATGTTGTCTAAAACATTTTAAAACAGGATTTTTAACAGTTGATTCATTCTTGTTGCTTAGTTTGTATGAGAACTTGGGCTTTTATTGTTCTTCACATCCATAAAACACATTCATAAGCCATGTTCATACAACCAGACTTAATCTCTGCAAATATAAACAGTAGGAGTAAAAGGCATTAGTGCACAGAATCAACACTTAAATGGGGAGCTATTTCAATATTCAACACATAGTGATCCTATTTGTATGAACATTTCTGCTTGTGAATGTTCGCCTTTTTGAATGAATATCTAAGATTACACAATGGTTGTGTTGGATCCAGAATCTGTGGGTAACTCTTACTCACAACCTTGAGACATTTAGCCCAAAATCCACTTGCTAGCTCCAGTTGGAGCAGACACATTGAATCAGTAGAGCTTATCTGAGTGTTAACTTATCAGGTTGAGTCAACGGATCTACTCTATTTGAGACTAGCCAATGGATTTAGATTAGAGTGGACAAAGTATGGTCATTGGGTCTCATGCGGCCCTGAAGGCCCTCAACCTCTGCAAGATCCCTGGTCACAAAAAAGATTGAATTGATTCCCATGGAAGCCATTATGGACAGTAATATACCTTATGAATATGGATTTTCCTTGTTTTTTTCTGGGCTGTGAGGCCGGAATAGTTCTGGAATAGTTTCTTTCTATTCCAGAGCACGGCCTCACATCCTGGAAAAAAAACCCAAGGAAAATCTATAGATGCTGGCCATGAAAGCCTTCGACTTGTGAATATGTTTTATTAGTTTTTTTTAATTTATTTAATTTATATTCTGCTTTTCTCCCAGTATAGGACACAAGGCAACTCAAAAAAACATCAAATAAAATACATCATAAAATTTAAAATGATTCAAATCATCACAATTTTAAAAATTAAAAGTATATAAAACATTTAAAAATTAAAAAGATAAATATAAAAAGACTCCAATAAAAAATGTCTGTGAGTGCAGCTATGTATTAAAAGACTGCTTGAATGAAAACATCTTTGTCTGATGGTGAAATGAAAGCAGGAAGGGGGACAGCCCAGCCTCCCCGAGAAGGGAGTTCCAGATGGTGGGAGCAGCTGCTGGGAAGGCTCTCTCTTCTGTCCTCACCAAGAAGTCTTTGATGGTGGTGGGACTGAGATAAAGCCTTCCCCTGATAATCTTAGAACCCTTGCAGGTTCATATGGGGACAAATGATAGCATCATAGAACCATAGAGTTGGAAGTGACCACAAAGGCCATAGTCCAATCCCCTGCCATGCAGGGACACACAATCAAATCATTCCCAACAGATGGCTATCCAGCCTCTGCTTTAAAACCATCAAAGAAGCCAGAGGGACTCTAAGCCTGAAGCAGCCTCTTCTCCCCATTCCACTGGGCCAGAGGGCTGTGGAGGGCCCTGAGGACTTCTGGAAGCAGAGCAGCAGCAGGAGGGGGCGTGGCCAGGAGTGGCTGGCGTTTTAAGCCACTCCCACACCCCTCAGGAACACCAGCCAGCAGCCAGAGGGACTCTAAGCCTGAAGCAGCCTCTTCTCCCCATTCCACCGGGCCAGAGGGCTGTGGAGGGCCCTGAGGACTTCTGGAAGCAGAGCAGCAGCAGGAGGGGGCATGGCCAGGAGTGGCTGGCATTTTAAGCCACTCCCACACCCCTCAGGAACACCAGCCAGCAGCCAGAGGGACTCCAAGCTTGCAATTGGTGTCAGCTGAGGCCGGGGATGGAGTGGGGGCGGAAATTGGAGTTGTGCTGGGGAAAGGGAGGTATGGTCGGAACAGAGTGAACAGATGGTACAAAAGAAGGCGGGATCGCTGTTTGTTAGCTATCCCACCTTCAGTTCACCCTGTTTCCCGGAATGGATTGGAGAGCATACCAACCATTCCACAGAACCTTACTTTGCTCCTCTGCAATGCCAGGTCGGTTAAGAATAAAACTCATATTATTTACGATCTACTCTTGGATGAGGATGCCGACCTGGCGTGCTTCACAGAAACCTGGCTGGGAGAGGATAGCGCAGTCACGTGGGCGCAGGCCCTCCCAGCCGGGTATTCTGTCAGTGAGCAGGTGAGGGGAAGTGGGCGGGGGGGCGGAGTGGCTCTGGTTTATAAGAACAATCTGACCTTGACCAGGATACCTGTCCGAAACACAGTCCACTTTGAGTGTATGTACCTTAGTGTATGTACCAGGGATAGTTTGGGGATTCTGCTAGTATACCGACCACCCCGTTGTCTAGCAGACTCCCTAACCGAGCTGACACAGCTGGTCTCAGAGTTGCTGTTGGAGTCTCCCAGACTTTTAGTTTTGGGGGACTTCAACATTCCACTTGAGAACAGCTTGACAAATTTGACTGGTGCAGCTCGGGAGTTCATGGAAACCATGACAAACATGGGCCTATCCCAAATGGTCATCGGGCCCACACATTGTGCGGGTCATACCCTCGATGCGGTCTTCAGTACAGAACAGGAATATCCGTGGGCGGAGGTTATAAAAACCACCGCGTTGTCATGGACGGATCATTTCCTGGTCAAGATGGAGCTAAGAGCCACTGTCTGCCCCACCGGGGGTGGTGGACCTATTAGAATGGTCCGCCCTCGAAGGCTAATGGAACCAATAGGATTCCAGAAAGCCCTGGAGGGTTTAATGGTTGGTAACGCCGGTGACCCTGTCGAAACTTTGGTTAATACCTGGAACAACGATCTTACCAAGGCTATCGACACGATCGCTCCCAAGCGTCCTTTCCAACCCGCTTCAAACCGTAAGCCATGGTATACAGCAGAGCTTAGGAAAATGAAGCGGGTTGGACAACGACTAGAGCGCAACTGGCGGAAAACTCGACTCTTATCCGACAGGACTCGTCATAGGAACTTTCTTTGGTCCTATCAAGAGGCAATACGTGCAGCACAGCGATCCTTCTCCTCTGCACGTATTGCGTCTGCAAAGTCCCGTCCAGCAGAGCTGTTTAGGGTGGTAAGGGAGATGACGCAGGTTATTCCTGCGCAGAACCCATTGCTTAACCCAACGACGGCCTGCTGTGACGCGTTTAACAATTTCTTTGCAGATAAAATCTCTCAGATAAGAGCCGACTTAGATACCAGTCATTTGGCAGAAACAATTGACGAGGTGTCCAGTAACTCCGTTGATGTCAGTTTACTGGATCAATTTCAATCTGTGAGTACTGAGGACGTGGACAAGCTACTTGGTAGGGTTAGGAAGACGACCTGCCCTCTTGATCCTTGCCCTTCATGGCTGGCCATCCAGGGGGGGACTGCCTTGATGATGTTCCTTAAGGACATCATCAATGCATCCCTCAGAGAAGGGTGTGTTCCATCTTGTTTAAAGGAAGCAGCCGTTAGGCCGCTCCTGAAAAAATCTTCCCTTGACCCCCTGGACATGAACAACTATAGGCCGGTTTCTATGTTACCATTCTTGAGCAAAGTGATTGAGAGGGCAGTTGCGCTTCAACTCCAAGTGGTCTTGGATGAAACCGATTATCTAGACCCATTTCAAACTGGCTTTAGGACGGAATTTGGAGTTGAGACTGCCATGGTTGCCTTGACTGATGACCTGCGTCTAAGCATTGACAGGGGTAGTGTGACCCTGTTGGTGCTTTTAGACATCTCAGCGGCTTTCGATACGATAGATCATAGCATCCTCTTGGATCGCTTGAGGGGGTTAGGAATCGGAGGCAGTGCACTCCAGTGGTTCCGGTCCTTCCTCTCGGGCAGGTCCCAGAGGGTGTTGCTCGGGGACAGCTGCTCCAGCAGAAAGGAGCTTACTTGTGGTGTTCCACAGGGCGCCATCCTGTCCCCGATGCTGTTTAACATTTATATGAAGCCGCTGGGTGAGATTATTCGCAGTTATGGGGCTGGGTGTTATCAGTACGCTGATGACACCCAGATCTATTTCTCCTTGCCCCGATCATCGGCCTCGAATTCCGATGGCGTATCTCCTCTTAATGATTGTCTTAAAGCAGTAATGGGCTGGATGAGGAAAAACAGATTGAGATTAAATCCAGATAAAACGGAGGTGCTCATGGTAGCGGCCCCCAAACCAGGAGTTGGGTTGCAACCTCCAGTCCTGGACGTGGTCACGCTCTCCGTTAAGGACTGTGTTCGCAGTCTGGGGGTGCTCCTTGATTCATCGCTTCAGATGACGAGTCAGGTGAATGCGACAGTCAGGAGCGCCTGTTATCAGCTTCGGCTGATACGCCAGCTGCGCCATTTCCTGGAAGTAAGGGACCTTGAGACTGTGGTGCACGTGCTGGTAACCTCCCGTCTAGATTTCTGCAATGCGCTCTACATGGGGCTGCCCTCATGCTTGGTCCGGAAACTTCAGTTGGTACAAAATATGGCAGCCAGAGTGGTCTCGGGAACATCTCGGAGAGACCATATAACTCCAGTATTAAAATCTCTCCACTGGCTGCCAATCAGTTTCCGGGCCCAGTATAAGGTGTTGGTTATTACCTTTAAAGCCCTAAATGGCTTGGGTCCAACTTATCACCGGAACCGCCTCCTCCCATACAATCCTCCCTGCGCACTCTGGTCCTCTGGGAGGAATTTGCTTCAGCCACAAAAATCTAGGCTGTCTGCAACCTCCCAGAGGGCCTTTTCGGTAATCACCCCCAAATTGTGGAATGACCTGCCGAATGAGATCCGTTAGATAACAAGCCTGAGTGGCTTTAAAAAAGCACTAAAGACGGATCTCTTTCGGCAGGCCTTTCCTAATTAGATCCCGGCCTCAGGGGATCCTGGCCTCTTCTAGACTGCTAGCCATTTATTATATTTATTGTATTTATAGTTTTAAAAGTGATTTTAGATTAGTTGTTTTAATTTATATTTGTTTAATGTTTTTTTATGGGGGAGGGTGGGAGTGGGGGTGTTTAGGGATTTTATTTGTATTGTATTTTAAATTTTGTAAGCCGCCCCGATTGTTTTAACAGAGGGGCAGGGTATAAATAAATTTTATTATTATTATTATTATTATTATTACTATTAGAAGAAGAAGGCTCCACCACACTCCTAGGCAGCAGCATGTTCCTCTGCTGAACAGCTCTTACTGTCAGGAAGTTCTTCCTAATAGTCTCTTTTCCTATACTTTGATCCCATTGCTCCATGTTCTAGTCTCTGAAGCACAGAACACAAGCTTGCTCCATCCTCACTATGACATCACTTCAAATATTTAAATATGGCTATCATGTCGAAATAACTCTCAATTGAGCTAAAACTTAAAAAGGACATGTACAAGAAATGGAAAAAGGGAGAAATCACCAAAGAAGAATTCAAACAAATAGCCAGCTCATGTAGGGGGAAAGTCAGAAAAGCCAAAGCTCAGATAGAGCTCAGGCTTGCTAGAGAGGTTAAAAACAATAAAAAGTGCATTTTTGTTTATGTCCATATCAGAAGGAAGAACAAGGAAATGGGAGGGCCTCTCAATGGAGAAGACAGTGAAAGGCTGACAGGGGACAGAGAAAAGTCAGAACTACTTAGCACCTTCTTTGCTTCAGTCTTCTCCCAAAGGAGGAACAGTGTTCAGCCTGGGGAAGACGGAGCAGATGATGCTGTGGGGGAAATACAGCACAGAATTGGTAAAGAGGTAGTTCAGGAATAGCTGGCCAGTATAAATGAGTTCAAGTTTCCAGGGCCAGATGAACTTCATCCAAGAGTATTAAAAGACCTGGCAGAAGTAAGCTCGGAACCACTGGCAATGATCTTTGAGAATTCCTGGAACAGGAAAGGTCCCAACACACTAGAAGAGGGCAAATGTTGTCCCTATCTTTAAAAAGGGGGGGGGGGAAGAAGACCCAAATAATTACCACCCTGTCAGCCTGACATCAATACTAGAAAGATTCTAGAGCAGATCATTAAACAGACAGTTTGTAACCACTTAGAAAGGAATGCTGTGACCACAAAAAGTCAACATGGATTTCTCAAAAACAAGTCATTACAAACTAATCTTTTCTCTCTTCTTTATGATAGAGTTCCAAACTTGATAGATGAAGGGAATGCTGTGGATGTAGTGTATCTTATTTCAGTAAGACTTTTGAAAAGGTTCTCCTTGATATTCTTGCAAAAAAGTTAGTAACCTGTCGGCTAGACAATGCAACTGTTAGGTGGATTTGTAATTGGTTGACTGACTAAACCCAAAGGGTAGTTACCAATGGCTCCTCTTCATCCTGGAGAGAAGTGACTAGTAGGGTGCCACAGGGCTCTGTCCTGGGTCCAGTACTATTCAACATCTGTATCAATGACTTGGATGAGGGAATAGAGGGTATTCTTATCAAGTTTGCAGATGAAACCAAATTAGGAGGGATAGCTAATACCCCAGAGGACAGGATCAGAATTCAAAATGATCTGAACAGATTAGAAAGCTGGGCCAATACTAACAAAATGAATTTCAACAGGGACAAATGTAGGATACTACACTTGGGTATTAAAAATGAAATTCACAGACATAGGATGGGTGACACATGGCTTGATGGCAGTACATGCAAAAAGGATCTAGGAGTCTTAGTGGACCACAAGCTGAACATGAGTCAGCAGTGTGGTGTAGCAGCTAAAAAAGCCAATGCAATTCTAGGATGCGTTAATAGTAAATATACTGTCTAGATCAAGGGAAGTAATAGAGCCACTGCATTCTGCTTTGGTCAGACCTCACCTGGAATACTGTGGTCAGTTCTGGGCACCACAATTCAGGAAGGATATTGAGAAGCTGGAATGTGTCCAGAGGAGGGCAGCCAGGATGGTAGGAGGTCTGGAGGCCATGCCCTATGAGGAGCAGCTTAGGGAGCTGGGTATGTTTAGTCTAGAGTAGAGAAGGTTGATAGCCATGTTTTAAATATTTGAAGGGGTGTCATACTGAGGATGGAGCAAGGTTGTTTTCTGCTGCTCTAGAGACTAGGACTCAGAACAATGGCTTCAAACTACAGGAAAAGAGATTCCACCTAAATATTTGGAATAACTCCCTGACAGTAAGAGCTATTTTGAAGTGGAATACACTGTCTCATAATGTGGTAGAGTCTCCTTCTTTGGAGGTTTTTAAACAGAGGCTGGATGGCCATCTGTCGGGAATGGTTTGATTGTGTATTCCTGCATGGCAGGGCATTGGACTGGATGGTCCTTGAGGTCTCATCCAACTCTATGATTCTATGATTCTATGTTACTTCTCAACCTCTCTGAAATAGTCTGGAGCCAAGCCATATAGAGCTTTGTAGGTCGTGCTGCCTAATCCTTTCTATGCTGTTTAACACTACCCTTCTTTTTCACATACATTTTTGTAAATTTAGAAGTCAAATTCCAGAGACTTCTGAGTGCAGCCTCTGGAGGACTCCAGGGGCAGAAAATTGGGCTCCAGACCTGCCGTGGTTTCCCACTCTTGAGTTGGATCTTAAAAATAGTTTCTCAATCTGTGTTGTGCACTAGAGGCAAACCCAGAAGGCATAAATACTAGCAGGTCATGAAAAAAGGAATACTTTTAGTTTGGGGCAGAAGTTAGTAGGAGAAATTGGGAGAGTGCATTACCTCTTCAGAGATCAGGGTAATCCTATACCTCCATGACTATAAAAGTGACTTAGGAAAATTGTTCATGTGTTTGTTTCTTTACAGTCAGATGTTGCTCTTTGCTTATGGGAGATGTCAATAAATCTCCAGGAGATTTAAATAAATAGGGTAGGTGATGCTGTTTCTCATATTCAAAAATTCAAACAAGAAATTACCTGTCCAGACAATAAGATAGTTCTTTCTACATTTATAGATCTGTGTGCCTTTCCCTCTATAATTTCTTGTTCATTTGTATTTTCTTACCTTTGCAGTAGGAGAAGCAGTTCTGTCAAGTCTATTAAGATTTTTGCAGATAAAGTAACTATCCATTTTTATAACGTTTAATAACTTTTCTTTCCATTGACTTTGGAGACAATTGAAAGCTCCTCCAGAAAAATGACCACAAAGCAGGGCTTGGACAAATAGATTTGTCTCCCAAATTGTGAAACTGATCCATTTGGAACAGATCTTTCTGGGAATGGAAAATGGATGCTAATGTGACTCTTTTGCTCTATCCCCTCCCCACAAATCACCTGAGTGTGAAGTATAGGTATACCTAAGATAACAAAGTAGATACATCCTAGGAAATAGTTCCTTTAAGAAAAAAAAATTGGCACCAGAATGGAATACCATGGAAAAAATAGGGATAGGCTCCTACACTATATAAAAAAGAAGTAGTTTAGTTTAACATGTTTCAGGATCATGTTTTTTTAATTAAAAATGAGAAATATGCACATATGAAATGAAACAGCCAGGTCAGGTAAGCGTTCCATAAGAAAACAAACATTTGGAACCTTCTAGACCAGTGGATCTTAATCTTTTCATTACCAGGGACCCCCTTTAAATATCTTTTGTTGCAGTAGACCCTCAAGACTTGACTCAAGATTTAAAACAACAACAACAGATGATACAATTACAGCATCCATTAAACCTTCCCTCAGAGGCAATGGAGGGGGAGAGAATTTTTTCTGCTTCTTCTTGCAAGTTTGTGGCTGGAATGGATTGAATGGCAATGCACAGGGCAAGTCAGCCAGCCTTTGTTTTAAGTCCTGTCACATAGCCACTCCACTGCAGGCAGGAGATGGACCAAATAGCCTTCAAGCCTTTATAGGCCCCCAGTGAGGACATTGTGGCACTCTGGGGGTCCCTGGACCTCAGGTTAAGACCCCCCCCTCTCTCTGGCTTTTCTTCACAAATGAAGATTCAGGAAGGACTCATCCTGCACTTTCTGCAAGCGCGCTGATGACTGAAAAGACCAATCTGAGATAAACAAGTCCGGTTGCAGAAAGCACATTACAAGGTCTCCTTGGGTGATGTTTTCGGGTTGTGATTCTTTCTGCATTGTCGTTTCTCTTCAAGACTTGTTTGGCGTGAGTTCTCAAATAAGGCTGCAGCATTGTGGATAGTGCGTCTCCATGCCTCCCGATGTGAGGCCATGTTGGACCATTGTTGGTGATCAATTTGGCCAAGCCTGAGATGTTGTTTCAGGGAGTCCTTGTATCACTTTTTTGGAGCACCCCTCTTATGCTGACCCGTGGTGAGATCACCATAGAGTACTATTTTTTAGAACCACTGCTCTAGAGAACATGAAGGCTTGCCTTTTCTCTTTTACCATAAAGGTAACAATCACTGTAACAATCTAAATGTGCACATTTCTCCAAGGCTTCTGTTAAAGGAGTCAGGCTGAGTCCATGAAAAATTGGACACAAAGAGTTAAACTATACCCTATTGAGTTGGGAGGGGGCTTTGGAAATTCCTTGTAACCACTTCCTGTCTCTATCTGTCTCTCTTGTTCTCTCCCCTGCTCTAGGTTGTACTTATGTATGTTTTAGTTCCAGTAAACCTTTTTAAAGCAACCTCAGCTGTTAAGTTTTTTTGTCTAATCAGCAGTCATGTGTACTTCATAAAGAGAAGCTCTTGTTCTTTTCTTGTTCTTCTTTGACCACTACTCTGTCCTAGGATGAAGGAAACAGCCATCAAACCTCACGAGAAGGCTTCATTAACTGAGGCATGTTGCTGTGTGCCTTCAAGTCATTTCTGACTTATGGCCACCCTAAGGTGATCCTATCATGAGGTTTTCTTGGCAAGATTGTTCAGAGGGGGTTTGCCTTTGCCTTCCTCTGAAGCAGAGAGACTATGACTTACCCAAGGTCACCCAGTGGGTCTCCATGGCTGAGTGGGGATTCGAACCATAGTCTCCAGAGTTGTAGTCCAGCTCTCAAAACACTATACCACACTGGATCTCCAGTAGCTATATACCAGAAACAAAATCATTGGAAGGGGAGATATGGGTAAAATAGCTCAGAAATTGTCCTCATTAATTTACTACAGGGTTCTCTTAAACATCTGGCTGTAATGATGTGTAGAATAGCTCATGCTTAAAAACACTGATAGTGGGCTGTTCCCATATCAGTGGAGCAGTGAATCTCCTCTGGATTCTAGCCTAAGATTTAAAGAAGCTATCCAAGGTGCTTAAGCTATTTGGGGAATAAGGTTCAGGATCTTGATAGTTCCTTTAAACTTTGGATTAACTCCAGGATTCATCATCCCTCTAAATCAGAAGACACCATTTACAACTGCTCAAAAGGCTAGAATACATGGAATTAACTTGGTTGACTTAACAAATGGCTTTGACATATCCATGGCTATCTTACTACCTCCCAAATCCTCATCTTAACAACTTATAAACATTCCAGTGACTAGTTAAGGGTATTGAAGGTTTGCAAACAATGTTCTTGTTAGATTGATAGCCAGACGAAATGCTTCTAACCTATCTACCACTTGAGGAATCTGTCTGATAATAAATATGTCATACTTACTAGATGGCAGGATTTTTGTTTTTAGCCAGAGACTTTAAACATGGAAATCTTTTTTAGGTGCTGAAATCTTTGCTGATGTACAATTTTTTAAAAAGCACCTGCAATGCAGACCCTGGCTATGTAAACTGCAGAGCACTGGACCATGTACAGACTGAGTGAGTGCAGAAAATCTAATTTAAACCAAGTGGGCAATTATAGTCACACAGTTGGTAATTACCTGTTCCACATTCATCTTTACTGATATTTATCTCTCATTCCTAAATTTCCATCATAACACAGATCATTTTTCTCTTTAAGATGCTTTACAGACTTAGCCTTTTATTAGTGGCAAAACATGAATGCCGATATGATGACAAAAATTGACTCCAACTGCCATCAGACAAAGTCGTATCAGGAATGAAATCTGCTTGAACACCCTCTGTTGGAACTTCTTTATTTCTGCAATTGTTTTAATTGGAAATCCTCTCTGTATGTCACAAAGAATCTGAGATTTTGAGCTTCTGGTGATATGGCAGTGTGAACGGATGTGTCAAGCAAGGCTGCTGAGACATGACCACAAACGAGGTGTTTGAATCTGCCATTTGTGTATTGAACGAGCAGAACAAATACCCCTTAGGAATAGAGGGTTCGGAGGGGCTCAGCCAAGACCAGTTTCCAGTCTGGGGGTCCTCGGAGAGAAGAAGGAGGAAAGGAGAAAGATTCACTGGGACCCAGGAAGGGCTGAGGAGGTCGGTGAGCTTGCCACAGCCTTGTATTGTAGCTGCCGAATAAGCAGCATGAGCACTGCAGTCACCATTTTTAAAATATAAAGAGGTCATAAGAGAGAAAAATTCTGGTTGTAAGTCCTCAAGAAATGAGAATTCTACTGAGGAGGAATTTAATTTGAAAGGAGAACTTTTTGTAAGTTGCTTCTTTTTCACAAAGAAAAAGAGAGGAAGAAGTGCTTTATACAATCCAAAGTTGAAAAAAAAATATTTATATATGTCTGGCTTCTCTCTATTACATTTAACTTGACTCCCAAGCTCTTTTCTCCACCCGGAGGTTTAAAAGAGCCTGGGAGTTAAGTTAAATGTAATAGAGAGAAGCCAGACATATATAAATATATTTTTTTTCAACTTTGGATTGTATAAAGCTTCTTTTGAGTTACACAAAGCTTCTCTTTGTAGCAAAATTCACCACAGAAGTAAAAGAAGTGTTACAATTTATTAACAGTTATAATTGGATAAATGAAGAATGATATATGATACATGAGCCCATTCTGATTGGAGAAAGAAATAGAGGACTGAGTGAATGAAATAAGCAGGACTATAAATTACTATAAATTACTTAGCTGTTCAAAGAAGGAAAGAACATAAAGTTTAAGAGGAAAACAGTGAGAGATATCTGGTTATAGTGTTAGTCAAGACTTAATGGTAGAGGAAAGCAGGTGAAAGGAACCAAAGCGGTTGAAGAAGTAAGTAGAGATGAGGTATCACAGAGAATTTACAAAGTAGAGAAAGGGACTGAGAGACTTGGAAGAAAGGGAATAAACAGAAGGGAAAGAAGGCGTGAGTAAAGATCCAAAAGACTCAGTGTGAAGAAAAGAAAAATAAAAAATAATAAAAAGGGTTAAGGGAGAAAGTAAATAACACACCCAGGAGAAAGTTTAAAATGAAGTACAATAGGGTACTAAAGAGATAGATGTTAGATAAAGATTGTGGATTGGAAGCAGCGGATCTGAGGAGAGAACACAGAGTTGAGGATTGTGTTGTGGTTTAAAGAGACAGTAGCTATTGTGATAGAGAGAGTAGAATCAGCTGCAAATTGGCTTGAGAACGGAGGGAGCAGAAGATACAGTGTTGAATTGAGTAAAGAGGTCTGAGCTGGTTAGGAAGATTCGGAAGGAGCAGCTGGAGAACAGAAAGAGTGGAACTTACAGTATCGAATTGAGGAAAGAGAACAGAGCCATTTGGGAAGATTCAGAAGGAGAGGCTGGAGAACAGAGAGAGTGGAAGATACAGTGTCGAATTCAGGAAAGAGGACAGAGGCAGTTGGGAGGATTCAGAAGGAGAGATTAGAGAACAGAAAGGGTGGAACTTAGAGTATCAAACTGAGGAAAGAGGACAGAGCTGGGATGGGAGGATTCAGAAGGAGAGACTAGAGAACGGAGAAAGCAGAAGATACAGTATCAAATTGAGGATAAAGGATACAGCCAGTTTGGAAGATTTGGAAGAAGAGGAAGAGAACAGATAGTAAGAATAGAGATTGGTTAATAAAAATAAGAAAAGTTATTAGTTAAATTGCAGTGATATTTGCTAACCAAGTGGGGAAGAATTAATTGGAGCAAGCAATTTATGATCTGTTAGTTAATTAATTGTAAGATTCTAAAGATCATATATGGAAGAGGGTGATTAATTTGATCAACTGTTAAATGTTACTAAATTTTAAGAATGAGTTCATTGGGAAATAAATGAATTTGGTTAACTAAATTAATAGATAAAATTGTAAAGATATTAATTAGAAATTGGGGGTTTGAGTACAGTTGATAATTAAAGGAATATTGTTACAGAGTGAAGGGAAAAGCTGTCGGGTGGAATAATTGAGTGGTTGGCGATAGATATTAACAAAGTTATAAAAGATATTCAAGGATAATTTGTGATACTCGGTGAAAGGGATTTATGGAATATAGTATGTATAGTATTTGTTTGAAATAATTGACTGAGTTTAATAGTAAGGGAATCTAAAACACAATATTGAGAAATTGTTAATGTTTGGTATCAATTTTTAAGTTGGGGTTAATTTGCATTATATAGTTTTAGATTAATAATATTAGTATATAAGTACTAATAATTTGGAATTAATTGATTAATAGAATTATAAATTATAAATTACAAATAGTAAAGAGGAGAATATTTGTAATATTTGTAATTTATAAAGTTGGAAATGGCAGTGGGAACAAGAAGGAATATAGCACAATTACAGAGTCAAAGAAGGCCTTCAGTGGAAATGGCAATGAAAGTGACAGATACTAGTTTGTTATTACTAGAGGAAATTAAGAAAATGAATAAAGAGATAAGAATGGAAATTAAAGCCTAGATGAGAGAATTAAGAGAAGAATTAAAAGCAGATTTTAAACAGGAGTTAGATAATCTGGAGGAAAAAGTTGAAGTTTAACTGGAAGAAAAAATCAAAAACTTTGAACAAAAAACAGACCAGATAGATTCAAGAACTAAGGAGCTGGAAGATACTAAACAACAAGGAATGATGAAAGAGCCAGTAACAGAATTAAAGAATAGATCAAAATGCATCAAAATTAGAGGGTTAGAGGAACAGAGAGATGAAGATCTGTATACTAGGGTAGTCCCTGAGTTAGCAAAATATGTTGGTTGGCTTCATGAACAATTAGGTTTAGAGATAGATAAGATGTTCAGGTTAGAATCATGGGTGGTGAAGAAGAATCAATTGCCAAGAGATGTTGTGATTTACTTTTTAAGAGAAAGGGTAAAAGACATAGTCATAAACAAATCATATGAAGAAAAAATGATTATAGAAGGAAAAGACATTAAAATATTTTGGATGTCCCAGCAACAATATTAAAGAAAAGAAAAGAGTATCATTTTCTGATACAGTGATTAAGGGGAAAAAAAAGAAATATTATAAAAATGGGAAAAGATTGAAGGAGAATTGTTTACTTATAGATATAAGAAATATAAAATAAATAGTATAAAGAAAGCTAAAGAATTTTTGAAGAAACTGGACAAAGAAGGAGAGGATGGAAAAGATGACATGAGGGAGAAAGAGGAAAGAAGGAATAAAGAGGAGAAAATATCAATATTGAGAAGGAAGACAGAGACTCAACGAGAAGCAGGTAAAAAGGATAAGAAAAGACAAGAAGAGAATCAAGAGGAAGATAAAGAAGAAGAGGGTGAGGAAGAAGCAGAAGAAGAAGAGGAAGTAGGAGGAGGAGAAGAAGGAGAAGAAGGAAGAGAGGAGGATTCTCAAGAAGAAATAGAAATAAAGGAAAGTATTATAACAGATCAACAAGAAGATTTAGAGTAATAGTGCAAAATTAAAAATAAAAACAAAAAGAAAGAAAGAGAGACGTTACGGAAAATTTTGTCATGGAATGTACAGGGAATGAACATACCACAAAAAAGAAAAAAGATCTTTCATTTCTTAGAAAAAGAGAAGCTAGATATAATCTGTCTGCAAGAAATACATACTAGAAATAAAGATCTTAAATTCATGAAAAATCAAAAATTGGGTAATTTCTTTGCAGCTACAACAGGAAAAAAAAAGAAAAAAGGAGTAATAATATATGTAAATGAAAAATTTGAAGCGAAGGAAATATTAAAAAACCCGGAATGACATTTCATAGGTATAGAAGTTCAGTTAGAAAATTATAAAGTCTTAATGGTAGGACTATATGCCCCACTAGATAATAAAACAAGATTTTATTCTAGACTGTGGAAAGCAACATTGGAGATAGACTTCAAAGATTTGATAATCATGGGGGATTGGAATGGGGTGATAGACCCAACTGTTGATAGATACCCTATTAAACAAGGAAAGAAAAAAAAACAGGGAAAGTTACCAAATGAATGTATGGAGAAGATAGAAAACTTATCCCTAGTGGATATATGGAGGATGAAATATGGTCAGGAAAATGAATTTACATACTTCTCAGATAGACATCAATCCTGGTCACATATAGATATGATTTTTGCTTCCAAAAGTATGGTTAAAAAAATTAAGAGGGCGGAAGTGTTGAATAGATTATTCTCTGACCGCTGCCCAATATTAATGAGTCTAAGAACAAACAGAATTGAATTTAGTTGGAAATTAAAAGATTATCTACTAAAAAAGGAAGAGATTGTTCAAAAAGTGAAGAAAACTCTTAATTACTTCTTTGAAGAAAACATGGATAGAGGAAACATGGATCAGTGGAGACAGTGTGGGAGACATGTGAGGCAGTGATCAGAGCATTTTTCTTATTCAGAAAGAAACAGAACAAAAAAGATTAAGAAGAGAGAGAGAAAAAAACGATTGTAAGAAGAGATAAAGACAAAAGAACAAGAATTAAAAGAAAATCCTAAAAATAAGAAGTTAAGTAATGAAATTAAAATTTTGCAGAATCAATTAGATTAGAGACACCACTCCAGCATGACTCTATGGTTCTCCAGATGCCTAGGGAGAACTTCCCCCCCAACCATGGGTGAGTGAAACCACAGGTACCAATCCCATGTAAGTCTCTCTTTCTCTCTCTCTCTCTCTCTCTCTCTCTGTGTGTGTGTGTGTGATCTGTATTGCTTGTGGTTACAAGGCAAAGCATAGAGGGTGAGGTTTAAGCTGTTGTTAAAATCCTGATAATAAGATCTATTGTTTCATATTTTAGTCTGCACACTCTCTCTGACATTTTTCTCCCTCCCTGTCTCTCTTACTAAATATATAATGACTATTAAGTCAGGGCTAGGCAGTTGCAAGGACTAGCTGTGCCATGGTTATCCTTCTGCAAGGGGAGCACTGAACAATGGAGGGATGGGAGGACATAGTTGAGTGCTATACTCAGCCTGCCCTCTAACCCCAACTTAAGTGAGCTTGCTTCCCACATGTGCCCAGGTGAAGGGCTGTGCCACTACTACTGAAGAAGGAGTCAACTACTAATTTGGTTGACCTCTTTATGTATAATTGAGGGAGGGATCATTATCTTATCCTTTGTTTCATCCAGGAAAATGTGTTGGGCCAGCCCAACTCAAATATTGTTATTTAAAATCTGATATGACTATCAGATATATAATTACCAAAGTATACATTTCTTGTTCTTCTTTGACCACTACTCTGTCCTAGGATGAAGGAAACAGGCAGCAAACCTCACTAGAAGTCAGCTGGAATGGTCAGCCTGAACAAATGGCCCTTTCATTGAGTTCTGCCTTCTTATTGGCTGCTCTAGCATACTGTCACTCTCTCTAATAGTTAATTCATCTGGAAAGTGCCAAGAGGATTGTAGAGAAAACAGGATAACTAATTAACAAGTGGACACCAGCATTCTCAGAGAAACCTCAGAATGTAGAAATTTTATAAAAGAGAAAAACCGTAAAATGGAAAAACCAAAACGAATACTGTGTTCAGTTCTGGGCATCGCAATTCAAGAAGGATATTGAGAAGATGGAACATGCCCAGAGGAGGGTGATGAAAATTGTAGGAGGTCTCAAAGCCATGCCCTATGAGGAATGGCTTAGGGAGCTGGGTATGTTCAGCTTGGAGAAGAGAAGTTTAAGAGCGACATGATAGCCATGTTTAAATATTTGAAGGGATGGCATACTGAGGATGGGGCAGGCTTGTTTTCTGCTGCTCCAGAGACTGGGATACAGAGCAATGAACTCAAACTACAAGAAAAGAGATTCCACCTATCATTATGAAGAACTTCCTGACAGTAAGAGCTGTTTGGCAGTGGAATGCACTGCCTTGTAGTGTGATGGAGTCTCCTCCTTTGGAGGTTTTTAAACAGAGACTGGATGGCTGTTGGGGTTGCTTTGATTGGATATTCTTTCATGGCAATGGATTGGACTAGACTGCTCTTGTGGTCTCTCCCAACTATATGATTCTAAGAAAGAAAGAAAAGGAACCCCCACACACAAAATACGACCAAAAGACACGAAACAGCCCAATGAGACTGAACATGCTTTTAATAGCCACATACTGTCAAGTGATTGTTGGGAGATGGGATGAAGGCAACTGCGGAGCAAAGGGAATATAATGATGCAACTAGGAACAAAATATGGTTTGTAAGGGTGATTTATCTAACTAACAAAAGGTGCCCTATATTCCTTGTTTTTGTCTTTCCTCTTCCTTTTCTTATTCATTTTGTGTCATAACTGTTGAGTTAGAAGCCTGTAGGCAGGTGTAGTATTAATGTTCATTCTACTCTATACAGGCACTTTCCAAATGGTAAGTGACAGTACTCTTTTCATATGTCTTCCTATTAAGAGCTGATCTTTGAATAGTTTGTTCCACCATCATCTTCTGTTTGCATTGCCCACTTTCACATAAGGGGCTTTAGAATCTGAGGTTGGATGTACATCCTTAGCAGGATGTTGAAGACAATAATGTACTTTGTGCTTTAACCTTCAAGATTCTCCATTTTTAAAACTTATATTTCTCTTTCTCTCTCAATCTCTCTCGCTCATACATGCATGCATACACTTGCACAAACATGCAAATCATAAACAAATTGCTCACACACTATAAACACCATATATACTTTTCAGTATGCTCATAATTGTTTCTTTTTCTGGTATAGCTTTGTTCATATAACATACATACATGTAAGGAGTGTGTAGAGAGCAGGACAGTCAAGTGGAGCAGCCAATCCCCCCGCTCCCAATCTCTTGAGTGGGAATGGATATTCTTACCAACAGAGGATAATAAAAAACATGGAATAAAGATTCCTCACTTTTTATCATTACTGCATGCATTTATAACTGCATTATCACACCCTATAAATTCTGTAAAGAATCAAAGCCTTGTTACTGGTAGTGGTGTTCGTTGTTTTTAAAATTAAAGTAGCACCCCCATACTCACTGATTCACCAACCATGGATTCAATTAACTGCGGTTGGTGATGGTGGGGGGGAAGGGAGGGGGAGGAGTGATCTCCCTTCCCCTGTCCCTACCCTGGGAGGGCTCCTGTCACCGCGGTGGAGATTGCAGTGGCAAAGGGGGAAGGGGGAGGTGAGATTGCCTCTGTCCCCTTCCTCCTTCCTCTCCATGATCATTGCTGTGGTGACAGGAGTCCTCCCAAGGGAAGGGATGGAGTGATCTAGCCCCCATTCCCCCTTTGCCCCCACAATCGCTGCTGCACGGCCATGGTGGGAGGCGAAGGGTAAAGGGAGAGGGAGGAGTGAACTCACCTCCCCCCTTTCCCCCAGGATGGTGTTTGCTATTATCTATGCAATTCACCATCCGTGGGAGGCCCTGGAACCAATCCCCTATGGATACGGGGGTGCTACTGTATGTATGTCCAAAATGGGGATGGGAATCATTCAAGTATCAGCCAGAGCTAGGGAAATTTACCTTTTGGGACTATAACATTTGGAATTCCTCAGCCACTTCTTTAAAAAATAAAAAATCATAGCCCTGAGCTAGCATGGCTGGAGCATTCTGGGAGCTCTGGTTTTAATAAATTTTCAGTGCTCTGATTTCAACCCACTTTGCTTGTTGTTGCTATGTGCTTTTGAGTGGTTCTGATTTATGGCAATCTCAAGGCAGACCTATCATGGGGTTTTCTAGACAAACTTTATTCAGGGGAGGTTTGTCATTGTCTTCCTCTAAGGATGAGGGCGTGTGCCTTGTCCAAGGTCCCCCAGTAGGTATCCATGGCCGAGTAGTAATTCGTACCTGTTCTCTCAGAGTTATAGTCCAGACCTCAAGCCACTAAACCATGCTGCTCTACAACCCACTTTACTTTCAACTTTTACTTTCAACTTTCAGGGATTCATCAAAACAGGAATGTAGGGTTACTTGGGGCATGGCTGCATATATCAGCATCAATGAATGTGCCTACCTTAGCTGTACTTGCCAGCCCCTCTATATGTTGGATAACCATGGTTCCAAAACTGACTAGGATTATAACTTCTGTAGAAACCTTTGATCTGGACAGGTAGGCCTCTGTGCCTTTAAGTGTGTGCCTGCATGCACATGTGTGTGTGCACGTGCACATGCACACACACACACACACACGCCCCCCAACAGTCTTTAATCCTCTGCTTTATGGCAGAGATATGGTTGTGCTGTTCTCAAATAACAACCAGGAATTGTTAGTAGCAAAAAAGGGGGAACACTGCCTGGGCCATCTATGGGCCATGGTGACTAGGGGATTCTGGAAGCTGCAGTTCCCAAACCAAATTTTTCAAGCACTTCCTTTGACCAGTTGTTCCATTTCATAACAATGGGTGGAGGAAGGGTAGATGCCTGCATGGTGTAGTTCTTGGGCGGTTGGGACTGCAAAGTCTCAAGAGTCCTTGGATCCCTGGTCAATGGCAGACCAGAGTGTGCTTTTCTATAGTCCTAGTGCAACAGATAATGGATCATTTTGATACACCTACAGTGAATCATCAATGAGAGATTTGAATGCCTGATTTTCTGGATAGATCTTATCCTGTTCCAATTATCGTAGCATGAAGGTCATTCTAACGGAATTGTTTAATGCCAAAGTATAAGGCCAATGAAGTGGATAGATCTTGTTCAGACAGACTAGTCTGAAGACTGAAATAAAAGCCAGGAAATTGTGCTCTCAACCCACACATATTCAAGCAGATTCTCATTCTTCTTGGGAAAGTGTCTTACTTGCTAAGCAAAGGTAGGTGGCCTGAAGCAATCTTGAAATATTTGTGTGCAGCTTAAGAAACAGCATCCAAATCTAAAGGGAATCTGGAGAGCCTCAAGATCCTCACAAGTGCAGTTCTGTCCTAAAATAACTCCAAATGAAGTGTAGAAACACAATCATAAGAGTTCAGTATGTAAGAAATCTTAGTCATTAGGAAACACTAATACCAAAATACAGAATTCAAGGTGTTACCCTAAGCACAATAACTCTGAGATACGTTCTGTTGAAACCCACGGAACATGCACAAATAGCTAATCTATGTACAATTAGAACTGAAATGAATTGTCACTAGCAGTTGAAAGTTTGCAACATTGTACAGTTTGGATTCATTTCTTTATTTTTCACAGAATACTTTTTAAACTGAATCTTCAGCCTTTAAAAAAAGATATGAGTGGGGGGGAAATAAGGTTTTTAGTTTTTAAAAGAATTCAATTTTATTTTGAAGACAAATTGGCTGAAAAATTGTTTCTCTTGAACTAGCTTCAGCTCCTGAACCCAATGTCAACAGTGGATTCATAAAAAGAAAGGGTTTTAATTATACTTTTAGCTATATCACAATACTTGTAAAGAGTTTTTATGGACACCAGGACACCTACTGATTCCAGAACTTGGCAAAGGACTGCAACACTCAGAATTTCCAGCTACCATGGCCATCCTAGATAGAAGAATCTGGGAGCTGTAGTTAAAAAAAGGATCTTTTCCGAGCTCTGGTTGATTATCTGTCACATTCAGAGTGCTTCTTGTTATTGTTATAGCTGTTATGATATCCTGTGTCTTTTTCTAGGATCACTGCTTGTTTGGTTTCACCCATAGACTATCCCCATCTTAGACACCATGTTTCCCATGGATGTGTGTGAGAGAGAAGGGGGGGGGAATTGAAAATGGTAACAGGTTAAGGCCCTGGCCTTCTTTAAGCTCATAGATGGCCAGTTAGTAAAATATGGACTGGTGCCTGCGAATTAGTGGAAGTGACAACTGTGAGCAGAACTTAGTTACTTTAAACAGTAATTAGTTACTCTTTGAAGCCCCCAAGAGTAGATAGTTGTCATTATACTTAAAATATTAATACATCCAAGGTTCCCGTTTACTATGGGGTCCATTTCTACTCCTGTGGTAGCTCAGGGACAGGGGAGATAAACAGGACTTTATCACACTACACTGTCATAGTGCTATTATTCCACTTTAATTGTTGTGGCTGCCTCCTGTGGAATTCTGGGATTTGTAGTTTAGTGAGTCCTAAGAGCTCTCTGGCTGAGAGTTCTAAAGGCCCCTCCCTAAACTACAAATCCCAGGATTCCACAGGAGGCAGCCATAGCAGTTAAAGTGGAATAATAGCGCTATAACAGCGTAGTGTGATAATCTCCAATATATAGTTTGGAAATGCACCTGTTCCATATGCATACTGGGAATGTCATCCTTTCCCTTTCATACCAATAGATCAGAGGCTTGGATAGCTTAGGTGGGTGGGTGAAACTTACTCTTAGCTGGGCAGATCTGATGAGTTTACATTTCTCTCTCATTTTCATCCAGTGCATATTTGTCAGGGCTGGTCACCCTTTTCTGCCTCTCTACCCAGCTCACTGTTAAATAATTTTATCTGTTAACTAAACTGGCCTAGGCTCATGGGGCTTTTGCTTCCTCTTTGCAACCCAGTTCCTTTCCTTGTTCAGTTCCACTTTCTGCTAATGAGTGCACTGTCACACCTTTATAAGGGTGGTATTCTGGGCATTGGACAGGAACTATTTCTGAGACAAAGAAAAGTGAGCTTATATACATCCCCATATTGACACCTCATAAGGGTATCCCTGGAAGAGGAAAAGCAATATCCAACATTAGGCTGGCTAGTGTGCTGGGAAGTTTATCTCCCCCTCCTCAGGTGGCTGAAGAGATCTACATATCTTGGCAGGACCCTTATCCTCCCAACAGGTGATCTGGAGGCATAATCATCAACTGGCAGCCTAGAAAAGGACATTTCCAGGTCAACTGGTTCCTTGTATGAATCCACTCACTTTTCCTCCCTGCTATTGTCACAATAACAGATACCTATAGTTGCTACTGGAGCAAGAACATCCATTGTCAGGTGGGAAGGTCTTGGGTGGGGGAGAGACCTCACAGTAGATGGGGAATGTAACCTTGTCACTCTGTTGATTGGGAGGATAACAAGGTTAATTGGGCTTGTGATTTGATTTGTGAAAAGCTGGTCTATTTTCTGGCTTCTTTAAAAAAAAAAAGACTACTACCAAGTAAGGCTATATTCATATTTTTTAAAAGCATAATAATAACTAACTACTTTGAACAGTAGCTAATTGGGGATTTGAACAGTAGCTAATTGGTGTTAACTAATATACTGTGCTACTGTCCTCCTTCACTAATACATCTTGTTCATTGTTCATTTAGCCAATAGGAACACCAATCGCTAATCAGTAATGATCTAATTTAAATTTTAAATTTAAAACCAATTTATCAGTTTTTTAAAAAAATGTTTCCTCTCTTTCTAAAGATCTAGAGGTGCATATTTATCATCTGAATGGTGAATCAGAGATAATTGTGGGAACATCAGGTTTAGTTATAAATGATAGGAGACAAAGGTACTAAAGAGGGGATTCCTCTTTGCCAAATCCACACTACAAAAATGATCCATTTTGAACCTGGATTATTTACCATGTCTCCTTCCTATGGAATCCTTGGATTTGTTTGGTGAGGCACCAGCACTCTTTGGCAGAAAAGACTACAAATACCAGGATTCCATAGGAAGGAGCCACAGCAAATAATCCAGTTTCAAACCAGATCTTTTGTGTATTGTGCAGTTGGCCACTATCTATCCTGTTTCTATTTCTGTCCTTTCCAGCTGGCATGCAGAGAGAACACCATGTACCTAGACAAGGGAGATTGTGAAGGGCTCATAATAATAATAAAATATCTAACATTTCTTTTTAAAAAGGACTGAAATTCTGTTAGCTTCATGACAGTTTCAGTAACACAATTATTTGTAAGTTAATTGGAAATAAAACTCCTGTCATTTTAGCCACTTGCAGAAAATGACAGATGGTAGCTCTGATATTAGTTCTTTAAAAGATACCAATATAATGCAATATTATTTGAGAATGTAAAACAGTTTACAAGTGAAGGAAAGTGTTTTACTCTATCTGAATTATGCAGAAGTAGTGGTAGAAATATGTGTGTGAGGGAGTGTGTATGTTGATTTCACTTAGAGCTATTAATGGGGCAACTGCTACTGCAAGGCATTAAAATATTAAGCCCTGGCCCATCACTATTATCACCAGAAATGTTTCATAATTGTTTTGGTAACATCATTGACATAGAATATGATTATTTGATTGTTGGTGATGATTTTGATAAAATTTTGGATTCTTTGCTAGACAGTAATACAACTTTGCCAAGGAAACAACTTTGCCAAGGAAAGCTACTTTACAGACATATATGAATGAATATGGTTTTATTGATGAATGGATAACTGCACACCCTGGAGATAGGGAATACATTTTTATCTTTCCAGTTCACTATAATTGTTTCTGATCAGATTATTTCTTAATTTCTGCATCTTTGGTTTGTAATTTGAACACGTGCAAAATTGAATCCTTGATAATATCAGACCATATTCTCATATGTCTTACACTTTTCTAATGCTCCTAAACCATTTACTCTCTGGCAATGTAATGTTTTGCTTGTCAAATGCGAGTAGATCTGATGGGATATTTTAAATATTTAGGCTGGGAGTTCCCCTTCCTCATGAGAAAACTGAGGGCCCCTGCACTTGCCTGTTTTTTTCTGGGAAATGAGATCGACACAATAGCTCAATATTTCCAGCTACCTGTAAAGAAGCTACAGGATCTTAACTGCAGGGTGTCAGCCTTTTTGTAACTCAGGAAGGCTACTCTAAGGGAGTTTCAGGAGCTCTTAGGGCACCTGAAATTTGCTTGTTGTGTAGTAGCTCCAGGTTGGGCTTTTTTTCATTGCCTTTTTGGTGCAATTGCTGATGTGCGAAAATCCCACCATCATATTTGGCTTTGTATTGTAGATGACCTGAAAGTAGGGTGTGAATTTTGGGGCTCTTTTAGTGGTATCTTTGGAAGGATAAGCTAAAGGTTTGTGATGTGTTTCAGGTTGCTTTAGATGCAGCAGGCTCTATAGGGTTTGGAGTATACTTCCATGGGCACTGGTGTGCACATACTTAGCCTGAGGAATGGTTGTGTGAGGGTTTGTTGTCTGACCTTACCTTTCTAGAGTTCTTTCCCATGGTTGTAGCTGTCTGGATCTGGGCAGAGGAGTTTGCTAACTCTTCTGTTCATTTCTGGTGTGATAACATGGCAACTGTTCAGGTTATTAATGTGATGTCCTCCAAATCCCCAATAATCACATGTTTGGTTAGGGTGTTTGTTATACAATGTCTGCTACACAACATTCTGTTTACTGCTCTCCATGTTGCTGGCGTTGATAATGGGATAGCTGTTGCTCTTTCCCACCAACAAATGGAGCGCTTCAGAAAGCTGGCCTCTGGGGCAGATGCTTCTCCAGTTCAGGTGCCTGCAGACCTCTGGAGTCTTGGAAGGGTGAGGTTATGTGCTGTTAATATGTGGTCGAGTTATAGGTGGGAGGGTAGGGAGTTTGAGAGGTTTTGGTCATCTCAGGGTCTTTTTCCCCAGTAGATCACATCCTTCAATCACATGTTTACCTGCATGACGAAGAGTTAGCTATTGCTGCCAAAGGTCCGTAAGGCCTTGGAAGGGTGGTCTTGGGAAAGGGGTCATGTAGTGGATCAGCTCAGGCCTTTATCCCCTTAAGGGTGTTGGGTGACCTCTGGGTACACTTACACATTTCTCCCTATGAAGTTTGACTTTTTCATGATGCAGCTTTAATGGCGTTTTGGGGGACCTTTCACATCAGCAAGCTGGTAGCATTATCCAGACATGATGTGTTGAGCAGGGCTTTGATGTTTAGTGATATAAGTCTTACTGTCTCATAGGCTCTGTTGCTTATTCAGTCTTCTAAGGTGGACCAGAGAGGGGAGTCAAAATCCCCTTTAACAGGTGCATTGGTTCTACACTCTGTCCAGCATGTGCCCTTCAGTGTTATACTCAGGTGAGAGGGAATTGGCCAGGATTCTGTTTTTGTCATGCTGACCTTGCTCTCCTCACCAAATATCAATTTCCATCTGTTACCTCTGAGGCTTTGCAACATTTGGGACTGCAGGAGGTTAGGTTTGGTGCACACTCCTTTTGGATTAGAGCCGTGTTGATGGGCTCTAATCCAATGGATTGGATCCCCAATCCATTCAACACATTGGATGATGGAAATCCACAGCATTCAGAAATTATGTGTGTCCTCTGCCTGGATACTTATCTAATATTGTTTGTTTTTTGTTAAGTTGCCAGGTGTAGCACGTTGATATAATGGGTCCTGATTTGTAACCATAGTATGATTTACTGGGCAGCCTGACAGGCCTGAAGTTGCCATTTTGGAGTTCACCTGGGTTTGAGCAACATGGCCACTATGGAGTCGCTTGGAAAAAGAGGCCTCCAGGGGAACAGGCTGCTGCTTCTGATGTTCAAGGAGCATGTGGGGCCTCCTCCTGATGTGTTGTTGGTGCATTTGGGGAGTAATGATTTGGGTTTGCTAAAGCGGAATGCCCTTATATTGCAGGCTTTGTATGACCTGCACTTCATATAGAGCCAATGGCCTGGGGTTTTAATAATTTGGTATGCCATACCGTCTCGCCAAGTTTTGCGAGGGATGATGACTCTTGATGGCTAGACCAGGACCACCGTATGGTTAATAGGGACATCCAGAACACTCTCAGCAGATGCTTGAGGCAATTTCTTCCTCATCCCACTATAGTTTTCAAGTGGCCAGAGTTCTACAGGACTGACAGTGTACATTTTTCTGAAGAAGGCAATACATTGTTCCTGGGAAATTTGCAGGAGGGGGTGAGAGCTGTGTTGGCTGGCTTGGTGGGGGAAAGGGACTATGCAAACACTTGTCTCTTGTCAGTGGCAGGTATCAGGGGGCAAAATATCAGCCGGTGTACACCTTGGTGTCTCCTTGTGGTGAAGGGCAGGGCCCTGTAACCTGAGAGGTTGTGAAGGAACCTGGGGAGTTAGCTGTCTCTTATAGGGTCCTGACACTTGCAAGGGAGTGTTTCAGGTTGCCTTCCTGATAAGACCTGGGGTGAGCAACCCAATAATGTTGGATTGCCCTTGGGGTCAGGTATGATGCCCAAGGGAAGGATGCGGAGGTGGTCAGGGGTTGACACGTGGCCTCAGCCAGACCCTATCAAGTCCCCCCCCCCATCCTAGGCTTTGTCCCAGGTACAATTCATTAATTAAGTTGTAGGTCAAATAAAGTGGCCCTATTAAATCCATCTCTGTGTGTCTGGCTTTGTTCCTAAGAAAATTATTGACCTTGCACACTGGGTATCACTCCACTCCATTTTTATTCAGTAGTAAGTAATATATGTAGATATTTACAAATCATTTGTTTTTTGCAATTATTATGGAAAGACATGTAGGTGTTTGTTTCAGGTCTCACTCTTAAGAAGACTACTAGCTTACCTATTAAAGAGTTTCCTCAAAACAGGGTTTTGGAACAGTCACCTGTCAAGTTTTAGTCAAGCTACTGTTATAATTGTCCTATATGTGTATTGGTTAGGTCTTTGTTTTGTTTTTCCTCCAGTCCTTTATATGGGGTTGGTTGTTTTGCATCTTCCCATTGTTGTTGCATTTACTGTTAGCCCTATTGTGTATTATTGCCTCTTATATATTTACTGATATACTTGTTTTTTCCTTGTGTTTTACATTGTGTACCATGTATATATTAATACATCCTTTATATAGTCTCTATTATTCCCATACTCTAGTCTATCATATATGTTCTGGTAATGTTGTCTCTCTGTTGTAGTATGCATTGAGTGCTTTACCCTATTTTGTATTAACTACTTTTCACATATATTACTGATGTAGTTGTGTTCATATTTTTTACTTGTGTAGCTCATCAACTGCATTACCCCTTCAATATTATTCTGCTTTATCCTTTGAATAATTTTCTGTGTGTTTTTTCCCCTTTTGCAGTCTGGTGCTCTATGGCACTCCTATATTAGTGCTATCTGCATAGTACCAGTTTTTATATTGCTTCATTCCCATGAATGCAAATGTTGAAATGATTCTTGTATATTTATTTTAAAATACACATTTTAAATTTCTGTTATGTCATTCTGCCACATTCTTCTTTGGGATAGCTCTAATTTAAAATATAATAGACCACAAGTCACAATATAATCATATTGTAATAAATAATGGGGGAGGGAATGTATAAAACACCACAAATAAACAGTTATTGTGTGTTTATTGTTATGTTAAATACTTAATAAAATATATTATAATGAAATAATCCATAGTGACAGTTAATAGAAAATATTATTTACCACAGAAACAGTATTCAAAATAACCTTGGTATACTGGAAAAACTGTCAACTGAACCAAAACAAACAAAATTAGTTTTGACCAGGATAAAAATAAAGTTCTATATTTAGGCAGAAAGAAGCAGAGGCACAAATAAATGATGAGCAACTTCTAGGAAAGTATTTGCAAACAAAGTCTAGGAGACTTAGTAGACCACCCCCAAAACATGAGCCAATAGTCTGGTATATCAGTGCAAAACAAAAAAAGAAAACCCTCCAAACTACCCAACCACCTACCCCCCCAAAAAAGGAAAAGAAAAGAAAAAAAGAAAGAATGACAATTCAAATTAAAAAAGGCTAATGCAATTCTTATCAGGTCTGACATGACTTCAACTAGTGATGCATGCATTAAAAAAAGAGTCCACACCCTATTCAGAATGCCAGGTGCTTTCATCTCCTCCATTCTCCACACAGTGCTCTTTCCATATCTTTTTCATGCTATTGGATTCTGAGCAGAAAGTAACACAAAAAATAACATGTCTTCTTTTAACAAGAGATATTAACATGAAGCTACTCATATGCATTTGTATACACAAAAAGTACCTCTTATCCCCGGCTCTTTCACTTGCATCTCTTTCATCAGGCATTACTTTCAAAAAGTAATAAAATACAGTATTCATATCCATAGGAATACTTTCCTGGCCTTACTGTAGAAATGCAAAACCACAGAAAATAGCAAACCCTATTGAAATGAATGGCTTCTGGCCCAAGCATACCATAGGACATAGAGATACCTAGAGAAAACACCTTGCTAGGGATTTCTAGATCCTCCAGCATGACACTATGTTCAATGACCAGTGGAAGCATACCATAGAATAATGCTGTGGGACGTAGAAAATGCCTAGAGACAATGTATTTTTTTTTTTTTGTATGTGGGCAAGTGGAGCCACAGGTACTTGGCCCTGCAGATATGAGGGTTGCATTGTATTTTCTATAGGCATATGTCGAGAAATATCTCCTTATGCCTGGACTGCTGTGGATCCTTCCTGCTTGGCTGCAGATGTACTTGAGGCAGAGCAGTCTGGCATTGTGAGGATGCTGCCCTTTGAGAACATGGAAAATTGGGTACCAGGAGATTATATGGCAAATTTTACCAGCATCCCTAACTTGGAGTACTATGTTCAGGTCTGGGCAGCACAATTTAAGGACAATATAGAAAAGCTGGTACAAGTCTGGAGGATAACGAAGAATGAAAGAGGGTTAAGGGTCTGGAAATTATTCACACATGCCTAGCACAGAACAGCACTGCAGGGGGAAGGCACATTTGATGGCTTCCTATGAACAGAGGTCTTTGTAACTGTGTGTCATGGCACTTTGCACCATGCCCAAGAGGGCTAGGGGGAGGAATGGTAGGTCATTTAAAGCCATGCCTCCCTCTGCCTCTTGCTGTTCATAGATTGACCCACCTCCTGCCTCTAACACAGTGTACATTCACTGGGGCTGTTGGGCCAGATAGGAATTTTCCCCCTTTTCCACAGGTTTTTCACCTACCCTACACTGTCAAAAGGGGACTGGAGAATTGTCCTAAAGGGTAGTGTTTTAAATAGTTGGGCACTTTGCAGGGAGTGGGAGGAGAACAGAGGAGTTCAGTGAACACCTATGCCACCCTTTTGGTGAAGGATAGGCCTCTGGAACTACCCTTACATGTCATGTGACCCAGGGTGCGGAAGGAGGCTGTCCTTGGGGCTGGCGAGTGAGTTGGGCCTTTGATAGAGGCCATGCAACTTGGAGGTTTGATCTTGGCCTTCCAGTAGATGCTCAGCCAGAAGGCAACCCAGCTTCTGGGTTCTTCCTGGAACTCAGGTGTTTCACCCAGTGGAAGCTGGAGAGAGGTCTGGGGGAGACCACCTGCTCCAGCTGCACATACACAAGGTTTCTCCCCCACATTTTGCCCATCCCAGGGGATAAGACCTAAACAGATGGTAATTTAAATAAAGTGTCCCATATGTCAACCCAATGTTTTATATGTGGCATTGTTGTTTCATGGGTTGGGTATCAAAGGCCTATGAGGAATTGTTGATGGAGTTAGGTATGTTTAGCCTGGGGAAAAGACAATGAAGAAGTCATATAATAATAATAATAATAAATAATAAAATTTATTTATATCCCGCCCCTCTGCAAGCAATTGGGGTGGCTTACAACAATAAAATAGTACACAGTATAAAACAACTCAAAATCCCTTCCCACCCTTAAAACATTGTTAAATTAATACAAATTAAAATCAGTATATAATACAATTTATTAAAAACCCTTTCGAGCAAGCAGCATCAGTTTGGAGGTCCAGAAGTAACCTCCAGAGGGGGTTCCTGAGGCCGGGGTTAGCTATTCTGGAAAAGCCTGCCTGAAGAGAACCATCTTGACAGCCTTTTTAAAGCTGTCTAATGATGTCAATAGGCGGATCTCATCCGGCAAGCCGTTCCACAATTTGGGGGCGACAGCCGAGAAAGCCCTCTGGGAGGTGGTCGCCAGCCTAGGTCTTTGTGGCTGCAACAAATTCCTCCCAGAGGACCGGAGAGTGCAGGGAGGATTATAAGGGAGAAGGTGGTCCCTGAGAGAGCTTGGGCCCAAGCCATTTAGGGCTTTAAAGGTGATAACCAACACCTTGTACTGGGCCCGGAAGCTGATAGGCAGCCAGTGGAGGGACCTCAGAACCGGAGTAATGTGGTCCCTCCTAGATGTTCCACAAACTAGCCTGGCTGCCATATTTGGTACCAGCTGTAATTTCTGAACTAAGCACAAGGGTAGCCCCATGTAGAGTGCATTACAGAAATCAAGACGTGAGGTTACCAGCGCATGCACAACGGTCTCAAGATCCCTTACTTCCAGAAAAGGGCGCAGCTGGCATATCAGCCGAAGCTGATAACAAGCGCTCCTGACTGTCGCATTTACCTCATTTGTCATCAGGAGCGACGAGTCAAGGAGCACCCCTAGACTCCAAACACAGTCACTGGAGGAGAGTGTGACCCCATCCAGGACTGGAGATTGCAACCCGATTCTTGGTTTCGGGGCCGCTACCATGAGCACCTCCATCTTGTCTGGATTCAGTCTCAATCTGTTTTTCCTCATCCAGCCCATTACTGCCTGAAGACATTCATTGAGAGAAGAGATGCCGTCAGAATTTGAGACTGACGAACGAGATACGGAGAAATAGATCTGAGTGTCATCAGCGTACTGATAACACCCAGCGGCTTACCCAGCCGGATAATCTTACCAGCGGCTTCATATAGATGTTAAATAACATCGGGGACAGAATAGCACCCTGTGGTACTCCACAGGTAAGCTCCCTTTTACTGGAGCTACTGTCCCCGAGCAGCACTCTCTGGGTCCTGCCTGAGAGGAAGGACCAGAACCACTGCAAAGCAGTGCCTCTGATGCCTAACTCCCCCAGGCGATCCAGAAGAATGCTGTGATCTATCGTATCAAAAGCCACTGAGAGGTCTAGGAGCACCAACAGGGTCACACTACCCAACAGGGTCACATAACCATCTGCAAGTAAAGGGAAGTCACATAGAAGATACAGCAAGGTTGTTTTCTCCTACCCAGAGGGTTCTGAAGCTTTGAATATCAAATTTAAATGGATGGATTTAATCCAATGGATTCAACTAAATATTAAAAAGAACAGCCTGATGGTGAGAGCTGTTTGAGAATGGGCTGCCTCAAAAGTGGTGGACTTTCCTCATTGGAGGGTTTTAAAGCAGAGGATGTTTGATCATCAGATTTATTTATTTGTATTTGAATATAGATCAGGATCACAGTGAGGGAAAAAGAAAAGATCCCTTTAACCCTTCCATGCCTTAGACCTGATGCAGATCAAAGACTTATCAGATGCATAAAATACAGCATCACAATGACACCACATAACTACAAAAGGGCAAGCAGATCAGATGATGTTGCACTTTCATGATTATATTCTGCCCTAAACTCGTACTTTTAAATTGACAGCTTGATCTCCCATTTTGTTTTTGTGCTGGTATTGTCAGTGTGTGAAACCTTGGGCCATTTAACTCACGGGAATGCAAATCTGCTAAAATACATCTGGGTGAGCTCAGGACATCCAAGTAAGCTTCACTCTTTTTATGACCCTTCCTGTGTTACTTGGGACTTTTACAGTGTGTTTAGGTGCTTGGTGTAACTTTTTATGCTTTATTTCTTGTTTTGTTTTAAAATTTCCCGCATGATGATGTCTTGCAGGATTTCGAAGAAGGAAGTGAATGGGGCTTTGTTCACTTCCTCTTCATTGCTGGGGAAGCCTTCTGCTGGGAGAGAAGGTACGTCCTGGAGGGAGGGGTTTCATTTGCTGGTATAACATGGATTTTTTAATGCCAACAAAGGAACGTTTAAGGGGATAGTCTGATACAGTCCCAAGTCTCTGGCACATATTTTTGAATAAAAATATTGATAGTTATGCCTTTAAAGCAGAGGTGGAAGTAGTGTGGCACATGTAGTCACTGATTCCCCAAAGCCCCTGGCAACCCCTACCCTAATCCAAACCCCATTCTCATTTTTCTTCTCCTTTAAAGTCACAGTGATTTTCAGTCAATTTTAACCTCAAAATGGGCTAAATTGCCCTCAAATCATTAGCAAATGCAACCTCCTAGAATTTTCTAAACCTACCCAAACCCCAAAGCCAAATAATGATCAAACTGGAGATTAGAAGTGATGCAGCATTACTTCCAATGCACATGAATGCTCCAGTGCAGCCTGAGTTGGCCTGGAGTGAAATTTATCCCCTGCCCCCAAACAGTTGTCCACCATTGTTTTAACGTTTAATCCTCTGATGCCATCCCACACATGCAGAATGTTCAGTACAACACCTAATTCTTCTGTATCTAAAGATCAAGCCTACTTTTAACCTGAATAAACACTTCACCTTGTGAGGAGGAATTAACCATGTCTGAAGGAACTATTATAATGAGGGGCCATTAACAAAACACTCTTTGCAGATATATGTAGATTAACACCATACAATATGCACATTGTTTCAATGTAATGACACAAAAGGGATCCTCCCTTTCCACCTTTCCAAGAATGTCTAACAAATTATCCCTCATGCCTGGAGAGAGGTCTGAGATTATCTTGGATAGACAGGCTTTGGCACTGACAAGTGGTTTGTTGTCCAGCTCTTTGATGGACAAGTCAAGAGACTTTTGAAGGCTGTTTGTAAATGTCTTGTTAGCTTTGAGTTGCAATACAAAAAATGTATAAGTGGAACTGAGTTCTACTGAAATTCCCTCAAGTAACCTTTTAAAAAAATCAGGATGCCAATCAGTTTCATGATGAAATTGTAAGCATGATTGAACTAAAGTACTTGTCCAGAGGGACAGTGATTGAACAGAATCTAAATGGTTGTCCTAAGAACATGTTTTACTCAAGCTAAATCAAACTGAAGTCCTATCTAGTATTCCCTTCCTGCAGTGGCTAACCAGGTCTATGGGAAATCCACAAACAGGACATGAGTACAATACAGTGGGCCCTTGGTATCCTCTGGGGTTTGGTTCTAGGACCCCCTGGAAATACCAAAGTCTGTGGATGCTCAAGTCCTATTATATACAATGGAAGAGTAAAATTGCATCCCTTATATAAAATGGTTTGCTTTTGGGGGGGGGGGTTGTATTTGTTTTTTTTTGTTTTTTTTGGGGGGGGGGTATTTTCAAGCTTTACTTGGTTGAATCAATGGATAAAGAATCCATGGATATGGAGGGCCCACTGTATTACCTTCCCGCTTGTGTTCCCAAACAACTCATGTTCTTCAGAGGCATACTGAAGGAGCCAAGCAGGTAGTAGATCCCCTTCATGATTAGCAGCCTTTTCCTACATAATTGTCTGATTCCCCTTTTGAAGCCATCCTAAATTGGTGACCATCACTATATCTTGCGAAGGACAATTCCATTGTTTGATTCCACACTATATGGAATGGGTGGGGAACAATTTTATTATTTTTCTCAGGCAGTAAAATGTCTTGGATTGATGATAGCCATGAGTTTCATGGCTTCCTGGAAAACTGTTCTTGGATGAATTTTGGTCTATTCTAGCAAGCCTATTTTCATTTTCATGAGTTTCTAAGCCAATGCTACAATTCCCAGAGCACCTTTATGCAAGGCTGAATTCACACAACTCAATCTGTGGGGCTGATAGAGATCAGTGGAGTAAATGTTGGCCAGGCAATCTATACTATTTTCTTCTTGCTCTGAGTATGAGAACATACCTGGGAAAATAAAACTTCCAGTGACACCAGTCAGCATTCTATTACTTAATCAAAAGCTTGGGAAGAATCCATTTAAGGATCTGATGCAGTCTTTCATGGCTATTTGGGGTTCATAACATTTTCTGACCTGTTATGTAATCGATAGCAAAGCTACTTTCTAAAATAAAAAAGACACAATCTTAAAGATTATTTAAAATTCTACAGGAAACTGCAGGTGTTTGGAAAAAGGAGTGGAGATAAAGAACAAGCCCACAAACTCCTGCCTTCTCAGCACTTTGATATTTCAGTTCTCATGCACTTTCATGTCTTTTGAGGATTGGGTTTCCCATAGCATACAAAATGTAAAATGTAACTATAATAAGTAAGAGCTAGACCTTTAAATAAGAGAGGTGGTGGTGGCTTCTAAAAATGCCCTCCTTGTTCCACAGGAACAGCCATAGTAATTTAGGTATATTCATTTTCATTTTTACTGGAGTTTAGTAGCAGAGAGAGGAAAGCACCAGGTTCTGTAATTTAAATTTAAATGAATATGTTAGTTAAAATAGGGTTTACATAATCTTTTTTTCTAGATGTTCTACAGGATTTTTAATAACACATTATGCCCAATATGGCCATAAATTATGGGAAACCAGTAAATATTATCTGTCCATATATTTCATTTGCAAAAACATGAGCATCAATTATGTGATCAAATTTATAATAAAATTGTGTGTAATTATGTCTATGTCTCTGCCAGCGTAGCATGACCATGCAACCTTTACTCCTGAAACTTAACATGTATACTTAATATACCATGAGAGTGTGCATATATACTTAATATACCATGAGAGAGACTGTCGGGGATGCTTTGATCAAGATTTCCTGCGTGGCAGGGGGGTTGGACTGGATGGCCCTCGTGGTCTCTTCCAACTCTGCAATTCTATGATTCTATGATCTTGGAATTATTCTGTTTAAAAATTGATTAATATTAATTAATTAAAATACCAGTGGCTGATGGCTTCCATGTTAGTGGGATGGTAATTCCACTCTTAGGACTTTTTCAGATGGGGTTTAAAAAAAAATGGAGGTTGGGAGGAGGATGTTGCTGTCCTGATTCCAGTGCTCTGTTTCAGATGATGCCGTCCTCCTCTCGTCCTTTATTCGTTCTGCCTTCATCCTACTTTCATTTTGCCTCTGCCACTTTTTATTAATGGAAACTTCTGTTAATAAAAATCGGCGGAGGCAAAATGAAAGTAGGATAGAGGCATAATGAAAGAAGGATGGGAGGAGGATGGCTTCATCTGAAATGGAGCACTGGAAGCAGAACAGCACTGTCCTCCTCCCAACTTCCGCAGGTTTTTTTTACCCCGTCTGAAAAAGTGTTTAGTTTAGTCTGAACTTCAAGAAAATGCTTCAGAATGCTGAAGCTATTTAATGGAGACCTATCCAGGATGCAGAAGATATTTTGCCTAGCAAAGAAAGAGCTCATGGGATGAACAAAATGCCTTGGGCTGCATGATGTGAACCTCTCTATTTCATGCAAAGAATTTAATGTAGTCCAAATTTCTGTTTCTAACCAGAAAGCAACAGAATGTTTCTGAGTGGGCAATTAGCTTCATCAACCCTTTCATGATCCATCACATGATTTACATAATAAACAAATAATTCTGATATTATGCAAATTACCTGCCTAGACTTGGGGATCTGGATAATGGCAATCTTGAACTGAAAGGCAGGCAGGTAGGAAGGCAAGCAAACAGGCCATCCAGCCTTATGCCATTTGCATATGGGAAGGGAAGGGAAGGGAAGGGAAGGGAAGGGAAGGGAAGGGAAGGGAAGGGGAAGACTGAATGAGTGCTAGGGTGAAGAAAGGCTACAAGAAAGAAAAAGCATTCATGGGAGGTGGAAAGAAGAGAGAGCAGAGGTAAAGTGAAACAGCAGTGAAGAACAGGGAATAAGGAGATTATCAGACGAGCCTCTAAATGTGTTCTTGTCCCACTATATTTTAAAGTGTAAGTGAGAGTAGCCCCAGCATGTTTACTTCCGTGTACACTGGAGTGCGTGATCTTGGCGGTTCTTGCGAGAAGATGCAAGCGTGCTAAAACAGCTATATTAAAAAAACAAAACAGACACACAAGCACTGAACCACACTTTAAAAACTTGCCCATAAAATGGGGAGGTTTATAAAAAGAGTGTCCCTAACCTAGTTTTTGCATTCTCATCCAGAAATGTTCTGGCGGGGACTGCCCATTGACACTGTATTCACAAGAGCAGAATGGTGCGTGGTTTCAGATGCTTGCAATTCAACAACAAAAAATCCATGGCAGATCAATTGATGGCTTTGGATCATCAATAAAAAAGAATGCCTTATTAACAACTACATAACGCCTTAGCACAGCATCATGCAATATGGGTGCCCTTTTCATGTTCTTTTGGCATCATTATCATGCCATATTTGCCATATCTGATAATCTCGTAAGGGGCTTTTAAATCAGTCAAAGTTGGTACAGATTGAAGTATTGGGCTGAAGGAAGGAAAAGACCAAAAGAAAATTTGGGGGGGGGGGTGGTGCGGGAGAATAGACTAGATATAGCAGAGGATTGAGAGTGGACTGTGGTTTTGAGCCCAGGTGAAGTTAGGTAAATTATAAGTGAGAGAACAGTTAACATTTCTGGGAAGGATTAGACTAACAATGGATTCAAATATGCAGGAAGCAAATTGTGAGTTGTATTCTAATGGAAAGGACAGCACAGATGGATTGAATTCCCCTCCTTCTGAAAACCTGAGTGTATCCACCAGAACTTTTCCAGGGGCTGTGGAACCTTCTGGAGAAGATCTGAAGAGTATACAAGAAGCTGCATAGTGAAGGAGAAAAAGCAAGATTCCTATTGCACCAGAAGATTTCTTTGGTAACACTGAATTTAGCCAAATACCACCTCCATCGATCTAGATACATACATTCACAGGATTATGAACATTTAAAAAGAAAAGTCTTAACCTCTGTGCATGCTCAACTAAAAGCCTTCTTTCTGTTGTGCTAGCTAAGAGATGTGTTTGCATTTGAGGACACAAGTAGATGTTGGAGAAAAACATGAGCAGTCTCCTGTTTACAGTACCACACTCATATTGCTTGCTCCCCCCACTCCAAAAATTATACTCAGTAAGTAAAATGATGCCACCTTGCTTGAAGTTTTCCTCCCTTTACTTCCTTTCATTGCTATGGCATCACATGATTTTTTTCTTATAAGATGTTAAGATGGAGAGAGAGAGAAAAGGAAACAGCAGTCATAGGTCTGTTTTGCATATCTCTTATCTCTTATGCATAAGAGTTACATATCTCTTATGATATCTGCTTCTGTCCTGTCAGGGCTCTAGCATGTGCATCTCTTAAGTGTTTGAATGAATTCTTAACTCTGGTATCACAATTTTCTAGAAAGCTTTGGAAGAAAAAGAGTGCAGCAGTTGGATGTTCACTTGGGCTTGAAAGAGCATGACTTAATCATGGCAACTTTATATTTTTCAATAGGTACTTCAGAGCAGGGGAAAAAAGCCCAACTCATTAATCAGATACCTGTAGGTACCAAATGTATGAAGGAGCCATCCTGAATGTAGGGCCTATGCCTCTCTAAGGACATTATCAGACTATAACTTTAAACCATTCATTTGCTAGCATAAGAAAATCAATTTTTATGCCAATAAAAGAACACTCCCCCTGCACTTACCTCCAATCCTGGAAAAGGCAGCACTGGCAATGAAAGAGGAAATATTGCAAGCCTTCATCGTGCGGGAAATTCAAACAAACAAACATAAATAACACAAAAAAGTATTTAAAAGCACACAAAAACAAACTTTAAAACTTACAGGTAACCCAGGGAGGCAGCAGAAGGAAGAGGAAGGAGCCAGTGGACTCCCCATAATTATATTATTCTCCTCAACACAGTTATAACTCTATGGATGTGCATGCTTGAAGATGACTGTGGTTTCTGTGTATTGTGGGTAGGAAGTCAACATTACTGTTCCCACTTAACGACAAAAATCTCAAACTTAAATATTCCTTTTCCTTTTCCTTTAAAAATGCTGCTTTCTTCTTAGGAACAGAGGGTTGATTTGTGTTGTGAAGTACTTTACAATAGAAGGAATGTTCCCAGTTTAGCTACAATGCACTTGAATATAAAGTCACAAATTCATATTAGTCACTAAAATTGTTCCTAGTATTTCTAGTCCCTTGGCCCCCATATCTTTGCATATATCCATTTGTTATAATATATGGCTATGGAATAAATAAAAAAAAAGGATTGCAAGAAAAATATTGTAAACTACAAACATATCCACAGTCTTCCACATATCCACAGTGAATGCCATTCAGTGCAGAGCGACTGTAGGCATTTACATCTTTAGCAACAGCAGCGTCAGCATTTCCACAAACAATTAATTTAATTTTAATAGTTTGGGAAAATTAGAACATTGTTATGCATGGCATGAAGCTTCCATGAGAATTTTCAAGTTTTTCCCAAGCCTAGTTCAAATATAATTTGCATATTGATGAAGTTCTACATGAAAGGAGAGATAGGATGTGACTCTCTCCACCTTCAATCCATCAATCCCATACACATTTTCCAAAATAATTCTACAAGTAATAATATGTACTGGATGACAAGTGCATCCCTTTAAGAAACTGATGAATGTGTCTTTCATTACAAAGAGTATTACCTACATTTCTTGCTGTTAGCTTTAAAATGGTCACCTTTCTTATGGACAGAAGGCATTCCTTGTTTGCTTATTCATTCCTAGATTGATCAAATGAGCCAGATTTTAGTATGAAACTCTAGCAGTGCTAGATATACACACAAGCTAAATAAGTCACAGTTTAGGACAAGGGTAACAATCATGTGGCCCTCCAGATGATGTTGGAATTTAAGTCCCAACTGCCCTAGCAAACATAGTCAGTGGTGAGGAGCTGAGTCCAACAACATCTGGATGCACACAAGATTCCCACCCTTAGTTTAGGGCAGTGATGGGTAACCTTTTGAGCTTGGTGTGTCAAACTTCACCAAAAAACTGAACATAACTAGGGTGGTGTGTCACTTTGAGGAAAAAACATTATCTCTGCTGGCGGAACTGAGGGCAAAGATCCTGGCTTAACTGGAAGTCCCAGAACTAGACGCTCTGTGCTGGACTTCTGTTGTTTTGGCCTACAGACCTCTGGCACAGAGTGTCTAATAGGGGAAGATGAAACATTTCCGACTACAGTCGTCCCTCCACACTTGGTTTCACATTCGCAGTTCTGCATATTCGCAGATTCCTGCTTTGGAGAAGGGGGAGGGGGAGAAAAGTGGGACTGGGGCTTCGAAGCCACTTTAGGGAGGATGGTGAGGTTGCAGGCAGGGGGGAGGAGGCCTATGCCTGTGTGTCATCAGCAATGGCTATGCGTGTCAGTGCTGACACGTGCGTCATAGGTTCGCCATCACTGGTTTAGGGTCACAAATTGTTAAATGTGAAGTTCTTAATAATACATCAGGGCTTCTTAAATTTGATATCACTTAGGCCTGCAACATATCTTAATAAAGTCATGAACCAAAGGATAGGGTAGATGGTGTGTCTGTGAATGTAGCCTCTGGCCTATACGACAGCCATATAGTGAGCAGAACCACCAGGAAAATCTTCACACAATTCCCCACCACCATATTTTTAGTCAAAGGTTACACTGGAATGAAATACTTCCAGACATTACAGGAAGTCTATATACCGTGGTGCTTTGGGGCTTACCATTTCAAAAATGTTGTAGTCAATGTCATAAAAGCTTTGAGTGTGGAGAACTCTTACAAAAGCCCCCATGGAGTAGCTGCCAACCCTTGCACTTTTGATTATGGTTCTATTACATACTGATTTTTTTCTGAAAAATTTTTTCTTTGTAGTAATAAGGAAATAGCATAAAGCTGAAAAAACTCCTGGAAAAAATCATTTAAAAACAAGTAACTTCTATAAGTAACCAAGAATCATTATTATTTACTAGGGATAAAAATAATATTCATAAATATTCAATTTCTAGATGAAAAATGGGGAATAAATCTTCACAGGTCAGGATTTATTCAGTGCAACACAGACATACACACAATTTGTTTTTGCACAGAAAACAATATTTTCCACACAGAAACTTTTTTTAATGCACAGAAAGCAAGATTGCTGTGCAGAAAACTTGGTTCTCTGTGAAGATACTAACATTTCTGTACAGAAAATGCTGTTTTCTGAGCAAAAATCCCACATGCCAAAATCCCCAAATCTTAGAGAAAAAAATCCAAAATTACAAATAGTTCTCAAAAACTACGCTACCCTTGAGGAATGTTTCACAGCAGAGAGAAGCCTCTGTTCTTGACTAGGGAAAAGAAGTGAGAGCTCTTGGAACAGAGGGCCTCATTTGTCAGTTGGTACCTTTTGATACTACTGATGCATTCACTCAGAGCCCCTCCATTCCCTTTAGGAGATGACAGGGTGGGCGGGGGATCAAGGAAGTTGTATGAAATTGCACACAATTTGACCAACCATCTATCAGATTCCTTTTGTGCCATTGCTCACTATTGGCTCTGGATGTTGTGAGACCCATATGGTCATGGCTTCCTTTTTAAAGGAATAGTATTCTCAACATTTTAATCTACTGTTATGGACTTCCTCTGTTCCCCCTCTCCCACTGAGTAAGGAAAAGTAGGGATGGCTAAGGAACAAAGTGAATGCTATCCACTGGATGGAAATAAATGTTATGTAGTGCCAGTGTTGGGAATTGCCACGGAATGCTCTAGGACAACAGAAACACCATCTAGTTATTTTAAAATCCCCAAGAACTACAACAAATACAGCAACCACAAGCAATACATCTTCTGTTTCTAGGTGTCCCAAAATTGTTAAATTATTTGCTATTACTCATGAGAACAGAATTTACAGCAATTTGCATCCCTAATATCCCTACTATCTGCACCATTAAAATACATTTGGGGGCTGGTTCCATGACAGGAAAAAGTTTGCGAGATTCCGGATTACCTTTCTTTTGCATCAGGAGCGCATAAATAACACGAATTCTGGCTTATTCTGAAGATGCAGCCAGTTTCGGTTTTCCTTAGTTTACGCAGGCAAAGGTGGCGGGGGGGATCGCCTCCAGATGATTAAAGCCAGGCAGGAGGTGGGGAGGGAGCAAGGAGGGGGTCATGGAGACCATAAATAATGAGAGGAAAGAAAAGCACAAACAACCAAAAGATCGAAAGAGCGATCTGTCAACTTCCCCGTTTTCCCCTCCCCCAAAAGGCTTCTATAAAGAAAGGAGTGAACGAAAGCACGAACAACCAAAATTATGGTGGAGCGATCTCCTTCCCTTCCCTTCCCTTCCCTTCATGCACACACACACAAACACACAGCACACAACCAGGGGCTAGCACCATTCCTGAACATCTTTCCTGCCTCCGAAGCCTTGAATAAGGCAAGTGAAGGGAAGGACAAACAAACAAAAGGACAAACATGTGATCGGCTGTTTCCCCACACACACGAATGCACACACATACACACACACACCCCAGAGAAGCAGGGGCTCGTCCTGATCATCTTCCCAACCCCCAAAGCCTTCCTTTGAAACAGACAGGAAGGGCTCAGAGCTGATTTTCCAAAGTGGGGTGCAAGCAGAAGAAGGGTGAATTTCTTCTCTCCAACCCCTCAGTCAATTCGGATAAAGCACAATCGTCACTCCAACCAATCAGGATTCAGCTCTGCTCACAGTAATTCGAAAAGGTCAATGACAGTTTACACGATGGTTAGTTCCCATGACCAATTATGCCATTTTCCCGAACTTAATCAAAAAAGTCTGGAAAACTAGCGAAAGCTGATACTGTGCGACTTATGGGTTTTTTGCACCCCCTCCTTCTGAAAAGGGCGCTGTTGCTTTGAAATGTGTGGGAAATATCAGGCTTCTTGTCGCATTCTTTGAGGATTTATTTTGCTATGTAAACGACCCCCAGGTCTTATTCAAAACATTTTGTCTGCCTGAACTGGGGCTGCATCCTCCATTCACTTCCATGTTGATGGAAATCTCCACAAGCATCTCTGAGACTCCAAAGATATTCCTAAACTGATGTGGTATGAATCCCGTGGGAGGTACAGCAGAGTTTGTTTGAGGGTGATAGTGTTTACAAGGGCAGGAAAAAAGCCCACTGTTGAATACTAAAAAGGAGAATTTTTGATAGGCAAATGGAGTACTGAATGATCATTCTGGGTAGGCCAAAAAGGAAAAAAAAGACTTCATAGATGACTGCTTGCTTTTAAGAAGAGAAGCTGAGCATTTCATTATAGATTACAAGTAATTGACAGTAACAAACTCATACAACAATGTAGAACAGGATGACTGTCAAACCTATACATTTAATGTCTAAGTGAAGGGCAAAACCTGTAGATAAGGAAAGAACAATGCCAGATGGGGGAAGTTAGAAAAAGCTTACCCAACAGAGTCATCAATATTTAGAATAAGCTGCTACATGCAAGGATAGAGACAAGCAACTTGATGAGCTCTTCATCTATGAAAGTAAAAATATCAGTTGGAACAAATAATGTTGCAGCTATTGTAACTGAAGGTACACCTGCTCTGTGTCTTTGAAGTACACATCCAAAGTGACCCTTCGCATGTTCTATCTACAGCATCTGTGTAAGAATAGAGCAAGGTGTTTAGTGTGGTTATAAAAAGCTACGCTTGCCCATATGGTGGATGTACCTTCCAAGTGACAGCACATCACAAAGTGAAGAGCTGAGGTTATCAAGGCCTTGGTATACAATCAAAGCCCCCTTTCATTACCACCTCTTGCATTAGAACCTGTACTTGGGCTGACCTCAAGCCTCCAGGATGACAAATGGACACACAGGCTAGCTAAAACTTATAAGACAGTTCCATGCTCATTAAATGTGACTGAGGTACTATAGCGACTAAAATGACTGAGGTAATATAGTGACTAAATTACTGACATATATTCACTAGCCATTCTCTCTTATCTCCCAATACAGAGAAAAGTTTAGCATATTCATGCAAATGGCTGTGAAGGGAGTTCTGCAGTTCAATTCCCTCAGGGGATTGACAATTCAGTCTATTTCTGGTGGAGCTTGGGAAAGTTACATTTTAGGGCTACAGCTCCCAGAATCCCCTGCGTAGCATGACTACTGGTGGCTTTGGGACTTATAGTCCAACAAAGTAACTTTCACAAGCTGGGAATTGGGTTCACTAATAAATCTTTCATCCCATTTCAGCATAAATATATGTTTTTAAAAAGAACAATTGGCATGAAAATGTCTATTTAAATAGAATTACAAATAGAATTATAGTTTTATAATTGATTATTTCCCTAAAGTTGGTTATGAAAATTAGTGATTTACATGAAGCAATAGTCCCCTGAGATATGACCTCTGAACCTAATCCTGTTACCTCATTTTTGTTAAGTGATCAATATATCATTTTTTAAAAAAATATATAACTCTGGTAACAGGTGGTTCTATTTATAAATAGAAGAAATATAACAAAAGCTGGTTCACTTCACACTTCCAGCTACCCCCATGCAAAAAGCACCTCCAAGGGAGATAGCTGAGGATTCTGTTCACCCACACCATCCACTGAGTCTTTTATCCTTTTATCATGAAGCCGAGATCGAACATATCAGGTTAGGGACTAGACTAGATTGGCAGCAATAGTCACACCTTTATGCAGTACATATAGGGTTGCTCAATCCTAAATATAGACTGGACTGACTATGTGATTAATGTTGCTGTCCTTGAGCAAGCAGAGATCACCAGCATTGAGGCCATGATATTGAGAACACAGCTGCACTGGGCAGGGCACGTTTCTAGGATGGAGGACCACCACCTCCCAAAAATAGTACTCTACAGTGAACTCGCTATGGTCAGCGTAAGAGGGGTGCTCCAAAAAAGCAATAGAAGGACTCCCTGAAATAACATCTCAGGCTCGGCCAAATTGATCACCAACAATGGTCCGCCCTGGCCTCACATCGGGAGGCATGGAGATGCACTATCCACAATGCTGCAGCCTTATTTGAGAACTCATGCTGAATAAGTCTTGAAGAGAAACGACAATGCAGAAAGAATCACAACCCAGAAACATCACCCAAGGTGACCTGCTGTGCTTTCTGCAACCGGACTTGTTTATCTCGGATTGGCCTTTTCAGCCATCAGCGCGCTTGCAGAAAGTGTGGGATGAGTCCTTCCTGAATCTTCGTTTGCGAAGAAAAGCCAGAGAGATAGGGTTGCCAGGTGTCTCTTATTCTAAGGGATGTTCATTATTTAAGGGCTGAAAAGTTTCTCCCTTTCCATGTGTGTGTCTACACACACACACATGTTTACAGTATGTTAGTTGTGCATTCGTTCTCCTTAAGCTGTTTTTAAAGAGAGCTTGGGAGAGTTAAACTGGGAATCTTGGGGAAATCACTTTCCAGCATGGGAATTATGGCAGCTATAGTCCTAAACTTATATTTTCCAGGCTCTGCTTTTACAGATATATTCTGGAAACAGAGAAATTCAATAAAATGATGTAAATATGTGATTGATTGCAAGTCTGCCCAGGTCATATATGAAGTAGGTGACTGGTTTTGCGGACCCAGACCATACAGCCCATCCTCCCCCCTGAATAAGACTCACACACACAGATCTTGTAGGTAAATTGTATTGATTACGTCTTCAGAAAACATGGTTAAATACAGGTTAGTAAAGACAGATTATATATTGGCAATAAATGGCCGCAAATTGCAAGCTAAAATGGCTGGCGGCAATGTATGGGTCGTGATCACCTCTTTGACCACACCCATGTGGGTCAACGGCTATAGTTGGTCAATCCTGACTCCCATGGAGGAGAGAACCCCTGGCCGGGCTGTCTGCCCAACTCTCTCTCCTCCCCTGTAAACAAAGAGCTGTTAACAACTAGAGGAGGGGTCTCCCTTGAACTTCAACTTGTGCTTGAACTTGTGCTTGACAGAGACCCCTTAACCTCATCACCTTATCATGACCCATAACATTCGCCACCAAGGTGTTCCCCATTGGACCACCTTCCACTAACCATCAACCACATCAACAGGTAGGCCTACTGGCTGGTTGAGGCCCCAGGCTGTGAAAGTAGTGCCCTCCCCAGTCGTATATATGCTGCATAGGCCCCGGACCGCCAGCGCCCCAATCTCATGATGGATTCTGCTGACAGGCCCGCTTGCGGTGCCATCATGGCCACACCTATCCAGAAGGAATGTCTGCCAAATTTGTCTGCCAGCAGCCCCATCTGCCTCAAAGCCATCCTCAGCACACTCACAAACTGAAACATGGTGAGCAGGATCCCATCTTGATGCCGGAAGAGGGGGCCCTGCAAGGCACCTCATGCAGGCCAGTGGGCATGGGGAGGAGCCCTCCACCTTCCTCAAATGCAGGGTGGTCCTGAGACTGCGCTGGTCTACCTTTGAATGCCTTATGCACAGTGTCAAATCTTTGTCAGTGATGGTCACGTCTCGCATCTGCAGAACCCTACCAGTCCTGCCAGCCTCCCATACCCACAGAGCCCCAAAGAAATTGCTAGTGTACGTTGTGCTGAAGAGCAGGGCCTCATAGCTGGAATGGCATATCGACGGCAGCAGGTCCACAACTGCGCCAGCATTCTATATGACACCGGCCGCCTCAAGTCTGCCACCCTTGCCACGCCCTGCGTTGATGGTGCCAATGAGTCTTTCATGGTCTGTTCCCATGGTTCCAGAGGTCTGCTGAGAATGGGGCTGCCTCCACATTGGTGTCCGGAGCCAACGAGCGGAACCGGTCGTCCTAAAAATGAGACAAGGCATCCGTGATCTCGTTATCCATGCCTCGGATGTGCTGTGCATGGAAACTTATGTTGGACTCCAGACAGATTAGCACAAACCTGCACACCAATCTCATGACCATCTCAGACCTGGAGGACTGCCTGTTGATGATCCTAACCACAGCCTGATTGTCACACCAAAAGCATATCTTCTTGTCCCTGAACTCCCCCTCCCATAGCGTGATGGCTACCAAGATGGGAAAAAATTCCAGGAATGTGAGGTCCCTTGAAAGCCCAGTGACCACCCACTGAAGAGGCCACAGCTGTGCACACCAGTGGCTGTTGTAATATACTATGAAACCAAGGCTGCCTGCTGCATCGGAGTGCACCTGCAGGTCACCCTCCCAGCTCCAGTCGCCCCTACCACATGGTGACCCCATTGTAATGCTCCAGGAAAGTAAGCCATACCATCATTTCCTCCTTGACCCCTTTTGTCAGATGGATGTGGTGATGCTGCACCCTGAACTCCCCCAGTGAGGCGCATAATGTGTGTGCAGAAGGTCCTCCCAGGGGAAACCACCTGCATGCTAAGTTCAGATTCCCCAGCAGTGTCTGCATTTCTTTCAGCATGGCCTTCTCCTTCCCCAGGAGGCCTGCCAGCATTGCCCTCAGGCCAGCAATCTTGTCGTCTGGCAATCTCGATATCCCTTCCACCGAATCTAGCTGTATACCCAGATATACCAGGGATGTCGCCGGGCCCACCGTCTTATATGTGATTGACTGAAAGTCTGCCCAGGTCATATATAAAGTAGGTGACTGATTTTCTTTCAATATTAGGGTTGGGATTGATGTGCTTTATGTCTTCACATTGCCCAGACCTCTTTACTCCTCACTCCTCACTGTGAGACTAAAATGTTCCAGCTGAGGTAAAAGTGCCTGAGGAGACACATTGTGAGAAAGAATAGTGTGAGAGGATCAGTTCCCCTCATCTTCATGGATGTTAAATCAGATTCTCACTTTCACTATCTGTGAATGAAGCCAGTGTGATTAAACAAACATACTATCATCTTCTTTAGTCTGGCCCTTAATCTGCCTAATCCACACTACTGAAATAATCCAGTTTGAAACTGGATTATTTGCCATGGCTCCTCCCTATTGAATTCTGGTATTTGTAGTTTGACAAGGTCTTTAGCCTTCTCTGCCAAAGAGTGCTGGTGTCTCACCAAACTACAAATCCCATGATTCCATAGGAAGGAGCCATGGCAAATATTCCAGTTTCAAACTGGATTATTTGTGTAATGTGGATGCACCCTTGTACAGGCTCTGACATTAACACCTCAAGGTGCTTAATTTAATATAACATCACTCCTACGCAGGGTGATGGGGAATCAGCCATGTTCCTTTCCATTTTAGAGAAGTGGCACAATTCCATTTAAATTTCAGCAGTGCTAAAATTTGCAAGTACCAAAGTCAAGTGATTGAGTCAGAATTTATTTATTTCTGCTCATGCTGTTTTCTTAACAGCTTTCCCTTGAGTATTCTGTCACCATTAAAAGTTATTATTGCTTGGTAACCTCTCACATCAGCTTTTCAGTTCCTTGAAAATGGAAAGAAATTTCTCTTCCTGCAATAGAAAAACAACTATGAGGTTTGGGTTTCCTTTGAACAACAATAGCAAAAGGTGAGAAAGAAGCTGCATACATTACTAATAAGAACAACCATATTTTGCATTTAGTTGCACTGAAGTGTTAATCATCCTTTTCTCTTAACACATCAAATTTTTAGCACATATTTCTAATGTATCTTTCTTAGTAGTAGAGAAGCTTAGAATTATACCACATTCTCCTAACAGAATTATAGGGTGATCTTTTGATGTGTTCTAAAAAGAACTCTCCATTCTTTTGTTGTTAAAGTAATTCTTGAAAAATATTTAATTTGACAATTTGCTCTCCTTTTCATCAGAATAAACAGATATGTGTTCCGCTTTTCATATTTTGGCTTCTCTCCCCCCCCAAACAATCTACAAGATTATTGTCAAGAAAATTATTTTTAGAAGAGATTCTGTAACAACATGAATTGGGTATTAATGGATTAACATATTTAGGTATAACACCACTAGTTATACCTAAATACATAGCATTTTATAGAATAAAATGCATAGCGTTTTACAGAATATTTTACATAGGCTGTTCCCTGCTGGATAACATTTCAGATAGGAATGAAGATTTTGGCCACATAACTGGTATATTAGCTACATCTCCACCCCGTCCCCTGCCCCGGAGAAGTCAGACCTGGCTTAACTCATTTATGCCCTACTCACTTCCATATTAGAGTACTGTAACATGACATACTGGGTAAAGGTGATGTTGAAATCAGTTGACAAGCTTCAGTTACTTCAAAGTGTGGTTGTGGAGAAACGTATGGGGATGTTAGCTGGGGCACATAGATCACATTTGACTCCTGTTTTGTTCTGTATTCAGCATTTTTAAAAGGATCAATTCAAGGTGCAGATTTTGATCTTTAAAGCTCTCAGTGGTCTCAGATAGGCTGTCCCAAGCTTATATCCATAGATACTTTGGCCTGTAACTTCCACCATCATTAGCCATCAATGTCTGATTATAATGAGAACTGGCGGCCAACAACATCTGTGGAACCAAGGTGCAAATTGCTTCATTTTGTGTCAGTCTGCCTAAATATTGAGGTTGTCATCAAAGGCCCTTCATTGGCTTCCTCCACTATCAGAGGTAAGCACAAGATACCTACTTTTTTTCCCCCTGTGATATGAAGACTAATATTCCCCAGCAAGTCACAGTCTCTTAGCTTGGCATATCACAAAGCACTGTTGTGAGGATAAAGTAAAACTATCTTATGTACACCATCCTGAGCATCTTGGAGAAAGAATGGGTACCATGTTAAAGAATAAATAAACTACCTATGCTCACAAAGGCTTATCATTTAAAAAAAATAATGAAAAAAGAATGAAAATAACATATTTGATCTAAATTCAATTGTTAGTTTCAGCTAGATTAGAATCAATAGGATTTATATGTGTTGACTTAAATTACCATTCAGCAGTTGATTCAATGAATCTACTGCAGTGGTGATAGCAACTGGAATTAGGCCTTGAAATTGTTTAGGAAAGGGTAGGCAGACTGCTGTCCATGTGCTGCCTCCATCCAGGCTGAACTGGAATTCAAACCCTGGTTCCATAGAGTCCAACATTCAGACCCTGGTCTCCTAGAGTCCACCCCATTGGTTCAACACTCAAACTATTACACCACACTTGCTCTCACAAGACCCTGCATTTCTTAAAAGAAAACGGGGGTTTGAAAATCAACCACAAATGATCCACAGTTATGAGGCCATGTAAAAGGAAAAAAAATACTTCCTCAATAATGAGCATTGGGCAAAAACACAAAAAAGAAGTGACTTTCACTTCATTTTCCCACCACTCGTTGGCTAGGGGGAGGGGACATGGCCCACCAAGGAAGTGTGAGGACAAAAACTGGCCCCACACTGTCCACAGCTGACCACACCTGATTTAGGATAGGACTGAATTTGTCCCCATGCATTTCACATTGTGATCAAGGTAAGCATGCCCTCTCTGTGTGACTCAGTGTATGGATTTGTTTTGCTTTACTCTTTATCATTCTGAAGAAAATTTCTGTCCCTCACACTGCCTTCTTACTCTATCCCTCTCTTTTGGCTCTATTCCCTTCACATAACATCTCCCCCCTCCAATTCAAATTCAAGGCTCTAACTTTTTGTCCTAATAATAGACTAAGCCCCATGAAATCCTCAGAATGTCTTTCCCTTCTAGTTTTTATTTGATTTCATTGTTTTTTAAATTATCTATCCATTTTATAGTCTAGTTTAATGTTGTAATACAGTGCATTTCAGTCACTTTAATTGAAGTTTTAGTACCTTTTATTTCATAGAATCATAGAGTTGGAAGAGACCATGAGGGCCATCCAGACCAAACCCCTGCCTTGCAGGCATACACATTCAAAACACTCCTGACAGATGGCACAGTGTATTTGGTTCACAGAAAAGTTAAAGATCCACTGACCATGGATTAGAAAAGAAATCCAACTTTGAGAAAGTGCACATTTGAGTGTGGAAGTTTTCTCCAAAAATTTAATCACAGGTATAATGCTGGGGATTGAACCTGGGACCTTCAACATGCAAAACATTTTTTTCTACCACTGAGGGTACTATACAGCTTTCAGCATGGAGGAGAAGATTTTGGTGTCCACATGGCTAGACAGTAAAAAGCAGGACAGTGGACTGTATTCTTCCTCATCTTCCTCACCAGCAACCAGAAATGTAAGCACAAGGAAACATTTGATGTTAAGCAAATGCACTGCCACTAAAAATGACACTTCCTATCCTCCCTCATTTCCCCAGATCTGACTGGGGCAACAGGGTGCTATAGGGGGAGCAGGGACCTATTTTCTCAGTAGTGTCTGTTCTCTTGGATGCTAGAAAGAGATGGCTCCAATCCTGAGTAGATTTTACTATCTATTTGTTGATAACGGCAGTCAAGTTGATTTTGACTTATGGTGATCCACGAATGAGAGACCTCCAAGACACCCTATCATCAACAGCTTTGCTCAGGTCTTTCGGACTTAGGGATGTGGCTTCCTTGGTTGAGTCTATCCATCTGGAATGTGGTCTTCCACTTTTTCTTCTGCTTTCTACCTTGCAAATCACTATTACCTTGCCAACCACCTTACTAAGCACTATTGTCTTTTCTAGTTAGTCACACCTGCTCATGATATGGCCAAAATAAGACAGCTTCTCCTTTAAAGTTATGTAAAACTTCTGTGGCCACTACCGTATTTTTGTTTTCTTAATGTTAAACTGTAAACCTGCCTTCGTACTTTCTTCTTTGACTTTCTTCAGTAATTGTTCCAAGTCTTTGCTATTTTCTGCCTGTAGTATGATGTCATTTATATGTCTTAAATTGATGATGTTTCTTTTTCCAATTTTCACACTTCCTTTTTCCGAGTCTAATCCCGCTTTATGTACAATATGTTCAGCATACTATACTTTCTTTATATCCTTCTTCTGAATAATTCTACCCCCTTGTGTCAAGTTTAAAGCACAGTCTAAATGTAAAATGTGTTGTACCTTAATCTAAGAACCAGTGCCACAGAAAATGAGTCATGATTCAGAAATCATTTTGCCATGATAGAAAACCTGGCTTTGATACCAGTATCTTCAAATTATCCTTGTGAAATACTTGGAGTCTCCCTTAATGTTCTTAGAATTAAAGGAAGGAGTACAAAACAGATACAACATCAAGGAGGCTACAGAATTCTAAGAGGAAACCTTTTATAGCTCAGATTCATGGATTGACATTTAGTATGGGAAAATGGCAGACATTGTATAAAAATTCTCAACCATGATTCAAGTGGGACTTTTTGAAAAGAATTTGCACACAAACAGGAGAGGAAATAATTCAAAGAGTCTCTTAAGAGTCTGGTCTGCTTCCAGAATTCATCACCAGGGACATTGGAGAACATAGTTCTACTGCTAAACAATTTTTCAAAGAACACATTGGGGGGGGCACTCCCCTTTGGGTGATAGAAATTTCAGAGATGGGCTTTTAATTGAAGTACCATTTACTCTCATTCTCTCTCTCTCTCTCTCTGTATACTCCTTATTGTTTACAAACATGCACACTGAATGTGGGAGATCAAGGAAGGAGCAGCTCAGGCTGATAGTATTAGTTTTTAAAGCAGTGTCAGTTCTGCAAAAGCTGTTAGGAAACTGATTGGTGTTATGACAGCTCCTGAAACACATCCAGTTTGTTCTTTCTATTCTGCTGGCTAAATTACAGCCTCCACTATGGAGGCCCATGTGTTATGAATTCTGGGTTTAACTCCTGATCAAGAATATGAGTGTATTCACAGTCAGTGTCGGGGAAAAATTTTTTTTTTTAACTTCCATTGCAAAAATTGCTGGCTAATGTGGATTTTGGAAGCTGTAGTCCCAAAAATAACTCTTTTAAGCAAGATACCACCAGCCATAAAAATCAATCAAACCAACATCTCCTGCTAACACATAATATGAAAATTTTAACTAAGAGAGGGGGGGAACCCAATAAACACATGTGAATTTATTCTGGAAATTGGAGCTGGCTCTTCCATTACACAAAGTGAAGCTGTTGTTTCCGACGTTGCTAGATGATGGCAGCAAGGTGCTAGAGGAGAGACTTGGATATGATTAGCAGCCTGCCCTGCATCCCCCAAGTTGATCTGCAGCCCTCTGGTATACTAAAATACTGATCATTGAATCTTTGAAGGGTGCCTTCTTGTTCTTCCTATCAAGCAGTAAAATGTCTTACACTAACCCTACAGGAATTAGCAAAAAAGTAACTTTTGAGTGTGTGTTCGAGAGAATAGCTGCGTGAATACATGGCTGCTCATGAAAAGTTCTTCTACTTTTCTTGCTGGATATTGGGTCTCTAGAAATATTTGTATGATCATGCAGAATATTAGAAGCCCAAGGTAATCCATATTTGAATTTCTGGCATGTATACTATGTGTGTAAAGAATATCCACAGCTTTTCTCATCCTTGACAAGAATGGGTCTCTTCATATACTTCATTATATAGAGATAGCCCATAGGAAAAAAATATCACATGCCATGAAATTTTTCATCCAAGAATGAGGGGAAAAAAAAAACGAACCACTTTTTCCAATGCTTTTGGTGCTAAAAACAGTATTTTGTATGAAATACATTTTAGTGCAAAATTCAACATTTTCCTACAAAAGCGTATTTTTACACAAAATACAATGGCTCAAAAACTCTCTGCGAAATTTTCACAGCAATCTCCTCCAAATAGAATATGAATAATCATTGAAAAATACACAAACACTCAGTATCTCACCCAGTGGGAACAAAACATCCAAAATGTTCCATTCTCACATGTGAAAAAGAAATAATGGAAGGTTTTCTTCTCTTATGTATATATGAAGAAGTCAAAATAGAGGCATTCTGATTGTAATGCCCCTGTCTCTACCTAACTCAAAAAAAGAACTTAATGGAGTAATCCACAAATACATTATTGAAGATCAGGTTCAGTGCAGTAGCATAATTTTTGCCAGAACTGAAGCTACAGCGTAGGTTTCAGGTTTAATAATATCTAATTTCCCCTTCTTGAGGCTTTCCATGTATTCTTCCCCACACAGCACCAAGCAGTACCAAATATCTGGAAGATCTTGGTTCCTACGGAGCTGTAATCTGCTCCTGCTCACTCCTTCCAACACACAAACCTCATTTCAACATGACTACAGAACAGCTAAGCAAACCATCAAACATGTCAGGAAAGCTTAATGTGTATTTTTCCCTGGCTTTATCTAGACTGGGGGTAAAATCCAGATGAAATTTGGACTACTTTGGCCCAGAGCTGCAGTACATAAAATTTGGATTATTCTGGCCCAGATTTAAGCACCACACCTTACCAAGCCAAAGCCCGAATCTTCATTGATCATCAGGGGCTTGTCCACACAAACATTCATTTCCTACTTCCAGGTCAGAAGGAGCTGTCAGTCCCACCATCACAAGGCTAGCTAATCGTTCTGACTTCATAGAGAATGACTAGTGACAGGACTCTGCTTTCATGGAACAAACTCCCTCTCTCTGAGGTGAGAATGGGCTGTGATGGTGGGGGCTGGCTGCTCTTTTTTGTTCTCAGAGTGGAGAAATGTGCATCAGAAAAGCAGAGCCCCAGTGCTAGTTGCTCTCTCTGAGTGAGGTGGGACTAAAAAAGGCTGTTGCTGTAGTGGTGGTAGTGGTGTTTGTGATATTTCTAGAGAAGTAACAGTGTGGAGCCACAGGAATTTTTATACCTAGAGTATCATAGAATCATAGTGTTGGAAGTGATCACAAGGACCATCCAATCCAAGCCTCTGCCATGCAAGAATACACAATCAAATCATTCCCAACAGATGGCCATCCAGCCTCTGTTTAAAAACCTCCAAAGAAGGAGACTCCACCACACCACGAGGCAGTGTATTCCACTTCTGAACAGCTCTTACTGTCAGGAAGTTCTTCCTAATGTTTAGGTAGAATCTCTTTCCCTGAAGTTTGAACCCATTGCTTCGTGTCCTAGTCCCTGGAGCAGCAGAAAACAAGCTTGCTCCATCCTCAGTATGACATCCTTCAAATATTTAAACATGGCTATGTCACCTCTCAACCTTCTCTGCTCCAGACTAAACATGCCCAGCTCCCTAAGCTGCTCCTCATAGGATGTGGCTTCCAGACCTCCCACCATACTGGTCACCCTCCTCTGAACACGTTCCAGCTTCTCAATAGCTTTCCTGAATTGTGGTGCCCAGAACTGGACACAGTATTCCCGGTGAGTTCTGATCAAAGCAGAATAGAGTGGCACTATTATTTCCCTTGATCTAGACATTATACTCCTATTAATGCAGCAAGAGTTGCATTGGCTTTTTTAGCTGCTGCATCACACTGCTGACTCATGTTCAGCTTGTGATCCACTAAGATTCCTAGATCATTTTCGCTTGTACTGCCAACAAGCCATGTGTCACCCATCCTATGTCTGTGAATTTCATTTTTACTGCCCAAGTGTCGTATCCTACATCTCTCCCTGCTGAAATGCATTTTGTTAGTTTTGGCCCAGCTTTCTAATCTGTTAGGGTCATTTTGAATTCTGATCCTGTCCTCTGGGGTATTAGCTACCCCTCCTAATTTGGTGTCATCTGAACACTTGATAAGCATACTCTCTATTCCCTCCCCCAAGTCATTGATAAAGATGTTGAATAGCACTGGGCCCAGGACAGAACGTGTTGCCACTGTCACATTACCAATTCATCAGTGTGTTGTGGGCTGCTTTGAGGCAGCTGGGCTTGCTGGTGGGTGAGTTTGGTGGACACTTTTTGCAGATTGGGGCAGCTACCACAGTGGCAGTAGGGGGGCTGACTGCAGATAATATTCAACGCCTGGGCAGATGGTGCTCCAGGGCCTTTGCTGGATACATTTGGCCAGACTTAACCATTTGTGATGTGAGGCAGGGCTCTGGGGTCTCCCTTCACTCAGGGCAGGGAATGTTGGGGCCTGATTGGTGGCAGCTGCAGGGGTTGGCAGAAGTCGGGCCAGAGTTGGCCCACTTTTTGTGGTGGTTGACATGGGTTCTGATCCAAGGTCATTGGTAGCATGGAGGTCTCTGTCAAGTTCATAGTCAAGGTCAAAGTCAAGTTTAAGTTTATGGAGACCCCCAGGGGCATGCCAACTTGGGGCATGTAATCACAGAATGTCCCCCCTTTTTCTCACATGTCATCATCTGATTTCTTGGTAGTAGGAGGGGGAAGATGAGGGATCAGCAGGTGATTGGGTAGGGCCTGCTCAGACTTCTCCTCCTTTCCTGACTGGTGAGTGTCAGCAGGTGGGCCAATAACAGTCTCATCGACTAGACAGGCAGGTTGCTTGATGTCCAGAGCCAAACCCATGCATTTGTGCCAACCAATAGCAGTTGTCATTAAAAGTTGTGGCCTTTATTGCCAATCTACTCATATATCCAATATATTTTTCATATACTCATGTAATAAATATATTCTTTGAAACGTATATGGTGTCTGTGTTTCTTTGGGGACTGGGTGAAAGGGGACACATCCTGCATCGACATGCAATTTGGTTTTTAGTTTTGGCTTCTTTTTCTTCTTTGGTTATTAGTTGCTGTTTTTAATTATACTTGCATGAGTTGTATTATTCACAATTTTGTAAGCTTTTCTAAATCTAACATATGAGCAACCTACTGTCCCTAGAATGTGTTGCTACTGTTTGATGATGTGCTATTATTATGTAGAGAGAGGCAGAATGCAAATGTTTGCTTCTTTTAAAAAATGAAGCAAATAAATTTGCTGGACTCATCCCTTCAAAGGCTTCTGTTTGCTCAGAATACTTGAGGTATAATTATTATATGTGAAAGGCACATCAGAATGATATACTTTGAAAGGGTTTTCCAGGCTGAATAATATTTTGATTACTTCTGCTGACTACAGCAAACTATCTTCTCTGAACAGGAAGGAATGATTTCTATGGTAAATATTTTCTATAGTTAAATTGTTTGAAGTTGGTAGCCAGTCCTTTTGAACAGAGATGAAATCATTCATGATTATCTATAGCAACCTTTCTCAAAACTTTTTACACCAGAAGTACCCTTAAAATAATTTTCATGTCTCAGGGAACCCTTGCATAAAAATTGTTATGTCTACAGCTCCATTTTTTTAAAATTTTATTTTGAAATCACAATCTCACATGGAACCCCTAGCAACCTCTCAAGGAACCCTAGACTTCCAGGGAGCCCTGGTTGAGAAACCCTGTTCTATAGAATCTAAGTTGTCTAAGTTAAACTTAAACTAGCCAGAAACTGAATAAATAAGAGTTAAGAGTAGAACCTGAAATATTACTCCCCTTCTTTTTGCGGGGATAAGCAGTTTCCTGGGGCTTTGTTGCCTTGGTCATCCAAATAACAGTGTTTGTTGTTTTGTTATTTTGTTATTTTTATTTATTTTTTATTTTTTGTTATTGTGACGAATGAATTCCAGCTAATACTTTACATTGTAACAGGCTCTGGACAAGAAGCAGTGTTCACTGTACAAGATGCTCCTTGGTTTTAGGTCTTTAAAACATTTTTTAAACTTTACAACCCCAATTAATTGTATAGAAAAGAAACCAACAGACTGAAGAAAAGACAGTTTTGTGTACCAGCTTTATCTCTGACTATGGAAATTGTCTGAAAATTGAAGATAAGGTAAATCTCCACCTCTGCCCAGAACAAACCTATAAATTTCCCTGATGTTACTAAGCCCATCAACTACAGCTGTTTTCTTTAGCTTACAACTGTTCAGTGCTCTTATAAGCAAAAAGGATTATTTGTGTAGATTAGGCACACCAGGTTTGGGGGACTAGATAGGCCACCTAATCATTATGTCATCAGGACAAAATAGAGCAGGGGCTTGTCTATATGAGCCCATAAAAAAGGAATGCCTTGCAGTAATTACTTTTCACAGCAGCTGCGACCTGTCCTAATGGTTTTTCTGCCCCCATGAGCTTCACATGCCGGCTAGTAAACATGAAGGCTGGAAATTATTTGCTTGCATTTGCACTTACCTCAATTTGCTGCTGTCAACCTTTTTTTAAAAAAATGCCCAAGTATGATTGCGTGATTTTTCAACTGAGCACAAAAGAAAAAATCCCCAACACTCCATTTTCTCCCCTTAGCGCTTATTCGCTAAGGTGAAAATCCAACATGGCAGCAGCGGGTGCTTGCCTTGTTAGCCAATCAAATTTTTGCTTCCTCTTGTATGGGCAAGCAAATCAAATTGACTTGCTCATCCTAACGAGCAGTTATGTGCACCCCCTTGCTGTTTTTTTTTTTAAATGGGGGGGAGTCTTTTCTGGTGAAGTTTTTTACTTTTTTACCCTCTCCTTCAGAACGTGGCAAAACCACATGGAACACCATTAGGACAGGTAGGATTCCCCTCACATTTCATGAGGAGTTTTTTCACTGTTTGGACCACCCCCTGATTAATATGACATGCACTGATAACTAACTAAGATCTGCCCTCTCCCTCTGTAAACTAAGTGAGCCTTAAGATAACACTCACAAACCATTATCTTTATGGGGAGAAATATGATATAGTGTTTGTTGCAGACTACCCATTGGAGTGGTCAATTACTCCTCTGGTTGTTCCATACTTTCGCTACCAAAAATAACATCCCCACTTGTTCATTAATGCCCTACCTTCCCCCATCTGGCAGAGATGCCCCTCTACCCAATATCCCAGTCTGTTATTCACACATAGCCCTACACTGGTCCTTCTGCCAAAGTTGTGATAGTTCTGCCAAAGTTCTGCCAAATTACAACCACCACCACCACCAAATAATGGAAGTCCTTTTCATCTGTCTTTTCTGTTTGACAGGAAGTAAGATTTTTTTAAAAAAGAAAATAAAAGCATGTTTTGATTAGGAAAGTTAGCCTTGTTTAAAGTTACCCAATCTTGTATTTTACACTATAATTTATGATCATGTGTCCTATGTGACCATACGATTGTATTCTAGTTATTCTGTTCCCTACTATCCTTTAGTAAATATTTAACTTTTTTTCATTGGGGCTTATTATAATGCATGTGCCCTATGAATGATTTCTCACTCAAGGGTGTGCATGTGTTTTAAAGTCTAGGGTAACAGGACCCAACATGGTTATAGATGCCATTTGGGGTAAAATCTTTCACTTTACTGCTGCAAAAGGTTCTCATTACAACAATTTGAGATAAAATAGTCATGTAGTGGCCGCAGTGGAGGCGGCAGAGATCATTGCCTGGGTGCATGAGGCTGGAGGTTGGCCTCTGTCCATCTGTCCCTCCATCTGTGAACAGGAGGAGAGGTGGCACCTGGAGCTGGCCTGGAGCCAAGCTGCTTTGAGAGGAAGAGGGCAAGGCGATGACCAATGTAGGAAGCAAGGGGCTCCTGGAAGAGGCAAGGAAAAGAAGAGGAGGCTACCAGAGAGGGGAAACGGGTGCTGGAAGAGGCAAGGAGAAGAACAGGCAGCTACAGAAGGAGGCCCAGAGTCTGAGCAGCAAGAAGCCCCTACAGAAAAAGCTCTGGTTCAAGCAGCTCCAGGAGAAAGAGTCCAAGGCAGCAGCTGCAAGGAGGAGAATCACAGAAAGAGGTCTTGGCTGCAGTAGCAGACAGAGATCCAAAAAAGAGTGTACTTGATTGAAAAGAACATTAGACCTTTAAACACTGAGTAGTAATAATTACTCTGACAGAAATAGCCCTCTCTCTGGCTTTTCTTCGCAAACGAAGATTCAGGAAGGACTCATCCCGCGCTTTCTGCAAGCGCGCTGATGACTAAAAAGGCCAATCCGAGATAAACAAGTCCGGTTGCAAAAAGCACAGCAGAAGGTCTCCTTCGGTGATGTTTTTGGGTTGTGATTCTTTCTGCGTTGTCGTTTCTCTTCAAGACTTGTTCGTCGTGAGTTCTCAAATAAAGCTGTAGCATTGTGGATAGTGCGTCTCCATGCCTCCCGATGTGAGAACAGGGTGGACCATTGTTGGTGATCAATTTGGTCGAGCCTGAGATGTTGTTTCAGGGAGTCTTTGTATCGCTTTTTTGGAGCGCCCCTCTTACGCTGACCCGTGGCGAGTTCACCGTAGAGTAGTATTTTTGGGAGGCGATGGTCCTCCATCCTAGAAACGTGCCCTGCCCAGCGCAGCTGTGTTCTCAATATCATGGCCTCAATGCTGGTGATCCCTGCTTGCTCAAGGACAGCAACATTCGTCACATAGTCAGTCCAGTGTATATTTAGGATTGTGCGTAGACAGCGCTGATGAAAGCGCTCGAGGAGTCGTAGGTGGTGGCGATAGGTGACCCATGTTTCAGATCCATAAAGGAGGATAGACAGTACGATGGCTCCCATGCCAGACAGGTCAAAACCGAAGGGTCTGACAAAGAGCGTCAAAGGGCAGGATGGGCTCTCCAGCCTTGTGGCAACCGTCCTAGGAGAAGGAAAACTCCAATCCCAAACCCGGGCAGATGGTGCTCGTCCAACCCTGTAAGGTCAACCATCTAAGAGAAGGAAACTCTAATCAAACCTACGGCCCGAGGACCTCACTGCCACGTCCATGCTTGCAAGGCCACGGCAGATGAATCTCTGGTTTAAAGGGTGAGGCCAGTTCTGTGCACGCTGCGCTCCACCAGAAAAAATCCATTGCACAGGCTCGAAGGACAAATCCATTTCCAAAAAAGCCCTGTAGCGACTGGCGAGGGATGAAACCGGCAGGTGTAAAGATGCACTGGAAGCCGCAGCCCCAACCCTGCATGCAGGCGGTTCAGGACATTGGTCGCTCAAGCCTGACCCGGGAGATGACAGTCTTGTTCGGCAGCATTCTGAACGACCAAACAGCCTTTTTTAAGGAGAGCACTGCTTGCTCCACATGGAGAGGGGCCTAGAAAAGGTGGCCTAAAGAAAGCTCATCCCCAACTACCTGGTTGGCTAGCCGCGGCCAACGGGAATCTTCTGATGCAGTCAAACCAAGGCAAAGACAGAAATAGAAACATGTGCTAATAAGACAGTTGACTTGAGGGGTGGTGGTGGAATAGTCTCATTCACCAACATTGAAAGTGGTAGTACATTTTTAAATTTAGCCCAGCACATTATTTGATGGAAGTATTAGGGTTAAGGTGTCAGACTACTACTGGGCAGCAGCAGTAGTGGAGGGTGACACTGGTGGAGGATCTTTTAGATACAGCGGAAGTGGCAAGCTAGCGCTTGTTAGCACTTCACAGAGGAAAGAAAAATCTTTTACCACGGAAACCCAATGATGAAAACATTCAAAGTGAAACAAGAATAAGTGATAGGATGCACTCAAAAAGTTACTGGAACAGAGCAGAAGGCAACTGCAAATAGTGCTGTGGCCAATGACACAACTGGACTCAAGCTGAAAGATGTTCATTTTTTTTTTTTTTTTTTTTAGCTTATGGAATTTTATTATCAAGAAAACTGATTATTTGATAATACTAGCCAACAGTGGCATTCAGTCACAGACAGCCAAAGCTGATACATGAAGAGCACATTTAAGATAATATTTTAAGCAGTGTACACTGTTAAGACAGAATACAGTGTGAAGTTTTAATTATATTCTATAAGAAGAGAAACAAGACAGCTTAAACAATATGTTCAAGTAAAAATCTGTGCGTGTGCCATAAAATACTGAAGCTGGTCCACCAGTGCTCCAGGCAGAGAACTTCATCCTGTATCAGGCTTTTTGTGGGTGTTCAATTATGAGCTTCTCTGCTGAATAGAGTTGGCCAATGATGACCTGCCGGCGTATTATTTCCAGATTAGTTTTTGCTTTCTTCACTAGTGTTTCTATTTCTGTTGAATCCTTGATGTTTTTGTTTTCTCTGAAGGCATCTTTTATTCTTCTGATGGCATAGGTCCTGTACCCGTAGGCTGTAAAGCCCTGGCTCTCCCACAGCATAGCACGGTACATCTGCAACACCTGAGCCCGCCTGGCCGCCACCATGTTGTAAACACAGACACACAGACACACACACAGCCGGGCCTCCCCAGCAACGGCAAGGAGGCCCCAGCGCCTTAGCAGCCTTCGCCGGGTCCCGGAAGCGGTGGGGCGGGTGGGGAGGCTGGACTCGAAGGCTGCGGCACAGGAAAGGGTGAGGGGGCCACAGGGCCTGTGGCCATCCCTGGAGCAGCCCGGGCTCACGTCAGGATGTTCAATTTTTGACATGCTCAGACGTAAAAAGAAAGTCTAAAAGTCCAAAAAAGAAAGTCCACAAAGAAAGTCTTCCAAGTCAACAGGAAAGTCAGTGGAGTGACAAAACAATATTTTTCAGATTATTTCCCAAACTAGACCCTTTCCATAGAGATCATTATAGAAGGAAGCATACGTGACTAGGATTATGTGTAAAAAAAAAAAACAAAAAAAAACTGAAGCAAGGCAGGGAAGGTGTCAGCCTCATCGAGACTGAGTAGGCTTCCCATGACAAAAATGATAACACTAAATGATCCCCTCCCCTCAATCACACCTGTCAACATGGAGCAATAATAAGTAAAGAGAACAGTAGCAGCACAGACTGCTAATAGATAGTTTCTCCAACAAGCCTTGCACTCCAGTCAGGCTTCTGTTACATATTTCAGCTCATTAAAGTGTTGCTTTTCCCTGCTTCCAAAGCCATCTTTTGCTGCAGTATTTTCAGCACAGTCATTGGGGGGGGGGCGCGTTAATGAAGCAAACCATTAAACATACAGCCTGGTTGCCTTATTAGCCATGGGAAATAAAGGGAGGAAACACACACAAAGCAATGAGAAACCTCCAGCTGCTCCTATAGTGCTCTGCCTCTCAATCACAATTGCATTCTCCCAGTGTTATAGGACTTTATCAGATGCATCAAACATGGCATCATAATGATGCCACATAACCACAAAAGGGCACGCATATCAGACGATATCACCCTTTTGCAATTATGTCCCTGCCAAAACGCATACTTTTTAATTAACAGCTAAAGCCATCAATTGATTCCCCCCTGCTGTCTTTTTGCCAGCATAGCCAGCATGTGAAACCTCGCATCCTTTCCCCCACATATTTACCCCGTCAGTGGCCGGTCAGGCATGAACACTTTCAGGTGGGACCAGGAAGGTATCCAGGTAAGTGATGCACTTTTTATGACTCTCTCTGGGTTATTTGTAAGTTTTAAAGTGTGTTTTTGTGCTTTTAAAACTTTTTTAGTGATATTTTTTGTTTTTGTTTTTTTAAAATTTCCCGTGCAATTGAGTCTCGTGATGCTTCATGGGATTTCAAAGGAGGAAGTGAATGGAGCTCTGTTCACTTCCTCTTTCATTGCCAGAGCTGCCTTTGACAGGATTGGAGGTAACTTCAGGGGGAGCATTCTTTTGCTGGTATAAAAATTGTTTTTCTTTATGTCATCAAAAGAACTATTTAAAGTTATAGTCTGATAAAGTCCATAGACATTCTTGAAGTGAAGTCTGGTTCACATGAACATCCACGTCATTTGATTTTGATATGCTTGATGTTTAGCAGCCAAAAGTGTTAAGCCATTTCACTTGTTTCTAATGCTTAGGGATGAATGCCAAAATGGTACCATCCATCCATAAGAGGGACATATCAAATTTTACAGTAGTTTTAGGAATTTTTGTTGGGGGGAGGGACTGTTGGTGGGCTGGGGAGGGAGTGGACAATAGAAAAGGGATTGTCTGATAACCTGAGCAGTGAGCATTGTTTTTTAAAATTTTTTTTTTTTAAAGACTGTGTGTTGTTACAATGGACTCTCTGTATGACTGGGGGGTTGGTTCTGGAACCCTCTGCAGATAGCAAAAACTGTGGATAGTTAAACCAATGTGAACCACCATTTTAAGTATGTGGCAATAACCCACGGATGCTGGAATCCATGGATACTGAACCTGCAGATACATGTATTTCCATGTTGCATCTCTTCACACATGCCAGGGGTTACTCATATGAGATTACAGAAGGTGTTTGGAGAGAACCAACATGGTATAGTGGTCTGAGCATTGGACTATACCTCTGGAGAATCCCCACTCAGCCATGAAAAAGCACTGGGTGATCTTGGGCATGTCACACACTTTCAGCCTCAGAGGAAGGCAAAGGTTGAACCCCCTCTGAACAAATGCGGCCAAGAAAATCCCAAGGTAGGTTTGCCTTAAGGTTGCCATAAATTGGAAATTACTTGAAGCCATACAACAATATGATGGCTCATTGTCCTGTGGTGTTGCAGCCATGATAGGATGCACATGCAAGTGTGAACTAAACTACCAGTGGAAACTTTCAGTCTCCTCTCTACTGGTTTCTTAGGTTGTCCTGAGAACCGTCTTCTTTTAGGAAATAGGCTTTCCAGTTCTAAACACATTTACTTAGAATTAAATGCTATTGACTTCTGTAGATTTTATTTTCACAAGAAAGCTGCAATATTATGTGCAGCACCTTGGATTCAATGGATCTTACTTGAAAATAAACACAAATAGGATAGTGCTAGATGTACTTTTAGGTTCATGGCACTTCTAGGAAAAGAAAGGTATTGGGTAACATTTTTGTTTGTTTGTTTTTTAAATTAAGTGTGCTATGATTTTATACCTCAACCCAGAGCTCAGGAGCTGACATCAAGAGGCAGGATATCCACAAGATGCCTCACAGCCAATACCTTAATCCTTATGGTCTTGTTGCACCTCCTCTTTGCTGACCTATGGGTTGACCTTCCTTTTCTGTGAGTGAGAAGGGAACAGCTCCCTCTGCACCCTCTGTATTCTACCTGCAGAAGGTGGTGCAAATTAGATCAAGGTGGATGGGCAAGCAATCGGCTAGTGACAAAAGTGGGGGAGATTGAGCTGAATGCATTCAGGGTTGTTGTCTGTTGAGAGCACCTTACCTAAGACCTTCCCCAACACACACATGGAGATCTATAACTGGCATTGAATTGTCACATTCATACACAGTTGGCCAGTTCGGACACATTTATCAATTTAGTTTACCTGTAAAATCTAATAAGATACTAGAGATCATATTTTATCATAGAAAAAATATTGCTGCAACAATTGGAGACTTAGGGCCTTTTCATGCTACACAATTATAACACCATGCCTCCACTTTAACTGCCATGGCTACAACCTATGGAAACCTGGTGTCTGTACTTTTATGAGGCACTAGAGCTTTCCAGCTGAGAATTCTAGATACCCCTTCCTGAACTGCAAATCTTGGGATTCCATAGAATGGAGCCATGGCAATTTAACGTGCACTCATGCTACTATAATTGTGCAGTGTGGAGGGGCCTTTAAAGTTTGATCCCAAATCAGAACCAAATCCTGCTTAAAGGAAATGCCATTACATTAAATATGACTTACTTTTGAATACATGCATTTAGGTGTAAGCTCCGTGGCTGGAACTCTGCTGGTTTACTACACTGGAATAGCTAGCTATGGTGGTATAGATTTTCCTTGTGTTTTTTTTTCTGGGCTGTGAGGCTGTGTTCTGGAAAGAAACTATTTCAGAACACGGCCTTACAGCCCAGAAAAAAAAACAAGGAAAATCTATGGATGCCGGCCATTAAAGCCTTCGACTTCACATATGGTGGTCTAGATGGTTGCTGCAGAAGGAAAAGGCTGTAGGCACAGGGGCCATGAAAAAGGTAAGGCACTGGAGAAATAGGTGGTCAGGATTTAGCAGATTTTTCTCCCTGCCTTCCTTCCACATTTGTACAGCCCTAGAAAAATGCACCTGCAAGCTTGATGTATCAGAAGGATTCCAGCCTATCTCCAATAAACATTACAATGCTGATCTTCAGGACAGCCACTTAATTAGGCTTTTAGATAAATGCATTCACTTAATGTTTCAATAAAGTCTCTTCAGAATTAATTTTCTAAAATCTGGTGATTTTTGGTGTTGAGATCTGGCATAAATCTCCCTTTGATCCAATACAAAATATCCCAAAATGGTTTGCTGAAAGTCAAAGACAATGACAGCCAAGCATACTGTCATCAGTACTGCAGACAAAGACAGAGACACATTTTCCTTGCAAATATATTAATAGTATATTTGATGAGCAATCGTTTTTGGAAGTTAATTAGCAGGTGAATCTATTGTTGAGAAGTAGGGCAACTTTCAAGGTAATTGGATTTGCAGGTACTTCAACCTCTTATCACCTGGCACAGAAAGTAGGTTATCTCAAAATATAGCTTAAATTTAGGACACTGATGTTTGTCACAAAATGGAAAATGTATGCATCACTTTAAAAACAACAGCAGCAACAACAACAGCTACCTGCAAATGGATTGAAATGGTTACTTGTCAAAACTGGGTACACCAAGTTTCTTTTGACTTTGACCTTGTCTTAGATTACTGATCCAAACTGGTTTAATTTTGCTGAGTAAGAATACAAGGGAGGACAAAATGGTCCAGTAGCAACCTTGAAGCCTTCTGCAATGGCAAAAGTAATGTGACAACCCATTCCATTTTCTCTTTCTAAAACTGGCATTCAAAGGGCTACACATATATAAATAATTCATCCTAGCAAAAACATCAAGTACTTTAGTCACTCTGTCCCCCTTTTAAAACAAATAAACAAAATGTACTATCTGAATACTTTAAATTTTATGATACCTTCAACTTGCTGACAGATTATTTCCATCATTACTATACAAACTCATTATTTATTGAGTACTTACAATGGAAGACATATGAGCCAGTGGTTGTACACAAACTTGATATGAATTAGAATGCATTATCCTGAGCCTGGTGCAAATATTGAGGTTGGGGGTGGGGAGAGGATCTTACAGCCAGGTCTTTGGAATAGCTTTCCCTCCTGGTAGCCAGGTTAAATATTTTTGCCATCTGTAACTGTGGAATTCCCAAGATTATGGTAACTGGTGAATTGATAATGGGATATGTGCTATGGCTCTGTAGATTAAATTTCATCCTCTTCAATTTGAAACTTCCCTCCTCATAACATGTTGAAACTTCCATCCTCATAACATGTCAAGATTTATAGCATATAAGCAATGAAAATAGAGAGGTCTGCCTTAAAACATTATTTATGGATGCACAAATAAAATGGAGAATGAGAGCGACTCACAAAGAAATTAACCCAAAAGGCACAGATAAAAACATTAAAACTGACAACTTTAAAACAGAATGAAACAAATTATCTTATTAAAACACAATTCACTTAAATGAAAGTTTAATTAAACAGTACAGCACCAGCCTGTTGAATGCCTTTTTCTCAGTAAACACTATATAGCCCAAACCCCACTTGAATAAAAATCAAATTAGAAAACAAGAACAAAACAAAACAAACAAACAAACAAAAAACACCAAATCTCCAAACATACATTCAAGTTGCATAATACAAGTTCTTATAGCCCAGGTATATACCATGATTGGTTAGGCTCTCCATTTGGGCATTCATTTTTTCAAAGAAGGAGAGGTAGCTGCCTATATCACAAAGAAGGGACTTCCTAAACCTTCATCCCCACCTGTTTTTGCTTTGTTGAAAGCTTTTTAAGGAAACAAATATCTTTTTAGATTATCATTGCCCATGAATATAGATCTTACAAAGACAATTTAGTGGTCTGTAACAAGGAGCTTGCCAGTGTGGTGACATGGTTTGAGCACTGGACTAGGACTCCAGGACACCAGAGTTCAAATCCCTGTTCAGCCACGAAAAGTCACTGGGTAGTGTGGAGTCGAAGGCTTTCATGGCTGGCATCCATAGGTTTTTCATGTTTGTTTGTTTTTCCGGGCTGTGAGGCCGTGTTCTAGAAGAGTTTATTTCTGATGTTGCACCTGCATCTGTGCCTGGCATCCTCAGAGAATTGTTGGGTAGGAGTGTGTGTGTGTGGGGGGGGGGTTATATACTGTGAGCCCCTGTTGGAGAGGATATGTAAATTTGTGTATTTAAATGGTTAGTTTCTGGGTGGAGTCACGCAAGGAGGATTAGTGTCTGGCTAATGGTCCTTCATCTGCTGGAAATCACCCTGTCCTTGGGTGGAGTTCATTTTCATGTGTTGAGTTTTGATTTTAGTGTTTTTCAAGACTAGTAGCCAGATTTTGTTTACTTTTAAAGTTTCTTCTTTCCTATTGAAGTTGTCCAGATGTTTGTGGATTTCAATAGCTTCTCTGTGCATTCTGACACGATAATAGTTGGCCTGGTCCAGAATTTCAGTGTTTTTAAATAACATTTTGTGTCCAGGTTGGTTTATAACATGTTCTGCTACTGCTGATTTTTTTCTTGCTGACCCAGTCTGCAGTGTCTCTCATGTTCTTGATTCGTGTTTGCACACTGTGTTTAGCAGTCCCTGTGTAAATTTGTCCACAGCTGCATGGTATATGGTACCATTTAAATACACAAAAAAAAAATGCCAGCCACAGATGCAGGTGAAACATCAGAAATAAACTCTTCCAGAACACAACTTCACAGCCCAGAAAAAAAAAACACAGAGAAAACCTATAGTCATTGGGTAGCTTTGGACAAGTCATAATCTCTCAGCCTTAGAAGAAAGCAATAGCAAATCTCCTCTGAATAACTCTTTCCAAGAAAACCCTAGGATAGTGTTGCTATAAGTCAGAGTTGATTTGAAGGCACATAGCAAAAACAATATAAGTTACCCCATTTAAAATTTACCCACTCTTAGTAAGTTTAGGAAATTCCTTGTATGCTTAAGTTCCTACCCCCCCTTCTCATCTCAGGCTATCTTAGCCATTTGGAGCTATGGGGTGACTATTGAGTCATTCATCACATGGCCTCCTAATTTAAATGTTTTATGATGCTTTGTCCCTTGTTTGGGGGGGGGGTTGCTGTTTCTCCACGAGTCTTCACTTCCCCCTTTCTCCCCTTTCTACCATGCATCTAACCTACATTTACGAAGAACAGAGATGAGTTCTTGCTTACCTATAAACACCTCTTTTTCTGAGGAAATAGGGATGTTACTGCTATAATACTTAGAAACTTCTGATTTGATTATCCTAACCTGAACTTGAGTTTTCTACCCTGAACTGTAATCCTCTTAGTTAGTTAAGGACCTAGATTTGTTTTGAATATGTAGATTAAGATTGCTATACCTTCAGTAAACTTTTGATATGTATTTTTAAGAAAACATCTTTATTGTCCTTAATTTTGTCTGCTAGACTTTAATGCTGGGTGATTCAGAACATATACAAATGCAAATTGAGCTTTGTCAGTCTTCCCTAGTTTAACTCTGCTTACTTTAAAAGAATCTTTTCTTAAGAAGATATTCCTAAAGGGCTTGCTCCCTGGAATCTTTAATATATTTGTTTTAATTTTTATGCTCATACACCCCAACAGATAGCATCTTGCACGTCTGCATTCAATCACATAAATAAGATTTGACATAAATAAGATTTGACATAATAGGTCCTGCCAGTCACTGTACTCCTTCTTAAGATACATACAGGTTATGCAATGCTCAGAATTGCAAGGAATGATCCAGGATGGATGACTGGTGTTTTCAGGACAGCTTTTACCAGCAATCTTCTTAGATCTGGTGGCTGGGAGAAATCTATAAGGGAGGCTTGTTGATGGTTCTAGCAAGACATTAATTATACTTTAACTGTTTGCAAACCTGGCAAAGGCAGCAATCTTGAAAGACATCCCCCCAACTCCCATCCCCACCCAGTGAAAATCAGGGGAACGGCCAACACAGAGCAGCCCTAAACCAATGGCAAGGTCTTCATCCCTCCCCACCCTCTCTTCTGGGGATACTTCCCAAAATAACAACATCATCAACAACAACACAAAGAGCTAGCCACGGACAGCTAGGAGATTATTAGATGGGGACAAATATAGTGTCCCCATCTCACCAGCTATTTCCTGCCCCACTCCTGTCCCTGTAGCAATTTAAAATACACATTTTCTGACCTACCTTAATCCCACCATAAAAACTGCTCTCCTCCCTTCTGGCAGTCTAGGAGTGAATGGAGCTCTTATGAAGACCCATTCACTTACTGGAAATGAAATCTCAGCTGTTCTTGTGAGAGAACAATCGTGTGGGAAATTCAAAAATAAAAAAGAAAATACACATCAACAAGTAAAACAAACCCCAAAACACACTTAAAAAATCCCAAGTAACCCGGGGAGGGTAGGAAAAAATGTGTCGTTTACCTCAATGTCCTGATCTCAACCAGAAGTGTTTGGCACAGACCTCTCTGTGATGCTGGCATTGCACCAGCATAATGGGGCACCTTTTCGCTCACCTATTGTTCCATTACAGAAATGGAACAATGGGTCAATTCATGGCTTAAGCCATGAATAAAAAGGAGTGTAGGGGGAACGGAAGGGGCACTGGAGCATAATGACACAGGGATGACGTTGTCTGAAAGGGAAGCCCTTTTGCAATCTCCTGTTGTCTCTGTGATGGATTAATTTGGCTGTCTGATAATCTCCCTAGTCTCAAAGATACTGCAAGATCCCTTTGCATCTTGATCCAGACTAACATGGCTCTGTCTTAGGAGATTTTCAGACGCCTCTTGCCGCGCAAGCAGCCTCCGGAGCCGTAACAAGGCTGCTGCGCGGCAAGGGGTCCATTTTGGATGATACCGTTTCTCTCTCGGCATTGTCCGTGACTGTTGCGGTTAGCATTGAAGGCGGCCACACTGTTTTTTTACTCATGGACAACTTCCGTGAGTGAAAAACAGCATGGCCGCCTCCAATGCTAGATGCAACAATCACGGATGACGCCGAAAGAGAAACAGCTTCGTCCAAAATGGACCGCTTGCCATGCAGCAGCCTCGTTACTGCTCCGGAGCCTGCTTGCGCAGCAAGAGGCGTCTGAAAATCTCCTTAGAGTCTTGTGTATCATTGTAGACGAATATTACTTTTTTGACTACAGTTCCCAAAATTCCTCAAGCCACTGCATTGACTGGGGGATTCTAAGAGTTGTAGTACAAAAAGTAACTTTTTAATGTTCTAGATATAGAGCAATCTACCAAAATATCTTCAACTGCTTCGAGTAATCAGTCTACACATCAATGACATGCCATGAAATCCGCTGTGGGGTCTACATGAGAAAAATTATGCATCTAAATAGATCATCTTACAACAGCAATAGGCAGCCTGGTGTCCTCCAGGTGACTTGAACTACAACTCCCAGAATCCCTTGCCATCTTCACACTTACTAGTGTTTAGAAGAGTTGCAGTCCAAAATATCTGTAAGGAACTAGTTTGCCTATCCCTGTGCTACACAGTAGAATCTATGAGTTAATATTTGAGTCAGGACGCTATCATAATATATGTAAGTAACTGGTACTGTGTAAAATATACTTTTCTTAATAATAATTTTTATTAGTTTAACATGCAAGAAAAACATAGAATACACTGGGACAGTAAAACAGACATAACAGCCATCACAGACAATGTATATAGATACACATATACATACTTACACACTAAAATAGACTTCCCACCTTTCCGCCAAATACTTTCTAACATCATTATTTTCTATTTATCCTCTAAAAAATACTTTTCTTAAAGTATATTCCCAGTTTCTTCTATATCAAGTAGAACCATGGTTTGAAGCAAAGGATTCCTAATGGTCATGTTCAGTTATCGGACCTCACTGGCAGGGGGAGGGAGCACAACATATTTATTTAATAAATGGAATGGACTTGCCTTCCCACTTAATTCAGGAGCAATTATAAGAGAATTTATATGCTCCTGTCACAAGATACCAATTCATGAAAATTAATTGACCATCTACTTTCAGCTGGCTGATATTTGATTGTTAGGAACTGGCATAGCTTCATGCAGCCTGCCGGCTTTGTACTGATTGGCTTTGACAGGTATGGTTTGTGGTTGAAATGGAAAAATTAACTAAAGGATACAAGGAAGAACTGGTTGTATTTTATAATATGACTCTTATTCATCTTTTCATATTGGATAGTTTAACTCTTTAACAACAGAATCCTATACATGTGCACTCATAGTAGGTCCGACAGAGTGCTGTAAGACTTCCTTCCAGGTAGGTGGATGCAAGCGTGAAGCCTTACTCATTTAAAGAAAGACACAAGTGTTTTATTTTGTATGGGACATTTTCCCAGGACAAACTAAATGAGAAAGATGCCCAGAAAGCAGTCCACAGGTTAGAGCCACTAACATCCTCACTAAAGTGATTTTGTCATCTTTCACCTGACCAGCTGCTATGGTTTTTGTTGTTATTGTGGCAGCTACTGATTTGGCAAGACAGTAGAAAAGATAATGATAGTTGCTAGGCTACCAATTTCTGTGCAGTCGAAGAGCTTGGAAGAGGTGGTAGGGAACTGGAAACCTTGGTAATGGTAAAGGAAAATGTTGAGAAAATAAGATATACAAGGGATACAAAACTTAGTAAGAAGCCTGCAAGGTGAGTAGAGATGAGGTGAGGCAAGGCAACTAGTTAGGCAGAAGAGCTAAGGAGGGAGCAGGGAAATAGATGCCTTCTTGTAAAATATATGTGTGAAGTGCATCCTTGAATTGCAATGTATATTCATTTCTGGAAAAAATGTCTGTATGGAATGCATCACGTTATGCATATTGAAGACATGATGTAGAGATTGAAGTTAAACATTTAATATATTTAAATTGAAAGTATATTCTTTTAGTCATTGAAATTCTTTTAAAAAAATTGATTTACAGATGTTGGAAATGCAAAAACCAGTCTGAGAGTTACTTGTGAAAATAGTATACATGTTTATAGATCTAATTCATATTTCACAGCCTATAAAAAGAGCAACATAACTACCACTGAAATATTAAAGGCTCTACACTTTGAGCTATGTTTCTGGCAAAGCACAGCAATACATTTATTGATACCTGGTTTTGTCAGTAGAGGCCTAATGATGAATTTTTATTAGTAAAGTCTAATTATGTGCATTGCTGTTATTTGCAGGAAACAGACATTTCAGGCAGATCCTAAGGTCAGCTCCTTGATTGCTGCATATATAGAGACCTTATACTTTGATTGGTTCTGACTTTAATGTTAATGAAGAAAATGTAATCAGCCTTGATGAAACTGATCATTAAATACCTGCTTACGAGTAGTTTAGTGCTAAGATAGTTTAATGATATGTTATGATGGGAACTAAAATTATTCTAAAGTATTTTTCTTGCACGTATCAAAGGTAATCATACCACACATTATTTGTTGTTGTAAATAGGTTGAGGAAGTGGAATATTGCTGTGAATTAAAGTTAAAAGGGATTAGGAATTTGATTACAATTGCTTTCACAAAACTTGGAATTTTTAAACATTACACACTTAAGTAGACACCAGTAGTATCTGTTATCAACTATTTTTTTAAAAAATGGAAGAAAATGCTTTCATGCTATTCCTTCCTGTTACAAGTCTACACTTGTGTCTCTTCTGCAATAAATAAATATAAAAATGAATGAGATTTTCCAAATATTGTACATGTAGAACAAATTGGCAGTGCAGAGCCTTGGTCCAAAGTAGGATTGCCAAAATGAAACTTGGAGAGAGCACCTGCACCTGTATCCTTAATAGTTGTATAGAAAAAAGAATTTCAGCAGATGTTACTTCTCATGAAATCAGCTAACAATCAACACCTGCTGAATTACCTTCTTCTACAACCATTAAAGGTACAGGAGCCTTCTCCAGTTTTCACTCTGGCAAACCTGCCTATCCATATTCAATTCAAGTACTGTATAGACACTTTGTTGTTAACTGCCATCAAGTTGACTTTGATTTATGGTGACCCTATGAATGAGAGACCTCCAAGTCACACTATCTTCAGCAACTCTGTTCAGGTCTTGCAGAGTCAGGGCTGTGGCTTCCTTGATTGAATCTATCCATCTGGAATGTGGTCTTCCTCTTTTCCTACTGCCTTCTACCTTACCAAGCATTATTGTATTTTCTAGTGAGTCATGTCTTATCATGATATGGCCAAAGTATGACAGCCTCAGTTTAGCTGCCTTGGCTTCTAAGGGAGAATTCAGACTAGATTTGCTCTAGGACCCATTTATTTCTCTTTTTAGCAGTTCATGGTATCCATAGAACTGTTCTCTAGCACTACCTCTCAAATGAGTTGATTTTCTTCCTATCAGCTTTCTTCACCCTCCAGCTTTTACCACTATAGATAGAAATTTCAGATCCTAAATTTAGAATTCAATGATATATTTTGACACTTCAGGATCTTGTCTAGTTCCTTCATAGCTGCGCTTCCAAATCCTACTCTTCTGATTTCTTGACTACAGTCGCCCTTCTGATAAATGACTGAGCAAAAGTATGGATCTTGAACTATTTCAGTGTCGTCATCGTATGCTTTAAAGTGATGTAAATCAACTATGGTCATTATTTTTGTTTTCTTAATGTTCAGCTTTAAATCAGCCTTTGTACTTCTTGACTTTTTTTCAGTAATCTTTCCAAGTCTTTGCTATTTTCTGCTAGTAGGATGGTGTCCTCTCCATATCTTAAATTGTTGATGTTCCTTCCTCCAATTTTCATGCCTCTCTCCTCCAAGTCTAATTCTGCTTTACATATACGTTCAGTGTACACATTAAATGGATAGGGTGATAAAATGCAGCCTTGCCTGACTCCCATGCCAATTAGAAGCCATCCCGTTTCTAAGTATTCTGTCCTAGCAGTACCTCTTGTTCTGAATACAGGTTATGTATCAGGACAATCAAATGTTGTGGCACCCCCATTTCTTTAAGAGAAATCCATAGTTTTCCATGCTCTATACAATCAAAGATTTTGCTATAATCTATGAAGTACAGGATGATTCTCTTTGGAAATTATTTGGTGAACTCCATCATCCAATGTATGAGTGCAATATCATCACTAGTGCCCTTTCATTTTCTGAATCCAGCTTGGATACCTGGAATTTCTTGCTCCATATATGGTAAAAGTATTTGTGGTAGGATTTTTAGCCTTGCTTTGCTTTCATGGAAAATTAATGCAATGGTCATGTGGTTATTCCAATCCTTTCTGTCCCCTTTCTTTGGGATTGGAATGTATATTGAGTGTTCCCAATCTGTGGGCCATTGTTTTGTTTTCCATATTTCTTGACAGATTTTAGTTAGGACTAGAGTAGATTGTTATATGCCTTGACACTAATTCATCAATTAGATATAATTCATAATTGGGCTTATATGGATGCTTCACAAAGCAAGAGGTAAACCAGGACTTCCCAAATACAGGGACTAAAGTTTTTATTCAAAAGCCTGAGAAGAGGTCTTGGAAAATTACCCGAAACAGACACACCAAGGCAGTAATTATGTGGAGCCTCCTCAAGATGATAGTTAGGTGGAATGTGCTAATTCTCCTGGATGCACCTAGAAGTGATTCATACACTAACTCAATCAAGTGGCAGAAAGCCCAGGACTCTGAAAATTTTTTAGTCTTTTCACCTCTCTTCCAGACAATAGAAGGTTGCCTGAAAACCCATCAGTCTTAATGTTTCAGCCATTAACAAACATTAATGAAGCTGGAGCTTCCATTGTCTAACTGTGGATTATTTTTCAATAAAAAACATTTTATTATATTTCCTGGCTTGAAGTCTTGTCAGTGAGTACTGGTATATATAGATCAAAATGTCCCACAGTTACCTGGCCTCTGGCTGCCATATTGAGCTAATAAAAATTTTCCCGTACTAATATCTTGACATGAGTGGGATCTTTGCGGACCCCACATAATTCAGGTAGCAAGTCTGTGTAGCTTGCAGCAACTCTATTGGTATGCCATGTGTTCCTGGTGATTTATTTCTCCTAAGTTCTCTGAGTGCAGCTTTCACTTCATTTTCTAAAATTGGATGTTCGTCTTCATAAGGTTATTCCTCAAATGAATCTGTCATCCTTTTACCTGTTTTATATAGTTCTTCAGTATAATGTTTTCATCATCTTTTTTATTCCAATTTGGTCATGCAATGTGTTCCCCTGCACTGGTCATACAGCACCCCCACTCTTGGGCTGCATTTACACGGCAGGTTTTATTACGATAAATTGTGCTTTAGCGCTTTTCCGCATCAGTGTTGGGTACTTTACACAGTCTATGAAGGAAACAGCTGTATTTTGTTGCTCTTTGGTTTTTCTCACTTTGAGATTCACACAGCCAAATGTGGTGGGGGCATGGCCAAGCATTGGAGAGGAGACAAAGGAATGCCATAGGAATGTCTGCCTTGCCCCCAACTCCATGTGCTTAACAGCTAGAGGCAAATAATGTCACCCTTTGCCTCTCTCCCCCCAGCTCCCTGCCCACAAATCAAACTCCAAACGGAAGGCTTTTTCTCCTTGCTTAACAGAGGATTGACAAAGGGACCAGTTACAGGACAGAATAAAGTGAGCGAAATTCCGGATTTCCCTCCTTTTGGAACAGGGGCGAATAATTCTTAAGATTTATGGCTAATTTGGATGAGTTTCAGCAGACAAAGGTGGGGGGAGATGGCCAGGAAACTCTATCATTATCATTAAAGCCAGGCAGAAGATGGAGAGGAGGGTACCTTCGTCTGCATATAAATCAACAAAAAGGAGGGAGACCATGGGGGAGATGAATAATTAAGTAGGAAGGAAAGCAGCCATACACACACACACAAGCAGCTGGCGAGGATTCCTTTGCTCTGCAGTGCTTTTCCCATGCTAAAAGCAAGCCGGTTGGCTGGAAGTTTAAAGCAAGCAGTAGACACGAAGGATTTTAAGATTTCCTGAGCCTCCCTCCTGGCTCCACATCTAGCCAGCCCACCCCTTCATCATAAGAACCAATCACAGTGCAGCTCTGCTGCAACTGTATCAGGAAGATTGCTGGTAATTCACACGGACTTGCCGTTCACACTAGCAATAATGCACTAAGTCGAGCTACTTTTCAAATAAACTGGCAAAAGTAGCAACATCCCTTGTCATGCTACATCTGGGTATTTTGACTTCCCCCTTTCTGAATGAGGCGATACTGTGGCTCGATCTGTGGGAATAATGAACAATCTTAGCGGTATATTTAGGGGAATATTTGCCCGTGTAAACACAGCCTAGGTTTAAATTTCCATTTGATTTATTTAATCTTATTGGACAAGTCTCTTGTTCTTCCTTTTTTGTTGTCACTGTCTATTTCTATGCACTGATTATTATAATAGTTTTCCTTGTCCCTGCACATAAGTCATTGAACAGCTGCACTCAGGGTTGTTGTTTTTTATTTTTTAATTTATGTATATACCGCCCTTTGGTAATCCAATCAGGGCAGTTCACAACATTAAAAAACCATACAGTAAAACAATATACTCCCTTCCCCACCTTAAAAAGTTATTAAATCAATTACAAATTAAAACAACAATTAAAACATTTGATAAAAACACATACCTACATTTGGCAATAACAGTAGGACCCCAGCGATATTCAGTTCTATTAACAAAGGAGGGTGTGGGGACTCTCCTGAAGGAGGGGGATTCCCAAGGCCAGGATAATCTATTCTGGAAAGGCCTGCCAGAAGAGATCCATCTTGACAGCCTTTTTGAAGCTGTCCAAAGATGTCAATTGATGGATCTCATCCGGTAGGCCGTTCCATAGTTTGGGGGCGACAACAGAAAAAGCCCTCTGGGAGTTAGCCGAAAACCTTGACTTTTGAGGCTGTAGGAAATTCCTCCCAGAGGACCGGAGTGTGCGGGGGGGATTATAAGGGAGGAGATAGTCCCTGAGTTAGCTTGGACCCAAGCCATTTAGGGCTTTAAAGGTGATAACCAACACCTTATACTGGGCCCAGAAACCAATAGGCAGCCAGTGGAGGGACCTCAAAACCAGAGTGATGTGCTCCCTCCTAGATGTTCCAGAGACAAGCCTGGTCACCATATTTTGTAGTAACTGTAGTTTCTGAACCAAGCACAAGGGTAGCCCCATGTAAAGCGCATTACAGAAGTCTAGGCGCGAGGTTACCAGCGCGTGAACGACAGTCTTGAGGTCCCTTGCTTCTAGAAAAGGGCGCAGCTGGCGTATCAGGCGCAGTTGATAACAGGCGCTCCTGACTGTTGCATTTACCTGATTTATCACCAGGAGTGATGAGTCAAGGACCACCCCCAGACTGCGAACACAGTCACTGGAGGAGAGTGTGACCCCATCCAGGACTGGAGGTGACAACCCAATTCTTGGTTTCGGGGCTGCTACTGTGAGCACTTCTGTCTTGTCTGGATTCAGTTTCAATTTGTTTTTCCTCATCCAGCCCATTACCACCCTATTACCGCCCATTACCCATTACCGTTCTAACTTTATTTCTGCCACTTTTACTTTTGTTTCCCATCTGTCCTTAATTGCTCAAGAATTCTCCTTCTTAAAAAGATAGTGTCTTTTTGCATTCCTCCCTGACAGTGTCCCTGGATTCAGTCCCGAGTTCTTCTGGCTCCTGGTCAATTAGGTCAACATTATCTTTAAATTCTCTAGAGATATTCTTCAGGTTGTATTTCAGCATGGTGGTTGGTTTAGTGTTCTGCTTTAGCTTTATTATAATTTTTGATATTAGGAGTTCAAGGTTTGTGCCACAATTTGCTCCTGGTCTAGTTTTGGCAGAGAGAATGGATCTTCTCCATCTTCTGCATCCAATTATATAGTCTATTTGATTTCTATATTGGTCAGTAGGTGATGTCCATGTATACACTTGGGAAGGTAGTGCCATTGTCTGGGCATCATTATTCTGAATTTGAAACAATTTCTACATAAAGCTTTGTTGTTGTTATGTGCCTTCAAGTAGTTTCCAATTTATGGTGACCCTAAGGTGAACCTATCATGGGGTTTTCTTGGTAAAAATTGTTCAGAGGGGTTTTGCCATTGCCATCCTCTGAAGCTGAGAGATTGTGACTTGTCCATGGTCAGCAAGTGGGTTTTTGTGACAAAGCAGGGATTCATACTCTGGTCTCCAGAGTCCTAGTCAAACATGCAAACCAGTACACCATGCTGGCTTGCTAGTTATGTATAATTAGAGCATGGGGGGAATAAAATAATTTGTTCTGGAAAGTTAGCTGTTACCATTACGTGTTACAATGTTGAAAAAAATAATCTGCAATGTTGCTTATTCCATGGCTCATTGCTCTTTTGTTACTTTCTCTTATCTTTTTGAAGAGCAGATAATTATTGAGAACTGTTTGGCATAAAATTTGAAAAAAAAAATCTATCAAAAGTCCCCTAAAATTGTTCTGTTAAGAGTAATTACAGTAAGTTCTCTGGACTATTTTGGTTATGAGTGGCTTATTTTACAACCATGTTGGCCATGCCTTCAAAATTGTTAGTGACAGAAGTGCATTCTTAATCCGCTGCCTACACTTAACTGGGAGCCACTACTGGTATGTAGCTCCTCGAAAACAATTCTCTAACTCATAGGCATTTTAAGATGCAGACATGAAGTTCACATTTATTGATTTTCCAGCACCAAACACCAGCAGAGCTGTGTTGGGCTTAACTTATGTGTATTGTCCCATGTAAAGGGTTTGAGTCTAGAAGAGAAACCATTAACTGTGGCATTACTCATGGGAACTGTTTCAAACAGATGCCACTTAATATCAGCAGCTAAGGGTGGGTGCATCCAACTGTTATGCTTGTGGCAGCCAATTATTTTGTGCGCTTGTCTTGCTCACCATAAGCAGGAGCAGAAATGTGTACATCTCCACTCAAACCTTATCAAGGCTGTGCAGTACTCAAAATATCAATTCTTGCACATACAGAATAAATCACATGATACTTTAACTTATGCAGTTTCAATAAGTGTGTGGGTGTGTGTGGAGAGAAGACAGTTATTATAGGCATGTTGGATATGTGGACTTAAAGAATATTGGCCAAATTTTGGGTCTTAATGAATCCTTACCTGTGAAAAAAAAATGTCCAGAGGGGTAGCTGAGTTCGTCCATTGCAACAAAAACAAATCTTAAAGGAGTTTAAAGATTATAGGATGAAGGACCACTTATTCCACCAAGCTCCTTGGAAGAGAAACTGTATATAAATGTATCTAACTAACCAATTAATTCAGTGCCAGCATGGTGTAGTCCTTCCCCACTGCCATCCCATTTTCCTTGTGTGTCATGTTTTATTTACGCTGTAAGCCTGAGGGCAGGGAACTGTCAAATTACTAATTTGGAATTTCTGAGAGACTTTCTGGCTGAAGAGCTGGGATATAAATACTCTAAATAAATAAATAATAATTAGTGGTTTGAGTTGTTGAAGAGGGTATTCATCTCCACCTCTTGACCACAGAAACCCACTGGGTGGCCTTGGGCAAATCATGCTCTCTCAGCCTCAAAGGAAGGCAATAGCAACCCACCCCTTTGAACAAATTTTGCCAAGAAAACCCTGTGATAGGCTCAGATTAGGATCTCCATAAGTCAGAAACAACTTGAAGGCACAGAACAAGTAACTAATTAACTAATTAAGGTTTAATGGACGATAGTTCATTTCATCAGATAGATGGTGCTATTCCAAGTTTCAGGTACATATAGTAAATTTGTTGGCGGTGGGTCATATAAACAATGTGGTGAGAAAGATGTCATTGAGAGTGGATTAGATACAGATTTAAGCCTATCCAACAAGCATAGTGGAAATCAATTTTGTTTAGCCTGTCAAGGATGTAGCTATTGGGGGGGGGGTATTTTGCCTCCAATCTAAGAATTCTGTCCCCCACCCATGAAATTTTCTTTCAGTCCCCAAATTTCTAGCACTTCAATAACTTAAAACTTAAGTTGAGCATTCAGAAATTGAGTTTAAGCATCCAAAGAAAAGGGACAGGAAAATTATTAAGGGAATGCAAATACAGTAAATAGAAGAGTTCTATGGGTGGATTATTTTCAGTCTCTCACTCTCATTGCTAGAAATTTGGGGATGGAAGGACAATTTCATTGTGGGGTAGAATTCTGATTTGGAAGGCCAACACCCACATTTTGCACACACACCCAGCAGCTATTCCCCTGCAACACCCTTCCCCACATCAATTCCTTCATCTCTGCTCAATAGGATTATGGTTTGTGGAAGGGGGAAATGAGGGATAAGCACCTTCCATCAACAGAGCCCTTCCATCTGTATAAAGTAGATCTGGATCCAACCTGGTGACAATCAAATTTTAAACACAAGCCATTTACAAAACAATCAGGGCTAATAACATTAAAATCTTGGCACTAGGTAAACCAATTAACTCATTTAAAGTGATAGGAGGGGTGACTTTATCCCATTTCATGCCTCTGGAGATACAACATAATCACTTGATGAACTGTGACTCAGTGGTATCTTGCTCTAATCTCTGTTTGAAGTTTCTTTGCTTTGAAATGTCCATTTTAAGGTCGGTTTCTGGATAGTTGAATTTCTAATGTTAGATGTGTCCATTTATTCCTTTGTGTGGAGACCAGCATTTTTGGTCTGTAGAGAATGTTGGACATTGCATTCATAAAAGTAAATAAAGAGGCATGACATTAAAAACTGAGTTATATAGGCCCTCATTTATTAAATGTCAATCAATACTTTACAGATTGAGAGGGGAGCAGATGAACCTGTGCTGGAACTAGAGTTTAAAGCAGGCTATAAGCCTGGAGGAATTCAAATTAGGTCTGTTCACAGATAATAGAGTGGACTTTGGACTTTTTCGGACGGGGTTTTGTAATGGAAGCAGCCTTGTCCCCATTGCGAGGCTGCTGCATGGCAAGGGGTCCGTTTTGGATGATGCTCTCCCCTGCCGATACTGTTGCAGAAGTGCTGGGAGGCTGCAGCACCATATTTGGCAATTTTCTAATCACAAAAGTTGATCGTGATTAGGAAATCGTCAAATATGGCACTGCAGCCTCCCAGCACTTCTTCAACAGTATCAGCGCAGCACAGCGTCATCCAAAATGGACCCCCTGCAGCGCAGCAGTCACACAATGGGGATGAGGCTGCTTCCGGTACAAAACCCCATCCGAAAAAGTCCTTAGTAGCTCTCTCCCTCCCCAAACCTACACTGAGGACAATGTTGGAGGCCTGTGTGTGACCCAACATTTATTCAAGCCAGCTTTTAACATATACATAAGCAGGGGAGATTTTTATTGGAATCTATGTTTTAAAATTTGTGTCTGTTTTTAAAATGTTTTTATACTATTTTATCTTGTTTTATTGTTTTTATGATTGTCTTTGGGAGCAGCCTTGGGTAGTATTCTGAGAGAAAGGCAGTATGCACATGCAATAAATAAATATAAATAAATTAATAAACTTTGGCAAGGATAGTTGGTCCCAACAACAATTCCCTATCCTACCCATTGGCTCTAGAGTCTTGAGCTTCAAAACCTGGGAAACCATCAATCATCCTAAAAGTTTCTGTGAGTGCACATTAAGTCTGAACCATCTAAATTCCTACAAACTTCCACTCAAAGAGGGCATGAAGCCTTTCATTGTTATACACTCACACCCACCACAGTACAGTTTGCTCCAGCAACCCCTAACACAGATCTGAGAAAAAGATGGCATTGCCAGCATCACAAAAATGTTCGCAATCAGGTCAACAAAGCCTGGCCCAGGAGTAAAGAATCTCAGGTTGAGGAATACATCCACTTCCATACTTTAGAATGGGGTGGCTAAAGCACAGCTCTGAAAGTGCAGTTCTTTTTCTCACAAGAAAAGTGAGATCATTAGCAATTCTTGTCATCCCCAGAGACTCAGGCCAGCATTTAGCACACCTCATTTTTCTAAATATCACCACCAGATGCGGAGAACCAGAGTCATGGTGGGGGGAGAGACCTGAAACTTAGCCTTGAGCAAAATGTCCTTTAAAAGTAAAGCACATTCAATTTATTTAGAAATTAGTGCCAAGCAGCAAGGACCTCCCTCATCTTCTAAGCATATGGATCCTTTGATGATGCTTATTTAAGCCCATCCTCAGGGGACAAAAGTGATAAAGAAAGATCGTGCCTGGAGCAACAACCCTGCATACAAAATTTAGATGACTTGTACAGGTTCTTACAGCTGCTGGAGTGTTAATTTATGAGCCCCAAGATCTAGAAGAACTCTCTTTCATAGTACAACAAGCTTTTTCATTGGTTAGGCAACAAAATTCCTTGACTAATCATTTTGATACTTAGAAAGGTAATAAGATTTAAAAAAAAAAAAACTTATGTTTTCTCAGTGGCAAGAGGAATACCAAGCTGCTTATGCAAAGAAGAAACTCTTTCATGAGCAGGAAAAAATGACCCAACTCAGAAGAACCTACAAATAAAAAGGCATCCAAGTAAAAGACAGTGCTAACAAGCCACATCTGTCTTTTCAAGGCCCCTCCAAGAAAGAACTAAAATATTCAAGTGCTGAACAAGAAACTGAATTTCCCATAGGAAGATATAAAAGAAAACACCAAATGAGAAATGAAAAAGTTCAAAACATGCCAGATGGAGTGGGAGAAAGGAGAATGCAGACCTGATGTCACATTTACCCAAAAGAGCACCCTTCCGCATTGCCAAACCATCTGGATGGTGAAGCTGAAGGATGTGTACACAGAGTTTCCAGAACGGTATCATTGACCTAATTACCAACAGAGAAATAAAGATTATGTATCATCCTAAATTCACCAGGTATCTTCTTAGGGTCAATGTCCAAAGGAAGACATGAAAGTTAGGCAGAAGTGGGTTCTGAAAGGAGCCACTCCTACCAGCTAACTTCCTTTTCAATTTTGTCAGCTACGATTTGTGTCATGTTCACAGTGATCTATGATGAGGAAAATGGGTTGCATTTCACGCTGAAAAAGAATCCTAAACCCATATGCAAAATTATCTTTAAGACAAATACCATCCTCTTTGAATTCATCAGGTTAAGTATTCGACAAAGTATTACAAAGAGCCCTAAAATTAATGGGTCTGGGACCCTATCGGAACAACATGCCCTGAACCGCCAGATTTGGCTCCTCCTTACCCCTGAAGTTCCTAGGATCTGGCTTTGTTTTCTCTGTGTTTGTACCTTTCTTACATGGACTGTTGTGAATGAGTAACTGTTTTAGGTTGGTGGATTGTCTATAAGAACAGCCTGTCATCCAATTCACATGAGAACGAAATATCTTTCTCGAGGATGGGCTGTAGTGCACTGATAACGCCTTTGATTGGTTTCAGGTAGAAGCTATAGCTGACAAGCAATGTTCTGACATTTTTTCTAGTTCTGTCCTATAGCAAGTTAGTCCTAGGTAGTCTGACTTTCTCAAGATATTATCTCCTTCTACACACACACACTTTTAAAAGTGGGCACTTTCTTTTTGTGAAATGCCTATTGGACACAATTAAATTGTGAGTCTCTTACCAGTATGTCTAACCAATGCTGTTATAGCTTGGCGGGTGGGGTGGGGGGGTTCACTGTAGACAATGTACTTTGTGGTTTGTTTTGACTGGAAGCTCAGAACAAGTATATGTAGTAGCCGGAAGTTTTCTAATACAAGATCATATGTAAGTGCATTGTACTGTAGTATCAAGGAAGTAAACCCATTGCTTGGTTAGACTCAGTGGGATGTTCTGATAAAACATAATGAAGACCAGATGGAATTTCTTAAATGGTTCCTGTCTATATTGCAAGGGGTAATCAGTACATCTCAGATAGAAGATATGTTTTTATTAGGAATAGGCAACCTTGAATGGTATCACCAGAGGGCAGAGTTTAGTTGTTGTGATGTAGTTTCCTGTTTCTTTGTTGTTTTGCAGTCTCCTCCTTCCTTCTTGCTGGATGGTCCTCTTGCAATTTGTATTAACCACATGGCTGACCAGGAGCAGCTTCTGCCCTGCAAAAGCTGAAACTTCTGACTGAAATATTTGTTTCCTTTCACCCAAGCTAAGCGTTTATTGCTATGCAGATGGAAAGGTAGCAAGTAAAGCTATTTTATATACCTACGCTAAAGAATTCTATGTTGCCTTTATTCCATTAGATTGCGTTTAGAAAAGAGGTGGGCTGGTTATTCTTTGTTTCCACTTGCCATTTTTTATTCTGCAGAGAAAGATCAGTATCTCACAAACTCCAATAATATGGGGAACATTTTTTTAAAAAAATAAGAGCAATGTTGTATGTCAGCCGTGATTATGCTGGCATATCCTATAGCAGGGGTAGAGAAAGTACCATCTATGAGCTGCATGTGGCCAAAGCTATTTTTTGTGAGTGTGGCCTGCAGGTTCTTTTGTGTGCCAAACAATTTTTCATTTTCTTTTTTAAAAAATCCAAAATAGGTGGGATTGCCCCCAAATGCTCCAAACATACCCTAGGAGTTGTGCATGGCAATATATCCACCCCCTCCCAAACAGTTTTAGTTCTAAGAGAGGCCATTTTTCCAATGGGAAGTAACCCAAAAGTTAAAAGTGGAGCAAAGGGATTAGTCTCCATTTGAGAATACAGAGGGAATTAAAAGACAACAACAACTTTGAAACCTCAAACCTGCCTCTGTGTTTTTGGAGGTTAGTGGTATCCCATAAATAATTTGAATTATTGGTGCCATATGAAGAATGGAGTCCACACAGCCAGAGACACTCATATGGTAGTACCAATGCCCAGGATTCTCTGGTTTGTGTATTTTAGGTAGCAAATCAAAGACACTGGCTCCTGTCTAGATTTGGACTTGTGCCTCTCTATAAAATTCCTGCTTCACAATTGTAGTTCCTTCTAATCTTCTTTGGGAAGTGGAATTGTGGTAGTCTGTTGGAATTTAGTCTCTCTCACAAGGTGAACCATCCCACAAATATACAGAGTGTGTATATTTGAAGCTGGGTCACCAGGACTGAATAGGGATTCTGTTGGTGTACCACCTGCCCTACTGAGCTGATATATTTGGTCTTGTCAGTGGTGTTGGAGTCCTCCTTACATGCTGTACTGGGGGATTTCATTATCCATGCTGAGACCATTCTGACAGGAGCAGCTCAGGCCTTCATGTCCTCTTTGATAACCATGGGTCTGTCCCAAGTAATATCTGGTGCCACCCAAGCTGCAGGACACTCTGGACTTTGTTTTCATTGCTTGGCAAGATGAAGGTGATCTGGATTTGGAGGACTTTCTATAGTTTTGTTGTCATGGAAAGATCACTACCCAGTGGGATTTAGATTTACTGGGACACAGAGCCTCTGTGCAGGGCAAGGGCTTATTAAGATGGTCCTACCCAGGAGGCTTGTGGATTCCTGATGGTCTTGGGGAGTTTCCTGTTGCTTTGGCAGGTGATCCCTGAAAGATCTCTGGAATGGGCAAATGACTAGGGTGGTGGACATGGTTGTGCCTGAACTTACCCTCCCATGGAGTGGTGTTAACTAAGCTCCTTGGTTTACTATGGAACTGGCAGTGTTGAAAGAAGTGGGATGGAGACTAGAGCAGATCTAAGCAAACATGGGTAGAGTCCATTGGAAAGCTTACTGAATGGTGATGATGGCAGCAAAGAAATCATATTGCTCTGCCACCCTTGTGTCTGCAGGAAAGCTATCTTGAGTGGTTAAGGGCCTTCTGCACTCTACCCCACATGAACAAAATTCAAAACACTTGACAGTCTACTGTGAGGAATTTGCAACATACTTTGTATATAAAATCACTTGGCACGTTCTGACTAGGATGCTGCAGTTGATACAGGTCCAGTGTATATACTCTTGGTATCTGCTTGCCCTGTGTTATTGGACACCTTTCAATGTCTGCAGCCTGAGGATAGGGACAGGATCCCTAGAGAGGTGAAAGCCATCATGTACATACTGAAAACATGCCCCTCCTGGCTCATAAAAGCAGCCAGAGGGATAATGCTTGGTTGGGTAAGGGAAATGGTGAACACCTTGCTGCAACAAGGAAGGTTCCATCCTGCCTAAAAAAGGCTATAGTGAGAATATTATTAAAAAAGCTCTCCCTGAACCCCACTGTACTACACAATTACCAACCGGTCTCCAATATTCCCTTTTTGAGCAAGGCTCTGGAATATGTTGTGGCCCCCAAGTCCAACAGTTCCTGGATGAAACAGAGTATCAAGATCCTGGTTATGGGACAAGACAGCTTTGTTCACCTTGGTGGATAAACTTCACTGGGAACTAGATAGGGGGAGTGTGTCCCTGTTGGATCTACTGGATTTCTCAGTGGCTTTTGATTCTGTCAACCATGGTATCCTTCTGGGATGGATTTTAGGGGATGGGAATTGGAGGCACTGCTTTACAGTGGCTTCAATCGTTCCTGGAGGGGCACACTCAACACGTGATACTGGGGGACTCTTGTTTGACACCCTGGCCTGGACTGTGGTGTCCCTCAAAGTTCAGTTCTGTACTCTATGCTGCTTAACATCTACATGAACCTGCTGGGAGAGGTTTCTGGTGTTTTGGAGTCTGGTGTCATTGATAGGCTGTTGACACCCAGCTCTATATCTCCTTTCCATCTGACTCCAAAAAAGCTATATCAGTTCTGAGCCATTCTCTCCTGTCAGTAATTGACTGGATGAGGGCAAACAAATTGAAGCTTAATCCAGACAAGACAGAGGTGCTCCTGGTCAGTTTGAAGGCAGATCAGGGAATAGGGATTCAGCCTGTGATTGACAGGGTTATACTGCCCTTGAAATCTCAGGTTTGTAGCTTGAGCATACTCTTGGATTCAACCCTGAGTGTGGAAGCCCAGGTTTCAGTGGTGGCAAAGAGTGTGTTTGCATAATTAAAACTACTGTGCAAGCTACACCCATCATTCCAAGGACCACCCAGTCCTTATTCTACTTTAGAACTTGTCATATGAATCAGACTTAAGATATAAAATGTCTGTATGTCCAAAATCAATGCAATGGTAGCCAGCTCTAGGAGAATGAAGGCTCACACCATAGTGGGCAGAACTGGCAGGCTGAATTCTATTGTGCTTCATGTGGGTGGGATGGGATAAAGGAAAATACCAAAGAAATGGTACTACTAAGGGCCAAATTAATATACTGACTGCTCCTTTCATAGGGGCAGGGAAACCATTTAGTCCTGTGATGGCTTATATTAGCTTTCAGCAGCACTGATTTTGTTTTGGAGAGAATTGCCTGCCTTAGCTTAAATCCAGTAGCTAATCTGATTAGAGTCAGTTGATGAATGGGAAGTCAACACTTATGTAAATTTCACTGACAGCTTGTCTTCATGGACTAAATACCCCAACTTGTCCCTGTCTCAGAGCCTTGTAGTCCATATGAAACAGGTCATTTTTCCTGTTCTGCCCCTGGCAGTTCTCACCACCCCCAGGACAGATACAGGGTTAAGATGGGGGCAAGCTGGAGTAGAGCCTGATAAACCATTATATGATAATACCCAGTTAATCCATTACCACTGGCCAAAAAAAGAAAAATGGACTGGGTGCCATGTGTCTGTAGACCCTTGCTGCTGCCACCAGCCCCCTTACTCTCCCAGAAGCCAGGTAGGAGTCCCTCAGCATGTGACAAAGGCTGATCACATGCAGGGGGTCTTCAGTCACATGTTGTAGGGTCCTCCCCTGGCATCTGAGACAACAAAGAAAATGGTAGCAGCTACATCTCTTTATTCCTGTTTCCTTGACAATTTGCAAGAGGCTGCCCTTGAATTCCCCCCACCCCGATTCAGGATATGATGATAGATTCCCCATATACCAAAGGGCAGTGAAGGAGGGAAGAACAGGTACACACATGCTTCAGAGGGAGCACATTCCATCTGCCCTTCCAATTGCACCTCCCCAGCCAGTTCTTGATGTAGTGGGACAGGGAGGCTGGAAACTCCAGACCCTTAGGGAACCATCGGCAGTGTGGACCTATTTTGGGTGGGATTCAACACCTTTACCTGTGGCCACCATAGAACCAGCTTGGAAGGCTCTGACTTCTCCAGATGAGGGAGAAAATGTTTGGTGCAGGATGTCCTAGCCCTGTCCACCTGCCTGCCCCACCCACAAGGAGAAGCAGCATCCCTGGGCAGCCGCTGAGAATGGTCTCCCAGGGCAGGTGAGCATGAAAGGAGCCAGCTCGCGTTCATCTCCCCTGTCCTCCACCACTGTCACCTGGATGGCCACCACCAGCTCAGCCTGGGTCACCAGCTTGGCCTGCTCCTTGCACAGTACCTTCTGCAGGAAGGCCAGCTTGGTACTGATGGAGCCAGCTTGGTGCATCAGCCTTGCAAATTGCCTGGGTGGCCTCCTAGCAGATACGGCACAACATCTTCTCAGCCACCAGAGGGTCTCATGCACAAAGCACTCACAGAGCTGCCCACAGGCCTGGCTCAGGTGGTTGCACTTGCTTCCAGGTGTGCCCTGTACTCCAGCAGGGCCTGCAGGCTGTGCACTCCTTGTTGGTAGAGCTACAGCATGTGGGCTGGGGCGTTCCTGCCACCGTAGCACTTCCAACTCCGGCAGCAGTGCATGGTTGTGGTGTTCAATGCAGCAGACACACTCAACATTGGTAGCAAAGTGGTCATTGAGCTTGGCCAGCTACTCCTTCTCTTGGGCATGCATCCCCAGCAGCTCCACAATCAGGCTGCTCACCTGCGCCAGGTTGGAGGCACTCATAGGGGTCAGCCACAGGGTAGGCCATGTGAGCAGTGCACCAGAGTGGAAGAGAAGCTCGCCCGGAGTGAATGAACACTTCCCCAATTGGATTGGTTCCCAGGCCAATGCTAGATCAAGACTTCAGACTACATTGTGGTGTGGTGGTGGCAGCAGTGGCGGCAGCTGCAGTGACAGGTCAGCATTCCTGTGTGGACTCCAGCCTGTTTTGTGGAGGGAACAGTGGAACAATGGGCCTGATACAGACCCAGCATATGGTGGTGGGGAGCCGAATATCCTGGCTCATGTAGATGAGCCCTGAGTGAATGACTCTACCCAGTTAGGACTAGCAATTGGATTTAGGCCAATAGATCCCTACTTGTTCTTACTGTTGTCCTTAAGAAGGAAAAAAAAACCCTTCTGATAATGTATTCTCTTTCTGAAGCAATTCAAAATCTTTCAAAAATGTACATTAATAGGCTGTAAAACTTTAACAAAACTATGGAAACAGCTTTATCACTCATCTTAGGCACTTCTTACTTGATATCAATGCATATTTCAAAATTTAGCAGCTCCTGACCTTCCTGATTTATTGCCTGAATAGTTTTAAATTCTGTGTACAAACAACTTATCTTTCTAAGTATATCATTGTCATATCTCTCTAAGTATATCATTGTCATGCCCCTCAAATTCAAGTGCTGGGCATAAGTGGCTGAACATGCAGTAATTGTGCCTTCTTCAACACAAGAGTGAGTGTTTCCTTCTATCAGAAACAATGGGGCCAGTTACACAGCAGAATAAAATGCACCAATTTCTGCATTTCCATCCTTTCGCACCAGTGGTGCATAGTTTACATGATTTATTGCTAAATTGGAAGATCTGGTGAGTTTCACCTTTCTAAGTTTACACAGACAAGGGGGGGGCATGGCCTCCAGATCACTATCATTAAAGCCAGGCAGGAGATGGGGAGGAAACAAGGAGGGGGGAAGTGTGAGGGGGAAAGAGACCGTAAGTTCGTAGCTTTGTCTGTATATACAGCAACAAATAAGGAGGGGGACCATGGAAGAGGAGAGAAATAATAACAAAGGAGGGAAGGAAAGCAGCCGAGATCCCTGCCAGCTGAGCAGACTGCTTCTCTCTCTCTCGCACACACACACACACGAACAATGCAGCTGAGATTCCGTTCGCTCTGCAATCCCTGAGAGCTGAGCAGACTGCTTCTCTCTCTCTCTCCCTCTCTCTCACGCTGGCATGTGTGCGCACACACACACACACATGCACCACACACAAAAGAACACTCCAGCAATCACTCTCTCTCTCTCATACACACAGAGGGAGAGGGAGGGAGGGAGGGAGGGAGGGAGGGAGGGAGGGAGGAACAGTAATTATGCTAGAAGGCAAGCCAGCTGGCTGGATCTTTTCAAGCCTCATCTCTTGCAAGTCCACCCCTCCCTCTTTTTTGGTCAATTCAACCAATCATGGATAAGCTCTGCTGTGCCAATTTCAAAAAGACAGCTGACAATTCCCACTGCCGTAAGCGAAATTGTCGTTCACACAGTCGATAGTGCACTAACTTGTGCTACTTTTCAAAAAAAGACGGGAAAATAGCGAAAGCTGATACTGCGTGAGTTATGGGGGAGTTGCCCCCCTCCTTCTGAGTATGGCAACTTTGATCTGAAAGATGTGGGAGCTATTAGGACTCTTAGAGGATTTATTTTGCCATGTAAATGGCCCCAAAGATTTTAACCCATGGACAGAATCTGCTTGGGACTGGATAGGGTTAGGCAGAACTTGCCATGAAGCTATAGTGATTTTGCTGCATTAAAATGCAAAAACTTAAATGAGAACCTAGAGGCTGGAGGTATTCCTGAAGACTGCTGCCTTATTAAAGATCCTTCTTCAGCAGCCACTTATAAAACTTAGTTCTTAAACATGACTCTGCTTAGTTTATATAGTAGAGTGTGGAGAAAGTTGGACTTCTCTTTCAGTTTACACTAAGTTTTTGTTTCTCTAAGGACCAGAATGTGCTCCAGCCAAGACCCTAAAAATGTAAATCTACGCTATAGATGGTTGACCTGGTGCAGGCTCAAACTGGGGATGACAGTAAGGGTACATCTACACTGTAGTAATAAAGCAGTTTTGACACCACTTTGACTGCAATGGCTCCATATTACAGAATCCTGGGATTTGTAGTTTTGTGAGGCACCAGCACTCTTTGGTAGAGAAGGCCAAAGACCTTGTAAAACTACAAATCCCAGGATTCCATAGGATGGAGCTACAGCACTTAAAATGGTGTCAAACTGCATTATTTCTACAGTGTAAGATGTACTCTTTGAATGCTTAGACACTCAATAAGCATGCATTGCATAGTACTGACTGTGGCTCTTCCCAGCTGGAATCCTTTTGGTGACTTACACTTACAACTAAAGGCTACACAAGCATAAGAGCTTTTTTTTTAGAATGTTGCAGAAGAAACTACCCATTACCTTGTCCAACACATCTTCCCTGACTGTACAACAACAGTTAGATGTTGACAGAGTACAGCTGTGCCCCAAAACCAAGAGCCTCTGATTGGCATTGGAGGATGCCAGAAATGCCCCACTGATCTTACCCAGTGTAAATACACTGCCACTATACTGCAGTGTAACTACATTTGGGGAGCCGTATGCTTCATTGGTGTCAAAGAGGATAGACTGCTATGGCAACTGCTGCCTTGTAGTGTTAAAAAGGAAGGGTGAGGATTCTCCACTGAATGCTGTCTTGGTTAATGAATTACTTAACTGGCCTACTAGTGCTAAAGAAGGTTCTGCATTAGCACAGAATCTGGATATGCTTGGCTTACCTTTCCAGCCTTCCATATCAATTATTTTCAACTGTGCCCTGTCTCCATAGTCAGCTTTTTTAAAAGTGTTGTCAGTGGGAAAAACTATTCTGTTTCCTATGCTAATGACCACATTAAATATATTTTTTTAGATAGCCCAGGGTCAAAATGTGAAATTCTTCTCATGTTAGAAGTATTTCCACATAATATGTAATGCCAAAGCAAACGGCAAAGCTGTAATTCATTTGAGGGGCTTGGCTTCCATTATAAACTGCAAGTGAGCACCACTCAAGCAGGTTTGATGAATGACAGTGAAGTTCCAAATGTGAAGTCAACCATGTATTATAAAGCTGAGCGAACATTGTGGTATGAAATAAGAACAGACCACAAACCTTCCCAGAGCCTCTGACCCAGTCACATTTTACACTTCAGATTCATACAGGTTTGCAAGTCACCACTTGTTCTAAGCGAACACATCAAAAGGACATTATAGTCCACCATGTACACACAGGAAGACACACCTGAGATTCAACCCTTATCATGTTTGCACTTCCTATAAAACCCACAATGAGTTTAAATGCCTTACAAGTTATTGCTTGTTTTGTAACTAGGGATGTCTGAAGAATTTGGGATTCAATGCGCACATTGCAGTCCACACTTTCCAGATTGTCAATGGTGAGAGAAGGACATCGTTTGTATGCCAAAATCCTTACATTCATGGACTTCCACAAATATTTCCAAAAATTTGCACATTTTAAAAGTGTGCATAGGCTTTAAATGTTGGCAAACACTATTAAATGCTCTTTCATCTACTGTGGGAATACATTCAAGCTAATGCATTCACATGTACCCAAACAAAAATATGGGGAAAAAATGCAAAGAAATGGATGGATCTCATCCCAATAAACATGTGGTGGAACAGTCCATGGACATGGTGTGGAGGTAAGGAAGGGAGGAATTCACAGATGTGGTCTTTATAGGACACATCTCTCTTTTATACATTTAGAAAGACTATCATCTGAAAGTAGCTCATTACCAAGATATTGTAAGACTGCCTTTGTAAATGAATGTTAAAGGTATGTGATTTGTTTAACTAAAGGCATTACCAATGCAAAGTTCATTCCAAGTTACACCCTTACCCTTACCCTATCCAGAAGATCATGAAGAAGCTTCTGTAGGAATCATGATCCCAAAGTTGCGTCACAACAGGATGATCTGTCTTCATCAAAGAAGGAAAATACAGGCTGTGAAGACTAAAGAATTAAAAGCTGCCACAGGTAATAGAAAATTTCTAATTCTAATTATTTCTGAATAAGTTTGGTATTCGTTCCCAAAGAACAGACTACTATGTCTGGATGTTTGTAGGTTAGAGTACAGATAGAGACTGTAGAATAGTCTTTAATTTGAATGTATAGACAACTGAAAGTAACCCACATGGATGAGCAAAGGCTCATCTAACCCAGTGCTGTCATTATTTCCAGTATGGCTCAGTTAGGTGATCTTAGGAAATTAAACAGGACACATTAGAGACAAACAACTCCTCCTGATTGTATTCAGCAATTTCTTATAAGAGGAAACTGACCCCTTAATATGGAGCTGAGAGCTAATGAGAGATCTGTGTTCAACAAGTTTGTGGCAGTAATTTATATTTATGCTGTAGTTGGGACTCATTGTGCATAAACTTTACATGTGGTTTTGGAGGGGGGTTGTGTTGTTTTTTGTTTTTTTGTTTTGCACAGAAAAACAGCAATTTCTGTGCAGGAAAGAACACCAAAAATACTGTTTTCCGTCAAGAAAAAAAAAAAAACCAAGTGAATTTTGAACATAATGAGTCCCAAACTCAAATAATCTTCAAAAACTGCAGTTTTTCAAGACTTTCCCACAGAGGGAAGAAAGCTTCTAAAATAATTGCTTCCCCTAAGATATCATTTAGAGATGAATTTTGAGGTTTAATTCCTGAAGTTGTGACAATACATGCTTATACTCTTCTGCCTGTGCTACCCCTTTCACATCATCACATTGTTCTACATATATAAAGCTCCTTGTTATTTCTATACCTGCTATACTTATCCACTAAGGTGCTGCAGCATCACTCAACTGATACGCGCTTTCTTTTTTGTTGTATCTAAATCTATTCTACACCCTTCTTGTTAAGCACAAGATGTTCAGTTTAAGGAAGAAATAACAAAAGAATTCTGAATATTAAAACTATTTTCTCGGGGTGGGGAAGGATATGTAAGCAATACCAGTAATATCATAAATTACCATAGTAACTTGAACCAAGAAAAGGAAAAATTGGCATCCCTTTCCAAGAATTTTCAGTCAGTGCTTGGAGATCATGATTTACATTCTTTTGTAACAATAGGAAGAAATTGACAAAAGCAGGCACTCTAGCTCAAATGAATGGAGTTCTGGGGTAACACAATTTCTTAATACAAGGGGCTTGTAAGACTAACACATGAATCAATGCATGGACTGGCAATCAGACTGAAACAGTCTGGGGGAAAAAAGAGCAGTGCATTTATGTTGTGGAACATTATAGTATGAGACTAAATATTTAGCAGAGTTCATAATCCAAATCCAGAGGTTCTGACAGTGCTACTGCCATGTGTGGAACAAGGTTCATGGCAGATCTTGTCATCCTGTAAGCCTTCTGTCATATGTCAGTAGTTTTCTACAGGACACAGGACATCTCTAATCTAATGCAAATTTTGTCCTTTAGCATATCCCTGCCTATATCGTATCCCCAAGCCAATGTTCTTGTCTGCTGCAAACTAGTCATTGAAATAGTATATAAAGCTACTTAGCCAGGGCAGCATGTGTTGTAAAGATTCACAATAATGCTAATTACTAATCTAAATATTTCTGGAGTATTCAAGTGAAATATATGCATGTATGATGGTGCTGCTAGAGTCCACTTGCCTCTGATGCAGTGAATTCTATTCCTCTCCAGCTTATGCTGGGTAAAACATCGCCACAGGCTGCATACAGGATCACACATCTTTTGAGGGGCCTTGTGACCGTAAAAACGGTATGACACCAAATTTAGCAAGCAAACCACTAAAAGTTCTTTAAAAACACAATTTAGCAGCAAATCATAGAAAGTCCTTTAGAACAAGCAGGAAATGCTTGCTTTAATTTTATGTGTGTGTGTGTGTATTTTGTCTCTTAATTGTGGGAGGCTGTTTCCCATGATAGATCCCAGATGGATAAAATAAACACTGAGACCCACCATGTTTGCCTAACCCTTGCATAGCACTGTATCCCTTCTACTCATGAGTAAAACCCCACTGAATTTAACAATACTTACTATCAGCTAAGTGTGCACAGGATTGCACTGAAACACAAACAACGTGTTATATTTGTAGTAGATATATTTACTTCAAGACATACTGACTAGCGGATATGTGCAGCCCTTAAATCTATAAATTGCATCTCATATATTCATACCAAATTGGGGCAACTTAATACTTCAGTGCAGAAAAGGTCTGCCAATACCTCATATATTTGGAATACCGTTAGAAAAAAATGAAAAAAAAAAGTTTCTTTATATTTATTATTCAATCCATGTGCAATAGTAATGTGAAAATATGACAAGGAATATTGGTGATTTCATCACAGGTCAGTTTTAATATCTGCTAGGTTGCTGTATGAATGTTGTGAAACCTGTGAGACTTACTGCTAGGTCTTGCATTAATAAAATTGTTGTGTATAAAATGCTGAACAGATACGCTTGCTTTTTTAAAAAAACTGAAGCATTCGTCTAGTGATGCATTCTGAAACAGATTCTGACAGAGTAAAGCCTCAGTTTAAAGCAAAAAATATATTGCTGGATCTACACCTTCTAAAGTAACACAACTCAGAGTACAGAGTGTGTCTCTCTTATCTGGAATTCTGAAATCCAAAATATTCCAAAATTGTTCACATGAGTGGCTGAGGTAATGATATCTTTGTTTTCTGATAGTTCAGTATACACAAACTTTGTTTAATGAACAAAATTATTAACAATATTGTATGTAAAATTACCTTCAGGCTTTGTGGATAAAGTGCATATCAAAACATAAATGAATTTTGTGTTTAGACTTGGGTCCCATCTCCAAGATGTCTCATTATATGTATATGCAAGTATTCCAAAATCCAAAATATTCCAAAATCCCTCTGGTCCCAGGCATTTTGGATAAGGAGACTCAACCTATATAAGAATAACCATTCTCCCAACTCAAAACCTGGGTACATTGATCTATCTCAAGTAAATGCTACAGCAGTAATTCTTTATCTGTGGTCTGCAGACCCTCAGGGGTCTGTGATGTCCTCACAGGGGGTCCGCAAAGACAGTGGAGTGGCCATGTGATAGGAACCAAGACAAAGGCTGGCTGGTTGGCTGGCTTGTCCTGCACATTGCCACTGAATCCACTCCAGTCACAAACTTGCAGGATGAAACAGGAGAAAAGTCTTCCCCCTCCAGTGCCTCTGAGGAAAGGTTTAATGGATGGTGTAATTGTGTTGTTGTTGTTGTTGTTGTTGTTGTTAATCATCTTGAGTTAAGTCTTGGGGAGTCCCTGGGAACAAAAGATATTAATAGGGGGTTACTGGTAAAGAAAAGCGAAGAGCCACTACGCTATAGCACAATCCCATTCACATCCTACTCTTTACATAGTACATCACTACTGATCTGGAATAGCTAAAACAAAACATAGGCTTTGAATCTGTCCACATCTACAAAGAGCACATTTGCTGTCTAGTCAAAAATAGTCACATTTGCACTGTTAAACTGTCTTTAGTAATTGAGTAGCAAGGGGTCATATTTGGGGAAATGAAGTCTCATGATCCTTAATAGACTTAGGACTTTATCAGACACATCAAATACGGCATTATAATGATGCCACATAACTGTGAAAGGGTGCACATATCAGATGACATTGCCCTTTCACGGTTATGTCCCTGCCAAAACCCATATTTTTAAATCGATGGCTTAAGCCGTCACTTGACACACACCCCTGCCTTTTTTCTTTCTTTCTTTCTTTCTTTTTTTTTTTTTGGCCAGCATAGCCGGTGTTTGAAACCTCGCGTTTTCCTGTACTTTTCCTGTACTTACGCCATCAGTGGCTGATCCGGTGTGAACACTTTCAGGTGAGACCACAACATCTAGGTAAGGCACACACTCGGGTTACTTGTAAGTTTTAAAGTGTGTTTTTGTCCTTTTGATAGCTTTTTTAGTGTTTTTTTGGGGGGAGTTAAATTTCCCGCACGATAAGAGTCTTGCAATATTTTGCTGTGTTTCAAAGGAGGATGTGAATGGAGCTCTTTCTCTTTCATTGCCAGGATTTCATTTGCCAGGATTAGAGGTAACTGCAAGGAGGAATGTTCTTTTGCTGGCATAAAAACTGGTTTTTTTTTTATGCCAGCAAAAGAACGCTTTAAAATGATAGTCTGATAAAGTCCTTAGTCCAAGGTAAACCAAATACATAGTATTCTACTTGTAAACATGTAAATGGTGTAAGTTAACAGATAGGATTAGGTTCTGTATCTCCCCCAAAAAAAGGATCTTCACACAGGGGACATGGAAACTTTATGAAGCAGCACAACTCTCCTATAAACTCTTTCAATAGTTTGGGAGCCCCAAATGTACCATATGAAGCTGTCTATAGGACCCTCGGAAAAAAAGAATATCCCAGTCTTGCCTGCAACTTCATCTATAGCAGAAATGGGAAGCCTGTGCCCTTCCAAATGTTTTAGACTCCCAGACCCCTACATATCTACAATGGCCAATAATAAAGTATTATGGAAGGGGGAGTCCAAAACAGCTGAAAAAAACAGCGATGGAGCTAATGTAGGGAAAGCAATTTGTATACTCAGAAATCACTATCAAAAACTGATCTTTTTTTTTAAAAAAAATGAATTTGAGGACATGCTTGGGCTGTTGTAGAAAATTAACACTGACTCTTTAATACCAATGCCACTTAATGTCACTGTCCATAGGTTGCATGTGTAGTAAAAGAGCTCACTGGGCTACTCTGTCACAGCTGTCAAAGGTCAAGCAACTAACATTTTACAGTAGGACCCCCATATCAGCTGGTGATTGGTTCTGGACCGGGGGGGGGGGTATACCAAAAACCATGAATAATAGCAAATGGCATTGAAAATAATGGGACTTCTGGTTTAAAATATCATAGAGTTGCCTTTGAGGACCTAGAAAATGGCTAGAGAGGACACATTTTCTAGGTAGAAAGACTCTATGGTAGGTGTGCTGTTTTGTGTCCTGTGGATAATTGAATCACTGGATAATGAATCAGTGGATATGGGGGTCTTACTGTACAGTTTTTTAGACACTCATTTTCCAAAACCCTGTAAAAGGTTAGTGGCTTGAAAATCAGTTTGACAAATGTTAGTTTCCACAACTGGTTTGGGGCCTGAAAACCCCATGGACATCAGATCCCATCTGATCTTACAAGCTAAGCAGGGTCAGCCCTGGTTAGTGCTTGGCTGGGAGAACACCAATGAATACCAGGAGCTGTAGGCTGTATTTTCAGAGGAAGGATTGGGCAAAACCACCTCTGATTATCCCTTGCCTAACAAAACCCTATGAAATCCATAGGGTCTCCATAAGTCAACAGGTTACCTGAAGGCACACACACAACTGGTTTGGGGGATGTAATCTGCATTTATACAATTATACCAGTTGTATACTACTTCAACTGCCATGGTTCAGACCTAGGAAACTCAGGAATTTGTAGTTTGGTACAGTACTTAAAATCCCCAGTTAGATAGCTCTAATGCTTATCTCTAGAGAATTGAAAATACCCTCCACAACCTACAAATCTCAGGGTTCCATAAAAATCTCCACCTTTTCAATCCCAGGGTTCCATAAAATGGACCCATGATAGTTAAATTGACATGAAACGTATATGTGATCTCCAGTTACAAATCTGGCATCAACGAGGTTTGAAGCTCTGTTGAGCTCTTCAGTACATTTGAGACAAGATGACTCCTCTCCTGCTGTACCTCCTCCCCTCCCTTCCCATCTGAAAAACTGCTGAATCACAGTAGAGAAGCCTGCTCTAGTAAAGAAATACAATTTACAATGCCTATATACTGCCAGGGAAGTAGGGGGCAAAGCAAACGGTTGGATGATAAATTTGTGTTCCTGTCACCTCAGAGATGTTCTGGTGATGGTCCCTCTCTTCCCAGAGGCTGGATGTCCATCTGTTGGGGGTGCTTTGATTGGGTATTCCTGCATGGCAGGGGTTTAGACTAGCTGGCCCTTATGGTCTCTTCCATTGCTATGATTCTATGATTCTATGAATGGATGTTAAGCTTTTTTAACAGAAATACTGAATCTGAAAAAGGTGAGCCTTTTCTATGAAACCTGTCATCCACTTTAACTACAAAGTGGGTAAGAGCCAGAAAGTAATTTATTTGATTTAGATCCTGTATCTCTCCCTATAACAGACCGAAATAATTATATTCAGTGAGACTATAACCTCCTCGACTCACTGTAGGAAAAAAGGCCAGCTTCTCTCAATTAGCTCTAGCCAAATCTCTAAGGAAATAACACACTATTGTTTAGGCCATTTATAGCTTTGTTGAAGAGACAGGTTTTACATATTTCAACTGCAACATCAGCCAATGACAGCCATATTGGAAAGGTTGTCACAAACAGGAAAAAGCAGAGTATCCAACATTATTTTCTGTGGGGGAGACAACATGGACACCTGTCAACAGCTATGCTAGTGCCACCATATAATCTGTGTTTTAAATAATCAAAATAAAATACTGAATATTAGACTTCTTCTAAATTGAAATTTCAGAACAAAATATATTTCTGTATATTCATTGTACAGAATGGTAATTATAAGGAGGTTATGTGTTTTAACACATGGTGTTTGTCCCTCTAATATCTCAGTTTACTCAAGGTCTGTTGCTAATCCACAAATGGCCAGCTTAGCAAAGAATTGTACATTTCTTTATAAACAGCACAAAAGTCCAATATCTTCTTTTCTAGTGTTTGCATAGTTTGTTTCCCTGCATCGGTTGGAGTAGAGATAATAACCAAACCGTGACTATCACTTTTTCATTTAGGCTTTTTTTGTTTTATATGTTTTATAAGGCTTTCTTTTTATATTGAACTGCATTCTAATCTTTTATGAAGTGTTTAATTTCCTGTTAATTTTAGTGGCATCTAGGCAGAAATACTAAAAATGGCTCAAGGAAATTACCAGAAAGATTATAGGCACAGCTATGACAAAAATGGACAAAAACTAAAATATGGTACTTGCCAGAACTGTAATGGAATGAACAAGGCAAACAACACTGAATGGTAAGTAGAAATCCAACACACATATACCTGAGAGTCAGACCTACTGAACTCAGTAGAGTTTTCCTCTTGAGTACATACTCAAGAGAGGTCTTCTGTCTGCCACTACAAATGAAAAGGCTTCTGGCATAGGAGATGGTATGCATTAAATTTAATCATATATTTTTTTCCAACAGAAAAATCATTGAGAAAACTCCAGAGTTAACATTATATAATTCTTTGTTCTTTTCTCATTCCCGTTACATTTAATGGGGTACCAAGTCCTTCAGTTAGTCCTGCTCAGAAAGCTTATAGTGATTTTTAAATCTTCAACAAGGCATAAAGGAATAGTTTATCCTTGGTTAAGGGGTACAAAAAGGATTCTCTTTCTAAGCAACAAAACAAAACAAAAACAAAAACAAAAGCCTGAAGGATAAGGGAGTTAACATATACACATTTTAGACAATTATAATTTTAGATAACACTCCCCAAGTATACCTTCTTTTCCAATGTTTTTATCAGCTTTGATGATGATGCAAAAACAAAATAGATTATGCTAGAGAGGAGAAATGAATTTTTTTGCACTGATTCCCAGAATTCCACTTGTCACTGGTCCTGCTGGGTGGGAAATTCTGGGAAAGCATTGGCTATGCAAACATTATATCAAAGACTGTGTCAGGGACTGTGAGTTGCTAGTAGGCCTCTGGTACTCCAACAGTGCCCTCCACCAAACCCCTCAGAGAAAGAACAGCAGCCATTGCAGCCCCCTCCTATGTCTCTGACTGTAAGGATCCCATCAGACTCTGATTCATTCACACAACAACCACTAGTGAAAGTGTTTTATTGAAGAGGCAGTGAAGCGGACAGATCCAGAATATTGGCAGAACTGGCCCCCAAGACAAAGGGTGTAGCCTTTAGAATGTGGTTTGGCAGGCAAAGACCCCCCTCCCTCCTGTTTCTAACCATCCAGCCAGATGTGACCTTGGATGCCAGGCACGGGCTGCTGAAGCTCCTGGGAATCACTGATCACTCACATTCCACTCTCTCTCCCAACAGTAAACAGTCCACCCCCCACCAACTGCTTCTGGATGTGCATGGCAGGGACTGACTGAAGGCAGGCCCAAGTGGAGACCTGACTACAGTCAGAACCTGACAGCTAGGGGCTTGTCTACACTGGCCAAATATTCTGGCTTGCCCACGTTCCAGAGCCCTGCAGTCCAAATGATGCAGGGCATTTACCCTGACATGTCCCTGGGCAGTCCAAATGACCCCTGGGGTAGATAAGGGGCTGGAACAGGGGTAAGCCAGGATTGGGCCCTTTACATCATTGTAAAATAATACTTTGTTTAATCCAGTATTGCCGGATTGGGCTCCACATATCCATGGGAGCCAGTCTCAGAATGCCATTCCTTGCTGCCACTGCCAGCTCACTGGCTCTCCTGGAAGCCAGGCAGGGTCTTGCAGCATATGACTGAGGCTGATTTCATGCAGGGGACCTGCAGTTACATGTTGTAGGACCCCTGCCTGGCTTCTGTATTAGTGAGAAAATGATCTCTGTAATGGCAGCAGCTTCAGTGATGGACCAGTGTCCTGATTGGACTCCAGCCCATTTTCTGTAGATAATGGGAAGGAAATGGGCCACCTCTGCAGCCAGGATACACTGGTGTATCTCTATTTCTTTTCTTCTGCTTGTCCAGATCAGTTAAATCCTTGCTTCCCAAAGCAAGTGAAGGAGGATGACAAGGGCTGGCTCTACCATTTAGGTAGAATACAGTGAACACTTTAGGCAGAAGATTTCAGGTGTCATGAAAGGGCAGCAGGTTGTTGTTTGATCTGTTGTTATAGATTATTGCATTTGTTGACGTGAACCACACTTCAACACACTTCATGAAAGCATCTGACCCACACACATAATCACTCTTGTAAATTTTTATTATTTTTATAGCAAAAGACTCACATAGCTGGACATTTTGCTATTACTGTATTTTTGCTGCCATGGATGGGCAGATGGGGAGCGGTACATGTGCTAAAATAACTTGACTGGATTTGGGTTCTTGAGTAAGTGAGTGGCACCATTTGCTGTTGCACCTCAGGTAGCAAACTCTACTGGGATAGCACTGGCAGCTAGGACCAGCTGCGGTTCAGGAAGAGATAGTAGCAACTGACACTTCTAGCTGCTTCCACAGCTTGGTGGCCTGCCATTTCAACAAGCAAGGAGAGGAGCAATTTGTTGAAAGGAAGCAGCCTAAGTGGATGGGAGGAGAACTCTTTCTTGGGGAGAACTCTTCCATATGCTTTATCCAAGAAAACCTCACCTCACTTTCAAAGCAGCCCCACAAATTTTGCTGCCTGAGGTATCTCTGCACATGAAGATGAACCAAATAATTTCCTGGCAGGAAAAAGTGCAAGGACTACAAACAGATGACTGACAACTTCTGCCTTTCCATGATGCCCTGAATCGGTCACCTGAGCTCCTGCTTCACTCTGTCTAATGGTAGGGCTGTACTGAATATTCATTGGAATTGAAGAGTGTTGTTAAAACAGATTTGGTAAAGGGGGCAAGGGAAAGCAGATAGAGGCTTTGAAACAAAACAAGCACTAAGAAGCTCACTAACTTCTTGGAGTAAATTATATCCCAGAAGAGTCAGCTGGTTGAAAATACAATATATATGGTCCAAAGAGATGAGGATGCAACAAAGGAATACAAAAATTGTTATGGTGGTTAGCCAGAAAGCTAGGCAATCCAAATAAGCATGAACACATAGCCAGGAAGACACTTTTCTTGCCTTCGGAGTCTAGGAGATGGAAAAATGTTAATTAAAAAGGAAATTGCTTTGGCTATCTCTGGAAGGTCATACATCAAATGATTTCCTATGCTGTGAGGCTGAAAACTGTAGCGGGGGGAGTATTAATTTGGTCATGCATAGTGATCTCTGGTGCAAGGTGGAATTGTGACAGGGGTCCTGCTTCTACCTCTCACACTGGAGATCACTCATGGGATGGGGTGGAATATCAGTCAGCTGCTTCCTGAACAACAGGGAACAGGCCCTAATGGACTGCAGTGGTAGCTTCTAAGTAGCTGGGGATTAGGACGAATCGGGATAGGATACACTGTGTAGCACTGTAACTATGATGCTTACACATATATATATTTCATACAGCATTCTAGCTGCTGAGTTCAAGGGACAATTGGCCAAAATTAGGAGGGATGACTCCCTGGCAGAGAGCCTCAGAAGAAAAAGCACAGCCTCAGTGGAGTAGAACAAATGACTTGTGCTTTGCTGGCTCCTTGAACACCAGCTGGGCATAACAATCTCTAGACCTTTCCCTGTATCATCATTCAAAGATGACTTAGAAAGAAAAGCCTCAAGATTTCCTGTGTGCCCCCCATTCCTCCCCACTTGTGCGCCACCCTTTCCTCCCCAAGAGCTCCTCCAGCTGGATAAAACAGCAAACTGTGAGCCTGCAAATGCTCACTGTAAAAAGGGAGATAAAAGAGCAGGCTTCCACTGAAATTGGAGTCAAGCTGTCAGGACTGACATGAAAACCCCTTTACACACCAGCAGTTGGTTGATTCATAGAACCATAGAGTTGGAAGAGACCACAAGGGCCATCCAGTCCAACCCCCTGCCATGCAGAAATACACTATCAAAGCACTCCTGGCAGATGGCCATCAAGCCTCTTTAAACAAAGGAGGAGACTCCACCACACATCAAGGTAGCATATTCCGAGGGAAACAAGGGTGACATGATGTAGATAGCCCTATCTGGAAGGACTACCCCTGGGGGCTACTTACTAACTAAAGAGCATGATCCTGTCATGGCTTATCTACTAGCTCTCCATAATAGTGCCCATACTTATTCACCATGTTCCAGTTACTAGTTCACAGGCCAAATCCTGCTCCTGCTTCTATCTGGAGTGGTTTGATCCTTGACCTACTTACCATCATTAGGGACCTGATCCAGATATTTGTTTTGGGAAGATGATCCTAAGACTACTTACCACCTAAAGGGGAGAGGTCCCATGACTTGCCAGCCTCAGAGGGCAGATAGTCAGAGTAACTTCTACACTTCACCAACTTAAACTCTGAGCTAGGAGCTGAGAAACTATCCTAAAGGGACACTTTGTAACTGTGGATCTCAATAGCCAAATAAGAGGTGAAACGTGTTTCAGTCTGGGCTTTGGATGTGTTTTTCTACCTTTTATACATCCCTAATAGCTATGGATTCCAACCATCTAGATTTTTTTTTAGGTTACAGGTAATGGAATGACAAATGTGTACCACAATAACAATTTTGAGCATAAAATAGTCAAAACAGTGAAACAAATAATGAATGGAGAAACAGAAACAACTAAATATCCATCCATCATCCATCACTTCATTTATATTCTGCCTTTCTCCCAGGCTGGGACTCAAACAAAGTGTGTATCAGCTTTTGCTAACTGTAATTTCACTTCACCAAAATTCAGTTCTATGGAAGATAGTTTCAAATGTGAAAGACATAAAAAGGAGAAAAGAAGAAAATTCTCTTTACCAGTTGATTTAAAAACCAACAAAAAAGGCAAAAAACTGATACAATCCCTAAACCTATTAATTTTCGCATGCTACCTAAGTAAATAAGTTTTATTTGCAAACCAAAACCTGAATTTTCAAAGGATTGTAAAACAATTGATTCAGAAATATATCCATGTTATACATGCAGGTACAGTGGATGCCTGACTGCCATATCACAAGTGATGATAACATGAAAGGTACCATAACCGACATCTCACCTATCACAAAAACACATGAAGGCTTTGCTTTTTCTTAAAGCATGTTTGAGCAAGAAAACTATCTTTGAGGCTTATATAATCAATGCAGATATGCAAAATGAAAATGACAGAAATGTAATTTTTAAAGAAATTATTGTCTCTGGAGTATGTAATAATTGTGCTTTACTCCCCTTTAATGGACATATTCAAAAGTAGATCAAAACTATACACATATTAAATTAAAACTCATACAAGGTCTGTCTATTCATTGCTTCTTATTTTTCAGCAATTTTACATACTTCTCTTTAAAAAGGAAGACATGTTTTGTTATGAGATTGAAAAAAGAGAGTTAAAAGGCTCTAGATCTCTTCATCTGGTGGTGCATATTTATTTGATGTTTATTCTCTTCTATCAGGAATAGCCTGTTTTTATACCACTCAGTCATTGGTGAGGAAGACATAGTACTCCATACTGATGTAGTGTCAATATTCCAGCATACTAAAAGCTGCATGTCCCAGACGTTTAATATTATTCTAAATGTAGACTGATTTCAATAGTTGTCCACTTGTTAGTTGTTCCATAATTTAGGCTGTCAGCAAACTAATATAACTTCTCAGGAACATAGGAACAAAAGAATTCATCTAAGCTTAAATGAAGTACTTTTCACCTTATTTTTTTTTCCTGATCCAGTCTTAGAGTTGCAAGAAATAGCTTTCCCTTCTGCAGGCAGGAAAGAAGGCATTTAGTTAGAGAGGCAGAATGTGTCACTGTCCAGTTGGCTGCCCAAGTGTTTGCTTTCATTTCTATTCATCAGGTTTCCAATTTTGCCTTTAAATGTGGTGATCAAGGTCTACAGACTCTGAAAGCTTTTGCTTTAAATTGCCCAGAATGAACCAAAAAGAACTTCGGTTCTATTTAATGTTTTCTAAGCTGTGACACAAACCAATTTAAGACACATAGTATCTCCTTGGCCTACAGTATGTATGAAATCTATATGATTGCACACTAAACAGTGTTGAAGGTTTAGTTCTATTAGAAACAGTTCAGCTATCTGTCATATAGATTTTTACCACGAAAGCTTTGCAATGGACTTAATATTTGCATTATTGCCCACAGGTGAATTGATGTTGGATGGTACTGGGACTTCACAAGCTCATCTCTTCTTCAACAACAGACAATGCATATAATCACAACATAGCACCTGTTGATGACAAACGACAGAGACTCCACAACTGACTCAACTATCAACTGGACAACCAGAATCGACTAAGTAATAAGAGATAGTAGCTGAACATGCAAGGAGTTGGGCACATAAAACACTGGGAGTGGCGGGTATTGGAGTGGAGAAAGGGGGAAATGAAAAGGAGCGACAGAGTGGCATGGAGTGAAGGAAAATATTAGAAAGAAGGAGAAAGATACAACACAACTTATAGTAAGCTGAGAAACAGAGAAAGAAAAAGACAGAAATGGATGAACATGGAGATAAGAGAAGTAAAAAACAGAGGAAAATACACAAGGAAGAGAAATGCAAAGGAGGGGTTTGAGTCATATTCTTATGTTAGCCTGGCTTAGAGAAAACAGGAACAGTGGACGTAGGAGTCTTGAGAATTGTTTCATTGGTTCCTCTCACATGGCGCTGAATGAGCAGTAAGGGAAAAGCAGTACTGCAAAAGCTTTCATCTTGAAATCATGAAGAATTTCTGCCTGTTGGTGTAAGTATACTGGGCTAAATGGACCAGTGGGATGACTTGAGAACTTTCCAGATCAGATTTCTGTTTTGCAAATGCCCAACTGCATTCCAGATACAACAAAGCTGGAAAAAAGGCTAATTAATTAACTGGTAATGAGCTCCATATCATTCACAGTACCAGCTCACAAATTGTTAACCAACTGGTAACCCTTTTACAACTGTTTCCCATCTCATCTTCAATTGCCACAGTTCCATCTTCTGTTTATAACTCTCCTATGTTTTCTTATTGCTTCCTTAACTTATCAAAGAAAATGAGTTAGGGAGGAGAAAGTGGAATGGTTGCACAATGCCTTTTGATTGGTAGCTTTAAGAGTTCTTCATTTCGAAGCACCCTCCCTATAAGCAGCTTGAGTAGGTAATTTAAATTGCCATGTTTTTAGTTGTATTTGTTCTAGTGAACATTATACAGTTGTCCTTCCGTATCCATGGATTTGATATCCACAGATTTAAGTATCCACGGCTTGAAAATGTTCTTTAAAAAATAATAATCCATAAAGCAAACCTGGATTTTGCCATCTTATATAAAGGACACCATTTTGCTATGCCATTGCATATAATGGGACTTGAGTATTCACAGATTTTGGTATCCATGGGGGGCACCAAACCCCAGCGAATATGAAAGGACAACTATAGTTTTATTCTAATTGCTGCATCTCCTGTTTATTCTTGTAGTGATTTATGTAATTACTAGGGTTTTTAAAAATAATATTCTGGTTTGTTTCTCAGGCTCCATTTACACAGCAGGTTTTATTACGATAAATTGCGCTTTAGCACTTTTTCGAATCAGTGGTGGGTAGTTTACACAGTCAATGGAGGAAACAGCTGTATTTTATTGTTCTTTGGTTTTTTTCGCTTTGAGATTCACACAACCAAATGTGGTGGGTGTGTGGCCAAGCATTGGAGAGGAGACAAAGGAATGCCATAGGAATGCCTGCCCTGGCCCCAACTCCGTGTGCTTAACGGATGGACGAAAAATGTCACCCTTTGCCTCTCCCCCCCCCCAGCTCCCTGCCCACAAATCAAACTCCAGATGGAAGGTTTTTTTCTCCTTGCTTAACAGCTGATTGACAAAGGGGCCAGTTACACGACAGAATAAAGTTAGCGAAATTCCGGATTTCCATCCTTTCAGAACAGGGGTGAATAGTTCTTATGATTTATGGTTAATTTGGATGATGACTTTAGTTTACACAGACAATGGTGTGGGGGGGTGGCCAGGCAGCTTTATCATTATCATTAAAGCCAAGCAGAAGACAGAGAGGAATGAAAGTGGAGGCAGTGGGAGGGGAAGGAAAACAGCCGAGAGCGCGCGCACACACACACACACACACAAGCAGCTGATTCCTTCCGCTCTGTCAGCTGTGCTTTTCCCTGTCTCTCCCAAGCGAGCACACACACATGTTATCTCTCTGAAACAGTAATTATGCTAAAAGCAAGCCAGCTCATCTCTAAGCAGAAGAAAGGAAAGATTTTTAATTTCCTACCACTACTGAGTCTCCCTCCTGGCTCCACATCTAGCCAGCCCACCCCTTCATCATAAGAACCAATCACAGTGCAGCTCTGCTGCAACTGTATTGGGAATAATTCACACAGCCCTTAGTGAAATGGTTGTTTACACTATCAATAATGTGCTAAGTCATGCTACTTTTCAAATAAACCGGCAAAAGTAGTGACATCCCTTATCACGGTACAGTTGGGTATTTTGACTTGCCCCCTTCTGAATGAGGTGATACTGTGGCTCAATCCATGGGAACAATGAGCAATCTTAGCGGTATATTTAGGGGAATATTTGCCCATGTAAACGCAGCCTGAGAGTTTGTTACTGAAGTGTGGTATAAACATGTTCATACATTATGGGCAGAGTTCAAAGAGAAAAGTCTCTTTCCCCCACCCCACAAAAGACATCTTTAATTTCCCTTGCTCTGTGTCAGGGGTCAGGAATAGGTGAGAAATTACTTCTGGGTGGAGAAGATGGTAGGATGCCTTTGCATCATGCTCTGAGGAAGAGAAAGCTAAGCAGCAGACTAATGGGCTAATTAGCCATTAACCAGAAGAACTCTCTCTGGACAAGGAAGAAAGTGTGAGATTGCTCACACATTATAAGGATCACTGCTCCTCATGAAGAGACTGTGGAATTAGCAGCAGTCAGAAGTAAGTTTTGAGCAGCAGAGAGTTCAGGGATAAACATCAAGCTCAGGCTGCTACTGAGTACTAAAAGGACACTAGAACTGCAAAATTCCAAATTTCTTAATCACCTTGTATGATTTAATTTACAAATAAAGAAAGTTCTTCCTTCTGGTGGTAAAAATAAAACTCTGGTGAGTTTCCTTCTTTTGTAAACAGGATCTGAGACTTAAGCTAAAAAAGAAAAAGTGAAAAATGGTAGAAAACATGTGGTTTCAGAACCTTATATAACATCTAGAAGGGACAACAACTTTAAATGATAGAAGGCTATTTATTTTGCCATTGAATGTTTTCCGAGAATACTGAATATAATTAAGAAAAGAGCCCATTTCTCTGTGAGGAGGTGGTTGTTTATTTTAAAGAAGATAAGATTGAAAATAACAAGACAGTGATGTTGGAACTAGAGACAGCATGGGGTCTTAAAACCGTAGAGACTTGATTTCTGATTCCAACTCTGTAACTGCTGGATCTACAGACGATGCAGCTTTCTTTAGGAATTTTAGGGAAGCTGCCAGAAGATATACAGTATGTTAGAAATGAATTTATGGAACTGAAACAATGTATGGAACTGAAAGAAGTCTGAAGGAAAAATGAGGCCTAGGAACTTAAAGAAGTTGTGAGGAAATTGGCTGAGGCTGTGAAACAAAGTGAAGATAAAGCAGAAAGTTTGGACATAAGTAAAGAGAAGGAGATTAATTTGTTTAAGCTGGTTTGGTAAACAAAGAAATGGATATGTGTACAGAAGTCCAACTAATAAAATCAGTTAAAAATTAAAATAAATAATTCAAATTTAATTACAAAACCTGATGATAGTAGACATAATCATCATTGCCCGTGGCACAGTGGCTAAATGCCAGTACTGCAAGCCACAACATTGCAGGTTCTATCCCAAGGGCTCCAAGGTTCACTCAGCCTTTCATCCTTTCATAGGTCAGTAAAATGAGTTCCCAGCTTGTGGGGGCAATTAGCTAACACACATTGGAAACTGCTTAATGCAGTGTAGCTGTGTAAAGTGCTATTGCTTAAACAATTTGTAACCCACTCTGACAGCCTTTGTGGCTGAAGAGTGGGTCATATATACCTAAATAAATAAAATAAAAAATAAAATAATGCAAGTATTCCTTCTTCTGTATGACAATAAGGGACACATGCACACATTATCTTAAAAATGTGGGGTACCTTTTTTTCCTTTAGAATGATTGTGTTTTAGCTGAAGTACATTCAGCACTGTCAACATCCATATCAAATACCCCAAGGGGTTCTGTGGGGCCTTCTGTTCTTCCTTTTTTAGAATTTTTACCAGAAGTAACACAGAGAGCCATTTCTCTTTTACTCACCTTCTTTTAACCTCAACCTTAACCCATTCCTGTTTTTCCTGCTTTTTCCTCCTGCCTCAGGAATCTTAGCAGTAATGGCCTTCTTCTCTTTTCTAGTCCTTTTAAAACGTTACTGACTTATGACTTATGACAACTCCTCCCCTGCTCCCTTTACATCTGGAAACCACCCTCATTTTGAATTTTGACTTCAAAATGCCTACTACAATTTCAACAACAACCAAAGAGGTCTTTAGTCTGGAGAGGGCCCTGTAATTCACCTAGATATTTCCAGGGTAGACATTCTAAATCAACTCGTGCTCAGCTTGAAATAAACCCATGAGGCAATATTCCTCTACTACCAGTTAATGAGGTCACACACACACCTAACTATAAAACTGACTTTAAAAGTTACAGTAACACTGAAAAGGAATGATGTTTCCCTCATTATGTTATAGTCACAATGCACCTTAGGGCTTGTCTAGACGGGCAATTTACCCTGGCTTCCCCCTGGGTTGGAGCCCTTCAGTCCAAACAACACAGGGATTTTGCCCCAATTTGCCTCCAAACAGTCCTTATGATGTGGTAAACCCTTTTAAAATGTTTCAAAATAACCCCTGGGAAAACCTGCATCATGAAAGAAAACCCAGATGGGTCTGGTGTGGGAATACAGGAGTCCGTACCTGTACACCAGGCTGTATTGCTGGATGCCTCTGTTGCTGCCGCTGGTGTTGCTCTGAAGCCAGAAAGGAGACCCCCGGCATGTGATCATGCCCCCCTGCATTTGACCAGCCTTGATCACATGCTGAGGGCCTCCTTCCTGGCTGCAGAGAATGCAATTTGCAACAGCAGCAGAGGCGCCCACCATTATACTGTAGGCCAATGTATATGTGGACTTCTGCCCATTTTGTCCTGGTAATGGGAAAGAGCTGGGCCTGTTCTGGGGTCAGAATACTCTGGCTGGAAGGCGGAGTATTCTGGCCAGTGTAAACAAGCCCTTAGTTACACTTTGGCTATTGTATAAGGAAATAATTACAAGTAACAAGTTGTATTCTAACTTTTACTTGCAGTGAGGCCTATCTAATATCAAGCTTTCTAACTGACACATGTCATGTATGACACTTTGTGGGAGTAATAGCCTTTTAGAATTCCATGTGGGAGGAGAGATCATTTTTCATTCTAAGGACAATTTCAGATGAACTGATTTGGAAGCCATTTAGGACACAAGCACTGAAATGAAATGGAAGGAGATGGGGCTACAAATAGAAAAGCCACCAGTGTTACAAGCGGACTATAATATGATGTAAGGCCAAACAGTGTATATGACCTGAGCCACCTGTTATATTTGCAGTAAAATTCCTAAGTTGGTTCCTCTAATATAAGTCACCCAAGCCTAAAGAACAATAGATTGACAATTTGATTAACTTTCCTTTGTTCATAAAATGGCACTAAATGACCAGAGTCACAGAGTAAATAAGACATGCATAGATAACATGGATGGAGTGTATTAATTGGTTGTTTCTGCTTACAAGGATCAGCAGTTAAATTTGTTAACAATGTGAGCATTTAAAGAGCAAATTAAACTAGGCCTCAGAGTTAATAGTCTGTTACAAATGAACTGGACAGAACTGAGAATATACTACAGAGAATGCCACTATTGACAGTTGGGCAGACCAGGGGGAGGAAAAGGCAGGGATAGGGTAGTAATTCTAGTATTGTTTTAATTTTACTTAAAAGTACTGCAATGAATTCAGGACAACCTGCTGTTACCTGTTAAATTATACTCTAACCCTCATATTTCACAGAGGAATTTCTTCAGTGTAATATCCTATACATAAGCAGGCATCAATGAGAAGGGGGGAAACTTTGAAAGAGAAAATATGTACTTTAGGTAGGAATAGTTGTGAATTTTGTTTCAGATCTGGTTTTGACCAAAGTTTACCAAAACTGGCAGAATTTGAATGTGGGAGAAAAAGAAACTGATAGATCTGCCCACTGCATGCCCTGTAACTGTCCCATTTTAGGTGGGACAGACACACTTATGTATCTGGTCTCCCACTTTTTCTCTTGTTTTTAAAATGTCCCAGTTTTCCCTTTACAATTCCAAGCTTTATTTAAAAAAGAAAAAGCAAGGAGCATAGTTGCACGGCAAAGTGTGTACAGCACCACTAAGTCTGGGCAGCTCCTCCTGAGATGAAGGTGAAGAAGCACTGCCATCTGGCATGGCCAGTTGAAATAGGTGTGGTTCTCCCAGTCTTTTTCATTACATTAAGGGATTGAGGATCTTTTGCCATTTGTCATATATTCTGTATCTGTTTGGGGTTGCTTCTATCATCTTCTGGCTGCCTGTGCATCCAACTTTTGACCAATGGTACAATCCAGACAGGCAGAGTTAACATCAACACTTCACTTAATTATTCTGAAGTATTGGAATGTCATAATACTTCTATGGGAGAATGAGCAGGCTCTCTTAGGGAACCCTAGTGGCACAGTGGTTAAATGCCAGTACTGCAAGCCACAAGGTTATGAGTTTGACCCCAAAGGGCTCCAAGATTGGCTCAGCCTTCCAGCCTTCTGTAGGTTGGTAAAATGAGTACTCAGCTTGTTGGGGGCAATTATCTAAAAAACACTGTAAACTGTTTAGGGAGTGCTTTGGCACTGATAAGTGGTATATAAATACCAATGCTGTTGCTCTCTGTTAGTCTTTTATGCTATTTATTATAGATAATTATACATATACAAACATATACACTCACCATAGGGAGAAACATACACATTCTCCTTAGACATGTCAGTGTCTAGGTACATTGCTTTCATTACATCTTGTACTTGTTGAGAATCCCTTATCTGGAATTCCAAAAAAGTCCAGAATCCAAAATTGTAAACATGGATGGCTGAGATAGTAACACAAGGGAGAGACTTACAAGTCTGTCTAACTTCTATCTTCTCTCAGCTTGTTTTATGTCTTTCTTAGCCGAATCGGCTGACAGATTTTGTCCAATCAAAACAAAACTCATAATAGCAATTCTTTCCACACTGGGCAAATAAGCAATGATAGGAGATAGAGGTTTCTCCCTAATTGTATGCCAAACAATATCTTATCCTATGGACTGGATCCAGCCATGTATTGTAGCTATGGAGTCAATTCACTCCTCTAGGGGCATTAAATGTCCCAATGTTATCCATCCCTGCACATTGCTGGTAGCAGGACCGAGGGATGATTTTGTAGTTTAGTTACTTCTACCCAAGGCTGCTGGAGATCAGAAATGTTCTTATGCAGGGTATTTAGCCCTGGCATCTAGAAGGCAAAAATTAAAGGTGTTTACATCTTGCTCATTCTCAGCTCCCTTTGATATCTTTCCACATATTATAAGACAGCAGCAGATATTCTCTCCCTCTTTTCTGTAGGCAGAACCATTTCTTATCACACCAAACAGAGGAGTGTGCTGAAATGATCTTTTCCCAAGACATACAGCACTGAAAGCTTATCAGCCAAGAATCTTGTTTAATAACATCAGCATATACTTCAGCCATCGCTCTTGGGTAGAGTAGATCTAAGGTTCTTTCACCATGCTATGCCAGTATTAAATTTTCTGCAGAAGGTACCTGTGCTGGATTCTCCTGGACTTGGTCTGCCATTATGAAGTTGTGGCCTCTATCGAGTCTTTGTTTCATGTGATGGGAGACTTCTTTAATACTTGTATACTCTATGTTCATAACAATCAACACAGGGCCTGTAACACAGCAAAGACTTGGCTAGGTTGGTGGAGGAAGATGAAGCGAAGACAAAGAGGAAGACGAAATGGTGATTCAGCCTTTGGTAACCTTGTTGGGTGAAGGAAGCAGCAATGACAAAGCTGAAGATGGGGGCAATCACTTGGTCATTAGCAACATGTTGTTGCTGTTATACAGAAAGGACCATGATGATGGAGGCTGCTATTTCCTATTCTTCCTCCTGGGGTGTGAAGTGAGGCAAGAGTGGCCTGGGCTTTGCTGCTATCAGAGAGGCTGCCACTTCCACAACAGTTCGCCTTGGCTAAGCGCTAGTTCCATGGTTGCTCCCTTCCAGTATGGAATTGGTGCTGAGCTGAAGGGGTGTGTGTGGCAGAAGTGGCAGTGGTAGCAGCTCTGCTAGTAATAGGTCCCAGGCTGCTCCTGTCTCATCTCACATGAAGGAGGAGAGGAGGAGGTTGTCTCTGTAATCATGGTACCAACCATGCCAAGCAGCAGCACCTCAGGAAGAGCAGCCTGAGTTGGTGGTGCTTCTGTTCCACCCAGCTCAGCCCAGCCACATGCTGCTCCCCCAGCCAAGCAATTGGATAATTGAAGAGCAAGAGCCAGTGCTTGGGCAGGATTGAGAGAGAGAGGGGTGAGGAAAAGATGACAGTATCAGATACAGGCCCAGAACAGAAACAGCGACAGTAGGAGTAGCTGCTTCAAGAGCTCCTGCTCTGCCTGAGGGATGAAAGAGGATGGTGGTCATGGTTTCCACCTGTGAAGTACTTGCGGGTGTGGCACTCTCTAGGAATGGGTAAGAATTTTGATTGAACTGATTTTTCATCACAATTGGGGGGGATACAAAATTCAAATGTGAGGGAAAGCAAAACTGATAGATCATCCCATAGCTATTTAAAAAAAAAAATCTGAGCAGACACAGTTGACAGTTTGGGCATAGCCTAAGAAGTCAGAGAATTGCCACTGCTTACAAAGCTCCTTTTACTGGATTCTGATGTGGAACCTGTGAGTTGAATATTCACATTCAAGAGTTATTATCAGCTAGTTTGCCTATTGGATTTATAGCTTACCCTTCTGTCAAGCAATGGCATTCATTATGACTTACAATGATAAAATCCAACAAAACAGTACTATTAAAAATATGTTAAAACACAATTAAAGACACTTTAGGGCTTTCTGGTTATGGAACTCCCTTGCATTAGGCATCCAATTTTCTCCTGCACTTGTGCTTTCAGGCAGCAGCTAAAATATCTGTGTATATAAGCTTTAAGAGAATATTCTATTGGTGTTTGTATTACTTTTATTATATTTTAACAAACATTTGTAATTTAGTCTTTGCAATAGTTCTCAATTGTCATTTTAAAAAAAGGATGATGATGATTACAATTTGCCTTTGTTCTCCCCTCCCAAGTATCCTACAGAGGCACCCAGTTACCTAGACTATGCTCCTACATTTTATATGCTATCCTTCTGTGAATCTCAGAAGATTTGCTAGTTTTGAAAACAGATTCACTGGACCAACTTACACTGTCTGTTGGAAGAATAAAGCCAGAGTTGCTCTGGTGGGAAGTTCTATCTTGCACCCAGTTATTCTTGTTCCAGAAGGGCTTATTGCTTGAAGATGAGGTATATCTTTGTATGTCCTAGCCAAGTGTGGTAAGAGAGTGGTCATGATTGTATATCTCCTAAGCATACTACAGTTTCTTCAGAACCAACTAAAGATAGAGTTTATTTCAACCTCCCAACACAGCTGAATGGTAGTGGGTGCCAAAATTAAAAGCATTTGACTAACTGCAGAATATTGCCACTTACAGTTTAAATCTCTTGGTAGCATTAAATTATATGGCAGCTCTCAATTTACCTTGAGAAGGAAAGAAGATGCTGCTCACTTGTCACAGCATTTGTACTTCCACAGAAAATGATGGTCTGTTATTCAAAGTTGAGCTAGAATTCATAGGAGGGGGCAGTGCCAGCAATTCATTAAGTGCAGCATACATTTTGCTGGAGAATGGTGTAGAGGAGGGGGCTTCAAGATTTAAAGAATGGGATCAAAAATTAAAATGAAAATTGTTGAAAATATGTAAGTTTAACCTAAGTGAGATAATATATCTGTTGAAGTAACTTTTAGAGAGTAGTATAGTGAACTGCTGCAGGGAAGAGATGCCAAAGGAGCTTCCCTCACCCCATCCATCCTATTATATGTCCTTATTTGACCTGAAGTCAAACACAGCTTTTTTTCCTCCAAAGCTTTTTGATAATACCTGCCCCTACTTTTCTCTTTTTGATCCCTTTCTACAAATCACAAAATGGATTGATTGTTTTACTAGCAGAACTTTTTGAGTCAGGGCAGGATGGGTGCAAAAATTCTACTTTTGTTGAGACTGCTAAATAAGAATAAATGTCTTTCCATGTCCATAACACTTGTGTTAAAAGCTCTCCACTGGCTGCCTATTAGTTTCCGGGCACAGTACAAGGTGTTGGTTATGACCTTTAAAGCCCTACACGGCTTGGGTCCAACTTATCTCTGGGACCACCTCCTTCTGTATAACCCTCCCCACACACTTCGGTCCTCTGGGAGGAATCTGTTACAACCTATGTAAACAAGGTTGTCGGTGACCTCCCAGAGGGCCTTCTCTGCTGCCGCTCCCAGATTATGGAATGGCCTGCCAGACGAGATCCATCTTATTACCACCTTAGACAGCTTCAAAAAAGCTGTCAAGATGGATCTTTTCTGGCAGGCCTTTCCCGAATAGCTATACCGGTCCAAAGATTCGGCTGCCTTTTCCCTTTAGCGGCCACTGGATTATTTCAATTTTTTTTTCTCTTTTTAATTATTGTACATATTTAACTTGTTTAATTTAATATTGTTTTAAGGGGTGGGTGGTTTAGGGTATTAATGTAATTACGGAATTTTTATGATGTAAGTCATCCCGATTGCATTGCAGAGGGGCGGGACAGAAATTATTATCATCATCATCATCATCATCAGAAATGAAAGAAACTCAGAAGCTCAGATAGATCCTTTAGTTCAAAGAAGACTCATGAAGACTGGAATAGGAAGTGCTTTATAGTCCTTCCTACCTAGGAGGCCCCATGCAGGTGGAGTCACACAAGAGCTAGACAGTTCTGAGAAGCTAAGGTTAAATGGTTCACAAATGGGGAACAGGTTGATAATTCTTAACAAATATAAATGGAAAGAGAGTTGAATAATGCATTATGTTAGAATAGAAGTGGGCAAAGTATGGTTCCCAGAGCCATTTTAGTGATCCCCCAGGACCCCTGGGGTCAATATATTTTGGGATTTTTTTACATTTCTCTCCTCATCTACCCAAATTTGGGAGCATTTTCACCACACACACACACCTATCTGGTTATTTTAGGCCCAGGACATGTCTTTTTGCTGGTTACTTCCTGCTGTTAAAAAGGCCTAAACGATAGAGGAGAGCCCAAAAACATGGCAAGAATGCCCAACATCCCCATATAGGGCATTTGGGGGTTTTTTTTAATTCTTTTTTTTTTAGGTGAACAGGTATGTGGCCTCCCCCCTATCCTACTACAGTTGCCCACTCCTATGTTAGATTATGCTTAATTACTAAGACTATCATACCAGTCGGAGCATTTCATCTGAGCTGGTATTCATTTATTCATTAGTGTTCCCTTCCTCAGTTCCTGAAGGAAGTCAGCATTTCAACCATGTGGCATACAGTTATGACCATGATGGTTGAGAATGATGAAAACTGGAGTCCAGGCTTAAAACTCTATCCTTTCCATTCCCAAGCAGATTCAAGTTGAATAATTGTATTATTCCCCCATGTCTGCTGAGAAAAAATCAGAATTTCTTTCTTTCTTTTCCCCCTTCCAAAACCTGCATAGTTAATAGCGCAAATTCTCAATGGAGAAAATCAGCAAAGACAGCTGAAAAATATGCTCTGCTGATACAGATAGTTTACATAGGGATAACCTTACTGTACCAAGGTATGTTTCTTTAGTTTTGAAACTGCATTCATCTGCTGTGGACTGATGCCAGGGAATAAGAAATATTACAACAAAGGGGTGCTCACTGCTTAGAGGGGAAATTCTAGTACTCTCAGTCTCTGTTCCATCCACCTGTTTTAAATTACCCAGATTTTATGGTTTAAAGTATACAGATTCATTGGTATTCTTTCTCTAGCAAGGGTGGGAAACAATTCAGATAATGAAGAAACAGCTGATCTCAGATCAGAGGATGGAAGAAAGCCTGGATAAGCAGAAGCAGCAGGGTCATTTCCTGTGGCTTGATAGCTAAGGGGGGAGGGCGAGTTTTGGACTGAGCACAAAGAGCTAGAGTATAGCTTGCTCTATGTGCCTTGTTTAAAAAGAGACATACACAAAAGTAAGCCACACTTTCTCATGTGTATGTCACTAACAGGATGCTGCCCAGTGTCTCCACGCGTCTAAACCCTCCCTATATCAGTGTGAAGGTTGCTGGTGGTGGTAGTGATAGTGGTGGTGAGGAATCAAATAATTACTACTACCTAAGCTTTCACGAGCTTCATAAGCATCATAAACATGTGCTGGACACATTATTTCTCCATAGTCTGGCATCTAACTTTACTCAGATACTCGCTGAAGCAAATCATGTTCAGTTGTGTATTATTACTGATGCACAGATGTTTTCAATCTAAAATTGTCAGATGGGGTGGAAAAAACTATCTGATTTTGTCTTTTCACACATTTCATTTTTTAAAGTTTCTAACGATGCATTATAGCAACATTGCAGCATAAGGAAATTCAGGTAGTGTTGATTGATGCAATCGTTCATTGATCTGGATATAGCTGCAGATCAAGGGGAAGAAGGAGAGTTCAGAGCCAAAAAATACATTGAACTTTGAAACATTCAAGTGTTTCCCAGAAAATGCTTGTGCTGGATCAAAATGTGTATGATAAATGCATGACTGTCAGCTCTTTCTCTCACACTGGTGATACAGATCAGTGGGAAATGTTAATTGAACAGTTTACAAAATGAGATGCCATGCTTTTAGCACACCTTTCCTAGCTTCACAGTTTCCAGCCACATTGGACTTCCACCAGGCAAAAAATGTATTATGGAATTTGTAGTCTATTTGGAAAAAATCCAGGTTGAGGTAAAGTTAGTTTAAAAACAAACTAAAGTAATTGAAACAAACAATAACAAAATGTGTCCCTGAAGTTAACTGACAGCCTTCATGCCACCTTCTGTAAACCCCATTGTCTGTCTCAAAAAGCAAACATTAGTAATGAATTAAAGGTCATTCAACTGATTGGATGATTTCAATTATTAGCATCAATGGCAACAAATTAATTGCCTGATTTCTAACAGTTATCCTTAATTTTTTTTCAGACAAGAGATTCCAAGCTCTGCCAAGAGGTTAGTATCTTTTTAGGTGTCCACCACTCACCCTCCATAGTGCCACCAACACTGATAGATCTCATTGTGATGTAAATCACTGAACTTTATTTACTATTAGGGGAGACTGCATTGAACTGTCCAGATGTGCTTAATAAACCCTAAACAGTGTATATCAAGACAAAGATTCTATGTAATATCTTAATCCACTGAATATTCCTTGTTCATATTGTGAAGCAACTTGTTTGGAACCAAACAAGTTCTTTTTAAACATGTTGCAGCCCTCAGGCTACTACAGCATTACATTTTTAAAAAATGTAATACAGTGTCAAAAGAGAGTCACAACGCACATCTTTCATCCATCACTATCCTTCTCTTGTGCATTTCATTGTATTTCTGTATCTAAAGTTTCTGAGATCAAACCTGCAGTTTAAATTCGCTTAACCATGGGACATTGCCATTGAGCTGACAGAATGAAAAGAAGCATTGATAACACAGCAATGTAAATTGTGATATCCTAAGGTTTAAGAGGGAAAGAAATCAAACATTTACAACCCTGTGCACAGTGGTATATGATATAGTTAAAGCTGAAATACAGCTTCTTTAATAACACCACTTTTTGTATTGCTTGAATTTTCAGTAATATATCTATGGAGGCTGAAACTTTCCATATTTGTTATCATCCCAGGTGAAATGTGAAAGAAAAAGTTTTTAAGAAAAGAAGAAGGAGAGCCAAAACTGATTACAGTCCCTCTTCCCCCCCACCCCTACACTGGTTGATTTAAAAAAAAAATTGGCAGATCCATTTTTAAAGAAACAACAAACAGGATTTTTTAAAAGCATGTTTGTCATGTTTTCTTTTCTTGGACAGGGAGTCTCTTAGCAAGGAGAACTTCACACTTTCTAGTACACAGCATAACCATCAGTAGGCTGCCTGGCACAAAGGAGACTGACTTGGATGCTAAGAAAAGTTAACATAAGAACATTTATGAAAAGGACACTTCTCTTTCCCTTATTCTCCCATGCAGACATCTGTGTCCATTTGCCTTTCCAGATTAATCCCACCCCACCTCAACTCTCTAGGTCTGGAGCTTGAGAGGCTGTCCTCAAAGGCCAAGGAAGGAATGGAGAAATTCTTTTTTGTAAACTTTTGCAATGTATTTATTTACTTGAAAACTTTCTATGCCACTTCTTATCTGCACAAATCCAGATGTGGTTTAAAAGATCATGAAGTAATACAATGACACCATAATCATACAACATATGAGAGAGTTTCTGGTTGTTGTTGCTGCATGCCTTCAAGTCATTTCTGACATATGGTTACCCGAAGGTGAACCCATCACAGGGTTTTCTAGGCAAGATTTGTTCAGAGGGGGTTTGCCTTTGTCTTCCTCTGAGACTGAGAGGGTGTGACTTGCCTTAGGTCACCCAACTGGTTTCCATAGCTGAGCTGGGATTCAAACCCTGGTCTTCAGAGTCATAGTCCAGTACACCACACTAGCTTCAGGTAGGAAAAATAAACATAATGGTAGAATTAATGCATTTTTGTCCGCACTTCCTAGAAATGAAATGTACTCAATGGGAAACTTTTTTGTGTGCAGTCTGGCCTCTACCACTAATCTACAGCCCTTTCCATGGAGGTTAACCTGCTTCTAAATAGCAATGACTGGTAATCAGTTGGCATACTTATTTAGATATGAATATATCTATTCATTCCGTCATATATATTTATGGTTCCTTCTTCAGAAAAAGGTGCACAGGATGAATAGCAAAGTAAGATAAATAGATAAACCAGCGCAGTCATTTTTTAATTTTTATTTATTTATTTATTTATTTATACCCTGCTCTTCAGCCTCAAGGCTATCAGAGTGGCTTACAAATTGTTTTTTAAGCAATAGCTATTTACACATCTACACTGCATTAAGCAGTTTCCAATGTGTGTTTGCTAATTGCCCCCCACAAGCTGGGTACTCATTTTACCGACCTACGAAAGGATGGAAGGCTGAGTCTACCTTGGAGCCTGCTGGAATCGAACTTGCAACATGGTGACTTGCAGGACTGGCATTTAACCACTGCGCCACCAGATTAATTTTTTGTACTAAATTAATCACTCCCACTCTCAACTTTGACCAAGGCCTTGTCTACACTGGCCAGAATACAACACCTTCTGGCCAGTGTATTCTGGCCCTGGAGCTGGCCCAGATCCCACCCCCATTACTGTGACAAAATGGGCAGAAGTCTGCATGCACACACCCACCACCACACACATGCCTGTTTGTATCGGTGGACACCTCCTCTGCTGTCACATATCCACACTGTCTAAAGCCAAGAAGGAGGTTTGTAATTGAGGCTGGCCACATGCAGGGGATCTTCATCATGTGCTGGGGGCCTCCTTCCAGCTGCAGAGTGACACCAGCAGCAGCAGTGGCCAGCTGCAGTTCCCATGATGCAGCTAGATTCCCATCCAGGTTTTCCTGCATAACACAAACTTTCTCATTTTTTAAAAAATGTTTTAAATGGGCTTACCCCAGCTTACCTCCAGCTTTGCCTTGGATGTTGTCAGGACTGTCCAGAGACAAAATGGGACAAGAGCCCTACAAGCTGGGGGGTGGGGAAGCTGGTGTAAATTGTACATCTAGACAAGCCCTGAGTTTCACGTGTCAAATTCATTAATCTTTTCCAACTGAGCAGTTTCATACTCTAGCAGTCTCTGTTTGAAACATTTTTTTCTGAAGTGTGACATTGAAATCTCTTTTGTTGTTGTTGTTGTTGTTGTTGTTGTCTTATTTGTGTTTTTAAGACCAGGTTGGGATGTCACCATTTTGGTAGCAGTTGGTGAGTTTCCAAATCTAATCCATTTACTATAATGTTGGATCGAGATTTTTGGTTGTTGTTGTTTTTACCAAAAGCAGTTAAATTGTTTTTATGATGATGATAATAATAATAATAATAACAATAACAACATTAAAATCTTACGACATTAAAATCTACATACAACCCCTCCATCCCACCCACCACTTAAAATACAATTAACTAATTAAACATTTAAAACACAATAAATACTAAAAATACTAAAAACAACACAATAAAATTACAGGGAGTCAGAGAGGATTAACAGATGAATGACAGACATTGACTATAGGGCTGACAGTGAATGAGTCCACTTTAAGGATAAAAGTGGGATATAAATAAAGTGATGGATGGGTGGACTGATTGACAGAGAAAATTGGGTATAATACTTTAGTTGACACGGTTGCCCTGTCAGTGGCACATTTTGTTGTTAGCTTTTTTTCAGAAGTGATTTTTAGGGAATTTAAGGATGGAATTGTGTTGGTAGACAATGTCAGTGTAACTGTGCCAACACAGGTGGTGGTAGCTGGAGGGAATAGCCTGCAAGGAAAGTAACTGTCAGCATCAGACAGACTGCTCCAAAATGGCAGACCTTGGCTGGAAACCTGTTGGGTAGTCCCAACTGGAATATCCCAACTAGAGTGGAACCATTGAATCAATTGTTGAATGATGAGCCAAGAAATCAATTTGATTCAGTGGCTCTACTCTGTTCAGGACCAGCAATAGGATTTAAGCCAGTGTCCACCTTTCCCAAATACAAGACCTTGGAAAAAGTGCACCTGCTAATGTAGGGCACCAACACGATTCCAGTCTAAGTTACTCTACACAACCTGCCATGTTCCAGATCCATATAAATGCCAGCTAGACTGCTGGCTGGAGATGGTAGAATTTGTTGTTCAGCACATATGGAAAATACCAGGTTGGAGAAGGCCACCCTAATGCTTAATACTTAACAACCTGTGGCTTTAAGCTTTGCTGCTGATCTGCTGCACCTTTTCTCTTCTTTCCCACCCATCCTCAGAAACATAGTTTTCATTCATCCTTCAGACATCATGGCTTGTTTAAGAGAGAATGATATAAAACTTAAGAAAGGTGTCAAAATGTCTCTAAAATGCCATAAATGTCCTCTAAAAATTACTTTTGAAAGTGATGAAATACATTTGTTGCTAAACCAAACACAATAATGTCATTTACACTTTTAAAATTCTGTCACACCTTTGTTATACTCTCTGCAAAGTCACTCATTGCAGATAATTGCATTACTTCATCTCATTATTCCCCATCTGTTCTTATTATTTATGTTGTAGTCTGTGATGCCCTCACATTTCAATGGCAGCTAGAAGTGCATTTGCACAGTTAAGGCTAGTACAGCAAGAGTGTTCTTGGAGACATAAAACAGAATGTGGTAACATGGCCTGGATACATCCCAGTTTAACTGCCCATTTGGACCCCCAGGAGACTGACTATCTGTGAAATGTATTTGGAAATTTCAAGTGGTCTAAAATGTCACAGCCACACTATTGTCTAGGTGGTAGCGGACAGCGTAGACAACATACCACCTCTCCCTTATTAAAATAACTTCATTGGCTACCAGTTTGTTTCCCAGATGGTTATAATCAACAAACTTTACACAGGTTGGGACCAAGTTATTTGAAAAAAAGTTTGCATTACTCTATATAACTTTGTCTGGGTTTCATTCTGTCCCACAGCTAAGAAAGGCCCATTTAGTGTGAACACAAAAGAGGCTTTCTTGTTGGCTGCTCTCAAGTTTTGGAGCTCCCTGATAAGGGAGCCAAGGCTAGGCTGTTTCTCCTGTCCTGTTAGCTGTCAAATAATTCAAGTAGGTTCTTGTAATCTAAGATGATTTGCTACTGAAGTGGGTTTTTAATATGTTGGTATTTTTTTAAAAAAAATATTTTAATTACAAAGTTTAAAGATCATTTGAAGAAATCTCCAGAACACTGCCATCTCTATAAATCATGTGATATGTTGTATGTCAGATGGAAATCAACAGCTCTAGTGCAAATCTCAACTGTGTTGGTAATTGGTTTTTTTGCGGGGGGGATGAATTGTATGAAGCCATTTGAATACATAGATTTAACAAGTTCTTGTTATGACTGTTCAATGATGCATGTTTCCTCTGCAGTCCCTCTCAAAATGGCAACAGGAAGTGATGCAATGTCACTTCCTATTGCCATTTTGACTGGGACTAGAGAGGAAAATAAAGGTTGTTGGTCTTGTGGTGTGAAGTGAGGCATGTGGCAGGGTTCTGGGGAGAAAAATTGGTCCCTTACCTCCACACAGTTGCCAATTTTGATACAGAAGATCTGAAACACAGCAAAGTAGTTTGAACATCCTCCAAAAGCCTTCATGTTGTGCTTTTCCTATGACACACAGCATAAAATTAGTAATATACATTAATATTAAGTGGCATTGCAAGCCAAGACTGTTCATGTAGTTGCCCCATCTGGACAAAGCTCTGGAGTAACTGGAGGAAGGTCTTGCCCTTAGTCAAGAAGTAACCTGGTTTGGGCTGGGAGGCATGGAATTTCTTTTGTTCCGACCTAGTTCATACTTCCCATACTGATGTGTAATGCAGGTTTTGCACTCTCTGATTTCTGTGATGCAGTTCGCCAATGGAATAAAATGCATATGTGAAGAGTTCTGTATACAAAGACAAATACATTTAGGGAAAACAGCATTAACATTACATGTATTCTTTTAATCAAAATTTTAAAGTGCCCTCATATCAATGAGGAGGAAAGAGCATTTAAAAACACTGAAATAAATAAATAAACTTTTAAAAGGCATAAATTAGAGAAAACTGTACAAAAGTGTATTTAAACGTTTATGTGCAAGAAAATACAAACACATTTTTTTGTAGTGTTTAAAGAAAATATTCACTAACTGGTATAGAAAGAGGATGAAATGAATGAATGTCTGGTGAAAGAAAAAGTGAGATTGACTGATTCAGCCATCCATAGTTTGGATCTTGGATTGAGGGCACGATAAAGTGTTCTACACAGATGTCCCCTGCAGGGGAGATCTCATTGCAAGCTAACATGCTGCAATCTTCACAGGAAACCCAGCTCCCTGCTGCTTCTTGTCCTTGTAATCATGGTAGAAAGCACTGACGTGCCAGGGCATGAATGCCATAATATCCCACTTTGAACACAAGGGTATATTTGTTCCCTGGAGCAAGAGTGTGTTTTGATATCAACACTCTTGAGTTGAGCTCTCCAATATATAGAATGTAATATTGGTTGTGGCAGTAATAGAAAATGAACATAAAAACAATAGAGAGCCTATATGTCTAAGCATATATGGATCGATACTTATGCAAGGCAAAAACTGAGTACACTTTTTCAGATAATTGTAATGAAAAAACCTAGTCGCAGAATGTCAGATGTGAACGTTTCTACTATATAGACCAATTGAGCCAAAAAAATATTTGTCTGCGGAAGAAGTACACAGTAGATGTAGAGATCATTTTATGAATGTTTTAATGGACAACTTGGATGAAGGGATATAATTCATGCCTGCTCCAGATTATGCAGTAAACTAACATCCTTTATAAATGAATATGTCTTGTGCCAGAAAAGTTAATACAGTGAATTTCCAGGCCAGTTTCCTGCCAGGGAGAAGAAGGAGAGGAGTTTCTGGGCAGCCATTTTGAGTGGGTGAGTTTGATTTTTAAAAAAACTCTTAGGAGAGTGTGCTTGTTGCTGAGGGGGTGGAGCTTCTGCGAATCACACATTTGAGTCACTAGGGGGTGGAGCTAGGAGCCTAGCTCTATATAACTATCAACCAAGCAAAAGTACAGCATAGGCAGCAGGGGAGCAATGGACTTTGTTTTAGAAGTTCTCCTTTATAAATTTTTACAAATTTTTATTTTTTACAAAAACTTTTGAGGGTTTCTTCCTTAGAGGAAGTGAAGCAGTAACTCACCTTCAGAACAAGCTTGCAACCAGGAGATCTCTATAAAGTTATATTCCCAGTAGCTTGAGCTCACTGACAGAGAAAAGTCCAGGCCATCAGGGGCCATTTATGTTGGTGTTTACTGGAGGATTTTTTTAATTTTTTATTTAATTATTATTATTATTATTATTATTATTATTATTATTTGAGGAGGAAGCCCACAGTCCTATTTCACTGATTACTTAAGACTTCTCAGCATGGACACTGAGGGAAATGCTGCAGTTACCTGAAACACTTGAGGGATGTTTGTCTTCTTGTCTACAGATGAGGGTAACTTCACATGCATCAAGTGCAAGTTGGTAGCCCTCTTGGAGGAGAAAGTCCAGCAGCTGGAGACTTGGGTAGCTGCACTTCACCATATTTGTGAGCAAGAGGTTTTCCTGGACAGAACAGAATGAACAGTCTTGGATGGGGACCACACAGTGGAAGTTGCTGGGGAGGAGAGGGTCACTTCACATAAACAGGAGGTAGACAGCTGGAGGAATGTCACACGCAGAAGTAGAAAAAAACAGGGATTGTTCTGGCAGCTTGCAGCTACAGAATCAACTTGAAGTTCTCTCCATTATCAAGGGCAACGAGGGAGAACAGCATGGACAGACTTCAGGGGCAGAGCAGGGGACCCTGAGAGTACCACCACAAGGAACAGCTGCTGCGAAGCCTCAGTGGAGGCGTATGGTGGTGGTGGTGGGAGACTCCTTGCTGAGGGGTACAGAAGCAGTGGGCTTGACAAGATGTCTCAAGAGGTATGTTGTCTTCCTGACGCAAAGATCCATGATGTGACAGAGAGGCTGACAAGACGGGTCAAGCCTACTGATCATTACATCTTCTTTTGGTCCATGTGGGAACCAATGATACTGCAAGGCACAGCTTTCTGAATATCAGAAGAGACTATGAGGCTCTGAGGAGGAATCTGAAAGAAATGGATGCACAGGTTGTCATCTCGTCTCTTCGGCCAGTTGAAGGGCATGGTCCGGGAAGGGAGAGGAAAATAGCCCTTGTAAACAACTGGCTCTGTAGATGGTGTTGCAGAGAACAATTTGGATTCTTGGATCACAGGCTGCGGTTCCATGGGGGGGACTTCTGGCAAGGGATGGGGTGCATCTCATGCCACTTGGCAGAAATGTTTTTGCCAACAGTCTCAAGAATTTGATCAGGAAGGCTTTAAACTGAGTCATATAGGGGAGGGGGACAGTATTCTGGAAGGCAAAAGGGCTGGAGAAAATAGTCAAACTGTCATAGAGGGAACAAGGCAAACAGTGCAAGGACCCAACAGTGGGAGGCAAAAACAAAACAAAACAAAAAAAACCTTGCACAGGCAGCAAGTAAAGGGAACACATGGTCTTAGATGTCTCTACACTAATGCACAGAGCATGAGAAATAAGTAAGATGAATTTGAACTCCAAGCACAACATATATGATATAATAGGCATTACTGAAACCTAGTAGGATGAGTCTCGTGATTGGAATGTAGGAATAGAGAGGTATATGTCAGGGGTATAACCTTTATAGGAGAAACAGGCCAAACAGGAAAGGAGGAGGAATTGCATTATATGTCAGGGATGTTACACCAGTGAAGAGATCCATGACATCAATACTGGAAGCCAGGTGGAGAGCATCTGGATAAAAATTAAAGGGGAGGGAAACAACAGGGATGTTACTGTGGGACTCTACCACAGACCCCCAAGTCAGACGGAGGAATTGGATGATGCCTTTCTAGAACAGATGACCACACATGCAGAAAGGAGAGATGCAGTAGTGATGAGTGACTTCAACTATCCTGATATTTGCTGGAAATCTAACTCAACCAAAACTTCAAGGTCTAGCAAATTCCTTACTTGCCTGGAAGACAATTTCATTGTCCAAAAAGTAGAAAAGGCAACAAGGGGGTCAGCTATTTTAGATCTGATCCTAACCAACAGTGATGACCTGGTTAATGGGGTGCAAGTGGTGGGATCCTTAGGTGAGAGTGATCGTGTTCTCCTGGAGTTTGTTATACAATGGAAAGGAGAAGCCAGGCATAGTCAGATACACATTCTAGACTTTAGGAGAGCTGATTTCAATAAACTCAGAGAAATACTGGGGGTGATCCCATGGTCAGGAATACTAAAAGAGAAGGGAAGGGACTTCAAGACGGATGGGACTTTCTCAAAAGGGAGATACTGGAGGCACAATTTCAAACAGTACCAATGAGGAAGAAAAATGGGAGGTGTCTCAAGAAACCAGGATGGATGACTAAAGAACTTTCAACGGAGCTAAGTTTAAATGGAACATGTGTAGGAAATGGAAAAGGGGGGAAATCACCAAAGAAGAATTCATGCTGGAGTAAAGTCAGAAAAGCTAAAGCACAGAATGAGCACAGGCTTGCTAGAGAGGTTAAGAACAATAAAAAGGGTTTTTGGGCATATATCCACAGCAAAAGGAAGAAGAAGGAAATGGTAGGGCCACTACATGGAGAAGATGGCAAAATGCTAACAGGGGACAGAGAAAAGGCAGAATTACTCAACACCTTCTTTACCTCAGTGTTTTCAGAAAAGGAAAAGGGTGGTCAACCTTAGGATAAAGGAACAGAGGACACAATAGGGGAAATTCAGCACAGAAAAAGTAAAGAGGTAGTACGGGAATATCTTCTTAATCTAAATTAATTTAAATCTCCAGGACCAGATGAACTACATACAAGGGTATTAAAAGAGCTGGCAAATGTAATCTCAGAGCCATTGGGAATGATCTTTGAGAATTCCTGGAGAACAGGAGAAGTCACAGCAGACTGGAGGAGGGCAAACGTTGTTCCCATCTTCAAAAAGGGGGAAAAAGAGGATCCCAACAATTATTGGCCAGTTAGTTTGACATCAATACCAGGGAAGATTCTAGCGCAGATCACTAAACAGAGAGTCTGTGAACATTTAGAAGGCAATGCCATAATCACAAAAAGTCAACATGGGTTTCAGAGAAACAAGTCATGCCAGACTAATCTGATCTCTTTTTTTGATAAAATTACCAGCTTGGTAGATGAAGGGAACGCTGCGGATATCACATACCTTGATTTCAGTAAGGCCTTTGACAAGGTACCCCACGACATTCTTGCATACAAGCTTGTAAAATGTGGGCTAGACAAGTTAACTGTTAAATGGATTTGTAATTGGTTGACTGGCTGAGCCCAAAAGGTGCTCAGCAGTGGCTCCTCTTTGTCTTGGAAAGATGTGACCAGTGGGGTGCCACAGGGTTCTGTCCTGGGCCCAGTGCTATTCAACATCTTTATCAATGACTTGGATGAGGGAATTAGGGGTATACTTATCAAATTTGCAGATGACACCAAATTAGGAGGAGTAGCCAATACCCAAGAGGACATGATCAAAATCCAAAATGACCTGGATAGACTGGAGAGCTGGGCCAAAGCTAACAAAATGAAATTCAATACAGAGAAATGTAAGGTACTGCACTTAGGATGGAAAAATGAAATGCATAGATACAGCTTGGGGGAGACCTGGCTGAATGAGACTATGTGCAAAAGGGATCTATGAGTCCTAGTAGACCACAAGTTGAACATGAGTCAACAGTGTGATGTGGCAGCTAAAAAGGCCAATGCGATTTTGGGCTGTATCAATAGAAGTTTATAGTGTCTAGATCAAGGAAAGTAATAGTGCCACTGTATTCTGCCTTTGTCAGGCCTCACCTAGAATACTGTGTCCAGTTCTGGGCACCACAATTCAAAAAGGATATTGACAAATTGGAGCGTGTCCAGAGGGGGGCGACTAAAATGGTGAAAGTTCTGGAAACCATGCCTTATGAGGAAAGACTTAGGGAGCTGGGTATGTTTAGCCTGGAAAAAAGATGATTAAGGGGCAATATGATAGCCCTATTTAAGCATGTGAAGAGGTGTCACATTGAGGATGGAGCAGACTTGTTTTCTGCTGCTCCAGAGGCTAGAACACGGAGCAATGGATGCAAGCTGCAGGAACAGAGATTCCACCTCAACATTAGGAGGAACTTTCTGACAGTAAGAGCTGTTCAGCAGTGGAACAAACTCCTTTAGAGTGTGGTAGGATCTCCTTCCTTGGAGGTCTTTAAACAGAGACTGGATGGCCATCTTTCAGGGATGCTTTGATTGTGATTTCCTGCATGGCAGGAGGTTGGACTGGATGGCCCATGTGGTTTCTTCCAACTCTATAGTTCTATCATTCTGTGGTTCTATGATCCTTGTGATATGTTATGAATATTACTTATTTTAGATAAATTACATATTGATTTTGTATATCTATTTTATATTTACAATTTTGATATAATAATTCATAAAGATTATTTGAACTGGCTAAAAAAACTTTTAGCTAGGGGACAGAGCTTATGTCTTTAACCTATTTGTTACACCAATCTAAATAAAATTTAAATTCATTTGATTCTGATTTAATTTAATATTTAGGATCTTCTGCACTCTGATGATCCGTAAGAAAAAAGGGGAGTTATATATTGCTTTTCATCTTTTAAAGTGTTTTAATATTGTGAATAGTTTAACTTTGCTTTTATGTTCCCTTTTGTATGTTTTTAGTTGCATCATACTAATTTCGAACTGTGAGTCTCCTTGAGTTCCAATTTTGTGAAAAAGCTAGGATACAACTGAGGAGGAGGAGGATAATAATACTCAACATTAAAATATACTTTCATTCAGTTTTCTACTACTGTTGATTTTGTAGTCTCTTTCCAAAAAATGTTCTTTTGCATTTTTGTCAATATTTTAAGTTGTACTTTTTTTTATTTATTTACAGTTTGCAGATGTATCAAATTCCTAACAATGAAGGAAGTGTTGGAAAGAAATGATAGTGAGATGGGAGTGACTAGAAGAAAAGCAATCCCAGCACAAGGAAATAAACTACCACTAGTCCTGTTTTTTTTCTCTTCACTGTGAGACTTACAAGAATGCTTCTTTTAGATGGATCATCAAAGGAACAATCTGAATGTTCAATCTGCAAATCTTAACTGATAATTAAAATTTTCAAATCAGTAGTTTAGCTTCTGAAGCATACAATGGACCTGCCATATCTGCAGGCTCCAGATCCGTGGATTTAACCAACTGCAGAGTCAACTAAAAAATAAAAAATATGGGTGTTTGGTGACTTCGTGGCAGTGGTGCTTCTGCTTGTTTGTTCATGGGCGGGTGAGTGGGAGCACTGCTGCCAGTCACCATGTGTCTGTGAAAGCTGCTCCTCCTTAACCTGTAGTTGGCAGCAGCAGTGGCAGTGCTCTTCCTCATTAGTTTGCGAGCAGTGGGAGTACCACCACCAATCACCATGTCCCTGTGGAAATTGCTTACTGCCCTTCAATTGGTGGCAGCAATGATATTCCTGCTCATTTGCAAGGAAGCAAGCAGGGTGCTGCTGCCAGCAATCACCATGTGCCTGCAGAAGCTGCTCAAAGGTGGCAATGGGCAACTGGTAGGTTGCTTGGAGATGTGGAACCCAAAGAATGCACACCTCACAGCATGTCTTGTGGTGCGCCTTGAGGCCATGGCTTCCCACCATCTCCACTGTTACCCTACACCACTTTTATTAGGGACTTGGACATTCACATTTTTTTGTATCCACAGGGGGTCCTGGAACCAATCCCCCATGGATACCAAGGGCCCACTGTATTTTGCTCTTGATGTGGAAATGGAAAACTCTTTTTTCTCAATTCATTGGCAATAACTGTATAACATTTTAGCAGAGTCTCACTCAGAAATGGATGTGGTAGCTTTAATGTACAGCTCTCTAACATAATTGTGTACTAGAAGATAATTCCTTCACTGTTAATAGTAACCTGAACTCCCCCTTCCTCACACACAGGGCATTTTGAAACAGCTGGCCCATGACATTCCACTACCTGAAGTAGAGCAGTAAATGGTGCTCCTTCTCAACTAAGTCAATGTATGTATTACCCAAAGCTAGGAAATTTATATTGGCAATTGAGACAGAAAATTGCAAGCACTTCTTCCCATCCATTAATAATGCAATAATACTAAAACAAAGATTATTTTGCCTCCTTTTTCATGATTCTCAAAACATGCCTTCTTAGGTGGCTACCTCATCATCTCTGATGGTATGACCAGCCCACGCTTCAGGTACTAGAATATGTTTATTTAAACCATATTCATACAGAGATCTCATACATGGGAATGTTTATCTTCAACTCACTGTGCAGAAGCAATGGCCAAATTTGGTGGGGAATGCCCCAGATTTCCAAGTAGCACAATGCTGCACAAAAATGTCTTACAGTGCTGAGTAGGCAGCTGCCACAGGGAGATATTCAGGATAGCCTGTACATTTTGACCATAATATGTGATGGAAATTGTAAATGCTGGATTTGGTCTTCTTCATTTCAATATTCTACACAAGATTTTGATAATGTTTTGCAAAAGTGTAACCAAGTAATGTTGAAAAAGAATTCCCCCATTTGAGAAAATTGATTATTATACTGGAAGTTTTGGTTACAAAACTCATGCATATGTTAAAGATTTATTGAAAGTATTTGTGCTTGTATGTGTTTTAAAGGGGGTTTTATTTGCACCTCCCAAGCTCATTAAAATGGATTAGTAAGTTATTGCTCTATAAATCTTTCACATTTCGATATGTACAAAAGAAGGCAAGAATGTAGTACTGAATTGTAATGGTGAGGGCCAAGAAATGCTTTCCTCTCCTCCTCCTCCTCCCTATCCTTCTTCCTTTTCCCCCTTTATTCTAGGACTTTTAAAGAACTGGGCATTTTGCAAATGAGCCCAGTGTCTCACAACCCCAGTTCCTACTTTGTGCACATTCTGCTAGTAATTTGTTAATATGTATGCATTATGTGAGCAATTCAGTACTTTGGCAGGATGTTTTATGCCTTATTTTGAGAGCTTAAGTGAGAATCAAATGTTTTATATGCCTTGTGTGAACCCTTCAGATGGCAGTAAATTTCATTTCATGTAAAAGAAGTTTGTTTTAAAATTATCCTATTGCACATTCTAGTTTTAATTAGAGATAGAAACAATGTTTGATTCAGATTAGCTATCTTGTCAAATTCACTACAATCCATAATATGTAAAGTAAAAACTTGTTACCTGCCCTGACACTTCCACTGTTTTAATAATTCATTAATTGACTATATTTCATAAATTGGCTTATTATTTGCCCTCCACATGGTTGATAGTAGACTAGGGACTCAAAAGTACTAGGAAGCAAGGTCTGCTCAGAAAACATAAGGAAGTAGCCTGCTAAAATGCCTAAAAGACACACCCGGATAAGGATTAAGTGAACTTCCCTTGAACTGGGCTAATTCTCCTGATGGACATAAAAATGAGTCATTCAATAATCCCATCAAGGTTGATGGACACTCTTTGACTGCAAAACTGAACTTTCCTCTCACCTGTCCTAACACAATAGAGGTTTGCCTGAGACCCATCAGTTACAATGTTTCAGCCATTAGCAATAGTTAACACTTCCAGAAAATCCATTGTTTAACCCTGGGAAACTCCAGCATACATTGCATTCCGCTCAAACTGACCCTTTCAGGGGAAATATCAGGTATAAATATCATCCTAAAACACCATCAAAGTGTACACAGCTTCTCTTCTTATCATTCAGTCAGTCTGTCTCGCCATGTGCACAACTTCCCTTCCTCCCATCACTCTGTCAGTCTGTGTCACCATGGGTCTCAGCTTCTACATGAATCTCTGCTCATCAGACAAGTATAGTATAATCCATCATCCCAAATTCTATCCCTCTATCCCAGTACTTCCTACTTTCTTCGATATCCTTGTGTGAGTGCTTGAAGCCTGAGCATATGTATGCATGTGTTCCCCTGATTATTTTTCAATAAAAACCATTATTATTTTATTTTCTGGCTGTGAGTCTCATCAGTGAGTACTGGCATACATAGGTGAAAAGATCCTGCCATTACCTGGCCTCTTGCTGCCACATTTGAGCTAATTCAAATTCCCTATAGAAATATTAATTTTTGAGAGACACACATGGAATTTCCATGGACCTAAGTCATTCAGATAAAAAACTCAGACTATAATTTATCATGGACAGATTGTGAATGTACATTAGCCACCCCCCCATCATGATTCTGGTGAATATGTTAAAAAAAAAAAGGTGGGGTTGACCACCCCCTTTGGATCACCACCTCTGCCTTCTCTCTGAGAAAGATAAAATTATCACTATCACACACGGTTCGTAGCTCACATTTGAACTTCTTCTTGTTGTTAACTGCCCTTAAGTTGACTTGGACTTACAGCGACAATATGAATGAGAGACCTCCAAGTCATGCTATCATCAACAGCCCTGTCTTGCAGAATCAGGTCTATGGCTTCCTTGACTGAGTCTATCCATCTGCAATGTGTTTTCCTTGTTTCTTACTGACTTCTACTTTACCAAACATTATTGACTTTTCTAGTGAATCATGTCTTCTTATGATATGGCCAAAGTACAGCAGTCTCAGTCAAAGGTCAGGCTTGATTTGCCCTAGGACTTGTTTGTTTGTTTTTAGCAATCCACATTATCCATAGAACTCTTCTCCAGGACCAAAATTCAAATAAGTTGATTTTCTTCCTATCAGATTTCTTCACTGTGCAGCTTTCACAACCTTACATAGAAATTGGAAATACCATGGCCTGGGCAATCTGAACTTTAGTATTCAATTATATATTTTGACACTTCATGATCTTGTCTAGTTCCTTCATAGCTGCCCTTCCAGACCTAGTCTTCTTCTGATTTTTTGGCTACAATTTTTGGCTACATTGGATTAATGTCTGAGCCAAGGTAGGGAAAATCTTGACTACAGTACCTCATATCCACTGATTCAATAACCCATGAGACACAAAACAGCACACCTACCATAGAATCTTCCTAGAAAATGTGTCCTCTCTAGTCATTTACTAGGTCCTCCAAGGCAATTCTATAATATTTTAAACCGGAAGTCCCATTATTTTCAATGGTGTTCGCTATTATCCACAGTTTTTGGTATCCACAGGGACCACCAGAACCAATTCCCAGCAGATATGAGGGTCCTACTGTATTTCAATGTCTTCATTGTCTGCTTTCAGTTATCTGTGGGAATTATTTCTGTTTTCTTAACGTTCAACTGTAAACCTGCTTTTGCACTTTCTCGTAATCATTTCAAGTCTTTGCTATTTTCTACTAGTAGGCAGGGCCGGTTTAAGGAATTTTGGGCCCCCCTGCAATGCTTTACTTTGGGGCCCCCATATGTTTTTCTCAGATCAATGTAACCTAACCTATTCACCGTACAGGATGTTCAGATTATAGTAGGACCCCTGTATCCATGGATTCATTATCCATGGGACACAAAACAGCACACCTACCATAGAGTCTTCCTAGAAAATGTGTGTTCCCTAGCCCTTTTCTAGGCCCTCCAAGGCAACTCTATGGTATTTTAAACCATGAGTCCCATTATTTTCAATGGCGTTCACTATTATTCATGGTTTTCAGAATCCACGCCACCCCCCGAACCAATCCCCAGTGGATAAGAGGGGCCTACTATATTACATAATTTGCCACCAATAATTTAGTTTAAAAACTATATTATAAGCACTAACACAATATTTGTTGTTAATTAGCAATTAATGTAATGGTGTAGATTTCCTTAAAGAAAATAAAGAGTGGACTTCAAGCTAAACATGAGTTAGCAGTGTGATGCAGCAGCAAAAAATGCCAATGCGATTCTAGGCTGCATTAATAGGAGCAGTGTCTAGATCAAGGGAAGTAATAGTATCACTCCATTCTGCTTTGGTCAGACCCCACCTGGAATACCGTTTCCAATTCTGGGCACAACAATTCAAGAAAGATACTAAGAAGGATGGTGTGAGGTCTGGAAGCCATTACGCCCTATGAGGAACGGATTAGGGAGCTGGGTATGCTTAGCCTGGAGAAGAGAAGGTTGAGAAGGGAAATGATAGCCATGTTTAAGTATTTGAAGGGATGTCATACTGAGGATGGAGCAAGCTTGTTTTCTGCTGCTCCAGAGACAAGGACATGGAGCAATCAACTCAGACTACAGGAAAAGAGAATCCACCTAAACATTAGGAAGAACCTCCTGACAGGAAGAGCTGTTCGGAAGTGGAATACACTGCTGCCTGGGAGTGTGGTGGTCTCCTTCTCTGGGGTTTTTTAAACATAGGTTGGATGGCCATCTGTCAGGAATGTTTGGATTGTGTGTTCCTGCAGGGCAGAAACCGATCGGATGGGATCGCTGTTGGGGTCCCTTCCAGCCCTATGATTCTATGATTCTAGGCTGCATTTAGAGCCTGGGAAAGTTACTCTTGGATTACACCTCCCAGAATCCCCCTGCCAGCACCCTTCTCAAGGTCTGGTTGCATTGTTCCTTTTCTAGCATTTTCTAGCCCAGTGGTTCTTAACTTGGGGTCCGCAATGTCCTCACAGGGGGTCCACAAAGGCTTGAAGGCTGCTTGGCCCACCTCCTCCCTGTAGTGGAGCAGCCACATGACAGGAACCAAGGCAAAGGCTGGCTGGCTTGGCCTGCACATTGCCATTCAATCCACTCCAGCCACAAACGTGCAGGAAGAAGCAAGGGTGCCTCTGAGGGAAAGTTTAATGGATGGTGTAATTGTATTGTTGTTGTTGTTAGCTATTATTATTAGCTATTATTATTAGGGTTTTAAATCTTGAGTTAAGTCTTGGGGCAACAAAAGATATTTAAAGGGGGTCCCTGGTAAAGAAAAGGTTAAGAACCACTGCTCTAGGCCAATGCCTCTCCATAACACTAATGGGATACTGGTGTTTTAGTGACAACAATAAAACCATTGTTCCCAGTAATATTACTCCAAATTTTAATGTATATTCTTTATATTCTTCTGTTAAAAGAGCTAGAGTGTTGTAGAAGTTTCAGCATTGCCCTATGACTGTGGAGACCAGGGTTTGAATCCTTACTCAGCCATGAATACCCACTGGCTGACCTTGGGCAAGTCACACTCTCTCAGCCTCAAAGGAAGGCAAAGGCAGACCCCCTATGAACAAACCTTCCCTAGAAAACCCCATGGTAGGTTGGCCTTACTCAGAAATGACTTGAACACACACACAAATTTCTTTTGCAGGCTGAACTCAGTTGGCAGGAAGGGGAGGAAGCTGAAGAAGACCAAGGGAGAAAGGGAGGGGAGAGGAACCAAGACATGTTAAAAGCAGCTGGAAAGATGGGCTGGAGGGGATCTATGTGCAAGGAAGGAAAGGAAAGGAAAGGAAAGGAAAGGAAAGGAAAGGAAAGGGGCCCTTTCTGAGGGAGACAACCCTCAAATTCCCTGTCTCTCTCTCACACACACACACTCAACCTCTCCAATGTGCCTCTCCCTCCAGCTTCTGCCATGGAGGGCTTCTGTTTCTTTCTCTTTCTCTTTAGTTTTGGAGAGGCTGTTTTGTTTGTTTTTTTAAAAAAGCCAGCAGGAGGTTTTTGGAGGAGGAGGGTAAGAGGGGGCTCCTACCGGCTGTCTCCTGGCTGTCTCCTTTGTCAGATTAAGGAGGCCAACAGGGGCCCTCTCTTGACCTCGGGGCCCCCTCTTGACCTCGGGGCCCCCTGCCAATGCTGATTTGGCAGACAGGTTAAACCAGCCCTGCTAGTAGGATGGTGTCATCTGCATATCTTAAAATGTTGATGTCCCTTTTCCCCAATTTTCACACCTCCCTTCTCTGAGTCTGATCCTGCTTTACGAATGAGATGTTCATCATACAAGTTAAACAGATGGGGTGATAATCTGTGGGTCATTGTTTTGTTTTCCACACATCTTGACATGTTTTAGTTAGATCTAGAGTAAATTCTGTCTCTGTAGCTTGAAGCAGCTCTATTGATATGCCATCTGTTCCTGGAGATGTATTCCTCCACTTCACTTTCAAAAACTTTCAAAAACCATCTTCAAATGGTTCTTGCTGACCCAGCCCAGATGTTCCTGTCCCCTCCCATGAGAAAGAATACACAACAGAATTACTTCACAAAATATATTGGGTACATTTGAATAACATAGGAGATGAGGTATATGAAGTTAATATGATAGAAAATTGGCAATAAAAGCTCACAACTTGGTAATAGCTGTAAATGGTTGGCACCAATTGCATGGGTCTGGATGCCCTCATTACCCAACCTTGTGTTGGTCAATGGACTGCTGTCAATTGCCACTGACCTAATGCCTGGAGGGGAAGAGCCCTGGCCAAGCTCCGCCCACTGGAAACTTTCCCCTCCCCTATGAAACAAGGTTGAAAAGGGGAGGGTCTCTGTGAACTTTAACTTAAACTTGAACTTGAACTTGACGGACACCCCCCCTTTCCATTTTCCTGGATTAGGGCCCATGCTATCTGCCACTAAAGGTGGTCCCTCAATAGGACCCACCTTCCACCAACCAATTAACAGCTGTCAATAAATGGCCAAGCTCCTGGCTCCTCAGGCAGACTGCATTGATATAGGCTGGATATACCTTGCAAAGGCCCCAGAATGCCACCTGCCCAGCCACTTGATGATCTCCGTAGGCAGGCCCCCTTGTGCCACCATGGTTGCTGCTTCTATCCAGAAGGAGTGGCTCCCAAAGTCCTCGGCCGGCAAGCCCAGCCGTCTCAGCATAGATTTTAACACACTGACAAACTGGAACCTGGTCAGTGGAATCCCATCCCTGTGTATGAACAGGGGACCCAACCTGGCGATGTGCTCCTCTAGGAGTCTGCACATCATGGCCACCAGGCATGGCGTTTAATCCACCAGACTCCACAGCCGCAGTCACCCCTTTTCCATACTGGATGCACTTGGAGTGCTGAATATGTGTGCTCAGTGTGTCGCCCCTCAAAGATATGTCATGGACCTGCAGCACCCTGCCTGACAAATCTCTCTTGGAGGAACTCACCAGTTCTCCAACATGCAGAGCACCAAAGAAGGCAGTTGTGTAGGTTGGCTGAAAGCAGGGCCTCATAATGTGACTGACAAACTACCTGCAGTATGACCACTAGCTGGGCCAGCACACCATAGGAAACCAGCCGCCTATCATCCGCCGCCCGCTGACTCTTTCACCTCCAACCTTCCACTGCCCTGCATATGAGGAAGGCCACGCAAGGGTTGCCCCAGCTGAAGAATGAGATACTGGCCATGTGCGTGGAGATGGTACATGGAGTCCCTGGTCATTCAATGACACAAGGTAGTGCAACACCTCATGTTCTGCTGCTGGCCAGGAGCCCCCATAACCGTTTTTCCTTTTGTAAACAAAAAATTGATCAGCTGCCTGTCTATAGCTCACCTGGGTCGATGGTGCCAAGGAGTCCATGACCCCTTGCATTACTGTTCTCTCCCAAGGCTCCAAAGGTTGACAGGGAAGGGGGCCTGTGTCAGGTCGGTGTCTGGGGCCAGCGTACAGAACGGGTCATCCTGGAATTGAGACAATGCATCTGCAATTTCATTATCAATGCCAGGAATGTGCCGGGTGGAGAAGCTGATGTTTGACATTAGGCACACCAACACAAATTTGCGGACTAGCCGCATAACTCTCTCTGACTACCTGTTGATTATCCGCACTACAGCCTGGTTATCACACCAAAAACATACTTTTTTACTCTTGAACTCCTCCCACCAGATAACCACAGCCACTAGAATTGGGGAAACCTCAAGGAAGGTTAGATCACGTGCATCCCAGCCTCCCCTGATTCCCTAGGCCATGGTTGGGAACACCAATGCCCACTGTAAAATACCCTGAAACCTAGGTGGCCGGCAGCATCTGAGTGGACTTGCAGCCCTCCCTCCAGTACCTTGCGCCCCTGCCAGAGTGTGATGCCATTGTAATGCTCCAGAAATTCCAATCATACCTTCAAATCCTCTTTCACCCCTTTTGTCAAGCAAATGTGGTGATGAGAAGAGTGAACCCCTGCCATGATGTCCGTCAACCAGGTGCAAAAAGCTCTGCCCAGCGCCACCACCTTGCATGCAAAGTTTAAATGGCCCAATAGTGACTGCACTTCCTTAAGAATGGCCTTTGCCTGTGACATGAGTCCCTGCAGCTTCATTTTGAGACCCCCGGGTTGTCAGCCAGCAAATAGGAAACTCCTTTGATGGAATCCAGATCACTCCAGGAATGTGCTGAATGTCTCAAATGCTGCACAACTGATGCAGCAGCCATGGGCAATGCTGTATCATAATATCACATGCCCTGGAATTTGAAGCCCAACAGACAACAGACATTCGGATGAACTGGGGGCAGCCTGAAAGTCAACTGGATGTCACACTTGGCCATATCCAGTTGTTGAAGTTACTGACCTACTGGTGATTCAAGTCCTGTTTTGTGGGGTTGTCTAAATAATGAAAATAGAATACGAGCTATCTTAATGGCATCCCCATCATTTTGCCATATTCAAAAGGGGGGCCAAAAATGCAAAATAAATAAATAAATAAATAAATAAATATAAAAAAAAAATAATTCCAAAGGAAAAGCCTTCCCAGTTTTTCCTGGATTGTTTAAAAACCAGTAGGGGGAATGTTCATCCCTGCTTGTTGGGACAAGCGATGCAAATTGCTTCTCTTTCCCATATGAGCAGAAGTGCAAAGCTGATTGGATGGATGAGCACGGGGGGGGGGCAAAGTTTGCTAACGAGGCAAGCACCCTGAGCTGCCATGTTGGATTTTCATCTGAGCAAACGAGTGCTAAGGCGATAAAACAGGGTGTTGCTTTTTCTTTTTTGTAAAGGTGAAATATCGTGCTATCACATATAGGAAATAGTATTTTTTAAAAAGTTTAGTGGCAGCAAACTGAGGTATTTAAAAACACAAGTAACTAACTCATGGCTGCCATCTTGATCCTCAGGCATGAGAAGTTTATGCCTGAAAAAAAAAAACATGAAGACAAACCACAGCTGCTGCAAATTGTCATTATTGCAGAGCAATCTGCTTCTTTTTCCTTTGTATAGACAAGTCCTGTGATTCTTTTATTTATTCAGTCAGCCTCACAAATCCCTGTGATAGGTTCACCTTAGGATCACCATATGCCAAAAACAACTTGTAGAAACAACAACAACAAAATTAGTAAATATGTATATGTGTGTGTGTATTTAATGTTATTTTGTTGTTGTTGCAATACACACTAAGGGCCAGATTAATTGATGAGTACTCTTTATTTTTGTTATTGCAGTTTTAATTGTGCTTTTAATCCATTTTTGCATTAGTAATTGTGTTTATTTTTATGTAATTGTTACTCCTTTTGGCTGCCTTAAATACTGTTTTGGAGTAGATAGGTAGATTATAAATTTAATCAAATAAATTTCTTCCACCTTCTCAAAATTATGTTGGTTTGAATTTTAAAGCTAAACTGATGCTTCCATGTATCTATTATTCCTTGTGTGTATTTGCAGCAGCACTTTAATACTTAGTGGACTGTGCCTTTTAACACAACACAGTAATAGAACTATATTCTACTTTAGTTGTCATAGCAGCATCCTATGGTATCCTGGTGTCTGTTGTTCGGTGAGGCACTAGAGCTCTCTGGTTGAAAATTCTAAACACCACCCTCTAAGCTGCAAATCCCAGGATTCCAGAGAATGGAACCATGACATTTAAAGTGGAACATAGTGCTGTAATTGTTTAGTGTGAAAGGGCCCCAACACTATTTGCAAATAAAAATATGATTACAAAGACACCCTAAGAGTATCCATTCATATGCATGGCTTCTTGAAAATAGGTCACAGTATTTTCAGAATACTTGCAAAGTGGACCCACTGAGGATTGCAGTGTTATCTCCTGACTCTTTCCTCTGAAGAAACATTGCTGCTCTGAGCTCCCAGCCACTTAGAGGTGGGGGTCATCTTGCTATTCATATTTTTATCTGACTACAATTCAGTCTGAAGCCAGTGAAGGATCATATAAGGTATTAGCAACAGATCCCCTATGATGAAAAACCACTTTCTTCTCTTTTTAATATGAAAAAAAGTATATTCTCATTAAAAAAGTTATAGCCCCAAGTATAATCTCATTATCAAGCCTATATCAGTCATGCTACTGATGCTTAGCAGAAGGCAAAGAAGATAATCTCATGGAAGTAACTGCTGAACTAATGAAATAATCCATGTAACATATGATGCATTTTACAAATCAAGATCACAGCTCAGGCTAAAGGGACAAAAGTCAAACGGAGCCATTATCCATATGAAATGCAGGATCATAATTGAAATCCCAGCCAAAAGGTCAGGTAGTATCTTGAAGGGGCTGGAAGATTTTAAACTGTGATACAGATGGAGGGGGGAGAGAAGCTAGTAACTAAGGCCAAAGTTAAACAAGATAGGGGGGGTTTTTTGAGGAGGAGGGGACAAGGGATGCAGGCAGGGTTGCCATCTTCTCAAGTGGTCCTATAGCTATACCTTTTCTAATAACATAGTTTGAAAAAGTAGCCAGAGTTTTTGCTGTGGGAAAGCATCACAGGACAAGTGCTGAAAACCTCCTTGGGTGTTTAAGGTACAGAAAGAAGCAGAGGCCTTGTCTAGATGGGCCATTTACCCCATTTGGAGCACTGAAGTCCTAATGATGCAGAACCTTTGTGCCCCCAGGCAGTCCTCAAGATACCTGGGGCAAAGATGGGGTTACGACAGGGTTAAGATGGGGTAAACCTGATAAATCGTTGCAGTAAAATACCCGGAAAAAACATTTCTTTTCAGAAGAAACAGATCAGGGAATGGCCCATGGGATTGTAGGAGATGATAACGGCCATTCCAGCCCATCACTACAGCTGCCACCACCGCCACCTGCATTGCACTCTCCAAAGTCAGGGGGCCTTGGGCTGTGGGGTGGCTTCCTGGCTTTGGAGAATGGGGCACAGGCAGTGGTGGTGGTGGTGGCTTCAGAGATGAACCAGCATGGCCATCTGGACTCCAACCCATTTCATTCACGTAACAGAGAAGGAACAGGCCAGATCCATTAGCAGAACATGCTGGCAGGGAACCTCATTTAGGTGAACCCAGAGTCTGTCTGAAAAGCTGGCAACCTCACATACAGGGCAAAAGCTCTGGTTCCAAGAAATCACTGGAAAGTCACAAACCAGGGAAATGCTGGTGATTATCAACTCCCCATCCCTTTCTGCCAGCCTATTGTGACAAGTGGGATTCTACTCTTTTAATTTGCAGTTGGCAGCAAAAGCTAGTAGAAAATCAGAGCAGGAGGCAAAATAGCTATACCCTCTCTAGGGAAGGCATTGCAAAAGTTACTTTTGTGGCAAGAGCTCCGAGACTCCCCAGCCAGCATAGCCATGGATTCAGGGGGACTTAAGTCCAAAAAGATAACTTTCTCAAGCTCTAGCTCAGAGGTGAGTAGAGTCACTTATGTAGCAACCCAAATGTCAGCCTTATTTGAAGGCATGAGCCAGCCAGGGTAACCATCAAGGTCTGTAGAAGTAAAAAACAATTGAATAAAGCCTAAGCTGCCATGTGAATAAAAATGTAAATAGGTCAATATGCTAACATTCTTCTGTATCAGGCTTTACTCTTCCTGAAAGACAACTGAGAGCCAGATCATGCATTTTACATGTTTTGAGAAGTGGAGCAAGTTGTGAAAGATGTCTCTGTGTTATTAGCACTTAGTTTTCCTCCCCTCTGTATTTTGCATTTAAGCATGGTTTGTTTTTGTGACTGGAAAGTAAACACAGGCTTAATTTGTAGGAATGATTTGTTTAAAGTAATCCCATTGTTCAAGAGAACATGGGTTAACCATAGGGTATACATGTTCCCTTTAGTATCCAGTTTGATAGACACAGAAGTTGTTCAGCCTCTTCTATCTATGTAGACTTGTCAGGGCTTGGCAAAGTTACTTTTTTACTACAGCTTCCAAAATCCCCCCACTAACATGGACATTGTGCATGTTTGTGGGAGATGCTGGGAACTATGGTGAAATAAGTAACTTTTCAAAGCTCTTCTTTCATTATTTATTTAGAAACAAAATGCTCATTACTATGCAGAAGTTCTTCTTTTGACAAGGAAGGGTTGGAAGAAGCCACATGACCCCAAGAAAGAGGCCAAATGTTCAGCCCCACTGTATCCAGGATGCTTCTGTGGAGGAGTAATAGAGCATTTGGACAGAGCTTGAATAGTGCTGAATAGAGCATCTGAAGAAATCTGTTTTTATGTATGTGAAAAGAAAAGACAGCTGTGGAATTGATATGAAGCTAAAAGCATTTCATTGAATAAATAATAATTCACTCACAAGCTATATGATCCAAGGTACATTTTTTAAACATTGCTTGTCATCTTTTAGAATTGACTACATGCTGCATCAGTGCAGGAGCCCAGTGAATGATGCCATACATGAGCAGCAACCGTCACTGATGAAACAATATAAAACAAATGGTACCCCCTTTGACTAATGCATAGAATGCCTTAGTCATCAATGAGAGAAATGGAGCTGTAATGCTGTTTGAAAGAGAAATCTGCAACAGTGCAAAGGTGCAGTATTTATTGGCCTGTCAAATAATTGCAATGACTTTAACAGATTAGGAAATGTTTTCCGGCCACATCACAGGGATAGGGGAGATTGTTTTATCAGCATAACTGATTCAGGATATACTTAGAATGTCCTTGCAGTTGGAAAGAGTCTCTTCCCCCCATACTAAGTTAAAATGATAGAACTGATGGGGAAAAGAGGTATTGCGGGAAAATGTTTGCTGTCATTAGGAAGAACAGAAATGCTAAACTGATCAAGAACTCCTTCACTAATCATCTTCCTGAAATTTAACCTCTTGAATCATTGGAAGCATGAATAGCCCAAAAGTATTGAAAAACGGAGATGTAAAGAATACTGGGATTTTTTCTCATATTCAACAAGGAAGGGTGTCTCAACACACAAAATATCCCATCTAAAAAAATAATCAACTATTACAAGAGTTTACCTATTTCAGGATTTTTTGTTGGGGGAAATGTTTTTTGAAAACACTCCATATTTTGCATCATATGTTAAGTTCTACACATGGTTTGGGTCCTAAATACCCTAAAGGCACCAGATCCTATCTGATCTTGGAAATTAAGCAGGGTCAGCCCTGGTTGGCACTTCGATGGGAGACTGCCAATGGGTACCAAGCACTGTAGGCTACATTTCAAAGGAAGGAACTGGCAAAACCACCTCTGAGTATTCCTTGCCTATCATAGAATCAGAGTTGGAAGAGATCACAAGGGCCATCCAGTCCAACACCCTGTCATGCAGGAATACACAATCAAAGCATTTCCAAGAGATGGCCATCCAGCCTCTGTTTAAAAACATCCAAAGAAGGAGACCATCACACTCTGAGGCAGTACATTCCACTGCTGAACAGCTCTTACTGTCAGGAGGTTCTTCCTAATATTTAGGTGGAATCTCTTTTCCTGTAATTTGAATCCATTGTTCCATGTCCTTCTTTCTGGAGCAGCACAAAATGAGCTTTCTCCATCCTCAGTATGACATCCCTTCAAATATTTCAACATGGTTATCATGTCATCTCTTAACCTTCTCTTCTCCAGGCTAAACTTACCCAGCTCTCTAAACCACTCGTCATGGGGCATGGCATTTATGGGGTCACCATAGGTCTACAGGTGACTTGAAAGAACATATGCACACACTGATTCACTATCCCACTGACATGGAAGCCCCCAGTTATCACCAGTCCCAGTTCTGCAAGTCCTGCCTCCACTATGACAATGGTCAGCAAGTGTCACCTAAAGGACAGAGCTAACCACTAAGAAGAAACAATGTAGGCGGCTGTCACTGCTTTCAGAAATTGTATTTTTCCTTCTCCTACCATTTAATGCTTTATTTAAAAGCCTGTAAAGTGGAACTGGGGCGGTGAAGGAATGCCCTTTAAGTTCAGATTTTGCAGGAGAAAAGCAATCAGCAGAAGGAAGTGCTGCTGCTGGAATGTATGCTAATAGCCCTGGCATCAGAAAACCATCCCTGGGCAATCAAGGCAGCAAACTTCAATGTGTCTGAGAATACATGGTGAACAGTGGAAAGGAGTCTCCTTCCAGTGACCTGACACAAAAGATGAAGTCAGCACTAGAGAGGTATAGGATGGTAGTAAGGAAGGTGACAAGTATAATTAAAATCCTGCCTTTCTTGAGTGTGAAGCTGCTTTTAGCTCACCTTTGTGAGCCTTTTGTTGCTGCTGTTGTAGCAATGTACCTACCAGGTATTGGTGAAGCATTTAATAAGAAACCTATGAGTCTCTAAATGAAAAAAAAAATAACCCAGATTTTACTTTTAGATGAAAAAGTATGAGAAACTTAAAAATATTTTTCTGTCAAGTGATGTAAAATATGAACTTTACAATGTCAAGTATCCCTGGAAAAGCATAACAGGTCAAATGCCTGTTGCTATAATGGAGACTGCTGATGTAACCATTTAAACAGAACATACAGCCCATATTTTTGTGGCAGCTGAGAAAAGAATCACTGTAAGAATAAATGGCTCAAAATAGTCTTTGTGTCTTCTAAGTATATTGCACAGAGATTTCATTTCTCTGCGGTGTCAAATGCTTAATCTACTGCACAGTATTATTCTGCTTTGTTTGGCATTGACAAAGGAGACCATAAATCCAAAACCGAGCATGAGACACATCAAGAAATCAGCAAATGTAAATTTTAAGATCAAACTAAGAAGAAAGTAAAATGTTAAGCCTCTCTGTGGAGAATAGCAAGGAAGAATCAGGCAAGCGTAATCATTCCAACACAATAGTACTCTTATGTTATCCATTCTAGATGGAAGCAGGAACCTGAGCTAGGAGAACTACTTTTTGGAGATGAATTCCCATTATCCCTCAGGCAGCATGACTTTTAAATTTAAATGAGCTATGGAAGGATCTGAACTTATTTGGTGTATAGGATTCAGCCCATTGGATAGTTCCTATAAAGTTTGGACTAAAACCATTTCATTAACATGAGAGCCACTAACCACCCCAGCTCCTGGTGTTTCCCCTGGTGATCATGTTTTGGCAATGACAGCTGAGGCAGGAGATTTAGGTTTCAGGATTCAGGGAAGCCTGTGCATGCAGAGGCTAACGCACATAGATGTTTCCAATTCATCCTTGGGTTGTGTGAAGAATTCTGACTGACTAGGTTATTTTTAATGGGGTTTATGTAGCCTGTACATTCTAGAACAGAGCATAGGACAGAAATCTAAGTGGAAAGGATTGTCTTAGCAACATTTATTTCTGCGCATTCTAAAATGTCCAGAAATGTGCTTCAGTCAATGGGTACATGCATTCAAATATGTGTACAGTGGAAAAATGCTCTCTCTGGCTTTTCTTCACAAACGAAGATTCAGGAAGGACTCATCAAGCGCTTTCTGCAAGTGCATGGAAAATGCACACATTTAGGAAAATACACCCAAAACAATATCCAGATTTTTCTGCAGCAAACCACCCCCAAAGCATACCCAGAATCAAGGTGAAAAGAGATTGCTGATTGAACAATGAGAACCTCAATGAGAGGAGATTTGACAGATCTTCCCATTCATGTTGGAAAATCTACTAATCTGTGAATGGACTGAAGGAGTCATGTATTGTTTGGAGGAGGATCATGTGCATAATCTCCATGGTCTCTTTTTACATGTTTTGCACTGTTGTATGCATAATGCACAAGGGTAGCTTATGTGTTACCTTGGGATGAGAAAGTCCCTCTGCTGTGTTTCTCTGAAGCCCACCTGCATTTTGTGTCAGGTTACCAGACTTTCCCCTTTTCATTAGAGACTTAGGACTTTATCAGACTACCCCTTTTAAGATGTTCTTTTTCTGGCATAGAAAAACCCATTTCTATGCTGGCAAAAGACTGCTCCCCTCCCCGCACTTACCTTCCTCTTCCGGCAAAGGAGTCCCATTCACTTCCTTGCTCGAAATCCCACAAGACTTTGTTGTGCAGGAAATTAAAAATTTAAAAATAATAAAAAAACATATAAAAAGTTACACTAAGCACCGAGGCACACTTTAAAAGTCCCAAGTAACCTGGGGAAGGTAATAAAAAGAGGGAAACTTACCTGGGTGTCCTGATCTCACCCAGAAGTGTTTGTGCTGGACTGGCTACTCTTTCTGCAGTGACGAGAGTTAAATGGCCTGAGGTTTCTCATGCCAGCAATGCTGGCACAAAAACAGCAGGGGGATCTTTTGACAGTTTAAGCCATCAGTTAAAAACTACAGGATTTTGACAGGGCATAACCATGAAAGGGCAATGTTGGCTGATATGCGCGCCCTTTCACGGTTATGTGGCATTGTTATGATGCCATATTTTGTCCATCTGATAAAGTCCTTAGTGCAATTTTTCACACTTAAAAAAAATCCATCTGTCCTTATGCATTTTTAATTTACACCATTTTGTTTACACTTCTCACATTGAGTAAAATGTGCATTTTACGTTTTAACTGCTGTTCATGCTTTTTAAAAATTCATTTGGTTAGCTCGTATATTTTATTTCTCTGTAATACAGTACAAGTATCACAAATGTGCCAGTTTTGATGGCAAAGTGAACTTCATCTTGCAGTGAGTCTCAGGAGATGTGAAATGGATACTTTCATCACTGAGAATGTGAAGCCCAGCACAATTCTGTTGCATCCCTAGTGCTATGTCTCTTCCAGGGTAAAGGGGATTTGGCCACTGTCATGAATTCCCTGGTCACATCTAGGCTGGATGACTTTACCTTGCTCCATGAGGGCTCTCTCTGGAAATATAGGACTAGATTTCATATTATTATTCTCCAATATATTAAATTCTAGCCAGCAGAGAAAAATTGGAATATAAATCTCAACAGAGAGTAAAATGGAATTCTCACTCTGTATCTCTTAGCTGCACTCCAACTTTTCTCCCACATTTCAAAAATAGTTCCTTAGAGTTATCAAGCCTGGATTTTACTTACTTTCATTAAGCAGTGACATATTATGCAGTGTTAATTATTATACTTTGAAAGTGAGAGAAATGCATATTTTATTCATCTAGTTTTCTTTCATTTTTTCTTAGGTATTTTACTTAGTTGAGTATCTTTGTTTTTCTTTCCTTCCTTCCTTCTCCATTCTATAGTTTTCCCCCTAGTGTCTTAAGCCACTATACATTTCTATTTTTGACATATTCAACTTTCCAACTAACAAAATACTCATATGACTAGTAAATACAGGTATAGCCAGTTAACAAAGTAGGCATGTTGCTGCATATGACTTCTTTAACAGAACATTTGGCAAGAGAGGCAGAAATAAAAAGAAAAGTAATTCAACATGTTTCAGGAAACTTCTTATCCAAAACTAACAATATGCACCTGTGAAATGAAACAACCAGGTCAAGTAAGCCTTACTTAAGTAAACAGAAACATTTTGAATCTTGTAGAGACCACTTGAAGACTTCATCCAAATTGTATCCAGGGATGACTTTTTTTCCTTTCACCAGCCTCCAATTTTCTTCTGATTTCTGTTTTAGCACACAAATGCTTTTGTAACATGTTGGAGGTAGTTCACAAGGCAGCAGTTTTGCTATTCGCACATTCCTCTCTGTTTTGCTATTCACACATTCTGAGTAAGTGATTCTGGAGGTAGCTGCTGTTTACGTTGCCAGTTGTAAGTAGGTACACATGGTTAGAGTACTATAACCTAGACAGAATCCCATTCTTTTCCAGCTGAAGCTTTATTGCAGTGTTTACTACACACACACTACTGCAACCCAGTATCGAAAGTCTGTGTTTCTCCCTCACCATCTTCCCAATGGCAATGCTGTTTAAAAAAAAACCCTCCAGCTAGACAGAAGACAAGGAGGGAAAGTGGCTGAGCAGGTGTAAAAAGACTATGTAAGAAAGAACTTTTTGACAAAGGTTTTGTTAACGGAGGTATGCCTACATAATAATTTTTTTTTAAAAAAATAGACTAATCTCTCACTTGCACACTAAATGACTCAGGATTCTTAGAGACGTTTTGTGGCTGCCATCAAGATAAAAGAGTGAAAGGTTCTTTTGACCCTGAAAAAGGTGATTCTCAAAATACATTGGGTAAATGTATATAGGGATGGGGAAATCTGACAGTTTCATTATCTTCCATATTTAAGTCTTTTAAACAGAGTCATTTTCTCTTTTCTTTTCTTTTTTTAGAACAAATGAAATTGCATGATCTTGTTGAAATGGATAACTTATCTACTTTAGTAAGAGAAAAATTCATTGAGAGCTTTTAATAAAGATTGAGAACTTTTGTGAAGTCGAAGGCTTTCACAGCCGGCATCCATAGATTTTCCTTGGGTTTTTTTCTGGGCTGTGAGGCCATGTTCTGGAATAGTTTCTTTCTATTTCTCTGAGGATGGCTGCCACAGATGCAGGTGAAACATCAGAAAGAAACTATTCCAGAACACGAAAACCCAAGGAAAATCTATTGAGAACTTTTACTTGTCCTTTTGCCAGAACAGGAGGATAAATGGTTAACTGTAGGTTTTGAAAATTAAGAGGAGTAAATAAACAGTAGAAGAATGAGATATTATTTATAAGGGGAAGTAAAGCTCTATATCATATATAATTGTCAGTAGGAAAGTAAGAAGCCAATGTTTCACTTTTCTCTTCTTATTTCTATTGAATCTTGTTAGATTTCTATTTCTTTGTTATTCTATTTTTATTCTTCTATCTTTTCCCCTTTCTGTATGCTTTTTTCTTTTTACTGTTTTAATGTATTAGAAACTTTTAATTTTAAAAAAATTAAAGGTGAAGAATCTTTACCAGATATTAATTGCAATTCAGGGCTAAGGAGTCAAACCCTGTCAGCCAGCCAGCCAGAAGACTCTGGAGGACTGTGAGGAAGCCTTCCTTCCCCATTACACTGGGGTAAAGGCAGCTGAAATACTGAGCAGGGAGTTGGGGTGTGGCCAGGAGTGGCTGGCCTTAAAAGTCACTCCACCCTCCCCCACCCCAGGAACACTTACCAGCCAGTGAGCCAGAAGACTCTGGAGGACTGTGAGGAAGCCTTCCTTCCCCATTACACCAGGGTAAAGGCAGCTGAGACAGCTGAGCAGGGAGTTGGGGTGTGGCCAGGAGTGGCTGGCCTTAAAAGTCATTCCCCCACCCCCACCCCAGGAACACCTACCAGGGGCCAGCAATGATCTGGGAGCAGGAATTGAAGTTGTGTGGGGGAAGGGAAGGTATGGGGCAACAGAGTGAAGAATTGTTACAAAAGAAGGTGGGATCGATGTTTAATATCTATCCTGCCTTCAGTTCACTCTGTTTCCCAGAATAAATTGGAGAGCACACCAACCATTCCACAGACCCTTACTCTGCTCCTTTGCAATGCCAGGTCAGTTAAAAACAAGACACATATCATCCATGACCTTTTATTGGATGAATCTGCCGACCTGGCATGCTTTACGGAGACCTGACTGGGAGGGGCCAGTGCTGTGACTTGGGAGCAGGCACTCCCAGCTGGGTACTCAGTTAGTGAGCAGGTAAGGAAAAGTGGGTAGGGGTGGAGTGGCTCTGGTTCATAAAAACAATCTAACCTTGACCAGGAAGCCAATCCGGAACACAGTCCACAACGAGTGTATGTACCTAAGCCTGAGGTCCAGGGATAGCTTAGGGATTCTGTTAGTATACCGGCCACCCGTTGTCTAACAGACTCCCTAACCGAGCTAACACAGCTGGTCTCAGAGTTGCTGCTGGTGTCACCCAGACTTTTAGTTCTGGGTGACTTCAACATCCCACTCAAGACCAGCTTGCTAAATCTAACTGGCGCAGCTTAGGAGTTCATGAAATCTATGACAAACATGGGCCTATCCCAATTGGTTGTTGGGCCTACTCACTGTGCAGGTCATAAGGAACAGGAATATACACGGGCAGAGGTTATTAAAACCTCTGCATTGTCATGGACAGATCATTTCCTGGTCAAGATGGAGCTAAGAGCCACTGTCTGCCCCACTGAGGGTTGCGGACCTATTAGAATGGTCCGCCCTCAAAGGCTAATGGAACCAATTGTATTCTTGAAAGCCTTGGAGGGTTTAATGGTTTGTAATGCTGGTGATTCTGTTGAAGCTTTGATTAATATTTGGAACACCGACCGCACCAAGGCTATTGACACAATCGCTCCCAAATGTCCTTCCCAGCCTGCTCCTAACCGTAAGCCCTGGTATTCAGAGGAGCTTAGGAAGATGAAATGAGCTGGACAACGACTAGAGTGCACCTGGTGGAAGACTCGACTCTTATCCGACAAGATTCGTCACAGGAATTTCCTTGAATCTTATCAAGAGGCGATACATCCAGCGCAGAAGTCTTTCTCCTCTGCATGTATTGCGTCTGCAGAGTCCCATCCAGCAGAACTGTTTAGGGTGGTAGGGGAGCTGACACAGATTCCACCTGCGCAGAACTCCTTACTCAACCCGACAACGGTCTGCTGTGATGCGTTGTAACATCCACTTTGCAGATAAAATCTCTCGGATAAGAGCTGACTTAGATGCCAGTGTTATGACAGAATCTATAGACGAGGTGTCCAGCAACTCCGTTGATGAAATTGTATTGGATCAGCTTCAGTCTGTGAGTATCGATGACGTGGACAAGCTCCTTGGTAGAGTGAGGAAGATGACCTGTCCCCTCAATCCCTGTCCATCTTGGCTGACCACCCAAGGGAGTGACACATTGAGAGTACTCCTTAGGAATATTATCAATGCATCCTTCAGGGAAGGGTCCATTCCACCCTGTCTGAAGGAAGCAGTGGTTAAGCTGCTCCTGAAAAAGCCTTCCCTGGACCCCTTGGACAGGAACAACTATAGGCCAGTCTCCTTGCTGCTTTTTTAAAGCAAGGTGATCGAGAGGGCGGTCGCATCCCAACTCTAAGCTGTCTTGGATGAAACCAATTATCTAGTTCCATTTCAAACTGGCTTTAGGACAGGATTTGGAGTGGAGACTGCCATGGTTGCTCTGGCTGATGACCTCCACTTGGGTATCGCCAGGGGTAGTGTGACCCTGTTGGTACTCTTGGACCTCTCAGCGGCCTTCGATACAATAGATCATTCCATCCTCTTGGATCGCTTGAGGGGGTTAGGAATTGGAGGCACTGCCTTGCAGTGGTTCCGCTCCTTCCTCTTGGGCTGCCATTTTGGATGATTTGGGGGCATTTTCTCTTTCCTTTTCTCCTTCTTTCTTTTGGTATTTTTTGGGAGGTTTGGTAGCTTTGGAGGCATAAGGGAGGGGACATTTTTAGGAGAAGCCTTCATGGGTACTTTAGGAAGGGTTTGGCCATTTTGAAGGTAAACAAATTGTCAGAAAAATCACCCCTCCCCCAAAAAACTTGAATGTTTGTGGAGGATGGGGGCTTTGGGGGGCTTCTAGAGGGACTCAAGGGCCACATGTACATGTTTCAAGGGTCATGTGTGGCCCATGAGCTGCACTTTGCCCACTCATGGTTTACAGTTTACTGGAACCTAACAGCTGAATAATATTATGATTTTTTAAAAAAGAAAATATTTATACTTTGGGAATAAAAACAGCATCAAACCTTTCATAAAAGTTGTAGAAGATAGCAATGAAAATAACAGTGACAACAACAGCAGGCAGCTTAGCCAGAATCTAAGGAAGTTAACATGCCACATGATGATGACTCGATAAGGTTGTACAATTTCCCTGGTATCTTGGGAAGGTTCCGAATTAGAAGGTTATGTCTGTGATCAACACTGAGTTTAGCAGTTAATAACCAGGATGCTTTCACATGGTATTGCATAAAGAGTTTGTTGGTGTGTTTTCCCTGCTACACTCATTTTAGTAATTGTGTCTCTTTTTACATTCCCGCCTCACTTTTCCAACATGTTTCATTCTTGGTGTTTTATTTCGACTTACCCATGTTTTATTAATACATTTCTCAGAGTCATTTATCCTCTTGAATAGCTAGCTATACTTTCATTTCGAATTACCCCTCCTCCTCTGTATGTTCCCTAATTGTTAAACATCCATCACTTAGAAAATTGTAATTTCTCTATTGTTCACAAATGCTTCCAGGGTGTTGGCATGCTGGCTCATTGAAGAAAAACTTTTTAGAGAAAGGTCATATAGGAAACAATTCATCCAGTTCTAACCAGAACAAACACTATTTCTGGAAAACATAAGATTGCCAAGAGCAGAAAATTATTAGGGACAACTGACATTTAGCAACAGCGTAATAAGGGATTTATGGTGGGTTGGGAAAAGTACACAATTTCTAATTAGCTTAGGACTGAAAAAATCTGGGGTTACAGCACACAATACATATTATCTGAATTGTGTGTGTATTGTGTGTGTTCAAGTCACCTGTCGACTTATGGCGACCCCATGAATTTCATAGGGTTTTCTTAGGCAAGCAATATTCAAAGATGGTTTTGCCAGTTCCTTCCTCTGAAATATAGTCTACAACACCTGGTGCTCATTGGCAGTCTCCAATCCAAGTACTAACCAGGGCTGAACCTGTTTGCTCATCCTTTGTCTGAGGACCTCAGGCTAGGTTGCAATAAAATGAATCTGAACAGTTTAAAACAATTTAAAACAGCAATAATAATGCAAAGGCTAAAAACATATTAAACCATTTGATACTTAAAAGAGAACAGTTTCAAAACAGTTAAACAATTTAAACAATTACAATCCATCCATGTGCAAATTTGGATGAAATCAATCATATCCTCAAATCTTTAGTAAACAACCATGTTGATGCTGGCACCATTCTGACCTCATAACTGGGGTGCCACAGTAGAAAATGACCTCTCCTGAGTCCTCCCACAGTGTATTGCCCTGACTGATGGGACAGAAAGGGGGACCCCTCCACCAGACCTCAAACTTCAGGCACGCACATATAGAGAAATACACTTCTTCAAGTATCAAAGTCTCAAGTTATATAGGGCTTTGAATGTCATTACCAACATCTTGAATTCAGACCAGAAGCATGTTGGCAGCCTGTGTTAGAACCTAAGTTATATGGTTTCTGTATTGTGTTCTATTCAGCAGTCTAACTACTGCATTTTGCAGTAGCTGCAGCTTGTGAGTCATCTTCAAGGGAAGTCCAACGCAGAGTGCATTTCTGTAGTCTAACTGGGAAATTACCAGTTCATGGAGTTATTCCTTTTAAGGGAAAGGCTGTAGCAAGCTAATTGCTTGTCAACACTCGTGGGAAACCGCACATCTATCTCTTAGCCATGGTGGATTCCTTTGATCCACAGCAGTTCTGTAAATGCCACACAAACACTAGACTTTTCCAATTGTAGACTGGAGTATCCTGCCACATTGTAATCCATGTTGGAGTAAAAGGGAAGTCCTATGTTGAACGTGTGTCCTATATGTCATTCTATTTCTAGCGAGATATCTGGGGCTGCTCTGGTTTGTTTGTTTGTTTTTCTGTTCGCTCATACATGTGAATAAGGAATATACATGGTCCCAGAGTACTGTATTATTGGATATGCACGATCAAGAAATTAATATTTTTTAAGTGCCAGAATGGAGTCCCATCCACCAGAAGTCCAGCCCCAGCTTTGCTATGAAACCAGTCCTCAGCTGATACATGGCCAAAAATCCGTGTTTCCCCCTCAAATGCAGAGCAAACAGCAAATCTTACAGAACTGGAGTTTCCTGCAGAAAGTCCAGTGAAAATGTGCATTGTTGAAAACATCACATGTCAACTGTGCTGCGAATATGGGGTGAGTACGGGGTGGGTTTTTTGCCCATGTAGATGAGCCCCTACTATTCCTGTTCAGAGAAAGGCTGTAGCTGGTCGAGGCTGTCCCCAAGCACTCTATGTCATGAATCCCCCTGCCAAGGATTCAGAGGATGATGAGAGTGCAGACGAAGCAAATAGAGAATGCATATAACACCCTGAAGAGACTGCCCTGGCCCCTTTGGAGAGGACAGCTGAAGTAGATAGAGAAAGCATAACTCACCATGAAGAACAGTCAGCCAGCCAGTGATGACAATCCAGATGACATGCAGCTGTCTTTCTCTGAATACAGGAGCAAGAAACACCATGCCCAGTATCATTTAAATACTAAACATTGACCTGATTACTCACTGATAAGGCTCAGCTGGCTTTGATGGCTCTGACTTTAAATATCCCAGTGGCTCCTCTCCCAGCTTCAGTGCTGACAACTGCTTGTCTTAGCTGTTTGCATGCCGCTTGTGTTTCTGCTTTGCCTTGGCTTCGGACTGACTTTGTTCCCTGGACTGTTGCATTAATCCCTTGCAGCCAAAGTAACTGGACCTCAGACTTGAATCTATTGATCTCTGGACTGGCTACTGACTTATCTTGCATCTGGTATGGACAATTGATGACTGACCTCTGGACTAGTTATTGACTTCTCTTGCATCTGGTATGGACAACTGGTGACTGACTAGGACTGCACCCCTTATTCTGTTGTCCTGCATCCCTACCCTGTTGTTCCTCTAGCACTTGCTATTGTGAGTTCAAAACAGTCGAAGCTATAGAGGCTCCAGCATCCTGGGCCTCCAGTGACAAAGGATGGATACAATGAAATACTTCTAGGCAGAAAAGTACCAGAGTCTTAGGAGATTTTCACACAGGGGAAATAACCCCTGGAGATTGGGAGAGAAACGGGGCTGTTCTGGTTGCAGCACTCCATTTCGCATGCCCCCTTCCTTCTCCTGATCTCCTGTCATCCTCCCTCCATGCTGCTTCCATTTCCCTCCTATGTTCTGCAATTTTTTTTAATAACGAAGAATTTTCATTAGTAAAATAATAATAATAATAATAATGGGAGGGAAATGGAAGCAGCACAGAGGGAGGATGATGGGAGATCGGGAGAAGGAAGGGGGCGTGCAAAACAGAGCACTGCACCCAGAACAGCCCCATTTCTCTCCCAATCTCCCTGGGGGTTATTTCCCCCATGTGAAAATCTGCTTTCAAAACAGCTGAAATACTAACAATGACAAAACCTAGAGGAGATCCACAATCTGTAGCAGGATATAGGCAAATAACATTACTTAATCAGGACAAAAAAAATTCACTTCCATCATTACCCATACACTAAATAAATTTATAACATCATATATGTATCCAGATCTGATTGGCTTATAACAGGCAGAAGTTTAGGAGATTCAGTAAGAAGACTACTAAATATAATACATTCTGTAAATCTTCCAACAATCAATTTATAGTAAAATAATTAAATGTTTTAAAAGCATTTGACCATTTGGGACACAGGTATTTGATAGTTCTCCTTAAAAAAATGAATATGAGGGTCAAATTTGTTTCAATTATAACTAGACTGAATGAAAAATTCAAAAAAACTGTACTTAATGGAAGGGAATAGCATTCCAATCTTTCCTGCAGGTTAGAGGAACATGGCCCACTCTCACATATACTTTTTGTGCTGGTGATAGAACCATTAGCAGCAGTAATAAGAGAATAAACATTGTTTAAAAAGAACAAAAAATAAATATTTTTGCAGATTACACTTTATTATTTATTTCAGACCCAATTATGTGCCCAGGAGAGATGCTAGTCCTCCCAGCCCCATCACTACAATAACAGTCAGACACAGAACTGAGTTGGAAAAATTATTGGCAATATATGGCCATAACTTTATTGATGATAGCTGCAGTTGGTTGGCTCAATCACATGGGTCCAGATCCAGACATTGATCAATCTGCCTGTTGGTTGATGAATCCATTGTCCACCCACCTGTTGACAAGTGAAAACCAAGATGGGGAGGAGTTCACGAAGGCTCAAGTGCCTCCTATCCAACCTCCTCCCCTCCCCCAAATGTGGGGGGAGCCCCCAGAATGTGCATGCCCTGAGCTGGCATGCTCCCATGGCCAATGGCTGCTCCCATACCCCGTAGGGGATCTCCGTGACCTGCCAGTGATGGAGATACCAATACCATTGACCTTAAATCCAGGACCCATGCCAGCTGCCCCCATAGTTGTGATAATGATTTATATATACACCCTGTAATGAATCCCCTGCCTAAATGGTGGGTGGGTGGGTCAGCTTGCCAAGAGCTCTGGCTAATCTGGCGAGGTGGCCAGGATTTTATCCACGACCGCCAGACCAGAGGGAAGTCTATCAATAGAGGGAGCTTCCCTCTCTCTCCCCAGCCAATCAGATTTGAGCTGGATGCTCACCTCTGATTGGCTGGCGGAGCAAACACTCCCAGCCAATCAGAGCAAAGCTAGCTTTGCCCTATTGGCTGCCAGGCCATTATCCTCCCAGCAAACCCGGAACTTGCTGCGAGGAAGAAAGCTATATGCCTCATGGCAACAGCCAAGCCCAGCCACCGAGAAGAAGGGGGAGGATGAACCCCTTGCTGGGACCGTAAAGCACCTGCTGGGTGAGTCCAACAACTTTATTACAAGCATTGCTTATTTGCAAATGATTCTAAACAATGTTCTAGTATTCTAAAATAAACTATAAAAATGTAAAGATAACATAGGAAGACTAATTTAAGCCAAAGAGACTATCTAATTTATCAATTATTTTTTCTGGTTTCTAATACCTAAATATTCTCATAGTTAAAAAGTTGTCATAACTAATGTATAGAAATTATAAACACATTTGGGGGTTGATCAATCAAACATTAAGAGAGTGTTCTAAACTCTGATTTTTGTTATTATGCAGGTTTGCCATAGTCAAATCCTATATTTTACCATTTAAAACATGTTTTAGACTACTCCGCTATCAATGCACAAATCAAAACTTTAAAAATGGCAGAAGAGTCTGGAGAAATTTTTAGAGGAGGAAGTCATTGCGATTTACAAATAATGCAAATATAGCCACATGTCATGAAGGGTTTAACTATGCCTATGCCTATGCCTAATGTAGAGATGATGGCTGGCATCCTGCATGAATTTGTAACCAAGAGTTACAATCTGTAACTAGTCCATATTCACCTATGTTATATATTCACAGGAAAGCAAGCATAGTGTAGTGGTGTGAGCAGTGGACTATGACTCTGGAGAATAGAGTTCAAATCCCCATTCAGCCATGGAAACCCACTGGGTGACCTTGGGCAAGTTACACTCTCTCAGCTTCAGAGGAAGGCATTGACAAAACCCCTCTGAATAAATCTTACCAAGAAAGCCTCAGGATAGGTCCACCTTAGGGTTGCATAGGTCATAAATGACTTGAAGTCACACAAAAACAAGATATATTCACAACCGTGGCACTCTTGACATATTCATAAGTATCCCCTGCATACTTGGGGATGGGAAGGGGGTTGGCAGCACCATTCTGAAGTGCCCCATTCAACCACACTGCAGATTTCCATCTCATGGAGTGGCTCCTTGGAGTTTAAGGTGAGATTTGCGGGTCAATTCCTGGCTACGTTTACTTAGTTATGAATGTAGGATCTCAGCCAATCTTACTATACATCAATTATTCAAATGAGTAAATGTATACAATCCAATAGCTCTATAGCTCAGATTCAGATAGAAAGAGAGGTGGAATCAGAATTCCATGAAGCAGATATATTTTCATATCAGTTTTTTTAAAATAGGAATAACTAACCCATTTACTCTGGAGGTGCTTAAGAGAGAGAGAGAGAGAGAGAGAGAGAGAGAGAGAGAGAGAGAGAGAGAGAGAGAGATGGAGGGACAGACAGACAGACAGACAGAGTGCTCATGTGTGTATTCTAGCATCAATCACCTCTCTCCATTTAAAAAGTATCATCTATTTAAACAAAAAGAGAAATATAATCAGTATAACATGATTGTTGGTAAATTCATGACTGAGGAGAGTATTAAATCTCTTTCCAGCACAGAAGTGGGTGGGGGTGGTCAAGGAGGATTTTTACCTATATCTTTAAAGGAATGTATGTTTGGCCCTAGCTTTTTGCCTTGGATCTTTGACACAGCTAACGTAATGAATACCTCTTAATTAAGCACTGAAGCATCTCAGATAGTCTCTGATGTTCCTTCAACAAAGCATTCTGCACCATATATCTATTCATTCAATGTTCTTACCACTCAGCCATTATAAAATCAATAGTTGTGAGTAGTACTATGTGTATAATTATTTACATATGCATTTACTTGGTTGTTGTTACGTACTTTCAAGTCGACTCCAATTTATGGCAACCCTATCATAGGCTTTTCTTGGTGATATTTAATCAGAACTTTGCCATTGCCTTCATATAAACCTGAGAGAGTATGATTTATGCAAGTTCACCCAGTGAGTTTCCATAGCTGAGCAGGAATTAAAACCCTCGTTTTCCGGAGTCCTAGTGAGTGATTATAGTCTGTTTAGATTAAGATTAAGATTTAGATTAAGAGGAAAAATGTATTATGTATTAGTGTTAGGGTATATAGTTTTATTTTTGTATTAGTAAAAAAAGAGGGAAACATTTTTGTGTGTGTGTTATTGTTACGGCCTTTTGTGGTCAGGTGTATTTTTCAGTAGAATAGTCTTATTCCAATAAAAAAAAATCCTAATCCCCCAAAAATTCCTAGTCCAACACCCAAACCACTATACCATGCTGGCTCTCAAACTGCACAAGTTCTCACACTCATCCCGCTCTTCCTTCTTAAGGATATCAGATCGGCATATGGTAAAAACATTTTTAAAATATAAACAAGAACCAAAAACACATACCACACAAAAATGTCTAGAATATCTGTTCCTTTGTTGCATTTGTAAAATTCAGGTCCTCTCCTCCTCAGTCACCAATTTGTCTTCAGACTATAAATGAGTCTTTAAATCTTTTCTTTCCACATCCATCCGAATTTTATACTATAACCTGTGGAGATCCTACTATAACTTGTAGAGATTCTATGGGGTTGTCTATACAGTGAAAATACTCCTCACAGAATTCACTTAGAAAATGAGCTGTCTTAATGGAATCCCACATTGTCTCATCGTATCATGAAGGAGGGGGGCCGAAAAGAGAAAAAACTATGTGAGAAAAGCATTCACAACTTTTCTTGCCTTTTAAAAAAAGCTCCAGCAATATGTGCATTTTTCTCATTAAGACAAGCAATTTGACATGAATTGCTTCACCATACAAGACAAAGTGCAAACTCGATTGGCTGGACGAGCACAAGGGATGGGGCTGGGTTACAGGGCAAGGGCCTACTGCCGCCATGTTAGATTTTCACCTTAGTGAGTGATTGCTAAGGGAATAAAATGGGGATTTGTACTATTGTTTTCTCTCACTTTTTTTTTTTTTTTTTTTTTTGGAAAGGTGGAATATCACTTGTGTGTGCCATAGAAATAGGGTGTTTAAAAAAGAAAAATAGTTCAACTGTGGTAAATTTTAAAATGGGAGTAATCCACTCATGGCCACTGCATGCAAAGTTTATGGGGGCTGTAAAACCATAAAGACAGGTCACAGCTGCTGCAACTTACAATTACTGCCGAGCAGTCCATTTTTTTCCTTCATGTAAACAAGGCCTATCACTATAGGGGAGAGACCTGCAACATGCAGACAACTTGAATGTCCACGAAAGACATTTAGGCATTAATAGTAAGACCTGGAACCAAGACAATTCACTTCTGTTTCTGTTACCATGTAAGAGGTGTGACTTGGATGCTGAACATCTGCAATAAATCAAGTATTTTAGAGAAAAAAGAAGAAAGGGGAAATGTATTGAGGAAAAAAGCTCTTTACTACTTAATTGTTATTCAAAAGCATTTTCAAGAGCCGTATTCCTTCTCCCTAGGCACCAACAAAAACAGAAAAACAACATTATAGGAAAACTGTTCCCTAGAAAGCTTTTGAAAAATAATCATGTGAAAAATATAGGTACATCAGACATCGCCAGTTACAATAACATGATTACTTGTGGCGGCAACTAGGGGCAGTCATAAATGTGTCACAATGCAAGGTTTGTATTCTTGGGTTTCCATACTCCAATTCCTCCAATCTGGAACTGCCTAAATTGCATATTATGTAGTTGCTTTCAAGTGATAGGCTTCATTATTTGTTTGCTATATTTCTACATCACCTTCAGCTCAAAATTTTCAAGGTGGCTTACAATAACCAATAAAACGATCTAAAACAAAAACAGTCAAAAGTGTCAATGCCATCTCCTCCCCAAATCAAGGGGAAGAATGTCGAAAAACATTTAAAAATAGGCAAAAAAGGATTTCTTAAGTGTTGAGAAACCCTGGTGAGAAGAATGATAGATGGATGAAAACTTTCACAGTTTTCTATGCAAAATTCATACATTGTTGTTTGTGCAGAAAACAGCATTTTTCATGTTTTCTATGCAAAAATACCACATGCAAGTTTTGCAGAGAATAAATCCCAGTGTATACCCTTTGAAAACTGCATAGCTTTCAAACACTTTCTCACAGTCTGAAGAAAATTGCTCAAATTAATTGTTACTTCCTTTGAGAAGAAAAACAGTGTAGAACTACATCCCTACTTGAGTACACACAGAATGCACTGCAGAAATAATGGAGATTGACACCACTGTAACTATCATGGCTCCATTCTATGGAATCCAGGGACTTGTAGATTGTTGTGGCACCAGAGCTCTCTAACAGAGAAAGGTTAAATATCTCACAAAACTATAAATCCCAGGATTCCATAGCATTGAGCCATGTCAGTTAAAGCGGTATAAAATTGGATTATTTCTACAGTATGTCAGCAGTCACAGTGCTGTTTTGCAGCAAGACAAAGGGCTGTTAGTCATTTCACAGCTTTTCATGTAATGTCTAGCTGAGTCCACAAAAACTAAGCAATAATTAATAATGAGTATATATCATAAGAAGCTTGTGTCTAGTCCATTAAACTTCATGTCACTTGCATAAACTGCAGTATCTTTCCATCATCTGTCTTCCTTCCTTCTCTTTCAGAAAGCATTTTTCTCCCACGGCAGCCTCCTCTTACACAGCATCTTCTTGGAGAAGATACTTTAAAAATATAACACCACCTCCCAAAACTCAGTTTGTGGTTGATCAGGATGACTGAAGGAAATGTTAAGGGCAGAATTATATAGTTAATATTAAATTTGCATTTCTCTCTGTTTCTTCTGCAAATTTTTATTTAATAAATTATCTTTCTCCACCCTTCTGCTGTCACATTGAAGCCTTAGGAAATCTGTGAGGTTTCTTCTATCATGCTGCTAAAACATCTTTCATATATTCAACTCTATTACCTATGACATTTCCACATGGCATCCTAAATGTTCTGATGCAGACATCAATTATAATTGTGCTGATGTACTGACATTTCTAAACTATGTACAAAGTTGTTTGTTACACCTCTAGAACCCATGTTTGAAATGACTGAATATTTAAAAAAAAAAAAACCCTTCTTTATCTACAAAAGGCTAAAGCTACTTTTCCAAACTGATGTCTTTCTCATTCCGTGTCCACAAACTGCATTCTTGAATTATGGTAAGGACAATGAGGAAGAGGTTAAAATTTCAAGACAGCATCAACTGTATAATTTCCATGTTGGGAATCATTAAGAAAGTGACTGGAAGTAAAACTGTCAACATTATATCATGTGTCTACAAATCTGTGATGATGCACAATTGGAATGCCATGTAGATACATGTTCATACTTCCCAAAGAACATTTTAATGCTGGAGAATGTGCAGACAAATGCACAGAAATGACTAAGGTGCTGGTATCAATTCTCTGTAAGAGTGGTTGCAATGTTTCGGCTTTTTAACTTAGAAAAAAAAAGCTGGGTTAGACAAACACGATAGAGTTCTATAAAAGTATGCATGGTGTGGAGAAAGTGGATCTGAAGAAGTTGGTCACCCTCACTTATAATACCAGAACATGTCACAATTCAAGAAAGCTAAATGACAGGAGACATTCAGGACAGGAAAAAAAAAAAGCATTTCTTTACACAGCACATAGCCGATGCCCCCTCCCTCCAAATCTCTATATCTAAATAGTTGAGGGGGAGGGAATATAAAGGGTGCCTTAAAACCCTGTGAACAAAGGCCTGTTGAAGTACAGGTTCTCTAAATATAAATAATTAAATGATCTAAATAGTGAAAAGCAGATGCCCTCCTCCCTCCAAATCTCTGTATCTAAATAGTTGAGCAGAAGTGTATAAAGGTTGCCTTAAAACCGTGTGAAGAAAGGCCTGTGGAAGCACAGGCTGAAACTCTCCTTTCTCATCTAAGGGAAATAGGAGGACACCAGGGGTGGTAAGCCTTTTATCAATTAAGCTCCACCCCTAACACCTCCAAGCCATGGTGTGATACACTAGTGGCCAATCCCTGACTCATCTCGTGTGAGGCCCTTAAAACACCTCCCCCCTCACAACTTCGTGTATTGTTTAGGGGGGATTATTCTGGGGGATAAGGGCTAAGTAGACACTTGCCCTTATCTGTGGCGGGTGAGGGGGGGACTGGGTTATTTTGGTGTTCACCTATGACACCCCTTTTGGGTGTAGGATGGGCTTATCAAACTTCCCGGCAGGTCATGCATCTGGGGGCAGGGAGATGAGCTGTCCTTGAGGCTAACGCCAGGTTGGAGCCCGTGACTGAAATCCTGTGAGTCGAGGTGTTTCATCCTGGGGTCTTGCCTTCCAGTAGATGGTGCCCGGAGGGCATCCCAGTTTGTGGGGAGCCCCCCCCCCCGGGTCTCAGGTGTTTTGCCCAGGTAAGCTGGGAGGTGAGTCTGGGGAGACCATCGGCTCCAGCTTTTCCTGCAGTAGGTCTCCCCATGGTGTGCATATCTCAAGAAACAAATACCGGTAACTAAATAAATTAGAGATACAATAAAGTGGCCCATATTTTAACCCAGCTATGGTGTCTGACTCGTTATTTCATGTGTTGGTCATTAAATGATTAAGGTGCTGATGTCAATTCTCTGTAAGAATGGTTGCAATGTTTTGGCTTTTTAGCTTAGAAAAAAATGCTGGGTAAGACAAACATGATAGAGTTCTATAAAAGTATGCATGGTGTGGAGAAAGTGGATCTGAAGAAGTTGGTCACCCTCACTTATAATACCAGAACATGTCACAATTCAAGAAAGCTAAATGACAGGAGACATTCAGGACAGGAAAAAAAAAAAGCATTTCTTTACACAGCACATAGCCAATGCCCCCTCCCTCCAAATCTCTATATCTAAATAGTTGAGGGGGAGGGAATATAAAGGGTGCCTTAAAACCCTGTGAACAAAGGCCTGTTGAAGTACAGGTTCTCTAAATATAAATAATTAAATGATCTAATTAGTGAAAAGCAGATGCCCTCCTCCCTCCAAATCTCTGTATCTAAATAGTTGAGCAGAAGTGTATAAAGGTTGCCTTAAAACCGTGTGAAGAAAGGCCTGTGGAAGCACAGGCTGAAACTCTCCTTTCTCATCTAAGGGAAATAGGAGGACACCAGGGGTGGTAAGCCTTTTATCAATTAAGCTCCACCCCTAACACCTCCAAGCCATGGTGTGATACACTAGTGGCCAATCCCTGACTCATCTCGTGTGAGGCCCTTAAAACACCTCCCCCCTCACAACTTCGTGTATTGTTTAGGGGGGATTATTCTGGGGGATAAGGGCTAAGTAGACACTTGCCCTTATCTGTGGCGGGTGAGGGGGGGACTGGGTTATTTTGGTGTTCACCTATGACACCCCTTTTGGGTGTAGGATGGGCTTATCAAACTTCCCGGCAGGTCATGCATCTGGGGGCAGGGAGATGAGCTGTCCTTGAGGCTAACGCCAGGTTGGAGCCCGTGACTGAAATCCTGTGAGTCGAGGTGTTTCATCCTGGGGTCTTGCCTTCCAGTAGATGGTGCCCGGAGGGCATCCCAGTTTGTGGGGAGCCCCCCCCCCCGGGTCTCAGGTGTTTTGCCCAGGTAAGCTGGGAGGTGAGTCTGGGGAGACCATCGGCTCCAGCTTTTCCTGCAGTAGGTCTCCCCATGGTGTGCATATCTCAAGAAACAAATACCGGTAACTAAATAAATTAGAGATACAATAAAGTGGCCCATATTTTAACCCAGCTATGGTGTCTGACTCGTTATTTCATGTGTTGGTCATTAAATGATTAAGGTGCTGATGTCAATTCTCTGTAAGAATGGTTGCAATGTTTTGGCTTTTTAGCTTAGAAAAAAATGCTGGGTAAGACAAACATGATAGAGTTCTATAAAAGTATGCATGGTGTGGAGAAAGTAGATAGGAAGAAGTTGGTCTCCCTCACTCCCTCCAGAACATGTCACAATTCAAGAAAGCTAAATGACAGGAGACATTCAGGACAGATAAAAGGAAGCATTTCTTTACACAGCACATAGTTAAGCCATGGAATTTGATCCTTGAAGATATTGTGATAGCCACCCATTTGGATGGTGGCATTAAAAGGGGATTAGACAGATCATGGATGATTAGTCTATCAATGGTTCTTAGGCATGATGACTATATTTTACCCCAAGTATCAGAGGCAGGATGATTTTGACTACTAGTTGCTAGAAAAAATGAATAGGGAGGTGCTATTTCATTCATGTCTTGGGGCTTGTTTGCACAAACAATAAAACCCAAGCTCACCTTGAATTCAGAATGCAGTTGAAACATGACATTCTGGCTGATTTGAATTTTCATCAGGATTTTTTGAAGAAAAACCTGGTTTGAAATATTTGCAATTTGCTTTACATTTCCTGAGAAAATGCAGATAAACGCATGTGTGGTGGCTGTTGCAAGGTGACATTCGATCAAACCAGGGGAAGAGAATGTGGTGGGCAGAACAGTCTGGCGGGAGTGCCTGGGAGGTCACATGATCCTTTCCACTAAGTTTTTCAAAATTCAGCTTAGGTGGTTTGTGATCACCATTTTTTTGTTTTGTTTTAGCAAGTGTGCAGATAACTACTTATTTGTGGAGCTGTATCAGAGCAGTGCCAGTTTCTTTATAAAGATAGCTGAAGCCCCCATGATGTCATGCCTTGCTTCCAGAAAATGGAAATGGACTTGGACTCAGGGACTGAAGCAGTGGACATGCCAGGATGTGCTGAACCAGAGCAGGAGGATGTTCCAGAGCCACAGGCCTCAGAGACAGACAATAGTGCAGTACCAGCTCTGGCAGAGGGTCCTGTCTCATCAAATACAGAGGACAACTTACCTATAACTACCTTCTCAGCATGGAGAAAACAAAAGGAGGGATTGAGGCAGTTTCATGGGGCTCATCTAGACAACAGGAAAAAACCAAAATACCTCATAGTATTGGCATCTCTCAGCAACAGCAACATGTCCGAGGTTTTTCTGGCCTCGGAAGCTCCCATAAGCCTCACATATCTGATGGCAGCGGCGAGTGATTTACTCACATTAGTTCTTCACCACTGCTGTGTTTTTGTTTTGTTTTTTAAAAAAGGGGGGTCCCAAGGTGTGCTGGTGTAATGGAGTGATTTTACAACTTTACAAGAAAGCAAAACAGAAAATATTGATCCTTTTTATTGCCTTAGTGAGTGATTGCTAAGGTGAAAATCCAATATGATGGCAGCAGGTGCTTGTCCTCCTAGCAAGCCCCACCCTCACTCTTGCCTAGCCAATCAGCTTTATGCTTCCCTTCAAGGTTTTTATTGTTCAATAGTCCAAATGAGCAAAAATGTGCACCCACTTCACGGTTTTTAAAAAAGTACAGGAAAATCTGCGAAGGCTTTTACTGCATTGTTTTTGCCATTTTGGTCCCCCCTCCTTCCGAATAGTGTGGATTGGTGCTGGATCCTGTTTAGACAGGTAGGATTCCCAGTGAATTCCATGAAGGAAATTTTCACCGTTTAGATGGGTGCATGGTATTTTTAGCAAGCAGCAATTACTTAAGCAGCAGCTGTATTAGCTGCTGAGCTATAAATATGCAGCCCTGACCTCTAAGCACTGTGGGAGATTATCTGACCTACCTGGTGACCCATCTTGTTCCTGTTTGCTGTGTTTGGCCCAGACTATGTTTGTTATTCTGAACTCTGTTTGCCTGACTTGGGACTTTTTCAGACATTTAAAAAGTAACGTAAGCAGCCTTGTCAGCTTGCAAGGCTGCTGCGCTGCAAAGCGTCCATTTCGTATGACGCTCGCCCCTGCCGGTACTGTTGCGGTACCGCGGGGAGAGTTGAGTGTCATATTTCCTTGATTTTTATTCACGATCAACTTTAGTGAGTAAAAATCAAGGAAATATGACGCTCAACTCTCCCCGTGGTACCACAACAGTACCGGCAGGGGCGAGCGTCATACGAAATGGACGCTTTGCAGCACAGCAGCCTCGCAAGCTGACGAGGCTGCTTGCGTTATTTTTCAGCATCAGAAAAAGTCCTTGGAGTCTGCATCCAAACAACCTCCAGGCCCATTCCCGTGGATTAAAACCCCAAAGTCCCTCCCAACCACTGTACTGGCGGAAGCAGCATTCCTGCAGGCTAATGGGGACTAGGGTGTGAGTTGATGTGGAGTTCCATAGTAACCGAACACGGTAGGTAAACGAGATAACAGGACCATGTCAGTGTGTTGAAATATGTATTATTTGAAAAGAAAGGCACCTAAGCAATTTTTTTGTTATTTCTGCCCAAAAGAGTACAGCTGACTGCTATAGTTGTTTAAAAATAATGACACTGAAGCACATTTCTAGTTGCTATTTATGCCCCACAGACAAGTGCTATTTCACTAGAAAGGTGTTTAAAGCTTTGACAAAATTGCTATGGTTAACATTGCAGACTGCAGCAGTGGCCACCTGGAAAGCCATGTTTCCTCCTGATGTAAGGCTGGCTGAGCACAGGAAAAGGAAGTAGGACTTTTAACTGTGTGTGTGCATGTGCACATGCCTTCAAATCACCTGTCTACTTAACAGCAACCACATGAATTTCATAGAGTTTTCTTAATGTATGGTAAATCCTAAAAATCAAGTATCTCTTTGTCCTGGGTCTATGGGAAGACTAGCTTTTCTTCAAGAATACAGAGTAAAGTTTTATTATTACTTAAGCAGTTCTGTGTCTTTTGTACTATATTTATACCAATAATAGAACAAAGGAAAGAGACTTCAGTCTGAATATTACCAAAATCCCCTTTGCCACTTGCCCCCTCTACATTCTTTCAAGGCCTGTGGCCTAAGGCCCTTGTCCTCTCCAAGGAATAACCTGTGAAATGACATCGTGTAAGAAGATGGTAAGCTGCCTTATATTGGTCCTTGGACACTGGTCCTTCCATCTCCATATCATCTAAAATTTGTACTGGGGCTTTGTAGTTTCAGACTTTTCCCAGCTCTTTCTACAGATACTGTGGATTGAACTTGAGGCTTTCTACCTGCAATGCATGTGGTCTACCACTGAGATAAAACACTGCAGATATTAAACATCCATTTCTTACTAGAAATTCTGGAATCTGTGGCCCCATTACCAATCCTGAGTGGGGAAAGTACATTTCCATAGTGACTATGAGTGCCACTTTGGCAACCATTTAGCTCTCATCTGATCAGATAAGAAAAGCATAATGCATCATTATACTACTGAAGGTGAGAAATGCAATTATAATCTTTGTCTGCTCAGTCTATGCTGACTTTGCTTCTGACTTAACCTGATAATCTTAGGGCTGCTGATGTCATCTTTCCTATCTTCTTCTCAAGTTCCTCTCAAACCTCCAAGAAATATAAGACATCTTGGCTTTTGTTGCAAGAACACCGTTTCTCATCAACCTAGTTAGTTAGAACTAGACCTATCTTATTTTTCTATTGGGATGTATTTCTTTTTTTTAAATATTTGCTTTCTTACTTAAACAAGAAAGCAGACTCAGTATGATTACATTACTAGGAAATAGACATGCTTTCTAACCAGTTGGAGAATCAAAGGGAACTTGATCTACATACACACACACTGTGAAATTCACACTCTGCTAGCAAATGCAAAATATGTATTATTTCTAAAATAAGATATAATGATAGCCAATCACAGGCAATGGTAGTTACTGTCAGCATAGAACACTGTTAAGTAGAAAATAACAAAGATGGCTTCCATAGGAGTTGGGCTGTAAGATTTCTGCAGATCTCAAATTCAGATATTCTTAACAACAGGGGAGCTATCCATGTGGCAGGCCCTTTTAGTGTTACTTTTTTTCCTGCAGAGTCAGTAAAAGAAAAAGGAAAGTAAGGAGAAAAAAGTTACTTTGTCAACGTCTCTAGGGATTTTTGACCTGAGGTAACCTACAAACCATGTTCACTGCAGAACATAATGTTTTCAATATTTCAGTCTGCCACAGGATGGATAATGTTTCTCCACAGGATATTAGAATTAGCCTATTTAGGAGTTTAAAGCTCTGTATTTCAAAATCACTGTGAACAGTAACTACTCATGAGTTAGTCCTGAAAAGAACTGACTCTAACCTATTGAAAAATCATTTTTCTTTGTACAAAAGTCTCATGTTTTTGGCACTAGCATTGCAATCTCATACCCATGAATAAGCGCCACTGAACTCAATGGGATTTAACTCAAGTATAAGAATTGCACTGTAAATTAGTAATCCCATTTATTAATCATAAATCTCTCAATTAATGCCCCCTTGTCGTGGGAGAGAGGCTTGCGTACCCTAATGGTGTTTGGAGCTATGTTGGCGGTGGCATAATAGCCACCGGTAGGGTCTCCCATGCCAGACAGGTCAAAACCAAAAGGTCTGACAAAGAGCGTCAAAGGGTAGGATTGGCTCTCTACCCTTATGGCAACCATCCTAGGAGAAGGAAAACTCTAATCCCAAACCCGGGCAGATGGTGCTCATTCAACCCTGTAAGGTCAACCATCTAAGAGAAGGAAACTCTAATCAAACCTATGACCCGAGGACCTCGCTGCTACCGTCCAAGCTTGCAAGGCCACAGCAGATGAACCTTTGGTTTAAAGGGTGAGGCCAGTTCTGTGCACACTGCGCTCCACCAGAAAAATCCATTGCACAGGCTCGAAGGACAAATCCAATTCTGAAAAAAGGCCTGTATCGATAGGCGAGGGCCGAAACAGCAGGTGTAAAGATGCACTGGAAGCCGCAGACCCAACCCTGCATGCAGGAGGTTCAGGATGTTGGTCACTTGAGGCTGACCCGGGAGATGACAGTCTTCTTCGGCAGCATCCTGAATGACCAAGCAGCCTTTTTTTTAGGAGAGCACTGCTTACTCCATATGGAGAGGGGCCTAGAAAAGGTGGCCTAACGAAAGCTCATCCCCAACTACCTAGTTGGCTAGCCGCGGCCAACGATAATCTTCTGATGTGGTCAAACCAAGGCAAAGAAACATAGGCACACACCGGCCTCCAAAAGTGTAAATAAACTGACACTTGCATTCTGGAACATCAGAACCATGCGAGACTCTGCAGATAGTGGATGGCCTGAGCGTCGTTCTGCTCTAATAGCCCATGAACTATCACAACTTAATATTGACATCGCTGCTCTTAGTGAAGTTCGCTTCCATGAGGAAGGCAGCCTTAAAGAACACGGCGCTGGCTAGACACTACTGGTCTGGCAAACCCAAAACCGGAAAACATCTTTCTGGAGTAGGATTCATGATTAAAAACTCCATTGCCTCCAAACTTGAAACCTTTCCAACAGGACACCCTGATCACATTATTTCCTTATGCCTCCCACATGTTATTCTCTTTAGTATATATGCCCCAACTATGCAAGCCGACCCTGTAGAGAAAGACAAATTCTACACAGACCTACGCCACCTCATACAAAAAGCCCCCGTAGAAGATAAAATTATTATCCTTGGTGACTTCAATGCCAGAGTAGGAAAGAACTCCGAAGCCTGGAAAGGTGTCTTAGGCAAGCATGGTGTTGGAAATTGCAATGATAACGGATGCCTCCTGCTGGAGTTCTGTGCAGAACAACAGCTGACTATTACAAACACAATCTTTCAGCAGAAAGATAGCTTGAAGACAACTTGGATGCATCCCCAATCCAAACATTGCCACCTCATTGACTATGTTCTAGTCTGCCAAAGAAACATTCGCGATGTCCGTCATACTCGAGTGATGCCCAGTGCAGAATGCCAGACAGATCATCGCCTCGTAAGATGTAAACTAAACCTTCATCTTAAGTTCAAACCTAAGAGGAGTGGCATGTTAAAGAAGAGACTCCAAGTCAACAATCTTCAACAAGCTACCATGACAGACAACTTCCAGGCAAACCTTCAAACGAAACTTGAAGACCATTCTATAGATCCTTCTCCTACAGCACTTTGGCAACATATCAAAAACAGTATCCTCCAGTCTGCAGAAGAATCCCTCGGGTTCTCCCACAAGAAAAATCAAGACTGGTTTGATGAAAACAACAAGAGATCCAGGAGCTGTTGGCAAAGAAGAGAACTGCTCACCAGGCATACCTCGCCCAGCCAACCTGCCATGTAAGAAAAGCAGCTTTCTATCTCACATGTAGAAAATTTCAACAAAAATTCTGAGACATGCAGAACAAGTGGTGGATCAATATAGCAGAAAAAACATAATGCTGTGCAGATCTGGGTGATTCTAGAGGATTTTATGAAGCTCTTAAGGCAGTGTTTGGACCTACTTATCAGGTCCAAAGCTCCTTATACAGTACAGATTGTCAAACATTAATTACTGATAAAGCCTCCATCCTGAATCGATGGGCTGAACACTTTCAAAGTCTCTTCAGTGCCAACCGAGTAGTACAAGGCTCAGCTATCCAACATATGATACAAAAACCGATGAAAAATGAATTGGACATAGCTCTCACATTGGAAGAAACCCTTAAGGCCATACAGCAGATGAAAAATGGCAAGGCAGCTGGGATTGATGGAATCCCACCTGAAGTTTGGAAACATGGAGGTCATGTACTCCATGATAAATTCTACGAACTCCTTGTGAATTGCTGGGAAAAGGGGGAACTGCCATCAGATCTCCGAGTTGCAGTCATCATCACCCTGTACAAGAAAAAAAGAGCAAAATCCGATTGCTCAAACTATCGAGGCATAACACTGCTCTCTATTGCTGGAAAAATCCTTGCAAGGATACTCCTGAACAGATTAGTTCCTGGTATTGCAAAGAACTTCTTCCTGAAAGCCAATGTGGCTTCAGAGCCAATAGGACTACTACAGATATGGTATTTGGCCTTAGACAACTGCAAGAGAAATGTAGAGAGCAGAACAAGGGTCTCTATGTAACATTTGTTGACCTCACAAAAGCCTTCGACACCGTGAGTAGGAAAGGTCTGTGGCAGATCCTGGAAAGACTAGGATGTCCCCCCAATTCCTTAAAATGATTATCTTGCTACACGAGGGGCAGCACGGTCAAGTCAGATATGGCAATGCTCTTTCAGAGCCCTTTCTAATAACTAATGGAGTGAAGCAAGGTTGTGTTCTTGCTCCAACTTTATTTACAGTCTTCTTCAGCATGATGCTCCAAAGGGCTATGGCAGAGCTCGAAGAAGATGACGGCACCTATATACGTTACCGTACTGATGGCAGCTTGTTTAACTTAAGCCGTCTGAGGGCTCGCACTAAGACTCTAAACTAGTCCGTGAGCTGCTCTTTGGTGATGATGCTGCCTTTGTTGCCCACACAAAAGCAGCTCTGCAGCACCTAACATCCTGCTTCGCAACAGATGCAGAGCTGTTTGGGCTGGAAGTCAACCTGAAGAAAACAGAAGTTCTTTACCAGCCGGCACCACAGGACGAACAACACCATCCCCACATTGCCATCGTCAACTCTGTGCTTAAGTCTGTTCAGCAGTTCACCTACCTGGGAAGCATAATCTCCTCAAATGCCAAGATTGACAAAGAGATTGATCACAGATTAGCAAAGGCACATAGTGCATTTGGAAGACTTTACAAAAGGGGCTGGAGTAATAAACACCTGAGGCGAAACACAAAAATCAGTGTGTATAGAGCCATTGTACTGTCTATTCTCCTTTATGGGTCTGAAACATGGGTCACCTATCACCACCACTTACAACTCCTCGAACGCTTTCATCAGTGCTGTTTACGCACGATCCTAAATATACACTGGACTGACTATGTGACGAATGTTGCTGTCCTTGAGCAAGCAGGGATCACCAGCATTGAGGCCATGATATTGAGAACACAGCTGTGCTGGGCAGGGCACGTTTCTAGGATGGAGGACTATTGCCTCCCCAAAATAGTACTCTACAGAGAACTCGCCACGGGTCAGCGTAAGAGGGGTGTTCCAAAAAAGCGATACAAGGTCTCCCTGAAACAACATCTCTGGCTTGGCCAAATTGATCACCAACAATGGTCCTCCCTGGCCTCACATCGGGAGGCATGGAGACACACTATCCACAATGCTGCAGCCTTATTTGAGAACTCACACCAAACAAGTCTTGAAGAGAAATGACAATGCAGAAAGAATCACAACCTGGAAACATCACCCAAGGAAACCTTCTGCTGTGCTTTCTGCAACCAGACTTGTCTATCTCGGATTGGCCTTTTTACTCATCAGCGCGCCTGCAGAAAGTGCGGGATGAGTCCTTCCTGAGTCTCCATTTGCGAAGAAAACCCAGAGAGAGAGAGAGAATCATAAAAATCTAATAATGTTAGTACATTCAATACCACCCATCCCTACAACTCTAGCTTCATTGTTACAGAGATTGTAAACTTCAAGCATCTGTTTGTTTTTTTGTTTGTTTGTTTTAATTAGGAAAAATATTGAGACTTCACTGCAAGGGTGACTGTCAGGTGCAACTTGGTTAAATTGCCTTCTGAGCCATATCACTTGAGATTCCATGAAATTTGTCTACCACCTCTCATTGCAGGGCTTTTGAATCAATGGCCAATGGGCAAAAACATTTCAATCATTAAAAACACAAACAAAACATATGAAAACAGACAAAAATACCTCTCTAAAAATAGTTTAAAAATCTCAGGCAATTAAAAATAGAGCAACCAATTTTAATTTTAAGAACCAAATGCCAAGCAAACTAGCACAGTCTTAGATGTTCTCTGGAAAAGGTATGAAACCAGCCTGTCTCCCCTTGGGAGGGATTTCCGCAGGTGGGGGAGAAACACCTGCATATGTACAAACCAGCATAGCCTCATGGGGTCTTGGGACACACAGGGCTTGTCTACACTGCAGAAAAAAATCAGCTTCAATTTGAAGTTTTCTGGGCCCATTAATGACCTCATTCATGCTGTTATCCAAAGAGGTGGGGTCCATGGGGAGCCCACCTGTGATCTCAGAACTATATTAAAATTTTGGGGGTTACTATTAGCTCAAATGGAAGGCTGCAAGAGGTGGATAACTTCAGGACTTTTCACCTGTGCATACCAGTACTCACTTCAGAGAACTCCAGGTTAGAGTAAAATAAAGGTTTTTATTCGAAAGTAACCCAGAAAGCACTCACATGTACATCAAATGCTCACAGGAAATACACAAAGCTTATGAAGAGTTTAAGGCAGAAAGATTATATAGAGGAATAGATTCAGGAGATGGGACTATAGTTACCAGTCTTGAAGGGAAGAAAACAACTCAGATGAAAGTCTGAAGGTGGCAATGAAGTCCGATCTGAGAGAGAGTGGCAGGATGTCATCCACAGTGGAACACCTTGCTATTATTTGGGTTTAATATTTATACTATGTTTTGTACCCTGAAAGGGTATTTGGTCTTAGAACAAAACTTAGATAGGTTTCCCACCAAATAAACAAAGGAAACTGAAACTGCTGTTTGTTGTTAATGGCTGAGAGACAGGAATTGATGGGTTAATGACAACCTGGTATTGTAGGACAGGAAGAGGTGTCAAGGAATGTTTCCTGGGGATAGGAGTTGTTTTGATCACTTGTTTGCTTGTGATGTCTGACTCATTGCTGAGGGTGCCCAGGAGGGGATTAGCACGTATCCTCTTAATGATGTTGCTTACTAGGGGCTTCACTTAATCTTGTCTTGGGTGTGTCTGTTAGTAATAATAATAATAATAATAATTTTTATTTTTAACCCGCCCCTCTGCTCAGCAACTAGGGTGGTGTACAACAGGATTAAAAAAATCCTTCCCAATCCTAACCCTCCCTTAAAACTAAATTAAACTAGTGGAGAATTAAAACAAACATAAAGTACAATACGATATACAAATTACAACCAAAAAAAATGGCAATAGCAACAGGGGGGTGGGTAGGCAATCAACTCCACTTGAGCTGGGAAGTTACTCCGGGAAGGCCTGCTGGAAGAGATCCGTCTTTAGCGCTTTCTTGAAGCTATCAAGAGTAGTGATAAGATGGATCTCGTCCAGCAGGCAATTCCAAAGTCTGGGAGCCGTAGAAGAGAAGGCCCTCTGGGAGGTCGGCGACAGCCTAGTTTCATAGGCTGCAGTAGGTTCCTCCCAGAGGACCGAAGTGCACGTGGGGATCATATGGGATGAGGCGGTCCCAGAGATAAGATGGACCCAAGCCATGTAGGGTTTTAAAGGTTAAAACCAACTCCTTGTACTGTGCCCGGAAACTGATTGGCAGCCAGTGGAGAGATTTAAGCACAGATGTTATATGCTCTCTCCTATTATGTACCCGTAATTAACCTGGCTGCCATATTTTCTACCAGTTGAAGTTTTCGGGTTAGGCACAAGGGTAACCCCATGTAGAGTGTGTTACAGTAATCCAGGCATAAGGTTACCAAAGCATGTACCACAGTTTCCAGATCCCTTGTATCCAGGCAAGGGCGCAGCTGGCGTATCAGCCGAAGCTGATAACAGGCACTCCTGACTGTCGCACTCACCTGACTAGTCATGTGAAGCGAAAAATCTAGGAGTACCCCCAGACTGCGAACACAGTCATTAGAGGAGAGTGTGACTCCATCGAGGACTGGAAGTTGTATTCCAAGACCTGGTTTTGGGCCTGTGACTGTCAGTACCTTCGTTTTGTCTGGATTTAGTCTCAATCTGTTTTTCCTCATCCAATCCATTACTGCTCTGAGACAGACATTGAGAGGAGAGACACCATCTGAAGTCGGAGCCGATGATCTGGTCATGGAGAAATATATCTGAGTATCATCAGCGTACTGGTGACACCGAGCTCCATGACTCTGGATGATATCTCCCAGCAGCATCATATAAATGTTAAATAGCATCAGGGACAGGATGGCACCCTGAGGGACGCCACAATTAAGCTCAATTCTGGAAGAGCAACTGTCCCCGAGCCTCACCCTCTGGGATCTGCCTGAAAGAAAGGAACAGAACCACAGCAGAGCAGTGCCTCCAATTCCTAACTCTCTCAGGTGATCCAAAAGGATGGAATGATCTATAGTGTCAAAGGCTGCTGAGAGGTCCAAGAGCACCAGCAGGGTCACACTACCCCTGTCGATGCTCAGGCAGAGGTATTTTTCCATGACACCTTCCTGGGTCCTTGTGACCTCCATCTGACCTCACCTTTTGGTCTAACCTGGTCTACCTGACCCCTTCAAGTCAAGTAGCTATTCATGATATATTACAGGGAGGGGATGGAGGGCATGGTAACAATGCCACACACTTCAATGAGAAAATAAAGAGATATTGGATTACCTGCCCCATATTTCCCCCTGGTGAACTCGCTTCAGTGTTAAGGGTGGTCCTATCTTAATCCTGTGTCCTATACTTCACATTATTTCTGGCTACATTTCGTGGCTGCGCCGTTGGGGTTTTTTGTTTGTTTGTTTGTTTGTTTGTTTTTGTTTGTTTTTTGGTTCTTCCCTCATGCATGCAAGTATGTTTCCCAGAGTAGTGTACTAGATAGGCAGAGATACACTAATACTGATCTCCACACAAATGCAAGTTTGAAAAATAATAGTGGCTGCTAAATGCAACAGTTGATTAGGTCTCAAAGCTAGTATAGTGGGGGTATATTCCTCTTTGAGTGTGGAGGTGGCACCATGCACACAAAGGCTCCCACTGTGACTCTACAGGTGTCTATATCAATGTGCAGATGACAAGAGGTGTAGGAATTGCCTGGCACATGGCAATGACATTAGGTGGTACTATGGATCGATTTTGAGCACCTTAGCCCTCTTGTGAATATATTTTTCTTTGATGAACTATATTTTTCTGTTAATATATTTTCTGTAAATACTTTATTCTTTTATGAGAGTTGCCACCATTTTCCACCTAAAAAGAAACACCAAAGTGAATTTCTTACAAAACATTTCAGGATAGTTAAGATTTTCATGAGACCTGCAAAAATTATTAGGGGTATTCTGCACATGTTTGCCTATGGAACAAATGGTCATAATGAGCAATGGATGGCTCTGGAGTGAAATTCTTCTATCTTGGACATTTAACTCAGACCATCAAATCGGGTCTATTTCAAAGTCTACTTGATTTCCCCACAAATCTGCCTTGAGATTGTAGAGAAATAAGATGCAGCCCAGGGATTACTCTGGTAAAGGGAATTTAGCTAGCATTACTTTATGTAGAATCTGAGCATCTAGAGCAGGCATCAATGATCCATCTAGACACACATTAAAAATAACTGTCACAATGACCTTGACAAGTATTTTCTATACAGTACATATTTGAATTTGCTGATGCCACTGCATTCTGAAAGAAAGACAACTAGTACTGAGGCAAGTGTTGAGCAATTACAAACTAAATGAGACTGACCGTTTAAAGCAACTCAGGCATACTTGGATTCAAGAGCTTATAACAGTTATATGTAACTAGTTCAAGGTGGTGAAATGAGATTTAAGCTCATGAACAGTTAGATAAAAAGGTAATAGACTGGAAATAACAATAATACCTTAACAAACGTTTCTTGGGAAAATGGATTGAATTAATTAGAGGAAATGCATTGCCACGAATCTCTGTAATGCTTAGAAAATATAAAATAGGTTTACAGGTTATTTACAGAAAATGTAGATATGTAATTCAAGCTTTAAAAAATGCAACTACAACCAAAATTGCAACCATGAATGATTATACAAAGACCATTGCAGGTGAGCTAATGAGGAAACATTTGAGAGTGAAGATTATTTAGAATCTAGAAAATGAAACATGAGAGATGATTACCTTTCTCGCCTATTGTCTTATCTACAGATTTATGGCAACTTAAACACTATTCTTTGCCTTAAATGTTTATAGTAACTGATGTGGCTGGGCACAGTGAGGAAGGGAAGAATTTAACAGATTCACGGATATATTTTAGTGCTTAGTCCCAACTAAATAAACCTTTTGAATTAAATTTTTAATGATGAGTCAGCACATAGGTAAATTCCATTGATTCAATAGGTCTACTCTAGTTGGGATCTACAAATTTTAGCCCCAATAAAGTATAGGAACCATACTGGAACAAAGACCATATTTACACAAACTGATATCCTACTGGGTTTATAGTTTCATTGCATTTATAGGGTGCTCAGTTATAGTAAAATTTGCAGAAGCAGAATCATTAGAACAAGCAGCAGTCATCTGAACTCCACACTGGCCCAGGGAGACTCTCAGTACAGTGCAGAGTCACCACCATCAAGTTTATTTGTTTGTGGCACAACGTCCATTACAAAATATTACAAAAACTCTGCAGGAAAGTTATAATAATACAACCAACATGCTTACCAGCAAAGTATCTACAAAACACAAGGAGATTACAGGAATAATATCAATTAAAATTACTGGGAAAGATGCCAGGAAAACAATAGGGCTACAGCAACTGGTTCCCTTTGTAGTCCACTGCTGATGTTTTTAGAAATTTGCAGTGGATCTTTTGGGCTGCTACTGTGAAGGTGCAAAGTACCTTGAGTGTAATAGATTTGGAGTGGTCTGCCAACAGATTGCAAATAATATCATGCAGCATTCAACCTGCCCTTGCTTTCAAAAGGTCTCCCAGGAAATGGTTCCTGGGGTCCCTGTACAGTGGGCAGTGTAAAAGAGAATGCACTAGGTCTTCCACCTCCCCAGAGCCACAAACACAGAAAAGCTGTGTGTAAGGGATCCCTTTATACCTTCCCTCTAAGTGAACTGAAGGCATTACAGTATCTGAAAATGGAGGGCAGTAAAGGCTTTTCTCAGTGCAACAAATGTTAAGTCTTGAAAATACTGCTGGAAATAGTGTTCCCTCTTTATAAAAGCTGTACCATGGAGAGAACACTTGCTGTTGACTGGCAAACATATTTTCAGAGGAATCCAACTCAAAAATCTTATCTCTAATAGAATATTGGTCCTTATGAATGATGGAGGTCTGGGCATTTTCAAAATAGGTAAGGAAGAATGTTGTCAAAAAGTGGGGCCATCCTCCCTTAGCTAGTTGTTCACTGAGACATTGTTTTGCTAAATTACAGTCATCCAAGCTCATCAGTCTTTTCCCATAAAGTATAACTGCTTTGTAGATTCTAGCCTTAATTGAAGGGAGATCCACTTCCAGCCTTAGCAATGAAGATGGTACTCCTGGAGAAAGAGCTAACAGTTCTTTAGAAGAATCTGTTCTGGATGGTTTCAGCTGCTGCAACATGGACCTGTCCCCATAGCTCTGCTCCATATAAAAATTGGGGCAGGACTTTAGACTTAAAGGTTTTAAGAATGGGGCCTACCAGGGAACCTCCACTGAACCTTCCAAAGGTTAGTATTGCTTTTGCTGGCCTCCAAGCAAAAAGTTTTGCTGCCTCTAAAGGACATTTCCAGTTTCCATTATAGGAAAAATGTACCTCCAGGTATTTGAAATTATAACATTGCTCAATCAGGTGACCATGTTAGTACCATTTGTGGGGGCACTTCCTTTTAGGAAAAAAAAACCCAGTACTTTAGTTTTAGAGTGGTTAATAACCAAGTTCTCCTGACCACAAACCTTGCCTAGTTTTCATAGAAGTCTCCTCAGGCTTATCAGAGTGATAGATAAGAGGGCCATATAATCTACACATAACAGCATTTGGATTTTCCTGTTTCCAGAAGGTAGGAAACAATCTACAGACCTCAAATCATAAACAAGATTGTTGGCATAGAAATTAAACAGAAAGGGGGCCAACAGGCAACCCTGCCTGACACCTCTTCGAGTTTTGACTTTTCCAGAGATAGTACCTGATAAACCAACCCTCACTCTTAAGTTAGTGTGTGAATGCAATTGTTTCAACAAAAACCACAAATGTTTGTCTATGTCTGTAAGTGACAATTGCAAAGAGTCTGAATTTCTCAGATCATTCCACATGGCTTGCTGACCAGCCAGATGTGTAGGTGTCTAATAGGGTTGCCATTTCAGGATTTTCGCTGGCCCTAAGTGTCTGAGTCAAAACTTGAGACCTAGGGAAAGACCCTAGTGATGTTGTTAAGTGCCAACTACAGTCATTCAAACACACACACACACACACACACACACACACAAAACCATATTTCCCTGTTATGAAATTAAAACAGAAATCTTAGCTAAAGGGGCCATTCATAGATAAAGGTGAAGTGAGGGGAGTATTCCCTCTTCCTTATTTGGGGAGAGGGGATAAGGAATACTCAATCTAGCATGCTTGTTTCTAGCCAAAATGTAAATGCAGAGCAGAGTAGAGAGTGAGTCCAGGAGCCCCAAGGACTAGGAGAAAAGAAGGAAGTTAATTAAAGACTTTATCACACCAGGCTCATAAGGTGCCATGATCGTGTTAGTCTAGGAAATGCAAGCATACAGGGTTGGGGACAGTCATTATTGCACAGATCTTCAAAAGCATCATTGTTCTGCTTCTGTCCCAGCCTCTCTGTTCTGCACGTCAGCCTCCATAGCCCTGCCTCCCTGCCCTATGTCCTTCCCAGCATTCCTTTCAGTCTGTATTTATTTTGTATTATTATTGTTTAGTGCAATTACACAGTCACAACAATTGATTAAGTAAAAAAAATGAAAAGACAAGAAATTGGAAAAATAGAAAAAAGAAAAACAGCCTGCTTGGGAATAGCAAGGGAGGTGGGTGGGAGAGGAGCATAATCACACCCACTCGCACCATGTGACTGCGTGCATATCGGAACTGATTCTGGTGGACCTTATCAGTGTTGATGGACACTGGTGCATCAACAGTGGAAAAGCAGCCCTATTACAAGGCACTGACAGGTTTTCCCCATCAATGAGAAGGAGCACTCCAGCAACGGATGGACTACAGACCAGCTACTGGACAGTCACAATGATGTCTGATAAAGTAAGGCCACCAATGCTAATATCCTGGTTTAATTTCACTTTTCAAGCCTCATGTGATAAAGTCCTAAGTAAACACGCATGCACACACACACACACACACCAGAAAGGTTTTGCAAGCTGCAGCAACAGTCAATTAAGGCCAAATCCACACTACACAAATAATCCAGTTTGAAACTGGATTATTTGCCATGGCTCCTTCATATGGGATTCTAGGGTTTGTAGTTTGGTGAGGCACCAGCACACTTTGGCAGAGAAGTCTAAAGACCTTGTAAAACTACAAATCCCAGGGTTCAATGGGAAGTCACAGTGACAAATAATGTACTGTGGATTTGGCCTAAACCTTGCAAATTGTAGGAAACTGCTGCTCTGTTAGCTAAACTGGAGATTTGCACATAGCCCTTTCTTCTTGTCAATCAAAACTGGAGAATTTGCACCTTTGTTCACCTGGACATCCACCTGGGATGACACATGAGAACTGGAGACTTAGGGCCAGGCCCTGAGATTTGGCATCCATGTGTGTATGTTAAAAATTATTATATTTAGGATTCTGAAATAAGGCAAATGACCCCTTGCCACCTCTGGCATACACCCATTGAACACCTTGAAGAATTGCACAGTTTGATACTGGTTTGAAGAGATCAAGGGCTCTTTCACACTACATCATTATAGTGCAGTGGCTTGTTTCAGGGGAAAAACTGGGAAAAACCACCTCTGAGTATTCCTTGCCTCAGAAAGCTAAATGTAATTCATGGGGTCAGCTTAAGTTGACAGGGAACTTGAAGGCACATGCACACATTTTACTTTAACTGCCATGGCCATGGGATTTGTAGTTTAGGGAGGGATAGTTATAATTCTCAGTCAGAGTGCCCTAATGCTTCACTGGGGTTCTTGGAGGGGGGTTATACTGAGAACTGCTTCTGTTGTCACCTCCCATTCCTGCACAATGGGTCTTGCTCCTGGCTGCTTTGACTTTTCTTCAGCCTCTAGTCTGAGCAAGACTATTTGGTGTTTCCACTTATGATGTTGAAGCAAGTTGTAGAATTGTTTCCCCTGGCTAAGCTGCTGCCTACATTGAAGAGAAATAGCAATCCTGCAACCCTCTTGCACCACACCTGCCTGCTTCTCCAAAAAAGACAATCCTATACAAAAGATGACGAAGGGTGCAAATACATATTCAAATAGGGTCTGAAAATCCATCTATTGATTTCAGACTTAAGCAGCTAAGGTGAAAAAAAATTCAATCTTAATAGTCTTGGGACAGGTCTAGTCTGTTACGAGTTTTCTCTTTAGATAAGCACCAATAGCTTTTTTTAGAATACCTTCAATAAACTTAGAAAAGTTTTAAAATAGCAATTAAACTAACATTACAAATTCAAAAATCTCCCAGAAACAAGTGTGTTGCTCTATGATTCAATGATTCTATACTTATAAGGCTGGGCATACTGTTAAGCAGATTGCCTCATGAAGATTTTGTGAAAGAAAGACAGGCAGATTTTTTTTAAAAAAAAAAATACTGCTAGAGCTGGGTAGAGGTGATGAGTGGATATTCTCTCTCTTGTGCCAAAATATCTTGGTACTGGGCATCTTAACTTGGGTGGGGTGGGATGCATTTGCTGCACAGCCTCAGCCAGAAAAATACCCTGGTTAACTTCCATACTGCTATTCTTAATACAGGAAGAGATATAAATTCCCATAATTCAGGAGGTCATATGGCAAAATTGCTCAGAAAAGGTACTTTTTATGACTACAACTTCTAGAATCCCCTAGCCAGCATGGCCAGTGGCTTTATAGGGCAGGGAAATCTAGGGCCCCATTTACAAAGCAAAATATTCCCTTAAATAAATCACTAAGATTCCTAATTGTTCCCACACATCGCAGCACAGTATTGCCTCATTCAGAAGGGGGGAGCTCAAAAACTCAAAAGTAGTGTGATATGGGATTTCGCTACTTTTCCCGACTTTTTTGAAAAGTACGACTTAGCGCACTTTCAATTGTGTGAACTACCATTTTGCTAAAGGCTATGTGAACTACCAGCAATCTTCCTAGTACAGTCACAGCAGAGCTGAGCTGTGATTGGTTGGGCTGTCCAAGGAGAGGGTAGACTTGCAAGAGATGGAGGAGCCTCAAATAAAAAGATCCATCCACTGTTGTTTCCAGCCATGGACAACATCCATCCAGTGCTATACCCATCCCAATCGCCCAGCTGTCCTGACTTGCTTGGCTGCTGGGGTTGAGGAATCCCCAGTTAGCCTTTTCCTCTCTCTCTTTCTCTCTCTCTCTCTCTGTGTTCATTCCCTCACCCTGCTGAGATCCCGTTTCTGTGTGTAAGAGAGATAGGGGGAGGAGTGGGTGAGGGGAAGGGGGGCTTGATGGGGTATTGCTCCTCGTCTGACACTCCCTGCTAAAGGAATAAAAATTAGGCATTCCTCTGGTATTCAGAGGGAAAGGTGCCAGCACTTTCTCTTTGTCTCTCTTTCCCTCCCTCCCTCGCAGCTCCTCGGCATCTTCCCCCAGATGTGGTTGGGAGGCCACATACTCCACCTCTGTCTGTGTGAATTACAAAGTGGAAAACTAAACAGATCAACCAGCTTAGCAGTAAATCATGTGAACTATGCAGCACTGGTGCGAAATTGCAATAAAGTGCAAACTACCACAATAAAAGCTGCCATGTAACTAAGCCCTTGGAATTGTAATCTCCCCCACTTGCCCACCGCCAAAAAACACCTTTTCCAAGCTCTGTAAAGGAAATGATGAGTAATCACATACTGTTCTAAGAATCTACATATATCATATCATCACCTCTTGCTTTCCAAGGAATAGCTATAGCATATGGCTCTCTTTCACTATTCAAATAAAATAGCATACCTTGTCATTTGGATTCTCTTATATACTGCAACTTTGCTAGAGGCATTCTGAGTGGAGATTAAAGAGTAGACTGCTTTAGAATGTTATCTTGCTTCAGGTGAAGCTTACACTGGTAGCTTTATTCATATGAAACCTCTGGATTTCAAATATGTATCAGAACGAAAATTTGTGTGCAAGAAAGAAGAGAAGGATAGGGATGAAAAGAATGGAAATTCTATCATAAAACAAGAAGAGCAAAGATATTTTTATTTTGATAAATGTACAATTTTTTGTCATCAAAAACTGCTAAACAGTTTGGCTTTTCAGAAGCCATATAATTTCTGCATGTTAATGGTGACTGAGAATCTGGCATTCTGTTGAGCAAAAAAAATACTTTTATCTCTCATTTCTTGAGCTGAGTACTAAAAATCAAGCTACTAGACAAATCATATTTTAATCAGAAATCGAGTCTATTATAAAACCCATAATAGGAAGAGAAGATTACTGATAAAGATGAATTAGTAGCTGAATTAAGTGACAGTGCATCTCTAAATGACACTTCCATGATTGTAGGGCAGCAATTGTCTGGACATTTGATCAGAAGTAAATTATACTGAAATTAGGAATGGAAAAGGATTTCAAAAATGGTGAGGAACAAGTTAGAAATGCACACATGCACTCATACAGGCGAATTTGGAAACAGTGAATGTCTGGCAGTCCATGGAAGGTCCTTTTAATTTTTTTTATTAGCTAGTAAATGCAAACACACTCACCCCTACTATAGCTTGTCCCTGCCCCCTGGCTACAAAGTACAGACAAAATTATTTTTCATAAGGATATTTTCATCACATTGTCTTTTGGTACAGTTGTAGCCTAAAGAAGACCTAAGGAGCAGGTCACCTTCCCTAATCTAGTAGAGACTGCTAGATGATGCGTTTGAGAGAAAGGAAATAAACAAGGGCCCCAGAAAGTATTCCATATTGGGAGACCTCCAGGGGGCTCTTTCACACTGTACAAGTATGGTGCTATATCCCACTTTAACAGTCATGGCAACATGCTATAGAATCCTGGAGTTTGAAGTTTGGAGAAGCACTTCTGATGAACCAGTAGCACATGCTGAAAACAATATCCTTATTGCAGTTTATTGTTCAGGATCTGTTCCTTAGCATAGCAAAGCTAGTTCTGGTGATTCAAAGGTCAAAGAAAACTAATAAAGCTAAATTAGGTTTCGTTTCCCTTCAGTTACACAGGAACCAGAGAAAGGGAGGTGTGGGGAGGATAAGAAAACACATCCCAGAATCAAAGGGTCTGAATATCCCAGCTGGTGACTTTGGGCCACTAGGCTAGGATGAGAATCTGTGAAGCTTAAGGCGGGAGTTAAGGTGCCCTGGGAAAGTTCCTGAGAGAACCAAAATCATGTCGGGCCTAGTCTGGATCACTGTACTGTCCAATTATCCAGGCCTGGCCACAACATACCACCCCCCTAATGAGAAACAGCCCCGCTGATTCAAAACCACAGGGAGAATGAGCTTTTCAACCTGGCTTGTCAGTGAGGTGAGCATGGAACTTCGCTAACACGGGGGGGGGGGTGTGCCTGAATATGTTCAACATTAACCCATTCGGCATGCCCTGACAGAAAGTGCTTCCACTTGACAAAATATTGACACACACACCCCGACAATGCCTAGAGTCCAGAATACCAGAGATCTCGAAATGGTGGTCACCATCCACCATGATTGGCGCAGGCGTATCAGATGCTGGATGCAACGGGCTCAATGGAGTTGCAGGCTTCAGGAGGCTAGAATGAAAGAGAGGGTGCACATTATGGTACAGCTTGTTTAGAGACATCTGAAATGCAACTGGATTGGTTTGGTGCACTATAGGAAAAGGTCCAATATACTTCGGGCTCAATTTCTTTGGTGGTTGTGGGCTCTTGAGAAACCTGGTGGAAAGATACACTTGGTCCCTCACAGCATAGGGAGGAGTGGGATCCCTTCTTTTGTCCACCTGCCATTTGTATTGGGCCTTTGCAAAGTCCAGGGTGTTGAACAGCTTAGGCCATGCATCCTTTATCCAGGCACTCCATTGGGCCAAGGGGACAGAGTTCTTGGAATCTACATCTCCCAACGACAAGGGATTGAACTCCTACCCAAGAACAACCTTGAAATAGGATAGCCCCGTGCTCTGATGTACTGTATTGTTGTACGCCACTTCTGCAAAGGGTAAGAAGTCTATCCAGTCAGACTGTTGGAAGTTAATGTAGCACCTCAGATACTGTTCCAAAGTAGCGTTCACACGATCTGTGGTTCCATCGGATTCGGGATGATGACTGCTACTCAGCTCCCATTCAATACTCAATAACTTAGTGAAAGCTTTCCAAAACTGGGAAGTTAACTATACCCCTCTGTCAGAGACAATCTTAGAGGGGTCCCCATGAAGCCTGTAAATGTGTTGAATAAACAGCTTGGCCAGTTGTTGGGTCGTGGGGATACTTTTACAAGCAACAAAGTGGACCTGCTTAGAGAACATGTGAACTACCACCCAAATGACAGTTTTCCCTTTGCTTTCAGGAAGATCCACAATGAAATCCATGCTTATCACATCCCAGAGTCTGCCCGGGGTGGGTAATGGTAGCAGCAACCCTTTGAGCTTCCCAGTGCTGTTCTTGGCCATGGCACAAATGTGACACCCCATCACATACTCCTCCACCTCCTTTCACATGGAAGGCCACCAAAACTGCCTCCTGGCAAGGTGCAATCTTTTGACATAGCCAAAATGGCCTGCACTTTTTACATCGTGGCACTGTTTGAGAACAGAGGGTCTCATGGCCGCAGGTACATACAAGCATTCCCCCCTCCAAGCCAAGTCCTCCTTCATATCTACCTCAGCACGATGACCTAGGAAACAAGGGTCCTGGGGAAGGAAATTGGCCAGCTGGGTATGCCACCTGTCCACCTTGGGGATGGCGTTGGACAAGGCCAAGATGTGGGACCCCTGGGCCTTGATGTCGGAGGGAGGATTGGACGGGGATGCCAAAGGGTGGCCTAACGGAGTGGGGTCCGAGGCCCCATCAGGGGGACTCCTCAAGGTGGGGCCCACCTGAGCAGCATGCTGCTTCACTTAGCTGCAGGTGTGGACTAGGAGACTCAAACAAGAAGGGGAGAAGACAGTGTCAATGACTTCTTTGTGCTTGCTTTCATGTTTTGGAAGCCTAGACAAGGCGTCCGCCAGAAAATTCCTTTTCCCGGGAGGAACTTCAGTGTGAAGTCAAGCCAGTAAAAGAAATCAGACCACCTAATTTGCTTAGGACTCAACCGCTGAGGGATTTTCAGTGCCTCAAGGTTCTTGTGATCTGTCCATACCTCCAAAGGCTGGGACATACCTTCTAGCAAGTGGCGCCAGGTCTCAAGCGCCACCTTGATGGCCCCGAACTCTTTCTCCCAAACAGGCCAATTGTGTTCCATCTCATTGAATTTTTTGGAAAAGTATGCACAGGGCCTGAGTTCCCCTGCCTCACCCCATTGCAGCAATACCCCCCATTGCCACATCAGAGGCATCTACCTATACCACGAAGGGCTGCTCAGGGTTGGGGTGTTTGAGAATGGGTCCAGAGGTGAACAACTTTTTCAGTTTCTCAAAAGCTTATTGGCATCGTTCTGTCCACACAATTTTTGCGGGAGATTTCTCACACTTCCCATCTTTGGCCTTTTTCTGTCCACCAGACCCCTTGGTCATTAGCAAGTTGGTGAGGGGTAGGGCCACCTCAGCAAAGTCAGGGATGAAAGACCTATAGAAATTAGCAAAACCTAGAAAACTGTAGTTGTTTTTTGTTCTTGGGGGTTTCCCATACCAGAACCCCATTAACCTTTTCTGGATCCATTTCAATCCCCTTGCTAGAGATGCGATACCCTAGGTAATCCAATCGGGTCTGGTGGAACTCACATTTGGAAATTTTGGCATACAAATGATTTTCAGCAAGCTTGCTCAGTACCTTTTGCACCAATTTGACATGGGATGTGTAGTCCTCAGAGTAGATGAGCACATCATTGAGATAGACCAGTACCCCTTTGTACAAAAATTCCCTGAGCACATCATTAATCAAGTTCATATAACACCCCTGGGGCCCCAGACAATCCAAATGGCATTACAAGAAATTCAAATGTCCCCAGTTGACAATTGAAAGCAGTTTTCCACTCATCACCCTCTTTGATCCGCACCCGATAGTCAGCTTCCCTCAAGTCCAGTTTGGTGAAGATTTTGCCCTTGGCTAGATGAGCCAACACGTCCTTCATCAGAGGCAGAGGGTACTGGTTTGTGACACTAACCACGTTGAGGCCACGGTAGTGAAGGCCCAGCCTCAGAGAGGAATCCCATTTGTGCTGAAACAGAACCGGGCCCCCAGGGGGGAAGGTTGTCAGCCTAATGAAATCCTGTGCCAAGTTTTTGTCTATACATTCCCTCAAAGCATCCAACTCCACAGGAGTCATGGAGTAAATCTTGGACTTGGGCAGCTTGGCCCCTGGAACAAGTTCAATAGCACAGTCAAAAGGTCTGGGGGGCAAGATGTCACATTCCTTCTCTTTGAAAACAATGTGCATTGCTTATATTCCATGGGTAGGTCTTCACCTCTCCCTGCACCAAGGCTACTAAAGATTCTCTGGGGCTTTTGACTATGGAATCCCCCTCTGTCGCAGGGCCTCTCCCCTCCTTGACCAGGCAATGTTCCTGGATGCAAGAGGGATCTGTGAATGTCACCATTTCTCTGACCCAGTCTATGGAGGGGTTGTGGAACTTAAGCCATTTCAGTCTGCCCATCGCCGCATGCACCAGGCCTGGGGTGATCACGAACTGCAGTTCTTCCATGTGATCCCCCATTATCATCCCCACAGGGTCAGTCATTTGCTTCGCAGCCCCCCCCCTTCATCATTCCCCCATCCATCTGGGAGAGCCATATGGGCTTGTCCAGTTTCACAGTGCCCAGGGCTAGTTCCCTCACTAGGGATGGGTGGATCAGTACCTGTGTACACCTACAATCCACCATCATCATGACCTTACAGGGTGGACCTTCCCGTTGACCCCTGTTTTGGCCTTAATAAAGAACGGGGTTTTGACTCCACTCACCACAGCACTTGGGCACCTTTCGAGGTTAGCCCGCCCTCAGGTGCTTAGTAGAGTGGGCTGGATCTGTTTCCCACTGGCTCAATATCAGAGGAGGACCCGCTGTCCTCTGATTCCCAGGAGGACTCTCCAGCTGGTGGCCAGGACCAGGGAGCATGCTGTCGCTTTGGCTTTCGGCTTGGAGGGTGTCTTCAGGCATGTCTGCTTCCCCTCAGGTTTCTTGGTCAGATTCTCTCGCTGGCTGCTCCTTGTCCAGGCACTCTGCTATATAGTGACCACCCTTCCTGCAGTGAAGACACAGGCCTTTTCACATATGCCACTCCTTCTTTGTCTCCGCTGCCACACTGCTCGTTGGTCGCGCTGCCTTGGTCTTCTTGGTTGCCCCGCCACTGGGTTTACCTGATGTCAGCCCTTGGCACTGCTTTGCCAGTTTCATGCTTTGTCTCAGGGTTTCCACCTCCCCGGCTAGACGGACCCATCCCAGTAGGGTCTCAGGGTTCTCTTGGACTAGGGCCCACTCCAGGATATCAGCATTAAGGCCATCCTGGAAATACTGCACCTTTGTGGCTTCGGTCCAGTCAGGGATCTGACTGGAGAGATGGTGAAACTTGGTAGCGTATTCAGCTACAGATCATGGCCCCTGTCATAGTCACTGCAGCTCCATGTGTGCCCGTCTCCTTTGCAACGTGTCTTCGAACTGAGCTTGGAGTGCCATCATGAAGTCATGGAAGCTTTTCAACTCAGGGGCTCCATGTCGTTGACACCACCAGCCATTGTGCCGCCTCCCCTTCCAGCGGGTTGGAGATGTACTGGACCTTCTCGGCCTCTGTTTGAAATTCCTCCATCCAGTGGGACATGAATCCTATCACCTGGGTGAGGAAGAATGGCAGCTTAGTGGTGCCCCCATCAAATGTTGGTCTCGATGCTTGAGGCCTCGTGAATGTGGCTGAAGTTCCACTGGTCCTGCAGCAGCTGGTGTTGCTGGGGGACCAGGAGCCGGTGGGATTGGGGCCCCTCCCGGCAGTGCCTGGCCTCCGCTTGGGGCTGGGGCTTTCCCTGGAAGTGGGCTGGATGCTGGGAGGCTCCCATCTCCAGGGGGAGGATCAACCGAGTGTGATGGTCGCTGGGGCAGCCACTGCAATATCTCCCCAAGGCTGGTCTGCATCAGCTGCATTTGTTGCTTTAATTGTTGCACCTCTCTCTCCAAATCTGCATGTGGGTGCTTTGCCCCATAGTCCTGCCCTCCTCCGGTCTGGTAGGTCCCACCACAGTGACCTACTGTCCTCCCAACATCATTAATCTAGCCAGAGCCAACTGGCTCCCATGGCCACACTCGCCCCACGCATGGGTGTCTCTGAAAAAGGGTAGTCGCCTGCTGCCCCTAGAACCTGCTTGGACCCCAAATCCATCAGGTAAGGAGGGCGGAACAGGTTCATAGCCCTCTGTCACTCCTGACTCAGTCTCTCTGTTCCCAGCTCAGAGCCAACATCTGGCAGGCTGGCTCCTTGGCCTGCAGCTGCGGCCATAGCCCCTCCGCTCCATCTCTGGAGGTTTCCTCCATCTGGGTTTAGTCCTCCATAACCTGAGACATTTTGCATCAAGCTAACAGTGAGGATTTTTTTAGAACTAGCTTACTGTGATGAACCAGTAACACACGCTGAAAACAACATCCTTTTGCAGTTTATTGTTCAGGTTCTGTTCGGTAGCATAGCAAAGCTAGTTCTGGCGATTCAAAGGTCAGAGAAAATTGATAAAGCTAAATTAGGTTTCATTTCCCCTCAGTTACACGGGAACCAGAGAAAAGGAGGTGTGGGGAGGATAAGGAAAACACATTCTAGAATCAAAGGGTCTGAATATCCCAGATGGTAACCTTGGGCCACTAGGCTAGGAGGAGATGTCTGTGAAGCTTAAGGCGGGCTGGCCTGGTTTCAGGAGTTAAGGTGCCCTGGGAATGCTCCCAAGAGAACCAAACTCATGTTGGGCCTAGTCTGGATCACTGTACTGTACAGTTATCCAGGCCTGGCCATGACAGTACTTAAGTTCTGTGGCTGAGAATTCTGCCAGTCCCAGAATTCCATGGGATGTTGTCATGCCAGTTAAAGTGGAGCATTGCACTATGATTGCATAGTGTGAATGGGCTCCTGACCTTGTCATGTTCCTGAGAAAACCCACAAGGCCTCACTCAGAATGAAGCAAGCTTTAAAATGAGTTATTTGGGGCCTGATTTGAATCAAGCCCAAAACTGTTCATTCTAGGAAAACCCATTCTCAGAAACAGAAAGCAAATAATTACCATAAACAAGTTATTTGTAATTGATTCTTTCTCCAATAACAAAGCTATAACTAGGGGCTTGACTACACTGGCCAGACTAAGCTTCCTGCTGGGGTAATCTGGCCCCAGATCAGGGCCATAGCCCTTCTGTTACCCGGACATGTTGGTCTGTATCTACAGCCACCTCTGCTGCTGTCTGTGCTGCTCCCTCTGAAGCCAGGAAGGAGGCCTGCAGCATGTGATCAAGGCCACCTGCATATGACCATCCTTGATCATATGCTGTGGGCCTCCTTCCTGGCTTCAGAGGGAGCAGCACGGAAGGTAGAAGAAGCAGCTGCAGATATGGGCTAGCATGATGGTATGGACTCCTGTGTTCCCATGGGGCCCGATCCATTTTTTCCCAAATGAGGTGGTTTTCTTCCAGGTGTTAAAATATAAAGGTTTAATGGGCTTTACCCTATCTTCAGCCTGCCTTTGCCCCAGGTGTCATCAGGACTGTCCAGGGGCAAAACAGGGCAAAAGAACTCTGTTGTTTGGACTGCAGGACTCCAAGATGGGGGCAAGACAGGGTAAACAGCCCATCTAGTCCAGTCCTAAGTTATAGTATGACTGTAACATCACATCGGATACCGTCTCTCCTTTTGCTGTGTAACTGCAACCTTTTTTTGGTACTGTTATCATTACGTTCTTGAGTAAGCCCCACTGCCCAAGTAAGTATGCGTATAGAATTGCATCCTTCAGCATTACTACAGGGGAGAGAGGAAGAGAGATCTGCTGCCTTTCCCTGTTGACTTTATTCTCAAAAAGATCATAACTAATTTCCAGATTTTAAAAAACAACAACAACAACATTTGGCTTCTTTTAAAAACATTTCAAAACCTTTGCAAACCTTTTCACAGAAAGAATTTTCTGAGACAGAACAGGGTTTTATTTTTAAAACAGAATTTTAAGTTGCTATTTTTCAAATTGTTTTTAAAATGGCCCCTTGTAGGTGTGAGTTGGAAATCCTTAATAGTGGACATGGGCTAGCTTTTTTTATTATTATTTTAAAAAGAAAATTATGGGGAAGAAAGAAGCTGCTATTTCCCAAGGAGTTGGAATTATGCTTTGAAATAGGGTGACAGTTTATGTATGAAGGTGGGAATGCAGTATGAACTCTATGTAGCTGTATTATGGATTTGTATCTTATCTTTGTGTTTATACTGCAGGGCTTTCAGGGTTTAACCTGTGCAAACTACTTGTCTTGGTGACTTGAACTGAACATAAGAAAACTTTGGAAAAGAGCCATTTTTGAGACGACTTCCCTGAATCTGAAGCGAGGAATGTTCGTGGGACTTTTTTCGAAGCAGCTCCAACATTGGTCTGTTATTGGGTGCATGGAACTCTGTGGATATACTGTATATCTGCATGATATCCAGCTTAGGAAATTTTGCATTATTGGCTCCTTGGTCATTCTATTACCTCAAATGTATTGGGGGGAGGACCTTTTTGTTGGTCCTCACTTGCCTAGACAATCTCAGTCCATTCTGAACTTTAGCTTTCCTCCTACTCTTCCTGCCAATTTGGTTTACACATCTGTACTCTTCCCTGGTGGTTCGTCCTTCCTTCCCCTTTGCTTTGCATACTCTTTTTTCTTTTCAGTTCCTCCTTGAGTTTCATGTACAGCTACATTAGATTTTTTTTAGATGTTTCTCATTTTGATCCTTCCATGGGATTGTTTCTGATTGTGTTTTTTGCAACTCCTTAAAAACTCCAAATCCCTTTTTCTTTAATACATATAGCCATGGGATTCCACCCAGTATTTCCCTGAATTTGTTAAAATCAGCTTTCCTGAAATTCAAGATCCGTGTTTGGCTATACTCTTCTTTGCCCCACCCCACAATTGCAAATGCTTGCCTTACATGGTCATTTCACCCTAAAGTACCAACTATTTTGAGTCCAGTGACCACTTCCTCCTCCCTATTTCTTAGGATCAATCCAGGATTGCTGAGCCTCTTGTTCTTTCCTCTACCTTTTGAAATAAGAAATTATCTGCATGGCACATCAGGAATTTGCTGGAGAGCCTATCCTTAGCAGAGTTAGTTTCCCAGCCGAAATCAAGGTAATTGAAGTCCCCCATAACTACTAATTCTTACATCTTTGAGATTTCTAAGATTTGTTTCTGAAAAGCACAATCCACTACCTTTTCTTGGTTTGATTACCTGTACCATAGACTCCTATCATAGTGTTGCATTTTTTAATTTCTCTATTTATTTTTACCCAAATGCTCTCAACTGGTCCACTCTGCTCACTGTCATGAACGTCTATACAACTGAATTTGTCTTTGCTACTCCCCCTCCTTTTCTGCCACATCTATTCTTTTTGAATAGGTTATACCTTTCAGTTGTAATATCCCAGTCATGGGAGTTATCCCACCAGGTGTACGCTACGCCAATAAAGTCATATGGAAATTTTCACAACGAGGCCAAATGCCCTGTTTCTGCTCCGCAAGCCCCTCTCGCATCCCTGTTATGGGATTAAGGAAAATGTTTGCACACTTACCATAATCCTGCAGCAGGGATGTCCTCCCTCTCCCCTTGGCTTCACTGCTGTAAATGCAGCTCGTTCCCTCTCGTTCTCGCGAGAGAATGGCTGTGCAGGAAATTCAAAAATAATCCCCCCAAATGTCAAAACCAAAAACAAACTACAATAAAAAAAATACAAGTAACCTGAGGAGGGGGGAGGGGTGCCACTTACCTGGGTGTTCCATTCCTGCCTGGAAGTCTCCAGAACAGACCTCCCCCCACAGCTGTCATCACAGGAGAGGAACGGGATACCTTTCAGACCACCCGTGATTCCACTACTAGAACAGAATGGGTGGTCATTAACAACTTCTCCACGTGATTGAAATATCATGGGGAGAAAACAGAATAGCCACATTGAGGGCACGGAAGGGGTGAACATAATCTGAAAGAAAAATCTTTCAGCAACCCTGTTCCATGCCTGCAACGGAACATATAGCTTGTGTGAAAATCTCCATATTTTCCTCCTGCACTAGGACTTCAAGCTCATCTTGTCTGTTTCCCAAACTCTTCCCAAACTATACACATTCTCAAATGTGTATAGTCATTTGAAGCTTTGTTCCATCTCACCTATACATTTACTGTCAGTTTTCCTGTGGATCCCATTCCCTCCCTCCTCTAGAATTCACATCCTTATGTTTAGAGCTTGCCTTTGGGCTGATGTTTGAGCTATAATCTCCAACTGCCTAAGGATTTAGTTTAAAGCCCTCTTGATCAGAATTGCCATGCTACTACCAAAGACATTCTTCCCTGTCTTTGTGAGGTTCAGCCCGTCTATAGACAGCAGTCCTCCATCTAAGAAGGGAAGATCATGGTCCAAGAAGCCAAATCTCTCCCATCTACACCATCTCTGTATCCAGTTATTCACTTTTATAATCTTCCTGTACCTATGTAGTCCTCTTTCCTTCACTGCAAAATTGACAAGAATACTACCAGTGCCTCAAACTACTTCAGCTCCCTGCCCAAATCTTCATAGTCAGAAATGATTTGTTCAAAGGTATTCTTGGCCATGTCTTTGGTGCCCACATGAATATGGAGAAAGGGGTACTTGATGAATTTAGGCAAGTTGTCAGTGACATCCCAAATAGGAAAACAGCACACTTCCTGTTTCATCTTGTCAGGCTGGCACTCAGATGCCTCTATACCCCTGAGCAATAAATCCCCAACCATGATTCTATGATTCTGTAACCAGCTCTTTTCTTTTTGTTGCAGCTAGTGTTTATCTTGACTCCTTCCTTGGCATGAGGTATCTCTTTGTTGCTGGTTTCCTGCTTGAGAATCTTCACTGCTGCTATCCTTATGAAGATGTAGGAAGGGGTTACTTGGTTAGAGAGGTTCTGAATCCCTTCCGTATGTCTGCTTCTGACAGTGATTTTCCTCCTAGAGCTTCACCTCCTCATCTGCTGGCTCAAAAATTTGCTGCCTCTCCCCACCTGGCTGCTTTTCTTGCTCACAGCAACTTCAGCAAAAGTTGATGGGGAAAGTATGCAGATGAGCTGCTACTCTCCCAGAGCTTTGTAATTAAATCTAGCCATCTTAGTTATTCTATAGAAATAAGAAAGTAGAATCAGAGAGTTGTAAGAGGTCACAAGGGCCACCTAGTCCAACCCCCTGCCATGCAGGAACACACAGCTAAAGCACTCCTGAAACATACCAGTCCAAACCTCTGTATAAAGACCTCCAAAAAAGAAGGTCTACCTCCTCTGAGGCATTCTATTCCACTGTCAAAAAGTTCTTACAGTAAGAAAGTTCTTCCTAATGTTTAGGAGGAATCTCTTTTCCTGTCATTTGTATCCACTGGTTCTTGTTCTAGCCTCTAAAGCAGCAGAAAACAGACTTTCTAATTTTTAAATTTTTTAAACTTTTTTTAAAGTTGCAACTATAATGGGAGACCTGAAACAATAAGCATAGCAAAATACTTTTTTTAAAAAAAAATTAGCATGTTCCATATCAAAACAAGTGAGTCTTGCCAATCACAGATCAAAACACTTCAGTTGTCATTCCCTGAATCTGTGGCCTCATTTCACAGATTTTTCTGTTATGCCAGGGTTCAACCTTGGAATATGTCAATGAGCAATGACAAAAGTGATTTTGAAAATATTCAGATTTCTTTTCTTCTGTCATAGATAAAAGGCAACCCATCTCTGGACTTCGGGGACAAGGCCACAGGGTTTCTAGTTCAGGCAGACTTGACCTGGTGCTGAATAGTATGCCACCAATATTGAAAAGATTTAAGTTGGTTGAATGATTTGGTCTATAATATTGAGGGCATTGTATGAATGCATAGGTACTAATGACCTGTAGAGAGATTTCACAATAAAGTGACTCTCATTAGATCTGTAAGACTGCAAAGCAATTTGAGGTAACAGAACAAGAAAAGTGTTCAGGGATAAAGGTACTGCATGAAATGCCATGTTCATGATAATGGATGATTTTAATTACTGTTATTGATTAGAGAGCTGCCTAAGTATAGATGAAACACTGTGAGGAGTGGGCAAAGAGAGTTTTTTGTGCATTTTATTAAACAGCCAGTGTGGTCTAGGAGCTATTTTGTATTCTGTTCTTCTTAATCCTGGGAAAAAAGCCAAAGATGATGAAGTGCTTGAAGAAGCACAAATGACCTTCATCTTAGCAGAGTCCACACAGGTGAAAAGTTAACAGGGGTTAGTCTACTTAACAGGATGACATAAACTGTAAAGAAATATAATAGCCATAGAAAAAAACATTAAGAAGAACTATGGGTTTCTTTTCATTTTTAAAAACTGGACAAGATTAGCCTGCATAGTAGTAAGAATCCTTCTTAAAGATTGGGGTCTGATTGTTGCTATAGATCACTAATGAAAGTAGATGATTATGGAATAATAAAAAAGCCCCATTACATTGATAGATATACTCAATGCTAAATCACACAATTCATGGCACGATTATGCTCATCTAGTGGAATGTGTACCTCTAGTTGTAAAACATAATGGATTAATTCCCTGACAGACAAGGGAAAGCTATAATAGTGCTACCTTCATCATGTGTATATTTCAGATTTGTTTTAAGGTATTAAGAAAGGAGACTTGCAGGAAAATAGTGTATTGTGGAATGCTCCTGTGTAGGATTCCACATAACCAGTGATGCCTTCTTCTTGGGTACACCATTCTACTCCATCTTGCCACCTGATTGTGTGTCATGTTGTTCATCTAACCTTAGAGTTTTCTTCCTGTAGTAGTTGTTCCTCCTCCTTCTCCTCTTCTTCTTTCCACAAACTAAGTTGGCTGATGCCTCTCTTGTGAATCTCTGGTGCCATCCTGGTGGCATAATAATTGGTACTTGGAGAATTGTGTTTACTGATAGCATACATTATACTCTTGCTTGTAAGTTAATCATATACTTCAAAACATTTCACAGACACTTTCAGAACCAAAGAGAGGCAAACTGATACTTTCTTAGGAGGAAGTTCAAGAAGTCCATTTGCTGTCTTACACTTTTTTTGCACAGGCATATTATTTTGTGATGGTTATACTACGCCTTTTCCCTGTGGCATCAGCAGCCTCTCCTCCTTAAGCTTTAGTCCTGGAACTGAAGGTGATGGGAAGCTGCTGACCTAGCAATCTTAAATGTGAAGGAGACAGAGCTCACAAAAAAGCAATACATTTATTAGCCAACCAAAATGCAAAACAGATGATGCAAGCTTTTGAAACTCTACTGGCTTCTTCATCGGGCAAAAAATGCTAAAAAAGAAAGAAAGAAAGAAAGAAAGAAAGAAAGAAAGAAAGAAAGAAAGAAAGAAAAGTGACAATGTTGGAGTCACAGGCCTACATGTTGTTTCCTATGTTTCTTGTGTTGTTGTTCAGGTGAGGGATCTCATGCATGCAGAGGCCACTCCAACTTCTTAGCCATGTGGAGCTGAGACTAAGGATACTAAAATGTAAATCCTTTTGCAATGGTGGATTCTTATTGGTAGGAGTAAGCAGCATTCACTTCTCAGTAGGTTAATATGGGGTGTGACTGCATCCCTAATTGAACACAATCATGTCCTCCTCCAATCATGGGAGTATTTACCACTTGTGTTTTGATGCTTCCTCCCACCTGTTGGCCACTCATATTCTCTGTGTAGGGGAGGTAGGAGGGCTGACTAGGAAATGGCCCTCCCAGCCACCAAACCTCTCATATGGTGTCCTGCGCATCCAAGATAGGTGGGAATGGGAGCAAACTCTGAAATGCCTTCTTTTTCTTCATAGGGTTTTTTGGGTATTCTTTTTTTAAAAAAAAATTCCTACACTTTGTCTTAGAATTTAAACAATGAGATTTTAAGATTCCACTCAAATTAAGCCTCATGTCTTCCCCCTGGAGGTTGGTGGCTTCAGTCCCATAAGGATGGTAAATCCACTCCTGTCCAAGGTGCTGAATCATATCCCCAATATCAGTTCAGTGCCCTGGATAGCTCCTTAGCCTGGACTAATATCCAGCAGATTTACTGTGACACTGACACAGACGCTACTAGCCACTACTGGTCTTAGCAGTCAACAGCATTGGAAAACAGCTTACTTAGTATCCATAAAGTACCATTGGTGATTTCTGAAAGCTTTGAAATCATTATTAAATTTAATGTGTGCTTACAGGAAAATATTGTGTACTTTCATAGGTAGCACTTCTACAATTAGAAATGTTTGCCGTTAGAACCTGCTAATGCACATTTTAGTAAGATTTTAATTGTCTGTTCCAAAGCTTGAATTAGTCATGGGTGCACTCCATGTTAACATGCACAGACAGCCTCACAAATACATAGTTTTTATTTCCATTCAAACATTGGAGGAGGCATGTAATGAGGGCAAGGAGTTGTCCTGGTTGCTAGTGCTGAGTATGTTAAATTTGTGATGCTTTTTGGATTTTTGTTTTTAGAGCAAGTTGTAGCTAATGCTAGTTCTGCATTGCATTTTACAAATCACTATGTACCATTAATACGTAGTAAGTTTTATTATGAAAGCATGTGTACCCACTCAAAAATGAAACTATGAAGGTTTTCTAAGTCTTCTGTAGCACTTTAAAAATAGAAATGGAGATTAATTCCCAAAATTCTCTGGGGATTTACCTATCTCTCAGTGTGCCACTCCGTAAAAGAGATTAATCTACTTGTTTGCTCTTTTTCTTTGAAATGATAGAATAAATGTTTATTTTCCTAATAAACAGTCATTCAACTGTGTCTAGTAAGGAAATTGGTGCATATTCAATATTTGATTGCTGTTTGCTTATAAAAAGATTTTTCTGTTATTACTTTTTCCATTTGCAAAGTAAATACGACAATACCTTCTGTTTCCACTTTCTTGTATTCTCATAATTGTTGTAAGATTTATTCAGACTTATTTATTTGCATTAGTTTTATTTATTTATTTTTTAAAAAAGAATGAGAGTCTATTAACTCCATGAGAGATTTGGAGCTGACTTTCTGTAATGAGAAAGGTAGTGATACAGCTAGTTAGATTTTTTTAAAAAAGTCTTGTTTACATTTGCTAGATATGTTATCTTTGCTAAATACATACAATAAGGATAAGAAAACCTTTAGTCAGTAATAATACAAATGTCTGAAATTAAACACATCCTACTATTTCAAGTGAGAAGTATTTAATTTGAAAGTGTTAGTCTTTCCATCCATACCCCCGCTCCCACAAACATCCGCTGAACTCTTCTTTGCTGAATATGTAGCAGTTTTTATCACAAACTGGCAGAATTTACACTTGCTACAAAAGGCCCAAACCCAGTGGTTAGAACCAATTCAAGTACACCCATGGAATCAATAAAAACACAGAGACTCATCACTGGTGTAAATTCCACTAATCTAATGAACCTACTCCAGTTTAAACTGACAATCGGATGTAGGTCAGAATTTTTAGAGGAAGAGCTGGGATTTCTTGGATCGGTTTCTTGGATCTCCTGTGTTTGAGCTGAATTCCTAAGCTACAAGAGAATGTATAGATATTCCTTCCATTTGGGGGTATTTTATTTTCTTCCTGCCAGCTTTTCCCTATTGTGAGGAGTTGGATACTTGTCTTTTCAAGTATAATGCTATGAGTATATACAGAGTTGCTGCTGTATTGGTCTCAAAGCATCAAAGAAACAAAACAGATACAGTGGCACAATCATGGAATTAAGGAACTTCAAAAGAATAGAACACAGTCTGTAAGCACAACAGGGATTGCAGGCTATCATAATGAGCCAGGGAGGTTTGTGTGATTTCAGCTGCCAGGATAGTGCTATAACAATCACCAAAGCCACTTGCGCTACTGCCCATAAATTTCTTATTCAGTAAATAGGGCAGTGGTTTGGTATGCAAAGCTGTTCTTAGAACTCAGTAGGAGATTAACCAATAGAGAGTATATTAGCAGTGCATTGTGTAAGGATGGCAAATATTTTTCCTCAGGTGTTGTGAAGATTAATTTGTTTATGTTTGTAAACACAAGTCTTTGATGATATAAAAAGTATTTCCTAAGCTGCCATACAGGATTTTAGACAGGAAGGCAAGGGAGAGAGACAGATAAATGCCCAGAAATGGGGGAACAGGCAGAGAGGAAACATTACATATGAAACATATTTTGCACTCTGACCTGAACAGGTCCGTGATATTTCAGTGTACCTCTCACTGCAGACCCAAACCCCACAGACACATGGATCTTCAGGAGCTGCTACACCAAACAGACTTCCATTTGTGCTTCAGAATTGAGACTTTCACCTCCTGTGCCTAGATGTTCAGCTAGACTTGCTCTGTAGACATGGACACCAGCAAGGCAATCCCTGTGATGTCTCAGAAGTCTGAAAGAGAGTAAATGCTTTAATTGCTGTTACTTCTTCAAAGGCTGACAAGCCTTCCCACCACAAACATTTTTTAAATGGGGCAAATGACAGAAGAGTTAGATCTCCATAGCAAGGCCATTCCCTCCTCAGCAAGGTATTCCCAGTATTATGTCTAGCTTGGCATAAACATAATAGTCAGCTCCATTCCAGCTATCTCTTTGTACATGTGTAGCATTGTCAGAGCTTTGAAAAGTGTCTTTCTTGAACTATAACTCAGCTGGAATCAGCTGGAATGGACATGTGAACTGTGGGTTTCTGAGAACTGTAATCCAAGAAAGTAACTTTACCAAACTCTATGTATTGTGCCTTGTTCTAACTGGATATCACTAAGATCCCAGTGGCTCATATTAGATTTCTCTTCATTGTTTGGATTCTGGAAGACTCTGCCTGAGCGAATGTCAGGAACTAAGTTATGGCCTTGAAAAGCTGCATAAATAAGTGTGGTTTTCCCCCCTTTTTTGGATGATCCTTTTGTTCCAGTTGAGTTAAAAAGGAGTGCTTCCCACCATGACTGAGAAGAAGTGCATATATCTGTCAGATTGCCAACTTCCTGTTTGAAGAGCATCTTAATTGGCTTATCAAAGAGCCCTGGTGAGGCAATGCTTTAGCCTTGGGGTGACTGCCTGTCAGCGCAGTTCCAATGTGAAACCAGCAAAGTTGCATTACCTTAACCCCACTCTCTTTTTTAACTGTTGAGCATATCCCCTGAGCAATTGACTTCTTTGCCAGGAAAGAAGCAACCTTGCTTCTCACAATCACTGGCTGGAATTGACACTTAGTTCTCTTGTCTTGACTCCAAAGTTCAGAAGTTAAATTTGTACCCCTGTATAGAATCTAGGGCTTCACTATTTGTCTATGAAACTACCGGTATATGTTCATCCATGGAAATTATGGTGAAAATTTAAGCCCTACAATCATGCTGAATTAACAATACATGAACATATAGCAGAACATGTTATAAAACAACCTGAACACAAAATGTTACTTGAAAACACAGAAATTCTGGACCAGGCCAACAACTATCATGTTAGAATGCACAGAAAAGCTATTGAAATCCACAAACACCAGGACAACTTCAACAGGAAAGAAGAAACCCTAAAAGTAAGCAAAATCTGGCTTCCACTTTTGAAAAACAATAGAATCAAAACTCAGCACTTACAAAGGAATTCCATCCATGGATGGGAATTTCCAGCAGATAATGGGCCATCAACCAACCATAATCCTCCTTGCATTTCTACACCCGGAAACTAACCATTCAAATACACAAATTTACATATACTCTCCCCAAAAGGGTTCACAGTATATAAAATGCACACACACTTCTACCCAACCATTCCCTGAAGATGCCCACCACAGATGCAGGCAAAATGTCAGAAGTAAACTCTTCCAGAACACGGTCTCACAGCCTGGGGGGAAAAAAAAAAAAAAAAACAAGGAAAATCAGTACATGAATCAGCCAAACCACTACAGAACAATCTTTTCATCTATATCCCCCCCCATTTTGTTTTTAAGTACAATTGGTGAAGTGAGCTGACTGCATTTCTCATACTCTGCACCAGAATCTGAATCACTGCAATTTATCATGATGTTGTTAGCAATAATGTAAAATAATGCACCCCAGATCTTTCATGAGCATGCTAAATTTAGGCAATCTACTATGGAAAGTCAGTAAATGGCACATGTTTAATCCAGGCAGTGCTGTGACCAAAAGTAAAATATCCACGTTCCTTTTGGAAGGAAGAAGAATCCACATGTCTTAAGCAATAAATGGTAAAAGATTACTTCATCCTAGCCATAAAAAGCCAGTTAATTTGATATCTGTGTCTGCAATCAGGAAGCATTCGAGTGTAGAACAAACATGTTGAGAACACACTTGAAAATAAATGTGAGTGATTTAGCAATGCACAAAGTTCTCTGTTTTGGAAGTTTGAGGTGATTCTATAAACAAGCTTCAGAAAAATAGGAGAGCCATGAGGTGACCGAATTATGAATATTTCATCATTTTGCTTTTAACCTTGAAGTCACCCATAAAGACAACATTCCTCCAAGTGGATTCCTTGTTCATGTGTTTCTGCTTGAATGGTAATAAACCCATGTATTTTTGTTTCACTTGCATTACACTGTTTGCCTTATCTGTTTCATAAAAAATGACTGGGCATTTTATTTCTTTGGTGAAACAGATGAGATATATATCAGGCAAAGATTATAGTAATAGAAGACTCTCAGGTTTTTCCAAACAGCTTTACATGTTTGAGTAAAAAGAATAATTTGTTCTGAAATCAACAGCATTTTCCTTAGAAGCCACAATGACCAAACTGAGGCTGAACTATTTTGTTTTGTTTTAACTTTAATTTTTATTGATTTTAAAAACAACTTAGTTGTTACATTCTCTTCCTCTCATAGTATATATTTACATGATCTGTTTTTAAGACTTCCTTTAATGTTAGCCTTAGACTAAATTTCTGCTTCACAACATAACACATAACTGTCTTCCGTTATAACATAACAAAACCCTTCTCTAGCTTTTCTTCGCAAATGAAGATTCAGGAAGGACTCATCTCGCACTTTCTGCAAGCACGCTAATAACTGAAAAGGCCAATCTGAGATTAACAAGCACAGCAGAGGGTCTCCTTGGGTGATGTTTCCAGGTTTCTTCATTGTTGTTTCTCTTCAAGACTTGTTTGGTGTGAGTTCTCAAATAAGACTGCACCATTGTGGATAGTGCATCTCCATGCCTCCCGATGTGAAGCCAGGGCAGACCATTGTTAGTGATCAATGTGGCCAAGCCTGAGATGTTGTTTCAGGGAATCCTTGTATCACTTTTTTGGAGCACCCCTTGTTTTTATAACATAATAAAAATAAGTATGATAAAGTAATATATATATATATATATACATCTATTTCTTTATCTAACTATTACTTCATATATTTGCTTGATATTTTTCTATTCTGTTATAATTCACAGTCTCGTTCCACATTCTTAATATCTATCCTTAATATCTATCACCATTTCTATCATAAAGACCAACATGTATTGTTTCTCATTTTACAGCCTAAACATCATAAATCAAAAATGTGTCACAAATTCATATAAGTGTGTCTTCCCTCTGTATCTTCCCAATATTTTATTAATGCTGACCAATCTTTTCATATCATGCTACAGGGTTTATTTCTCAATCTATTTGTTAAATCATCTAGTTCTAGCATATTACCTTGCTTCATTTCCCATTCCTCGATTGTTGGTGCATCCTTCAATTTCCATTTTTTTTTTTTTTTGCTACTATCAACCTTGCTGCAGTCATCATGTATATTATAATTTTCCAGTACTGATTTTCTTCTTTCTTGTTCAAACCCTTAATCATATTTAAGAGATATAGCTCTGGAGTAAATTCCAGATTTACCTGTAGAATTTCTTTGATTTTCCCTTGAACTTTTAACCAGAAATTTTGAGTCTGTTTACATTTCCACCACATGTGGAAAAGAGAACCCTGGTTGTTCCCGCATTTCCAACAAGTGCTATTTGTTGACTTGTTCATTTTACTGAGTCTCAGTGGTGTATAATTCATGGCAATTTTGACATAGTTTTCTGTTTAATTTTGGCTAGCTATGAACGTCATAGACCTTTTCCTAACTATTTCCCAGTCTTCCAGTTCCAAAGTATGTCCTATGTCCAATGCCCATTTCAACATGTATTCCTTAATGCACTCTGACTCTAATTTCCTATTTAACAGTTTATAAAGGTTTGTAATTTGTTTTTTCTTTTTCTCGTCCCAGATTAATCTGTCCAGTTCATTGAATTCTACCTCAATGCCTTCACTTTTCTGGTCCTCCTTAAATCTTTCTCTTATCTGATAATACGTGAACTAATTTATGTTGAATTTCCCTTGTAACTGTTTTTTTGTGTTTAGTTTCCTTACTCCTTCATTTCCTATTTCTGTGATATCCTTGTATCTTAACCATTGTTCGGTACTTCTCCCTCTACCCTGAAATGCTTCCAGCGGTGATGTTCATAAGGGGATTCTATGATAGAATCTTTCCTTTACCTTCTTCCATGCTATTAACAATCCTTTTCTTACACAATGGTTTTTGAAGTCTCTATTTACTTTATCTTTTTGGTAAGCTAAGTAAGCATGTAATCCAAAACTTGTGTTGTCACCCTCTACATTCAATATCTTTTCATTACTTAGTTATATCCAGTCCTTTATCCAAATTAGTGCTGCTGCTTCATAATATATTCTAATGTCTGGCAAATCACATCCTCCCCTTATTTTATTATCTATTAGATATTTGCATTTTATTCTAGCTTTCTTTTTCTCCCATAGAAAGTTCTTCAAATCTTTCTCCCATCCGTTGACTATCTTATTGCATATTATTATTGGTAGGTTTTGAAAAAGATATAGTAATTTGGGGAGGACTACCATTTTTATTGCAACTACAGTATTTTACCTAAAAGTGACAAACCCAATTTTCCCCACTTATCTAGCTTTTTGCTTATTTCTTTCCATACTTTTTTATAATTGTTCTCAAATAACTCTCCAGTCCTCTTGGTTAGCCAAACACCTAAGTATCACACCTTTTTCTCTATTTTACATTCCAATTTTTCCATTAGCTCTTTGTCTTCTAATAAACTTACAGTTGTCCCTCCACATTCGCGGTGGTTAGGGGCGGAAGACCACCGCGAATGTGAAAAAACCGCGAATAAAATAAAGGTCATGCCACGCCCTCCAGGAAGCCCCCCCCCCGCCCTCCCAAAAGCGGCGATGGGGCTTCTAAAGCCCCGTCGCTGCTCCTCTCCACCCCCCGCCCTCCCAGAAGCAGCGAGGGGGCTTCTAAAGCCCCATCGCTGCTCCTTTCCACCACCTCCCACCCTTCCAAAAGTGGCGATGGGGCTGCAAAAGCCCCATCGCTGCTCCTCTCCACCACCCCCCGCCCTCCCAGAAGCAGCGAGGGGGCTTCTAAAGCCCCATCGCTGCTCCTTTCCACCACCTCCCACCCTTCCAAAAGTGGCGATGGGGCTGCAAAAGCCCCATCGCTGCTCCTCTCCACCACCCCCCGCCCTCCCAGAAGCAGCGAGGGGGCTTCTAAAGCCCCGTCGCTGCTCCTTTCCACCACCACCCGCCTTTCCAAAAGCGGCGATGGGGCTGCAAAAGCCCCATCGCTGCTCCTCTCCACCCCCCCGCCCTCCCAGAAGCAGCGATGGGGCTGCAAAAGCCCCATCGCTGCTCCTCTCCACCACCCCCCGCCCTCCCAGAAGCGGCGAAGGGGCTTCTAAAGCCCCATCGCTGCTCCTCTCCACCCCCCTGCCCTCCCAGAAGCAGCGAAGGGGCTTCTAAAGCCCCATCGCTGCTCCTTTCCACCACCACCCGCCCTTCCAAAAGCGGCGATGGGGCTGCAAAAGCCCCATCGCTGCTCCTTTCCACCACCACCCCGCCCTCCCAGAAGCGGCGAAGGGGCTTCTAAAGCCCCGTCGCTGCTCCTCTCCACCCCCCCGCCCTCCCAGAAGCAGCGAGGGGGCTTCTAAAGCCCCATCGCTGCTCCTTTCCACCACCCCCCGCCCTTCCAAAAGCGGTGATGGGGCTGCAAAAGCCCCATCGCTGCTCCTCTCCACCACCACCCCGCCCTCCCAGAAGCAGCGAAGGGGCTTCTAAAGCCCCATCGCTGCTCCTTTCCACCACCTCCCGCCCTTCCAAAAGCGGCAATGGGGCTGCAAAAGCCCCATTGCTGCTCCTCTCCACCACCCCCTGCCCTCCCAGAAGCAGCGAGGGGGCTTCAAAAGCCCCATCGCTGCTCCTTTCCACCACCCCCCGCCCTCCCAGAAGCAGCGAGGGGGCTTCTAAAGCCCCATCACTGCTCCTCTCCACCCCCCCTCCCTCCCAGAAGCAGTGAGGGGGCTTCTAAAGCCCCATCGCTGCTCCTCTCCAACCCCCCGCCCTCCCAGAAGCAGCGAGGGGGCTTCTAAAGCCCCATCGCTGCTCCTCTCCAACCCCCTGCCCTCCCAGAAGCAGCGAGGGGGCTTCTAAAGCCCCATCGCTGCTCCTCTCCAACCCCCCGCCCTCCCAGAAGCAGCGAGGGGGCTTCTAAAGCCCCATCGCTGCTCCTCTCCACCACCCCCCGCCCTCCCAGAAGCAGCGAGGGAGCTTCTAAAGCCCCATCGCTGCTCCTTTCCACCACCCCTGCCCTCCCAGAAGCAGCGAGGGGGCTTCTAAAGCCCCATCGCTGCTCCTTTCCACCACCACCCGCCCTTCCAAAAGCGGCGATGGGGCTGCAAAAGCCCCATCGCTGCTCCTTTACACCACCACCCCGCCCTCCCAGAAGCGGCGAAGGGGCTTCTAAAGCCCCGTCGCTGCTCCTCTCCACCCCCCCGCCCTCCCAGAAGCAGCGAGGGGGCTTCTAAAGCCCCACCGCTGCTCCTTTCCACCACCCCCCGCCCTTCCAAAAGCGGTGATGGGGCTGCAAAAGCCCCATCGCTGCTCCTCTCCACCACCACCCCGCCCTCCCAGAAGCAGCGAAGGGGCTTCTAAAGCCCCATCGCTGCTCCTTTCCACCACCTCCCGCCCTTCCAAAAGCGGCAATGGGGCTGCAAAAGCCCCATTGCTGCTCCTCTCCACCACCCCCTGCCCTCCCAGAAGCAGCGAGGGGGCTTCAAAAGCCCCATCGCTGCTCCTTTCCACCACCCCCCGCCCTCCCAGAAGCAGCGAGGGGGCTTCTAAAGCCCCATCACTGCTCCTCTCCACCCCCCCTCCCTCCCAGAAGCAGCGAGGGGGCTTCTAAAGCCCCATCGCTGCTCCTCTCCAACCCCCCGCCCTCCCAGAAGCAGCGAGGGGGCTTCTAAAGCCCCATCGCTGCTCCTCTCCAACCCCCCGCCCTCCCAGAAGCAGCGAGGGGGCTTCTAAAGCCCCATCGCTGCTCCTCTCCACCACCCCCCGCCCTCCCAGAAGCAGCGAGGGGGCTTCTAAAGCCCCATCGCTGCTCCTTTCCACCACCCCCGCCCTCCCAGAAGCAGCGAGGGGGCTTCTAAAGCCCCATCGCTGCTCCTTTCCACCACCCCTGCCCTCCCAGAAGCAGCGAGGGGGCTTCAAAAGCCCCATCGCTGCTCCTCTCCACCCCCCTGCCCTCCCAGAAGCAGCGAGGGGGCTTCTAAAGCCCCGTCGCTGCTCCTCTCCACCCCCCCCGCCCCAGCTGCTTCCCCCCTCCTTCCCAAGGCACCGAAAGGCTTCTTCAGAAGCCCTTCGGAGCCTTGGGAAGGGAGTGGGGCGCAGAGGCAGCGTGCCAGCTGCTTCCCCCCCTCCTTCCCAAGGCACCGAAAGGCTTCTTCAGAAGCCCTTCGGAGCCTTGGGAAGGGAGTGGGGCGCAGAGGCAGCGTGCCAGCTGCTTCCCCCCTCCTTTCCAAGGCAAGGAAAGGCTTCTTCAGAAGCCCTTCGGAGCCTTGGGAAGGGAGTGGGGCACAGAGGCAGCATGCCAGCTGCTTCCCCCCATCCTTCCCAAGGCACCGAAAGGCTTCTTCAGAAGCCCTTCGGAGCCTTGGGAAGGGAGTGGGGCGCAGAGGCAGTGCGCCAGCTGCTTCCCTTTCCTCAGAACCAGTGCCCCAGCTGCTTCCCACCCCTCCTTCCCAAGGCACCAAAGGGCTTCCTCAGAAGCTCTTCGCTGCCTTGGGAAGGGAGTGGGTGCAGAAGGAGCAGGTTAGGTGCTCCCCACCCCTCCTTCCGAAGGCAAGGAGGGCTAAGCCCTTTCCTGCCTTGGGAAGGGAGGGTGTGTTGAGGAGGGTGGGGAAGTAGACTTCCGCGAATAATCAAAACCGCAAATGTGAAAGTCGCGAATGTGGAGGGGCAACTGTATATTTTTGTCAGAATTATCATTTTAGCCTTGTTTATCTTAAATCCTGAAAATTCTCCAAATTGTTTCATAGATTCCAAGAGTTCTCTAATTTGTCCTGCCGGATCTTCCATAATAATAACCATATCATCCGCAAATGCTGTTAGCTTGTACGGTTGCCCTCTGATTTTTGTCCCCAGTATCTTCATGTTTGGTCTAATATTTCTTGAGTACTTCAAGTACAGTTGTAAATAGCAGTGGAGATATGGGACAACCCTGTCTTGTCCCCTTTCTGATTTTAATTATTTCAGATTTCTCACCATTGATAATACCTTGCTGTTTGTTCCTTATATATCTGTTCTATTCTTTTACAAAAGTTTTCTCCCGTGCCCATTCTCCTTAATACTGCTAACATAAAGTCCCAGTGGATGTTATCAAATGCTTTCTCTGCATCAATAAACATCAGACCTATATTTTTCTCATTATGGTGACATAGTATTCTAGTAGATCTAATATTAGTCTTATATTTTGGCTTATTTGTTTTCCCGGCAAAAATCTATTCAGATCTTTGTGAATCAGGTCTTGTAGAACTACTTTTAATCTTTGTGCTAATATTGCTGTGTACAATTTATAGTTGAAGTTGAGTAACAATATTGGACAATAATTTTTGATTTCTTTCCAATCTTTCCCCTCTTATAGTATCATCGTAAGGTTTGTGTTTGACTATGATTTGGGTATTCCATTCTTTTCGATATCACTAAAAGTTCTGTAGAGTGGCATGCTTAACTCATCTTCCAATTTTTTATGGAATAACGCTATATAACCATCTGGTCCAGGTGTTTTATTCAACTTTATTCCTCAGATTGCTTCTAATATTTCCATCACTGAGATCGGTGCATTCAACATTTTTGTTTGTTCTTCATTCAGTTTCTGAAAAAATTGTTTATCTAAGTAACCTTTCATTTTTTCTGTTTCCTTCTTTCCTTCTTTCTTGATCATACAATTTTGTATAAAAAAATCTTTAAATAATTGTTTTATTTCTTCCTGTCTTGTTATTATTTTGTCTTTATGTCTAATTTCAGTAATCAGTTTGTTTTCCATTGCCATCCTTAATTTGTGTGACAGCCATTTTCCAGATTTATTGGTAACTTCAAAATATATTTGCCGCAGCCTTTTTAGCTTTTTCTCTATTGCTGTCATTGTTTCAACATTTAGTTGGTTTTGAATTAATTTTATTTGTCTTACAATATTTTCATTAGCTGGATTCTCTCTTACTACATCTCTTTTCCTTAGTTCATTGATCAGGAAGTTATATCTATCTGAATTTTGTTTTTTTTTTTCACTTCCAACCCTCTTTTTATTAATAATCCTCTAATCACCACTTTCCCAGCATCCCAGATGATCTTCATTTGACAGTCTTTAATATTATTTTTCACAAAGTATAGTTTTATCTCTTTGTTAATGGTTTTTAATTATTGATCATCTTTTAATAAGTTTTCATTTAACCTCCATTTAAAAGCTTTTTCCTGGTCTTCAATGAAATTTTAATTGGGAAGTGATCCAATGTTATTTTAGCAAGTATATCCATATTTTGAATTTGTGTTGACAGATTTTTTTTGATACCAAACACATATCAATTCTTGACATCAATTTGTAGCATTCTGAATAAAATGTGTATCCCTTTTCCTTTCCATGTTTAGTTGTCCACACATCTTCTAAAGTGAATTCTTCCATTAAATCAAACAAACTTCTTGGAAGTTTCCCCTGAATCATTGACTTCCACTTTGTAGATCTATCTCTGTTTGGGTTTATGACTCCATTAAAGTCACCTATTATAATTAAATTCCCCTGTTCATACTTTTCTAAATATTTGGGTAGTTTTTTTTTTTGTTTTTGTTTTTTTGTAAAATCTCTCCTGTGTTTTATTTGGAACACAAATTCCAATCATTACTATTTTCAGATGCTGAGAGTTAAATTCCATTCCTATGAGTTGCCCCTCCCCATCATTGAATAGTTCTTTTGCATTGAATTATTTATATATGTAGGTTGCTACCCCTCTGGATGCAAAATAGACAAAAATCTTGGGTTGTGGCTAACTAAAAGAAATATAGAACTTTTTGAAAGTAATTATGTCAAAGTATGGAAAGAAACAAAATGAGAGCTGATAAAATGGTCAAAACTGAACTTATCAATGATGGGGAAAATTGCGGCGATAAAAATGAACATCCTGCCCAAATTTCTTTACTTGTTTCAAACTGCCCCAATAATTGTATCAGACAATTTTTTTAAGGCTGGCAGAAAGAATTGTCAAAATTCATTTGGGGGGGGCAAGAAATCAAGAATAAAATGTAGGACCCTTATTGACACAAAGGAAAGAGGAGGTGCTAACCTTCCAGATCTAAAAATATATTACTATGCCAGAGCTCTTACATGGATACAAGACAGGATAAAATTAGAAGATACCCCTCTTTTAAACTTGGAAGGCTTTAATCTTAGATATGGCTGGCATGCATACCTAGGATATGGCAAATCTAAAATCAATAAGGAATTTAACAATAACATTATTAGAAGGGCATTATTAAATGTTTGGGAGAAGCAAAAGAATAAGTTCTACATTAAAATTCTGCTCTGGGTCTCCCCATAAGAGGCTTTCATGAACCGGAGGAAGACCACTGAAAATTGGCTATGGTATAAAGATATTTTACAAAAAAAAAAAAAAAAAAAAAAAAAAAAAAAAAAACAAGGAAGAGGAATGGTAATTAAAATCAAAGGAAGAACTAGGAATTTCAATGCACTGGTTTACTCATGTACAAATTGGAGACAGATTTAACTTGGATCTAAAAGAGATGGGATTTGAAGAAAACAAAAAATGAATTAGAAAATATAATATTTGGACCAAATAAAAAGAAAATTAAAACATTATACAACCTATTATTAACCAGAGAACTAGTGCAGGAAGAGATAAAAGAAAGAATAATAAAATGGGCCATGGACATTGGATATGCACTGGAGTTGAAATCATGGGCAAATGCCAGACTGCAAACAAGCAAATTCACCCCAAACCAAAATTTGAAGGAAAACTATTTTAAAATGGCCCAGAGATGGTATTTCTCCCCGGTGAGACTTGGCAAAATGTTTAAGGCTGAGAATAGGCTTTGTTGGAAATGCCAAGAACATTTGGGAACTTTCTATCACATGTGGTCAAAATGTCCCCGAATTAAAAACATTCTGGGGAGAAATACATATGATGATTCAAGAGATACTAAATATACAATTTGGTATGAGACCAGAAATCTATCTGTTAAACATGACTCATATATTAAAGAAAGAAGATAAGAAGAAATTCTGGAGTATAATCCTATATATGGTTACTGCAGCTAGATTATTAGTGGCACAAAAATGGAAGAATAAAGAAACTCCAACCACAGAAGAATGGTTATTAAAACTAGCAGATATGGTGATCCTGGATAAGTTCTCAGATGATTTAACATCCAAACCTGTGAAAACACAAATGTGTGAGTGGGATTTAGTTAAATTACATTAGGAAAAGAGATAGAACATACAAACTTAAAATTAAGAGGAACCCCCACCCCACCCCCAAAAAAGACAGAAAGAAAATTAAGAAGAAACCTGAAAAGGGTGGATAGAAAGAAGTGAGGCGTTGGTTGAAATTAAAAAGGACAGAAGAGGAGGGGACACTATACAGGCAAAGGATTTAAATTTAGGTAACTGGAAATATTATATTGGGTCTATGACAATATACATGGAATATATCTGTCACTACGTATCTAGTCATATATACTGTATTTAACTTTGGGCTCGAAGTCAACCTGAAGAAAACAGAAGTTCTTTGCCAGCCTGCACCACAGGACGAACACTACCATCCCCACATTGTCGTCGGCAACTCTGTGCTCAAGTCCGTTCAGCAGTTCACCTACCTGGGAAGCATCATCTCCTCAGATGCCAAGATTGACAAGGAGATTGATCACAGATTAGCAAAGGCATATAGTGCATTTGGAAAACTTCACAAAAGAGTCTGGAGCAATAAACACCTGAGGCAAAGCACAAAAATCAGTGTGTATAGAGCCATTGTACTGTCTATTCTCCTTTATGGATCTGAAACATGGGTCACCTATCGCCACCACCTACGACTCCTCGAGCGCTTTCATCAGCGCTGTTTACGCACAATCCTAAATATACACTGCACTGACTATGTGACGAATGTTGCTGTCCTTAAGCAAGCAGGGATCACCAGCATTGAGGCCATGATATTGAGAACACAGCTGCGCTGGGCAGGGCACGTTTTTAGGATGGAGAACCATCACCTCCCAAAAATAGTACTTTACAGTCAACTCACCACGGGTCAGCATAAGAGGGGCGCTCCAAAAAAGCGATACAAAGACTCCCTGAAACAACATCTCAGGCTCGGCCAAATTGATCACCAACAGTGGTCCGTCCTGGCCTCACATCGGGAGGCATGGAGACGCACTATCCACAATGCTGCACCCTTATTTGAGAACTCACGCCGAACAAGTCTTGAAGAGAAATGACAACGCAGAAATAATCACAACCTGTCAGGGAGCCAACTTAATAGCTGATAAGGAGCCCAGCTTGGCAACAACCCAGTTGAAAAGCACAGTACCTGGTGTTGTCGGTAGCAGTCCTATAGGGTCAGAAGTACACGGAGAGAGAGTGAAGCACGAAGAGACAGTCCAAGGTCAAAAGGGTTCTGGCAGGTGGGTCAACGAAAGCAGTCCAAGGTCAAGATATCCAAAGTCTCAAGATAGCAAGGTTCAGGAGAGTCACAGGCAGAGGCTTCCTCCAGGAAATGCAGACTGCTTGCAACAAGGAACTCAGCATCCCACAGCTGCTTATGTTGGCCCATCTCCCACTCCCAGCTGCGGGGTGATTGATGACCTTCTGTCTATCTCTGAGAATGAAGAAGCCATGCCTTCTCTGCTCTCCTTTGGCTAAAGGTAGGTACCTGCTCTTCTACCTCTTGCTCTTGCTCCACTATGTCTCCCAGGCTTGGACCCTATGCTGGGGGAGGGCTAGGCTGCTGAGCCCTGGGCTCTTCAGGGCTAGACTCAGACTCAGCCAGCTCTTCTGCCACTGGCTCAGCCTCCTCGCCTTCTGAGTCTTCAGAGTCCTGGCTGACCATGACACAACCCAAAAACATCACCGAAGGAGACCTTCTGCGGTGCTCTCTGCAACCGGACTTGTTTATCTCGGATTGGCCTTTTTAGTCATCAGCGCGCTTGCAGAAAGCTCAGGATGAGTCCTTCCTGAATCTTCATTTGCGAAGAAAAGCCAGAGAGAGAGAGATATTTAATTTTGTTGTATTGCAAGGACAATTAAGCAAACAAGAATCAAGCACCAAAAACAGAAAGTATTTGGATGCTATGCAAGGGATGTGGTATGGAAGAAGGAAGTAGAGATATGTAAGAGGGTAAGAGAGAGTGAGAAGAGAGTTTTAAAGTAAGAGAAGAAGAGATGATAGAGAAAGAAGAGGTTTTAAGAATGAGATAGAAATAGATGTGTGTATGTTAGGAGGGAAGAAATGGAAGTAATAGGTTTGTTACCGTGAAGGAAAACATGTATACTATTGGAAAAATGGTTAGCAAATGAGTGGAAATTTATGTATTATGTAAGTAGAATAATCTGGAAAGGTAAATATATATTTTTTAAAGGAAACTTCTTGGATGTTTCCCCTGAATCATTGACTTCCATTTTGTAGATCTATCTCTATTTGGATTTATGACCCCCATTAAAGTTGCCTATTATCATTAAATTCCCCTATTCATACTTTTATAAATATTCGTGTAGGGCTTTTTTTTGGTTTGGTTTTTGTTTTTTTGTTTTTTTCTTTGTAAAATCTCTCCTGTTTTTTATTTGGGGCATAAATTCCAATTACTACTATTTTTGGATTCTGTGAGTTAAATTTCACTCCTATAAGTTGCCCCTCCCATCATTCAATAGTTCTTTTGTATTGAATTTTTTATTTATGTTTTTATTTATTCTTTTTTTCATTTGCTGAATAAAATAACTGTCCCAGTTTTGTGTTTTTCAAAAATCTAGAATGTTGTTTTATTTTTGTTTCCTGTAAACATACTGTATCTGTTTTTTTTATCCACTTTATTATTTTCCAGACAACAAACAAACAAACAAACAAACAATATTCTCTTATATTCACAATTTTGCTTTTTTACATCCATATTTTCAACATAATTTCTCTTCCTTTTTCTTCCATACATTCCTTCATTCAGTTTCAATCCATTTTACTTTTTACTTACTTTATACTCTATATCTCAGCTATTCTTCTATACGTCCTCATTCTATGACTTCCTTACATACAATCCTAAGTAAGCAAGTTTTTTTTCCCTTATACCTCTTATAGACTTCTTATATGCCTCTGTCGTTACCGCTTTTTACACCTTTCTTATTCCATCTCAGTTCATATTATCACATATCCATCTTATTCTCTTTCATCTTAACTGTTCCTCTCTTATCTTCAAGACTCCATGCTTTTAATTATAACTCTTTACGATCATTCCTATCCATTTCCAATTCCTGTCGTCTCCCCTTTTTTCCCTATAATATTATGTTAAATTATAATAGCAACATATTTTTTACCCCTTCCGCTTCTCCATTGTCCTTCCAATATTTCATCATCGGTAACCATTTTTCCATTGATTTCTTTTTAGGTGTGTCCCTTAACCTATTTGTTAAGCTATCCAACTCTATCATATCTATCAATTTACTTAACCAATCTGTTATCTCTGGAGTATCTGACCTCTTCCATTTTTGTGCGATTAATAATCTAGCCGCCGTTATCATATATAACATCACTTTCCAAAACTGTCTTTCATCTTTTTTCTCTAAAACACTTGTCATATTTAGCAAATATAACTCAGGTCTTAATTCATATTCAATTTGCAGTATCTTCTTCATTAGCTTATGTAGTTTCCCCTAAAATTCTTTAATCAACCTGCATTCCCACCACATATGTATTAGTGTTCCCTTATTTTCTTGGCATTTCCAACAATTACTTATTGTTATTATACCCATTTTATTTAACCTAACTGGCGTATAATACCACCTATTTACCATCTTTATGTAATTTTCTTTAAGATTTTGAGCCGCCGTAAAGTTATTTGTCTTGTTTCTTGCATTTTCCCACGCTTCTATTTCCATGTTGTTTCCTATATCTCTGGCCCATTTAACCATATACTCTTTTATGTTCTCTTCTTCTAAATATCTAGTTAATAATAATCGATACAATTTAGCTATTTTCTTTTGGTGCATACCCCACAATATTTCATCAAGTTCATTTTTACTCTTTTCTATTCCCTCTTTTTTGATATCTTCTTTAAATTTCTCTCTTATTTGATAGTAAGTAAACCAACTACCTTCCCAATTTAACTGTTCTCTGGATTTCAAAACATATTCCTCATTACTATCTCTTATTATTATGTCTTCATATCTCCTACACTGTACCCTATCTTTCCATCTACCAAAAAACGCTTCCTGCGTTGATATCCAACAAGGGATTCCACTGTAAAATTTCGCCTTTATTTTCTTCCATGTTATTAATAATGCCCTCCGCACATAATGATTATTAAAGTCCTTATTTATTCTATCTTTTCCATACCCAAGATATGCGTGCCACCCGAACCTGATATTGTGTCCTTCCAAAATCAGCACTTTTTCTTCTTTCAATTTGATCCAGTCCTCCACCCATATTAAGACAGCTGCATAATAATATATTTTCAGATCTGGTAGCTCGCATCCTCCTCTACTTCTAGCATCTGTTAAGTACGCCCATTTAATCCTTGATTTCTTTCCATCCCAAATAAACTTAATTATGTCTTTCCTCCATTCTTCAAATGGTTTTTCATTTATTATTATCGGGAGATTTTGGAAGAGATAAAGCAGCCTCGGTAATACTATCATTTTGCATACTGCTATCTTCCCTAAGATAGATAGCTTTAAATTCCTCCATTTATCCAAATCTTCTTTTATCTCTTTCCAAACTTTTTTATAATTATTTTCAAATAAATCTGTGTTCCTTTTGGTTAGCCATAAACCTAGATATCTCACCTTCTTCTCCACTCCACATCCCGCTATTTCTATTAATTCATTTTCTTCCTGTTTTGTCATATTTTTTGTTAACAGTACAGATTTATCTTTATTTATTTTGAATCCTGAATGTTTTCCAAATTCTGTTATTGTTTGCATTAATTCTTCCATACACTCCTTCGGCTCTTCCAAAAATATCACCATGTCATCTGCGAATGCCCTTAATTTAAATACATGGCCTTTAACTCTCACCCCTGGGATCTTCAAATTTCCTCTTATATTTCTGTTTAAGACTTCTAAGACTATAATAAATAGGAGTGGTGATAGAGGACACCCTTGTCTGGTGCCCTTTGTCACCTCCATCCTTTCTGTTCTTTCTCCGTTTATTACTATCTGAGCTTTCTGATTTGTGTATATTTGTTCTATTCTTTTCCTAAAGCTTTCTCCCATCCCCATTCTCTTCATTAACTCCATCATGAAGTCCCAGCGAACATTATCGAAAGCTTTTTCCGCATCTACGAATAACATGGCCAGTTTTTTTTCACCATGAAATTCGTAGTACTCCAGTATATCTATTACAACCCTTGTATTATGTCTCATTTGCCTACCCTTCAAAAAACCATTTTGATCTTCATGTATTATGTCTGTCAATATGTTTTTTAACCTTCTCACTAAAATTGATACATAAATTTTATAATCTGTATTGAGTAGTGAAATTGGCCGATAGTTTGCTACTTCCCTTCTATCCTTCCCTTCTTTTGGTATAAGTGATATGTTCGCCTCTAACCAAGATTCTGGTATTCCTTCTTGCTCTATTCTATTCAACACTTCCTGTAATGGTATAGCTAGTTCATGTTCTAGTTTTTTATAGTAAACTGCCGAGTATCCATCCAGACCTGGAGCTTTATTTTTCTTAAGACCTCTTATTGCAGTATTTATTTCTTCCATTGTTATTGGCGCATTAAGTATTGAAGCTTGCTCTTCTGTAAGTTTAATTATGTCTTGTCTATCTAAATATTCCCTCAAATCTCTTTTTCTCATCTCATCTGTTTCTCCTCCCTCAAATAATTGTTTATAGTATTCGTAGAATGCATTCTTAATTTCTTCTTGATTCGTAGTTCTAGTTCCTTTATTGTTTATTTCCAAAATTAATTTCTTTTCCCTCTCTTTCTTCAGTTTATATGCAAGCCATTTGCCCGGCTTATTCCCATATTCAAAGTATCTCTGTCTTGTTCTTTTCAATTGTCTTTCAACCATAGTCAATGTTTCAATATTTAGTTGTTTTTGTATCAATTTTATCTGTCTAATCACTTTTTCTTTTTTGGGGTCTTCCCTTAATTCTTCTTCTCTTTTTTTTAATTCTTCCAGCAAGAATATGTATCTATCCGATCTCAATTTCTTTACCTCTGTTCCTCTCTTAATTAATAAACCTCTCACTACTGCTTTACACGCATCCCATATCATTCTCATCTTACAATCTTTTCTTGTATTTTCTTTAAAGTAATGTTTTATCTCTTCTCTTAATTTCTCTAAGAATTTCTCATCTCTTAATAAAGATTCATTTAACCTCCAGTTGTATTTTCTCTTATTAATCTCTATTGTTGTTTTAATTGGGTGATGGTCTGATGTTACTCTACCCATAATCTCCATCTTCGATACATTCTTCATTATCTTGTTTGATGCCAGCATTAAATCAATTCTTGACATCGTTCTATATTGATCTGAATAGAATGTAAAACCTTTCTTGTCCTTGTTTTTCATTGACCACACATCCACCAAATCTAATTCTCTCGTCATCTCAAAGAATTCTTTTGGCAATTTACCACTTATTTTGATATTCTTTTCTTTTGATCTATCCGTTTTGGGGTCAATAACCCCGTTGAAGTCTCCTAGGATTATAAGATTATGTCCTATGTAGTCTTCTAACTTCTTACATAAATTCTTGTAAAATTTGTTTTGTTTTTTATTAGGTGCATATATTCCTACCACCACTACTCTTAAATTGTTAAGCTGGACTTCTATTCCTATAACTTGTCCTTCTGTATCCTTGAATAATTCCTTTGCTTTGTAGTCCTGCTTTACATATATTGCTACTCCTCTTTTCTTCTTCTTTTCTATTGCCGAGTTAAACATTTGTCCCAGCTTTGGGTTACGTAAATATTTACTATGTTCTTCTTTTATCCTCGTTTCTTGAATGCATATGATATCTAATTTTGATTTCTCTAAAAAATGAAATACTTGTTTCCTCTTATATTCCGAATTAACTCCTTTTACATTCCATGATCCAATATTAATCTTCGTTCCCATTTTTTATTATTTATTTATTACTTATTATTTCTTCTTCTATCTCTCTTCCCTCTTCCTCACTGTCAGACTTTCTATTTTCTTCTTCTTCTATTTCTTCAGTCTCTTCTTCTTCTGGCTCTGCCACCCCTCCTATTATCTTTCCTCTTCTACTTTGTTCTTCATCATTATCCATTCCCCGTTGTTTGTATCTCTCCTCTCTATTTTCTTTATTTTCCTCTCCCTCTTTTCTTTCTTCATTTGTCTTTGTATTATTATTTTTCCCTCTATCAAACTTTTTACAAAATTCCCTGGCTTTCTGTACTGAGTCTATTTTGTATCTTTTCTGCCTGAATGTAAATGATAACCCTTCTACTTTCTCCCATTTATAATTGATACCATTCCTAGTTAATGTTTGCGTTATAAACCTATACTCCTGCCTCTTCTTTAATATTGATACTGGGATATCCTTAAAGATCTTAATTTCTTCTCCTTCTATTTTAAATATTTCTCTATAACTTCTTTGCAATATCTTCTCTCTAGTTCTTGATGTTGTTAGCACTATTACTACATCCCTTGGTAGTTTCTTTTCTCTTGCCACCTGGGAGCTCACTCTAAACAGTTTATCCACCTCATTATCCATTCGTTCTACAGTGTAATCAATAAATCTTGCCAAATGTGGTAATAACCTTTCTTCCAAATTCTCATTCATTTTTTCAGATAGGCCTCTCAACTTCAAACATTTTTCCCTGTACCTTAACTCTTGATTCAATATTAGTAATTCTTCCTGTCCTTGTACCTCTTGTACATGATCAATTAATTTATCTGTTACTCTTGAATTCTCCTTTAATTCTTTAATTTTAATTTCTTGAGTTTTCAGCTCTGTTTTTACCTCCTCCAGTTCCTTATAGAATTTTTCCATTTTCCTTCCTAAAATTTCTGTTTCTTTTTTATAGTCCAACCTTATTTCTTTTCTTATATCTTTCAATTCTGACCTAATTTCTTCTCTAAAACTTCTTAATTCCGTTCTTATTTCTTCCATTATCATGGCTTGCATCTCAGCAACTTTCATTGTTTCGATTGATCCTCTCCTTGTTGCCATTTGTGGTTGAATCTGTGTTCCCGTTTTCTTTAATCCAGAGGCCATTCCCTTCCTTTCCCTTCCTCCACTCTGCTCTATCTTATTGAAATTTACTCTCCTTGTATATCAATATAATTCTAATTCTTCACCTTCTCTTTTTTCCATTCATCCACTCCTGCAAATTATTGGGGCCTGTCTGGAGCTTTATTATTACTTTATATAAGTATTTGTAATTAGGCTACCTTTTATATCAATATAATTCTGAATACAAAATAAGTATTTGTAATTAGGCTTCCTTTTATATCAATATAATTCTAATTACAAAATAAGTATTTGTAATTGGGCTTCCTTTTATATCAATATAATTCTAAATACAAAAGAAGTATTTGTAATTAGGCTTCCTTTTATATCAATATAATTCTAATTCTTCACCTTCTCTTTTTTCCATTCATCCACCCCTGCAAATTCTTGGGGCCTGTCTGAAGCTTTGTATATTACTTTATATAAGTATTTGTAATTAAGCTTCCTTCCTATCCCCCCTAAGTAAAGAGCAGCATTGCCCTTTTCCCCTCCTGTTTCCTTTCCCAATATTCACCCCCCTTTTTTATATACGCTTTCCTCCACACACTTAAATCTAAATATTTCAAATCTATCAAATATCCAATATTACAGGTAACCCTCCATTTAAATAATCCATAAACCTTCTATCAATTTCCAATAATCAGTGTAGTTTCCAGTATCTCTATTCCAACAAAAGCACTATAAGATCACCAGTTCTACAATTCTATAGTTATATATAATTTTAATATCTTCTATTCCTATCCTCCATGCACCAGTTCCAAATTTTGGAATATGCTTTGGAAATCCAGAACCCCCTAAGCAACTTCAGCACATAGCTTTAAAAGTACCCAAGATCTGGCCCTAAATATGTTAGTTAATAACACATTCAAAACTCACAACATCTCTTCATAGCTACACTGTTTCAAATTACATAGTCTCTTCAATTACCTCTTCAATTCCACAGATATACCCCCCCACACACAAACACAATATTCTAAACACAGTTCAGTAGAAATATCCAATCTGGGTTATCTCCCTTATTTTCTAAACATAATCAAAGATGTCTCAGAAACTGCTCCCAATCTTTTCTTCCTCAGCTGTTTTCCAAAATCTTACAAAATGAGTCAGTCTGCTTACTTCAGCTTCTTTCTTCTCTTTGCACGGGACTCAGAATGTCACAAATTTAAGGTGGCACCATAAACCAATCCTGATCTTTTCTTCCTCAGCTGTTTCTATCTCTCAGCTGTTTCTGTTCCTCCGCTGCTTCTGTCCCTCAAAAGGCTTAGAGTCTTTTTCCAAAATCTTACAAAATAAATCAGCCTGCTTACTTCAGCTTCTTTCTTCTTTCTTTTCTTAACACAGGACTCAAAATATCACAGATTTAAGGTGGCTCCATGAACCGCTCCTAATCTTTTCTTCCTCAGCTGTTTCTGTCTCTCAGCTGTTTTTAACTTTCCCAAGTAGTGAAATATCTGTCTCATCTTGTACTGTTTTTAGTCCTTTCACATTCTAGGAAATCACCTCAAACATCATAGTTCAGTTCTATATTATTTCCTCCTTGTCCGCCTCCTCCTCCTCCTCCTCCTTTTTCTTCTTCTATCTCTTTCTCTGTATTTTTCTATCTCCAATTTGTTTGCTCCCGTTGTCAATCCAACTTCTTCCTCCTCTTTTTTTTAATTTTATTTTTTATTAAGTTTTAACATAAAAAGTAACCATAACACTTATTTACCATCCATATGTGCAAAAACAATGTTTCCAAAACTTCCTTTATCATACTTTTAGTCACATTACCTCTTTAATTTAACAGTTTAATTGTTTTCTGCTGAACATATTAAATAAATTGTATTTCCACAGTTTTACTTTCATATGTTTCCATAGTTAATTAATACTCCATATTAAAGAAATAAACATTATTTTTTAATTCTTCTTATTTACAGTTTCCTTCCAATAACCATGAAACTTCTCTCCATTTCTTGCTATCTTAACACATCCATTACCCCTCATAACATATCTCAGGTGCGTATTGGATAGTGCAACTGGCCTATCAATATCTAGACTTCTATATCAGTTTTTTAATATCCTTATATATATCATTTGCCTTTTCCCAATATTTTATTATATGGCCCAGTCTTTTCTCATCTTACTACTTCCGTTATTTCTCAATCTATTTGTTAAATCATCTAGTCCTATTGTGTCTAACAGTTTCTCTTTCCATTCTATAATTTTTGGCACATCTTTTAATTTTCTGGCTATAATCAGTCTTGCAGAGGTTATCATATATAATATGATCTTCCAGTATTGGTTTTCTTCTTTCTTACTCAAACCTTTTATCATATTCAGTAAGTAAAGTTCAGGAATGAAATCTATTTTAACCTATAGAATTTGCTTAATATTATTGTCTACTTTTAACCAGAAATTTTTAATTTTGCTGCAATTCCACCACATGTGTAAAAGGAACCCTGGAATTTTCCACATTTCCAGCATGAACTGTTTATCATTTTGTTCATTTTATTTAGCTTTACTGGTGTAAAATACCACCCTTGAGTAATTTTAACATAATTTTCCTTTAGATTCTGACAAGATGTAAATTTCATGGATCTTTTCCTTGCAAACTCCCAATCCTCCAGGTCTAAAGTGCATCCTATGTCATACACCCATTTTGTCATATAATCTTTAATGTAGTCTTGTTCAACTTTCCTAGTTAGTAACAGTTTATATAATTTTGAAATGTGTTTCTTCTTCTTTTCCTCCCATATCAGTTTATCCAATTCATTTAATTCTAGTTCTTGTCTTTTCTGATCTTATTAATCTCTCACTTTTCTTCACAAGGGAAGATTCAGGAAGGACTCATCTTGCGATTTCTGCAAACGTGCTGATGACTAAAAAGGCCAATCTAAGATAAACAAGTCCGGATGCAGAAAGCACAAAAGAAGGTCTCCTTGGGTGATGTTTCCGGGTTGTGATTCTTTCTGTGTTGTCATTTCTCTTCAAGACTTGTTTGGCGTGAGTTCTCAAATAAGGCTGCAGCATTGTGGATAGTGTGTCTCCATTCCTCCTGATGTGAGGCCAGGGCGGACCATTGTTGGTGATCAGTTTGGCCGAGCCTTGAGATGTTGTTTCAGGGAGTCCTTGTATCACTTTTTTTGGAGCGCCCCTCTTACCCTGAACCATGGTGAGTTCACCGTAGAGTAGTATTTTTGGGAGGCAATGGTTCTCCATCCTAGAAATGTACCCTGCCCAGTGCTGCTGTGTTCTCAATATCATGGCCTCAATGCTAGTGATCCTTGCTTGCTCAAGGACAGCAACATTCATCACATAGTCAGTCCAGTCTATATTTAGGATTATGCGTAAACAGCGCTAATGAAAGCGTTGGAAGAGTCATAAGTGGTGGCAATAGGTGACCCATGTTTCAAACCCATAAAGGAGAATAGATAGTACAATGGCTCTATACACACTGATTTTTGTGTTTCTCCTCAGGTGTTTATTACTCCAGACTCTTTTGTAAAGTCTTCCAAATGCGCTATATGCCTCTGTTAATCTGTGATCGATCTCTTTGTCAATCTTGGCATCTGAGGAGATGATGCTTCCCAGGTAGGTGAACTGCTGAATGGACTTAAGCACAGAATTGCCGATGGCAATGTGGGGATGATGGTGTTCATCCTGTGGTGCAGGCTGGTAAAGAACTTCTGTTTTCTTCAGGTTGACTTCCAGCTCAAACAGCTCTGCAGCTGTTGAAAAGCAGGATGTTAGGCGCTGCAGAGCTGCTTCTGTGTGGGCAACAAGGGCAGCAGCAGCAGCAAAGAGCAGCTCATGGACTAGATAGTTCAGAGTCTTGGTGTGAGCCCTCAGCTGGCTTAAGTTAAACAAGCTACTATCAGTACGGTAACTTATATAGATGCCGTCTTCTTCTTCGAGCTCTGCCGTAGCCCTTTGGAGCATCATGCTGAAGAAGATTGTAAATAAAGTTGGAGCAAGAACACAACCTTTCTTCACTTCATTAGTTATTAGAAAGTGCTCTGAAAGAGCATCGCCATATCTGACTTGACCGCGCTGCCCCTCGTGTAGGATGATAATCATTTTAAGGAATTTGGGGGAACATCCTAGTCTTTCCAGGATCTGCCACAAACCTTTTCTACTCATGGTGTCAAAGGCTTTGGTGAGGTCAACAAATGTTACATAGAGACCCTTGTTCTGCTCTCTACATTTCTCTTGCAGTTGCCTAAGGGCAAATACCATGTCTGTAGTACTCCTATTGGCTCTGAAGCCACATTGGATTTCAGGAAGAAGTTCTTCTGCAATGGTAGGAACTAATCTGTTCAGGAGTGTCCTTGCAAGGATTTTTCCAGCAATAGAGAGCAGTGTTATGCCTCGATAGTTTGAGCAATCAGATTTTGCTCCTTTTTTCTTGTACAGATTGATGATGACTGCATCTCGGAGATCTGATGGCAGTTCCCCCTTTTCCCAGCAATTCACAAGGAGTTCGTAGAATTTATCATGGAGTACATGACCTCCGTGTTTCCAAACTCCAGGTGGGATTCCATCAATCCCAGCTGCCTTGCTGTTTTTCAACTTCTGTATGGCCAAATGAAGAGATTCCAAAGTGGGAGCTATGTCCAATTCATTTTTCACCGGTTTTTGTATTATATGTTGGATAGCTGAGCCTTGGACTACTCTGTTGGCACTGAAGAGACTTTGAAAGTGTTCAGCCCATCGACTCAGGATGAAGGCTTTATCAGTAATTAATGTTTGACCATCTGTACTGTATAAGGAGCTTTGGACCTGATAAGTAGGTCCAAACACTGCCTTAAGAGCTTCATAAAATCCTCTAGAATCCCCCAGATCTGCACAGCACTGTGTCTTTTCTGCTATATTGATCCACCACTTGTTCTGTATGTCTCAGAGTTTTTGTTGAAGTTTACTACATGTGAGATGGAAAGCTGCTTTTCTTACATGGCAACTTGGCTGGGCAAGGTATGCCTGGTGAGCAGTTCTCTTCTTTGCCAACAGCTATTGGATCTCTTGGTTGTTTTCATCAAACCAGTCTTGATGGTTCTTGTGGGAGAACCTAAGGGAATCTTCCGCAGACTGCAGGATAACCTTTTTGATATGCTGCCAATGCACTGTAGGAGAAGGATCTGTAGGATGCTTATTAATAGCTTTCCTTTAATTGATGGCAAGTAAACCAGTTTATATTATACTTCATTTGTAACTGATCTTTAGATCTTAATATTCTTACTGCTTCATTCCCTTTTTTGTAATATCTGAATATCTTAACCATATTTTAGTATTTTTCCCTCTTGTTTGAAATGCCTCCTGTGTTGTAGTGCAAATTGGAATTTTAAGATACAATCTTTCTTTTACTTTATTCCAAACGTTTAAAAGACCCTTTTTAATGCAATGATTTACAAAATCTTTATTTCCTTTATCTTTATTATATATTAGATAAGCGCGCCACACAAATCTTGCATTGTGACATTCTATATTCAATATTTTTTCATTGCTTAGCTTTATCCAGTCCTTTACCCAGGTTAACACAGCTGCCTCATAATACGTTCTAAAGTCTGGTAAGTCGCACCCACCTCTTACTTTCTCATCTATTAAATATTACCATTTTATTCTCGCTTTTTTTCTTCTCCCATATGAAGTTCTTTAAATCTTTTTCCTATATATAAAAAAAAAATCATTAGAGATTATTGGTAAATTTTGGAATAGATATAATAATTTAGGAAGAATTACCATCTTTACTGCCACAATTTTACCTAATAATGACAATCCTATTTTCCCCATAGCTCTAAGTCTTTTCTTATTTCTAACCACACCTTTTTATAATTATTCTCAAATAAGTCACCATTTCTCTTATTCCTTGTCTTCTAGTATGTTCATTTTTTTGTCATTAACTGGATCCCACTCCGCTCAGCAGGGCGTGTGGGGAGGGATCCACAATTGCAGTCAGGGAGGAGGGAGAACAGCGCCACGTCATCGGCATGCGCCAGCAACGTGAACGGAGGGGAGGGGCCAAGATTATTTAAGGCTGGCCTGCCCTTTCACTCACCCTCTTTGCTTTGGTGATGGTGGAGAAGGAAGGAGGAGATCGCCAACGGAACGGCGAAGAGCGGCTTACCTGCTGAATCTAGGCTTTAGCTAGCAGCAGAGGCTACGTCTCGAGGCCTGGGGCTCTAGTGGGAGAGGGAGTGTGTCCTTGCTGCCCCTTGGGGGGGAGGTAGCGGTTGGCCGCCAAGGCCGTTCCTCGGGGCTGTGTGGAGGTGTTTTTTTCCTGGCTGGAACAATGGCCATTGCACCCCAGGTGGGGGACGGGACGCTCGGGCGACACCAGCCCTGAGCCGTGTGCCTTTTGGCCAGTGCCCTCAAGGCAGGGGCTGCATGGGGCGGCCGGGTGCTTACCGCTGGCATTTGTCGGCGTTAGTGGTCATGTGTCCAGCGCTAGCGGCCGGGGTAAATTAGGGCCCATCGGCCGCTGGGGATTAACCATTGTGCACTTTTTGGCATTAGCGGCCACGTGGCTAGGCTGAGGAATTAATTGGGACCCACCAGCCACTGGGGATTTGCCATCACGCGGACAGCGAGGCGCGGAACGGTGGCGGACGGGGAACCCAGTCAGGGTGTGGCACGGTTGGCCTGGGTTCAGCCTAGTGTGAGGTTGACAGACTGTGTTGGGCCAAGTTGGCCTGGACAGACCTAGCTGGCCTAGTTGGGGCTTGTGCCACGTGCTTGCCTGGTTGCAGCCTGCTCAACCAGTACAGGGTTTGGTCGGGCCTGTCGGGCCTGGTTTTGGCCTTCTGCTGGTGGGCCTGCTTGGGCCTGGTCGGGCCTGTAGGCCTCCCTGATTATTGGGCCTAGTGGATTGGTTCGGCCTAAAAAATAATACCCCATCATCACAACACTACTACTACTAATAATAATAATATATCATAAATATCGACATATATAAGTAGAGCACCAGTGGGGGTTACATCATCCAGCTGGGGGGCAGCAGGCCCCTACCCAGTCCTGGATTGCTTTGCATTGTTCTAATTATATGTGACGAGGTTCATTGTTTGTTGTTCACTTTTCATTGTTATTGAGCAATATCATTGGAATTGGATATTAGCGGTTTATACTGATTAAAATACATACATATATATATGTATGTATATATATATATATATATATATTTCACAGGTATCACAGTGTTTATTGTTATTGAGTAATATCATTAGAATTGAATGTTTGTGTTTTTACTGATAAAAATAAATAAAAAAGAAGAAGACAGAAAAAGAAAACTCAGATTAAGGAGGGAGAGGGTTAATTGGATAGGGGGTAACAGTGAAATGGCTCCCAAGAAGGGTAAAGTGGGTGGTAAGGGCAAAGGGCCTGCCCCTAAGATTCCTGCTGCACCTCTCCCTGTCCCTTCATCTAGTGATGATGAGGAGGAAATTCCCTGGAAGGCGATCCTGGATAGGATTCAACAACTTGAAAGAGTGCAGAGATTGGAAGGGGAAAATTTGCCAGGTCCTGAAAAACGTCCAACAAAAAAAGGGAAAATGACTAATCACATTCTCTCCCGTTTAGAGGCTTTGGAAAGGCGAATCCATGGGGAGGATGCATCCGGGTCTAGGCCAATGGAGGAGCCTGGAGCACCACCAACTCGCCCAGAAGATGTATCCGATTTGGCGGACGGTCAGACTCCAACTGGTGAGTTACATACTGACCCTACACCACACGACAAGATGTTTTATTGGCCGTGGGCGGGCTGGCCCTCAGCAGTGCAGAATTCAATGGTACAAGGGGCAGGAATACAGGGTGCCCATGCAGGATGGCCCTTGTCCCTGTCAGCTTTTTACTGGGGAGGATCTCAGTGGTTGCCCTGGGGCCCCTGTGTGTTCCCTGGGGGTAACTCGTCAGCTGGTGGCAATCTTTCTGCCCCGTCGACTACCCAAACCCCGGGATATGATTCGGTAGCCTATTCTGCAGTCCCATTTGGAGAGATGTCTCTCCCACTAGGCGATCACTTACTTCAATCCACTAGGGATAAAATAGTGAGGGGCGAGTATGTGGACATTTTTTCCTTATTATATAGAGAGTTAGAAAAAAGGATAAGGAGGATATGGATGATAAGGAGAAGGAGAAATTAAGGAAAAGAAAGGTAGAAAAAACTTGGTCCAATTGGCTGTCGGGGTTTTTGATATTGGCAGGTGTCTTAGTGAAGGCTCAGCCGCATTGGGCAGCGGGCTTACTGCAATATATAGATATCATACATAGGGTTATGTGGATTTTGCAGGCCCTGCTTGGCTTCTATATGACGAAGCCTTCCGTATGTGAGCCGCTATATACCCATCATTACGGTGAGACATGATGCATCCCCAATTGTGGATACAGCTAATGACACCTGCACAATCGATTCAGGGGGAGCGTACACATAGCGGTCACTTATTAAGGGCTGCCGTTACTGGGGGACTTAGAACGCCTACCACTTCACCCAGTCATAAAATGCTTTGCTGGGAGTTCAGTTCACACGGCAGTTGTTCAAGGAAGCCATGCAAATTTACTCATGAGTGCTCCATATGCGGGGCACCGCATTCCTTTCGGAATTGTCCAAGGGGAAAAGGTCAGTTTCGGGGCTCCAGAGGAGGTGAAGGGCCGGGTAGAGGAGGTGGTTCTGTCAACCAGCTTCAAAAAGGGACCCAGCCCAGTTAAATTAGCAGTATTAGATCGATGGCTGGCTGTGTACCCCAACAGGCAGTCAGCCATGTATTTGTCCGGGGGTTTTCATTTAGGTTTTAGCATCCCCTACAGGTGGATGCGATGCCCCTTTTGGGTGCATAATTTGCAGTCAATTAAGGGTAAAGAGCATATAGTTAGAGACAAGATTCGTAAGGAAGTATCCGAAGGCAGGGTAATTGGCCCCTTTGACAAGCCCCCGGTGCCTAATCTTAGGGTATCCCCCTTGGGCGTTGTTCCCAAGAAGGCACCTGGGGAATTTAGATTAATCCATCATTTATCCTACCCAAAAGGTGAATCGGTGAATGATTCCATCCCCCCAGAGCTTTGTACAGTGAGGTATACCTCATTTGATGCAGCTATATGCCAAGTACGGAAACATGGCGTTGGGCAGAGATGGCAAAATGCGACATTAAGTCAGCATTTTGCCTTCTCCCGGTGCACCCCCAGGATTTTGAGTTGTTGGGCTTCCAATTCGAAGGGTGGTACTATATGGCCCACTGAATGGATGGGGACCGATGTCACTCTAGATCTTACATTTTTGGAATTTTTTCCGATTTTGGTAGTGGCTACCATATGGGTAAAAGAGATGGCTAATTCGGCTGTACACTTTTGGTGTGATAATGCCGCAGCCGTCCACGTGATAAACACCCTTACATCTAGATCCACGAGAGTTATGCATCTGGTCCAGGCCTTTACCTTACACTGCCTTCGGCATAACATCTTATTTGTCGCACGAAATGTGGCGGGTGTGAACAATGAGATTGCTGACGCTCTTTACCGCATGCAGATGGAGCGCTTCAGACAGTTGGCTCCAGACGTGCAGCAAGAGGGCAACAGGATGCCAGAGGTCCTGTGGAAGCTTGGGAGCCCGATTTTTGGAGGGCCGTAGGTATGTCTGTTGCGGATAGTACTAGAAAGGGATATGCAAGGGCTGTCAAGGAATTTTTCCAGTTTAGAGAACAAGAGGGGCTGCCACATGGGGTCCACGTCCCAGTGATGCAGCTTATGAATTTTTGTGTTTTTCTGCACAGGAAAGGCTTGGCACCGCAGTCTGTTAGGAGTTGACTTGCGGCCATATCATTTTGGCTCAGGGCACAGGGTGCCCAGGATAATACGAGTGATTTTTGTATTTAAAAAAGCTATGGAAGGATGGGCTAGAGAGAGTGGTAGGAAGATGGATGTTCGAGCCCCCTTGTCACCTGACATACTGAAGGGCTTACGCCGGATTTGGGTGGAGATTTGTACATCCCCGTTTGAGGGGTTACTCTTCCATGCAGCAACCTTGATGGCTTTTTTTTGGGCACTGCATATAAGTGAATTGGTCCTGGCATCTAAATGTGATAATTCCGGCAGGGCTTTACAGCTTAGAGACATACGAATGTTGAATCATCAGGTAGAATTTACGTTGCGTTTTTCCAAGACGGACCAGCGAGGAAAAGGTAAAGTGTCCTCCTTAACCCGCTGCAGCGACCCAGAAATTTGTCCAGTTTCTTCCTTGCAGGAATACCTGGGGCACCGGGGAAGTCTCCCAGGCCCTTTGTTTGTCCATGCGGATGGAACGCCACTCACTAAATACCAGTTTTGAAAGGTAACGGACAGGGCTGTGGGAAAGCTTGGCCTGACAGGTAGGCGGTTTGGAACCCATTCTTTTCGGATAGGGGCAGCATCTACAGCTGTGGCGATCGGCATGCCATCGACGGTGATACAACGGATTGGGCGTTGGAAATCCTCCGCGTATCAGAGGTACATCCGGCCTTTATCCCACTAACTCATCTCTCTTCCCCTTTTGTCTTCCAGGTTTTAGACCCATGATGGTGAGATGCTGGGTGCTGATTTGTGGCCACAGTATGGTCTACTGGGCGGCCCGACAGGCCCGTTTAAGTCATTTTGGGCCTCACCTCAGCCTGGGAGATGGGGCTACAATTGAGTGGTTGGGGAAGAGGGGTCTCAGGTGGTATGGCCTGTTGCCAAGCTTGTTTGGGGAATTTAGGGGGCCTCCCCCAGACATTTTGGTTCATCACCTGGGGGGAATGACTTGGGCTTGCTAAAGGGCAAGGCCCTAGTGATACAAGCATCTCATGATATGGGTGCCATTAAAGCCAGATGGCCCTCCACCATACTGGTATGGTCTGCCATTCTTCCTTGTCAAGTGTGGCGTGGAGAAGAGGACCCCCGCCTGATTGACAGAGCTAGGAGAAAAGTCAACAGGCAAATTAGCAAGTTTTTTGGAAAAAGGGGGGACATTATCTCTTACATCCACGAATAGTGTTCGAGAGGCCCGAGCTCTAGCGAGCGGACGGGATACATCTCTCGGACACCGGGAATTTAAGGATCTTCAGCGGGAGTTGAGTGACTTATTAGTCAAGCTAGTGGGGGATTAAGGGACAAAGCGGACACTTGCCCCTTATCTGTGGTGGGAAAGAGGGAGGCGTAGATGATGTTGTACACCTTTGGCACTGATCTCAGTGAAGGGATGGTCTCTGAAAGGGTCTCCTTAGATTGCACGATCTGGGAGAACAGAAGGAGACCTACCTTGGGGTTGGCCTGAAGGATAATTCCCCCACCTTAATCTGTAGGGATTGGGTGAGGGTCTTTCAGGTTGACCTTCCAGACACGGGCCGGCTGGAGGACAACCCCATGTTTTGGGGTTACTCTTCAGGGCTCAGATGTTCGCCCGGGGAAGCTGGGTGGCATAAGTCCAGGAGGGACGATCCACCTCAGCTGCTCCCACACTAGGTTGCCTCCCCCCGCTGAAGATTCTAAGGGAAATAAAAAGGTAGGGTTATAAATAAAGCCCATTTTATTTTCAACCCATATTATGTGTGTGGTCTCTTCATTCTCCGTGTCTGACTGCAATTGTTGTTGCTTTTTTATTTACTTTTAATCCTGAGAATTCCCCAAATCACATAATCATTTCTATGATTTCTTCTATTTGTTCTTTTTCTGTTTCCTTCTTCCCTTTCTTTTTGATCAAATAGTTCAGTGTAGAACTCTTTAAATTCTTGTTTTATTTCTTCTTGACTTGTTAGTAATTTATCTTTATTCCTTATTTCAGTAATCAGTTCTTTTCCCTTTCCTTTCTCAATTTATATGCCAGCCATTTGCCCAATTTATTCACATACTCGAAATTTATCTGCCGTGTTCTCTCCAATGTTCTTTCTATTGTTGTCAGTGTTTCCCAGTTTAATTGTTTTTGAATTAGTTTTATTTGTCTAACTATATTTTCATTAGTTGGATTTACTCTTAATTCTTCTTCTCTCTTCCTTAATTCTTTTGTTAAGAAATTGAATCTGAGTTGTGTTTTTTTCATTTCTGCTCCTCTTTTTATTAGCAGTCCTCTAAATACCATCTTCCCAATGTCCCAGATCATCTTCATTTGACAATCTGTCGTGTCATTTTCCAAAACGTATTGTTTTACCTCTTTTTAAAGAATTTTTTTTCATCTTTTAATAGATTTTCATTTAGTCTCCAACTGTAAAGCTTTTTCCTTGTCTTCAATGAGATCTTAATTGGAAAATGATCAGATGTTATTTGACCGAGAATTTCCATATCTTGAATTTGTGTTATCAAAATTTTAGAAGTTAAGCATATATCTATTATTGACATGGTTTTATAGCACTCAGAGTAAAATGTGTAGCCCTTTTCCTTTCAGTGTTTTGATGTCCAGACATCTTCTAAAGAGAATTCTTCCATCTACATCGCCCTTTTATCTTCTTCACGTGATTTCCCTGTATTTCTTATACTCCAGAATCAACTTTTATCTTTAATCTCCTGATTATTTTCCCTAATTATTTAATCTTCTGCTATCCAAGTACCTCAAGTATCTCAAATAAGCCTCAGAAAAATGTCTGGGATAGTAACTAAAATTTGACACACACACACTATGAAATGTCCTTAGAGAAACAAAAAAGCAGTTCAGAAGCAAATATTTGACAATTCACCCAAACAATACCTTTAACTGTTCCAATTACAGATCTCCAGTAGCTTCCCTGTCTCCTCTTCTTGTACTTCTTTGTACTCTTCTTATGTTTTCCTTTATCCTTCCTTAATTCTTTATACTTCCTTGATCTCTTTATCATTCTCAAAATTCTTTTTCCTTTTTCCTTTCCTCTTTCCCACTTTTCTTACTTCCCAAGTACTCGAATTTCTATTTCAACCATACCACATTCCTTCCTGTATTAGTTCCTTTACATTAATTATTCACAATATAATATATCTATAATAATGTTCATATATATAAATAAACACATATATACTGTGTGTGTGTGTGTGTGTGTGTATATATAGTGTGTGTGTGTGTGTATATAGTGTGTGTGTGTGTGTGTATACCTCTATTTATGTATTTATATGTATATTTGTATATATTGGGATTTGTATGTCTTTAAAGTATTATACAGAAAATATGCTAAAATAAGTATATTATGTAATTGTAATAAATCAATTACCACTTGCACAAGGAGTGTTAACCTGTAGCCTAGTATGTTACTATATCCAAACAAATATATCCAGTAAAATATATTTCATCAAAAATATCATATATGTCTTGCAATAGCTCCCAATTGTAAAATATTAATCGTAGCATATTATAATATTATATATTGTATAGTTTCCTCTATAAACAGCTTCCAATCCCTTTGTCTTGTCCATTTTAAACTTTGACCAGTTACTTCTTTAAACTTAAATCCTCCCACTGATAATCAGTTATAATAATCAATTGTTTATATTAGTAGCATTCTATATATCCCCTAGGTCCAAGCTGCAATGCTTTTTAATCTCCTGCTCCTCTTGCTTCTTTCTTTGGTCCCTTACCCCTTCCATTTGTTTTCCACTTATTTCTTCCCAAATAGATTTTCCTGTAGACTGTAAACTGAGTAATGAACCTTCCACTTTCCGCTGCCTTCCACAGTTTAAATTTATTAGTTGTTATTTAATAGTGGGTCCATATAATTACTTCCCGCCACTCTTTATTTCCCAGTGTTTGTCTTCTCCTTCCACAGCTGATCGTGTTCGTCTTTCCCCAGCTAACCCCACTTATGCTTGTATTAGCACTTTGTTTTTGCACTTAGCACTTAGCACTTTGTCACTTTCTTTAGTTATATAAAATAATATAATACTTCAGAGTTCAAGTGTTGTAAAAAAGAGAAAAAGAAAAAGAAAAAGCGCTGTCAGCTGTTTAATAGCTCTAAAGTCCATTCAAACTTTAATGTCAAATCTAAGCAAAAGGCAATTCTAAAGGAAGGAGAGTTCAATTCCTTTTGCTTTTAACATTTGAAACTGCTTTCCCTTTTTTAAAATGTCTTCCTTCCAGTCCTCAAAAAATTCTTGGAGTTCTACTACTAACGAAGAAAAAAAAGATAAAGTAAACTTAGCCTTGTAGGTCTTCCTTTATGCCTTGTACACTTCCACCAGACTCAGTCTGTTTTCCTCCATTTTCCTTCCTCTTTCTCCCTCCTTCGTGAAGTTTGCCATCTGGTTGAGAGTGCAGCTTTCGGTCCATTATACAGTTTCTCCTCCCCCTTCTTTTAAGTTGGGTGGTTTGGCTTGCATCTGAAGACTGCTCCTGCGGTGATGGGATGCAATTCGTTGTCTTCCTGCTCTGAGCCAATGTTGAACCTCTGTTCTCTGCCTGCTCCAAGCCTGGCTTCAAACTTCTCTGGGCTGCCTTTACTCTTACCCTTCCCAGGGTCTGAGCTCTCCTGTTCTACAAAGGAGACTCCCACCGTGATCAAACATGGTGGGAGCTGGCATGGAGCTAAGGTAGAGCTCCTACACTATGCATCCACTGCCTCCCCACTCTCAAGTCTGAGGCTGAAGTACTTTGGACATACAGACATGTGAAAAAGAAATTACAGTTGGTTTGAATTACAGGATTGGTTCAATAAAGGAAGCCATGTCCCTGACTTCACAAGATCTTAGCAGGTCTTTACAGGGTATCTTGAAGAGCTCTCATTCATACTGTCACCATATGAATAAGCCAACTTGATAGCAATTAACAACCACAACAAATCAAACCTACACCTCTTGAAAAAGAGAGGAGTCTTTTTTTTTAAGGAATTGATCAAGGAATTCTATCATTAATTCTAACCTTGATGACTTTTGTGAATTCTTACTTTCTCAAAACAAGATGCAACAAATTCTTTGGCAATGAAGTTTTCCTGTTGCTGGCTTGTGTAATGGATGGTCTTGGTCCCTTTTAACATCCAGCACTTTGTTATTAGGCTTCATTATGAATGACAGTTCTACCATTTTTCAGGCTTTCTTAGGAAAGAGTCATGTCATATTTTAAAGTTTTCTTTAGCTTTTCAAGATTATTCATGAACAAGACTAGGATCTTCTGTTGAATATCTTAAAGATCGTAGATGGGTTGTGGCGTAGCACAGACCCTTTCTTTTGCACAATTTTCAGGCAGGAATAAAAGGAGTTTTCTGTCTTTGAAGTTGCCTTAAAAATTCTTGAAAAAAAATATTTCCCCCTTTATAGTGTAAATAAGGCTCATCATTAAGGTGACATATTTGTCATGGCCATTTTCCCTGTGACACAAATTATGGCTTTTTCTTTAAATCTATACAAAGCTGAGCAAAACCTGCACAATCCCTTTAAGTTCTGCTGGATGTAGGCTTTTTGTCTTCTCCTGTTTCAAAGGTTCCAGACTGGATCAAACTTGAGGTAATCACTGAGGGTAAGACGTATAGAACTGGTGAAATGAAATGAGAGAGGGGATGTATGAAGATGTGGGGTTAGGTGGCTCAATGAACTCCACCACTCCTTGGATACATACAGACCCCTGGACATGATGTAGTGCTAGACTGATGATGAGGCAGAGTGAAGCAATTGCCTCAGTCTCAGATGCTATAGAGAAGAAATGGCAGCCATCTCCAGCTTCCCTTCCCCCCCCCATAACCTGACTTTCCCCCTCTCTGAAAGAATAGACCATGTGGACCACACCATATGCCCTGTATTTGCTACATTGGCCTGCTGTCCTCAGGTGTGGTGGTGGAGAACTTCATTCCATTCCCAGTGCTGAAGGAAGGTTCAGATAAACTTGAATCAGTTTCTATATATTGATGGGGGGTATGGGAAATAATGCCACCTTGCTCTTTTCTTCAAGCTGCAAAATGTGTTGTAAAATGCCTTATAGGCTAGGTGCCATGTGTCTGACAGTTCACTCAATGTATATCTACTCTCAGAGGTAAATCTTATCGTGTCTACAATCCTGTACTCACTTTCTTTGGAATAAGACCATTGAACTAATAAGAATTTGCTTTAGAATAGCAATGTATAGGTTTAAACTCTAGGTTCTCTCTTGGCATCTGATAATAAACTGAAGTATTCATAGAATGGGGAAACTGCTGAATGAAGGCTTCAAAAAAAGTTGAGGATAACATGTAAGATATGGAAACAGACTAGAGTCCCCAGATGTTCTGTTTTGTATCAAATGCCCCATATTTGGGGTCTTGAAGTCCAGTCCCATATAGGGGCCATATGGGAACCAACTGCAATCCCAAAAGACCAGCCCCCAAGCAGTTGGTACACTGCAAAATGGCCTTACATACAAAAAGCTTGGAATCCATCTGCTAGGTCTGCTCCTCTTCTGCTTCCCTGGCCAGAGAGACAGAACAGCCCCAAATCATGCCTCACATGCCACTCTCTCTGTTGCCTGTAGAAGCGAGAGGAGGCGGCATGGGCACAAGCCACCTGGACCCATTTCTGAAATCATTTGGCTGCATGCCAAGAACTCTAGGGATGGTATGTTGTGATCACAACTGGTATCTTCTCTTCCTAAAAGCAGCCTTCAGTCTCATGAGAGGAGGGTCTCTTGTAAGAGTTTTAAGTCCCCCCTCCCTGAGCTCTCCATTCTTGTGAGAGCCTGGGCACCTTGTGAGAGTTCCTTTTTTCATGAAACTTGAGGAAGACTTTATACTGGGAAGTCTTGAGCTGACATGTATACTGGGAAGTCTTGAGCTGACCACACAACAGAGAGGATTGTATCATATTGGTGTCATAAAAACCTGGCAATGCTACAACAAATACTGAATGTGCACTGACTGGGCCACAGAAATATGCAAACCATTCTGTTAGAAGCAGTCACAGACATAGCTTGATTCTTGATTGAACCCATAAATCCTGACCTAGAGTTAGCCAGCTCTGAAGATTTATTACCACCCATGAAATAGCAAGCAAAGATTAAATTTGTTATTCACTAAAATCTCTACCAAACCCCTTTCAAGCAGCAGAGCCCCAACAGAGCCATTCCCATGTAATTGGAGGGCGGGACAGGGGGGAGTGACAGTATAGATGCATCGAGCTATTTTCTTGTAGCTGGATGTATTGCAATGACATCATCTGCAAGGACCTCCTCAGGACCCCTAGAGGCCCCTTCAGATGCCTGTCACAGTGTGTCCAGCTACATGAACATAGCAGGATGCATCTCCACTTATCCCCATTTCCAAAAACATGGCTGTGTTGTGTGTGTGTGTGGGGGGGTGCATTTGCTTAAAAGGTGGGTTCAATGGGGAGAGACTTAGCTATAGTACTGTAGCTACATGCCATATACACATGTATTGAGGCAGGAGTCCAGTCAAAATATTTACTTTCCATGATGATTTGTGAATTTCTCATGAGTGTAAATTTCTCCTGTGTGCTCACCTACCGTATATTCCGGCGTATAAGACGACCCGGCGTATAAGACGACCCCCCCAATTTTTAAGGGGAAATGCAGAGTTTGCGATATATTCGCCCTATAAGACGACCCCCTCTTCCAACGCATAGCCCCCCGCATGCCCCTCCTGCGCTCTCTTCCAGGAGGGAGTGCAGGAGGAGGATGCGGAGGCTGTGCGCCCAAAAGGGGCACGTTCGCCCCTTCTCCCCACCTTCCAGGAAGGTGGGGAGAAGGGGCGAATCGCGGTTTGGCCGCGCAGCCTCTCCATGCCCCTCCTGTGCTCCCTCCTGGAAGGGAGCACAGGAGGGGGATCGGGAGGCTGCCCGGCCAAACCGGGCACGTTCGCCCCTTCTCCCCACCTTCCAGGAAGGTGGGGAGAAGGGACGAATCGCAGTTTGGCCGCGCAGCCTCTCCATGCCCCTCCTGCGCTCCCTTCCAGGAGCGAGCGCAGGAGGGGGATCCGGAGGCTGCCCGGCCAAACCGGGCACGTTCGCCCCTTCTCCCCACCTTCCAGGAAGGTGGGGAGAAGGGGCGAATCGCGGTTTGGCCGCGCAGCCTCTCCATGCCCCTCCTGCGCTCCCTCCTGGAAGGGAGCGCAGGAGGGGGATCGGGAGGCTGCCCGGCCAAACCGGGCACGTTCGCCCCTTCTCCCCACCTTCCAGGAAGGTGGGGAGAAGGGGCGAATCGCGGTTTGGCCGCACAGCCTCTCCATGCCCCTCCTGCGCTCCCTTCCAGGAGCGAGCGCAGGAGGGGGATCGGGAGGCTGCCCGGCCAAACCGGGCACGTTCGCCCCTTCTCCCCACCTTCCAGGAAGGTGGGGAGAAGGGGCGAATCGCGGTTTGGCCGCGCAGCCTCTCCATGCCCCTCCTGCGCTCCCTTCAAGGAGGGAGCGCAGGAGGGGGATCGGGAGGCTGCCCGGCCAAACCGGGCACATTCGCCCCTTCTCCCCACCTTCCAGGAAGGTGGGGAGAAGGGGCGAATCGCGGTTTGGCCGCGCAGCCTCTCCATGCCCCTCCTGCGCTCCCTTCCAGGAGCGAGCGCAGGAGGGGGATCGGGAGGCTGCCCGGCCAAACCGGGCACGTTCGCCCCTTCTCCCCACCTTCCAGGAAGGTGGGGAGAAGGGGCGAATCGCGGTTTGGCCGCGCAGCCTCTCCATGCCCCTCCTGCGCTCCCTTCCAGGAGCGAGCGCAGGAGGGGGATCGGGAGGCTGCCCGGCCAAACCGGGCACGTTCGCCCCTTCTCCCCACCTTCCAGGAAGGTGGGGAGAAGGGGCGAATCGCGGTTTGGCCGCGCAGCCTCTCCATGCCCCTCCTGCGCTCCCTTCCAGGAGCGAGCGCAGGAGGGGGATCCGGAGGCTGCCCGGCCAAACCGGGCACGTTCGCCCCTTCTCCCCACCTTCCAGGAAGGTGGGGAGAAGGGGCGAATCGCGGTTTGGCCGCGCAGCCTCTCCATGCCCCTCCTGCGCTCCCTTCAAGGAGGGAGCGCAGGAGGGGGATCGGGAGGCTGCCCGGCCAAACCGGGCACGTTCGCCCCTTCTCCCCACCTTCCAGGAAGGTGGGGAGAAGGGGCGAATCGCGGTTTGGCCGCGCAGCCTCTCCATGCCCCTCCTGCGCTCCCTCCTGGAAGGGAGCGCAGGAGGGGGATCGGGAGGCTGCCCGGCCAAACCGGGCACGTTCGCCCCTTCTCCCCACCTTCCAGGAAGGTGGGGAGAAGGGGCGAATCGCGGTTTGGCCGCACAGCCTCTCCATGCCCCTCCTGCGCTCCCTTCCAGGAGCGAGCGCAGGAGGGGGATCGGGAGGCTGCCCGGCCAAACCGGGCACGTTCGCCCCTTCTCCCCACCTTCCAGGAAGGTGGGGAGAAGGGGCGAATCGCGGTTTGGCCGCGCAGCCTCTCCATGCCCCTCCTGCGCTCCCTTCAAGGAGGGAGCGCAGGAGGGGGATCGGGAGGCTGCCCGGCCAAACCGGGCACATTCGCCCCTTCTCCCCACCTTCCAGGAAGGTGGGGAGAAGGGGCGAATCGCGGTTTGGCCGCGCAGCCTCTCCATGCCCCTCCTGCGCTCCCTTCCAGGAGCGAGCGCAGGAGGGGGATCGGGAGGCTGCCCGGCCAAACCGGGCACGTTCGCCCCTTCTCCCCACCTTCCAGGAAGGTGGGGAGAAGGGGCGAATCGCGGTTTGGCCGCGCAGCCTCTCCATGCCCCTCCTGCGCTCCCTTCCAGGAGCGAGCGCAGGAGGGGGATCCGGAGGCTGCCCGGCCAAACCGGGCAAGTTCGCCCCTTCTCCCCACCTTCCAGGAAGGTGGGGAGAAGGGGCGAATCGCGGTTTGGCCGCGCAGCCTCTCCATGCCCCTGAGGGAGATCGGGAGGCTGCCCGGCCAAACCGGGCACATTCGCCCCTTCTCCCCACCTTCCAGGAAGGTGGGGAGAAGGGGCGAATCGCGGTTTGGCCGCGCAGCCTCTCCATGCCCCTCCTGCGCTCCCTTCCAGGAGGGAGCGCAGGAGGGGGATCCGCAAACTGTGCGGCCAAACGGGGCACATTCGCCCCTTCTCCCCACCTTCCTGGAAGGTGGGGAGAGGGGGCGAATCGCGGGTTTGCCTCCGCCGCTGCAGAAGCGCTCGAGCAGCGGCTGCGGCAAACCGCAATGTTCGCCCCCCTCCTCTTTCTTCCGTTGCTCCCCAAAGGGGGAGAAGGCAGAGGAGGGGGGCGAATGATCTTCAAAACACTTTGCTTCACCCCCCCTGCCCCATCTCCTGCCTCTTCGCTCCGTTTGCGAAGAGGCAGGAGATAGGCAGGTGGGTGAAGCAAAGTGTATCCGGCGTATAGGACGACTGTCAATTTTAGAGGGCACTTTTGAGTGCTCAAAAGTCGTCTTATACGCCGGAATATACGGTATTTATAGTTTCTGTCAACTACCTATACAACCACCAGCGTATCTATTTAATATTTCATTTTTTTCATTTTAAAAGACATTCATGATATACATTTGGAGTATTCATATTTTTAGATGAAGATAAGCAGAGGAAGGAGAGAGACCAGATTTCTCATGTCACCTCTGCTATGGATTTATGATTGGATTTTGAGTGATTTCTCGTTACTCCCTATGACAGTGAACTCAGGGCTAGAAGTGTGTGAGAAATTTATTCCATCAAGTGTTCCACCTCCTACCTCTCCCAGATTCACCTGATCTACACCTCCTGTATAGACACAGATATAGATACTATTTGCATTTCGAAAGCCATCCCTTTCTGGACTTGGAATGTGTTCTGCAAAAGAAAGAAAAACGTGTTTGATAACATGGACACATTAGCAAAATGCAAGGGGAAACCCACCATTGCATAAATTTCAAAAATGCAGACAAACATACTTTAGTCACGATGGCTCTCTTCAATTAATGTATCCAACAGAATATGGTTCATAAAAATATGTAAATTTTGTTCCATTAAAAAACACATGAAGAGATCCAGCACATAAAGATGGAAGTAGAATGAAGTCTGAAGAAATAGGTTCAATAGCTTTGCCCACTCCGATCAGAGCAGGAATTAAAGTGAAGGCAGATAGAACTATATGAAGGCATAACAGCCTGCTCTATGGAATCCCAAAGTTTGCATAAACAGAATAAACTTAAAAGGATTGTGGTAAACACACATTTATTTAAAAAGGCCCAGAAAGTGTCTGTTTCTACTGTCCCAAAAATAGTCAGACTGTAAAGAACAATCAGAAACAAGGTGCCATCCATCCAGGATATACAGTCAAAACCTGGAAAGGTTACTTTTGGACTACAGTTCCCAGAATCCTCCAGTCATCTTGGCCAATGGAAGATGTAACCCAGTTCCACATTAGGCTGGAGACTATATAAATGCTGCAAGCTACAACTATAGTATCACAGAGGTGGGCATGGCTGGCTGGCTAGAGTACTGAACTGGAACAGTCCTCTCATAGTAAATTCAGGTGGCTGGATCTTGACAGGACAGGAGTTAAAAATGGAGCTACTGAGAAAGGAGGGGGGGGTCAGCATGCTTGGGAGAACTTCAAGCTACATCTGAAATACACCCGGTACATCCTGAGGTGTGGGAAAAGAGAAATGCCTTGCTTGAGTCTCTCTGCCTTAGAGTATTATATAAGCTAGCTGTAGCCCCAAACAGTTGTATTGAGGTGGGTACACGACACTGAGGATCTCTCCAGATTGCCCAGTAGTTTTGGTAAGTGTTGGGACCTTCTGCTTCAGGATTTCACATCGTGTAATGGTTGTTTCCACTCCCCTTCCAGTTATGTCTTAAATTTACAAGCTTCGGTCCTGATTTGTTGCTGGTTATAGCAGAGATCTGCATGTTTCTTTTCAACTGCTCTTTTCTCCCACTTGAAATACACTAAAGATGTGGTGTTGATATTGTTTCCATCCATTCCTCTGCCATCCCCTCCATGAACTCAACACCCATCCTCCATGATATTCCCTCAATATCCATATTGCCTGGATCATACATTTTTTAAATATTTTCCCTCCATCCTAGCCATCCCTCAGATGAATTTCTTAAATTCCAGTTTTTGAGATAAGACAAGGTATACATGAAGTCATTGATTGACCGTTCTACCCAGAGAGGTTTGTAATCCTGGATATCACAAGGGATTATGAGGTTGGGGTAGGAAGCTGAAGGACCTTGATGCACAGGTTGTCATTTTGTCTCTCCTCCCAGTTGAAGGAGGCAACCCAGGAAGGAAGCGAAGAATAGTGGAAGTGAACAATTCATTTTGCAGATGATGCTGCTAGGAACAATTTGGCTTCTTGGACCATGGTCTGTGGTTTCATGAAGATGGACTTCTGGCATGTGATGGATTGCACTTCACAGCAGTTGTTAGGAATGTTTTTGCTAAGAGTCTCCCAGACCTGGTCAGGAGGGCTTTAAACTGACCAGGTCTGGGAGGGAGGGAAACAGTATTCTTTAGTTTATCAAATGCTGGAGATAATAGTCTGAATGTTATAGAGACAGCTGGGTGAACAGTACAAGAATCCAACAGTGGGAGTGGGGAAACCCTTAAATAAACAGCTAGGAGGAATGACCCATGGTCTTAGATGTCGCCACACTAATGCAAAGAGCATGGGGAATAAACAAGATGAGCTTGTACTCTTAACACAGTAAAGCAAATATGTTTTAATAGACATCACTGAAACCTGGTGGGATGAGTCTCATGATTGGAATGTAGTAACAGAGGGGTGTACAATAACTTATATCAGAGAAATAGACCAAAGAGAAAAGGAGGAGGAGGTGTATGAATATCAGGAGGGGGAAACACCCTATTAATGACAGCAGCACTTGCCAGATCCTGATGTTTTCAACCAGTATGGAGGAGCCCTGAGACATATTATTCCAGAGTTTGCTAGTTATTTATTTCCCCATTTTGGAATAATTGAGTTCTATCCAAAATGATGCCACAGTGACTTAACTCACACATTCAATATAGGAGGACCACCATAATAAAAATGTGAAGCACTACACAAATTAGATGTCCTATTAAAGTAAGGGACTGAGAGTGATACTGAGGATAAATTCATGTTTTCATTGTTGGGGGTGGGGTTTGCATCCAGAACATGTAAATTGGGACTGAAGTATTACAGCATATATCATAAAACATCTAGTTTTACATATAGATGCAGCAATGCAAACTTGCTGTGTGTGCATTTTAAAACTGATGAAATGCCAAACAACCACTGCTCAGGATGCATGCAGTGAAGACTCTGAGTAAGCAACATCCATCCCATAATTGATCTGCAGTTGTGCACAAGTTTAGATGGCTTGACTACTCCTTTGTGGGGAGGGAGGAAAGGAGCACAGCTCCCTGCACATGGAAAAATAGCATGCCAGGGGAGAGAATGCAAAATCCTCCTCTCTGAAATTCTAGTTTTCTACCACTCCCTACCCTTCCTTCCATCTTTTGAATACACACATACTATAATCTGAAGTGACCACCTAGGAAAAACTTTTAACACCAGCTGATTTGCATAAATTGGCTCTCCATTTCTGACATTTTACCATACCATTTTCCATCTTCTCTGCATGGAGATAATCACTGCAGAGACCTTGTCAGTGTGCATCCCACTGTGAATATGAGTGCGCCGGGTTATCCCAGGAGAAATGGCAGCTGGCTGCCTCTTATATAGACATCTCCCTTGCTTTCAGCTGTGTGCTAATTGGGAGCACCAGAATATGACATGCCGTTTTGCCTTCAGTAAAAGTGTCTCTTTCTCAATTAATTTTCTTCATACTTTCTGACACAGTCAGTATTATAGCTGTAGCTGCAAAGGTGACAGTGACAATGGCAGGTTACAAGTTCCTCACTGCAAGCAACATCCCCCCTCCCCAAAGTGAAGACATAGCCAGTGAGCAGATTGCTGTCTCCTCTACTGCTAGAAAATGGCTCTCTGTGTAAATGCCACAATTTCTGGCAAGGGTTTTGAGGGATGCAATATTACCATCACATCTGGTGCATCCCACAGCCTCACATTTTGAGAAGAATACGGAATATTGAAGACAGCTGTTTTCATTCTCAGCTGCTGGAGAGAAATCCACCCTGGTCTCTAGCTGATTTTCACTTTTTTTCCCCCAGCCATATGTCTGAAAACCTGAATGCTAGAACTAATTTATTCCAGTAACAATAGAGTATAGAAGTGGTCTGAAGTTAGTTCATAATGGAGAAAATCTTACCTTGAAAGGCCACAGAGCAGCATAATTTTTTAATACGCCCTTCAACATAATACTGAGTTTACTCATGTAAAAACTAATTAGAAATGTTGGCAAGAGCTCCTGTGGATGCCCACCCTGGCCCCATGTGGCACTTAAAATTCCGTTGTATTTTAATGATGTATAAAGGCACAACAAAATGAAACCGATAAAACAAGTTTACAAGGACAATGGCAAAATAAGTATTTAAAGGGCTTAAGTGGTTTTCGGTTCTTCAATAATTAACCCATAGATGTTTTGATTTGCTTTTTTCCCCACTCAAAAAGATCACTTTCTTTCTCCATGTCTATGTGTGTCAGAATGGTGCATTTTTAAAAAAAGAAAAGCTGGTGTTATTTTTACAGGAAGGATGGGTTCAGCAAGAATGGGCAAATCTGTCACTGTGCTGTTTCAAAGGTGCTCTTAAAGGTATCCCCCTTCCACTTCTCAGGCTGTTCTGTGCCAGCTCCAGGTGGAATTGTTTTTAAATAAAAGAAATTCTGTATATACATATCTCTGTCTGCATTTTTCAAATGGTCGCATTACTGGATTTGTTAATGGATGTGTGCTTTTACTCACTGAAGCACACTTGTACTCGTTTTAAAAATGTATGCAGTGATTTTGTGCAGCTTTCAAATAGGTGGCTGTAGCTGTATGCTTTTTTCCCCCAGTAACAGAATGAATCCTAAGACCAGAAATATACAGATTTCTGACTGTAAATTGCAGCCCATTCTGTGTTCAATTGAGGGAGTGTGTCAATCAGTTTGCTATTAAAAAAAAAAAGTAAGAGAAAAATTCTCACACATCCTTAGCTTTCGCACTGAATGCTGTTGGCTTCAGATTAGAGCAGAAAACACACTCATCCAACCTAGCCTCCTGTTTCCCTTTGTTCAAGGTAGGCAACTGCATGGAGGCCAGGGACCAATTTCCCCCTAACTACATATGGGTCTCACTTCCACACAGTAAGTCCAAATACCTGTTTTCCTCTGCATAGTCTCTCAAAATAGTGACAGAAAATGACATCACATTACCATTTTGAGAGAGAGTGCAGAGGAAAATAGTGCAATATTTTTTGAAAGGGGATTGGGGACTTTGGGGTCTGGTGAGGGTCATCAAGGGCGCATAAGATTGGACTTCAAGTGGCCCATGGACCACACGATGCCCACCCCCTGCCACTGTGTTGTGGAGAGTCCATAGGCAGGATGTGAGGGCAACTTCCATCCCTCACTGTTTGCTTCCTAGCAACTGGCATTACACTTTACTCCAAAAAACACATGAGCATGAGCCACCTCATTTATATTTGCATTGCCTAAACATGTGCAACTACATTATCATGAAAATGATAGACACTCAAGCTCTTCATTCCTGCATGTTTATTTATCTTTTCTGGATTAACAAATGAGAAAAATATCATTTCCAAATGAATGTAAATCACTAATCTACCTAACTGGCATAAGGTTTTAGTTTTACATGTAGCCTTCTAAAGCCTTTCGTTGCTTTACATATTTCCCTGCTTAAACAATGCATGTTAAATTGCTGCAGATTATTTCATAGATAATCTCTGCAGGGCTAGAGTATTCGTTGTTTTCCTCTTAATTATATCTCAAGTGTTTCAGATATTATTAATTAACATCTAAGAAAATGCTAGTGGGTTCTAAATGAGTTTTTTTCCACCCGACCCCATACTCTCCTGTGTTAATTTATGTGTCTATCCTCACTGGTGACATTCAACAAGAGGCTTTGAAGTTCAATGCTACTGCTTCTGCTTTGAAACAGTCTGTGTGCAAATCATTTCAGAAGAGTGCCATGGTGGGTTGGGGGGGATTGAATCATGAAACACCTCTCCTCTTCAGAGTTGCTCATATATGAAGACTCAAGTCTTAAGAGCAAAGAGTCTTCATCATCAGGCCAAAATCCAAAATTCCTCATTCTGATATGCTGCTCCAATTTGTTTACACATTTTAAGAACTGCTCACAATAATGCAAGACAAATGATTCATGTCACATAGTAGTAATCCTCATACACATTTCCTTTCTGAGCCAGTGCAGTCAACAGGAAGCTAAAATTCAATCTAGGTAGACTGCCACTTTTTATGATACATTTCATGTGAAGTGGAGCCAATACAAGAAAAGGGGGAAAGCCACTGCAGTGCATGAGTAACATGTTACGTTCTTGACACTCCCATCATTTTTACCAGACCCGGTTATTAATGGATTCATTCCTTTGTGATCTTTCCCAATATGCTGATTTGTGTTAGATACAATGCAGACTACCAGCTGGCATTCAGGTAACATTTTTCTGGGCCTCTCTCAGGTAAATGATCTCAAATCCCTTCTTGAAGGAATTGGCAAAGCACAAAACACGAAATTGCTAGCTTAAATGATAGCAGAATTTGTCAGGAAATGACATGGATGTGACCACAAGATGGAGCTGTAAGCTTAGAAATGAAAGTAGTTAAGCTCCAGTGGCAGGTGTGTGTGTGTATGTTAGCATTTGAGAGTAAGCACACCTGAGATGCCCAATGTAACAGGCATTGTTTAACTGCCTATAAAAAGGAGATGGGAATTATCTCCAGTGTGGGTTTGTTGTGGATGGTGGTTGGCGAAGCAGTTTGTTGGTTTAAGAGAGATTGTCCTATACTCTGTATATTTATTGTAAATATACTGCAAACAAAGATTAAAGCCCTCAAGTTGAGTGAAGGCTGGCCTTGTTGCTGTCTTTATTTGGCAAGCCAGAGCTCAAGGCAGTGTGCTGGGGTGAAGGAATTTTTCCTTCTCAGCCTGGAGTCTTTTACAGAAGTCTCTCCAGAAACCTTCTCCTTGGTGTCCTGTCGACGTGGAACAACTCTGCAGGTGGTCGTGGTGGACACAGCACATCTTTCTATGCCCCAACAAAATTGTGTTTAACACAGCAGGATTTTTATTTTTATTTTATTTTTTTTAAAAAACCCACCACAACACTGCTTCCAAGACTGAGAATGGATTTTGGCATAAAATGGCAAATTCTTTTTTTTTTTTAATTATTATTTTTATTGTAAAAAAGGATTACATAAAATTAAAAACAAAAAGTCCATCGCATCGTATAGTTTCTTACATTTTTCTTCAACATCAGTTCTCTACAGATCAAACACAAAAATTAATAGACAGTCAACATTACACAAATACTATCTTTAAATTATCTGTCTGCCTTTGTTTTATATCTGACTCCCTTTCTGGTGTCTTCTAATATTTCCTTTCTCATCTAGTACATCGATTTCATACATTTAATCCTGGTTTCTATATTTCCTTCTCTATTTCCCTTATATATCTTATTCTTTTTATGTATTGGCTGTATATATTCCCATAATCTATGTAAAGAGTTGTAAATAATGTTAAAATTGAGTAATGAATATTAGATAATGGATATTGTATCAATAACACATTCCTTTTTATTACTCATTATGTTCTTATTCATTTTTGTTTTACTCATTTGGTATTTTATTCAAATATAGGAGTATGTTGCTACTTTACCCCATCTATTCATTAGGAATGTAACAAGGGTTGTCCAGTCTTTATCATAATGCTCCATTTTTTCTCCCTTTAATAGCATTGTTAATCTATCCAAGTTTAAGGACTCATACAACTTTTCAAGCCACTGATCCATTGTGGGGCATTCTTTGTTTTTCCACAGTCTTGCAAACGTAATTCTAGCAGTTGTAAGCATATAGAAGATAATTTTACCATGTTCTCTCTCCAAATTCTTTTCTATCATTCCTAAAAGGAATACTTCTGGTTTCCATTGGAGATGAATATTTAGTATTTCTACTATCATTTGTCGGACCTGCTTCCAAAAATTATTTGATTTTTTGCAGTTCCACCAGAGGTGGAAAAAGGTTCCATTTTCCTCTCCACATTTCCAACAATTGTTCTGGGCTCCTTTATACATCTTGGAGAGTTTACTAGGTGACAGATACCATCTAAAATACATTTTATATAGGTTTTCTCTTAATTCTTGACTAGACGTTCTTTTAATTTGTTTTAGCCACATATCTTCCCAGGATTCCAATTGTATTGTATGCCCAATATTTTGTGCCCATACAATCATATTTGGTTTGATTACCTCCTCTTCTGTATCCCATTGTAGTAGTAATTTATAAAATCTAGAGATCATTTTTCTATTCCCTGATTCCGTGATGGTTTCCCAAAGTGAATTCTTTGTCATAATACCTGTAAGCTTAACGTCCATTTTGTATCTCTCTCTCATTTGAACATAAAGATAAGACTCGTCAAGCCTACAGATCATTACCCCTTCCTTTTGGTCCATGTGGGAACCAATGATACTGCAAGGCACAGCTTTCCCAAGATCAGAAGAGATTATGAGGCCCTGGGGAGGAAGCTGAAAGAAATGAATGCACAGGTGGTCATCTCGTCTCTTCTGCCAGTTGAAGGGCATGGTCCAAGAAGGGAGAGGAAAATAGCCGACGTAAACAACTGGCTCCGTAGATGGTGTCGCCGAGAACAAATTGGATTCTTGGATCATGGACCGCGCTTCCATGCGGGGGGACTTCTGGCAAGAGATGGGGTGCATCTTACAACAGTTGGAAGAAACATTTTTGCCAACAGTCTCAAGAATTTGATCAGGAGGGCTTTAAACTGAGTCAAATGGGGGAGGGAGACAGTATTCTGGAAGGCAAAAGGGCTGGAGAAAATAGTAAAACTGTCATAGAGGGAACAAGGCAAACAGCGCAAGGACCCAACAGTGGGAGGCAAAAAAACTTGCACAGGGAGCAAGTAAAGGGAACACATGGTCTCAGATGTCTCTACACTAATGCACAGAGCATGGGAAATAAGCAAGAGAAACTTGAACTCCTTGCACTACAAAACAAATATGATATAATAGGCGTTACTGAAACCTGGTGGGACGAGTCTCATGATTGGAATGTAGGAATAGAGGGGTATAACCTTTATAGGAGAAACAGGCCAAACAGGAAAGGAGGAGGAATAGCATTATATGTCAGGGATATTTACACCAGTGAAGTGATCCATGACATCAATACTGGAAGCCAGGTGGAGAGCATCTGGATAAAAATTAAAGGGGAGGGAAACAACAGGGATGTTATTGTGGGACTCTACTACAGACCCCCAAATCAGACGGAGGAATTGGATGTTGCCTTTCTAGAACAGATGACCACACACGCAGAAAGGAGAGATGTAGTAGTGATGGGGGACTTCAACTATCCTGATATTTGCTGGCAATCTAACTCAGCCAAAACTACAAGGTCTAGCAAATTCATTACATGCCTGGAAGACAATTTCATGGTCCAAAAGGTGGAAGAGGCAACAAGAGGGTCAGCTATTTTAGATCTGATCCTAACCAACAGAGACGATCTGGTTAATCGGGTGCAAGTGGTGGGATCCTTAGGTGAGAGTGATCATGTTCTCCTGGAGTTTGTTATACAATGGAAAGGAGAAGCCAGGCATAGTCAGACAGGCATTCTTGACTTTAGGAGAGCTGATTTCAATAAACTCAGGGAAATACTGGGGATGATCCCATGGTCAAGAATACTAAAAGAGAAGGGACCTCAAGACGGATGGGACTTTCTCAAAAGGGAGATACTGAAGGCACAATTTCAAACAGTACCATTGAGGAAGAAAAATGGGAGGTGTCTCAAGAAACCAGGATGGATGACTAAAGAACTTTCAATGGAGCTAATTTTAAACGGAACATGTATAGGAAATGGAAAAGGGGGGAAATCACCAAAGAAGAATTCAAACAGATAGCGAACATGTGTAGGAGTAAAGTCAGAAAAGCTAAAGCGCAGAATGAGCTCAGGCTTGCTAGGGAGGTTAAGAACAATAAAAAGGGTTTTTTTGGGTATGTCCGCAGCAAAAGGAGGAAGAAGGAAATGATAGGGCCGCTACGTGGAGAAGATGGCAAAATGCTAACAGGGGACAGAGAAAAGGCAGAATTACTCAACACCTTCTTTGCCTCAGTGTTTTCAGAAAAGGAAAAGGAGGACCAACCTGAGGAGAATGGAACAGAGGACACAATAGGGGAAATCCAGCTCAAAATAAGTAAAGAGGTAGTACAGGAATACCTTCTTAATCTAAATGAATTTAAATCTCCAGGACCAGATGAACTACATCCAAGAGTATTAAAAGAGCTGGCAAATATAATCTCAGAGCCATTGGCAATAATATTTGAGAACTCCTGGAGAACAGGAGAAGTCCCAGCAGACTGGAGGAGGGCAAACGTTGTTCCCATCTTCAAAAAGGGGAAAAAAGAGGATCCCAACAACTATCGTCCAGTTAGTCTGACATCAATACCAGGGAAGATTCTAGAACAGATCATTAAACAGAGAGTCTGTGAACATTTAGAAGGCAATGCCATAATCACAAAAAGTCAGCATGGGTTTCAGAGAAACAAGTCATGCCAGACTAATCTGATCTCTTTTTTTGATAAAGTTACCAGCTTGGTAGATGAAGGGAATGCTGTGGACATTGCATACCTTGATTTCAGTAAGGCCTTTGACAAGGTTCCCCATGACATTCTTGCAAACAAGCTTGTAGAATGTGGGCTAGACAAGTTAACTGTTCAATGGATTTGTAATTGGTTGACTGGCCGAACCCAAAGGGTGCTCAGCAGTGGCTCCTCTTCGTCTTGGAAAGATGTGACCAGTGGGGTGCCACAGGGTTCTGTCCTGGGCCTAGTGCTATTCAACATCTTTATCAATGACTTAGATGAGGGAATTAGGGGCATACTTATCAAATTTGCAGATGACACCAAATTGGGAGGAGTAGCTAATACCCTAGAGGACAGGATCAAAATTCAGAATGACCTGGATAGACTGGAGAGCTGGGCCAAAGCTAACAAAATGAAATTCAATACGGAGAAATGTAAAGTACTGCATTTAGGGCGGAAAAATGAAATGCATAAATATAGGATGGGAGAGACCTGGCTGAATGAGACTAAGTGCGAAAGGGATCTAGGAGTCCTAGTAGACCACAAGTTGAACATGAGTCAACAGTGTGATGCGGCAGCTAAAAAGGCCAATGCAATTTTGGGCTGTATCAATAGAAGTATAGTGTCTAGATCAAGGGAAGTAATAGTGCCACTCTATTCTGCCTTGGTCAGACCTCACTTAGAATACTGTGTCCAGTTCTGGGCACCACAATTCAGAAAGGATATTGACAAATTGGAGCGTGTCCAGAAAAGGGCAACTAAAATGGTGAAAGGTCTGGAAACGATGCCTTATGAGGAGAGACTTAGGGAGCTGGGTATGTTTAGCCTGGAAAAAAGACGGTTAAGAGGCGATATGATAGCCCTGTTTAAGTATTTGAAGGGGTGTCACGTTGAGGATGGAGCAGGCTTGTTTTCTGCTGCTCCAGATACTGGAATAACGGAGCAATGGGTGCAAGCTCCAGGAACAGAGATTCCACCTCAACATGAGGAGGAACTTTTTGACAGTCAGAGCTGTTCGGCAGTGGAACACACTCCCTCGGAGCGTGGTGGGGTCTCCTTCCTTGGAGGTCTTTAAACAGAGGCTGGATGGCCATCTGTCGGGGATGCTTTGATTGTGATTTCCTGTGTGGCAGGGGGGTTGGACTGGATGGCCCTCGTGGTCTCTTCCAACTCTGCAATTCTATGATTCTATGATTCTATGATTCTATGATTCTATACCAGTGACAATCAAGACTCCCCTGTTTCAGTTCTGCTTGGGATTTCATTATACGCTTATCTCCTTCTATATTTAGTATATCTTTGTACCTCAACCAGTGCTGTGTTGGGATGCCTTCCTTATTATAAAATGCCTTATGGGGTGAGGCACACATAGGCACTTGATGAAAAAAACCTAGTTTTGACTTTTTTCCAGCAATTTAATAGAGATCTCCTAATACAGTGATTATAGAAGTCCTTATTTATTGCATCTTTGTTATAGAAGAGATAAGCGTGCCAGCCAAAGCGAATCCCTTCACCTTCAATCGCCAATAACTTTTGATCATTCAATGTCACCCACTCATTTATCCATGTCAGGCAGCATGCCTGATAGTAGAGTTCCAAATTTGGAGTACTAAGTCCACCTCTTTCTTTTGCATCTTGAAGGGTTTTCATTTTCACCCTCGGCTTTTTCCCTGACCAGAGGAATCTCGAGATGTCCGATTGCCACTCTTTAAAGGTTTTCTGTTTGATATTTATTGGAATTGTTTGGAATAGGAATATCATCCTAGGAAGAATATTCATCTTTATTATACTAATTTTTCCTAACAAGGATGTGGTGATCTTTTGCCAATTATTGAGATCTTTTTTGACTTGCGTCCATACTTGTTTGTAATTATTGTTGAAAAGATCCGAGTTATTATTTGTTATATTCACTCCCAGATATCTTACTGTTTTGGCTATCTTAAACCCTGATTTTTCTGTCAGTTCTTTCTCTTCGTTTTCGGTGAGGTTTTTTGATAATATCATTGTCTTTTCCTTATTTACTTTGAGTCCGGTTAGTGTCTCGAATTCCTTCAGAATATTCATCAAATGTAATATTTCTTCTTGTGGTTCACTCAGGGAGATCACCAAATCATCAGCAAACATTCTTATTTTGTACCTATATTTTTGTATTTTAATGCCTTTAATTTCATTTCCTTCGTTAATTCTTGTACTCAAAAGATCCATTATCAATAAGAAAAGGAAGGGTGAAAGAGGACATCCTTGTCGTGTCCCTTTCTGAATTTGTATGCTCTCTGTTTTCCCTCCGTTTATTAATATTTTTGCTGATTGTTTATGGTAAATAGCTTTGATCCAATCAAAAAAATTTTGTCCTACATCAATTTGGGCTAAAGTTTCAAACATTATTGTCCAGTCAACATTATCAAATGCTTTTTCAATATCTAAGAAAATTAGGGCCAGTTTCTTCTCTTCATGTTTTCCATGATAGTCAATCAAGTTTAGTATATGTCTAACATTTTCTTTCAAGAATCTGTCTGGTAAAAAACCTCTTTGATCCTCTTTAATCAAATCTGCCAACACTTTTTTTAATCTATCCGCCAGTATAGATACAAAGATTTTGTAATCCACATTTAAGAGGGATATTGGACGATAATTCTTCGGGTCGCAAGGATCTCTGTTTTCCTTATGTATTAAAGTAATATATGCCTCTTCCCATGTTTGTGGATATGAACCCTTATTTAGGGCTTCTAAAGTTTTTTTAAATGGTATTATTATGGTGTCCTTCATCACCTTGTAAAATTTTGAAGTGAACCCGTCCGGCCCAGGAGCTTTACCGACCTTCAATTCATGGATTTTTTCAGTGATTTCCGCCAGCGTTATTTGATGGTTCAAAATCTCCTTTTGGTGAGCTGTACATTCCAAAAACGGTTGTCCTTTGAGAAATGTTCTTATATTCCCTCTGGTTATGTTCCGCTTTTGATACAGATTCTTATAGTAATCTTTAAATAGCTGTTTTATTTTTAACTGATCTGAGTAGATTTGGTCTCCTTGTTTCACTTTACTGATGATTCATAGAATCATAGAATTGCAGAGTTGGAAGAGACCACGAGGGCCATCCAGTCCAACCCCCTGCCACGCAGGAAATCTTGATCAAAGCATCCCCGACAGATGGCCATCCAGCCTCTGTTTAAAGACCTCCAAGGAAGGAGACCCCACCACACTCCGAGGGAGTGTGTTCCACTGCCGAACAGCTCTTACTGTCAAAAAGTTCCTCCTCATGTTGAGGTGGAATCTCTGTTCCTGGAGCTTGCACCCATTGCTCCGTGTTCCAGTATCTGGAGCAGCAGAAAACAAGCCTGCTCCATCCTCAGCGTGACATCCCTTCAAATACTTAAACAGGGCTATCATATCGCCTCGTAACCGTCTTTTTTCCAGGCTAAACATACCCAGCTCCCTAAGTCTCTCCTCATAAGGCATCGTTTCCAGACCTTTCACCATTTTAGTTGCCCTTCTCTGGACACGCTCCAATTTGTTAATGTCCTTTCTGAATTGTGGTGCCCAGAACTGGACACAGTATTCTAAGTGAGGTCTGACCAAGGCAGAATAGAGTGGCACTATTACTTCCCTTGATCTAGACACTATACTTCTATTGATACAGCCCAAAATTGCATTGGCCTTTTTAGCTGCCGCATCACACTGTTGGCTCATGTTCAACTTGTGGTCTACTAGGACTCCTAGATCCCTTTCGCACGTAGTCTCATTCAGCCAGGTCTCTCCCATCCTATATTTATGCATTTCATTTTTCCGCCCTAAATGCAGTACTTTACATTTCTCCGTATTGAATTTCATTTTGTTAGCTTTGGCCCAGCTCTCCAGTCTATCCAGGTCATTCTGAATTTTGATCCTGTCCTCTAGGGTATTAGCTACTCCTCCCAATTTGGTGTCATCTGCAAATTTGATAAGTATGCCCCTAATTCCCTCATCTAAGTCATTGATAAAGATGTTGAATAGCACTGGGCCCAGGACAGAACCCTGTGGCACCCCACTGGTCACATCTTTCCAAGACGAAGAGGAGCCACTGCTGAGCACCCTTTCTCTTCTTTTTCTTAATTGGTAAGCTAACCATTTTCCAGGTTTATTAGAATTTTCAAAGCTTCGCTGTTTTAAATATTGTAATTTTTTTAAAATTTCATCCATAGTTTCTCCTGCTAGTTGTTCTTGTAATAATTTCAGTTCTCTTAGCACTACTTTGTCATATGGTTTTTGTTGTAATTTCTTTTCTCTTGCCTTAATTTCTTCATGGATTCTTTCCATCTTTTCCATTCTCTTCCTTTTTAGAATGCTACCTTGCTGTATAAAGAAGCCTCTCATAACCGCTTTGTATGTGTCCCAAACAACAGCAATATCAATGTCAGATTTGAGATTTTCTTCAAAAAACCACTTGGTCTCCTGTTTAGCTTTTTCCACTATCTCTTCTCTTTGAAGCAAACTATCATTTAATCGCTAACTAAATTCTGTACTTCTTTTATCTTTTAATTCAAGCAAAACAGGGTTGTGGTCCGAACATGTTCTTGGAAGTATATCAATCTTATGTATGGAGTTGCAGATATTGCGGGAAATCATGAAGAAATCGATTCTTGAGAAGGAGTGATGCCGCTCCGAGTAGAAAGTAAAATCCGTAGCTTCATTATATTTGAATCTCCATGCATCTACCAGGGAAAGGTTATCCACTAAGTTTTCAAATGATTTAGGTAATTTACCTTGTTTTTTCTTAATCTTTTCAGTGGAATTTCTATCTAACGCTGGGGAGATCACTCCATTCCAGTCTCCACATAAAATGAGTCTGTCGTGATCATATTCAAGTAGCTGTTCTTCTAGTTTTTGGTAAAAGATATGCTTCCTTTCCAAGGGAGCATATAAACCAAGGATTAATGTCTTTCTAGATTGTATATATGCCTCAATTATAACAAATTGCCCTTCTGGATCATTGTATATCTCTTGTGATTGAATGCATTGATTTACATAAATTACCACACCTTTTTTCTTATTCTTTGCTGTTGAGGTGTATTCTTTCCCCAATTTGCTATTCTTAAGTAGGTATTTATCCTCTATTTTAATATGGGTTTCTTGGAGACAGATTATATCATATTTTTTCTTCCCCAAGATGTGAAATACTTTCTTTCTCTTCTGTGGAGAGTTCATGCCTTTTATATTCCAGGTCAAGATCTTTAAGTTCATTTTATTGCCTTTTAAGAAGTCTATATAGTATTTCTCTATCTAATCTTGAAATTGCCTATTTGTTTTCCACTTACCTCCTCTTCCTCTGATTGTTCGCCCTCTTCTTTCTGGAACTCTCCTGTTTCGCCTTCTGCTTCTACTTCCTCGTCTTCCTCCTCTCCTTCTAGAGTTCCTCCTTCTGCTCTTTCTCCTTGAGGTTTTAGTTCTTGTGTATCCTTATTCCAAGATTTCAAGTCCTTTTTGTATTTCTCTAGAAATTCTTCTATTTTATGTACAGATGTTATTCTGAAGTTTCTTTGTTTGAATCTAAAGGAGACTCCTTCAATTTTCTCCCATTTATAACTGATTCCATTCTGTCTTAATAATTCTGTAAGATTTCTATAATCTCTTCTCTTCTTTAAGATCCTCATAGGAATGTCCTTAAGAATGGAGATGTCATTGCCCTCTATTTCAAATTGTTGTTCAAAGTTTTTCTGCAAGAATGAGTCTCGTCTTCTTCCTTACAAAATATATGACGACGTCTCTAGGCAAACTTTTTTGTTTAGCAATTCTAGAGGGGAGTCTATAAATTTTGTCGATCTCCCACTCAAATTGAGTTTTGGTTTTCCCCATAAATTTGGCTAATTTTGGTATAAGATATTTATATAGACCTTCCTCTGGTTGTTCTGTTAATCCTCTTATTTTTAGACAATTTTCTTTCCATTTCATCTCCTGGAGTGCTAAATCGTCCAATTCACGCTCTCTGGATTCTTCCAGGGTAGCTGTTCTTTTCTCTATGTCATCTACTTTTCCTTCTTATTCACTTTCTCCTTTAACTTTTTAGAGTCGTCTGTTACTTTATCTATTGCTTCTCTGATAATCTTCAGTTCTCTTTTCATCTCCTGTTTTAAGTCTGTCTTCATCTCTTTCATTTCTTCCCTCATTAGTTTCAGTTCCTCTAGGATTGGATTTTGATTGGATTGGTTAATATCAAGTGAGGGTCGTCTTGTCATTTGAATTGTTGTCTGAGTTGTCTTTCTCATTTTGGTTTTCTTATTGTTCTGACTTCCCCTTCTTCGTAATGTAGTTGTATTTTCTTCCTTCTGGTAGATAATGGTTTTATATCCTCTTATTCTTTTACTTCTTCCCACTTATCACCTTATCTCATATTATCTTCTGGGGTTTTTTTAATCTTTGATTTGTCTTTTTCTCTCGCTGTCACTTTTTTATTTATTTTTCCCCTTCTTTGACACTCAAGCACAACCATAAAATTCAATTTTTCCTTTTGAATAATTGTAAAAATAATACTTATTTGATTATATTAACACTATCAAAGTATCCACAAATTAGTCATATATTGACAAAACAGTACTACCTCTAGCTAAGTTTTTTTTTGTTTGCAAGTGAAGTTCTAAGTAAACAATGTTCTAAGTAAACAGAGTAAGCAAAATATACCAGATCTATAAATAATATATGTGATATAAATAATGTATATATCTATATATATTTGATCAATTATCAATTATCATTTGTTATCTATGTATCTATCTATCTATCTATATATATATGTATGTATCTATTTGATCAATTATCCTTTACTGTCAATTATATTTCAGTCTCAAGAAAATTAATTAAATTACTTATGCGCTGCTATCACTTATATTTAGACCCCCACAATAGTAATCCAAAGAAGAGAGAGAAATGGAAAAAGAAAAAAAAGGAACCAGTTTACCCAATTATACAGTAGTTAAATGTTAATATAATACAAAGTGTACTTAACTAGTATTCCCAACGTCCATGAAATTATTTAAGAGTCCTCTTTTTAATCACAATTTTGGTCCTTTTAGTCCTTTCCTTTGTTAGCACTATATATTGCTTCTTAATTGTGTATCATGCTGTATACTTTGTGTTGCTCACCCCTTGCTCTTGTCTGTATCGCGAATATGTCCTTCAAAGTCTCTTTGCAGCTGTTTAAATATTAGTTGTCTTCGAGTTGTCTGTTAACTGTCCTTTCTTAAAAAAATTTTTTTTGTTTATTTCCTCCGTTTCCCTCCTCCTTTCTTTGTCGACTCTTGCTTCCCGTTGTTGCTCTTCTGCCTCCAGTCTTTTCTAGTCTCGTGTCCTCTTATGATTTCCGTCGTGCCTCTGTCGCCTCTATCACCTCCTCTCTTCCGGAGCAATGTCCTGCAGTAACCTCAAATAAAATCGGGGAGACTTAAAGAGAAACAACAAACCAACAAAATTGACTAAAATAAATAATTAAAATAAAAAACAAAAGAGACATCCAACAGGACAGCTCACAGGACAGACAGTAAAGAAAGAAATTTACAAAGAGGGAGGGATGGACGAAACCACAGACAGACACACACGAGTGCTCAATGAACTTTAGCTGCGTTCCTGATCAGTAATGGCTACTCTTCTGCTCACCCATGCCAGTCATCTCCAACTCACACGGGGCAAGAAGAGGAAAGAGAAAAAGAAAAAAAAAGCAAGTAAAACCGGACTTTGCCGGCTTTCGGAAGCTGATGCAACAGTTACTCCTTCTTCTTTCGATTTGAACCTTTAAGTTGTTATTTTGTTTCTTGTTATAAGGCTCAAGAGGCGAAAAAGAAAAAAAAGGGGAAAAAACACAGGAAAAAAAGACCAATATGCGAAAAATGAAAAGTAAAAATAATGATGGGGAAAAAAAGATTCAGCACTTAATAATTGATTAAGTAATTAACACAAATAAGCGGGACAGAGTTACATACGGCTATATGGTCTTTGTAAATCAAGATTGGCTCGCAGAGAAGAGAAGCCTTCCTTTAATCCTTTAATCAGCCGTTCCAGTATAGAAGCCTTCAAGACGATGTTTTGTTGCTTTAGAAGATCGCCAGAATTACAGTTCAATCAAGTTACCTCTATATTGTCTAAATTGTCTTTAAAATTGGTGGCGCCGCTTGCTGAGAGCCCTCAGCTACCAGCGTGCGATGGTGGATTATGGCTCCGACCTCCTCCGTTCTCCCCCTGCCGAGATCGTCCTTTCGGCAGGAAACCACCTCTGGAGTTAAAGGGAATCAGGTCTTCAAAAGCCCCCTCCGATCCCCTCGTATTTTTAGAGGGGAAATTTCAATCGCCCTGAGTTCGTCAGGGCGATCTGTCAGTCACACACGGCCAGACCACACAGAGCTTCCACACTGTGGGTGCGATCACGGCGCCATTACCAACCGGAAGTCCCAAAATGGCAAATTCTTAAATAATGGAGTGGTTAAAGTTATTTGTGGCAGTTTTGCTGGATTATTGACACTTCAAATCATCGGTCTGGATAACCCACACATTCAGGAAAGATGATGGTGGCTTTTAGTCTGTGCAGGAGGAACCCAAACAATAACATAGCTACAGTTATGCTACAGCCTTGAAATAAGCAACTCATAACTGACAAAAGGCCCTGACTTAGTAGCATAACAACTACTTCATTAGTAAGAGTGTGAGAATTTGATCAGGAATGCTATCATAAGTGAACAACACTGCTTGAATTCTTGCAGACTAAAGGTAGTCACAGCCTGCTATTAAATACCTCATGGAAGAAGGGGAAATAGTTTTGATAAGTGTTGGCAACCTATCTGTTACAGCCTAGATGTGAACAAGGGGATTTTGTCCCACCTTTGTAGCATAAGCTTTCGTAGACTTTGCCTACTCCCTCAGATGTATGGCTTACACAGAGATCTCTCTCCAGAGGGGGCATAGGAATCTCTTGGCTCCCTGCCACATCAAAATGAACTTGTAGCCCCACCCCCAGTGCCTTCACTGCCTCGTCCGGTGAGGTGGCCAGGAATATGTACCTGACCGCCAGACCAGAGTGAAAACTGCCGAAAAAGCAGCAGGGTCCTGCCTCCCAACCAATCAGACAGTGAGGCCTGTGGACAGCTTCTGACTGGCTGTGGGTGAGTTCAAACCAGACAATCCAGGCAGAGCTAGCTCTGCCCTGATTGGCTGGCACTCCATCTTCCTCCTGGCCTGCTAAGCCAGCCAGGAAGAAGACGGTGGAGCATGGCAGTGCCCATGCCACCCCTTCCCACCATGTGGACGGGGTGAAGAGAAGGGGGGCCTGCTGGGACCCACAAATGAGCTGCCAGTGGGGGGGAGGTAAGTCCAGCAGCTCCATTCCTGACAGATGGCCATCCAGCCTCTGCTTAAAACTTCCAAAGAAGGAGCCTCCACCACACTCTGAGGCAGTATATTGTACTTCTGAACAGCTCTTACTGTCAGGAAGTTCTTCCTAGTGTTTAGGAGGAATCTCTTTTCCTGTAGTTTGAGTCCATTGCTACATGTCCTAGTCTCTGGAACAGCAGAAAACAAGCTTGCTTCATCCTCAGTATGACATCCCTTCAAATATTTATACATGGCTATCATATCCCCTTTCAACATTCTCTTCTCCAGACTAAACATGCCCAGCTCCCACTCTTCTCAGTGCCTGATCTTGTCAAGTTGATTAAGTAGGTCTGAAGGTGACTTCTATGTACATCCACATAAACATGAGTACAGGCCTTCAAATCATTAGGGATCCTAACACAGTGGGCCCTTGATATCCACTGGAGTTTGGTTCCAGGATCCCCCATAGATTCCAAAATCCCATTATATACAATATAAAAGTCCCAATATATACAATGGCATAGTAAAATAGTGCCCTTTATATAAAATTGCAAAAGCAAGATTTGCTTTTTGGAATTCTTTTTTTTTTTTTTTTTTTTTGGTGGGGGGGGGATATTTTCAAGCCATGGATGGTGGAATCCGTGAATACAGAATCCATGGATATGGAGGGCCAACTGTAACATCGGTGGTGGGGGTAGACCAACTCATCACTTACACCTAAATTCAGGTAGCTACTATCTTCAGTTGAACATATTCACATTATCTGAGAATATTTCATTATTAAAATTAAGCATGTGAAAGAGGATTGGAAAGATTGCAAGCCAAATAGATTTAAATTTGAGAAATGATTCAGACCTCTCAATGGTAAAGAAAAAGGACCCTGATGACCAAGTAAATGTTATCAAAACATTTAGGAGGAAATGAAAATCTGAATTCTGATCTTCTACAACCCATTCTTACACAACCTGACATTATCTATAAATGTCAGGTAACTGAAATGTGTGTTTACTATATGGATAATGGTGTCTCTTACTTCCACTAGATTGAGGAATGTTACTATCTTATTGCTTATTCAAAATTATTTTGCTCAATTTCTTATGTGTCCTAAAGTAGTCCTTTGGTACTACAGCTCTAGGGAAATTCATGAATTGTCTAATTATCTTAGTGTTTTGATTGTTCTGTGAGAAGTCATACAATAGTAATGAACTACAAAGGCAAGCATTTTAAGTCTATTAGCTACTTTTCACTATTATAAAGTTTGCTACACAGAATTTACAGAGCAAATCAAAATCTTGTTTGGTCTTTCCAGATAGCTTAATTGTTCTTCAGGCTTTTCAGATAATAAGTACTTCCTATTCCATATGCTATGAGTTTTGAACATGTGGATTTTTTTTAGTAAACATGGGGGTGTCCCTATTCTGTTTTAGCTAGGTACTGAAATGTTTGCTTTTTTTTTTCCCTCACAGAAAAGAACAAAAACATTTTTTAAAAATTCATCAGTAGACAAGATTATAAGAGCTTTTTCATACTTTCTGAAGATTGTTCACATTGCAAGATGTTACTGTGATAATTTCATTTTTTCAATAACATGGCACAAAATGTTTTGCAGAAAGAACAACATTTTGTGCAAAAGAGCACATTTTGAAAAATTTGCTGCTTTCTGTGTAAAAATGTTAGCCCATATTCAACATCATTTACTCAGTTATGCATATGTAACTAAATAACACCCCCAACCCATGCACCTCCAAATCTACTTTACCAAGTATCAGCCACACTAAGAGGGAAGTCTGTTCTGGTGATCAGGGTGCAGAAGAATAAAGTCTCCATACACACCCTGCTTCTGTTTCTCACAGCCTCACTCACTGGCAGGCGGAGGTGGACAACATCCTTCCACACTCCTACTGCAAGGAGAATGGACCTCCTTCTCTTGGTGCAGCTGATGCCTGGGAAAGTAGAGACTTTATCCGACCAGGCAAATATTGCATCATAACAATGCCTAATGATTGCGAAAGGGTGCACAAACCAGATGATGTCATCCTTTTGAGATCATATATTGTCCAAGACCTGTTCCTTTTTTTATTGATGGGCCAAGCCATCAATTGATCTCCCATGGCATTTTTGTGCCAGCATTGCTGGTGTTTGAAACTTCATGCCATTGTGCTGAGTGAATACAGTGGCAATTGGTAGAACACTTCCAGCAGAGATCATGACAGCCAGGTAGGCGATGCTCTTTTTATGAACCCCCACCCCCAGTGTACTCAGGACTTTTAAAGTGTGTTTCTGTCCTTATGTTAATGTTTTATGTGTTTATTTTGCTTAACTTTTTGAATTTGCTGCACTTGCATCTTCTTGCAAGAATCTGCGAGATCTCAACCCCAGAAGTAAACAGAGATCCGGTTGTGCTCTGTTTATGCTGGGGATGGCTCATTGCCACTGCTCAAGATAGGTCTGGTAGGGGGGTTTCTTTTGCCGGCATAAAGATGCCAGAAAATATGCCAGCAAAAGAACATTAAGGGGGGGGTGTCTGATAAAGTGCTAGGGTTTGGGAGGCATTTGGATCTGTAACTATAGATTATGAATCTGTAACAGCAGTACAGCAATGGCAACCTTTGGGGCTTTTTTGCAGACAAAAACTATCACAAAAGGCAAGAATATCTTTTGGAAGCTGGTGGTGATCAGTTTTGTCAACAGGTATATTGGTGGGTCAAGACACCCTTTCTCATCAAAGAAGAAAAAACTGCAAGTAATCTTTACACCCCAGGTCTCTACCACCTCTACAAATGTTCACCTCTCCTCTCTCCCTCTCCCCCCCCCCATTTTCATTTTCATTGCAATGCCTTACTCCTGAGTTCCTTTCTACAGAAAAGGGAAATTTGTTCTATAGCACACAAAGGGGCTTCTTGTTGTTCTCTTTCTTTATACCCTGCTTTTTTTTTTTACTAAAACTGGGACTCAAGGTGGCTTAGAAATTAAATTGCGTACAATAGAGTTTAAAGGCATACAAAATTCCAACATGAAAATAGAATTAACAATATTAGAACAATTTAAAGCAGACACTTAAAAATGATTTTTAAAAGCAGCTAAAAAACACAGAGGGTGCTATGAAATGGTATAGTACATTATTATTATTATTATTATTATTATTTGTATCCAGCCCCTCTACAAAATGTAATTGGGGCCCTTCCCTTAAAAACCTTCAGTTCCAAAAGTGTGTTCGGTTAAAACTGATAACAGAAGGACAGCAAGGAGGGGCATTCTAGCTTCACAATGAAGATAATTCCAGAATTTGCATTGGTGGGTCCACGGAGAGGAGTGGGATGGGCAGCCACAGCCATAACAACGCACCTACTGTAGCGGGTTGAGGAAGGGCACCGCCCAACCACTATTCCCTACCGCCGAACCTCTTCCGAGGCAAAACAAGCTGAGAGTGGGAAGCTTGGAAAGAGGTGCAATGTGGAGCCTTTACTAAGGAAAATTGAGAGAGAAAACTTCAGGATTGGAGGCCCCAGGGTGGAGGAGAAGAGGAAGAACACCGTGAAAAACTAGTTAGCATTCCTTGGAGGAAGTAGCTTCGCAGAAGACGTTGTCCTCTTTGTTAAATTGCTAAGATAGAAGTATTGATTTGCTCAATGGGAAGGATGGGTGTATGAGTGAGTGGGCTGAAAAAATACTGTTAATATATCTCAGACTTTAAATGTTATAGACTGAGGCACGAACCCTCCTTTCTAAGATATTTTGCTTTAAGAAAGGACTTAAGAATATGGAATAAGGGATAAGGAACAAGAAAAAAAGGAGAGCAATAGGAGGCTGGGACAATAAGGAGAACCCGAGAAAAGGGGACAGACATGTGGGGGTTAAGGAAGAGGGGGAAAGACTACTAATTTGATGGTTATGATGAATTTGATTTGATGAAATGGAATAAGGCAGTGATATAATTTAGATCAAATAATTTGGGGATATTGGGTTATAAGTATTAGAAGTAGATTAAGAATATATGAATTGGTATATGAATTGGCTGTTGATTAATTAATGAATTGGTATAGGATATTAGAGGATGGAATGAATTGCTATTAATATACTAAGGGCCATTATTGTTATTATAGACATATATGAACTTTGCCCCTGCTGTATTAATTGGACGTATTAGTTAAGGTTACCCAATTTAATAAGTGATTAATAATTGTTTAATTAATTGATAACTGATTAATTAATTGGTTGCCCTACGAGATTAATTGCTGAATTGAATAATTGATTTGATTTGATTTGATTGATTGACTGATTAACGGATCTGGCTGATTGATGGATTAATTGATTAATTGATCAAACTTGATTAACTTGGGGTGATCAGGGGACAAATAGTCTGAATAGTTAAGTGATTAATTTTGGTAGTTGTTAGGTCATTAATGAATTAATTAATCTCGAGGCACTGAATTAATTTAGAAAAGTATTAAAGAGGTGGGATTGATTAAAGTATAGATAAATAAATTTATTGTTTAAGCATGTCAAAATTAAGGATGGGGGAAATACGAGGTATGGAACCACTAATCCAACAAAGAAGGGACTCTTGGGAAGAACCCCCTGATTACCATAAAAAGTTTATGGAGGAGATGAGAATGTTTATGAGGGAAATTAAGCAGGACATAACTGAGTTAAAATTACAGGTTGGAAAGATGAAAGAATCGCTAGAACAGGTTAAGACAGATGTGGAAGCTAATAAAAAAGATATTGAGGTTAACAAAAAAGAAATATCGGATTTGAAAAAAAATCACATCAATCTTTTGAGAAGATGGACAGACAATTAGACAGAGTAGCCTTAATACAACAGAAACAAATGAATTCTTGGGTAAGGATTAGAGGTTTGGATGAGGATAAAGATGAAAACATTAAAGAGAAGATGATTTCTATCTTGGCTGACTTTATGGAAGCTGAGAGAGAAATTATGGAAAATGAGATTGTTGTGGTGTATAGAGTACAATTGGCTTTGGTGAAATGGAACAAATTCCCCAGAGATGTGGTGGTGGTGCAATTTTCAAAGAAATCAGTTAAGGAAAGAGTTTTGGAAGAACATAATAAATCACCGGTTACTGTAGAAGGGAAACAATTATTAATTATGAGGGAAATCCCAATAAGAATTTTGAAGAAAAGAAAGGAATATAACTTTCTTGTTTCAAAATTAAAGGCAAACCGAATTCCCTTTAGATGGGATCATTTAGAGGGTGTAATTTTTAATTTCCAACAACAAAGTTTCCAATTAAACTCATTTGAAAAAGCAAGGGACTTCATGACAAGACATGGGCAAGTTTTAAGGAATGAGAGCCAGTCAACGTCAAAATTAGAAAAGGATATAAGGGATCAGAGACAGGATTTGCCAGGAAAGGATTTGGATGAGTTAGGACAACTGATGAATGAAGGGAAAGAGAAAAGGAAATCAAGAGAACAGAAAGAGAAAAGATCCAACCCAGATATGAGTCTATTAGATTTGGATATTGATGATTTGGCAAATTTAAGTAATAAAGAAAAATGATGTATACAGTGGTTTCCTGGAATGTGAATGGTATGAACTCTCCAGTAAAAAGGAAAAGGATTGAACATTGGCTAAAGAGAATTAATCCAGATATTTGCTGTTTGCAAGAATCGCATATTAGAGAAAAGGATGAAAAGATATTAAGATTTCCTAAATTGGGAGAATTATTCTGTGCATCAGCTAAAGAAAAAAAGGGGGGGTTATATTTATAATTAAATCCAATCTGTCCCCTATAATGATTTTTAGAAATAAGGAAGGTAGATTTTTTAGGAGTGGATATCAGGTTGAATGATCAGCACATTCTTTTGATAGGATCTTACATTCCATGCAATGGAAGTAAGAAATTTTATGAGGATTTTAAAAAATATCTTGTTGAATACTCCTACGAAAAGGTATGTTTGTTAGGAGACTTTAATGAAGTGGTGGATAAGAATCTAGATAGGAAATATTCTAATTTGGAGATTAAAAAGAAGAGTTCAAATAATCTCTCTAGAGAATGTACCCATCTGATTGAGGAATATCAATTGAAGGATGTGTGGAGAACTCAAGATCCAGGGGAAAGAGATTTCACATTCTTCTCAGAGTATCACCATTCATGGTCAAGAATAGACATGGTGTGGCTATTGAACTCTTTATTATATATGGTTAAGTCTTTGGAAATATTGCCTAAATCATTTAGTGACCATAATTCAGTTAAGAGTCAACTGGAAAGAAGAGGAGGGACAAGATATTGGAAACTGAACGAGTATGTGCTGAATCAAGAAAAGGTAATTTCCTATTGTAAAAAAGAAATTGAGGATTTTTTTTGCAAACAACTTAAATAAAGGAACCAGTGTGCAAATGGTGTGGGACACTTCTAAGGCTTATATGAGAGGTATCTTAATTAAGAAAACAAATGAATGGAAGAAAGAAAAAAGAAAAAGATGGAAGATATTACCGAAAAAATAAAAGAATGGGAATTAAAGCTTAAACATGATCCAGATAACAAAAGATATGTGAAAGAAATTAAATTATTGCAAAATCAATTGGCATTAATAACGGTAGAAGAAATAGATGCTAAGTTGAAATTTGTTAAGAGGAGCCATTTTGAGGGTGCGAACAAACCAGGGAGATGGCTTGCATACAAAGTATGCAAGGAAAAGAAAAAATGTATGATTAATGGCTTAATAGAGGGATCAAGATATATTGTAAGAAGAAAGGAAATACAAAGGACCTTGCATAACTACTACCAAAAATTGTATGAAATGCAGAGAGGGGAAGATAGAAGCAAGATAGAACAATATATAACATCTAAAGAGTTACCACACATAAATGAAGAACATAAAGGAATACTGAATGGACCAATCACCATAGAAGAAGTTAAAGAAGCAATTGAAAAATTAAAAATAAATAAAGCCCCTGGAGCGGATGGATTAACAGCAAAATATTATAAATGTTTTAAAGAACAGCTGTTGAAACCATTACAAGAAACTATGAATATAATTAAAGACACAAACCAATTACCGGAAAGTTGGAAAGAATCAAACATAGTCTTGATTCCAAAGAGTGAGAAAGAATACTTGGCAGCAAAAGAATTTTGACAATTTCACTCCTCAATGAGGATTACAAGATTTTTACCTCTATATTGGCACAAAGGTTAAAGAAGGTCCTACCCCAATACATAGGAGAAGATCAATCAGGTTTCCTCCCAGGCAGACAGATGAGGGATAATGTTAGGACAACATTGGATATTATTGAATATTTTGATTTTCATATAGAAAACGGAGGAATACTGTTGTTTTTAGAGGCGGAGAAAGCATTCGACAACGTAAATTGGGCCTTTCTCATTACTCCACTAGAAACTATGGGGTTTGGGGAGAACTTCATCACATGGATAAAAGCCATTTATCAAGAACAAAAAACCTACTTAATAGTAAATGTGGAAAGATCAAACAGTTTCCCTATCCAGAAAGGTACAAGACAGGGCTGCCCACTCTCTCCATTGCTATTTGTGTTAATATTGGAGGTACTCCTAAGAGATATTCCATCTAATGATTCAATAAAAGGTGTGAAAATTGGGAGAGAAAAATTTGTTTACAAAGCCTTCGCAGACAACATTGTGGTATATTTAGAAAACCCATTACAACAAGGAGGCAAACTAAATGGAGATAATAAGAGAATTTGGAGAATGGGCAGGCTTTAAAATCAATAAGGAAAAAATGAACTTCTTGAGTAAAAATTTTTAAAAAGAGGAGGTAGCTAAATTAGAAGAAATGTGGGGAGTGAAAGCAGCAGAGAAGGTGAAATATTTAGGCATAACGATTTCTGTTAATAATAGACAACTTTTCCAAAACAATTACGTTCAGATATGGCAACAGCGTAGAGATAAGATGGAAATCTGGAAGAAATTGGATATATCTTTAATGGTAAGAATATCTCTAATTAAGATGAGTATTTTGCCTAAGATCCTTTTTCTGTACCAAATGATGCCAATTTCGATACCACCAAAACGGTTTAAAGATTGTAACAAAGATCTAAGTAGGTTTTTATGGTTGGGAAAGAAACCAAGATTAAAATTTAAACTACTGACAGACACAATGAGTAGAGGGGGAATGGGAGTTCCAGATTTGAAGATCTTCTATGAGGCAAGCTGTTTGATGCGGGTGAAACCATGGATTACTTTAGACAATATAAGACTCCTGCTCTTGGAGGGCCATGACCTACATTTTGGGTGGCACTCCTTTCTTTGGTACCATAAAGTTAAGGCTCAAAAACAATTTAATAACCATTCTATCAGAAAAATCATTATATAAAACCTGGGTGAAATATAAAAGATATCTGTTTCCAAAGCTCCCAAGCTGTGTATCACCAGGGGAAGCATTAGCAATCAAAAGTTTAAGAAAGGAATCAGAATGGCTGACCTATAAAGAACTAATCGGGGGTACCAAGGAAAATTTTAGTTTGAAAAGTAATTCGCAACTAAATCAGGAAGGTAAAATTATACAATGGTTCCCAGATCTTCAAATAAAAGAGAGATATGGCAGAAGGTGGTATTGAACTTGCTAAATCAAATTTTGAAAAGATTTTGGAGAAAGGGAATGCAAACTTACTATCTAGAATACATCAATTACTGTTGGGGATGAATATGGAAGATGAGACTATCAAAGAATATATGGTGAAATGGTTTGTAGGCATTGGTAGAAGTATTGACTTTGAAGGATGGGAAGCATCATGGGCTAGAGGAGTTAAAATTATGGGGTCATATAGTCTGCAAGAAAACTCGATAAAAGTAATGTTAAGGTGGTATCTCTCCCCCGTAAGAATAGCTAGAATGGTAGGAGGAGCCTCCAATAAGCATTGGAAGTGCCAGGAAGGGAAGGGAACTTTTTTTCCATCAATGGTGGGGATGTAAAAAAGCAAAGAAATTCTGGAATATGATTAGAATAAAAATGCAACAGATTCTTAAAAAGAAAATAGATATGTTGCCAGAAATATTTTTGCTAGGTATATATGAAAATAATAATTTGGTAAATGAAAATGGGAAAACAAAAAGATTACTCTGGCACATGTGTACAACAGCTAGAATTGTATATGCTAGGTATTGGAGGAGAGAAGAGATTCCATCAGAAATGGAATGGTTAGGAAAACTATTAGAAGTAGCAAAAATGGACAAACTGACCTATTTATTAGAGAATAAAAAGGAATCGCCCTTTGTTGAATCCTGAAATCCCCTGTGGATATATTTATAGGAAGGAGGAAAAAGGAAAGAGAAGTGAAATCTGAAAGCCCATTTGATTGATATAATTTAACAAGAAGAAGGACAAGACTTAAATTTTAGTTGTGAGGGGGTTGAGAGGGAATTGATTTGTTAGGAAATGGAATGGTAAAAGAAGGAAAGGAAAAAGATTTATATAGAAATTACCATCACAAGATGTTTAAGGGTCACGAAAATGAGAAATGAAAGATGTTAAATATGACATAGATAAGTATTTTTGTGGTTATAAATAATTTCAATATTGTTTATTAGAATAAAATTTTTGTATAAATAACAAGATATGGATATAGATATGGAAAATAAGAGAAGGATTGCTATATGTATAGTTGTAAGCTGAGAAATATGTATAGTCGTAATTTGAGAGATGGGTAATTTGTTTATAATATTATTGGAAAAAAATATATACAAAGGTGTAATTATGTAAAATTATGAGATTGCAAGGAGAGAGTTATAAAGAGGTTATATTAAACTGGGATTTGATGGATGGGGAGGTCTTAAAATTTTAATGTGGGGGAAAAGATAGAAGAAATATAGGATAAATGAAGATTTGATTGAATATTGGAAGAAAAATATGGATATGTTAATGTCTGTGAATGTATTGAAGAATTTACTAATAAAAAGTATTCGCCAAAAAAAAAAAGAGAGAGAGAGAGAGAGAGAGAGAAGAGAATTCCAGAATCTGAAGCAGCCACCCAGAAGGAACTGTGTCTCCACCAGCCATACCTGTTGTTAAGGTGGACCCCTCCCTCTCTGTGCAATCCAATTTCACAGAGAAAGGAAGGGAAGTTCCCAGCCTTTTAATACAATCTGAAAACACACTCTCAAGGGATTCTCTAGTCTAGAGGTACATGGAGACTTGTCCTTCGGTAGACCACCACTCCTTGATTTAATGAATTGTGAAATGTGATTACAAGGAGACAATCACATTATTACTTCAAATTTCCAACCTTAGATGAGGATTAACCTTAAACCCCCCCCCCTTTCTAGCCAAGAGAGATTCAAGATAGCTGACCTAAAAAGCACGTGAGGCAAGCTTGTAGAGAAAAGAGAGAAAACTTTATTTTTTAGTTCCAAGCACTTAAGTATTTAGCGTGGAGGGGAATCACTCCTCCCAGGATTTCAGCTTAATCAAGTTACAGGAATACATTCAGTCATAATATTAAAAATAAGTCATAAAACTAACGCATGCTAATGAGACATTCCCTAAGCTAAGAAGATATAACTCATAGTTTATGAAGTCCATGTCCCAGTTGGGATGGGCTAGGCCCAGGCTTCTCAAAGCCAGCCTAGCTAGTCTCTGGAGCTGGAATTCAGTCATTCAAATGGAAGTATCTTCCTTAGACTTCATGGTATCATGTGGGCTCTTTTGATATTATAGAGCCATGATGGAGGTCAGCACACGCACCCCGACCTCAGTTATCATGTCTGGTTATCTTGCTTGTCTAAAACATGTGGCATCAAACAAAGGGATTCAAAAGTAACAGACTCCATTGGTGAAATCTGATTGGTTCTGCTTTGCCAAATCTGATTGGCTTTCCAGTCAGGTAATCTGATGTCATATTTAGGAAATGAGGTTCCCACCCCCTTACCATACCTGTTGCTATGGAAACCTGGGAGTGGAATTTTCCAAAGAAGCTGTAATGTTTGAAATGAACTCTCCATGATGGGTTGATCACTCCATCATTACACCTGTGAAGGTGGTGGGCCTGAGACAAGGGCTTAGCGCCAGTCAGATAGCTTGGAGATAAGCTGGCTAGGGCTTTACATGTCATAGCCACTTTGAAATGTGTCCTGAAAAAGACAAGCCAGCCAATGGAGCTGTTATAGCAAAGGGATTTGTATGGTCCCTATAACAAACCTCAGTTAATACTGTGGCTGCAGGTCTTTGTACCGACTGAAGTTTCTGAACACTTTTCAAAGGCTGCTGTACAGAGAGAGCTCCATTCCAAACATTCTTTGTGTTCATCTTTCAAAACATATCCTATCATTTTTCATATTGCAAATGTATAGATGCCAGTTTTGATAAGAAGAATTGCTTTGGACAAGATGAGCCCCACCATGTTTGTCAGCTCTCCTAGCTCATCGCCATTCAAAATCAATGCTACAATCCAATTGCAAATTTTTCAAGATGCATCTATCAAAAGCAATGTGTGTTTACTGCCAACTCCTCAAATGAGCTGGTACACTTTCCTTTCTTTTTTTCTTGGTTTCCATTTGCCTTCGTATTGCTAAAATCATGGCAGGTTAGAAACACGTTCTTTAGAGTGTTTCAATATCATTGACTTTCTTTTGCCTTCACAAAAATGTTGAGAATAATTCATGTCACCCAGAGCTTGAGAAAGTTACCTTTTTGAATGGCAGTTCTTAGAATTTCCAAGTCAACATGGTCACCAGGGATTCTGGGAAGCATAATTCATCAAACTAATATTTTGAAGTTCTAATGTTACCCTCTGCATATGACATGAAAGAGAGGTGTCTGAGACTATGGACTTATCTACACTAACCAGGAAACACTGGTTCCCCTCCAGTGTACCCTGACTGCAGAGGTCACCCTTTCCCCTGCATTACCTGAGGAAGATGGGTCAGCATCCAAATAGGATGCCAGCCTGTCACTGAAACTGCCACCATTTTCTTGCTAACACAGAGGTCAGGCAGGGCCCCCACAACATGCGACTGCAGTCCCCCTTCATGTGATGAGCATCGGTCACATGCTTCAGGACACATGCATGGCTTCCAGAAGAGCCAGGGAGCTGACAGCAGCAGGGAGCAGCAGCCAGCTGGATGTGCTCCCAATGACATGCAGGGCCCAATCCAGAAGAAATAAAGTAAACCAGGTATTATCTTAAAGGGTCCTATCCCAACTTGCCCCTTTTCGAGCCCCATATCAGCCCCAGGGGTCATTTTGACTGCCCAGGGCCATATAAGGGTAAATGCCCCGCATTGTTCAGACTACTGGGCTCTGGAACAGGGGCAAGCCAGAGTATTTGGCCAGTGTAGCAAAGCCCATAGTCTGTGATAAGACTGCACTGAAACTGCCAACCAGCAGAGGATTTTATCCTGTCACTAGGGATTAAGAGCCACTCATCTGCCAGTCCTATTGGCTTTCACATGTAGAAGCGGGTGTGCCAACTTATTTCAATCCACAAAATGTCTTGTATTAGCCCTACGCATGCAGTATGGCACTAGACCTAGAGCAATACGCAGTATGGCAAATGTTAATCGGGGTGCTGAGATACTCTGAACTTTAAACGTGCTATCAAAGGTCCTGAACCCTACTCACAAAATATAGGGCATAGGGTACAGAAGGAAAGAAAGAAATAGGCCATGGTGTTGTCTAAACAGCAAAAATATTCCTCATGTGAGGAGAAGACAGCCTGTCCTAATGGCAATCCATGTTATTTTGCCTTATTGTGAAGGAGGGAGGCCAAAACCAGCAAAAAAATCACAGGAAAAGCCTTCACTGCTTTTTTTCAGAGTTTTAAAAAATTCTGAGGGAAATGTGCACCCCTGACCATCAAGATAACTGCACAAAAACCTTCTGATTGGTTGGGGGTGTGCATGTATGATTGTGTGCTTTATCTTTTTAACAGATGAGACCCAGCAGTGACGCCAAGAGAGGGGGAAGAGGAGGAACCAGGGAAGTGAGGACAGTTCTCTCCTCCTCCCCCCACTTGCAGGTGCCTTCCCATTGCCACATTGGGGACCAGAAAAGGGAGGATCTCTCTCTCCTCCTCCCCCCCCCCCATGTGTCCCCTCCATGCCACCGAAGCTTATGGGGGCAAACAAAAACATTAAGACAAATGGCTTGACATTACTGGGAAGCAATCCGTTTTTGGAAGGCTTGTATAGACGGGCCCTATATTTATCCCACTGCCAGTGGCAACACACAGAAACTGTTGGTTAATTTGCCGGTGCCCTGGAGAAGTTTGCCAAAATGGTCACTCCAATTTTGCTGCTAACTAATAGGATGAACAAATCTGAAAGGCCATATACACACAGCTTTAGATTTTGCAAATATAAAGAAGGCCTCTTCAGTTTGCTTTCCAATTTAGGTGTCATATCTCTGTCTCTCATCCTTTGTTTCTCTTGTTATAAGAATAAAGGATTTACTTTTGAAATGAAATCAATATTAATATAACACAAGCATCAGGGCTATTGAGTGAAAGCCTATATTAATTAACTTGACTCTCACATTTCAGACTTGCTATTTATTTTGTTCCAGCTCTAACTTAAAATATTCTTTATAAATGAATAACATTGTGGGTGTATGTATATCCAACTTTGCTCACCCTGCCCTAAGCTATAACTGGTTTCTCAATGTCAGGTTTAGAAAGTTTTAATCCTAACCATTTTGTAAAACATGAAAATTAGCAGCTTTTAAAAATAATATTTAGACGCTCTTCATAATCGAGGTCCTATGCTATAGGTTGCTAAACTTGTGTGTAAATACAATGCTGGAAATTTGGGAATGAATGGTTTCAATTAACTACCTTAGCATGGAGATAGAAAATGAGGAGCTGAATGAGGTCAGTGGTTTTTCCCCCCATCAGATGTTTTTTTAAATCTTCCTTCAGCAAGTGTTGCCCCAATCAGCATGCAAGAATATGAAATGTATGTCTAATTCAATTTCTGATTTATGTTCAAAAGAAAAGGGCAAGCTAGTCTATGGAGATTTTGACCTGTCAAATGCAATAATCAAAGGGAGGACTCCAAACTACTGCAGCCACCATTCATTTAAATCACCAAAGGCTTCTTTGGTGTTTCCAGAAATTTTCTCCTTTTGATCTAAATGATCTTTTGAAAATATATTTGAAGTTAATGATCTATTCTCTACATGGAATACACTACTACATTTTGCCCCCCAAAGCTTACCTCTTAAAGTAATGTTTAACAAAGCAGTGATGACAAAATAATAAGATCCATGTACATTTCTGGGTCCCCTTGGTAGGGACAGAGTGGGTAGAATCTGGAAATTTAGGATAAGAACCAAGCAAGAAGATGGAAGGTCTTGGGATCAAGTTAGGGTGGAAGCCATATTGGTGTTCCATAGAGCTGGAAGTAAGATTTGCTTTATCCAAAGGCAAATATAAGAGAAAAGAAGAAGAGATCCAAACATTCTTCTCTTACCTAACCTAGACTGTATCCAGAATTTAGAGGGGGAGGCATCTTCCTTACCTTATCTCTTTTCCCCCTTGACTCCATTCTGTTTTTGTTTTTGTTTTATTTTACTTCACACTGTGCATGGATCAGCTTGTCATCAGTCTTCTGCCATTACCTGTGATCATCTGGGGAACATCACCTGTGGCCCACTTGGAGGGGGGGGGAAACACTGTGCAAAATGCATTCTTTTCAAATCAGGATTATAGATGCATATTTTAATCAAAGCTCATATTTTGTTCTCCTTTTTTGTAATAGAATGTTGCAAAGCTACATTGCAAAAAAATAATGTAATGAGTGGGAATGGCCTTACTCTTTTGTGTAATAATAAATCTTTTCAAAAGTAAATCTTTAGACTATTGCTGGGGCATTTCTGTGCACTGTGGAGGCATCCTGAATAAAATCTTGCAAGTTGTAAGCCACTTATCAATTCTGAGGAATTTTTTTCAAAATAAAACAAAACATAACGAGAAAATAATGAGTAACATAGCAAGAAAAGGAAGAAGTTACTACAATTGGTATCATGTATGAATTCATAACTTCTCAACAGAGATGCATTGGATCACACTGTTAATGTGGTAGTAAGTCAAAAGCAAAACCCTATTCTTAGTACCAGTATATGACCAGTTTCCAAAAGCAATGAGACAATGCACAGGGGGATCTTAGAAGACTGTTCTGTGATCATTGGCTGTACAGTGGTTGTTTGAATTGATTTTTGGAAGCAGAAATAGGCCAAAGTTGAGCCAAGAAGTCTAATCAAATGGGATTTGGAACATGGGAGTCTGCCTTCCAAACTCAGAATCCATTTTATTACATCACAGTATTCCTTAAAAAAAAATCATACATGACTTCTGCAGTGTTGCATGTCCAGTGCATTTATAAAAACTAATTCTGCCATTGTTGCTTCCCATGTACCTAGGTATATTCTGTTGTGAAACAGAGTGTACAGATGAAAAGGATAAAGTAAGAAAAAGAACTTACGTGATGTTGATTAAGTCTAAAAATTAAGGATGAGAGAAACCACAGTATTATGGTGTTAAGTCTCTCTACTGGTTTCCCTTAGATACCTTTTATTCTCAAAACATTTTGCATTCTCTGCTTTCACATTTTTAAAGCTTACATTTTAAAGACTGTGTTATATAATAAGGTTGCAGGACATATAAAAACTGAAGCTATCTTATGGACATCTACACTTTGCCAGCTGAGAGAAAGGTGGAGGTCAGGCAGGACCACCATCTTCATTTACAGATGTTGTGGCTTCTTCCTAGGGAGTACTGTCCCAAGCAGGCAAGAGCAGTCCAAAACCAATCAGAAGACTGGTTGGCTGGGCTGCTTTAAAGCCAGGAAAATTCTTCTGCCCCCCAACAGAATGTAACCCAGAAATGAGCCAGAAAGAAAAAAGGCATTTCCTAAAGTGGCCCAAAGAAGCCCAAAACATGTCATAATTGCCCCCATGCCTTCTAGGGGTGTTGGTGTCATTTTGGTGCAAAAAAACTTTTTTGCATGTTGGGGTTTTCCAGGGGCCTCAAAAGCACTTATGAGGCTGCATGCAACAACAAGTTGCATTTTCCCAACCCCCAATATAAACATCCTTGGCTGCACAGAAAGCCAGTCTTGCATCAGTGGGCCTTGCCCACTCTTCCTTCCTTAGTTTCAGCTATGCATGTGATTCTGTTTAAATTTTGGTTTGGTCGTGGGAAGGACCAACTTGGGTCCGTATGTTTTATATCCTTGGCATTCTTCATACCATGTCACAGTTTTAGGTCATTGGTCATGGCATTCAGCTGGATCTATTTTGGGGTAGAAACAAGGCCTGGGTGCCCGTTTCCTCTGTTTTGGAGATCACATTAAGGGATCTTGGGAGATGAGCCATTCTGGGACAGGCCTAGCTTAGGAGCCATTTGTCACAGCCTTGCCCCCATTTGGGAGAGGAAACAGTCAATGGCTTTCACTCATATTGATCTCATTAACTACTATCCTGTTGGCTTCCCCTAGCATGTGGCCTGGTGATTGGTATTACCAGGCAGCATGCAGGTGATCCAATACCTGGATCCATACTTTATGCTTCTCCAAAGCTCTAGCAGCAATTGCCAATAAAGTGGTGCCCATTTTAGTTCTAGAATCATACCTCATGTGTTGTCTTGTTTGGATCCCTTTGAAGAATCTCCTCCCATCACCACTAACCTGGCAAGCAAAATTCCATAATTTACTATATGATTCTATCTCTGCAATAAACCAGTTGTAGGTTTTATATTACGTAAGTATTAAGTATATTAAGAACATTAAACCACTGTGGTATAGTGGTTTGAGCATTGGACTATGGCTTTGGAGACCAGGGTTCAAATCCCCACTCAGCCATGGAAATCCAAAAAGCAAACCTTGATTTTTTCATTTTACTACACCATTGCATACAATGGGATTTGAGCATCCATGGATTTTGGTATCTAACGGGGGTCATGGAACCAACCTCCAAGGTCCACTGTACTTGGTTTCCAAATAAAACTGTGATTTGAAAATAATCATTTGAAAATCAATGTTTAAATACTATTTATGTATTGCCAAAATGCATGTTTCTAAATGTTTTTTGCATACACATTTCCAAAAATATTTGAATCATGATTTTTTTAAAGCAAAGAATTGCACTGAAGGATCCAGGAATTGTAAAATCAAGTATAGAACAAAGTTCCAATCCACACATTAGTCCATGAGGTGAGGATCAGGTCAGTTTGCATCCTAATGAGTACCCTGCTTGTGAGGGCAATTAGCTAACACACATTTGAAACTGCTTAATGCAGTGTAGATGTGTAGATGTGTAAATTGCTATTGCTTAAAACAATTTGTAAGCTGCCCTGATAACTTTTGGGGCTGAAGAGTGGGGTATAAATACCTAAAAAATTTTTTTAAAAAAATTAAAATAATTTGCAAAAATTGATCTCTTCAAGCATCCACAACAGTTAATGGCAAACAAATAGTAAGCACAGTGTTCACTGAGCCAAGAGGAAAAGGATTTCAGTTGACAGGGAGACCTTTGTTTGTCAGCTTAAGAAAACTATAATGCCCTTCATTTGACACAGAGTAGGTTTGTGTTACCACTGTATCAGTGAATGAATTATGATGCTTCCAGGTGTATAGAAAATTCAAGCTGGGCAGTCATTTGTTGCCTTAAATACAAAAAGCACAACACTATGTTGCTACTCAAAGGGAGAAGTCAATGTTATAACACTACTGCCACATTCCATTTCCTAATGTTAATAGCTCGTCAACTAGAAATTGAGCTGCAAATTGGATGGACAGGATTTTCCTCTCTTCTTTATTAACTGTAGCCACTTATATTAACAGCTTTTAGTAAACATTCTTCACTTTAAAGATTTTGCCTTGAGGAGTGTTCTTTCAATTGAATCTTGAAATGGCATTTTTACTTTTTAAACACCCCTGCATATAGGATGTGATGAGCAAGCATTCATCTGTAAAGCAAATGTGAGAAGATGAAGTGGCGGGGGGGGGGGAGCAACAGACCACAATTAGAAAGAGGACCAAAACAGGATCTGCTTCATAGCATGAAGTAATGAATTCATCATGAATTAGGAAAGTATCTTGCAGCACTGCTGTACTTAGAGATTTGTCAACATCTTCATACTATAGAATTTGAAAGTGCATTTGGACAAAAACTTAATCTCTTTTAATATGAATTTCTTTTGGTATTCAATCATAGATTTAATATATTTGTTGAAATAGGTCTGAATTCAGCCTTACTTTTCTTTTCCCACATGCACATTTATGTCTTGGAGGTACAAAGGATTATTACACTTCAACATGTATAAAAATTGATTAATGGTAATGAGGAGAGAGGGCTACATCCAGCAGTGTAATGGAGCCAGGGTTCTGAGGATTAACGTGCCAAGATTTTTTTTTTTAATTAGCAGGGACAATGACATCTGGCATCCCAGTTAGACTACCATGTTCCCTTTGATCCTAGCTGATACCCTTACAGAAGATGTGGGGGCGGCAGGGCTGGGTGAGGATGTTCTCCACAGCAATAGATTGCTTTGAGCTGTTTCCCTTGTAAAATACAAATTATTTTGAGGTAGAAATTAGGTTTCTAAATATCCTTTTCTTGAGGAAAATGAAAATTGTTAGAATTGGATAGCAGTTAAAAGAAATACAGCCTCCCATTTCATGATTTCAATAGGTAAGTGAAAATATGCATACATGTTGCACAGATCACCCATGACATTGTAAGAAGCCAAAAATACAATACATTTCCAATGGCAAGTCTTTGTTTTTATCCCTCTGGAAGGAGGAGCTGAAGAGGAAACAGATTTCTCCAGTCCGGTTTGACTAGAGGAGTTTGGTTGACAGAGTTCATAGCATGCCTACCCCTATGGAGATGGACTATTAATGCTTTTCACCAACTCAGAAAGTGGAAGTACCGGTAAAGTAACCAACTAACCAAGAATATCCCCTGTACAACAGATAGGACATCAGAGAGAAATTCAAGTCACTGGGCCTGAATGAGGACAGTCAACTAGCAAGGCTTTATTCACCAAAAATAGGAGCGTGGTGGGGTCTCCTTCCTTGGAGGTCTTTAAACAGAGGCTGGATTGCCATCTGTTGGGGATGCTTTGATCAAGATTTCCTGCATGGCAGAGGGTTGGACTGGTCTCTTCCAACTCTATAATTCTATGATTCTAAGACACTACATGTGAGAGAGGGGGCATTTTAAAAAGAGACAAGCAAGTAATTCTTAAGTCTTCTTCATTAATGCCCATGATTTTACCATCATCCTAACAAATTCTTTCTCTTTTTTTTTCATATCAGGGGAATCAGGTTGTGTGAATGGGCTCTCAATTGTATTTGTTTGTATTTATTATTTCAACAAAGCACAAAATAAAAGGTAACATCTGGAGGAATCATGATTCTGGTGTTTAAGAGAACAAAAACCTCATGTTTTAAGCCTTATAACAGGCTTTCCTTTACACATTTTAAACATACAAATAGAACATTTTAAATGCATCAATCTAAATGACAGATAGACAATAGGTAGATAGAGAGATAGGTGATAGATATTATTCTTCATAAATACACATGAACTTGATGAAGAATATACCAACACCCACATATATTTCATCAAACTGAGTGCAAAATCCCCTCAGATGAGCTAGTTAGGGTTAATTGTTGTTAAGGGAAGCCATCTCTAGTACTCAGGATAATTCAACTCCTTTTTAGGTGAGAGGTGGGTTAATAACCCATTAGAAAGCCAAGAATTCAGAAGGAACACAGATGTGGATTTGAAAATATCATATTCTTTGAGTAGCTGTTTTGTCTCTTTTTAATCATTCTTTCTTCTTCTAAGGACTTTATCAGACTATTTAAGATTACTGAATATGGGTAGTTGAGAGAACTGCTACAGTCACCTGCAACAGCTGTGCTACGTTTGTCTTCTTGCCAGAGGATGTACATAGCTACACCTGCAGCAAGTGTAAGTTGGTTGCCCTACTGGAAGAGAAGATCCAGCAATTTGAAGCCTGTTTATCCACTCTTCAGCATATTAAGGAGCATGAGGGCTTCTTGGGCAGTGTGGAACAGAATGTCCTGAATGAGGGAAAAACAGGGGATGTATCTGAGGAGAAGACCAGTTCCCATACTCAGGAGGTAGACAATAGGAGGAATATGACATATAGAAGTACTGGGGACAATTCTGTGAGTTTGGTGCTACAGAATCAATTTGAAGCTCTCTCCCTTATCAATGATAACAAGGAACAGGAAAGAGAGCAGCAGTCAGCTCTCAGAGAATGTGCATAGAACCTTGGGAAAGTTCAGCACATGGAATGGCCTCTGCCAAGACCCAGAGGAGGTGGGTGGTGGTGGTAGGGGACTCCCTGCTGAGGGGAAAAGAAGCATAGTTTGCAGATGTGACAAAATGTCTTATGAGGTATACTGGCTCCCTGGGGCAAAAATTTGTGATGTAACAGAGAGGCTGACAAGACTCATCAAGCCCTCTGACTGTTATCCCTTCCTTTTGGTTCACATGGGAACCAATGATACTGCAAGGCATAGCCTTCAGGATATCACAAAGGATTATGAGGCCTTGCATAGGAAACTGAAGGACATGGATGCACAGGTAGTCATTCCATCTGTCACCTCAGTGTAATGGCACAACCCAGGAAGGGAGAGAAAAATAGTGGAAATGGAAAACTGGCTCCACTGATGGTGATGCCAGGAGTTATTTGGCTTCTTGGATACTGGTGTGCGGTTTCATTGAGGTGAACCTCTGGCAAGGGATAGGTTGCACCTCACAGCAGTTGGCAGGAACATTTTTACTATGAATCTGAAAGATCTGATCAGGAGGGCTATAAACTGATTTATGTGGGAGAGGGAGAAAGTATTCTTGAGAGCAGGAGTTCATCAAGTGCTGGAGATAATAGCCCACCTGTTTTAGAGAGAATAGCACAAAGAGCACAACAACAATGGGAGGGATAAAACCTTTAAAAGACAGAGAGGGGGAATGGCCCATGGTCTTAAATGTCTCTATACTAATGGACAGAGCATGAGAAATGAACAGGATGAACTTGCAACTCTTAGCACAGCAAAGCAGATATGATACAATAGATATCACTGAACCTTAGGAGATTTTCAGACGCCTCTTGCTGACTCTTGCCGCGCAGGCAGCCTCCGGAGCAGTAACGAAGCTGCTGCGTGGCAAGGGGTCCATTTTGGACGCCGCCATTTCTCTCTCGGCATCATCCATGACTGTTGCAGCTAGCATTGGAGGCGGCTGCGCTGTTTTTTACTCATGGACAACTTCCGTGAGTGAAAAACAGCGCGGCTGCCTCCAATGCTAGCTGCAACAGTCATAGACGACGCCGAGAGAGAAACGGTGTTGTCCAAAATGGACCCCTTGCTGCGCAGCAGCCTCGTTACTGCTCCGGAGGCTGCTTGCACGGCAAGAAGCGTCTGAAAATCTCCTTAGTGGGATGAGTCTCATGATTGGAATGTAATAATAGAGGGGTATATTCAGAGAAATAGACCAAACAGGAAGGGTGCTGGAGTAGCATTATTATATTTGTGTCCAGGTTGGTTTATAACATGTTCTGCTAAAAGATAGAATAGGGAAACTGATGAGGAAACACAACCTCCAAACAATCTACAGACCAACCAAGAAAATCCAAGAAATGCTACGCTCAGCAAAGGACAAAAGAGACGCTCTCACAGCTGCAGGAGTTTACTGCATATCATGCAGCTGTGGACAAGTTTACATAGGGACCAAAAAATGCAGTGTACAAACCAGAATCAAGGAACATGAGAGACACTGCAGACTGGGCCAGCCAGAAAAACCAGCATTAGCAGAACATGTTATAGACACAAAATGCTATTTAAAAACACTGAAATTCTGGACCAGGCCAACAACTATCATGTCAGAATGCACAGAGAAGCTATTGAAATCCACAAACACCTGGACAACTTCAACAGGAAAGAAGAAATCTTACAAGGAAACAAAATCTGGCTCCCAGTTTTGAAAAACAATACACTCAAAACTCAACACTTACAAAGGAATTCCACCCAGGGACTGGGGGAGTTCCAGCAGATAATGGCCCATCAACCAACCATTAGCCAAACAGACACTAATGAGCCTTGCATTTCTATACCCAGAAACTAACCATTAAATTACACAAATTTACATATACTCCCCAACAGGGGTTCACAGCATATAAACTCCACATACACTCCTACCCAACCATTCTCTGAAGATGCCAGCCAGAGATGCAGGTGAAACATCAGAAAGAAACTCTTCCAGAATACAGCCTCACAGTCTGGAAAAAACCCAAGGAAAATCTATGGATGCCAGCCATGAAAGCCTTCAACTTCACAACTCTCACAATCTTGAAGGCTATTTACAATTTAGGACTTATTCTGCACACAATTCACATATGGTTGTTTTGCACAGAAGGCAGCATTTTCTGTGCAGAAAAATATCATTTTCTGTGCAGAAAAATATCATTTTCTATGTATAAAATAATATTTTAATGTAGAAATATTATTCCCTGCACAGGAAATTCTGTTTTCTATGTGAATTTTACATAGAATAAATCTCTTATGACATTTTCTGTGCAGAAAACAGCATTTTCTGTGCAGGAAATAATGCTTCTTCCTTAAAATATTATTTTCTTTGCAGAACATCCTGTTTTCTGTGCAAAACAACCATGTGCAAATTTCGCACAAAATACTTTGATCCAAGCTACGAAGGTTCTTGGCAGTGCAGGATTCTTCTTGTCAGGTTTTCTCAACACTCAAAGAGCATGTTTTTCAATAATTGTTTTAATATGTTGACATATTCTTTCCATCCCTAAGTGTGAATAGGGCCCCAAGCCACATATATGAGCATTTATCCTTTTCCATAAAAGGACATTAAATTCAGCACTAAACTATTACAGTTGTCCCTCCACATTCGCGAACTTGACATTCGCGGTTTCGGTTATTCGCGGTTTTGGGAGGGCCCCCCCGGGCCCCCCCAAAACCGCGACACGGGGCCTCCAGAGGCCCCGTGAAAGACCTGGGGAGGGGTGGGGAGGCCTTCGTGGGACGCCCGGAGGCCCTCCGGAGGCCCCGCGAAGGCCTGGGGAGCGGTGCGAAGGCCTTCGCGGGACCCCCGGAGGCCCTCCAGGGGCCCCGCGAAGGCCTGGGGAGCGGTGCGAAGGCCTTCGCGGGACCCCCGGAGGCCCTCCGGAGGCCCCGCGAAGGCCTGGGGAGGGGTGGGGAGGCCTTCGCGGGACCCCCGGAGGCCCTCCGGAGGCCCCGCGAAGGCCTGGGGAGGGGTGGGGAGGCCTTCGCGGGACCCCCGGAGGCCCTCCGGAGGCCCCGCTAAGGCCTGGGGAGCGGTGCGAAGGTCTTCGCGGGACCCCCGGAGGCCCTCCGGAGGCCCCGCGAAGGCCTGGAGAGGGGTGGGGAGGCCTTTGCGGGACCCCCGGAGGCCCTCCGGAGGCCCGGCGAAGGCCTGGGCAGGGAGGGAGGGATGGCCGGGGAGGCCTCCGCGGGGCCTAGGAAGGCCCCGCAAAGGCCTGGGCAGGGAGCGAGGGATGGCCGGGGAGGCCTCCGCGGGGCCTAGGAAGGCCCCGCAAAGGCCTGGGCAGGGAGCGAGGGAGGGCCAGGGAGACCTCCACGGGGCCTAGGAAGTCCCCGCGAAGGCCTAGGGAGGGAGGGAGGGCCAGGGAGGCCTCCGCGGGGCCTAGCAAGGCCCCGCGAAGGCCTGGGCAGGGAGGGAGGGAGGGCCGGGGAGACCTCCGCGGGTCCTAGCAAGGCCCCGCGAAGGCCTGGGCAGGGAGGGAGGGAGGGCCGGGGAGACCTCCGCGGGTCCTAGCAAGGCCCCGCGAAGGCCTGGGGAGGGAGGGGGAGGGGTGTTTGTTATTCGCGGATTTTTCACATTCGCGGGGGTCCGCGGAACGGAACCCCCGCGAATGTGAAGGGACGACTGTACTTCAGTCTTTGCTTAATGTAAGCATGGAACAATTTCGCCAAATAAATTTATTTATTGTTGTGTTATTAATTTATTTACTTATCATATCTATTATCTATCATATCATATCAGAGAACAGGAAAAGCAATCACACAAACTCTGCCTTGGAAGATGTTTGACATTAAAAATTCACAGACACCCACAATGTCATTTATTTAAAATAATACAGTAACAATTCCAGTTTCTTAAATACTTTCAAATACATTAAAGATTTGTCCCACGAGGCTCAAGGTTACAGCTTTTCCTGAAATGAATAATCCTGCTGTAGGCAAGACAGGTACACACATTTTGCTTGCTTGTCAGTCAATGATATATATATATTTGGAGTACATTTACAATGTATTTCAACATTAACCAAGCTACTATGTTAATTATTTAAAAAGAAAACATATACTATAAGCTTGCAAAGAGTCTTATTTACAATATGGATGGTGGGGGATAAGGATAAGAGAAGAAAATAAAATTCATTGCAACTTCAACTCTCTCAGAGCAGCAACAGCTTCCCCCCCCCCCCGTTTTTTTGGCACTGCTGCTACAGCTTTACTTTGAACACAGTAAAGAAGCAGATGTTTATGAGCAATCTGGGGCTTGTATATTTATTGCATCTTTCTATGAACAGCAATACCAACTATTATTCAAGTTCCATGCATAAATGTCTTGTTTTGCATCAGACAGCAAATGTTGTAAAAAAAATAATTAATGAGCTTGGCATGAATTATCTAATTTGTTTAATGAAATCCCTATGAAATCAGTGACATTCTTATTATGTGATTGTCAAGTATCTCCATACTGCTTCCTCCGGACCATTGTTTATTTCAAATATGTAAGAACAGCAGCAGTTGTTTGTTTATGGACAAATTTTCACCCTACCTTTCTGGCCCATGAAAAGCAGATGGCATTGAAAATAAAAGGCAATTAAGGAAACATAAGCCTGAAGCCAACAATTGAAAAGCATCATGAGTAGAAAGCAGCCACATCAACTCAAGTACCTTTTCTGTACTGTAGTGCGGCAATGGATGTGGTTCCCCAACCCTACCTCTTAGACTGAGGCATTGAGTGTCCTTGCCGCTTTTTAGCTAATTCTGGGTTCTATCAGGGATCCCTTTATCAACTTCTGATCACTAAAGTTTCCTTAAAGTTATATGAATAGGCTGAGAAGTTGGCAACAGAAAATCCTCTGACCTGTAATAGTACCCTTATTGGCAGACGTTATTTTGTAGCAAAAGCTGGTGAGGATCTTGTTAGTGACATACACCAACAGCATAAAACACAAACACACACAAAAAAACATTAAAAATACAAAAAATGTCTTTCTTGAGTTGTAGAGGGAGAATTTCACTACCTCCTTCATGCAATAACCACCACCCCTCAAAACCCACCTGTCTCTTTCTTCCTCCCAACATAGCCATGTATTGTGCTGAGAAGTATCTGGCTATATGAGGAGGATGCCTGAGAAGCATCTGAGTATGTCACTACAGCCAGATGCATGAAAATGAAGGAAATCTGCATGACTTTCATAACCTTATTGGTTGCCACACCTCCACTGACCACTATGTGGCCCTGTCAGGAGAAACTGCAAGAGACTTGGGTTTTATGGGAAAGGAGAGGGGGTTGGATGCAGTTCTACCAGTGAAGATCATCACACCCTGATTCCCAGAGCAGAATTATGACTATATTGTTTATGGACAGAGTCAGAGAAATAACGAGACCATACACAGATATGGGGTAAAATAAAATGTTCTTTATTTATTAACCCTACCTTTTTATTTCCCATTAAATCTTCAGCAGGGGGAGGCAACCTAGTGTGGAAGCAGCTGGTGCAGATTGTCCCTCCTGGACTCATGCCCCCAGCTTCCCCAGGTGAACACTTGAGCCCTTTTGAGTAACCCCAAGGCCTGGGGTTGCTCTCAAGCCAGCTCATGTCTGGAAGGTCAACCCGAAAGCCCCTCACCCAATGCGTACATATTAAGGTGAGAGGAGTATGCTTCAGGCCAACCCCAAGATAGGTCTATTTCTGCTCTCCCAGGTTGTACGGCCTAAGGAGACCGTACCGGAGACCATCCCTTCACCAAAATCGGTGACATAGGTGCCCACCGTAATCTATGCCTCCCCCTTCCCACCATAGATAAGGGGCAAGCATCTGCTTAGTCCCTTGATCCCCCACTAGCTTGTCTAATAAGTCCCTCAACCCCTGCTGAAGATCCATCAGAAAGAGTGAATTCCCGGTGTCCAGGAGATGTACCCCATCTGCTCTGTGGAGCTCGGGCCTCGTGAACACGATATTGGGATGTGGCAAGTAAGGTCCCCCACTCCTGATCAAGAAGTTATGAATCTGCCTGTTCACAGTCTGTCGAGCCTTGTCGATCAAGTGGGGGTCCCCTCCCCATGCCACAGCTGTCTGGGCAAAATGGCTGACCACATGATGATGACAGCAGGCCAATGTGACATGATCACCATCATATCCTGTGTCACCTGGATAACTGAGGCCTTACTTTTGAGAAGGCCTAAATCACCCACCCCCAAGTGGAGGATGAGGATGTCTGGCGGAGGACACCGTTGCTCCCCAAACAACAGAGACATGAGGCCATGCCAACGAATGCCTAGCTTCCCCAACCATTCAATGATCATCCTGTCTCCCAGGCTAAGGTGAGGTCCATAATGACTCAGCCGGGCTGCCCAATAGACAATAATGTGGCTGCAGATCAGCACCCAGTGTCTCACCATCAAAGGTCTAGCACCTAGAAGACAAAAGGGGAAGATAAAGTTAGTAAGGAAGTGGGTGGATTGCTGATCTGCTGGATTGCTGCAGGTGACATGTCCATGGCACAGCCATAGATGCGGACCCTATGCGGAAGGAATGTGTGCCGAATCGGGCTCTGGGTAGCCCCAGTTGCTTCAACGCCTTGGCTGTTACGGTCCAAAACTTATACCTAGTCAAAGGGGAAAAATCAGTATGAACAAATAAAGGACCTTGCCTGTACCCACGCACCTGCAGGCAGCACTCCAGCGCCAAGACTGGGCAGAGCTCTGTATTATCACAGCAGGACCATTTAATTGTTTTTCCCCTGTCTGCTTGGTCAGTCTTGGAAAAATGTAGAGTGACTTTGACCACCCTGTCGCTTACCTGTATGTCCCTCAACTCCAAGGCTCTTCCAGACACATCTGATTTTGATGCCCTGATAAGCTCACTCACTTGTAGGGCACCAAAAAATGCCATAAGGGCTGCTGCATGGAAAAGCAGCGCTTCGTATGTGGAAGTGCAAAGCCCCACCCATGTCTTGTGTAAGCCCCTCAGAATTTCTGGGGAAAGGGTGACTCTAGAATCTGCCCTCCTACCTTTCTCCCTGGCCCATCCCTCCCGGACTTTCCAAATACAGAAGTCCCCTGTGTTGTCAAGAGCACCTTGGGCTTTAAGCCAGAATGCTAACACTTAAAGCCTACTCTGAATTGATTGTGAGGCAAGACCCCTCCTATATAAAGAAACACAAGATTGCATGAGGTGTGTCACAGGGACCTTTACCCCCTGGCTCAAACCTTCCTGTTCCCTAAATTGACAGAATTCCCGTATTGCCCGGACATAGCCTTTTCTGGTACTGGGTGCAACTGAAATACCTAAGGCCCTCCAAATTTGGGATTCTCAAGTTGCCATAGGCTTGCCGGCATCCTGTCGCCCTCGGGTGCTGCATCTGGAGCCAACTCCCTGAAGCGCTCCATCTGCATGCAGAAAACAGTGTCAGCAATCTCATTTTGCACGCCCACCACATGCCGCACAACAAACAAAATGTTATGCTGCAGGTATTGTAAAGTAAATGCTCGGACAAACCGCATGATCCTAGGGGACCTAGATGTATTGGTGGATACATACATCCTGGACAGTTGCCAAATTGTTGCACCAAAAATGTACTGACGAATTGGACAAGTCCTCTGTTCAGATGTTGGTGGCCACCAGGATCAGGAAGAACTCCAGAAATATAAGGTCCCATGTAATTCCTGTACTAGTCCAAGCTGTTGGCTATCTGTTGGCGCACCAGCGGCCACCAAAATAAACCTTGATCCCAATAGATCCTGCAGCATCAGAAGCTATTTGAAAACTACCCTGTAACTTCCTTTCCTCCCGCCAGAATGAGATGCCATTGAAAAGCTCCAGAAATTCCTGCCATACCCAAAGGTCCTCTCTGATCTCCGCTGTAATTCTAATCTTATGGTAAGGAAGCTGGACCCCCACAATAGCATTGCACAACCAGTGAAGGAAAGCCACCTTGCAGGCAAAATTCAGGTGTCCAATCAGAACCTGACATTCCCTCAAGGTGGCCTTATGCCTGCCTCTGAATGCACCCACACGCTTCCGCAGCTCCGATATCTTAGTGGCTGCCAGGCAGCATTGTTGATTGACTGAGTCAATTTCAATACCTAACAACGTCAACTGTTGTGCAGGGCCCTAAGTCTTTTCAGGTGCCAAGGGAACCCCCAGTTCCATCGCCATCTGCTCAAACTGTTGCAGCAAATGGCTGCACGCCCCTGAACCCATTTGACCAATAAATAAAAAGTCATCTAAATAATGGACAACTCCTCTCATCCCTGTTCTAACTTTTAATGCCCATTCCAAAAAGGTCTCAAATGCATTACAAGAGGCAGAACACAGCCCATGGGCAGGCCACGGTCCATGTAGTACCGCCCCTCAAATTGGAAACCCAATAATTCAAAATCCTCCAGATGGACTGGGAGAAGGTGGAATGCTCACTTGATGTCACACTTTGCCATCTCTGCCCCCAGCCTGTGTTGCTGTACCTCCAGTATGGCGGCATCAAAGGAAGTATATTTAACTTTACACAACTCTGTTGGGATGGAGTCATTAACAAACTCCCCCCTTGGGTAAGAAAGGTGGTGAATTAACCAGGTGCCTTCTTGGGGACTATTCCCAGTGGCAAAACCCAGAGGTTGGTCACAGGGGATCAGGTAAAGGGGCCAACTACTCTTCCCTCTGTTACCTCCTTATGGATTTTATCCCTAACTATGGCCTCATTGCCCTTAACTGATAGCAAATTACGCACCTGAAAGGTGCATCTTACCTCTTGGAAAGGGATACAAAAACCAAAATTAAAACTTTGAGATAAATATGTTGCTGCCTGCCCATTGAGGTATGATCACAGCCACTTGTCCAACATATCCAATTTAATTGGGCTGGGACCCTTTCTGAGGCTGGCTGGAAGGGCCACCTCCTTTACCCACATCCTGTCCCCCTCTGCCCCCCCTAAACTGAGCCTTCCCTCTTGGGCAGTTTTGAAAGGAATGGGAAGGCCCGCAGATAGAGCACTCATGCAGGGCTTCCATGAACAGGTCCCATGTGAGCCGAACTCCCAACACAATAATTTCTGACCCAAACTGGACCCAGCAGGGGGCTTCGGCATCCCAGCGGCTGAGGTCCTAATTAAGCAAAGACAAGGTGTGTGTTTGCTCAGCTTGAATTGGTCATGCCAATGTCATCAATTGCATCCATAACTGTGGATTTATCATATCCCAACATAACACAGGATATATTGCTGCCCTCATACAAAAGGCTTCATCATATAGAAGCCATGCAGGGCCAGCCAATCCACATACGCCCTGTGGGTGATTTCTATATATTGAAACAGGGCAGCAGCACACTGAGGGTGAGCTTTAGCAATGATACCCGCCGTGATCAAAAACCCTGACAACCAGCTCGACCAATTCCTTTCTACCTTCTTTTTCTTAATTTTTTTTCTTTATCATCAAGTTCTTCCTTGTCTTTCTTCTCCAAATCTCTACATACTCCCCTTTGAGGATTTTGTTCCTAGTTGCCTGTAATAGCTGATCCCCTAGAGGGAGAGACATTTCTCCAAAAGTGATGGCAGAGTATGGCATGGACTCATACCCTGGGGCCTGTGAAGGCCCTGGCAGGGATAACTCACCCAACAGGGGTGCTACAAGCCCTCCAGAGGTATACGGGCCCCAAGACAACCACTAAGGTGGTGCCCAGCTAAGAGGCTGTTGGACCAAAGGCAAGCTATTATACACTGCCTGGGATCCCAACCCATGTGGTGTAAGCCCTGAGGGGGGTTCACTGGGTTGGAAGGAAACTCACCGGGTGGATTCGGGACCACTTCCGGCTCAGGCTCCTCATCTGGCTTGGATAGCAGTTCAGGATCGTCACCAGGCGGCTTGGATCCAGACACGTCCCCATCATGGATCTTCCTTTCCAGGGCATCTAAACAGGCAATTATCTGATTAGCCAATTTGCCTTTCCCCTTGGGACATTTAGGCTTAGGCACTACACCAGCTCCTTCCATCCCCTTGAGCCTTTCAAGCTGCTGGATCCTGTCCAAGATCGCCTGCCATGGAATGTCCTCTTCCTCATCACTTGATGAGGGAGGACAAGCAGGAGGCACTGGCCATTTAGGGGCAGGTGCTGTTCCTTTACCCCCAACTTTGCCCTTTTTAGAGCCATTAGGATAAAATAGAACTGCTACCTAATGAATTACAATGTATACTCTGGTGTATATACACCTAGGAAGCCAATCCGGTGTAATTCAACCCCCCAAAATGACCCACAGTCCTTTCACCCAAATTGAGAGTCAAGCAGTGTTGGCAATGGATTCAAACAATATTGTTTGGGTGGATTACTGTTATTGATATATTGTTATATTATTGTTACTGTTACAATGTGTTTACTGAGTCACTATTGACCACCCACGCCTCAATGCCCAGGCCAAGGGCCACCAGTCAATTATGAATTACTCTTAGAATACTATTTATTATTATTATTATTATTATTATTATTACTACTACTACTATTGTGGTCAATAGGCTCCCCAGCTGCTAGTGAATCAGATCATACCCTGAACCAACAGAGGGCCAACTGAGGCCATAGGCAACCAGCCAACTATTATTGAGAAGGCTGTAGCAAATACCACCACCCCGGGCCATAACCTAGGCCTGCAAGGCCTCGGCCAGGGCCTTCTAGGCCTCCCTGTCTTGGGCTACTGGCCTACCCCAGCCTGTTCAGCCCCCAAGGCTCCAATATCTGTGCCTGCGTGGGTCACTTCCGGCCACCAACCGCTCTCGCCCAGGGCCTCCCAGGCTCCACTGGCCAAAGCCCAACAGGCCTCATGCTCCAAGGCCTGTAAGGCCCAATCCCAGTAAATACCTAAACCCACACCCTACAGGGCCGGCGTAACAGTCATGTGGGCCACACTCACCATTCTTCAAACCTTCCTTGCCCCTCGAGCACTACTGGGCAGCAACAAAAGCAATGACAATAAGTCCCCTGTGGCTAAGCTGTGAGGCTGCCGCCACCCCTGATCACCTCCCGAGTGGAACCCCCCCTGCTGTGGTGCCCGTGGAGTCCATTCCCAGAGGTAGGCGCTCATGACTTAAGCCGCTTGGTTCACCGCTGCTTTGTCTGCTGCTCCAGGTGGGTCATACCCCACCCTAAGGAGCCACTTGCCAGACTCCTTGCTGCTCAGGGCCTGAGCTCTGTGTGGCACTACCCGGTGCAACACCACCCCCACCCCAGAGACCCCTGGGCCCAGCCCAAAGTCAAACTCATGGGCCAATCAGTGTGCCACTCCGCTTCTTCTCCCAGCATCCCAAACCACCACTGTGTTGACCGATCGTCCTCCGCAGCAGTCACTCACTCTCAGAACCACCCCTCATTTGTCCATCAGCCCTTCCTCCAAAACAGGTGCTCATCTTGCCAAAGAGTTTGTTCGCCAAAGAGGAAAGAGGCTGAGGCAAGGGGCAGCAGGACTTTTTATCTGCTCCAGCCCCGCCCCTCACCTCACATCACCGGTGCTTGCTGGTGACGCAGACGCTGTGGTCTTTCCCTCCTCCCTGCCCATAAACAGGCTTCCCCACGGGAGGCTGCAACAGCCTGAGGGGGAACCGTATTTCTACTTCAAACAGTCAGATGGTCGCCCTTTACTCTTTTGGTGCAAGACCACCTACACACATTTGTTGTCATGCCAGAGATGTTTCCAACCTTTGTAATTTCTTTGTTTAGAAGTATGAGCCTCAACAATTCATACTACTTGCCACAAAATTGAGGAGAACATAATGACCCCCTCAAGTTGTTCTATAGCTTGGAGGCAGTGAAGAACAAGTGTCACACTGTCTCCCTGCCTCAGGCTCTGGCTACCTCCAGTAAGACTACTCCTTCCTGCCTCCTAACTTATAACCAGTTCAATAAGTGACATGGACTATTAGCTTCTTCTTTAGTCAAGCCCTTAGCATTGTCTTTTCAAAGAAGAATCAATGTTTCTAAGCATCAGTGCACTGAAAGCACGACCTTTCCTACAGAAGGGGGTCAGCTACACGGCAGAATTAAATATGGGAAATTTCATGTTACCACCATTTCAGTCCTGTCCCACGTTGTGCCCACAATGTTTTTGCAGAATTGGTGATTTTTAAAATGCCCTAATTTTTTGTCCCCATGGCCAGCTAGACAATGGGGGGAGGTCTGCCCCACTCAGTCCTTACCCAGCTTCCCCACTGGTTGCAGCGGCTTCTGTCACCGAGGGCCAGTTTCTCTCTGTTCCTTGCCAGCTGCAGAAGCTTCTGCCACCGAGAGCCCATTTCTCCCTGGCTGTAGTGGCTTCTGCCACAGAGGGCCCATTCCTCCTGGCTCCCCACTGGCTGTCAGTCACAGAATCTGAACCCTAGGCTACAGCAGCCCCAGCAGTCAGCGGGGTGCTGGACGGAAGAGGCACTTGGTGGCTGAATCCGCCTCAGCCAGCAGCATGGTAGGAGGAACAGCCAGCTATGGTATAGGGGAGGTCTGGCCCGCTTGGCTCTCACTCAGCTCCCTGCTGGCTGCAGCGGTTTCTGCCACTGAGGGAATGGGCCCTCAGTGGCAGAAGCCACCTCAGCCAGCAGCATGCTGGAAGGAATGGCCGGCTATGGTATGGGGAGGTCTGCCACTCTTGGCCCTCACCCAGTTCCCTTCTGGCTGCTGCAGCTTCTGTCACTGAGGGAACAGGCCCTTGGTGGCAGAAGCTACCTCAGCTTGTGGTGTGCTGGGAGGAACAGCTGGCTACAGGATGGGGAGAGGTGTGCCCTGCTTGGCCCTTGCCCAGCTCCCTGCCAGCTGTGGCAGTTTCTGCCACCAAGGGAACAGGCCCTCAGTGGCAGAAGCCACCGCAGCTGGTGGGGAGCTGGGAGGAATGGGCTGCTGCTGCCTCGGCCAGCCCAAAAGAAAGCCAGTAAGTAGCCGGGCAATTGGGACAGGGATGGGGAGAGTGCTGGGGTTGTCCAGCCTGGGCTAGGAGTGGTAGCAAGGAGGAGGAGGGAGAGGAGCCCAGCTCCGGGCTTCAGAGGTGGCAGCGGACCCAACACAGGGCCATTCAACAATGGCAAATCCTGAATTTCAAGGCATCTCTTGTGATCCCACCCCCTCCAAGGTCCAGCCAATCACAATTCAGCTCTGCTGTTAGCCCCTTTTCTGGGATGGTTGCTGATTGATCAGAGAACCAATAGAGGGGTTTCCCCAGTCTTTTCAAAAAAGACTGGGGAAAATAATGGGATGGAAAGACACAGTTTTTTGGGGGGTTCTTGCTTCCCACCATTCCAAATAGAGCAAGTGTTTCCCACTGAATGTGAGCACCAATGGGATTCTTCCCGAATTCTTCCCAGATATTTTTTGCCATGTAATCAGCCTCAAGGACTCACAGGGAAGTCCCTCCCTAAAAAGGCTCCTAGGCACAAAGTACTGTACTAAAGTCTTAATTGGCAGAAAGAGCTCTTTCCATAAAGAAGTAATGAGGAAGAAGGAACTAGAGAGGTAGAACAGGAAGGCCTGATCCATTGATTCTTATGGAATCAGGAACTCAGAAGGGCATCAGGGGTTCCTGCCTTATTCATACAACCAAAAAGAAGACTGTACACATGGACATCTCTAGATGGCCAACACAAAAATCAGATAGATTATATAATTGGAACCAAGAGATAGAGAAGCTCCATTCTTGCAGCAAAAACAAGATCAGGCACAGATCATGAATTACTAATAACAAAAATTAGAATAAAGCTGAAGAAGAACACAGAATCAAACATCATACAGATATATGATCTGAAAAACATCCCAGTAGAATTCAAAGACTAAGTGAAAAATAATTTGCTTTACTGAACCTAATCAACTGGAAACCAAATGAACTATAGACAGAAGCTAGGGATATAGTCAAAGAGGAAAGCAGAAATACACTAACAGTGGTCAGAAAGAACGAGAAGAAACAATGGATGACAGATGAGACACTTCAAGCAGTAAAGGAAAGATTTGAAGTGAAAGAAAAGGGAGTCAGGGATAGAACTAAAACCATGAGTGCTGTGTTTCAACAATTAGTGATTTTCCTGATGGAGAACTTGTACTTAGGACAGGAGGCCACCTAAGAACAGAATACAGAGAAACAGAATGGTTCCCAATAGGAAAGAGTCAGACAAGGCTGCATTCTGTCACCCTACTTGTTCAACTTGTACACAGAATATATCATATGTAGAGCAGACTTAGATTCAGAGGATGGAGAGTAAAGATCAAAGGAAAGAACATGAACAATCTAAGTTCTTGCCTATACAAGGGGGGGATATAACATTCTTGGAAAGGCAGGCGTTCGCAATGATGCAACCTGCCTACACAGCCAAAAGAGCCCCCCTAAACTCATCATGACACCCTAGCCAGATGGCGGCAGTGAGTGATTTACTTGCCATTTTAAATCAGCTGCTGCCATAAAAAAAAGCTTCCCAAAGTACACACAAGCAACACTTAATATTTACAAATAAATAAATAAATGAGTATGAGATCACCGTTTGATTGACTTACTGGTCACCTGCTTAGCCAAAAATCCAACATGGTGGCCTCAGCCACTTTTCCTCTTTGCTAGCCCCTCCCCCTGTGCTCATCCAGCCAATCAGATTGTACTTTGTGTTTGTATCTGTCTGAATGAGATTGTTCAAATGATCGTACATTCGAAAGTCATATGGAACTTTTCAGAAAATTCATACAAAGCCCCGATCATGACATACATGGACTTTGTGTTGGATTGGGCTGCCCCCTTCCAAATGACAAGTATTTGTGCAAATGATCATTTGAACAGATCGTCGATCTTTCTCATTGTGTTCATATTATTTTGACCATATAGACAGGTCCTATGATATGCAGACCACACCACACTACTAGCAGAAACAACAAAGACTTAAAGCAACTACTAAGGAAAGTGCAAAAGCAGGCTTATGCTGAACATTAAGAAAACAAAAATAATGACCCCCAGAGGATTTACACAAATTCAAAATAGACAACGAGGAAGTTAAAATAGTGAAAGAATTCCCATTCCTTATATAGTCCAGATCAGAGACTGCCACCAGGAGAAGACGAATCAGAAGGCTGGGACTGGGAAGGGCAGCTATTAAAGAACTGGATAGGATCATAAAATGCAAAGATATAAAACTGAGCACTAGAGCCAGAATCATTCAAACCATCATATTTTCCATCACCATGTATGGATGTGAGCACTGGACAGTGAAGAAAACTGATAGGAAGAAATGCAATTCATTTGAGATATGGTGTTGGAGAAGAATGCTGGAGAAGACGGCCAAAAAGACAAACAAATGGGTCGTAGAACAGATCAAACCCAAACTCTCATTAGAAGCCAAGATGACCAGACTGAGGCTGTTGTACTTTTGACACATCATGAGAAGGATACCTCACTAGAAAAGTCAATAATGCTAGGAAAGGTGGGGGAGAAAGAGAGGAAGATAGTACACTAGGTGGTTAGACTTAATAAAGGAAGACACTGGCCTGAACCTGCAGGATCTAAGTAGGGTGGTTGAGGAGAGGGGGTCTTGGAGATGTCTCATCCATGGGGTCACCATGAGTCAAAGCCAACTTGAGGGCCATTAACAACAACAACAAGCACAGGATGCTGTTGTTTTCACTGCACTTTTCAGCGATGATTGGAAGAATCCTTTGGCTGCAGCTCCACTCTGGTAAAGGAGAGGAAACATGTTGTATGTTATATTATGGTGGATTTGAGGGGTGGGCAGGCAGAAAGAGAACTGCCTTGAGGGCGGGGGGACTCCTTTTATTTTTTTGGTGTGGGAAAAGAAAAAGCACTTTGCATAATGGATGGGTAAATGTGTTCCTTTTTGGTGAGAGAAACTATGTTCTTAATTGTGTACAATGTGAGTGAGCTACTGTTGGGGGTGTGTCACAATTTGTCCTTTTCCCTCTTGGTATGGAGAAAAAAATAAAACAAAACTTGTAGTCACTTCTGGTTTGGCTTTTCCTTTATTTTTGTCTCATCTAGGGACATTTTTGTTTTGTTTTGGGGAATTTGGAGAACTGTTGGAGGAAATAAAGCCCAACTGCCATACGTAGGGTTTTGTTTTGTTTTTTAAACAGTGTTTGGGGTGAAGTTGAAGGCTTTCATGGCCAGCAACCATAGATTTCCCTTGGATTTTTTCCAGGCTGTGAGGCCGTGTTCTGGAATAGTTTCTTTCTGACGTTTCGCCTACATCTGTGGCTGGCATCGAATAAATAAATGTCGCTCCCCTAGCCTTTAGCCAGGAGTGATTTTGATCTCCTCCCCATTGGGTTGGGGATGGCACTGGTGGGAAATGATGACACTATTAGCACATTGCATGGGACCAGAAAATATGCCATTTCTCAGGCTTTGCCCTCTTTTCCTGTTTGGCATTCCACACTCACCCTCCCTAATATATGTAGCATGGGTTTATTACCAGTCACCTTTGAGGCTGAATGGGCATTTTGGTCATGCCCATGTGGCCTGGGACACAATTTTTATTCCTACTTTGTGCTGTATTCAGTTATTACTTCAGCTGTTTGGCATGTTGACTAGCTATGCATTATTGACTATTATTATTGACATAACTGGTGGGATCCACACACTCACACAGATGATATGTTGCTTTAAGGAGTTCCCAGATGCATTTGACAGTGTAGTAGTATGGCCCACATACCTTTCATTGCTGATTGGCTTGAGGAGAGTTATCCCTTGCCCCTAGAAGTATCCCCCTTTAAAAGTGCTAACCAGTACCACCCAAGGGACTCATTTGGGGCTCTCTGCTCACCCTCATGGAGAACAGATCTTTGCATACCCCATGATGCCACCATGATGTAGATTCCAGTTCTTTAATAAAATTGTGGCCTTGTTTTCACCACTTTGTGCAGTTTCATCTTTGCAGGTGGGAGGGCAAGATACTTTATCAACAGAGGCCTAAGCCATTTGTGACCCACAATTTGACAACAATCTCACCCACAAATTGACTCCCATCTTGGGAGAAAGGTGGGATAGAAATCCAATAAATAAACAAATAAATAATAAACAACCCAAGTGAAGCTCAATAAAGCTTTTGTCCAAACAACAGTGAAGGTGGAGGGGCGGTATTTTCAAGTATCTGGCAGGACACACAATACAGGACTGTTCTTGATGGGTTAGTAGTTGTGCAGGCCTCCATTAGGAAGTGCAATAAACAAAGCATTTGATTTGTTTACATGCATACATACAAGAGAGGGGTGGTTTAAGCAGAGTGAGGTGGCTGCCATAAACAGCAGATCTGGGATTAAATTAAAATCGAGATAGGACTCATGCAGCCCTCCAGATGCCTTTGGACTTCATCTTCCAGCATTCCTCACCATTGCCTATGCTGGCAAGGGCTGCTGGAACTTGCAGTCAAACAACATCAGGAGGGATGCATGTTTCCCACCGCTGCACTTAAGGGTAAAAAAAATTAATTTGGTATGATGGTATTCTTACTACAAGGAATAAAGACACATATATGTGAGATTTTCCACCTTCAGTGTCAAAATATTTCGGCATGCCTTAGATACCATAGGTTTTCCTCTTTCAAGTAGTTCCATTTGCTGCTCTGATTCAGGCACCAAAACGTCTTGGAAAACCCACCCCCCCAACACACACAGTGTTAGAAGAAATGGAACCAGACATGTTTCACTGTCCTTCTTGTATATAATACCAGAAGCAACACCAAACACATTTTTCTCTGCAGGAGTTTGCACAGATCTTTCAGAAAGTATAACTTTCTTTGACAAATCATATCTGCAGTATATAAAATTGAAATAACAAGAACAAAAACACCACTCAAGTAGTGATTATAGTAGAACAGCTGCATACAACCGTCCGTCACTAAATACAATTTAAAAGAATGTGAGATAGCTATGTCATGCTGATTGGCAATGCTATAAACCTATATGTAAAACATAATCTTGCTGAGGTATTAAAGCAACTGATGCATTCTTACCCCTGAAAACATACTATGAGACAACAACACAGTATCAAATACACCAGGTAGTTTCCAAGTTATCACTTAACAAAACCAGATTTTTTAAAAAAATAAAAATAAAATACTGCAGTACTCATGCTGGCCATTTTTTCTTTCACCTGTGACACCTCCATGCCTGTGGATGAGACATTACTTTACTTGACAGGTTACCTGGATAACACGTATGAATTAAGGAATAACATAACATTTTAATTTATTTCTTACTTCTGCCATGTGTTTCAGCAGAAAGAGAATCCTCAGCTAAATTTATAATACCTGAAATAATAATAGAATCACAGAGCCCATAAGAACCAAAAAGGGATCCACCCCTTCTCCCAGTTGGGATCCATTATACACCAGCCACTCTGCAATTATGCCACAAACACTAGATCACAGTTAGCTTCAAGAGTCGTTAAATTTGACATTTCTCCATGGATTTCAAAGTGGTGTTTTCGTCTTACAACAATGATTGATCCAAAATGTGCTCCACATTTTTAGTGATTTTTCAGGGAGAAAGTGGGGCACAGACTTGTGTAAAAGTGGCTGCCAACTTAAAGGAAGCATTTAGAAGTGTCTTCATGACACTGTCAAGTAACTAAATCTGATTGGTTATTCCCATTCAAAGTAAGTGTAGTGTTACAGAGGAACAGTGTCCATTTTAAGTATACTACTAATATTATGACTTTAAAAGATCCATCCAGTTTAAGTGGTGAGTCCAGAGCTCTATTGATGGAATAAAGTACAGTCACTACAGGTAAACCCATTACTAGTTTTTGAAATTTTTAAGGACCTCCAGCAACAAGCAGGGATCCAATTATTCTATAACTTCATTATCAAAAAAGCAATGAGTAATTTTAGTCATTTTCTTCCAACCGCAGGAAAGGCTTCAAGGACTGCAGTTTTGATGACTATTCTTCATCCATGACCTATTGTGCGAAAAATTCCCATGTCATATTTCTAAACAGAAAATATTTTCTACAGAGGAAACTAGTTTTTTACATGGAAAATAATGGCCAAGGTCCTGGATTGGGAGACATCTATGGCAATGGAGCTCCATCATTTTAACAAACTCTCCCCCAAAAAACTACCTTATCATCCAAACAGCCCTCCCCAAAAGATGGATTTCCAAGGAGCTGGGGAGTGGGGTGCTGAGTGAAGGTAAATGCAAACCTTTCCTGGTACCAGACAGCTGCAACCCTGGCAGGATCCTCCTGTCACAAAGCACCTTACTGATGGGTAAAGACTGAACACATTTATGCTCATAATAGGTTTTGGAGGTTTTAGTTGTTCCACTCTTGCAATGACTATAAAAGCCAACATATAAAATTACAAGCATCTTACCACTGGGAAAAGAATGGATACATTTTTTTTATTTTATTTTTTTGCTCACAATAGGGTTTGATTGTTGCACTGGTGAATGATTGTAAAGTGAGTATATAAAATTGCAGTGTCATAAATTGGGTTACAACATCATAATTACTGAACAGGATGCCAGCCATGATTTTGGTGGTGCAGTTGTTGTTGTTTTGCTGTACATGTGGTTTCTTGTGCAGAAAATGGTGTAGATGGTGACTTGCACAAAACGCAAGTGTGTGGGAGAAAAGAAAATAGCATTTTCTGTGCAGGAAACAACATTTTCTGTTTTAATGCAAAAACTATGTGAATTCATAACAAGTCCTGAACTGTGAAGATTCTAATCAGTAAAGCTGATCACTCTTTTCTTCCCCAAGCAGCTTTTGAAGGCAATTTGCAATTCAGGACTTATTCTGTGTAAAAAATTCACATGGTTGTTTTATACAGCAACTGTAATTTTTGACCCAGAAAATGCTGTTTTCTGTGCAAAGCAAACACCTGTGAATTTTGTGCAGAATATGTCCCAAACTGCCTAGATTCTCATCAGTCCAGGATTCTTCTCATCAGGGTTTCTCAGCTCAAAATAAAATGGTTTTTAAAATCATTCTTTAAAAAAAATATTTTGAACTATTATTTCCATCCCTAGAAACATGTGGCTGGGATTACAGGAAAAAAGCTTCAAGTAATCTTTCTTTCCCCCTCCAACTAGGAGTCCTGCCTGCTACCTGCCAATTTAAAAAGTGTTGGAATCCTCCCTAGTGGAGAGAACAGTGGAGCCATTTAAAGAGAAGGAAAAGGCTCTCTGGTAACACTGGCAATGATAGGATCAGAAGATACTTCCAAATTATAAGCTCTGGTTTGTGAACAGCTTTGGGCCTTTCACATCCCTAACTTAGATCACCTGGATTCAAATCTTATCTGAAGCTTTACATACTGCACACCTCCCCAATCCTCACTCTACCATCATAATTCACCACTGGGAACTGTGGCAGTATAACCACTGTCTGGTATCATTAAATAAATCAGGTATGAAAGTCTCCTAGGAAAACATTTTCTGTTTGCAAACAGAACATTTGGTCTATCATCAATAATGAGAATGAGCTAAAGAAAGGATTATATGACAAGTTAATTGGGTTTTGATCAAATGCTTTTGCAGTCCATATTATACATCTTGCTTGAATGGTTTGGCAACCTCTCTTTTTCTCTTGAAAGTTTTTCTCCAGGGAATAATTTGGCAACCTTCACTCACACAGACTAGCATTTACTCATGCAAGTAGTTCATTTCATCATCTTGACTTATCTGACCAGCTTGACTGGGTAGCAGTTTTATCCTGAAAAATAATAATGCTAAGAGCAGATTGCATTACACATCGTAAGACCAATGTAATACTTAAGCACAAATTATTGAGCCTTCCTTATTGAAGATGAATTATTTGGAGGTTTAAATGTAAGAATGTGTACTTGATGCTCTTATCATCTTCTGGGTCTGCCTGGGTACCTGGCACTGGTTTGAGACAATCCAGTGATGGAATGAAAATCACATCCTATAGGACTTTATCAGATGCTCTAAAAAAAACAAAAAACAAAAAACAAAACAAGCAGAGGTTGGGAGGAGGACACTGTTCTCCCACTTCCACCGGTTGGTACCGCATGCCCTGTCCTCCTCCTGTCCTTCGTTCGTTCTCCCTCCATGCTGGAGCAATGGAAAAGGCACCACTTTTTATTGATGGAAACATCTGTCAATGAAAAGCAGTGCCTTTTTCATCCCTCCAGCATGGAGGAAGCATAGAGGAAGGATGGGAGGAGGATAGGGCATGCAGTATCGACTGCTGGAAGCAGGACAGTAGCATCCTCCTCCTGACCTCTGGGGGAGTGGGGGAGGGCATCTGATAAAGTCCAAAGACACAAGTGTGTGTATTAAGTTTGCTAGCTTTTATATTTTACCATTTATTGGAAACATCACAATGTAACATTTCTGATCACAAGCTGGGCTGTGAATTTTCCTCTGTTTAATTCCATGTACAAACAGGGGAAAAGAAATGGCTGCATGAAGAAAATCGTCTGACCTCAAATTCCATTTGCTTAATCACCTAAGTCAAGGGATGAGTAAGATTGCCCCATGTACTTTCCTTTCCTGCATTCTGACTTCACCTGAGGCTTTCTGAATGAATTTATATTAGCATAACAAATGAAGTGCTTGATGTACATTTGTCAAGGGACCAGGTCTCTTGCCCTTAAGGAAGAATTTCTGTTTGAAGGATATAATACTTTCCTGACAGTTCAATCTCAATGTATGTTGCCAGGGAAATGCAACCTTTCCCCAGCTAGTGGATCCTCTGGGATTTGTGCTGCTTCAGGGAATGTGGTTCACAGAAAGATGTGGGTGGGTGAGGGTCAGGGAGTTCTTACCTGATAACCTAGAGACCTATGGCCAGTGAAAAGTAGACAATGGCTGAGCTCTTGCATGGGGAGACAGCATACATTTCCATTGAGCAGGAACTATGCCCAGTCTCCCCCTCAACTCTCACAGGACTCACCTGCCTCTTGTGGGTGCCCCTCACATGACCATTTAATGTTAGGTGGGAAAGGGGGTATCAGAGGAGTATCTGGCATCCTCTGGGATATTCCAGGGGTCTTCCAAAGGTTCCGAAGGTTAACATTGTCATTATGCATCTGGCTAAAGATACATAGCAAAATGCTCATTGTTTGCCCCATCCCCATCGCAGCCACTAAAGAGCTGTGTTGAGAACCCCCTGCAAGACACAGGTAAGTTTTGAGAGATGGAAGTCATTGCATGAAGGAGGTGTTGAATTCCTCAGTGACAAAATAAATATGTGCTAGTGTTACCCTGGTGTATGTCACTAACAGGATGTCAGCCAATACTGAATCAGATGGGCATTAATTTGATCAGGTATAAGGCAGCTTCCCTTGTTCTTCCTATTTGCTAAACCAGGGCTATGTACTGGTCAGAGGTCAAAGAGCCAAACTGGAGGTTAATTTCTGGGTCGCTTCCTGTTAGAAAACGGTCCCTCCTGGCAATGAGTGCCCCAAAACATGGCAAAATTTCTCTCTATTATATCAGGGGGCATTTGAGGGATTTGTTTTCCATTTGCTACTGGGGAATACTGGGAGAGAGAAAATGGCCTTCAGGCCCACACAAGGAGAGAGAAGAAGGTGAGTGTTTGTTTTGGGGGTCAGGGTTGTTTCATTGCACTGTTTAGGGGCTTGTTGGGTGTTTTTGTTTGTTTATTTGGGTCTAAGACGGCAGGTTTTCTGCTGAGTTACTGACTTGGGACTTAATCAGACGCATGAAAAAATGAGACATAAGGACGTGACGATAACACAAAGGGGCAAAATTATCAGACATCATCGTCGTCCAGCCATTCCAGGGGTGGGGCACAGGCATGAATAAGGTGTCACTTTTTATTGATGGCTTAGCCCATCAATAAAAATGTGATGCATCGCCCGCACCAGTGCTACACGCTGGAAACAATTGAGGAGGCGGGCATCTGATAACTTTATCCTTTGGGCTATCATCCTGTTCTTAGGATGTGAGTTTGTATGGGGTTTTTTGCCACATTTTCCCACATCTGATAAAGTATTTAGTTGGGGATATAGATAGGAGCCAGTAGCTCTATGTAGATGCTTCCTCAGTCTCTGACCCTCAGTCTCTGAGAAGAGAAAAGGAGAGCTTGTGTTTTGGGGGTTCAGCTTGATTGTTTGGCTGTTTTGTTTTGAGGCTTGTGTGGTTTGTTTGTTTGTTTGGGGCAATGTGCTCTTTTTGCAGGGGGAGGGGCTTCTGCTGAGTCACTGACTAGTTTTGGGGTAGAACTAGCAGCTTTTAACTCTATATATTGGCAGGCTCAGTCTCTGCAGCTCAGCAAACAGAAAAAGGAAAATAGGCATTTTGTGTGGGTGTTTCATGGGGGAGGCCTGGAGAACTACAATACTGCCTATATAGGAAAACAAACATGGATCATGGCAGAGGATCATGTTTAATTTATTGCAAGAGGATCTGCAGGGCTATGTATGCAGTAAGTGCAAGCTGATTACCCTATTGCAAGAGAAGTGATGCAACATGAAGCCCATGTAACCACATGTCAACTTTTTAGGGGGATCAAGTTTTTTTCCAGAAAGAGTGGAACAAGCCTAGATAGGGGAACACGACAAGGTTGTCCACTTTCTCCAATATTATTTGCTATGGTGATAGAAATATTAGCTAATGTAATTAGAGGGGAGGATAGTATAGGAAATATTGAAAAGATTAAGTTGAATATGTTCACAGTTGATACTTGAATAATGATACAAGATCCGTTAGAAAAAAATGCAAGAGATAGAGAAGCATTTGGACGATTTTGGAAAAATGACAGGTTTGCAAATAAATTAGAATAAATCAGAAATGATGATATTTCACTATACAAATTCAGAACAAAAATATGTTGAGTAAAAAGAAATATATTAAAATAAAGAAGCAAATAAAACACTTAGGAATAAAAATTGTAACAGAATTAGAGAAATTAGAATAAGTTTTTTTTACTATATTAAGGAAAGATATGGAGAAAAAAATAGAGAATTATGGGGAAATTAAATTGTCATGGTTTGGTAGAATAGTACTTATAAAAATGAAAATTTTACCAAAAATATTTTTTTATTTAGAATGCTACCTATTAAAATATCAGAGATGGAATTTAAAAAATGGCAAACCATGATAAATAATTATTGTAATGGAAATAAAAGATCAAGAATTAATAAGAATAGATGGTTTAAAGCTCCCCAAAAAAGGAGGTTTAGGTTTACCTAATTTGAAGTTATATTATGTATCTAATCAATTGAGCTATATTATTGACAGTGTTGTAGAATAAAAAAAAATCAAGTGGTTGGAAATAAATAAACAAGAAGTAGATTTAAAATTAAGAAATATATTATTTTGTAGACCTGAAAAGAAATTTAGGGAAAGAGTACAGTCTCCTTAAAAATATATATTAGATATTTGGATTAAATATAAAAAGGTATTGGCCCCAGGAATATCTCCAGCAAATTTAAGAAATGAAGTGGAAATAAAGCTGGGAGGACAAGAAATAATAAGATTGAAGGAATGGTTGGAAAATATGAAAAAATAAGAGTCATTTGGAGAAAGCATTAAAAGAACAAGAAATTACATGGTTCAAATTAACACAGTTAGAACAGTGGACAAAAAAAGGTTAAAGGGGGGGAGGTTGTAGAAAATAAACAAATTTGAAAAATTAATTTTACAAACCGCCCAAGAGAAAACTACAATAAAAGGTATTACAAGTAAAATTTATAAAATATTGCTGGAAAATGAAGACTTGCAAGATTATCTTAAAGATTTATGGGAAACGGATGTGGCAATTGTAATAGACAGATGTAGATGGGAGAAAATATGGAATATGCATAACTTGAGAACATTATCAGTAAGAATAAAAGAAAATTATTATAAGATAATATGGAGATGGTATCTAACACCAGTAAGATTGAACCAAATAGATAAAAAGTACTCAGCACAGTGTTGGAGGGGATGTCAAGAATTGGGGACATATATTAATATGTGGTGGCATTGTAAATATGTGCAAAGTTTTTGGCAAATGGTAATGAAGGAGATAAATGAGATAATAGAGATAAATGTATCTTTATGCCCTGAAATAGTGTTAATGATTGACGCATGGAATAACGAGACAAGACACAGAAGATTGGGTTGAAATACGTCCACTTTATTTATCTTACGTATTTAATTGTTTATTTCTTAGGTATTTGAACCTGCAGGGGGAGACCCAGTGCGGGACTGGCTGGATCAGACAGTCACCTCTGACCCATCCCCCAGCTTCCCTGGGTGAATCACCTGAGCCCCGGGGGATCCCAGAATCTGGAGTGCCCCCAGGGTGCCATCTGCTGGGAGGCCCTGCATCCGGCTACAATTCCCCAAGCTGTATAGCTTCTTAAGAGGATTACCACCTGATGCTGGCCCCAAGGATAGCCTACCTCACTGCAACCCATCCGTTCAGATGCTGCTGCAGTTTAGTAAGGTCCATCCTTCCACTCAAAATGAGGTTGCCATAGGTGAACGCCGGGTCCTTGTCTCCCCACTCCCAGCCGCAGATAAGGGGCAAGTGTCTACTTATCCCCTATCCTCCACCAGGGAGGCCAAAACAGCCCTCACCCTGGCTCTCATACCCTCCAGAAATAACTGGATCCCCTTGTCTGACAAGTGGACCCCATCAACCCTGTAAAGATCCGGGAATCTGTATGATATTCCCAGGTACTGTATGAAATGGCCCAGGCCATTGTCCATTGCCAGATGAACCGCCCTATTAACTTTCTTACAGGCTATATCCAGCTGTTTGGTGTCCCCATCCCCTGGGTAAGTCTGCCGTGGAATGATGTCTGACCAGATCAAGCACACATGCGGCCATGCCGCCTTGATATACTGCATGTCAGCCAACGCCTGAAGGGTTAATGCCCTGCCTTTTAGCAGGCTCAGATCATTTCTTCCAAGATGCAACACCAGAAGATGAGGAGGAGGTCCACGACACTCTTGAAACTGCAAATTGATTAGACCATTTCACTTCAAACCCCTCTTGCCCAGCCATTCTACCATGGCAATGTCTCAAAGACCCAGACGAGGACCAAGGTGGCTGGTTCTGGCATGGCGTGCCACCCAATAAACAAAGCTGTGGCCATAGATCAATACACAGTACCTTAATACATCTGCAAAAAAACACAGAGACAGTCAAGGAACGATTTGTCCCAAGTTAATAGCAGATTGGTTGGACATATCCCTTATAAGCCCCTGACTTCCATCTGCCCAGCTTTTTGATTGCCTCAGGCCACATGCCCATTGCCGCCACCATTGAAGCAGCGCCAATTCGAAAAGAATGTGTACAGAAGCACACACTGCCCAACCCTAAGTGTGCCAAAGCATTGTTAGTGATTGCCCAGAATTGGTAACAGGTCAGGGGAGAACTGTCTACATGACAAAATAGGGGGCTGTGCTGGATAGGCCACACTTTCAAATATTCCCTTAGAGCTGCCACTGGGCAAAGGGTCCTGTCCTTGCATTCCCGTAGCACTATTTTTACCCCCTATCCTAGCTGATCAGTTTTGGAGCACCTAATTCATATCGTAACTTCTTTCCCGCCCATGCTGAGGTCCCCCAAACTTAGGGCCAGGCCAGAATTGTCCTGTTGTGATGATGCCACCCACTTGTGATGATGCCACCCACGTTGTGATGATGCCACTGATGTGTAAGGCACTGATGAAAGCAGTGAGTGATGCAGCGTGGAGCAAAACAACCTTGAAGGGTGTTGAACAAATATTGGGCCAGACCTGGAACAGTCCCTTTAGAATTGCTGGCAATAGGGGTTGCCTATCATCCATGGTTCTCCCCCTCTCTCTTGCCCACCCCTCTAATGCCTTTCTAATCCTAAAATCCGATGTGGTGTCTGGCAGGCCTTGGGCCTTGCTCCAGAAGGCCAAGGCTGCCAACTTAGATGGTATGGCTTGTGGGGCAAGGCCTTTATCTCTCAGAGTGACACAGAAATTGGGCAGGTGGGGGACAGGTATTGGTCACATGTTGGTCAGCCGCATACTGGTTCGAAATTCAAAAAACTCCTGGATAGCGTTCTTATACACCTTCCTTGCGCTGGATGGAATGGCTGATGGCCTTAACTATTTTGTGATGGAAGTGGGAGTGATGGAATGGCTGATGGCCTTAACTATTTTGCACGTTCAAGCTCCCACAAATCTGATGGCATCGGCTCTGGCAGATCCAACGCTCCCAGTGCTAATTGCCTGAAGCGCTCCATCTGCATGCAGGAGAGAACATCGGCGATACTGTTGTCCATCCCCGCAATATGATTCACAGTAAACAAAATATTGTACTTCAAACAATGTAATGTAAATGCTCTAACCAGGGCCCATTTTGATCTGGAAGATAGTGAATTAACAACCTGTACTGTGGCCATGTTGTCACACCAAAATCGCACCATAGGATTGGTGAATTCCTTTGCCCACAATCTGACCACAACCAGTATTGGGAAGAGTTCCAAAAATATCAGCTCAGACGTGACACCAGAATCCAACCAATCACATGGCCAATGTTCAGCGCACCACCTCCCACCATAGTAAACACCAAAACCTAAGGACCCTGCTGCATCGGATGACACCTTAAGGGCCTCCTGTACCGTAACTCCTTCCTCCAAAAGAAAACCCCAGTATACTGTTTGAGGAAGTCATACCATATGTCTAAATACAATTTAATTTTCTGGGTGATTCTAATTCGATGGTGAGGTTGTTTTACCCCCACAATGATGTCACATAGTCATCACAGGAAAGTCCTTCCAGGTGCTACTACTTTACATTCAAAATTAAGATGGCCAGTTAACTCCTAGAATTCCTTCAATGTTGCCTTCCTGCGGTACAGAAAACATGCAAATCTGGCCATTAGGCCATCTATCTTACCCAAGGAGAGTCTACAAAATTGGTCAACCATGTCAATTTCAATACCCCAAAAAATGAATTGATGAGCAGGGCCCTCTGTCTTTTCATGTGCAAGGGGGACTCTGAAGTCCTCCATGAGGGAATGGAACTGCTTCATGAGGGAGCGACAGACTTCTGAGCCAAATTTGCCAATAAATAGGAAGTTGTCTAGGTAGTGTACAACCCTTCATACCCCATCTGTTGCTTCACAGCCCATTCCAGGAAAGTAGTGAACTTCTCAAATGCTGAACACAAGACAGAGCAGCCCATAGGCATTGCTCGGTCCATGTAATAAAATCCATCAAATGAGAAGCCCAAATTCAAAATCATCAGGGTGAACAGGAAGGAGACGAAATGCAGATTTTATATCGTACTTTGCCAACTCCGCCTCAAGGCCATGTTGTTTGACAAGTCTAACCGCCATATCGAAGGAGGTGTACTGGACAGTGCACAATTCTTGGGGGATAAAATCATTAACTGACTGTCACCTTGGGTAAGATAAATGATGAATTAAGCGGAACTCACCAGGTACCTTCTTAGGGACAATACCTAATGGCAAAACCCTAATATTGGGAGAAGGTGGGACAGTGAATGGGCTGATGATCCTGCCTTCACCGACTTCCTTTGGTATTTTATTTCTAACTATATATGTTCCAATCCCTGTACAGATTTTAAATTTGATGCCCTGTAAGGCTTGCGGTCACCCTTATAAGGGATATGAAATCCATCTTGAAACCCATCCCATAAGTACCGAGCTGCTGACTGGTCCGGGTATACACACAGCCAGGCAGCGATATTGTCTAATTTAATAGGACTGGGGCCCTTTTCCCTGAGGAGCAGGGTTGCTGGTACCCTTCTTTCCCCCTTGCTGGTCCTGACTAAACTGCCCCTTTCCCTTTGGATAGTTCTGAGAGGAATGTCCCCCACCACAGATGGAGCACTTGTGGTGAAAACTGCAAGGGTGGCGAAAACAGACTCCTTTAGAGCCGAACTCCCAACATAAGAGCCACCGCTGTTGTGTGGCAGGCTGGGATGACTGACCCAGCTGCTGTAAAAAGTTACCAGATTTGGCATTCTACAGTAAATGCCCGCTTTGCACCTGTTCTCCAAGTATAGGTCGACTTGGAGACATCACTTGCAACCACAGGTGTGAGTTAATAACATCCCACTGCAAAGAGGGGTAAGATTAAGCCATCAATCTAAATGACTCATTGTATTGAAGCCAAGCAGGACAAGAAAATTCCATGTATGCCCTGTAGATAATATCGAGGTACCTAATAAGTGCATAGTACTTATGAGGCTGGTTCTGAGATAAAATCCCAGCATATATCAGGAAGCCCACTAACCAGTTAGACCAAGTTCTGTCAATGCATCGCTTCTTAATCTTTTCTTTCTTCCTGTCATCTAATTTCTCCTTTTCTTTCTTATCCACCTCCCTGTAGAGAAGTGAGAATATGTCAGCATATTCCCCCTTCAAAAAATTTTCCTTGGTTGCTGGAGCCTAATGTTCACCTAAAGCAGGCACTTGATCAAAACCTAAAAGGGTGTGTGGTGGCACCATCAGTGCTTGACCACCAACCAGTGACCCTGGTATTGCTGGAGATCCAAGGTGGTTGAACATGTATCGGGACATAAACGGTAGTCCTGGCCCCGGGTACCAACCATTCATGCCATTTGCTGGGTTTATTGCTGGAGTGTTGGGTACCTGTGTGGTTAAATCGTTGCCAGGCTCGGGTGGACCCCATGGCCAGTCATGTGTGTCATTGTTATCATTTTGCAACTCACTCAGAATAGGAGGAGCAGTCATCTGGGTCCTGCTGGTTTGTTCTCCAGGAGAATCATCCTCATCAAGATCATCACAGTTTGCAGCTGTGTCCCCCTCCTCCTCCAATGCCTGTATGTGAGCAAGAAGTTGATTAGCAATGCTGTTAGTCAAGCTCCCACATTTTCCTTTGCAGGCCATTTAGGCAGCCTCAGCTGACGTGCCTCCAGCAAAGCCTGCAAGTGGTCCAGTAGTTTTTGCAAAACACCCTCATTAACAAGCTTGTTGTCTAGAGAAGGGTTACCCCCTGGTTTAGGGGCAGGTGCCTTACCTTTAACCCCCTTGCCATTCCTGGGAGCCATAATTACCAGGCCCAGCAAGGTCAAGCAAGCAAGCAAGAATTAAAATTAACTAAGACAATCAAATAATTATAATTAAATCTGGAAAACAAGCAAAATTCAGAACCAAAGCATTCAATTAAACTAAGCAAATTTCAGAACCAAACCAATCAATTAAACTAAGAATTAAAATTAGCTAAGACAATCCAATAATTAAAATTAAATCTGGAAAACAAGCAAAATTCAGAACCAAAGCAATCAAGTACACTAAGAATTAGGATTAAATAAGGTAATAAAATAACTACAATTAAATCCAGAAAGCAAGCAAGATTCACAACGAAGGCAATCAATTAACTAAGAATTAAAATTAACTAAGGCAATCAAACACTAAGAATTAAAATTAACTAAGGTAATCAAATAATTAAAATTAAATCCGGAAAGCAAACAATCCAAAAACAATCCACCAAAACAAACCAGAAAACAAAAGAAATCCAAAACAAATCCAAGCAAAACTAAGCAATCCAGAAAACAAAAACAAATTCTAAATGAATCCAATTAAACTAAGAATTAAAATTAACTAAGGCTAAATTGGCCAAGGCAAAAACAAATCCAATTAAAATTAACCAAGGCAATCAATGAACTAACACCCAGCAAGCAAAATCCAATTAAAATTAACCAAGGCAATCAAGGCTAACACCCAGAAAGCAAAATTAAAGCAGAACCAAAACAAATCCAGAAAACAAAACAGAACCAGCAAAACAATTCCGAAACAATCCAGAAGGAAAACTAGAACCAAACTAAACCAAAGTACTGAGGAGGCAAGGCCTGAAAAATGCCCAAAATTCCCAGGCAAGGCCTGAAAGGCTAGGGCTGCAAAAGCAAGGCCATGTGGCCAGGCCTCCCTTGCCCCCAAACGCAGCCCAGAAAGCCGAAGGCCTGAAAGGCCCTGTGGCAAGGCTTTCCATGAAAAGCAAGAGCTGAAAAAGGGGGGTGCACGTGGCCAAACCTCCCTCATCTTTTGTTCCCAAAAGGTGCTTCTTGAGAAAGCGAGGAGCAAAGCCATGTGGCAGCCCACTCGCACCCCAAAAAGAGCCAAAAAGGAAGAAGGCAGCAAAGGCCATGTGGCAAGGCAAAACAACACCAGCAAAACAATACCAGCCAGGAGACAAAAGATTGTCCCTAAAAAACAAAAACCTCTGAAGCCCCCAAAAGCAGTGCCAGAAAAACCTTAGAAAAAACAAATAAAAATAAAAAACAATGCCAGCCATGAGCACCCCCATGCCGTTAAAATCCTCAGGCCATCCCCCCAACTCTCTTTGCGCCACTCCTCCCAGCGCCACAAAAATTCCCACACTGTAAACCACCACCACCCCGTGCCATTACGTCCACTCTCACTGCGGCCCAAAGCCAGCTGCCCTCAAACCCTCGATTCGCTCCCCCCGCACCGCTAAAGCCACTCAAATAAAGCCATGCCGCTAAGGCCACTCACCCTCGATTCGCCCCCGAAAGCCTCGTCCCCCCTGGGAAAACCAAGGGAGAGCCAGTTGTGATGGCCAGAGCGATGCCAAGAGTGGGAAAGATCAAATCAGAGCAGGGGAGGCCAGGGAAAAGGTGGAGGAATCAGAGTGGAGGAATCAGAGTGGAGGAATCAGAGCAGATCCGAGCAGAGCAGAGCAGAAATCAACGGGGCTAGAGCAGGGCGGGGGAATCAGAGCAGAGGAGGAATCAGCAGGGCAGAGCAGGTCGGAAGAGAAGCAAGCACACACAAAGCACAAAGCAAGCACACCAAGGAAGCCAAGCGCACACAAAGCAATCACCAAGATGCAAGCACACACAGCTGGGCTGCCACACATCCAACCCTCAGTCATTGCAGCCCAGTCGAAACTCAACCAGTTCATGAACTCCAAGATCCAATGCTGATCGATTCAAGGGGAAAAGAGGACGAGGGCAGGGGCAGCAAGGGGCTAAATAGGCCTGTCTGACGCCCGCCTCTGCCTCCTCCTAGCCAGCGCGTGCCTACGCCCTGGCCAATCCCTGCGCTCGTCTCCCTGCCCATCATTAAAATACCTCCCCCGGATCTACCATTCTTGAAGATGTGGGGGGTGTCTGTTATTATCATATTATGACAAAATATAAGAGTCCCAAGCTATCAAGGATTTATTAACAAATTTGCTGACAGCAGCAAGGTTAATAATAGCAAGGAGGTGGAAAACGCAAGGCAAGTATCAAATAGAAGAATGATAAAGTGAAGTATGGGATATCGCTATAAATGAGAAATTAACAAACAGTATTAAAGAAAAAAAGGGAATGGTCAATGGCCACCATATATATTTTTTAAGAATTATTTTTATTCAATTTTCTCAAAAAGTAACATGTACATATAAAGGAGACACGAATACATACATAAACACATCGGACAACTAAATATATTATAAAACTTCCTCCTAGAGAGGTACCAGTTTGTTATAAAGGAGTTTTATATCTTAATAATTCCTTTATTTTTCCCCCCACCTCAGTAAGTTAACTAAAGTCAATTAACTAAATTAGCTAAATTAATAAAATTAAATTGATTAAAATTAAGACTAGAATTAAATAAAAACTAAAATTAATAACCTAAATTAATGAAATCCAAAATAGAGGGTCCCACCCAGTTACATTATCATTAACTTACTAATAACAATGTTATCTCATTATCACGGTTATAACAATAAATCTTTAAAAAAATATAAGCATCTTGAATCAGTAGGGCAGTAACAGAAATAAAAAGTCAACAGAACTGTATCACATAGAATTTATAGTTAAACAATCACATTATCTGCATTCTTTTGCAAATAATCTAAAAGAGGATGCCATATTTGATGGAATTTAGAATTTATTTTATTATCTAACATAAAAGTCAGGTTTTCCATTTCCAAAATGTCTATTACTTTTTCAAGCCATTCTCCTTTATCTGGAATTGAATCTTTTCTCCAATGTCTTGCCAAAACTATCCTGGCTGCAGTAGTCATGTGCCAAATCATTCATTCTGTATGAATTCCTAATTTCAAATCTGAATTAATTATTCCTCATAGAAAAAGTTCAGGGGTAAGTTCAATTTTCTTTTTTATAATTTTTTGGATTGAGGTGCATATCATACACCAAAATCTGTATATTCAAGCGCATCCCCACCATTGGTGGAAAAAAGTACCAATTTCTTTCATACATTTCCAACAATACAATTTCATATTTTTTGACATTTTTGCTAATTTTGTCAGAGGGAGGTACCATCTAATCATCATTTTCTTAGCATTTTCTTTCAGATAGAAGGATCTTGTAAAACTCAAAATCTTTTTGCCAGGCTTTCCCCCATTCGTCTAAATTATTACATCGTCCTATGTCCTTAGCCCATTTGATCATATATTCTTTTACCTCTTCGTATCAGCTCTTAACAAACATTTATAAAGCCTTGACAGTATATGTTTATCTCCTTTCTGGAATATTATTTCAAGATTTGATGGTTTTAAATCTAATCCTCTTTCTAAAAGAACTTTTTAAATTCTCTCTTTAATTTGCATATGAGGGAACCATTGGATGGCAAAACCTTCTAGATGTAATTGTTGTTGTTCTTTTAATTTTGTCATTTCTCCTGACTTGTAAACTAGGTCCTTATATGTAATCCAGATTGCTTCTTTCCTCAGACTGTAAATAGACATAGCTTCAGCTGGAGAAAACCAACCTGGAAGGCAAGGGTTTAAGAAATCACGATATTTAACCCAAACTTTGTATAATGACTTGCAAATTAAATGATTGTTAAATGATTTTAATAATTCTGGCTTCTGATGCCATAAATAGAAGTGCCATCCGAAATGTAAGTTGTGGCCCTCTAGCGCTAGCATTGTTTTGTTATCCAACGTTATCCACATTTTGAGCCATGCTAAACAGCTGGCCTCGTAATAAATTTTAATATTTGGAAACACAAGACCTGCTTTATCCTTCTGTCATTGGCTTGAGTTTCACCCTAGGTTTTCGACCTTTCCAAACAAATTTCCAAAGATCTTTTGTAGTATCAGTAAACCGTTTAGTGGGTATGTCTATAGGTATCATTTGATACAAAAATAGCAGTTTAGGGAGTACACTCATTTTAATTAATGAGATCCTTCCCATTAACGACAATTCTAGCTTTCCTGAAAGTTTGAGTTTATCTTTCATTTGGTTCCACATGGCCACATAGTTATTTTGCAATAACTGTCTGTTGTTATTAGAGATAATAATTTAGATAATAATCCCTAAATATTTAACCTTTTTTGACACAACATATACCTGAAGCTTTTTCCAGTGATTCCTTTTCTTTCAAATTAACATTTTTTATAAGAATCTTAGTTTTTGTTTTATTAACTTTAAAACCTGCCAAATGACCAAAGGCTGCCACTAAATTCAATAGTTTATCTATTTGAGCTAATGCATCTTCAAGGTAAAAAACAACGTCGTCTACAAATGCTCTGTATTTAAGCTGATCTTGACCAATCTTGACACCATATATCATATTGCTAAGCCTTATTTCTCTTAATATTACCTCCAAAACTAGAATAAACAATAATGGGACAAGGGACAACCTTGTCTAGTCCCTTTTTTTATATTTAAAGATTCTGTTTTTTCCTCATTAATAATCAGGGAGGCCTTTTGGTTAGAGTAAATTGCCCAAATCCATGCCATAAAAGGATTGCCAAAATTCATTAAGTCTAATACTTTAAAAAGGAAACCCCATCTAATGTTGTCAAATGCCTTCTTGGCATCTAAAAAAACTAATGTGCCTTTTTGTTCATTGTACCTATCAAAATATTCTAATAAATCTATTGTTGGTCTCATATTTTCTTTCATTTGACAGCCTGGAAGGAACCCTGTTTGGTCATTACTTATGTAATCTGGTAGAATCTTACGTAAACAATATGCCAAAATGGAAGTAAATATTTTGTAGTCGTCATTAAGCAATGATATTGACCTGTAATCTTTAGGAGATGGTATCTCTATATCTGATTTAGGTATTAGAATAATGTTAGCTTCTTTCCAACTTTCAGGAAGCCAGCCTAGCTCCAAAATGGAGTTCATCATCTTCTGCATTGGCTTTAGTAGTATAGTCTTGAAGCACTTATAATTATCAGTGGATAAACCGTCTGGACCTGGTGTTTTATTCAGTTTCAATCTGTCTATTGCATCATTTATTTCCATCAATGAAATTGGTTTATTCAAGATTTCTTTGTGATTTGGGTCAATTTGTGGTAGTTTTTTTAGCTAGCAAATAATCCTCTATTTTCTTATCATCTTGTTCCTGAAGATTATACAAATTCTGAAAATAATTATATTTTTTTTTATTTCTTTTCTTTCTGAAATTATCCTATCTCCTTCTTTAATTTGACTAATTAAACTTTCTTTTTTTTCTTTTCTAATCTTATAAGCCAGCCACCGACCTGGTTTATTGGCATTTTCAAAGTTGTTTTGCCTTACAAATTTTAATTGTTTTTCCATTTCTTCCAGCATAAACATTGATAATTGTTTCTTAACAAACTTTATACTATTCTGTATGACTTTATTCTTAGGATCTAATTTTAATTTTCTCTCTAACTCCTTAATTTTATTTGTAAGGTCTGTAATTTCTTCCCTTTGTGTTTTTTGTAACTCCATTGATTTTTGAATAAATATATCTCTACTTACTGCCTTAGCTGTATCCCAAATGATACATGTATTAACTTCATTGTCTAAGTTAAACTTAAAAAATTATTCCAGATTTTTATTACATTGGCATATGAAGGTATCATTTTGAAGTAAATTACTATTTAGTCTCCAACTCTTTGCTTCTAACCCAAATCCTAAACACATTTTAACTGGATTGTGATCACTAAAGGTTTGACGTAAGATTTCAATCTTTTTTGCGATGTGTAACAAACTTTTAGAGAGCCAAATCAGATCAATTCTTGAGAATGAATTGTGATGACTAGAAAAAAAAGGTATAGTCTTTGACGTTGGGGTGTTTAAATCTCCATAAATCTTCCAGTTGGAATTCTTCTATCAAATGAAAATATTCTGATGTGAGTTTACCTTGATTTTTAAGTCTTTCACATTTACCCTGAGAGGACCTGTCCAACAACAGGTTGACACTCCGTTAAAATCACCAAGCATACAAATTTGTTGGTAAGGGTGGTCTACCAGCACCTTATTAAGGTCCTCACAAAATTTCCTGTTTTCATTGCATGGAATGTACGCACCAATCAAAAGTACCATATTTTTTTTTGAGTTATGTGAGAACCCCACTGCCGCCGCTGCTGTCCTCTCCCCAGGTAATTCTAGGTCCTCCTTTGGCCTGGCCAAGCCAGGTCATACCACCTCCCTCTGCATCCCCTGGGAGGGAGGAGGAGGATGGTGGCAGTGGGGTGGGGGCTGGATCCAGGGCCGGGGTCATTGTCTGGAGGGGAGCAAGAAGGTGGGGGGAATTAGCTGTTTTGCAAAGAACTGGGAAGGCAGAAGAGGTGGGAAATTTGGGAGGGAGGGAGGGGGGAGGAAGAGAGGGGGTGGGTGGGTTGAGCAGCTGTGTCCATGTGTGGTGTGTGTGTTTGTGTGTGTGTGTGTGTGAGAGTGAATAAGAAAAAAAGAGAGAGAGAGAGAGTACCTTGACTGCAGGCTGGGGCAGAGAGGAGGAAGAAGCAACCATCTCCCTGTATACACAAGCACAGACACACACTCTGGTTCAGATTCTCCTCCGCGGTGCCCTCAAAGTGGTAGCCCTGGACTCTCTCTTGGTATGAGGTCAGACTTTGGCGGGAGGAGTGAAGACACCCTGCAGAATTCCCCAGCCGGCACAGAGGCACACTCACCAGCTGGGCTAGGGGTCATGTGGACTTTGGGGGGGAATAAAAATATCTTGTAGGCAGTTCATATGCTTGCAAACACATGCCTCTCCATATTTTTTTACCCCCATGTGGATTTTTATTTTTTTTTTGCCCCTCCAGTAGACAGGACCTAAATACTGAAACCAGATAGTCTCCAGGGAAAGAGTACCAGAAGCACCTTGTCCATTCAGTACAGGACCTTAAGACATTATGTTAGGATTTTTATCTTAGTTTGAGTCACTGGGAAATGAACCTGGTAGTGGAATTCTTCAAACTTTGTGTGTCACAACTAATCTAGCCTCAGCTCTTATGTGGAGTTATTAGTCTATAAGTACTTCACTTTTCATACATTAGAGTCAGGGCTTCAGATGACACTGGGCATCTCTCTGGAATATTAGAATCATTAAATATAAATGGTTTTAACTCCACAGATTGTTTATTTTTTTCTAAGTTGCACACACACACATATACTGTATTACTTATGCTTTCCATATTTTTAATCTGTACTGGTTTTAATTATTTGTAATTGTCCTTGAGCCACAGTATTGGGGAAAATGTGGAATATATCCTCCTCATCATCAACATCAGGGTCTGCACAGGTTCTGTATATGTCTCCCTTACCAGTGCATTAGGAAGAGAGTCCATACACTTAAGGGAATTTGGGGTGGTAGCTTCTAGATCAGAGGGCAGTTTCAGTGATCCTGAACGCTAATTTCTCTTTTGCTAGAACGTGCTGGCCAGAGGATGCATATCCTCTGTTTTTTTTAAAAAATGGATGGGAACAGCATCGTGGCTATTTTTCCATCTCCATACCAACTTGATCCTCACCAATTCCATGTACTTTGGATTTTGTACTACCGCTTTTGTACCTGAGATTGCATAACTGTCCCATTAAAAGTAAAATATGACAGCCAGTTCCAAGACACTTGTGAAGATAAGGTGATGATGAATGCCACATGTTTTTCAGCTTCATGTTCTAGAATCATGAAGAACTATTCTACGGCATATTACTGTATTTTCAGGCCTTGACTTTTCCCTAGATTCATAGAGCCTTTGTGGAAATCAGGTTTCAGATAATGCCTTCTTTGTACCTCGAGGGGAAATACCAAGGAATCCCTTTGACAAATTAGATAGAATAAATATATAACTTTGGCTGCAGTCAGACACAGTGTCTTATATATTTCATATTGTTCTGCATTTTGTATGCAAACCGAAGGAGAACATGTCTTATCATATATTATGCTGTGTCATATATTATGCTATATCATTAGATAGGATACAGTGCTGTATTGCTCAATCTGTATAGTAGTTGTATTTGCTATAGCAGACTGGACATTATGGACTGGATTTTAGGAATGGTGGTGGTGGCGGTGGTGGTGATAGTGAATCCTGCCCTTTCCCCACTCCAGGAAAATAAAATCAGATGCAACTGAAAATTTGTATTATACAAAATGTAAAAATACAATTAAACTATCAATAGAACTAAAAGCAGTTTCAAGTGTAATCATTAAAAGAAAAACAACAAATATAGAAAAAATCGCAGATTATGAAAAGCAGAAGTCAGCCCTCAAAGGCCTGCTGAAAGGAAAAATCTTCACCTCCAACAGAAGGATAAGCAAGGAGGGAAGCCATCTTCCTTCTCAAGGAAGAGAGTTCCAGAGCCTGAGGACACCTTCCAAGAAGGGTTTGTCCCATGTTCCTACCAGATGTACCTATCTCTCTGGCTTTTCTTCACAAAGATTCAGGAAGGACTCATCCCATGCTTTCTGCAAGCGCGCTGATGACTGAAAAGGCCAATCCGAGATAAACAAGTCCGGTTGCAGAAAGCACAGCAGAAGGTCTCCTTGGGTGATGTTTCCAGGTTGTGATTCTTTCTGTGCTGTCGTTTCTCTTCAAGACTTGTTCGGCGTGAGTTCTCAAATAAGGCTGCAGCATTGTGGATAGTGTGTCTCCATGCCTCCTGATGTGAGGCCAGGGCGGATCATTGTTGGTGATCAGTTTGGCCAAGCCTGAGATGTTGCTTCAGGAAGTCCTTGTATCGCTTTTTTGGAGTGCCCCTCTTATGCTGACCCGTGGCGAATTCACCGTAGAGTACTATTTTTGGGAGGCGATGGTCCTCCATCCTAGAAACATGCCCTGCCCAGCGCAGCTGTGTTCTCAATATCATGGCCTCAGTGCTGGTGATCCGTGCTTGCTCAAGGACAGCAACATTTATCACATAGTCTGTCCAGTGTATATTTAGGATTGTGTATATACAGCGCTGATGAAAGCGTTTGAGGAGTTGTAAGTGGTAGCGATAGGTGGTGGTGAAATAGAGAGAAGGTCCTCCCCAGAAGATCTCAAAACCCAGGCAAGGTCATATGGAAGAATATGGTACTTCAGATAACCTTGAGCTGAGTCAGAGGAGACTATCAGATGCAGCAAATACCACATCAGAAGATCGCAATGAGAGCAGGAACAAGCAAGATTATCAGACGACAATGTCCTCCAGCGTCCCTGGGGCATAGTACGGCCATGAGTAAGGCATCCTTTTTCATTTGTGGCTTGTCACCATCAATAAGAAAGGGAAGCTTTGTTTATGGCAGCACTGCACCCCTGGACAGCAGAAGGATGCAGCATCTGATAATGTCACTCTTCTTGTTCTCCTCCCATTCTTCTGGTGCAGTTTGGAACATGGTTGTTTGCCACATTCCACCACATCTGATAATCTCCAGAGTCAGTTCCAAACAGAGTACACTCATTGAATCAGTTGTTGAATGGTGAATTAACACTTACATAAATTATATTGATTCAATGGGTCTCTAGTTAGTGGTACTAACTATAAGAGTCAGGACTATGTCTTTATTTTCTTCATGATTTTCATCATTCTTCATTTCATCATGTTCAAGAATTGTTGACATATCAAATATACTGAATGTTTGTTACAGTTTAAAAGTAGAATTTATTTTATCTTATTATGGCATAATCTTGCTGCTGTGCTCTCCACTAACTTGTAATTGCCTTCAGCTAAATACAATAAGGCATTGACCACTGATAAGCAAGAGTTTTGATAATCTGGACAAGGAGTTCATTTGTCTAAGTGGGTGAACCCAACCTTTTTCCTTTCTGCAGCTTTGATATAGCACATTAAAGAGATGGGAAGTGCAACAGGGGGAGGGGAGGGAGGGAGAGGCGGGGAAACATCTTAGCAACTTACATTTGTGGATAATATAAATTTAAGATCTGCTGTAAAGTTAGAGCAAGCAGCAAGTAAAAACCAAAAGGACTTGAATCATAGAGTAGAACTGGGTTTACTGACTTTCCCAATAAAACTTATTATAGACAAACATAAAGAAATACACACTGGTCACAAAAATTTAAAATGTGCAGGTAGAAAGCAGATTTAGCTAAAATAGTGAGCCTGTGAAAGAAAGAAAAATTAAAGGGATGACATATGCTTACCAGTAAAAATGTCCACACAGTATGTTGAAGCCATAAAAACAGAGTTTCAATATATAATTAGCATACGGTGTTCAGTGCTAAGTACCATTTACATTTTTAGAAAAAGTTGTATAGAAAATAACACATTAAAAAGAAGTTTCAAAGAATGCTGGCTATATGTTCTGAACTGGCTATACAAATCAGATTTTCTTTTTCATTAGGGGTAGCTGAATGGAGGGATTGGGTACAGTAGAATATGTTGTTGGTTAAAACTGTGGAATGGCACCCACACAGTTTGTCAAGCAATTCTAAAGCCAATTGTCTCTCAACAGAGACCAATGGAGATTGAGGCTGCTGCCACACTGCAGAAATAATGCAGTTTGATACTGCTTTAATTGCCATGGCTCAATTCTATGGAATTGTGGGATTTGTCATTTTGTGAGCTATTTAACCTTCTCTGTCAGAGAGCTTTGATGTCACAGCAAACTACAAATCCCAGATTTCCATAGGGTGGAGCGATGGCAGTTAAAGCAGTGTCAAACTGCATTATTTCTTCAGTGTGGCAGCAGCCCAAAATGATCTAAGAAAGTGGTTCTTAAGCTGTGGTCCTGGGACCCCTATGGGACTGTGATGTCCTCACAGGGGGTCTGCGAAGGCTTGAAGGCTGTTTGGTTCACCTCCTCCCCACAGTGGAGCAGCCACATGACAGGAGCCAAGGCAAAGGTTGGCTGGCTTGGCCTGCGCATTGCAATTCAATCCACTCCAGCCACAAACTTGCAGGAAGAAGCAGGAGAAAAATCTTCCCTCCCCCTCCAGTGCCTCTGAGGGAAGGTTTAATGGCTGGTGTAATTGTATTGTTTTGTTAGGATGTTAAATCTTTAGTTAAGTCTTAGGGGACCATGGCAACAAAATATATTTAAAGGGTGTCCCTGGAAAAGAAAAGTTTAAGAGCCATTGATCTAAGAGGTAAGAAACAGAAACTTTGAAATAATCATAACCTTCACATACCCAGCCATAAAACTGTTTTTCCCCCCCAGTTCTCAGTGACCAGTGTGTCGTTCTCATTAATACAGCAGAACTATACATAGGCTTTCAAACATTCGCTTATTACATTTACACTTTACAATTTTGGGTACACTTTTATCAGAATCTTTGGTACATGTGCAGAAGCATGATGTACAAAGAGAGCTTTAGAAACATACACTTGGAAAGGATGCTTAAGCCATACAGGGCTAGCTCCTTGATAATGTGAAAGGGAGAGACAATAGTGTCTCATAAGCTTTTGAGACAGAATTAGGAAGGCATGATTGAGCACATAGAAGCTTTTCTGTATACTTGAAAGGGATTGCTTGACAATAGATATTATATTTCATTAATCACTCCCCCCCCCAGATGTTCAATGATTTTTTTCAAAATAGTTTCTTCAAAGTAAAGGTGGAGCAAGATTTTAAAAGGGGAGACTTAATATGTGGGTGACCCTTGAACAGGCTGGCCCACTTTTACGTCTTTTCCAGTTTCTTTTGAGCAGGACCCAACTCAGTTTGAAATGGATGTCCCACCTATCTCATTTGATTATATCCTTGGCTTCATGTCACTGGCACCCAATGAGAAGGTGTTTTGTGTCAAGGGAAACCCTCCATTAAATGTTGTCCATGGTGTGGAGGGGGGGGGGAGAAAAAGGAGGAGTGAGAAAAATAAAAACTGGATTGTTCTAGGGCTCAATTCAAATCTCTTCTTAAACAAAAGAATTCAATATTTTCCAAGGAATTTTTTTTCAGCTGAAACTTTTTAAAAGCCCACTTAATTCTCTACTGTTTTAAAAGTAACCTTTGTGGATTATAATCCTGAAAAAGAGGTTTGAGTGTTGGACTACAACTCTTGAAATCATGGTTCAAATCCCTGCTTGGTCATGAAAATCCACTGGGTGACCTTGGGCAAGTTATACACTTTCAGCCTCAGAAAACCCCATAATAGTTTCACCTTACTGTCGCCATAAGCCGTAAATGAATTGAAGGTGCATAACAACAACAACAAACCTCTGCCCTTCTTTTTCTAAACTGCTTCTCATTTTGGCCTTGTTACAGCTTTTTTCTCCTTCCTAAACTGATATTGAGGCAATGAATGCTTCCATCCATTAAAAAGATAAACAATCCCTTTACTCCAGAGCTTGGGGAAGGTTTTGACTAGAAAATTCTGGATATTATAATACAGAAAAGTAGAATTTCCAAGTCTGGTTGTCTCACAGGAAGATATCCAAGGAAAATATGGATTGCAATATTCTCCTTTATAATGAGCTTTGTGAGCAGGTATAACTGTTCTAAAGTCAACTTCATTGTGTGGCCCTCAAGAAGCCAACATTGGGCATCGATGCTGGTGTTGCTCAAGCTTCACTTCCAGGAATTGCTGAAACACTGAGAAAACAACCAGAACCTCACAAGAAAGAGTTCAGTCTTACTGCTCAACCCTATAAAAACAGATGTTAGGAACTTGTGGACCTCCAGACTTGGTTGGAGTGCAGCTGCCATCATCCCCCTTCATTAGCTATGCTGACTAGAGCTAACAGGATTAGCATCACCCAGTTTTTGAGGTTCACAAGTTACCCACTCCTAATTTAAATGAAAAGTTTGAGATTTCTGTACTATTAAAAACATTGGTTGGAATCCACCTGAGCATTTAGGATTAAAAAACCACCATACTTATGCAGCTAGGCAGTGACTCCTGACCTGCCCCCCCCACCTTTACTTACCAGAGAGCAGCCACAGCAATCATCAGGGGTCCATTCCTCTGTCACTCAGGACAGGGGTTCCCACCACCTCCCATGAGCAATTTTCAGAGTGACAGGCAGAAGCTGGATCTCTGTCTCAATTCCCCCCTCGCACCAGAGATTGCTCACATGAGGAAGTGGAAATGTCAGTCAGCTGCTTGCTGGGTGACAGAGGAACAGATCCCCATCAATTGCATTGGCTGCTGCCCAATAAGTGGAGACTGGGTGACTTTCACAGTTCCACCATATCCCCTGAAGTATTTTTTAATATTATTTTAAGGGGTGGGTGGGCTAGGGTATTGTATGGGTTTTTTTATATTGTAAGCCGCCCCGATTGCGTTGCAGAGGGGTGGGATATAAATAAATTTTTATTATTATTATTATTATTATTATTATTATTATTTGTAGGGATCATGAATATGAAACAGTCACAAATATGTAACCCTATGCTATGTATTCATAACTGTCCAAGCGATACAGGGACTTGTCTATATAAGCCCATAAAAAATGGAGTCCCTCACAGTAATGACATTTCGCAGCAACTGCAACCTGTCCTAATGTTGTTGTTTTTTTTGCCCCAATAAGCTTTGCATGCCTGCTAGTAAATATGGCAGCTGAGAGTGATTTACTCACATTTGCACTTACCTAAATTTGCCACTGCCACCGCCCTCACTTTAAAAAAAAACAAAACAAAACAATGCCCAAGGTGCAATTGAGTGATTTTTCATCTGAACACAAAAGCAAAAAACCGCAACACCCTGTTTCCTTGCCTTAGGGCTTGACCAACATGGTGGCAGCAAGTGCTTGCCTTGTTAGCAAGCCTGTGCTCATTTGGCCAATCAGATGTGCACTTCCTCTTGTCTGGACAAGTGAACCAAATTGACTCACTCATCTTAATGAGCAGGAATGTGCATCTCCTCACTGAATCTCTATCTGTGCATCTGAACCCTTAGAGCTGTAGGTTGGTCTGACTGTATAATTGTGGAAAGACTGTATAAACATCTTGCACATCTGTCTAAAGTTTATTTTTAAACTGTTGAAAGGATTTGTAAAACTACTGTGGGGTACATATATAAGCTGCAGAGAAGATTCTGAAATATAGGTAAAGCCAGCAAATATTATGCATACATTATTTTTCAAAGGTGTACTGTAGGACATTTAGAAAAGCAATGCTGTATACTGGAATGTACAATTTACAGGAGTTAAATGCATGAGGCCTCTATAAATTTTTTCCATAGCACTCAAAAATTAATGGCCTACTCATTAATTCCTGTAGTATTCATACAATAACATTAATCATGATGAGTGCACATTGGCATTAATGGGAATACAGTAAAAATGATTTCTTTGCATGTTTTATAGAAATAGTATACATTTAATACTTTCTAGCTCAGTGCTGCTCATTTCTTAAACATGTAATGAAAAGAGCTTTTATTTAAATTGACCTCAGCTTGTGGGAGTTTCAGCGAAGCACCAAAACCAGGAGTCAGGGGGGTATTGCGAATCTTATCTTTGTTGATCTCCTCTGTATGCTCTCCTCAAGTTCATTGTAGGTAGATGAAGACAGATGATAGAACTTGTCAATTTTAGAGGTGGAAGGATTCTGGGGTTCAACTTGTCCAATCCTGTGTTCAAAGCAGGGTATGCAGTATAGGATGCTACTGCCACACCCCTGACAAATGACTGCTAGGAAATGTGAGACATACTAGCAGATCTCCGAAGAACGGGTTACTTACCATAACTATAGTTCTTTGAGTGGTCTTCTGTGAATTCACACAATGGGTTAATCCTGTGCCTGCGCAGAGTACTTCAGAAACTTCTAGCACCTAATTTTAAACTTTTGAGCAGTAGGACGCCCCCCCCTCACCCCTGGTGCATATAAGACCACCCCTCTTCCCCAACTGTTCAGTTCCTTTTAGCCACATTAAATAAAGTAAGTGAGAGGTAGGACACCAGAGGGGAGGAGGGTGGGTTTGTGTGAATTCACAGAAGACCACTCTAAGAACTACAGTTACGATAAGTAACCCGTTCTTCTTCTTCATGGTCCCTGTGAATGCACACAATGGGTAGATTAACAAGCTCAGGAGATAGGATGGTGGGTGTGTCCAGATCAATAAAAACACTACAACAACATGTTAGAACAGAAAGCTATATTATAACTGGGGTAGATTAAAAGAGTGTTTCAATCATCTGAAGATGATTGTGCAAGGACTGCCCTGGCCAGGGCTACACCATTCATAGAGGTAGAATCTAACTTACATTTTTTGACAAAGGTAAGTGGCGTCACCCATGTGGGTGCTCTGCAGATGTCCGGCAGTGGCACACCATTCAGGAATGCCATTGAGGTTGCTGCTGCTCTAATAGAATGGCTTTGTATTGAAAAAGGTAGGGGTGTGCCTGAAGCCTCGTATGAGATCTTGATGGCCAAAACCACCCACATGGAGAGGTGTTGAGATGAGACAGGAAGGCCCTTCTTGGGGCCAGAATAGCAAATGAATAGGTTATTATACGGTGAAACACCGTAGTCCTGTTGAAGTAGTTCCAGTGATACTCATACATCTAGAGGATGACGTGACACTGGTGTATTCAATGAAGGTATAGTTTCCAGCCACTGGTGGGTGTAAGTTCTTGTAGCCCTAGAGGAAACGTTGAACCAGTGGGTCTGCGAAGCAGGAGCTTTTCCTCAGGCTCTGGAGGTTAGAGGAAATTGGAGCCACATATGTGTGTACTGAGGAGAGTGGTAGGCTTTTCACTGACAAAAAGGCCAACAAGTCAAGGAGAAGCAGAGTTGAAGCATCAGCTGGGGAAATTTCCTTGGCAGCAAGGAACTTGCAGAATTTCTGCCATTTGTAGTGGTATGACTTTAGTGTTGACGGTCACTGAGCCACCTGGAGTATTGACTGTGCTGAATCTGAAAGCTGGTTCAGTGGTCTATGAGCCATGCTGTCAGGTTGATCATCTCCAGGTCTGGATGGAAGACTTGTCTGTTCTGCACTGACAAGAAATCTTTCTGCAGAGGAAGGTGGAAGAAATGGTACTTGGAGAGGAGGAGAAGGGGAGCAAACAAGGGCTGTCTGGGCCACCATGGTGTGATTAATATGCAACTGGATCTGTCTCACCCGAGTTTGGCTACAACTCTGGAGAGGAGTGGGAATGGGGGGAATGCATATAGTAAAGCCCCTGTCCACTTAAACAGAAATGCATCCCCCAGATTCCTGTGAGACATCCGTTGCCTTGAGCAGCAAAGGTTGCATTTGGTGTTCTGGCATGTAGGCAGGCCCCACTCCAAGAAAAGTGTTAACAGCACCTCTGGTGCTAATGACCACCCATGGCAATTGCTCTTGGTTCAACTCAGTGAATCTGCAATGTCATTCTGGGTCCTGGCTAGGTGGATAGCTGTCAGAAATATGCCTCTGGGTATGCACCAATCCCAGATCTGAGTCAACAGGTCTATGAGTGTCCTGGACCTGGTTCCTCCCTGCTTGTTGAGGCAAAACACTGTGGTGGTGTTGTCTGACACCATCTGCACCACCTTGCCGTAGACTGAAGATTCTAACACCTTCAGTACTTTGAACATTGCCAGGAGCTCTAGAGCATTGATGTGGAGATCCTTCTCCATTGCCAACCAAAGGCTGTGGATGTGGAGGCCATGAGAGTGCACCCCCATCCCATCGTAGATGTGTCCATCGTCAGGGACCTGGAGGGATGGGGAACTGCAAAGGGTAGGCCGGACCTCATGTTCTGTGGAAGGGACCACCACTGTAGTTGTCTGAGATGTGCCCGTGGAACCAACAACGACCTGAGGGGGTCATCCCATAGAGGGTCGAACGACTGGAGCAACAAAACTGCAAAGGGTGCATCCGTAGTCTGGCAAAGGGGGTCACTGCTGTGGTCAAAGCCATGTGACCAAGAATGGTCTGGATAAAGTGTGTTGTCACTCTCTTCTGTGCAATGCAGTGACTCACCATGTCCCGCAACTTGATGAAGCGGTCCTCTGGAAGAAAAGCCTTGCCCTGGATAGAGTTTAATTGGGCTCCAATGAACTTTGTGACCCTCAAGGGGGGGGATTAAATGTGACTTGTCCATGTTGATCCTGAGGCCCAGATCTTGGAGGAGTGAGATTGAGGTGGTCACGTCTTTTCCTTTGAAGAACCTATGATCAACCAATCATCCAAATACAGGAAGATTATGATTCCTTCCATGTGTAGGTGGGCAACCACTGGGAATACCCTTGGGGCCGTGCAGAGGCCAAATGGGAACACCTTGAAGTGATACATTCTGGGACCTACTGCGAACCTACTGGAACCTCCTATGGGGTTGTGCTATTGCGATGTGAAAGTAGGCATCTCGAAGGTTGATGGTAGCAAACCAGTCTCCTGTGTGGAAGAACAGGAGGATGGAAGAAAGGGTCACCATCTTGAAGTGTTTGGGTGTAATGAAGTGGTTCACCTCTCGGAGGTCCAGGATTGGACGCAAGCCACCATCCTTTTTGCTGATGAAGAAATAGCGGGAAAAGAAGATTCCCCTTGTTGGCATCGGTGAACATTTTCTATAGCCCCTTTTCTCAGTAAGGACTGAACTTCTTCAAGATGTACAGAAGGAGGGGTAGATTTGACAAACCCTGTAGGTGGTAGGCTGTCGAATTTTATAAAGTATATATTCCGGATGATACTGAGAACTCATGAATCTGTAGTTATTGCGCACCAATTGTGGTATGTAACAAATAGTCCATCTGATGGTGGTTGGTCTGGTGACATGGAGGAAGGGAGCAGGTAGTCAGACTCTCTGCTTGGTAGGTTCAGGTTTCTTCTTTTGGAACTGAGACTTATATTTGGTGGTTGTTGGGAACTTTCTTAGATACTGAGCATAAGCCTGGGAGGAGTGCTAGAGGCATGGTGCCAAAGGGCTGAACCTTCTTTGAAAGGAGGATGGGAACCTCTTGCTGTAAAATCTGGAGTGTGGAGCCTGGCTTTGATGAGGTATCCCAAAACGTTTTGCTGTTGTTCTCATCTTATGCATGTGTTCTAACTTTGTGTCTGTTTCGGAGTGGAAGAGATCGGCCTCGTCAAAGGGAAGATCTTTGATAACTAACTTGGCTGTTGAAGAAAGGCCAGACAAGCAAGCCATGCATGTCTGCGGATGCTGATGGAGCTGGCCAAGATCTTCCTGGCAGAGTCAGTCACGTGTTTAAGAGACTGGCGTTGGTAATCAGCTAGCATGAGACCATCATTTCTCGTGTTGTGGACGAGGTCCAGGTCCTGCTGGGGAATTTTATCCAAGAATGGAGATATAGTGTCCCAGAGATGCCTCTGATATGCCCCCATGCACACAGTGTAGTTTGCTATCTTCATGAGAAGACATGCTGATGAGTAAAACTTTTTCTCAACTGTGTCCAACTTCTTGCCCTCTTGTTCCATAGGTGAAGAGTGAGTTTTATCTGATGTGCGCATCTGTGCTGCGTCAGCTATGGTGAAATTTGGCTTTGGGTGTGAAGACAACCAGGGGACTGTTCCATCAGAGACTCTGTATAGATGTTCCAGTCTCTTAGTCATTGGTGGAACAGAAGAAGGGGTGCTCCAGGCTGCCTTGGCAATCTGCGTCAGGAATGCAGAAAATGGAATGTAAAGCAAAGGAGGAACGTATCATTGCAAATCATGAAAGATAGGATCATTTATATGCACATCTGGGATTGTGGTAGGTAGCCCCAGGGATGTCGCCATTACGTTTACAATGTCCAAAAAAGAGCGGACATCATCCATTGGCGAGCCAGGTTCTTGTGTTGTGCTTTTACCTTGGGGTGACAGCCTAGGTGTAGGAGTGTTCTCATCTGACTCGTCGAACTCATGATCTGGAGTCCTCACAATTGGTGTTGGCAGAGATTTAGGCTGTCCCACTGGAATAGGTGTAGGAGATTTTCTAGGATCTGCCGGCTTAGGTGAGGGCATCCACTTATCTGGAGACCTATGAGAGGGTTGTCTCGGAACCTTTTTCTGGGGGACCTATGCCTCCTAGGTGAGTCCGATGCCATTGGATGGTTGGATTTGTGTCAATGTCACTCTTCTGGAGAGTGTGGACATCTCTGCCTGTCCTGATCTTTACGGCACTAGGGAGAGTAGTCGTAGTGGTACTGTCTGGAATATGGTACCAGGGATGGTTTGTCAAATGGTCGGTACCTGAAGTCATGTCCCCAGTAGTACCAATCAGGATAGAGGCTTCTTGGAGGAGGGGCATCATATGGGTACCGATCATATCAGTCCCGCCAGTCATCTTCGTACCACAGTGACTCATCATCTGTGAACTGGGAGCTACAGGACAGAGAGCACGATGGATGTTGACGTGGTCTAGACATACGGGACCATGAGACAGAGCGAGATCTTGGTCTTGGAGATCTCAGTGTCAGTGATCTAGAAGGTCTTTGTGATACTGGTACCAGAGACTTAGAGTGTACCCTTGGAGATGGCATCCTCTGTTTGTCCAGGATGTCTGGAGTTGGCATCCAATGAGGCGAATGGGAACGTGACCTCTGCATCAAAGGTGAATGGTGGACCAGTGTCGAATGCGAGCGGGAGTGAGATGTACATTGTTCTATTGACTGAGACTGAGATTGGGGTCGGGATCAGGACTGGTGCCACGATCCAGAATGGGACTGAGGCAGAGGGAGACTTTGAATGATGCACCGACTGTGGCTGAGATTGCGAGCAAGATCGAGACTGGGACTGGGCCTGGTGTTGTGTCACGGTACCAATACCCAATGGCGACCTGGAGTGTGATACTCTGATTATTCTGACACCACGGGATGACTCATCCACTGTCTTCGCTACTGTATAGGTGGACTCCTCTTCCCGGTACAATCCTGGTGACGGTATCGAAAGGCGTTGTTTCGCTGGAGGCAATACTGGGAAACTTCCTCCATTTCCCCTTTGGACCTCTTCAGTTTAGGATCGCAAGATTGGTGATCTTGTTGCTTGACCTTCTTGCATTCCCAGGATCGACCCCTTCTGGGGGACTCTTTCCTCCCAGTAGTCTTGGCCTTCTTCGCTGGAGGATCCTTCACCTTCGACACCTTCTTAGATGACTCTGGTACAGGCTCCCCTGGTACCGACCACTTCTCACCTGTCGAAGTACCTGGATCATCAGAATTAAATCATTTGGCACCATTATCTCTCACCCTGGTCAACATTGGGACAGAGTTTGAGGCCTTGGAAAGTACTGAGATGGAACCTTTTTTGGTCAGACCCGTTGATTTTTTAGGGGAGATTGCTGAGCCTGAGGCCTCCCCTGATACCAAGGCTGATAGGGCCTTTTCATAGAGTTGGGCCTTGAGCCTCTTGTCCCAGTTCTTTCTGGCCTGCAGGGTAAAGGCCTTGCAATGACTGCATGAGACTACATCATGGGCCTCCTCAAGACAAAACAGGCACTTAGAGTGACTGTCAGATTTGGTCATCTTGGCCGAGCACTGGGAGCATGACGTGAAGAAATCAGCCCCAGACATATTTAGAAAGGAGAAAATCACAGTATCATCCAGTCCAAGGTCAGAAGCACAGGCAAACCAGTACTAACCGAATCCGGAGGGATGAAGAGAAAATCATAGTACTGACAGAATCTGAGGTCAAAATGCAAATCAGTCTGATCTGATAGACAAAGCCAGAGGAAGAAGCAGTAGAAGAGCCAAAAATCCAGTCCAAAGTCAGAAAAAAGAGCCCAAAGAATCAATGTGAGAACAATGAGGCTTAGCAGAAGTTCTTTCAGTGCTTTTCACGTGGCGGAAAAAAAGGAAATGAGCAGTTGGTGAGAGGGATGGGCTTATATGCACCAGGGGTGACGGGGGGGCGGTTCTACCACCCAAAAGTTTATAATGAGGTGCTAGAAGTTTCTGAAGTGTTCTGCCCAGGCACAGGATTAATCCATTGTGTGCATTCACAGAGACCATAAAGAAGAAACAGAGTAATCACTTGGCAAGTGTGAAGCTGAACAATTGCCAGTTCCACACCTACTCACCGTTCATACAAAGGATTTAGCAGAGAATGAAAAACAGGCTTAATCTTCTTCGTAAAACTTACAGAAGTAGTTTTACTTACAGTATTTGTACATAATCAAACACAAGATGTAACGGAAAAGACAGAACAAAGTAGAAAATGACTGCAGGTAAGGGTGATACAGGAAGAGAGTGGGTTTGGACAAGCAAACAGGAAGCCTCAAAACATTCAAACTAGCAATTAGTGAGGATAAACTTGGGATGTAGTTCTTCCCTAATTTCATTCTTGAAGGAAGCAGTGAGTAATGTTAGCCATTTTCTTTCAGCTGCAAGAAAGTTCAAAAATCAGACGGTTAAGGATATATTCTGTGCAAAATTAACAGTTCGGCTTTTTGCACTGAAAACGGCTCTTTCTGTGCAGTAAACAGCCTTTATGTGGAGAAAGTAATATTTCTGCACAGAAATATTACTCTGCATGAAAATATTATTTTCTGCACAGAAAATACTGCTTCCTTTACAGAAAATGCTGGGTTTTGTGAAAAGAACAACGTACAAATTCTGAGCAGAATAATTCCTGAACAGCAAATTTTCTCATCAGTCCAGGATTCTCTTGTTAGAGTTTCCTGACACTCAATATACTTGTTTGTTGTTGTTTAACATTTTTCAAATATATTATGATATTTTTCCATTCCTAGTGTAGGAATGCAAAGATCGCTCACTTGAATACAGACTATGCTTAAATACCCCTGATGAAGAAGCTTGTTGTTTTTGTTGTGTTATCCTTTCAAGTCAATTCCAACTTACGGCAACCCTGAGGTGAACCTAGCACTAGGTTTTCTTGGCAAGATTTGTTCAGAGGAAGTTTGTCTTTGCTTTCCTCTGAGGCTGAGAGAGTGTGACTTACCCAAGACCACCCAGTAGATTTCCATGGTGGAGTAGGGATTCAAACCTTGTTCTCTAGAGTTGTAGTCCAATACATAGACCACTACACCATGCTGGCTTTCATGCTTTGTTATGAAGAAGCTACCATCTCCCTTATGGTGGATTCTACTGTCAGCAGCTCATAACACTGACATCTGCTTTTTTGTTGTTTCACTCATTTTGTTCTAGTCTTGTTCCAACTTCCTCATAGCAGCCTTTTAGATAAAAGCAGCTATCTTCTTTCACACATTGAAAAATCATACATAGAGGACACGTGGGGCTAGGAGCATCAACCCTGCTACAATGTCCCCATTCCTGATGGTTGTACTTTTTGAACACTACATGTTGAGGCAGAATGTTGGCAGGGAAATTCTTTGTACATTTAGCTGAAAGTGTTTGAAATCTTCCATGTGAATAGGAAATTTGATCACACAGCATTACTGACCTGAGGCCTCAGTAATCCTAAAACCAAGTTCATTTAAGACAAGAGTGGGCTGAAGTCAGCTCTGGGCCTGCCGGTTGATCAGAGATTTGCAATACATCGGTGAGTAGTTTTGGTGTTCATTTGTTTAATGATGAGAACAACAAAAAGACTCAGCTTTCATCCACCCCACCCACCCCATTTTACCTTGGGTTGCTGTCATCCCTTATTTGTAGCAATCATGGCAGAGATTTGCAGTTGTACAAGGAGGTTGCCCCATCATGGATCACGAGGATCAGTAAGTAACTGGCTTTCCCACCTGAAACACAACTTTGGATTTGTTTTAGCACACCTTCAGCTACTATATCTCAGGAGGAGAGCTGATACTACATACCTGAGGTTTGTTTGTGCTTACTTTATAGCATTCTCAGAGACTGCATTGCCCTGATGGAAATGGGTGTTAGATTACAATATAGGCATGGGTTTAAAAAAACCTAGAAATTATACAGACAGATCCCAGTATCTGAGGAGATTTGGTTCCCGGACTTACTGCAGATACTGGAAACCAAGGATAACAGAGAACCCTATTAAAACTTCCAGTAAAAACATACCATCAGGTTGCCTTGGAGGACCTAGAAGATGCCTAGGGAGGACACTTTTCTAGGCATTTTCCAGTCCAACTCTATGGTATGTGTCCCGATGTTGTATCTTGCAGATAACTGAAACCATTGATATTGGTACTGCAGATATGCGGGTTCAAATGTGCTTATTTTATTTATTATAGAATCATAGAGTTGGAAGAGACCACAAGGGCCATCCAGTCCAACTCCCTGCCATGCAGAATACACAATCAAATCATTCCCGACAGATGGCCATCCAGCCCCTGCTTAAAAACCTCCAAAGAAGGAGACTACACCACAGTCTGAGGCAGTGCATTCCACTGCTGAACAGCTCTTACTGTCAGGAAGTTCTTCCCAATGTTTAGATGGAATCTCTTTTCCTGTACTTTGAGTCTACTGTTCTGTGTCCTAGTCTCTGTAGCCACAGAAAACAAGCTTGCTCCATCCTCAGTATGACATCCCTTCAAATATTTAAACATGGCTATCATGTCCTCCCTTACTTCTCTTCTGCAGGCTAAACATACCCAGCTCCCTAAGCCACTCCTCATAGGGCATGGCTTCCAGACTTCCCACCATCCTGGTTGCCCTCCTCTGGACACATTCCAGCTTCTCAATATCATTCTTGAGTTGTGGTGCCCAGTACTCCAGGTGAGGTCTGACTAAAGCAGAATAGAGTGGTGCTGTTACTTCCCTTGATCTAGACACTATGGAGATTATCAGAAGCACTAAATATGGCATATCATGATGCCAGGAGATCGCTAAAGGGCTTCCTTTTCAGACAATCTCATCATGCACCTGTGCTGCTGCTGTTCCACTGGCACTGCTTTGTATTGATGGGCTAAGCCATCAATAGATCCCCATTCTATTTCTGTAATTGAATGTCCTGCTTCTGAAAAGGTGCCCCGTTGTGCTGGCGCAATTCCAGCATCAATGGGAGGTCCATGACAGAACATATCCGAGGGAGATCCAGACATCAAGGTAAGTGACACACTTTTTTCGTACACTCCCCAGGTTACTTGCAATGTTTTAAGTATGTTTAGGTGCTTGGTGTAACTTTTTTGTCTTTTATTTTACTTTTTATGTTTGAATTCCCATGCTCTTGTCTTCTCGCAAGAACTGCCAGGATTTGAAAACAGGAAGTGAAAGGAGCTCCATTTGAACTCCATTCACTCCTGGGCTGCCCTGCTGAGGGAGTGACACATGATTGAGGTAGGTCTGAAAACTTTTTTCCAGTTACAGGGACGGGAGAGGAGATTGCGAGATGGGAATGCTTTTTTTTTTGTTCCCGTCTGATAATCTCCTATATGCAGTTCATCTGGCCCTGGAGACTTGAATTCATTTATTCTGGTCAGGTATTCCTGAACAACCTCTTTACCTGTTCTATGCTGCATTTCCCCTACTACATTATCTGCTCCATTTTCTCCAGGTTGAGCACAATTCTCCTTATGGGAGAAGACTGAGGCAATGAAGGTGTTAAGTAGCTCTGCCTTTTCTCTGTCCCCCGTTAACATTTCTCCATCTTCTCCCTGCAGCAGTCCTACCACTTCCTTGTTCTTTCTTTTGCTATGGACATATCCAAAAAAGCCCTTTCATTTTTTTTTTTTTTTTTTTTTTTTTTTAGTCTCTAGCAAGCCTGAGCTCCATCTGTGCTTTTGCTTTACTGATTTCCCCTCTACACGAGCTGGCTATTCGTTTGAATTCTTCTTTGGTGATTTGTCCTTTTTTCCATTTCTTGTACATGTTCCTTTTAATCTTAGCTCAGTTAAAAGTTCTTTAGACATCCATCCTGGTTTCTTTAGACACCTGCCATTTTTCCTCCTCATTGGAACTGTTTGAAGTTGTGCCTTCAATATCTCACTTTTTAGAAACTCACATCCGTCATGTACTCTCTTCTCTTTTAGTATTTCTAACCAAGGGATCACAAGTAATTCCCTACACTTGGCCTCCCCTTTCCTCTCCAGCGGAACATGGTTCCTCCCTCCTAAAGATCCTGCCACTTCCACCCCATTAATAGATCATCTCTTTTGGTTAGGATCAGATCTAAAATAGCTGTCCCCTTGTTGCCTTTCTACCTTCTGGACTATGAAATTGCCTGTAAGGCAAGTGAGGTATCTGTTGGACCTTAAATGTTTGGCAGAGCTGGACTTCCAACAAATATCAGGATAGTTAAAATCCTCCATTATCACTACATCTCTCTTGTCTGAATGTGCAGTCATTTTTTTCTAGGAAGGCATCATCCAAGTCCTCAGTTTGGCTTGGAGGTCTGTAGTATGCTCCCCACAACAACATCCCTGCTGTTTCTCTCCCGCTTGATTTTTACACAGATGCTCTTAACCTGGCTTCCAGGATTTAAGTCATGGATCTGTTTGCAGATGTACACATCCTTAATGTATAATGCTACTCCAGCACCTTCCCATTTTGTCTATTTCTCTGAAATAGGTTATACCCCTCTATTCCTACATCATAATAATCAGCCTCTCCGTTACATAGTGGATATTTGCACCTGAGAGACAGCACATCTCTCAAGACATCTTATCAGGCCTGCAAACTATTGATTCTGACCCCTTAGCAATGAGTCTCCAACCTCCACCGCATGCCTCCTCCAAGGACTGAGCCATCCAAGGTCTCATGTGCATTCTCTGAGGCCTGGCTCTGCTGCTCTCCTTCCCATTCCTTGTCGTCACTGAAAAGGAAGAGAGCTTCAAACTGGTTCTCTAGTGCCAAACTCATAGAATGGCCCCTGCTCCTTCTCCTTCTACAAGTCACATTCTTCCAAACACTGACATCTTGTCTACCAGCCTGCTCCACAGGATGAACACCAGCATTCCCACATTGCCGTAGGCAAATCTGTGCTTAAGTCCATTCAGCAGTTCACCTACCTGGGAAGCATCATCTCCTCAGATGCCAAGATTGACAAAGAGATCGATCACAGATTAGCAAAGGCATATAGCGCATTTGGAATACTTTACAAAAAAGTCTGGAGTAACAAACACCTGAGACGAAGCACAAAAATCAGTGTGTATAGAGCTATTGTACTGTCTATTCTCCTTTACAGGTCTGAAACATGGGTCAACTATCGCCAACACTTACGACTCCTCAAATGCTTTCATCAGCGCTGTCTACGCACAATCCTAAATATATACTGGACTGACTATGTGACAAATGTTGCTGTCCTTGAGCAAGCAGGGATTACCAGCATTGAGGCCATGATATTGAGAACACAGCTGCACTGGGCAGGGCACGTTTCTAGGATGGATGACCATTTCCTCCCAAAAATAGTACTCAACGGTGAACTCACCACAGGTCATCATAAGAGGGGCACTCCAAAAAAGCAATACAAGGACTCCCTGAAACAAAATCTCAGGCACGGCCAAATTGATCACCAACAATGGTCCACCCTGGCTTCACATTGGGAGGCATGGAGATGCACTATCCACAACGCTGCAGCCTTATTTGAAAAGTCATGGTGAACAAGTCTTGAAGAGAAACGACAATGCAGAAAGAATCACAACCCAGAAACATCACCTAAGGAGACCTTCTGCTGCGCTTTCTGCAACCAGACTTGTTTATCTCGGATTGGCCTTTTTAGTCATCAGCACGCTTGCAGAAAGCACGGGATGAGTCCTTCCTAAATCTTTGTTTGTGAAGAAGAGCCAGAGAGAGAGTGTGTGTGTATCAGAACTAACCTCCTCCAGAGGGACATCCCTTGCTTGTTCCTGAACCAGGACCTTCTGCTCTGCTCTGTCTAAGAAAACCTCCTTCTCCCTAATATGCTGTATAGTGGCTAATCGGGCCTTTCAAGTTGTTGGACCTTCTCTTCCAACAATACAACCAACTTGCACTTGCTGCAAGTGTAGCTTTGCACATCCACAGTCAAGAAGACAAACATCCCACAGATACTGCAGGTGACTGCAGCAGCTCCCTCCCTGTCCATATTGAATACTCTGAAGTAGACACTGCAACAGAATCTGGCCTCCCTCTCAAACTCACCCACAAAACACCCATGCCAAACACCCCTGTTGGCTCTCTCCTGTTCGCTGAGCTCCTGTAAGCTGAGTTTCAAGGACTAAAGCTGCAGCTATAGACAGAGTGCTACTGGCTGCCCTCTGCCTCTCACCCACTTCCTCTCAGCAGTCTCTGACTCACTTCCTCTCAACACAAGCTGCTCCCCAAGCAAATGCTAATGAGTCCCCGTAGACAAGCCTATACTCAGCACACACAAACAAACAGCCTTGACCCAAGCAAGCACACGAGCGTTAGCCCAATAAACTCTCTGGGGCTGAAGAAGTTTAATTCAAGGACCACAAGCTTACTTTATGCTGCCTCTTCCACCACACCCATGCCAAACACCCTGTTGGCTTCTCCCTTGTTGGCCTCACTCCTGTACGCTGAGCTCCAGAGACATGAAACAGCTTGCCATGAAACTGATTTTAATTCCAGCTGTCTGCTGCCAGACAAATGCTGAAGTGGTACTGATGCCATCACTGAATGGTGACCAAGGGGCACAGGGCTGTTGTTTGATAGTGCTTGAGAAGGGTGGTAAGTCAACACCATTTAGATGTCTAGCAGCCTACCATGCATGCATGAGCTCCTCGTATGATTGGCTGAGATTGCATTAAACACCAGTGGACTGTAAGGCTCTGCTGAAGCACTTACATGGATGGAGGGGGCACCAATATGGTGAAAGGGGACTTTGTGACTGGTAGTTCCAGAAGCCATTCCAGGGGCATTCTCCTGCATAGGGTATTGATACCTCCATTCACAAAGTACCTAAATAATACAAACATTGGTTTAACCAGGAGTTTCACTAGCAAGAGGATTCCAGCCATTGAAAACCTGAGCTCTGCAAGACCATGCAATGAAATGTCAATCATTCAGCAGGCATGTACAGACATAATGGTGACCTAACTTTCAGCTCTAATATGGCTAAAAATACCTACCAGGAAAGGCATCCCCTCCACACACCTCCATTAGTATACAGCAACAGTGGCATTTTTCTAGCATCCGCTAATACGGTGAGTCCTTGGTATCTGCTTGAGTCTGTTTCCAGGATCCCTCATGGATACCAAAATCCATGGATGCTCAAGTCCCATTATATACAATGGTATAACAAAATGGTGTCCTTTATATAAAATAGCAAAATCAAGGTTTGTTTCTTGGAGTTTATTTATTTTGGAACATTTTCAAGCTGTGGATGGTGGATCTGTGGGTGCCAAATCCATGGATACAGAGGGCCAACTGTACTGGTGCAGCTCCGTCTTGGTTCTGCAATGCTATTTGACATTGGTACTTCCTACTGGACAGAGAACCAAGGAGAGCACATCTGATGAAAGTAATACTGAGTTGATACTTATTTAATTCAATATCTATTCTAGTATTGGATGAAAATCCTCATTTATTTATTTAACTAAATCCCATTTCACACTATGCAGTATTCACCCAGACAATGTTAATTGCACTTGAAAGGTAAAGATTATCTCCCATGTGTCAAATCATACCTTAAAGAAACTGAACTCTATTCTGTTCTGAACAACTGTCAGGGGAGTCAAAAAGTTGCATCCTCCCCTTTTCTTACTATCACTTTGGAAACTTTCTTTTTCTTTTTCAAAGACACTATTACATTTGTTAATTTTGTTCATTGCACTTTTAAAATGTATAAACCAGCCTTCATCTAGTCAGACTGTATTAGTCTTAGGACTTTATCAGATGGGGACTTTTACCCCATTCTTGTCTCGCTACACTCCCTCCTGCCCCACTCCTGTCCCTGCTCTGAAATAAAATAAAAAATTTCACACCTATCTTAATGCTGAGACAGGAACGTCCACCCCCTCCCCTTGGCCGGCCGTGAGTAAATGCAGCTGTCGTAATGCCACATTTACGACCCAGAAAGCAAATCCCACCCGTTCTCGTGAGAGAACGATTGTGCAGGAAATTTAAAAATTAAAACTAAACCAAATGTCAAAAAGCTAAACAAAGCAACATAACACACTTTTAACATTACAAGTGACCCGGGGAGGGTAAAAAAAAAAAAAAAGGTGCCACTTACCTCCTCTTCCTGATCTCAACTAGAAGTGTCTGCCAAGGACCTCCCCCCACGGCTGGCATTACAGCAGCATAACAGGAGAGGAACGGGGCACCTTTCAGACCACTTGTGATTATGTGACAGAAACAGAATTGGTGGTCTATTTACGATGTTTCCCTGTTAATGAAAAAATACAGGGGCAGCACGGGGGCAGCACGAGACAGGGACGATGTTGTCTGAAAGGGAAACTGTGATGAACTCTAGCAACAGCTACTCACAGGACACAAATTTCAAAAAATAGCAGCTTTATTATCAGGACTTAGTTGTGACCAGTAACATAGCAAAGACGACTCTGAGAGGCTTGATGCCTAAACCTCCTTGTTAATGCAGACTGCAAATTTCATTTCTCACTAGCACCTGTCTAATGCCTGCTAGCAAAGCAAAGCAAAGCAAAGCAAAGCAAAGCAAAGCAAAGCAATCCTCCCTAAAGTTTCACAGAGGAACGATGACCTTGGGGTACCCTTTCCACCAGCGCATACCATCCCTTCTCCCATCAGGCTCCATGCATGTCCAGTCACTGGTGCAGATGCCAAGAGAGGCTTACTCATGCTAACATAACCACATAACTACATAACCCATAGTCTAAGGCACGAGGACATGACAGAAACCATTTCTCAACCCTGTTCTGTGCCTGCCACGGAGTAAAAAGCCAGTCTAATAAAGTCCTTAGAAGCTGTTGTTATAAAAAGGGAGTGTTTTTATACTAGAGGAAATAAAATAGAAAGAAAGCTCTTTAGACTAGGGGCTTGTCTGCACGTCTTTATCCCATCTTGCCCCCAAAATTGGAGCCCTACAGTCCAGATGACACAGGGCTTTTGCCCCATCCCCCCCAGGCATTTCCCATGACCCCCAGGGCAAAGATGGTGCAGGGCCCAATAAAACATTTTTAAAAAATACCCAGGAAAAGCTGCTCCCATTGGCAAAAAACAGATTGGGCCTTGTGTGGCCACAGAAACCTGGTTCTAGCACACCAGTCCATCACTTCCTCTGTCCTTTGCCATTGCTCTTCTGCAGCAGCAGGAAGCAGGCCCACAGCATGAAACCAAGGCTGTTCACATGCAGGGGGTCTTGGTCACATGTTGCAGGGTGCTTCCTGGCTTCAGCGAGAGAAGGGGAGATGGCAGCAGTGGCAAAGGCAGCAATAAACCGGCATGCCCATCTGGACTTTATGGAAATAACATGAGAGGAATGGACCAAATCTGTGGGCAGGATATACCAGCCTGGAACCAACATATCCTGGCCCATGTAGATAAGCCCATAGCTCCCCCTTTCCCAGATGACTCACTCTGCTATTTTATAAAAGGACTTAACTCTGCATTAGTAAGTGACTAGTGCAAGTAAAGTTCATTTTGTATGATTAATACATTCTGTTGAATAAAGACTGCTGCCATGTAGGATCAACTGGCTTTTTGTACATGCGCTTGTATCCCCTTCTTGTTCTCTTCCTTCTTCCTTCTTTATCTAAAATACAGAAAGCTGTCATTTTTTTTGCTTCAGAAAAATCCACTTCATTCTGTGGTAATAGCATAGGAATGGCTAAGGGCATTGCTATTTTATGGAAGAAAAACTAGACTGTATTCTAGTCGTTTGTCAAAGCAAGAAGGGTGTTGTCCTAAACCAAAAAAAAACTGTATAAGAAACAAAAAGGTCTAGGGAAAAAATGGAAAAATCATGAAGAAGGTTTAATTGTCTAAAATAAACAATATATATAGTTCTCTGATGGCATATACAATGTAGATCTATCTAATATTCACAGTGCATGAGAGAGCAAAAGTATATGCATTTCCAAGAATGTGTACTATAAAGGATGCATAATAACAATAAGCCCCTAAAACTATCCAATGACATATATAATGTTGATACAGTTGTCCCTTTACATTCGCAGCTTTGACTTTCGCAGTTTTATATATTCGTGGAAATTCCTTTCACTCCCCCTACTCCCCCCAACACAACCTCTGAGCATTTAAGGAGGAAAACTTCCTGCACACATACACACACAGGGAAGATCCCAGCAAGCAACCAACCCCCCCACCAGCCTCTGAGGGTCTAAGGTGAAAGAAAAGCACAGCCCCATGCTGTGAGCACGCAAGCAAAGTCCCCCCCCTTGCCACTCCCCTCTCTGTGTTTTAACAAACTGAATGGCTCCTTTAAAACTCACATTTCGCCCCATGTCTCCTCATGGCCCAAAGAAAGGCACAGCTGCATGCTTACCACCCCCTCTCTGTGTCTCAACAAACTGAGCTTAAAACTCTGCTTCTTTAAAACTCACATTCAAACTTTTCCTACACACATTCATAGACAGGGAAGGTGCGGGTGGATCTCCCAGCAACCCAGCCTCTGAGCATTTAAGGAGGAAAGCTTGTGTGCTCACAGTATGCGACTGTGCTTTTCTTTTGGCCAGCAGGAAGCTTTCCTCCTTAAATGCACAGAGGCATTTAAAGAGGCTTTCTGGGAGATGCCACCCGCACCTTCCCTGTGTGTGAATGTGTGTAGGAAAGGTTCAAAACATGAGTTTTAAAGAAGCTGAGTTTTAAATTCAGTTTAAAGAAGTTGAGTTTTAAATTCTGTTTGTTGAGACACAGAGGGGATGGCAAGCAGAGGTTGGCTGGCCATCTTTCAGGAGTCTTTTAGTTATGTATTCCTACATGGCAGGAGATTGGATTAGATGGCCCTTGTGATCATTTCCAACTCTAAGATTCTATCATTCCAACATGCAATTTTCATTTCTAGTTTAAACAGAATGTGAATATGACACAGTTCCAGCACTCATTTTTCTGCACATGATTACTCACAGGAGTGGTGAGTTCTCTGCTGGGTCTCTGCAGTCACTGGGTCTCTGCAGTCTGGATTCTCTGGGAACTTGCAGTCACTGCTTCCATGGATTTATACATCCACATTGGGTTAAACAACTGTGCATTACTCAAAAAAGAGAAGGGCCACTACTGCCTCACAGGTTGTGGCTACCATGTTTTCTTTCATCAAATATAAATGAAACATTCACATTTCAAACCTTCTCCTATATGCAGTGACATGAATATCAACAAATATCTGAACTAGGTCTGTATGATCCTTTGTTAAAGAGCTGTCATGGCTTGAAATGAGAACCTGTTTAATTTTATTTCTGGAACTTAGTTTTGGTTCTTTATATTCTTTTTAAAAATGCCACTTTTAGGCTAATTGCATCTTGACAAAGAGCTATTGTTATTTTTATACCTACTTTGTAAGACATTTTGACTAGCTCATTTTGGCCAGCTTGATGCTCTGTCGTAGCGCTTCCACTTCTTCTGCCAACTGAACCCATCGGATAAGGGTCTCTGGGTTGCCCTGGACCAGGGCCCACTCTAGGATGTCTACATTGAGTCCATCCCAGAAGTACTGGACCTTGGAGGCTTCTGTCCAATCCAGGATCTGGCTTGCCAGCTGGCGGACCTCAGTTGTATACTCTGCCACAAGTCGATTGCCCTAGCACATCTGCTGTAGCTCTGTCCATGCTCTCTCTTGTTGGAATGGGTCTTTGAACATAGCTCTCAGGGCCATCATAAACACATCCAGATTATCTAATTCGGGGCCCGCCATGTCATACAGCCCCATGAGCCACTTGGCTGCCTCGCCTTTGAGCTGGCTGGATACATAGTGGAACTTCTCCTCTGACTGAAACACTCCTTCCCATTGACTCATGAATCCCTACACCTGGGTCAGGAAATAGGGCAACTTCTTAGCCTCTCCATCAAACGTGGCTTTCAGTCCTCAGTTGGTTAGCATTCGAGGTATTAGAGGACCACGCTACAGGACACCCTGGGGTCAGCGGTGCATGGACGAGCTCTCGGTAGCCCATGATTGTCTTCTTCCTCAAATTCCTCGAATTCTACACCTGCAGCTCTGGCCACTGCTGCTGCTGCTGGCCGGGCTGTGCTTGTTGCCTTTGCACCCACAGGGAGCCACTCCCTGGTGGTCCTGTCTCCTTTAGACCCAAGCAAGCTAGGATCTCGGTTAGGTGAGATTGGATTCTTCACATTTCCGCTTTCATCATTTCCATGTCCATCTCCAAATTGATCTGGGCTTGCCCCAGCATAACATATGGCCCGCTTGGCAGTATGTCCCATCTCTGGGATCCTCGGGCATCATGCCCCCACTCACTGGACCCAGGAAACATGCCCAACATTCCTTCACCACAGCTCCCATCTCTCTCACTGGGGTGAAGGTGAAGGAGGAGACTGTCTCCTCTGCAGCCCTGGCTGCCTCTTGTCGGGTTTGTACTCCCACTTTGCAGCGCTCCCATTTCTGATCAGCTTTTCTTTGGGAGGCCTCATCGCCACCATCACCTGTTGCTTCGGTGGCTTCCATCTTGTCTGGGTCTGGTTCCCCAGCCCAAATGTCTGACACCTGCTTGTCCGTTCCCTGGGACATTTCGCACCAAGGATCATGGCAGGGATAATGGGAGATATGTCAATCTGTGATGAACCCCGTCAACATCCACTCATTCAAATGACAGACATTTATTTCAATGCTTTATTGAAAGGCATTAGATATTCATGGCACCAGCTCACTGACAGATCTGAGGCAAAAGGTGCCAAACACAGCATTAGTATATTCTATAAGTTTCACTTTCCCCCATCCACCTGGCTAATTGGGACTGTCCGTGCTATGCTCTCACTCCCTAGACTTTCTCAGGGGAATTACCTTGAGTTTCCCTGCAGATATCAACCACCACATTTCAGACCCAACTAGCAACTCCCATGATACACTTTACTCATGTTAAGTCTCTGGCATGACTATCAGGCCTAATAATGCTAATTAATACAATATAACAGCTTTCTGTACAACTAATACCAGAGACATGACATAGTCAACCCTTCAACACTCGCCATGGGACAACATGCTCCAATGTGCCTGAGAAAGTAAGCTAGCTTGGGGAGAGAGGGCAGGCTGTGAAACACACAGTTCACTCCTCTAACTGTGTGATGCTGTCTCCCAGCATCTTCCCCCACCCCCTCTGAGGTAACTGTGACATTCTGCCTAATGATACGGTCAACCCTATATGTCAGGTAGCAGCTTTACCAAACACATATAGCACAATTTCAGAGTCCATCAGAAGACTTTATTACTAGAAATTCAGGAAGCATACAAAACAAAGTCATTGCTGTGAATGGAAGCCTAACAGATACACTAGAAATTAAAAGCATTTTACAACCACAAAAATCTGGTGGGCTACAAGATCATTAGTCATCCATCATCCACTGACACAAGCATTCCTTAAACTGAAACTATCTTCTTCTCAGCCTTTAGAAAACCATTCATTACAGCTGCATCATTGGAGATTTTCAGATGGGCTAAATATGGCATCATCATTATTATTACCCCGCCCCTTTGTTAAAAACAATCGGGGCAGCTTACAACAGTTAAAATACAATACAGAGTAAAATCCCAACCCCCACCCACCCCCATAAAAAGATATTTAACTAGTATCAAATTAAAATCCACCTAAACTTAAAATCACATAAATAAACAAATGCAAAAATACTGACACCAGGAGATTGCTAAAGGGCTTCCCTTTCAGACAACATCATCCCTGTGTTGTCATGCTCCCATTTGCCTGTCATTATGCCAGTGTTTCTTTTTATTCACAGGCTAAGCCATGAATTGATCCCCCGTTCTGTTTCTGTAATGGAATGATGTGCTTCTGAAAAGGTGTCCTGTTATGCTGGCGTGGTGCCAGCTTCAATGGGAGGTCAATGCCCCAGAACACTTCTGGGTGAAATCAGGACATTAAGGTAAGTGACAAACTTTTTATGACCCTCCCTGGGTTACTTGTTATGTTTTCAGTGTGGTTTTGTGCTTGCTGTCACTTTTTAACCTTTATTTTCCTTTTAATTTTTGAATTTCCTGCGCACTCCTCCTCTCACAAGAATGGCCAGGATTTCAAACCAGGAAGTGAATGGAGTTCCGTTCAACCTTCATTCACTCCTGGGCTGCCAGGAGAGCACAGCAAAGGTAGGTTTGAAACTTTTTGTTACCATACCGGGACAGGGACCGGAGATGGATGGGAGAGCAGATTGCAAGGTGGGAACACTTTTTTTGTTCCTGTCAGAGTCTCTCCTTTCCCAGGCAAAATCCAGTTACACATAACTCCACCACACAAACTGCTAGGTCCATTATGCACCAAGGCCAAAGGAAAATGAGCAGAAATAGTGGGAACTGATACCACGGGGTCCAATCCTGACCCTGTACAACACATCCTTCACATGCAGAAGGTTCCAGGTTTGGCCCTAGTATCTTCTGTTAGAAGAACTAAAAACAACTCCTCTTGATACTATGGGGAGATGCTGCTGTAGTACAAAAATACCAAGCTAGATGGATCTATTGACTCTGCAAAGCTTCATGAGTTTATATATGAATTACTTCCTGCTAGCTTTGACTAAATACTGCATGTGTCAATTTTTCTTGCTTTAGTAATTAAAAGGTTAAATTATCACCCTGTTTGTAATCAATGTAATTCATCCCAACTAAAACATTTCATTCCAGAAGAGAATAAAGACACTGGAAAGAGACTTTCTATATTAAGACCCTGGTTTTGGAAACTTCTGATGTTCTCCTACTTAAATCATTTTTAAATGCTTTCCAGTACAAGGAGACATATTATTATTATTATTATTATTATTATTTTAAAAAAGACATATTACACTTTTCCTTTCAGAGGAAAATAAAGAAAGAATGGCAGTCTTAATTACCATTTGCTATACTGTTCTAAATGGCTTCCTATAATTTTAAATTTCTTCTTAATCTAAGTAGGTGGAGAGCATATTCAACAAACAGCTCAATTTTGCAAAAGAGATGAAAGCTGTAGATAATAAAGGACTCTGTGAAAGAAATCAATTTCTTCCATAAAAGCTTACTTTGATTGTAAAAGCAAAATCATTAACGTTTCTCGATAAAGCAATTAAGTTCATTTTCTTTTTCACCAATTCAGCAGGCTAAACATGGTCCGAAATGTTCAGATCCCCAAATTGCTAATAATATCCTGCTATATTCCTTGATTTTCTTTCTCCTGCAGTTGAGTGACAGAGAGAGCCTATTTTCACAACATGTTCAGTACATGGTTGCCACTCAGAAAACAATGACCATGTCATTTCCCAGTGTTTTTAATCCTGTTAGCTCAATGTATTTTTGCTGTGTGAAGTGAAGCCAAAGTGAAGGTCCTACTAGAGTTTGCACTTCAAAAGATCTTGCAGATCCAGAAACTGGAAACTTTAAAAGGTCTAGCTGACCCAGAACTTGGAGACCATACTGCCAAGGGGGTTCTGTGTCTTGTAGGCCCAAAAAGAACACCTTCAACATTTCCAACATTTTCAAGCTCTAGTGCTGTACCAGCCAGCTACCAGGTCCTGCTTTCATCTTTCCTCATATTATGATATTCTTTGAAACAGTTTACATTGCTTTCCTGTAGAGAAGAGAAAGTGTTGATTTTATGATAGAAAGACAAGCAGCTCCAGATTTCTCAGGCCATATATTAGGAAATTCTCCGACAGCAACAAAAAAAAGCATTACCGTCCCACAATCTCCTCTCCCATCCCTCTCCCATCCCTGTCCTGGCACAATAATGAAGACTTTCACACCTATCTTGACTGTGCATGCCAGGCTCCCCAGGAGTGAATGGAGCTCAAACGGAGCTCCATTTAGTTCCTTGAAGTAAATCCCATCGGTTCTTGCGAGAAGATGAGAGTGTGAGAAATTCAAAAATAAAAAGCAAAATAATACATGGAAAGTGACAGCAAGCACAAAAAACACTTAAAACTTAACAAGTAACCCAGGGAGGGTACAAAAAAGTGTGTCACTTACCTGGATATCCCGATCTCACCAGGAAGTGTTCTGGACATACCTCCAATTGATGCTGGGACCACATCAGCAAAATGGGCACCTTTTAACTTGCAGGATATTCCGTCACAGAAACAGAATGGGGGATCCATTCACTGCTTAACCCATGAATAAAAAGCAGTGCCAGCATAACGACAACCGGACAGGAGCATGATGACACAGGAATGAAGTTGTCTGAAAGGGAAGCCCTTTAGCAATCTCCTGGCATTGTGGTAATGCTATATTTTGCTCTGTCGCTCCAGATGTCTAATCATGTAAATGTGACAGTCAGGAGTGCCTGTTACCAACTTCGGCTGATACGCCAGCTGTGCCCTTTCCTGGAAACCAGGGACCTTGAAACTGTGGTACATGCACTGGTAACCTCCCGTCTCGATTTCTGTAATGCACTCTACATGGGGCTACCCTTGGGCTTGACTCAGAAACTTCAACTAGTTCAGAACATGGCAGCCAGGTTGATTTCTGGTGTTTCCAGAAGAGAGCATTTAACACCTGTGCTAAAAGCTCTCCACTGGCTGCCTAATAGTTTCCGGACACAGTACAAGGTGTTGGTTATGACCATTAAAGCCCTACATGGCTTGGGTCCAACTTATGACCGGGACCACCTCCTTCCGTACGACCCTCCCCACGCACTTCAGTCCTCTGGGAGGAATCTGTTACAACCTATGAAAACAAGGCTGTCGATAACCTCCCAGAGGGCCTTCTCTGCTGCCGCTCCCAGATTATGGAATGGCCTGCTGGATGAGATCCTTCTTATAACCACCTTAGACAGCTTTAAAAAAGCTGTCAAGATGGATCTTTTTCAGCAGGCCTTTCCTGAATAACTATCCCAGCCCAAAAATCGGATGTCTTTTCCCTCTGAGCCGCAATTGGATTTTTTAAAAATTATTGTATCTTTTAATTTTTTTCTAATTTAATATATTTTTAATTATTGTATGTTTTTAATCCTTTATAATTTAATATTATTTTACGGGGTGGGTGGGCTAGGGTATTGTAACTATGGAGTTTTTATATTGTAAGCCGCCCCGATTGTGTTGCAGAGGGGAGGGATAGAAATAAAATTTTATTATTTATTATTATTATTTATACATCTGATAATCTCCTTAGTAACAGCAGCTGAGTGGGGCACTTCAGGATGATGGCCAGGCCCCTCCCACCCCTGAGCCCACATTGTGTCCCCACCTGACTGTGTCACAGGCCTCCATCACTGATAGCAGCTTCTTGAAATTTTAGGTGGGTTTCAGGTGTCAAATCCTTAGATCATTTGTAGCTATCTTTATCTTGACACTGGTTTTTCAGTGCAAAGATATGCATAATTTTTTTCTGTACAAAAAGCACAGTAACCCTCTGCATAGTATGTAATAAAGTTGCTTTTTCTGCATAAAAAACATGTTTCCTGTGCAGAAAAAACCACATACATTTCTGTTCAGATGAATATTTTCATGCCTCTAAATAATCTCAAAGTAGACTTTATGCTGCAAGTGTTCTTCCTGACAGGGTTTCTCAGATGAGAAATTAATAACAAACACATTTTCTTTCCACCTCTGTTCTTTGCCACTTCTTGGGAATATGTGCACACAGCCCTGCAATCCACTTACTTTAAGCGATGATGCATTTTAAATTTTTTATACTTTAACATTCAATCACTCAAAAGCTGTCTGTATTAATGGAGATACTACAATTACAGCAGCTAAGAAAGTAATCCTCCCAAATGAATATTCAAAATAGTTGCCTGGTACAAAGTCTGTTTGGAGTTAAATGGTATTGCAGTGAATGTTTTTTAAAAAGCAAGTGGCTTTAAGACAAGGTTGTCCTCTTTCCCCACTGAAAAGGCAGCCTCTGGCTGATTGAATACAGTTCATTTGCCCAGAAGCAAATATAAGAGCAACCTGCCAACTCACTAATTATGATAAATGTACAATCTGCCTGATCTTAATTGAACAATAAAGCTTCTTCCTTTTAATTAATAGGACTCCTCAAAACACATGTTTTTCCCCCTAAAGTGTAGGTCTTAAACTTCTATATGATAATGTAACATATCTCTCTATCTTTTTACTACACAATACAAATCACAGAGACACCAATGTATTATCTCATGGGTCCAAATGAGGAATGTAGTAAAGCTTGGAACCTGATTACTGATTCATCAACTATTTGAGATACCTTCTTAGCAAGTTTCAGATTTCTGTATTTTCCATCTCTAGAATGCACATTCATTAAGAGATTGTGACCAAACATGGTATTTAGACTTAGGTTAATATCCCAACTATTTTTTGTGCAAGTTTGTCACCAATCAGAAGACATCAGCTTTTTTTTTCAGAAAATTGTTTGGTTTGATCCAGTCTCACAGAACTAGATGAGAAACAAATCATAGACTCATAGAGCTGGAAGAGACCACAAGGGCCATCCTGTCCAATACCTGCCATGCAGGAATACACAATCAAATCATTCCCAACAGATGGCCATCCAGCCTCTGCTTAAACACCTCCAACGTGGGAGACTCCACCACACTACAAGACAGTGTATTCCACTTCCAAACAGATCTTTCTGTCAGGAAGTTCTTCGTAATGTTTAGGTGGAATCTCTTCTCCTGTAGTTTGAACCCATTGCTCTGTGTCCTAGTCTCTGGAGCAGCAGAAAACAAGCTTGCTCCATCCTCAGTATGACATCCCTTCAAATATTCAAACATGGCTATCATGTCCCCTCTTAACCTTCTGTTCTCCAGACTAAACATGCCCAGCTCCCTAAGCTGCTCCTTATAGGGCATGGCTTTCAGACCTCCCACCATCCTGGTCGCCCTCCTCTGGACATGTTCTAACTTCTCAAAATCCTTCCTGAATTGTGGTACCCAGAACTGGACACAGTATTCCAGGTGAAGTCTGACCAAAGCAGAATAGACTGGCACTATTATTTCCCTTGAACTAGACACTATACTCCTATTAATGCAGCCTAGATTTGCATTAGCTTTTTTAGCTGCTGCATCACACTGCTGACTCATGTTCAGCTTGTGGTCCACTAAGACTCCAAGATCCCTTTCGCATGTACTGCCATCAAGCCAGGTGTCACCCATCCTATACCTGTGCTTTTCATTTTTACTGCCCAATTGTGGTGTCCTAAATTTCTCCCTGATGACATTCATTATGTTAGCTTTGACCCAGCTTTCTAATCTGTTTAGGTCATTTTGGTTTCTGATCCTGTCCTCTGGAGTTTGGGGGGAGTTTAGGTGCTGGCAGTCATAAATTTTGCTTCATAAACATCCCATAAAATTATATCAACATTTCTTAGGGTGTTATCAGACACCCCAAATATGGTGTCATAACGATGCCACATAAACACGAAAGGATACATACATCAATGTTGCACATCAGATGATGTCACGTTTATGTCCTGTCAAAAAGGCATCCTTTTTTATTGATGGCTTAAGCCATCAATAATTTGCCCCATGGTGCTTTAGTGCCAGCATTGCTGATATTTGAAACTTTGTGTCATTGTACTCTTGTGAACACAGTGTGAATGGTCGGTCCAGTGGAAACTTCTCCAGGTGAGATCACGACATCCAGGTAAGTGACACACTTTTTATGACCCTCCCTGGATTACTTGTAAGTATTTAAGTGTGTGTATGTGCTTTTAAAAACTTTTAATGTGTTTTATTTGTTTTGTTTTTTAATTTCCCACACAATGAATTCTCTCAAGAATCCATGGAATTTTGAATGAGGAAGTGAATGGAGCTCCATTCACTTCCTCTTTCATTGCCAGGAAGCCTTTGCTGGGAAAGCAAGGTATGTGCGGTCTGGAGTGTTATTTTGCCAGCATAAACACACAAAAGTTATGCTGGTAAAAGCACGGGCTTTCAGGGAGTAGTCTGATATAGTCCATAGTAAATTACCTGGTGGCATATGCAGTTGAGCTATGGCAAGATATATATGTGATGTCACAGAATGATAACAAACATATTTTATAAATTGCAGTCAGACTTTTATCAAAGCTCAGTTATCAATAGGGCTACACCTCCAGTGAAAGGGCAACCCTACATTTTTCCCTTTTAAAATTCAAAATGGTGATCTCATTACTATTGCATGTTATGAAGCTATTAGAACAGTGGTCCTGACCAGGGTGTGTGTATGTGAGGGGGGGGCTAGTTATTTTTCTATACCTTACGCACATTCTATGTTGCAAAAAGATGCAGAATGCAACAGTGGATTGTGCATTTATACTAAGTGTAGGTCTCTCACCTTAACAGTTGGCTTAGTTCTTCTGCCATGTTTACTAATGAGCTTTCCAGTGCTTTTTGTCTGGTGGTGACTTCCCTTTACAAGGCTCTAGATTGACAGTTAAAAAAGTATATCCTGGTAACCTGATTTCATAAGAAATAGAGTGTGGAGAAAGATATCTAAATATTCTGGTATTCCCAGGAAAGATGGACAGGAGTAGAAGGCTACACTGGGAAAGTATGTTCCATGCTTATAGAGAACAGCCAGTATATCCTTGCCTTTAATGACTTAATGTTCTTTGTTTAGAATATTTTCTCAGGCAATGGAGTTTTAGGCATCAAGGTGCTAGAGGAAAACCCAAACATCAGGTGGGCTTACTCTTTTGCGATGCAAGACCCCATTCTGACCTATCCATTTACTAAAGCATATATTCTGAGCTACAAAAGAACATCTCAGGAAAGTGTATTTTGTCTTGAATCATAATTCAATCAAGTTGTACAAGCTGCAGAAATGTATATTCCAAAATCACATAAACACAAACTTCAGTAACATTTATGTTGATGTGGCAGAAAATCTGTTTGGGAACCTCCTTCACGGGATGAATTTATATTAAGTTTCAGTTCACATCATACCTATTACTGAGTGATCTTAGTCTTGCCAAGAACCCGGAAGCAAATAATTCAAAATAGCACATTTACCTGGGACCAGGAGTGTGTAGTGGCTTGAATGTTGGACTAGGACTCCAGGAGACCAGTGTTCAAATCCCTGCTCAGACATGGAAACCCACAGGATGATCTTGGGCAAATGGCACTTTCTCTGCCTGGGGAAGGCTCTTCTGACTAAAAATCTTCCAAATAAATCTTGCTAAGAAAACCATCGGAGAGGATCACCATAAGTCTGAGTTGACTTGGAGGCACATAAGAACAACATAGTTACCTATAACCAGTTACTGTTTTGGCAAAGAGAGTACAGTTGTCCCTTCATATTCGCTGGAGTTTGGTTCCAAGACCCCCCGTGGATACCAAAATCCATGAATACTCAAGTCCCATTATATGCAATGGCATAGCAAAATGGTGTCCCTTATATAGATGGCAAAACCAAAGTTTGGTTTTTGGATTATTATTTTTTTAAGAATATTTTCAAGCCGTGAATACTTAATCCATGGCTACTAAATCCATGGATATGGAGGGACAACTGTATTACAAAGTTACATTTCCTTACTTATGTATGTTGTATGTTAATTTATTTTGAGAATGTCTATATTCTATGTATGTATGATAGGCTGGCCTATCCTGGAGGATGCACATGTCACTTCACAGAGGAGGTAGAAGAAGGTATTCAATATTTCCTTTTCCTTGCCTAAGAAAATCCTACGAAATTAATGGGATCACCATAAGTTGACTAGTGATTTAAAGGCACACACTCATCATCATCATCATCATCATCACCATCATCATCACCTAATGGTCATGGAGGGCAATGTGTACCCAAGCATTGGTCAGCTTCAGTTTTACAACCAGGAGAAGTAAAAAAATAAATAAATCACTTTCCTTGTTCTACACTGAGTACACAGAGAAGGAAGCTGCCTTTTGCATCCCACATGTACCATGCAGAGGCTCTTAGAGGCAATTACTGTACTGTTTTGCATATTTAAGTGTTTTACGTACAAGCTTGAATCACACATGCATCGGTGTCAGAGATGCGGGGACTATTTTCTCCCAAAATGTTGGGTCTTCGCCATAAATTGACAACATCCAGATACATTTCCATGTTTGGTTTCTCACCCATGACTGCTATAGAATCATTCTTATGTTAGTTTTTTTAAATACTTGGCAGTTTTGTATGGTTGGGTTCACTGCAGCATTTGGGAGACCACATAGATCACATAGAACAAGCAAATGTTTGCTTCTAAAACTAGCAACGCCCTTGCAGTTTGAAGGGGTACAGCATGGGAAGTAATCACACCAATCACTCTTTTCATGGTGTCTAGTAGTTAAAACATTTCTACAAGAGAGTAGAGCACAACTACAAAGTAGAAGCAACTATGTCCCCTGCCTCAATAGTTAAATTGACTCATTAGCCTACCTGGCTCAGTAGATTGCCATAGCAATTTCAGAACAAAGTTCATGTGATTTCAAAAGCTAATAGAATCTACTCAGGTTTCTGGAGCTGCAGCATAGCATTCAAAAGATAACTTCTGCAAAACTAGCAGTATTATAATACTGGAGCTCATGACATAGGACTTTATCAGACCAGCCTCTTAAAATGTTTCTTTTCCACTCTATTTTGAAGCATTTTTTTTCCTAGCACAATAACCCTTTTCATCATACCTTCCTGTAATATTGTAATCTTCTTCAGCATAATGCTCCAAAGAGCTATGGCAGAGCTCTAAGAAGAAGACGGCATCTATATATGTTACCGTATTGATAGTAGCTTGTTTAACTTAAGCCATCTGAGGGCTCGCACTAAGACTCTAAACTATCTAGTTCATGAGCTGCTCTTCGCTGATGCTGCTGCCCTTGTTGTCCACACAGAAGCAGCTCTGCAGCACCTAACATCCTGCTCCGCAACAGCTGCAGAGCTGTTTGCACTGGAAATCAACCTTAAGAAAATGGAAGTTCTTTACCAGCCTGCACCACAGGACGAACATCATCATCCCCACATTGCTGTTGGCAAATCTGTGCTTCAGTCCGTTCAGCAGTTCATCTACCTGGGAAGCATAATCTCCTCAAATGCCAAGATGGACAAATAAATCAATCACAGATTAGCAAAGGCATATAGTGTATTTGGAAGACTTTACAAAAGAGTCTGGAGTAATAAACACCTGAGGCGAAGCACAAAAATCAGTGTGTATAGAGCCATTGTAATGTCTATTCTCCTTTATTGGTCTGAAACATGGGTCACCTATTGCCACCACTTACGACTCCTCAAGCACTTTCATCAGCATTGTATACCCACAATCCTAAATATACACTGGACTATGTGATGAATGTTGCTGTCCTTGAGCAAGCAGGATCACCAGCATTGAGGCTATGATATTGAGAACACAGCTGCACTGGGCAGGGCATGTTTCTAGGAATGGAGGACCATCACCTCTCCAAAATAGTACTCTACGGTGAACTCGCCACGGGTCAGTGTAAGAGGGGTGCTCCAAAAAAGTGATACAAGGACTCCCTGAAACAACATCTCAGGCTCGGCCAAATTGATCACCAACAATGGTCTGCCCTGGCCTCACATCGGAAGGCATGGAGACGCACTATCCACAATGCTGCAGCCTTATTTGAGAACTCACGCTGAACAAGTCTAGAAGAGAAATGACAACACAGAAAGAATCACAACCTGGAAACATCACCCAAGGAGACCTTCTGCTGTGCTTTCTGCAACTGGACTTGTTTATCTCGGATTGGCCTTTTTAGTCATCAGCGTGCTTGCAGAAAGCACGGGATGAGTCCTTCCTGAATCTTCGTTTGTGAAGAAAAGCCAGAGAGAGAGAGACTAATATTGTGAAAAAGCAACCCCAGCATTATCAGAGTATGAACACTTGTACTGTCTACTTCCACATTCGCTGGGGAACGTGATCTCAGCAGTTCCCGCGAGAAGATGCAAGTGCCCTTAAAGTTTTTAAAAACAGCTAAATTACAACACAAAATGTGCACACAAGCACTAAAACACACATAAAAAGTTCCAAGTACACCAGGGATGTTCATAAAAAGAGCGTCCCATACCTGGTTTTCATGTTCTGACCTGGAAGTGTTTTGGTGGGACTGCCCATTGACACTAGAATCATGAGAACCCGGTGGTGTACAGTTTCAGACACGAGCAAAATTGCAACCCTCCCCCCACCATCACCATGGCAAATCTATTGATGGCTTGGCCCATCAATAAAAAGTAGTGGCTTATTTACAACTTAAAATCACGATAGTACAACATTGTGCAGTATAGGCACCCTTTCATGTTCATTAGGTGTCGTTATGACACTGTATTTGCCACGTCTGATAATGTTCATAATGTGTTTTTCTCAAGAGTGGGAAACATCAACAGCTGACAACAAATTCAGGACAAAGCATGTAGAAGGAGAAAGCTTAATGCACTATAAAAATCTGTCTTCAGTACATCAGCTTGAGTAGTCAATAAATCAGGAGTGATTCAATGGTATTTAAAGGTCATACATGATTTAGGAAAGAGAATGCTGTATATAAATTGGGCTTAGACTTGTACCATGCAGAGGTCTTTAAAGTGTTGCCCATTTAACAACATTTATCTCTTATTTCCAAAGAGATGAGAATACCATGAAAAACCATGATAATATTAGTCTCATGTTTACTTTATGAAGCCTATTCGTAGAATTTGTTTATGCTTTCCACAGAAATTTTATTTCAGTTTTCAGAATAAATCCCACCTGTAGTGAACTAGCATGAAACATTCTCATTTGATATATATTTGCCTTAAAATAAATAAGACACACTGTATTGGGAGGGGGGTCATAAAAACATATTATGCTCACTGATTTGCAAGCCATCTAAATAGATTATATGTCAAAGAACCATATATGATTTTTCCTATTGTTCCTGCATACATTTTGGAATATTCTTTCTTCAAATTTGCATCCAAATGTATTCATTTCTGAGACATCCTCAACTAGTCCTGTTTTCCAGTTATGAATTTTCATTAGAAATTAAATCAGACCATAGCTGACTATAAGTGTGGTTGAAGAGGAACCATCCCATTTTTTCATTGCTTGCTTAAAGAAGCTAAAATGAAGAGAGATGAGAGAGATGTTACAAGTTAATAAATGCATACATAATAAATAGGGTCAGGAAGGATGCTGGAGTCAGGGAGTAGATGACCCCACATAAAATAGACTGCTCACATTCAGAACAAGAAGGAAAGATCAGAAGTTGATCCTAACACTTTTTGATGGTTTAAATAACTTCCAAGTGCAATTCCTAAAGCAATTCTTTAAGAAGAAAAAGTTATACTGATGGAATCATTTTTAAAAAATAAATAAATCAGGGTTGATTGTGGCAGATAACTCACAATAATGTATGAGATTCTTCTCAGATTGTGATCATATATATCTAATCATAAAGGTTGTGAAGTATCAATTCTGGCATAATATGTGGTCACTTAATGTCATCCTATGAGCCTTAAGCATTATGCTGAACACATCTATGAAAGATATTAAACTGTCTTCTATTTTCTATTTCATAATTGACTAAGGCTTATCTCAAGTAAGATTTACATGTCATCTAACTTCCTCTGTTTTTGAAGATTAAGAGTGTTGACTGTGGGGCATGTGGCTAGCCATGAATGATGGTGGATGCATGATTATGGAGTTTGGCTTACCCCAATTAACTTTATTAAGTAAGAGCAAGGAAAATCATTTCACATTCTCTGCAATTGGTTGTATAGATGACCAGTTCTAAGAGAGTGGCAGATCAATCCATTCTGGATTTCTACTTGCTGGCAAAAGAAGCCAAGATTGTTTCAGAAGACAAGAACAGCCAGGAGCTCCTATGGCACGAGGGCCTAGTAAATCAAGCAAAGACAGGAAACCTGGGTGACCCTCCATAGCAGATCTCTCTTCCCTGTATCTATTAGAAAAACATAGGGAAATTTTAGTTAAGAATCTGCAGAGGGACTGGTCACAAGGCTTTGAACAACTCAACACTAAACTGTCAGTTATTAGAAGCCAAATTCATAATCTTGAGGAACCAGCTAATGCAAAGTTTCAACAAGGGTCTCAACAAGAGAAGAGGATCTGGAGACTCAAAGACATTAATATCTAGCAGCAGAACAAGCTGGAGGACCTTGAAAATAGAGAAAGACAACTTAATGCACGCCTGAAAGGGATCCCAGGATACATACCCCCAGAAAAACTGCTCACTTCTATAGTCGAGTGCATTAACATAACATGCCCAAAATTGTCATTAGAGCTATCTGATGTTGAATGTATTTATTGCTCCCTGGACTCACAAAGAATACCTAACAAGCTGCCAAGATATGTCATAATGTGATTTGCCAGGTTTCCTAAGAAAACTTTGGTTATGAGCAAACTCTCAACTATCTCTAACCTGCACTATGAGGGACATAAGGTCTGTAGATAGACCTTGGTAGATAGATCTACCAAGATCTATCTACAGAAACCCTGAGGAAGCAGCAGTTTTTAAAGCCATTTACAACTCTACTACAGGCTGAAAAGATAAAATATATGGCTTTCTGTTTAAGCTTATTATTTTCCATGAGCCTAGAACAATGTCTGCATCCAGCAGGGCACTACTGCTACCAATTTTTGAAGCACTGGACAAAAAGATGCCCAGTGATCTGGTCAGGAAAACGAATTCGAGACCCTGATCACTGGTGGTGAACAAGACATGCCATGTCAAATCATGCAAAAGAAAAAGGATAAGAAAACCAACAACACCTTTCCATCTCTGTCCTCAATGAGATTGTGGCTGCATGATTTCTACCTTGCAATACCATCTCCTACCTTCACTTTAGTTTGGTGGAAAAGCCAATCTTGCCTAAAGACAAGATGCCATATTGACTCCTTTCTTGTCACCATGTCAACCATCATGTCAGGCAGCCATGTCTTGACAGATCATACAATACAGCCATTGCTATTCCTCCACCATCTTAGAATGGGAAAGAGGTGATGGACAGGCATCACCTGCATCCTGCTGCCTTGGCTTCTTGCCTCCAGCCATGCAGTCTCAACATCTCCTTTTCCTCAATGCAGATGAACCCTAGCCCCACCAGACCATGATCAGCTCCACAGCGAATTGCATCCCGTAGCTGTACTATTGGATCTCACCCTGCTGGCAATCCAAAGCACTAAAGACAGGAGAACGGAGTACAGTTTGCCCGGACATTGGTGATGACATCATTTGCTCTTTTTTAATATACATTTTATTGCCAACTTTCTACTTTACTTTAAACCATTGGGCAGCCTTGCACCTGAACACCATTTTATCCACTTAAAAGCACATGCCTCTACCTTGCTTTCCGGAGGAGTTCAGAATTCCTAACACTGACTGGGAGCTTGGCATACATCCGAGCTCCATTCCTCTTGACAGAAAGTTCAATATCTTTATGAATTATATGTTCATTTATGTTGGTTTTTATACTGTTTTAGAATTTTGTTTAGTTGTAGGACATCTGACATTTTCTACTTCTCAGGGGATATTGCCACAGAATAGCAGGATGGTACAGGTATGTAATGCATTATGTCAATTTATGTTTATTAAAATTATGGGAGGGAATGGGAACAAAAATGGTAGAGCCTTTACACAAGCCTATACTTTAAGCCATGAATACATTGAGAATAGTTTCATTTAATGCTAGGGGCTTATGCTCCAACTCCAAGAGGGGAAAGATTCTAAATCCCATTAAACATTAATGGCTAAACATATTATTCCTTCCGAAGATGCACAGGAAAGGATTTAAACCAACCCTACCACTAAAAGCATTTGATATACAATATGTAATTGGGGGATCAGGGAAGGCAAGGGGGGTGGCAATCCTCTTTGATAAAACATGTCCCATTGCAGTTGAAGCTGAACATCATGATATCTGATCCTCATAGGTAAATTGCTAGAAACCCAGTACACAATTGGTACTTTCTATGTGCCAAACACTAACCAACAAACATTCATGAACTCCTTCCTCCAAGTCTTGAAAAATGTAGCCCAATGGGATATAATAATAGAGGGAGACTACTTTGCATCATGCACTAGAGAGATCAAATGTCCTCAATCATACAACATACAAAGACATGCCTGATAGGTCCCTTGCAAATTCTTTACCCCACCACAAAATATTATACTTCTCTGCAATTTCATAAAACATATTCATGTATTGATCAATTTTTTATAACCTGACCCATAATGAAAAATGTCTTAGATACCACAATTGAAACTATCCTATACTCAGACTATTCTCTGATAACACTAGACTGGATTATAGGAGATGGAACATGCATCCCCAAAACTCCTCATACCTTCAAAATAAGTCCTTTGAAAACATAATTAAGGAGGCCATTGACAAATTCTATTTAGAAAACACTTCAGAAGACACATTGAAGGCTGTATTACTGGACACTTTAAAGGCAGTCCTTCAGGTACTATTCATTCAGGAAGGATTTAGTCAGAAAAAAAAATCTAGGGAACTGTGTAGATATTCCCTATTAAAACAACTTGAGCATTTAACAAAATCCCACAAGACTACCCAAGATTGGGCTACCTATCAAGTGTTGCTACAGAAAGAAAAAGAAAAAAACCAGCCAGAAATTGAAGATCTCAATTTGCATTAATTCAAACTTCTTTACACTACATTAAAGCCTATGTTTATGAAAATAATAATAAACATTTGAGATTATTAGCCAGACTAGGTAAGAATAAAGCTGAAAGCAGACTAGTTATAGCTATTAAAACCCCAAATGGAAAATTAAAAACCTCCACAAAAGACATTATAAACTAATTCCACACCTTTCACTTTTCACTATAGCCAGTAGAACTGATATCCCCAGACAGAGTCAATTCTTTTCTCAGCAATCTTAAATTCAAAAGACTTACTGGTTCTCATAATGCTTTGTTGAACCAACTGACTACTGAAACTGAACTCAAACAAGTGATTCAAAGCCTACAGTCAGAGAAATCTCCAGACCAGATGGTTTTACTGGAGAATTCTATAAATGTTTTTACAAAGAAATAGCCCCCGCCACTATAGATATTCAGTGATTTCCTACACCACAGTCCATGTCCCCAATCCTTCAGACCAATGTCATTGATCAACCAAGACACCAAACTCTTCACATCAATATTGGCACAAAGAATATACAGAGTATATAGAATCTACCAAACTGGCTTTATGCCTAATCACAGACTATTTGATGCTATTCTCCAGGTACTGAATGTCATTCATCACTCCACTCAGTCAGAAACCCCAATTGCTCTTTTATTCCTCGATGCCTCGATGCCCTGAAATCTTTCGATACATTAAATTAGCAGTTTTTGCTTGGATTATTAAAGAAAATTAATTTGCGAGCACAATTTATGTGTGTTAGAAAACCTATACAACCCCTCCAAGGCAGTAGTCATGGATAACAGAATAGATTCGAATAACATCACACTTCAAAGGGGAACTAAATAAGGTTGGCCCCTGTCCCTGCTCCTAATTTTAATAGCCATTGAGCCTCTAGCCACTTTAATTGGAGAAAAAAAAAACAGCCATAAAAGGTCTGAAAATTGGTGGGGAAAATCCAAAAAGTAAATCTTTTTGCTGATGATGTGTTAATATTTTTGGAGCACCCCAAGCAAACATTCCCAGACCTAAAACAGATCTTATATTCCTTTGAGAAACTCACAAGGCTTAGAATTAACTACTCAACATCCAAAATAATGTGCTTGAACATCTCTCATGATGACCAAAGGGAATTACAAAAATGAACTGATCTTCAGTTATGCTTCTCAGGTTTTATATATTTGGGAGTACACATAACTAAAGATATCAACCAACTTATCCCTAGAAAGTATAATAAGGTTACCAAATGGATCTTTTCAAAATTAACAGAATGGAAAAACTTGAAACCCTCACTATTAGGTGCTTGTATAAGCACCTATAAATGTTTCTTATACCCCCGCCTCTTCTTTTTATTCTAAATACTTCCTCTAGTCCCATCAATAATAAAATTTTAAACCTGGCAAAACTCAATTAATACAAATATGTTTAATCACAAGAAACCCAGACTTCAGAAATGCATCAGACACCTTACCTCCAAAATGGCTGGGTCATCTGTACCAGATCTACTATTGTATTTTGTTGCTTTTCAACTTTGCCAAACATCCCACTTAATCAAGAAAGATGTCACAGTTAACTGGGTAAATATGAAACTTGAAGAAGTTTCCCAAGCTGAGCATGCCATGTTTTTCAAGAGATAAACAGGAAAGGCAATTAAAGACATAAGGAATCCATGGCTCCAAACATCTCTCACAATTTGGAAGGAGCCCTGGTGGCGCAGTGGTCAATTGCCAGTCCTGCAAGTCACCATGTTGCAAGTTCAATTCCAGCAGGCTCCAAGGTTCACTCAGCCTTCCATCCTTTCGTAGGTTGGTAAATTAAGTACCCAGTTTGTGGGGGCAGTTAGCTAACACACACTGGAAACTGTTTAATGCAGTGTAGATGTGTAAATATCTATTGCTTAAAAACAATTTGTAAGCTGCTCTGATAGCCTTGAGGCTGAAGAGCGGGGTATAAATAAATAAATAAATAAATAAAACAGGTGGAAAGGAGTTATTTCACCTGACTCATCACTTCTATGCCCACTTTTACTTCACCCTAATTTCTTCCACCCAGACAAATTTCAACAATTTAAAAGATGGAAAGAGAAGGGCATACACTTGGTTGAAGACCTCTTCATTAGAGGCAAGCCCAAGTCTCTTGAAAATCTAACCTCAGAGCAACAACCACTACTGACCTCATAGCATCAACTTAACAAAATTATTTCATTCACATCTAGCTTAGTAAGGAAGGGGGATCAACATTTGAACTAATATGTAATGACCCAGTACACAAAACTAAAGGTTTAGTTTCCCTTATATATCAATGCCTAGTAAAATCTGTCTATGATGATAATCATAGCTCCAAAGCAGCTTGGGAATCAGACTTGACCATAATAATATTGGATACAGAATGGGATGCGATGTGGTCTTCACCCCCTCTTAAATCACGGTCAGCGTTATTTAGATAAAATTCCTTGAAAGCCATTCATAAGTGGTATGGACATCAAGCTAGCAAGACTGGTTAAGACTATGCCTCCCCTGTTAAGGAAAATGCAACATGGGACATACAGTGAAAGAAATAAAATATGTATGTGAAAGTCACAATGACTAAGCAAGAGCCATTATGAAGCTACACAGGTGAAACTGCTAATGTAATCTATAAGTCCTGAGAGCCAAGGACAGAGGTACTGAATGCAGAATGGAAACACCTGAGAATCATTAAGTGTACAAGGTGAAATGTTGAAATACATGGGATGGTCTTAAGTATGGGTGGAACTATGTGGACCAATCAGAATGGAAGTACACACCCACTGGGTGGAAACTAACTAGTGGGTGGTGATAAACAATGGCTATAAAATTGCAATGTTTGCCAATGTATTGTTGTTGAGTAGAGGTGGAGTAGTTTGGAGATATTGTGGAGTAGTGTGTAGAGATTGTGATTTGTTGACCATATAGTATATTTATATAGAAGAATAAAGTAGGTTTTATATAAAACTACTGAGTTGCCTGAGTGAATCCTGGTGACGTTTTGGAAACACCTGGAGAAGAGTGAGAAGGCTTGGAGAGTTTGTCAGGATCTTCAGCCTATTCTCTGAAACTCTGCTGCTTTGGAGGAAAGCATTAACCACTGATCTAAGCTGGTCGGCTCTGCTGCATAACAAGGTGGTGAGTTTGAGCCAGAGGTGAAGAGCTACAACTCCCATCATCCCTGACAAGGGTTATGGGCCCAGTTACTAGAGCACCCAGCATCCACAGAAGCTGAAAGTTCCAGAAAGTGGGAGAAAGCTTTGTGGACGATAGATCAGAGCAAGCTGTTTGTGCTGCACTGATAAGCCTCAGAAGTAAATCATTTTGTGTTTTGCTTAAGCCCAGACGGGTCGGCTATGCATACTCAGAAGGACTGTGTCAAATTGAGTCACTGCACAAATCAAGATGGAAATTCTAAAGTTTAGTAAATTAAATAGAAACAACTACTCTACCTGGAAGATTTATGCCCAATCTCTACTAGTAAAGGAAGGTCTGTTGTCAACAGTTGAAACAGGGCTGGCAGCCGATGCTGATGAAGCCACTCAAGAGAGAGATAGTAAAGCAAAATCCTGTCTTTATCACATGCTTGAAGAAGACTTAATTAATGACGTCAGAGATAAAACGTCCACCAAGGATGTGTGGGATACCTTGCAGAGATTACACACTCCTTCAACTGCTTTTGCAAAAATGCTATGGTCTAAAAGAATATACAGGCAAAAGATGACTAAAGGGCAGTGTGTGATAGAACATTTAAAAATAATGCAAGATTTATTTGTGCAAGCTGAACTGAGGGGAGTGCAAATTAGCAAAGAGCAGCAATGCTACATTTTAGTAGAATCGCTAGACTCTTCGTGGGACAACATAACAAACAGCTTGCAGAACTTGCCAGAAGCTGAGCTTAATAGAGACTTAATTGTGGCCAGAATACTGGAAGAGAACCAGAGAAGAATGTCTGAGCAGGGTGACTCAGCAAGCTTAAAGACTGTGCCAAAACAACAAACAACTCCTGACTGGCGAACGCAGGAGGAAGCAGCCTCTACAAGGGAGCAACGGAGGTGCTTTTATCGTAAGAAGATTGGTCATCTGCAGAGACATAGTAAACATTTTGCAGCTGAGAGACGCAAGCAAGCAGAGAGCAGATGGCAGCCGCGGCAGTATCAAAAACAGTCCAGACCTCCATTTTTGAGGGACAGTGGTAATAAAAAGGGGTTTGCAACCATGATTAAGGAAAAACGAAATGCAAATTCTAAATGGCTAGTTGATTCAGGAGCCTCATCTTCGATGTGTAATGATATAAATTTAATAAGTAATAGAAAATCAGCTAATGTAAATGCTGTAGTTTTGGCTGACGGGAAAGAGCTAAGTACTGTAAATCAAATGGGTACTGTGTACATTCCAGGGCTAAAAGAGAATTTTAATGATGTCTTACATGTAAAGGAGTTAGAAAATAATTTGTTATCAGTAAGCAGATTAACAGAAAGAGGCTACACAGTCATCTTTGAAAAGAACATGTGTAAGATAAAACTGAATGGGGAATTGCATGGCATAGGTTTGAAAAAGGACAAACTTTATTATTTGGAGGACAATATTGATAGCTACAGGGTTGAAGAAGCTAATAACATAGAAAATATTCCAATCCACAAAGACTGCATACACGAGCTTCACAGAAAATTCGGCCATGCGAGCTTCAAATGTTTAAAGAATTTAATCAGTATATTGTACGGTATGTCAACAGATAAAGGTCAGAGCTTTTCCAGTAGCTAAGAAAACAAAAATAATTGCTCAAAGACCATTTCAGTATGTACATGCAGATGTCACCCAAGCTAATTGCTTGTCCTTAGGGGGAAGCAAGTATTTCCTAGTAATTGTTGATAGGTATACAAGGTTTGCATTTGTGAGAATAATGAAAAACAAATCTGACGCTGGGCAAAGTTTAAAAGCATGGGTAAGAATGGTGGAAATACAATTTGATAGCAGAGTAGGCACCATCATTACTGATAGAGGAGGAGAGTTTTTAAATAATCAATTGTTTAACTGGTTTCAAAAGGTGGGAATAAGGCATGAAACTACAAACCCTGCTTGTCCTAGTGAGGATGAGTTAGCAGAGAAGAAAATACAAGATATAAAAAGAATTACTGCTTGTATGATGGCAGATGCAGGGGTGAAAGATAGTTTTTGGGCAGAAGCAACTTTGACTGCAATACATATCAGTAACAGATTGTATCATTCAGAAATTGAAGACATTCCCTACAGGGTATTGTATGGGAGAATGCCAAATTACAAGTACTTAAGGGTTTTTGGACAATTTGCTCATGTTTACACACCTGCTTGTTTCAGGAGGAAAGGAGAACCCAAAAGCAAAAGGCTTAGGTTTTTGGGGTATTCCGGAAATAGCTACAAGTTTCATTTAGATGGAAAACAAGTGCAGTATTCTAGGTCTGCAAATTTCGAGAGACATGCTGGTTAGGACAAACTGCATGCCAATAAAGAAGTGTTTTTGAGATTAGGGAGTTCAAATGAGCCAGAAGCACAAACTGAACCAACCTCAGGAAACGGAGGGGTTTCAGTTAAGCAGGAAGCATCACCTAGCAGCAGTGGTAGTTCTTCCGATGATGAGATAGCATCTAGGCCTACTACTACTCGAATGACTGAAGACAAGAGATTTAGTCATAGAACTACAACTCCTAGTAGAGAAAGTGAGGATGAAAGAGACAGAACAGCAGATTTTATTCCCAGGCATAGTCATAGAGTTAGAAAGCCTCCAGATAGGTTTGTTGTGACAAAGGCAAGAGCTTGTTTAGCAGTAGAAGAGCCTGAAAGTTTTGAAGAATTGGAAAGTTATTCTAGTGAAGAACAGGAAAGATGGTTTGATGCAATGGATAATGAGTTTGGTTGCCTGGTAAATAAAGATGTTTTTGAAATTATTGACAGACCCAAAGACAAGAAAGTAATTGGTTGTAAATGGGTATACAAAAGGAAAGAAATGCCAGATGGAAGTATCAAATATAAAGCTAGGTTAGTGGCTAAGGGTTTTGCACAACAGCAGTATGAGAACTATGATAAGACATATTCTCCAACTGCAAAGCCAGAAAGTGTGAGAATGGTTCTAGCTGTAGCAGTAAAAAGGAATTTAGTTGTAGAACATTTTGATTTTGAGACAGCTTACTTGAATGCGGTTTTGGATGAAGAAATGTTTATGGAACAGCCACAAGGTTTCAAAGAAAATGGTAGTCAGAGAGTATATAAATTAAAGAAAGCGTTGTATGGTTTAAAACAAAGTGCCAGAGCGTGGAATCTGTGCATCACTGATGAGCTAGTTAAGCTAGGTTACAAGAGGAGCATTGCAGATGCTTGTGTTTATACAAAAGGAGACATAGTATTAGTGATTTATGTAGATGATTTGTGCGTAGCAGCAAAGTCAAAACAGGAAATTGAGTCAGTAAAAAGAGAATTGTCTGAGAAGTTTGTTTTGAAGGACTTAAGTGTATTGAAGTCTTATTTAGGTATTTGCGTTGAATGGACAGAAGAAGGACATTGTTTATTAAGTCAGAGAAATAAAATTGAAAGACTGATTGAAAAGTGTGGATTACAGAATGCAAAAATAGTAAGAGCTCCAATGACAACCGGTTTTGTGTCTGAGGAAACAACTAGAGCGTTTGAGGACAAGATTCTCTTCAGAAGTATAATAGGATCTTTACAATTCATATCTTGCCATACCAGACCAGACATTTCTTATGCTGTAAATGTATTGTCTAGAAGGGTTAATGATCCAAAAATTGAAGACTGGACAGCGGTAAAACATTTATTGAGATATTTGAGAGGAACCTTAGATAGGAAATTGATGATAAGAAGCAGTAGTTCAGATCTAGATTGTTATGTAGACAGTTCATTTGCATCAGAATTAGGAGACAAGAAGTCAGTTACAGGAATAATTAAATATAGTGAAAGTCCAATAGTATGGAGAAGTAGAAAACAAACTAATGTAGCGATAAGCACAACGGAAGCAGAATTCACTGCTTTGAATGAGATAGTAAATGAGGTACAGTGGATTAAGCAATTGCTAAATGATTTAAATGAAAGTTACAAGATACCAGTGGAAATTCTGGAAGATTCACAGTCATGCATAGCGATGGCTGAAACTGAAAGTTTGAAGAACAGAACAAAATATGTTGGTGTAAGATATCAAAATGTGCGAGACATGGTTTAGAAGGGTGAAATATAGAAACACAACACAACATAGCAGATTTGTTCACAAAAGCATTGAAAGAAGAAAAACATGAAAGGCTGACACAAATGGTTGGAATGACATTGTAAGACACATACAATATTTTATTTCGGAGGGGATTGTTAAGGAAAATGCAACATGGGACATACAGTGAAAGAAATAAAATATGTATGTGAAAGTCACAATGACTAAGCAAGAGCAATTATGAAGCTTCACAGGTGAAACTGCTAATGTAATCTAGAAGTCCTGAGAGCCAAGGACAGAGGTACTGAATGCAGAATGGAAACACCTGAGAATCATTAAGTGTACAAGGCGAAATGTTGAAATACATGGGATGGTCTTAAGTATGGGTGGAACTACGTGGACCAATCAGAATGGAAGTACACACCCACTGGGTGGAAACTAACTAGTGGGTGGTGATAAACAATGGCTATAAAATTGCAATGTTTGCCAATGTATTGTTGTTGAGTAGAGGTGGAGTAGTTTGGAGATATTGTGAAGTAGCGTGTAGAGATTGTGATTTGTTGACCATATAGTATATTTATATAGAAGAATAAAGTAGGTTTTATATAAAACTACTGAGTTGCCTGAGTGAATCCTGGTGACGTTTTGGAAACACCTGGAGAAGAGTGAGAAGGCTTGGAGAGTTTGTCAGGATCTTCAGCCTATTCTCTGAAACTCTGCTGCTTTGAAGGAAAGCATTAACCACTGATCTAAGCTGGTCGGCTCTGCTGCATAACAAGGTGGTGAGTTTGAGCCAGAGGTGAAGAGCTACAACTCCCATCATCCCTGACATCCCCTATGTTGGAGGGGGTGCAATGTTATCCAGACATATAACCATATGTGGCTTGATTGCACCAAAATTAATTCATTCTGGTGTAAGGTTCTCAAACAGATTTCTTTAATTACCAAACAAAACATTATCTGTTGCCCAGGCCTCCTACAGCTTTCTGTCTACACTGATGTAAACAGACTTCTGAAATACTGGTCTTTGATTGCTGTCCTGCTGGTGGCAGCACGTTCCAAAATTGCTAAAGCTTGGAAAACAGGGACAGTCTGTCTATACAATTGGTAGAAGAAAGTCTGGGACCTATGGCTCTTAGAGAAGTTATCGGACAGAATGAATAAACACAAAAAACAAAAGAGACATGACTCATTTGTAGAGAAATGGTTTCCTTTTATTGATGTTGTTAATACATACTCAGTGCAGATGAAACCACCTTCCTTGCATCTGAATCTATGGTCTGATGTGTTGGAACCAACATGACATAAAATGGAGTATGCCTTATTAGCTACAAATTTGATAGTTCACCACCACCTCATTGTGCTGCTCCTATGAGGACTTTTCATACTTGCTTCAATTCTTCTCCAATCAATCTCCTATTTATTGTTGTTTTTATGTGTTCATAAGTTCTGACTATGCATGTTTATGTATACGAAATAAAAATAAAAATAGTGATGACTGTTAGAGCTGTCCAACTACTTCTCACACATCCCAGATTTTGAATTGAATTGGGCCAACTCAGACCAATTTGGATTGGAGCCATATCAGATCAGTTCAGTCCAGTTCAGATGCAGTGCAGATTGGTCCAGTCTGAAGTGATTCAAACTAATTCCAACTGATCTCCCCATGAAAACGGCTTGCTTGCTTGCTTTGAAAAACCAGACAGTAGACATTTTCAGATGATCCTTGCAGCGCAAGGATCGAGCGGGAGAGGTTTGTAGCAGCAGTGCGGCAGGGGGTCGATTTCGGACGACGCTGTCCCTGCTGCGAAATCGTCCGCCTCTCTTCCGTTTAGGGTTGGAGCCTGCTGCGCTATATTCGGCCAGATTTTATTCATGGACAACCTCTGAAAATGTCCAGTGTGTCTGCAGTGTGTCCATAGATGGTGGGGAGACAGAGAGAGGAAGAAAAAGAACTGGATGTTTCTTATGGGCAGCTCTAGCTTTCAGTCCAGAGCAAGAATCCATCAAACCACTGTACTTGGAGGAAGGAATACTGTGAAGGCACTGAACTGTACACATTCAATTTGTGACACTGGAGTGTAGAAAGCAGCATGAAATGATAGGACTGAACAAGGAGCCTGTACATGCTTTAAAATGTGATTCAACTTTTTTGGGTGGGAGTGCAGGGGGAGGGGTGAATAAAGAAACAGCCCATTTTTCTTTGGCTAGCAGAAAAGCCCCTGGAGCTTCCTGTCTGCATTTTGGAATGAGCTATGTGCTCTGAATGGACTAGCATATTTCCAAATGTCATGCAGTTGTGCGAACAACAACAGCTAGGATCAACACTGTATATTGTGCTGAAGATTTGAATATATATGCCACTGTATCTCTGCAGGGTTCTGCTAACACAGACTGCGTATCACCAGTTTGAATGCATTGGGACTCATCCATTTCTTATTCCATGCTGCAAAACTGCACTGAGTTGGTGCTCAGAACAGTTCTGCCACCACTAACTAGCTATGTTGCTCCACCTTAAATACTTCAACCTAGGAGAGGGGTGTGCAAAGATGTGCTGGATGCCTACTTCATCAGTGACAACAAATGGACATGTGATAGGGTAATGAGAGGCTACACCAGCATATGTCATCAACAGAGTTGCAGCCAAAACCAGAAAAGTGGTGCTGTTCTGCCACCAGCTGTACTGGTGTTCCAAAACAAGTCAATAGGAGGCCCAAAGATTCAAATTTCAGAACCTTGATTTTAGTGGGATATATGGAACATTCAGCAAATGTTCCTCTGCACTTCACCGGAAAATACCTTTACAAGATAAGGCAGTCATAAAACTGATGGCTTTTAAATTGCCTTAGGAAACACAGTAAATCAGCAGAGTTTAACTGTTTAAAAACACCTTTGCAGAGGGTGTGTGTATGATTCCACCATGCAAGCTTAGGTAACCACACCCTTGTTTCTCCAAGTTACACTTCTAGGATAATAGGAACTCAGAAACACTTAAAGTAGTTAAAAAGTACAAAAAAACTGCTTTACTTACATACTCAGAGAATGAGTTTCAGAACATCAGCAGCATTACAATGAAAGTAGGCTAAAACTACCAAAATTGACTAAATACTACATGGTTACAAAATAAAAAATGCAGGACTGCAAAGCATGTCCTGTTACTCAAAAAAGTATCATGGCAACAGAGGTCTCATGGCTAGTTTCTAGACAAAGAGAAGGATTTTGGACACACCTCTTTCTCTAGAAGCCCAATCACAATTCAGTAGGAAGTTACAGCAAACATTCTGTTTGCTTCTATCAGTTAACCCTTTAGCAGTAAAAACATCTCAACTTATTGGATTGCAAACTACATATCCCAACAGATTTGGATTGGGGATCTGGATAACGTTGGACTGGGCCAGAATCAAATGAAACAGGGAATTAGAAGCCAGGGAGAGAAACCTGATGTTTTGTGAAATTACCAGAAATAACGAGGGAAAGCCTCCTCTGAATAAATCTTGTGACAAAAACCTTATGATGGTGATAAACCAGAGTTAACTTGAAGTCACATAGCAACAGCAACAGATGAGGGAGGCTAAAAATGTCCAGAAGAAGTAAGGATGTCTAATGGCTGTGGAACAAAAAACTTGGTTTGAGGGTAAATGGACTGGAGTATTCTAGAGGAGGATATGACTGTCTGCCTAGAATGCTTAAAAGGAACACTCTACTTTGTAAATTTTTGTTACAAGTCCCACTTGTCTACATTCTTGAACTGATGTTACAATAGTAGATTGGTGTATGGGCAAGAATGTTAGCAACCAGGAATTATGAATCAGAGTTACATTATATGAGCCCATTTGTTTCTCCTTATTTTCTGAATGATTATCTACTTTTATTTAAATAGTGTAATAAAAATAACTAAGAATAAATTAAGACTGCATTTTGCTGACATAGTACTTTGTGGAAATAATTTTTTTTCACACATCCTGCCCGCAGAAACATTCCATATGTACATTTTCATTTTATTTTCAAAAACAGAAGATAATCAAAAATAACTGTTTACAATTACTGCAATATCAGTAGCTTGAGCCACTGATACAGCTTTCCAGTCAGATTAGCAAGCATGCACAGTGTAGTACCTATCTATTAATGTATCCACCTTTCTTTGTATTTTCTTCAAGTACTGGAAACATAAAATCAAAACCTATTCAGTAATAATATGGAATAATATCAATATTTAATAGTCTCTCTCTCTCTCTCTCTCTGGCTTTTCTTCGCAAACGAAGATTCAGGAAGGACTCATCCCGCGCTTAATGGATTTGTCCTTCGAGCCTGTGCAATGGATTTTTCTGGTGGAGCACAGCGTGCACAGAACTGGCCTCACCCTTTAAACCAGAGATTCATCTGCTGTGGCCTTGCAAGCATGGACGTGGCAGTGAGGTCCTCGGGCCGTAGGTTTGATTAGAGTTTCCTTCTCTTAGATGGTTGACCTTACAGGGTTGGACGAGCACCATCTGCCCGGGTTTGGGATTGGAGTTTTCCTTCTCCTAGGACGGTTGCCACAAGGCTAGAGAGCCCATCCTGCCCTTTGACGCTCTTTGTCAGACACTTCGGTTTTGACCTGTCTGGCATGGGAGACCCTACCAGTGGCTATTATGCCACCGCCAGCATAGCTCAAAACATCATTAGGGTACGCAAGCCTCTCTCCCACGACAAGGGGGCGTCAATGGAGAGGATTTAATAGTAGTAGATGAAATAATAGATAAATGATGGCAAAATGGGGCCATAAATTCACATGCCATCTGCCTAATTAATGGTATGTGAATTTCTTTTCTTTTTTTTCTGTTGGTATACTGGCCACCCCGTTGCTTAACAGACTCCCTAACCAAGCTGACCCAGCTGATCTCTGAGTTGTTGTTGGAGTCGCCCAGACTTTTGGTTTTGGGCAACTTCAACATTCCACTTGAGACCAGCATGTCAAATCTAACTGGTGCGGCTTGGGAGTTCATGGAAACCATGACAAACATGGGCCTATCCCAATTGGCTGAAGGGCCTACACATTGTGCAGGTCATACCCTCAATGCAATCTTCAGTATGGAACAGGAATATCTGTGGGCGGAGGTTACAAAAACCTCCACATTGTCATGGATGGATCACTTCCTGGTCAAGATGGAACTAAGAGCCACTGTCTGCCCCTCCGGGGGTGGCAGACCCATTAGAATGGTCTGTCCTCGAAGACTAATGGAACCAATTGGTTTCCAGAAAGCCCTGGAGGGTTTAATGGTTGGTAACGCCAGTGATTCTGTTGAGGCTTTGGTCAGCATGTGGAACACCGATCTTACTAAGGCTATCAACACAAACGCTCTCAAGCATCCTTTCCAGCCCGCCTCTAATCGTAAGCCCTGGTACACAAAGGAGATTAGGAGGATGAAGTGAACTAGACAATGGCTAGAGTGCAAATGGAGGAAGACTCAACTCTTATCCGACAGAACTCGCCATAGGAAGCAACTTGATTTCTATCGGGAGGCAATAATTGCAGCACAGAGATCCTTCTGCTCTGCACGTATTGCATCTGCAGAGTCCTGTCCAGCAGAGCTGTTTAAAGTGGTGGGGGAGCTGATGCAGGCTCCTCCTGTGCCAAACCCCCTACTTAACCCGATGACAGCCTGCTGTGATGTGTTTAACATCCACTTTGCAGATAAAATCTCTTGAATTAGAGCTGACATGGACGCAAATGTTCTGACAGGATCCATAGATGAGGCGTCCAACAACTCCGTTGATGACATTTTACTGGATCAGTTTCAATCTGTGAGTACCGATGATGTGGACAAGCTCCTTGGAAGAGTGAAGAAATGACTTGCCCTCTTGATCCCTGTCCATCTTGGCTGGTCGTCCATGGGGGGACGCATTGAAAGTATTCCTACAGGACACATTCAATGTGCCCTTCAGGGAAGGTATCGTACCATCTTGTTTAAAGGAGGTGGTGGTTAAGCCACTCCTGAAAAAAACTTCCCTGGACCCCCTGGACAGGAACAATTACACATTGTCCTTGCTACCTTTTTTAAGCAAGGTAATCGAGAGGGCAGTTGCTTCCAAACTCCAAGCCATCTTGGATGAAACCGATTATCTTGATCCATTTCAAACCGGCTTCAGGACAGGATATGGACTTGAGACTGCCATGGTCGTTCTAACCGACGACCTCCACCTGAGCATCAACAGGGGTAGTGTGACCCTGCTGGTGCTCTTGGACCTCTCAGCAGCCTTTGACACTATAGATCATTCCATCCTCTTGGATCGCCTGAGAGAGTCAGGAATTGGAGGCACTGCTCTGCTGTGGCTTGTTCCTTTCTCTCTGGCAGATCCCAGAGGGTGAGGCTCGGGGACAGTTGCTGTTCGAGAATTGAACTTAATTGCGGTGCCCCTCAGGGTGCCATCCTGTCCCCGATGCTATTTAACATTTATATGAAGCCGCTGGAAGAGATCATCCAGAGGCATGGAGCTCAGTCTCATCAGAATGCTAATGACACTCAGATATATTTCTCCATGACCAGATCGTCGGCTCAGACTTCAGATGGCATCTCTCCTCTCAATGACTGTTTCAGAGCAGTAATGGATTGGATGAGGAAAAACAGATTGAGACTAAATCCAGACAAAACGGAGGTACTCACAGTCACAGGCCTGAAACCAGGTCTGGGAATACAACTTCCAGTCCTGGATGGAGTCACGCTCTCCTCAAAGGACTGTGTTCGCAGTCTGGGGGTACTCCTAGATTCGTTGCTTCACATGACTAGTCAGGTGAGTGCGACAGTCAGGAGTGCCTGTTATCAGCTTTGACTGATACGGCAGCTGCGCCTTTACCTGGATACAAGGGATCTGGAAACTGTGGTACATGCTTTGGTAACCTCATGTCTGGATTACTGTAACACACTCTACATGGGCTACCCTTGTGCCAAACCCGTAAATTTCAACTGGTACAAAATATGGCAGCCAGGTTAATTACGGGTACATCTAGGAGAGAGCATATAACACCTGTGCTTAAATCTCTCCACTGGCTGCTGATCAGTTTCTGGGCACAGTACAAGTTGTTGGTTGTAAACTTTAAAGCCCTACATGGCTTGGGTCCGTCTTATCTCTGGGACCACCTCATCCCATATGATCCCCCCTGTGCACTTCAGTCCTCTGCGAGGAACCTGCTGCAACCTATGAAAACTAGGCTGTCGCAGACCTCCCAGAGGGCCTTCTCTTCTACGGCTCCCAGACTTTGGAATGGCCTGCCGGACGAGATCAGTCTTATCACTACTCTTGATAGTTTCAAGAAAGCACTAAAGACGGATCTCTTCCGGCAGGCCTTCCCGGAATAACTTCCCAACTCAAGTGGAGTTAATTGCCTACCTGCCCCCCTGCCGCTATTGCCATTTTTTTTGTTGTAATTTGTATATTGTATTGTACTTTATGTTTGTTTTAATTCTCCACTGGTTTAATTTAGTTTTAAAGGGTGGGAGGGTTAGGATTGGGAAGGATTGTTTTAACTTGCTGTTGTGTTCACCGCCCTGGTTGCCGAGCAGAGGGGAGGGTTAAAAATAAAAAGTTATTATTATTATTATTATTATTACTATTACTATTACTATTATTATTGTATCCTTTATGTCAAGCCTGAGTGGCTTTAAAAAAGCACTAAAGACGGATCTCTTTCGGCAGGCCTTTCCTAATTGGATCCCGGCCTCAGGGGATCCTGTCCTCTTCTAGCCTGCTGGCTATTTATTATATTTTATTGTATTTATAGTTTTAAATGTGATTTTATATTAGTTGTTTTTAATTTATATTTGTTTAATGTTTTTTTTATGGGGGAGGGTGGGAGTGGGGGTGTTTAGGGATTTTATTTGTATTGTATTTTAAATTTTGTAAGCCGCCCCGATTGTTTTAACAGAGGGGCGGGGTATAAATAAATTTTATTATTATTATTATTTATTATGTCATGAGTGGATTAATAGTACAAGGGAAGAAAAGTGAGAATGGACAAAATCCATCACGTTTACTGTTCATTTCAATTTGAGTGTGTATCAGAGATTATGGAGATTTTCACATGGGCTATATATCCCGTGGCAGGAACAGAACAGGGTCGGGAAAGGTTTTCCCTTTCGGACGACGTTGACCCCGTTCTGTCCTGCATCCATCCTGCTCCCGTGATTGTTCCAGAACAATGTAATCACGATTTTTCATCGTGAATAGACCTCCCGTTCTGTCACTATCATACAATCACGGGTGTGCGAACAGGAGCCCCATTCCTGTTCCGAAATGACAGCCGTGGAGGGGAGGTCCATTCCAAGCACTTCCTGGTACGATCTGGACATCCAGGTAAGTGGCACCCTTTATTTTACCCTCCCTGTTTTGATTATGTGATTTAAAGAGTGTTTTTGTGCTTGGTGAACTGATTTTATGTTTGGGGGAGTTTTTTTTTTTAATTTACTGTCCGGCGTTATCACGTGATAATGTGATAACGTTTCAGACGGCCGGTCGTAAAAGCAGCCTTACGATGGCTGCATTTACGGCCAGCCAGCAAGGGGAGGGGGAGCCCGTTCCTGCTGCGGAATTAAGGTGAGTGTGTGAAAGATTTATGTTATTCCGTGGCAGGAATGGGGGAGGAGGTAGCGGGGCAGTAAGGGGCATTTTGGCCCCGTGTGAAAATCTCCTATGTTTCCCTACCACTTCACATGGATATATACATGTGCATTTCTGAACATTGTTCTCTAAGTTTGCTCATCAATATGGATATTTTTAAAATACACATTGAGTATCCATTATCTGGAATCCTGAAATCCAAAACAGTCCAAAAACCAAAATTGTCCAAATGGGTAGCTGAGATAGGGAAACCTTTGCTTTCTGATGGTTCAGTGTTAGTGATGGAAGGATGGACATAGAATCATAGAGTTGGAAGAGACCACAAGGGCCATCTAGTCCAACCCCCTACCATGCAGGAATACCCAATCAAAGCATCCCCCACAGATGGCCATCCAGCCTCTGTTTAAAAACCTCCAAAGAGGAGACTCCACCACACTCTGAGGCAATTCATTGTAAAGAAACTTTGTTTCATATACAAAATTATTAAAATTATTAAAAACATTGTGTATAAAATTACCTTCAGGCTCTGTGTATAAGGTGTTTATGAAGCATAAATTAATTTTATGTTTAGGCTTGGGTCTTATCCCCAAGATATCTTAATATGTATATGGAAATATTCCAAAATCCAGGGGGAGAAATCCGAAATCCAAAACACTTCTGATCCCAAGCATTTCAGATAAGGGATACTCAAGCTGTATATGCATTTTTTCTCTCTGATTAACTAAAGTGTGAATGCCAACATTTTTTTTAAAAAAAGGTCCTATTTGTGCACCCATTTTTCCATGCACATTTTTCAAATCTAGGTCTTTCTCCAATGTTTCATTGCACTGTTTTTAAATAGCTAGCTCACAATGTATGGCTCCCCAACTGCAAATTGCATCCAGGTGCAGGGAGTATATTTTGGAGACATTCTGGTTAAACAAGAAGTTAAACAAGAAGCGGGGGAATAAATTGCCCCCCTGTCCCTGGTTTAAGAGTGGAAGACCAGTTTATTTCATTCAGTCTCAGAAGTTCACAGCACCTCTGAAACTGACATTTTTAATAGGCGATGGCTTTAGCAAATTTCAAAATGATGCCATAGGTAGGAGAGGTGTATTTTATTGCTGCATTTGTCCAAAGAAGTTAATACTTACATTTGATCTGTTTATTTAAGAGCCACTGTAAATTGGTTCCAGTATTACCTGTTAATTCCATACTACAGAACCCCAATTTTCCTCAACTCCATCTGTTAGTACCGATTACACAGACAATTTGCTATCTTGTGAAGCAACATAATACTTGAGGTCACAATGAATTATATCATTGGTACAACCACAGCTTCTCAGTGAAAATTATATGAATTTTGTTATCTAGATGACAGTGTCTATATGCAGACATTTAAACGAAGACCCTCAAGAGAAGCTGTTTGAAGACTGCAGTGTACCAAAAAAAAATCATCTGACCTTCAAAGCATTTTGTATTTCTGGGAAATGTGCCTTTCAACTAGAATATCATTATTTATAGTGCCTTTAATTAAAAGGCCTTGATGCCCCCCCCCCATCAGAGGCTCTGAAACATTAAAAAGAAAGAGAAAGATCAATAAAAGGTTATGAAATAAAAACACTTTATCTTGTTTATCAAAAAGAAAAAAGATAGTCCCGGCAGATTTTAAATTTCATTTTGGATGATTTATTATTCATAAAATGAAGAGTATAGACAGCTAGTCCCAATATGTTCAGCTTAATACAAAAATTGGAAAAGAATATCCCAGTGCAGAGACTCTTCTGCATACAACATTAGTAGGGGCTGCCTCATTCATACCAAAGAGTGCTGCAGACACTAAATCCAGCCCACCCACCCACCCACACAAAGTATGTACCTGGATCCATATGGCAAACAGCTCTGCAGAGTAGGGGGGACATTTGATGGCCTCTGTGGTCATAGGCCAGTTGTTACTGCATCTTGCAGAAGGTGCCAAGGTGCTGTAGGTGTTGGGGAAAGAGCCAGAAACTATTTAAGGCCTGGCCGCCCCTGCACCTGCAACTTGGATAATTGCTTTGCAGTCTGGTTGAACCCTATGTTTACTCTTTGGGATTGGGTGAGACCTCCAGACCCTCTTTATAGGCTGGGTAGGCATAGGTTGGCCTGCTAGACCCCATCTTAGCCTGTAGTACCCCTTCATAGCTTTGCCTCCCCTTTTGATGGTCAAACGAAGGCATTCAGTCAGTAACAGAAACTTTTCAGAAAAGGAGTTAATAGAGTAAGTGAATAGCAATGGAGGATGATGAGCTGTATTTACCTGTCTGGAGAAAAGCATGAAGACTCAGACTGCGTACAGCTGGGAGTGGGCTCTCAGAGTGATATGGAGGATGCATGCAAGTTGGAGACCACTCTGAATGGCCAGAAATCCAGGTTTCTTATACTCTTCTTGCCCTTTGAAGTAAGTCTAAAACAATGGCAAAATGACCCTTTCCTGTATTTGATCAAAGGAATTGATCCTGGTTGAAGTGGGGGTCTTTGATGTTTTGAGACAGCCTTGCCGAGTTGGGAGAATTGACATGAAAGGGTAACATTGGAGGAAGTGGGCACATAAGCATAATTACTTTGTTTATCTAAAACTTGTTTTCCCAGGCAGGAGGAAGCTTCTCAGCATAAGCTGGCCATTTCACAGGAGCCTGCTAAAACTGTATTGTCCCTGCATTTTGATCTTAGCCTCCAGTCCATGTAGCATATGCCTGACAGCTCACCTACATGCCCCTGCTATCTTTGATTTATCCTCATGATATCAATATGATGTTCCTTTTAATTCCTTGTCATTGGGCTGTGGTGGGGATATATAACAAGGTGAGGGCCAATGTGGAGGCACCAACAAACAGGATTAGCTATATCAGGTTATATAGAACCTTCCCATTTGAAGTAAAGACAAAGGAGATTTTTGGATGCCTCTTTCAGCCTCTTGCCATGCAAGCAGCCTCCGGTGCAGTAACAAGGCTGCCGCATGGCAAGGGGTCCATTTAGGATGACGCCGTTTCTCTCTCACCGTTGTCTGTGACTGTTGCGGCTAGCATTGGAGGCGGCCATGCTGTTTTTCACTCACAGAAGTTGTCCGTGAGTAAAAAACAGTGCGGCCGCCTCCAATGCTAGCTGCAACAGTCACGGACGATGACGAGAGAGAAACGGCGTCGTCTGAAATGGAACCCTTGCCGTGCGGCAGCCTCATTACTGCACCGGAGGCTGCTTGCGCAGCAAGAGGCTGAAAGAGGCATCCAAAAATCTCCAAAGAGTCTGCAAAGTAATTGAACTGAGGATAGCTTGCTACTATGTCCTTTTGAACCAAGTTGCAGAGGCATGCTGATTCTGCTATTGATTTGTTTGAGGAAGATGCTGGAGGGCTGGGCAAGGGGAGCTGACAAAGTCCAAGACACATGGGAACCTGTTTTGTTTATCTTGAGGGGCCTATAGGGCACATGGGAGATGCTTAAAACCAGCTTTTTGAATCTTTATTGTGTCATGCAGCTAGTTTCACTGCCTTCTTTGATCTTTTGTGAGTGAGTTTGTGGGGGTTTCATGGACAGATCAGTCAGGTGGGGCTTTAGAGTGAGAGACATGCACCTTATGCATGACAGCTCTTCTTTCACATTATGCCATTTGAAAATGAATCAATACTACACATGGTCAGTAAAAATGAAATGCACAGATGGGTGATACCTGGCTTGACAACAGTACATGCGAAAAGGATTTAAGAGTCTTAGTGGACTACAAGCTGAACATGAGTCAACAGTGTGATGCAGCACCTTAAAAAGCCAGTGCGATTCTAGGCTGCATTAATAGGAGTATAGTGGCCAGGGAAGTAATAGTGCCACTTTTTTCTGTTTTGGTCAAACCTCACCTGGAGTACTGTGCCCAGTTTTGGACACCACAATTCAGGAAGGATATTGAGAAGCTGGAATGTGTCCAGAGAAGGGCAACCAAAATGGTGGGACGTCTGGAAGCCATGCACTATGAGGAGCAGCTTAGGGAGCTGGGTATGTTTAGTCTGGAAAAGAAAAGGTTGAGAGGGACATGATAGCCATGTTTAAATATTTGAAGGGATGGCATACTGAGGATGGAGCAAGCTTGTTTTCTGCTGCTTCAGAGACTAGGGCATGGAGCAATGGGTTCAAACTACAGAAAAAGAGATTCCACCTAAACATTAGGAAGAACTTCCTGACAGTAAGAGCTGTTCAGAAGTGGAATACACTGCCTTGGAGTGTGCTGGAGTCTCCTTCTTTGGAGGTTTTTAAACAAAGTCTGGATGACCATCTGTCTGGAATGATTTGATTGTATATTCCTGCATGGCTGGGGGTTGGACTGGATGGCCCTTGAGATCTCTTCCAACTCTATGATTCTATGATTCGAAGTCCAGCTGGGTATTGAATCAGTGAGGCTCAGTATCCAGTAAGGGATTTGAAAGCATATTTGGAACTGAGGGGGAGTGAGAAGGACCCTTGTTCAATCATGCTGACCATTATCCATTGATCAAATAGTGATTTGGAGCAGTGACTAATTTAGCCTCCACACACACACACACACACACACAATTTCAATTGGGTTTTGATTAGTGGAAATTGGAACTCATTCCTTTCAGATTGGGGCAGATTTACCAGCTGCTGCATGGACTATGGACCTGGGACATTTGAACAATGGATAGATTGAGATATTCCACTTTCACATCTTAAATATGGCGATTTAAGAATCAGTGTTGATCGTTTAAAATTTGTTGTTCATTATAGGTTTATAGAGAGGAGGAGCCTGGTGTTAGTACGTGGTCACAGCATGAACATCTTGGCTGTCAGGCAAACATGTTCCAGTCACTTTGAATCCCAGCTCAGGATAAGTGAGAATGCAGTCATTTAAGAAATAGTGTTGATAGTTAACATATTTTGGTTTTGTTACAGGTTTACATGGCCTAAAGGTGAGGAGCCTGTTGTTAATACTGGCCACAGCATGGAGCAATTAGGGCTGAATTGGTCACATGGGCATGGTGAAAGATCTATCCAACATGTTGGGTTCTGGAGATCCTCAGCTTGAAGAATTATGTTTGGCCTCTTCAGTGTTTCTGTCTGGAGAGGCAGCAGGTCCTGATCTGCAGCCAGAGGATGGTTTACTGAGTGGTGTGCCAGGACTACAACTGCCATTTTGGGGCTCACCTGGTGTTGAGTGAGCATGCCATGGTGGAGTGGCTTGGGAAAAGAGGCCTTTGTTGGAATGGTATGTTGCCTCTGTTATTTGAAGAGTGCAATGGACCTATTCATGTTTTGGTCATTCACCATTGTAAGAATAACTTGGGCTTGCTGAAGGGTAAGGCCCTTATTCTCCAGGGGCTGCATAATCTCCAGGTCATTCAGAGTAGATGGCCAAGAATAACCCTGGTATGATCTGCTATTTTGCTGCACCAAATTTTGCGTGGCAAAGGGGCTCCCTGATGTCTTGACCCAGCCTGTAGAAGGGTGAATAGGGAGATATGGAATGCATTAAATAAGGAGTTGGGCCACTTCCTCCCTCATCCCACTGTAGTTTTTTGTTGGCTGGACTGGAGCTCTACAGGGCTGATGGAATGAATTTATCCAAAGAAGGTAATGTGATTTTCCTGAGAGTCCTGCAACATGGGGTGAGAGCTGTACTGGCTGGCCTGGTGGGGGAAAGAGACTAAGCAGACATTGTCCTTTGTCCATGACAGGTAGTGGGAGGAGAATGTAAGTGTTTTGATGTTCACCTTGGCGTGCTTTTGGTGAAGGGTAGGGCTCTGGAACTGACTCTTTAGGTCCTGGGACCTGAGGGGAGGGAGTGACCTGGGTTTGCTTTCCAGTAGATGGCTGGCCAGTGAACAACCCAGATGTTGGTTTGCCCTTGGAGCTCAGGTGTTTCACCCAAGGGAAGGCTGGGAAAGTAGTCAAGGGATTACCATGGGCCTCAACTGATTCTTCATCAAGTTGCTCCCACCCCAACCCGCCGCCGTTGCTCCTTTTCAGGATCAATATGACTAAAATAGGTTCTAGGTCAAATAAAGTGGCCCTTATTTATCCCAACTTATTGTGTCTTGTCTCGTTATTCCACGGCTGGTCATCAATACTCACAGGCATTGCTATGAAATATATAACTCCTATGCCTGTGGATTTCCACATGGGCATAAGAACTCTTACAAAGTTTTGAAACTCTATTTCCATCATTATATTTATCCAATTGTGCGGAGTCCACGGAGTGTACACCTTGTTCCTCATATTTCCTATCCCTGTAGGTTACCTATATCCTGATGTTTATCATGCCTCTATACTCTTCCATGAACCACAGTGAAATTAAGAGACTTAGCAAAATGTGGACTCCCTTCCACATTCATGCTTGTGATATCCGAGGCTAATGAATACTTTCTGAGATACCAGAAAAAAGATAGAAGCATTTATCTATCCAAAAACATGTATAATGGCATGCTACAACCCACAATGTCCTGATAAAGAATATTTGGAAAATTATGGATATAATAGTAGCAATTGGGAAGAGCTTTGCTGAAGCTTTGTCGCTTGCCTCAAAATCCCAAAAACATGTACCGTATATTCCGGCGTATAAGACGACTTTTGAGCACTCAAAAGTGCCCTCCAAAATTGATAGTCGTCTTATACGCCGGATACACTTTGCTTCACATGCCTGCCTATCTCCTGCCTCTTCGCAAACGGAGTGAAGAGGCAGGAGATCGGGCAGGGGGTGAAGCAAAGTGCTCCTCCCTGCCACCCGCCCAGCCCCCGTGCTTCCACCCTCCCTCCCGAAAGGCGCGGAACTGCGGCTTTGGGGGGGGCTAGGAAGCCCCCTCCTCCCTTCCCCCACCCACTCCCCGTGCATCAACCCCCCTCCCTGAAAGCAGCGGAACCGCGGCTTTCAGGGAGGGGGGGTGGCGGAGAAGCCCCCTCCTCCCTTCCCCCCGCCCACCCCACCCCCGCTCACCCACCCCCCTCCCTGAAAGCAGCGGAACCCGCTGCTTTCAGGGAGGGGGGGCGGAGAAGCCCCCTCCGTCCCTTCCCCCCGCCCACCCCCCCGCTCGCCCACCCCCCTCCCTGAAAGCAGTGGAACCGCTGCTTTCAGTGAGGGGGGGAGGAGAAGCCCCCTCCGTCCCTTCCCCCCGCCCACCCCCCGCTCGCCCACCCCCCTCCGTCCCTTCCCCCCGCCCACCCACCCCGCTTGCCCACCCCCTCCCTGAAAGCAGCGGAACCCGCTGCTTTCAGGGAGGGGGGGCGGAGAAGCCCCCTCCGTCCCTTCCCCCCGCCCACCCCCCCGCTCGCCCACCCCCCTCCCTGAAAGCAGCGGAATCGCTGCTTTCAGGGAGGGGGGGCAGAGAAGCCCCCTCCGTCCCTTCCCCCCGCCCACCCCCCCCCCCCCGCTCGCCCACCCCCCTCCCTGAAAGCAGCGGAATCGCTGCTTTCAGGGAGGGGGGGCGGAGAAGCCCCCTCTGTCCCTTCCCCCCGCCCACCCCCCACTCGTCCACCCCCCTCCCTGAAAGCAGCGGAAGCCCCCTACTCCCTGCCCCCCTCCCACCCTCCGCCCAGCCACCCCCCTTCCCCAAAGACTCGCTTTGGAGAGGGGGTGGCTGCGAAGCCCCCTCCCCCCTGCTACCCTCCACGCAGCCTCCCCCCTTCCCCAAAGCCCCGTTTGGCCGCACAACCTGCGGATCCCCCTCCTGCGCTCCCTCCCGGGAGCGCAGGAGGGGCATGCAGAGGCTGCGCGGCCAAACTGCGATTCGCCCCTTCTCCCCACCTTCCTGGAAGGTGGGGAGAAGGGGCGAACGTGCCCGGTTTGGCCGTACAGCCTCCGGATCCCCCTCGTGTGCTCCCTCCTGGAAGGGAGCGCAGGAGGGGCATGCAGAGGCTGCGCAGCCAAACCGCGATTCGCCCCTTCTCCCCACCTTCCTGGAAGGTGGGGAGAAGGGGCGAACGTGCCCGGTTTGGCCGTACAGCCTCCGGATCCCCCTCCTGTTCTCCCTCCTGGAAGGGAGCGCAGGAGGGGCATGCAGAGGCTGCGCGGCCAAACCCGCGATTCGCCCCTTCTCCCCACCTTCCTGGAAGGTGGGGAGAAGGGGCGAACGTGCCCCTTTTGGGCGCACAGCCTCCGCATCCTCCTCCTGCACTCCCTCCTGGAAGGGAGCGCAGGAGGGGCATGCGGGGGCTATGCGTTGGAAGAGGGGGGTCGTCTTATAGGGCGAATATATCACAAACTCTGCATTTCCCCTTAAAAATTGGGGGGGTCGTCTTATACGCCGGGTCGTCTTATACGCCGGAATATACGGTATTGCTTTCCCATTTGTTTTAGGCTATTCAGGTAGCAAGCATAATACATCAGCCTAAAACATTATGAAGTATACCAAAAGTGGGACTACAATTTTATGGCCTCTTATATTGCAGTCTTTAACCTATCTACACAGAAGTTCACTTAGACTTCTTTCTGGGTAAGTATGTACAGGACTAGAGCCTTACCATCATTGAGGGAAAATAGTATTGCAATACGTGGGGAGTTAAACGTATGAAAGCAGACAAAATCATATTGTCCTAAAGTTTAGATTGCCACTAATATCTCAAATAAACAAGCTGACTATGTTTGTGGCTTTAGTTCTCACACTCAATCATAATGAAGATTTCATTTCTCAGGCTACATTTTTCATTAATTTCATGTTTAACATGCTCCATCCCTTTCTGTTTTATGTCTACAAATCGTTAACCTTTGTTTCTTTATTTCCTTTATTGTTTTCTTCTTGACTCTCCCAGAACACAAAACCTGTATTCATAAGTTGTTTTCCATATGTGGGTTTAACAGGGTGTGTGGATGGAGCAGAGCTGCATCCCTTGATCTTGTCTCAATGTTGCCCGGCCCATCAACTTGTTCCTCTTGGCCATCACTGATCCTGTGTACTCCATCAGCAAGATCTCCAACATCAGTTCATTGAACATGGAGATACTGAAAGGCAGAGTCTGGAAATCATTCATTAAACTTAATCAGTTACCCTTAATTTGTTCATTTTCCAGCAATGTTCTAAAAGTCTTTTTTTTAATTGTTAACAAAGGCATTATTTAATATTTTTGTCACTTTAAGTTGTTGCTAATTGCTTTATTACTTTTAAATGTGGTTTTAAAATTTAAATTAACAATGAATTAAGGGATCAAATATATTATTTTACTAGATTTTCTTACTGTTTTAATGCTTGTGCATCTTTAACAATTTAATCTTAATGTATTAGCACTAACACTAGTGCTTCTAAATCTTGGCAAGGGAGGCACCAGCCTTATATGTGGAGTGCAATTTTTGCGTAGGACTATCATCTAACTTTAGACTGAAATGTGGCAATTCTTTGCATACATAGTTCAGAATAAGAGCTTTTGAACTGGATTGGACTTATTTCTGACCTACATAGGCTCCCCTTAGGCAGACTCCTCTTAGGCAGGAACCTGTCTATGTTTGTCCAGAAGCTTCTATTTACTTTGATTGTGCTTTTTAAAAACAACAACAACCTACAGACAAAAAATCATTCCACTGCCACCCTTTACTTGTGAATATAATTATGGATAATTCCTACTTTTGCAGGAATGTCATAATTTTGTATTTTCTGGATCAAGATCTTGGCCTGAAAGGGGGAGGAAAATGGCTGGAATACAGCTCACTCACAGATGAATTTCAGTTCTCTTGTGTACACATTTTCTTAAACTATAAAATAAGATAGAGAGATTTAGTTTGACACTTATTAAATCAGCCTGCTAAAGTAATAATGAGATGTCTGAAGGTCCCAGGACATTCTTGCTCTTTGTCTTCAATTAAAATTTGCTCTTGGGGCTTGCTCAGATTTTAGAGGAGTTAAAGAGTCTGTTTGTTCTTTCTTCTCTTCCTCAGATGTTTAACATTCAGATTTAAAAGGCATGGGAAGATATTTCAAAGCTGTTGCATAGAGAGCACGGGCAATCTTTGAAAAAGAAAATACTTCATTGGAAGCTGTTTAATTCCAAGAATTGTTTTCCATAAACTTAGCTTTAAACAAATGTAAAATTAAAAAAACAAAGGAAAATCTATGGATGCCAGCTGTGAAAGCCTTCGACTTCACGTAAAATTTATGGTTAAGAAATTATGCATTAATAGGACAATCCAATACATGTATTCTGGGAAGTGGCGCTGAATTCAGTGAAGCTTCTCCCAAGTTAAGTGAAGGAAGTCTCATGTTGGAAACCTAAATACCTGTAGAGTAAGGCTGCAATCCTTGGCAGACTTTCTTGGGAGTAAGCCACACTGAACACAAGGGATTGTTTCTGAACCTTCATGTATGAGATGCAGGAAGATAGTATGATATGTTTGAACTCAGTGGAATTTATTTCCAGATAAACATTTGTAAGTTCGTGCTGCTGAATATTATTTCCCAATATTAGACAAAATCCTATTAGATATTAGATATTATATTATATCATAATATTAGAGATTATGAATGCATGATTACTGTAGTTATGGAGCTACACAGTGATATCTGGCCCAACTGTCCACCCACCCTCATCTCCACTTACGGGGAAGCAGCTGCTGTAATCAACAGGGGTCCATTCCCCTGTCACTTGGGAAGCAGTGTCATTCCACCCCTTCTCATGACAGTGACTGACATTCCCACCCCCTACCATGTGTGATCTCCATTACAACAGGCAGAAGCAGGATTCCTCTCTCAATTCCCCCTTGTACAGATCACTCCTGTGAGGGGAGGTGGGAACACCAGTCAAATGCTTCCCAAGTGACAGAGGAATAGACTACTGTCAATTGCAGTGGCTGCTTCCTGAAAGTCGGGGATTGGGGAACTTTTGTAGTCCTTATGTGTCCTCTAAAGTAGGGGTTACACAGGGATCATGAATACCACACAGTTATGAATGTGTAACTCCAGATAACCCCCCAACAGGGTTCTGGTCATACTATTATATGTTATATTATTCCTAAATATTATTTTACTATCATAGAAGCATGCACAGAATGTGCAAATCTGGTAAAGTCTTCATTTTATTTATTGTGTATAATCACACCTTTCTGCTAAAAAATATAATGCAAGGCAACTAACAAAAGTATTCAAAAGAGCCTGAAATAATACATTAAAATCTTTATAATGAGCAGAATATTATAAAAAACACACATGACAAAGAACATGCAACTTTTCATGGTTACTAAATGCACTGAGAGTAGAAACTGATAGGAATTCCAGAGGAAGTGAAGTCTACAATCTAGGAACAGCTTAGGGGAAAGTCTTCCTGCATTCCTGCCAAGCAATCCTTCACAGATAATAGTGTCTTTGAGAAGGTCTCATCTGAAGATCTTAGGATTTAGAAAAGTTCAGACTGAGATGGATGATCTCTTCAGTTAAAAGTCCAAAGCTCTAGCATCTTGAATTAAGCCTAGAAAACAACTTGCATAAAATAAACAAAATAAAATAAAATATGCAAAAGGCATATGTGCAATAGGTAGGACATATAGGTCAGAAGGTGGTGTTATGGCAGCGGTGCAGAAAACAGATTGCGTAACCATAGATTGCCAAAGCAGTGCACAAGATCTATTGTGGAGGAAATGTGATAATAAATGATGCCAAACCAGTACGCTTCTATTCTTAAACTAGTGCAATTGCAGCAAGACAGTACGGTGGTGTGATAATGTCCTTAATCTTAAGGTGTAATAAGACTTCTCATTGTTTTGCTAGAAAGAACAACATGACTAACACTTTGAAAATGTTTCATTACAATGTTTTCCTTGGGGAGTAGAACAGTCACACAAACATAGCTATGCTTCAATACTGGATTGCACCATGCACAACAGGGGGCAGAGTCACACAATGGGAAACATAGCCATGTATTCTGCCATTGTGCAACAGTTGCTCTAACTCTCCACCCACCCCTAAGGACTGAACCTTGTAAGCAATACTCCTACATTTGCGTATAATAATTTTTTCATGGGCATCACAGAGTTTGCACAACCCTGGACACTCCCTTTCTGCATCCTGCAAGAAAGTGCAATTAATGCCACACAAAGTCACAACAGGATTCAGACTTCTGTAGCTTTATCTTCTGTACAGAAACATAAAATGACATTAAAGCCTTCTGCCCAGAGCAAAGCTCATTCCTCTGAGAGGCTATATTTCACATTAATTAGTAAGGGGAAATGGTCTCAATTATAAAAGTTAATATCAAATTATGCCTTTTGCTGTTTGACCCTTTGAAGGAGTACCATTTTTTTCAGATTATGGTCAGATTATCAGTATCTCAATTAAACGTAATTGGAAATAATAGTGCTCTGCTTGAGACAGAACAAAATTTTGAAGTGCAAACTCAAGTTACATTAAAATGCAAAGAGATAATTGTAAAGATGTGGTTGGCACTGTTCCCTGAGCATTCCAGTAGCCTGACGTCCATAATCATGGAATCTATACATGTCTGTAACCCTATAAAGATTATGATATTGCCTCACATCAAGTATCCCCAACCTTTCTTTCTTTTTTTTTTATAGCAGTGACCATTTTTAAAAAGATTCTTTTATTATAAACTTAAAAACATACATCAAACATATTACAGTCTTTCTTTCATATTAAATGATACAATTTTCATCTTAATTATTGACATTAATTTGATTGTTCTTTATCACCCTACAGGTGCTCCCCACCCCCAGGATCTTCTATACCAATTATTCATTCAATTTCCCAAAATTGCAATAATTCTCTTGGAGGTTCTAAATTCTAAAAATGGCTTCATGTGGCCATTTTGAAAAGACTATGACCTCTGGCTTCTCTCGATCCTTTTGCTACTCCCCCACTGCTCCTCTTAATGTCTTTCAGCCTTACTAAGCAGCAATATGGATCCCTTTTTCTTCCTCTTTTCTGTTTCTTTCTCAGTTGACTTCAAAAGCATTGAGTTTTGGTCAACCACCATCTATATTTCTTAAAAATGTTTCTGAGTCCATGTGAAAGCTAAGAGGCATTTATGGGAAATGAAGATGGCAACAACTGAAGTCCTTGACTACCTTTGAAGTGATCCAGGGATATTTTAAATAAATACAGTAAATAAAGGGAAGGGATAAGTGATATAGGTGGGAAAACCTCCCAGTTTCCTTTTCTCTCATATTCAAACTTGATCAGTCTTGTTAAATCCTAATGAAAAGTGAACTGAAATTAACTTTTCACCCATCTCTACTCAGTGGGCATCAAGTAAGATGGCCAGGCAAAGCCTGACACCCAAAAGCACTTTTTTGCTGCCCACCACATCACATTCTACCCCAGCGTCTGGTTAAATCATCCTTGCCACTTGGTAAGAGAGTAGAGATGACCAAACTAATGTAGATTAGAAAGTTCACCCCTACTTATCAGCATAATCATACGGAAATTTATTTGCAAAACATTTTTGAAACATAGTATAATTTTAATGTATTGGAACATGTAGTAAAACTAATGACAAATAAAATATGATGGCACAGGTTTTTGTTATTTATTCCAATAATTTCTTCTGTTTCCATATTTACACATGAGTGCCATTGGTTATGCTACCAAAATGATACCATCAACACACAAATGGGAGTTTTCATCTGGTTCTCAGAAGTATAAAAAATGTTTAGGGGGAAAACACAAAATACACCACTTTGGAATAACAAAGCACATTTAAACAATATTTCTTTGGAATATACAGAATTCAGGGATATCCTCCAAAGAGATAATAGTGGACCCTTGGATGCTTGGAGTCACAAGCAGGGCCCAATCCATGTTTTGCTGGCAGGAATGGTTTTTCCTGGGTATTTTAAAAAACATTTTATCAGACCCTATGCCATCTCCTCCCCCCCCCCATGTTAACCCCGCCTTTGCCCTGGGGGTGGTGAGGACTGCCTGGGGGCAAAACAGGGCAAAAGCCCTGCATCATCTGGACTGCATAGCTCTAAGACGGGGGCAAAATGAGGTAAATTGCCAGTGCAAACAAGTCTATTTAAAAAAGATTTTTTTACCAGTGTTATCAACAACTTGTTTTTAAAGTTGAATTTTTGAAGGCAACAACTCCTGTTGAAGGCAATAATTACTCCTACAGTTCTGGATGCTAGCATTCTTCTACTGCATCTACCTCCCCTTCCCCCCTGCTTTGGGGAAGTGCTCCTCCCTGCCAGGATCCATTGGCTTTGGTAAGTATCTTTCCAATTTAATAGAAGCTGCATTCCAAAGCCAGCTGCCACTACTAAGTAGCTGGCAGGGCTAGACAAGTAAACAGTCTCTTTGCCCTCAGGTAAGTTAACACAAGAGGTATTTGATGTTTAGCTGTCTGTAGTATTAATTCTGGCACCATTTCAGTAAAAACGAAAGTCCTACCTTATCTGAAAACAACCACACTACCCAAGAGCCTCTGCCTTGCTCCCCAACAGAAATCACAAAGGACACATGGTGGAAGACATAGCACTCCCTCTGAAGCTGTCCCAGTGTCCATGCCCTAAAAACCCTATAGTTAATGAGTATTTGCTCTGCAGTCTCCCTCCCCATCTGGTGTTGTTTAAACTAGTCACAGGCCCCTTGACTTTTCTGTCCTCACTCATGTTCCCTCCCCCACCAAGAAGCAGCAATCTGTGCTTACACCCATGTCCTTGCCCTGGTTGTCAGGCAGCCCAGACCTATGAGCAAGGGGCATGGACAGAGGCAAACTCCCTACCAGCCCAAGAGTTGCACTGATTACACCCTTGTCTTCTTCACCTCCAAGAGCTGCCATGCATTATCCTCCTTCCACTGCTGGTAGAGTCAGCTATAGTGGAGAAGCCAGGACCACAAGCCGGTCAGGCCAGGCCCTGGTATGCCCATCTTCACATTCCTTTCCTCCCAACACTCCATCCTCCCTCTCTTCGCCTAGTATTCCCTCCTCTTTGATCTCTCTCTTTGTTGCCCTTTTCATCCTCCACCTCAAAACCCTACATCTCCTATCTGATGACTTTTTGTTCTGCATTGTGGCTACTTGCTGTACCTCCCAGGTTCCTCTCTTCTGGGCACAGAGGCCTTCCCCAGTCTTCCAGTATCACATTGCTAAGCTGGTAAGGTGTTCGCAGCAGTGGGCTTCCTGCTGCTTCTACATCCTCACCACATTCTCAGTGTAATTGTCCCAAGCTCTGAAAAGATGCAGGTGTTGCCATATTGACTCTGAAGAAAAATCCAAAATATACATTTTGGAATACTTTGATTAGGCCAACCAAAAGGCAAAAAACACACCACACCCTTTATTATGCCAACCTAAAGGTACAAAAATATATCTTGTGCCTTCTGAGTGATTCAACTGTAGCATCACTACATAAAGTCTAACCTTTCTTTCCCACACTATTTCCAACAGCCAGTGTACCTTTGTGGGGGCAAGAAGTTCCTGAAGCCCAAAGCAGATATGTTGAACCATAATGTTTTGGAAGTAGAGAAAGGTATTTAACAAATTGCTTTCATTTTAAGTGACAGCCTGAAGTTCTTTTAGCACCTTGTTCTGGCCTTACAGTTGGTGAAAGGTTATAAAGTAGAGTTGTCATTGTTGTTGTTGTTGTTAGGTTGTAATAAACCTTCTAAAATATTGGCTTGTTTCCTGGATGTATTTCGCACCAGATATAACAAAATTGAACGAAAATTGTATTTTTCAGGCTGTGAAGGTATGAAGTATACCAAAAAAGGCTGTAATGGGGTTAATCCTTCTCAGGTTTACTCTCTAGCATTGAGTAGAAAATTGACACAAATGAATGGACAGGTATTTCTAAAGGCAGTAATTCTCTGCAGTTGCCTCATGCTAGCAAGTGTTCCCTGTCAACCAATAGTGGGAAGTTTCCCCACTTGTCTTCAGCTGGATGCATGATCTAAGTCAAAGACTAACTAACTTTAATGCTCAGATTTCTTCTGTGACTCTGCAGGCATTTCCCAGTAGCATGTTTTCACACAGAGAGGCTTTCATTGTATCAGTAGCCTTCATTATTCACAGCATATGCAGTCATGTCGAGAGTGAAGATAGTAGGACTCATATTTCTTTGGCACCGTGCTGCTTGGCTTTCACAGCTGGTTGCCTGTTTCAAGCTTCCACATACCCAGGAACTCAATGTTTAATACTCACCTCTCTCTTCATCCCCATCCATCATTCAACCTGTAATTATTGTTTATTTTTTAATCAATTTTAGTTATGGTTTTTCCCCTAAAGCTGTTCGGATCAACGTGTGAATATGTTGTGCTCACTTGATTGATTTTTCCCCCTACCACCAGACTTGCAAGGGAAACTTAACCAAGTTAGTTTTGTGTTTCAGAACAACTTCTTGGAACTTTTGCTTGTTTTGTATTTGCAGACCTTGCAGGATACAGAGGTACAGAAAATAATACATTTTGGTAAACATGTACTATATGATCAAGAAAGCATATCATATTGTAGCTCAAGTGCTGGACTGGAACTTGGAAAATCCAGGCTCTAGTGTCCACTGGACTATGAATATGAACCTGACCTGCTTCATGGGGTTGCTGTTGCTACTGTGAGGACAAATTTTGGAGAAGGAAAATCAAATACTTTGCCTTGAGGCCATTTGGAGGAAAGGTCAGACATAAACGTAACATCAGCATCAGCACCACCACCACCACCACCACCACTGTCACCATCATATTTGACCTTCACATTTTGGCAGCTGAATGATAGCCCCATGTAGAGTCCATTGCAGTAGTCAAATCAGACTATGAGAGCATGACACATGATGTACAGTGCTTTGAAGTGCTGCAGTGGACCAACGCACCAACCCCTTCCAACCCCAGCAGTTGCTCATCCCTCCTTACATGTATTTTCCAAGATTAATACTTACATGTGTAAGCCATGTACATGGTACAGCTGCATGCTGAAGTACATATCTGGCTGGGGGCATGCTGTAATAATACAGTTAATATTAAATAGATATATTTTTCATACTGGAATTAGTAAAGTTGTATCTTCATTTCTGTGTCCAGTGGAAACAACTCTCATGTGGAACAGCTGTTATCCAGGAAGAGTTTGAAAGCAACTGGCATGTATCAAAAGAAACAGTCCTTCGCCTACATGGGAAAAGGCAGCTTTTGATACATTGTTGATTTCTATATTCTTTCAAATGACCTTTAATTAATTCTTGACTTTTTTCTTTAAATTAAATTCTTTGAACCAAAAGTATTCTTCCCCCTACTTATTGGATGCCTGTTTCACAGGCTGTGTCTTCAGTTTTGATCCATTATTAGTGCTTTGTTCCCCTGCAAAGATCATGATGAAATGACTTGTTCTGGCTAATTCCTTTAAATTTTGTCTCAGTAGTAGGTTTGAGGACTGCTAAAAATATCTGTGCCTATAAAACACAATAAAACTTATTGAAATAATTGAGATGAAAACAGGGCTTTATTCAGGAAAGATAGTGGATCTAAGGGTTCTAATTCTACATACTGGTTTGAATTGGGTATGCAGCTACTGTCCTGATAAGTAGAGCTTCAATTAACAAACTATAGCTGGAATCCTGTTAATTAGTCCCAACTAGGGTAGACCCAATCAACCAATTGTTGAATGGTTAGTCAACATGGAGATAAATCCCAGTGATTCAATGGGTCTAGTCTAATCAGGATCAACAAAAGGATTTGGATATATGAGTCTAAATTTCAACTAAAAGAAAAGCTTCAGTGAAGGTGGCAGGACCTATACCACAATGAGTAGAGATGGGAAGAATATCTAAACGTATTCAAAAAATAGTTAAAAAAAAAAGAAGCGTCTCTCAAGTTTTGAAAAACCCTGATGAAAAGAATTCTGGAGTAATGAGAATCTGTGCTGTTTGGAACTTTTTCTATGCAAAATTCATATCTAGTTATTTTGTACAGAAAACAGCATTTTCTGCCAAAAACAATATTTCTGCTCAAAACAATTATTTTCTGACATGGAATGCTGTTTTCTTTACAGAAAATGTTTTTTGTTATGTAAAAATGTCCCATGCATTTTTTTTTCACAGAATAAGTTTCAAACTACTAACAGTCTTCAAATATTGCACAGTACTGAAGAGGAGGAAGAAAAGATGGTGGCGGCAACATTTCTAACAGATCTCACTCGCCACCAAGAAAGATGGGAGAAGTCTCTTTTGGCATCTGGGGCCTCTAGAGTGTAACAAAATGACTGTTTTTGTGAAAAGGTTCTTATCTTGATCCAGAGAGGAGAGAAAATAGAGTTCAACCACCAGGACTATATGCAAAGACATACACTTGTGACACCAAATTTGGTTTTAAGCACTATTTCATGTAACATTTATTATATACAATCACATGTAACATTTATTAGACATATGCAATCATAGAATAACTTTTGGTAGCTAGAGTTTCATTCACACACACATTCAAAACCCCATACTCACAAGACAGGCTCCTCATGGAAGTAGATCAAATCTCCATAGGGCTGATGGATGCAACTTACAGAGCTGTCCTGGCATGTCCAACAGTCGAAAAGCCCCTGTTATTATAGTTCTTTCAGTTCTGGGTTGCTGTCATGTTAGCAGCTGCCCGCCACATTCCTTTGTGGGCTGTAAACAGGTATTCTTTTGATCCTAATCAGATCTGTCTTTCCTGTAATTTCCACCAGGGTCGGAACTGATTTTAATCAGATCTATTCTTCTTGTCATTTCCACCTTAGCAATAAAAGAGGTCATGTTCTCAGGGTCACTTCTTTCTTGCTTCTCCATTATATCATGCATTGTGGAGACTCCATTTTAGGTAGCCTGTTTCCTTCAGCCTTCAAGGCCCATGCATTCATAACATATCCATTCATAACAAGAGTAGTGTCCTGCAACCCTGATTGCATGGGTTCAGGAGCTTTGCCCCTTTCCTAGCTACAAGCCTGACTTCCTTATACATTTAAATTTAAATCTAATTTGATGTTAAGTAAATTTTAATTCACATATTATCAGGTTTATCAGTTGAAAAATAATGAAATCACAAACTGGTAAAAGGAGGTCACCTCTACTCAACAAGAGATAAACATCAATTGCCACTGGGACTTCCTCTTTAAACCAATTCACTCCTTATACATCCAAAAGTCCAACCAGTCCTATTTTCCAGTCTCCCCCGTTTGTATTTCTGTCTGTCTAGCTATCACGTTTAGATCCTACTCTTCATTCCAAAAGGCTTCCAGAATGGTTTACATATCAACAAAACCATCTTTGCCCTCAGTAACTGAAAAACACATAATACAAAAAGAGAAGTGAATGGGAAAGGAAAACAAAGGAAAACAAGAATATGCAAGCAAGGCACAAATATTATACAATTTTTGAACAGAACTAGGTAAGTGTGTCCCTCCTGATATTATTGGAGCACAGCTCCTACTAGACCCCACCATTAGCTGTGCTGGCTAGAGTTAATGGGACCCCTGTAGTTGCCCATCCTGTCCTAGAATAATAAACTGCAATACCAATGTAATTACAGTAGGACCCCCATATCCACTGATTCAATTATCCACAGGACACAAAACAGCACACCTACGATAGAAAGTCTTCGTAGAAAATGTGTCATCTCTAGCCATTCTCTAGGTCCTTCAAGGCAACTCTATGGTATTTTAAACTGGAAGCCCCATTATTTTCAATGGTGTTTGCTATTATCAATGGTTTTCAATATCTACATCCCTCCTCTCAAGAACCAATCCCCAGTGGATACAGGGGTCTTATTGTATATGCAATGCAACTGGAAGCAGGTGGCCTTCATATCATGACCTGCTGGAATGGAACACACCTCAAAGAGAAAGGGAACCAGCTTTGGTAATTCAATGTTTGCCAGTGGAAGAGGCCTGCTTCCTAATTTTCTTTGTCTATGATGTCTATGATGGCCTTACATAACAGCTGTTAGGAGAGGAAAATTCAGTAGCAGAAGATGGTTTTCCTGTCAATGTGGTGGTGAATCCACTCCAATTTTTGTACATCCTTTAAAGGAGCTATTCTAGGGTCTGAACCCTATCCCATCCCCCTCCCAATACTTCCAGCACCCTGGATAACTCTTGTGAAGTTTGAGCTAAAGGCCAGAATGGATTCAACATTCCATTAACATGGGAGCCTGATGGAGATGGCTTCTCAACAGGGCTAATGGCAGAAGATCATCATCAACAACGTAAAATATCAGTCATGAAAATGTGAGTGTTGAAAAGTAAAGCCTTGCTATACTAAATTGTTGGTCCTAAAATATTAATATTTTTTATAATTTACTTTTCCCTACAGCAGTTATTCTTTTTTCATCCCCCTTCCCAGCTCTTAAACAATTTTGTTTACATTTTCTATGAGCTTTTATTGCCAAGTTACCACCATACACATCCTAGCAGATGTGCTACTATTATGACAGCTGTGCAGAGCAGACAACTTCTATTTCCATTTAGGGAATGAGGTGCCTCAGGTGCCCATTGAGCAATTTAAATGATAGGCAGCATAAACAATCACCCAAGAAACTACCCAAATGTTCTCCAACAATAAAATAATTTGTCCACTAATTGAAAAGGACTTAACTTGAGTTGCCAAGGGAAAAAAAATGCTTACTTAAGACAGCTAAGGCAATTACAAATAAGGCATGCTAAGTGCAAACTGAGGAATGTGCTTCACAAGCTGTTTTCAGGAAAGGAAATAATTTCTAAACTAGGAATCCCAAGGGTAGCTATTTTCATGCATAACCAGGGTGACTTGGGTTTATTCACAGACCATTAATACTGTCATGTGTTTTACCATTCTACTAATGCCAGTTCATTTTTCAGACTGAAACCAAGAAGTGCCTCATGTGAATAGACAGAAACTATAAACCCAATATCAGATACCACTTTATTTAAAAAGGTTCTCTGCCTCTTGAGCCAAGGCTGAGTGATGATGGCATGGGATGGTATTGCATTCCTCTGCATTCTGAAGAACATGCAAGAGGCTAATGATTTGGTCAAAGATAAGATGATGGCCAGCTAGAAGATTCAGCACATGAGAAATAAGGGACCAGAATAAAGAAGACAAGGCAGCCAAGCACAGACAATCTGTCTTATGAGATCTGCCTATTAAATAATGAGACTGATAAAATAACCTATATTTATGTATATGTATTACAATTCTAATGTTTGTCCTCTTCAATATATTCCTCATTCACACTCACACACGAATGCAGTCTTGTTTTTCACTGGCCGAAGGCATGGAGCAGATAAGTTTCTGTCAGCTGTTTCAACACATCTGCTGTTTTCTTCTTTACTGGATCAATTGACCCAAACCGTGTTCCTTTAAGCACTGATTTCACTTTAGGAAAAAGTAAAATGTCACATGATGCCAAATCTGGTGAATATGAAGGATGTTCAAGTGTAGTCATGTGTTTATCAACCAAAAACTGTTTCACAGAAAGTGCTGTGTGAGCAGGTGCATTATCTTGACGAAGAATGAAACCATTTTCCCATAGCTCTGGCCGTTTTTCCCCTGACCCTTTCTCTCAGCTTTGTCAAAACTTCCTTATAATAATGCTGGTTTGCTGTTCTGCCTTCCAGAACCCATTCTGCCAAAATTACAGCCTTGATGTCAAAAGAAACAATGAGGATGGCTTTGAATGTGGACTTGCTTTGACATGCTTTTTTCATTCTTGGTGATGATGGTGTTTTCCAGTACATTGACTGTTGTTTTCTCTCAGGATCACAGGTTTCATCACAAGTGATAATTTTTTGAAAAAGGTTTGGGTCACCTCAAGTAACTGCAGAATGTCTGTGCAAATTTCCTTACAGCACTCCTTTTGCTCTGGTGTGAGAACCCTAGGGACCATCTTGGCACAAACTTTTCTCATGTTGAGCTTCTCATGCAAAATTTTCCATGCAGTGTCTTTGTCAACGTTCGTGGCTTCAGTTATCATCCGGACACTGAGTTGATGGTCTCCTCGAACAATCTGGCTGATTTTGTTCTACAATTTCTTTGGTTCTTGAAATAGAAGTTCATCCAAGGCGTTCATTGTCTTCCACATTCTCACGTCTTTTTCTGAATCTTTTGTGCTGCTCAAATACATGCACATGAAACATGCATTCTTCCCTGTAGGCTGCATTAACCTTTGAAAAGATTCCATTGGTGTTTTGTGTAATTTTACTAAAAATTTCAAATTGACATGTTGCTCAGCTTTTAAACTTAGCATCTTCCCAGCACACAACAGACAACACAGCTGCTTTAAATGACAATTGACAATTAACTAACAGCTGAGCGTTGATGTTTGTCATGCAGGTTCAGACATGTTCAAGGTCACCACTCAAGCATTCACAATCAGTTCTCCCTAATTTATCTGAAAGGTAGAAACACAGTCTCATTATTTCATAGGCAGACCTGTACTCTCAAGCATTATATCAATCAATCAAACATTATACAGAAGCAAGAGTTATACAGAGCTAGCAGGTTCTTTATTGATTTCTTAGGTCACCTGCCAATATATGCTAAACAGGCCTTGGTCTGCTCCTGTGTGTCTCTTCAGATTCACCATCCTACCCTAAAATCATATGATTTGAAAGCTGGGTAGTTCAGGCCTGGTTAGTTGTTGCACAGAAGAACACCATAGAATACTGATATATCTAGGTGAGGTAGTGGAAAAAATCTTGCTTGAAACCATGTAAATCCACTGCCAGTCAGAGTTGACACTACTGTGCTAGATGAACCAATGGTCTGACTCACTGTAAGGCAGCTTCCTATGTTCCTATCAGCTTCTAGTGTGGGCCCTGGAGATGCAGCACTTATCAGGGAGAGAGGTTTTCTTATGTTTGGAAGTAATAAGAGGCCTGCCATTGAAATTACCAGAATCTCCTGAAGAACAAAGCCAAAAGGTGGACTTTCAAGCTGGCAGGTAAACTCACCCTCACACTTTATAGCAACTGCACACCTAAAGCTCATTACACCATGAACCACTGACCCACCAGCCTCAGCATCACCGCAGCACCGCATTAGGATTGTATTGACTTGATCTGTACTGTGCTTAGCTACCACGAGATATCAGGAGGGCAGTATGGCATTAGTCAAGAGATATTTGTTACCGGTAATTAAGATATATATATCCCACCTTATATCCAAATATTTCAGGATGGTATTTATGTATTAAAACAATATGGGGCCAATGCCATTTTACCTGGCCCTAAAAACCTCTGAAAGGTCTTAGTTCCTCGACTTGCTTGAACTGAAGTGTCATCACATTGCTCCTAACTGCCTCTCCATCACCCATTTGCTATCTTGACTATCAGCTCATCTGTCTTCCGAGCCTTATATAGTCACAGAATCTTGGAGTTGGAAGAAACTGCAAGTGCCATCAAGTCCTATCCCCTGTCATGCAGGAATACACAACAAAACCACTCCTGAAAAGAATGTCCATCCAACCTCTGTTTAAAGACTTTCAAAGAAGGAGAGTTCATCACCCTCAGAGGAAAAAATATTGTGCTGCCAAACAGTTCTTACAGTAAAGAAGTTCTTCCTAATATTTAAGTGGGATGTGTTTTCTTACAATTTGAATCCATTGGTTTATGTGCTGATCTCTGGAGCAGCAAATAATAAGCATACTCCATCTTCTATATGACATTTTATTCACAAGAGATTTTTTAAAAATCACAAAATCTCAGGAAAGTTTTGGGAAATGAATTTTTCAAAAGTCTGTACTCATACAGAATTCTGAAATAAATCAGAATTTTATCAATAAAAAAATAAATTATAAACACATTTATATTATACTAAATTCAACACTGAACTTTCTCACCTCTCCTTTTTCGTGCTTCGTTCTGTCCAGAATTTAAGCTGGCAGAGTAACTTAACATACACTTTTCTTTCTATGTAGAATAAAGCACAAGAGTAGGACATTTGTACTTCATCATTTCAATATATATGTAAACAAGGCATGGGAACACTTCTTGGAAAGAAGAGTGAGCTGTTCCACAAATGTCAGGAAATTATTAACAGAAGTATAGTATATATGAATGGTTTGGGGGGGGTTGTTTTTTGTATTTTAATTATGTAATGAAACATGAGATCTAAGTTTTCTGCATTCTTAACACTGACATTTTTAACAGCATTCTCTTGACCAAAGAGATTGGGTTTAGCAAAGCTGAAAATATCTGTCAGAAAGAAGAGAAATAATGTTATACATACCTTCCAACTGTCTCAATTTGGCAAGGACAGTCGTGATTAATCCTCTTTATCCCACTTTCAGCTGCTTTTAAAACACCCATTTCTCTTTTCCTCCCACTTTCTCCTTTGTCCTCATCTTCCTTCAGTTGCTACAAACTGTGTTCAAAGTGGAAAAGTGTTTTGTCTTCAATCAGTTCAGGAGAAAGAAGAGGACAGGATGGGGCAGAATCTTGACCTACCCAGTAGGCTCAGGCAAAAGCAAACTGTAGTAGCATCTCCTACCTTGGAGATTTTCAGATGCTCTAATAAATACCCTGTGGAGGTTGGGAGGAAAATGGTGCTGTCCCACTTCCAGTGATCAATTTCGCACACCCCGGCCTCCTCCCGTCCTTCTTCCATGCTTCCTCCGTGCTGTAGGAATGAGAACTTTTCATTGACACAAGGAGGAGGAGAGATCACCACTCTGTACCAGCTTCCTAATGGTGGTCACCATCTTTATCCCTTTGTTCTTTCGTGGGGTTTCTGGAGCGACAGAAGCCCTGACCTGCTTGGAAGCCAGGCTGAACAAAACTGGGGAGGTTGGGGTTGGCTCCACCTCCTGGTTGTGTGCATGCTTCAATTTCATTTGTAGGTTGTACTGCCTGTTTAGCTGGAAGCGGAGCCAAGACCCAAGCAAAGGAGTCCCTTCCCATACTGCTGGAAAATCAGTCCCGTTGACCATCAATTGGCTGTAGGAGTATGCCTACAGATGCATAAATATAGAATGGGTGACACCTGGCTTGACAACAGTACATGTGAAAGGGGTCTAGAAGTCTTAATAGACTGAAAGCTGAACATGAGTCAACAGTGTGATGCAGCAGCTAAAAAAGCCAATGCAATTCTAGGCTGCATTAATAGGAGTATAGTGTCTAGATCAAGGGAAGTAATAGTGCCACTCTATTCTGCTTTGGTCAGACCACACCTGGAGTACTGGTATTTGAGAAGCTGGAACATGTCCAGAGAAGGGCAACCAAAATGGTGGGATGTCTGGAAGCCATGCACTATGAGGAGCAGCTTAGGTAGCTGGGTATGTTTAGTCTGGAGAAGAGAAGGTTGCAAGGGACATGATAGCCATGTTTAAATATTTGAAGGGATGTCATGCTGAGGATGGATCAAGCTTGTTTTCTGCTGCTCCAGAGACTAGGACATGGAGCAATGGGTTCAAACTACAGGAAAAGTGATTCCACCTAAATATTAGGAAGAACGTCCTGACAGTAAGGGCCGTTCAGAAGTGGAATACGCTGCCTCCGAGTGTGCTGGAGTCTCCTTCTCTGGAAGTTTTTAAACAGAGGCTGGACAGCTATCTGCCAGGAGTGCTTTGATTGTATATTCCTGCATGGCAGGAGGTTGGACTGGATGGGTTGGACAGGGTGGTCTCTTCCAACTATATGATTATGTGATTCTAGATGTGTTCCTGTTGCTCCTGTGCATGCAGAGAAGAAACAGTGTTCACCTTGAGCATGAGGTTGCTCCTTCTCCCTCAGGTGTGAAGGAAGGAAGAAAAGGACCAAACAGAATGGGAAAAAAACAGATTGGAAAAAACAAAGGGAAAAATGGACTTAGATGATGATGATGATGATTGGAAAAGGTAACTAAGAAGCATGGTACCATTAATTCAAATGATCATTCAGTAGTTAAGCCAAATCAACAGAAAGGAAAACATGTTGACTCTGGACTACAAGCAGAATTATTGGCAGGCAGAATCTACCACATTTAAATATCATGTTTTGAATGTTACATCAAACATTATGAAACTTTAGGATTACTTTTCAACAATTTCTCTGCCAGTTAGGAAAAAGCTGTAAGGCACAGAAATACTTGTTCACTATTCCCTTGGCATTTTATCATATTCCTCTGTTCCTGGTTTTGCATTCCTATTGGGAACTTTGCCTCCTCAGCAGAATTTGAAATACAGAATGCTCTCATATTTTTATATTAGGCAATGTCCCTGTTATTAAAACGGTAATTTCTATATAGCCCCAGTCTATTTTTTTAATTTATGGAAGGATGTTCTTGCTTTTTGTATCTGTTTTATTGTGCCTTTAAATAAATGCAAGAGATGTCATGATGGCTATTTCTTTTATTTATTGTTTTTAATATTTATGAATTGTCTCACTGCTGAAAATACCCAAGGCTACCTTTATCTATTAATCTCTATGAGATTGTATTTTAAAACCTGGTGTTAAAAAAATGGGGTTATGTTTCTTCAAACAGTGTAAAGCCAAAGAATGCAGAACATAGGAATTTGATCACTTGACTTTATTGTTGACAGAATCTAAACACATTTTAAAATAATAAAGAAGAGCCTTCTCTGGTGTGAACGTCAAAGGACAGGGGTGGGCAACTATAGTTAGTTTGGGGGCCAGTTTTCTGCCAGTAGCAGCACTGGAGACTTCACAAACTTTGAACCCCCCTACACCAACATGGAAATGGCCACTTCTGATTTTATAATGCAGGGTTTTAAAATAAATGTTAAGGGAGAGCGATTTTAAATGTGTCAGGAGCTTCCAGATGCTTCATTTCTGTTGTGTTTTTGGTCAAGGTCTCCTAATAGAATTCGATGAAAATTGTTTTTTTCTAAATGAGATCCCACATTCACTCATGCCCAATATCTTGATTCTCAGGTATACCTATTTGAACAACAAACACATCTGGCTTTGCATGCCTGAGATCTTGGGGCGGGGGGGGAGTGGAGATAAATGAAAGCTGCTGCAAATTGGCATTAGGGCACATCAATCCACATTTTATTGGCTTGTACAGATAAGCCCTGGAAGAAGAGCTGTCTAGTAAGTCTAGAAGAAATGAGGGCCACAAAACCAGCTTTTGAGTCCACATGCAGGCCCTGGGCCATAGTGCCCCGCCACATTCGTGATATATGCTTACAGAGCTGTATTCTGGCCTTAACATATTTTGTGTTTATTTCTATTTCTACCCAGGCAGTTGACTCATTTCCAACCATTCTGAAGTAAATAAAAAGTGAACTTTATTGTGGAACGTAATAACTTAATAAAAAGAGAGGTAAAATAATGGGGAGGTGAGTGATGGGGTGAGTGGCATGATGAGGCAAAATAAGTGAACAGAGCCCTCCAAGTTACAGCTGAAGAATACTGAACTGAGGAACTCAACGCCAGAGTGAGGAGATCTGTACGGGACAATCAGGCTGCATCTATACGATTAAAAAAAAATCCATTTGGGGGGTAAAAAAATACAAATAGGCAACCGTTCGTATGCATACGATCCGCCTACATGATTTTTTACCCCCCTAAACTCCATATGAGCCCCCTTCCCCAGCTGGCTGGAGCGAGCAAGCCAAGTGGCAGTTTTAAATCTCCCGCTGCTTTTTTATTTATTTATTTAAAAAAGGTGCCTGCTTTGCAGACATTTGGTTTTCCCTATTTACAAAGTAAAATAAAAATAAAAAATATATAAAATTCACTGACTTACCAGACTCTTGCTTAGCCGGGAATCCAACATGGTGGCCGCTCCCAATTCCCCTCCTTACTAGCCTCGCACCCTCTACTCGGCCAGCCAATCAGATTACACTGCCTGCTCGTATGTGTGCGAATGGGGCATACAAACCATCAGCCATTCGAACGGCTGTACGTATTTTATGCTGAGATCCGATAATCCTCCAGAACGCCAAATCCATGTAGTTTACGGGGGATTCGCTAGCCCCCCTTCTGAATGATACGCATGAATCTGAACGCCTGTGTGTACGGAAGAGCGATCTTCCGAATGGCGTACATTTTTTTTTTTTTTTTACTGTGTAGACGGGACCTCAGACACACAATGAGTCAGGCCTAATCAGTTGATAACAGATATATATAGAACACACTTCTAAGTTAGGCCAACAGGACACAACAGACATGACCTGTTGGGGTACAACAAGCAGGTCCCTTCCACCAATATCATTCTACTTGAATGATGTTGCTTTCCAGTTGAGTGAAACGGCAACTTCATTATCATTGTAGCTTTACCTGCACAGACTATGTACCTGTTTACACTGCAGAAATACAACAGTTTGACACCACTTTACCGACCATTGCTCTATCCTATAGAATACTCATATTTGTTGTTCCATGAAGTATTTAGGCTTTCCTATCAGAGAACCCTGGTGCCTCACCAAACTACAAATATCAGGATTCCATAGGATAGAACTCTGGTGCATAAAGTGGTGTCAAACAGCTGTATTTCTGCAGTGTAGACATGGCCGATAAATTTCAATGAATCTGTGGCCTGAGTCCACTACCAGTCTGCCACTTTACCAAGCCAGAGGTAAAGCTGGAAACAACTCCAGCACCATATTTTATTTACTTGCTTGTTCATAGTGCAGCTACTAACAGTGAGGTGAGGTTTCCCATCATTTTAAAGCTTGAGTGAATACAGAAATCCTTTAACACAATGTGTTACACTGATTTTTTTTGTAATTGAATTTATTTAGATTATAATAATACATTCAAAGAGACTTAACAGAGTTTGAAAAAACTTGCTCAAGACTCATAATCTCTGTAAAGACAAAGCTCAAGGTAATGTATAATTTATACATAGGGATGAACAGATTAATCTTTTTCTGCTCCATGTCACTTTCAGCTCTGCTCATTCTTAAGTCCATTCTATCCCATTTCTACATTAATCTTTTTTTAAAAAAAGAAATCAACATAAAATGTGTATTTTAATACTAAGTTACAATATTCTGTGGTCTGAGCACCCTCAAACTAATTTATAACACTGTATATTTTCAGAGAACCCAACAATTTCCTTTGAAGCTGAGAGAGTGTGATTTGCCCCATTGAGTGTGGATTCAAACCTTATTCTTCCAGAGTCCTAATCTAACACTCAAGCCATTACCCCTGCTGGGTCTCAAGGCATACAAATGATTAAATGTAATTTTTAAACTGAGAACAAGAATGAAATTGCTAGTTCAGAGAAATATGAAATTGAATTAATAACCTGCTAGATCTAGAAGTGCAGATAAGGTTACTGCACTTTGGAATGATCATAAATAAAATTCCCTATAAAGCATCTCTTACATAAAATGGATGACTATATATAAGATTGTCAAGGGATGATAGGACATTCAATCCCCAGCAGAAGCCAAAAACTGTCTCAGCAGACTAGGTAGTAACCCTTTCCCATACATAGAGTGTTTGGCGTCCAGAAAACAGGAGGTGCTTTAGTCTTCAGTAGTTTCAACATGTACAGACAAAGTGCTATGCCAGGCATCAGAGGATCATAGGAAGAGAATGAACACTGATCTGGCTTTCTTATATACATCTGAGCACATCATTGGCTTACCCAAGCACATGGTTACATTGCATCAGATTTCCATACTACATGGCTTTGTACTCTAGTAACCCTTCTTCTGATGTAACCCTTCTCATGCAGCTGTGGCATGATTAGCATGACTGGCAGTTCATGGAGTCAGTCATCGTGACTCAGCAGGATTTCTGCAGTTGTTTGGCCATTTTAAAACTTAGGGTTCAGTAACCAATTCCTGACAAAAATGGTGGGACTTTCCCCTCTTTTTTGCTTTACAAAATGGGAATGCCTCCCTTCCTGTCCCCTAGTTGTGGATCCCTTTCACAAACACACACATGGTGCCACTCACTCTTCCCACTACTAAATGTTTATTCCATCTTTTTTTACATACTTTTTACTTACTTTGAGCAATCCTATCTGCAGCCTCATAATTTCAGAACCTTTGAAGCTATCCAGTGTCTTGCTGGCCGCATATTAACATGGTGGAAGGGCAGAAGAAGTGAGATTCCTACTCCCCCTCTCTTCCCCAGTGACTCTCTTTCAAAAGCTAATCCCTTCCCAGTGAAACCCATGGAATGGAATTCATCTACTTAAGGGGTAGTCAAGATTATAAAACAGTGTAGGGAAATGACTGAGGGTCCAACAAGCTTCTTTTCCTCTTCTCTATTGTCAAAGTTCTAGCATTACAGGAGTAAGGTCTATGGAATAATCTCTCTACAAAGTAATGAGGAATCCTTTCCTCTATGGGAAGACCTTTCTCCCCAATCTTACTGAGGAAAACCTGAATGTTTTATGGTCTTTCAGATATACCATAAGTCCTTTGTGTCCCTTGCAGCCAAAGGTGCACATGCAGAGGCATTTACCCACATTTTCTGGTCTCTGGCACTTGGCCCTCCCTATCTTATAGAATCATAGAGTTGGAAGAGACCACAAGGGCCACCCAGTCCAACCCTGGGCATGCAAAAAACAAAAAACAAAAAAACAACAACAACAAAAAAAAACCACAATCAAAGCATACTCACCAGATGGCCATCAGGCTGTTTATCTGGCAGGAATGATTTGATTGTGTATTCCTGCATGGCAGGGGGTTGGACTGGATCACCCTTGTGGTCTCTTCCAACTCTATGATTAAAAAACCTCCAAAGAAAGAGACTTCACCACACTCCAAGTGGGTGGTCTGAGCACCCTCAAGGAGCTAGGATCTGTCTGCACTAGTTCTTGTAAAATGCTCTGAACACTAGTGCCATGGAATTATCATCACCATCATGTTGAATTCAAAAACATAGCCATGTTAGTCTGGAATATCAGTAAGCAAGAGGATCTTGGAGAAAGAAATTCTAGAATAAGCTTTCATAGACTTGGGGCCTATCTATACAAGGGAAAAATGTGGATTGATGCATACTCATGCAAATTTGAAGCAGAATTGACTTGTCTTAATGGTGTTTGGCAAAATCACAGGCATGTAAGGCTCTCTGCTTTTGCTGTCCCAACAGTAGAAGGTGGGTGCAACTTACGCTTATATTTTCACCTGTTGCTGCCACCAAATAGTATTTTTTTTAAAAAAAAAGAAGGCATATCTAAGGTGCAAAAGTGTGATAGTGTGATATTCTGCCTAAATAAACATAAAAAAGGAAAGAAAAAAGCTGTTCCGTTGCCTCAGCACATGATCGCTAAGGCAAAAATCTAAGATGGTGGTTCTGGGGCACTTGTCTTCTTAGCAAGCCCCACCCCCTGCTCTGAGCCAACTAATCAACTTTCTATTTCTACTTTTCTGGGGCTATGCAAATAAATTTGATCACCTGTCCTAATGATCTATCGTGTGCATTCCCCATTGAGGTTTTTAAAAAACTTTGGAAAAGCCTTGAAGGCTGTTTCCTTGGGGTTTATGGTGGATTTGCCCCCTGTCTTTCTGAATATTGCAGAATTATGAGGGATCCCATTAAGACAGGTAGGATTCTAAGCAAATTCTAAGAGGATTATTTTCACTGTCAAGACAACTCTTTGGTCTACTTCCTCCGAAAGCTTATGCAACAATTTCTTTCTCTCAGTTAGATTCAAAGGTGCTATCATCATGTTGAATTCAAGTGGTGAATGACGACAAGAGGCCAACTAAAGCATGTAGGTCTTCAACAAATCTGCAGTCTCTTCTCCTCTCTGACAACTGATAATAGAATCCAATTTCCAAACTCTTCCATCCAGGTGAGGGAAACAGAACTGAAGCTGTGCTCAGGGACTGACTGATAGCAGATATCAGCCCATGGGAGGTTTTTGGTTTTTTAAAAAAATTATGCTCTCAAATTATGGGTACACATTAATGGTATCATTAATGAGGCAGACTTACAGATATGCCTTAATTGCTCAGTAAACAATAACTTTCCAGCCAGCATGTAGAGGTTTGCATTTTCCTCATACTTATTTCTCTGGTCACACAGTCCATTCTCCCAGTTCATGAACTCTGCTTGACTTTTTCACATACTCACCCCAAAATTAATCCTGAAAGCAAAGGTGCTTGCACTTTCATTAGTAAAACAAATATTGAAATTCAAAGTGTATTAAGCAGATACAGATATTAACTCCTAATCCAAGAAAGCATAAAGTACCTTTACCTGAAAGTGGTTTTTATCTGTCTCAGGAGATTTTCAGACTGCGTTTCAGCGTGCCTAGCGCAGGAGGAACTTTCGGGAGAGGGACGGTAATCTTGTGCAGCAGGGGGGCGTTTTCGGACACCGTTGTCCCTCTCCCGAAACCATCCGTGTCACTTCCATGAAGCTTCGGAAGCCTCAGCGCCATATTTTAATCACGGGCAAACTCCGTGATTAAAATATGGCTCTGCGGCTTCCGAAGCTTCACAGAAGTGACACGGATGGTTTCGGGAGAGGGACAACGGCATCCGAAAACGCCCCCCTGCTGCGCAAGATCACCATCCCTCTCCCGAAAGCTCCTCCTGTGCTAGGCACGCTGAAACGTGGTCTGAAAATCTCCTCAGCTTAAACTGCCTTTGCAGTTAAGGTGAGATTGCATTTCTTTTTTTTACTCTCACTACTTCCTAATAATTAGCCATTCTATTTAAAGTATTCCAGACTTTCAGTTCAAACATCATGTTCTATTGTTTCAATCAATAGCCCTTTCATTTCAGTACAGATTCCATTTGGGGATGTAATTCTTTTAGGAAGCAACAAGTAATTTTAGCAATTTTCATCCCACTGTGAATATTCTTTCCATCCTTAATTCAGTTGTACTAGCTATACCTGGTGTAACATGCAATGTTATCTATATATATATAACACTTTGGTATGTTTCCATTCCCACTCTGCTGACTGGCCACTTAAGAAACATGTAAAGAGTACAATCATTTGACACATTAATATATAACCTTTCAAATCAACTATAATGGCTAGTTTCATGCTGAGAGCCCCTCCACCACCACCATGCAAACACTTGTACACACAAACACACACACACACCACACATGCCAGGATGCAAGAGCCCCTCCGCCACTGTTATGCAACCACACATATACACACACATACCACACTACACACACACATACACCCCATACATACCAGGAGATGAGAGCTCCTCCACTGCTGACATGTAACCACCCACACACACACAAACACCACACTACACACACCATGCTACATACCACGCAGGGCAGGATGCAAGAGCCACTCCACCACCAACATGCAACTGCACATATGCATAACATGCTACACCCACACCATGCACACCAGGACATGAGAGCCCCTCTACTGCCACCATGCACAAACACACACCCCATGTTACACACACCCCACACTACAATCACCACCACCCCATGCTACACACACACACTGCCCATGCCGCACACACCCCACACATGCACACACCCCATATGCCAGAACACAAGAACTCCTCCACCACCCTGTTTAGAAAGGACTTGAAGCTTTCCACATATTTCCATGCCCAATGAACAGCTACAAACAGCACAAAAGACTATGTTGTGGTGGCCAAGACTGAGAGCCAAATGCCACTCTTAAATAGCAACTCACCTGGCTGCTTTAGGTGTGCTGCATGATTGCAGCAGGCTGCATCTGATAGCTTGGCCCTGGTTCCTCCAAGACTCCCACAGCCAGGGCCTGAGTCTGCAAAGAGGCTGTGCCGGCTGCTGCAGCCAGGGGCCTAGTCCTGCAAGAAGAGGCAGATCCTAACACCTAATCAGCCAGTCAGCACACTGAAGATGGCAACATACCCAAGATAATTATTATTCAGTTGTATTCTGCTTCTGTTAACCTGAACTAAATATAAGAGTTAGACTATCCATTTAATTATGAGTTAATTTTGACTCAAACAGTGCCAGACAGAAAGGACAGAGCAGGAGGGCCAATTGATCTGAGCCTGAAGATCAATTGTTGTTGTTGTTGTTAGCTGCTGCTGTTTTCTGTGAAGTCAACTTTGACTTATGGTAGTCCTGTGAATGAAAGACCTCAAAGTGCCCCGGTCATCAACAGCCTTGCTCAGATTTTGCAAACTCAGGGTTGTGGCTTCCCTGATTTGATCAATCCGCCTGTAATATGGTCTTCCTCTTTTCCTACTGCCTTCTACTTTACTGAACATTATAGCATTTTCTAATCGATCGCATTGTTACATGATATATCCAAAGTACAGCAACTTCAGTTTAGTCATCTTGGTCTTTAGAGAACGTCCAGACCTGACTTGCTCTCAGACCCATTTATTTGTCTGGTATCTGCAGAACTCTCCTGCATCGCCACATCTCAAATGAGATGATTTTCTTCCTGCCAGCTTTCTTCATTGTCCAGTTTTCACACCTATACATAGAAATTGGAAATATTATGGCATGGGTGATTCTGACTTTGGAATTTAATGATATACTGTATGTTTTTACACTTGGGGATCTTGCAAGTTCTTACCATCAGTGTAGCCTCTTGCCTCACTGGAACACATAATGTCACTACCATGGAAAGGTACTGCCAAGGTGAGTCAAGATCACTAGATGCACCTTATGTCTCCACAGCCAGATTGAAGGACATCTTCCATTGAGATCTACTGGGGTCCTCTGGAGGTTTTGGCTAAGAATGTCACTGGTCTTCTTTGTTTCCCTCCACTCTCAGCTAGTAAGAGAATGCTGGGGCGGGGTGCTATCACAGTGCAATGGCGAGTCTGGGGACAGGCTTTAGACATTGCAAAGAGATCAAGAGAACACTAACCTCTGCAACAACAAAAATACGTACACAAGTGTAACTTGGCTATCTCATTAACAGGATGATAGTCATAGTTTCAAAAATCAGATGAAAAGGCAGGCATGTTCAAGTTGGTAAGTAACCATCCTTTATTCCTTATCCTAACATCTCAGTGATATTACACATTAATATAGCCATACCTGAACATAACTCCCCTGTTCAGTAAACTCTCATTTTCTGTTAACTTTCTCCTTACATGTTTAGTTTCATTTAACCTATTTTTTACATTTATTTGTTTTATCTTTTGTATGTCCCATCCTTCCCCAAAATCAATAAAATTACTGATTTTAAAAAGCCAGCATACTAACTCTAATGTTTAATTATCCATGCCCAACATTCAGATTTGCAGAGAGTGAACTACTTCCTCTGAAAAATGTTAGAAACTATCTTCATACATATGTACTGAGGGACACAGAGCTCTTATTATATACTTGCAGGTTCTCAGAAATAGGTCTAAATATCCTTTTAAGATTGGATTAGCCTCTTGAGGTACAGAATAGTATTGATCAAATAGAATATACTACTTTCAATTTATAACAATATTTAGTATATTATATGCATTCCAGCACTTTGTTCTCTAAGGAATAGAGTACCATGAATTATTTCATTCATTGGAAACAAGAGAATGTAGTACTTCCCAGTTGTAGTTTAGTAGCTCCCGAGACTGATCTGTTCAAGCCTGTCTATCCTAGATAGTCTATCCTAGATACTATCCTAGATAGTCATGTTTTGTTTTTCAAACAGGATTTCTTGTGCAGAAGGATAGAAAAAATATGGGGGAAATGAGCTAGCCCTTTTTATATGCACGTGTACGAATATTCAGTTAGTACAGGAAAATAAAGAGATACAAAGAAAACAACGACAATATTTTGTGATTTAGGACTTTTTTGGACAAGTAAAATGCAACGGAAGCAGCCTCGCCATGTTGCGAGGCTGCTGCACTGCAGGGCGTCCCTTTCGGATGACGCCCGTCCCTGCCGGTACTGTTGCGGTACCGCAGGGACATTTGAGTGTAATATTTTGGCGATTTTTACTCACGGTCAACTTTCGTGAGTAAAAATCACCAAAATATTACACTCAAATGTCCCTGCGGTACCGCAACAGTACCGGCAGGGACGGGCGTCATCCGAAAGGGACACCCTGCAGCGCAGCAGCCTCGCAAAGTGGCGAGGCTGCTTCCGTTGCATTTTACTTGTCCAAAAAAGTCCTTAGTATAACGAATAGAAATGTGTGGAAACCAAAATGTTAAATTCACACATCTCTCCAAATGATAAATGATGATCTAATGTCTCACACTAATAATATTTGCTGCTCAAAATTCCCAAGCAAATAAATTACACTGGTTTAAATAAGAAGTACACTTAGCCAAATAAAGGCATCAGTAGCTAGATCAGAACAGATGAATGATAAACTGTAAAATGGTTGATCTTTGCACAGAGCAGCAAGGGCTCAATTCCTCTGACCTGCAAACTCCATTTAGTGACTACAGCTGTTTATAGGTTACTCAGTGGGAGGGAGAGTCAAGCTACATAAGATTAGTGCCAATCTTTATTATCTGGCACATGTTCAAGGCGGGGAAAGTCTTGTTTCTTGCTGGGACAATGCTCTAATGAGCTCTAGTTCACATTAAGTTCAGAAATCTCTCTCTTTCTCTCTCTGTTTAATTTTGTTATTAACATGTTTTTAAGAACATTTACACAAATTTATATTCCCCTAGCATATTCCACTTCCATCAGGAGCAAAAGCTACTAGTGAAACATATTAATGGCAGATATGAGGAAATTAGTAGAAAATGGTTAACATGTTCAGTTAAACATGAATATATCAAAAACAACCCCCCCAAAAAACTCAGATTCAATTGCGTTTACATTGAAAAGGGTTGTTTTTAACAATTAAGATAATTTTAAATTGCCATTGCCATTTATATTGCATTACTATACTAAATGTTTTACTGGAGTAAAAGTGAAAAAATCATACCCCCTTTTTAATACCCTTCCACCCTTGCCCCTGTTTTGCACTTTGAAGAGAACAAAACAGAAAACCACAATTCTGAGGACTGCATTTGTCACCTGCCCCGACCAGAAAATCTTTTGTGTTCCCTTTCTACCCCCTTATCCTCCCACTTTTCTTTAGCCTGCTGATTCCCTTATGAATTCCAGCTTCAGTTTCAGTATTAAGAGCTGCAAAATTCAGCATTCTGGGATAGGTGACGAAGCTTTATGGGGTAGAGCACAAGAGCCCCATTTGAACTAGGGATGTAATTCTTCACTAAGGGCTAGTCTCTACAAGGCAATAAAATGTGGACTGGTGCACATTAATGCCAATGTGCAGCAGCGTCCATTTTTCTCTACATTTTTTTTTTGCAAGATCCAGATATACAAAGCTATCCATGTTTGATGTTTACACAGGCATGCCTGCAAATCAAGATGGCGGGTGCTAGTGAATGACTCACATTTTTATTCTCCCCAAGTTGCTGCCACCAAGCACTATTTTTTAAAAATGTAAATCCAAGGTAAAGAAGTGTGACCTTCAACTTAAACAAGCTTAAAAAAAAACATTTTGTCACCTCAGTGCATGATTGCTACTCCGAACATTCAACATGGTGGTTTTGGCGACTTTGTTGCCAGCAAACTCTTCACCCCTGCACACATATGACCAATCAGCAATCTATTTCCATCATCACTGAGAATGCACTGCAATCTGAATCAGTTGTCCCAATGAGCAGGAATGTGTATTTCCCTTGCAGTTTTTTTTAACTTTGAAAAAAAGCCACCTAGGCTTTTCCCATGCAGTAGATGGCATTTTGGGTGGCCCTCCTGAGTATGGCAAATCACTGTGGGATCCCATTTAGACAAAAGGTATAATCTTTGAATTCTATGAGGAGTATTTTCATCATTTATACAAGCCCTAAGTTCTTCTTGAAGGTAGCAATGACTAATTTCAGCAATTTTCTTCCCGTTGTGGGAAAGTCTTCAAAAACAACACAGTTTTTGAAGGCTATTTGCACTTTGAAAATTATTCTGCGAAAAATTCACACATGGTTGTTTCACACAGAAAACAGCACTTTCTCTGCAGGAAGGAGCATTTTCTGTGTGGAAAAATAATATGACAATGCATAAATATTAATTCCTCCAAAGAAAATGCTGTTTTATAAACAGAAAATGTTGTTTTCTATGCAAATCAGCCATGTGCAAATTTTACATAGAATAAATCCCCAATTATATTTTCTGTGCAGGAATTAATTTTTATGCACAGAAATAGTATTTTCCATGCAGAAAATGCTGTTCTCTGCACAAAGCAACCACAGGCAAATTTTGCACAGAATAAGTCCTGAGCTACGAAGATTCTCATCAGTCCTGGATTCCTCTCATCAGGGTTTCTCAACACTTCAAAAGCATATTTTTCAACAATTTTTCAAATTTTTTAAATGCTCTTCCCATCCGTAATTTGACTGCAGATAAGACCACCCCACTCTTCCTAACTGCCCTTACTACCTGTGACCAAGGCCAAATCCACACTACAGAAACAATCCAGTTTCAAACTGGATTATTTTCCATGACTCCACTCTATGGAATCCTGGGATTTGTAGTTTTACAAGATCTTTAACCTTCTCTGCAAAAGAGTGTTGATGCTTCAACAAACTACAAATCCCAGGATTCCATAGGAAGCAGCCATGGCAAATAATCCAGTTTAAATTTGATTATTTTTGAAGTGTGGATTTGGCCCTAAACTTTGTAATTCCCTAATCCTGAGATGCATTTTAAAAAGTGAGGAGTAATTTTGCAATAATCCAAGAGAAACAGGCTTTTAGTAAAGAATCATCTGATGAATGTAAAATTTGTTTCTTCTTCATTGTAGCTCATTCAATAATTCAATAATTAATTATCTATCAAACTAATTTATAACTTAATTTTGGAGAAACATGCATGCTGAAATTCCAACTCAAGTCAATCACTTTAATTAAAGAATAAACATAATTAAGCCACCCCTGTTCATTAGCCAATTTCAAATTTAATCCATAACTTCATTTAGTTTAAATAGCTGGTTCCTCCCTCTCTTGGATGCACCATTTAATGTGATGAGGGAGTTTAAGTGTGTCAGAGAGGTTAAGAGCCAAGAGAATCTATGAAAATTCTAGATTTCTAGTAGGGTCACCCAAGGTGGAATACTCAAACTTGAGACACCAGACTAAGGACTTTTTCAGATGGGCTAAACAAAAACCCACAAAGGTTAGGAGGAGGACAGTGCTGTCCTGCTTCCTGCGATCGATTTCGTACAATGCCGTGCTCCTCCCATCCTTCATTCATGCTTCCGTTGTGCTGGAGAGACTAGAAAGGTGTCACTTTTCATTGATGGAAACTTCTGTCAATGGAAAGTGGCACCTTTCCCATCCCTCCAACACAGAGGAAGCATGGAGGAAGGACGGGAGGAGGACAGTGTTGTGCGAAATCAATCACTGGAAGTGGGACAACACTGTCCTCCTTCCAACCTCTGAGGGGTTTTTTTTAGCCTATCTGAAAAAGTCCTAAGAATCACTCATCCTTTTCTAGTAACAACCCCATCTGCAGAAAAGAATTGACCGTTCCAGAAATGATGGTTACAGAGAAACTTCAGAAGAGCAGCTACTGGGCAGAACACAATGATGTTAGAATCCAAAATGAAGCAGGATAGAATTGGAAGATGAGCCTCCAAGGCACTTTACTTGCTACCAAGGAAGATCAAAGGACAAGTACAGATAGTGCTGTGTTGATAAACTTCAGTGTGAAAGAAAGTCTGAAGTTGTCTAAAGCATATAATAGCAACATGGAATGTAAGAAGCATGGAACATATGAACATTGACATACTTTATATTAGTGAACTAAAGTGGATGGGAAGGGGACATTTTCAGTCACATACTGTGATATCATTGTGATTTACTCTAGAAATGACAATTTAAGATTTTGTTTATTTATTTATCTATTTATTTATATCCCACCCTTCTGCCCATATGGAATCCGAAATGGCTTATAGTATAAGGTAAAACAAAATATCTGAGGCAATATGTGGTACAACCGTTTAAAAAGGATTAAAAACTCAATCCAGTTAAAAAGTTATTTTTAAAACATTAATTTAAAACAATTAAAATCCATAAAACATATATTGCATATTATTTTTTAAAAAACTCACACTTGTTGCACATCTTTCTATCCCATCCAGTTAAAGGCTTGAAAGCCTGTTTAAATCAGAAGGTCTTTGCTTGCCAGTGAAAAGAGAGTGAAAGAGGAGGGCAACCGAGCCTCACCTGGGAGAGAGTTGCATAGCCTAGAAGTAGCCATAGGTAAGGCTCTCTTCCACGTCCTCACCAGACAAGCCTAGAGAGTGGCAGCACAAAAATATATATTTAAAATCATACTTATCCATACCGTGGCTTTCTTCTAGAAAGCAGGAATAGCAGATGGATCAGCCACCAAAGGGATGGTGAATGTATTCTGGAGTTTACTACCCTTCCTCATTCCTTTTCCATGCTGTGCCCGTGTTGAATCCATCTATTCAATGCAGAGCCATTGCAGGAGGAAAATCCAGAGTGAATTCAACATCCCTCTGGCAGCAAATCCACTTATTTCAGAGAGGGTAGTAAAAGGTCTCCTACCTCTTAATTTCCAACAGCGAGAATCTGAAATCATATCCAATACAAGAAATGATTATGGAATCGAGTAGGTTCACAGCAACACTTTTTGTTAACGAAGTCTAGGACACGTTTGGAAATGGGAGAAACAGTCATAGATCTCTCTAGCACAGTAATTGGACTAAGGGTGCATCCACACCATGTAAACAATCCAGTTTGAAACTACATTACTTGTCATGGCTCCTTCCTATTGAATCATGTCATGGCAAATAATCCAGTTTCAAACTGGATTATTTGTGTAGTGTGGATTAGGCCTAAGGCAGATATTGAACAACCAGTTCCACACCCATCACCCACATACAGGTTCTACCAGAAAAAAGGAACAAGCTTGATCTACTTTGTAAAATATATGAGTAGCTTTATTTACATATATATCTGAATAATCAAACCCACAATCTAATGAAGGCGAGGAAGAGATCAAATTAAAGTGGTGCAGGATATTAAATTGATGGAACTTCAATGGCAGCAAATTAAAGTGATGCAGGAAGAGAGTGGGTGTGGAAAAATCCTAACAACCAGGAAGTTACTATAAATGTATGCTGTGCCTAAACTCATACAGAGTAACATATAAAGTAAAAATTAGGAAGTATAGGTATGAAAAGATTGCTAACTCTAACAAGGCACAGGTCAATTTTCATTTTTGGTAATACTACCTTCTATTCAGTAATTTGAAACATGGCAATTTATTTCTTCTTTTCTCCTGAGAAGGTTGTGTCTGGTTCTAGAGTTGTTTTTAGACTGATATACAGTAGGACCACCGTATCCACTGGGGATTGGTTCTGGGAGGTGTGGATACCTAAAACTGTGGATAATAGCAAGGACCATTGAAAATAATGCGACTTCTGGTTTTAAATACCATAGAGTTGCCTTGGAGGACCTAGAAAATGTCTAGAGAAGACACATTTTCTAGGAAGACTCTATGGTAGGTGTGCTGTTTTCTGTCCCATCAATAATTGAATCAGTGAATAATGGATCAGTGGATATAGGGGTCCTACTGTATAGACAGGCATGAACTCTAGACCAAGATGAAATGGAATGAAGAATCCTAAACATGCCCTTGATTGTTCTTACTACTGGACTGAAGATGGGTACTAAGTGGTGCTTGTCTGAAACAGACAAATTGAATTCTGATTGGAAGGTGTAAAATAATTTAAATGAGGCTACCTGAGAAATCTGATATATAAGCTGCTCAAGGAAGTTTTGAAAGCACCTGTTTTAAGACCTGAACTTTGAAATGCATTCTATAAATATTAACCAGGAACATATAGATTTCAATAAAGGCCCAGTTTTGTCAGGCCTTTTGAGACCAATCTTCCATTCTTGGCCTTTCATTTATATTTTGAAATAGAGCTATTGGGGAAAATGAAACATCATGTAAATCCAGCAGTTGAGCCCTGAATCTCTAGAGTTCAGGACAAACTCTAGATGGAAAGATGGGGAAACTCTTACTTGACTCCAAAACAGTCCTTTCTAAGCCAAGAGAGTTTCCAAGAGAGAAAAAAACATTGGCAATTTCATAGGATTTATAGCTCTCCAAACTAAATGAAATGTTGGGAAGCTGCTGGCAAGCATGCCTAACAAATAAGAAACTATGATTCAGTTCTGCAAAATCTGTTCCCTATTAAATGCAGCACAAGTTAGCAGTAGTTTCAAAAATCATTTATAACAAAATTACTGGAGAAAGTTCAGGTTTTGTAAAACTGTAGCATCACATTGCCTGTAGGGCATTCACTGCACCCCCCCCCTCTCTCTATATATAAACTTACAAAAATGTCTTATCATCATTAAAAACTGGTACAACTTTATTGTCACAGTAGAATGAGGAAGATAAGAGAGAGAGAGAAATAAGAAATATAGGCTTCTGAACACTGCAGAAATAATGCAGTTTGACACTGCTTTAACTATCATTGCTCCATCCTATGGAATCCTGTGGTTTTTAGTTTGTTGTAGCACTAGAGCTCTCTGACAGAGAATGCTAAATATCTCACAAAACTACAAACCCCAGAAATCCATAGCATTGAGCCATTGCAGTTAAAGCGGTGTCAAACTAGATTAATTCTGCTGTGTGTGCAGTGAGAAATATGGAGAAACCTAGTTTTGCATGTTAGAGTTTGGACAGAGTAGAATAATTCAGATTGTAGCAAACAGGGGAGATTAACTGAATGTGGGATTAAAGCAAAGTATTTTGCTCAGGCCTGCAGGGATATACAAAGGCAAGTGCCAAAACAAATAATCTTAGAGCATCAGAAGATCCTTGATGGAGCAGACTAAAAGTCAAAGAGTGAAAAGGCAAGGAATAATCTGTTAGAATCATAGAATTGTAGAGTTGGAAGAGACCATGAGGGCCATCCAGTCCAACCCCCTGCCACGCAGGAAATCTTGATCAAAGCTTCCCCAACAGATGGCAATCCAGCCTCTGTTTAAAGACCTCCAAGGAAAGAGACCCCACCACGCTCCGAGGGAGTGTGTTCCACTGCCGAACAGCTCTTACTGTCAAAAGGTTCCTCCTAATGTTGAGGTGGAATCTCTGTTCCTGGAGCTTGCATCCATTGCTCCGTGTTCCAGTCTTTGGAGCAGCAGAAAACAAGCCTGCTCCATCCTCAGTGTGACATCCCTTCAAATACTTAAACAGGGCTATCATATTGCCTCTTAACCATCTTTTTTCCAGGCTAAACATACCCAGCTCCCTAAGTCTCTCCTCATAAGGCATGGTTTCCAGACCTTTCACCATTTTAGTTGCCCTTCTCTGGACATGCTCTAATTTGTCAATATCCTTTTTGAATTGTGGTGCCCAGAACTGGACACAGTATTCTAGGTGAGGTCTGACCAAGGCAGAATAGAGCGGCACTATTACTTCCCTTGATCTAGACACCATATTTCTATTGATACAGCCCAAAATCTCATTGGCCTTTTTAGCTGCTGCATCACACTGTTGACTCATGTTCAACTTGTGGTCTACTAGGACTCCTAGACCCCTTTCGTACGTAGTCTCGTTCAGCCAGGTCTCTCCCATCCTATATCGATGCATTTCATTTTTCCAACCTAAGTGTAGTACTTTGCATTTCTCTGTATTGAATTTCATTTTGTTAGCTTTGGCCCAGCTCTCCAGTCTATCCAGGTCATTTTGGATTTTGATCCTGTCCTCTAGGGTATTAGCTACTCCTCCTAATTTGGTGTCATCTGCAAATTTGATAAGTATGCCCCTAATTCCCTCATCCAAGTCATTGATAAAGATGTTGAATAGCACTGGGCCCAGGACAGAACCCTGTGGCACCCCACTGGTCACATCTTTCCAAGACGAAGAGGAGCCACTGCTGAGCACCCTTTGGGTTCGGCCGGTCAACCAATTACAAATCCATTTAACCGTTAACTTGTCTAGCCCACCGTTAACTTGTCTAGCTTGTTTGCAAGAATGTCATGGGGAACCTTGTCAAAGGCCTTACTGAAACCAAGGTATGCGATGTCCACAGTGTTCCCTTCATCTACCAAGCTGGTAACTTTATCAAAAAAAAAAGAGATCAGATTAGTCTGGCATGACTTGTTTCTCTGAAACCCATGTTGACTTTTTATGATTATGGCATTGCCTTCTAGATGTTCACAGATGTTTAATGATCTGCTCTAGAATCTTCCCTGGGATTGATGTCAGACTAACTGGACGATAATTGTTGGGATCCTCTTTTTTCCCCTTTTTGAAGATGGGGACAACGTTTGCCCTCCTCCAGTCTGCTGGGATTTCTCCTGTTCTCCAAGAGTTCTCAAAGATTATTGCCAATGGCTCTGAGATCACATTTGCCAGCTATTTTAATACTCTTGGATGTAGAGTATCTTGGATGTAGAGCATCTGGTCCTAGAGATTTAAATTCATTTAGATTAAGAAGGTATTCCTGTACTACCTCTTTGCTTATTCTGAGCTGGATTTCCCCTATTGTGTCCTCTGTTCCATTCTCCTCAGGCTGGTCCCCCTTTTCCTTTTCTGAAAACACCAAGGCAAAGAAGGTGTTGAGTAATTCTGCCTTTTCTCTGTCTCCTGTTAGCATTTTGCCATCTTCTCCATGTAGTGGCCCTATCATTTCCTTCTTCCTCCTTTTGCTGGGGACATACCAAAAAAACACCCTTTTTATTGTTCTTAACCTCCCTAGCAAGCCTGAGCTCATTCTGCGCTTTAGCTTTTCTGACTTTACTCCTACACGTGTTTGCTATCTGTCTGTTATTTTTTTGTAATCTGATATAGAGCATCTGATATAGAGAAGTATGTATGGAATCTAAGGATGGGTGAGAATATTAATTGTTCTTATGTGTGTACACACACACACTTTCTAAAACTGCTTCATAAATTTGACAGAAGGAAATTTGCTTATAACTTTTTTTCTTTTTTTTTTTTCTTTTTGGTAAATAATCAACTCTGGGAAGTCAAATTCACCGATTTACCTGTCCAGGCAGAAGTCATTCATTACTGAGCTGGTTTTAGTAGTCTGGCTTCAAATCACTGTATATACAACCATGTTTGCCATCCTGAATTAGGACTGGTACTCCTTTTTTTATTACCGGTTTTCCCATCTCTGATTGCTAAAAGGCTGGTAGGTACCACATGATCCTATATCTTTGCTGGAAATTGCTGTACCTATTGGATTTGACCAGGAAAGTCACTTTTATTGGACTGAAGTTCCTGGAATCACCCAATTACTATGGCACTGGGACATTCTGTTAATTGTGGTCTAACAAAATAAATTTCCAGTGCTCTGGATTCTGGCAAGTTTAAATTAATTTACTCTGGTTCATTTTTTTAAAATGACTTACTAGAATTGTGGAGTCATAGAGTTGGAAGGGTTCACAAGGGCCATCTAGTCCAACCCACTGTCCTGTAGGAATATAAAACCAAAATAATTGTGAGAGATGGACATCCATCTTCTGTTTGAAAACCTCCAAAGAAGGAGAGTTCACCACCCTCCAATAGCAAGCAGTTCACAAATTTCTTTATAATTTCAGTGAGGAGAACTTGAGATTTAGAAATATAAATGTGGGAGAAAGCAAAATTGGTAAATTTCATCCATTCCTAATGCATTCTCCATATATATGTCATAACTGTTAATAGACCTTCCTCTATGCCATAAAGTTTATGGATTTTAATCCTTTAAAATATCCTGGTTTATGGATCATGGGTGAAGGAATTTAAACAAGAGCATGTACATGTATGAGGCACTCTAATATTTGCTTATGCCTTGCCTGCATGGAAGAATGTATAATTTCAGTGGTTTCCTCTCTATTATACAAGAAAATGAGGATTTCTGCATAACTTCTGAGCACTATACATACTTCAAAACTTAACTGAGGCAAATTTGTTTGCACAAAAATACATATGGATTGGCATCCTGTTCATGATTTATAAACCCAAAAGTCCCCTTCTGCAAGGAGCTCTACTATTTGGCCCATGACATCATGTCTGTATTTATTTCACAGATGTGTTAGCAGAGTTCTCCAATTGCAACTGTTGGTTTTTCATGGTTTTTTTTTTCCTGGGCTGTAAGGCTGTGTTCTGGATGAGTTTATTCCTGATGTTTTTCCTTCATCTGTGGTTGGCATCTTCAGAGAATTGTGGTGTAGGGGTGTGTGGGGTATTTTTTTGAAGATGCCAGCCACAGATGCAGGTAAAAGGTCAGGAATAAACTCTTCCAGAACACAGCCGTATGGTCTGGGAAAAAAAAATCAATGAAAAACCTATGGATGCTGGCCGTGAAAGACTTTGACTTCACATACAACTGTTGACTTTGCAGTTGTTCAAAGAGCGGGATATTGCACAAATTCATTGAAGCACCTCTTAATTCATTGGGATTGCAGAAACAGAAAGCACATTTTCAAATATGCAATTAGTTGTGCAATGTTGGTATTCAGCAGAAATGTAAGTGAAGCACAACCACCATGTATCTATGTGAGTGCAGATTTACACTAGGCAAGAGGAATATACTTAACTATTTCATCCTCACATCTGAGAACAAATGATCACATTGGTTTTCTCCCCAGAGTAGAAAATGAAATTTTCTCTGCAGTATTCCTCCAGTATTGGAACATTTGAAAGAATTGCAGAAGAATCATTCTAAAGAGGAAAACGTGGGATTTTTTGTAACCCTTTTTTTCCCAGTGGAAACATGGCTTCTTCACAGGAAACTCATTTTCTTCACAAAAAACAGGTTTTTCTGTGTAAAAAAACAACCATGTGTTTTCCTCCACAGAATAATTCTTCCATAACAATTTAAGACATTTTAATACTGAGAGAAACCTGATCTATTATACTTTCTTATGGGGCTTTCTGTTTATCAGGAAACCCTCCCCCCCTTCAGAACAATTATTATGAATATTCTCTCCATCTTAATTATGCAAGGATGATGCTGGATCTTGACTGTTGTTTTCCTGTACAGAAAATGTGCTTTCTTTGGGTGAAAAAAAACACCATTTTTTCAAAGGAACAGGTGAATTTTGAGCAAACTGTGCTGTCTTCTGTGCTTCTTGGCTAGAAAAAATGTTTTCTTCCTACCAAAAGCATGTGTTCTGTGCAGGTTTTTCTGTATAGACACCTGGTTTTTGTGACAGTTGCATAAATATAATGTGAAATATACAAGTTTGAATTAAATAAATGAACAAATAAGTGCATGCATGCATAAATATAAAAATCAGTCTCTATTAATAACTCTTTCAAGGGGAAAATCTGTAATAATTTGCTGTATTATTACCAGTAGCTATATTTCTACAATGGCTCAAGTACTTTATAACTGCTGTTCCTTTATCACAAGTGGCAATTGGTCTTGTATTATAAAGACAGATGCAAGAGATTAGTAAAGCCAATTACCTGGCCTTGAGATCAAGGTCACAAAGTGGTGTGTCCATCATGGAATAGATAGGAGGGAAGAAAAGGTGAAGCATAGTAACTTCTAGGTAAAATTATGATAGTAAAAATGATAATGATAGTCAGCGGGTGGGGGGAGAAGAGAAAAATGTAAAGAAAGAATACTGTGATACAACCATTAAGAATACTGGATATATTCTCAGGCATGAAAGCACATAGTTGTTTTAGGAAAGCAAGTATACCTTAGCCCCCAAGCTATAATACAGGGATAATATTAGGTTATTGAATAGGGTTATTGCAAACATTACCTAGATGATGTACTGAAGTGATTTGAAACTCAGTATGAAGATGTATTCTGAAACGGAAGAAGGTAAGTTCCTCCAATGAAGGAAAGGCTCTTAGACCCAACCCCTTGTAATTTTTATTACTATCATAATCATTAATGGTGTTTTTGTTGCCACTAGTGGGGCAATCACTAATCAGCCAACAGTTAGCGTCTAGGAAGAATTATACCAAAAAAGTCCAGGAGGAATGACTTGAAGATGGGAATGCATGGAAGTAATCAGCCCTTAATCAATGAAAGGCAGAGCTAGTGGGTCCCATAGTGAAAACATTATGACCTGTGGCAATCAGGGCCCTAATGAAAGCAGGCAGTTGTGCAAGACAGGAAGATTAAAAGCTTTGTGGCAGTACTGAACATATATATGCAAAATTACCAATACTGGTTTCCAGCAGCTGACATGGAGAGCAAAAAGGCAATGAAGATTTATCTTGCCCTTTGTGTAATGTCATATCCATCAATTCAGAGCCAGGTCAAATATATACCAGTATAGCAATAATGTCATATATCTGTTACAGATCAAAGAAGATGATGTACTGAAGCAATGAAACAATTTTCAGTCTACTGACAGCTCTGTAATAAGAATGCATCACTGCTCAATCTTATTTTAAAATGGAATTAATACTTTCCATAGATTTGGATTCAAATGTATGAAATACTTGAGCTTTACTTACATTGCCCATAAACTAGAAATGGACAAGACTTTTGTTCCAGTTCACAGATGCTTATAATTCAATAAAATCTGCAAACTCCTTAATTATTTTTTTTTAAAAAACCCTGAATATTAACCAAAGCAAAATGACAGATTTATCCCTCCAAAGCCAGGGCTTTGAGTGTTTAGGTTTTAGAAGTCTGGCTTTTAGTCCTCATGTTCTCAATCATGTTTGTAGTCCTGAACGAGGGTTGCCACCTCTTCTTTTTTTATATAACAGGCAATATCTCACATTTGACGCTTGTATAGCAATCAAGTACAGGATGGTTCCAAGCTCGGAATAGCTGTGCCAATTGAATTTGGCCAGGGAAAGTTTTGTTTCTGTTGGTGGTTTTGTTTGTTTGTTTGTTTGTTTTAAAGTAATGTACCAAAATAAGCAAATCTCATATTTAGGATGGAACATGTTGAATACCTCTCAGGTAGCTGATAATTTGTTGAAAAACAAATGCAAAACTGCTGTCTACAAAATGTCCACAAAAACAGAAGCTCAGATCATATAGAGAGAACATATACCTGTACAAAGGCATACACAAACATCCTGTATGTTGACATTATGCATGCATTCTAACTATATGGATATAACATCTACATCATTGCGTGATGAGAATGCCAGAAAAAGCCATGGCAAAGGGTGGGGCAACATTTAAATTCCCGTAAAGCAGCAAGAAAGACTTATGGCCAGCTCTGCATGCATGCATGTATGGATGCACACACACGAAATAGGTTTGTCTGTAAAGTAGAGGAACACAAAGGCTGGAAAGATTTTTTTTTTTTGAAACCTTGATGAGATTAATCCTAAGTGGCTGAGCATCTTTGTTGTGCAAGAGTCATCCTGCATGAAAAATGCACATTGGATTTTGGCACAGAGAATAGCATTTTCTGCACAACCCCTCCCTCCAATTTCCTGTTCATAAATGCTATTTTTTGTACATAAATGCTAATTTTTGTACAGAAATCAATGCTTTCTTCACAAAAGTTATGAACATTTTTTTCCACAGAACTAAAACTGTGAACAGTCTTCAAAAGCTGCACAGTTTTTGATTACTTCCTCATAGTAAGGAAGGAAGATGATAAACTTATTAATTCTTGGGTGTGAGAATGAATTTTACAAAGATTTGCATTTCTACATAAGAGTTATTTGCTGTGGAAGAATGGGGCAAAATATTGGGAACTAGATGATATCTATAATTCCTTCCGTTAGCAAACTGAGGTGGTAAGTCTGGAGTACGTGTGATGAGCATCTGATGAAATGTTGATGAGCGAATGGGAAGAGAGCATGAAGGAGCCAATCCTGTGGCAGGAAACTGGTATACGAGGGCTCTCCTAGAGTAAAAGAAGTGCATGGCAGTTGAGAAAGATGGAGATGACAGTTGAAAGGGAGAGATGAAAGATGTGATGTGATAGGGAAAGAGCTGGCATGTGTGTATAGCTGTGAGTGGAGCTGAGGGAATGTATGGGCAGTGAGAATAAGTGTTAAGAATAGAGGTTATTGGAAGCAAAGTTCACAGCATTTTGTTATTTTGTTCAACTGATAAATCAATCTTTATGTTTTGTTTATCAAATCCAGACTCCTCATGAATTATTTCCCTTACTGATATTTATTTCACATGATAACCCTGTAATTAAACACACTGATACAAGTACTATTCAGATTAAGTCAAACCTAAGTCCAAGGAATGGATAAGGGGGATGCTTTACATGCAGGTGGCTACTGTGGAACTGCGGTATCCACAGATATTAATAAGGTGGCAGCGGTTGGATTTGAAAACCTCCTGCATCACAAAAGTGATGGCAGCAGTGGGATTTGAATGCATCACAGTAAGGTCTGCCAAAATGAGAAATGTAGGGTACTGCACTTAGGGCAGAAAAATGAAATGCATAGATATAGGATAGGGGAGACCTGCGAAACGAGAAGACGTGCGAAAGGGATCTAGGAGTCCTGGTGGACCACAAGTTGAACATGAGTCAACAGTGTGATGCAGCAGCTAAAAAGGCCAATGAGATTTTGGGCTGCATCAATAGTAGTGTCTAGATCAAGGGAAGTAATAGTGCTGCTCTATTCTGCCTTGGTCAGGCCTCACCTGGAATATTGTGTCCAGTTTTGGGCATCACAATTCAAAAAGGATATTGACAAATTGGAGCATGTCCAGAGAAGGGCAGCTAAAATGGTGAAAGGTCTGGAAACCATGCCTTATGAGGAAAGACTTAGGGAGCTGGGTATGTTTAGCCTGAAAAAAAGATGGTTAAGGGGAGATGTGATAGCCCTGTTTAAGTATTTGAAGGGGTGTCATGTTGAGGATGGAGCAGGCTTGTTTTCTGCTGCCCCAGAGACTGGAACATGGAACAATGAATGCAAGCTCCAGGAACAGAGATTCCACCTCAACATTAGGAAGAACTTTCTGACTATAAGAGCTGTTCGGCAGTGGAACACACTCCCTCGGAGCATGGTGGGGTCTCCTTCCTTGGAGGTCTTTAAACAGAGACTGGATTGCCATCTATCAGGGATGCTTTGATCGTGATTTCCTGCATGGCAGGGGGTTGGACTGGATGGCCCTTGTGGTCTCTTTCAACTCTACTATTCTATGATTCTATGAAAAGAGGGCACAAAATGGAGCTACCGAGGAAGTTCAAGGGGGTTATGTCTTTATAGAACATGTAATAAGAAAAATAGGTTAAATTAGTGAAACAGTTATTCATTGAATTATGACACACAAGTGATAAAAACATTTAATGCTGCAATTCTTATATTTATTTTAAATGAATGACATAAATTCAACAGTTTGGCATATTTAATCCCATTGGATCCCATCCAAAGGCCTCTCTCTCTCTCTCTCTCTTTTCAGTTTTAGTATTCTTTTTGCCTTTTTACTCCTATATACATTAAGTATACAGAAACTGAATTATTCAAATTACTATGAGAGTCCTTTACAGTATCACTGTTTCCCCTATACTGTAATTTGTAATTCCATCTGTACAAAATCGATTGTACATTGTTCTTCTTGGGTCAGAACAAAGGGAACAGGACATTCAGTTATCACAAAAAGGACAGCATGCTTTTAGTAAACACTGGATTTAGTCAAGACAACTGAAAAGAGATTAAGCAGGAGAAGAGAAAGAAATCCCTGAAGAGGCATGTCTGAAACTTCTGCAGCAAGTAAAAATGTAAGGTTGATTTTGGGCATGCATACATTCCCCTGAGTAAATATCAGGAGGAAAAATCCTCCACCCTGAAAAAATCCACTTCACCAGTTTACAGTGGATGAATTTCTAGGACATGGCTGGGCATCTCTCTTCTGAGTCACCATTTTTTATCTCTATCCATCTGCCATAGACCAGAAATATTGATCAGCAGTGCATAAGAAGTAATGTTCTGCTATTTCTAGTTCCTCTTTCAGCCAGTATGTAGCCAGTTTTAAAGGCTTGAGAGCAAAGTCAAGCTCCAACAGTTGTGGGGAATTTCTGTGTATTTTAAGTGATTTTTAGGAATAAAATCTCTTGAAAAATACCCTCCAAAAAAATTAAAACGGGGAGATTTTCTGGCTTTGGAGGCATGCCATAGATATTCAAGGTCACAAAAGTAGGGTTCATGACCCATAGACCACATTTTTCCCCACCCTGATCTAGGCGGAATAATAAAAGAAAGTATCTGCTGCAAGCCTCACACTCTACTGTGACTGTGAATGTTCAGTTGGCCATAAGAACATCTGCTTTCTGGATGGTAGTGAGCTTACAGAGGTGGTCTCGTTGCTTTGAGATCTTAATTTCATCTTCTCTCCTCTTTTGCTTCTTGGCTCATTGTCTGCACTGGTCTAGTAATGAGCAGTATGTAGCCTCATGCCTCTTGATATCCTCCTGTTCCTTGAGGATCCCAGGCTCTGGGATCATAGACTCTGGGGACTGATTACTTGAGAATTTCAGTCTCAAAGATTTGGTATATCTGAATTCCTGTGCAAGAGCCTCTTGATGTACTGTATAACATTTGGCTCAGTTCAGATATTGGGGGGTCTTCTTATGTTTAGGTCTAAGCTTTCCACGTCCTTTACTGCTGGTCTTTCTGATCATATTGGTTCCTCCTCATGTGGGTCAAAGTTTGATGTTTTGTGTGGGAAAAATGGTGTTGATGGTAGTTTTGAAACTAGTAGGTGACTCATATAGCTGTGTTTAGCCACTTGTATTATTTGACATCTCCATATCAAAGCCCCATTGCTTATCTTTAAAGATTCAGATCTTTGGATGATTTGTTCAGTCTATAGATCAGAGGTTTATTTGGGTCTCACTTTGCTATAATTGTACAGATCTATTCAGGACCACTGGAGTCATATATGTCTATACAGTTGTTCTTGAAAGAGCAATTGTCTTGTTTTCTAGCCATGACTGATTCAGCTCTTACTTCACCCATTTATTGCAAAATATATTCATTGCTAAAAAATAATAATATCTGGTATAATTTTAGGTTTCATACATTCTATACTAATGTGCACGGGAAACTTTACAGACTACAGAGATGTAATGTATTTTGAAATTACATGAAAATTGCTAATAGACACTCCTGGGCATAGCAGTTTGGGGAGCTATAATGGGATGGATAATGAAAGTGCAATTGCCAAGGGAAGCATCTGAATGGCTCTTTAAGCTGTCATAACCTGAGCTGCACCACCAACAAAAATATTTCTTTCCCTTAAAGATATTAATTGTTTTGCTTATAAAAGGTACATAGTTGCCTGGTATTGCTAAGTGGTTGTTCTCCATATAAAACTTTTAAAGGAAGGGGAAATGACCTAGCACATATTTACTGAACACGTGTTTAGCTGGGGGAAGAGAAGGTTAAGAGATGACATGATAACCATGTTTAAATATTTGAAGGGATGTTGTACTGAGGATGGGGCAAACTTGTTTTCTGTTGCTCCAGAGACTAGGACATGGAGCAATGGATTCAAACTACAGGAAAAGAGATTCCACCTAAACATTAGGAAGAACTTCCTGACAGTAAGAGCTGTTCAGCAATGGAATACACTGTCAAGTAGTTTGGTGGAGTATCCTTTGGAGGTTTTTAAACAGAGGCTGAATGGCCATCTGTCAGGAGTGCTTTGATTGTGTGTTCCTGCATGGCAGGGGGCTGGACTGGATGGCCCTTGTGGTATCTTCCAACTCTATAATTCTATTCTATATTTTCTATTCTATTCTATTCTATTCTATGAAATGAAATGAAATAAACTTTAGCTGTATTTAGGTGTCCAGGTAATATCAATGGAGGTAAATAAGGACATGTGCTAAGGCTCCACTCCCTCACCTGCAGTTTTCTTGCATTTACTGGGAAGGTCTGAAAAGAAAATGGAAATGCTTTCACTCAGCAACAACAAAGATCAGGAACCCTGCCTTGTCATCAAAATATAGTTGCATTTTCGTTTCAGACTTTTTCAGTTAACATGGAAAAGCCATAATGTGTATCCTAGTTACCCTTTGCAGATACAATTATTTGAATGCCTGAATAAGGTTTTTAAAGATGAAGAATATACTACGCATGATTCTTCCATCTAAAACTAATTAAACTATCAGTGCATTTCCATGGCCCCTTAGACAGAGTCCCAGGGTCCATTGATCAGACACAGAAGCCTATATCTTTTTGTTAGTCGATGGGATTTACCCACATGTTGATTCAAGAGTCAACAATTGATTCAATAGATCTGCTGTAGTTAGGCCTAGCCAACAAGGTTCTCCTCTTTTGAGAGTGAAGAGAGAAAGTAATCTAACCTTGGAAGCGGAGCCCAAATTCCAAAACACCCTGTCACTTCCTATGGAAACTTCCACAACTTTTTTCTCTTTACACAGTAGAAGTGGGGAAAAGGTGGATCTAGTCGTAAGACAGGTTATGGTTATCCTATTAGTATGATTTTAAAAAAGATGCCAATTTAGTCCTGTCTTTGTCTTTCCCTGCTTTACCTTTTCCAATACTAGCTGATGGTGGCTTTATGTCAGAGATGCAGTGAATCTGCAGGGGTTTTTATCCTGGACTTGAAAGGAACTATCTAAGGTGCTGAACTCTTGCCCCAAGACAGTTTCACGTTCGGGTCTGTCTATATGATTAAAAAAAAATCCCTTTGGGGGGTAAAAAATATGAATAGGCAGCCATCCGTATGCATGTGATCCACCTTCACAATTTTTTACCCCCCTAAACTCCGTATGAGCCCCAGCTGGCTGGAGCGAGCAAGCCAAGCGGCATTTTTAAATCTCCCGCCGCTTTTTTTTTTAATTTAAAAAGGTGCCTGCTTTGCAGACATTTGGTTTTCCCTATTTACAAAGTAAAATAAAAATAAATATATATAAAATTCAAGAACTTACCAGACTCTCGCTTAGCCGGGAATCCAACATGGCAGCTGTTCCCAATTTCCCTCCTTGCTAGCCCCGCCCCTCTACTCGGCCAGCCAATCAGATTACACTGCCTGTTCGTATGTGTGCAAATGGGGCATACAGACCATCAGCCATTTGAATGGCTGTATGTATTTTATGCCGAGATCCGCTAATCCTCCCGAACGCTGAATCCACGTAGTTTATTGGGGATTCGCTAGCCCACCTTCTGAATGACACGTATGAATCCAAACGCCCCGTGTGTACGGAAGAGTGATCTTCCAAATGGCGTACGTTTTTTTTTTTTTAACTGTGTAGATGGGACCATCTTCAAAGCTGCTCTGAAGTTTGGATTAAAATGAAGAACTTATTTACCACACCACTAGCATGAGGGCCACTGGCCTTCACAGTTTCTCATGATTCTGTGGTTTTGCAGAACAAAGTTTAGGGCTGACATAGATAAAGTAGATGGGCCCAGTAGAAGCAGAGGCAAGATGATGGAACACAACTCCTTTCTCTGTTTGGCACAATGATTCTTCCACTATATTTCCTTCTTTCATTTCCTTTATGCCTTATGCCATCCTGCACATCTACATCCTCCTACACAAGCCAGATCTTTCTTCTTCTTCCAATCTCTTCTCTAAATGTGCTACTTATGCAAATCAGCTTAGATCACATCTGCCTCTTCTATTCCAGATTCTTGGGGTATCATTTCATGGCTCAGAATAGATATGAAGGAAATGAGCTATTTTAGATGATGGTGTAGGATTAACCAAGGAAGCAGACAGCATGATCATTGCCAGGCTATTCCTCAAAGCAAAATGTACGTGTAGAATTTCAGCTGTATGGGAAACAAATTGATGAATGGTATCAAGAATTGAAACTAACATCAAAAGCACATAGGGTTTTTATTATTTATTTATTTAAAAATAGCCAAAGCTCAGACATCTTGAGAAAATTTAGTCTGTGGAATGCTTTAAAATTTATGATTTTAATACATGGAAATTAAAAACCTAGAAGAAAAGGCAGATATAAAAAATAGGAACTCAATTCTAGCAATATTTTATGTCATGCCTTCTGAACATAGGGACATATGGCTCCTCTGTAAATCATATGTGATATAAAGATAAGTGAAAGCTAGTAGTTTTTTAAAACAATGCTTTACACATTTACCTGGGAGTAATCTCCATTAATTTATTTGGGACTTAATTTTGAGAAGACATGAACAGGATTATATTCTAAGCATGTTAGGAGTCTCTTGTTAAATCTCACACAGATAGGTGAATTTATGAGGTTGCTACCTTAATGTCTGCATTCCGTTTTCTACACAGGTAAAATGATATTGACAGGGTTGTTGTAAGAATCACATTAAATGCTTAGCATAATTATTAAAAGGAATCTGTCATTTATAGAAATACTTCTATTAAAGTAAAGATATTCAAATCAGTTGGTGAAACAGTTATGGTTCCATATCCTTATCTCTTTATTTCTGAGAAATTGAGGGTTCTTTGCTCTTTGTCTGTTAGCCTGTATCTGTTAGGAGGTCCCTTTTAACACTTTTTGGTTATCTGGGCTCCCAATTTTGAGCAATGGTATAGTCCAAACAGGTAGATTTAGTGTCAACACTCCACTTAATCACTCTTAAGTATTGGACTTTCAGGGTTTGTAATATGGGAAAATAAGCAAGCATTTTAACAGTCTTTTGCACTATTTTATTAAAATGGGCAAACACACACTGCTCCCCTTGGGGAAAACGTAACTTCTCATTCTCTAGGCAGATCGCTTATATTTACTTTGAATTACATATAACAAATCACACATCTTACATTATCTATGTATGAAACACATAGGAATTGCAATACATTGCAGCATCCATTATATATTTCTATAATAGGCATTTATCTATCCAGATAAGACATTTCTATTTACTATAGCCTATTTAATAGGCTATAAATGCCCCTCTCTCTTACTAGCACTTCAAGGGTATTCAGCAGCTAGGAACAGCTGTCAGAGCCAGCTATATTTGACCATGTTGGACTGTTATAAACATCCTCTCTTGTCTCAGAAGACAGCTTTTATACTATCTCCAGCTTCCATCTGTTCTATCAGAGATGTATCTAACTACTCCCCGTTAATATCAGCAATGGTCTTCCACTCCAATGGGAAAGGAGATTTCACTGCCCATTTACATGAAGTCACTTCATGAAATCTCCCTTCTCATTGGAGTGGAAGATTATTAAGGTGTCACTATCATCCTTTTTGGCTGTCTGCCATCAGATGATTGCTTCAGATTGCATCAGTCATCAGTCTGCTTGCAGTTTGATTAACACTATCATACCCAGTTTCCTTGCTTAATATTTCTATGCCAGATAATTTCTGCCTTACCTCCTTTGTTTTGGCTTAGGTGGCTTTATACTCAGAACTAGATGACAAGTAGGTATTTCCTACGCAGACAACTGGCTTTGTACTCTTTAAATACACAGTTATTTTCTTAATATTCAGGGTTCAGGGGCTTACATTTTGCAAAACTTGTACCAAATTAGTGTTCAGCTTGTAATATTAGGTTGGAGAGAGATGTTGGACAAGTTTGTTCCCTTTGCATTTTAATGCAAATGTACCTAATTTTTCTGTTTGGGACCAATATCTACACTGAAATTTGCTTAACTGTAAAGTTTTAAAAACCCACATTTCCCCAACTTTTGCAATAGAGATCTCCAGTTAAAAAAATGCACTTAATACATGCATGGTGGGGGAAAACGCACACAAACATCTATATATTCAAAATGTATTGCTTTGTGAAAATGATTTGCAATATAGTATATTAAACTAAATGCATGCTTTGGTAGAAATGTTTACAAAATTGCATACAAATTTTCCTGCAAACTTTTTAAAATTTCAAATTTTAAGATGACACAAACTTAAGATTGGAAAAATACTCAAAGTACAGAATGAATTGGATATTTAATATTGGGGGGAAAATGAGAAAGTGAAAGTTCTGAAATTGAGAAGTTTGTCAATCCATTGTTGGAAGGCCAAACTCCCTATTTAAAGATGCCTAGAGACCGTACACAAATATTTTCAGTGGGGGGGAAACTAGACCGACAGAGGAAACAGGATGAGTGAAGAATTTCTTATATCTGTCTTTTGTTCAAGATAGTAAATCTTTTTATTCGATAAGTCAGTATCAAAAAAATATTCTTTCTGCACCTCATTGAAAGAAAACTTTGTCATGATAATTTGCACATTTGTGAGGCTTATCACATGTCTGCATTTTGAAATGTGATTGGCTAAATATGAGTATAAAACTATACATAACCCACTTTAGTCAATAACAGAAATATTTACATGAGGCAAAATGCGTAAATAATTGTGTACATTGGTGAAAGTGTATTAAAGGAAGTATGAGTTTCAATGTGGGGGAGGTTGGAAATATAAAGTCTTCAAGAGCATGTCTCAATGGGCAATTTACCCTGTCTTGCCCTTATCTTAGAGGCCTGTAGTCCAAACTACACAGGGCTTTTGACCTGTTTTGTCCCAGGCACTCACCACAACACCCAGGGCAAAGATGGGGGGAAGATAGGGTAAAGCCTGTTAAACCATTACAGCAAAATACCCAGGGAAACCCCTTCATTGAGGAAGAAATAGCTCAGGCCTCACAGGACCACAGGAGGCCATACCACCATGCTATCCCATCTCTGCAGCTGACATCTGCCTCACATTCTCTGCAGCCAGGAAGTTGGCTTTCAGCATGTGACCAAGGCTGGTCAAATGCAGGGGGTCTTGCTCATGTGCTGCAGCCCCCCCCCTTTCCTGGCTTTGGAGAGTATGGCTCAGATGGCAGTGACTGCAGGGATGGGATGGTGTGCCAGTATGGACTCCATCCTGCTTCATGCCATTAACTGGGAAGCAACAGGCCTCATCTGGGGCTGGAATACACTGGCGGGTAGCCGGCATATTCTGCCTGTGTAGATGAGGTCCAAGTCTATACAAAGCAAGGATGGAAAGAAAGTGCTGTTGGAATTGAAAGAAATACCACCAAATCAAGACTGGGAGATTTTCACATTTCGTTTTTGCTTCTGCACATCACTTGTCCAAATCTTTTCAATACTATCAACATTTCTGAGCTCACCCTCTGTAGCTCCAGCTTCCTTGACCTCTAGGTCCTTGCCTTATGCTGCTGCTCTTTCTCTCCAGTTCAGCCACATGCTATAGAACACTCCTATGTCATCTGTACATTCAGCAATGGATAGGTAGAGCATTATTATTATTATAGAATTATTATAGAACTCTGCTATAGAATGCTATTATGGAATTATAGTATAGAATTGTTATTGTTATTATTATTTCTTACCTGCTTCTCCCTATGGGAGGTGGGAAACAACAACAAACTAGACACATACCAACTAAAACAGCATAGATAATCGGTAACTTAAAAATAACCTGGATAGGCCTTCTGAAAGAGACTTGTCTTTACTGATGTTTTAAGTCAGAGAGCATATCAAGCTACCAAATCTCCATAAGCAGGTCTGGGGGTATTGCTAGGGTCTCTCATGAAACTAGCATAGCAAACCAGCCTTGAGGTTTTTAGAGGTCCTCTCCTTGCACCATTTACAATGTCTTAATGGAATCTGTTATGAAATAACATTGGGTGCCTATACCTATGTTGCCAACAGGGAAGCTAGCACAATAGATTATGTGGCCGTTGCTGCTAATCTGCACCCTGGCTTTCATAGATTTGACATTAATAATAGGGTTGAAAGTGATAATTTTCCTCTGTGGCTGCTATTTAATTTTGAAATATTCCCCCCCCCCGCAATGTCCTTCTCAAAATCTAAATGAAATTCATGTGGGAGAACAGAGAATATGGTGGTCAATTAATCTTGGCACTTCCATTCTTCACACATATGAGAGTACTACTTTTAAATCCCTTCGTCAAGACTCTAAAATCAGACTCTAATTTAGATATCTTACATGCTGATCAAACCATTATTCAAAATCTTAGATTCAAACTGGTCTGTAACAAACAATTTAATCCCAAGAGTAGTAACCAATAGATGGTTTGAACTTGAATGTAGAGGTGCTCCAAAAGCATTAATGGATTACTCTCAACAGACACTTAGAAATAATGATACTACTTCCCCTGACATTTTAACATCTATGAAGTTATCTTATAAAACACTTTTAAAACAGAAAAAAAGATGCATATGTTAGAACACACTGGAAACATTTAGCTCTAGCTGTGAGGGAAAAGAATGAGAAGCAGTTTTGGAATATCATTTCTACTGGTATGTACACAGTCAGACTGGTAATGATTGGACAAATGTCATCACATCAATAGTATATTCATTTTAGCAGGCTTTACAGAGCTATATCTTCAGGGAACCACTCTTTACTGTTTCCAAAACTACTTGTTTGCCTTATTAGTCTCCCATGTCAGTGTCTGAGATAAAGAAGTTGATTGCAGCTCTTGCTCTGAGTAAGGCCCCAGGAGAAAATATGATGCTTCCAGAAATATTCAAATATGTTACTGAGTGGTGGGCCCTGATATTAGCCAAAATGTTTACTCAGATCAACAATACAGGTATAATTCCAGTGGGCAGAAAACAGAGTATAGTGGTTCTATTCATAAGAAAGGTGATAAAATCCCAATAATTATTGGCCTATTAGTCTTCTCTTAAGTTACATAGTCAATATCTGTTAAATAAGCTGGAGGACTGGAAATCTAACCATATCATTCACCCTGAATTGGCTGGCTTTAGGACAGGGCAGAGTACTATTGACCATTGTTTGACTCTGTTTTCTAGCCCAACAGATTATACAGCAGAAAGTGGTCCCATAGGTATGCTGGACCCAAACCATGTAGGGCAATAAAGGTAACAACAACACTTTGTACCTTGCTCAGAAACTAAATGGCAGCTAGGGGCATTGTAAAAGAGTAAGGAAATATTGGTTTAGAGTAAGCAAAAGATCCTGGGTTTCACAGTCAATTTCAGTCCAGAATTAATTTTGTTAAATATGTTTAATGAAAATGATAATAGGGAGAAGGAATTTTGCAGTCTTATGAGATATATGGTAACAGCTGCTAGAATAATTTTTGCTAAAGATTGGAAGATGAACAAAGTCCCTGATCATTTGAACTGGATAGGAAAATTGATGGAAATTGCAACAATGAAGAAATTGACCAATTTCATTAAGGGTAATACAATTGATCATTATTTGAAAATGTGGGATCTTTTAATAAGGCTTATGAGGAAACAGCAAGGAGAGGTAGCTATATTGGGTTTTGAGAACTGAATGGTGAAATAAACAAAATGCCATATCTTAGCAGAAAGTTTGTGGTTTATTTATGAAAAAAAGGATGATATATTGCTATTAGATTTTGAGATGACGAAATGAAGACGATGTTTAGTAGTGAAGTCGAAGGATTTCATGGCAGGCATCCATAGATTTTCCTTGTTTTTTTTTTTTGTTTTGTTTTTTTTCCGGGCTGTGAGGCCGTGTTCTGGAAGAGTTTCTTTCTGACGTTTCACCTGCATCTGTGGCTGGCATCTTCAGAGAATGGTTGGGTAGGAGCGTATGTGGAGTTTATATGCTGTGAACCCCTCTTGGGGAGTATATGTACATTTCTGTAATTTAATGGTTAGTTTCTGGGTACAGAAATGCAAGGCTCATTAGTGTCTGTTTGGCTAATGGTTGGTTGATGGGCCATTATCTCTTGGAACTCCGCCTGTCCCTGGGTGGAATTCCTTCGTAAGTGTTGAGTTTTGATTCTATTGTTCTTCAAAACTGGGAGCCAGATTTTGTTTACTTTTAAGGTTTCTTCTTTCCTGTTGAAGTTGTCCAGATGTTTGTAGATTTCAATAGCTTCTCTGCAAAGGACAAAAGAGACCCTCTCACAGCAGACAGGGCCAGCCAGAAAAATCAGCAGTAGCAGAACATGTTATAAACCAACCTGCACACAAAATGCTATTTAAAAATGCAGAAATTCCAAGGAAAATCAATGCTTAGTAGTGATAGAAGTGGAGCCATTTGGAGAGAGGCAGGAAGTCTAGTTTTTAATAGCTCAGAGGTGAGAAAGGGGGTGGGAGAGGGTTGGGGGCTGTGGGGCCTAAAGGGATGTTTGATGTATGGTTGTATGATTTTTCTAGGTCTTTTCTGCACTTCTTTCTTTTCTTTTCTTTTTTCTTTATTGTCTTTTTGTCATTTGTAGAGTTGTAATAAAGTGCAGTATTTTTCTCATTGTGTTGTGTGTATAAACTTCAATAAAAATATTTTTAAAACATTTTTTTAAAAATAAACTAGTCAGCAGCTAGTGGTGTGATTTTAATATTGTGGAATATGATCTCTCCTGGATGTGCCAGTAAACAATCTGGCTTCCGTGTTTTGGACTAATGGAAGTTTATGAACTTGGTACAGAGGTAGCCCAATGAACAGCACATTGCAGAAGACTAGGCTTGAGGTTACCAGCACATACAGTACCATCTTTAGGTCTTCCAGCTCTAGGAAAGTGTGCAGCTAGAGTAACCACTGAAGCTGACAGTAAGGTACTTCTGGCTGCCTCATCTATCTGGGCCCAACACTTGGAGTGACAGGTCCAAAAGCATGCCCCAGCTGTAAACACAGTCTTTCAGGGTGGTGGTGGGAGGTAATTCCATCCAGTACTGGTTGACATTCCTCTGACTCCAAGTTAGGACTCTTTACAGTAAAGAACCTCAGTCTTATCTGGATTCAGCTTCAGCGTTTTATTTTTCTCATGCATCCAGTTACCTCCTCCAGACATTCATTCAAAGGAGACACACTTTTCTTAGCTGATGATATTCCTTACAATAGCTCCTTTTTAAAAGAGCAACTATTCCTAAGTACTACAGTCTAGAACCTATCTGAGAAATAGGATCAGAGCCACTAAAGCACAGTGCCCCCAATTCCCAAACACTTTAGGATAAAAAGCCACTGAGAAGTTCAAAAGCACAATCAGGGACACAGGCAAAGATAATCCACTAAAGCAGTGGTTCTTAACCTGTGGTCGGTGGACCCTCAGGTGTCTACAATGTCCTCAAAGGCTTGATGGCTTAAAGGCTGCTCCACCCACCTTCTTCCCACAGCAGAGCAGTCACATAACAGGAGCCAAGGCAAGGCTGGCTGGCTGGGTGGCTGGCTAGACTTGAGTGTTCCAAATCCACTCCTGCTGCAAACTAGCCAGAAGAAATGGGAGAACCACCTCTGAAGAAAGGTTTAATGGATGGTGCAATTGTCAATGGTTCAGTTTTGTTGTTGTTGTTGAAATCTTGTTATGTCTTGGGGGTCTATGGCAACAAAAGATATTTAGAGGGGATCCTTGGTAAAGAAAAGGTTAAGATCTAGTGCGCTAAGGCAACCATAGCAGTTTCAACGCCCTATCCTGCTCTGAAGCCAGTCTGAAATAGGTCTAGAAAACTTGTGTCATCTAAGGGCTTGTTTACACTGGCCAAATACAGTTGTCCCTCCACATTCACGGATTTGGCATTCACGGGTTTAAGTATTCATGGCTTGAAAATATTCTTAAAAAAATAATAATCCAAAAAGCAAACCTTGATTTTGCCATCTTATATAAGGGACACCATTTTGCTGTTCCATTGCATATAATGGGATTTGAGTATTCATGGATTTGGGTATTCACCAGGGGTCCTGGAACCAAACCCCAGTGAATGTCCTGGAACCAAACCCCAGGGATAACTGTACACTGGCTTGCCCCCACTCCAGAGCCCCACAGTCCAAACAACACAGGGCATTTAATCCAAAATGCTCCCGGGCAGCCCAAACAAACACTGGGACAGATGCAGGGCTGGAACAGGGGCAAGCCAGGATAGGGCCCTTTACTGTGATATAATTTAATAACTTGCTTAACTCCATTTCTGCAGAATCAGGTCCTGCATGGCCGTGGGAGCGCATCCAGCACTGTGCTCCTCCCTGCTGCTGCAAGTTCTCTGGCTCTTCTGGAAGCCATGCCAGGTGCCCTGCAGCATGTGCCCTGCAGTCACATGTTGTAGGGCCCCTGCCTAGCATCCAAGTTAGAGAGAAAATGGTGGTGGCAGTGGCTTCAGTGATGGCCCAGTGTCCTATTTGGACTCCAGCCTATCTTCTGCAGGTACTGGGGAGGGGTGGGCTACCTCTGCAGGCAGGATATGCCGGTGGGGAACTGGCGTATCCTGGCTAATGTGGATAAGACCTAAAACTGCCTGGAGTTTGATGGCAACTTGCCTTCTTGATCACCTTGCCCCAAAATTGAAGCTTTGATACTGGTCTATAATTGTTAAAATCCAGAGAGTCCAGGGAAGGCTTTTTTAAGGAGCAGCCATACCACCACTTCTTTTAAACAGGTTGGAAAACTTCCCTCCCTGAAAGATGCATTAATACATTGTAGCTGAGATCTAAATTTATTGCCTTCCTGGACAACCATCCAAGGAGGACAGGGATCAAGGAGACATATTGTACTCCTTACTCATCTTAGCACCTTGTCCACATCTTCAGTACTCACCAAGTGAAACTGATCCAGTGTAATCCTACTCATGGATTTGATGCACACCCCACTGTCACCCTTTGATATAACAATGGCATCTAAGTCATTTCTTATCTTAGATATTTTTTGTGGCTGCCTTGGGAGCAGGAAGTCTTTTCCAATCTACTGCTGATCAGCAAAGCACTTACTAGTAGAGCTGCATTCATCTTTCCTCAACAATGCCTGCTATGCATTATTTTTTCGGCTGTCAAATTCAAGCAAATTACAAATTCTACACCAGACTGAGTTGTGTATCAATGTGTTTCAGTCCTCTATATATTTCAAACTCTTTGCAAAGATAGTTTCAACCTGCAACACTATAGAAATAGAACTCATACTACACCTTACAGTCACCAGTTCTGGTTCTACTCAGAACTTTTGCTTCCTAGCCCTGAAGAGTCTTTAGTAGTTTGTGTACCATGTGATACTCTTGCTGAAGGCTGCACTGGGATTCCAAAGGGCCTTTAAGACCCCATGGTTTTATGTTTAAGAATTCTGAAATACAGAATTCTAGTGCTATGGCCTGTATTGGAGTATTATGGTCCCAAATCCCTGATAATTTTCTCTAGTGGCATTACACTTGGAATGGAAGGGCTGCAGAAGTGAAACCATCTGTTCCAATTTAAGCATTCCAAGGTCTAAGAAAGGCATTGTTAATTAGAATGCTTTACAACCTCAACACAAAGTCTGTGGATAATCTAAATAAACATGTTCTTGAATTGTGAACAAGCTGGCTGAAGGTCAACAGTTTCCAGATTTGATGTTCAGGAGTCAGCACAGAGAAGAGAAGGCTGCAGGTGTCATGCCACAATTACACAAAAAGTATACTATTAGATGTAATTCCCAGGTGGCTGCATTTTATGGGCATCCTCTTTTCTCTCATCAAGTCTTCGTATAAATAAAATATTTATAAATTTCATAAATATTTATAGAAGCCTAAATGAGTAGCAGAAATCTTTGGAATCTCTTTCTAGAATGAAACAAGACTCCTAAAGGGCACTGAACAACTCCTAAATGCCTGCCTGAAATTAGACACACAACCCCTTTGTGCTGAAAATGCTTTACAACCTTACATGATTGGGAGAGGTTTCTTTCTGCCTAACTGTAACATTCTTCTTTTATCTATCTGATGTACACCCAATGGAGAGTTCTGATCTTTATTTCTTTAGTTTGCTGTTCAGTATATTTTCCTCCAAGTATGTTCAAACTCATTGATATCTATCACTAAGGAAATGACACAGTATAACCGTTATTTATTTTATGTCTGGTTTTTACTTTGGAGAACATCACTTTTTTTTTTGGAATTATCTCTCATAACAGAATTTATGCACGAATTATATATAACCTATGTAAACTATGTGTTGTAAGAACTGATAGTCTGCTTTGCTTGCAAAGGGCCCCTACTCTAATTTGAACAGACAACTCCAGTTCTTTCTTCTGCTAAATTGCTGCATTTGCTATGGATAAATTCATGATGTCAGTAATATAGGAAGCATGGATATTATCCATTATCCTCCCCCCTTCTCTGTCTCTCTCTCTCTCTTTCTCTCTCTCTCTCTCCATAGATAGATGGATAGACAGGTACAGATATAGATAGAGAGATGTTCAGCAATATGTATATGCTGGGACATCATTGATGAAGGGAAATCTTGGCCAGAGGAACATCTACTCAGAATATGAGTCTCACAAATGTAGCATGTTTTCTCTTGATCCCAATGAAGATTTTGCAAATCATCTCCAAAAAAAAATATTGCTTTATACAAATTAAGTATTGTGAAGTTCAACCAGAGTATCTCCTCATGATAAGCTGTATCTATATCTATTATAATAATATGGTCTAGTTCACACATCACGCTAGGCTGCGGTTTAGTGTGATACATGTGAGCCTCTGGATTCATGCTCTCTTCTCCCCTCACCTCTTTTTGTCATGGCTACAAGGAGGAATAAAAGGTTTGTCTTTTGTTGTCAACAATGTGCAGTTACTCATTTTGTCCAAAGTTAGATACATTATTATTAGTGTTAACTAGGAAAACAATCCAGCTTTAAATATAGTAAATTATCTTGGTTGGGTTTCCTAAACGATATTAACACTCACCAAATAAGTTTGAAGTAACTTATTCTTTGATTGTCACATTTTAGGAGCCATATGACCAGAATACACAGAGAGATAATATTCTATATACCAGAGCCTAAAAATAATTTCTCTCCATATTTGAACAAGAACATTTTGTTATTGGCAAAGATTATTACATCTAGACATGGCTGGGCAAAGTCACGCCCCCCCCCCACACACCTCACTTCACTGGGCTTTCTTCCAAACAAAGTAGAGAAAAAATTGCTAACATTCTCAGAGTGGCTAAGAAAATTGTTTGACTTTTGAAAGGGAGACTAGAATTCTGCTTCTTATTTCTGTGTTGTTTCAAGAGTTCCATCCTGCAACTTTAAAAAGTCGAGCTTCTTACTTGGCAGCCATCATTTTTAGACAAAGTTAATACTATCCCTAGCAGCCATCTTTATTTTCCATACAACATATCTAACAATGATATGAAGTCATCAATGTAGCAGCCTTGCCAGTAGAATGAGGTGACTAATGCAGAAGATTCTTCTTGAGGACAGTCCTCAGCCCCATCTATATGAGGTGTGGGGAAGAAGATGACAGCTGCCCTCCTCCCTTCCCTGATCCCCAATTGCTCACTAAAGTGAAAAAATGGCAGCTATGGGCGTTTGTCCTATTAGAAAGCCCCACCCCCTGTGCTTGTCCAGCGAATCAGTGCCATGCTTCCTATACTATCAGACAGTGATTTCTATTGAATCGCTGTCCTAACTAGGGGGAATGTGCACCCCCTCTTTTTTTCAAAAACTCTGGGAAAAGTTGCAAAGGCCTTCCCAGTTTTTTGGTTGCTCCCTTCCAAATAAGGCACCTTGATGCTGGTTACCATTAAGACAGATATGAATTCAACGAGGATTTATTTCACTGTTTAGATGAGCCCCTCATATTTCCTCACAAATGACATTCTCTCCAGGGTCTTCAGCAGGGTTTTCCTCTTATCCATTCCAAAATCACTGACATTCACATGAGAGGAAAATTTACTTAGGCCAAAACAGTAAATCCTATCACATTTTACCATACTGAAACTGGTGCAACAAAGTACTTTATCACATGAGGCTGAAAGTGCAGAATTACAGTGGGATAGTATGTCATGCTTCGTGAGCCTGATTAAGCTATAGAGTCAGAGGAGGAGGAGGACATGGCAGGGAATGGCCCTAGGGACCCTGGCACAGTTTTATCTACACCTGTGCCACAGGGAACCCTGCCAGCCTAGAGGCTCAAGCAGAGGAAGATCCTGGTCCAAGTGGGTTGGCAGTTCCAGCACAGTGTCCTGCCCATTCAGATAAGGACGAAGAAGAGGAGAGGGACTTACCTCCACCATCATATACCCAGCAGTGAGCTCAAAAGGTGGCTCAAAGGAGGTCTCAGAGAATTTATGAGAAAAGCTTGCTCATTAAGAAACACCTGGCAAAGCCTTAATTGCTTTATGTAGGCTGGAAGAGGCAATGGAGGCTTTGTCAGCGATCAACTGATCTCCTTGGAGAAAACTTCCTGATGACTTCAGTGCCTGAATCCTTGCTGCCTTGACCTTGGGCTGTTCTTGACTACCCTGTTGCCTGATCCTGCTGACCCATGGACCAACGTCTGGACAATGCTGCCTTCTGTAAGCCTTGGCCTTTGCACTGTATTCTGGACTCTTCTCTGTGTGCCTTCCTGCCTGTATTGCTGCTTCTCTAAGAAACAGAACCTTGCTTGTTCTGAACTTTATCTGGCTCTCCTTAATTAACTATCACTGGGGCTTGGCTGCTTTCCCAGCCCTGGTTTATCCTGCTGGCATTTTGAGCTGCTTTTCCGGACATAGTAGCACAAATGGCTTACTGTTATTCCATCATGTCATTGTCCTCCCATGGTCTTTGTGAGCTCCAACGATTAACTGTGCATAATTTTTCATTCATAGGCAAAAGCCATGAACAGCTGTCAATAGTGCTCTTTTCATGGTATTGATGAGCATGAGATAATTCTGTCTCATTGTAGTTCTGATCTGTCTCTGGCTTTTTCTTCACAAACGAAGATTCAGGAAGGACTTGTCCTTGAACCAGGATCTTCCTCTGCTTGTAGTTCTGATATTACCTTATGAATGGATGTTCTTCCCTCTTCCCCCCCCCTCCCCATTCCCAACGAGAACACATAATTACACTTCCCAGGGAGAACGTGAAGAGGACCTCCACGATGCTCTTTAAATGAACTGTTTCCTTTACTTGGAACATTTCTTGTTTAATTGTTAAGTTGTGAATTTGATAATTTTTTTTGTTAATTTCTTTCTTTTTGGTGTGTTTAATCAAAGTGGCATCTTCTTGCAAGAACAGCCAAAATCTCACCCATGCAAAATCACAGAAGTAGGAGATTTTTCTATTCAGGGAAGCCTTCCAACTTTCATCTTGATTTTATTTCCATATTATTTGCATTAATTTACACTTTTATAGTATTATTGTTTATAGTATTGTTTTAATCCTGTTATAGTAATATTTTATTAATTTTATAATCTTGTTTGTGGTTTTAGATTGTGTGCCATAGGCAGGTTTTTGTGTTTATTTTGGATTGTCATTTTTCTCCTCTGTAAAGCACTATGTAAAACCTATGGCGTTATATAAATAAATGTAATAATAATAAAAGATACATGTGCGGGCCATGTCAAAGTGTTAATATTCCATCATTATGACACAATGTGAAAACAAGTGTTACTATAGCATTAGTTTCAATCCCATTCTTAAAATACTAGTAGGTGGTCTGCAATCTTGCATTAGCAGTAGTGTTTTGTGATTACGACAACATGCAATAATTACTGTAATCATGCCACTATGTTTCCACTTTTCTCAATTGCAGAATTATAGCATTTTAGATGCTCGTGTGATAAAGTCAAAAAAGAGGTCTAGGAGTGAGGTCTCATATACAAATATCCTAATTCTTGAGACGGGCATAAACATACTCCTTCTAGTTTTTAAATGCTTGGAGAATAAGATAAAGTACAGTTAGCAGATCTTAAAATCAGAAACTTTTGAAAAATCAGTTATCACATTTTGCTATGCCTGGATGAGATTTGGGATCCCAAAACCAGGATTCCCACATGCTGTTGGACTATAGCTCCCAGAATCCCTGATCACTTGCCATGCTGGCTGGGGCTTCTGGGAAGTAGAGTCCAACAAGACTAGGGGACTCAAATTTGGGAACCTCTACTTTAGGATTTAGACTGAGATAACTGGACTGGATAGCTTTTCCTGCTGCCTTTGAATTTGAACTATCTTTTATAAAATGAATGACTATAGCAATAGTTTTTAAAATAATGATATCTCAGAAAATGCTTTAGTATACTGTACATGTCTTTCACTCTGGTTGTCCTTTGACATAGATTTAACTGACTGGGGAAGAATACTTTCAGCATGTCATGCCGTGATTTAGCAGTATGACTACCATTACTGTCAAGCCAAGTTGAACAGCTAATGAACAGTTCTTTGAAAACACATCCTATAGTGTCCTCAATAAAGCTGAAGATATTGAGCCATTTGCCAGCAGTGCACCTCAGGAAAGCCTGTCAAAAGAATGTTTCATGACTTCCTTACTATGGAATAGGACTTTTACAAACAGGTCTACAAAGATTACTGGAAAGATGCAAGCATGTTACTTGCATTGTTTGCAAGTATGTTGTCCAGTAAGTTGTCCACCTGACAGATATCCCAGAGCTCAAGAAAGAAAGAAAGAAAGAAAGAAAGAAAGAAAGAAAGAAAGAAATCTGCTATTACAGGTGAAATTGAGGCATCCATAAATGAAGTTTAGCAGTTACAACTAGGCAAGTGGCAGCTGACAAACTAGGTGGCAAGCTGAGTGATGAATGTCTGCAACAGGATCAAGAGGGGTACTTCAGAATAATTCTGCTAGTCCCCTGCAGCCCCCCAAAAAGCTTCTGCTCATTGCACCATGGCTCAGTAGTAGGAGGGGGCTAGCTGCATCATCCTGAAGCACCCCACTCACCCGTGCCACAGACTTTCTTGAGTCAGAGTGGCTCTCTTAAGTTTAAGGTGGGTTCTGGGGATCAGTTCCTTAGGATATCCATAACTACGTTTATGTAGGTATGAATGTGCTGTAACCATAGTGTACTAAAGTGGGCTAAATAATTTTAATCGTTCTTGGACAAGAGCAATGGTTCTAAACCTTTCCTTTATCAGGGACCCCCTTTCCTTCCTTTCCTTTATCAGGGACCCCTCTCTGCAACCTGGCTAATACTTCTAGCTCTCTGACACTCAGTACATACTGCAGATTCAGAGAAGGAAATGGAATCTCTCCACCCTGTCATATGTTGAAAGCTCAAATGTCAAGACCAGAAATGCTTTCTTCTGCCTTAAGTAAACTATGCTGAGTTAATAAGGCCAGCTATTCTAATTTACTGTTGGTTATAATTTGCTTTAGTCATTCTGTGCTATGGACAACAGATCCAATGCTTTCTTTACTTTGTGAGATTTATCTCTGACCCTTGACTTGAATTTGGACTAGTCTTTCTAGTAACACCCTTTTCAATTTCAGAATCAGATCAGGACTATTTGCTTCATTTGCCTTTGGACTGTTTGGATTACACTGCTGCTTCTACAGATGCTGGTATCACCTTGGAACTGGCCTGGTCAGCCTGTATAGGCTGGGGGGGGGGGGTTGTACTCTCTTGGAGACTTGCCTAATTTAAAACAGGACAAAATCTTTCTGGCAATCCCCTTCTGGGTTTTAGACTCTACTCAGGACTGCTTTCTCTCTTTGAACCTTGGAGTGCCAACCACGTTTCTGTTTGCAACCCTGTGTAAGCCTTGGGACCGGAATGGCTTTTACTTGCCAGTCCTTGTGGACTATGAGTGTGCTCACCTAGGTATTTGTTGGCTTTAAACAGGACAGTCCTTACCCATTTAAGGAGGATCCACTATGCTCTTTTGCCACCTTTTGGGGGGCTTCCCCATTTACCCTCTTTGAGGGCCTAACTCTGCCCTTGCTACATAATTAGTCAGTAGCCTGCTTTGGAGATTGGGAAGAAATTGCACCCATGCGTGAGAACACTGGAAATCCTGGAGGCTGATGGTTCTTCCTTTTTCCCACTTCCAACAATTCATCCAGATGATGTCCTGGAGCAGCCATCCCCCCCCCCACACACACATTCCACTGACTGGTTATGGAAATGTCACCAGTGCCATAAAGTTAAGTTACACAGTGCCTACATTGTTGTAAGGCAAGTTTACACCAGGAGATCATCAACATGTGTTTGATCCTCTGTAAGTACATGTATTTCTACCATCACAACTTTCCATTTCTCAGTTTTCAGAGTAAGCACAGTAGGCTCACCTAGTCCCTAATTATGGGGCCCATCATAAAACACTTTGGGGACAGGTATGGCACTAGGCTGGCTCACCACTGGAAGATCAGCCCTTCCACCAGGTCACAAGAGCAACCCCTTTGTGGGCTTCTTGGCCTGACTCTCTACTGTCCTTCTTTTAGCTGCTGAGCTGAGTAATGAAACATCATTTGGCAGGAGATTTGGCCAATGATTGAATCCTTGCCATATGGTGGGGCAAACATTACTAGGTGTAGCCAAAAAAGTTGTGGCCAATTTTGTCCCAGGTTTGCTTGTTTGGCACAACCCATTCAGAGCCTGGACAATGGTTCTGGGGTCTAATTTTTACTTGTGGTGATATCACCAAGCCAAGAGCACAGCATCACTTTAGAATGAGGGTGATGCTTTTTATTGTAAATGATATTAATATGCTGACTCATAGACAAATACATCTGTCTAAATGGCATCACAACATGATCAAATTCATTATATATGACCCTAAGTGGCTTGAGTCAATTCAGGGAAAGATGGCTAGGAGAGCAGCAGTGAACCAAAAGAGAAAGGAAATCGACAGGCCCATTTACCTGCAGTTTCACTTACCCATGGTTGGAGGGGAGGTTTCTCTAGGCATCTGGATGACCATAGAGTTGTGCTAGAGATGGTCTTTCTTGGCATCAGGAGGTCCTCCAGCAGAACTCTATGGTCAGCTTCTGCCAGAAGCTGATGACAAAGTCATGGCAAATGCATGGAAAGGCATCCTCTCTAGGCATTTTCTAGTTCCTCCAGCATGATTCTATGATATTCTATAGTGGTTCGCTATTATATGCTGTTTCACATATAAATATGCTGCAGTAAATCTGGGAACATATCCCTTGCATAAACAGGCGGAGTCGGGGGAACCTCTATTTTGCAACCAGCAATAGACATCCAAAGGGATATAATAAAGAGTGGTTGCTATATAATTTCAAGCCCCTCAACCCTGGCTCTTCTGTTTCCAAGATGATTGAGCTTTTGTTCAAATACCTTTTTAGATTACAAACCCCAGAATTTCCCAGGTAGCCAGTGGCCATGCTACTTGGGAGATTCTCTGAGTGCTAGCCCCAAAAAGTTTTTTTTCCCAAAGCTCATGTGTTCATCCTTATAAAAAAAAATAATTGTAAGAGATGCTGATGAAATAAATCATGGAAAAGCTCCAAACAGAAAGAAAGGTTTCTCCTTTAGAACTTTGTATCAGTATTATTTTTTATTATTTATTAGTTATTTATACCCCGCTCTTCAGCCACAAGGATATCAGAGCGGCTTACAAACTGTTTTAAGCAATAGCAATTTACACATCTACACTGCATTAAGCAGTTTCCAATGTGTGTTAGCTAATTTCCCCCACAAGCCGGGTACTCATTTTACCGACCTACGAAAGGATGGAAGGCTGAGTGAACCTTGGAGCCGACTGGAATCGAACTTGCAATGTGGTGACTTGCAGTACTGGCATTTAACCACTGCGCCACCAGGGCTCCTTGTTATCCTTGTTAAACCAACTCAAATAATACAAATGATTTTCTTTTCAAAGGGAATAGGCTATTTGTTGAACTGTTGTTCATGCTAACTAATTCTCTGTATCTTTTTTTGTGCCTAAATACAAAAAATAATACCTCCTATTGCCTATAGAATCCTAAATCTAAAGTCTTTAACCCGAATTAGGTCTCAGTGACATTGGGTGAATATATTTAAAACATCATTTGTGATTTTATTCTCCACCCACCACCCTTGGTGGAATCTCTTGTCTAATTCTCCTCCCTTTCTTTGTGAATTAATGAACTTACATTTTATGTTAGTGCTCAAGTATATATCAAATCATATAGCACTAAAACAACATGGTGCAATTCTATCTTTTCAGAACAAATGGAGCATTCCATGGTTAATATAACCTTATCAAGTTAAAAGGGGCCTTTGTATCTTGTGTTTTATGCCTCAGCACACAAGGCTAAGCATATAAAATGGCTATTGATCAGTGTCAGTGACTTGGTAAGAGATATAATGTTAAGGAGGTATTATATGTTTTAAAGAAGAGTTTAGAGGATATGTCAAATAAAGTGAGTCCTTGGCTGCCTGACATTCATTTATGTGTATGTGTGAATCAATTTAAATGAGGTCATGTTCCCTGCTGAAGAAGTGTTCATTGCTACACTTCATCCATACTATCCAGATTCTTAGGACAGCAGGACATTTGCACTGTCTACATTCAACAACTGACCAGTGATACTTCAGTGCTACTCCTACTATGCTCAAAGAATAGGATGCTGTGGTTTCTATGACTGCACTGCCTGGAATCATAATTTTTTTCATATGTTCAGAGAGAAGATAGAAGTGGCATTCCAAACTCTCATATCACCAACAGCAGGAAGTTTGCCAATCCTGTTTGAGTTACTTCGAAGTAAGAAACAATGAGAACAATCAGTCTATTCTCTATTGAGGTATTTCTGAGAACTAGGCAAGTGGCAGAATTTTGAAATTGTCTGTTATCCAAGAGTCTTTGAGTCTGGTGTTTTAGGTTTGATCATCTTGTGAACAGGTCTATCACTCAACTACTCAACAACTAACAGTTACTCTGAAATATAACAAGAGAACATTAATGTTCCTTGATTGCTAGAACAGTTCCTTCCCTGCCAAGGTCCCTTCAGCTTCCTGGAGAGACAGAGGAATGGTGTAACAAATTCACACAGATACAGGCAGACTGATGATGCTGACAGCTGAGTTTGTTTAAAACTTGCACATCCTGGGATAAGGCAGCATTCTAAGCACCTGAAGCAGAATTAGAAGTTGTAATGTTTTCCCTGCATGTATTAGGACGCTGCTGAGTCCAATTGGCTGTGTATTTGTAAATAAGCAGATTATAAAATCTTAAATCTCCCAAAATCTCTCTCTCTCTCTCATCCAAAAGCAAATAAACTCTATAATGCTCCCCTGTAGCTTCTCTCCACTTTAGGATATCAAGAATATTTATCAGTACAAATCCAACAAGAGGTAGGATAGGAGTGAGATGAAGTCTGAATCAGTGCATAGTTGCTTGGGGGAGGCAGTAATAATAATAAGAACTCAATAGCAGGGCTCAGATGTGATTACATGCCAAGCTGAACTCTACATTCAGCAGAAATTTCTGATTCATTTCTGAAAAATTATCCACTCAGCATAGATCATTTAAGGCTAAAAAAGTCAAGAAAGGAAAACTTTTCTTTTCATTGGGAACATACACAAACCAAAACCTTAAATTTGTGTGGTTTTCTAAAATGCATTCAGACAACAAGGTCTACACAACACAGCTGAAAACAACAACAAAATGGATTTCTTATTACTTTAGAAGCCATTTTCATTTTACTGGTAAAGAAAATGCATACACACACACACCCCCAGAATATTGACACCAGCAAATTGTTACCCAAATTGGTGGGGGTCTGTGGGGAACCCACTCATGACACTAAAATTATGGTATTAATTGGAGGAATTATTATTAGCCCAAATGAATGGCTGCGAGAGGTCAGGTAATTTGTGGGACCTTTGCACCTACGTATGGTCGTGTGAAAAAGAAAGTGCACTCTTTTTGAATTCTGTGGTTTTACATATCAGGACATAATCACCTGTTCCTTAACATGTTTTAAAATTAGGTTAATTGGCATGGAATTGTAACCCTGAGATTGAAAAGATAGCTTTCCTTTTAGCTTCATCACAGTGGAATTTAAAAAACTAAACAGAAGCCCTTATGCAAATGTTCAATGTAGGGGATAAAGCATACAAACACATACACACACCCACACAGAAACACGTTTCATTCTGAAAAAGAAATCTGCATGAAATTATGAATAAATTTCCATGGGAATGAGAAAAGTCTAACATCCCAATATAGAACCAGGAACTGCCAATCAGATACTGGGAAAAGTGATGAGAATGAGATGGACAGATTGTCACATCTGTAGATCAGAAAAGTCCTGAAAACTGACACCTGGTGGGGATACCTAAGCAAGCTCGAAATAAAGGTACTATTTACAGGAACTATGACAACAGTGATACATTCTTGAAAACCAAAGCACATGTCTCTGGGCATTTATAGTTCTGAAAAGTAGTAAAACAATTTATATTTATTTCATGTTTCATTGTTGAACTGTTTTATACTATTCAGCTTTAATTCCTTTGTACATATTCAGGGGTAGCAGTATTGGCCATATAGCCAAATTAATACCCTTAATACCAAGAGGAGTTACTTTACTACTCCTAATGGAATTTAAATTTTACTGTCCTTTGTCTCAGTCTCCACAAGACCAAGAAGGGAGTAGCCTCTGCCTGCATTGAGTTCCCCCCAAACCAACTGATTACAACATCTGATACAAAATGTAGGCCTGTGACTCCAATACCATCATTTTTCTTTTCTTCTCCTGTATGATTTTTTAGCATCCTTTGCCTGATGAAGAAGCCAGAAAAGCTTTGAAAGATTGCATGATGTGTTTTCTGCATTTTGGTTGGCCAATAAAGGTATCACTCTATTGTGGATTTTGTTTTGTTTTCCTTTTTAGAAAGGTACTCTGTAAATGCCTTTGTATATACGGTGATTTAATAGCATTAATAGCATTTCTTGGATTTTCTTGGTTGGACTGTAAATTGTTTGGAGGTTGTGTTTCCTTATCACTTTCCCTATTCTGTCTGTGACTCCTTTGATGCATGGTAAAAATACTTTCCCTTTAGGTGGCTGTTTTTCTTCATTTGTGAGGTTTTCTTCTGGGTCTGGCTGCTCTTGTGATGTCTGATCTGGAGTAACCATTAGCCTGTAGACCCCAGTTTAGGAAATGCTATGGTCAGAAAAGGACAAAACAGACCCTCTCACAGCTGCAGGAGTTTATCGCATACCATGCAGCTGTGGACAAGTTTACATAGGGACCACTAAACGCAGTGTGCAAACATGAATCAAGGAACATGAGAGACACTGCAGACTGGGCCAGCCAGAAAAATCAGCAATAGCAGAACATGTAATAAACCAACCTGGACACAAAATGTTATTTGAAAACACTGAAATCCTGGACCAGGTCAACAACTATTATGTCAGAATATACAGAGAAGCTATTGAAATCCACAAACACCTGGACAAATTCAACAAGAACGGAGCGAGGGAAATTCAAAAATAAAAAGAACATGAAAAAATTACAGCAAGCACAAAAACACACTTTAAAAAGTAGAAGTAACCAGGGAGGCTCATAAAAAGTGTGTCACTTACCTAGATGTCACAATCTCATCAGGAAGTGTTCTGGCAGGGACCTCCCATTGACATTGGGAACTCACCAGCATAATGGGGTACCTTTTCACGTGCAGGAACATCCATGGCAGAAGCAGAACAGGGGCTCTATTGATGGCTTATCCCATCAATAAAAAGCAATGCTGGTGGAATGGCAGCAGAACGGGTGAATAACAAGGGGGGAATGATGTCATCTGAAAAGGGAGCCCTTTTGCAATCTCCTGGCATTCATGTAACACCACTTTTAACACATCTGATAATCTCTGTTGTTTTTGCTTGCTTTACTATAAAGTGCCATGTACATAGATGGTGCTTAATAATAATAATAATAATAATAATAATAAGTTGTTATTCCCCAAGGTATAGTCAAGACACCTGGAAGGCACCATGTTGGGGAAGGCTGCTTTGCACTATATTAAGTGAACATATGTAAAATGAAGATAGTTCATGGACTGGAGGTAGGAGGAATTACTACCCACCTTTGCAATAGAAAAATAATCCATAAATATCTGCCACAGATTTCCTGATATTTTGACAAACGTTTCAGTTCCTCAGCAGCAGCTGTTGTAGAGGAGAGAAAAACGTTCAAAGCCAATAGCTTCAAAATTTATTATAGTTGTATTTTTCTTACCACTGAATTAGAAAATGCTGAACTACACATTTTGGAATTGTAAGGGGGAATACTCTTCCAGAGCCTTCATGCATACTAAAATGTAAGCGCTTAGTAATGTTTGGGCTTTGTGGAAATCTGTGGTGCAGTCGGCAAGGAGTTTGTAGATCTGCAAAACAAAATTAAACTAACAAAGCTGGAGACTGGAAGACAAGCAATTCAGTCACACAAAATGATAAAAATGATTAATTTCCTGACCAGATGGCATATACTCTGAAATACAGGGAAGCAACTTCATTTATTTCAACAAAGAGAGCAGTTCACCTACACTTTTTCAAATGAAAAACAGTGAATCCTTTCAAATCACAAATCCATCACTGTCATAAGGATCCGCCCTATGGCAAACATGATAATTAGGAAAGCATGGACAGGAAATCCTTCTGAAGATTACAAGTGGGAACAGTGATGGGAATTGTGAGATAAGGAACAAATGGCACCTGCTGAAACTCTCTCTTCTATACAACTATAAAAGGGAGACGAAACTGGTCCTTAATTTCACCTGGGAATGAGAATATAAGCCCTACCTCCAATGTCCTGAATTTTCAGAATGAAGTTAGACTTCTATGTTTTCAGAACAAAGTTCTGAAAAGAGTTCTGTCACTGCAATTGGCCAAATGCAGTAAGAAAGCTCCCATGAACAAGAACCCAATGAGACACAAGGAAACCTATGTTGACTGTCTATACTCAGTCACAAAGCAAAAGAGTCAAACATAGGTCTTCATCCATGTCCATCCCCTTTTAGTTATTTTTAGGCACAAATGGCCATTACAAATACTATCAGCAGAACCCCGCACCCATCAACTCTCTCTGGCTGTCTCAAGAGTTATCATCCATTCAGAGTTCAACCTGGGGCAACCTTCTCATTAGGTAAAACAAGGTGGTTGACTCAGGAGACAGATGTTGGGTGTTATGCAATTGGCAACAGCAGAACCCTACACATTTTCCGTTACTGTAGGACAGAGTAGTGTTTCCAAACAATTTGTTTATTCCCTAAGCTACTTTCCTGTCTTCAGGTGTGATGGAAGATGCTATCTCATCACCAGTATTGAACTAAGATCTAGCTGCCACTCTACTTGGCTTTTCTGGCAAAAGCAGGGAGTCTCATATTTTCTGGTACTTCAGGCTGCAAGTGTCTTAGATTAGATCTCAGTACAAGGGACAATAATCCTCAACCTTTTTAAACACTCAGTGCACTATACACGAAGAGCCTGTGTAGAACTTCAGGCTTGAGTGTCCCTCTCCACTGTCCTCCACCCACACAATAAGGACACAGGGTGTGAAGATAACAACTAAAAGAGCACAAAATATGACCAAGCCTCCAAGGTCTGTAAATCTTTTCCACAGGGAAGTTGTTACCTAAAACACACCTCAAAAAAGATGGGTTGGAGAAAGGAAAGACAAAAAAGTGCTGTATTCTTAAATTTGTGTTGTCTGTATGCTAACTTGAGATGCAATGGATCTGTCTTCGTATGCATTATAGCTCATTAAAAATTGTCTCTAGACCATGGGGAAATCCATGGGCCACATCTGGTTCCCAAGGCTGTTTTGATGTCCCCAGGGGACCTACAAACATCCCCAATTTCTTGGAAAAAAATTGTTTCTTTTTACAAAGATGCCCTCATGATTTATGCACACATGACAGGGAATGTGACCCTCCAAGATCCCATGGGAAACCGATGTAGATTCCCAACTCCCAGTAATCCCACCAGTCTTGCAACCCAACTTGCTAAACCCTACCCTGAATTCGGAATTGCTTTAAGGCTTGGGTGAGCCTCACAGGTTCCTTTATCAATGGAAACCAGGGAGCAATGTACTGAGAAAGTCAACAGAACCAAATTGGGTTGCTTTACCTGGTGGTAGGAGACAAACTGTAAGAGGTGGGGGGTGCTTTAGAGCCCCACCCATGATGCCAAAATCTCTTATTATTTGGGGGAATTGTTAGCTCAAACGGAAGCCTGCGAGAGGCTGGTAACTTCAGGGGTCTCTCACCTGTATATACCAGTACTAACTGCAGAGAACACTCCAGCTTAAAGTAAAATAAAGTATCTTTATTGGACATAACAGAAGGTGAACTCACACATGCAACACACTTTCCTAAAGACCATACAAGGCTAATGCGGAGTAAAGCAGAAAGATTGGATAGAGGGGGAGATTTGGGGAAAGTGGATGATGGTTACCAGTCTTGAAGAGTAGAGTTCCATGCAGTGAAGAGGCTCAAACAAGATCTGAAGGTGGCACAGAGAATCTGGCAGAGTGTCTGTAACCATTTGTGACACACTTTGCTATTGTTGGAAGATGAATATTTATACCCAGTTTAATCCTGAAGGGTACTCTTGCTAGGAAAAAGCCTGGATGTTTTGCCCTGATTGTTTTGGTGGCTGGAAGATAGGAATTGATGGAGTCATGAGAACCTTGCAATGCAAGACAGGAGGGGGGCTGAGGTGAGATTTGCTTAGGAGTGGGGTTGGGAAAGGTCAGTTCATTGTTTGGTTGGATGACTCATTGCTGAGGTGTCCAAGAAGGAATTAGCACATACCTCCTTAACAATTTAATTTACTAAGGGGCTTGCTATTCTCCACCAATGAGGAAATAGCCAGATGTAGGGGCTGCAGTTGAGAAAAGGTGTGTGGGTTAATGGGGGATTTTGGTCATTCTACTGTTGATAGATAATCCCACCCTCTAGAAACAGCTAAAAAAGTAAGTTGCAGTGGTGTAAGTTCAACTAACACCATAGTAATTCACGAACAGGATCCCATCCAATGCCCCCTTTTCAAATGGTATAACAATGTTCTTTTCCATTAAGGCCCTCCTACTTAATTGCTAATTAATGGCTAATTTTGGTATTCACCAAGTCATACAGAAAGCATAGTTAGCTGCACTGGCTGTAAGATGAATTCCAAACATCATACTGTGTTTTCATATATTTTTAGGCCAATTAAAGGGGCACAAATTGTGCGCAAGCTTCCAGGATCTATAGATCTTTTTATCAGGCAAGATATTGCAAAAAGCAGGTGGAGGACAGACAGAAAAGACCTATTTTTAAAGTGTTATTGTCTGCATGGAATCTTGAAATGGATCCATAGGCATGTGTCTTACAGGAGCTCTTATTGAGTTTCAGTGCTCAGTGGGTGAGGCTTCCTTGCCCTGCATAGTTCCTAGCACAGAATTAATTATGCATAGTAAGGAAGAATAAGAACATGTATTTTCTATGCATCATTCATACAGATCACATAATTCAGCTTGGTGAATGGCAGCTTCCAAGTCACTTCAGATTTTATTCCAAACTTTAAAGGATTTATCCAAGATAATGAACCTGTTTTAGGAACAGGATTCAAAACCTTGGATAATTCCGTTAAATTTCAGATTAAAACTCAGAGCAGATTCTCCCCACAAACTGGAACCTACCATCTGCCACTGAAATTCAGTCTGCCTTATTGCAAACATTTGATTTAAAAAACACACATAACAAAAATGCACCACCATCTTCTAAAGTTATAAATGCCTTTGAGCAATGCCTTGTTCATACAATATGAGTAACACCAAACAACACTAGTCTTTCTTAAATGAAAGACTAATTTAAAATAAAAAATAAATAAGAACTCATGGTTTTAATCCTCCAGAAAAACACATGCACACATAAAATCCTGATGTGTTTCTTCTAGACTAAAATTTAGCATAACTTTTGAACATTCAAAATTCCGTGCATAGAAAAATGCTTCAGCTGCATTTTAATATATGTCATGTTGGCTTTTCATTCAGTGCTGGTTTAATTATCTAGACAGATAAAATTCATAGTTGTTATCACAGTGCAGTGACCTTTTGACTTCAATTTAATATCTGAAGGAGCTGTTTCTAATTCATTTGTGGGCTCTTACACCCACTTACATTGTAAGTTTAAGGACACTCAAAGTGAGTTCATTTTGACAAAGTTTTATTCACTAGCCTGTTTCAGATTCCATTCACCTTGACCCAAACCTCACACCCACCTCTGTTCTCTTCCTCCCTTGTTTCCTCTTATCATCAATCTGTCTTGCATATACATTAGTCAGTTTTTGGTCTTTAAGTGATGTCTTTCTCTCCCACAGTCATTTCTCCATTATTTCTTCCTCCCCTCCCTTTTGCCCACCTTTTTAAGGGACAAATCTTCCTGAAATCTATGCTCAACATTCCTCTATTTATTTATTTGGTCCCTTTTCCTGTGTGATCAACATACTCTGCTGTCACTAAAAGAATACAGCTGTTTATAAAATGAAGAAGTAAAGAAAAGATGTAAGCAAAAGTTCATTGAAATAAATGAGATATAACATACACAGATTTGGAAAGGATTGCAGCCCGAAACAGGGCTACCAAAAAAACAAACAAACAAAAAAAACACCTCAGTTCTGAAGGTGGTGTTATGATCCTAACTTATCCTAGCTCTCCTTTAATTTTCCAAGCAGTTTCTTAGCACACTGTTTTCCCCTACAGTTCCCATGGAATCTGCTCCCCCTTTCATTGAATATTTTTGAAATTTCTCCTGCTATTTTCCTCTGCTACAAACTCCAGATGCACACACAGAGAAATATGACATCAGCCTTAAGCAGTTCTGACATATATGAAAGCTAATTTTGACAATTCTGTCAACAAAACAAATAAAGAAAGTCACATTGAAAGAACAAGTTGAATTTGCCATCTTAAGCAACATGCATGAGGCTTTCACTGTAGCAGAAAATTTGGTATTCCAAACGTGAAACAGTGTTTGTAGGTATGACAAAATTGTAAGAAGTGAATGACAAGAGCAATTTTGAAACCTCTGCAGAACTCAGTGCAAAGGTCTGCTCAAAAATGCACTACCATTGAACTTTACTAGCAAGAATTTCTGCAATCAGGCTTATGCTGTCATGTACTAACTTTTTACTTCCTTCAGACCCCACCTTTCAGTGATTAGCTACAAGCAAATGTACAGATCATACAGTAGTGTGCAGTAGTTTCCCCCCTTTTTTAAATTTATATTTTATTAAGAATTTTTAAAATAAATTAAAATTACAGAAATTAAAGAAAAGAATGTGATACAAGATACAAGAAAGAAAGAAAAAGTAAGAGAAGAAAAAGTGACTTCTGATCTTCCTTTCTACAGTTATATTTGCTTATATTTATGAATAATTGTATGCACATATAACCATCAAAAAGTTCAAATGCCACCTTTTTCTTCTCTTCTTTCACTCTCTCTAAAAATTACAACATATTCTCTTCTTTCAATATCCTATTCTTTCTAATCATCAAAAACAAAAATCATCAATTCATTTTTTTTCTGCAAAAAGTCTATAATACAGTTTTTCCCCAGGTGTGCACTCACGCACCTGCCTCTGAGGACTTGCTGCCTTATGAGATGCAACCTTGGCGTTCCTCTGCCTAGGAATTCCCTTTAAATTGTGCCTCCTTTAATCTAGCTACCACCATCCTTTGATTCTACACCCCCTTACAACAAAGTCCAAAGGGACCTCCTGCCACCTGCAGAGATTTACCTCCCCTCCCTTCTACCCTGAAGAGGAGAGAAATGACCAGGCAAAACAAGGTGTGTGTGCACATCAGCTTAAGAAAGATTAGAAAAAGTTTATTTATTCTAAGCAGAGTTTATAACATTCAGATAATTCTCATGGAAAGGCTCCTCCTTTCCAGGTACATTCTTAGAAGTTACAGATATATTTAAGCATTCATTTAAGCATTCAGCCAAGTAGGAAAATAACCGTAATTCCCTAACACAATCTAGCTAATACATTTCATGATCTACTCACTCACTTACATGAAGTTTAGTCTTTTGAGCAGAGGATTGGCTGTGAGCCACATCTCTGTTTTCAGACCAGTCTCAAACAGCCTTCCCCTAGCCGAGGTGAGGTCCTTGCCCCAGGATGTTCCTTTGTTGTCTCTCTCTCTACTTGAGATGAGGTTTTCCCCTCATCTCCAGACTCCTTTGTTCATCTGTCTGCCTTGTGGCCCTGAGGCAGTATTTATTACCTTGTCTTGGAAGTATCTCGAAGGTTTGCCACTCTGGAATCTGGTCAGTGTCCCTTTTGACCTGTGACATCTGTGATGATGCAGACCCTAAAAGGTGTTACCCTTGCAGATCCAAAGGACCCACTGTATTCAGAAGATGGAGATAGAGCACCAATATGTTCCTTGACTGCTGTTTGGTCTTGAGCTGACCTATCTACTGACAGTTGAACTTGTGATGTACAGTTTATATGATGGGCCTGTCTCAAGGCAGAAGCCAGGTCTTATCTCAAAGCAGAATATCTGCTGCTCCAGAGATTAGGGCACAGAGCAATGGGTTCAAACTACAGGAAAAGAGATTTCACCTAAACAGTAGGAAGAACTTCCTGACAGTAAGAGCCGTTTGGAAGTGGAATGCACTGCTTCAGAGTGTGGTGGAGTCTCTTTCTTTGGAGGTTTTTAAACAGAGGCTGGATGGCCATCTGTCAGGAATGATTTGATCGTGTATTCCTGCATAGCAGGGGGTTGGACTGACCCTTGAGGTCTCTTCCAACTCTTTGATTCTATGATTCTTTCTCCAGACCCTAATTAACCCTTTGTTTACCTGAGGCTGTGCTAGAAGATAATGGGCAGTGGAGTCTAAAAGGGATTTCTAATATTTAAGAAATGCCACTAACAACCTTTCTCTTCAAACCAAACAATGTATCAATTTCTACTAAATTGATCAGCTTCAATGACCATTCCTCCAATGTTGGTAGCATTGAATTCTTCCTTCTGTACACATCAAACAATCTTCCTGCCATGTTCATATACTAGAGCAATCTTCCATAGCTCTTTCCCAACTTTACATCCATCATTCCAAAAAGGAAAAGATCCAGTTATAATTTAATGTTAATGTTTAAAATCCTCTACATCAATGTGTATATTTAAATCCAAACATATTTCCCTTTTTACTTTTTCATATATGATAAAACATCTCTTCATGTTACTCTCATTTCCAACATACAGTTGTCCCTCCATATTCACAGGGGTTAGGGGCCCAATCCCCCCAGAAATTTGAAAAAACTTTGGGTTCAGTCCAGTTAAGGAGGAACAAGGCTTGCCTTTCCCTCCTCAAACAGACTGAACCTCAGGGTGCCCTTTAAAGCTGCTAAAAGCAGGCTTCCCTCAGAATTCAATCCAGTTGAGGAGGAATGAGGCTTGCTTTCCTTCCTCAACTGGATTGAACTGTGAGGGATGCCTGCTTTCAGCAGCTTTAAAGGGTACCCTGGGGTTCAATCCATTTGAGGAGTGAAAGGCAAGCCTCATTCCTCCTTAACTGGACTGAACCCAAGGGTTGCTTGGAGGGAAAAGAGAGAGAGAGCAGGAAGCACGGTTCGGAGGCTGAGGCATGAGTTGGAGCAGAGTCAGGAAATAGAGGAGAGAAACAAAGGGCACAGACAGAGACAGAGGGACAATGCAGAGAAGTTTGGTTCAGAGGGAAAAGAAGGAAGGAGAGTGAGAGGAGTGAGAAGAAAGATTCAGAGCAGAGGAGGAGAGAGAGCAGGAGTGATCTGAACCAGATCAAAACAGAAGAGAAAACAGAACAAAGGACAGATGGCAGATTGAAGTAAAGGAAAGATATAAGCTGATCAGAAGGAAGGGGGCAATATACTTGGAAAAATACAAGAGCGGTTTGGATTAGATGGAAAAAGGTGGAGGGGAATATAAACTATCTTGAATTGATTAATAGGAAAGTCAAACTTTATATAGAAAAACCATTGATATTCGGATAAGCTATGGTAAACAAAAATATCATAAATATATCATAATTGATTATATGGTTACTGGGAAATTCTGGGAGGTGAATACCATTACAGGGATCTCTTAAAGAACTGATTATAGTTTATTGGACATTGATACTGTTTAGATTTCAAATATTGAGTTGTGAAGCTCTGGTTAATTGATTAGATTCGATACAATTGTCATGAGATAATTAATCATTGGATAAGACAAGAAGTGTAAGCCAATAGAGGAAGAGTCTGGGAATAGAAAAGTATAGAAAAAGAAAATCTTGACAAAGAATTAGGATTTAAGAATTAACAAAAACATAACACATCTGCACATATATACAGATATATATAGATATACATACATTTATATTTACATATATACAGATATAGACAATGTCGGTAAACATCACATCATGGAATTTTAAAGGTTTAAACACAATAGCTAAAAGAAGAAGAATATTTTATATTTTGGAAAAAAACAGATCGGACATCATCTGCTTACAAGAAATGAGGATTCGTCAACAAGATAGCAAATATCTGAAAAAGGAAAAATTAGGTCAAGAATTTTAATCTTCCTCACCAAAGAAGAAAAAAGGAGTGGTTAGTTACGTAAATAAAAAATATGCTGCCAGAGAAATTTTCACTGATCATGAAGGGCACTACCTAGGAATAGAACTCAAATTGAATGATTTAAAAACATATATAATAATGGTATATATTCCATTAGAAAGAAAAGAACAATTCTTTGTGAAAATGCAGAGAGAGATGGAGAAGTTAGAAAATGGATAATTAATTCTTACAGGAGAATTTAATGGAGTATTGGATGGAAGAAGGGATAGATCAGGTAATCAGAAGGAAAACCAAGGTAGATTACCCAAAGCCTGTTTTGATATAATGGAAGAATTTAACCTATCAGATGTACGGACATCAAAATACGACAGGGAGAAAGGTTTTACCTTTTACTCCGATGCTCATAAAACAATGTCCAGGATCGGTGTGTTTTGGACAACAAAAGACATCTTAACAAAAATAAAGTCCATAGAAATAATCCCAAAAATCATATCTGATCATAATCTGATAAGAATGATATTGGCAAAGAAAGAATACATTTGGAGATTGAGAGAAAGTATGCTAAAGTATGAGAAATTCATACAGAAAATTAGAGAGGAAATAATTTTTTTCTTCAAAGAAAACAAGACCCCAGGAATCAAGATGAAAATATTATGGGATGCCTTTAAATTGACAATATGGGATGCCTTTAAATTGACAATAAGAGGGCTATTTTTACAAAGAGGAGCAGAGATTGCCAAGATTAAGAAAGAAAAGAGTCAATGGTTGCTGCAAGAGTTGAAATCAAAGGAAAAGAAAATTAAGGGAGAAACCACATGATAAAAATCCACAAAATGAAACAAAGCTGTTAATGAGAAAAATAGATTCAAGCATGATTGAAGAAATAGGTGATAAGCTAAAGAAAATAAAGCAAAGATACTTTGAACAAGCCAATAAGACGGGCCGATTGCTATCATTCAAACTAAAGAAAGAAGCTGAAAAGAAATTAATTATGGAAATTAACTTGAAGGAATAACAGTAACGAATCAAGAAGATATAAAAAATGCATTCTCAAAATTGTATACCTCTTTATATAAGCAACAAAATCTAAAAGGCCAGGAAGAAGAAATGATCAAATATATCAAAGAAAACAAATTTGCAATATTATCCAAAGAACAAAAATTAAATATAGCTAACCTGTTCAGTAAGGAAGAAATTTCAACAGCAATTAAAAACCTTTAAAAAGATAAAGCACCTGGTCCTGATGGCTTTACAGCATAATTGTATAAACTTTACAAAAACGATCAGACTCGTTTCCTTCCTGGTAGAACTCTGTCAGCCAATATAAGAACAATTGTCAATGCATGGGAATATTACAGAAAAAAAAACAATAAAAAAGCAGCCATAATCTACACTGATGCAGAGAAAGCCTTTGACAACATTAATTGGACATTCTTAATAAGGCTAATGACAGAGGTGGGTTTTGGAAACTATAGTTAAAATATAGAACAAGTCTACACTGATCAAAAAGCATATGTCATAATTAATGGCGAGAAAACAACATCAATAACAATTCAAAAGGGAACGAGGCAAGGTTGCCCCCTCTCTCCACTACTTTCCTTAATAGTTATGGAACTTTTAATGGATATAATTAGAAAGAGTAAAGCAATTGAAGGACTGAGAATTAAAAATCAAGAGTATAAAGTTAAAGCATTTGCAGTCAATTTGGTGATCATCTTAGAAGATCCAGTGGAAAACATAAGAGCACTAATGGGAATCATAACAGAATTTGGAAAATTCTTAGGGTTCAAGATTAAGAAAGAAAAAACATTAATATTGATGAAGAATATAACAAGGAAAGAGATAGAAGAATTAGGCAAAAGATCAGGGTGTAAAATTGAAAAGAAGGTAAAATACCTGGGAATATGAATTACAAATAGAAATTTGGATCTCTATGACAACAATTATAAATGAATGTGGACTTCAATAAAACACGACTTGGAAAATTGGAAAAAAATAAACTTATTGGGGAGTTTAGCAACAATAAAAATGTCAGTTCTACCGAAGATCCTATTTCTTTTTCAAAATCTCCCTATCTTGACAAATGAAAAACCATTTAAGATGTGGAAACAAGATTTAACAGATTTTATTTGGAATAGTCAGCAGCCTAGAATAACATGGCAAATATTATTATAACATATAGAAAGAGGAGGAGCTGCTCTCCCTGATTTAAAATTGTATTATAAAGCTTGTGCCTTCCTGTGGATGAGTGAATAGATTAGATTAAAAGACACAAGACTCTTGACACTGGAAGGAGCAGACCTAAGATGGGGATGGCATGCTTACATTGGATACAATAAAGATAAAATACATAAAGACTTTAACAACCATATATATATATATATATATATATATAACATTATCTGGGGTATGTTGCCATTTCCAGTGTGCGGGGGCAGACCAACCAATCACAGGTCTGTTGGGCAGCCAATCAGCACACTGGAGTTGGGCCTGTGTAGATTCCAAACACGGCTGCCGGAGAAGGAGAGTGAGTACCATGGGGGTGGATGTGGTGTGTGCTGGAGTGCAGGGGGTGGGGGGCAAGGGGCAGAATGAGCAAAGGGGGTGGAAGGGGGCAGAACAAGCAGAGGGGGTGGCAGGGGGAGAACAAGCAGAGGGGGTGGCAGGGGCAGAACAAGTGGAGGGGCTGGAAGGGGGAAGAACAAGTGGAGGGTGGATGGCAGGGGAAGAACAAGCAGAGGGTGGGTGGTGGTGGGTAGAACAAGCAGAGGGGGTGGCAGGGGGCAGAACAAGCAGAGGGGGTGGCGGGGGCAGAACAAGTGGAGGGGGTGGCAGGGGGCAGAACAAGCAGAGGGGGTGGCAGGGGGAGAACAAGTGGAGGGGGTGGCAGGGCACAAAACAAGCAGAGGGGGGTGGTAGGGGGCTGAACAAGCAGAGGAGGGGTGGCAGGGGGCAGAGTATTTTAATGACGTATGGTAGGCCGTGTCCAGCTAGTATCATTAGAAAATCATTATTGAAAAATTGGCAGAAAATCAAAGATCAATACTATACAGAAATACCAAGATGGATTTCACCCCAGGAAGCCTTTTTCAGAAGTTGGGAAAGATTGGGAAAATGGATTTTATATAAAGATCTATGTGTAAGAGATATATCAGGTCTAGATGTTATCAAATCAAAAGAACTATTGGTGAAAGAAGGATGGGGTGTCAATTTGTTTACTTACCAACAACTTCAAAATAGACTCAAACAAGATAAGAAAGAGTCTGGTTTCTTGGAAGAAGAGACAGACCTAGATAGAATAATTTGGGATGATGACAAAAAGAAAATAGCAAAATTCTATAATATATTTTTAACCAGAGAGTTGGAAACAGAAGTGGTTAGAGACACAATGACTACATGGGCTAGAGACTTCGGAGAAATCATCACTATGGAGGAGTGGGAAAATGCTTCGATAAAAACAAAATCCTTCTCTGCTTGTCAAGTGTTAAAAGAAAACTACTTTAAGATCAGCAATAGATGGTACTTAACACCCTTAAAGTTAAATAAAATCTATGGAACAAAAAAGAAGGAATGTTGGAAATGTGGTAAAAAAAAAGCTGGTTCCTTAATGCATATGTGGCGGCACTAACCGAATGTTAAGAAGTACTGGTTAAAAATACATAATTTGATACAAAGAATATTTAACATCAACTTCCCTTGTAATCTGAAATTATTTTTACTAAATATTACATCAATTTTGGAATGAGAGGACAAAAAAACATTGGAGGTTAATACTATATTTATGCACTGCAGCACAAATGATTTTGACGGCAGAGTGGAAGACTAAAGAGCAACCCCAAATAGAAGACTGGATATTTAAAATTCTAGAGATAAAAGATAATGACAGCTTAACACATATTTTGAATAAAAAAGATTCCAGAAAAAGTAGAAGAAGAAAGGACTTTTGTAAAAAAAAAAAAAAGAAGAAGAAGAAGATGGAACACTAGTTTTGATATATGAATGAAACACTACATAGAAAAACAGGGAAGGAGAATGGGATAAGGGATAAAAATGCTGTATGTGATGGTCTACAATTAGAGAAATTATTCTCAGTAAAGAAAATACATGAATAAGTATAATTAAGATTAGACAAACATGAACACGAAATAAAATAGCAAAGAAGACAAAAATGCCTTGATTGGGCTTACAAAGGAAGTCAAGTTTTATCCATAGTAAACAATAGACTTAGTTTATAATATTGGTGACAGATATAATAGTAAGAGATACTGCACTTATTATGAAGTGGATGTAAGGATATATTTTTGCAAAAATTCCAATAAAACTATTCTAAAAAAATAAAAAAAAGCTGCTGAAAGCATGCATTCCTCAGAGTTCAATCCGGTTGAGGCGGAATGCAGCTTGCTTTCCTTCCTCAACTGGATTGAACTGTGAGGGACGCCCACTTTCAGCAGCTTCAAAGGGCACCCTGGGGTTCAGTCCATTTGAGGAAGGAAAGGCAAGCTTCATTCCTTCTTAACTGGACTGAACCAGAGTGCCCTCTAAAGCTGCTGAAAGCAGGCATCCCTCAGAGTTCGATCCGGTTAAGGAGGAATGAGGCTTGCTTTCTATCCTCAACTGGATTGAACTGTGAGGGACACCCGCTTTCAGCAGCTTTAAAGGGCACCCTGGAGTTCAGTCCAGTTAAGGAGAAATGAGGCTTGCCTTTCTCTCCTCAAATGGACTGAACCCCAGGGTATCCTTTAACGCTGCTGAAAGTGAGCATCCCTCAGAGTTCAATCCGGTTGAGGAGAAAAGCAAGCCTCATTCCTCCTCAACCGGATTGAACTCAATGGGCGAAGAGGAAAGGGAGTAGAGAAGCAAAGTGCTTTCACCCCCTATTCCTCTCCACTGACCCGATCCACTACACTGTGAGTCCATGGGCAAGAAGCCTCCTTTTAAATGCACTTGCATCACCACCCAGTCCCTGGATTTTCATCGGCAGTGAGGCGAGTGCATTTAAAGCGAGGCTTCTCGGCAGCGATGCCCAGCCTTTCCGCCACCTTCTAGACAGCTTTGGTTTAATCCCCCCATGGATGGTGGGGAATCGGAAGGCCAGGCAAGACCCAGGCATCACTGCCGAGAAGCCTCATTTTAAACACACTTGCCTTACCATCCGGTCCCTGGATTTTAGGTGCAGACAGCAGTGGCTGGCATGGGCTTCAGGTGCCCCCCCATTGGTGGTGGGGAAGCAAGTGCGTTTAATACAAGGCTTCTTGGTGGTGACAGTGGTGGCTTCCGTGAGCTTCAGCTGCCCCCTCCCCCAGGGAAAAAAGGCCAATGAAAGCCATGCATTCCTGGGGGGGGGGGAGAAACCTCCACAAACAAACAGAACCACAAAAATCAAAGCCACGAATATGGAGGGACAACTATACATTAAAAATCCCTTTATACATTCTAAGCAATTTTCCAACATCTTATAGCAACAACACATCATTTTATACAATATCATTCTATAAGTATTCTCTTTAAAGTCATGACATAATATAATTCTAAATCCATTTCACCACATATTTTCCATTATAACCAAATTTCTTAACCTGTTTCAACATACCCTTTAACTCATTCTTCACTTTGTATTTAACTCTTGGCTTTCCCCCCTGCAATGTCCCCTTGACATTGCTTAAGCAGTACACCAATTGTCAAAACAGATGCTGTCTGAAATAGAAACATCATTCTGGGCAAAACACTCTTTTTCATCACAGAAATTCTCCCCAACCATTATAGAATTTTATCTCTCCCTTCCTAACATGTTCTCCTCAATTCCACTCTATGTCTTAACAGAATATTTTGAAACAAAATACAATCCACATTCATCTCAACACCCCAATATTCAGCTTTCTTCTCCACTTTATAAGCCATCCGTTCATCAACTTACTTTGCTCTTCTAAATTAATGTTTTTCTTTAACATAAAAGCCTTCCCATGAACCAAATCTTTTAACAGTACCAGATTATCCAAATCCTCCATCTCCTTGTTTACAATTTCAAATTTACTTTCCACTTTAAATTCTCACTTTATCCTTACTTTGTTTTATACCCAACTGTTTTACTCATTCCTTAAATTCTTTGACCTCCTTTCTCATATCTTCATTCAGCCCCACTTTAAATTTTACCGTATCATCATTTCTCAAAGATCTCATCTCTTCCAATAAATCCTGTAAAGATTCTAAAGAAGGACATTGCTCCATCTTAAGTAAATCCAAAGTAAATGCCAGCAATTACAAAGTTAAAAGCAAAAAATCAGGTCTCTCAGGGTTTTTTTTTTCTTTTGCCTTCCCATATAGTTTACAATTTAGTCCCAATGCAGTCTATGTAGTTCTTATCTTCTTATAAAATAAACAATCCAGTTTCTCTCTTACGTCTGGCCTCTTTACTTAATAAAATTCAGTATTTTTGAAACACGCTCACCAAAAACAAAGTAAGAAATCTTGTATCTTTTAAAATGAATATTACTCTCCCCTTCATCTGTTTATAACTGTATTAAACCATATTCTTTTTGAACTTTTTGCTTTCAAATTAAAATCCTGTAAATAGCATTTTCTCAGTTCTTGTTTGCAGAAGGCTTTAATCTCACTATCAATCTGGAGAAGTCTCTTCACTTGCAAATTAGATAGTTAAGGGTGATTAAGAAACTAAGGTCTTCACATGCCCAATGTCCATTAAGGCTCACTTAAACAGCTGAGTATGATGTTAATCCCAAGACTCTCCCACTGCTGAACTTGGCAACTGGCAATGCAAACAGTTTGCAAATAACATCACAAATTTTATGTTAAAAACAAAACTGCTAAACTGGTGTCAAAAATTGTAACAGCCAACAACAACAAAACAACAGTAAAAAAAGTGTGTATGTGTGTATTTGCATCTTCCATCAGGCATTAGTCCTTGGGTGTGTGTGTGTGTGTGTGTGAGTGAGTGCGTGTGTGCATGTGTGCGCATCAAGGACTAATGCCTGATAGAAGATGCAAATATCTTAGCCTGATATCTAAATCCTACTGATGAAGAGGCCAGGTAGATCTCTCTTGGGCAGACATTCCTTAAACAGGAGTCAAGTATTGAGAAGGCTATTTTCCAAGTACCTACACATCATCATGGGGCATATCACCCAAGAAAGATCCTTTGAATATTCTGTTAATATTTGGTCAGAAACATGTGGCAGCACACACTCCTTCATGTCGGTTTGTCCTAACACATTTAGGGCTTTAAAGGTCAGAACTGATATCTGATAACCAGTGCAGGTGACAGAGCACTGAAGCAAATATGTTCAGGGAAACCAATCACAGTGAATAGTCTTAGTACTCTGTCCTGCACTGGTTTCCAGACCACCTTCAGTGGGAGTCCCACATAACATAATTTGCAATAATTCAAGTGGAAACTTAGCTGTTCATAAATAGCTGCACCCAAGCTATCTCTGTTCAAGCAGAGGTGTAACTCAAGTTACAAGGCTGGATCTATGATTACCCCCAAACTATGAAATTGCTCCTTTCACAGTAGTGAAACCCCATCTAGAGCAACCCACTTAGTTCAGCCTATCAGGTACCTAGTAGTTCCAACATTATTTTCTCTGAGTCTAAATGTATTGTTCCTCATCCAGTCTATTAGCAAGTGGAGGAGAAAGTACGGCAGCTGGAGACACGGGTAGCTACGCTTCAACAGATTCGTGAGCAAGAGGTTTTCCTGGACAGAACAGAACAAACACTCTTGGATGGGGACCGCACAGAGAAAGTGGCTGTGGAGGAGAGGGTCACTTCACGGACACAGGAAGTAGACAGCTGGAGGAATGTCACACACAGAACAAGAAAATCCAGGGATTCTTCCAGCAGCTTGCAGCTACAGAATCGATTCGAAGCCCTTTCCCTTATCAAGGACAACGAGGAAGAACAGCATGGACAGACTTCAGGGGTAGAGCAGGGGACCTTGAGAGGACCACTGCAAGGAACAGCAGCTGTGAAGCCTCAGCGGAGGCGTGTGGTGGTGGTGGGGGACTCCTTGCTGAGGGGTACAGAAGCAGTGGTATGTGGGCCTGACAAGATGACTCGGGAGGTGTGTTGTCTCCCTGGGGCAAAGATCTGTGATGTGACCGAGAGGCTGACAAGACTCGTCAAGCCTACAGATCATTACCCCTTCCTTTTGGTCCATGTGGGAACCAATGATACTGCAAGGCACAGCTTTCCCAAGATCAGAAGAGATTATGAGGCTCTGGGGAGGAAGCTGAAAGAAATGAACGCACAGGTGGTCATCTCGTCTCTTCTGCCAGTTGAAGGGCATGGTCCAAGAAGGGAGAGGAAAATAGCCGACGTAAACAACTGGCTCCGTAGATGGTGTCGCCGAGAACAAATTGGATTCTTGGATCATGGACTGCGCTTCCATGCGGGGGGACTTCTGGCAAGAGATGGGGTGCATCTTACAACAGTTGGAAGAAACATTTTTGCCAACAGTCTCAAGAATTTGATCAGGAGGGCTTTAAACTGAGTCAAATGGGGGAGGGAGACAGTATTCTGGAAGGCAAAAGGGCTGGAGAAAATAGTCAAACTGTCATAGAGGGAACAAGGCAAACAGCGCAAGGACCCAACAGTGGGAGGCAAAAAAACTTGCACAGGGAGCAAGTAAAGGGAACACATGGTCTCAGATGTCTCTACACTAATGCACAGAGCATGGGAAATAAGCAAGATGAACTAGAACTCCTTGCACTACAAAACAAATATGATATAACAGGCGTTACTGAAACCTGGTGGGACGAGTCTCATGATTGGAATGTAGGAATAGAGGGGTATAACCTTTATAGGAGAAACAGGCCAAACAGGAAAGGAGGAGGAATAGCATTATATGTCAGGGATATTTACACCAGTGAAGTGATCCATGACATCAATACTGGAAGCCAGGTGGAGAGCATCTGGATAAAAATTAAAGGGGAGGGAAACAACAGGGATGTTATTGTGGGACTCTACTACAGACCCCCAAATCAGACGGAGGAATTGGATGTTGCCTTTCTAGAACAGATGAACATACATGCAGGAAGGAGAGATGTAGTAGTGATGGGTGACTTCAACTATCCTGATATTTGCTGGCAATCTAACTCAGCCAAAACTACAAGGTCTAGCAAATTCCTTACATGCCTGGAAGACAATTTCATGGTCCAAAAGGTGGAAGAGGCAACAAGGGGGTCAGCTATTTTAGATCTGATCCTAACCAACAGAGACGACCTTGTTAATGGGGTGCAAGTGGTGGGATCCTTAGGTGAGAGTGATCATGTTCTCCTGGAGTTTGTTATACAATGGAAAGGAGAAGCCAGGCATAGTCAGACACGCATTCTTGACTTTAGGAGAGCTGATTTCAATAAACTCAGGGAAATACTGGGGATGATCCCATGGTCAAGAATACTAAAAGAGAAGGGACCTCAAGACGGATGGGACTTTCTCAAAAGGGAGATACTGAAGGCACAATTTCAAACAGTACCATTGAGGAAGAAAAATGGGAGGTGTCTCAAGAAACCAGGATGGATGACTAAAGAACTTTCAAGGGAGCTAAGTTTTAAACGGAACATGTATAGGAAATGGAAAAGGGGGGAAATCACCAAAGAAGAATTCAAACAGATAGCGAACACGTGTAGGAGTAAAGTCAGAAAAGCTAAAGCACAGAATGAGCTCAGGCTTGCTAGGGAGGTTAAGAACAATAAAAAGGGTTTTTTTGGGTATGTCCGCAGCAAAAGGAGGAAGAAGGAAATGATAGGGCCGCTACGTGGAGAAGATGGCAAAATGCTAACAGGGGACAGAGAAAAGGCAGAATTACTCAACACCTTCTTTGCCTCAGTGTTTTCAGAAAAGGAAAAGGAGGACCAACCTGAGGAGAATGGAACAGAGGACACAATAGGGGAAATCCAGCTCAAAATAAGTAAAGAGGTAGTACAGGAATACCTTCTTAATCTAAATGAATTTAAATCTCCAGGACCAGATGAACTACATCCAAGAGTATTAAAAGAGCTGGCAAATATAATCTCAGAGCCATTGGCAATAATCTTTGAGAACTCCTGGAGAACAGGAGAAGTCCCAGCAGACTGGAGGAGGGCAAACGTTGTTCCCATCTTCAAAAAGGGGAAAAAAGAGGATCCCAACAACTATCGTCCAGTTAGTCTGGACCATCGCCTCCCAAAAATACTACTCTACGGTGAACTCGCCACGGGTCAGCGTGGGAGGGGCGCTCCAAAAAAGCGATACAAGGACTCCCTGAAACAACATCTCAGGCTTGGCCAGATTGATCACCAACGGTGGTCCGCCCTGGCCTCACATCGGGAGGCATGGAGACGCACTATCCACAATGCTGCAGCCTTATTTGAGAACTCACGACGAACAAGTCTTGAAGAGAAACGACAACGCAGAAAGAATCACAACCCAAAAACATCACCCAAGGAGACCTTCTGCTGCACTTTTTGCAACCGGACTTGTTTATCTCGGATTGGCCTTTTTAGTCATCAGCGCGCTTGCAGAAGGCGCGGGATGAGTCCTTCCTGAATCTTCGTTTGCGAAGAAAAGCCAGAGAGAGAGAGAGAATACCAGGGAAGATTCTAGAACAGATCATTAAACAGAGAGTCTGTGAACATTTAGAAGGCAATGCCATAATCACAAAAAGTCAGCATGGGTTTCAGAGAAACAAGTCATGCCAGACTAATCTGATCTCTTTTTTTTTATAAAGTTACCAGCTTGGTAGATGAAGGGAATGCTGTGGACATTGCATACCTTGATTTCAGTAAGGCCTTTGACAAGGTTCCCCATGACATTCTTGCAAACAAGCTTGTAGAATGTGGGCTAGACAAGTTAACTGTTCAATGGATTTGTAATTGGTTGACCGGCCGAACCCAAAGGGTGCTCAGCAGTGGCTCCTCTTCGTCTTGGAAAGATGTGACCAGTGGGGTGCCACAGGGTTCTGTCCTGGGCCCAGTGCTATTCAACATCTTTATCAATGACTTAGATGAGGGAATTAGGGGCATACTTATCAAATTTGCAGATGACACCAAATTGGGAGGAGTAGCTAATACCCTAGAGGACAGGATCAAAATTCAGAATGACCTGGATAGACTGGAGAGCTGGACCAAAGCTAACAAAATGAAATTCAATACGGAGAAATGTAAAGTACTGCATTTAGGGCGGAAAAATGAAATGCATAAATATAGGATGGGAGAGACCTGGCTGAATGAGACTACGTGCGAAAGGGATCTAGGAGTCCTAGTAGACCACAAGTTGAACATGAGCCAACAGTGTGATGCGGCAGCTAAAAAGGCCAATGCAATTTTGGGCTGTATCAATAGAAGTATAGTGTCTAGATAAAGGGAAGTAATAGTGCCACTCTATTCTGCCCTGGTCAGACCTCACTTAGAATACTGTGTCCAGTTCTGGGCACCACAATTCAGAAAGGATATTGACAAATTGGAGCGTGTCCAGAGAAGGGCAACTAAAATGGTGAAAGGTCTGGAAACGATGCCTTATGAGGAGAGACTTAGGGAGCTGGGTATGTTTAGCCTGGAAAAAAGACGGTTTAGAGGCGATATGATAGCCCTGTTTAAGTATTTGAAGGGATGTCACGCTGAGGATGGAGCAGGCTTGTTTTCTGCTGCTCCAGAGACTGGAACACGGAGCAATGGGTGCAAGCTCCAGGAACAGAGATTCCACCTCAACATGAGGAGGAACTTTTTGACAGTAAGAGCTGTTCGGCAGTGGAACGCACTCCCTCGGAGCGTGGTGGGGTCTCCTTCCTTGGAGGTCTTTAAACAGAGGCTGGATGGCCATCTGTCGGGGATGCTTTGATTGTGATTTCCTGCGTGGCAGGGGGGTTGGACAGGATGGCCCTCGTGGTCTCTTCCAACTCTGCAATTCTATGATTCTATGATTCTATGATTCTATGATTCTATGATTCAAAGCACTAGATGAGAATATCCATAGTCTCTTCTGTAGTTGATGAAATGGATGGTTGATGGCTCCTTATTCCATTTATCTGGAGAACCGCACGGGGTAGTTTCATGTAAATGTTTAAGGGGGAGGGGACAAAATAGAGCTCTGAAGGACACCGCAATGGAATTTCAACAGGGAATAACAATATCTCAGTATTGAATTCTGAAACTGATCATCCAAATAGGAGAACCAGTGTAAGATTGTGCCTTCCAACTCACAATCCAGACAACTATGACAGAAGGCACTCCTGGATGAAATGGATTATCTAGATCCATTTCAATCTGACTTCAGGCCTGGCTATGGGACAGAGACAGCTTTGGTCACCTTGATGGATGACCTATGCAGAGACCTAGACAGGGGGAGCGTGTCCCTGTTGATTCTGCTGGACCTCTTAGAGCTTTTGATACTATCAACCATGGTAGCTTTTTGGGTTGCCTCACTGGGATGGGCCTTGGGGGCACTGTTTTACAGTGGCTCCAGTACTTCTTGGTGGGACAGTCCCAGAAGTTGGTGCTGGGAGATGCCTTTTCAACTTCCTGGCCCCTATACTGTGGTGTCCCTCAGGGCTCAGTTTTGCCCCCCATGCTGTTTAACATCTACATGAAACTGCTGGGAGAGGTCATCTGGAGTTTTGGGGTTCAGGGTCATCAGTGATGGCACCCAACTCTATTTCTCCTTGCCACCTGCCTCCAAGGAAGCTGTTTCTGTACTAAGCCAGTGTCTGCTGTCAGTAATGGACTGGATTAGGCTGAACAAACTGAAACTTCATCCAGACTTTTAGAAAGGCAGATCAGGCAATAGGGATTCAACCTGTGCTGGATGGTAACACACTCCCTGTGAAATCTCAGGTTCGCAGCTTGGGTATGCTCCTGGACTCAGATCTAAGCTTGGATGTTCCAGTTTCCACTGTAGCCAGGAGTGAATTTGCATAGTTAAAACTAGTGTGCCAGCTGCACCCGTTCCTTGACAAGTCAGATCTGGCTACAGTGACACATCCCTTTTGGACTACTGTAATGGGCTCTATGTGGGACTGCCTTTGGAAACTGTTCAGAAACTTCAGCAGGTCCAAAATGCTGTGGCCAGGTTGTTGACTGGGGCTGGCTATAGGGATCATGCGATCCCCAACCCCATTGAAACAACTGCATTGGCTTCCAGACCATTTCCAGGCAGAATTCAAAGTGCTAATTTTGAACTTTGAGACCCTAAATGGCTTGGGTCCATATTATCTGAAAAACTATCTCCCTATACAAGCCACCCCAAGTGTTAAGATCAGCAGGGGAGGGCTTTCTCTCAGTCCCATCACCTTCACAGGTGTGGCTGATGAGGACTCAGGAGACAGCCTTCTCGGTGGCTGCTCCCAGACTGTGGAACTCCCTTCCATGGGAGGTCCAGTTGGCCACCTCCCTGCTCTCTTTTCATCAGCAGTTGAAGACATTTTTATTTAGGCAGGCATTTGAAACATAAATTTTAATTGGCATGCTGCTTTTATTGTTGTATTTTTATGATTTTATGCTTTTAATTCATGTGTTTTAGCTATATTCTAACAATGACAATTTAATTTAATTTTTAAAAACTTTTTGTAATTTGTGATGTTTTAGCTGTATTTTTTTTAATGATTATAAGCTGCCTTGTATCCCACCTTTGAAAATGGTGGGATATAAATCCAAATAAATAAATAAATAAAGGATACAATGATCAATGGGACCATACATTTTTGAGTAGGCCAGGAAAACTTATAGGAATGCACTCCTCTACCTTTATCTTGGCAGAGGTCATAATAATAATAATAATAATAATAATAATAATAATAATTTATACCCCACCCCTCTGTTAAAATAATTGGGGCGGCTTACATAAATTAAAATACAATACAGATAAAAATCCCTAAACACCCCTCACCCCCACCCTCCCCCATAAAAAAATATTAAACAAATATAAATTAAAAGCAACTGTCTAAAATCACATTTAAAAACAATAAATACAATAAATAGCCAGCGGACTAAAAGAGGCCAGGATCCCCTGAGGCCGGGATCTAATTAGGAAAGGCCTGCCGAAAGAGATCCGTCTTTAGTGCTTTTTAAAAGCTACTCAGGCTTGTCATCTGACAGATCTCATTCGGCAGGTCATTCCACAATTTGGGGGGCATTGCTGAAAAGGCCCTCTGGGAGGTTACAGACAGCCTAGATTTTTCTGGCTGAAGCAAATTCTTCCCAGAGGACCGGAGTGCGTGGGGAGGATTGTATGGGAGGAGGTGGTTCTGGAGATTCATGCGCCTAGAATGACCAAGGTAGTTTCCTAACTAAGTAAACCAGGCCTAAAACCACGTGGTTGAGATAGGTAGTGCCATCCAGAAGTTACTGAAGGTGGCCCAAAACATCGACTCAATCACCTTTCCCTAAGAGTGAAATTTGCCACTAGTCTAAATTGCAGTTATACTACACCATGCTCTTAAGAAATGAGTCATTTACACTATGGACACATTAGGGCATCATATGCTGTGTTTATTTCCAGTTTCAGGACTGATTTCTGTCAGGAGCAAACTGATGGACCTATACCCCAGAATTGTCTGCTAGAACAGGAATAAGCACATGAATTCTATGCAATTGAAGTAGGGATGGAAAGAAAAATTCAAGAATATACAAAAAGAAGAAGAAAAAAGAACACTTTTTTTATTGTCAAGAAATGCTGATGAGAAGAATCCTGGACTGATAAGAATCTTTGCACTTTAGGAATTATTCTCTGCAAAAATTCTGAATTGAAAATGCTGTTTTCATAAAATGCTTGTTTTACATGTGAAGAGGGATAAATCACAATAAACTGAATGACCTGGAGGTCTGTCAGAACAACTTCTTGAGGTACCTCTTGATAGTACCTCCAGGGACTCTAGCTGTATTCCTCAGGACAGAGACAGAGTCAGTTTATCTGTAAAAGTTTTTGTATTATGAGATGGTTTTTGGACATGTCAGAGGACCAGTTCCCTAAGATTTGTTTAGATGAACAATGGAAGAGTGGTGCTCGGGGTAAGCTAGCTCAAGACTTATTAACCTCTAAAATGCTCTCAACAGATTTATTTTAATCATTCCTGGTATTAAAAACAAGCTTAGGGACTGGATCTATAAACTGGATAATAATCAGTACTTAGTTTCACTTAAATCTTCATTTTTTTTCCTATCGGTATCATTTGTTGAAATCAAATCACATAAGAGCTCAATACTTATATCTACTTTTGTCCCTCTGAGAACTGCATTTACAGAACTACATTTCCAAACTATGCTGATGGCAATTATGGATGATAGATATAGAAATATTCCAAGAAATTTAAGGCTCGGCATTGGAGGCATGGGGGAGGTAGAGGATATTTCATACTATCTAGTCTATTGCCAGTTTTATCAAAACTCGAAGAAGAGATTCTTGGGACAGATTCTGGCTTCCTTACAGGGTTAGAGCTCTTACGTGAAACTATGCTGGCTACTATCAGACTGTGCTCTATATGTTATACTTTACACAGCCTTATTTTCTAAGGCTGCTAAAAATATTCATGCTACCAGTAGTTATTTGAAAGATTGCTATAGACTGTGCAACAGATTCTTTAATCTGATTTTTGGTATGGATAAACATGTACATGTATGCATTTTCCTTTAAACTGGATTTCTAATGGCTTTTAGTCAAATACAATAAATGACACTGACTGACTGACTGATTAACTGATTATGCAAATCAACCATGTGTGATTTTTGCACAAACAAATCCCAAATTACAGGTTTTTTTCTGCAGAGGAAACAAAATTTTGTGTGCAGGTATTAATATTCCTACAACGAAATATTATTTTCCATGAAGAAAATGCTGCCTCCTCCACAGAAACAGATATTTTCTGTGTAAAACAACCACATGTAAATTTTGTACAAAGTAAGTCCTGAATTCTTAATACCTTCAAAAACTACATAGTTTTAGAAGACATTCTCACAGTGGGAAGCAATAGCTACTTTTGCTACCTTCAAGAAGAAACTTAGTGAAGAATTACATTCCTGAATTGAGGTGGTTGTGCAACTGAGGCTACCATTCTATGGAGTTTTTCACACAGGGAAAATAACCCCTGCGGAGATCGGGAGAGAAATGGGGCTTTTCTGCTGCCAGCACTCCATTTCACACACTATTCTTCTATCCAAATATTTCCTACTACTTTCTCTAGCCTTGTGTTAATGCTTGAAGCCTGAGTGTTTATGTGAATGTTGTTATATTATTTTCCAATAAGGATCATTTAATTGTACCTTTTTTGCTTAGAGTCTCCTCCTTAGTACCGGTATACATAGGTCTAAAAGATCCTGCCATTACCCACCATTCATATTGCCATGTTGTGTACAGTTGCCCCTCCACATTTGCGACATTCACATTCGCGGTTTCAATTATTCGTGGAAAGCCACCTCCCCTCGTGGAAAGCTCATCACTGCCTTGGGAAGGGGGGGTAGAAAGCCTCACTCCCACCTGCTCTCCACCCCAGTCCCTTCCCAAGGCAGCGAAGGGCTTCCCAAGGCAGTGAGGGGAGTGAATGGTGATGGGGGCTTCTTAGCCCCCCTTGCCACTTTGGAAATGGTGGGACGTGGGAGTGAGTGTCAATGGGCGCTTCTGAGGCCCCCATTGCCACTTTGGAAAGGGCGGGGGGTGGGAGAGAGTGGCAACGGGGACTTCTGAGGCCCCTGTCACCATTTTTTGAAAGGGCGGGGGTGGGAGTGAGTGGCGACGGGGTGGGTTGTTGCAGGAGGGTGGGGGAGGACTATTATTATTTGCTTTTTTTCACATTCACGGGGTTCCCCCCCTAACCCTTGTGAATGTGAAGAGAGGACTCTATTAATTCCCCATCTTAATATTAGTGTGTTAGAGACCCTCCCAGACCCATAGTGTTTTGGGTAACACATGTTCTAGGGAAGTGATGGACAAAGAAAAGTTAGTTACTGTTCAGAGGGTCACAAGGAGTGTTCCTTTCAGTAGAAATATTTGTTTAATAAGTGTGGTTTTTTGTACTTCAAAAAAATTAATTGTTCCTTACTACCTTCTTCTAAATAGGAGTTGGAGACAATTTTGTGCAGTGCAACACAGAGTTGCAATTTTGTGCAGTGCAACATAGAGTTGCAATTCTGGAGACAAACATGTGTTTTTTTAATTGTCATTCTTCATGTTTGCATTGATATAAAGCTTTGCTCATAACCAGAGCAGATGCTACTCTAAGCAGCAGTAAAATCAGTGTGATACAGTTAATCGTGATTATCATCTGACACTCACAATGATTTGTGATTGTGGAGCTTTTAAAAAAATGGCTGAAAATAAACACTTCAGAAAGAGACATGGTTACTAGTGCTTTTTGCTGCATTTTTTTTCCTGTCTCCTATCCCTCTTTGACAAACCATAGTGACATTATGAAGAGCATCTTTCCTTATGTTAGAAGTGAACATTAAGCATACTTCAAAAATCATTTCCAGCTATTTTAATAGATATTACAAATGGAATGCCTGCTGTTTTAATCCATCGAGCACAGTAGCATGTATTATGGTTTGGAATATAACCTTTTAAAAGAATAATCTATCATTTCTGGAAGTCATCTAAGCCCCCATGCATTAGATACCAGCTGTTATATGCTATATGTGTAGCCAGTTTGGAATAGAATTTTCTCAGCAGGTTTACATAAATTATGCTAGCCTGTTTATGATCACATTTATACTTTCAAATTATAATATTTTAAACAAAAAAGGCTGCAAAATATTAACAATCCTATTTTTTATTCTAATTAATGTTATTCATAAGATGAGGTTAGCTGAATCTGGCCTTAACAAGCTTATAGAAGAGCGCTAAAAGCTCATGTCAAGCAGATGTTTTATACCCACAATAATAGAATATAAACAACTGTCTAAGCACAATTTTATTGAACACAAAACTCAGCAGTTGGAAAGAACAAAACAAGAAATTCGATAGTTGTATTATTGGATGATATATATCCTTCAGTGTGTGTGTGCGTGTGTGCGTGCGTGTGTGTGTGCGCGCACGTACCCATAAGTCTACACATGTATATATTAGAGCTTAGAAATTTTAATTTTTTGAAGTACAGTGCCCAGAAAGACCCAGATAGCATGACCTGCACATTCAGATTCCTGTCATGGTCAGTCAGGACTCTGAGGACTCAGAAGGTGAGGAGGATGAGCCAGTAGCAGAAGAGCTGGCTGAGTCCGAGTCTAGCCCTGAAGAACCCAGGGCTCAGCAGCCTAGCCCTCCCCCAGCTCAGGGTCCAAGCCTGGGAGACATAGTAGAGCAAGAGCAAGAGGTAGAAGAGCAGGTACCTACCTTTAGCCAAAGGAGAGCAGAGAAGGCGTGGCTTCGTCGTTCCCAGAGATTAAGAGACAGAAGCTCATCAATCACTCCGCAGCTGGGAGTGGGAGCTGGGCCAACATAAGCAGCTGGGGGAGGCTGAGTTCCTTGTTTCAGGCAGTCTGCTTTACCTGGAGGAAGCCTCTGCCTGTGACTCTCCTGGAACCTTGCTATCTTGAGACTTTGGATATCTTGACCTTGGACTGCTTTCGTTGACCCACCTGCCGGAACCCTTTTGACCTTGGACTTCCTCTTCGTTCTGCACTCTCTCTCTCTGTGTACTTCTGACCCTGTAGGACTGCTACTGACAACACCAGGTACTGTGCTTTTCAACTGGGTTGTTGCCGAGCCGGGCTCCTTATCAGCTATTGAGTTGGCTTCTCGACAATTCCCACATGTGCATGCTCATTGTTGGGGATCTGTGGCAGATGTGAAAATTTGTCAACATAGTTCACAGAACTCTATAACACAACCTAGACTGGGCGGGAAAGGTTACCATGCACAGAATGATACTCGGTGCCACAATTGGGCCTCACTGAACTATTCACCATGACTTCCTCTTCCAAGACATAGGGAAGACCTGAGAACTAAACAGTTTCACACACCTACAACAGGGAATTAATAAGCCTTTCCCTCCCTGTCTGCTGAGCTATTAGAGATGGAGAGAAGGAACTTGCTGTAGCCGCTTCTGCTTACAGATCATGGCACTCCTTATAACACAGAATGCTGAACATTTTTGATTATGAGGAGGAGGAAGAGGAAGAGGAGGTCATTAGGAACACCTACTGAATCTGTTACTCACTGATCACTCTTCTATACAAACATCTCATCCTGATTACCATTAAATTTACTTCAAAGTGGTGGCCCTGAACAGGCCTCCAGATTATTACAGGACCCATTCAGACTATGGCTAGAACCCTGCTGGTGAACTACACTGGCAGAATTGTAGGTGGTGTCAGTAAGACGAAAAAGGTTGTGTGTGCAGCAGCCTTTGTCGATGTTTTGGAATGAACCGCACAAACCCATTTGGCTCAACACAAAGGCTAAGGGATCTCGAGTATTTGCAAAGTGTCCTGGTGGCACTTCTGACTAAGAAGGCAGTCCTAACTGGCAAAGATGGCCAAGGACCAGATGAGACACCATTAGGCCAGCTGAAACATTATTAAATCCAAACCTCTCCCTACTGCAGAACTCTGAGATCAGACAGCAGAAGAGTTATCCTGCCAGAAAAGTATTTCTGTCAGCAGAAGAGGTTTTTATACCACATTTCTCTCTCTGCCCCAGTATGTGCATTGGAGCTAGGATTGTACAGTAACTTAGCTAGCTATCTTGTTGGTTTCTGCAGTGAAGAACTGAGCCAGGTGGCTTACACAAGTTCACATACCTCCCACACTGAAACTCCCACCAGGAATAAGGATCAAATAAATCAGAGTTGCATTCCCTCCCAAACCATAGATGGCCCTCCAAGCTTGTTTTTTGTGAGGAGGGGGTCGATTCCATTCAACCCCCAGTTTCTTCAGATGGTACTTTTCTGAGGAGAGGCAATTCTCTTTTTGAATAAATAACAGACCAGCAATCCCACTTAACAGAAATAATGTCCCTTTTTCAAAATCAGAAATAGATTCCTTAACATTTTGTATTTTTGTTGTTGTTAACGCTTTCATACAATGGCTAGTACTATACGCTTTTTTGTTGTTTTATATACAGACGAAGCTACGAACTTACGGTCTCTTTCCCCCTCACACTTCCCCCCTCCTTGCTTCCTCCCTGCCTCCTGCCTGGCTTTAATGATCTGGAGTCCATGGCCCCCACCTTTGTTTGTGTGAATGAGAGAAAGGCGAAACTCAACGTATCTTCCAATTTAGCAATAAATCATGTGAACTATCCACTGCTGATGCGAAATGATGGTAATTCAGAATTTCGCGCACTTTAGTCTGCCATGTAACTGGCCCCCTGGTGTGGTTCAGCCTCGCCGCACCTTCCTAATGCCACCACTACACAAGTATCCTTGTTGTTTGCAGTAATAATTTCGTATTTCTATAGGATCCTGTTCATTACCATTTCACCATTGTACAATTTTGTATCTCTCACCAAAACAACAACAACAAAACTTCCTTTGTACATGATTATTTATCTACTTCTTTCTTCTCTCCCAAGTAAAGATTTCATGTGAATTGGGATTCTCTGGTTTCAGTAACTGGTATTGATTTCACACACAAATATTGAGCCTCACTATAGTTGTGTCCGTAGTACAGGGATAGGAACTATGAGGCTCTTCAGGAACTGATGAATTGCAGTTCCCAGAATACTTCACTCTTGGCTATGCTGAGTAAAGCTGGGGGCATTTTGCAGCAGAGTGCATATCCTTTGATAATTTTACCCCCCCCCCAATGGTGTCAGATCTTTTTTTCAGAGTCTGGGGGCTTGTGGGGCTGTCATGGAGGATGAAGGACTGCAAAAAGGAGAATGGGGCTCAATACAGCCTCCAAGCTACACTTTCCCTACCCCTGGTTTAGAGGGGAATGCCTTTTCCTCACCCAAAATGTCACAGATAAACATGGGCTAAACCTAAATCCAGTTCTGTAAAACTAGCTAGAGCAGACCCATTGAATCCATGGGACTTACATATGTATTCACTAAACAAGTTGGATTCATATAATGGGTCTAGTCTAGATGGATCTAACAAGTGAATTTAGCCCATTGTTAAACCTTGAATTTATAGCTCTCTTAGGGCTTGTCTATATGAGGCAAAAAAAAATGTGGATTGCTCCACAGCAATGGCAATTCGCAACAGCTGCTACTTGTCTTAATGGGTTTGTGTTTTGGGCGGGGTGGCAGATCACAGGCATGCAAAGTTATCCACATTTGCTGTGCAAATGGGCATGCCTGTGAATCAAGATGGTAGCCATGAGTCGATGACTCACATTTTTACTTACCTCAATTTGCTGCCTCTGGACAGTATTTTTTAAAAAATAAAACATATCCAAGGTGCAAAAAAGGAAACAAAACAAAACAAAAGCCATTTTATCATCTTAGCACTCACTCACTCAGGTAAAAATCCAACATGGTGGCTCTGGGTGCTTGCTTTCTTAGCAAGCTCTGCCTCCCATGCATGGCTGACCAATCAGCCTTCAACTTCCACTTGTATAGGGAAAGCAAATTAAATTGAATCGCTTGTCCCAATGAGCAGGAATGTGCATTGTCTGTGCTGTTTTTTAAAAAAAACTTCAGGAAAGTCTGTGAAGGCTTTTCCCATGCAGTATATGCAGGATTCCCCCCCCCCTTCTCAATACATCAAAATGATGCAGAATGCCATTTTGACTGATCATATTTTCCTCACATTCTGCAAGGAGTATTTTTTTCCATTTAAACAACCCCTTATTACCATAGGCTATCATCCTATAGACAGTTACTTGTGCGTAAATCTCTATATCTGAATAAGATTGTGAGGACTCTAATCTGTTTTACTGTAATTTAAAAAGATACAATAATCATTTGAATTATTTAAAAGATGTTAATAATCTGTGGTATGTATTTTTTCAAAAATGCTCCCATTTTCTTCTCTCCTTTGGCCGAACCATTTCACTGTCAACAAACTTTGAAGGGCTATAAGAAGATATATAAAGCAGGAAGTATGCTAGTACAAGACACTTAATGGAGAAAAAAAAACATTAATTGGAACACTAATTTTAAGTGTTGGCTGTCTAGAGATTTGTGCTGACATATTCAGTAACACCAAACTTCTCAGCGGGGATTCAAACTCCCATCTCCAACTGTTCATCCATTAAGTTGTGTTATTGCGGACAAAGGCAGGCCACTATAAACCGATCAATTAGCATATCTCTTACTAATTAAGGAGTCACACAGGGACAATGACACTAATGACAAAAACTTCAAGTTGATAAATGTACTCTGTTCACGTCTATTCAAAGTCATCAGATCACAGGGTCGAACAGGTATATGTAGCAAAGCAAACCGTTGAACATAAGAAGGAAGGCTGAAAGTTATTTTGTGTGCAGTGGCTCTTAGATGCACATGTTTTCACTCCTGTTCATTAGGGAGACAGAGGCAGGACACAGGAGTTGGGTAATGTTGTTATGTGCCTTCAAGTTGACTCCAACTTATTGTAACTGTATCATGGGGTTTCCGTGGCAAGATTTATTCAAGAAGTTTGCCATTGCCTCCCCCTCAGGCTGAGAGAGTGTGGCTTGCCCAAGATCATGCAGTAGGTTTCCATAGCTGAGCAGGAATTTGAATCCTGGTCTCCCAGAGTCCTGGTCCAACATTCAAACCACTATATCATGCTTGTTTTACCTATACAGCACCTAAAAGTTGTTTCCAGATGCAGCACTACGGAGACTTCTTGAAAAATCCAATGATCTCATTGCTTCACAAAGAGACAGGGACATGCTGGATGCCAGAGAATTGTTCACTTCTGAGCAAAAGGATTTAAATTTTAAATTTTATTGTCTTTTGTCTCAACTCTGCATGACTAGAAATTAGGAGTGGCCTCTGCCTTCCTGAGACCCCTCACCTTAACAACACAAGTAACATCTGAAACAGCATATAGGCCTATGATTCCAACATCTCCACTTCTCTTTCTTTATTACTGTTAACATTTTTTATTTGATGAAGAAGCCAGTAGAGCTTCAGAAGCTTGCATCATAGGTTTTGCATTTAGTTAGTTAATAAATTTATCATTCTTTTCTGGATTTTGTATTTTGTTTTACTATACCATGCTACAAGAGTTGGGTGACTAAGGCCACTTTATTAACTATCTTTAATGGATCTGTGTGGGGTAAACAACAACAGTGTGATTCAGATTGAGGCAATGGTCCAAAAGAACCTCTCCTTAATTACCTAGGACAATCCAACCTTGGTCCCAAAGGTATGACCAGATGGAATAGATTGGTCATGGTTGGCCATGGCACCAAAGGAAGAACAAAGCCCCTCATCACAAACCCTAAGATGTTAGAAGATATGCCCTACCATGGATCCCAAAGAACATTCTCTCCACTCTGGGCCCTATAGCCCAGAGGGAAGATAAGAGAATCCCCTTTCACTCTAAAAGTGTCTGGGTGTTCACTATTGCACTGTCCAGATAAAATGGCCATCTCATATTTAACACTCCATCTCAACCAGTTGTTCCTTTGCTCCTATCATGCACCAGTGTAGGAGAGGTGAAAATGTCAACTCTATAAGCATTTTCATGAGAGGCAAAAATCCCTACCTGGTCCCACAGTGACCAGGCAAGGTCTGCACTGGCCAGTAGGGAGGGTAGGTAGCAGAGAGATAGAGAGAGGCAGGAGAGAAGCAGCACATGCTTAAATAACAGCAATCCTTCCTTGTGCAGAATGTCATGTCTAACTCCATGGCATATCGTCTCTGGCCTCAGTTGGGGAGGAGGACACCCTGGACTCCTGCCTCAAAAGGGCTGCAAACTGGGGCTAGATTCTTAGAAATCATATACCACAATGAATATATAGAACTTGGTTTATTCTCCAAGATATATCTATATCAATCCTTTGTGGGAAGTCCTAGCAAAGGCTGGATCCCACAAGAAAGATTAATAGGGCAACTTGCTGACTGTTCAATAAATATAGTATTGGCCGTAATAAATATACTTTTCAACTTCTGTACTTGTAGCTTTTAAGAGGACAAGCTCTTCCTTGCCTCATAGAGATTTTAGTTGTAAAGAACAGAGGCGCAAGAGAGAATCAAAGTCCAGTTATGTTATAATCCATGTTGCATATGATCTGAGCAATCCATCTACTTTTTTCACTTCAAAATTGCTCCGTTTCATTGATAAACACATGTGTGCACACACACAAAACATATGTTTGTTTTCATTATGGAAGATGCAATGTTTAGGTTTGCTCAGTATTGTCTTATAAATCTTAGTTTATCTTGTGTGACAAGGGTGTAAATTGTCTCTAAGCAAAATGCTGAGAAACCTCCATCACTGAAGAATGGAGGCTAGAACTTCATTGAGATAAGGAGAAACTTGCAGCTACAAGAAATGAACCACTTCTCCCCCCACCAAATACTTTTTTTTTTTTGAATGGCAAACATGGAAACAGATTATAATGGTCTCTCAGAAATCATTTTAGCAGAACCAAAGTTTCTGCACATCCTCCAACATATCACAGATGAACACAGAGACTAGTGGTGTATGAATAAAAGATGATCTGCCCTGCATGTGTTTCACTAGGGGTTCTTGTCCACTTCATCACCTTAAGAGAACTCTTTCTCATGTATTTATTTTTCTTCCTGATAGCAGATTTGGGGTGAAAAAATAATATACAAAATAATATGCATTTTTCTACAAGGCATACTAATACAAAGCTACTTATAAGCATTCATATATTGAAAAAAATGCTTCTGCTTCCCTTCCTTTCATATGCATCTCTTTCATTACCATCCATCACTTTCAAAAGGCATATATGTAAATATTTTCCACAGGCATATATGTAAATATGTCTTCAAAATGTTGAGGGTAAATCTTTCTTGCCTGGCCATAGATTTCATTGGGACAAAGCAGTTCAGCATCATGGATGTTTCCCCTTTGGGGTGGGGAAAAACAAGTACCAGTAGAGACTTCCGGTCGGAGAGCTGAGGGGACGAAGGTCCGGATTAAGCTCTCTCTGAGACCTTCACCTGATACTGCAAGTCAGGGCTTTGTTCCTGAACAACAGCTCAAATCCAGGAAGGATTGAGCTTTGTGGGGCTAGCTTGTCCCCGGTCGCGATCTCTCCCTTGCTGAAACGGAGGTTTCTGTGAAGGGAGATACAGCTGACAGGGGGACTGTGGCAGCCATTGCAGTACAGGTCGATCACTTGAGGTTCGTATCCTCATTGTTCTCTCCTGACTTTGAAAAGACTGCTTGACTTGCTGGAAACGACAGAAATAAAACCCAACCCGGATTTGAGAATCAAGGACTGGAAGATCTCCTCAGTAAGACCGGTGTCCACAGAGTGAGATATTTGCCGCGCACATGGCTTAAAGAGTATTATGAACATGGCGACTGCCTGTTAAACTTGCTGTGGAGTTGTATGAGGGCTGTGGAGCTGTATGAAAGGGGCATGCTTCTGATAGACGGAGATGGAGACGAAGGCAAAGATGATGTAATGGGGGGAAGTATGTGTAAGGGAAAATAAGTGAAAGTTAATAGAACTAAACAGAAGATAGGAAGAAGGAGAAAACAGAAGGACTGGTTTGTCTGGATACTCTGGGTTGTCTGGATTAGTCTGCATTAGTCCTAGAAGACGACGAAGATCACTTGTTTTGTGGTTCACCACTTGGATTTAGTCCCCAAAGAGGATGAAGAGGACAAAAAGGACAGATTGCTTGCATTGGGGATTTAGTCCCTCAAGAGGACGAAGAGGATTGCTTGCATTGGGGATTTAGTCCCTCAAGACGATGAAGAGGACTGAGAAAAGCAGTTTAGGATTTAAGCCCAGACTGAAAAGAAAAAAAAGACAAGGACTGTAAAGGCTGCAGAATTCAACAGTATACATAGATGCATTCTAATATCCATAATATCCAATGATACTGCAACATTGTAATCACTGTAATTCTGATACATTGGTAACTCTATACTTATGGTGCCTAGATGACTCAGTATCTATTGGCAGTACCAGAAGACTACCAGAAGAGCAAGTATGACCTTCAATAAATAAGGAATAATTTGAAGTGGATAACGTTCAGGGGAAAATAGAATCTCAAAGAGTGTTTAAAGAGACAGAAAGCAAGTTAAATTTGGAGCGTTAAGAAGAAAGTGATTGAAGGGCGACATCTAGTGGAGCAAATAAAATACTACAGGGGAAGATTACAATTGTTTATTAATGAAAATTATGAAGTAACTTTTGTGGATTTATTCTGTTAATATATATATAATATATATATATAGATCTTTAGATATAGATCTTCAGGTATAGATAACTGTCTTCTTAACTCATACAGAGTCATAGATATAATCAGATATACTGAAGTTCATGGGTTATTGTATTACCAATGGTTGTTTAAAAATGAGACCCACATCAACTGACAAGCTATGAAAAATTGATTTAAATCCAAAACTGAGTTAAAAATATTGATATTGATACGGTTTTAAATTGATATTGACATAAATATAATTATAATATATAAATACTGATATTGATTGAGATATAAATTGATATAAATTGATATAATAGTGATATATTTGATACTCAGACATTTGTATAGACTACAGAATAAATTGAATTTGTGAGGTCTTTGGGGAATAGAAATAGAAATTTGATTTCTGAAATAGAGAATACTTATTTAAGGTTCCGGATTACATTTACTCAAGGCTCTGGCTCAGATAAATTACAGAGAATTCATAATTGTTTGGACTAATTAGAGATAAAATAGTGTTTTATTTTGCCATATTTAGGATTTAATTAACATTAAGAACTCAAGAATGGCAACAGGTACCAGAGCAAAAACCGGGGCTCAACCCCCAATACAAACACAAATTTCTTTTTCAAGAAGAGGTTCAGCTGAAACCCCTATAAAGCAGTCAGATGTTGGAATACAAATCTTGGATGAGCTTAAAAGTTTAAGAAGGAACTACGGGAAGAATTAACTTTTAAAGAAAAAGATAAGGTCAGATATGGAGAAAATAAATAATAAACCTGACAATTTGACAATGGAAATGACAAAGTTAAAAACAAGGGTAGATGAGATTGAAGAAAGATCTGATGAACTGGGGAAACAAATGCAATTGACAATGGAAGAGCAAGAAAGAGAGAAGAATATGATATTATTACAGGAAATGAGATATAGGGGTAATTGTATAAGACTGAGGGGCATTGCAGAAACTGTAAGAGAAGATTTATGGGAGAAAATAATTCCCAGTTTATCCAATTTCACAGATATAAGGGAGGCTGAGATGGAGCAAGCAATAGAAAAACTGTTTCACATAAATTCTGCCATGGCCAGAGAGAGAAAAAATTCCCAGAGACATGATTGTTGTATTCATTCGAATAAAAGAGAAAATAATTCAAACAGGTTATATAGGGAAATTAAATATAGATGAGAAAGATGTGCAAATATTTAAAGACATTCCAGCGGAAGCATTGAAAAAGAGACAAATATATAGGCCTCTAACCCAGAAACTGAAGAGGCTTGATATTCCGTACAGATGGGAATGAATAGAAGGGATTACATTTATGTACCACCAGAAAAAACACAGAAAAAATACAGCAGAAAAAAGCTACCGAATTCATTGAAATATTGGAATCTGAAGAGAGAAAGAGAGCCAAAGCTAGATTTAAAAAGAGGGGAAAAGAAAGAGAAAATCAACCGAAAAACCAAAGGAAAGAGAGACAAACAGAAGAAGAAAGAAAGGATGATAATGAGGAAGATAAACTAGACTCCAGGAAGGAGGGAGTTGGACAAGAAGAAACAAGGGAGGGGAACAGTGCTGAAGAAGAAGAATCGGAGGAGCAATTTGAGGAGGAAGAAGCAATTTAAAGATGGTGGTAGCAATAAGATCCTGGAATGTGAAGGGCATGAATGCCCCGAAAAAGAGAAATCAAATTTTTCATCTGCTGGAAAAGAGTAAAGAGGATATTATCTGCTTACAGGAAACTAAAATCAGGGGAAAAGATAACAAATTACTGATTAGGCCAAAGCTTGGACAATGCTTCTCCTCAAATGCAAGAAAAAGGAAAAAAGGAGTTGTAATATACATCAAAAATAATTATGAAGCTACAGAGATATTAAATGACAAAGAAGGACACTTTGTCGGGGAAGAAATAAACATGTTGAATTTGAAGATAACAGTAATTGCTATTTATGCCCCGATAGAACATAAAGCCCAATTCTATAAAAAACTACATCAGGAAATATCAAAATTGAATGAAAAAAATATCATAATCACAGGAGACTTTAATGGAGTTCTGGATGCAAAATATGACAGGACAACAAACTCGAATAAGAAACTTCATGGGGAACTCCCGAAGATCTGTAAAAATATGTTAGAAGACTTTGATCTGGTTGTCGTATGGTCGGGAAAATACAAAGGGCAAATAGGATATACTTTTTTCTCACAAATTCATAAATCCATGTCAAAGATTGCCATGTATTGGATATCAACAGGACTATCAACTAAAATTAAAGAGATGGAAATCAAGGAAAGAATAATATCAGATCATAACCCCATAGAGTTAAAACTACTGAACCCCAAAACAAGCTACATATGGAGACTAAAAGACGAATTGCTGAAAGATTATCAGTTTGTCAAAAAAGTTAAAAAAGAAATACAAGGATTCTTTGAAATAAATAAGGGAGGAGAAGTGTCCCAAAAAACAACTTGGGATGCCTTTAAGGCTACAGTTAGAGGCTTATTTCTTCAAAAGGGTGCTGGAATGAAAAAATATAAGCAGGAGAAGAATCAGAAATTGATGTCCAGTTTGAAGGAAAAAGAAAAAAATTGAGGGAAAACCCAAGAAATACAAAATTACAGATGGAAATAAAATTAATTTAGGAATCTCTGAAAGCTGACATAACGGAAGCAATTGGGATAGTTGGCCAATAGACTGAAAAAAGATACAGAGAAAAAGTTAATCACCGAAGTTAAGGTCGGAGACACAAGATATAATACACAGATAGAAATGAAGGAAATTTTTTTGATTATTACTAATCATTATATGCAAAATCACTGGACACAGAGGCAAAATTGGAAGCAATGGATAAATACCTAGAAGAAAATACAAAAACAAAGCTAACAGAGCAACTGAAAGGAAAGCTAGATCAGCCCTTCGAGGCTGATGAAATATTACTAGCTATTAAACAGTTAAAATCGGGAAAGGCACCCTTTCATGAAGAATTGACTATACCATTTCAGCAGGTTTTGAATAGGATCTCAAAAGAAGGTATACCAGCATCATGGCAATTGGCTAATATTATTTTGATACCAAAAGAAGGAAAAGAAAAATCTAATTTGGCAAGTTATCACCCCATTTCACTTTTAAATGTGGACTACAAAATCTTCACAATGATATTGGCAAACAGATTGAACAGTGTTATAAAGAATATAGTCCATGAAGATCAAACAAGCTTTATAAAAGGCAGACACATGTCTAACAACATAAGAACAATGATAAATGCCATAGAATATTATGAGAGAGTCAACAATAAAAAGGCCGCTCTTATTTTCATTGACGCTGAGAAGACTTTCGACAATGTAAATTGGACATTTATAATGAAAACGTTGGCGAAACTAAATTTTGGAGAGACATTTATTCAAAACATACAAATGATATACACAACTCAAAAAGCTTCACTAATAATAAATGGAGAGAATGCTGAAATATTTGACATTTTTAAGGGAATGCGGTAAGGATGCCCACTCTCACCAGTGCTTTTCATTTTAGCTTTAGAAAGCCTGAACAACCAAATAAGAAATGATAAACAGATTCCTGGCTTAAAAATTAAAAATCAAGACTACAAAATAAAAGCATTCGCTGACAATATCTCCATAATCTTGGAAGAACCACTAGAAAACATAACAACTTTGCTCAATGTAATCAAGAAGTATGGAGAACTAGCAAGATTTAAACTCAATAAAGAAAAAACAGTTATTATAACTAAACATTTGACTCCTAAAGAAGAAAAACAATTGAAAGAAATGTCGGATTGTAAAACTGAAAGGAGGGTTAAATACTTGGGAGTGTAGATTAATAAGAAGAATATTGACTTGTATGACAACAATTACAATAAATTATGGAAAGAGATAAAGGCTGACTTAGTGAGATAGAGCAAACTTGATCTATCCTTACTTGGAAGGATAAATGTTATTAAGATGAACATTCTGCCAAAGTGTCTATTTCTTTTTCAAAATTTACCCATTTTGACAAATGAAAAAATCCTACAACAATGGACAACTGACTTAAACAAATTTATATGGAAAGGTAAAAGAGTGAGGATAAAGGGAACAACTTTGACTGCAAGCAAGGAAACAGGGGGCACCTCTTTACCAAATTTAAAGTTATATTACATAGCATCTGGACTTAATTGGCTTTCAGACTGGATAAAATTGGAAAATACCAGAATACTAACGTTAGAAGGACACTCGCTTAGATTCGGATGGCATGCATACTTGGGATATGATAAACAACAAATAAACAAGGACTTTGAGAATCATATAATAAGCAAATCTCTGCAAAGAATCTGGCAAAAAATTAGAGAACAATTTTACACTAAACTACCGATATGGATCTTGCCACAAGAGGCATTTTTAGGAAGATGGGAAAAGGAAGAACGATGGTTAAAATATGATGACCTGATCAATCTTGAGAAATGGGGAAAAGGCGGAGATATTGTTATGCATACTAGAGAAGAATTAGAGGCAAAAGGCATACACATGAATTGGTTCAAATTTCTACAAATTAAAGACAGATTTCAAGTAGGTAAGTGTAAATATGGCTTTGAAATATCTAAAACAGAAATGGATAAACTGATTTGGGGAGAAAATGAACATAAAATATCTCTCTATTATAAATTACTATTAGAAAGAAATTTAGAGACTGAAATAATAACAGACGCAATGATCAAATGGGCGCAAGATCTCAGAGAAAATATAACCCTGGAAGAATGGGAGAAAGCATGGAAGGAAACTAATAAATGTACGTCTTGTTTATCCTTAAAAGAAAACAATCTTAAGATAGTAAATAGATGGTATTTAACACCTGCGAGACTCAGTAAAATTTATAAAACCCAAAATAACAAATGTTGGCATTGTGAAAAAGAAATGGGGACTATGTATCATATGTGGTGGGGGTGCCCAATATTACAAAAAAATTGGATAAAAGTGCATAAAATAATTCAAAAAATCTTTAATGTTCAATTTGCAATGGACCCTAAACTATATCTATTGAATATAACATGGAATCTAGAGAAGGATTTTATTCGGCAATATTGGAGAGTGCTGTTGTACTTGGTAACTGCGGCGAGATTGATAATAGGAGCGAACTGGAAGAAAAAGGAAAACCTTCCAATTGAAGATTGGCTTTTGAAACTTCGAGAGATGTGGGAAAATGACAGACTTACACATATCCTAAATAAAGGAACGAGAACTAAAATTGAGGAAGAATGGTCTCCAATTTGTGAATATTGGAAGAAAAGATGGAACATGAAAGAGAGTGTGTAATATAAGTACTACAGTAATATAAGGTTGGACTTAAATGACATAAAGGAATAAACAATAACAAGATAACAGTCAAAGGGACACTGAAGTTGGTAACAAATGCTTAAGCGAAAAATAAGCTGTAAAAATGGACGAAAATGATATATAACAGAACAATAGGTAAACGAGGATAACGAGATTTGATATTGAGAAATTGGAGATAAGGAAAAAGAGGAAAGGATATCTTGAACGGGTGGGAACTAGAGGAAGTAAGAAGGCTGAATGGAAAGAAGAAGGGCATTGAAAGTGGGAAGGTACAAGTATGTGATGGGAAAGAAGTGGAAGGGATGGGTGAATGGAAGGATGGAAGATTGTGGAAGATGATGTGGGAGGTAGGGAAAAGGAGTTAAGAAAGATAGTGATAAATTGTCTATGGTTTTTTTTTTTAATGAACGTGTATATATGTGGGGAATGTAATGTATAAGGTTATGTGTATGTTAATTTGTGTACTTAATGAAACATTTATAAAAATAATAATAATTAAAAAACCAGTACCAGTAGATTCCATGGTGGGTTTTGCTGGCATCACTAACAGAAACATCCTTGTGTTCTGTAACTCTCCATCCCTCCTGCAGCCCATCTTTACCTTCACACATTTTTTAAATTTCTAGCCAATTATTCTGTAATGCAGTCTGCTGCCAGATTGTTCTCCAACATTTTTTCCCTGACATCTACTAGGGTTGGACCATATAACAGTGCTGTAGCCTTGGTGCTCTAAGTCTGTAATCCAGTCTGCCCTACACTAATTCTGGAACAAGACAGACACATTAATAACAATCTATTTGTTTAAAGCAAAAATGAAGAGCATTTTGTCTCCTAATGCTGTACTTCTCACACAGGAGCTTCACCTTTCAGCGATTCAGCAACATTTATCCTTTAGACAGAGACTTTTAGAAAGAGGGTAGGGTAACGCTGTGCTGGTATTTTGTATCCACATATGCATGTATTTACACACATGAGAACTAAAATCAATAGTACTCAGTCATAGTCCATGATTTAACTGCTAGGGAGCACCAGAATAACAATGCCTGAACTTGGCTTTATCCTGAAGCACAAATGATAGACGTCCATAACACCAGTTATACACGTATAAATCTCTGTCTCTGAGGAGTCCATTCACAGTGCCCAGCCCACAATAGGGATGTAATTCTTCACTAATGTTCTTCTCAATGGAAGCAATGAGTAACTTTAACAATCTTTTTCTTGCTGCAAAAAAAAAGTCTATGAAAATTGGGCAGTTTTCACACACTATTCACAGAGCAGGGCTTATTTTGAACTAAATTTGCACGTAATTGTTTTGTGCAGAAAATTGTATTTTTATGCAGAAAATAGGCTGTCCAGCCATATTTTCTGTAAAGAAAATTATTTTTCTTGCACAGAAAATGACATTTTCTGTGCAAAACAACCAGGCATGAATTTGTTTACAAGAAATCCCAAACATCAATGAATCTCATTATCCAAGAACTCTTCTCATCAGGGTTTCTTGACACTCAGGAAATACTTTTTTGATCATTTCCCCACTCCAAAATATTTTCATACATTCCCCGCATCTCTAGCCACAATGCCTAGATCTAAGCAAGGACTCATGAGAAGATTAACAGACATGGCTATGAGTGGAGGGATGAAGAGGACAATGAAGATGGGAGTTGGCAGAGCTGACAGAAGCACATCTCATGCTTTAAGTAAGCAGTGGAAGAGCTTGTGCCATCAGTGATTCCAAGTCATTTTTAATTGCACATTCCCTTTTTGTTTCTTTTTTAAAATCTCTGCAACATTTTGATACAGGCTAGTTACAGGCACAGTTTCAAAACACAGATCAAAAAAATCAAGATGGTGATAAAATAAAACTAACAATAGAATTGGTTGCTAAAAGGAAGGACTTCAAAAATGAAATGTTATCCAGAAAGCAAGCATACTTCTGTTTTAAAGAATGTTCCATACTTGTTCTCTCTGCTGCCTATTTAGAAGGAAGGAAAGAAGGCCAAGCAAGGACATATCCGCTCTATATACAGTTCATTAAGCACTCAGGTCTAAGCATATATATCAGCTTAACAACATTATGCTGTATAAGAAGTGTATGAAAAAGTCTACAAATCAAAGCCTCTTAAGTACCTAGTCAGCATCCCTTCAAAAGCTACCAAACAGATTCTCCATTTTAATTTTCTTTGGCAACCAACTGATCAAGTCATCATCTCTTTTTTTTTATAAGGCATGATTGTATCTGCCTTTCCCAATTTTTAACCCACTCCAACAGCAATGTACACTGGTGACATATAATTGAACTATCATAGTAGTTTGCCATAGAGTCATACTTTAAGGCCATACTACACATTAGAGACTTTATCAGACTACCGTCTTAAAAGGTTGTAATTCTGCAAATAAGGCATTAGAACTGAAATTATCAAACAATCACCACTAGCATTTGAAGAATGGGATTAAAGTTCCCTCTACAGTAGCACTTGTCTTTGCATTGCCTTCTAATTACATTGTATTAATGTTTTGAACTGGCCCACATATGCTTCTTTAAGGGAAATGTCAACTTCCATGTTAGCAGGGGCATGCAATCTCAGCAGCTCTCACAAGAAGAGGCAAGTCCATGTAAAAACCCATCAGTTTAAAAGCATGCATTATCAGTGGTTGGAGCACAGACTGGGCACGGGGTCATATGATAGTGGGAACCCATTCCTGCTAATGCCTCATTGTAATTGTACAATTACAGCCCCATCTGGTAAAGTTCTAGGTTAAATATGTAGAGTAGAGCTGCACCTGTACATTTTAATTACTCACATATAAGGATGGTTGAGGGGAGGGCAATCCAGACAAAGACCACATAACAAGGGAAGGGAGGGTTTTAAAGCCGCTTCATTTCCAGTAGTGACAAGTGCACCACTTCTGATTTTGTTACCCTTAAAGTATATAAGCAAATTAATTATCCAGGTGAATGACTTGGAGAGGCAGCTATTCTGAAGAAGCATGAGGTAGCTGCCAGTGGTTTCCATGTCAGAGGTGCAGTGAATTTACTCTGCGTTTTATGCCAGACTTTAAAAGGGTTGTCCAAGGTGTTGAATCTTTTTGGGGGAATGGATTCAGCACCTTGGAATTAAAAAGGTGGAATAAAAGTTTGGAAAGTCTAGAATGAAACCCATAGTGGACTCTCCACTGCAATGATATGGAACCTACCAGCTACCACAGAAAAAAAGCTTAGGTCACACATACCTCATCTAACTCTTCTAATACAGGAAAAAGGAACATAGTGGTCTAAGTAGGAGATCCTGACATACTTTTGTTTCTGATAGCCAAAGAATCCAAAAATATCTGAAAGAAATGAACGCACAGGTGGTCATCTCGTCTCTTCTGCCAGTTGAAGGGCATGGTCCAAGAAGGGAGAGGAAAATAGCCGACGTAAACAACTGGCTCTGTAGATGGTGTCGCCGAGAACAAATTGGATTCTTGGATCATGGACTGCGCTTCCATGCGGGGGGACTTCTGGCAAGAGATGGGGTGCATCTTACAACAGTTGGAAGAAACATTTTTGCCAACAGTCTCAAGAATTTGATCAGGAGGGCTTTAAACTGAGTCAAATGGGGGAGGGAGACAGTATTCTGGAAGGCAAAAGGGCTGGAGAAAATAGTCAAACTGTCATAGAGGGAACAAGGCAAACAGCGCAAGGACCCAACAGTGGGAGGCAAAAAAACTTGCACAGGGAGCAAGTAAAGGGAACACATGGTCTCAGATGTCTCTACACTAATGCACAGAGCATGGGAAATAAGCAAGATGAACTTGAACTCCTTGCACTACAAAACAAATATGATATAATAGGCGTTACTGAAACCTGGTGGGACGAGTCTCATGATTGGAATGTAGGAATAGAGGGGTATAACCTTTATAGGAGAAACAGGCCAAACAGGAAAGGAGGAGGAATAGCATTATATGTCAGGGATATTTACACCAGTGAAGTGATCCATGACATCAATACTGGAAGCCAGGTGGAGAGCATCTGGATAAAAATTAAAGGGGAGGGAAACAACAGGGATGTTATTGTGGGACTCTACTACAGACCCCCAAATCAGACGGAGGAATTGGATGTTGCCTTTCTAGAACAGATGAACATACATGCAGAAAGGAGAGATGTAGTAGTGATGGGTGACTTCAACTATCCTGATATTTGCTGGCAATCTAACTCAGCCAAAACTACAAGGTCTAGCAAATTCCTTACATGCCTGGAAGACAATTTCATGGTCCAAAAGGTGGAAGAGGCAACAAGGGGGTCAGCTATTTTAGATCTGATCCTAACCAACAGAGACGACCTTGTTAATGGGGTGCAAGTGGTGGGATCCTTAGGTGAGAGTGATCATGTTCTCCTGGAATTTGTTATACAATGGAAAGGAGAAGCCAGGCATAGTCTGACACGCATTCTTGACTTTAGGAGAGCTGATTTCAATAAACTCAGGGAAATACTGGGGATGATCCCATGGTCAAGAATACTAAAAGAGAAGGGACCTCAAGACGGATGGGACTTTCTCAAAAGGGAGATACTGAAGGCACAATTTCAAACAGTACCATTGAGGAAGAAAAATGGGAGGTGTCTCAAGAAACCAGGATGGATGACTAAAGAACTTTCAAGGGAGCTAAGTTTTAAACGGAACATGTATATGAAATGGAAAGGGGGGGAAATCACCAAAGAAGAATTCAAACAGGTAGCGAACATGTGTAGGAGTAAAGTCAGAAAAGCTAAAGTGCAGAATGAGCTCAGGCTTGCTAGGGAGGTTAAGAACAATAAAAAGGGTTTTTTTGGGTATGTCCGCAGCAAAAGGAGGAAGAAGGAAATGATAGGGCCGCTACGTGGAGAAGATGGCAAAATGCTAACAGGGGACAGAGAAAAGGCAGAATTACTCAACACCTTCTTTGCCTCAGTGTTTTCAGAAAAGGAAAAGGAGGACCAACCTGAGGAGAATGGAACAGAGGACACAATAGGGGAAATCCAGCTCAAAATAAGTAAAGAGGTAGTACAGGAATACCTTCTTAATCTAAATGAATTTAAATCTCCAGGACCAGATGAACTACATCCAAGAGTATTAAAAGAGCTGGCAAATATAATCTCAGAGCCATTGGCAATAATCTTTGAGAACTCCTGGAGAACAGGAGAAGTCCCAGCAGACTGGAGGAGGGCAAACGTTGTTCCCATCTTCAAAAAGGGGGAAAAAGAGGATCCCAACAACTATCGTCCAGTTAGTCTGACATCAATACCAGGGAAGATTCTAGAACAGATCATTAAACAGAGAGTCTGTGAACATTTAGAAGGCAATGCCATAATCACAAAAAGTCAGCATGGGTTTCAGAGAAACAAGTCATGCCAGACTAATCTGATCTCTTTTTTTGATAAAGTTACCAGCTTGGTAGATGAAAGGAATGCTGTGGACATTGCATACCTTGATTTCAGTAAGGCCTTTGACAAGGTTCCCCATGACATTCTTGCAAACAAGCTTGTAGAATGTGGGCTAGACAAGTTAACTGTTCAATGGATTTGTAATTGGTTGACCGGCCGAACCCAAAGGGTGCTCAGCAGTGGCTCCTCTTCGTCTTGGAAAGATGTGACCAGTGGGGTGCCACAGGGTTCTGTCCTGGGCCCAGTGCTATTCAACATCTTTATCAATGACTTAGATGAGGGAATTAGGGGCATACTTATCAAATTTGCAGATGACACCAAATTGGGAGGAGTAGCTAATACCCTAGAGGACAGGATCAAAATTCAGAATGACCTGGATAGACTGGAGAGCTGGGCCAAAGCTAACAAAATGAAATTCAATACGGAGAAATGTAAAGTACTGCATTTAGGGCGGAAAAATGAAATACATAAATATAGGATGGGAGAGACCTGGCTGAATGAGACTACGTGCGAAAGGGATCTAGGAGTCCTAGTAGACCACAAGTTGAACATGAGCCAACAGTGTGATGCGGCAGCTAAAAAGGCCAATGCAATTTTGGGCTGTATCAATAGAAGTATAGTGTCTAGATCAAGGGAAGTAATAGTGCCACTCTATTCTGCCCTGGTCAGACCTCACTTAGAATACTGTGTCCAGTTCTGGGCACCACAATTCAGAAAGGATATTGACAAATTGGAGCGTGTCCAGAGAAGGGCAACTAAAATGGTGAAAGGTCTGGAAACAATGCCTTATGAGGAGAGACTTAGGGAGCTGGGTATGTTTAGCCTGGAAAAAAGACGGTTTAGAAGCAATATGATAGCCCTGTTTAAGTATTTGAAGGGATGTCACGCTTAGGATGGAGCAGGCTTGTTTTCTGCTGCTCCAGAGACTGGAACACGGAGCAATGGGTGCAAGCTCCAGGAACAGAGATTCCACCTCAACATGAGGAGGAACTTTTTGACAGTAAGAGCTGTTCGGCAGTGGAACACACTCCCTCGGAGCGTGGTGGGGTCTCCTTCCTTGGAGGTCTTTAAACAGAGGCTGGATGGCCATCTGTCGGGGATGCTTTGATTGTGATTTCCTGCGTGGCAGGGGGGTTGGACTGGATGGCCCTCGTGGTCTCTTCCAACTCTGCAATTCTATGATTCTATGATCACTAGCCTGTTTTTAATGTCCTTGGATTAGGGACATGATGGTACAGTAATGTTTAAACATACTATGAAAAGATGAAGCAAAAGGTGCATTTGAAACAACCCATATTGGTCCACAAACCTAATTAGAACTGTCATCTGTTTCTGTGCAACATTCCTCCTAGACCTGTCTTACTGGATGGAAAGAGAGAAAAAAATAAGGATGCAGTATCCCCCCCCCGCCCCGTCCCGATATTTCAGTCCTGTCAAGTCTATTGACTTATGCTGTACTTCAGTCAGCAGCTCCATGCTGTATTCTCCACTCAGGAATTAAAACTTGATGATAAGATGCAGGATACATTGAAAAATATTTAGCAATGCTGATTTTGCTGCATTTACCTGATTTATGTGCAAAATATAATCCTACATGTGTCTGCTAAGGAGTATGTTTCATTAAGTTCCGTGACACATTCCTAGGTAAATATATTTTAGGATTAGAGGCCTGAATTCTATTTCTAGTACTAACTGGAATAGACCTGTCAAATCAATTGTTGAATGGTTATTTGTGTAATTCCCCTTCATTCAGTCTACCCTAGTGGGAACAACCATTAAGATTCAGGCCTATGTCTCCAAAGTTGATTTTTCCAAAGAGAATATATACAATCCTCTCATCTACCTAAAGATAGATTTAGACATACATTTACCAACCAAAATTGGCTTGAGTGTTGGAATGGTATTTGGGAGATCCAGGTTTTAGTCCAGTGGTGTTGCTATGGAGAGGGGGCAAAAGGATAGCATTGCTCCCACCAATAAGATTTCTGCCCCCAATGAAATTTTTCTTCAGTCCCCAGATTTATAGCACTGCAGTAACTAAAAACTTCAGTTGAGCATTTAGAAACACAGTTTAGACATCCAAAGAAAAGGGGCAGGCAAAATAACCAAAGGAATAGCAAGTCTTGCATAAGACCTCAATGTTAATAATTTTCACTGTCACATTCTCTGCATTGCTACAAAGTTGAGGACAGAATGAAAAATTTATTTGGGAGGGAGGAAGAGAATTCTTATGTGGGAAAGCAATGCCCTCATTTCCCCCCTCATAAATACACCCCTATTTCATTGAGCCATGAAACAGGTGGAAGTGAAGAAGCATCAATGGTTGTTTATAGTCGTTGGGGACAAAAGGAAAGTCTAGAGTCTCATGCCTAACCCTTTGACTCATCTCTGTGTGTCAACTGATCTGTGTTTTCAAGGTTTTACTTCCTACTTCAATATAGAGGTTACTTTCTTGCTCCAACAAGTGTAAGTGTTTTATAACTTTTTGTTGGTGAAGCCAGCAGTGATGATGCAGCTCAGCCTCAAGATGCCTTACCCCCACTCATGAGTGTCAGTTTTTTGAGGTCTCTTGTACTCAAGTTAGATAACTCTCATATCTATCTATCTATCTATCTATCTACCTATCCATCTAATCTTCCTATCTCAGATGTATTCTCTGCCACAATAAATGTAAGCTTTGTTTTTTAACCTTACTGGAGTATCCTGCATATTTCTATCCTGTTATATACCAGAAGTTCATATTGCACTGGGACTATGCTGCATTCTGCTTAATATAAATACCAATAATTTCCTGCAGAAACTCACCCAAACCACTGAGTAAACTTGGCTAATCACTATCTTTCAGCCTCATCTACATTGAAGGTTTGCTGCCAAGAGGAGCATCAGAGTCAGGACTTTATCAGACAAGCCTCTAAAACGTTTCTTTGCCACCATATTTTAAATGGTAAATGTGCCAGAAAAATAACCCTTTTTATCAAATGTTGCCATAATAGAGTGAAAAAGCAACCCCGTACTTCTGCATTGGCAGGTGCGCGTAATCTCGGCAGTTCTTGCGAGAAGACATAAATGTGCTTAAAAGTCTAAAAACAGCTATTTTTTTAAAAAAACACAAGCACTGACACACACTTAAAAAGTTGCCTGCAAAATAGGAGGTTCATAAAAAGAGCATCCCATACCTAGTTTCTGCCTTTTCTCCTGGGCATGTTCTGGTAGGAACCATCCATTGATGCTGAAATCATGCCAGCAGAATGGGGAATGGTTTCACACACAAGCAATGCCACACACACACACAAATGCAATGGCTGATCAATTGACGGCTTGGCCCATCAATATAAAAGAACGCCTTATTTACAACACAAAATTGCGAAAGCACAATGTCGTGTGAAATGGGCATCCTTTAGCATTGAACGGTTGTCGTTGTGATGCCATATTTGCCATGTCTGATAAAGTCCTCAGTAACATTGCCCCAGCTAAACTCACAAATTGCTAGTTTACATGTTAGTCAACAGGAGATTTGGCACAGCATATATTTATAATGCATGCCCTCTCTTCCTAATTCCCTCTAACCTGCAACCATTTCCTTTTTTATCTTCCTTCCCTTTCCTCCCTTAGACCACATGTTTGATTATGTACAAATATTTGTAGGTAAGGCTGCCTTTATATGTTTTACAAAGACTAAGTGAGTTTCTTTCTCTGCTACAAACTCTCCATATGGGGTGGACATTGGGTATGTTGCTGTTCAACTCCTGCTTTGCCAATTTGATTGCTCTGCTTGAGAGGTCTATGGCTATCTCTCATGTTTCCCATCAAAGAGGAACCATGTATGCTGCCTTAAGTTCATTAGAGGAAAGCTGGGATCAATATGTAACAAATAAAAACAATTCAAATATTTTGTATGCCTTGTTGCCCTCATCAGAAATGCAGGTACACACTGACTTGAGTAGCATAGCACCAGGAAGCCAAGTTTCCACTGTTGCTGTTGTGTGCCTTCAAGTTGTTTCCAACTTACAGTGATCCTAAGGCAAACATATCACAGGGTTTTCTTGTCCAGATTTGTTCAGAGCAGGTTTGTCTTTGTCTTCCTCTAAGGAGAGTTTGACTTGTCTGATGTCACCTTATGGTCATCCATGGCTTAGCAGGGATTCAAACCCTACTCTCCAGAATCATAGTCAGCACTTAAACCATTATGCTATGCTGGCTCTCAGCAGGTTTCTATGCAATACCAAAAATGATGTCTTCAAATTTCAGGACTATATGTGTAAAAGATATTTACATTATGTTAGAACTGTATATTCATCATCTGAAAATATGCAGATTAATTAACCCCTTCCCCCTCCAGGTACTACTTAAACTTTTAAAAGCTAAATATTTTAATTGCAATCATATAGTTAACATCACATCAAACAGGGCTCTATATTATAGTGTTACAAAAATAGTGAACATAAGCAATACTAAAGAATCTCTGTCAAGTATTTTAACTTTAGATATCAGTACTTATGTAGCATATGGAAACAACAAGTTTAGAAGTAACATTTTTTAAAAAAATCAGTTTCTGAAATACATATATATTAGTTCCATAAATATGTTCAGAGTGGCTTCATGGTTCTGGTTTCCAGCAAGGGGCCTGAGGAATTGTGCAAATTCATGGGTTCTGCTAGAGATTACAGGTTTGTCTCAACTACAGAATTCAATTTGGTCCCTAATTTGTGATTCAGAAAATACCCCAGTTCTTCACCAAACAATTTTATTCATTCATTTTAAAAATTTATATCCCAGCTCCCAGCTTGGGATCCAAGGTAGCATATAACATTTTCAAAGCAAATTACAATTTAAAAATTCTTTATACAAAAATTAAAACTCAAACTAAATTTCTATTGTCAAAAAAAAATTGAACAAGTTAAAGAGAGTATTAAAAGATTATTAAAACATAATAAAATAAAAACATCTCACACACACACACTCATTATTTGCCACACCACACTAAAAACCAAAAGCTTCCTTCAAGAAAAGGTATTTGCCTGCCAGCAGAAAGACTGCAAAGAGGGGGCCAAATGGATTTCCCAGGGAAGAGAGTTCCATAACTTGGGAGCAGCCACCAAGAAGGTTCTCTCTTGTGTCCTCACCAAATGTGCCCGGTATGGTGGTGGGATGAAGGACTTTATCAGATGCAGCAAAATTGTGGGATTACAATGACATGGTAGTGTGAATGAGAGCTGCTATAGCATGATGCCCTTGTCTTCCTGTTGTTACTCTGTGCTCCAGCAGTGAAGAACCTGTTGCTTTTAACTGATGGGTTAACCCATCAATAGATCACCAAGAGTGCTTTTTAGTGTTATTGAAGGCATGCAAAACGACATCCCATTGTAATCGCAAGTTTACAGCATGAATGGGCAGTCCTCAGCGAGAAAGTGTCCGGGTGAGAACATGAAAAAAAAAAAGAGCACAGGATGCTCTTTTTTTGAACTCTCCCATTTTGTTTCAATGTTTTTAGGTTTGCTTCAGTGCTTGAGAGTTCATTTACTTTGTTAGTTAATGTGTTTGGGGGTTTTTAAAGCATGCCCGCATCTTCTCATGAGAACCACCAAAATCTCATCCATGCAAAATCACAGAAGCAAATTCCCATTCTTACAGTGCTAGTGGTTGTCGTGCAATGATTCCGTGGTGGTTTTTTCACATGATTGCAGTGACATGTGATAGTAAGTATAATAATGCCACAATCTTTCTGCTATCCTCATTTGCATAATTACAACATTTTTAGGTATTACTCTGATAAAGTCCCAAGAAAAAGTCTTCCCCTGCAGCTCTTATTGCACAGGCAGGGTCAGCTTTTCAAATTTTCAATATTTTGAAATTCTCTTCAGTTAACTTTGAATCTAAATTCAGAAATCTAGATTTCCATGCTTTTCACTGACTATCACTGGAAATCAACAAATTGTTGTGAATTTAAATAATTCTGTGTATCAGAATTACAAAGAATTTACAGTAAAGGTAGCCATTTATGAGAAAATCAAATTGCCAATGCAAAAAAAAAAAAAAGGTTTTTGCACTATATGCCTTTCACGTTTCATTTTTAAATGAGATATTGCCAATCCTACTCCATTTTTTCCCAAAACTGGATGAAGGAACGATTGTCCCTCCTGACTAAGACTACCAAGATTCATAAGAATGAGAGAACACATTTACATTTCATACGTTTCCATAAAGTGTGCTTATCCCCCCAGGTTTTTGTGGGAAATTGTTGTGAAAAACAACAGAAAGCATATAGTGGCATTAAAAATATTACAGTCTAGAAAGGTAGAAGTAGCATTTTTGTGGAACTAAATGTTCACATTTCCCCATACCCTCCACAATACCTGGTGGTGGTTGTGGTGGTGGTGGTGATGATGATGATGATGATGATGATTGGAGGACGGACCATAGTATCCCTTATGAACAAGCCCGGGTTCTTCCATCTGCTCGGGAGGCCCTTCTCTCTGTCCCACCACCCTCACAGGCACATCCGGTGGGAGCTCAGGAGACGGCCTTCTCAGTGGCTGCTCCCAGGCTCTCGAACTCCCTGCCCAGAGAAGTCAGGTTGGCACTCTCCCTGCCTTCCTTCCACAGCCAAGTAACAACTTTCCTGTTTCAGCAGGCCTTTGCCAATCTTGGCTAATGCCAGTGCTGGGATGTATGTGAGTGTTGTGTATATGTGTGCGCATATATACATGTGTTTTTAGAGTTTTAGTGGTTTTTAACTTTTCTAGTTGTTTAATTTTTTAGTTGTTTAATACAAAACTTTTGTTCTTTGCTGATTTTAACAATATTTTTAATTGTACATCGCTTTGATACCCAAATTGGGGAAAAAGCAGGATAGAAATAAAGATAACAACAACAACAACAACAATTTGTATGAAAATAGCTTTGGTTATGCAAGTTTCTTAGGCAAGAAACATGCACATTTCACATATGTGTGGAATTATGATTAATGAAAATTTTAAGAGTTGTTTTCAGATTAATTGGCACCAAAGTCACAGAAAAGACAATAGGACAAAGGTAGGTGTTAAATGTGGAACATCCAGTTGCAGGGGCAGAAGGACACGAACACGCAAGGATCAATTCTTATAACTTCCAGGGTCCCACAGATTTTAATGTTTATGTTCCTGAAAGGGAAGTATTAGAAAGTGGGGAACACTTGAAGTACATTATGACACCATCACTGCTTGGCTTGGAAAAATATACTGGGCTTGGGGAGCCGTGGTAAAACTATTCACTGTTGTTAAAAGATGGAGTGCCTAATCACAACATTATACTTTTCCCAGCCCTGGTGTTTTCCTTTTGCAGAGAGCTTGGTGAGAAAAGTACTATATTTTGGAAATACACGATGTCCCTGTATTGCCCCAAGTCCAAATTGTTAATGCATCTTCTGAAGTTTCAAGATTTGGATTTGGTCTGCTCTGGATGAGCCTTGTTTCAATCAGGATTTCTCCAGAATCTGTCTAAATCCTCTCAGTTCAGTTCAGGATTTGAAACATTACTCTATTAGAGAATTACAGTACTTTAAAGAACTTCACATTCTAAGGTTTCCTGAGACAGATGTCATGTTATCTGCCCTGATATACTTTTGTTATGAATATTTATCATTGAATATGCCATAAAATAATGTGTAGACAAAACCTCTGTTTCTGGATGGATATTAAAAATGTGAATCAAAAAATCTACATCAATATAACTGTTACTAGCTATACCAGGTGTAACATACACCATCCCCCCCATATGCTACATGCCCCCACAGTACACATGCCACTCCCCCATGCTGCCCTCCTTGCACCCTGAGCTGCCCCCCACACACTCTCACTGCCCTTCCTGCATCGTGTGCTGCCCTCCCTGCACTCGTGCCACCCTTCCCACACCCCGTGCCACCTTCCCTACACCCTGTGCCACCCTCCCCATGCTTGCACCACCCTCCCCACACCCCGTACTGCCTTCCCTGCACCCCGTGCCACCCTCCCCATGCTCTCACTGCCCTCCCTGCACCCCGTGCCACCACATACCACCCTCCCTGCACTTGCGCCGCCCTCCCCGCATCCCGTTCCACCACGTGGCCCTCTCCCCACACTCGCACCACCCTCACCACACCCTGCACTGCCTTTCCCATGTCCCGTGCTGCCCTCCCCGCACCCCATGCTGCCACATGCTGCCCTCCCCATACACTCACCGTCCTCCCCATACCCTGTGCTGCCTTTTCTGCACCCTGTACCACCATCCCCACACTCACACTGCCCTCTCCACACTTGCTCTGCCCTCCCCACACACCATGCCACCTTCCCTGTGCCCTGTCCCACCCTCTCCACCCTCGTGCCATCCTCCCCACACCCTGTACACGCTGCACACACACACATCAAACCACATCCCCCCATGCTACTCATACCCCCTCTGCCTCTGCCATGTTTAGAAAGGAGTGAAACTTCCACATGGTCCTGCCCCCAGTGTGCTGATTGGCTGCCCAACAGAGCTTTGATTGGTTGGTGAGTTTCCTAAGCAGCCAATCAACACAATGGAAATGGCAACATACCTAAGAGCAATATATATATAAATAGAAGATTTTACAATTATTTCAGTTTTTTGTACATCCTATCAATTTGTAATTTGGGCTCCATGGTGAGTCTTGGTGATATTCAAGGTGGAAGGATAACTTTTCTTTTCATTTTATGATGTGTACCAGCTCTGATGCTCTGGAAAACAAAGTGGAAGCCCTACACATCAGCGATTTGGCATTCACCCACTTGACAGAGCAGCAACAGAGCTTTGCAATATATTTCAAAGCAAACCATGATTGTCATGAAGATGGGTATTTGCATGTGATGCTCCTCTAATTCTATGCAAAACTATGCAATTAGGCAATGCGGCCAACAAAACTGATAAGCAGCCTTGAACACGGGAAATGAACCTTTATTTTCCTGTTAAAACACAAATCAGTATAACTGTATATTTTGTAGGCATTTCTCTAGTGCCTGATAATATTGTGATGTGCATGTTTTACCCGAATATGACAGTTGCATGCTAGCTGTGCCCAGGCTCCTGTTACTATCTATTTTCAGCTAAGAGCACAACCAAATTCATCTATCATTCTTAATGAGGAGTTTTAATGGCCCATGGTATATTTTTAAGGGTATGTTTCTTTCATAATTCATTCCAGAATGATAGTGATCATGCAGCATGGAAGATAGCCCTCTGATTTGGGGAGTGGGTGGAGAAGAAAATGTCACAGATTGTTATACTGAGAAATGAACAAACAAGTATGGTCGCACATCACCAGGTCCTTTATGAAAGTTAAATTAGCAGACTGGTAAGGGTGGACCCATCAAAGATTGCAGGAAGACATGGATTGGGAAATTATGGAAAGGGTAGAGATGTGTGAGAATTTCATTTTGTTCGTTTGTTTAAATAAAAATGCCCCAAAATCTACAAATGTCTTTATAAAAGGAATGGACAGATATTGAGATTTAACAATGACAACAATAGGACAGGAAAAAACAAAACTGGCAAATTTGTTCATCAAGGCTTTGATTAAAAATCTCAGTTTGAACCCCTGTACATTCAGTCTTATTTGAACTGCTGAATTAAGGGTGCCACTTCTTTTTTCTTCTGCTACAACAAAGTCATTTTCACACTGTTCCTTGCCCCATTCAGTCAAGGTCATTGGTGTTGTTATGTGCATTCAAGTTGACCCTAATTTATGGCCACCCTATCACAGAGTTTGCTTTATAGGATTTATTCAAATTATCCGGATTTACCATTGACTTCCACTTAGACTAGAAAGTGTGAATTGCTGCGATCATCCAATGTTTCCACGGCTAAGTGGGAATTCAGACTCTGTTTTGCCAGAGTCCTAGTCCAATGTTCAAATCACAACACTAGACTGGCTCTCCAAGTCAAACGGCACAGATAGATGGGAGAATTAATAGCGAAAAATAGTGTATTATCTTACTATCACTGCAGTGTTCATTTGTGCCCATGACTGATTCACAAGATTGCTGGCATGGAAAGCTCTCCAAGTTTGCAGTTTACACGGAGCATGCCCACCAGAAAAGATGGTGGCGACAAGTGAATTGCCTCCGAGAAATCTCCCTCCATTCCTCCCCCCTTTTTTTGGCCATTAAATGACAGACGCAGAAGAGCTATCTTCCGCTTAGAAAAACTTTTTTTGCTCTGGCACTTGAAAGATCGTGCACATGACCGTTTCTCCCTCCCCCCCCCCAAAAAAAAACCAATGGTGGCTCTGGCCACTTTGTCACTTGCAAACCCACCCCCATACAGGTCTGACCAATCACATTTGACTTCTTCAATGTGCCCCTATTCAAAGTGGTTGTTCAGACGTGTGATGCGTACTTTTAAAAAAAGATTGTGAGAAACAGCAAATGCTGTTATCACAAACTACTTGGAGTTTTCAGCCCCCCTCCTTCCCAATATGGCAAATCCTGTCAGGAGCTTATCTGGACAAAGGATATTCTGCCGGCATTCTTTGAGGATTTTTTTTTTTTTTTGGTCATCTAAACAGGGCCAAAAACTGTAAGACTCAAAGCTGATCAAGATAATTTGGCACCTGAAATAGAAAATCCCACAGGTGCTTCTCCTGCTCCCTTGCAGTAAAAATACAACTACAAAGCACCAGAAACAATTTGCTGCCTCTTCATGATACATCAGATCAGCTGTGTGAGATGTGCCTCACTTTGCCAACTGCATCACTAGCCCTCTGAAATAATCTATTCCCACATAATCTCTAGATCAGAAGACTAGGGAGTTGTCTAAATGGCAAAAATACTCCTCACAGTATGTGAGAAAAATATGACCTGTTTTAATGGCATCCTGTATCATATCCCCATATTTGGAAGGAGGGGGGCTAAATACGCCATATACTCTGCAGGAAAAAGCCTTCACTGCTTTTCATGGAGTTTTTAAACAACTTTGGGGGGAATTCCTGCTCATTGGGACAAGTGATTTGATTATATTTGCTTTCCCATATGAGCAGAAGCTGAAAGCTGAATGGCTAGATGCACGCAGGGGTGGGGCTCGCTAATAAGACAAGCGCCTGGAAAAGCCATGTTTTTTTTCACCTTAGTGTGTGAGCACTAGTGCAATAAATCAGGGGTTTGGTTGTTGTTTTTTTTGTTATATTTTGTTTTTGCTTTTCTGTTAAGGCAAAATATCACTCTATCACACCTTGGGAATAGTTTTTTTAAAAAAACATTGTTCTGCAGCAACAAATTGGTAAGTAAAAATGTGAGTAATTCACTAATGGACACCATCCTGAGTCACAGCCCATTTGCACAGCAAATACAGATACCTTCACATGCCTGCAATTTACCAAAATGAAAAAAGGAACAATTACCAGAAAACCATTAACTCAAATCATAGTTGCTGCGAGTTCCCTTTATTTAGAAACAATCTGCTTCTTTTTGCTTTGTATAGACAAGCCCTGGGACACCAGTTACACCCCCTCCCCCCCCCCCGGCTTTTGGCTTTTCTTCACAAATGAAGATTCAGGAAGGACTCATCCCAGGCTTTCTGCAAGCGCGCTGATTACTAAAAAGGCCAATCTGAAATAAACAAGTCCGGTTGCAGAAAGCATACCAGAGGGTCTCCTTGGGTGATGTTTCTGGGTTGTGATTCTTTCTGCATTGTCATTTCTCTTCAAGACTTGTTCGGCATGAGTTCTCAAATAAGGCTGTATGGATAGTGGGTCTCCATGCCTTCCGATGTGAGGCCATGGCAGACCATTGTTGGTGATCAATTTGGCCAAGCCTGAGATGTTGTTTCAGGGAATCCTTGTATAGCTTTTTTGGAGCACCCCTCTTATGCTGACCTGTGGTGAGTTCACCGTAGAGTACTATTTTGGGGAGGTGATGGTCCTTCATCCTAGAAAAGTGCCCTGCCCAGCACAGCTGTGTTCTCAGAATCATGGCCTCAGTGCTGGTGATCCCTGCTTGCTCAAGGACAGCAACATTCATCACATAGTCAGTCCAGTGTATATTTAGGATTGTGTGTATACAGCGCTGATGAAAGCATTCGAGGAGTTGTACGTGTTGGCGATAGGTGACCCATGTTTCAGACCCATAAAGGAGAATAGACAGTACAATGGCTCTATACTGTACACACTGATTTTTGTGCTTCACCTCAGGTGTTTCTTACTCCAGACTCTTTTGTAAAGTCTTCCAAATGTGCTATATGCCTTTGCTAATCTGTGATCGATCTCTTTGTCAATCTTGGCATGCTTCCCAGGTAGTTGAACTGCTGAATGGACTTAAGCACAGATTTGCCTACGGCAATGTGGGGATGGTGGTGTTCATCCTATGGTGCAGGCTGGTAGAGAACTTCCATTTTCTTCAGGTTGACTTCCAGTCCAGGCCTGGGACATACCACTTACAACTCTGTACACATAATCTGCTCTGTTTTATTTTCATTTGTATTAAGAATATATATTGCTATTAAAAGATTAAAGGAATTTGAAGTTTTTCCACATTTTAGCAATAAAGGGCATAATTTCAATAGGTCCAGATTTCTTTTCTATTAGGGCAAAGAAAATGGCTGCCTGAGGATGTTTATATTTTGAACAGGAAATATAGAAGGAATCATGAGTCCAGTTAACTAGCTTTTGCTTTTCTGAAATGAAGAAGAGCAAATAATAATGACCTCTTTCCAAGTCAGTCGCTGTGTTTATGACAACAATGATATCTGTTCTCAACTTCTGAGATACAGGACACTGCCCGTTTTCTGTTTAGTAGAAACAGCTCCCAGAAATGTTATTGAAATTGAATGGTTTTCCTGAAAACTCCACTGGCACATTTGCCATTTAGCTGGCTGACTGTCTGCAGTCAGCTCAAATGGATATTGGATGCTGACTTAGATAAACGTTTGTATTAAGCAGACAGTGTTGGTCTATTTAGAATAAATTTCTTATTTGATTGTGCACCAAAAACAATGAAGAAGCAACCTTTTTACTTGGGGTCCTGATTCTACATACCATTGCTGTTGCTGTTGTTGTTAGGGGGTCATCAATTTGGCTTCAATTTATGGCAATGACAGATCTCCATTTCTGTCACAAGACAGAATAGAGTTTGTTCATTGTCTATAGTTACTACCTGGATGCAGAATGTGAGTGGTTGACAAAGAGATCGATCACAGATTAGCAAAGGCATATAGCACATTTGGAAGACTTTACAAAAGAGTCTGGAGTAACAAACACCTGAGGCGAAGCACAAAAATCAGTGTGTATAGAGCCATTGTACTGTCTATTCTTCCTTACAAGTCTGAAACATGGGTCACCTATCACCAACACTTACGACTCCTCAAACGCTTTCATAAGCGCTGTATACACACAATCCTAAATATACACTGGACTGACTATGTGATGAATGTTGCTGTCCTTGAGCAAGCAGGGATCACCAGCATTGAGGCCATGATATTGAGAACACAACTGTGCTGGGCAGGGCACGTTTCTAGGATGGAGGACTATCACCTCCCCAAAATAGTACTCTACGGTGACCTCGCCATGGGCCAGTGTAAGAGGGGTGCTCCAAAAAAGCGATACAAGGACTCCGTGAAACAACATCTCAGGCTCGGCCAAATTGATCACCAACAATGGTCCGCCCTGGTCTCACATCGGGAGGCATGGAGATGCACTATCCACAATGCTGCAGCCTTATTTGAGAACTCACACCAAACAAGTCTTGAAGAGAAACGACAATGCAGAAAGAATTACAGCCCGGAAACATCACCCAAGGAGACCTTCTGCTGTGCTTTCTGCAACTGGACTTGTTTATCTCAGATTGGCCTTTTCAGTCATCAGCACGCTTGCAGAAAGCGTGGGATGAGTCCTTCCTGAATCTTTGTTTGCGAAGAAAAGCCAGAGAGAGAGACATGGATGAAGAATGTGAGTGACAGATGATAGTAATGTGTACATGTTCCTTAGAGGATGGGTGCCAAAAATTTGTCACTGCTATTGGTGAATCTGGTTCCTCAACGTGCCCGCAAAATATTCCTCCACAAGCCATCACTTTCACTTGCACAGTAACAATTTCCACCACCATCACCATTCCAAGCAAATCCAAATGTATTCTTGATAAAAGAAGGAATGGACAACTGCCATGTGCTAGGGGCTCATTGATCTTCAGAGTAACTTGTTTGCTGCATCCCCAGCACATTTCCAATGGTCCATCCCATGTATATTTTTAGGCATTGCAAAATTGAGGAGGAACAATTTAATTACATTGGAGGGGGCATGGGCTGTTTCAGGTCTGGGAGGGGCTTCATTAAAAACAGGAACTGAATTTGAAATCGACTTCCACTTCAATTCCTGATTTACAAAAAGGCCTAAAATGGCCCAGAGGTGGCAAAACTATGGTGTAACATCATAAAATAGGCTCAGAACTTTTGATAGTTCCTTTATAGTTTGGGTTAAAACCCAGAACAGATTCATCATCCACTAAGATGGGGGTGACCAACCAACAATCGCACTGTTGATACCGGCTGATAATGGCTCCCCAGTTTTTCAGGGACAATTTTTTCCAGCCTTGGGACCAGAGTGTCTGAAGGAATATGTCTAAAAAAGTAGCATTCCCATTTTATGGCATAAGTGCACTAATTCCAATGAAAGCTTCCTTCCCAGGATGAAAAGCAACTTCAGAAATGGTTTTCCTTAAGATCACACTGCAGGGTGAAAGGAGGAAGGGCTTCAGATACAGTCTTTACCAGTGGTCATTAGAGATAGTGGGGACCAAACATGGACTTTTCAAAGCACAATAGGACCCCCGTATCCGCTGGGGATTGATTCAGGTGGGGGTGTGGATACCAAAAACCATGGATAATAGCAAACACCATTGAAAGTAATGGGACTTCCAGTTGAAAAGACCATAGAGTTGCCTTAGAGGAACTAAAAAATGGCTAGAGATGACAGATTTTCTAAGAAGACACTATGGTAGGTGTGTTGTTTTGTGTCCCATGGATAATGAATCAGCAGATATGGGAGTCCTAAAGTACTTCATATTTTCCTCTGAAGGGAATTAAGAGGGGTGAGTTCCTGATCTTAAATGGTAATGAGGACCCAAGCACTTCCTCCCTCCCTCACAATTACAGAAAAAATTAAGGAGAGCTGAAGTCTTTTCTTTCCACATGTCTTCCCATTCCATACTACAAACTGATGGCGGCTAGAAGCTTCTATGTCAACAGAGCAGGAAATCCATTCTGGGTCTTAGTATGAACTATAAAAGAACTATCCAAGATGTTGAACCTATTTTAGGATGGGGTTCAGCACTCTGGATGGCTTCTTTTTAACGTTCATACTTTAAACCCAGGGTAGGTTTGCCATCTGACTTACACGGAAGTCACCAGCCACCACTGCATATGAATATTTATAGAATCATAGAAACATAGAGTTGGAAGAGACCACAAGGGACATCCAGTCCAATCCCCTGCCATGCAGGAATACATAATCAGATCATTCCCGACAGATGGCCATCCAGCCTCTGTTTAAAAACCTCCAAAGAAGTTGACTCCACCACACTACGAGGCAGTGTATTTCACTTCCAAATAGCTCTTACTGTCAGGAAGTTATTCCTAATGTTTATGTGGAATCTGTTTTCCTGTAGTTTGAGTCCATTGCTCTGTGTCCTAGTCTCTGGAGCAGCAGAAAACAAGCTTGCTCCATCCTCAGTATGACATCCCTTCAAATATTCTAACATGGCTATCATGTCACCTCTCAACCTTCTCTTCTCCAGACTAAATATGCCAAGCTCCCTAAGCCACTCCTCATAGGCCATAGCTTACAGAACTCCCACTATCCTGGTTGCTCTCCTCTGGACACATTCCAGCTTCTCAATATCCGTCTTGAATTGTGGTGCCCAGAACTGGACACAGTATTCCAGGTGAGGTCTGACCAAAGCAGAATACAGTGGCCCATTATTTCCCTTGATCTAGACACTATACTCCTATTAATGCAGCCTAGAATTGCATTGGCTTTTTTAGCTGCTGCATCACACTGCTGACTCATGTCCAGCTTGTGGTCCACTAAGACTCCTAGATCCCTTTCACATGTACTGCCATCAAGCCAGGTGTCAACCATCCTGTATCTGTCCATTTCGTTTTTACTGCCCAAATGTAGTATCCTACATTTCTCCATGTTGAAATGCATTTTGTTAGTTTTGGCCCAGCTTTCTAATCTGTTACAATCATTTTGAATTCTGATCTTGTCCTTTGGGGTATTAGCTACCCCTCCTAATTGGGTGTCATCTGCAAACTTGATAAGCATACCCTTTATTCCCTCATCCAAGTCATTGATAAAGATATTGAATAGCACTGGGCTCAGGACAGAACCCTGTGGCACCCCACTAGTCACTTCTGTCAAGGATGAAGAGGAGCTATTGGTAACTACCCTTTGGGTTCAGTCAATCAACCAATAACAAATCCACCTAACAGTTGCATTGTCTAGCCCAAAGGTTACTAACTTTTTGGCAAGAATATCATGGGGGACCTTGTCAAAAGCCTTACTGAAATCAGAATACAGTACATCCACAGCATTCCCTTCATCTATCAGGTTGAGTGACCTTAGGCAAGTTACACTCTCTCAGCCTCAGAAGAAGGCAATGGCAAACCCCTTCTGAAGAAATCTTGCAAAGAAAACACCGTGATTAGTGTTGCCTTAGGGTGATCATATGTCAGAAGTGATGTGAAGGCACACAACAACAACAACAACAACAACAACAACAACAACATTTTCTTTCTAATCTGTACATCCTTTCAACCAGGATTTCAAATTCTGTTCACTTGATTTAGGACTTCACAAACTGCAACCTTGACATGCTTCAGTATTTCCAATATTAATGGTTTTTATTTTATATGGGAAAAGCTATCAGCAGTTTACATTCATTGCCACAACCTGCTTTTTCCTCCAATGGTGCTGTGACAAACACATTAGACATTTGCTGAAACACTAGAAAGTGATCTCTCTTCAGTTCCTGGAATGAAAAAGATTGTCTTCAAAATGGTCCTCTAGCCTACTGTGGAATTTGCTTACTCAAGCAAAATTCCCATGAAATCAATTGGACTGCACTAAGACTTGGAAACCTGGTTCAGGGGAGTAATTCAACCTTTACAGAAGTCCAATTTAATGGAGCTTAACCCTTATCCTAGGCACTCTGCACAAGGGCAACTCATGACCTTAAGCCATAAAAAGATTTCTACCAAAAAGATCTGTTCCCCCCCCCTTTATTCTCACTGAAGCATCATTGTTTCCAGTAACAAATACATACTTCGCAGTCTGATAATATTTTCACCTCCTTCGGAAGGCATACCTTCCTTTTCCATTTGTTTCTATACTTCACCATCATATCAGCAATTCCCTGTACTATTAATAGCTTATATTTAGCATATTTATATTTCAGTTTATTTTTGTTGTTGTGTGCCTTCAAGTCATTTCTTACTTATAGTGAACCTAAGTCAGGCCAACCTCTCGCAGGGTTTTCTTGGCAAAATTTGTACGGAAGGGGTTTGCCATTGCCTTTCTCTGAGACTGAGAGGGTGTGACTTGCCCAAGATCACCCAATGGGCTTCCATGGCTGAGTGGGTATTTGAACCATACTCTCCAGAATCACAGTCAAATTACTAAACCACGCTGGCTCTCAGCAGGTTTTCAGATTTGGGGACTATATGTATAAAAGACCTTTACATTATGTTAGAACTTTGCATGAAAATGTACAGAGGAATTAACCCCTTCCCTTCAGCAGGCATTCAAACCCTGGTCTCCCAGTGCCCTATTTCATTACTCAAACCAGTACACCATGCTGGCTCTCCATATTTTCGCAGCAAGATCCCAAAGAGGTTACTAGAGAAAAGATTTAACCAAATCTATCAGTTGTTTTTATAATTGTGTTCTCAATGAATGAGAACTGTAACATGCAAAAATGCTGAAGTTTTTATACTGCAAACATAGAAGCTTGTATTTTTAATAAAATTACTGAAGCAAGCAAACAATATTTTTCACCTTTTAAGTTTCTTGAAATGGATAGGTAGTGATTTGTATTACAGAACTTGCATTATAGCACATATATACTATCAACATAAAACTGTTTTATGCTCACTTAACTATCATGCCTCCTCCAAGGAAATCTAAAAACTGTACAGTTGTAAAAGTTCTGAGCATATGAGGTCAGGAGACTAGCCCATTCCTGATTAATAATTCCCAAAAAGTCTTTGAAAAGACAGAATGATAGTTTAACTGATTTTTGTTTGTTCATTTGTTTTTTGCTTGTTAAAGCAGGCTACACAAGCCAAGTTGAAGAATTAGGTAAACAAGGAAGAACAGAGCTTGGAATTACCTTGCTAATTCCTCATTAAGTTATTAATTCACTAGATTATTCTAGTCATTGCAACTAATCCACTAGATTCTACAATTAACACTAAAGCTAAAGAGATGCTTGAATTAATTTGGTCAATAAGATTTTTTAAAGAATTCGTTAGGGTGGTTTCTTCTCCCTCTGTTACATTCAGGAAAATTGGAAGGCTTGTTGCCTCAGGAGGAGAAATACTGTATTAGAATTCAAAGAAATGTATCACATGGCTCTGTTGTTAAGTGCGCTAGTCTGTGTGATTTCTTTGGAAAGACAGCAGGAGATAACTTTCTGGAGCCCAGGTCAGAGCAGGAGAGCTGGATTTGTGGAACAGAAGAACTGAGTTTGGGAAAGAAGAAAAAAAAATGGTGTGTGTGGGAGAGTGAATCTTGGAACGCAGTGTGGTAAGTGATTTGTTTCTCAGGAGACAAAATCCCTCAAGCAGCCATTACATTTTCACAATGGCAGGATTTTAAGACCTGAAATATAAGTGTCCCCTCTCCATTGGCCTGTATAGAAGTAATTTTTGCAGTCTTTTTGGTGATAGGGAATGTTATAACTCTCATTGATAACTTCCCCTCTAATGATCATATTCTGGAATGATTTCTATTATATATTTTTGTATAATATACACATTTTATATTATATTATTTGTGTTGAGCTTCAGCAAATCCCTTTGTAATGTTGTTCAAACAATGTTATGCCCTTGGATAATGAAGTGAAAAATTTTCATCAAGACCATCCCTCATTTCATTATTAGATTCTCTTTCTCTCTCCCCACGCTATTCCTATTTTGCTTTTTTCTTTCTTCTTCTTCCTTTTTGTTCATCCATTCTTAATTGTATGATCAAGGTAGGTTGTGTGAAGAGGACAGTAGATACTTGTTAGATACCTGATTTTTAGAACTGAAAATGTCACATATTGAATTAGGAATCCTTCATACAAAACATGTGCTCTGCCACTGATCATAGCAAGCTACACTTCTTATTTGGGAATGAGGAAGCAGAAAGGATTAAGTGATTCAGTTGTGCAAAAAAAAGTTCTACATATGCACAGAAGCTCTTGAAATATTCTAACTAGGAATCTTCACTTGATTTACTGATCTTTGTAGATATCCATTTATTGTTGTACTTGCAGTTAATCAGCCTCTAGCAAAAATGCACCAGTCCTAATCAACTTTTAACAAAAAGGCTTTTAAATGGTGAGTGAAGTGTACATGTTGGTAGGGGTGGAAAGAAGAGAGACGCAGACAAAACAAAACTGAACATGTTGTAAGATGAGATCCCACCCTTGGGGGCCACCATTACCAATCTGATAGTTCCCAGATCTGTTGGACTCCTATCATCCCCAGCCAACAGTCACAATAAGGGCTTTGTAGTTTATAGCATTAAAAAATCTAGGTTGGAGAAAAGTGACTTTATAAGGACAAAAACAGCACCTTTGAAGGAGCCAGTAACAAAATGTACTAAGATCAAGAGTGGCAACATCAGTAAATGCCATGGTCTGGCCTAGCATCATCATCATCATCATCATCATCATACTTAGTTATTTATTACCTGCCTCTCTCCTCAGAATCGGGGCGGGGTACAACATTACACAGTACAGTATACAGCATACAATACAATACAATACATCACAAATCAATTTTTAATACAATACAATACATTTCAGAGAAAACAGACGATTGTACAATGTGAGTGCCAGTAGATGGTGCTGCTGGCATACAAACAATGCTGCAAGAGTGACACTGCAGAATACATTGTACACTAATAACAATTGCTGCTTTTTTTAAAAAAAACTGAATTAACAGCTTCCACAGTCTGTTGCCCCAGCTCTTTTATTATGCTGGTACTCATTTTACTGACTTACGGAAGGCTGAGTCGACCTGGGGGGCCCTGGAATCGAACTTATGAACTCAAGATCTACATGAGTTTTGGCTACAGTTTTAGCTGCATTAGCCTACTGCGCCACCAGGGCCCCTTATTAATTGACTTAAGCAGCAAGGTAATTAACTATAATTTAAATAATTAAACATTTTCAGTTATTAGCATTTGCAGTAGTGAATTAATTTCCCCACTTCTTGCCTTTATTATTATCAGATTAAGACACAAACTTAATGTTCCAAGCTCTGAGGAAGACTGTATTGCAGGTGAATCGAATCAATATAGGAAGTCATGGCATGGAGTTTGCAAGACGTGAGCAGAGCTATTAATAGCAGGGTTTCTCAGAGGCCTCTTATTTATAGGGTTGAAGCTAATTTGATGGCACATAACAACAACTCAAACCAAGTGGCACAATCATGGCAAACCAGGTTGGGTGGGGATGATGGCGGGGGGAGAATTATCTTTATCTGATTTTTGGTTCTTTCATCTGCCATTAAGCAGAGTGAGCAACTGCTTCAAGGCAGCAGATTTGGGATATCATGAAAGAGCTGAAATTTTTAGCTACTTACTTTAATATTAAAGCCTTTTTTACTGCAAAGAATAGAAATAAAAACATAGCTGATTTTCTCCTTTGTGTGCCAATTCAGCTGCCTTTGCCCCTTGACTTGGTGGGAGCTTCATTTATGGTTATCTCTGGAAGGAGATTTTTTTTTTTAGGCCAGCTAGGATACAGAAAGAACCAGTTACGTGCACCAGCAGGGGTGAAAGTTGCCTGAACCTGTGGCATTACTGAGGTCAGTGTTACCTGGTGTGGTTCAGCTTCTCCACACCTCCCTAGTGTTGCCACTGGTTGGAACCATTACATAAACTTCCTTACATGCAGCTTCGCAATGGCATATCAAAGTCTCCATTCAGTCAATGATATCTAAAAAGTCCAATATAGTCTAAGTCAGAAAAGTCAACATGGATCAGTCTTTTCTCATGGCTACACAGTGTTTAAATGGACCAGTGACTTCATACACTGCCATTCTTTACAAATCTACTCAGATGCAAGTTCATTTGAGTTTAACAGGGCTTACTTCCAGGTAAATGACTACAAGATTTCAGTCTTTGCTTCTGAAGTATTACCTGACATATTTTTAATTTCTCATATTTGTTTGATATTGTGGCCTTTATTCTCTTGAATTAATTGTCACTTTTGAGCATTTATATTACTATTTATTATTAATACATTTATTTATATAGTGACACAGGCTTTACATAGCACTTTACAAAAAAGAAAAACAACAATCCACAAAAACACAAAAACCTGCCTATGGCACACAATCTAAAACCACAAACAAGATTATAAAATTAATAAAATATTACTATAACAGGATTAAAACAATACTATAAAATTGTAAATTAATAAAAATAATCTGAACATAAAATCAAGATGAAAGTTGGAAAGCTTCCCTGAATAGAATAGTCTTTTATTTAGACTTAAAGTAGTCTAGAGAGGTGGTGGTCCACAAATTCATGGGAAGGAGATTCCAAAAATAGGGGGCAGCGTGGGAGAAGGGGCGTATCCAAGTAGGGGCAGAGGAAATCCTTGGCTGAATCAGTAGCCCTGAATCACTAGAGCACAGAGCATGAACAGGAAGATAGGGGGAAACAAGAGCTGACAAGTAGGTGGGGGCCAAACCATGAAGGGCTTTGAAAATTAATAATAACAGCTTATTGCGAATTCTAAATGGATCAGGGGCCAGTGAAGGGATGAAAACAATGGAGTGACATGATCGTAACAGCGGGCAGAAAATATTATCCTAGCGGCAGAGTATTGTACAGAAATCAAGGGGGCAAGATGGGAAAGAGAAAGCCCAGTTAGCAAAGAATTACAGTAATCCAGGTGAGAAATGAACAGTGCATGAACCAAAGTCTTAGCAGTAGAAACTGAAAGAAAAGGCCTGATTCTCGCTAAATTATAAAGAAAGAAATGGAACAACTTTGCCATGGCCTGAATTTGAGGAACGAGTGAAAGGGAAGAATTGAAAATGAAACCAAGACTACGCTCTTCCTTCACAGGTTGAGTATTAGTGCCACTAACTGTGATTGAAAATGAATGATGTAGAATTGGCTTCGGAGGGAAAACAAGTAGCTCAGTCTTGTCCATATTGAGCTTAAGGCGCTGACGGAGCATCCAAGCAGAAATAGCAGATAGACATTATGACACTCACTGTTCAGCATCCGGAGAGAATTCCAGAGTGGAAAAATACAGTTGAGTGTCATCAACATATAAGTGATACTGAAAACTGTAGGAGCCAATAAGGTTAACTAGGGACAAAGTATAAAGAGAAAATAACAGTGGGCCCAAAATGAAGCCCTGTGGAACTCCAACGGACAGCAATACAGGAGCAGAGACTTGGCCACCAGCAGTCATAGCAAATGACCTATCAGAAAGGTAGGATCTGAACCAGTTAAGGACAGAATCAGAAAATCCAAGATCCTGGAGCAGATCCACCATAAGACCATGATGAACAGTATCGAAGGCAGTGGAAAGATCAAGAAGATTCAATACTGAGTAAAGACTTTTCGATTTGGCCAAGAAAAGATAATCAGTAATCTTAGTAAGAGCTGTCTCAGTCAAGTGTAATGGGTGAAAGCCAGACTGAAAAGGATCCATCAGAGAGTTAGTGGAGAGGAAATGTAGACAACAAGAATAAACAGAAAATTCCAGAACCTTAGAAAAGAAAGACAAGAGTGAGATTGGCCGATAATTAGAGAGGGAGAGCGGGTCAAGTGAGGGCTTCTTGAGAATGGGAGAAATCAAAGAATGTTTGAAATCAGAAAGAAAGTGACCAGTAGAGAGAGAGAGAAATTAATAATAGAAAGAAGAGAAGGAAGAATAGAAGGAGCAACCGAGTTTAATAAGCGAGAAGGAATGGGATCAAGAGAACAAGTAGATAAATTAGATGATTTCACCAGTTTAGCTAGTTCAGCTAGAGAGACCGGGGAGAAGGCAGAAAATTTTACCAATATGAGTGGCTGAGGTACTGGAACAAGAGATGAGTCAGGGACTTCCATAGAAGAGCAAATTAAATCAATCTTAGCAATGAAATGAGAAGCAAAATTGATAGGAGAAAATGAAGGAGGAACTGTTGGAGATGAAGGTCTTAACAGAGAATTATAAGTTGAGGAAAGATGCTGAGGCCGTCACTCATTAGCGCTAATCAGTGATGCATAATTTTGTTTTGCCAGAGAGATAGCACGCAAATAAGAAAAAAGAACAAATTTATAATGAATAAAGTCAGCCAATTCCCTGGACTTTTTCCATAGACGCTTGGCTGCTCGAGAACAAGATTTCAGAGATACCGAACAACTAGAGTAAGCCAGGGCTGTGGCGTAATTGAAGAAGTTGTGTGAGTCAGTAAAGGGACAAAATAGTCAAGAGTATGGGATAAGGCTGAGTTAAATAAAGAGGTAGCTGAATTCACAGAGCTGCCAAGACTTAAAGAAGATAAAGAAGAGTCTAGTGCCTGGTCTAATGCCTCAGGATTCATGGAGTGGAGGTTGCGAAAAGAACACCGAATAATCCGGCGAGGAGGAGGGCAATGAGTGAGAGAAAAGGAAATAAGGTAATGGTCTGATAACGGAAATTCAGTAGCTGTATATTCAGAAAGTCCACATTTTTTAGTCAAAACTAAATCAAGGCAATGTCCAAGAGAATGAGTAGGTGACCTAGAGCAGAGTTCCAAACCGTAAGAAGATAGCAGTGCACTAAAACAAATAGCTGTAGGATTATTAAGATTGTCCATATGAATATTAAAGTCCCCCATGGTTAAGATTGGGACATTATTTGACAAGACATAGGTCAGCCAAGAATCAAAGTCAGAAATAAACTTGGCTGATGGTCCAGGTGGACGATAGATTACTACAACACGCAGTTGAAGAGGCGAGAAAAGTTTAATAGCAAGAAACTCAAATGAAAAGGAGTAAGGGTGAGGAAATGCTAAAACTTGAAACTGGCATTGACTAGATAACAAAATTCCAACTCCCCCACCTCTACCCCCTTGGTGACTAGAATGGACAAAAGAAAGGTTGCCAAATGAGAGGACAGCCAATGTAACAGTGTCCTGGGGAAAAATCCAGGTTTCTGTAAGAGCAAGGAGATTATGGAATCTAGAAATAAATAAATTGTGGATTGCTTCTGCCTTAGGGGCAGCTGATCGGCAATTCCAAAGGGAACAGGCAAAAGGAAGTTGAGAGAGAGGACAACATCTAATAGATATTAGATTAGATAATGGCAAAAGGGTGGTGAAAGAAGACCCCAGGTTTAGTGCATTCAAATTGAAATAAGGATAAGATAATTTTTCCAGATGAGGCCAGCTAAAGAGAATAATGTTACCCTTGGCCAGTTGGGAATTCAAGCCCTCAGTAGGGGTTTTCCTAATGATGGAGAGCTACAGCTTTTATTTCACTAGATAATGTGAAATGCTTTTCCTGAGATCTTGAAGATCTGCTACTGGTCAAAACAGACAATTCTTGGGTAGGTCAACAAATGTATATATGAGCAGATGCAAGGCAATTTCTAAATCTTACTATTTTCCTTCAATAATGGTCCATTGGTGAACAATATGTTTTCAAATTCTATGTGCATTAATTAGCCCAGTATGTATCAACATACTGTATACTATGACAAACTCAGCAGACTAATATATCTGTACCAAAGCAAGAAATCCATTTGTTAAGCATAGTATAGCTACAGTCTTCTACCAAAGAACTGCCAGTGACACCTTTTTTACAATGTTATACAAATGACATTAAATTACAGATCCCGTGGATTCTAGGGATGTAAAGGGGTTAAATGCACAGACCAGATTAATTTAAGATTTGTTTACTCTCCATTTCCTATTCAAGACCTGAATTCTGTTGGCTAGTGCTAACTAAAGCAGACCCGTTGAATCTGCTGTTGAATGGGCCTACTCTAGCTGGAAATAAAGGTAGAATTCAGGCCATAGGATCCTTCTTTACAGCATGTTCCTCTTTATCTCTGGAAAAGCTTCTAGCTATTCTTCATCCACTGAGTTTGAGAGATCCTTTTAAGCAATGTTCCAGTGGCCTTTTCAAGTTCTATAATTTTCTTCACTGGTCATTTTCTATTCGTGCCATCATCACTATTTTCAAAAATGACTGAAAAAAATGAATTAGAAGGCTAGTCAAAATAGAGAATACTAAAAAGGTCAGCTTTTCTGTTTTCTGTTCTCTCCCTCCCTCCCTCCCTTTTTCTTCTAACAAATGAACACAGAGACATCAGAACACATACAACAGTATTTACATTGCAACATGTGTCTAATTTTCTCATCCTTTATTCTGCCCAATTGGAGTGTTTATACTTTTGACTTCAGCATTCCTGACATATATCTGACATTCAGCTTACTGATTTTTATCATTAATCTTAAAAACATAATGAGAATCAATTCTGCATGTAGCCACTAAACTTTAGACGGTGCCTGTTTCAAAGAAGCTCATTCTTATGCAGAGTGTCTCATTAAATGGCTTTGAAACACTTGCTCATGTATGTCATTGCCCTTTCTTCTCCTCACTGCCCTTGTACTAGGCAGGCATTGAGCTTTTCACAGCATGCATCAGTGCCAACAGTGAAAAGTGATATCCTGACATTAATAGCGCTTCACCTAAGAAGGAGAGATGGCAGGATCCCTTTGATATTTATGGATTTTCAGTAAGGGGGCATTACCTTCTTGGGGGTAGGCTTGTGGGGGGGCAGCCTTGGTAGGATCAGGATCAAAATGCATAAAACAACAACAGGGCTTACATGAGAGGGAAGGTCCAAAGTGAACATCATAGATCAAAAAACTAGGGAAGCTTCTATGGATCTGTCAGGAGCAGGAGGCTGAAATCTGGCAGCTCAGACAGGAAGCAGAAAACAAAGCAACATGGATGTCTTGGGAACAAGATCAAAAACAATGTTAGCAGTCAAAAAATGGAAGTTGAAGAAGCTTGGACATGTGAAAAAGCAACCAAAAAAGGGACACAAATAAATACGCTGAGGCAGAGAATTTTAAAGACTAATATTCTATGAAAACCAGAGCTGTTTCTTTTGGGATTGTTGGATGCAAAGTTGGAGAAGACCTATGGAAGATTGATTCAGTATATGACCATGGCAGCAAAACTGTTGTACATGCAAGGATAGAATAATTCAACATTGCCTACGTGGAGTGGTTGGTGAAACTGATAGATTTAATAGAAATGGACAAGTTGTCTTGTATGATTAGGTAAGGGTCGTTAGTGACATTTCTCAGAGATTGGAAAACCCCTTATGGACTTTTTTTTGTTGAGGGGGAACGATTTGGTAACTCTTGGTTTTGCTGTTTAGAAGGAATTGATTATGGAAAAAAGAGGATATGTATTAACGTTAGAGAGCGAAATATGTATTAATGTTAGAGAGCAAAATAGAAATAATTATGTAATATGTATAACTGCTGAAAAGAGAACTGGAAGTTATCGCTTTCTTTTCTTTTCTGATATCTTTTAGTGTAGTGTTAAAATCTTTAATTAAAAAGAAAAAGAAGACTAAGGAGCTGAAGATAATGGTGATGGAGCATGCAGAGTAGAAGTCCAGAAGTTTTAGCTCTATGAGGAGTAATAGACAATGTAATATTAAAATGCCTTAGCATTAAGGAGGAGACATGCATATCTAATTCTGATGGTAAGAGATGACAAAGACCATGGCAACCATGTCTATAAACCATTTCATAAAATTGCTTCCAAAATGGAAATCCTGTAACAGTAAGATAAAGAAGACTATACACAAGAACGCCACTGAATTCTTAGCCAACAGCAGCATTGTTCCAAAACGTTTTGGCATCACACAACTCTAGTACACTGTTTATAGTGAACTAGAAATGAAATGAAATGATGTATTGACTTTGCTTTGCTGCTCTTTCTCTACCCATCACTGTTTGATATACAGAGCTTTCCTTTTGTTATGACTTTCTAACCTAGCAGTCCACAAAATGGAAGTATAGCAATTTCCACATTCAGAGGCATTTGTTCTCATAAGGAAGATTAGTACAGATAATTAGGCTTAATTGTACCCATTAGCTAACATTTTCTTCAAATTAGTTTATTTTGTAAATTAGCACTGATGCATTAAATAATGTACCACCTAGTATATAATGTGTGTGTGTATATTAAACAATTTTTTCTGCTATATTTTGCATGTCATCCATGCCCTTACATCAATGGTGGCTCTTGGTAAAGGGGAAGATTATTATGGCTTTGCTTGGGCTATGCACTATTATGGATTTGCCTTTTAAAAAATCCTTAGTTCCTGGTGTTAGTATGCCCTACTACCCCCTCCCACGATATTTAATAATTGGAAATATTGGACACTTTGGGGGGGTCAGGTTGGCTGGGGCAAACCAAAAAGGACAGTTGGAAGTCACAATGACCTGGAGTGTGTCTTAGAAATATTATGGCAAGGAAGCCCATATTGGGATTGTGCAGAAGCCCCTTAGTAAACACAGTAGTTAAGGAGGTATGTGCTAATTCCACTTTTTAACCCTGGGTGCCCCAGTAGTGATTCATCCAATCAAACTATTAAGTGACTATTCCAAAATCTGTTCCTATGGAAGTCTCTCCTATACCCCCTCTTGTCCAACCTTGCAAGGTTTTTGCAAACCCATCAGTTTCTATCTCCCAGCCATAAATGCAATCAGGTGAGTTTCAGTTTTCTTTGTCTATCCTGTGGAAAAGCCATCCAGGCTTTGTCCTAACCAGAGTACCACTTCAGGATATGAAATAGGGTATAAATATTAATCCCCCAACAGTAGAAAGGTGTGCCATGGTGGACAAACCTGGCAACTCTCTTTCTCGGCATGCCCCAGATTGGAACCTTCTATGACACCCTCTGACACCTGTATGAGTATCTTCGCTGCACAAAACTCTACCCGTCAAGACCGATAACTATCATCCTATATTCCCCAATCTCTCCCCCATTCAATCTTTTTGCCTTATTCCTCTTTAGTCTTGTCTGGTTTTAAGAACGTGTGTTGCATGTGTGAGTGCATTCTGTATTATTTCCATTAAAAATACTTTATTTCTCTTTAAACTGAAGTTCTCTCTGCAGTTAGGTGAAAAGATCACCCAAGTTACCCACCTCTCACAGGTTTTACTTTGAACTAATAATTCTCCCAGATGAAATTTTGGCATTACAGGTGGGGCTTTAAAGCACCCCCACCTCTTAGGGTAACCCAGGGACTTTCCTCCAGAAAAACAAGTTGACACAGCAAAGGTTACCCCTCGTGTATTTAGTTCCTCCCTGTCATGCAAGTGTTCAGGGTTTTCTGATAGCAAGGAAGAAGTATTGGATTGTTTAGACAGAAGGAGTCTGTAGAAGGCCAGATTAGATTCTGGTCCTGAAAAATAATCTAAATATATGCTAGAAATGTTAGTTGGATGAAAAGTTATCCCAACACATGCACAAGGCATGTCACCTGGCAACTTTTAGAAAACCATAGTAGGGTTTATGGGCTTGTCTACACTAAGGCAATCTATATATATAATTCTCTTGGGCATGTTGCTGTTTTCAGTGTACTGTTTGGCTGTTTAGATGTCATGATCTGACTCTCCTCGCAGGACTAGGCCCCTGGCTGCACAGCCTCTTTGCAGACTCAGGGCCTGGCTATGGGAGTCTTGGAAGAATCTGGGCCAAGCAATCAGATGCAGCCAGCTGCAATCATGCAGCACACCTGAAGCAGTCAGGAGAACTGCTATTTAAGAGCGGCATTTGACCCTCAGTTTTGACCATCACAGTATGGTTTTCTGTGCTGTCTGTAGCTGCTTGTTGCCTTGGGGGTTGTCTATGCTGTCTGTAGCTGCACCTGGTGTGTGTGTATATGTGTATGGCAGCAGTGGAGGGGTCTCACATCCTGGTGTGCATGGTGTGTTTGTGTGTGTAGGGCAGGGTAGGTTGTGTGTGTGTGCATGTGCATGCAGTTGCATGGTGGTGGCGGAGGGGCTTTTGCGCCCTGCCCTTCCTTCACATCCTGCTATTTGTGTAGCTTGGTGTGTGTGTAGCATGGTGTTTGTGTGTGTATGTGCATTTGCATGATGGTAGTACAGAGGCTCTCATGTCCTGGTGTGTATGGTGTGTATCTCTGTGTTGTGTAGTGTGTGTGTACATGCAGTTGCATGGCAGCAGTGGAGGGGCTCTCATGTCTTGGAGAGCATGGTGTGTGTCTCTGTGTGTATAGCATGGTTGCATGGCAGGGGGGCTCTCACGTCATGGCATGTGTGGTGTGTAGTGTGGTGTTGGTTATGTGCAGTTCCATGGCAGTGGAGGGGCTCTCACATCCTTGCACACGTGGTGTGTGTATCTAGTGTTGTGTGTGTGTCTATGTGACTGTGTGTATGCATGGTTGCACAGCAGTGGCAGTGGGGCTCTTGACATGAAACTAGCCATTACAGTTGATTTAAAAGGATATACGGTATATTAATGTGTCAAATGGTCGTACTCTTGACCTGCTTCCTAAGTGGCCAATCAGCAGAGTGGGAACAGAAACATACCGAAGCATTTTCTATATGTAGATAACTGTGTATATTACACTGGATATAGCTAGTAAACTGAAGTTACACTGGACCTGGTGTGATGTGTCCAGACAACACACTCAGTGAGTCCATTTCATTAAGCTGTTAATCCATTTTAAGAGAAATTGCAGGAAACTCTGGAGTGTCTCCAGATTTTTTACTGTCTGGATAGCTGGATCAGGTTTGATTTGGCCTGATCCAGTTCTCCACAAGCTAACATGGTGTCATCTCCCTTACCCTGAACAATGCAAGGAAGGGGTGGACTCTCTTCAGAGCCACCATGGCCTCGCCAGCCAAGCAGCTTCCTGCAAGAGCCTGGCCAGCACTGTTGCTACTGCTGAGGTCAGAACAAGGCACCCATGTGATCAACAAGAAGGGGGTAGAGTGCCCCCCTCCTTTTTGATCACATATCTGGGTGCCCCATTCTGACCTCAGCAGAAGTGAAGACACCAGCCAGACTCTTACAGGGATCTGCTTGGTCAGTGAGGCAGAAGTGGCAGCAGCAGCACTGGGTACAGGAGTCAGTGGGGCCAATGCAGTGTCTGTCATCCTATCTATCCCATCTGGACTCCAACACAGATTCACCCCAGGTACATGTGCCCCCATCATGTTGAATACAGGGCCAGTCCAGAGCAGACTGGCCCTGGATTAAGGTTCCAATGTAGACGAGCCCTATGAGTGCTAAGCTCAGGGTCTTCATTCTGTTCACATTCAGGTCTGTCAAGATATGGGACAGAAATGCATTTCATTCAAATAAACTGTTCTACCAGCCTGGCCTTTTAAAATTTCCTGGAGTTACTGGGGGAAGCAATTCCTCAACAGTTGCCTCCTGTTAGCAGGGCAGCGAATCCTGGTTTTAGTTCAAAACTCCAAGATACTGGATCTGATCCTCAAAATAGGTTCAGCATCTTGGATTATTCCTTTAAACTTCCAACTACAACCCAGAACAGCTTCATTACCCCATTGAAATAAAACCCACCAGTCCATTATACGAAGAACAGGAAATAAGTCCACTTTTTGAAACCAAAAAGCAATAAAAGAAATTACCTCAGGACCAAGCTGTTTCAATAAATCTACAGAGGGAGGGAGGGAGAATTCTTTGTGAAAGCTGTTTTACAGTTAAAATAATATTAATTGATTTATGTTCATTTATCTGGATTGTCTATGAGGCTTTTTGTCTCCCAACTATTTATTTATTCATTTAGTTAGTTAGTGGTTGAATTTATATCCTGCTTTTTTTGCAAGATGGGATTCAAGGCAGCTTACAATAATTTAAAAAGATCAAGCTAAAACATTAATTTACAAAAGTTTTAAAAAGAATTAAACAATAACATTATTTAAAAACACTATTAAAATGGTTAAAAACACTTTACAATTTCCCTTGAAATTTATTTATTTATTATTATCTCACCTTCCCCCCACTCTATAGTGGTTTATAAAGCAGAATATACCGTACCTAAAGTAATATAAAGTATAGAAGTTTTAACAACAGTTAAATAAGCAGTTGAATCCATTAGATCAAAATAATTAAAAATCATTTGAAATGTAATAATGAAGATGAAGTATACAGCATACTCTTTTAAAGCACCCTTTTTCAACAGCCAAAGAACTGTCTAAACAAAAATTATGTAGAAAAAGAGAGCAGAGAGAAGGCAGACTTAACTTCCTGTGGAGGGAATTCCATCATCTGGGTGCAGCCTTTGAGAAACTGGAGAGCTGGGCCAAAGCTAACAAAATGAAATTCAATACGGAGAAATGTAAAGTACTGCATTTAGGGCGGAAAAATGAAATGCAAAAATATAGGATGGGAGAGACCTGGCTGAATGAGACTACGTGCGAAAGGGATCTAGGAGTCCTAGTAGACCACAAGTTGAACATGAGCCAACAGTGTGATGAGGCAGCTAAAAAGGCCAATGAGATTTTGGGCTGTATCAATAGAAGTATAGTGTCTAGATAAAGGGAAGTAATAGTGCCACTCTATTCTGCCTTGGTCAGACCTCACTTAGAATACTGTGTCCAGTTCTGGGCACCACAATTAAAAAAGGATATTGACAAATTGGAGCGTGTCCAGAGAAGGGCAACTAAAATGGTGAAAGGTCTGGAAACGATGCCTTATGAGGAGAGACTTAGGGAGCTGGGTATGTTTAGCCTGGAAAAAAGACGGTTAAGAGGCAATATGATAGCCCTGTTTAAGTATTTGAAGGGATGTCATACTGAGGATGGAGCAGGCTTGTTTTCTGCTGCTCCAGGGACTGGAACACGGAGCAATGGATGCAAGCTCCAGGAACAGAGATTCCACCTCAACAGTAGGAGGAACTTTTTGACAGTAAGAGCTGTTCGGCAGTGGAACACACTCCCTCGGAGCGTGGTGGGGTCTCCTTCCTTGGAGGTCTTTAAACAGAGGCTGGATGGCCATCTGTCGGGGATGCTTTGATCAAGATTTCCTGCATGGCAGGGGTGTTGGACTGGATGGCCCTCGTGGTCTCTTCCAACTCTGCAATTCTATGATTCTATGATTCTAAGGTACTCTGCTGGTCTTACCAAACATACTGTTGACTGTGATGAGACCAAGAAAAATCCTCCTCAGAGGATCACAAAACTTCCAATCTGTTGTAGCATTGTAAATAGTGGGTTGCATTCAGTGGTGCTTTTACTCTAGCGGAGAAAAAAATTCCATTATGCAATGCAGGACACCAGCTTTCACTAGTTCAGCTACTTGCTGCAAGTCCCTGTGCTCATGGGGGGGTGTGTGTGTGTGTGTGCATGTCATTGGTGCAATGGATCTTCTCTGATTTTTAACCTGAACTTTAAAGGTGCTAAACCTGTTTCTGACACAGGGTTTCTCCTTGCTTTCTAGCTGTCAAGCATAGAGTGGCATGCTACAGTCCAAGTTGGTACATTACAGTATGCTCAGTATTTCAGAAGGATATATACATTACTTGAGGCAAATCTTACTGGACTCTGTGGGATTTGTTTCCATGAAAACATCTATGTGATCAGAGCCATTTCTGCTAGCATAAATCACTGTCCAACTACCCTGTAATGAACTTCTAAGCATTCTGCCACACATTGGCTTAGAATGAATTTTAGCCTTCTGGTTCTGCTAGTCTATTCTGCCCTATCTCAATAAACCCATGGAGGGAAACAAAGGCCTCACTGTTTGGAAGGCAATGATGAGAGATATTAAAAAGCAGCTCATTTGAAGTCTTGCATTATCCCAACAGAATAAAATTAGAATTCCTGCCAGAGGGAAAAAAAGTGGAGAGATTTCAGCCCATAGCACCAGGCAACAACTATCAGTAGCACTATTCTTATTGTGCAGCAGATCATCTGAAAGCTGCCTACATCTGTGCCAAAAATACCCCTCCAGAACCTCTATTGTCCCAGATTTTCTATAAACAACAGTACAAATTCTCATTTTAGTTTCATTTCTGAATAAAGGCTTACGTACATAAGGGGGAAGCCACGCCTTTATCCATACTTGCTTTCCCATCCATATGTACTAAGCATATGAGTGCTCAGTAGCACTCATGAAGTTAAATTCTTATACAAACTAACACTAACTGAGTTTTTGATCATTATGAAGATGAATTTCAATTACACTGGACTGTAGCATTCTTGGGTGCACTGTAAGGAAGAAGGGTTAAAAAAAACAGCACCTTTGTAATGGTGCATCTAGGAGTGACCATATTACACCAATATTAAAACCACTCCACTGGCTGCCAATTAGTTTCCAGGTGAAATACAAAGTGTTGGATATTACCTTTACAGACCTACATAGTTTGATTCAGGATTACCTACAAGATTGCCTTCTCCTACATAATCTGCCCCATACACTCAGGTCCTCTGGGAAGCATTTTCTTCAGTCAGCGAAACTAGGCTATTACCCAAAGGACATTTTCTTTGGCTGCCCCCAGACTGTGGAAGGACCTGCCAGAAAGGATTCATCAGTTCAAGATGATAAATGATGAGTTTAAATTAGCAGTGAAGAGCAGTCTCTTCTGACAGGCCAATCCAGATTATTTTAAAATTCTGGTTTTAAAGTATTCATTGATGCATTTTACTATGTATTGGTTTTATATGCTTTTTAATACAGGTCAACCGTTGTATCCATGGATTCGGTATCCAAGGTTTGACTTATCCACAAATGCCAGACATTCACCACAGAATTGCATTGTACGGCCTAGAAATTGCTAAAGAGACCTTTTTTTGGGGGGGGGGGGTTTCGCTTATCCACATCCAAAAAAACTATGGTCTCTCTAGCCCTTTCTAGGCCCTACAATGCAATTCTGTGATGAATGTCTGGTATTTGTCTCACTGAAAATAAAAGGGTTCCTTATCATCCATGGTTTTATGTATCCATGGTGGGTCTTGGAACATATGCCCCACAGAAACAAGGGTCGACCTGTGTATATTATATTCATAAAACCATGTGTATGATATTATATGTGTTGTGTTATTTATTGTTGTTCCCTGCCAGGGCCGGATTAACCATACCGCCAAATCAGCATCTGCGCAGAGCCTCACCCTGCCCCGTCCTAACCCTCTTCCTGCAAAAACCTCCTGATGGCTTTTTATTAAAAAAAAAAAAAAAAAACAGCATCTGGTCTCCCCAACTGGAAAGAGAAAGAGAAAGAGCGAGTTGCCCTCCGTATGGTTGAAGCTGGAGGGAGTTTGCTGCTCCCTTACCCCCTCCTCCGCATGTGTCAGAGAGGGGTGAGTGTGTGTGAGAGAGGGGGGGGGAGGGAAGTGTGAGGGCCATCTCTTTCTTTCTCTTTCTCCCCTGCTCTCTCTTCAGAAAGGGTTTCTTTCTTTCTTTCTTTCTTTCTTTCTTTCTTTCTTTCTTTCTTTCTTTCTTTCTTCCCTTCCCTTCCATATAGATCCCCTCCAGCCCATTTTTCCAGCTGCTTTTAACCTATCTTAGTTCCTCTCACCTCCTTCCCCCCCCCTTGGTCTTCAGCTTCCTCCCCTTGCTGCCAACTGAGTTCAGCCTGCAAAAGGAAAGTGTGTGTGTTTGCCTATGTGCCTATGTGCCTTCAAGTCATTTCTGACTAAGGCCAACCTACCATGGGGTTTTCTAGCAAGGTTTATTCAAAGGGGGTGTGCCTTTGCCTTCCTTTGAGGCTGAGAGAGTGTGACTTGCCCAAGGTCACCCAGTGGGTATTCATGGCTGAGTAAGGATTCAAACCCTGGTCTCCACAGTCATAGGGCAATGCTGAAACTTCTACAACACTCTAGCTCTTTTAACAGAAGAATATAAAGAATATAAAGAAAAATTTGGAGCAATATTACTGGGAACAAAGGTTTTATTGTTGTCACTAAAACATACCAGTATTCCATTAGTGTTATGTGGGAGCCATTGGGTAGAGCAGTGGTTCTTAACCTTTTCTTTACCAGGGACCCCCTTTAAATATCTTTTGTTGTCCCAAGACTTAACCCAAGATTTAAAATCCTAATAATAATAGCTAACAACAACAACAATACAATTACACCATCCATTAAACTTTCCCTCAGAGGCACTCTTGCTTCCTCCTGCAAGTTTGTGGCTGGAGTGGATTGAATGGCAATGTGCAGGCCAAGCCAGCCAGCCTTTGCCTTGGTTCCTGTCATGTGGCTGTTCCACTACAGGGAGGATGTGGGCCAAGCGGCATTCAAGCCTTTGTGGACCCTCTGTGGGGACATTGCGGACCCCAGGTTAAGAACCACTGTGCTAGAAAATGCTGGAAAAGGAACAATGCAACCAAACCTTGAGAAGGGTGCTGGCAGGAGGATTCTGGGAGGTGTAATCCAAAAGTAACTTTCCCAGGCTCTGAATGCAACCTAGAATCATAGGGCTGGAAGGGACCCCAACAGCCATCCCATCCAATCGGCTTCTGCCCTGCAGAAACACACAATCAAAGTCTTCACAACAGATGGCCATCCAGCCTCTGCTTAAAAACCTCCATAGAAGGAGACTCCACTACACTCCAAAGAAGCACTGCATTCCACTGCCAAACAACTCTTACTGTCAGGAAGTCCTTCCTAATGTTTAGGTGGAATCCGTTTTCCTGTAGTTTGAACCCATTGCTCCATGTCCTAGCCTCTGGAGCAGCAGAAAACAAGCCTGCTCCATCCTCAATATGACATCCCTTCAAACATGGCTATCATGTCCCCTCTCAACCTTCTCTTCTCCAGACTAAACATGCCCAGCACCCTAAGCTGTTCCTCATAGGGCATAATGGCTTTCAAACCTCCCACCATCCTGGTCGCCCTCCTCTGAACACATTCCAGCTTGTTCATATCCTTCTTGAATTGTTGTGCCCAGAACTGGACACAGAACTGGACACAGTAGTCCAGGTGCAGTCTGACCAAAGCAGAATGGAGTGGTACTATTACTTCCCTTGATCTAGACACTGTACTCCTATTAAAGCAGCCCAGAATCACGTTGGCTTTTTTTTTGCTGCTGCATCACACTGCTAACTCATGATCAGCTTGTAGTCTACTCCTTTTTTTTTTTTTTTTTGAGGAAATCTACACTATTACTTTAATTGCTAAACTAAATTATTGGTGGCAAATTATGTAATTCAGTAGGTGACCCTTATCCACTGGGGATTGGTTCTGGGGGGGGGTGGATACTGAAAACCATGGATAATACTGAACACCATTGAAAATAATGGGACTTCTGGTTTAAAATACCATAGAGTTGCCTTGGAGGACCTAGAAAATGGCTAGAGGGGACACATTTTCTAGGAAGACTTTTTGGTCGGTGTGCTGTTTTGTCTCCCATGGATAATGAATCCATGGATACCGGGGTCCTACTGTAATCTGAACATCCTGTACTGTGAATAGGTTAGGTTACGTTAACCTAAGATAAACATATGGGGCCCCCAAAATAAAGCATTGCAGGGGGTCCCAAAATTCCTTAAACTGACTGTTCCCTGCCTCAGTCCATGGGGATAAGAAATAATATTCATCATCATCATCATGTCAGTATATTAATGACTAGCTGTTCACCATTCTGAACTATTCTTACTCATGCCTACTTACCTTCTCTTATTACTTTGAAAATATCTTCAGTTTATTTGGGTTTTAAATATATACTGTAATACATTGGTGAGTTACATCTCTTTTCTAGAAAGCATTTCTGCCATTGTTAATCTTCAGAGGTGTGGAGGGGATACAGTAATAGAGAAACCCCCTCCCCAAAAAACAGATTGTCATTTTCTTTTCTTTCCCCCCCTTTTCCCATCCAACATAAGCTTCTGGCAAAACCTATTACATACATGAGGACACACATTTCTTCAGTTGCTTTCTCCACACAGAATCAATCATTTTCTTGCCTTACGGCAACACAAGTTTGTGCTACACACTTTATTTTCTGCTAGTAGAAGACCTAACTTTCTAAATAAAATGCAGTTAGACATCACCCTTTCAGACAACAACAGAATGGAATTGGAAGGTCAGGCAACAGACATCCTCTGTAACTGCGAAAGGACTGTGTGCATATGTGTTGTATTCAGTTTGTAGGTCTATGGTGAGATACAGTGGGCCCTCCGAATTCACAGGGGTCCAATTCGGGGATCCTGCATGGATAAGAAACTGGATGACCATGTCCCATATTATTAAATGGCAATGTGCACACAGACATTTCAGTACATGTGTGCTGCCACCATTTTAGATATGGGACATGATGATCTGCAGTCAGTCAGATCCGTGTTTCTGGAGCCTGCAGGTAAGGAGGGCCCACTGTAGTTCTAGTAGGGTAAATAGCTATTGTTCCTTTAAAATCAAAGATTCCTTTAGAATTCCCATGAGCCTCTTAATATGACAAGTGGTATGCACACGTGAAAAATGGAGAGCACTGAATTTGTGTTGAAGTAGTTACCACCACAATATATCCAGATCACAGTTCAAAATGCTAATAGCCAATCCACATTTGGAAGGAAGCAGCAGCATTAGCCAAGCAATAAACGTGCCAAAACATGTCTCAACTAATGTGTCTTTTAATTGCAGCAGGTCTGCTCTAAACACAAAAACTGTAGATCTAGAGACAACTATTCACAGGTTCTTTCAGGAGTTCATTACTAATATGCCAGCCAGCAAACTCAGGAGATTATCAAACCAGTTTAATAATCTGGGACAGGAATGCCACAGGATCGAGAAAGGGCTTCCTGTTCAGAAGAGGTCATCCCTGTCCCATTCTGCCCCTGTGCTGCTTCCGTTCCATTTTTTTTTAATTGACAGCCAAAAGCCGTCAATAGAATGCCCATTCTGCTTCAGTAACAGAATCCTGCTGATCAGGACACATAGAATCATAGAATCATAGAATTGTAGAGTTGGAAGAGACCACAAGGGCCATCCAGTCCAACCCCCTGCCACACAGGAAATCACGATCAAAGCATCCCTGACAGATGGCCATCCAGCCTCTGTTTAAAGACCTCCAAGGAAGGAGACCCCCACCATGCTCCGAGTGAGTGTGTTCCACTGCTGAACAGCTCTTACTGTCAAAAAGTTCCTCCTAATGTTGAGGTGGGATCTCTGTTCCTGGAGCTTGCATCCATTGCTCTGTGTTCTAGTCTCTGGAGCAGCAGAAAACAAGCCTGCTCCATCCTCAACGTGACACCCCTTCAAATACTTAAACAGGGCTATCATATCACCCCTTAACCATATTTTTCCCAGGCTAAACATACCCAGCTCCCTAAGTCTCTCCTCATAAGGCATGGTTTCCAGACCTTTCACCATTTTGGTCACCCTTTTCTGGACACGCTCCAATTTGTCAATATCCTTTTTGAATTGTAGTGCCCAGAACTGGACACAGTATTCCAGGCGAGGCCTGACCAAGGCAGAAAAGAGTGGCACTATTATTTCCCTTGATCTAGACACTATACTTCTATTGATGCAGCCCAAAATCGCATTGGCCTTTTTAGCTGCCGCATCACACTGTTGACTCATGTTCAACTTGTGGTCTACTAGGACTCCTAGATCCCTTTCACACGTAGTCTCGTTCAGCCAGGTCTCCCTCATCCTATATCTATGCATTTCATTTTTCCACCCTAAGTGCAGTACCTTACATTTCTCTGTATTGAATTTCATTTTGTTACCTTTGGCCCGGCTCTCCAGTCTATCCAGGTCATTTTGAATTTTGATCCTGTCCTCTAGGGTATTAGCTACTCCTCCTATTTTGGTGTCATCTGCAAATTTGATAAGTATGCCCCTAATTTCATCATCCAAGTCATTGATGAAGATGTTGAATAGCACTGGGCCCAGGACAGAACCCTGTGGCACCGCAATGGTCACATCTTTCCAAGAGGAAGAGGAGCCACTCCTGAGCATCCTTTGATACAGCAGCCTGAATTCTCTACCCTCCCTCCCATAAGTGATCTCTCGCGCAAGAAGGAAAGGGAACCTGGTTTTGACTGATGCACTGGAGATTACTCACAGGAGGGGTTTGGACACAGTGGTAAGTGCAGTGGTTGGCAAGTGCAGATTGGGGAGAGGGTCCGGCTGGGAGACAGTGCTTCATTAACTAACTATTAAGGCAAATATGTAACTTAGTAGCTGGTCTAGAATTGTGGCTGATATGTTTCTGACAGTATGCTCTAGATCAGTGGTTTCCAAACTTTGGTCCTCGAGGTGTTTTGGACTTCAGTTCCCAGAATTCCTGACGGTTGACCAAGCCAGCTGGGGCTTCTGGGAGTTTATAGAAAGTCCAAAACACCTTGAGGACCAAAATTTGGAAATCCCTGCTCTAGATACACAATTGCACTCACTATATAAATCAGGCATTGTAATTTGCAAGTTAAATAAAATTATACATGACAGGAGGCCTAAATGAGTCTAGGCACTTAAATAACATTGGATACTGTTTTGGAAAGATTCTAGAGGAAAGATAGGATTCTGTATTCATATTTTAGATACCAATTAAATGGTTGTTGCCTCACTACTGTTCAGTACACATAGACAAGGTTAGAATATCAGACCAGTTTTACAAGTTGTACTGTATTTTTACAATGAAGAAATATAACAGTTTCAAGAAATGAAGAGGCCAGTGAAACGTCCTTGCAAAGAAAATACAATAAAGATGTCATGGGGAAAGCAAACTTGCAATTTGACAGCACAATCCAATCCATGCGTATTCAGAAGAAGTAAGCCCTATTAATGTCAATAGGACGCATACAAAAAATAATAAAAACATACAGAATTACAGATCAAGGTTAAAATTACAGTTTATCACATAGCTGAAATGATTTTTGAATTACAGAGATATAATTGGTTGTTCCTTTTTATGACTACTTACAATTAGCAGAGATTCTATGTACATTTATGCTTTGATCCACACTTATTTGGGAAAAAGCATCATTTGGACATTGGACATTAACCCTTACAGCTCAGGTGAATATTTTGTTTTTTGGGGGAATATGATTCCAACTCTGCACTCAAAATATTTTTAAAGGCTAGTATATCTGATAGAAAAGGGTATCTTACAAATAGATCTGGTTCCATCTCCTATCCAGGTATTTCAGTGAACAGACTGCTTCCTCTTGGATTGTTTGAGGGGCTGTCTGATTGGACTTGGGAGCCAAAACCAAGCCACGATTGGGAAATCCAAATTTCCATGTCTCCTATTGACTAGCACTGGAAATAAGAAAAAAATCTAAGACTATTTTTTTCTTTGTCCATATTGTGATGTTTTCTGACATAATAGCTCTTTGGAAAGTAATCATGCCTCCCAAGTGTCAGACAAAGAGGTACAAGGAGTTTTGTGATTTTCACCATTTAGCTATTGTTAAAGGAACTGCCAGTAACTTTTTTTTAAAAAATATTATTTAGTAGAACTGGAAGAAAAGTTCAAGCATGAGTAAATCAAGATAATGACATTTCAGTTGAATGGTTCCAGCAACTTTCATGCATCTCCCCTTTGCCCGCCCCCCCACAAATGTGCCCCTTGGAAGGAGGGTTGTCTCACCTCCCTTTGTCTTGCTCCCACTGTGACCTATCCCATCCCATCTCATGTATACTGCCTTTCCCTGTAACTGTACAACTGCATCTATAGTTCCATGGCAATGGCAGACTTGTGAGGAGAAAATCAGCAAGCTTTATTTCTTGTTTGGTTGTTTATTTTCTTTTGTGGTTGAAGGAACAGCAAAGGAAAAAGGAACCACCAGCATACTCCACACTGCAGTCCCACTTATTTAACTGACCTGAATAATAGTGACCAGTAGCCTACAGTCGCACTGGAAATTGCTAGCTCATGAAACCTGTGGCTACTGACTAGGGCTACTGAAAGAACTTAGGGAGGATGAGGAAGAACTGACTTAGTGGATCTACTCTAGTTAGGGCTAACCAACAGGTTTCAGGCCATAGACTAAGGAACAGAAGAATGGAAGTAATGAATATGATGATTAATGAAATGCACAACTACACATGAAGAAACCATTTATTTTTCCTAACTGGGGGCAAGAAGAATATGATGCTATAAAATAAAGTGACCAAAATATTACAGACTAAGAAAAGAAACAGCAGCATGCTGTTTATATCATTATGAATCAAAGAAATATTGTTTCACTGCAGGAAAAAGCTGTAGAGCAGGATTATTTTTTTAAGAAATCAAGAAGAAAGGAAAGAGACTTGACATCAAAGGCAAACAGAACTTGAAGCCACCACATTCCACACCCACAACCAACACAGAAACACATTTCCACACTTACTATGCTTGCTTGCTATAGCACAATTGAGGAAAGGATGATGAAAAAAATCCTCAAAAAATTTGAACAGAATGCCATTGGTCCTCATGGCCCACATTCGCCATATTCAGAAGGAGGGGGGCTGAAAACTCCAAATGGATTCGTATAACAGCTTTCGCTGTTTCTAGCTATCCTTTTTAAAAAGTGTATGAAGAACCACACAATTGGCCATCTGATCAACCAGTTCAAAAAGGGGCATACAGCAGAACTTAAATCTGATTGGGCGGACCTTGGAGGGGGTGGGCTCAAAAGGGAAAACTTGCAATGCAGGAGCCGTCATTGTTGTTCTTTCCCTCTGTCCCCCCCTCCTTCCCTCCCCATAATCTTCCCCAGGATTATGAGTACCTGGCCCACATAGCACACCATGATTACAAAGATGATTGAGTTGATAGATTGGGAACCCAGAGCTCTCCAAGCACTCCTCCATCTCAGTGTGCATGTGTGTGTCCCCCTCTCCCCCTCCCTCCATCACCTCCCTCTCTCTTCCGCCACCTTTCTCCACGATGTAATCCTTAATGCAGCCTCTGGCTACACAAACCACGTGACAACCCCAAGCAAAAGGAAGACAGGGAGGAGGAGGAAGTGAGATCCAGAAAATGAAAAAATAAAAGGGGGGGGACCCGAGGGAGATTTTTTGCTGGCAATTCACTCATGGCCACCATCTATTCTTGGTGGGCATGCTCCATGTGATCTACAAACTTAGGTAATTTTACCATCACCAATCTTGCGAATGCATCGTGGGCACAAATGGGCACTGGAACAAAAGGGAGGTAAGGCGATATTTTCTGGAATTAATTATCCCATCTAGCTGACCCCACAGTGTCTCCATTTCTGTATAGAACTTAGAAGCACTAAGGGTGATTCATGAGGGGTCCTCCTTTGGTTCTTGTCTCTTCAAAGGAAAACCTACTTCGCTTTTGGAAACACCAGAATTGATCTAAGGGAATCCAATTTAGCTTGTGCTTTGGTCCAATCTAGTAGTGAGTAGCCAGATTGTACAACATATGTTCCATCTGCCAATAAGCACTGGACTCTGAACACAACCAAATGGCTTGGTTTTAAACTTATGAGGTGCATTTGCCAAAAATGACTAGGGTCAGCCATCCAGCTACACTACTGTGCCAGAATACTTGGCGCCCCGAGCTCTACCAGGTATCAGATGTTTCATCAGTTAATTTTTAACTTCAAGAAATGGCAAACCTACTACCTTTGTTGTTGTTAACTGCCATCAAGTCGACTTTGACTTACGGCAACTCTATGAATGAGAGACCTCCAAGTCACCCTATCATCATCAGCCTTGCTCAGGTCTTACAGACACAGGGTTATGCTTCCTTCACTGAGTCAATCCATCTGTATGCAGTCTTCCTCTTTCCCTACTGCCTTCTACCACACCAAGCATCATAGTCTTTTCTAGTGAGTCATGTCTTCTTATGATAAGTCCAAAGTATGACAGGCTCAGTTTAACCATTTTTGGTTTCTAGGGAGAGTTCAGGCTTTGTGTGCTTTATGACCCATTGATTTGTCTTTTCAGCAGTCTACAGTATCCGTCAAACTCTTCCCCAGTATTTCAAAAGGAGATGATTTTCTTCCTATGAGCTGTCTTTATTGTGCTGCTTTCACAACCATATATAGAATTTGGAATTTGGAAAATCCTATAGAAACTGGAAATACAATGGCATGGACAATCCTAAGTTTAGCATTCAATGATATTTCTTACACTCCAGGATCTTGTCTAGTTCCTTCATAGCTGTCCTTCCAAGTCCTAGCCTACTTATTATTTCTTGACTGCAGTTTCCATTCTGATTAATGAACGATCCAAGGTATGGAAAAACTTTAAATATTTCAATGTCTTCATCATCCACTTTAAAGTTATGTAAATCATCTGTGGTCATTATTTTTGTTTTCTTAATATTCAACTGTAAACTTGGGACATTTTCAGATGGTGCTTACCATGGGATCAGGTCCTGGGAGAGGAACGGCACTCTTGCGCGGCGAGGGGTCCTTTTTGGATGCCGCCGTCCCTCTTCCGGGATCATTTGTGGCACACCTGTGAAGCTTTGGAAGTGGCTGTGCCATATTTTAATCACAGAAGTTGCCCTCAGAAGAGGGACGGTGGCGTCCAAAAAGGACCCCCTGCCACGCAAGAGCACTGTTCCTCTCCCAGGACCTGATCCCGTAGTAAGCACCATCTGAAAATGTCCTTACCCTTGCACTTTCTTCCTTGACTTTCTTCAGTAATCATTCCAAGTCTTTGCTATTTTCTGCTAGTAGTATGGTGTCATCTGCATATCTTAAATTGTAAATGTTCTTCCCTCCATTTTTCACACTCCCTTCCTCCAAGTCTAATCCTGCATTATATATGAAACATTCAGCATACAAGTTAAACAGCCTTGCCTGACCCCCTTGCTGAATATAACCATTCCATTTCTCCATATTCTGTCCTGATGGTAGCCTCTTGTCCTAAGTACAGGTTACACAGCAGGGCAATCAAATGTTGTGGCACATCCATTTCTTTAAGAGTGATCCATAGGTTTTCATAATCTATACAATCAAAGACTTTGCTATAATCTATAAAGCACAAGCTGATTTTCTTCTGAAATAGTTTGGTGAGCTCCAGTATCCAATGTATGTTTGCAATATAATTCCTAGTGCCTCTTTCTTTCCTGAACCCAGCTCAGACATCTGGCATTTCTCACTTTTACCATATATGGCAAAAGTCTTTGCTGTAGAATTTTTAGCATCACTTTGCTTGCATGGAAATTAATGCAATGGTCCTGTGGTTACTGTAATCCCTGGTGTCCTGTTTCTTGGGGATTGGAATGTATATTGAGTATTTCCAATGTTTGGGCCATTCTTTTGTTTTCTGTATTTTAGCTAGAAGTAAAATAGATTCTGTCTCTGTATACTGAAGCAACTCTATTGGTATGCCATCTGTTCCTGATAATTTAATTCTCCAAAGTGCTCTGAGTGCAGCTTCCACTTCACTTTCTAAAATTGTGGGTTCATCTTCAAATGTTTTTCCTTGAATGAATCTATTATCCTTTCATCTCGGTCACATAGTTCTTCAGTGTGTATTGTTTCCCCCAGCTTTTTATTTATAATTTGTTATGTAATGTGTTCTCTTGCTGGTTGTAGAGCATTCCCACTTTTGGTTTAAATTTCCCTTTGATTTCTCAAGTCTTGTGGAAGAGGTTTCATGTACTTCCTTTTTTGTTGTCACCTTCTGTTTCTCTGCATTGATTGTTATAGTCGTTCTCCTTGTCCCTGTGCACAAGTTGCTGAATAATTTTATTCAGGTTTCTGACCCTATTTCTGTCACCATTTCCTTTTGCTTCTTTTCTGTCCTTAACTGCTTGAAGAGTTTCATTTGTCATTCACTGAGGCTTCACTTTCTTTTTGGTTGCAGATAGTGTATTTTTTCATTCCTCCCTGACAATGTCTCTGGCTTCAGTCCAGTGTTATTCTGGCTCCTGGTCAATTAGGCTTAATAGTGCAAATCTATTTTTTTAACATTAACTTTAAATTCTATGGGGATGTTATTCAGGCTGTATTTTGGCCTGATGATTGGTTTTGTGTTCTTTTTCAGCTTTATTCTAATTTTTGATATAAGCAGTTTATGATCTGTGCTGCAATATGCTCCTGCTCTTGTTTTGCAGAGAGAATGGAGCTTCTCCAACTTCTCCTTCCAATTACGTAGCATATTTAATTTCTACATTGGCCAGCTGGTGGTGTCCATGTATACAGTCATTTCTTGGGTTGCTTGAAGAATGTGTTTGCGATGAACAAACTGTTGGCCACACAAAATTCAATCAGTTGCTCTCCTGCTTCATTTCTTGATCCTAGGCCAAAAGTTTCCTACAATCTTTGATTCTGCTCTGTTTCCTACTTTGGCATTCCAATCTTCTTTGGTTAACTAGAATTCCTGTTTTGGTGTGTGATAAATTTCCTCCTGGACTCCAGCACAGAATCTTTCAATTTCTTCTTCTGCCTCTGTTGTTAGAGCATAAGTTTGGATTATGGTTATATGGATAGATTTTCCTTGGATTTTTTTCTGGGCTGTGAGGCCATGTTCTGGAAGAGTTTACTTCTGACATTTTGCCTGCATCTGTGGCATCTCTGAAGATGCCAGCCACAGATGCAGGCGAAACATCAGATGGACAAAACTTTTCACTTCAGTAAGGATTGGACTATGGGTGGGCAGCCATTTTGAGTATTCTTTTCAAATACTTACAAAATCTCATGAGCATTCAGAAAGCATGCATTCTGAAAAGCTACAATGGGGAAAATGAACCACAAAAGACTTTTTCCCTACAGAAGTAGCCATACGCTACTTGTAGTTGTTCTCTGCTGTACCCCCGTAGCTTGTTGAGTGCCTTCTAACCTGGGAGTCTCATATTCTGGCACTTATCACGTGAGCCTCCCTCCTCTCTGTGGTGTGAATACTCTGTGTATTCACACCATCACAGAGAGAGAAAGGCTCATGTGTTTGTACAATCTGAGACACACTCTCAGGGGTTCTTCTAGCCTAGAAATCCCTTGGAACTATGTCTCTCTTTGGTAGCCACCACCACCCACTGCTCTTCACTTAAAACCCAGTTCCGTGGGAAACTGGGACAGTTCTCTGGCTACCCAGTGAACAACTTACTCTGTTAAGAATTCCCAAATCCCCCTTCTATAGAGACAAGATAGCTATGATCATACAAGGTATGTGGATGCAGGCTTATAGAAAAAGAGAGAAAGCTTTATTTCTAGTTCAAGCAATTAAACAGTTAGCAGAAACAGTATCTTGGAGAAAAGGTATTTCTCTCCAGGTCCAACTTAAAAATTACATAGAATAGCATTCAGTCAGAGGATTAAAATAAACCATAAAAATATTCCTAAGGAGTTTACCATGCCTTCTTCAGTGCAATACTAATGCATGTTAGCTATGGTGCTACTGCCATTGTGTGTGAGATATGCTTTGTTAGTGTCACCTTCCACTACTGCTGCTGCCCAGTAGCTGTTCAGCACATTTAGTCTGGTTCCTCAGCAAAAACCTATCTGACATGGGAGACTGTACTAGCAGCACAGCCACCGTCAGCATAGCCTCTTGCCTCACAGGAGCATGCAATCCCACCAATGAGGAAAGGTAGTACCATTAGTGGGAAGCCTTGTACCTATGGGTATTCATAATCAGTGCTTGAAGGTTTAATTTTAAGATACATTGCATATGCTATTTTAGAACTGAGATGAATTAGCAGTTCTACAGGAGGATTGGGTGGTAACTCAACATAGCAACATGTTGAATTATTTTGAGCAACACTGGACAGTCCCTTGCTTGGTCTCTCACATCTGCCTGAGTGCCATCCATCCAAATAGCCTCTGTACAAACCAATAGATATGACCTAGGAAACGACACCATTGTTTCTCCTATCTATGCATTATCTCTAATGAGCAGTGGCTGTCCAGGTTTTTAAGCAGGGTTCCTCTCACCTGGAGGTGTCAGGGCTGCACTTGAGACCCTCTCCACTAAAACCATTTGCTCCACCACCAAACTTTCACAGTTCTGTCTTGAAAGTATACTTCTGTAGGGAAAAAGTCTTTTGTGGTTCATTTTCCCCATTGTAGCTTTTCAGAATGCATGCTTTCTGAATGCTCATGAGATTTTGTAAGTATTTGAAAAGAATACTCAAAATGGCTGCCCACCCATAGTCCAATCCTTACTGAAGTGAAAAGTTTTGTCCATCTTCAAATAAAACATTTTTAGTGAGGACAAGTGTTTTATACATCTGTACCCCCAACTTCCATATAATGCTGGAACTGATCCTCAGAATTCAGCCCTTAAAACTATTCCAGGAATGAAGGACAAGAAGTAGGTCAAATCTTACTGTCTATTTGAAGATTAATAAGGTTATAATAAAATACAAGAGTAGTAGCTGGTGTGAAGAATGTCTATGCATACTTGTTTAAAATGTAAAACCAATTAGTTTTAGCAATATCCATATTTCTCTTTAGTTAGTATTCTGCATGCCTTTCAGCAACAATGTTATTAGCACATTCAGATATGCACCAAAGTAAATATCATATTAATTTTTGGAAGTCAGGAAGCAGAAAAATGTCACTCTAACTAATACATACAGAACACCAAAAAAGCCAGTGCACAATGGATATATAGATCAATTTTCTTTTAATATTGTCAAATGATGAATATCTTTTACTTCTCTGACATTTTGTAGGTACTGTCTTGTCAACTTTTTTTTAACAACCAGGGCTTCAGAAAGGGCCAAGTGTGATGTTGTGCTTTGACTGTTGGACTATGACTCTGGAGACCTTCTAATCCCCATTCAGCCATGAAAACCCACTGGGTGACCTTAGGCAAGTCACACACTCTCAGCCTCAAAAAACTCTATGCTAGATTAGGGTTGCTATAAGTTGGAAATGACTTGAAGGGGCACAACAACAACAACATATAGCCCAATATCCCCTTTTCATGTAGAAACCTCACTTTGTGGTGGCATTAGGGGGTTGTAGAGAGGCTGAACCGCACCAGGTGACGCTGTAAGGGGGAGGGGAGACACCAGCCTTAGTAATTTAGATTCAAGGCTCTTAAAACCTTTCAACCACCCACCACTTCTCTGCTTCTCATTCTTTCCTTACATAATAGATGTAAGGGGGGGGGTTGCGTTATTTGTACACATGCCTGTATGTAACATATACTTTAGTCCAGTAGTTATCAGCTTTTAGTGTTCCAACTGTTTTTGATTTCAAGTCCCAGGAAACTCAGGCAGAATTACCTAGCCAGCATTATGAGGGATCCTAGAAGCTAAAGTCCAAAGTATCTGGAAGGACAATAGTGGAAAACCACTGCTTCAGCCTCCACCCTCAGTCTGACCTACCTTATAAGGTGTGAGTATAACATGTGGAGGAGAGCCATTTATGCTAACTCACTGAAGGATAGATGGGATACACACAGAAGGGCTTTTTGGTTATGTCCATAGCAAAAGGACGAAGAAGGAAGCGGAAGGGGCACTGTATGGAGGAGATTGCCAAATGCTAGAAGGGGACATGGACAGTCTGTAAGCACTTAGAAAGGGACACTGTGATCACTAAAATTCAACATGGATTTCTCAAAAACAAGTCATGCCAGACTATCTTATCTCTTTTTTTGAAAGAGTCACAAGCTTAGTAGATGTGGGGAATGCTGTGGATGTAGCGTATCTTGATTTCGGTAAGGCCTTTGACAAGGTCCACCATGATATTCTTGCAAACAAGCTAGGAAAATGTGGGCTAGACAATGCAACTGTTAGGTGGATTTCTAATTGGCTGACTGACCAAACCCAAAGGGTGTTCTCCAATGGCTCTTCTTCATCCTGGAGAGAAGTGACTAGTGGGGTGACACAGAGTTCTGTCCTGGGCCCAGTTCTATTCAAAATCTTTATCAATGACTTGGATAAGGGAAAAGAAGGCATGCTTATCAAATTGCAGAAGACGCCAAATTAGAAGGTGTAGCTAATACCCCAGAGGACAGGATCAGAATTCAAAATTACCTGAACATATTAGAAAGCTGGGCCAAAATGAATTTCAACAGGAAGAAATGTTGAGTACTACACTCAGGCCAATTTTATTTTTTATTTTTTTTTTTGAAATGTACAGATATAGGATGGGTGACACTTGGCTTGATAGTAGTGCAATCAAAAGGGATGTAGGAGTTTAGTGGACCACAAGCTGAACATGAATCAGCAGTGTGATGTGGCAGCTAAAAATGACAATGCAATTCTAGGCTGCATCAATAGGAGTATAGTGTCTAGGTTCAGGGAAGTAATAGTGCCACTGTATTCTGCTTTGGTCAGACCTCACCTGAAATACTGTATCCAGTTCTGAGCTCCACAATTCAAAAACGATATTGACAAGCTGGAACATGTCCAGAGGAGGGTGACCAAAATGGTGGGATGAATGGAAGTCATGCCTTATGAGGAGTAGTTTAGGAAGCTGGGCATATTTAGTCTGGAGAAGAGAAAGTTGAGAGGGGACATGTTAGCCATGAAGGGATGTCATACTGAGGATGGGGCAAGCTTGTTTTCTGCTGCTCCAGAGATTAGGACACAGAGCAATGGGTTCAAAATACAGGAAAAGAGATTCCACCTAAACATTAGGAAGAACTTCCTGATGGTAAGAGCTGTTCTACAGTTGAACAGACTGACTCAGACTGTGATGGAGTCTCAATCTTTGGAGGTTTTTAAACAGAGACTGGATGGTCATCTGTTGAGTGTGCTTGGATTGTGTGTTCCTGCATGGCCGGGAGTTGGGCTGGATGGCCCTTGTAGTCTCTTCTAATTCTATTATTATCTAATCAACAATCAATTAAACAATATAATAAGAGGAGAGGCTGTATGTCTGTTTGTGAGAGCCATAGCTCCATGAAAAGTAAACACTTTAAATATGGCATGCATATGGATGGGACTCAAACTGTCTATTTATTTTTTAAAAAAACACATTAATTAATTTTAGGTAATCTTAACATGTCTCTTTGTTTGAAGCCTCCAGTACCATCTTTGGTTGCTAGGCAGATTTCACTAACCAGGACACAGGTTTGCAGTCAGTAAAATCTGAAGCCACTGGAAGTAACCTGGGATACAAAGATATAGGACTGCCTTCTTTCCACTGTTGTGAGGCAGTTCCCTCTCATGAGGCTATAAGAATGTATTATGGAAGGGGCCATGCTTAGGAGTGCCAGAGGCCCTGGCTTCATTTGGACAGGGCAGGCAAAACATGGCCAAATCTGACAGCTGGGTGACATTGCTTTCAGGTTTTGACCAATCAAACTAAGGGCTATTCCAATCTCTGTGAAGATGAGTACTTTTGCCAATGGGAAGAGCATAATAATTCTATCCCTGTTCAAGTGTTCTCTTCATGTGTTCCTCATCAGGTGAAGGGGGAGAGCATGGACCGCCTCCAGCCCCTCTCCATCTGTTGCATTCCTCAAACTATGGACTTTATCACACCAGCCACTGCTACAATAGTGTTAGGTCAGGGAATGGAAACTTACTGGTTTGTGAATGTTCCTTATCACAACCCTCTAGAATCATGCAATTGCACTGTTTTGGTGGTCTACGGTCACATGATCTGACTTCTGCACCAGCACCATATCTCCACCTTTCTGATTATTCCCTACCCAGTGTGCCTTTCAGTGTTTTTTTTTTTTAATGATGCTGGGAAGGGGGGTAGAAAAGAAAAGAAATAGAAAATAAAAGGAAAAGGGAAAAGAGCCTGCTTTGGAATAGTGAGGGGGAGGAGGAGAATCACTCCCACTGATGCCATGTGCCTGCCAGCATCTCATTACTGCAGCGGAAGGGATCTATCGCACAGAGGACTGTCATGGAAAGGTAGTGAGACTGAGAGCCACTGATGGGTTTCCCCATCAATGAAAAAGTGTGCTCCAGCAAGTTGAATACAAACTGGCAACGGGGTGGAGACAACATTGTGTGATAAGGTACAGCCATAGATGTTATTCTGCAGATGCAATCACGCTGTACAAGCCTCATGTGATAAAATCCATGTCTCACTACCCAACATGATTGGATTGGAATTTATGTTGTGATCAGCATTCTATATAGGTACAGATTTCCTGTATGAGTGAGAACCCAGTTTTTACAAAGTTATAAGTTACACAGTTAACCCTCGTACATAAACAGGCTCTCACCTGCAGACATACAAGAGCCTCAATGGCACGGAAGGTGATGAGGCTAGACCATTGGCAAAGTGATGAAGGGGGAAGTGTAAGCAAGCATATTTCTGCTTTCCACGCCCTCAGTGGGGAATGCCTGAGCAAGGTATTTACTACTACTCATGTTACTCCCACCTACTATATTTTTCCCCCAAGATACTGACTACATACCTTATTGTTACAAATGAATAATATAAAACCTTGGTTAGAGTCAGTCCCACAACTAGGTAGAGGGAGGTAGGGCAGGAACAGAGAACAGAGTTCCTCCCCACAAAGACAGAGATGAACAAACATTGCCAAGCCAACATTCTTACTAGTAATGGATTGAGAGCCAAAAACAAACAAAAACCCTCCCCATCTGCTGCTACAGATGTGGTAGATGTGTTTCCACTGACAACAATGAAATAGGAAGAAGGAAAGCACCATCTTCTCCTTGGCCTCAGGCAGCAATATGGCCCCTATAGTCCTGACCTGAATTTAAAATAAATAAAGTTTGGCTGAATATAGAGCATTAACATCTACATCCTATATGTGAGAAAGGCAAATTCTGTGTGAAGTCCATGAATAAAACCAATAAGATACTGATAGGATCAATGTATGCTTAGCTAGCAGATAGCTGATACTGTAACATCTCAAAATGCTTAACCCAGTGCGTATTAGGGGGCCCACTTTCTCTTAGGCGTCCTAAATCTGTCACCAAACATGCATTGGTAGTGAAACCTAGACTAACTTCCCATATTTTAGGCCTACGATGTCAACAAAATTATTCTGGTAGAGGCCAGACATGGGAAAGTGCTTATTTCTTAGAATTTGGTGTCTTATCCTCTTAGAAAACCAGACACTTCTGTTTTTCTTTGTTCTGTGTAGTAATGATGCTCAAACGCCCTCTGGGATTGTCATGGTAGAGCATACTTTATTGGTACACTAGGCTTATATAGTTTATATAGTTTAGTGGCCACGTATACACTGTTAATCATTAGGTAAGGATTATGTTGGTACACAGGAGTACATACAGATATACTAATTAACTGACTATACAAGAAAGGTTGCAAGATACAGACATATTCATTACATGAATCAACACATATCTGAGAGTGTGAGCCACCTTAGCTGTTTACAATATGTCTAGCAGGATGAAGATCAGAGATGTGTACTCCTAAATGTGTATCTCTTGAGCCTAGATGTACACAAAGCAACCTTCCTTGAAGATAGTTTATCAACAGGGAGTAAGGGAGTTTTTAGGATGCATCTTGCCCTGATGTTGGGGGCATTCCCGCTTTTCCAGGGCAAACAGGCTACCTACAGTCCTGCTTTTGGCCTAAGAGGTCAACATATATTTTGCAGACAAAGGCCTATCATATCTAGCTGAATTTGAAAAAAGAGTAGTATGAGCTAATTGAGGGAGGGAGCAATGGGCAGGAGTGGTTGAGATGGAGGCATTTCGGAAGACTGTGAACCTTTAGCCAACTGGCGAAGGGGGAGGGATTCTTGTGGCTGGGGGATAGGGTTTAAAAGTAAGTGATTTCCTTTGTTCTGGGCTCTCTCTTCTCACCTGCCCAGCAAGGAGGTGTGGTGAGGGCCCAATCTGCAGATTGTAAATAAAGTCAACTGCTGTTGCACTGCTTGGATGAAAAGGTTTCTCTGCTTCCTCCTATTTCTTGGGAAATCACCTGGCTTAAATAAGATCTAAAATAGGTAAGGTGTATATAACACTATATATCTCCACACAATCCCTTTTGTCAAATACTGAACTGCTCAATAGATTTTGCACGACCAGCCCACAGGGGTGTGCAGTTATTGGAGGTTACTGCCACGAGTTCCCTAGGGGACCTTGGAGGGCTGAACCCCTACTTCACCCCTCCCACATAGAAAAAAATATTTTTGCCCTCACATATCCCTCAAGTAGCCTTGGGATGGGGGGGGGCATTTCTGCCACATCTTTTGGTTCCCTGTGCTATTTTAGACCCAGGAGAGGCCTTTATTTATAATTGTAAGTTACCAGGAAGTAACTTCCTGTTCACATCCTGTTCTTTAAAAAGTCCTTTCCAGGCCCTAAAATTGTACAAAGGAGAGCAAAAATGTGGCAAAAAAATGCCCCCTGAGCCCCCTAGAGGACATTTTAAAAATCAATTAGGGGTCTGGGGGTCACAAAAATGACCTCGGGGACTGCACTTTACCTGCCCCTTGTTGTCAAACAAGGAATATTACCGAAACTGTCAGTTAATATCTGGATCCCCCCCCCGCCCCAATTCTAGTATTAGCATTTCAGATGCTTGCTGTTGTTGTTGTGTGCCTTCAAGTCATTTCTGACTTACAGTAACCAAAAGGTGAATCTACCATGAGATTTTCTTGGTAGAATTTGTTCCAAAAGGGTTTGCCATTGCCTTTCGTTGAGGCTGAGTGTGTGACTTGCCTAAGGTCACCCAGTAGGTTTCCATGGCCAAGCAGAGATTTGAACCGTGTCTCCCAGTGTCCTAGAATCACAGAATCACAGAGTTGGAGGAGACCACAAGGGCCATCTAGTCCAACCCCCTGCACAATCAAAGCATTCCCAACAGAGGGCCATCCAGCCTCTGTTTAAAAACCTCCAAAGGAAACTCCACCACACTCTGAGGCAGTGCATTCCACTGCCAAACAGCTCTAACTGTCCTAGTGCAACACTGAAACCACTACATCATGTGGGGACAATTGCAGGATGGAAAAAATCAATACAATGTGTCACTTTCTTTCCTGGTTGCTTAAGACTATAGTTAAAGATAAAAATTAAAGGCAAATGAAATATCTTATTAAAAGAAAAGAAATGGAGTGCAGAAAGGAGTGTAGAAAGCAACGTGAGGAGGGAAGTATTTTATGTATGCAAGTAGTTTATCCCCTAGAAAGAATTCTTTATCTATGGTAGAAAAAGAAAAATCAGCTTCAATTTCTTGGTTTAAAAAAGAATAGCAGAAAACAATGAAAAGAGGTGATCCATGGTGTTGAGCTAGAAAAGAAGTCTCATTTGTTCTTTCTTGGCTGTTGTCTCTATATGTTCTCGTGTTCTGCCTCTGGAAATTGAGGAACAAGACAAATTTGTCAAACTGTATGATGGTTCTGGGGACAATGGGGAAAAACAACTAAGAAACACACAAGGTTTTGTTGCCTAGCTTATCTACCTACCCTAACCACTATTTTAAAAATCCATATAGATTTTACCAGGATCATTTTCTGGTGGTCAACTTTTTCTCAAACTATGACATAGGGGAAAAAAATTAATATCTCATTCCACCAGTGCTACAGACTGAATCCAGACAGGGGCTTCTCCTTGCAGCTTCTTCCCCCCACACACACACCCATTTAACAATAGCAAGCAGTGTGGCCCATAGAAACAAGCTTCCACAGACTTGATTCAATGGCACCCAATCTTGTCATTAGACTACAACTCTCCACATTCCTGACCATGCTGTCTGGGAATTCTGGGAACTCAAGTCCAAGAACATCTAAAGACCTGAGTTTGGGAACCACTAATCTAGCTAGATGAGGAAAAGCTGTACACAAATGGGTATTGCAAGCCTGGGTCTCCTCTCCAAGCTACAAGCACATAACCCTTGTTCAAGAAGCCTCCTTCACAGTGGGATTTCGGGAGGTCTGAAACTGGATTTGCCCAGCTGATAAGGGAAATGGTAGAATGCTTTTAATTAGTGTGAGTTTTGATGACATCTGCCCTTCCAGCTTCCAACTTCCTGGCTTTTTAGCATCTGAGCCAACATCGGATAGCTTGAACTCTGGTCTTAAACTACCAAGCTTTTTTTTTTTTAAAAACCATTGAATATATAAATATCAAGCAAGTACTTATTAAAAATTATAGATGATGAGCACTGTCTTAAACAGATACATTCAACCTCTTCTTTCACAGAGTAAATTCTTTTCTAAGATGGTAGTCACTACAACTGCTGTATGCACCATCTTAAAAACAAAGACATTAAGCTTTTTGCTTCAGAACCATTGTTTTGTATGTAGATTTATGCAAATCGGTAGATAAATCAATTGATTGACTAATCACATGGCACTTTAAATTTCCATGTATTTGCTTTTTTTTTATTTCACAAAATAAATTCAGAGCCATCCAAGCTGGAATGAGAGCATAATTAAAGCAGTAAGAAACAATAATTATTGAATACCCAAGAGGCACATAATCAGGTTTTATCAGCCTTTATAAAGCTTTACAAAATATAATCTGAAATGTTTGTGAAGCTCAATCTTGCTCTTGAGTTGCAAGAGACCATGAATTGTATCATTATCCATTTCTCAGTAGCTCTTGTGCTGTTTATATCATTGTTGCAGGAAGAAAGTGAGCAACTATGTCAATCTGTTTTGCTTTGTTTCTAACCCAGAAATGTTCACAAAATTGCTTCCCAAGTAAATATTTCAATCAATGATTGCATTGGCAATTATAGATAAGAGACAGCTATGCATGCTGAATGTGACTGTCACATAACATTTCTGCAGATGTCCAGCCCTTTAAATGGATAGATACACACAAATTGTGTCACCCTAGTGAGCAGCTGTCAGAGAACGCAACAGATTGGAAAAAGGAAAATCTATTACAGAGAAAATGATGCAGCCACCAGACCCAGGGAGTCATCCTCCAGTGAACCAGGAACCTTGCAGAAGGTGTAATATGATATTCTTGGAACATGTAAAGGCCACTGGGCCCATCTTGCTGACACTTTCTAAAAGGGCTATTTCTTTTAACTATCTCCCTCTACAGAGATGTTAGAACTCCTCACTTACCACTAGCTCTTCCCATTAAGGCTCTAATTATTTGCAAGCCTGCAGGGCTAACAAAATGGAAGCACAGCTTGATGTTTTTATAGGGCCAGGTAGCACAACTAACATCATGACTCCACCTCGAACTGTAACAGATGAGCTTTCACTAGTACTGGGAATTTACTAACTCTGAGCCAAAGATGGGACACACCATTCAATTTACTGTGACGCTACTGTAATTTAGACTTGAATGAAATTAGACTAAGCTACATTTATTTAATGGTGTCTTCTTCTGAACCAGTGCCTTTGCAAATAACTAAGAATCTAGCTTCATCTTTGCATTACTCAAAAAAGAGAGAGAAACAGAAAGTCTAAAATCCACTGTCTTTTAAGAAATGTGTGATGTACAGAAAGGTGAGCGAATAGGAGGAGTGTGTGTCAGGAACCAATCCCAGGGTAGAAAACTGAAATGGGAGGGGTTTCTGTATGTTTAAAGGTTGTATGACAGTTAGCAGGAGGGGGAATAGTTGTTCAGTTGAATCCTGTTGATGACAATGACTGGAGCAGAGGGCTCCAGGTGTGTGGTGCATGAGTGAGGTTTTGATTAGATATTTTGTGGGCAGAGGTTAATAGTGTGTATGAGAAGACTGACTGAACAACAAGAGAAAGAGTCTGAGGGATCAGGGATAATATAGATATTTAAGAACTGTTAAAGCACAAGATTCCACATTACTGTATGTTCTATTCCCCTTTAACAAAGTCCCTTATGTTGTTTGTTCAACTACAGACTCTGGTCCATTCCTTCAAACTGTAGATAAGAAAAGGCAGGCTACCACAGCACACAAACCACACAGTCAAGGAAAGGGTATATCCCTGGTTCAGAAAGGCAGAACTAAGGGAACCATAAGAATTAAGGTGGAAGGAACAGAGGGTAAAGAGATGGCCAGGCTAAACCCTGAAGTAAAGTGGGGCTGGCACTTTGAAGTTCGCTTTCAACCACCTTGTGTTGTAACCTCACATAATATTATTTGGTGGCATATGTTGTGAGGCATCACAAAATGCATCAGCAGAAATACCCTGCAGCTCCAGGAACAGAGCACTGCAGTTTGATAAACTGGCTACAGCTTGGGACTAGGAGAATGGGAAGCCTTGGAGTGCCAGCAAGGTTGGCCTTGCTGTGTTGGCTCATGAAACAACTACATTTAGGGCTGCTGCCACACTGTGGAAACTGCTTTAACTCTCAAGGCTCAATGCTATGGAATTCTAGGATTTGTAGTTTTGTGAGAGATTTAGCCTTCCCTGTCAGGGAGATCTGGTGCCACAACAAACTACAAATCCCAGGATTCCATAGGATGGAGCCATGATAGTTAAAGCACTGTCAAACTGCATTATTTCTGCAGTGTGGCAGCAGCTTTGGTGGCACCATGGTGTTGTGGTGAAGTAGATGAAGGCACAAGCAGGTATCTGACTAGTAGAGCACAGAAATGTTACTGCCTGTGTTGTCTGTGGGATTCTGGGATGTGCAGAGGAGCAGGAGTTGGCTTCCAGGCCAGAATACCATGCAACATTTCACAGATGAAAAGTGAGCCACATGCGGCCCAGCAACATTAGAGTATTGCCAAGATGGCAAAAGTCATTAACAAGGGAGAGCACACAAGCTAGAGGTGATGTAGCAGCTTGATTTTGCCTGATCCTGCTGGGAATGACAAGATTCCAACCCTTTCTCTTCTCCCACCCCCCCACCCCACTGAGTTAATTGAATGCAAACTACTTTTGCACTTTGAACTCAGTTTATAGCAATTGAAGTAAGCTGAGTACAACAGGAGAAGGTGGGGGGAGAGAGGAAGTGGGACACTATAAAACCATCTGAAAAAGTGGGGTGACAGAGGATTAATCAGGACTTTCTCTACCAAATTAGTAGTACATTTGGAAGGTATGTGTAAGGGTATGGTGACTCCTCTCTGAGTTTTTTCCCAAGACTTTAAAAATGTTCAACCTATTTTAGGAATATAACTTGTATAGCTTCTTAAATGTCTGAAACAGGGCCTTCTTGGTGGTTGCCCCTATTAACTATAAATAGTTTATTTCTGTTTTAACGTTGATATTCTGTATTTTTTTATATATATTGTATTGTTTTTAATTTGTAAGAAACCTTAAGTCCCGGTCATTGGCTGCCACTTTTGGAGACTACAAAAGTAACTTTCCCTGGTTCTTTTAAATTATAGAATTTTCCAAGGGCTGGCTGGAGAAGGCTCGCCACTTGACCTCAAGGCAATAAAATATCTTGAGATAGCACTGAATGCTAGAGGTCCTTGGCAGAGAAACAATGTTTTGTCTACCTCTGCCCCAAAAGATATCTCTGGAGAGCACACTTCTGACTATTCTATCTTCTGCTGTTGAAGTGCATAGTAAGTAGGTTCTTTGTTGGCCTATTACATTCAGCATCACAAAGGAAATGGCATCAGATTAGTACGCAACACAATGTAGCTGGAATTCACAACTGTAGTTACGTATGCATAACCTAGAGGTACACATTCATAACTGATGCCTACATATTCAATTGTATAGGAAATATTTAGGGATAGTAAAAGTCCCCCGATCCTGACTTACCAGGAGGTAACACCCGTATGACAGGAGAACAGTCCCCCACATCATTCACAGTGGCTTCTGCCCAGTAAGTCAGGTTAGAGGGGGTGTGAAGTTGAGAGTTAAGAGCCAGCATAGCGTAGTGGTTTGAGTATTGGACTATGACTCTGGAGACCAGGGTTCTAATCCCCTTTAGCCATGAAAACCCACTGGGTGACTTTGGGCAAGTCACACACCTCAGCCTCAGAAACCCCATTCATAGGGTCGCCATATGTTGGAAGTGACTTGAAGGCATACAACAACACAAAGCTGACTATGTAACTAAGGTAATTATGTAGCTAAGTAGCTGATCTAGAGTATGGGCCTATATTTAAATTATTCAGTATATTATAATGGTAGATTTTGATGAAGAGGGGCTAAAATTTATATTTAATCTTCCAAAATTCCCAGAGTTGCAAAGCACAAGTGAACAACAAGACTGAAGCCAGGAATTAACAAAGAAGACTAAAATTAAACAAGCAGCTGTTTCTGTAGTGGGGGAAAATGTGTGGGTGTAGTTTAAAAGTTAGAAAAATAAGTTTTGGGAAATGTTCACATCCCTACCAGTCCTGTGACCCAGTACTGTTATTACATTATAAAGCATACATTTCTTTCCCCCTAGTTTAAGCCACTCAGAAATAAGGATAAGCCTCTCTAAGATGGTTACTGCCTACAAAGTGTGTATTGAGCATACTTGAAGGAGAAGCAGGCAGTTTCTGGTTCTAACTGAGAAATCCTGAATGATATATTCACACTTAGGCAACAAATGGTCAATTACAGCTGTTTATAGTATTATGGAAGTCTGCACCTGCTATTTTGCTGCGCAGAAGAGTTCCTGAAAGTGGTGGTAAAAATGCTTGTGGAATACCGCAGGCAACTGATTATACCACTGCTAGATGATGCTGTACTTAGGTACTAGCTGAATATTACAAAGATTACAAGAAAAGTATTCTTGCTCTTCAAGATTTATGGAAATATGCAGTGAAGTCATAAAAACACCATTTTCATTTTCTTCTTTAAAATTATACAATTTTAATCTCAGAAGCCTAAATTCATGGACAAGCAACAAACACCCCTGTAAATACTGCTACAGTACCTTCATGTATGTTAGTAAATAAGTGTGTTTGCCAACTTTCATCATACCATTCCAGGATTAATTAGAAGTAATGATCGTAATTCATGGTTAATTAATTTGAAATAACTATCGCCCATCTACCCTTGCACTTGCAATCATTAACGAGAATATTATCCCCCCCTCCACTTTTTATGCCATGAATCTTGTACCTTTTAACATGACATGCACACATTCAGTAAGTAAAGTACATTACTGCATTATTGTTCTCCTAGGAAAAAAATCATCAGATCTGAATTTCTGCCTGCCTTACAAGCTACAGCTGCTGAATATTCCCCTTCCACTTAGTGACTGTGCACCTGTACACAGTCTGCCTGCACAGTACAGCATAAAAATGAAGACTGATGTTTATTTAGGGAATACTCTACATATGACAGTCAATGTGAACACAAAAATCCTTTAAACTGTGACCTAGGATGAACTATAAGGTCCTAAATTCAATTGCTAGTCCTATCTAGAATTGAACTAAAGTAGATTGGAAGCTTAGCAAGTCAAACTGTAGGTCTGTTCCATTGACTTACTGGATCTACTCTACTTGGGACTAACAATTAAATTTAGGCTAAGATCATAAGAAACTAAATCCTGCTGGTTCAGACCACTGAATCCTGTATTCTGCATCCAGTAGTATTCAGCCAGATGCTTCCTTCTAGAAAAACTTTATGCAATTCATTAAGAAAACAATCTTTCCTCACCGCCTTCCTTCCTGAAAGTATTTGACTAAACAGAACCTTCTCATTTAGAATGCCTCTGATATCAGTTGCTGGGGTTCACACAGGAAGGGGAATTTTTTGGAAAATTTACATAGCATAAAGGTTAAAAAAAAATTCCCCTTCCTGTTTTGAACCACGGCAGCTGATATTCAGAGGCATTCTGCCTGGAAAGGTTCTGTTGAAGGCTCTAGAAAACCACATACCCACCTTTCAAAAACCCTGGTTTTGTTATAAATCCTTTCACTGCCCAGTCTTAAAAATCTTCTGTCTCCTACTGTAGTGCAAACCTATACACTGACTGGTCTTAAACCTCCACTGTAACAAAAGAATCCTGCATCAAAAAGAACACATTTAGTAAAACAACTTGCAGAGTCAATGGAAGAATGAATAGGGATTCTCACACAGCACTGAAAATTGAACAATTTCTAATGGACAACGCGACCAAAGGTAACATTCCTTTCCCACCTAAAACATGGCAAATAGCTAATATCTCTTCACAATCACTGTCTGTGATCCAAGACCAGCAAAGACAGTTTGCTACATATCACAGGCCATTAGAGGGTGTAATGAACATGGCACTCCAATTCAACTGAAAGGATTCCATCTAACCAGTGCTATTTGTTTTCTTGGCAGCAGGTGTGACAAGATGAGTGTTGTTTCCAGCTGGCTCAGAAATAGTCTGGTGGCTCCTGAATGATGAGTGGCAACTTAACTATCAGGTCCGATACTGATACTTCCTTTGAACATAGTGTTTCATATTCTGTTAAAAGAACTGAGTCAACTGGACTTGGGTCACAAATAGTCTCTGGGAAACTATCCTTAGCACCTAATAATGAAATAATCTTCTGTTCTATCAGCCAGATAATTTGCTTAGAACTTTATATTTTAGCTCATTTGTTCTGTGCTATCATCTCTTTGTGGGGTCATATCTGGTACATTCAAAGAGGCAGATGAGTAGAAAAATGAGGAAAAAATCTTGAGTACCTACCCCCCCCAATTTATTTTGAAACCCGAGAATCCAATAAATACAAGATAATCTGTCATATAGTATCATATAGAAATGGATTCAAATTATAAGAAAGGAAATTCCAGCTAAAAATTAGGAATAGTTTTCGGATGGTAACAGCTGTTTGGCAGTAGAACAGACTGTCCCAGAAGGTAGCAGGTTCTCTTTCTTTGAAGGTTTTTGAACAGATGGCCACCTCTCAGGGAGGAGTTAGCTGTGGATCCAAGCACTGCCCAGGGGTTAGACTAGACGCCTCTTTGAGTCCCTTCCAACTCTAAGAGTGTACGAACCTATATTTTCCACATTTGTATCACATTTCCAGGAAAGAGGAAACAAATGTCAACTGAATAAACTTGCTATCAAAGGCTGTGTACCAATATTTACATTTGTGGACTCAGAAATTAAGGAACCTATCAGCAACACATCCGCAGAATCGGAAAACTACTTTACTGTAAGGAGACATTGCTAATGTCAACATCTTTTTGTTCACATGTTTATGCACTTTATAAGTACCAGGCAAATTTTAATTCATGACAGATGTGAAATGCCATTGTATTCTTTAAAGAGGTTCAGAGTAATTATTACTGTTGGTACCCAAATTCCTTTCTCACATTTGACTCTGAGCCTTCATCCATATTTTTTTTCTTATTACTCAGTATTTGCAATTTTTTTTTTGTTTAAACAAATATTCCACTAATATTCCCAGTAGGAAAACAACATTGCAAAGTTTCAAATAAGTTAAATGATATATCTCATTTTTGTGCATATCCAAAATATGCTCACCTTCACATTACACAATTATAGCACTTATATACCACTTTTACTGCCAGGGCTCCATTCTATGAAATCCTGAGATTTGTAGTTTCATGAGATATTTAGAATTCTCTGCTAGGGAGCTTGAGTCCATCAACAAACAGCAAAGTCCAAGATTCCATTGGATAAAACCATTGCAGAAAAAATGGAATCATAGTGCTATAACAGTTGTAGTATGAAAGAGACTTTATGAGTTGGAAAGTGTAGCATTGGATGAGGGAAATAACTTCACTTTGAGCTTTATGTGCTACTTTTGCATAATTATTGCTTCAAAATTAGTGCCAATGACAACATATGTTGTAAATGTATGCTTTTAGAGTCACACACATTCTTTATCCAGAAATGAATCAGGTTAATTTGGGGAATGTCTAGATGGTGAAAATAACTCTAATAGAATTCGCAGATAATATCCCAACAAGATCTGACTGAGATTTGCAGTTTTCAGAAGCCCCCCCCCCCAAAAAAAATTCCATTTACTGTGTGGGAAAAAGCTTTTGTGGCTTTCCCATCAGTTTGTAAAATAATGTGTGGAAGTGAGCATTACTGCTCACTTGGACATCCAATTCACATCACTGTGCATTCTCAGCAAGGGCAGAAGTGGAAAGCAGATTGGCCAGATGTGCACTGGTGGGAGGGACTTGCTGGCAAAGTTGTGGCTGGAAACACCATTTTGGTTTTTTGTGTTATCAATTGTGCACTTTTTTGCTGCACTGAAGGAGATTATCACACTACACTGTTATAGTGCTATTATTCCACTTTAACTGCTCTGGCTGCCTCCTGTGGAATCCTAGGATCTGCAGTTTAGGGAGGGGCATTTAGAACCCTCAGCCAGAGAGCTCTTAGGCCTCACTAAACTACAAACCCCAGAATTCCACAGGAGGCAGCCAGAGCAGTTAAAGTGGAATAATAGCACTATAACAGTGTAGTGTGATAAAGTCCTGAGGCAACCAAACAGATTTTATAAGTGGAAAGTTACACTTACGGACCTTTGACTTACAGTTAAAAAATAATAATATTGTGTGGCAGCAACAACTTGTGGAGAATATCATGAATAATTCACTCTCTGCCACCATCTTGATACTCAGGAATGGCTGCATATGCAATTGAAACACAGATAGCTTCGCCTACCAGTGATTTTACCAAAGGACAGTGGAGACAAATGAATGCTGCTGCGAATTTGTATTAATGTGCAGCAATCCACATTATATCTTCTCATTTGGAAAAGCCCTTGAACAGATTCTGGAGATGACCAAATCAAGGTCTGAAGGGGACCAAATCCAGATCTTTACCATCCTAAAAATTCATTAGCAAACTGAATTCAGAGGGTATTTGCTAGTAATTTGGACACAGAGGGTATATCTCCAAAATGTTATACAATTGTCCCTTTCCATCCATGGATTTGGTATCCACGGATTTAAGCAATCATGGCTTGAAAATATTCTTTAAAAATAATAATCCAAAAAGCAAACCTTGATTTTGCCATCTTTTATAAGGAACAACATGCTATGCCATTGCATATAATGGGACTTGAGTATTCACAGATTTTGGTATCCACCAGGGGGGGGGGGTCCTGGAACCAAACACCAGCAGATACCAAAGGCCCACTGTACGTTTCTTCTCCATCTCTCCATATTAAAAAAAGAAATCAGAGTGAGGAGAGGTGTCTTTTTATGATTGAATACTCAATTTTCTAATCACAGTGAGTGATTTTATCAAGGCTCTAAATATTGGGGGATGATAGGATATTCAATCCCTGGCAGAAGCCAAAAAATATCTCAACAGACTCAGCAGCAACCTGTTCCCAAGAATACTCACACACAGAGTGATAGTCGTCCAAACAATAGGAGGCACTTTATCTTCAAGCTCCAGTTGCAATATGTACAGATATATACAGCAGACAGACAAACTGCTATGCCAGGCACCAGATTTGCTCAAGAGAAAGAATGCTCTGGACAGAGTCTTCTTTTATACAGTTTCACAGAGCATTGGCTCCCTCAACCACATGGGTGCATTACATCAGTTTTTGCACTCCAGACTCTGTTGTGAACCCCACACTATAGCCTGATGCAATGTTCTGCAGTAACCTTCTTGTGCAGCTGTGGCCTCAAGGCTTGTTCCTTGGCCTTGGCTAGCATGACTTGGCAATTGTCTGACCATTTTCTAAGCAGTTCAGTTTCTGACTCCTGACACTAAAATCCTAATGTTTTGGGGGCAGGAATGATGAAGTAATATACTGTACTGCAGGGCTGTCCCAGTGTTCAGGACTCTTCAGTAGTTCTCAGTGTCAGGAGAACTAGTTTTTGTAGAGCCTATAGGGCATGAAAGGACTTGTAACATTGTGTATTTGGTTGAAAAGTGCTGGATGTTCCTCTGCTTCTGCCACTGTGTGCTGCACATCTATCATCCACCCCCTGTCCAGTTATAACTCTGGAGCCAGTGTGGTGTAGTGGTGTAGCTGGGATTCAGATTCAGACCAGAATCAGCTTGAGTGGTGTTCCAAACTGATCTGAGCCAAAGACAAACACAAACCAAATTGCCTGGTATATACCTGCAATATTTTATATTCCTGATTCCATGAAAACATTATATGCCATACTGCCCAAAGTAAGCATTTAGATACAGCAGTCGGTATACTTGCTAGGGGGTTCTGGGAGTTGTAGCCCCAATCTTGAGATCTCTGAATATGGGGCTCAATAGATGATAAAATGCTGCCTTATATCAGGTCATACCAGACCTTGGAAATATTCGTTTTTGTTGGACTTTCATTCCTAGAATCCTACAGTTAATACAGCCAGTAGCCATGTTGACTGAAAGATTCTGATTGTTGTAGTCCAAAAAGGTAACTTTTCCAAGGTCACTGGTCCATCTAGTCCCAAACCATCTACTTTCAGGTAGAGATCTTTCCTTTCACCTACTTCACTGATACCAAAGTATCAATAAATGCACCTGGGAACTTCTTTACCTGCTCTGGCTTTATTCATTCATTTCTATTTTTATTAAAATGTTTCTATCCTGCCTATATCTGAAATAAAATCAATTTAGAACAATAAGTAACAATAATAATAATTTTAAAAAGCTAAAAATACATTAAACCATTTCTCACTTAAAACCAGATAATTTAAAACCTGTTAAAACTATTTGAAATAATAAAATTATTAACATGCCATAAATAGAAGCATCAAGCAGTAGTTGGTAACCAGATTTCTATCTGAAGGGCCTGTGTTTGAAACGTCAGTGGGGGAATAAAAGATTCATCCAACAATTCTGTTTGCAAAAAGTATCACCCACCTCTTGGCCTTTTATCTGTTCTCATCAAACCGTTCCCCCAGAAGACCTTAACTTTGCCTTAATGAATGATGAGAAAAGATTTGACACTGAAAAATTCCAAGGCTGTAAATGTCATGGCTGCTGGATAATGCCATTTGGCCAAAATTCAGTGCAAAGGTCTCCAGCCCAAGCCCCACTGGAATGGTTAGAAATGGCACAAATGTTACTCCACTGTGTTCACTGTACATAAGTGGAACATTCTCCAATGCATTATTCCCTGACAGGACAATCCTAGCTGCTGGTTCAAAGTGCCCCAACATCAGAGACTCCAATATCTCCAAAGCAATTCCAGGGCAAGCCTGGTAGGGTAGAATGGGAAAGAGCAGGGTCTCTATATATGTCCTGATAGCATATATATATATATATATATATATATATAGTGCACCCACTACAAGTAATGGAAGATAGATGATCTATAGAGCTAATATAAACCTTGACTCATTTGTGGAGTGAGACTGGGTACTGGGATTCCTGTGGACCCAACATACCCTGTGAATAACCACCAGTGATTCCATTGTCTCCTCCCTGCAACAATGGAATCCCAATACCAGAAGGGTAAGAACCACAGGACATTCTGGGAGACAGGAGGGGGCATCTGAGGCCTTTTTCCATTCTTGTTAGAGTGGGAAAAAATCTGACCTAAACCTTGGAGGCCGTATGACTGAATGGTAAGAAGTAGATTTATTGATATGGAGAATTGATTAGGTGAATGGACATATTACAAACAGACTTGCACATTTCAATAGAATTAATCAGAGTAAAATGACTTCTAAAAAGTAAATCGCACTGAGTTCAGTAGGGCTTATTCTCAAGAAACTGGGTACAGGACTTCAGCCTATGCATGTTTGGTCCTACATTTCAAAGCTTTCTCTCCGTAAATGTTTGCCCTGTAATGTACATGTCAAAGGACAGAATTATCCAAAAATAGATTCACTTACCAAAAACACATTAACAGAATTAATGTTTTGTTCTGTTGAACTTAATATGTATAAAGTCTGCAACATATTAGTATTAATGTCAGGCCAAGTGCATAATCCATGGTTTAGATTATGGTTTGAAATGCCTGTAAAATGCACAAGTTTTAAGAACTTGACAACATACTACACATTTTATTTTTCTATAATAGGGGTGTATGAAGGTTCTCTTCCATTAGCGCTTTTTTTTTTTTTTTTTTTTTTTTTGCAGCTATTCCATTGGTGTAGATCAGGAAACTTCCTATTTAGAAATTTGCATTTTTCAGGATTTAGGACTTTATCAGATGATCCCCTTTAAACGTTCTTTTGCTGGCATAAAAAAACCCACCATTTTTATGCTGGCAAAAGAACGCACATACCTCCTTTTCTGGCAGAAGGCTTCCCCAGCAATAAAAAGGAAGTGAACAAAGCCCAGTTCACTTCCTCATTCGAAATCCCATGAAACTTCATTGCACAAGAAATTCAAAAATAAAAACAAAAATAAAAGCTAAAAAGTTACACCAAGCACCTAGACACACTTAAAAACTCCCAAGTAACCCGGGGAGGGTCATAAAAAGAGTGAAAATGACCTGGATGTCCCAATCTCACCAGAAGTGTTTGGCCTTTGAGGCTGCATTCATGAGAGCTAAATGGCCCAAGGTTTCACACACTGGCAGTGCCAGCACAAAAGCGCCACAGGGGATCTATTGACAGCTTCAGCCATCAATAAAAAGGTACTGAATTTTGACAGGACATAAATGTGAAAGGGCAATGCCGTCTGATCTGAGCGTCCTTTCACATTTATGTGGCATCATTATGATGCCATATTTAGTTCATCTGATAAAGTCCTTAGAAATACGCATCTGATAAAATGTACTTATTTGAGAAGTGTGCATAGAAGAATGCATACAATTGAAAAATGAATGAAATCTTTTAGCCAATAGCTGGACATCCACAAACATGCTGCACGATTTGAAAAAAAGCAGACACAAAAAGTGTACATTTTCAAAATATATAAGCTCCTCCCCCCCAACAATACATATAGTAATAAGGACTGACTAGAGAGGTGAGAGAAGCCTATAGATGCCAGCTTTTCAGATGTATACGTTCCTAATCTGAATGCATAATTTGAGTTTTTGTATTCCTGATTATTATGCCAGTTCTTCATATGAGTATTTTTGTTTTGTTTTGTTTTGTTTTGCTGTGTAATCATATAGTTCAGCATTTTTTACTTCCCATATACTACTAAAAATAATAAAACAAATCTTTGTTACAAGGGTACAAATTTTGTTAATATGTTTCATGCTAATTGGGTGACTCTAATTTATTTCTTACATCTTCTTATTTTGAGGTTTTCTTGGCTGTAAATTGTATGCAAGGCACAAATGGAAGAATCTAAAAACAGCAGGAAATTGCCCAAAATGCAGATATGGTTAAATTACCTCTCCAAGAATCAGCCTATAAAGCCACTTGACCCATTAATAGCTATGATGGAGAGGTCTGAAGATCTCTAAATTCATTTCTAAATATTGTAAACATTAATGAACTTTTATTGGATATGGGGTTTTGTGTCTATAAAAAGAGATAAAGTTAGACTGTGGCTTAAGAAAACTGTAATTCAAGCAAAATCATTAAAACATAGGCTGTAAATCTTTAAGCATGGCTGGTAAAAACTCTGAGTAAATGATATGAAGAGGTTTTTATGGTGGATGGATAATTAAAGAGAGGCTGAATATATTCATGCATAACATAAATACTGGGAAGTGTACTTATTCTACCAATGTGTTGCTATTATGACAAATGGTCAGATGGGGAGAGTGATTTTTGAGAACCTTGAAAAATAAAAATAAAATCTTTTGGCATTATAGCACTATAATTCTCCTGGTTTATACCTCTGGATGTGGACACAGGGAATAAGTCAAAAAGTCTTCCTCCCTGTCACCATCAATAGGTCACTCCAGTTCCCAGGGTCAAACTAGATGTTGAGGGAGTGGATATTCCCTCCAATTAACCTGTTTGTTTTTTGTTTTTTTTTTAAATAATCCCTACTGTGGAATTTCTCAGAGATCTCCCATGTCATCATGGAACATTTTGAAACATGCTGCTGTTGCATAACTACTTCAACTTCAGGGGCACACAGAAGGTTTTGTTTTAAAAAAACACAAAACAATAATTTAAAAATAAAGAAAAGAAAGACAAGAATAGGTATGAAGCACCCAAAAATTATTTGTAATAACTCTCCAACCCCATCCCCACCACGATGAAAACTACATTGTTTCAGGTGCTAACCCATAAAAAATTACATTGACTTAATTGTATTTCAATTTCCTTTTCCTCTAATTAGTTCAAAGTGAACTGCATGATTAACATCACCATTTCACCTTCCAACTTCAATACATCCATGTGAAAATCAAGCAAATAAGCATGCTGACTGAAACTGGTTGGCCCAAGTTCACCAGTGAGTTTCATGGCTCAGTAAGGACAAGAATGTGGATCTCCCAAGAAGATCCAGTCCAATATTCTATGAACTGTACAGCACTGGCAAAAGTCTGCCTCATTAAGTGTAAAGGTACAGACTCAACTAAGAGGAAAATATGACCCTCACCACTGTTGGTACATGCATGACCTGAGAATATTTTTCAGAGGATTAACAGAGTTAGCAAAATCTAATATAAACATCACTTATCACAATCCACAATAGACAGTATAAAATGATTCCAGCTTTTGTCTCAGTGAAAACAGGAATGCTTTTTCAATGCCTCAAGCAAGCCTTTAGAAGTATGCTGATGTGACCAAATCAGAAGTGATGGCCTTTGCCCCTCCACCAGCAAGACAATCTGTAATTAACTTCAAAGCTAACCATTTCCTAAGGACTTAAAATAACTGGAAATATAAATCTTGCCCAGTTTAATTAAACTAATAATGCTAAGCCTGCAAGTTAGGATTTTTTTTCCTCTTTCCCCCTATCATTTACTTGAGATACAGTAGAGAAATATGAGAGGAAAATGAGTGGAAATAGTCAGAAAGGGAAAGGGGAATAGAGTAAATGTAAGAAAGCTACTTAGCCAGCTACATTTTGAAGGGGATTTGTCAAGACCGAAAACACTGTAGGAATCTGGATACAAGATGCTACTACTGGCAAGACATTTAGCTTCATTTTTAGCAGCACAATGCATAGGAAATAGAGCAAAGATTTTAATAAAATATGGAGGTGGGGAGCAATCAGGATCACACACAGTTTACAAAACTGAGGAACATAGCCTGCTGATACACTGCAGAAATAATTCAGTTTGACACCGCTTTAACCGCCATGGCTCAATGCTATAGAATTCTGGGTTTTGTAGTTTTGTGAGATATTTAGCCTTCTCTGTCAGAGAACTCTAGTACCACAACAAACTTCATATCCCAGGATTCCATAAAGTGTAGCCATGATATAAAGCGGTGTCAAACTGCATTATTTATGTCATGCATCAGCAACCATAGATGCTATTACTGCAAAATCCAGGGTGCCAGTTACACGACAAAAATTGTCACGGGGCTTACCGTGACTTCCTGATCCCATATCCGTCCCTCACTGTTTATACGATTTTTGTCACTCTTTAGGAAATCCTGGAAGATCCCGTGATTAATATTTACACGACAAAAGTTTTTATTGGTCTCGCACTCTTATATCCCGTGCTTTTGCTGTTTACACATGTTTAGCTTACCGGGATTTTTTTTTTTTTTTGGCTGTCAATCAAGGATGCGATTACTCGTGTTTTCACAACCTCAGTGACGCACTTCCTTTAGAGTTCCGTGCCACGAGCGATGCTATTGGTTGGCTGGGGGGGGAGAGGGGGCATACGCTTGTGTTTGTCCTCTCTCTTAAAAATGTTAACCCTTTAAGCAGAGGCAGAAGGCATTTTAAAAGACCAAAAATGTGATCTTTCATGGGGAACAATTAAACCATGTCTGTGCCACGAGCGATGTTATCCATTTAAAAAGGTGATTGAGTACACGCATCCACACACACCAACCTACATGCAGCTGGAAGGGATGCCTTTATTTTCAGCTGGTGAGGCTGGATCTGTTGAACAGATCCAGCCTCACAGAGAACAGAGAACAGAGGTGACTGACCCCTCCTTTTCTGGTCGCTGATCTCTAAGCCCGCCCCCAGTCACCATTTCCGGTCATTCCCTAGTATTTTGTCCCAGACTGTTTACATTTCCGATTTTCCGAATCCTCCAGTGACTTTTTAAAAAACCAGCACAACCCGCAGGACTGGAAGTCCCACAGGTTGAGGGATAAAAGGTGGCCCCCCTTCCGAAAATCACATACCCGACCCAATGTACGTGTAAACTGCCAGGGATCGACACGAATTCTTCCCAGGACATTTTCATCGTATAAACGGCACCCTGGAGACATTAGCTAAGACATAAAATTAATACACTTTGTATTAAAGGAACTCTCATTTCCTAAACTTGCAAGCAAGGCTTCAAATTAACTATTCATTCTTAGCTGTACCCTGCTACTCCCCAATGTTTCTTCCATCTAAGGCCTCATGAAAGTCATAAAGATGAATAAAAGTTCTCTATGATTTCCTATGTTGTCCTCTTTTTAAGTGAAGTATTTCCTCTTTTTTCATCAAAGCATAGAGATATAACACAAGGACCATCTAGTCCAATCCCCTACCATACAGGAATACATAGCTAAAGCATTCCTGGGAGATTGCCATGAAAACTTCTGCTTTAAAAACCTCTAAAGAAGGAAAGTCCACCAGCCTGCAAGGCTGCCTTTTCCTCTCTGAAACATCAAGTTCTTACCATCAAGAAATTCTCCCTAATATTTAAGTGGAATCTCTTCACTTGGTGATATGTAAGCAGGCACCCTAGCTGATCTCCATCAAGGCAGTTAAATGAGGCCAATAGGAGCAGTTCAGTGCAGATAAGAATATATCTAGACTGTTTTTAAAGAACCTCAAGGATCCCTGCTGCTACTGCTGGTAGATTTGTTGATGGCAGAAGTGACAGAAAAGTGCTGCTTCCCTTTTAAACTGCCCACCACATTGCCTAATTTAGAAAGCAGAAGAACCCTTTTAAAGCAAGCATGTTCACATTAAAACAACCTGCACGGGTGTGCAGCCCGTGCAGCCAAACTGTGCTGCTAGATGCTTTTTTAAACGTTCTTAGTTTAAAGAGGTGTGCCATAAAAGCACCACTGCCAAATTTCATTAGGGCAGAGGCTCATACCCCATCAGTTATAGGGATGACAAAGTAGCATCCTAACCTCCAGAAGTTGTATGCCCCTTCACTACACCCACATTGGTAGTACATGCAGCAGGCTGTTTTGCACATGGATTTTAGTCGTATCAGAACATCTCAGCACAACATAATGCAAAAGAATATTGTGTTTCACAAATAATGTGTTTCTCAGTCTTCATCCTATAGCAATAGGAAGATTGGTGCATGTAATTTTATTATTAGACCCATGCTGGAAAAACAGTACTGTGGCATATGAACAATTTGGTTAAACAAAGATCATTTAGTTAAGCAAAACTATCATATTAGTAATACAGATGGAATATTTAACACCATATGATTTTCTAAAAATAAGAACATATGGGTATGTTAATGAAGCATGCCTTTCTTACATGAACAATAATGGCTTGCAATGCAACAGAAAAAATGTTTGAATCAGATCTATGTAAGAATTTGTCATTTACATTGCTCCCAGAGAATGTGCCACCAGGCAAATTTTAGCTCCTGAACAAATATGGAGCATCGTAAAGAAAGTAACACTAAAGAATCAGGGGTTTTAAAATGAATGAAAAATGACAAGAATGAATCACGTTGATTTTAGGTCACAGAGTGGGGAAATAAGGAAAGCAGAGAAACTGGCAAATATAAAATAAGGACTGCAGTTTTGCATCACAGAGACATAGCATAAAAGTTTTACATGCATGTTGTATCTCCCCTCCCACATCCCTGAAACCCACAATCCCAGGTGGAATCCCAACTGGCAATTGTGAGCCTGGTGTGCTGTGAAATAGATCATACAATGGCCACAGATCAGGACTTGATGCCTCATTGGCTATAACCTAGAATTTTCAAAAAAAGCAGCAGCACAACACATTAATAATGCAAAGGATGAACATATTGCTGCTAAGCTGAAGACCTCCAGTACCCAATTATCTGGATCATTTGAGGACCCATGCCCATTGCTCTGATGCAGTTGATGCTGTCCTGATCTGAAATTTAACCCCTTAAAAACCCAACATGGATAAGGTCCTGGAGGTGATGGACCAGAGCTGGTATTTAGTCAAGGGTGACAAGTCAGCATGGTACAACGGGCCAGGCTTTGTCCCCCTTACATGGGCATAATCCTGCAAAGCATGGACCAGGCACAGGGACAGATCACTGCAGGTTTGAAGCTGTATACATGACCCAGACCTGCACTGATCTGTTTTGATGTGTTAATGATGAGGGATATCAGCTTCCTTCCCAAACAAAAGTCCTGGGAGTCTAAAGTTTTTCTTGACTTGTCACCATTAGACCGCACTACCAGCTCACTTTGGAGATTATCAGACGGGAACAAAAAAAAGTGTCCCCATCCCGCAATCTCCTTTCCTGCCCCTGTCCTGGCATAAGAACAAAAAGTTTCACACTTACCTTGCATGCTTGGTTAATCCCGGGTTAATTACCTTAATCCTGGCTGCTTTCGTGAGAAGAGGAGAGCCAGGAATTTTTTAAAGGTACAGTACAGTATTCTAGGCTGGGGGTGATCCGGGGGGCAATGGGGATGCAATTTGGGGGATGATCAAGGGGCAATCGGGTGGAGATGGGGGGGTGATCCAGGTGGCGATCAGGCAGCAATCTCGCGAGGATGGTGGGTGATGGGGGAGCAATCCAGCAAGGATGGGGGGGGGTGATTTGGCAAGGATGGGGGGATCTGGCAAGGAAGGAAGGGAGTGATCCGGTGAAGAAGGAGGGGTGATCTGGCAATGATGGGGGGTGATCCAGCGAGGAATGAGGGGTGATCTGGTAAGGAAGGAGGAGGTTGATCTGGCAAGGATGGGGTGATCCAGTGAGGATGGGGGGCGACCTGGTGAGGAAGGAGGGGGAGATCCAGTGAGGAAGGAGAGGTGATCCAGTGAGGAAGGAGGGGTGATCCAGTGAGGATGGAGGGGGCAATCCGGTGAGGATGGGGACAATCCAGCGAGGAATTAGGGGGTGATCCGGTGAGGATGGGGGGGGTGATCCAGCAAGGAAGGAGGGGTAAGGGAGGCATCCAGAAGTGTTTTGACACATGGAACTCCCACTAATGCTGGCATCATGCCAGCATAACAGGAACCTTTTCATATTCCTGTTGTTCCGTTACAGAAACAGAATGGCAGATCTATAAAAGACTTAAGCTATCAATAAAAAAATGGGGACAGAACGGAGGCAGCACGGGAGCAGAACAGGACAGGGATGACATCATCTGAAAGGGGAATCCTTTCATGATACTGTGGTGTCCCTGTCCCAGTTTATTAGGCTCATCTGATAATCTCCTTACTCTTAAACAGCCAGAAAAGGCAGTCAAGAGTGCTGCATGGAGCAACATGACATTGTACTGTGAAGTACAAATACCTGCACAAATTCCCTCCAAACCCTTAAGAATATCCAGGAAAGTTTCTTGTTATCTGTCACTGTACCTCTCTCTCAAGACCACCCTTCCAGAATCTTACAAATGTGAAAGTCTCTTCCAAACTCTAAACTCTGCAAATTCCTTCATGGTCCTGATATAACTCTTTCTGGTGCTCAAAACTCTCTCTGACTTTTCTTCACAAATGAAGATTCAGGAATGATTCATCCTGCGCTTTCTGCAAGCATCCTGATGACTAAAAAGGCCAATCCAAGATTTTCGGAATTGGATTTGTCCTTCGAGCCTGTGCAATGGATTTTTCTGGTGGAGCGCAGCGTGCACAGAACTGGCCTCACCCTTTAAACCAAAGGTTCATCTGCTGTGGCCTTGCAAGCATGGATGGTAGCAGCAAGGTCCTCGGGTCATAGGTTTGATTAGAGTTGCCTTCTCTTAGATGTTTGACCTTCAGGATTGGACGTGCACCATCTGCCTTGGTTTGGGATTAGAGTTTTCCTTCTCCTAGGATGGTTGCCATAAGGCCCCATCCTGCCCTTTAACACTCTTTGTCAGACCCTTCGGTTTTGACCTGTCTGGCATGGGAGACCCTACCAGTGGCTATTATGCCACCGCCAGCATAGCTCAAAAAATCATTAGGGTACACAAGCCTCTCTCCCACAACAAGGGGGCATCAATGTAGAGGTGCTCAAAACTATAGATAAGCTAATGGCCCTCACTACTCATCCTTCCAAGAATCCATAAGTGTACTGGCACTGAGTCTAACATGGCAGCTGCATACAATGCCAGATGTCTGAAGCACTCCATCTGTGCGCAGGAGAGAGCATCAGCTATGCCAATGCCCACTCCAGCCAAATGGAGTGCTGTAAAGAGGATATTGTAATGTGGACACTGAAGGGTAAATGCTGTTACTACTAGACTGACCTCTTCCACAGCTATGGCTGCATTTTGTCCCATTTGAGGATGGGATTAATGCTGACCTCATCATAAAGTAACCAAGCAGAACCAGAGAAATCTATTTAGGCCCTATAAATGATATCTATTTATGATAAAGGGGGGGAGCCATTCAAGGCTGTGTTCTGGCAATACCCCCAGCATATATTTTAAAAGCCAGGAAACCATTTTGCCCAAATCCTATCTACCTCTCTTTTTAACTTCTCTTTTTCCTTATCATTCATCTCCTCCATATCTTTCTTCTCCAACTCACAATAAAGCAGGGTGAAGACACCTACATAGTCACCCAGCAGTATCTTATTCCTTGTTGACTGAAGAAGATGAACTCCCAGAGAGAGTGCCTACTCACCATAGGGGAAGGCCAAATAAGGAACTATATTGCTCCCAGTATTGCTCTGGCCATTCAGCTCCTCAAGTACCCAGCACCTGAACACACACACCCAGATTCCTGGACCAGGAGAATGAAGGATGCCTGTTCATGCAGAGACAAAGCTGAAAGCCCTCACTGCACCATGACCTGGGCTCCCCACATCCCTGGCCACTCTCAAACCAGTCCTGATGTCCTCTGAAGGGATCACTGCTCTGCTCTGCTCCTGCTCTGTTGTTTAGCCATACATTCTGCTCTCATGCTTGCTGACCAACAGCCTGCTCACTCAGAGATCACTTCAGGCAGGAAAGGGAGAGGAGGGTTGGCAGGAGATTATGAAGCTGCCAACTCCACCTCCATACTCTCCATCACGGTGCACAGTACTGTGATGCAATTTAACCTGGCCTATTCCCCTGGAGGGCAGCAAAGTTATCTCCCTGGCCACAATGCTGCACAGCCTTGCAGATGAGATGGATTCTCTGAAAAAGTCAAAATTTTGCTGATCAGTCCCAAACTTGCACAAAAGCATTTGTGATGTCAACTTCAGCATAAAGATCAAGTATCGTCAACACCAGTTAATCAATTTTCATCCTAGAGAAAAAAATACAAAAAGATAAAGTGTACATTTGAGAAAACACAAAATAATTTATAGGTGGAGTCAAAAATCTTATTACAGTCTTCACTTTGGTTCCACAGGTCTGGTGGCTCTGTGACCAAGCATGGATTTGTACAGCATGACAAACAGACAAGTAGACAAACACTTTAAATTATAGTAATTACTAATTTTGACATCAGTATTACAGTAATAATTAATGTACCTGCACAGTTGGAGATGGCCTGAGCTTTTGCTTTCTATAGCATCCCCTATTATAGCAATCAGTATCACACTTCTGCACAGATCTATAGAAAAAGTTCTGCCTTTTTCACTTTTTATGTTTAATAAAAATGTAGAAAGGTTTCAGTCTTTTATGTGTTAAATGATATCCCTCCTTATTTGAAGATGAGGAAACTTTTCTAACTTATGGTATTTTACATCCACGATGGATTCATTGAATGGGGAGGGGGGGAGAAGAAAATAAACTTTTCCATGTTGATGTGCCACAGTACTTTTCCTGTCACTGGTCCGTGGAAATTGATGCCCAGTTCAAGATGAAATGTTCTTTTTATTGTCAGTGATAGGCAGTGGAGACTTCACTTCAATAATCTTCTGTCACCATTAGAGAGCAGAGGGGACTGAGAATGATGCAATGGCAAGAGAATGAATAAGTTTTTTATTGTCCTCCTAAAATGTGTGTTGACCCCATTCTTGCTTGTGTGACATAAGACAATTATGGATGTAACCCAGCCTAAATTCGTTCCAGGTGTTTCAAGGATTTATGTTTCTTGGAATGGTTCTACTATTCTGGCCATGTAGCTAAGATACTGTATGTACACTCTGTTATTCCAATGAACACTTAATGTTTGATCTTGTCCTATGTATGTGTCCAGATATTTGCATTGAGCAGCTTTTCTCCATAAATGGAGCAGCGCCATGCATTTATTCCCCTTGCTGCCTCCACTAAAATTAAAAAGGGTAAGCTCTTGTGGAAAAGGGAAATCTGCAAATGTATCCATGGCCACAAGGATATTTTCTGATTGAATTAATATCCTACCTTTCTCCACAAAAATGGGATTCTAGGCAGCTCACAATGACAGTGAATAAAACATACAAAATTGAAGCATAAAGGATTTCCAATACAGGATATTAGAAATGTAGCTTCTAATATCAGTGATACAACATAAAACTAACAACATCAAGCTGCTTGAAATACTCTTCTGCAGTAAACAAGACAGTCACCACATACACAGAATTTCATTTCCCATATTTTGCCAGTCAAAGTATAGGGCACTATATACTAAACAGAGTAGTAGTCTGACCTGACAGAAGAGAGTTACTTATAACTATCAAGAAGTTTGGCACTATTAAACTCTGACTGCATCAGATACTCACAGAGGGAAACTGGATTCATTTCCCTTGTTCCTGAACATTTTTCCCCAGAGGCAACACAGAGATTTTTATTGAAATGTATTTTCCTCTCCAACCACGGTGGCAGGAACAACATGTACAGCTCCCAAACATTCATGCAGCCAGGGACTAGTCACATATTACCCACTGACACGACTCATCCTAGGGCCATTCCCTTTTATAAGACAGAGTGAGGAAGAGATATGAATGTGGAAAATTTCATTCTCATGGGCAAGAGTGAGTCATTTTACCTTTTTGCTCTCTCCTTAATATACCTCCAACTTGGCCAGAGTACTAAATTAGAGGATCCATGACCCTGAGATCTAGGAACGCTAGTCTGTAAGTTGTTTTACAAGAAAACAATCCATCCCTGCTTTTGGAGTACAAGAGAAGGGAGGGTGGGTGGTGTGATCAGGAGAGTGCAAGAAGCAAGGGAGGGGCCCATTGTGAGGGCACAAGGTGAGGTGAGGGGCAAATCAGAGGAAAGGGGGATTTGTAAGGCAGGGTTATAAATGTTCACAAATTTCATTCTTACAGGCAAGAATGAATATTTTACCTCTTTTCTCCTTGCTGCTCATTGAACACTGTAATTTTTCAAGGTCTATTCACAGTTTAGGATTTATTATGTGTAAAAGAAATTCACATTTTTGTTATTTATTTATTTATTTATTTTCTTAATTTTTGCATAGAAATTGGCATTTCCTGCACAGAAAATAACATTTTCTGGATAGTGCTGTATTCCATGCAGGAAGCTTACTTTCTGTGCAGGAAAATTATATGCAAGAAACTTGCTTTCTGATCAAAAATGCTGTTTTCTGCCCCCAAAAGCCACACATTTTTCATGCAGAATGTCCCAAACTGTAAAGATTCTCAACTGTCTAGAATTATCCTCATCGGGGAGGTTATCAGATGCAACAAATATGGCATGATAATGATGACAGGATACCGCAAAAGGGCTTCTCTATCACACAACGTTGTTCTCCAAGTGTTCCACTCCTGTTAATAAGGTGTTCTTTTTTTATCAGCGATGATTTTTTTTTGCAGTATTGCTAGCATCTGAAACTGAAACTTACACTCTCATGATTACAGCATCAATGGGCAGTCCCCACAAGAACACTTCCAGGTGGGAATGTGAAAACTAGGCACAGGACGATCTTTTTATGAACCTCACTGTGTTGCTTGCAAATTTTTAAGTGTGTTTCAGTGCTTGTGCATTCTTCTTTGTTAGTTTTGGTGTGTTTTTTTATTATTATTATTTTCAAGCATGCTTGCATCTTCTTGCGAAAACCGCCGAGATCATACACCCCAGCAAATGAGGAAGTAAACAGCTCTAGAGGTCATGCTCTGCTAATGCTGGGGCTGCTCTTTCTTGTTATTACAGCAATGTGTGATGAAAAGTGTTATTGTGCCTGAACACTTATGCTTTAAAATATAGTGGGACAATAACATTTTTCGAGGCTCATCTGATAATCTCCAGAGTTTCACAGCCCTCAAGAAACCTTTTTAAAACCTTTTTTCCCCCAAATCTATTTGAATATTGTTTGCATCCCCAAAGTCAGGAAATGACTTTGGTCAGCCAGATGCTGGGGCCAATGACGCAGTCCTCCAGCTGTGTCTCCTGGGTCATCTAGCCTTTCTTTCCTTTTATTGATCTTTATTAACAACAATATCATCTGCTTACAGTAGCTCAATAAATGTTTACAAAACTATATAATAAATAGTCATGCTTTGTTGCTTTCACATTATTATATACAGTATAACAAACAAACTTTAAAACTATATATACATTTCTGCTTTTCACCTCCCCCTTCATTTCCACCAACCATATTATGTTATTTCACTTTCGATTTAACATTAACCTCTAAATTTTTAAGTGTAAAGAGTTTTTCTACCTTCTATGTCTAATATTTGGCTGTTTCTACTCATAGAAAGACTTTTTAAAATATATGTATATATGTATATATATAAAGATAGATAGATAGATATTTAAATATATAAAACCTGTATATACAATATATAACTGCTTTACATTTTTAAGTTTAACATCTCCATTTCTTTCCATTTCTCTTTATAATATTCTATTACTCTAATCCATTTTTCAAATTTCTTAAGTGAGTGTTTTTTTATCAGTATCATTAGTTTATCCATTAACACCATTTCACTTAGTTTTGTTAACCAGTCATCTATCTATGGAATATTATTTATTTTCCCGTTCTGAGCAAAAATTAACCTGGCCGCCATAGTCATATAACTGCATCATCTAGCCTTTCAATTCTTTTGGAAGATGCAACACTGCCTGTGTTGCACACTAACACACTACCCTCAGGTGTGGTGGAGGTCTCCATCCCACTACCATAGAATTATAGAACATAGAGCTGGAAGAGACCACAAGGGCCATCCAAGTCCAACCTCCTGCCATGCAGAAATACACAATCAAATTATTTCTGACAGATGGCCATCCAGCCTCTGTTTAAAAACCTCCGAAGAAGGAGACTCCACTTCAAGGCAGTGTATTCCACTTCTGAACAGCTCTTACTGTCAGGAAGTCCTTCCTAATATTTAGGTGGAATCTCTTTTTGAACCCATTCTTCCATGTCTCTGGAGCAGCAGAAAACAAGCTTGCCCCACCCTCATTATGACATCCCTTCAAATATTTAAACATAGCTATGATGTCACCTCTCAACCTTCTCTTCTCCAGACTAAACATGCCCAGCTCCCTAAGCCGCTCTTCATAGGACTTGGCTTCCAGTCCTCCCAACATCCTGGTTGCCCTCCTCTGGACACATTCCAGCTTCTCAATATCCTTCCTGAATTATGGTGCCCAGATTCCAAGTGAGGCCTGACCAAAGCAGACTAGAGTAGCACTATTACTTCCCTTGATCAAATAAGGTTCAGCTGACAGTCCAGTCAGTTTCTGTTTCTGGAATGGAATGGAGAGGAGACATCTTGTCTTTTGTCTCAGGTAGTGAAATGTCTTTGGCTGGCCCTGGCTGTTCTCCTTCATGCTTTGAGAAACACATTGCTTGAACTGCTGAACCAAGGTGCATTTCTGCCCTAAGGCACTGGACACAGATGTTTACAAATGAAATCAGACAAACATCATGGAAGTTTTTGTGCTCAAAAACATCAAAATGCCTCTTTCCATAGTAATAGAAATGAAGGAAGTCTTCACTTGATTGTTTTAAAACAAAAGCAGTCCTTTTGAGAAAAGAGGACATAAAGATATAGCTATTTATGTACAAAACCTCTGCATAATGGCTTAGAATTTAACAAGTTCTTTATTTAGTAAAGCAAAGTTGTGACACAAGAACCTGAAACTGAAATGCTTGCTGATAGATTATCAAATTCCATTGCTTTGTGTATCAGGGAGCAATTATGGCTCTTCAGCTCCAAAGTCATTAGGGAAGTAAATACGTTGTTTGAAGTACCTTTGTGATTTACACATGTTTGCTAAAGAAATATGCATAGATGTTTGGTAGTGATGTGTGCAATACCTTGAGTTTAAATGCACCACAGCATTTACTGTATTTATTGCTAGCTTAACTTTGTGTATTAATTTTCTTTAGTTTTGTTCCAGCTGTCATCTACCTCTTTTTAAAATGTTACCTTCATGTTTCTCTTATGCTGATGAAATGTCTTGATTTGTGAGCTAATGCTATTTTCACATGAAGTGAGAAGTAGACTAGCTTTCAGAAGTAGTCTAGCACAGACCAAATGCATAATATGGCAGAGGACACAGTATTAGTAGGTTTCAGAAGGATATAAGGGAGTCCTTCAAAAAAAGCTGCTGCGTAACTTTCAGTATCACTGTTCTATATACTTCTGATGTGCCATTACTTATATAGTCAAGTTGACATCAACTATGCACATGAATCAATGGATTTGGAGGTACTCCAGTCTTTATGAGAGAGAAAAAAAACCTTTAACATCCCAATGAAGACTGAGAAGGACATAAAATATTGACTGTTATGACCAGAGGAGGAGGTAGAAAATAGGGTGGGAAGAACAATGAAATAATAGCATGGTATCGTTGGCTTCCTAAATACCCTAAAGGCACCAGATTCCATCTAAACTTGGAAGCTAAGCAGGGTCATCCCTGATTGGTACTTGGATGGGAGACCACCAATGAATACTAGGTGTTGTAGGCTATACTGCAGAAGAAGGAACTGGCAAAACCACCTCTGAGTATTCCTTGCCTAAGAAAACATTATGAAATTTAGGGGGTTGCCATAAGTCAACAGCTAACTTGAAGGCACACGCACATGTATTGCATGGTTGGTTGGCTGGATGGCACAATGAAGTGGAACACTCTACCCTGCAGCATTTTGTTTCAGGTTGTGCTTGTAAACATTCTGTTACTATTTTCCCCACTGCCATTCTCATTCTCCAGTTCTGAAGCTCTGTAATATATACCATTGGCATGCAGTTTACATTTAACTACATTGTGAAGGAGAATTGCTTTTAGGATTGTTCAGAATGCAGTTAAATATGTCATGAGGGGAAGCTATACCACAGATGAATGGTAAATGACAGATAAGTGACAGTAAAACAATTTTGTGGAAGATCAGCTCCTTCTTGGAATCTGAAAGTGAGGGCAAAAGGCCTGGGGTAATATTCTATTTTCTCTAAAAGAAACCAAGTGCTTGTTAACTGCCCTAAGTCAACTTCAGCTCATGGCAACCCTGTGAATGAGACACCTCAAATACCCCCTGTCCTCAACTGCTCTGCTCAGTTCCTACAAGCTCAGGGCCATGGCCTCCTTGATTGAATTTCTCCATCTGGTATGTGGTCTTTCCCTCTTTCTACTGCCCTCTGCCTCTCCTAGCATTATTGTATTTTCTAGTGAGTCCTGCCTTCTCATGATGTGGCCAAATTTACAACAGCCTCAATTTAGTAATCTTGGCTTCCATGGAAAATCCAGCCTTAATCTGATCTAGGACTTATTTGTTTGTCTTTTTAGCTAACCACGGTATCCTCAGCACTCTTCTCCAGCACCCACCAAATCTCAAATAAGATAATTTTCTTTCTGTCAGCTTTATTCATTGTCTAGCTCTCACATCCATACATGGTGAAGGGAAATACGATGACTTGGACAACCCAAACTTTAGTGTTAAGTTTTCTATCTTTGCACTTTAGGATCTTGTCTAGTTCTATTATAGCTGCCCTTCCCAGTATTAGTTTTCTTCTGATTTCTTGGCTGCAGTCTCCATTGCGGACCCAAACCGGACAACCCCTCCTCCGCCCTCTTGAATAAACACAGACACATAGTTGCAAATAACATTGTATTGGTAACAGATATTTTTAACTTCAGAAAATTAGGTTAGGTACAGGTTAGTAATGTAAACACATGATGAGGTAGTTTTCTATGCTACTTAGATATAATTTGGCAATAAATTGGCCGCAACTTGCCAGCAAAATGGTTGGCGGCAATGTATGGGTCGTGAACGCAGTGCGGCCCACTCATGTGGGCGGTGCAGGGCGGTGCAGGGACCGGTCCATCCCGGTTCCCTCACGTGAAGGAGAGAGACCCTGGCCAAGCCACCTGCCTGACACTCTCTCCTTCCCTGAAAACAAGCATACGTAAATGGCTACTAGGGGTCTCCCTTGAACTTGAACTTGACGTTGAACTTGAACTTGCACTTGAACTTGACGGAGACCCCTGATCTCTTGCAATTTTCCATGACCCAATACATCCGCCACTAAGGTGTTCCCCTGGAACCGCCTTCTGCCAACCATTCCCCATCAACAGGCAGGCCTACCGGTCCCCTTGGGCCCCCTGGCCTTGCAAGCAGTGCATGTCCTGGTCTGATGTAGGTAGCATAAGCCCTGGAACGCCATCGGCCCAATCGCATGATGGACTCCGTGGACATGCCAGCCTCCACTGCCATGGTCACTGCCCCAATCCTACAGGCCCTGGGGGCCCCAATACCCCATGTCAACACTAAATTATTATTTTATTGTTATTATCAGTATTATTATTATTATTATTATTATTATTATTGCTATTATTGTTGTAGCCCAAGGTTATACAGAGCAGGCCACCAAGAGGCCTAAGCCTTGAGTCCAGCAGGCCTCACCAGCCCTGGTGCCTCACTAGGCCTTGAGGGCTCCACCACCCTTGTACAACTTGTGGTATTACCAATGCGCCAGATGAGTGGTGGGTTGCTAGATGCATAGCAGATCGCCCCAGGCCCTGGGCCTAACAGGCTCGCAGATCACCCCAGGCCCTTGGCCTAACAGGCCTCGTAGGCCTCACCGGCCCACCTAGAGCATGCGGCCGAATGGCGCCCCCTGGTGGCAAGCGTGCAACCAACCCTTTCCTGAGCTCCCCATAAAAGGCCTAATTAGGCCTCCCACGGCTCACTTATTGCACCTCCTGCCCCAGTTGAAGTGGTGGTGGGGAGTCCACCCCGCGGCTGCCGATCTCAGCCATTAAAACTGGGCCCGCAAATGTCTGCTGCAGCTAGGCCGCCTAACCCCCAGTGGAGTCCTTGGCCACCCGGGTGGCCGCCTAGAGCCCGGCTGGGCCGTGTCACCGCTAACCCGCTCCCTGGCCTTCACAATATCGTGTGGCTATTTGTTTATTTTTAAATGCAGGGCTCCGCAGCCGCAGAAAGCCTGTGAACCTTCCCCCGTCCTGGGGACCCATCCGACCCCCAGCGGGGGTGACTTGCAGCCTGGAATGCAGGCAACGCTGCCCGTCAACCGTGCCGTCCTCTCCGCTCAGACCCACTCCCATCTGCTCGTGAAGAAGAAAGAGGCCAAGGGGAGGGCAGCAGGCCTATTTAACCATTCTGGCTCCCCCCTCTCCTCTCATCTCTGGCACTTGCCAGCAACGTCAGAGAGGTCTCTTCCCTCCAAGCAGCACAGAAGTGGCTCCCCAGCCAGCAGGCTGCGCAGGCCAGCCAGTAAGCCAAATCACAGTAAACCTGATTTAACCTGCTTATTCTATAGCAGAAGTCTAATACTGAATTGAAGGGGAAAGCTTAAGGACCTCAAGGCTTGTTTAGGCGCATTCTTGTGATGCAAAATAGTAATTTAGCATTACATCTGAATAAGTCCATAGGAAGGTTTTTACATGTATAGCCAAACACTTCTGATAAAACATAATTTAATACAACATGTGGATTTTGTAAGTTGGCTAAAACAAGAGTAAAACAATGTAAAAAAAAAATCTAAAGCTTTTAGAAGGCTCTTATGTCTCTCAAAGCAGAAACTATAGTTGTTTGTAAAATTGCTTTCATTTCATTCTTTTCATAAGAAACATCTTTAGAGGTCTCCATTTAATTAATAACAGGGAGTGCTGTTAGTTGCACTTTGAGTATTCCCTAGTAATTGTGGTTTCTCATTCACCAACAGACAGCAGCAAAACCCCCAGAATCAAATTCATCCCATTGAAGCTTGGAACTAGGATCCTTCTCTCCCTCCTCCACCTGTTACCATTTGAAAGAAAAAAATGAAATGTATTTCTCATTCTGTCTTAGGGAACCACATCTCAAATGCAGCAGGCTGTTGGGGATACAAATGTTTTTTGTTCAAAAGTAAGGCAAGTACCGTATATTCCGGTGTATAAGATGACTGGGCGTATAAGCCCCCCCCCCCAATTTCCAACCAAAAATCTAGGCTTAGGCATATCTTCGCCATATAAGACCACCACCCCCAATTTGGCTAGCTGGCTGACTGGCTGGGGGAGCCTTGCCAGCTGATCCTCTTTGTTTCCCAACGCACAAGGGTCTCGAGTCAAACTTGACTCGAAGGTGGAGGAAAGGGGTGAAAATGCCCAGTTTGCCTCAGCAGCCCCCATCCCTCCATCTTGGCTCTTCCGAAGGGGACCAAGGTGGGGGAAGCAGGGGTGGCCGCGGCAAACCTCTAGATTCGCCCCCTCTCCCCATCTTCAAGGAAGGTGGGGAGAAGGGGCGAACATGCCCAGTTTGGCTCCACAGCCCTGATCCCTCCTTCTGGGCTCCCTTCTGAAGGGAGTCCAGAAGGAGGATGCAGGGCCGTGGAGCCAAACCCCGGGATTCACCCCCTCTCCCCACCTTCAAGGAAGAGGGAGTGAATCTAGGGGTTTAACTCCACAGCCCCGATGCCTCCTTCTAGGCTCCCTTTGCAAGGGAGCCCAGAAGAAGGCATCGGGGCTACAGAGTTAAACAAAGGCAGCAGCGGGAGGGGGCGTGGCCAGGAGTGGCTGGTGTTTTAAGCCACACCCACACCCCTCAGAAACACCAGCCAGCAAGCCAGAGGTTCTCCAGCCTGCAGCAGCCTTTCACCCCATTCCACCGGGCTAAGAGGCTGTAGTGGGGCCCTGAGGACTTCTTGGCAGTGAGGCAGCAGCGGTAGGGGGCGTGGCCAGGAGTGGCTGGTGTCTTAAGCCACTCCTACACCCCTCAGGAACACCAGCCAGCAGCCAGAAGGACTCTAAGCCTACAATTGGAGTCAGCTGAGGCCGGGAATGGAGTCGGGGCGGAAATTGGAGTTGTGCTAGGGAAAGGGAGGTATGGTCGGAACAGAGTGAATAGAACGAAAGAAGGCGGGATCGCTGTTTGTTAGCTATCCCACCTTCAGTTCACCCTGTTTCCCGGAATGGATTGGAGAGCGTACCAGCCATTCCACAGAACCTTACTTTGCTCCTCTGCAATGCCAGGTCGGTTAAGAATAAAACTCATATTATTTATGATCTTCTCTTGGATGAGGATGCCGACCTGGCTTGCTTCACAGAAACCTGGCTGGGAGAGGATAGCGCTATCACCTGGGTGCAGGCCCTCCCAGCTGGGTATTCTGTCAGTGAGCAGCTGAGGGGAAGTGGGCGGGGGGGGCGGAGTGGCTCTGGTTTATAAGAACAATCTGACCGTGACCAGGATACCTGTCCGAAATACAGTCCACTTTGAGTGTATGTACCTTAGCCTGAGGACCAGGGATAGTTTGGGGATTTTGCTAGTATACCGACCACCCCGTTGTCTAGCAGACTCCCTAACCGAGCTGACACAGCTGGTTTCAGAGCTGCTGTTCGAGTCACCCAGACTTTTAGTTTTGGGCGACTTCAACATTACACTCGAGACCAGCTTGACAAATCTGACTGGTGCGGCTCGGGAGTTAATGGAAACCATGACAAACATGGGCCTATCCCAAATGGTCGTCGGGCCCACACATTGTGTAGGTCATACCCTCGATGCGGTCTTTAGTACGGAGCAGGAATATCCATGGGCGGAGGTTATAAAAACCACCGCATTGTCTTGGACGGATCATTTCCTGGTCAAGACTGAATGAAGAGTCTCTTCCCGCACCACCGGGGGTGGTGGACCCATTAAAATGGTCTGCCCTCGAAGGCTAATGGAACCAAGAGGATTCCAGAAAGCCTTGGAGGGTTTAATGGTTGGTAACGCCAGTGACCCTGTCGAAGCTTTGGTTAATACCTGGAACACCGACCTTACCAAGGCTATCAACACGATCGCTCCCAAGCGTCCTTTCCAACCCGCTCCAAACCATAAGCCATGGTATACAACAGAGCTTAGGAAAATGAAGCGGGTTGGACAATGACTAGAGCGCAGCTGGCGGAAAACTCAACTCTTATCTGATAGGACTCGTCATAGGAACTTTCTTTGGTCCTATCAAGAGGCAATACGTGCAGCGCAGAGATCCTTCTCCTCTGCACGTATTGCATCTGCACAGTCCCGTCCAGCAGAGCTATTTAGGGTGGTAAGGGAGATGACGCAGGTTATTCCTGCGCAGAACCCGTTGCTTAACCCAACGACAGCCTGCTGTGATGCATTTAACAATTTCTTTGCAGATAAAATCTCTCAGATAAGAGCCAACTTAGATGCCAGTAATTTGACAGAAACAATTGACGAGGTGTCCAGCAACTCCGTTGATGTAAGTTTACTGGATGAATTTCAATCCGTGAGTACCGAGGACGTGGACAAACTACTTGGTAGGGTGAAGAAGATGACCTGCCCTCTCAATCCTTGCCCTTCATGGCTGGCCATCCGGGGAGGACTGCCTTGATGGTGTTCCTTAAGGACATCATCAATGCATCCCTCAGAGAAGGGCGTGTTCCGTCTTGTTTAAAGGAAGCAGCCGTTAGGCCGCTCCTGAAAAAATCTTCCCTTGACCCCCTGGACATGAACAACTATAGGCCGGTTTCTATGTTACCATTCTTGAGCAAAGTGATCGAGAGGGCAGTTGCGCTTCAACTCCAAGTGGTCTTGGATGAAATCGATTATCAAGACCCATTTCAAACTGGCTTTAGGACAGGATTTGGAGTTGAGACTGCCATGGTTGCCTTAACCGACAACTTGCGTTTAAGCATCGACAGGGGTAGTGTGACCCTGTTGGTGCTTTTAGACATCTCAGTGGCTTTCGATACGATAGATCATAGCATCCTCTTGGATCGCTGCAAGGGTTAGGAATCGGAGGCACTGCGCTCCAGTGGTTCCGGTCCTTCCTCTCGGGCAGGTCCCAGAGGGTGTTGCTCAGGGACAGTTGCTCCAGCAGAAAGGAGCTTACTTGTGGTGTTCCGCAGGGCACCATCCTGTCCCCGATGCTATTTAACATCTATATGAAGCCGCTGGGTGAGATTATTCGGAGTTATGGGGCTGGGTATTATCAGTACGCTGATGACACCCAGATCTATTTCTCCTTGTCCCGATCATTGGCCTCGTATTCCGATGGCATCTCTCCTCTTAATGACTGTCTTAAAGCAGTAATGGGCTGGATGAGGAAAAACAGATTGAGATTGAATCCAGACAAAACGGAGGTGCTCACGGTTGCGGCCCCGAAACCAGGAGTTGGGTTGCAACCTCCAGTCCTGGATGGGGTCACGCTCTCCATTAAGGACTGTGTTCGCAGTCTGGGGGTGCTCCTTCATTCATCGCTTCAGATGACTAGTCAGGTGAATGCGACAGTCAGGAGTGCCTGTTATCAGCTTCAGCTGATATGCCAGCTGCACCATTTCCTAGAAGTAAAGGACCTCGAGACTGTGGTGCATGCACTGGTAACCTCTCATCTAGATTTCTGCAATGCGCTCTACATGGGGCTGCCCTCATGCTTGGTCTGGAAACTTCAGTTGGTACAAAATATGGCAGCCAGAGTGGTCTCGGGAACATCTTGGAGAGACCATATAACTCCAGTATTAAGATCTCTCCACTGGCTGCCTATCAGTTTCCGGGTCCAGTATAAGGTGTTGGTTATTATCTTTCGGTAATCGCCCCCAAATTGTGGAATGACTTGCCGAACGAGATCCGTCAGATAACAAGCCTGAGTACTGTATATTCCGGCGTATAAGACGACTGGGCGCAAAAGACGACCCCCCCCAATTTTTAAGTTAAAATATAGAGTTTGCCCCCCCCCCAGCCAGCCACCTGGCTGGAAAGCCTGTCCCCCACCAGCCAGCCAGCTCAGTGGCTATAGATGATGGAATAGTCTGTGAAATTAAAGGACTGAGAACAGCTAAAAAAGCATGGGATACTTTGAAAAATCTCTGTGGTGTTCAATCTTTGGAAAGTAAGGTTGCATTAATACTGTAAGTTGGTTAATCTGAAGCTATCAAATCCCAAATTTTTGAATGAGCACATTAATGAATGAGCACATTAATGATTTTAGAGCCACGTTGGCAGACAAGAGAATTTCACCATAGACAAAACTTGATGCAGAATGATAAATCTGAATCCAGAAATTTAATTTTAGGCTAACTTGTCCTGAAAAGAAACATTATTTTGACTCTCCTGAGCTAAATGGGGGGCCATTTAACTCTTCAAAGGCAAAGCAGTCATTCTCACAGCAGGAGGAAGGATCTGCTGGGAAAACTGCCCAGGTCATTTTACACTTCAATCATTCTCACAGCAGGGGAGTATGATTACTGGGGTATAAGACCACCCCCCCCCACTTTTTAGGAGATTTTCAAGTGTTAAAAAGTAGTCTTGTATGCAGCAATATACGGTAGCTTTAAAAAAAACACTAAAGACGGATCTCTTTCGGCAGTCCTTTCCTAATTAGATCCCGGCCTCAGGGGATCCTGGCCTCTTTTAGTCCGCTGGCTATTTATTGTATTAATTGTTTTTAAAGGTGATTTTAGACCGTTGCTTTTAATTTACATGTGTTTAATATTTTTTATGGGGGAGGGTGGGGGTGGAGGGTGTTTAGGGATTTTTATCTGTATTGTATTTTAATTTTTGTAAGCTGCCCCAATTGTTTTAACAGAGGGGCGGGGTATAAATAAATATTATTATTATTATTATTATTATCATCATCATCTTCGCTCACTCTCCCCACCTTCCTTGAAAGTGGGGAGAGGGAGCAAATCTAGGGGTTTAACTCCACAGCCCCGATGCAAGGGAGCCCAGAAGAAGGCATCGGGGCTGCAGAGTTAAACAGGGCATCTTTGCTCACTCTCCCCACCTTCAAGGAATGTGGGGAGAGGGTTCGAATCCCGGGGTTTGGCTCCATGGCCCCATGTCCTCCTTCTGGGCTCCCTTTGGAAGGGAGCCCAGAAGGAGGGATCTTGGCTGCAGAGCAAAGCGGGGCATTTTCACCCTTTTCCCCCACCTTCAAGGAAGGTGGGGGGAAAGGGTGAATCTAGTGGTTTGCCTTGGCCTCTGCAGAGGTGATCGAGCGGCGGCTGAGGCAAACCGCAACGTTCACCCCCCTCCTCTGTCTTCCGTTGCTCCCCAAAGGGGAGAAGGCAGAGGAGGGGGCGAATGAAGTGCAAAACACTTTGCTTCACCCCCCTGTCCCATCCCCTGCCTCTTCGCTCCGTTTGCAAAGAGGCAGGAGATAGGCAGGCAGGCGAAGCAAAAGTATATCCGGCGTATAAGATGGCCCTCAATTTTGGAGGGCATTTTTGAGTGCTCAAAAGTCATCTTATACACCAGAATATACAGTAGTATTGGCCTGTCACTACAAAAGAAAGTGGCTAAATGGCCAGGAATGTTAATAATCCCCACATTAACGATAATGCACCAGGTTGGACAACACTAGAAATGGGCAAATACTCAGTGCACAGCTCCAGTGGAGCAGGCTCCAACTGAAAATACATATACTTGATTTGCTATTGTGTGAAATGTGGTCATACCTATAAGCTTAGACACAGTTGACAACACCGAAGCTATGCATAGCTCAAAGCATGAATAGACAGTAGCCATTGATGCCTCATATTTGCATTCATAGCATTGATGAATAAATGAAAACTGAATTTACCAATATATTATAATTACAATCATACAGACAGTGCCCAATTACATTTGGTGTGGCAACAGTGTGAGGGATAAGGCAGAACCTGAAAGGGTTCCTTTTTGTACTATAGATCACAGAATCCACTAGCTAGATTGGTCAGTGGCAATGCTGGCTGACATTCACTGAGAGATGTAGTTTTTAAAAAGTAATTTTTAAAACTAAAGGTTTTTAAGATTGTTGAAGACTGAAAGAGTCGACATTTCACCCATTCTAAACTTTCGTCCTTCAGATTTAGCTATATTCTCAAATACATCCAATGTAAACTACAATCCCACCCCCTACAAACTAGATTGTTGACTGGAAAGATCATTGGCAAATGTGGGTAGTGCATCTTTCTTTCTTTCTTTCTTTCTTTCTTTCTTTCTTTCTTCCCTCCCTCTCCTCTCCTCTCCTCTCCTCTCCTCTTTCTTTCTTTCTTTCTTTCTTTCTTTCTTTCTTTCTTTCTTTCTATCCATTTCTTCATTTCCTTCTCCCTCCCTCTCTCTGCCACCTGCATCTCTCTCTCTCTCTCTCTCTCTCTCTCTCTCTCTCTCTCTATATATATATATATATATATATATAAACCATATAGATACACACACACACACACACGTGTGTGTGTGTGTGTGTGTGTGTGTATCACTCTCTCTCATAAAAAAATTCTTAACTAACAATTTGTAAAAGTCTTTCAAGATTGGGCTGAAGGTAACATGTACCCCTAGAGGAACAGACTGTTCACTTTTGACTTGTGATACCACAGATACTATCCAGCTAATGTTTCTGGCAGGGTGCCTCTGATAGCCAACTGCACTTCCCTCCTAGGCAAGATGGATTGGCCATAGCAGTTCATACTTTAGTTATTCCTGACTAGATTGTTGTAATGTGCTTTCTGGTGTGTTATCTGGTGTGTGCTTTAGAGACCACATATCACTTGATCTTGTACCAACTCTAGTCGCTTCCAGTAAGATTCCTAGCTCCATTCATGCTGTTGGTTTTGACATACAAAGCCCTAAACAGCTTGGGACCAGGATATCTGAAAGCTAAACTCCTTCTGTATCTGCCTATACAGAATGTGATATACTTAACCCATACCCTGTTGCATGTCCAGGTAACCGAAGAGGCTAAGTTGTTGAATAAATGAGGCAGACCTCCTTAGGATCAATATCTTGTTTGTAGAATTCTCTTCCAAGTCAGGCTAGATCTATCCCTTTTGAGTTTATGGAGGCAGCTAAGACCACACTGTTTTGTGTGGCCTTTTGCCTCCCAAATGACAGTGGTTTGTTCTCTTCTCTGCCCCCCCCCCACCGTGCATATAAAACAGGCCAATCAATTATTGTTTTGAGTTGTTTTAAAAGAACTTTTAATCTGTTTTTTTAATAGTCTTGCATTCCCTCAGGGGCCCTGCCAGGCCTGGGAGGTGATAAACAAATATTTTGTTAAAGAAATAAGAAATAAACAAAGATATCTAATTGCTGAAGGAAATTTTCCATTTTCCCAGCTGGAATGCTGGGGAAATGTGTTAACCTTGCAAAAGAAACATTACCTAAAGAAGAAACTTATTCATTCTCCAAAACAAATAAGTAACAATTGCCCATTGACTGAACTTATAATGAATCCTCTGGAAAGACTCCAAGGAATCCTTTAAAGAAAAGAGGACTACATTATTTGGCAGAAGCGCCTTGAGCTGTATCTGATCTAGGTTTTTCATTTGAGGCACTGTTCTATGTATATTGCCTCTCCAAAGAGAAAGAGAGAGGGAGAGAGCACTCCTTCCCTCCTAACTTGCAAAGAGCTGTGTAAAGGAACTGAAGTCAATGCTGAGATCTTGCTAAACCCCCAAAATAAAACCATCTCTTGTCAAATATTAAAGTCAGCATACATAGAGAGAAGCACACAGCATGGAAATTGTAATGAGGGCAAATCCAGTGCTTTTACTTAAATGCATGTTCAGCAAAACATTAGTTGCCTCTAAAGGGTTTGTGTGACTCTTTGGCTGCAATTTGTGGTAAAAAAATCTGCAGAAATGTACTTTGAATATTCTATCACCTGAACCATAGATTATAGGTTTCCTGTCTGCTTTTAAAGTTTGTATATTCCATTCAACAAGAAGTGACATTTCAATTTCACTTACACTAAATCAGCAGCAATAATTTAGGTCCTTCTGTCTTCCGTATCATTTGATGATTCCTGGAAAGGTGTAGTTCTCTTTCATCTGTATAGTTTGGCCAGTATCTGTCCTGGAATAAACCAAAGTATTGCAAGTATTACTCTCAGAACTCCCCACCCCCAATAACACTGCAATTATATTTTAGCCAATCTACATCAGGGTGCTACTCATGAGTAACAGAGGATACAATATACTTTTTGGATTTTGCAGTTTAGAAACTTCTGAGCAAACTTTATTTCCTTCATAATGCCAAATGCAGCATGAAATTTTACAGTTCTTTGTCTGGGATCATCTTCTCAAAGCCTCAGAGTTGCTGGCCAAGGTTTGTTCATAAAGGTTATGAATTGCTGAGATGAATAAATATTTTGTCCTTTTAATAATCTCCTTTTTGAAACAGAAGAAATTGATTCTCCCCTCCCCCTTGCCTAGAACCTGAAGACACTAATATCACATCTCTTGTAAAGCTTCCCAGCTAGAGCAAGATCTAGGAAAAGCTTTTAAGGGAAAATCTGAAAACGGGGTGGTGGTAGAGTGGATTACAATTCCCAGAATCCACATCTACCTGGAGATTTGGGGAGTGACGACTTTTCTAAACCTTGAATTTCTAGGCAGACTACCCTGGTGACTGGCTCAAGTGTCAGGCCAGGGGAACTCTACTCACAAGCTATTTACTGAACTGTCCATTCTACTGTATGTATCACAGGGCCAGCCCAACACATTTTGCTACCTGTGGAACAACAAATGGCACTTTGCCTCACCCACCCAAGGTACATGAAGCAGCCATGTAAAGCCACAAAATCCACCAGTGCTTCTCCCCACCGCTTTGACAGTAAATCTAATATAATAACAATGAAAAAATAACTAGCAAATTAAAAAGCCCAGAGTGTCTACTTTTTCTGCCAGGTGGTAGGGCTGGCCCTGTCCAATAGGACAATTTTTATTCATCGGTAACTGGCAATATTTTATTGTATTGACGCAGGGATGGCACAGTGTAGTCTCTGGGTTGCATGACTTCCCACCCATCCACCCAGGGCTCCTGGTGCAGGCCCCACATGAGGGCCAGAATCCTGTTGGGGTGTTATGAATGTGTAACCTAGAGTTATGAATGTGTAACCTAGAGTTACATATTCATAACTGTTTGGTATTCACTATCCCTACATATTCCCTAGTTTAGGAGATAAGTCAGAACCATGAAAATCCCCCAATCCTGACCTACCAGGAAACAGCCACTGCGATCAACGTGGGTCCATTCCCCTGTCAATGATTGAAAAGCTGACTGACATTCCCACCCCATTCCTCACATGAGCCATCCCTGGTATAGGAGAGAATTGTGACCAGGACCCTGCTTCCATCTGTCTCAATGGAGATCAGTCACAGGAGTGGGTGGAAACATCCATTTCTCAAGTGACAGGAGGACAGACCTCTGTCAATCACAGTGGCTGCTTTCCGGTAAGTGGGGATTGGCAGGGTCAGACTGGGATTCACTACATAGCTACATAACTATGGTGATTGTGCATTGGTAACCCCCTCAGCAGGATTTTGGACCCCTTTTTACTTTAAAAGACCCATCATGCCCTCTGAGGAAGAAAAGGTCCAATTCAGTGAATACTGGGGGGGGGGGGGGACGGGATTTTCTGCCCCTAGGACTGCCCCATAGTTATCCCCCATGGAGAAAATGAAACCAGGAGCAGGTAGAAGACAATTTATGTTTTGTTTTGTTTTTTAATGTATTTTTATGTTAAATAGTGTAAGGGGCTAAATTGTTTAGAGTGAGTTGCCACACCTGGATGTTTCCCCAACTCCTCACTCCTGGTAGTTTCCAGGAGAAGATATTTATCTTTTTTCACTAAAAAAAAAAAAGGCAGTCCTAGGGAATCTATGAGATTTGAGGGCACAAAATAAGCCTTGGAGCTACATGCAGCTCAAGGAAAATACTTTGTCCACTTTTGCTATAGGATAGGCAGGGGCAATTTTGCCATGTTTCATACAACTGTTTGGCTTTGGCTTCAGTTCACCCTCTGCCATCCCACTTTCTCAACCATTTTTAAAATGTCCTGGTTTTTCTTTCTTCTGCCCACTTTCTCTTTTTGTCTTCAGCTTATTCCAGTTGCTGCAACAAAAGTAGTTCACAATCAGTTAACTCCGCAGGAGGAAGAGGAGGGGAAGGATAGAGTCTTGCCCTTCCCAGTAGGCTCAAGCAAAATTAAACTGTTGCATCTTTCCCTAGCTTTGAAACAGAACATTTTCTCTTGTGTGATTCCAAATTGCTGCTTTTTAAAAGTTTAATCAACCACCAAAGTGACAGACTTTTTTAATTTAAAAAGTGGGTGGGATCAAGAGGCATAAGGGCTCCTGTAACGCTCTGAGGCCCAGAAGAGGAATCTGTGGATCTCACACCTCGGAAGCTACCCACCCATGCATTAACACTGTAAACATCATCAGTATTACTATTATTTATGAGAAACATCAGTGCCCACAGACAACAAATAGTGTGTGTATCATTTTTTGTAATCAGCTACAGTCATGCAAATTGATCATCTTATGACAGGAATAAATTGCATTTGCAAATCAGGCATCAACATCTTGAAGATGGCTACAAATGTAATTTAAAAGCAAGATGCTCAAAACCTAAAAAAATGGCAAGCAGGACCAAAGCTCTTCCTCACATTTACATAAGGGGTCATCTTGCTGCTACCTTCCAACCTTTGAGCCTTTAAGTTCAGCATCCCTTGTTACAGATGCCAACTCCCTGGGGTCATTTACACAGGCAAATATTCCTCTAAATATACCGCTAAGATAGCTCATAGTTCCCACGGATCGCACCACAGCATCGCCTCATTCAGAAGGGGGAAGGTAAAACACCCAAATATAGCATGGCAAGGGATGTCACTACTTTTGCCAGTATATTTGCAATGTAGTGCATTATTGGCAGTGTAAACAACCATTCCACTAAGGGCTACAGCAGAGCTGCATTGTGATTGGTTGATGATGCAGGGGTGGGCTTAAAAGAGGGACAGGGAGGGAGGGAAAGACAGTAGTGATTAGAGGAAACTTTGAAAAATCCTCTCTGCTATTTTGCAAGCCAGTTTGCAAACAAAAAGGATTCCCAACAATTTTCATTCAGGGAGCATTCCTTCTCATCCTCTCTGCTGTTTGCAAGTATGTAAAAGCTCAGTTCGTCAGCTGTGATCCTGTGCACGGGGGAGGGAGAGAAACCATTTCACGAAGGGCTGCATCAGAGCTGCACTGCTATTTTCCCTCTCTCTCTCTCTCTCTCTCTGGCTTTCCTCTATTTGGCAGAAAATGCAGTTAAGCAAGGAGGAAAACCTTCCGTTTGATTTGTGGGAAGGGAGTGGGGGGAAGGGGGACTGCCTCTAAGCTGTTAAGCACGGAGTTCGGGCCAGGGCAGACATTCCTATGGCATTACTTTCCCTCTCCAATGCTTGGCCATGCCCCCAGCACTTATGGCTGTGTGAACCTCAAAGCGAAAAAAATCAAAGAGCCACAAAATATAGCTGTGTAAACATATACCGTGTAAACTATCCACTACAGATGCGGGAAAGCGCTAAAGCACAACTTAACGCAATAAAACCTGCCGTGTAAAACAGCCCCCTGTGATTTCCCAGTGTGAAGTACACACTGATATCTTGGATCTCCTGCTGTTGCACTGGGAAAATGAGGGGTTCTGGAAAGTGCAATTTATCAATTATCTGTTCTTCGGCAGTTCAAAGCAGTAGAGATTCCAGTCTTGAGGGACCAAGTCTCTGGGATGGTCCTCTCACAGGAATTAGCCCAAGACATGTTGTCACCTGTGACAGCACCCCTATGTACAGAAACCAGCTGGAAGCTCAATTTTGACAGTATCTCCAACACACACTGGTAGCTGATCCCAATGGTGAGGCAGAGGCTGGGGTTACCAGACGTGTAGCCAAGGGTTGATTAAAGATGCTAACCAACATCCTCACTTGCAAGATTGTGAGTATATGTATAACTTTCATCCAACTGCTGGTTGGGAAAGGTGCTGGGAATTTGGTGGATGATGCCTCATCTGCCAAAAAGAAGGACCACCCCTGCCTTCACACCCGAGGTTAATTTTGGAGGACTCTGGTCATGCTGAGGGGGACCTTCATCAATTTCCACAAGCTAGACTGTCATTCCTCTTCCAGACTGTAAGCATATCTTCTACCCCTTGTAGATCATAGAATCATAGAATTGTAGAGTTGGAAGAGACTACAAGGGCCATCCAGTCCAACCCCCTGCCATGCAGGAGATATTACTTTGTGTTCCTCTTCAGATTATTTCCTGGTATTATCCATTCCACAATCTTATTCAGGGCAGCGAACAACTAAAGATTAATGTAATGAGGCCTTTCCTTTCAGTTTTTGCTGCTAAGACTTTGGTTCATGCATTGGTCATTTCTCACCTGGATTACTGTAATTCTTTGCTGACTGGACTTCCTTTTTCCCATCTTGCCCCCTTGATTTCAGTACGATACTCTGCCGCTAGGTAATTTTTTCTGCCTGCCATTATTATCATGTCACCCCATTGTTGTTGTCCCTTCACTGGCTTCTGATCCCATTTATAATTTGTTATAAGCTATTACTATTAACTTTCAAAGCTCTTCACGGTTTGGCCCCCACCTGCTTGTCAGCACTTGTTTCCCCCTATTTTCCTGTTTGTGCCCTGCGCTCTAGTGATCCAGGGCTGCTGATGCAGCCATGGATTTCCTCTGCCCCATCTCAGATATGTCCTTTCTCTCATGCTGCCCCCTATTTTTGGAATCTCCTTTCCACGTATTTGCAGACCACCACCTCTCTAGACTACTTTAAGTCTAAATTAAAGACTATTCTATTTAGGGAAGACTTCCAACTTTCATTTGGGTTTTATGTCCATATTATTTGTATTAACTTGCACTTTTATAGTATAGTTTTAATCTTGTTATAGTAATATTTTATTAATTTTATAATTTTATTTGTAGTTTTAGATTGTGTGCTGTTGGCAGGTTTTTGTGTTTATTGTGGATTGTTGTTTTTCTTTTTTGTAAAGCACTATGTAAAGCTTATGGCGCTATATAAATAAATGTAAGAAGAAGAAGAAGAAGAAGAAGTTGTTCAGTGATTTGGTTTCATTGACTTCAGAGACTGTTTTTTTTAAAAAAAAATCCTCTTGTACTCTGATTAATATATTTCCTTCTAGTTAATTTTTCAGCTCACAAAAGGAAAGCTAGATCATTCACTTTCTTGGATGCTTTTCTAAGGTGGAAAAAAATTAATGGATCTCTTACTGAGAAGACTGAAGAATTGAAGCACAGCAATAGGTTTTAAAATCCTACCTCCTGGCCTCCTATAGCTCTCAATTGAAATGCTCACTCTTTCAGTAAGGGCTAATTATTGGATCTGATTAAATGGATTAACAAAAGTATGTCACAGGAAAGAATAGATTAGCTATTAACTTTTTTGTTATTTTAATCAGTCAGTTCAGATATTCACTACCAATTAGAGGTTCATGGAGCTTGAAAAAGTGGTCAGATACTCCACAAACAAAACTTGGCTGTTCACCTAACAAATGGCTACCTTTCTTCTTGGTGACTTCATGGGAAAGTATACAATATAAAGACAGCCCAGTATCTTTATCACTGCTGCAGCTCTTCTTTTTTCAGCCTTTCCTGTTGTCTCTGAGCTTATCTGCAATTCCTCCATAGGTAGGGGATGGTGGTCCCCACAACAATACATTGTTGTGAGTTATCTCTGTTATATTGCAAGGTATTTTGATATATTTTGTGTCAAATATGTAAAGTAGTTTACAAAAGACATGTTCCTGGTAGAAGTTAAAACTGCTAGAACTGGCTGGTTCATATGGATCATAGTTGCTTGCATTGTTCAGTTCTTTTTTGGTTCTTTGGGATAGCCATGGTTATACCTCGAAATTTACCATGAAAATTTACCCATACTTCACTAACAGTTAATTAACAGGGCAGTCCTATCTATAACTGTAAGTCTCAAACTGAGTGAGGGAGTCAGAAGAATAAATTTCACTATGTAATGCTGTGATGCTAAAACACTGCCACCATCTGATGCTAAAACTGGGGCTCTCTTGCCTTGGAACCCCAGATTAGCTCCCCTGTAGAGGTAAGCCTTAGTAGCCTCACTCCAGAGTGCCCCCTACAGGCCAAAATGCTGCCACCACTAACTGAGTCCAACTGGGGCTCTCTCACCTTGGAATCTCCCCACTTTCCATACACAGTGCAGTGGGAGGCTGTGCAGGGTCTCTGATAACTAGTGGAATTCCTTGCCACTATAGAATCAACTAACTCCTTCCTCCTACCCCCAGAGAAAGAGTCAGAGTAGCCTGATCAAGAGATAGGCACATATAGGCATCAATGATAGGAAGATTAATAAGTTTACTTTATTCAAGTGTGTTCCAGTCATGCAATCTTACATGAGGCAGGGTTCCCCCATACCCCAGGCATTCTTAAAGTTACTGAAATAACAAGGTATTAAAATCAGAGCATTCAATTGTTCTAAATTACGTTCAGTTACTAAATTTGCTACATCCAACCAAAGTAGAGAAATTAAAAGAAAGTCCCTAATGCAAACTAAATGGCCCCTAAATTCCTACTCACTAATTTGCCGTCTGTTGCCTCCAGATGGTATCAGGGCAAGCTAGGAGCTAAGCCAGGTGGCTTTGGCTCTACCAGGCATCATCCAGTACTTGTTCAAAGCCACATGGTCTGTCTGGCAAAATGGCTTCACACAAAAGCAGTTATTATCTTTATTAGAGTTCCCAGGTCTAGAGCTGTGATTGGCCATTTCAGGCCTGATGATGTGATGTCATTAGCTCCTGTGGAGGTGGTGTTTAGACCCTCCCTTCCATTAATCCTTTCCTTACCTGATGCCATGCTGGCAAGAAAATACTGTGTATACATAAAAGGAGTTCTAGTTCTCTGGCAGAATGATGGGAGTTGCAATCAACCTTGAAGTAGCATGATGGGAACCCCATCATGACAAATGCACACACAGATTCACACACACACAAGACAAGTTAGTACTCAGATGTTGAAATTAACATTATAAGCAGAAGAATAAGCTAGACTATTCAAATCAACAAAACAAAAGAGCCCAAGCCTAAACAGCAATCAGCTTCCATCACAGCTCTTTCATGATGTGCTACTAAAAGCTACATCCGGTGAATTAAAGAAGAAATTCTGGAAACAACTAATTATACACATCCACTGACCTAAAACAATCCCTCCCTGTAAGAACTATGAATTGTGTGATGCTTGCCCCAAACTGCATGTTAGAGCTGTCTATGAGCAAAGCCTAGCTCCCCTTCCCTTCTTCTGCATCACACCACTGTGAAATAAATCACCACTTATTGTAAGCCTGTTAGTATGCCCTACTACCTCCTCCTCATAGTATCTCATAACTGGAAATATTGGATACTTTTGGGGGTCAGTTTGGCTTTGGCAGATCAGAGGTCAGTTGAAGGTCACAATGACCTGAGATGTATTTGAAAATATAATGGTGAGAAATCCCATATTAGGATTGAACAGGAAACCCCCCAAATGGGTTTATGCTAACAATCCAGTCATTAGAGGGATACATGCTAATCCTTTCTTCCAGCCTTGGGAATTTAGCAATGATTCAATCAAGCAATTAAGTGACCATTCCTTAATCTATACCCTACAGAAATCTCCCCTCAAATCCCCTCCTGTCCATCAGTCATCTATCTGTCTGTAATTAAAGCAATTAGTTGAGTTTTGTTCCCTTCATCTATTCTGTAGGAGAGTCATCAAAGCTTTGTTATTACTAAATTCACCCCTCAAAGGCATGGAATGGGGTATAAATATTGGAACCCTAACAACAGTAAAGTGTGCCACAATGGATGAAACCAGCCACTCTCTTTCTTTGGAACCTTATGTGCCACCCTCAAACGCCTGTCTGAGTATCCTCACCGCATGGAACTCTTCACTTTAAGACTGGTAACTATCACCCTATCTTCCTGGATCACTCGCTCTCTGTGAGACTGCTTTATCTTACTCTGCTATAGTTCTGTATGGTTATTTAAAATGTGTGTTGTGTATGTTAGTTCACTTTTGTGTTATTCTAGTAAAATATTTTATTTCACTTTCACTGAAGTGCTCTCTACAGTTAGTACTGGTATACATAGGTGAAAAGATCCCTGAAGTTACCCTCCTCTCGCAGGCCTCTTGCTTGAGCTAATAATTCCCCCAGATATTCCCCGAGATACAGGAGATTTTGGCACCACAAGCGGGGTTCCTATGTACCCCCACCTCTTAGGGTAACAATCCTACAGGTCACATAGCCAAGAAGGGGGAAGGAAAGGAAGAAATTTTCATGTCCATCAAGGTAGTGGTTTTGAGGAAACTGTTATCCGTTTAATCCATTCTGCTTGGCAAACCTACTCTAGTTTGTTCTTCTATATAAATAGAAGGTACTTTGTGTCGGGTATGTGTGTATACCTTTGGGTGAGTTTCCCTACATGTACATGCTTCCAATAAAGAATGAACACACTGCACAACTTCTTAGACTGGTATACTTTCACACTGCTTTAGCATTCACTTTATATGGTTGCATTCAAGGCCCGCTGACTTTTTACCTTTTCATTTTTGACATCTAGATCTCTGAGTCATAGTTAGAAACACTTCAGAACTGCACCAGGCCTACCCGATCTCATTTGGATCTGGTATTTTAAAAGTCTAAATCAGACCAATTGGTCTTGAATTCAAGATTGGCCAGAATAAACTGCATATCCCTAATTTCCAGCCCTCTACAGAAATGTCAGGGATTGAACCTGGGCCTTTTGGTATACCAACATTTTTTTCTCTCATGTTTGGTGTTTTGGGAAGACATACAGAATATCCCTATGCAAATATTTCAATTCAGAATTTGCTAATTGTCCATTAAGTCAATCTAAGTAATGTACAGTTGAAGTAACTGGAAAGTCCTTCTTTTTGCTAAGCTTGGGATTTCATGTGGCAATGATGACAAATTATCGCTTATCAGTGTCAGGCATAATAACTGTGCATCTTTTAAGTGAGCTATTTTCCCTTTCACTGTTTTTCCCCCCATTGAAAAGCTTTTTGTTCTAATAGTACTTGTCAGCAAGTTGGTGGGGGGGGGGAATCTGAATAGCTAGTGCACAGCTTGGAGAGAATTAAGATGATAATTAGAAAGAAAAATGGATCCTTGCCAGATAAAAAAAAGAGTAGTCAATTTATATAATGAATTTTGATTGGATTATCCACAAAAAGTAATGAATTGGCACCATGAAAATAATCAGTGTTAATAGATTCTCATTCCTCATTATCAACAGTGGGAACAAGTTTCTATCAATATATCACAATGAATTTCTTCTGTGTTACTTTCTGGAACAGAAGATCTCAGCTTTGAGGGTTCCAAGGTTCTGTTTGGAAAGCTACAAAACCTGAAGATAATAAAGGAGGAAATATTCCCTTGGTTGATAAGGTACAACAAAGCAAATTGCCACATAAATGGAAATATGCATCCTAGGAAACTACATAATATACTGTATAATAATACAGCAGTTTCATAGATAACCTGCTACATTTCCCATAAATGAGACTGACTGCAGGGCACCATTGGTGACTGTTTTATTTTTGACTAACGTTTGTAATAATAGTAATGAGAAAGCCAGTGCAATGATATGACCAGACTGATCAGACTGAGATTTACAAGTTCCAAGTTCAAAACTTCACAAAAACTCACTGGGTGACCTTCTCTCTCTCTCTCTCTCTCTCTCTCTCTCTCTCTCAGCCTGACCTATTTCACAGAGTTGTTATGAGGATAAAGCAGAGAACAGAAGAGCCTCCGGTTCATTGGAGGAAAGGAAGTATATAAATATTAAATAATATATAAAATGGATTGCAAATTAGAAGATATACAGACAACTACACTTTTAATAATACTACATATTAGTGAATAAAGCAAGGGCCTTGTGGAGGAGGGGGAGCAAGAGAATTAGCATTACTACTACTATTACTACTAGACTCTAAACTATCTAGTCCGTGAGCTGCTCTTTGCTGATTGATGATGCCCTTGTTGCCTACACAGAAGCAGCTCTGCAGCGCCTAACATCCTGCTTTGCAACAGCTGCAGAGCTGTTTGGGCTGGAAGTCAACCTGAAGAAAACAGAAGTTCTTTACCAGCCTGCACCACAGGACGAACACCACCATCCCCCATTGCCGTCGGCAAATCTGTGCTCAAGTCTGTTCAGCAGTTCACCTACCTGGGAAGCATCATCTCCTCAGATGCCAAGATTGACAAAGAGATCGATCACAGATTAGCAAAGGCATATACTGCATTTGGAAGACTTCACAAAAGAGTCTGGAGCAATAAACACCTGAGGCAAAGCAAAAAATCAGTGTGTATAGAGCCATTGTACTGTCTATCCTCCTTTATGGATCTGAAACATGGGTCACCTATCGCCATCACCTATGACTCCTCGAGCGCTTTCATCAGCGCTATCTACGCACAATCCTAAATATACACTGGACTGACTATGTGACGAATGTTGCTGACCTTGAGCAAGCAGGGATCACCAGTATTGAGGCCATGATATTGAGAACGCAGCTGCGCTGGGCAGGACATGTTTCTAGGATGGAGGACCATCACCTCCCAAAAATACTACTCTACGGTGAACTCGTCACGGGTCAGCGTAAGAGGGGTGCTCCAAAAAAGCGATACAAAGACTCCCTGAAACAACATCTCAGGCTCGGCCAAATTGATCACCAACAGTGGTCCGCCCTGGCCTCATATTGGGAGGCATGGAGACGCACTATCCACAACGCTGCAGCCTTATTTGAGAACTCACGGCGAACAAGTCTTGAAGAGAAACGACAACGCAGAAAGAATCACAACCCGGAAGCATCACCCAAGGAGACCTTCTGCTGTGCTTTCTGCAACCGGACTTGTTTATCTTGGATTGGCCTTTTTAGTCATCAGCGCACTTGCAGAAAGCGCGGGATGAGTCCTTCCTGAATCTTCGTTTGCAAAGAAAAGCCAGAGAGGGAGGGAATACTACTACTACTACTAACTGTAATCCTCTTTGGGAGATACATATGTGTAAGCATTGTAGTTATGGTGCTACACAGTGAATCATGGCCCTAAGTCCCAATTCCCACTTTCCAGGAATAGCCACTGTGATCGGTGGGGGCCAGTTCTCTTATTAGCTCCCATTTACCAGGAAGCAGCTGGCTGCCATGTCCACCTCCTCCTGTGAGCAATCTCCAGTGCAACAGGCAGAATCGGGACTCCTGTCGCAATTTACCCTTGCACCAGAGATTGCTCACACAAGAGGGATGGTGGGAATGTCAACCAGCTGCTTCCCAATTGATCAGGGAATGGATTCCCATTGATCTCAGAGGCTGCTGCCCAATAAATAGGGATTGTGAATAGATAACTATCATGACTGCATAACTCTAGGTTATGCATTCATAACTACCACAGAGGATTCTGGCCATTATTATTATTATATGCTTTTGTTCTCAGATTAGACAGATAGGGCTAACAGACTACAAGGCTTAAGTTACATGTGGATAAAAAATGTTTGGTGTACTGCGACTCCCTTCATCATGGTAGTTTTTCCCCCACATACAGCTGCAATCCTGCTCCACATTATACTGGAGATAAGATATAGTTTATCAGGGTGCTGGGATATACAATTACTGGAAATTTATACTGTAAAGAGCTGGTATGGTACAGCCTGCAGGGTCCAGCAATGAGCAGGCTAAATGCATCTGGTGAGCATATCTAGATTATGTCTGGGAGGTAGGCGTGGGAAGGACATGTGAAGTATAAAGCCTTATCTATATAGGAAAATATGTGTGAAAACCACTAACTGTATAACCCATGACAGTACTGTATCTGTACTGTATAACTAGATCACCCCACTGTCTCATGTCTTGACTTGGCTCTCAGACTGTGTGCTTTCAGTCTGAGCTGTACAGTGCAGGACTGCACTGTACATTGCACTGTGTTATGTAGTCTATATGCTAGGAGTCTCAAACTCATTGTAAATAATACTCCACCGTGCTTTAGTAAAGTTTTTCTCTTTGGGATAGATTGTATAGACTGGATTGCTAAAAAGGCCACAGAGACTTCTTTCAGAAGTTCACTTTTTTTTTTCTAGAATAGAGTTATCCTGCTGCCATTAAATGAAAACTGTCAAAAACTCATCAAATGAAAGATAGCTAGATGCCAACTAAGGGAAATTCCAAACTTGTAAGCAACACATCATAAATATTAATGTTATGTGTAAGTTATTATGGGTGGTAATGAAGGGACAACAACATTCTTCTTGAAGTAATGTTATGACTGGTAGCGTCACTATTTGTGTGTGAGAAAGAGTAGTAACATTTGCTTCTTCCTCCTTACTGCTTTGGGTATATTCTTAAGGAAGGAAAAAGTACATTCTTAAGCACATTCTTAAGGAACTAAAAGGTAATAATTTTAAACAATGCAACAAATAATGTAAGAAGTTACTTTTTAAAAAAAATTGGGTGACAGATTTGTTACTGGGAGCATCACACGTGGAGGGCTTACTTGACAAATGTATAATGATCCCTAACTGACACAGTTCCTAGTCTGAATGTCTTCTGAGCAATCAGTGACCCCTCTGCTCCTATAAAATCTCATTTCTATTCACTAGCTTGCTTTGCCTCTTCCTTGATTCTGCCCACAATTGGATGACCCACTATTCAAAAGAGCTACATCTCAACTGAATCTGCATGCATCTAATGATTACTTGAACGAGTTTTCCTCAGATTATTCCTTCACCTTAGGAACCTAGAATTTCCTCCCGAGTGTCAAAAAAAGGCTCACAAATTATCCTCTTGCACTTCTAACGCTGCTGCTTTCTGGCACTGTTATATCAAAAGTGTTCTCATTCTATGTCTCTCTCCTGACAAGCTCTTATCAGGAAGTGACATGATTGGAACATAAACATCAACTGTAACTGAAACAAAATGTCCTCTGCTGGGTAAACTATTGACTATCCTCTATTGTGAGGCAGCATTCTCAGACAGTATAGGGATTTGCAGTGGCAGCCAAAAACATCAGTCTGAAAATGGTATGAGTCTCATACATGACAAGATAGAAAGGCATGAAGTTTCTCTTTCATCCTCACCTTGCTGCAACAGTCCTACTAGGAGACAGAGTGAGATATCTTCAGACAGTAGACATGGGGTAACACCAAAGGGCAGCCATTTGTTTCTTATTTGCTTTGCTATTGTGGTGTGTGTGTGGAGGAGGTGTACCAGAAAATGGAACTTTCTGCTTGTGGAACTTTCTGTCTTATCTGTCAAAATAACTTACTTGGCTCTGAACGGTATGCATCTTGAATTGAGAGAGTCAGTTGATATATTTGTGTTCAGGTTTGTGAAATGTAAGACCCAGAAAATGTAAATAGCATGTTTTTAAAGCAGCAAATCTAAAACAGAATGTTCTGTGTATTGTGGAATGTATGCTTGTGTCACTGAGAGCCTAGTTGCAGGCATAACGCCAGCCTAACTATCAATAATGATATGAAAACATAAACAGTGAAGTGAGCAATAATGATGGCGACATGATAGCCATGTTTCAATATTTGAAGGGATGCCATACTGAGGATGGAATGAGCTTGTTTTCTGCTGCTCCAGAGACAAGGACACTGAGCAATGGATTCAAACGACAGGAAAAGAGATTCCACCTAAACATTAGGAAGAACTTCCTGACAGTAAGAGCTGTTCAACAATGGAATGCGCTGCCTCATAGTGTGGTGGAGTCTCCTTCTTTGGAGGTTTTTAAGCAGATGTTGGATGGCCATCTGTCAGGAATGCTTTGATTGTGTATTCCTGCATGGCAAGGGGTTGGACTAGATGCCCTTGCGGTCTCTTCCAACTCTATGATCCAATGTTCAATGTTTGCTGAACCGAATAATAATTGTTTACAGAAATGGGGACCTGTAAACATCTTTTATCTTACTGGACAATTAGTCTCTTCTTTAGAGGTGATGTAACACACCAGGTATGCTTGGCTCTTAGCTGCCTTTCATTATATTAGAGCTCTAATTGTATCAGTCATTCCCTTTAATGCAGCACTTGTCTTGGGTTCATTATTGGTCAATTCACTGTTTGTTTTCTTATCATTGTTGATAGTTAGGCTGGCATTATGATAGGCTAAGAAAGATATAAAACAGGCTGAGAGGAGATAGAAGAGAGGGGACCTGAGCATCAGTCTCCACCATACAAAGAAAGCTATTAGATAAAGACCCATGCTGTTTCTAGGTGATAACTGCACAGACCATGCTGCTAAAAGCAGACCATGCTGGCAAGAGAGAATCTCTGTCCCCAGTTAGGCTATGCTAAATAGATACATTTCCCATTCTGATCATAAATGGATTCCTGTTATGAATGTTTATAGATCTATAATGGATGCTGCTATGGTATTTATAGATCTATAATGAATGCCTCTAGATATAGCTATGCCCAGGAATATTAACCCCCTGGATGCTAGTGTATTCAAAGATGTCTATTTAGAAATGTATAGTTTCTCAACAGATGAGACTGCATTCCTTAGTGGAGAAATTGATTAGTTATATTGTTTAAGATGGTAATGTTCCTCTATGTGTAAACATAGTGATGGCTACTAAGGAGATGCAGATGACATAAAGGCTCAGTCCCTGTGAAAGTGCAACACCTTACCAGCCATATACTATAATGCAATGAATCCACGATGCCTTACATGCAATATAATGCATCGCATTGATGTGTCTAATAATAATAATAATAATAATAATAATAATAAATTTATTTATATACCGTCCTTTGGTAATCCAATCAGGGTGGTTCACAACATTAACAAACCATACAAGTAAAACAATATACTCCCTTCCCCACCTTAAAAAGTTATTAAATCAATAATTAAAACAACCATTTAAACATTTGATAAAAACACATACCTACATTTGGCAATAACAGTAGGTCCCCAGCGATATTCAGTTCTGTTAACAACGGAGGCTGTGGGGACTCTCCTGAAGGAGGGGGGTTCCCGAGGCCAGGATAATCTATTCTGGAAAGGCCTGCCGGAAGAGATCCGTCTTGAAAGCCTTTTTAAAGCTGTCCAAAGATGTCAATGGTTTTTCCCTAAATTTGTATGAGTGTATATGTGTGATTGCATATAATAAATGACTAAGAGACAGCCTGCTCATTCTCCCATATAAATATCCTGAGATGCTTAAGGGGAATGTTGACGCTAGTTCTGCCTGTCTTAATTTTACCATTGGTCATATGTTGGGACACCCAAGTGACCAGAAGGTGATAAAAGAGTCCTCCAAAAAGAACTTCCTGCTTTATATTTTATATACTTTATGTGTCCAGGACTTAGATTTTACAACCTTTAACCCAGATCAGTTTGCAGCCTGTATCACTCAGATGAAGGAGTTCACACTTAGGGGTATGAACATATCTGTAACTACAAAGGTAAGCTACATTTGTCCATGAACAATACAACAAACAAACAAACAAAACAACCCAGAATGACTACTTGTTGATATAATCTTCTCTTCCTTTTGGTTTTTACTTGACTTTGCAGTTGTTTGCTGCTTTCATGTTATTCTCTCAGAACAGAGACCTTACTGGGTGACTGCTGTGATCCCTCAGCTTCTTTGAAGTGAAATGTTCATGACATATCATAGCTCTCATTTGGTGATGGGCACTGTTTTAGTTTGGCATTCACAATTACAAGTGATTATTGGAAAATGCTTGAGAGTATTATTATTTTTTTCAGGAAGGAAGAGAATACAGTAAAATATGCCAAAAGTACAAAGCCCCAGATTATCCAAACCCCTAACTCCCTGCAGACTTCAAAACTCCTATGCCTGCAGTTTGATCTGCAGGCCTATTATGGTGGTTGTGGCTCTGATGAACATGACAGCAACTGTAGCAACAACAAAGAGATGGGAGGATAGCCTATCTCTCTTCTGCTCCTTTTCTCCCTCCCCTTTCCCCTTCTTTCTCTCCCTATAATAGTATCCCTAAATACACTAAGTAAGGTAAGATGGAGAAAGCAGAAGATGAATTGTCTAGAGGATTATCTCACCCGTCCTCCAGTGATGGTTAGTAGATTTCAGATCAGAGTGGCTGTGAATCCACTTTGAGGTTTAGCTTAAAGGAGTTATCCAAAGTACTGAACCTTTCCCAAGTGATGTTCAGCACCTTGGATAGCTCCTTTACAGTTTAGTTTTAGCCTTTCCCCTTGCCTTGAGCTTTTGAATGGAGGAATTGCTGATGAAGAATTTCCAGCTGCTAACCCATGTGCCATCTTTCCATTTTCCCCTGTGAAAATGAGTAAACTGAAGTAAACTTACTTTTCACTTCCCTCTGCCTGGAGGAAAGCAACCTGTGGGGTGCAAAATACTGAGGTTTAACAGAGATAGGAAAAGAAAGTTTTATTTTCAACTAAGGTTTAAATCAGGTTTTAAATGCATCATACAACTTGGAGAACCTCTCTCCAGACAGTTGCTTGAGAAGTTACAAAGATCCAAGAACAAGTTACTGTACATTTTAAAACACCTTGGAACTGACAACCATCATAACACCTTGGAACATAATAAAATCCCCTGACACCACTGACTAAATAGTCTCTTTTCACATATACAAAGTAGATGCTCTTTTCTCAGGTTTTCTATGGTCAGGGAAGATGGGAGTCTGATCCTTTTATACCAGCCTCTACCAGATCTTCAACAAGCACCCAAATAGGAACAAGAGAGAGAACAGGAGAGAACAAGAAATAACAAAGGCATTTTTAATATCTGAAGACTGCAAATTTTTTGACATTTCTCTAATTCACACAAAATGTTAATTTGCAAAACGTCTGTCCCCTGAGCTTGTGTAACCCTCTGCCTCCTACGTGGAACACAACCCCTTGTTAATGGAATGTAGTTTGATTCACAGTCACTAGATAATACATGGAGTGGCATCCACATACACCCCCTCAATCACTCTGTCCCCCTTTCTTTGCCTTTCCCCCTCCCTCCTTATAACAGCATCAGAATTTCCAGTAAGGGATGGAAGTGCAGTAGGAGTTGAGGAGAAAGAGGAGTATGATGGAGGGCAGAGCCCAAGCACCTGACCACTCCATAGTTTAACCTGTCACAGCGTTCAGGATGCTACAAAGCGGTGCTTCAGAAAGAAAAAGAAGGAATTGATAATTTGATAGTTAGTTGTGGTTAGAGTTTGAAGTGAAAACAAGAAGAAAGGAGTGCCTGCAAGAAGGAAGTGAGAGGAGAGGAGGTTAGAGTTCAGAGTTAGAAACTGATGCAAAGTGTAATAGGATATAGTGAGCCAGTTTGGTGGCGGTTGTTATAAAGAAGTCTGTCAATAAAGAAACTGTTCCATGATGTTTTGCTTCAGTCCAGAAAGAGTGTGGAAAGTGAGGACTGCAGGCATCATGTGGCTCCTAGACCACACTTCTACAGGCCCTGAAGCCCCCCATCCCCCAAAGCCCTCCAGCCCCACCCCAATTTTAAAACATGATGTAAATTTCACCTGATAACCACACAGAAATTTCCCCAAACATGTGAAAAGTACAGAAAAATCCTGCCCTTGACCCCCAGAAACTCTACCCCCAAATACCTCGGGTTTTGTTGGATTTCCTCTCAAAATGGTGACAGGAAGTAGTGCAATGTCACTTCCAGTCTCCATTTTGAAGCGGAAATGGAGTATTTTTACATTCTGGAGGGGATCTGGAGAAGGAATTGGGCCCAGGCCTCTATGCAGTGCACACCCTGGCCAAAGGTGTTTGAGTTTCAGGCATGCACCTTCAAGAATCCAGAAAACACTTATTCTTGTCTACTTGGACCCAACATATGGTTCCTGTAGTAAGCCCAAGGAAGGGTTTATAAGAGGTTGGAAGGTAAGTAACAGGAGTCAAGATTTATATGATAAGTGCATAAAGTGGAAGGAATGAAAAAGAAAGGCAGACTCCTCTTCTTCTCTGCCTATTACATACCCATTGCCACAGTCAGGCCACAGATACATCTGTCTAATTATGTAGACTGGGTAGGAAGACGCAACCCTTACCCTCACCCCCACCCCAACATTCTATTCTGGTTCCGTGAAGAACTGTGAGGTAGAATGATAAAAATTCTTATTCAGAATATAGCTGCACATCACAAAGGGAAAATAAACCAGGGAATGATGAGGCTACATCACTACATATCTTTAACATTTTATCTGCCCAAATCTTTCCTTCCTTCTTTCTTATGAGTATTTTTCTGCCATCTTTCAATCATGTTCCTAGGCAGGTGGCTTACAAAGAGACATGACTGGCATGCTGAGCATCTCCATTTGAAAAGCAGATGTCCTTCAAGACTGTGCTATGCATTACATAAAACACAGTGGGCTTCTTTGCTGCACAGTGATGCCTCAGAAAACATTCTCCCAAAAGGTAATGAAACTACAGCTAATATGGCAAAAGTGGTGCATTCGACTTGGTCAGAGCTAATTGTGCATGTTCATGTGAATCAGACTTCTGATAAAACTCATTACCAATGCACATTAAAGAAATTGGCAATTACATTATGTTTTATCCAAGTGTCTCCTCTCTTGGCTAAATGTTAGTATTGTTAGAATTCTGTTTAGTGAGCTCATTCCATAGGTGTATTGGATGTAATTTTGCTGAGCGACTTGAAAATTAGTACTAAAGTAAATGTTCTCCTGGTTTAATTTTCACCTCAGAAGTATTGATTTCAAGGTGGACTGAACACACAGAGAATAATATTTAACATTACCTTTCTGCAGCTATTCACAAACTGTTGAACAGTTGTATAGGCACTGGTTTTCCTCTATGCTCTGCTTCAGCTGCAATTCTGTCCCTATTTCACTACCTCTGAAATGATCCTAACCAATTAAGGATCATGTACTGGATTGGTCAATATCACAATCCAATGTAATCAATCCCATTTAGCTGTGTGCTGATGAAGCCCTTCTAAATGAGAGCAATGGTTCCTGCACCAGAACAAATCAGGGATCACTCTATTAATCTGTTTCAATTTTTCTTTCTGTTTGCAAAACTCTGTGAAATACTGTCCCTAGGAGAGGCATTAAACAATTTTGAAAGAGTATTGGATTTAATTGTCACTTCTTCATTGTCTGTATTTCTCTATGATAAACAAATAGAAGGGATGAAGGTGCTCAAGAGGAGGCAATAGTTTTGAAATAAAGTATATTGACAGGGCAATCAAACCATATGTATGAGGAGGGAAAAAAAGGAAAGACTTTTTTAAAAAAAAAAATCAGTTCTCTTCCCCTCTCCAACCTCCTTGAGTCCTAGTTTTGGGGGGAAGGTGGAATATAAATTAAATAATCAAATAGGACAGAACCTTTTGCTTTTGTAATAGAAAGCTCAATTATGGGACACTGTTATCAGTCGGAAATCCACTCAGGGTAAACAACATATTGGACTATCATACACCCTCATTGCCAATTAACAATTAGTGAGAGAGGGAGAAGAAAGAGTGGACTCACAACTGCACCTTAGATGCCTCCTAACGTGGTTTGCCTTCACCATGTTCACCAACACACATGAAAACTGGTGGGTTTAGGGGTAGCATTGAATTCGGTGTCAAAAGCTATAGGGCTGTAGCACTACAAACCAAGTGCTACTGTGCTCTGTACCCAGTAATTACCTCTATAGGTTGGTCTGGTTTTGCACTGGAATGTGGTATGGCTGGGAGAAAGCCTGATGCTTTCACAAGTAGTAAGGAAGAAGGGGCCAGTGGCAGAAGGTCTGGGAAAGATCAGACTAAGTACCAAGATGCAGAGAAAGCAGAAAGGACTAAGGAGGACCAGAATGGAAGGCATGGTCAGATTCAAGCAAACAACCATGAGTGAGAAGGGGCAAAAGATGATCAAAAAGGCCAAAGGCAGAAATGCATATAAAGACTGCCTGGAGTCCAAGGCACCTCCATGGCAACTCATAGCAACACATTGCTCAGAACTGCAAGCCAGGGAAATCAAAGTGAGAGAGCAGTTTTGAAATATGGTTTTATAAGTTTTCGTGTATGCTAATTGGTTTGTGAAGTCACCAGACAATATGAATTGGGCCTGCAAGGTTAGCAGCATCCCATTCCCTGAGATTACAAGGCCAAAACCTGAGCTGGGGTGGGTAGAGGGTAGTCCTTGTGATGTCACAGTGTGGGTTCTTGGATATTTTGGGGGGAAGACAAGGGTTGACAGATGGGCCAAACTGATTTGTATGAGCTGATTGTGGAAAGAGACATGAGGGTCCTGAGGGGAATCTGGGTAAACTGCTTCGCTAACCAAATTATATGGCAATCCAAAGCCATCTGGGTAAAACCCAGCTAAGTATGTAATATGGCTACCTGGGCGGGGGGGGGGAACCAAGGAGCTGCAACAGTTGCAGCCATTCCTCCTAGAGTTTTTCCAAGCTCTATTCTGCTGCTGGGAATGATGAGTTGCAATGTTGGCCTCCCACTTCCTGATTTGCCCAAATTGGCACTATGCATGCACCTACCATCTCTGTCCCCATCTCTTCTTCTTAGGGGCAAGATGGGATAAATAGACCATCTAGCCAAGGCCTCTGTTCTCCTAGCTACTAATGGGGCATGGGATTGTATCTAGGTATATTTTGGTTGCTCTTGTGCCCCAGTGAAAGGCTGTCCCTTCTTTGCTGAGTGCTGGAGGGAAGCAAAACAGAGAGAGGTACAGCTCTACACTACATTTGTCCCTTCACATCGCTGGGGTTTGGTTCCAGGACCCCCCATGAATACCCAAATCCGTGAATACTCAAGTCCCATGATATGCAATGGCATAGCAAAATGGTGTCCCTTATATAAGGTGGCAAAATCAAGGTTTGCTTTTTGGGTTATTATTTTTTAAAGAATATTTTCAAGCTGTGAATACTTAAATCTGTGAATGTCAAATTCGTGAATGTGGAGGGACAACAGTAACAGAGTCATGCCTGGAAGCCCCATGACTGCTCTTGCATGCTGCAGCCAATGATATTAGATAGGGACATACAGGATTTTTCCTTGCAAAATATTCAATGTATATACCTCAACATAAGCACAGCTTACATTGGTATATGTTATCAACAGAATCCTGGCCATTAACTTCAGTGGACCATTAGTTGCATTCACCTGAGCACTGTAGTTTTGCTGATAGTTCACGAAAATCAACCAAACCGCAATGAATTTCACAGCATTTTTTAAAATAAAAATAAAAGGTCAGTTCCCAAACAAATCCTTTCATTGTTAATACTAAGACTGACATGTGTTTTTATATCATAGGGACAATTGCTACAACAATAGAAATCATTGTTTCACATCCTGTGGGTTACATTTTATCTGTTTATTCTCAACACTGTTAATAGCATCCTGTGATTCAACCTGCCAAGATGATTATTCCCACAGGACACTCATTGCTTTGAATCGTAAATGTCACGAGCATAAATATCTCCAAAATGCTCTAATGAAGAGCACACACCTAACAGGTGTTTTACATTATGACACGTTAGGGAGGTTTTTTGTACACTATATCAAAAGCATGAATAAAGGAATGAAAGCTATGATTTAGGATTATTGGAAGGGAAGAGTGGGAGAGTGCCTAATAGACTATAGCTATTTATGAGCCTTATCCCATTAGTGGTGCTGATTGGTGCAGAGGAATGGTAGCTTAAGTGGCATTTAGTAACACAGGAATCTGCCTAAGACTGTTGGGAGATGTGAGAGATGGTAGTGGATCTCTTGAGCAGAGTGATCAAACTGACAAAGCAAAAGCGAACTCAGCCACCCACAAACATGGTTTAGTGGAGAAAAGAAGCTAGCTCAGACTTCATAAAAATATGGAGAGAAATAGCTTTACTTACAAGTTACTTGTGCATAGTCAAACACAGTCTAATGTAGAAGAGAGAGAGAGAAGAGATAAATGGCTACAGGTTAGGTGATGCAGGAAGAGAGTGGGCATGGATAAACAAACAAAAGAGAAGTCATCAAATATTTAAACTAGCAATTTGTATGGGCACACAAAGGTTGGCAACTCTTGAGTTTATCTATTGGTTTATCTAGCCCAATATTTTCATCTCCCACTTAAAGCAATGATTCCCTAGAATTATTTCTTACCCCTAGCTGGAGAAAGCAGCCCTAACCCTACTTAACTTCCAAAATCAGATAAAACCCGTTATGCTCAAGATGGTATGGATACTTACATCAAAATAAGGGATGTTTATATTGGGAATTCATACCCACATCTTAGGAAAATGGCACACTAAAGAAATCTCTGAGCTAAACATTAAATAATCCAGCAATAATTTAAAAATAATACAGTAATATAAAACTAAATACAACAAACACATACAGCTGCTCTTCCTCACTTGGAACACTTTGTTCTGTTCCTGTAGAAGAAAAATGCAGAAAGATGAAGAGCTATCTGCAAGCTCTTTAAAAACAGTCTTTAAGACTATTTTTGGGAAATTATATGAGTATTATATTATTAAATGAAATTTTCAAGAAAAAAACTAAGTAATTTTCATTGTAGTTTCATTCTTGTCTACTGAGAACTTGCAACAGAAATTAACTTTATTTATTTGCTTCTGTATTTATTATCCCAGCTTTCTCTCAATATAAGATTCAAAACAGCTTGCAAAACAGGTTAAAACAAAATAATGCTATTCCAATTCTAATTTTTGGAAGAAAAAGTGTAAAAGCTTGGAGAAATTTGATCTATATAAAATTCGATGTATTATTCTATTTATTTATGTAAATACAGAATTAGATCAAATTAAACGTAAAGATTTGATTAATGTAGGAGAATCAGGATGAATTTTTGTATGAAAGGAAATCATTTTATATTATGATTTGTTTAAGGGAAAACTCTGGTAAATCAGGGTAAAAACTAGAAGTATCATAATAAACTGAAATGTATTATAATAGTTACATGTACTGAAAGATAATATGTCAAATGTGAAATGGCTTTGAGTTGGTTATGCTATGTAACATAATAAAAATATATTAAAAAGATAAAACAAAATAATGCTAAAACCATACACAGTTTTAAAAACTTTTTAAAATCAGTTTTAAAAGTTAAAACTATTGGGGAGCTAATTCATGATTTTGCAATGAGAAAGATCAGGAAAAAAATAAAGCTTTAAAGTTAGTGGGATTAATGTTTGCAACCACATTGTTCCTTTAGGAAAAAAAAAAATTAAAAACCAAAACTTTAACAACATGGCGTCTTTACTAATGATTTTTAAAAGTTATAAAATAATTACTCAACTTGTAAGCTAAACTTTCAGGATTAATTTTATTATTAAACAAAAGTAGCAAAGATGGATGTTTTATAGGAATGTAGAATATGTAAAACTCATTTCAAAATTAAACGAAAAACTTTTTTATCACTCATGCAACTGTATATATGAATTGAGGATTTTTATATTGATGTGGGAAGGAGTTCTATGTTATAAGTTTGTACTAGACTCCAACAAAAAGGGTGCTGTGTCCTTTGTACCAAAAAGGAATGCATCCATGTTCAAAGTTTGGTGCTGTACCAAGATGCATAGGATCTACTACATACTGAGTCAAATATTGATGTGCCCCCACCCTGTCCTTATCTCTAAATGCAGAGTAGATAGGAAAATAATTACTTCAGAACTGATTTGGTAAAACAGATCTGATTTGATAAAATCTCTTTCCACCAGATATGATCGAGATCCATGAACAAACCACTAAAATCTGTGATGCGTTCAAACTCCCAATATAAAGATGTGGTATAAATTATGCAACAATGCTGTGTGAAGTTGAGCCTAATCAATTTGAATAAAACTTGTCTCCTACTAATATATCTCAGCTTTGCTGGCCATTACTAGCATGCAGAATGAGCCAATGGGATAATAACATAGATAATTGCCAAGCAATTGGATAGCTGTACAGTATATAATTGTTTTCTCCCCCTTCAAGGTCTGGAAGTGAAACAAATTAAAATGACTAGAATATTCAGCTGTGCTTCCAGCATGGAAAATAGACTGCTTAATTAACTGTATTTTGTGACCTGAATGTATTTGAGTAAGACATAGGGTAGATAGAAAATTACATACTCACAGGATTCCTATGCTTTCATCATGACATCTATCCCCATTCTAAGGTACATAAACATGAAACATGTGATGATGGTTATTTGCAAGGCATGGGCTCACAAACACTTGTCTCTTTTCTTCTCTGAGTGATGCTTGAGCTTAGTGTGAAGTCTGCTAAAAGCAGCACAAGAAAACCAGATATTTAATCTATTACTGCTTTAGGTTTTCCATGGGGAAAGCCTTCGGCTATTACTGCTTTGTTCACCAAATGTTGCAACAATTCAGGGAAATTATGTAAGTTACAGCAGAAAAAGAAAAATGTGTATTAATGACTGCAATATTAAAGGGAAATGATTTCCATGTAAATCTCCCTCCCCCCGCTGCACTCCCTATTTTGTATTAAATTAAGCACCAAGAAAGAGAAGAACTTGTCATAAAAAAATAGGCTGTCACATTGTTGGAAAATTTCTCCAACTTTTTTTTTTACTGGCTTCCATAAAATATTGTGTGAAAAATCTTATCTCATCCATAGAATTCTATTATGGAAAAAAAATTGAAACTACACACAGTATTTTTTAAAGAGGAACAATAAAAGCCTAATGGGTTGGACTAAAACTTAGTTATACTAAGAATAAATTGAGGGTAGATCCACATTACACAAATATATCACATTGAACTGCTATGAATTCTTCCAATGGAGTCCTAGGATCTGTCGCTTTGAGGAGTGCTTAGAATTCTGAGTTCTTATGTTGTAGTTATGCTGTACTTCAGCAAAGTATATTAGATAATTTGATGTCTCTTGCCAGGCTACATATGCCAAAACCATGGTAGTTAAATTGTTATCCAGCTGCTATATGTGCAGTATGGATAGACCACAGTTGAAAGCAATTTAAATATTGTGTAGGAATATGACTTTTTTCCAATGTCTTTTAAAGTGATATTCTAAATAGATATAATCATTTTCTGTGAACTTAGCCTTGGATAAGTATAAATCTGGCTGTAATTCTTCCCAGGCACAACTAGGTTCCGCATTTATCCAATTGTGAATTTTACATACAGTAGCCTATCCAGAATACAGGATTAATAATACTGTAGTGCTGGATTTATATATGTCAGTACAGTCACGTTGCTTTTTTGGCCAAAACTCCTAGAAACCCCCAGCCAGCACTGGCCATGGGCAATTTTTCCCCTGCTGTCATCTTGATCTATATATGTGTTCGAAAGTTTTCCCGTGCTCTGATCTTGTATTTATACACAAGAAGTGACTATAACAAAATGCCAACCAGGCAACATACCATATTATGATGAGCAATTTTGGGAACTATATATATTTTTTTAAAAACACACACACAATTTCTCCATGCTCTAATCTTGATCTGTACATGTATCTCAAAGATATGGCCATAACAAAATGCAACATATTATGGTGGGAGATTCTGGGAACTGTAATCCAAAAAAGTACTTTCCCCAATGTTCTAATATTTATCTATACCTGTATCTCAAAGATGTGGCCACAACAAAACACCAGCCAGACAATGCACTATATACATGGGACAGTGGTTTCAAAAGGGAAGCATTGTATATTGCTTGCTAAGTCTAAGAATACGAGTAACATGCCTGTATGCTGAACTATAAAAACTATAATACATAATCAGCTGCACAGAGAAAAGACCAAAGAAAAACAATAGGAATGGAATTTAAACATATGTTCAGAACTAAAGGAGAGCAAAAGACATCTAGTGTCAACTGCTTAGCTCAGAAGGAAAAATACTGACAGAAGATGCCAAGAAAACAGAACTACAGTTGGCCCTCTACATACACTGGGGGTAGGGGTGCAGGATCCCTGCAAAAGTGAGAAATTAACAAATATCTCCAAAAAAAACCCCAAAACACACACATATTTAACACCCAAAAAAAGTATGATCCATGGAGTCAACCCACTATGGATGCCTTCACTGTGGCAGGGTTCTTTCACACCAACACAGCTGCTGCCCTACACCATTTTTAATAGTGACTTACAAGCCTCACCATGCATTTGCAGTCTCTCTCAGTCTCACAAGGCGTGCAGTCCCTATTAAAAATAGTGTAGGGCAGCAGTGGAGGCAGCAGCAAATAATCCATGAATAATCAAATCAGCAAAAGTTAAACCCACAAATGTGAAGGGCCACCTGTACTCCATGTCAAATCTGCTTTTACTTTGCTGAGATCTGCTATAATGTTAAAACAATCTGTATTAAGAAGAATAAAGGTGAAGAGACTCAAATGTGCCTTAAAAGAAATGTATAATAAAATATTTTGGAAATCTGAATGAAATTGAACAAAGCTGGTATCATTTATTTTGTCCTGATGGCACGAGAGACTTCTACATGGGATGCCTGATACTTATAAGGCCAAACTCTCTGTATAAGTTAGTTAAGTTTACCATCTGAGGGTACATTCCTGTGCACAGCAAGATTATTCACTAGTTATCAGACTTGGAAACTAACTTATACAGAGAGCAGTTCCAGATTAGACTTTACTCATGCTAGCTCACTGCCTTTCCTCATTCACTGAATTTTCCAAAGGTTCATAAGCCTGTCTTGTTTTATCAATCTTTCTTGCACTTTAGTCTCATTGGTGGACATTTGTTAAGAAGAAAAAGATGGACTAGCTTCATAAGATTTTTGCCTGCAGGTGTGAGGGGCCCTCCATTCAGAAATACCCTAAGTCAGACCACTGATCTGTTTAACAGAATAGTGCACGGGTGGACAACCTCTGGGGGCTTGCACCCTTGGCATGCCAAAGACTTACACCCACCATTTTCACACACACCCATTGTTTAGTAAGGAAAATGGCCAATTGTGCTCCCAGACTTCTTGAAAGGAGCATCTTTAAAAAAAAAACATTATAAAAGTGACCGGCCAGTCATTTCTGTTTTTGAATGCCCACTCCCTGGACCTAAAATACAGTAAAATACACATCTGACAACTTGGGAGGCCATTTTGTGTCAAACACTTGAAGGGTAGATCCAAGGATGTGAAGAAATGGCTTCAGGGCTGCATTTCCAGAATGTTCATTTCTACACATCCAAGGATGTGAAGAAATGACCTTCAGGGCCTTCAGAGCTCCCATGAGTCACACTTTGCCCACCCCTGCCATATTGGCTATTCCAACTGGTAGAAGCTCTTTTGAGTTTTAGGCAGAGATCCATTGCTACCTAACCACATAGAAACCTTCTAGGGTGTTGGAGGGAGATTATAGAAATAATCTCCCTCCAACACTCATGCTCTCCACTCAGCCTAAAACATCCTCTGTCTGATCAATCATGTGTAAAATCTGGGATATAGATAGCCAGGATTCATTTCAAGCCATTCTGGAATAAAGGCTAGGACCAAGAAATAGAGCCATTACAAATATTTCAATATTCTCTCAACAATATTGAAACAGGTATCTATCACCTATGTTGTTTGAGAATTCATAAAAGCTAGAGATCTAGAGATGAGCGACTATAGGAAAGTCCAAAATCCCTATGGAGTTAAAGATCTCCAAACTTGACCTCAGTATTTGGAAAGGTATTGCCAAGTAACAATGAAAACCACCTATAAAAAGAAAGATTTAGACTGAATAGACTTTAACTATAACAATCAACTGTAAAATAAAAAAAGTTATTATAATATCTTCTGCTTCAGACAGAAGCACCATGGTAGATTTATGACTTAGTGGGCTGATTGGAAACCCCTTCTATAGTTATCATCCAACGGCATTGGGACTTAGATGAATCCACATTGCTACACTGCCCCACCTCAATGAACCAGGACACTAGCTAGAGTGCTAAACCTACAAGTAGCAACAGTCAGATGGCTAACACACTGTGTAACTCAGTGAGGAACACAGGAAACTGCTTTGTAGAAATTGACATCTATGGTCTCTCTAGCTCTGGGGTGAGCAATGACATTGAGCCCGGAAGGGTATTTTGTTTAAAGGGAGCTCTGCAACGTAATTAAAAGGTGAATTGCTGCGCCTGGGGCTTCCAGTAGAGGCCATTCACTCTAGTAATGGCCATTAAAAGGGCAATCTGGGGTCTCTTGAGGAGTCAATGTTGGTAGGGTCACAATTTGCCCACCTTGAACCACCTCACATTGTCTATTCCAATCTTCCTCCAACATTGTATCTTCCACGTTTTGGACTACAACTCCCAACAGCTCCAACAGTTGACTACTATTAGTCAACAGTGTAGGGAGCTGCAGCAGCATATTGAGGAAGGGTGGTGTACACTGACCAGCTGTGGCTCTACAGACTTTCAGGGTGAATCTTCCCAGACCTATCTGGAAATACTGGAGATTGAAACTTGGATCTTTTGCATGAGACACATGTGCTCTACCACTGAATAAAAATCCTTTAATGCATATTGAAGGTAGATAATATATATTCAGCAAATATACACTGCAAAAGAAAAAGTAAAATGAAGAAAAGTGAATGCCATCATTGATAATAGTGGTATAGAATTACACTGTATAATGTGTTTTTAGTTAGGAAGGTTGGAAACACAATAGATACTATATTTGTTAGACCTATTAACAAAATCAGACCATATTATTCTGAAGTGTGTCTTAAAACATCTGCAAAAATTCAGTATCTATTTTGAGTATCTCTCTGTAAAAGCTCCCTATATGCAATTCTGAATACTGATTATAATGGATTTTCCATCTACAAAAAGAAATATATTAGACATATATTTGGGAAGCTCTTCATTCTTGATAATCAGAAAATACATGTCATTGTCCTAGAAACATTTCATGTGCAAAGTATGAATTCTGATGAACACAATTACAATCCATCACTTTAAATTTACCTAAGTCAGCTGCAGTCCACAGCTTTATAACTGTCAGCCAGACAGAATGACAAAAGCTTCAATCCAGTTAAAGTTCATCATAACGAACAGTGCAGTCTTCTACGTGTTTGCTTTACTAAGTTCCATTGACTTAAATTGCATTCCAAATTCTAATCCCCTTGTCATCATTAGAGGAAGTGATATTTAATGTGTCTCTTTAAGTTGGATAAATATGAAAATGCAAATAGTTGCCCCTTCACATTTGCAGGGGTTGGGGCAGAACACCACCGCAAAAGTGAAAAAAAACTGCAAATAATTTAAGCCCCACCCCCAACACGCATACTATACTACAGTATTGTAGACTCCTCTCCCACCAACAGGACTGCCAATACCTGCCACCATGGTAGCAACACCCACCCACCAGATGCACAAATCATGCCCCTCACCCACACTTGCCTCCCCGCCAGCTCTCCCTCCCTCTGTCCTGGCAAGAAAACACTCCATCTTGCTTTCTTACCTTGCACCAAAACAGTTCTGCCCATTTAAAACAGTGAGGTTTAAAGTAATGGGCAGTGCTGTTTTGGTGCAAGATAAGAAAGCAAGATGAAGTGTTTTCTTGCCAGGACAGAAGGAGCGAGAGCTGGGGGGAGGTGAGTGTGGGTGAGGGGCATGATTTGTGCATCTGGTGGGTGGGTGTTGCTACAGTTGTAGCTTTCAGCTTCAGTTTGGGGACCTTACTGTTTTAAATGGGCAGTGCTGTTTTGATGCAAGGTAAGAAAGGGGAATGGAGTTGTGTTGTTGGCAGGACAGGAGGATAGGGGAGGAGCGTGGGGTCTTGGAGTTTGAGCTAGTTGAGCAGCAGCTACATACCGCAAATATGCAAAACCATGAGTGTGAAACATGCAAATGTGAAGGAACAGCTGTAGCAACCGAGAAAGGAACTAGTTCTAGCGGACGGAGAAAATAATATTCATATTTCCCACCTCCTACTCAATGACCTACTATTAATTTTCTTTGTGAAGACGGATGTTATTGAAGCCACTAGGAGCTTCTTCCCAGATGGAAATAACTTGAGAGGATGGGATTTTTCTCATTTTTTTTAAAAAAATGTAATCTGCATCTACCCTTGATTGCACACTGTTCCTATCTGTGGAGAATTTTAATGTGTTATTTCTTCCATGTGGTAAATCTACTCTGGTTTTAGTCCAGATGTTAAAGAAGCCATCCAAGGTGCTGAGCCCTATCCCTCAAATAGGTTCAGCACCTTGGATAACCCCTTCAAAGTAGAGACTAGACCCTGGAATGTAGTCATCATCATGGTGACATGGAAGCAACTACAACCACTGATTCTAATCATATTTCCCCAAACACAAGTTTTAAAGGTGAAAAAGGAAGGACCACTACCACTTTATAATTCATGAGTGGGGCTCTTTTCCATAGGAGAAACACTAAGCCCTACATTGCATTACATTGGCTGCTCCCCTTCCAATAAGGATGGTAATGAAAAGAAGCATGTTTGCAGTTAATATTTATTTGTACAATCTTCTTAATAATAGCAAACATTCTGCTGCTTAGCTTAGTTTTGGCAAATATAATGGCTACCTAAAGAGAAATCATTTCAGATACCATTCCTCAAGAGAAATGCTGTTAGGCACACAGCATATGCTGTTTATGATCCAGCATCAGATGGATTAGCAAAATGCTTAGTACCCACACTTTAAAAGCTATTAGATCATTATTCAAAGGCATGAATCTGCAATGATGCATTTCTAATTTTATTTTGTCACAGTTTACTGCAACACACATAAGCCAGGATCATTGGGGTGCATAAACTAGATCCCACAGTTCAGGCCAGAACTGGCAACCAACTTTCTGCTCCAGAAAACATGGAGCAGATTTTTGGGGTGCATGGGAGCATTGTTGTGCAGGAGAGAAGAAGGTTGTGGAGTCTAGCAGAAACTATGGACGCCAGCTTAAATATACCATTGGATTCTCATAATACTTACATCTGGAAGATGATTGACTGTACCAATTTGATCAAAGCTTGATGTAACAAAACTTGATGTCTAGACTTCCAACCAGTTTTCCACCTTTGCTCTAAAGAGGTGGCCTCAAAGCCTTTCCTATGTGGGAGAACCTCTAAATACACTGTGCATATCCACATTTTCACATGTTTATCATGATGTTTTAAACTATTGAATAGAGTTATCTCAGAAAATGAAGCATAACCTGCCAGGGGTTTTTCCAATGGCATGCTATCAAAACACATATTTACAGAACTGCAAGCACTAACACTGTGTATCTGTATGGGTGATGCCAAACAGCCAATATGCATTTGAAAACACCTCTAGATCAACAGCTTTGTAGGTGCTATTGATTTGTTTAATAAGCATGCCAGACTTACGGGCTTCAAATACACTACCAAAATCCTGTTGGGGCCTTATGTCTTTTTAAGTGGACTTACATCTGTAGGAATTAGAACTGTCCAGTTGCATAGTGTTTGTGTCCAGTAGAGCTGGCAAAATGTATTATGTGCATCAGCATGCAATGCAGATTGGTGTACGGTGTGCATTGGTCTGCAATGGACATCATTGCAGATCATTCCTGATGCACATAGGCCACTCTTGCCCCTTTCTCATTAAGCACCTTTGTAAGTTAGTAAAGGGATTTCTTAGTGCCTCTCCTACATAGCTACATATACATAAATGTACATAACATAACAGGTCATAAAGGATTTTGGCACTCACTTGTTAGAGTTCCCACAAAAGATTATCATTTTAGAGAAAAAGTTTCTTTATGCTAACGAATACCTATGACAATCCTAGCTGCATCAATAGGAGTATAGTCTCTAGATCAAAGGAAGTAATATTGTCACTCTATTCTGCTATAGTCAGCCCTCACCTGGAATACTGTGGTGTTCAGCACCACAATTCCAGAAGGATATGGACAAGCTGGAATGTGTCCAGAGGAGGATAACCAAAATGGTGCGATGTCTGGAAGTCATGCCTTATGAGGAGTGGATTAGGGAACTGGGTATATTTAGTCTGGAGAAGAGAAAGTTAAGAGGGAACATGATAGCCATGTTTAAATATTTGAAAGGATGTCATATTGAGATGGAGCAAACAGTGGGTTCAAACTACAGGAAAAGAGATTCCATCTAAACATTAGGAAGAACTTCCTGACAGTAAGAGCTGTTTGGCAGTGGAATGCACTGCCTTGGGGGCCGTTTACATGGCAAAATAAGTCATGTAATAATTCGGCAAGACGCCTGATAGTTCCCACGTATTTTGACGCAGTATCGCCCTTTTCAGAAGGAGGGGGTGTAAAATACCCGTAAGTGGCGCAACTTTTGACTGCGCTGATTTTCTGCTCTTTTTTTAAAAGTTCCACAGTATAGCGCACTATCGATATTGTGAACTATCCGACATCCACTTTCGCAATGTTTTCATCTACCGGAAATTAGGCAGATCCTTGGGAGTGGCCCACTAAAGCATCCCTCCCACCAAACAAAAACATCACGCAGGCAGGGAAGCACCTCTTCCGCAGCAAAAGGAAGAATATATCTTGAGAAAAAGGGACATTGCTTTGTGATTACTTGTTCTATGAAGGATCGCAGCTGCCTACATCTATTCCTTCTCCTAATACAGCTTCTGTGGCGATAAGACCTGCATGCATCCTGAAATGCAGCAATTGTGGCTATGATTCTGAACATCAACAAGAGCAACAAGAAATAGTTGCTAAAGCCTCCATCTTTAAATTGAATAGGTAGGGATACCCTAACGACGGTGGGCGAACGATGAGGTGCACCAGGTATAGGTGTGCCCAATCAGATTTCTTGGAATGGGAAAGTTTAATAGAAACTGTTAACCAATAGGAATAAGAGTGGCGGGAGCACAGAAAGGAAGTTAGCCATAAAGGAGTGACGTATGCCGCTGATTGACAGCTACGATACTAGCTAAAATGCGAAATGTCGATACTGTGGGAACTAAAAAAAACCCGAAATTGAATAATTCGTAACTTATTTAATTCCGCATAATTGCATCATGTGAACTTTGATTGCGGCGTTTCACAAAAAGTAATGAAAAATCGTGTACACTATGCGACTCTGTATCGAAAGTGCGATATTGCGATACATTGCGGGGAAAATATTGCCGTGTAACCGGCCCCTTGGAGTGTGGTGGAGTCTCCTTCTTTGGAGGTTTTTAAATAGAGGCTGGTTGGCCATCTGTCAGGAATGATTTGATTGTTTATTCCTGCATGGCAGGGGGTTGGACTGGATGGCCCTTGTGGTCTCTTCCAGTGTGATTTTGGATTCCTTCACGTGATTTTGGATTCACGTCATTGTTAAGGTCAAAGAGTATCCTGTTTCTATAGACTAATGTGTTTTAAGAAATAATATACATGAAAGATGATCATAATTAAAATCTACAGTAGATGAAACAAACTTAAACTATAGGGTTTTTTTTCATATAGTCTATGATGAGTGCATGAACAAAAGAAGAATCAAGGTTATCAGCTTGGCAGGGGAAAGTGGAAGATGACACATTGGCTCAGCTTTCATCTGTCACACAATGCAAACGTCTCAAAGGAAAATCCTTGAGCACATGTTGCTTAGGGAAACCAGATGTTCCATTATAAGTGAATTTGTGGGAATTAGTAACCTAATCCTGGAATTACTGGGAAACAGTAAAGAAGGGACTAGCAAATATTTCACAGCATTTTTAATTTGTTTTCTGTTGTTTATATATTATTTACCACATGGAAAGCTCCTTGATAGATGCCTCAAGGAAATCCTCCTCCTCCTTCTCCTTTTTACAAAAACAAGGAATGGGAAATGTGTGGCCTTCTTGACATTGGACTGCAGCTCCCATCATCCCTCCCCAGTGCTTATGCTGGCGAGAGCTCCTGGAAGTTGCAGTCTAACCATATCTGATGGCCTACTTTTGCCTTACCCTGCTATAGAGAAATTTAATAACTAACACATAGGAAGAGCTTTGAGATATTCTGGGTAACTGAGGCATGGCTCAGCTGCAGAGTACACATTTTAAAAAAAAAATCCTGATTTTCTCTCCACATGGGACCCAAGGAAGCTTACAGTATAGGTTAAGACATATTCTTTATCCATGTTTTAGATGGCTGATGTCATGAACCCCCTTGCTGAGGAGGAGGAAGAGGAAGCAGATAGAGAAAGCATGGTTTAGCCTGAAGAGACTGCCCCGACTCACTCTGAGAGGGCAGCTGAAAAAGATACCTCAATCTGAAGAACAAACAGTCCGCCAGCCAGTGATAGATGATCCAGAAAACATGCCACCTTCCATCTATGAATGCAGGAGGGAGAAACGGCATGTGCAGCGTTGTTTAAATACTAAACGCTGACCTGATTATTCATTAATGAGGCCCACCCAGCCTTGAAAATCCAGCTATAAATCTCCCAGCAGATTTCCTTTGAGCTTCGGTGCTGACAACTGCTTATCTTACCTGTTGCAGTCCTCCTGTGTTCCTGTTTTGCCTTGACTTTGGACTGACTTCTGGGCTGTTCCAGTAGCCCCTTGCTGACCAAGTACCTGGACCTTGGACCAGACTCTACTGATCTACTGGCTATTGACTTCCCTGGCACCTGGTATGGACAATTGGTAATCAACCTCTGGACTGGCTATTAACTTCTCTTGCATCTAGTGTGGACAATTAGTGACAGACTAGGACTGCACCCCTTATTCTGTTGTTCCTGCATCCCTCCCCTGTTGCTACTCAGGCACTTGCTATTGTGAGTTCAGGACAGCTGACTTTCTTGTTAACCTATGAGCCTGAATGAACTAACACGCTCATCACCAAACCTGTAAATTATATTACTGGGATTCTGAACACCAAAATATATGTGAGGCAAACTGGCAGATATGCTTCTGAGCATCCTGGTGGCTGGGATCATGACAGAGACATGGTCAAAGAACTCATCAATGCATACTGGTGAAATAGATAGATATTGATTATCTTCATGCAGGGTGGGTAACCTCAGGACTTCAGCCTGAATCTAGCTCTCCTTGGGTCCCCACAAGTCTCTCTTGGGTTCCCCAGATGACTTCCACCCCCTTCCCCATGACACTACCTTGACATACACCCACGCTCATCTGATTTTGGAAGCTAAGCAGGATCAAGCTTGTTTAGTACTTGGATGGAAACCTACCAAGAAACTTTACACACTACAGTTGGCCCTTCATATTCGCAAGGGGTTTGGTTCCAGGATGCCCCATGGATACCAAAATCCGTGAATACTCAAGTCCCATTATATGCAATGGCATAGCAAAATGGTGTCCCTTATATAAGATGGCAAAGTCAAAGTTTGCTTTTTGGTTATTATTTTTTAAAGAATATTTTCAAGCGGTGAATACTTAAATCCATGGATACCAAATCTGTGGATACAGAGGGACAACTGTATACAATTATAGCACTATGATTTGACTTTGACTACCATGGTTCTGTCCTATGGAATCCTGAGGGTTGCAGTTTGGGGAGAGGCATTTAGAATTGCCAGCAAGAGAGCTCTAGTGCCTCATCAAGCTGAAATAAATGAAAAATAGGTTTCCACAGGATGCAGTGATGGCAGTTATAGTGGATCATAATGATATGAATTGTGTAGTGTGAAAGGCACCGGATAATATGTCCAGGTAGAGCAAATAATTAATCCTGTCTAAAATCTTGGAGAGCCATTAGTGTTGGTCAAACTTGACAATGAATGAGTCAATGCTCTGTGTTACTTCCTACCTTCCTACCATTTTTTAGCTTTTGTTTAGGGATTTCCCCCCATTCTGTAAGGGATAAATCATTCCCCCAATGTTTAAATATTAGCAGTAAGTGATTTACGCCAAAATATGCAGATAATCTTGGCATTGACCTTCATCCCCACCCACAACTGGATATATCCCCAGTAACTCCTCTGAAATTGAATTTGGCCTAAATATGTTTCCACCCAACCATGGGGAGTTTCTATCCAGCATTTTCAAATTATGGATCTAAGGTTTTGAACACAAACTTTAGTATAACATTATTGACTTTGTCAAACTGACAAACATTCTTATGGTTGGGTGCTTCTATGGATAGAGCTGTGTCTGTCAGCAGAATGGGGAGGGGATTATCTTCTTGCCCTGAAGCCCCATGCACCCCTAAAATAGGATCTTTGGGGCTAAAAAACCCTCCAGAATCAAAAGTGAGCTAAAGGGTTTTGTGGTTGAGGGGAGAGGAGTAAGTTTCTGCAGTGCCAGTGGGCCTCCAAAACATTGTTTGTAGTCTTAACTGGAATATGTGGATTTTCTATTCCACCCTAGAAAAGAAAAATCAGTTATGCTTTTCTCTTCTTCTCTGCTTCATAGCATATGCCAAAGCACTCCTATATGCCATATCTCTGGCTTTTCTTCGCAAACAAAGATTCAGGAAGGACTCATCCCGCACTTTCTGCAAGCACGCTGGTGACTAAAAAGGCTGATCCGAGATAAACAAGTCCAGTTACAGAAAGCACAGCAGAAGGTCTCCTTGGGTGATGTTTCTGGGTTGTGATTCTTTCTGCGTTGTCATTTCTCTTCAAGACTTGTTCGGTGTGAGTTCTCAAATAAGGCTGCAGCATTGTGAATAGTGCATCTCCATGCCTCCCGATGTGAGGCAAGGGCGGACCATTGTTGGTGATCAATTTGGTCGAGCCTGAGATGTTGTTTCAGGAAGTCCTTGTATCGCTTTTTTGGAGTGTCCCTCTTACGCTGACCCGTGGTGAGTTCACCGTAGAGTACTATTTTTGGGAGGTGATGGTCCTCCATTCTAGAAACGTGCCCTGCCCAGTGCAGCTGTGTTTTCAATATCATGGCCTCAATGCTGGTGATCCCTGCTTGCTCAAGGACAGCAACATCTGTCACATAGTCCAGTGTATATTTAGCATTGTGCGTATACAGCGCTGATGAAAGCGTTCGAGGAGTCATAAGTGGTGGCAATAGGTGACCCATGTTTCAGACCCGTAAAGGAGAACAGACAGTACAATGGCTCTATACACATTGATTTCTGTGCTTTGCCTCATATGCTGAACTATTAATCAGGTATCATCTCTAACTAATCATCTATTCTCTTTGGCTGTACTCAGGAACTGCCAATCTCGGTGTTCTCATTCTTTTGCCCTAGTCTGTCCCAAGCAGGGAAAATATATTCCATGGTTTCTTATTATTTTCAGTGGTTTGTTATATTGTTTTTTAAGCATAGGTTTTATTGTTGTTAGGTGCCCTGGGCATATTTTGTGGAAATGCAGAGTATGAATACAGCTAATGTGAGCATAACTACAACCAGAAGTCTGTAGATGCAATTACTAGTTCCATCTATACAGGAATATCAGTGAAACAGAGCATGTAGGTCACAATCCTCCAGAAGCCTAGAGTTATTGCCACTTTCACCATCACTCAACAATGGAATTTTTTTTCTTCATTCTTCTGTTTAGGCTTCCTTCTTACTGTTTAAAGCAACTTGTTCCATTAATATTTCCATACTGTAATTACATTAACCAGGGGCTCTCTCACTCTATACAATTATAGTATTATGATTCCACTTTAACTGCCAGGGCATTGTTCTATTGAATCATGGGATTTGCACTTTAGGGAAGGGTGCTTAAAATTCTCAACCCCAGTATTCTAAAGGATGCAGCTGAGGAAGTTAAAGTAGAATCATAGTGCTTTAATGTAGTATGACCTTTCATACTACAACCCCAGGAACCATTATCACATGATAGGACACATGTTTTGGGTGGCTGGACACCCATTTTTGTCTGCAGGATGCCCCAGGCTCAATCACTGGTGTTTCCAAATGAAAGGATCAGGTAGCAAATTATGGGAAGATCTCTGCCTAAAGCAAAAAACGGCTGGGTGTCTGGAACCACCAAGCAAAATAGGAGTATATACCTTTAAGGTAATGTCCCTTGTATGTATCATAATATATCTACTAGCTATACCTGGTATAGCATAAACCATTCCCCCACACACACCCTAGACACACCCCTGATGATATACATGCTGGTCCCTCACACTGCCCATCACTGCCCTCCCTGCCCCCCATGCCACTATGCCCCTCGCCGCCTATCTCACCTCACCGCCATCCCCTCACCACCCACCCTGTGCCCTGTGCTGCTCCTCGCCACCCCCATGCTCCTCGCCCCCCATGCCCCTCACCAACCTCCCCATTGCCCAACTGCACCACCTTGCTGCCCAACCAGTGCCCCGCACCACTCCTTGCCACCCCTGTGCTCCTTGCCCCCCTGTGCCCCTCGCCAACCTCCCTACCATGTGACTTTGTTGCCTGCCCTGCATCCTGCGCTACTCCTTGCCACCCCCATGCTCCTCACCACCCCCTGCTCTTCACCACCCCTTGTGCCCCTCACCAACCTCCCCACTGCCCAACTGTGTCACCTTGCCACCCACCCTGTGCCCCATGCTGCTCCTCACAACCACCCCATGCTCCTCACCACTCCGTGCCCCTTGCCAACCTCCTCACCCACCACTGCCCAACCATGCCACCTTGCCGCCCACCCTGCACCCCATGCAGCTCCTTGCCACCCCCCATGCCCCTTGTCACCCCATGCTCCTTGCCAACCTCCCCACCACCCACTACCTAACTGCACCACCTTGCCAACCCCCACACCATGCCACATCCCCCCTACTACTTGCCCCTCCTCTTCTGGTAGCCACGTTTCAGAAGGACTTAAAGGTTCACATGTTCCCACCCCCATATGCTGATTGGCTGCCAACCAAGCTTTGATTGGTTGGTCAGTTCCCTAAGCAGCCAATCAGCACACTGGAAATGGCAACATACCCAAGAGAATTATATATAGATAGATTATATGAAGGCCTATTTAGTTGTGAATCTGTGTGGACTAACCAGTCTTTAATGTTCCTGGGGTGATGAAATGATATGATGAAAACCATCATATCATTTTAATAAGACAAATTATTTTGAAACATTGGCATTTGGCCCAACATATCCCTGGTTGTAATTTAAACCCCATTTCAGCTTTTTGTCACCATAGGAACATTAAAGACTGGTTAGTCCACAAAGATTTACAGCTAAATAGACCTTCATATGATAGATACAAGGGACATTACCCTTGTGGGTATTGCAGTTGTTGCAATCATTAAAACTTAAGTGTTTTTACTCCCCAATACTAAAGAAAGATTCCATTTACATTCATTTACTAATTGTAATTCTTCAGGGGTTATTCATGTCATCTTATGCCCTTGTAAATGAATTTACATCGGACAAACAAATAGGCATCTTAAACTGAGAATTTCTGAATACAAAAGCCATATTAAAACTGGTAACCTTGTGAATCCTCTTGTTGAACATTTCATTTGCTACAAACATCCACCAGAATCCCTAAAAAAATGCTACTGAAGGCATTCAACATCATGCCTACCAAGGTGGATCTATTCAAAACAAGTTATTACAACAGAAATAATTTTGGATACATAGATTTAACACAGCAGCTCCATATGGTTTGAATGATCATTTAGATTTAACATCTTTCATATAAAATTCTCCAACCATAATAACCAGGGTGTTCTGTTTGAGGGACTTGTGTGCCCTCTGTGGGAGTTTTGTAAAAAATATCACTTTAAACCAGTTGTTAGATTTTGTATCAATTCTGGCTGACTCAATTTTTGGTATAGGTATAAGAAACACCTGTAACTAGTGCTAGCTTACTGCACTGTTGAATTTCTCAAGGCAGTTGGAGGTAAGCATGGTGCTGTAACTTTATATTAATACAGAATACAATTATTTTTAAATGAGTGATTAAAATGTTTTTATTCTTTTTCCAGAGAGTTTTGTGGCACTGCATTAAAATAAGTGAAAGGAATTATCATGGCAGGCAAAATATATAATAAGGTGAGTTCACTTTTCTAATAGTAAAATAAAATTAATTAACTTTATAAAACAATGGTAAATACAATGATTTATATTTATTTGTTATTCATAGTTAGTTGGATATATACTGCATTGTGGAAGGAACTTCCAGGCAGTTAGAAAACAGCACATAAAGGTGAGCCCATTATCATATTGGATTAAAAATAAGATTTTTGGTTTTTAAAAAAATAATGGGAAACACAGTGATTTAAAATTATTTATAATTTATAGTTAGTTGGAGATATACTGCATTGTGGAAGGAATTTCAGGCAGTAAGAAAACATTACATTAAGGCGAGCCCAAAATCATATTGGATTATATTTTTATAAAATTAGTATTGACATATTAAAGATTTAGAGATTTTTTGTAGACATACACACTGAAGAAGGCTTGGCGAAACAACCCCAGATAGACTCCGGAGGTAGACATCTGTATTTTGGCTTTATTCTATGTTTAAAAGCAACGGAATACAGTACTTACCTGTGTTTGCCACATTGTTTCATCATTTATTGTTACATTGTGTATGAACAGTTAAGTTGCTTTCTTCATTATTGTTAGTTTCACATGTTGCATTAGACCGATATATGTCAGAGTTGATTATCATAATGTCATAACAGCATTGCAGATTGGTATTGTAAAAGTGTATTTGAATGTAGTTTTGATACATGTAAATTGTAACTAAAAATATTTAGAAAATATTTGAGTTTATTGTATACTTTATTTTAGTAACAAGTTCATAACTTCATAATAGCAATACTTTGTAGTATTATTACTATAATAGATATATTGTAATTTTCTTAAAGGTATATACTCCTATTGTGCTCAAGATCTCTGTCTAAGGCACTTCTGCCAGTCAGTTCCTGCTTCTCAGGGTAGGCAGCACTTGTCCAGGCAAATAGTCTGACTTTCTGTGGCAGACCATTAGACCTACTATAGGCATACCTAATGGAATAGACATATGCAGACAGCAGGAAGGTAATGTCAGTAAAACGTGTGATTTATGCATGATAAATTAGGCAGTACATATCTAAGAGAACACCTCTCACCTTACAAAAATGATATTTAAAAATGAGGGCCAGAACCCTGTTGGGCAGTTATGAATACATAACCAAGAGTTCTGCATTCATGACTGTCTCATATTCATGATCTCTACCCATTCTCTAGTATAGGAACTACAAGGGGACTGTGAGTCCCCCAAATCCCACTTACCAGTAAGCAGCTACTGAGATCTATGGTGGCCAATTCTGTCAATCGAGAAGCAGCTCCCAGATGCCCCTCCAAAACAATCAACAGCAAGGGGATTTGCAATGGGAGTCCTTTTTCTGCTGATTGCACTGAAGATCACTAAAGGGAGAGGGTGGGAACATCAATCAGCCACTTCTCAATTGACAGGGGAATAGACTCCCTTTGATACCAGTGGCTTCTTAATGGTAAGTTGTGTTAGTGACCCTAACGAGCCCCCACCTCCAGAAACCCCTAAAATTGGCTTATTAATAACTTGGCTTATTAATGTGGTCTTCCACTGGGGAGTCAGAGACTCGCTGTATGAATCCCAATAGGCACGTGCTGAAAGCCATGCAATCGCCCAAAAGAAGCACTACTGACAAATTCCAAAGTATGAGGAAATTTGAGGTGAAAAGGACATTGCCTCCACCACACACCCAAGAGTCAGACAATTGATTCCATTAAGCAGCTTGAGTATTCCTTTGTTTGAAGATTTTGCGCTTCCGTTCCCTGATCACCTAACCATCAAAAAGGGCAGTTCAAGCTTTGTGAATCCGATTATCAGACATTTGGGGCAGTTACAAACACATGAACATCTTTGGACACCTATTGTCAAGACGAGGAGTCTTCCTGGGACTCATTGAGCAATCCTTAGAGCGATTGTTTCAACCCATGAAACTTCCTCACCTCAGGGCATAATTTAGGTATAACTATTGCCTGAAAACCATGCCTCATTGCACACAGAACCTCTGCTTGGGGATAGTCTGTCACTCTGTGTTAGCCACTTCAGATTCATCCATCCATGCTGCCTGGTTGCTCAATGATTTTGGACTACAAGCCAGGTGTTGTATCACCCCAGCAATCTCCCTATCTATCGCTATGGCAACCTCTCTTCTTCCCTTCCTAGTGGTCCCATGTGAATGTTTCTTGTATGAATGTGTGCGTGCATGGTGTTATTATTTCTATGTCTTTATAGAATCATTGAGTTGGAAGAGACCACAAGGGCCATCCAGTCCAATCCCTGCCATGCAGGAATAAACAATCAAAGCATTCCCAGCAGATGGCTATCCAGCATCTGCTTAAAAGCCTCCAAAGAAGGAGACTCCACCACACTAAGAGGCAGTGCATTCCACTGCCAAACACCTCTTACAGTCAAGAAGTTCTTCCTAATGTTTAGATGGAAACTCTTTTCCTGTAGTGTGAGTCCATTGCTGTGTCCTAGTCTCTGGAGCTGCAGAAAACAAGCTTGCTCCATCCTCAGTATAACATCCCTTCAAATGTTTAAACGTGACTATCATGTCCCCTCTCAACCTTCTCTTCTCCAGGTTAAACATGCCCAGCTTCCTAAGCCACTCCTTCCAGACCTCCCACCATCCTGGTCATCCTACTCTGGACACATTCCAGCTTGTCCATATCCTTCATGACTTATGGTTCCCAGAACTGGACACAGTATTCCGGGTGAGGTCTGACCAAAGCAGAATACAGTGGCACTATTACTTCCGTTGATCTAGACACTACTACTGATGCAGCCTAGAATCACATTGGCTTTTTTACCTGCCACGTCACACTGCTGACTCATGTTAAGTTTGGTGTCCACTAAGACTGCTAGATCTCTTTTGCATGTACTGCTATCAAGCCAGGTGACACCCATCCTATATCTGTGCTTTTCATTTTTACTGTCCAAGTGTAGTATCCTATATGTCTACCTATTTAAATTCATTTTGTTAGTTTTGGCCCAGCTTTCTAATCTGTTGAGGTCATTTTGAATTCTGATACTATCCTCTAGGGTATTAGCTATCCCTCCTAATTTGGTGTCATCTGCAAATTTGATGAGCATATCCTCTGTTCCCTCATCCAAGTCATTCATAGAGATGTTGAATAGCACTGGGCCCAGAACAGAACCCTGTGGCACCCCGCTGGTCACTTCTCTCCAGGATGAAGAGGAGCCATTGGTGACTACCCTTTGGATTTGCCCCATCAACCAATTACAAATACACCTAACAGTTGCATTTTCTAGCCCACATGTTACTAAATTTTTGCAAGGATATTATGGGGGACTTTGTCAAACGCCTTACTGAAATCAAGATAAACAACATCCACTGTGTTCCCTTCATCTATCAAGTTTGTAATTCTATCAAAAAAAGATGAGATTAGTCTGGCATGACTTCTTTTTGAGAAATCCATGTTGACTTTTTGTGATCACGTCATTCCTTTCTAAGTGCTTACAGACTGTTTAATGAGCTGCTCCAGAATCTTTCCTAGTATTGGTGTTAGGCTGACTGGGTGGTAATTACTTGGGTCTTCTCCCCCCCCTTTTTTTTTAAAGATGGCGACAACATTTGCCCTCCTCCGATCTGCTAAGACCTCTCCTGTTCTCCGGTAATTCTCAGATTATTGACAGTGGTTCTGAGATTACTTCTGCCAGTTCTTTTAGTACCCTTGGATGTAGTTCATCTGGCTCAGAGACTTGAATTCATTTATACTAGCCAGGTATTCCTGAACAACCTCTTTACCTCTTCTATGCTACATTTCCTCTACTGCAACATCTGCTCCATTTTGCCCAGGGTGAGCACTGTTCTCTCTTTGGGAGAAGACCAAAGCAAAGAAAGTGTTAAGTAGCTTTGGCTTTTCTCTGTTCCCTGTAAGCCTTTCACCATCTCCGCCCTGCAGGAGTCCTATCACTTCCTTGTTCTTTCTTTTGCTACAGACATACCCAAAAATGCCCTTTTTATTGTTCTTAACCTCTCTAGCAAGCCTGAGCTCTTTCTGTGCTTTTGCTTTTCTGATTTCCCCCCTACATGAGCTGGCTATTTGTTTGAATTCTTTGGTGATTTCTCCTTTTTTCCATTTCTTGTACATGTTCCTTTTAAATCTTAGCTCAGCTGAAGGTTCTTTAGACATCCATCCTGGTTTCTTTAGACACCTCCCATTTTTCCTCCTCATTGGAACTGTTTGACATTGTGCCTTCAATATCTCACTTAGAAACTCCCATCCCTCATGAATTCCCTTCTCTTTTAGTATTCCTGACCATGAGATCATCCTCCATAATTCCCTAGGTTTTCTGAAATCAGTTTTCTTAAAGTCTAGAAGGCATGTCTGACTCTGCTTGGCTTCCCCATTCCTCTATATAGCAAACTCCAGGAGAACATGGTCACTCCCCACTAAGGATCCTGCCACTTCCACCCCATTAACCAGATCATCTCGGTTGGTTAGGATCATATCTAAAATAGCTGTTCCCTTGTTGCCTCTTTCACCTTCTGGACTATGAAGTTGCCTGCAAGGCAAGTGAGGAATTTGTTGGACCTTAAAATTTTGGCAGAGCTGGACTTCCAACAAATATCACGATAGTTAAAATCCCCCATTATTACTACATCTATCCTGTCTGAATGTGCAGTCATCTCTTCTAGAAAGGCATTGTCCAAGTCCTCAGTTTGGCTTGGAAGTCTGTAGTAGACCCCCACAACGACATCTCTGCCATTTCTCTCCTCCTTGATTTTTTAATCAGGTGCTTTCAACCTGACTCCCTGGATATAAGTCATGGATATTTAATAAGTATCATTGTTAATTTTTCATTTTGCATTTTTGTGCATCTCTTCAGAGTTAGTAGGGGTATTCAATTGGCATACAGGGAACCTTCTTGCCCCCTTTTGCATTGCTAAGGTCGAGTTGCTGCCAATTTCCCCAACACATTAAAAACTCGGTATTTTCTTGGCATTTCCAAGAGCTCTTTGGGTAACAGTAGGGTTTGGTGGGTATGGCCAATATCTACTTTGTAGCACTATATTTATGGTGCTATATATTACATAATGATCATATAGGACTCTGCCAGACATCTCTCGGAAATTTTGATATGAGAAAATCTTGATCTACATACTATCCTCAACAGATGTTGGATACAATGGCTACAAGGAGGAAGCTTGTTTCTATTGCGATACTTTAGTTGTGAAGCTCCTTAACTCAGGATGCCAACCTGGCTCAAATGTTGGGCAGATTGGATAAGGGGTGTACAATGCATGGTCCTCCAAATGTTTATATGCTTGAGTTGACAGCAGCCAGAATAACCAATGGAGGTAATGCTCTCTGGCTATCAACATCTGGAAGGCTACACTTCACCCACCCCTTCTCTAACAGAAAAGTTAGAATATATTTAAAATAAAATTTAAAAAAACAGAAATGAGTGTCAGAACATGGGAAATGACTAGAGACTAAACTATATTATCCTTAATCTGAGGCTGCCATCCTTCTAACCATAGGTAGAAGCCAATAAATAATACCCCTTGGAACACCTTTCCAATGGAGCTCTGCAAAGCTGCCATAAAGGCAATGATAGGATGACCCAACCTCAGTGATGTGTCAGGAAATGTCAAATGGGTATCTTAATATGGAAACTGTACTTATCCACACAGCACATATAGGTTTTCTGAAAAAGGTCAGTCTCCTACTTGATAGTTATGGGCAGATACTTATTTTAGGCTGAAGATAACAGCTTTGAAAGTAAGATAGCAGATGATTGCTAAGGGTCTCAGCAAATAAATTGCAAATGCCCTCAACGTGAATTTACTGGCATTTTTATGAAGTGTGCATCTGTCACTTTCCCCTATATCGTCACTTGACTAATGCTACCTATTACCCACTGCAATTTTTCTTGGAGAAGTTAGAATTCCAAACCATGTTAACACCACACTGAAGAGTAAACACCCCTAGCACAATTTTCTACAGCTGAAGAAACACTTTGGTAATTAAACTTAACAGGGCTAGCTTTTCAGAGACTACTTATTTCTTGATTAAATCCAAGAGCATTTCTTGCTTTTTTTAAAAAAATAAGATGTGTATACAACACTTGACCAGCACTGCATTTTTTATAGACTTCAGTTACAAGAATAAATTTACAAGTAACCTCATGTGGTAGTATAAAATCCTCCTCCTCGTAATCTAAAACAGCAAGTCATTTACCAAAGGATGCTATGCCTCACTTCATTTCCTGTGCTTCAGAAATGAAAAGATGTAGAATTTTAAGAAGACAGGTTTTCTTTAGGGAGTAAGGTCAAAATCATATCTGAACATATTTAAAGCACTGGATGATAGCAAATAAAGCCCAGAGCTTGAAAAAAGTTACATTTTGGGCCAAAATTCCCAGAGCCCCCAGCCAGCATGTCCAGTGGTCATGTTGTCTGGTGGATTCTGAGAACTGTAGAACACACACACAAATTTTTCCAAACTCTGGAAAACTGAAGGTGAATCCATGCCCAAATTTATTCCAAAGAGAAGGTGACCTCAACCAGAACTTGGAAAGTTACTTGTGTGGATTACAGTTTCCAGAATTCCCCAGCCATTATGGCTTCCAGACATTAGAGTTTTGAAGAGCTATAGTCCAAAAAAGTAACTTTTCCAGGCTTTGGCCTAAACATTAACAAATCAGTTTTAATCCTCAAATTTTCAACCAGTCTGTGTTAGCTACTAAATTAACTACTAACCAGCCTGTGTTAGCTACTAAATTCAAAGAAACTTTGAACAAGATCTCTCTGTTCAGATCCCCTTCCCGCCCACCGATGTCACTGCTGCCATAACTCTCTCTGGCTTTTCTTCGCAAACAAAGATTCAGGAAGGACTCATCCTGCACTTTCTGCAAGCGAGCTGATGACTAAAAAGACCAATCCAAGATAAGTCCAGTTGCAGAAAGCACAGCAGAAGGTCTCCTTGGGTGATGTTTCCAGGTTGTGATTCTTTCTGCGTTGTCGTTTCTCTTCAAGACTTGTTCGGCGTGAGTTCTCAAATAAGGCTGCAGCATTGTGGATAGTGCGTCTCCATGCCTCCTGATGTGAGGCCAGGGTGGACCATTGTTGGTGATCAATTTGGCCGAGCCTGAGATGTTGTTTCAGGGTGTCCTTGTATCGCTTTTTTGGAGCACCCCTCTTACGCTGACCCATGGCGAGTTCACCGTAAAGTACTATTTTTGTGATGGTCCTCCATCCTAGAAACATGCCCTGCCCAGCACAGCTGTGTTCTCAACATCATGGCCTCAATGCTGGTGATCCCTGCTTGCTCAAGGACAGCAACATTCGTCACATATTCAGTCCAGTGTATATTTAGGATTGTGCATATACAGCGCTGATGAAAGCGTTTGAGGAGTCGTAAGTGGTGGCGATAGGTGACCCATGTTTCAGACCCGTAACAGACAATAGTACAATGGCTCTATACACACTGATTTTTGTGCTTCGGCTCACATGTTTATTACTCCAGACTCTTTTGTAAAGTCTTCCAAATGTGCTATATGCCTTTGCTAATCTGTGATCAATCTCTTTGTCAATCTGAGGAGATAATGCTTCCCAGGTAAGTGAACTGCTGAACGGACTTGAGCACAGATTTGCCTACAGCAATGTGGGTATGGTGGTGTTCGTCCAAACAGCTCTGCAGCTGTTGCGAAGCAGGATGTTAGGTGCTGCAGAGCTGTTTCTGTGTGGGAAACAAGGGCAGCAGCATCAGCAAAGAGCAGCTCATGGACTAGATAGTTTAGAGTCTTAGTGCGAGCTCTCAGATGGCTTAGGTTAAACAAGCTACTATCAGTACGGTAATGTATATAGATGCCATATTCTTCTTCGAGCTCTGCCGTAGCCCTTTGGAGCATCATGCTGAAGAAGATTGTAAATAAAGTTGGAGCAAGAACACAACCTTGCTTCATTCCATTAGTTATTAGAAAGGGCTCTGAAAGAGCATCGCCATATCTTACTTGACCGTGCTGGCCCTCGTGTAGCAAGACAATCATTTTGAGGAATTTGGGGGGACATCCTAGTCTTTCCAGGATCTGCCACATACCTTTTCTACTCACAGTGTCGAAGGCTTTGGTAAGGTCGACAAATGTTACATAGAGTCCCTTGTTCTGCTCTCTACATTTCTCTTGCAGTTGTCTAAGCTGGCATAAACATATTGTGAAATGAAGAAAAATGGAGCCCAAATTAAAATTCATTGGTACTTTAATTTTATTAAAGAGATATGCTTTCTCATTTGATCATTCAAAGCTTACTCACAGATCCATGTAAGCATAAATCTGAACAATGCTGTTTGTCTTTGAAGAAGAATTGTGATGCACCTGGACTACATTGGCTATGACTGTTAAGGCTCGATTAGCTTAATATTCTTTACTGTTTTCTGTTTTGCAAGGACAATCATCATTTTAGAGAAGAACAGAGCTAGTTGGTCACTCTTGGTGTACATACTGGTTGCCTGACACCAAGCAACAAAATCTAGTTGTCTCTCTCACATACAGGCTGCTGCCACACTGCAGAAATAATGCAGTGTGACATTACTTTAAGTATCATGGCTCCATCCTATGGAATCCTGGGATGTGTAGTTTTTTGTGGCATCAGAGCTCTCTGACAGAGAAGGCTAATTATCTCACAAAACTACGAATTCCATAGCATTGAGCCATAGCAGTTAAGGCAGTGTCAAAATGTATTATTTCTGTATTGTGTCATCAGCCATACATATACCACTTCCAGGCCTGTTATTTCCTACCTAATGGCCACCAGTACCTGGCTTGAATAACTTTGGGGAAGTGCATCTTTAAAAATCTGTCCTTCATGAACTAAATGTTCCAAGTTTATAATGTGACTTCACATGTTCTCTACCCTGGCTATTAAGTACATAGTTGTTTTCCTTGCAGGATTCTAAATGCCACAGTCCATTAGGATACAGAATATAAACTTTGACTGAGATCCTGCATCATCAGACGTAGCTATGATGATGGAGGTCTGTTGTTATAGCTACTTCTGCCAATGCCAACCCCCAAACACAGGCAAATGGAGATACTCCTCAGGGTCTTGACACAGCTGCTTGTCTCAACACACCCTGCAAACATAGAGGGCTGTAGTCATCATTTTCCAACACCCCAGTCTTCAGAGCCTCAAAAACCCTTTGGTTGGGGCACTGCCTGGATTCAGAGCTGGTTTGGGGGGTATGCTCAATAATTAATAATCATAAATGTGAATCTCAAAAGTTACAAGCTCATAAATCCAGCTTATGGTCTTGTAAATATTTAACAGGATGCCAGCCCTCATCTTTGAATAAAGTTCTCTTGATAATATTTTGTCTTTTTTGGACTCTGTAGCTCTATCTAGCCATCCTTCCCAAAAGTTCAATGAACAAGTAAGGAGGGAGAGTGATAACACAATCATTCTGCCTTCTATCCTTGTCCCCATCACCCTTTCTGTTCTAAAGACTATTGGCAGCCCAAACTAGACTAGACCTATGGACTCAATGGAAATTACATACAGTAAGTGTTGAAATCCTTACTAAATTCTCATTAACATATGTAGGATAGGCCTGGGGAGGCTACAGCCAGAGGGTGAACTGGAAATGGTCTGCCTGACATGAGCAGAGATGTCTTATGAAAAAAAAACTGTATGTACCACAAGATGTCCTTGATCTGAGCAGGAGCTCACTCCTGCCAGGGGGCTAACGTGTTCCCCCTCCAATCACAACTATCTTTATTTCTATGTTGGAAGCCTTCGGTTTGTTTGGATCTCCCTCTCAAAGTGAGACTGGAGTCTATTTTCGAGCAGGAGATCTAAGACCAGAATCCTCTTCCCAGCCCCTGAATACATTTGTGCATCATATGTTGGCACTCTTTGGTAAACTGAAGTCACAATATCAATGGATCAGGAAAGCTTGGGATCCACAGAATCCCAACCCTGCCAAGTCTATAAACATGCTCTCAACACTGGTGCAGGATTTGTGGGGTGGGGGGAAAGAAATTAATTTTATAACTTATAACAAACAAACAGAAAAACCAGAAAAAGAAGGAAATCAGGAGAACCCATACCCTGTTAACATGAGCCTATCAGGGCTTCAGATGAGGTGCTTGATGACCAGCGATGAAATAATGAGACCAGATACAGAAAGTTGGGTTAAATAAGGGCCACTTTATTTGACCTATATCCTATTTAAGATAATTGAATCTGAAAGGAGCAAGAGGGGGCAACAATCTGATGCAGGTCCAGCTGAGGCCAGCTGTCTACCCTAGACTACCTCCTCAGTCTTCCCTTGGACAAAACACCTGAGCCCTGAGGGCAGTCCAATAGTTTGGTTGCTCCTCAGCCATCCACTTACTGGAAGGTAAACCCAGGGTATTCCCACCCAAGTCCCAGGACCTTATAAGTTAGCACAAAACCCCCAGCTCAGCCTCAAGGACAGACTCCTTCCCCACCCCTCAGGTCCCAGGACCTGTAAAGGCCATTCCAGAGCCCTATGCTTCATTAAAAGGGTGCTAAGGTGTACATCAAAGTCTTAAATTCCCTGTGTCCCCCCCACTACCTGCCCAGTGACAGCCTATTTAAAGACACAACCCAGAGCCAATTGTCAAAGTCCCTCAGCTACAGTATAAGGCAGGCAAAAAAAATAATTTAAAAAAAAATTAAAAAAGGGGGAGAAAATGCCTACCTGGTCCTGAAGCAACCAGTAAACTCATACTGCACTGAGGGTGGGAGGGTGAAACACACTGTGACAATCCAAAGAGTCTCATGAGGTCAAGCATTAAGTAGACTATTGCTCCACCCCTATCATGTGACACATTCTGGCACCTGTGCCCCACTCAAAGCCTCCTGGTCTCTGTCCATGGAGGCCATCAAAGGAGTACATTCCTGGCAGCATCTTTGCCATGCTGGTCCAGGTACTTATTCATGTGTCTTTGGAAGTCCTGACCATGCTGCTGACATTGGATTACAAGGCCAATTAATATTTTCATTCCATCTGAGATGAATATGAGCACTTCCTCTTAATGTTCCATGTTATAGCGAATTTTTTAAAAAATACTACATTCTGGTGAACATGTAGAAACTAGAATTCTTCAGACTGTGAACTTTACTTCAGATGTTACCATATGAGGCATACAAAATAGCTGTCATTTCATGTTGGTTTTTTCTTAATAATAATAATAATAATAATAATAATAAAATTTATTTATATCCCACGCCTCTAACGAAATGCAGTCGGGGCAGCTTAAAACAATTAAAATATACATCCAAACTCTCAATCCCACCCCCATTAAAATACAATTAAATAATTTAGTAATTAAAACTTACTTTAAAAATACAATAAATAAATAAAAATAAAGAATAAAAATGAGCAATGGACAGTGGACGTGGTAAGATCTGGGCAAGCCGGATTTCCTTTTTTGATGGCCGGGTATCTATTCAGGAAAGGCCTGCCGGAAGAGATCCGTCTTAAGAGCTTTTCAAAAAGCTATTTAGGGTGGTGATATGACAGATCTCATCCGGCAGGCTGTTCCATAATCTGGGAGCGATAGCCGAAAAGGCCCTCTGGGAGGTCAAAGGAAGCCTAGTTTTTAAAGGTTATACCACATATAATATGGGAATAGTCCTTAGAATTTTCTTATAAAACTTTTTTTAGTTCTACGGCTATAGTATATGTCAAGCCCCAGCACAGTTTATTAAAGGCCCTGGGACAGAAATCCAATGAAGCTAAAATAATATCTTATAATTTCTTCCTTGACAGGTCTCTCTCTCTCTCTCTAAGGTATGCTAAAAAGTGTGTCATTCCTTAACAATATTCATCCTATCATTTTTTAAAAACATAAAATACCTTCATGGACTCCATCCTTCCCAATCTCATGTGACAATGTACATAGAAGAAGCTCATTTTACAGTGTAATGGAAACACCAAAGTAAAAATGTTTCAGTGCTGGCACTTCAGTATGAACAATTTCTGAAGCTCTGTCACCCATTACATAAACCATGCTTGCATATAATCAGAGTGATGCACTCATGCACACATGTTCAATGGCAAATCTGTACTTCACTTTACTAGTCAATCATCTCCTGTCATTCCTTTTTAGTGCATTAGACATTCATGTTTTCAGTTCCATCCTTACATCTATTCATTTATGCTGAACAATACCTCTTCCTTTCACAGCTAAAAAGTTATCATTCAAATTTATTCTTAAATTTTAACTCCAATTCTTCCATGGAGAAAAATGGAATATGTTGCTCATTGGTTCTCCGGGGGGGGGGGGCACCAATAACTACGCCAAATGTGTAGTTAGTAAATTTGTTCTTGAGATTTACCTCAGACCCACAAAAATGGAATAAGGATTGCAGTCTGATAGAATAAAAAATAAAAATGCAAGCTGAGATTTACATTGGTCCCATGTAATTAAAAAGCCAAGTCTGATAATCCAATGAAGTTCTCCTAAATAAAACCTGGAGATGTTGAAGATGGGCTGATAAGACTTGTGGTGTTACAAACCTATGAGAAAGGAGCCCATGACACAATTCATGGAGAACACTGGACTGTAGGGGTGCAATTATTCACTAAGCTTCTTCTCAAAGGAAGCAATGTGTAATTTTAGCAATTTTCTTCCCACTGTGAGAAAAACTCAAAAACCATGCTGTTTTTGAAACCTATTTGTAGGACTTTTCAGTGCAAAATTTGCATGTGGCTGTTTTTCACAGAAAACAGTAAGGAAGAGCTTTTTTCTTCACATAAAGTATTTTTTTTCTGGATGGAAATATAATTTTCTGCACAGAAAAAGCTGTTACCTGCACATAAAATGCTGTTTTCTATGCACAATGACCACATGTTAATTTTGCACAGAACAATTTCTGAGCTGTGGAGATTTTCATTGTTACAGGTTTGTTCTCATCACAGTTTCTCTATTCTTGAAAGAAATATGTTTTTCCATCATTTTTCACGGAATATTTTTGAATATTCTTTCCATCCTTAATGCACAGAGGCTCTCATAGTCTTAGTCATAAAAAAAAAAAAGTAGAGTAACAAGAGACAAAAGTACAAAATATATTTGAATGTGTGGTCCATTTTTAGCAAATGTTCAATGGCTAACCTGAGAAATTATGAAAGTAATTATGCAGATAGCAATTTTTGTGTTCTCTCCCCTCTTCTTCTGTTTTCCCCTGCCATCCTGAGTATATCTTTTATCTGTTTTTCTATTCTGAAAGTTATATAATGTATTAGAATTTATCCTATCATTATACACACAACAGTCCTGTTTAGTTCCTACATTCCTGGTTTGATACAACATGTGAAGATAGGAGTGCCTATGTCCACTCCATCACAGGAAAAGAATTCCACCTAAACATTAGGAAGAACAGGAGGCTAGACTGGATGGCCCTTGTGGTATCTTCCAACTCATTATTCATATGGAAAGTGACAAATCTGATGAAGAGAAACTCTTGTTCATGTGGAGAGCCTCCATGTGAGCAAGGTTGCTGGAAAGCAAAGAATCTGCTTATGTGAACTTTCTTCACACATACAAGAACCTCTCCCTTCAGACTTGTCATTTTCTATATGTGGAGAGTGATGATTGAGGGGGCAGGACTAAGGGCTTATCTTCACTAGCCAGGATACTCTGGCTCCAGATCAGGCTTGTTATGCTCCATTACCTGGAGAAAATGGTCCAGCATCCAAACAGAATGCCAGCCCATCACTGCAGCCTCTGCCATTTTCTTTACTGATGTGGAAGCCAGGAAGGGGACCTGCAGCATGTTACTGCAGGCCCCCTGAGTGTGACCAGCCTTATCCACATGCTGAGGGACCCCTTCCTGGCTTCTGGGAGAGCCAGGGGGCTGGCAATGGCAACAAGAGCCCAAGCCATCCCCTCCCAGTGGTACCGAATTAAACTGGGTATTTTCTTGTATCGCCCTATCCTGGCTTGTCCCCATTCCAGCCCCATATCTGCCCCCAGAGTCATAAGGACTGCACGGGGTAAGATCAGGGTAAATGCCCTGTGTCATATGGACTTCAGTGCTCTGGAATAGGGGCAAGTTGGGGTATTTGGCCCATGTAGATAAGCCGTAAATCTTGTTATCTCTAAGGGCCCTCTTCACACGTTGATTTAAATGAGGAATGTAACAATTAAACCGGGCTTAAAGAGATACTAATGAGGTAGGAATAGGAAATGCTGGGGAGATGTGGCTGGTTTGGAGATAATGACTGGTGCTGCATTTTCAAAACACAGCAAGCATTGGAGGAGGAAGGAAACAGAGCTGTTTGTTGATGGGCCAATCGTCAAATTTGTCAATTCCATGTTAGAAGAACAAAATTAGCAATCTCTACCTTTCTTTTGGTAATAAATTATTGTTCAGGTATCTATCACTGTAACCATTCTGAGGCCTACATAGCATGACAACAGGAAGATGCTTCCTGATGGGGCATATGGGCCAAGAGGTGGCAGTATTTGTTGTTGCAGTTCTGTGTGTGTGTGTGTGTGTGTGTGGTATATATATAAAAATAACATCTGTTGTTTTTGACTATTTTCTGGAAATTCCTAATATCAAAACTGTAAATACTGAAACATTTTATTCCCATCCTCAAATAGGTTTTTTTTAATTTCAAGACATATTGGAAGATATATCAGACTTCTCTATTAAAAAAAATAAAGAAAGGAGAAGAAAATTTGCCCTTCATAGACAACTCAACAAATCAGGCCCCTGTTGTAGAAAACCCTTTGGAAGAACCCTAGTGCACAACCAAGAAATTGCTATAAAGAGCCACCCCACAAAAATCAAATAAGTGGATATGGAGGTGACAACAGCTGGTATAACCCAAACCCAAGGTGCAATATTACAAGAACTCACACAACTTTAGACCAGGGTGGAAGCACCCATAATGAGCTTAGTGCAGAGTAAACAAGACTTCCTTTCTCACAAGAGCATTGTTTTTCTAAATACTCATTCAGTATCCTTTCCCCATCAAACTGAGTATATTTTAATCAGCAGAACATGGGTCAAAATGATCAAATTTGATCATTATCAAATGTGGGAGACATGAGACTATATGCGTGGCAGCTGAGAAGTGAGTTGAAATACCTGTAAAAATTATTTCCCATTGCCATATTTCATGTTATTGGGCGCTCATGCTCTCTTCCTTTTTCCTGCAGCATTACCACAAAGTTAAGGCTAGCAGGTATCCACTCATTCAGTCAGAAATGGTTCATTCCACCAGACAAGTACTCTATTTACCAAATCTTGGAAACATCTTATTTTTGGGATTTTTAACACCCACTGTCATTCAACCCAACCCCCTCTGAACAAATCTTGCCAATAAACCTCCATGCTAGGTTCACCTCAGGTTCCCACAAGTCGGGAATGACTTGAAGGCTCACAACAACAATCAGCCAGTCAGGAGGGGCAAAAGCTTTGCTGGCTGGGGGATTTGAGGAATTGCTGTTAAAAGATCCAAAAATATAACTTTTGCAAGCTCTACTACTTACTCCTACCACAACTCCATGTTTTCCAAGTATTCTTCTATATCTTCCTGCACATTTGCAAATGTTAAGCATTCCTTTATGGGGTGGAGATATGAGCCCAGAAAGCCAGAGGACAAAAATACAAAACAGTGTGACAAATGAGTTGAGGCTTATGATTTTTACAAGACAAAATTTGCAACCATACACTGCCTATGCAGTCAACACAAGCTACATTAATGGCACCTTTCCAGAATCAGCCCTATAGAAAGGTTTTAAACAAAAAATATATGCAAACATCAGGCAGCTCTGACAGTTCCATTTGGTTAGGAAACGCCTTTTGCTTTCACATATTATTGCTCAACTTTGCAAGCAATTTTGCTGCTAAACTTTCACTGCCAAATGGAGCCACTTAAGCTTTTTTCACCCCCTTGCTTATCGTCTTTTTCAGGTAATTTCACAGATTTAGGTGCCTAAATAATGCTATGCCTTTTACATAGGTCAGCCTGGACAACAGGCTTGGTATGCACATAGGTCACTTGGTCCCAGTGTTCACTACTTGGGTAAGAGTCTGATATTTTCTAATACTACATTATCTATAGTATTTCTAGTTGCATTAGTACATATACTGTAGATAAACACACCAATTAGCAAATTGGTGTTTTCATTTGACCTCTTTTTAGGTGATGATCATCTTTTATCTTTGTGTGTCAGTGGCCACTGAAAAAGTCCAGATGGTCCCTCACAATCTGTATGCTGTTAGAAAGGAGTTTTAACCTAAAGACAGTTCATGATTCAGGCTTTGAGGGGTCAGGGCAGCACCTTTGCAGAATGGGCTGACTAGGCACCTACTTGAGCAGGCTGACCTTCACTTTATTGCTATAGAGAGTGGCACTTATCCCCTCTTGGATTCAATCTATACAATGACAGAGAGAGAAAGAGAAAGAGAGAAGACAGGGGAGATTGCTAACGTGCAGCAATTGTGTTAGTGAAGCAAACAGAAATATACCAATATTAAAGCTATTCTTATCACACCTCCGCTTCAATGCCAGTATGTTTTTGTTTGGAGATTATCACACCAGACTGCTAACATGCAGCAATTGGTTAGTGAAGTAAACGGAAACTGGAGGGAGAATAGATCAGGCAGGTAAGAGACCAGAGAAGACCAGGAGGCAGAAAGATGGGGGAGAGAAAAAAGACATATTAGGCTGGAGAATAGATCAGGCAGGCGGGCAGATAAACAAGAGTGAGAAAGAGAAGAGTAGAGGATAAACATGCCCACTCACCTCACATGAATGCTGGTATGGGAAACAAAGTGGAAGAGAACTTATTGCATGAAGACAATAATGGGAACACAGCACTATCGTGGGCCTATTGACAGGTTTCTGAGACTGGGGCAAAACAGGGTATTTAATCCATATAGACAAAGCCAGAGAGAGAAACACAGAGGGAGAACAAGGTATACCTCTTTTCCTATCTCCTTGTCTGGGAAAGCAGCCCAAAATGCCAGCAGGATAAACAAGGTCTGGAAAAGCAGCCAAGCCCCAGTGATAGCAAAGTTAATTAGGGAGATCCAGATAAGGTTCAGCACAAGCAAGGTTCCATTTCTTGAAGAAGCAGCAATACAGGCAAGAAGGCACACAGCAAAAAGTCCAGAATACAGTCCAAAGGTCAAGGCTTACAAAAGGCAACATAGTCAAGAAGTAGGTCCATGAGTCAGCAGGATCGGGAAAGAGTGTAGTCAGGAACAGTCCAAGGTCAAGGCAGCAAGGCAATGAAGTCAGCAGGAAATTTTCACCAGGAAAATCAGTAGACCTCTGACAAAGCCTCCATCGCCTCTCCCATCATATATAAAGCAATTAAGGCTTTGCCAGGTGTTTCTTAATGAGCAGGTTTTTCTCATAAAGTCTCAGAGACTTCCTTTGAGCCTCCTTTTGAGCTCTTTGCTGGGTTTATGATGGTGGGGGTGAGTCCCTCTCTTCTTCATCATCCTTATCTGAGTGGGCAGGATTCTCTGCTGGGACTGATGCAAACCCATTTGGACCAGGCTCTTCCTCTGCTCAAGCTTCTAGGTTGGCAGGGTTCCCTGCTGGCACAGGTGTAAATAAACCTGAGCCAGGGTCCCTAGGGCCTTTCCTTTCCATGTCCTCCTCCTCTTCCTCTAACTCTATAGCCTCATCAGGCTCACAGGGCATGACATTACTGTTGCCGCCCATCCACAATGAGGAGGAGAAGGAGGGTGGCCTGGAAACTCCACAGATTGGTATCCAATATGCAGCTGATACCTAACTCTGTCTCTATTATCTAATTCCAAGGAAGCTGTTTTGGTAGTAAATTGGTGTCTGCTGTCAGTAATGAACTGGATGAGAGTGAACAAATTAAAGCTTAATCCAAATAAAACAGAGGTGCTCCTGGTCAGTTGAAATGTAGCTCAGGGAATAGGGATTAAGCATTTACTGGATGAGGTTATGTTCCCCCTAAAATTTCAGTTTTGCAGTTTAGGAGCATTGCTGGACTCAACCCTAAGCCTTGAGGCCCAGGTTTCAGAGACAGCCAGGAGTGCATTTGCAAAGTTAAAAGTAGTGTGCTAGTTGTGCCCTTCAAGTGAGAACATGCAAGAGAAACTTATCAGTGACTTCTATGAGAGGGTAGGGTGGTCCCATTTTTGCTCTCCTTTTGTCAGTAGGCAAAAGCCTTTTTATTTGAACAAGCACATAAGGATTTAATGGCTGCAGGGAATCTTTTGTATGGGGTACATGTGCTGTACTTAACTTTATTGTTATGTTTTGAAATGATTTTTCACTTTTTTAAAATTTAATGGCACTCTAATATGTTAAATTGCTTAATTGTGTTTTAATGTTTTTCCCCCTGGGTTTTAGCTTTATCTTGTTTTAGCCTTGTTGTAAGCCAGCTTGGGTCCCATACCAAGAGAAAGGAGGGATGTTAAACAAATAAATAAACAATGTTGATATGTAATGCTGACTCTAGTATGGAGGCATAGGCACTTTGCACATACTTCTCGTTGGTCAACACAATCAGACCCACCACTAATCTTTGTGTGACACAGGCCCTTCCTCTCCCTTGATTTGGGATGCAGGGGCCTTTCTATCCCTCTGCTGCCCCCAAATTCGGGATGGCCAACCATGTCATGGCCGATCTATGTCTCCCACAGAGGGATAACACATGTAGTTAGGTATGGATGTTCCTTAATGGTTGTGAACTAATTGTCAGAGAAGTCACTCATAATCAGACAGCATGTAAGAATTAACATAAAGAACACTTACTTATTGGTAAGTAACAGAAATATAACTGAGTTAATAATTCATTTCCCCTGCACATCAATTCCCTTTAAGCCTCTCATATCAAATGTCATATTCCAGCCTCTTAGCTATCACCCAAGCCATCTCTCACTCTCCTGCTTCAAGCCTCTCTCTCTGACTTCACATTCTCAACTGCTCAACTAAACTGCTACTTTCCTCTTCACTCTCTCCCTTAATCCTCCAAAAGCCCTCCTCTCCTAGGATTGGCTCCTGAAGCACACTGTTTCCATTTGTTCACTTAGCTGTCCATCACGCCTTGTCTCAGGGTTAACATTGAAAGGCTACCTCCTGTCACTGAGGGTATTCCATGGCACCCTCGTTAGGGTGGCTTTGTGTCACTCAGAAGATAAGGTTGCCTTTTCAATTCCCCCATTCACCCTGTAGAACCACCCCTCATTCTCAGTCATTAGCATCTGAGCACAAGATCTCATGGGGGGGGGTATTTTCTGCTAAACTTTGATTGGCTGTGGGGCAGGGAAATTCATGGGGGGAAAAGGAAACATTTCCTTTGCTCATTTTATGATAGAAACAGATTCTCATGCACAACCATTAAATAACCCATTTCTTTCTATGATATATGAAAGGGATAACCATGTGATCTATCTAATCCCTGAGACAGGCAATGTCATTATCATTGTAATTTGTGAAATAACAAAAACCTATCTCTAATTTATTAATTAGGCTTCCCAAGGCTCATTAATGCAAAACAAAACAATGCCCTGTTTTCCTATTTCCTTGAGTAAACAGATGCTATTCTAATTTAAACATTGGATCATACTATTTATGAGACTAAAAAGTAAATGCTGCCATTATGAATGCTCATAATATCTGAGGTCTAGAATTGGCTGTCCCTCTGGAGATTCTTTGTAGTTGTGAGCTACCAGTATGAAAAGATAGCACAAACTCTATTGAATGCTGTCTGAAGTATTAAGAATACTAAATGCCTTGAAGACATTTACATTTTGCTTTAAAATACTTCAGGGAGAGAGAGAGAGAAAGAAAGAAAGAAAGAATGAAGAGAGAGAGAAAATCTATAGTAAAAAGATAATTTTAAAGTTCAATATAGGAAAACATGCAGTCAGATACCTACCATCTTCTCTAAGCGGAATTTTGAAGTAATATGAAAATGCTTCAAGTTAAACCAAAACAATATCTGAATCAAGTTGAATATGCCTATGCACTATGAACAAAGAATACGCTGGTAATTTGGACTAGGGAATGCCTGATGGCTTTGTCTCACACGCCTGCTGAAATACAGGGTCTCAGTAAAAGTGACCAGTATTTCAAAACTGACAATTGACCCAAATCCAATCCAATCAAATTTCCACTGAAATAAGTGGGAAAAGTGACCTGCCACTTTCATTTCAAAAGCAATTCAGCAAGACTAAGGAGATTATCAGACAGGAATGGAAGAAGTGTTCCTGTCCCACAATCTCCAGTCCTGCCCCTGTCCTACCACAGTCACCCTCCCCACCGACTTACCTCCTCTCCTGTTGACAGGGCAACCCAGAAGTGAATGGAGCTCTAATGGAGCTCCATTCAAATCCTGGAGTGAAAACCCACCCGTTCTCGCGAGAAGATGCGAGTGTGGGAAATTCAAAGTTAAAAAGACAAATGAAACATAAAATGTGGCACGACGCACAAAGACACACTTTAAAATTAATAAGTAACCTGGGGAGGGTCATAAAAAGAGGGTAGCTTACCTGGATGTCTCGATCTCACTTGGAAGTGTTTTGGCAAGGACCACCCATTGATGCTGAGATCTCGCCAGCAACACAGGGTACCTTCTCGCACACAGAGAAACCCAGGACAGACACAGAACAGGGGAATCTATTGACAGCTTCTCCCATCAATAAAAAACAGTACCCATGGAATGGGAACAGAACGAGTATATAACAACATTGTCTGGTAAAGAAGCCCTTTTGCAATCTCCTGGTGTTGTTCTAACACCACTTTTGACATGTCTGATAATCTCCTAACATTCTCAGGTTGTACATATGTCCTTTAAATCAATGGAAAGTCTCCTCTTTGTTGCTCTTGGACCTTAAATGAACCAGCAAGAAAAATCACATGGGACAGGGGTGGGAATCATGCAGCCTTCCAAATGTGGTAGTACTATGACTCCCAACAGCCCTAGCCAACAAAGGAAATGGGTAAGGCATGTTAGGACTTTCAGTCCAACAATATTTGAAGAACCTCATTATTTCCACTCCTGACTTAGGAGAATGGTCAAGTTCTCTCTCTTATACAGAACCCTTTCTGGTAATTTAATCAGCCCAAAATTTTCCATGGCAGCAGATCAATGAAGTGCTTCTCAGGAAATAGCCAACATGTGTCAGAAGGCACTGTTTTGCCGTCATGGGTCAGAATCCTCTTGGTGACATATGCATGAGCAATCTGAAGTTATATACATGTACTGTATGTCTTTGGGGTGGGATAGTACAGAAGGAAGTATTCATTGTCTCCCTGAACATCATCCACACATTCCCAGGTAGCTTTCTAGCACCTAGAGTGGGCGTTTAACTACAGAGGGACAGAATTGGGACATTTCCCTCCAAAAAAGAAAAATGGTCCTGATGATATTCTCCTTCAGTGCCCAAATCTCTAGCATTGCATAGAGTGAGACACTGGTATTTGTTCACACCTTGAACTCTTATATTAGCTGTGTTGGCATTCCCTGCCTGCCCATTTTCTTTGGATCACTAAGCTGTATTTCTAAATGTTTCACTGAAATGTTAAGCTAGTACAGGACTAGAAATCCAGGGTTTGAAGAAAAAAATCATTTCAGGGAGGCAGAATTCTTATGGGGGGGAAGAGAGAGAATGCCCTCTTTCTGCCCTCCCCCATAGCTATACCCCTGGAATGTGTTCCCATCGTAGGGCACTGGCCTGTGGGGGGGGGACAGAAACTTGAGGTAATCAGGGAGCCCCCAGCTACAGCTACACTTAAAAGCTGGGGGAAGAAAGCTGATGTTCTTCTGGATCTTCAGTGAGTCTCTGGTGATTATCAGCTTTAAAAGTGGCATTACACAAACTCCAGGAGATCAAAAAATGACGTTGTTCCCCCTCGTTATGCACCCGTTCCGCTGCCGTTCCACCAGTGCTGCTTTTTATTGATGGGATAAGCCTTCAATAGATCCCCCATTCCACTTCTGTCATGGATGTTCCTGCAAGTGAAAAGGTGCCCCATTATGCTGCAGGAGATCCCTGCAAAACACTTCCGGGTGAGATTGGGACATCCAGGTAAGTAACACACTTTTTATGACCCTCCCTGGGTTACTTCTACCTTTTAAAGTGTGTTTTTGTACTTGCTGTCTTTTTTTTTTTTTTTGGTATTCATTTTATTTTTATTTTTTAATTTCCTGAGCTCATGTATTCTCGCAAGAATCTATGGGATTTCGATCCAGGAAGTGAATGGAGCTCCATTAGAGCTCCTTTCACTCCTAGGCTTCCGGAACGACGGGAGAGGACATAGGTGAGGGTGATTGTGGCATGACAGGGGTGGAAGGGGATATTCTGGGACAGGAATGTTTTTGAAAATCTCCTCTGAAAATCTGAAAAGGCAACCTGAGCTTTGCTTCCCTGGCTGCAAGCTGCATCTGAATGCTATCCTGATCACCTCCTGCAATATCAGGATTCTTTATCCCCTCTTAACAATGCATTTGCAAAGAATGGAATCATTCTAGACATTGTGCTCTAGGGAGCATCTATGCTGTAGAAATAGTGTAGTTTGACAATAATTTAAGTGCTCTAGCTCCATCCTACTGAATCCTGGGATTTTGAGTTTTACAAGGTCTTTTAGTCTTCTCTGCCAAAGAGTGCTGGTACCTCACAAAACTACAAATCCCAAGATTCTGTAGGATGGAGCCATTGCAGTTAAAGTGGTATCAAACTGCATTATTCCTACAGTGTACATACACCCTTAGATTGCAAGTTTTAAGCCTACTTAGATACTTTACAACAAAAGGCCACCCACAGTGCTCCATTCTTTTCTCTCATGAGTCAAACTGGCTTGCTATTCACAGCCCAGTTTTCTACTTGGAAAGGGTCACATGTACACAATGCTAAAGTTGGCCTCTGTTAAAGTGACAAAAGCTGCTACTTTATCACAGCTTTATCATGACTGAGCTGCAATTCTACCCAGTTACAGTTCGTAAATGACCACCTTTAAAGTAAAAGTGTGCTTATGTACTTTTTACATTTCCCTCTTATCCATTGGTTGCAGTCCTGTACCCACTCACCTATGAATATGTATAGTAACCTACCAATGAAGGCAACAATCCACATGTATGTTGAAGTGGGTTATAGACAGCCTGTAATAAATAGAATTTATTAGTCTTTATGATACCCAGAGATTTTTGGTGTTTTCCCTTTAAAGAAGATGAACATTTCAATTCATTGCTCCATGAACGATTGACAAAATGGGACTCATTTCCAATGGAGTAAATAATTTCATAAAGTAACCCCCACTCTCAGATTTGGCTAATCTGTAATATTGAGCTCATAAAAGCGCACAAATACACATAGGACTCATCACCTCCCCTTTCTTTCCAATTACAAGAAAGTTTTGAAGTAACTACCGTACACAAAACTTTTTCCCTTTTACATACCTAAAAAGCATTTTACATTTATGTTTGACAAGTCATCTACTTGGCACATAATAAGGGTAATTTTCATGGCTTTGTACTATACGCACAAGAAATTGCTTGTACAATTATAGTGTGCCTCCACTTTGCTTCTTGATTTATTTACCTGCAAAACCATTTATTGCCTCCCGTACCACTCTGTCATAAACATCACACCCTACACAATAAGTTTAGTTTGAGATTAAGGTTGAAAATGTTTCATAAAACAATAGTAGTGATATTTTTACACAGCCATTCATACAAATTGCATAGTATTTAAATATGGCTCATCTTTTAGTATGCAAATCTTTAAAATGCAAATAAGTAAATGTTTCTATCCTAGAGAATGTTACACCATTTAAAAATGTTTCAGTGAATAACATGATCAAACACATAATTTAATTTCAAATTCAATTCATAATGGATGAAAACCAGCCTAATGATGTAAGGCAACCCGCCTTTATATTATTTGCACATTTTACACGGAGTTGTTCTTACAACTATAAACAAAGCAAAGTAATCTGCAATACCCAGAAGCCACTGGTGGTAGCAAAAGAAATCTGAAACCAAACATAAACTTTAAAGCAGAAGTTTTTTCCACCAGCACTGGAAGTGTGCCAGTGTATAAAATATTAGCATTCTATCATGTTCATTTATGTCAATGCATTACTCCTGTCCGAAAAGTAACTTATCAATGTTCTACTTGTCAACCCTTGACTGGTAGAATCTAACTGCCATCCCACTATCATGATTCCTACATGATTCAGAACTTAATACTGACTCAGAATGATTCAGAACTTAATACTGACAGCCTAGTGCTTTCTTACCACAATGGAAGGAGAAACACTCCTTTAAGGCTTGAATCCTACATCAGAGTTGGGCATTGTGCAGTCCTGGGGTCAGATGTGTCCCCCAAAGCTGTTTTTGTGGTCCTTCACCACACTCTCTATATCACTCTTTTGCAGCAAAAAAAGAAAAAGAAAAGAAAAGGATAAATTGCCTTTCTTGGGAAGTTTCCATGGATGTCCAATCATCTTTTAAATGGGATACAGAGATGTTTGCACTGTTCAAGATCAGAAAGTTTATATTTATCAAAACCAGAAGTGAATTTCTGGCCAGTTATAGTTTTGTTTGCTTCATTTTGTTTGTTTTGGGCATTTTTGCCTCCACAGTCCATGAGGGCAATTTTGGTTGATCCAAGGGCCAATTTTCTGCTTCTAGGATCCACCAGGAGCCCCATGACACATTCCCCTGGTGGAGCCTGGGGGGTGGGGATTGACATCTGGCCCTGCCACCCTTGTCAACTTTTGTTATACATCCACATATCCAAGGAGAAAACCCCTTGAACTGACTTTTAGTACACACATATAGGATTGCACTGAAAGACAACTAAAGACCATTTTGACAATAATTTTGACATTTTAATGAGACACTGAAGTAAGACTTTCTTCAATGACTTTGAAGATTTAATGAAATATTGGAGTAAGGCTATCTGAATAAATAAAACATGTTTTCAAAAAGGATTGAAAATCCATCACTGTTGGGGCTTCTTGAGTGTCAGGAGTGAGGACATTCTAGGACCTATGTGCTACCATGGAACAGGGCACATTTCCACACACTACCACCAAATGGCATTCTGCAAGTTGTAGTATAACCATCAAATTCCTGATCTCTGGGTCTGAGTGGGAAAAATCTCCCCCAGATAAACTGTTTCTGAGTTCTTCAGCATTGATAATGGCAAGACCCCTGTCTCAGTTCCCAAATCAGATGGCAGTGAAGCCTGCAAAGCACAAATTATATAACATGTGCATATCCTGGTATTTTACCCACAAAATGGGGCACCCATATTTGGCACCAGCAGAGCTTTCAGACTAGTCTGAAGAGCAACTGAACACAGAATGCATTACATTAGCTGAATTATCTCTATCCAGAAATGGCATAACGGATATTCCAACAAATAAGTAATTAGTCAAATTCCCTGCCCTTAAACCAATGTCTAGTATTGTTCATTATTCAGTCCAGACAACATCCAATAAAAAGAGGACTTTGTATTCTTTTGCAAGTGCAAGGGAGGTGAGGTATCTAATATTATAATAATTACTAAGAGGATTTAGATTTTGAAAAGTCCTCTTTTTTCTTTCAGTACTAAGAAGAAAAGTAACAAATTTAGAGAGGAAAACAGATTACATGTGTGTTTCATCACATTTGTGTATAAGTTTTACTAATTACTAACACTTTTCACAAAGGAGATTATAAGACACTCTAAAAATGGTGTTATCACGACAGGAGATCGCTAAAGGGCTTCCTTTTCAGACAACATCTTTCCCCTCTCGTAATGCTCCCATTCTGCTGCCGTTCCACTGGCACAGCTTTTTATTGATGCGAAAAGTGTCAATGGATCCCCCATTCCATTTTTTGTCACAGATGTTCGTGTGACTGAAAAGGTGCTCATTTCGCTGGCGAGATCCCATCGTCAATGCGAGGTCCCTGCCAGAACACTTCCTGGTGAGATTAGGACATCCAGGAAAGTGGCACACTTTTAAAAAACTTCCTTGGCTTACTTGGAAGTTTTAAAGTGTGTTTTTGTGCTTGCTGTCACTTTTTCTCTATTAGTTTGCTTTTTATTTTTAAATTTCCTGCAATCTCATCTTCTCATGAGAACAGGTGGGATTTCATTCCAGGAAGTGAATGGAGCTCCGTTACAGCTCCATTCACTCCTGGGTTGCCTGGCATGTGCAATTAAGGTAGGTCTGAAACTTTTAATTATTGTGCCAGGACAGGGACGGGAGAGGCGCAAGAGAGGAGACTGTGGGATAGGAATGCTTTTTTTCATTCATGTCTGATAATCTCCAAAGTGTTATTTTTCTAATGAACTATTCAAAAGGGTCTATGGAAGATCTGTAATTAATATGAAAATTAAGGGCTGTTGTGGCAAACAATTCCTGTCTGTCTTGTTATATAGATGACTTTCCTTGCACAGGGAAGGGATTTTTCCGCATGTCCTCCAAGCAGGTTATTGAAAGGTGAGTGCTATTTCCAGAGTCTCATAGAAAAGTTCATCTAGGACAGGGGTGGGCAAAAGTGCAGCTCATGGGTGACATGCCATCACCAGGGCTGTTTTTGTGGCCCCAAGGACTCCCAGGGATTTTTAAAAAAAAAAATTGTTCCAAAATGCCCTCTAGGGAGTATGAAGGGCATTTCCACCAATTTTGGAGCCCCTTCCCCAGACCTCTCAGGAGCCAAAAACTTTAAAATTGTACAAATATATATATATATCCTTGCTTCAAAATTCCCTCTAGAGAGTATGTGGAGGCATTCCTACTACATTTGCCCACCCCCTGGTCAATTTAGGCTCAATGACTTCCACTTGCTTCCTGTTGTTAAGAAAGGCCTGTCTTTATTTAAAATGGACCAGGAAGGCCCAAAAACCTGGAAGAGACACCTATTTGGAGACAGATATATATTATGGGAATGCATGCATGGGGGGGGGGGGTTTGAGGCCTTCCAAGATCTCCTGGGTGGCTAATATTTCCCACTAGTTTCTACAGTTGCCCACCTACGACTTCTTTCTGCAAGTTGATCAGCTGTAAGTTATTTTTAAATGTTCACTTGTCTGACACTACTCTTCATATAGAATATTACACAGCAGGGATGAAAATGCTAGCATAGGTCCATCTGCTGTCTACCTAATTTTTTATGAGCCTCCATATACCTTCTTTCCTATCTACCAGTTAAAGTACACATTTCCAGAAGGTCACTATCACATGATTTCAGTGAACATAAAAACAAAGGATGGCATTTTATATGTAATTTTATGCTAACATTCTTGTCGAATAACAATTCATTATATTGTGATGTTTATGTTGCCATATAATACTTATATGGTTCCATAAACTTTACAATCAAAATAAGAATTTAATTATAGTATAAAGAATCTATAGCCGTGTGATTTTCTCTCTGTGTGTATTGCCTCCATCCTCGGCCCCTGTCAAATTAGGCTATAGCCAAAGAAGTGTGAATGTTTAATATAACCCACACAAATCAACATCTTACAAACCATAGGCTCATCTACATGGACAGTATTCACCAGCTCACCAGCATACTCTGCCTACAGATCTGGTCTGTTGCTCTCTTGTTATCTATATGGAACAGGATGGAGTCCAGACCAACATACTGGCCAATCTCTGCAGCCATTGCCGCTGCCACCCGTGTCCCACTCTCTGCAGTCAGGAAGCTAAGCAACAGAAGGTGACCAAGGCCCCCCGCATGTGACCAGCCTTGGTCCTATGTTGTGGGCCTCCTTCCTGGCTACAGAAGAGTGAGGCAGCTAGCAGCTGCAGCGATGGGCCGACATGCCAGTGCACTGAAATAGGCTTCTGCAGTCATGCAGGGCCCAATCCACTTTTTGCCAGTGGAAGCAGATTTAAACAGGTATTTGTTTTTTTTAAAAAACCTAATAGGCCTCACCCATCTCCCCCCTGTTCTGACCCTGCTTTTACCCTAGAGATTTGCCCAAGGGCAAAACGGGGCAAAAGCCCTGCATCATCAGGACTTTAGGTCTCTAAGACAGGGGCAAGATGGGGTAAATTTATTTATTATTTATTTAATTCATTAATTTATATGCCACCTATCTCCCAGAATGGGACCCAAGGCAGCTCACAAAAGCATAAAATACAACATATAATTAAAAATATTGCAATTAAAAGTTAAAAACAATTTAAATAATCACAATTTAAAATTACATAAAACATATGTTTTTTTTTAAAAAAAATCCCATCTAGACAAACCCTATGCTACTGTTTTCAGAATTTTATATGCAATACTTACAATTTTCTTGCAGAAACATTAAATCCTGCACTCTCAAGAGAGTTGTGCAGACAGCAGGTCTCTGTACAATCAGTGCCCCGTATCCTGTTAGTGACATACGCAAGAAAAAGGCCATCTTCTATCTCTGTATTTTTTTAAAAAAAAAAATGGTAGCTGTGGGAGGTTAGTATTGTCTTCTACCCTTTGCAATGACTAAAGCCCACCCTCCCCAAACTCACTGTTGTTTCGTGATAGCACTTTCCATGGTGGCATATCCTTCGCTGGTGAATTGCGGAGGGGATCAGAGAAGTCCCCATAGACTGATAACCAATGACATCATCCACTGAGACTTCTGGAGGAAGTGGAAGATCTTCAGTGGAAGATATTCTTAGGATTTTATCAGACCACCCCCCTAAACCCCGTTCTTTTGCCGGCATAACTTTGCTGTTTTTATGCCAGCAAAAGAATTCCCCATGCCGCACTTACATCCTATCCTAGCAAAAGGCTTCCCAGAAATGGATGAGGAGTGAACAGAGCTCTGTTCACTTCCTCATTTGAAATCCCACATATTCTCACAAGAATACATAACATGGGAAATTCAAAAATAAAAAAAAATATAGTAAAAGTTACAAAAAGCACCTAAACGCACTTTAAAAAGTCCCAAATAAACTGTGGAGGGTCATCAAAAGTGTGTCACCTACCTGGATGTCATGATCTCATCTGGAAGTGTTCTCACCTGACTGGCCATTGACACTGCATTCAAGTGAATACAATGGCATATGGATTCAAACGTCAGCAATGCTGGCACAAAAGCGTCATGAGGGATCAACTGACAGCTTGAGCCATCAATAAAAAAAGTACATTTTTTAAACAGGACATGATCATGAAAGGGTGATGTCATGTGGTATACACACCCTTTTGCGATCATTAAACGTCCTTACATGCCTTATTTGCCTTGTCTGATAACGTCCTTAGTCTGCATCTGGTGATGGGGGACATAAACAATGCAGTGAAACAATGAGTCCCCGGGGGTGTTGACAAAGATAATAATTGTGGAGTTTTGCATGTGGAACACTTACGCTATGCTTGGCCCTGCATGGTCTTGGACAATAAATGGAAGTGGGAACAGGATCACACCCTCTGGCCTTGCAACACATGGCACACACAGAGATTACACCCCAGGGCTGAGAAACATGAAACACTCCAAATAGTGCTGGAATGTAGTTCCCATGTGCCCCAGCCACCATAACCAATAGTCAAAGTTGATGGAGTTGTAGTCTAGCAACATTTAGAGGGCCACACATTCCTAAACCCTGCTGTACATGTACATTCTCCAAATCTATAGTCCCTGTATGTGCAACTCTGCATGCAGACCCTCTATAAGAGAGCTATGGAAAAGTGACTCAATCAGTCCTTGGGGACCAGGCCCAAGAGCTGTGACTTGATTCCCTGTCCTCCATATGGTAACTAAACACAGCTTGTCATGAGAACAGTCTTCTTGAGAATGAACATTTTCACATTGTTCCAGGGATTATTAAGTCTTTCAATACCAGTTCATCTGTTCATCTCAGAGGCAATTTTGTGAGTTCCTTCCTCTGAAAATAACCTACAGCATCCTGGTTGGTAATCAGGTTGGTAATCTCTCATCCAAGTACTACCGGGGCTGATCCTGCTTAGTTTAAAAGATCAGAAAGGATCTGGTGCCTTTAGGGTATTTAGGCCCCTTTTGCAGATTAAAAACCCCTTATGAAAATGTGTTACTACAAACCAAAATACACAGAAGGCCCCATTTTAGCAAAGAAAACAGGATGTCATCCAGAATTTCTAAGATGGCTTCTGGTCTTGACAGATACCACAAGGAGGCTATTTTATTTTAGATCGTCAAAGCATCTTTTCCACCACAACTGGAGCTCTCTGCTTCTTAAAACAATCAAAAAGAACTCTGACAAGAGATTGCTTTGCCTCTGTGCTATTTTAATATTTCTTGCATTTCATTTTACTGTCCTGTCACATCATATCAGTGGCAGAGCTAGGGGGTGCGGAGAGGCCGAACCACACCAAGTGATACCGTTGGGGGAGGGGTGACACCAGCCTTAGTGGCACCGTAGCATTGTATCAAGCATACTATGGCATGCCATAGCACACCCTGGCTGTGTATACCTAAGACATTGCAACAAGAGGATGGAATCTTACCAGGTTTCAGGAATTTTCTTCTTCCATTAATGTTTCCTATGTGAATATTTATAAAGAGACACCACCAGAAGGATTTTCTTTCATGCTGGCTTCTGCTCCTTTTTCTCACCTGTAGCTCTTTTGCTTTCTTTGAGAATTCTGGTTTTTATCTCTCTGTTAAAGTCTCTGAACTGATGCTGAATACAAACAAAATGGCTACAGTCAATCCTAGCCCTTGCAGGCTACATCCAATCCTCCTGTGATTTCTTTGAGTCTGGCCAGTTCCTCCTCTTTCTTTGCTCTGTCTCAGGTCTGCTATCAGAATTGTTCTTCTCATTCAGTATGGTGCCAGTCATCCTACTCCTTTCAAATACCAACTCCTTGGGCTCCTTTATACAAAACAAAGGTGTTTCCCTTGAGCTTCAAAAGGATGGATGAAGTGGGCCCTTTGTGTAGCTCTGACATTTCAGTTTAGTTTTGAAGCAACCACAGAGCTAACAGAAAAGGTAAGGCTGGCTCCCCTGCAATAGTCAGTGTTAAATTTACCCACAGAAGCTATATGGCAGTATAAGAAAGTATCAGCTCTAACACCACCCAGAGGTTATGGCTTGGTTTTGAGCCTCTTCCCTAGGAGGATTCAGAGTACAATTGAGTTTCTGTCTGCAAGAAATCTATGAACTGCCTGTAGTGATGGCCAGCCAAAAGGGACCAATTACTTCCATACCTGGTGGCAATTTTTGGATAGCATACAACTGCACCCAGATACCACAACTGTATCTCATTGGTCACATGGGATAGTTGTCTTCAGAACTGAACAGATTAAAGAGGATTGTTTAAATACAGTAGCTGCTGGTGCCTAATTAAAGGTGTGGATGCGGGGTGAAATACCAAAGTCTGGATGCAAACAAGAAAACAAGTAGTTCTACAAACCCAAGAGCTTTGGACTTGCGTTTCTCAAACAGTACTCCCATGGGCACAGGCACAGACACACATGGGAAGCATCTTTGGAAAGTGCATGGATTGCAAAAGCCATTTGTGATAGGTGCACATCAAATCCAATGTACAAACTGAAAAGGCCAACATGTCCATGGCATTGGATATGTTCATAGCTTGGGGTTGGGGGAATTAGACTACAATTTCCTGAATCCCTCAATTAGGATGGCAAGAGGGCATGCTGACTGGAGGGGATGAAAGGAGTAGTGTTCTGGGAGCTGAAGTCTAACATTGACTTTTCCAGGCTGTGTAGATGCCGAAAGTAGCTGTTAGGATTAGGGTGGATCATGTATCCAGTTTCACAGTCTTGTATTTGAATGATTAATAAGTGATAGTCATTTATTTGAAGGTACCCTCCATTAAAAGGGATGTTCAGTCCAAGTCCAGTGGAAAAGTAAACAACCATAAGAAAAGAGAGCAAGGACTTTGGGTTGTCTGTTATCAGTTAGTGCTGGGCAGCAGATAGAGCAGGCACACCGCTCATCTGGTTACAGCCTTCTCCACTTTAGGTAAAAATGACAAAGTGAGCTTTTAGATCCACTGAACTCTTCTTCAGGCAAGTAGCAGAAAATGCTCACATTGGGAAGGACCAAAAGTCCAGAATACTAGCTAGATGCATTAGCTTTTTTCTCTGTTTCCTAAGGTATTTGTTAAATTTTGCAGTTGCATGTGACTGGGTGAAAAAGTCAATTGAAGTCAAACTGGTAGTCAATTCCATGAAAATTTCTATGTAAGTTTAATATGTAAATGGAACATTTACAGTTTATGTTAATATAAATATAACAAATATTACACACAAACATAATAAAAGTTAGATTTCTGTTTAAATATCAGTTATTTTCCAATGTATGATTATATATTTTAATTTGCATATGCAAATATTAGGCAAATCTGTTTCTTCTTGTTTGGTGATACCTTTTTTCTGATTTTTAAGTAGATCTTAATCTAAAAACTGTACCCCAACACAATCTCTCTCTCTCTGGCTTCTCTTCGCAAACAAAGATTCAGGAAGGACTCATCCCGCACTTTCTGCAAGCGCGCTGATGACTAAAAAGGCCAATCCGAGATAGACAAGTCCGGTTGCAGAAAGCACAGCAGAAGGTTTCCTTGGGTGATGTTTCCGGGTTGTGATTTCTTCTGCGCTGTCGTTTCTCTTCAAGACTTGTTCGGTGTGAGTTCTCAAATAAGGCTGCAGCATTGTGGATAGTGCGTCTCCATGCCTCCCAATGTGAGGCCAGGGCAGACCATTGTTGATTATCAATTTGGCCGAGCCTGAGGTGTTGCTTCAGGGAGTCCTTGTATCGCTTTTTTGGAGCGCCCCTCTTACGCTGACCCATGACGAGTTCACCGTAGAATACTATTTTGGGGAGGTGATGGCCCTCCATCCTAGAAACATGCCCTGCCCAGCGCAGCTGCGTTCTCAATATCATGGCCTCAATGCTGGTGATCCCTGCTTGCTCAAGGACAGCAACATTCCTCACATAGTCAGTCCAGTGTATATTTAGGATTGTGCGTAAACAGCGCTGATGGAAGCGTTCGAGGAATCGTAAGTGGCAAAACACAAAAATCAGTGTGTATAGAGCCATTGTACTGTCTATTCTCCTTTATGGGTTTGAAACATGGGTCACCTATCACCCCAACACAATATACCTGGAAAATTATACATCTACAAATAAAGGCTATACCTGGGACTAGATAGTTGCCTTACTTTTTTTCAGGAAAAGTCAAAAGAGTGCCTGCCTTTCCATTGATTCATGTCAGATTTACAGGCACCTGCTGTGCCACCAATAAAGCAGCTATGGTGCAGTCATACTCCTATGACAATTATCTGTTCTATAAAATGGTATATATAACCTCATGAAGATCATTTTTGCACAAAGCAAAATTGTGGTGTGAGAGTTCACAGAATACAGTCAAGCCAAGCTATGTAATGACCCTTCAGAGATAAGCGTAAGTATCTTTGAAGAGAATAATGTTGGTTACCGTATACTGATAAGGGTATTAATGTAGTGGAAGAACAGTTCATGTAGCCTCACATTTGAAAGGTCCCCGTATTCAAACACAATGTTTTCCTCCAAAGTATCCCAATCAGCTGCCTCCAAATACTTAGAAAATTTTACCTGCCTTGCTCTTAGAACTCTGCGGTTGATATTAATTAGACATTTCCATAATTCAGAAGCATTATAATGCAAATTGGTTTATAATGTGAAATGAATGAGAAAGCAATCCATTTCAATGGATTGCTTCCTCATCTAATGGTGAGAAAGTTTAAAAAATGAAAGGAAGCATCTAATGCTACCCATTTCATAGACATTATTGCAGATTGCATCCAGCAGTCATTTCTGAAAATATAAATGTTATGATTCTGAAAAGTGATCTCTATCTAGACAAGCGGCCTGGAACATCTTCAGCTGCTAAGCCTGATATCCCAGCTATTACCATATCTACTTGGGAAGTCTGCCTTCAATGATCCTGGCAATGTCCCTTCTGGACCACTGAGATGCCATTGAAAAGAGAGGAAATTTCTGTTGGTTGCTACAAAATAGGGGTGCAAGATTGTTAAATGGGTCTGATGATTGCAAACATGCCTGTTCAGTCAGCCCTTCATATCCATAGGTTTTGCATCCACTGATTCCAACCAACCACAGCTAGAAAATACTTGGGGATGGTGAAGGGGGTGGGGGAATCCAAAAAAGCAAACCTTGCTATTTGCCATTTTATATAAGGGACACCATTTTACTATCACATTGAGCATCATGGATTTTTGTGTCCATTGGGAGGTTCTGGAACCAAACCTCAGCAGACACTGAGGGCCCAATGTACTCAGTTACCTTCAATGGCTCCCAATTTGTTTCTGGGTGCAACTGAAAGTGTTGCTTACAATGGGAAGTCAAAGGCTTTCATGGCCAGCATCCATAGATTTTCCTTGGTTTTTTTCTGGGCTGTGAGGCCGTGTTCTGGAAGAGTTTACTTCTTTAATTCATTAATTTTTATTATTATGCATTTACTCAAAAATACAAAATCAAATATACATAAACCAGATTTGTCAATCTTTGTAATCTTACAAATCTTATTTTTATATGTGACCATGCTGTAATCATAGTAAAAAGAAATTTCTAAAAAAAAAAAGAAAAAAAGAAAAAAAAAGAAACCATGACTTCCTTCATGTTTGGTATTGTTGAAACGAAAACCTTTTTATATTCCAATCCTGCATTGACTTCTGATAATCTTTTGTCATCTTTTTCCTGCTGCGCTCTCTGACATTTCATCTTTTTAGTCTTTTTGTCTATTCACTCTTTCTATCTTCATAATATGTGTGTGTGTGCGCGCGCGCGCACATATACATATATATATATATTCTCCTTAGGCCATTAATAAAAGATGCTCTTTGTCATATTTCATACCCCTTTTCTCCCATTGTCGTATTACTACCCACCATTTTTCTAAAGATTTCCTTTTTGATAGATTATGGATTATATCATTATATCTAATTCTAACATCTCGTATATCATACAAGTTTACTTCTGACATTTCGCTTGCATCAGTGGCTGGCATCTTCAGAGAATGGTTGGGTAGGAGTGTGTGTGGAGTTTATATCTTGTGAACCCCTGTTGGGGAGTATATGTAAATTTCTGTATTTGAATGGTTAGTTTCTGGGTGTAGATATGCAGGGAGGATTAGTGTCTGTTTGGCTAATGGTTGGTTGATGGCCCATTATCTAACCATTAACTGACCATTCAAACATTTACATATCCTCCCCAACAGGGGTTCACAGCATATAAACTCCACACACACTCGTACCCAACCATTCTCTGAAGATGCCAGCCACAGATGCAGGCGAAACATTGGAAGTAAACTCTTCCAGAACACAGCCTCACAGCCCAGGGAAAAACCAAGGAAAATCTATGTTGCTTTCAACTTTTAATGATCTTCATAGATTAGGACCTCATCGAAACATAAGAAGCTATCTTATACTGAGTCAAGCTATTTATCCATCCAGTCAACTATTGTCAACTCTGACTAGCAGCAGCTGCCTAGAGTTCCATGCAGGATTCTTTCATAGTCCAACCTGGAGATCCCTGTTTTTTCTGTGATGGTCTTTCCTCAAGCACTAGCCATCTGAGACCCTGTTTAGCCTCTGAAATGAGATGGGATTTAATTTGTTCAGAATAGCATGGTGATTCCCCAGCTGTATCGCAACAACTTTTGTGCTTGAAGTACCACCTCATCCCATATATACCTACATGGACACAAAGATCTTCATCTGAGTCATTTTAAAAGAATGCCCTTGCCAAGCGAGGTATAGTAGTTCTCTAAAAGTGATAGTCACCAAGGTGTGGAACGCCCTCCTCAGAGGCAGGCAGACTACTTGAATTCTGGTTTAATGTTTGTTTGCTTGTTTCTTCTAGAATCAGGCGAACAATTTCTTTAAAATCCCAATTCTTTTAAACTGTGATGTATCTTGTATGCTGTAGTTTATAATATTGCTTTAGGACTTTATCAGACATGGGGGAACGTGGCACAAAACTGCATCCCAGCCACGTCAAAAGAATACTACAAGAACAGAAAGGGAGACATTATCAGATGCTTGCATCCTTCGTCATTCTGGGGATGTAGCATGTATGTGAATAAAGAGTCCCTTTTTTATTGATGGGCTAAGCCACCAACAAAAAGGGACATGTTATTCACACCCATGCTATACCCCCAGAATGGCTGAAGGATGTCGTCATCTGGTAATGTCACCCATTTTTGTTCTTGTAGCATTCTTCTGACACAGTTTTGTCGCGTCTGATAAAGTCCTTAGTTTCATTGTTTGATCTGTCTTTAATTTTACAGCATTTGCTATTTTTAATTATGTGGTTTTTAAAATTCTTTTTTATTATTATTATTTTTTCCAGTTACATTCAGTTATATTCAATTACAATACAGATAAACAGATTCCATATATATCCTCATATATCTTTTTTCTTATTTTGTTTTTGTCCATATTCGTACATTTATTCTTTCATGCCTCGTCTTAACATCTGTAACTGCTTTTTTAACCAATCTGATTCCATCCAAAAAATTCCCAGGAAATTTTCATCCCCCCTTCCCCCCCCTTCATTCCTTCCTTCCTCTTATATATATTGCTTTTGCTTTCCTCGATTTACTTTGCCCGCCTATCTGTCCTCTTTACTTGTTAGCTTCTAATTTTAGTCCCCTACTTTACTCATCTACTACTAAACTAGCTCCTCTTCTTCTATTTCCCATTAAACCTTTGTACACCCCTTGTCACTTCCCCTTTCCAGAAAGCATTTAACCGGTTCCCATTCTTTCTTTGTTTTTTCTGTGTTTTTTCTGATTATTCCTTTGTAGCCATTAACAGAAGTCATTAGACTTTCTTGGAGGTTGTGCAACAATAATATCCTATTTCAGGATTGTTTGTAAACTACTGCACAAGCAGTAGGAAAATTGTGTAGTCAGGGAAATTTCATAAAGGCATTCCTTAGTGGTGTGTGGGAAAGTGACTCAACTGTTGCACAATGGGAAAATATAAAACAGTGTTGCGTGTTATGTTGTGATGCAATCTAGTAACTCCAGCATAGCATGCCATAATTTTATGCAATCCAACTAGCAAACAGGATCTTGGCTTAGTTATCATTTTATTATCATATTTTAAACTGTTGCAGTATTTTGATTTTGGGAACCACTAAAAAAACTTTTTGTTAGAGGAAACTATAAATAATGAAAATACAAAAAATAAAATAAAATCTGGAGTCTGATTTCCTTTCACGTACAAAGCTAAATTATCCAAAAGCTTTTTTCTGCTGTATATCCATTACCTGCTTTCTGGCTAGGAAATAGGGTTATGTGAACTTTACCACCATGGAATTAGATATATGAGTACTGTACACATAAATCAATATTCACCTGAAATCTTTTACATATATACAGCCTTATAGACAAAGACACCACAGAAAACCTTCTGTAGCCCATTAAAACATACTTCCTGAGGCACCTGAAACATTGGAGATTTTCAGACCTGTAAAAGGAGATTTTCAGACCTGTAAAAATCGCCGTTTGCTGCGCAAGCAGCCTCCGGAAGAGTATCGAGGCTGCTGCGCGGCAAGGGTCAATTTCGGACGACGCCGTTTCTCTCTCCGTGAGTAAAAAATAGCACGGCCACCTCCAGTGCTGACCGCAACAGTCATGGACGACGCCGAGAGAGAAACGGCGTCGTCCGAAATTGACCCTTGCCCTCAAAGGGCAGCATGCTGGATTCCCATTGGGGGGCGGCCGGCAGCCAATGAAAGCCCGCTTTGCTCCATTCTATTCCCCCTCCCTCTCTGTCTTTGGTTCCTCCCACCGGCCAGAGTTTTTTTTAGCAGGCGACCACCAGATCTCAGTATGACTAAGAGAAGGGAGATAGCATGCTAGGGATGATGTCAGATGATGTCACCAGTCACCAACTAAATGAAGGGGAGTTGCTAGATCTTGCTAGAACAGCTAGGAAACCCTATATAAGTCATGGTGCAAGGCAGCCCACTTCACTTCTTCAACTTACTTCGTTGACTGACTGCTAACTGTAAGCTTAGCTACTAGAGCAATGATTTTGTTTGTAGTTCAGGATGTAAACAATAAAGACTGTTAATTTTTAGACACTAAATGTGTCCATCTATTCATTGAACATGCTGGAAGCATCTGGACCAGGTTTTTGCTACTCTGCTAACAAGACTGCCTGGCTGGACTCCTGAACATAGACAGACTCCAGCAGGTTGTAGCACAACACCCACCCCTTTCCTGGTTTTTTTTTCCAGCCTGTAAGTTCTTCTGGGTGTCCACTTAGTATAGACTCACTGAAAGGCACCTGGCAACAAACTAATCCAGGAGTAGCCTAAACAACAGAAATGTACATCAGAAAGGGTACAAAAACAAAAGCTTCAGGTAGCAGCTGTTCCACAGCTCTGACCCACTTTCACACACAAAAAGACTTACAGACAGCAAGATTCATCCAAAAATGCCTTATACTCCAGTTTCAGTATAAACAAATACAGTATATACACAGCAAACCTCATTAATAAACTCAACAGTGATTTCTCCAATGTCCATCAACACTCCTCTTTCTCCATGACACCAACCCACACATAATGCATTCTGTGCTTTGGCTATATTGGAGTGTTTGCTAGTCATCACTCTGCCTACCCACAGCTGTGAGCAAACCCACTTCAGCTGTGCTAGTCTGTGGTCTGTTGCTCCAACATTTTTCCTTTTGCACTTAAAGCAATATTACCATGACAAAAGGAGGGGGGAAAGGCTCAAGTTTTTGGGTGCAGAAGGGGTGAAGAGGAGAGGAAGGGGGAAACCTACCCGACAAGGTAGGACAGGAGGAAAAAGAAAGAAGAGGGTGGGAACGCATAGAAAGCAACATTATTTTCCCCCATGCATATTAAGACAGCAATGGGAGGTGGATGAGTATTTACTTAGTGCAGCTCAGTGGGCAAGGATGTGGCTGTAGGCCAAGGAGGTGGTGCTGAAAAATACCCTCAAATTGCTGATTGGCAGGCTAACGAAGTGCTACAATTTGTTGGGTGTATTTTCTAAGCAGCCAATCAGCACACTGGGAATGGCAACAGATTTTAAGTACAGAGCTTGTTTTGCCATACATATTGTCATCTATCTATCTAATTCTTTAGGGTATGTTGCCGTTCCCAGTGTGCTAATTGGCCACTTAGAAAACATATGCAACCAGTTTTAGTGCTCCGTTGGCCAGCCAATCAGCAGTTTGAGGGTGTTAATGGTATCACAGCACTATGTGATGCAATAGAGAGCATGGCGGAAGGAACCATAGTCTTTAAAGGATCTTGCCTCCCCCTTCTCTTTCCTTTTGGATCTCCTTCTTCATTGGAGCCAGACATCTAGGAGAGATCAGAGTGAGCAATATCTGGAACAGTTTGGGAGGTTTGGGCTTGGTTGCAGTGCAGCATTGTTTAACCAGTGCTACTGCACAATCCTGCTCACTCCTGATATTATTTTCTGAATTTACTATATATATTAATTTGGGGGTTTATATATTTGGTTTTATATATTTATTTAATTGATTATTTCCAGGTTTCTTATATTTCTTTAACTGACTTACTTTGATTTGTGGTTTTAGTTTGGGGTTAGGGACAAGGCCCCTATCAGGTGCAGGGAGTGTGTGGTGTGGTGTGGAGGCCCCCAGCTAGGCCTTGGTGGGTTGCTCACTTGGTTCTTGGTGGTTGGTTGGGCAGTGTCCTTAGGCCCTGAACAGGCCTTGGTGGGGTGCACATTTGTGTAATTAGGCCTCAATTGGGCTGGGAACCTATAGGCCCAATTAGGCTTTTGGGGGGTAGTAGTGAGTTTTAGGTCCTGACTGACCCATGTGATGATTCCTAGGCCTGGTCCTTAGACACTATTGAGTATTGTGTCTAGGCCCCCTTATCATAGGCCCTGTCCAGCCCTTGTGACCTCCATCTGGCTCTTGGTGGGCCCCAACCTCCCAGTAGGCCCCATCCAGACCTCATGTTTAAGCCCCAGGCCTCTATCAGCCTTTAGGTAAGCACTGACCTTTGTTCAGCCCTATCCAGCCCTTGTGACTAGGCACAGATGCTAGGCTTCCTTCAGGCCTTCTGGTAGGCCCCAATCTTTTGCTAGGCCCCAGACACTAGGCATTTATCGGGCCTAGTAAATTTTTAGTAAATTTTAGTAAATGTTCAGAAGTAGCAGAACACGTTATAAAGCAACTTGGAATGTTATTCAAATGTTATTTAAAAACACTGAAATTCTGGACCAGGCCAACAACTATCATGTCAGAATGCACAGAGAAGCTATTGAAATCCACAAACACCTGTGCAACTTCAATAGGAAAGAAGAAACCCTAAAAGTAAACAAAATCTGGCTACCAGTCTTGAAAAACACTAAAATCAAAACTCAACACATGCAAATGAACTCCACCCAGGGACAGGGGGATTTCCAGCAGACAATGACCTTCAATGTGAAGTCAAAGGCTTTCACGGCTGGCATCCATAGATTTTCCTTGGGGTTTTTTCCGGGCTGTGACGCTGTGTTCTGGAAGAGTTTACAGGAGGAGTTCCAGCAGATAATTGGCCGTCAACCAACCATTACCCAAACAGACACTAACAAGCCTTGCATTTCTATACCCAGAAACTAACCATTCAAATACACAAATTTACATATACTCCCCAATAGGGGTTCACAGGATATAAACGCCACACACACTCCTACCCAACCATTCTCTGAAGATGCCAGCCACAGATGCAGGCAAAATGTCAGAAATAAACTCTTCTAGAACATGGCCTCACAGCCTGGGGAAAAACCATGGAAAACCTATGGATGCCAGCCGTGAAAGCCTTCAACTTCACCATCTTGAGAAAGATAATTTTTTGGGTGAACACAATTATATCCTGTTAACACTTGGAAAGCAAATCTGCTGAAGGGTCAAATAAAGCTCTTAAGGTTTGTTTTGTTTTGTTTTGTTTTTTGCAAATATTTTATTACTGAAATACAAAGGCTATAAAAACAGCATAGGTTAACATAAACAAATACACAAAGAGCAACAAAAGCAAAATGAAAAAGTACAATCTTAACATAATGAGAAGTTATCAAAACAGAGAAAAGGACAAAACAGTACACATACCCAAAATAATATACATATAAATCCTTATACCAAAGTGTGAAAAATAGTTCCCATTTGTCTGTACTGCTATTTCATTATTTACCCTCTTCATACATCTCACATCAAACACTTCTTCTTTCAACAATTTTGGCCCGCTGTTCTTTTTTTTAATTTTATTTTTTATTTAATCTTATATTTATAAACCATGAAAGTTAAAATGCACACAGCATATATATTAAACATCTCCACACTTATACCCTTATATTCTTTCCATATATGATCTTCCAGTCTATATTTCCCATCTTTTTCACTCCTTCTTATACTTTTTCCCTTTTCCTCTTCTTACCATATTACCTAAGATGGAAGTCACTGACATTTTGCATATTCAGATGAATTCTATCTCTATCTCCATTCTAGGTAGCATTCTTACCACCCCATAACCTTTACCATCTTCAATTCTCCCCCAATTTCTCTCTCTTTTATATTCTCCCTCTTCTCTTCTTCTCTTCCTACACTTTCTCTTGCCCTCACACTTACATTTCCTTCTATTCTTATTTCCTTCTTTTCCCTTCTTTTCCCTTATGCTGTATTCCCATGTTCATAACTTCTGTTCTTGTTCGACTTCCTTTCATTCCCAGCTCCCTTCAGTATTATCTCCAACCTATTTTTGACTTTGTATACTTGTTCTCTAATCTATGTTTCCTTCTTTATAATCTCCTCTAGATTTATTTTCCTCATTCCTTTTTTGAACTCATTATAATCTTTTCCCTCCAATAAGATCAAAATTCCTTGTCCCTTGAGAGAATATCCATACAAACTTGTTATATTTTTTCCCTTCATTTTCCTTTGTCTTTATCCTTATTCTTCTTATTTTCACCCTAAATCTAGCTCTTAAGGTTTTCTTGACATGGACATGGATTTTCATCCTAAACACACTCCTGGAAGGCTTAGTTGCAAATGGTCATTTGTTGTATTACTAGTGTTCTGAAATTCTATGTATGCTTACCTGAAGACATTTGGACTTACCTGCAGAAGGTTATGGCACATTTCTCTTTTTCTCATCAGTACTTAAAGTGAAATTGTAGGAAGCTTATTTGAGGACTGGCCTGAGATTACATAGTATAGCCTGTAGGGCTGCTGAAGAAAAGGTTAACATGGGATATGTTGGGGGGAAGGTGAAAATATTCTGTCTGTAAACTGTTGTGAACAAGTTTGTAGGAACTGGGAGGTCTTTAAACAGACCTTGGAGATCTTTAAACAGAGGCTGGATGGCCATCTGTCAGGGATGCTTTGACTGAGTATTCCTGCATGGCAGGGGGTTGGACTGGATGGTCCTCGTGGTCTCTTCCAACTCTACAATTCTATGATTCTATGATGCTATGATGCTATGATTCTATGGTTATACTGCACAACACTGTATCACTTTTTTCTACAGGGAGAGTTTCAGCACACAACATCCTCAGGCAGCTGTTGAGACTCCAGCATTCCAATAAGGACCACCAGTGATACTTGCCTGATCAATGTCAGGTGGTGAAGTCTCAGAGACCACCATTTAACTGGAATCTTCTCACAATGCTCTAGAATAACACTACATTGGGGACATTATGGGAAATCAGAATGGTGACTAGCCATGCTGGTTGGGGGATTCTAGGAGATATAGTTTTAAAAAGGAGAAGAAAAGAAACATTACCAAGAAACATTTCCAAGCTCTGCTCAGACTCAGAACAGGACATGGACTGCTTCACACATTTTTGCTTAGCCAGTGAAATAGGAATCTCCGCCTTGGACACAGCCCCTTATTTTAATTACTGTATATTTTCTTGATTACTTCTTTCATCAGTTAATACTCAATGTGGCTTTGCTGCATCAAATAGACTCAAAAGTTAAATGATGATTGAGAGGCCAACCTCATAAAAGCAAAAACCATGTGGAGGCAGCTTACCAAGTGGGACCTTTGCTTGTATAAGCACCTCTCCCCAAATGCACACCATTTACGATATCCAAAATCCACAAAAAAGTGATACCTTTATTGGCCAACCAAAATGCAAAACACATGATGCAAGCTTTTGAAGCTCTACTGGCTTCTTCATCAGGCAAAAGATGGAAAGGAAAGGAAAGGAAAGGAAAGGAAAGGAAAGGAAAGGAAAGGAAAGGAAAGGAAAGGGACAAAAAATGACGATGTTGGAGTCACAGGTGTACATACTGTTTCAGATATTGCCTGTGGTGTTGTTCAGGTTAGGGATCTAATGCAGGCAGAAGCCATTCCTACTTCTTGGCCATGTGGAGTTGAGACAAAGGTCAGTAATATTTAAATCCTTTTGCAACAGTGAGGCAACCTCTCTGCTATCCAGGGTGCCCCTGCTCCTTTGTGAAGGCATGGGCTCCTTTGTTAGGAAGAAATCATTGGATTTTTCAAGAAGTCCCTGTACTGCAACATCTGTAAACAACATTTTGGTGCTGTATAGGAAACCTAGCCAGCTATAGTCTGAAAAAGAAGTTTTACCTTTGTTGGAGGTAGAAACCTGGGAGAGTTTAATCCCAGTCCATATTTCCCTCTTGTTTAGCATTCCCATTGGTGTGGCAAAATTAGGTATCTTCAAATGCAGGAAATACTGTACATTCAGGGTAGCCATGTTGGTCATGCAGCAAAACAAAATCCAAAATCCACAAAAAAGTGATACCTTTATTTGCCAACAAAAATGGTATTTACACCATTTACAGTGATACCTTTCTCTCAATGCATGTATTAATGTGTATCCAGACAGACAGCACATCCCAAAACTTCCCTGAGACTTTCCCAACACTCATTAGGAGACTTTGAAAGGTACCAAGGGCTGCACAAGCAGGCTTCTGTTCCCAAATGCTGAAGTCATTTTCCCAATTAGTCTTCCACACAGGCAAGATGTTGTGGTAATGCCGATGTGTTTATATTCATCTTTGCTGTTTTAAATGTTGCTTTTGTACTGCTACTCCTGTTATTGATTTTGGCTGGATTTCTGAATGGCATTGTATTGATTTTTGTAATGATGTTGCTAGCTGGCCACTGTGCTTAATAGGGTGGGGCATAAATTTGAAAAATAAAATAAATGAGTCAGCTATGGACAGACAAACTGGTACAGGACAAATGTGGCTGAAGAAATGTGCAGGTTGGAAAGTTGAGCAGGAAAAGGCAAGTCAAGGTCAAGGAACAGTGTCTAAGAATGTGCATGCTATTTTGTTGGCAATGTCTTCTAAAAGTAAAAGGGCAGTGACAAATCACATAGGTGAGAGGTTGGAGCAAGCTGATAAAGAGGTCTGTGGTTTGTCAAGAGGCTTACCACCTGAGGGAAGGAAGTAGCACTGCACCCCAATAATAGCCCTGCCTCTCTTGCCTTATTGCCTGACATTGGCATATTTCAGCTGTTCTGCTGCTCCAGTCCCATGGGAGATGGTGGTAAACACAAGTCTTTTCACTAACTGGGAAAATCCATTAGCAAAAAGACCCACCTTTACCACTGATTCTCACAGGACTGGAATGGGAGAACAGCTGAAACATGCCCATGTCGTGTGATAAGCCCCCAAAATGAACAGAGGCCAAATTGAACCAGACTATACCGGTGGTTCAAGTCTATCAGTGAACCAGACTGCTAAATATTTACCATATGGTTGCTATTTAAAAACACACTGCCGATCAACTTGCGATTGTATAGGAATGATCTCCTATAAGGGCTAGGCACATGATGAGTCAAATCTGCTGCACCATTCAACCAATCTCTCTCTCTCTCTCTCTCTCTCTCTCTCTCTCTCTCTGGCTTTTCTTCGCAAACGAAGATTCAGGAAGGACTCATCCCGCGCTTTCTGCAAGCGCACTGGTGACTAAAAAGGCCAATCTGAGATAGACAAGTCTGGTTGCAGAAAGCACAGCAGTAGGTTTCCTTGGGTGATGTTTCCGGGTTGTAATTCTTCTGCCTTGTCATTTCTCTTCAAGACTTGTTCGGCGTGAGTTCTCAAATAAGGCTGCAGCATTGTGGATAGTGCGTCTCCATGCCTCCTGATGTGAGGCCAGGGTGGACCATTGTTGGTGATCAATTTGGCCGAGCCTGTCAACCAATCAAAATATGACATAATGATTAAAATAAGGAAAACACAACTGAAACCTATGTATACGTGGCCTTTAACCTCTGTTAGTTTACACTACATAAACCAGAAAAAAAGCAAACAAATCTTTCTTCAGTATTTTAGAGGGCTGCAATATTGAAGGTTCACTGATTCATATGTGGTGGAATTGTTACCCATACTCAAAGACTTGGGGAAGTTGTATTTGAAAGCACTGGCAAATCATGTACTGAGTGGAGGAGGCATCTCATCCCACCAAATTTACATCCTTGCTTGGACTACAGGTCACACTTGCTTGAAATTCTCTAAAATATAGCTAAATCCTTAATAGCGCTTTTGTCTATTTTTATTTTATTTTTGTAACTTTTTTTCTAAGTCTTTTATGATACTCTTATTAGCATCTGCTAGAAAAGAAATTATTGAATCTTAGAAAATAAACTGCAAACCACCATAGGCTGGTGGTTATAAAGGGTTTGGAAAACAGCATTATCAAAAGGCAGACTCATCAAACTAGACTGAACAGAAGGGTAATAGAAAGTGATCTATATACCAAAATGTGCTTCCCTTTCTTTCCTATTTGAACAACGAGTCTTCAGGCATTGGCCCACCAAAGGTCCATGCTTCTTTTTTGAAGATTGCTAGCTTCAAAGAGAAATGGGGAGGGGAAACTTAACAAGCAATGGTCAAAATCCTCCCTTTGTGCATATCTCAGCCTACCCATTTATGCAAACACACACCACCTGCTAGCTGTCAAGCCCTGGGATGGGCCCCTCTTTCTGTCACATACCAGTGAGATGAGAGGCTTGTCTATATGGGTAAAATACCCCATCTTGCCCCTGTCTCAGAGCCCTGCAGTCCTGAGGACACAGGACATTTGCTCCATTCTGCCCCTGGGCAGTCCTCACCACCCCTGGGGCAGATACAGGGGGAAGGCAGGATAGGACCTGATAGAATACTTCTTTAAAAAATACCTGGTTTACTTCATTACCATTTACAAAAAACAGATTGGGCCTCATGTGTCTGCAGGAGCCCGTCCCTGCAGGTCAGCCTTTGCTACTGCTGCTGTCTCCCTGGCTCTCCCTGAAGGCAGGAAAGAGTACTGCAGCATGGTCACATGTAGGGGACCTCGGTTACAAGTTGTAGGCCCCTTTCCTGCCTACCAAGACAGTGAGGGAAATGGTGGCAGATTAGCATGCCCATCAGAACTACCTACTGCTCTGTGGAGAGAATGGAAGAGGAACAAGCCAGATCCGTGGCCAAGATAAGTGGTGAGTGGACAGCGTATCCTTGTTCGTGTAGATGAGCCCAATGAAGAAGAAGGGAAGTGATCCAGACTATGGAGAGGCAGTTACTCTTCACTCAGTCAAGAAGGGAGAAATGAAGGTGAGCAGCCCCATCTTTATGATCTGAATTGCCTGCCTATTCCCTCCCCTACCCACTGGTAAGCAACAGCAGCAGGGACCCCTCTTGGTGCTTGACATCTGCCCTTAGTGAGAAGTTTTGGGGATGGAGTGCAAGGACACATGAATAGCTCTCTGTGCCCCATTCAAAAAGGGACTTATCTACATTACACATGTGTAAGCTACACTTACACATGCATAAGTCATAAACACGATGCTGGCCAGTATTAGTTATATTTTAATAAAAATGTATGCTAATTGGTAATTGCCCATACTGTTATTAGTTATTGTCAGGGAACTTGACCTGACAGTTGCTTTTTATTTTGCTATTGATGGATGTTGTTAACAAGGCGTGGCAAAACTGATATCAACCTGTGGATACACGTAAAAGCCAATGCACTCTCTACATCATAGCTGGTTTTGTAAGCAGCCGTCCCTGTGGAAATTGTCACATTCAAATCCATGTGGCTGCTTACAAAACCAACAATGCATTTGAATATTCTCTTTGAGGCTTTGCATGTGTGTTTTACAGCATTAACTTGAAAATCTAATGGCAAAGTGGATAAATCTACATTCATCATATATTTAGTCAAGGAAGTCAATCTGTTTTTAAGTTATTAATTATGTACATGCAGATCAATAGCAGAAGGTTAAAGAATAAGTGTAACTTCCTTTTTTTAACTAAATACTTAAAAACACAGCCATGCCCTTAGAAATGGAAACAAGCTGTACAATTTTGAACTTGAGATTGCACTGGGAGTAATAGTTTTCCACTTTTGTGCAAAGTGAGGAATGATTGATTGTTTTATTTGAGAAAATCAATTCTGTTATTGGAGAAGAGAGAAAAACAAAATAATTGTTTGGCTTAGTAGTTCAATAATGACACAGAAAGCTTAAAAAGTTTCTGCAAAGGAAATAATTAAATTGAGCAGGTTTCATTAGCTGTGATTGTGACTTGGGAGGAAATTTCAGGGTCAGAGGTCAATATTGTCTTCACTGTTGACTGCTATTTGTCAATTTTGTTCTCACAACAGGGAGCAGAAGAAACATCAGTGCAACCAAGCAGCATTGGTAAAGGCTTGTAATAAAATATTTCTCTATCATTAGGTTTTCAAGATACATCAGGTCAAATGCTTATGGTGTTACCTACCCTGACATCCCCTGCCCCTTATCTATAATAAATTGGCAATATTTAATAATTAGGTCAAATGTGGTCTTCCACATAGCACAGCCATTAAAGCTGGAAAATTCCAAGAAATTCCAAAGACTAGAGTTCAGACTCAGTCAGGTATGCACTTCAGGAGGGGCCTGCCCAAATTCCAAAGAAATGTTAATTTGCAAGGCAGATGAAGGTCTGGACCCCTGGCTAATCCTATCAACTAAAGCAAGGATACTCAAACCTGTAAATGATCGTCATACCTTTATCCTTCCCCAAAACAAAGGAAGTTGCTTCCTCCATTCAATCTCAAAGTATCTGCACATTAAGATGCCATTAACATATCTGGGGGGCCTTTGTCTCACTTTGAGCAACTCCAAGAAACACTGTCTTCCACTCTAAATCCCATCCCCAGAAGTCATCCCCTTCCAAAATCTCATTCAAATGTACACAGTCTTCCTGCTTCTAGACACCATGTCAGACTGTGGAGTTGTTCCTGATCGGGACCTCATTCTGCTGGTTTCTTCTGCGACCTCATCGCTACAGGACAGGTGTCGTATCTGTCTACACCAACAGTGATGATGTGGTTAATGGAGAGGAAGTGGTGGGATCCTTAGGGGGGAGTGACCATGTTCTCCTGGAGTGTGTGATACAGAGGAAAGGGGAAGCCAAGTGCAGCCAGACACACATTCTAGACTTTAAGAAAGCTGATTTCAGTAAACTTAGGGAAATGCTGGGTGTGATCCCATGGTAGGGCATACTAAAAGAGAAGGGAGTTCATGATGGATGGGGGAGGGGATTGAAGTGAGATATTGAAGGCACAACTTCAAGCAGGTCCAATGAGGAGGAAAAATGGGAAGTTTCTAAAGAAACCTGGATGGATGTCTAAAGAATGTTCAACTGAGCTCAGATTTAAAAGGGAAATGTACAAGAAATGGAAAAGACTGGGGAATCACCAAAGAGGAATTCAAACAAATAGCCCACACATGTAGGGAAAAAGTCAGAAAAACTAAAGCACAGAATGACCTCAGGCTTGCCAGAGAGGGGTTAAAAACAATTTAAAAGGGGCTGTTTTGGTTATGTGCATAACAAACGGAACAAGGAAATGGCAGTGCTGCTTGGAGATGATGGCAATATGTTAACAGGGAACAGAGAAAAGGCAGAACTATTCAACAAGTTCTTTGCCTCAGTCTTCTCCCCAAGGGAAAACAATACTCAACCTGGAGGACAATGGAGCAGATGATGCAGCACGGGGAATGTAGTACAGAATAGGTAAAGAGATAGTAGAGGAATACACTATATGAATTCAAGTTTCCAGGGCCAGCTGAACTACATCCAAGGATACTAAAACAACTGGCAGAAATAATCTCAGAACCACTGGCAGTAATCTTTGAGAATTTCTGGAGAACTGGAGAGGTCACAGCAGACTTGAGGAGGGCAAATATTGTCCCCATCTTCAAAAAAGGGGGGAGACCGAAATAATTACCACCCAGTCAGCCTCACATCAATACCACGAAAAATTCTAGAGTAGATCATTAAAAAGACAGCCTGTAAGCACTTAGAAAGGGATGTTGTGATCATTAAAAGTCAACATGGGTTTCTCAAAAAGGCCTTTGACAAGGTCCCCCATAATATTCTTGAATAGTAACGTGTGGCCTAGACAATGCAACTGTTAAGTGGATTTGTAATTGGTTTACTGACCAAACCCAAAGGGTAATCACCAGTGGCTCCTCTTCCTCCTAAAGAGAGTGACTTGTGGGGTGCCACAGGGTTCTGTCCTGGGCCCAGTGCTATTCAACATCTTTATCAATTACTTGGATGATGGAATAGGGGGAATTCTTTTCAAGTTTGCAGATGACACCAAATTAAGAGGGGGAGCTAATGCCCCAGAGAACAGGATCAGAATTCAAAATGACCTTAACAGATTAGAAAGTTGGGTCAAAACTAACAAAATGAATTTCAACAGGGAGAAATGGAGGATACTATACTTGGGCAGTAAAAATGAAAAGCACAGATATACAATGGGTATCACCTAGATTGATGGCAGTACATGCAAAAGGGATCTAGGAGTCTTAGTGGACCACAAACTGAACATGAGTCAGCAGTGTGATGCAGTCAGGGCCGGTTTAACCTGTCTGCCAAATCAGCATTGGCAGGGGGCCCCGAGGTCAAGAGAGGGCCCCGTGTTGGCCTCCTTAATCTGACAAAGGAGATAGCCAGGAGACAGCTGGGAGGAGCCCCCTCTTACCCTCCTCCTCCAAAAACCTCCTGCTGGCTTTTTAAAAAAAACAAACAAAACAGCCTCTCCAAAACTAAAGAGAAAGAGAAAGAAACAGCAGCCCTCTGTGGCAGAAGCTGGAGGGAGAGGCAGGTAGGAGACGGTGTGTGTGTGTGTGTGTGTGAGAGAGAGAGACAGGGAATTTGAGGGTTGTCTCCCTCAGAAAGGGCTTTCTTTCTTTCTTTCTTTCTTTCTTTTTTTTCTTTTCTCTTCCTTTGCTTTCCTTTCTTGCACATAGATCCCCTCCAGCCCATCTTTCCAGCTGCATTTAACATGTCTTGGTTCCTCTCCCCTCCCTTTCCCCCTTGGTCTTCTTCAGCTTCCTCCCCGTGCTGCCAACTGAGTTCAACCTGCAAAAGGAATTTGTGGGTGTTTGCCCATGTGCCTTCAAGTCATTTCTGAGTAAGGCCAACCTACCATGGGGTTTTCTAGGGAAGGTTTGTTCAAAGGGGGTCTGCCTTTGACTTCCTTTGAGGCTGAGAGATTGTGACTTGCCCAAGGTCAGCCAGTGGGCATTCATGGCTGAGTAAGGATTCAAACCCTGGTCTCCACAGTCATAGTGCAATGCTGAAACTTCTACAACACTCTAGCTCTTTTAACAGAAGAATATAAAGAATATAAATTAAAATTTGGAGTAATATTACTGGGAACAATGGTTTTATTGTTGTCACTAAAACACCAGTATCGCATTAGTGTTATGTGAGAGGCATTGGCCTAGAGCAGTGATTCTTAACCTTTTCTTTACCAGGGACCCCCTTTAAATATCTTTTGTTGTCCCAAGACTTAACTCAAGATTTAAATCCTAATAATAATAGCTAATAATAATAGCTAACAACAACAACAATACAATTACACCATCCATTAAACTTTCCCTCAGAGACACTCTTGCTTCTTCCTGCAAGTTTGTGGCTGGAGTGGATTGAATGGCAATGTACAGGCCAAGCCAGCCAGCCTTTGCCTTGGTTCCTGTCACATGGCTACTCCACTACAGGGAGGAGGTGGGCCAAGCAGCCTTCAAGCCTTTGTGGACCCCCTGTGAGGACATTGCGGACCCCAAGTTAAGAACCACTGGGCTAGAGAATGCTAGAAAAGGAACAATGCAACCAGACCTTGATTCTAGGCTGCATTTAGAGCCTGGGAAAGTTACTTTTGGATTACACCTCCCAGAACCCTCCTGCCAGCACCCTTCTCAAGGTCTGGTTGCATTGTTCCTTTTCTAGCATTCTCTAGCCCAGTGGTTCTTAACTTGGGGTCCGCAATGTCCTCACAGGGGGTCCACAAAGGCTTGAAGGCTGCTTGGCCCACCTCCTCCCTGTAGTGGAGTAGCCATGTGACAGGAACCAAGGCAAAGGCTGGCTGGCTTGGCCTGTACATTGCCATTCAATCCACTCCAGCCACAAACTTGCAGGAAGAAGCAAGAGTGTCTCTGAGGGAAAGTTTAATGGATGGTGTAATTGTATTGTTGTTGTTGTTAGCTATTATTATTAGCTATTATTATTAGGATTTAAATCTTGAGTTAAGTCTTGGGACAACAAAAGATATTTAAAGGGGGTCCCTGGTAAAGAAAAGGTTAAGAATCACTGCTCTAGGCCAATGCCTCTCACATAACACTAATGCGATACTGGTGTTTTAGTGACAACAATAAAACCATTGTTCCCAGTAATATTACTCCAAATTTTAATTTATATTCTTCTGTTAAAAGAGCTAGAGTGTTGTAGAAGTTTCAGCATTGCACTATGACTGTGGAGACCAGGGTTTGAATCCTTACTCAGCCATGAATACCCACTGGCTGACCTTGAGCAAGTCACAATCTCTCAGCCTCAAAGGAAGTCAAAGGCAGACCCCCTTTGAACAAACCTTCCCTAGAAAACCCCATGGTAGGTTGGCCTTACTCAGAAATGACTTGAAGGCACATGGGCAAACACCCACAAATTCCTTTTGCAGGTTGAACTCAGTTGGCAGCACGGGGAGGAAGCTGAAGAAGACCAAGGGGAAAAGGGAGGGGAGAGGAACCAAGACATGTTAAAAGGAGCTGGAAAGATGGGCTGGAGGAGATCTATGTGCAAGAAAGGAAAGGAAAGGAAAGGAAGAGAAAAAAAAAAAGAAAGAAAGAAAGAAAGCCCTTTCTGAGGGAGACAACCCTCAAATTCCCTGTCTCTCTCTCTCTCACACACACACTCACCCTCTCCTACGTGCCTCTCCCTCCAGCTTCTGCCACAGAGGGCTGCTGTTTCTTTCTCTTTCTCTTTAGTTTTGGAGAGGCTGTTTTGTTTGTTTTTTTAAAAAAGCCAGCAGGAGGTTTTTGGAGGAGGAGGGTAAGAGGGGGCTCCTCCCAGCTGTCTCCTGGCTATCTCCTTTGTCAGATTAAGGAGGCCAACACGGGGCCCTCTCTTGACCTCGGGGCCCCCTGCCAATGCTGATTTGGCAGACAGGTTAAACCGGCCCTGAATGCAGCCTAGAATCGCATTGGCATTTTTTGCTGCTGCATCACACTGTTCACTCATGTTTAGCTTGTAGTCTACTCTTTATTTTCTTTGAGGAAATCTACACCATTACATTAATTGCTAATAAACAAAAAATATTATGTTAGTGCCTATAATATAGTTTTTAAACTAAATTATTGGTGGCAAATTCTGTAATATAGTAGGCCCCTCTTATCCACTGGGGATTGGTTCGGGGGGGGGCGTGGATTCTGAAAACCATGAATAATAGTGAACACCATTGAAAATAATGGGACTTCTGGTTTAAAATACCATGGAGTTGCCTTGGAGGGCCTAGAAAAGGGCTAGGGAAGACACATTTTCTAGGAAGATTCTATGGTAGGTGTGCTGTTTTGTGTCCCATGGATAATGAATCAGTGGATACAGGGGTCCTACTATAATCTGAACATCCTGTACGGTGAATAGGTTAGGTTACATTGATCTGAGATAAACATATGGGGGCCCCAAAGTAAAGCATTGCAGGGGGCCCCAAAATTCCTTAAACCGGCCCTGGATGCAGTGGCTAAAAAGGCAAATGCGATTCTGGGCTGCATCGATAGGAGTATAGTGTGTAGATCGAGTGGAGCAATAGTGCCACTCTATTCCGCTTTGGTCAGACCTCACCTGGAATACTGTGTCCAGTTCTGGGCACCACAATTCAGGAAGGATATTGAGAAGCCGGAACATGTCCAGAGGAGAGTGACCAAAATAGTGGGAAGTCTGGAAGCAATGCCCTATGAGGAGTGGCTTAGGGAGCTGGGTATGTTTAGCTTAGAGAAAAGAAGGTTAAGAGCAGGGCCAGTTTAAGCATACCACCAAATCAGCATCTGTGGGGGGGACCACAGGGGGCCCCATCCTAACCCTCCTGAGGAGAGAGAGAGAGCATGAGCACCTCCTGCTGGCCTTTTTTTTAAAAAAGCAGTCTCCTGTCTCCTTGTTCATGCTTCCTCCCTCTGCTCCAAAACCACTGAGCAGGAAAAAAGAAACAGAAGAAGAGAAAGAGTGAGCAAGACTCCCAAGGGATCGTCAAAAATGCAAGCCAGCATTTTTGGTGTGCTCCTATTTGTGTTAGAGAGGGTTGAGTGTGTGTGAGAGAGGGGGGGGGAGTGTGAGGGCCGTCTCTTTCTCCCATGCTCTCTCTTCAGACAGGGCTTCTTTCTTTCTTTCTTTCTTTCTTTCTTTCTTTCTTTCTTTCTTTCTTTCTCCCCTTTCTTTCCTTTCTTCCTTCCTGTCTCTCTCTTGTCTGAGCTCTTTTCTCTCCTTCTCCTGCCTCTACTGGGAAGAAGGGTGCCCTCCAGGGGTCCCCACTGGGCAGCCACACTCCACATAGATCCCCTCCAGCTAATCTTTCCAGCTGCTCATAACATGTCCTGTTTTCTCTCCCCTCCCTCCCTTTCCTCCTTTGTCTTCAGCTTACTCCCCTTGCTGCCAACTGAGTTCAACCTGCAAAAGGAATTTGTGTTTGTTTGCTTATGTGCCTTCAAGTCATTTCTGACTAAGGTGAACATGCCATGGGGTTTTCTAGGCAAGATTTGTTCAAAGGGGGTGTGCCTTTGCCTTCCTTTGAGGCTGAGAGAGTGTGACCTGCCCAAGGTCACCCAGTGGTATTCATGGCTGAGGAAGGATTCAAACCCTGGTCTCCACAGTCACAGTGCAATGCTGAAACTTCTACAACACTCTAGCTCTTTTAACAGAAGAATATAAAGAGGCAGTCCCGCAGGTTGAGGGATAAAAGGTGGCCCCCCCTTCCGAAAATCACGTACCTGACCCGATGTACGTGTAAACTGCCAGGGATCGACACGAATTCTTCCCAGGACATTTTCCTCGTGTAAACGGCCCCCAGGTGAGGTGTGACCAAAGCAGAATGGAATGGCACTATTACTTCCCTTGATCTAGGCACTATATTCCTATTAATGCAGCCTAGAATCGTATTGGCTTTTTTTGCTGCTGCATCACACTGCTAACTCATGTTCAGCTCGTAGTCCACTCTTTCTTTTCTTTGAGGAAATCTACACCATTACGTTAATTGCTAATAAACAAAAAAATTATGTTAGTGCCTATAATCTAGTTTTTAAACTAAATTATTAGTGGCAAATTATGTAATACAGTAGGCCCCCGCTTATCTGCTGGGGATTGGTTCTGGTGGGGGCATGGATACTGAAAACCACCGTTGAAAATAATGGGACTTCAGGTTTAAAATACCATAGAGTTGCTTGGAAGACCTAGAAAATAGCTAGAGATGAGACGTTTTCTAGGAAGACTGTATGGTAGGTGTGCTGTTTTGTGTCCCACGGATAATGAATCTGTGGATACGGGGGTCATACTGTAATCTGAACATTCTGTACTGTGAATAGGTTAGGTTACATTAACCTGAGATAAACATATGGGGCCCCAAAATAAAGCATTGCAGGGGGGCCCAAAATTCCTTAAACTGGCCCTGGTTAAGAGGGGACATGATAGTTATGTTTAAATATTTTAAGGGATGTCATTTTCTGCTGCTCCAGAGACTAGGGCACGGAGCAATGAACTCAAACTACGGGGGGGGGGAATCCATCTAAACATTAGGAAGAACTTCCTGATGGGAACAGATGTTCGACAGTAGAACACATTGCCTTGGAGTGTGGTGGAGCATCCTGTTTTTAAAGAGGCTGAATGCATGTGCCGTGAGTGCTTTGATTATGTATTCCTGCATGGCAGAGGGTTAGACTAGAAGGCCCTTGTGGTCTCTTCCAACTCTACGATTCTATTATGATTTTAAGGATGCAGCAAAAGGTACAAGAGCAGAACACCAAGACGACGTTACTGTTCTGTGAACGGGACCCCATTTCAGATGGTGTCATCCCAGGACCGGTTTAAGGAATTTTGGGGGCCCCTGCAATGCTTTATTTTTTTTGGGGGGGGAGCATATTTTTATCTCAGGTCAATGTAACCTAACTCAACCTAAGGTATTCACAGTACAGGATATTCAGATTACCGGTATTACTAATAATGTTTTTGCAGGAGGAGGGTTACTATGCCCCCCCAATGATGCCCCCCCCCTGCGGATGCTGATGCCGTTACTGCCTTAAACTGGCCCTGTGTCATCCTCATCATGTTCTGCTCCTGTGCTGCAGCTGTTAGTAAGGCATCACTTTTCATTCCCCATCAAAATCACACTCCTGACTTACTGAATAGCCTCTGAAGCCCCCCCCCATAGCCATTCCCTATTTCTGTAATCACAAATGTGTTTTTTTCCTCTCTCTCTCTCTCTCTCTCCTCTCTCTCTCTCTCTCTGTGCTTTCAAGTTGCCTGTTGACTCTATGAATTTCATAGGGTTTTCTTAGGCAAGGAATACTCAGAGGTGGTCTTGCCAGTTCCTGCCTCTGAAATATAGCCTACAGCACCTGGGGTTTATTGGCCATCTCCCATGCAAGTACTAATGAGGGCTGACCCTACTTAACTTCCAAGATCAGACAGGATCTAATCCCTTTAGGGTATTTAGGCCTGTTATCTGGCCTTAGATATAGGAGATTTTCACATGGGGAAATTATTCCCTGGGGAGATTGGGAGAGAAACGGGGCTGTTCCGGTAGCAGCGCCCCATTTTGCATGCCCCCTTATTTCTCCCAATCTCCCATCATCTTCCCTCCATGCTGCTTCCATTTCTCTCCCAGTATGTTCCATGATTTTTAGTGCTACCGGAACAGCCCCGTTTCTCTCTCAATCTCCCCAAGGAATAATTTCCCCATGTGAAAATCTCCATATTGTAATACAGAGAGGCCTTCCAATATTTCCTGATTTTTTAGCATCAGATGTGGACTTTAGATATTCTCCCAGCTGGGAAGAAGCTACTTACTATAAGCATGTTATCTTCCTCATGGCTGTGGTAATATTTAAATGACCAGACCACATGGATGTTTTCTAAGGAACTGGCATTGCTGCCCCTCTTCTGTACAACACCAGTTCTATGAGGAATATACATGTGGTTTGTTCATTTCAACTTTCTCCCAGCTATCTGGCAGCTGTTCTTCAATTAGTGATTCTCATACAGCTGTGAAAATATCTGAAGGATCTCTTATTCAGACATAAACGCTCTCATCTTAAAGCTGCTCCTCCCATCATAGTTTTTTTAAAGGGATATTTCACACTGGTGAACACTGATATATCCCTACTTTGAATAGGCCGGTTTCTGTGAAGGCAAAGCATTTCTAATTTATACTTAAAAATGTCTTCTCTCTCTTACAATTTCTGTTTTAAGAGTTTGGATGGTATTGATGAAGTTAAACTCGTAAATCATTTGGGATCTGTCAACAGTGATTGTTTTGCTTCAGGCTTTTAGAGTCCACCCTTAATTTGTTATGGACCTGTCTATGATGGTGCCAGTCAATGAACTAAATCACTTCAACTGCCACTTTCAATTGCAGTGCAAAAGCAGATGGTTAGTAGACAGTCTACAATATTTTCAGATTTTGCTCTGGTTGAGATTGGGTGGAGGAGGATTTTGTACTCCCCTGGCATTGCAGTTGTGTTTGGGGAATGATCTTGCCAACCCTATCCAACTCTTTTGCAAGACTTGTGATCATAGCTCTATGTATATGCTACAGAAAGGATGCTTTATTTCTATACTCACATTGCTGCACTGCTCATTTTGCCAATGCTTTTCATTCCACAGTTAATATCCAGGAGACTGGGGATTATGCCTGATCTTCACTTTATACTTGTAAAGCAAGTGCTTTAAATCCATTTAGCTAATATTGGCCATGAAAGCAGAAGAGTATATACTAGGCATCATGAAGGGAAAACTAATAGGCTTACCGACCAGGTTATATCCACGGCATGAACAGATTAGCTGGCAATATAAAGTTAGGGAGTTCTGGAAGTTTATTTTTAATATGAAAACATTCTAAAGCTTTTCAACCGACCTGTCCGGTCTTTTGTATGCATGTATAAGATCTGTCTAGGGAGAGAACGTATATTCAACAATATTTTAAAAATGGTTACAAATGTATTTCTCAAGAGTAAAAAAACACTCACAAGGGGATTTCTATACTGATGAAAATCTTCACTGTTTGGGATTTATTCTGTGCAAAAAGGTGTTTTGTGCAGAATAAATCCCTAACTATGGCATTTTCTGTGCAAAAACCAGCATTTTCTGCACAGAAAATATTGTTTCTATACAGAAATAGAATCTTCTGTGCAGAAAGTCCTGTTTTCTGAAGAGAAAAAATGTGCAAATTTTGCACATATACCCCCCAAACTGCTAATTATTCTTCACAAACTGCTAAGTTTTTAGACTTCCACAGCAGGAAGACATTTGCTAAAAGCATTAGTTGCTTCCTTCCAACAATGAAATTAGTGAAGAAATACATTCCTAATTTTTGCTAGTACATGTACGTAGGACCATGGTTTTAAAGTCAGAGTTCCTGCAGAGTCCAAGAATAAACCATGGTTTCTGATTATGGTTGCAGCTGACTAACAGACCATGGTTTGTTTGAGGTGACACATTTGGTCACAATAACAAGTCAACATTCATCAAATAACAACCAGGCTGTTAATACGAGAACGTGTCCTGCATGTGTATTCTTGAGTTTTTAGACACACCACTCTTCACAAATATCGGAGGGCTACCATATAACTACTGGTACTACTCACAAGGAGATGAAAAACTCCTACTCATGTTCATACACGAGTTCAGAGCACATCTGAACAATATATCCTACCATTAAAACTAACACTGTGGTACACATAACTGGAGAGCTTGAGAGATTTCCTTGTACTGTACATTTTCTTTTAGGCACACTTTCATTCAAAGCAGAAAAGCAAGCTCACAGTCCCTTAAGATCACACTGCCAGTAATGTGTGTCATGTGGTCCATCAGGGCCCAAAAACAAACCCACTTCTTCAGTTCATATAAACACCCACTTCTTCAGTTCATATAAACTGCTCGCTCAAACTTGTTCAAAGAGCATGTCAGACCAGCGGTGAATAACTGTCCAACACTCACGCATACTCCCAGATGGACCACATATGGCCTGATTTTTTTAAAAAAAATACTGGAAAAGTCCCCCATAACTACTCTGTGCTCTCTCTCTCTCTCTCTTTCTCTCCCCCCCTCTCTCCCCCTCTATCTTTTACGCCACCTTTCTCCCAACATAAGCACCAAGGCATTTTACCTCAAGGCAGTTTACACAAGGTAAAGTTTTTTTTTTAACTCCTGATGATAAAAAAAAGTTAAAACACAATTAAACAGGTCATCATAGAATCATAGAGTTGGAAGAGACCACAAGGGCTATCTAGTCCAACCCCCTGCCATGCAGGAATACCCAATCAAAGCACTCCCGACAGATGGCCATCCAGCCTCTGTTTCAAAACCTCCAAAGAAGGAGACTCCATGACACTCTGAGGCAGTGCATTCCACTCCAAGGCAGCACATTCCACTCCCATCATATTAATTTTAAATAGTGTAATAGAATTTAAAGCATAACAGTAAATAAAAATGCAGCACACAGACCTCATGAAAAGGAATCTATAGGGGTAAAGTCATCATGTTCTGTCCAAGTAAACATGATTTAAGCCAAGGAGGGGGCTTGTTTCAAAAGCTAATTCTATGTATGGAAAAAAAAATATTCACACCCAGAGTCTAAGGACTTTATCACATGAAGCCACATGGAATTATGCTGGGATAGTAGTGGTAATGGCTTCCTGTTATCACATGACATCACCATTATACCATGGTTGATGAATGTTCCAACAGTTACTGTGGCACACCTTTGCAGTCATGGGCAAAACTTGTGAATAGCTGTCAATATCACTATTTTCCTGGTATTGACATGCATGAGATAATTCAGCCCTGCTGTAGTTCCAATATTACGGTGTGAGTGGGTGTTCCTTCCTATTTTCCGCTCCCCATTCCCAACAAGAACACATAATTCAAATTCCAGTGGAGAGCATGAAGAGGGCCTCTATTATGTTATTTTAATGAACCATCACCTTTTCTTGGTACATTTATTTGTTTGTTTAATTGTTAATTTGTTAATTTCTTTGCTTGTTTGTTTTTGTGAAGTCAAAGGCTTTCACGGCCGGCATCCATAGGTTTTCTGTGGGTTTTTTCTGGGCTGTGTTCTGGAAGAGTTTATTCCTGATGTTTTGCCTGCATCTGTGGCTGGCATCTTCAGAGTATGGTTGGGTAGGGGGGGTGTGGGGTTTATATACTGTGAGTCCCCGTTGGAGAGGATATGTAAATTTGTGTATTTGAATGGCTAGTTTCTGGGGGGAGATATGAAAGGAGGATTAGTGTCTGTTTGGGTAATGGTCCATTGTCTGCTGGAACAGAAATAAACTCTTCCAGAACACAGCCTCATAGCCTGGAAAAAACCCATGGAAAACCTATGTGTGTTTTTGTTTGTTTAATTAAAGTGGCATCTTCTCACGATAATGGCCAAAACTGCATTCTTGTGAAATCACAGAAGGAAAGGAAAACATTTTTTAAGGTGCATGCACAAGCCATCTTGAATCAGCAATGCAGCACTATTCCAACACAATGTGAAAACAAGTTATACAATAGCACAAGCTTCAGTCCCATTCTTAAACTGCTAGTAGATGATCGTACAATATTCCATCAGCTTTAGTGTTACATGATTTTGACAAAGTATGAAAATAAATGTTATCATTCCGCTATGCTTCTGGTTTCTTTAGTTGTGGAATTACAGCATTTATACACGCTTGTGTGATAATGTCCTAAAAAAGCTGAAAGCAAAATATATGAGCTTCAGGTCTTATAAGAACTACAGCCCACACTTCTCCTCTGCCTTAAGTAAATGCCATATGAGCTTGACCTTTATTTGAAAAACTGTTCAGTTTCGTATGTTACACTATATCTGGGTGGTACTGGGGAGAGCCAAATATGGTAAATTCTCTTTTTATCAGCTATTCAGTTTGACTAGAGCTTAGAAATGTTGCTTGTTTGGCCTACAACTTCCAGAATCCCACAGTCAGCAAGCAAATAGCTACAAAGGCTGTGGATTCTGGAAGGTGTCATCTGACAAAGTAACCTTTTCTCATTCTGGTTTTAGTTAACCCAAAAACTACCTGCAGCAGTTACCCTGTAATAGTTACTTAGCATTTGGGAGGGACAGCAATGGTGTACATGGCTGGCATGTGGAAAATCACAAGTTAAATCCTGGCATCTTCAGTTAAAGGGATCAGGTAGTAAGTAGTGGGAATATCTTCCACCCGAGACCCTGGAAAACCACTGCCAGTCAGAGTAGATACTGGGATAGATAAACAAATAGTTTGATATGAAGGGCTGTCTACACCAGTGAAAATCCTCATATCTCCCCACTCCCAAATCCAGCCCAATAATGCCACATGATGTGCAGCCTTTTACCTAAATCTGGTGTGATAATGACATACAATGTACAGCCCTATTCACACCAGACTCAGGGAATACTCCCTTAATCCAGGTTTTAGAAATCTCACAGTTTTCTCTGGAGTTTGCTGGAAACTCTGGAGAAAATTGCTGTGTGAACAATCCATCCGCACTGGATTTGGGGGGGGGGAGAGACGATGGACACACACTACTTGAGGTGCCACCATTCCCCCCCAGTACCACTTCCCATTCCTAAGGCAGAGCCCCAGCAGTAGTTGCTCTCTCTGAGGTCAGAACACCTGGTGAGTCCCACCATTGCAAGGCTAGCCTCCTTTTCTGGCTTCAGAGAGGGTGACTACCACTGGGGCTTTGATTTTCCAGGATACCTGTTTGAGCTCTGGGAAAATCAAAGCCCCAGCAGTAGTCACTCTCGCTGAAGTCAGAATAGGCAGCCCATCTCACCGTCACGAGGCTAGCCACCTTTTCTGACTTCAGAAAGAACGGCTACTGCTGGGGCTTTGCTTTTCCTGGAGCTCAGAGTCAAGCATGAGTAACAGCTTTGAATAGAAAAATCTGAATGCAGTTTCAGGCTTTGACAGGTGTGGCACCTGAATCCAGGCCACAGTAGTCCGTATTTCAGGCGCCACAGCTCCAGGCCAAAGTAGTCCAAATCTTATCCAGATTTTTACCACCCATGTAGTCAAGCCCAATATCAAGCAGTTTCTCATGTTTTCTATATAACCCTTAGAAATATGGATTGGTAGAACAGGCTGAAATCTAGTCAAGAATATGTGAAGACAACTAGATGAATAGAATCTTATCCTTGTTTTTAAGGATAAAATAAAATACTTCATCATAAACTGCAATAAATTAAATGATTCAGCAAGAGCTGTCAATGAGCTTACCATTCCAAATGCAAGTGGACACAAATTGCAAAAAGACAAATTAAGCTTAAGTATTTAATAGATGGAAGTATGTGATCAAAGACCAGCAAAATGACTCAGTAGGATAGTGATATTTTTGATGTGAACTTTAATTTGCAGCCCAAAACTATACAATTACATTCCATAAGAATGGGCTACTGTCCAATTTCACTTTCATTTAGTTTCATTCAACTAACATTGTTATGATATCCATTGCTGTCAATTATACATCCCAGGCAATGCTGCTGAAACAATTTGCATAGCTTAAATTGCTAGTTATTTGGAAACCATTTTCTCATGGCACACAGCTCTAAATGTGCAATAATTGTATCTGATGTTCCACTGGCAGATCTAGTCTTTCCTCTCTTTTTTTTCCCTTTCTCCCCATGGTGCCATACTATAAATATTCCATAGAAAAGCTTCCAAAAAGGCAAGAGAGTGTTTTTCTTTGTTCTAGAACAAGTAGTATTTGCTATACGTCCCATAAACAAGTGAATAATGTGAAGTGCTTTACTTAGGAAAATGAGAAACAAGCATATATTCTAGCAACACCAACAGTTTAAGACTAAGTTGTCTGCAGCATAGGCCAGCCTAAATCCCAAAGGCACCAGCCATTCTGTTTTCCATGCAGTGGACTGATTTAACAAGTCCTGTGTTTACTGAACAGTAGTCTTAACAGAAAGGTCTACCTTCACATTGAAGCATGTTTCAAGAACTGTGAAGGGACAAAACCTACTTCTGGAATCTTGATTTGGTCCTATACAAGCTATTTGGCAGAGTTGTATTCATTTCTATTCCTCCTTCATCTCATTACAGGGAACCAAGGCCAAAAAAAGTAAAAACAGATATAGCTTAAAAAAAAAAACCCACAATCAATTATAGTATTGGAATACAACTAAACAGATTGTTATATTAAATTAATCTGATTTTTTTTAAATTACCACTTAAAAACATATCGGGAGGAGAAAAAGTATAGCACCCCTGTCCTCAGCAGCCATTCAGTTGCCCAAAGAATGCCTGAATAAAAAGGGCTTTGTCTGCCATCACAAAAACAACAGGGGAGGAGACAGCCTGGTTTCTCATGGAGGGGAGTTCCACAACTTGGGAGCAGCTACTAAGAAATTCCTCTATTGTGTCCTTACCAAACATGTCTATGAGGATGGTAGGATCAAAAGAAGGACACACACACACCCTGAAGATCTTTAACCCAAGCAGGCTCAAATGGGAAAATGTGGCCCTAAGGTGCAAGTGTCACCTTAAATAGCTCATATTGCTTTTAAGTGTTTATCCATTTCAAAACAGATTAATAAATTAAAGATACTTTTAAAAAAAAATAACAAAAAATTAAGTGTATCCAAAGGCACCCACAGAAGACACTGAAAACATGTTTCAAGATGCTCAAAAGGTGGTTATATTAATGAAAAAGCTTGATGCCTTTTATCCTGTGTATATTCTCAAGGCCTTCCTGAGGAGCTACTTAGATTCAAAGTTCAGAAATCTTTGGACCAGGAACTTGAAAACCATGCACTGGAAAAGTCTGAAACATCTGGTAGGATCCATTCTTGAGAAGGCTGGCTTATAGTATTCAGTAGGAAGGCACAGTTATCTGTTGGAACCCTGAATGGGAATACTCCTTTTGGGGAAAGGACAATATACAGTGGACTCTCCATATCCATGGGTTCAATATCCACAGATATGTGAGCATCTATGGATTGTCACTGCCTAGCTAAAATGGCGCCACCGCTTTCCTAAAATGGCAACATCCATACCTAAAGTGGTGTTGCCCATACCTAAAATGGCACTGCCAAATACCTAAAATGGTGGTGCCCATACTTAAAATGGCTGCTTTCATTAATTAATATGGGAGTCTACCATCCATGGCTTTTGCTATCCACAGGGGGTTTCAGAACCAACCCCCCATGGATATGGATGGCCCACTGTACTATGAATTAAGTCCCACTCATTCTTTTTATTATTGATCTCAGTATTATATATGTACCTACCTGAAGATTAAGATCTGCTGGGGGTACTCTCCTATATATCCCACCAATAAGGTCAATACACTGTGTCAGGACATGGGAGAGGGGTTTCTCAGCTGTGGTGCCCCAACTGTACTCATAGAATGCTCTCACCAACTAGTGCCAACACTCTCATCATTTAGGCATCAAGTTAAAACTTGGCTGTTCACCAAAGCCTTTGGGCCTCATTGATGCAACCCAAATATTATTAATAATTTTTAAAACTTTTTAATTGTTAGAATCTGTTTTTAACACATTATATTGTTTGGTATGTTTTAGCTTATTTAAACTATTTTAGCATTTTTAGCCTGACCTGTTTTAATGCTATTGTAAGCCACCCTGAGATCTCTTGATATAGGGTATAAATAATTTAATAAAATAATAAATAAATATAAATAATAGTATTTGTGGCTTAAGAAAATAACTTAAGGTTTAAAAGCAAGATGTTTCTCCATCATCACCTATGCTTTTACATTAAAAAAAAAGCAAAGCAAAAATACATGGACCTTGCTTTCCATTGAGAAGGTAAACATGCCAAATTGAAACAGCTAGATCCCTTATTGTTCAGGCTGATATTGTAATTGCCAATAGCTCATTGGTTGGCATCCTGTTGGTTAGTTGCAACTAGAGCAGACCTGTCCAATCAGTTGTTCAATGGTGAGTGAACACATAGGTAAATCCCAATGTTCAAATGTGTCTCTTCTAGTCAGGATGGGGAACAGGATTGTCCTCATAGATGTATAGATGTTCACCATCCCCTCTTTATTCATCTCATATCGTCATTAAGCTTTGGTGTTTCATAATAACTTACTTGATTTGAATTTATTTATTTATTTATTTATTTATTGTATTTATCTGTTGCCTTCCAGCCTACCAGGGCCCCTGAGGAAATGCACAATAGGTGGGAAAAAAAATTAGAACCATACAGAGATCAAAAACTTTTTAAACAAATTAAAATACTCTTTAAGAACTTTTAAAAACAATCTAAAAATAGTTCTTTGAATAATTTTAAAACAAGCCATTGAAACAGACAGAGGAGTATCAAACACCCAAAGGCCACTGGAAATTTCAAAACAGATGGAGCCAGCCTAACTTCTTTTGGCAAGGATTCCATGTCAGGATGCTGCTATAGAGTAAGTCCTGTCATGTGTGATAATATTGTATAATACTGTATATTGTCCTTGTTTATACATACCTTTGACTGCTCTCTCACCACATACAACTATTTTCACCTATCATATTTTAGCTGTGTGAGATTTTCTAGCATTCCTAACAGTAGCCAGTGATTTCTGAAGGTTTTTCTTTAAAAAATTAAACCTATATTCCTATGAAAATCTCTGCTTTATAGGATTAAATCCTACTATAGTGTTTGGATTGCTGATCGATTCTCAGTTAGGTCAAAGCAAAGAATGTGCAGCAATTGTGAGGGGTTTTGAAAACAGAGCAATTACAAGAGATTGTTTTCTACCCCTGCAGCCTCATTTCATACAATAAGGACTTTTTACAAGTCAGACAGATTAGGGTGGGAAAGTATTACATTCTTGATTTTGAAAAAAAAAAATCAAAGACATTGATAGGCTAGAGTAGTTAATTCATCATCCCCTTCATATTGTATTGAAGGAGACAGCCAGTGGTCAGATACAGATGCAGATTTTGCTTTATATTTACCAAACTAGAGGTCTATAATTCTCCATACCAAGACTGTATGCTCTTTCAAAGTTTAAAAATAATTGCTCCAGTTTAATGTATACGTTTCTGATAATGGAGCTGGGTGCATACATAATGGGAAACTATGCTTTGACACATTGAGAATGAATCATGATCATTCTTGGGTCAGTTGCTCCTGTTCTTCTCCTATCATTTTCAGACTCATATGGAGGGTCTGATGATGACTTATGATTTTAAACTAACTACAGTTCTGTGTGAAATCTGAATTGAAGGAACTATGATTTGTTTAAAACAAGGGTGCACAACTATGACTGCATCTAGTGGCACATAACAACTTCCAAGTAAACCCATTCTGGCTTCTGCCTGATGACATTATCACACCAGGCTTTACCAGCAGTATCCGATCAGGATAATAGTGTATGTGGCTGTTCCATATAGCATGACATCATGTCTGTGCTGTTGCCAATCTGCATTCAAACCATTGCTGGAGGGCACCTTTTCAGTGACATGGGAAACTCATCAAGAGGCCCTCAATAGCACTGTTTCCATTATTCCTTCTGTGCGATAGGTCCTCTTCCATTTCAATTCTGATAGCAGCAATCACATGGGGTGAGTAGGTGTGTTTTTCCTCTTCTCTCCCATTCTCTTCCCCTTGCTACCCCAACCTCCCACCTGCCCAATCTGAATATTTCTCCCACCTCTTTGCCTGACCAATCTATTTCCCCTCCCACCCTCTGTCTCTTTTCTTCCCCCACCCTTCCACTGCCCGATCTGATTATTTCTCAACCCCCTCACCTGCCCAGTCTATTTCCCACACACTCTCCTGCCTAATCTATTTTCACACACCCCTCACCTGCCCAAGCTCACTATTTCACACCTCCTTGCCTGCCTGAAATCACTATTTCCCACCCTCTTGCCTGCCCAATCTATTTTCCCACCCACTCACCAGCCCAATATCACTATTTCCCACCCCTCTCACCTGGCAGATCTGACTATTTCCCATCCCCTTACATGTCTGATCTCACTATTTTCCATCCACTTGCCTGCCCAATCTCACTATTTCCCACCCCACTCACCTGTCTGCTCTATTTTCCCACCCCACTCACCTGCCCTATCTGAATATTTCCCACCCCACCTTGCCTGCCCAATCTGACTATTTTCCCATTCCCTCACCTGCCTGATCTCACTATTTCCTACCCCCACCTGCCCAATCTCACTATTTGCCCCCTCTCACCTGCCTGATCCATTCCCCTCCCACCCTATCTGTCTCTTTTCTCTTCCCCCCCCCCGCCCTCCCACCCACCTGGTCTGACTATTCTTTCCCCTTGACTTCCCAATCTATTCTCCTTCCTGGACCCATCTGTCTCTTTCTTTCCTCCCCATCCTCCCATTGGTATCACGTGACAATCAGGTTAGTGAAGCAAATGGAAACATACCAGTATTGAAGTGGAGGTGTGATAAGGATTGCTTCAATATCGGTATGTTTCTGTTTGCTTCTCTAACATGATTGCTGCCTGGTGTGATAACTTCTTACTGCTAATTTGGGGACAGGGTTCAGTAATTGCATGGGCCCTTTAAAAGTCTAAAACCCAAATTGGATTATAAACCCAATGACATGGAAACCACCAGTCACCATTAAGTATGGCTCCCATCAGTTGCCTTATACTTTATTGCCAAATCTCCCTGTCTCCAGTGCCAATTTTCTGTAGATTTCTTGCAGATCACCTTTTCTTTGCTTCTGCAAGGAAAGAGCAATCCATTCAACAGTTTCCAGGGGGAAGAATGGAGAGTCTTCTCTTCCCTATCCCCTCCAGAGGTCCTCATGCAAAGTCTTCTTTCCATACCAGAGGCAGAAGTGGAGGAACTGCTCTTCATACTTTTCCATAACCAGGAAAAAGTATCCCTTGGATGTTCATGTACAGAGATGTGTACCTGCATGTGCCTGTGGTCTCTCACCCCTAAGTCAGCATCACATATGGCCCTGCCATCTCTGTCTCCATTTTATGAGTTATTTATTTAATGTATATGCTGTCTTTCTCCCAGAATGGAACCCAAGGCACCTCGCAAGAACATAAAATATAATATACAATTAAAAACGGTTAAAATTATCACAATTTAAAATCATATAAAACATAAAAGTTAAAAAATAAAAATAAAAATGCACCCCACAGACATAATGTGTCTGTGCACACATTATCTGTACCTTCTATGCATGGAAAGTGAGCTTCTGAATGGAAAAGCCCCATGTTCCCTTGAAGGTTCTCAACATTGATTGTCCAGCATTTAAAATGGCACAGAGAGCCTCCATGGACATAGGAAGCTCTCTCCATCCAGAAAGTTTATCTGCATGGTTGGATGGGGCTGAAAATGGAGACAGTGGGGATGGGATCAGCATGCTCCCCCTTCACATATTTTACTCGCTACAGAGACATGTGGATCAGATAAATTTTTGTGAGCAATGTGGGGGGGGGGAAATTAAAAGGATCCCATTCTTCCCCTTCCTAGTGTCATTTAGTGAGAGAAAAACAAGCAAGTACAGATTTTATTCAGTCCCCTCTGCCTATTTATAGAGATCATTGTTGCTTTCTGTGGTCAACAACCTCTGTAAAATGTTTGGAGAAGGCATATGTTCATCCCTATCCCAGTACGTGGTGGAATGAGCACCCAGGATAGTGCACATGATAAGGGTGACCACCACCCCAATGAAAGAATGACCATGGCAGCATAGCCAGAGGACATAGTACATGGAATTTCCTGAAACCTGAAACTGACCCTATCTAGAAATGTGGAAACAATTAATTTCCATAACACTTGACACTTTGTTTTTATAATTTGCATAAACTCATATGCAAACCTTCCTGATTTTAGTAAATTTAGTAACTAAATGCCATCATTCTACTTATGTAAGTTGTTATAAGAAAAAACTGCAATTTGTAGTTCACCAGACATTACTGAAAATGACAAAAAGGCATCCCAATGGACTTTATCAGACCACTCCCCTAAACCCCATTCTTGTGCCAGCATAACTTTGCCATTTTTATGCTGGCAAAAGAACTCCCCCTGCCAAACTTACCTTCTATCCCGTGAAAAGGCTTCCCTGGCAATGATGGAGGAGTGAAAGGAGCTCCACTCACTTCCTCATTCAAAATCCTGCATATTCTCACGAGAATACATAACGAGAAAACCCCAAAAATAGCACTCAAAAAATTACACTAAGCACATAAACACACTTAAAAACTTACAAGTAAACTGCAGAGGGTCATAAAAAGAGCGCCACCTACCTGATATTGTGATCTCACCAGGAAATGTTCTGGCCGAACTGGCCACTGACGCTGCATTCACGTCATTACAATGGCATACGGATTCAAACGCACGCTAGCACAAAAGTGCTAGGGGAGCTCTATTGATGGCTTAAGCCATCAATAAAATACAATGGCTATTGGACAAGACATAAACGTGAAAAGGTGATGTCGTCTGGTATGTGCGCCCTTTCACATTTATATGGCATCATTATGATGCCGTATTTGATGTGTCTGATAACATCCTATGTTATATTAAAAATGAGTACGTTTTGTACTAAGTGCAGAACTGTTAATGCCCTCAGAATAAGCTTTAAGCTGCATTCATATTTTCTGTCAGATGTATGTAATAATAATTGTAAGAATGATTTTTGCCATCACTGGCTTCACCTGAAATGTAATAATCCATCCCTGATAAAATTAAACAGAAATGTGCTGCACTAAATTTTAATTAATGGTTGGCTTTTAGGAGGCTTTTCTAAAATATCAGCAAGTAAAAACCTATTGATATTTTAATGCAAAATGAACTGAGGAAAGAAGGAAGTGTTTGATTAACAATTTGAAAATTGATCTCTATCTTCAGCTTGAGTGCCTATTATATTACAGGTAATTACTGTCCTGTGGAAGCAATCTAGACTTAATAGTTAGAATTTTTCTGATGTCTAAACTCATTCTACATATAGAGCCACAAATGGATTTTGCAATAAAAGGAAACAAAATATGATGAAGTTCTGATAATGGCTGGTTAATTTTTCTTTTGTACAATTTGCACCCTGCTGAGTGCTACCAGTGGATTGCACCCTGCTGAGTGCTAACAGTCAAATGAGGTGAATGTAATAGAGTAACTCTCCATCTCTTAGGAATTTTGCTTGAGTAACAAGTCACATGTATGTATGTGTTGTTCACCTTAGCTAAGGAGGCATCAGGCTTAGGACTTGACAGGCCCTGTTGTAATATTTATCAAAAATCTCTTACAAAGGGTGAAATGCATGAAATTATTTATTGTTATTGTGTGCCTTCAAGTCATTTCTGACTTATGGCAATTCTAAGGTGAACCTATTACAGGGTTTTCTGAGTCTGAGAGTGTGTGACTTGTCCAGTGGGTTGTCATGGCTGAGTGGGGATTTGAAACATGGTCTCCAGATTCATAGTCCAACACTCAAACCACTATGCCATGCTGGCTTACACTGACAGAAAAGTGGGTATGGGGCTATTCCCCCTCATCCCTTCAGACAATATGCATCCTCAAAATCTACTCCCAAAGACTGGGAGATCCTCTAGAATAGATTTTGGGAGTATGAAATAGGGTGGCAGTTCTACTGGAAAAGAGGAGAAAACAGTATATCATACAAGCAGAATCCCACAAGTGCAATACTGCATTCTACTTACTAAGATTTCTTTACACTTGTCTTTTTGTTTCTAGGTTTGAGTTGATAGAAACCGAGAGGCTTATCTCACATAGAAGTACCACCATCACCCATGGGGCCAGAATGGAAGAACAGCTAAAGAATGCCAATATCATGTGGTATGGCAGAATGGAAGGTGAAACATTCCAGCAGCACTGCCACTCTACTTCCTTATGAGATAAGCATCTAAAAATAAAATCAGTGCAAATATTACTATGCTCAAAATCATGATGTTTTGTCAGATGTTCAATGATTTCTGACCAGAGCTTGGAAAAATTTCTTTTCAGGACTGCACCTCCCAAAATCTACCATGCAGCAGAGTCTGGCCATGCTAGCTAAGGGATTCAGAAACTATAGGTTTTTTTGAGTTGGGGGGGGGGGCGGTAAGTCAGTTTTTCAAGCTCTGTTTCTGACTCGGTGGTCTGATTTTGGTAAACTATGGTTCAGCATTACATAAGCATGAGCTATGGCAAGCCTCAGGCCCATTGCTCCCGTCTCCTCTCTCCTCTTCTACCATGACCATTAGGGCATAAAAGGCATCCGCCTTCACTCCTTCACTCTTAACCATTGAATCCAGCTTCCACAATCCACAAGAGTGGTACGGGTCTTCTGCAAGGACTTAGCTTGCGCTGCCTCAACAATGATGGGGCTGGTGGTGCAAGATCCAGTCCGCTTCAGGTTGAACAATTTGGTAGAGATTGTCTATCTTTTTGGATGTTGGTGGAATTGAAGATGGTGTAGATCAAGAACAATGGGCAATTTTCAAAGCAGAAGGAAGCAAGGGATTAAATGAAGGAGCTGGAACTTTAGCTTGGATCTGGAAGTAGATGGAGTCAATTGGTTCATCATCAGAACATTCTGTTTTAAATTTCAGATCATTCTCCATCCAAACTATCTGTTCCACAAATGCGGTGGCATCTTCTGTTGGTGAGCATGTTTCATGTTCCTCTAAAGATTGTGGAGAGGGGAGAAAGTACTGTGCAGTTTTGGAACCCCTAGTAGAGGGATAAATGATAACAGAATGTGCAACAGAAATAGAATGGGAACAAGATCTACACTTTTTCTTAGCTGAAGATCAGCCAATGGAAACAGAACACAACTGAGATCTATGCTTTTTCTTTGCTGAAGATCAGTCAACAGAAACAGAATGGGACTGAGATCTATGTTTTCTTTTAGCTGAAGATTGGTCAACAGAAATAGAATGGGATTAAGATCTACACTTTCTCTTAGCCAAAGATTGATCAACAGAAAACAGAATGAGACTGTGTCCTATGCCTTGTATGTCTCAGAGAATGGTCAACTGAAGAATAACAAGCAGGAGATCGGTGTTTCTTCCTTGAAGAGCAGTGTCGGCAAGGTATGCTGTATGCACAGCCACCATAAGGGTCTTATCAATATAAACTCTCTGGACTGTCATAGCATGATTCATAGGAATGAGAGCGATGTTGATGGTGTCTTGATCTTGAATGAGTATGTCAATCCTGACTTTGACCAGATATGTGTAGGTGCCTACAGCGACTCTCCCTGGAGTGGCTTCTCAATCAAGTAGGCGTGATTGCTGGCAGTAACCATTTCTCCCCAGGAATTAATGGGGGTTAAAATTAAGGACTGTTGACCAACTTTTCCTTCTTGCACTTCTTTCTCTCCTCAGAACAAAGCTCAGCCTCAGTGATTTTCCTGGTGTAAATGGAAGAGCAGGTGACAATTCCAGACACTCTGCAGGATCAAAAGCAGTTTCCTTCAGAACAACATCACCACGAGAGCCTTTCATGGTGGAAGGGTGAACAGCCACCTCACTTTGTGCACACTTCGAGGAGGATTAGGACTCCTTCAAAAGAACATCACCACAAGAACCTTTTGTGGTGGAAGAGTGGGCAGCTGTCTCACTCTGTGCATGCTACAAAGTGGATCAAGGTTTTAAATCAGGGAACCTCCGTGAATCGTCTTTTGAGGCTGTCAGTACCAAGAGAGCACAACCTTTAGATTGTGGATCAAGGTCCCTTGATGTCTGGGTCAATGTAAGTTTCATAGAATCATAGAATTGGAAGAGACCTCAAGGACCATCCAGTCCAACCCCCTGCCATGCAGGAATACATAATCGAATCATTCCAGAAAGATGGCCATCCAGCCTATGTTTAAAAACCTCCAAAGAAGGAGACTCCACCACACTACCAGGCAGTATATTCCACTTCGGAACAGCTCTTACTGTCAGGAAGTTCTTCCTAATGTATAGGTGGAATCTCTTTTCCTGTAGTTTACTGCCCAAGTGTAGTATCCTAGATTTCCCCTTGTTGAAATTCATTGTGTTAGTACTGGCCCAGCTTTCTAACTTGTTGAGGTCATTTTGGATTCTGATCCTGTCTGAGTTTCTTTCTCAGTTTCAAGGATTGCTCCTATAGTAGAGCTTTGAGCCTTGACTCCTTGTCCTTCTGGGCCTATGGAGTGAAGACCTTGCAATGCTGTCAAGAAGCGGCAACATGAGCTTCCCCGAAACAGAGCAGGCACTGAGAGTGTCCATCCTGACCTGGAGTCTTTGTATTGCAGACAGTAACCTCTTGAAAGACATTGTAAACATGGTGAATACAAATCCCAAACAACTGCTACCAGAGTAGCATGCTTCCATGGCTGCTAGTGCAGTGGACAGAAAAGAAGGGTGTGGTGCTTTTGGTGGGCTCGGTAATTATATACCACAGGGACATGGGCATTGCTACTGCCAAAAAGCTCTTACTCTTACTGACTGCTCTTGAAAGTTCTGAACGCTGTTTCTGTTCAGGCACAAATCCCATCCGTGTGATTCACAGAGACCATGATGAAGAAGCAATGTCCATTGACATGCTACTTTGTGTACTTTCATGCATTACCACATGTACAATTGTCCCACATACACAACTCTGCTTGTGCCACAGTCAACTGGATGCAACGTTAATTGCGTTTTAAAAGCAAGTAAACAATTTATAAAGTTAAAACATTAAAATTCATTAAAAGACTATGCAATCCATAAAACAGCTCAGCACACCATGAAGAGCCAATCCCATTCAGTTTCTAACAGCCTAAAAGGTGGCACAATTGCTGATGGAAAAAGGAGAGCAAGCAGGGAGCCATCCTGACATCACTAGGGAGGGAGTTCCAAAGACTGGGAATAGCCTGAGAAAGTGGTGAGACAGATAGAAGGACCTTTTCAGAAGATCTTAGAGCTCTAATGGACTCATAAAGAGAAATTTGGTCCTTCAAATAGCCTGGACACAAGCCATGTCTAAAGTCATGTACTTAAGTCACTAACAGAATGCCAGTCATTGTTTCTAGAATGGCTTCCTTCTGGTTCTGTACACAAGAAGCACTGCACCCCCATGGTTATGGAAGAAGAAAGAATGAGGGGAGGAATTAGCTACAGTGACCACTTTAATTGCCAGTCTCTACAGAGTGGCTAGGAAAACGCAGTCCATGGGCATATAGCCTCCAGAGCTATTTTGGACCCTTTCCCCCTAACCCCCCCACCCAAAAAAATACGCTTCATAATTCCCATGTTTTTGCACCACCAAACTGTTGTGGCCCAAGAAAGGCTGTTTTTTGTTTTGTTTTGTTTTTTCTGGTGGGAGTAATGAATCTAAAAAATAAAAAATTATTAAAAATTCCGGGATCTAGTCCTTTTAAAAAGCAAATAAAACTTTCAAAGACATACAGAGTGCCACTTAAGAATACAGACTGACAAGCTCAATTAACATTTAAAAGTGTATTCAGAGGTCTGTGGTCTGTTCTGATCACCCATTGAATTAGACTCATTACAAAAACAAAGGAGTCAGTTTTAAATGCAAATCAAAAGTTTACTGAAGGTATATCAATCTCAATCTACATACTAAAACAAACTTTAAAAAGAGTGTTCCTAACTAACTAGGAGGATTTAGGGTAGAAAGACTCACCCAGCCTTTTAGTGGTAAGAGGCTGCATGGTGACTTGACAAGCAAACATCATGGCATGGCTTCATAGCAGCAGCATGGTTACAAAAGATAAAGACAAAGATGGCTAAGACAAAGATAAAGATGGCTACAGCCGCATGGAGACTCTAACTTAAAAGAGAACTTGCAAAGAGCAATAAAATTTAAATTAGGTCATGTGTTGAATGACCCAGCACTCCAGTTGGCTGGAAGTGCCCAGTGAAATAAGAGAAAGGGAGTTTGGGAGAACAGAAGCATGCAGAGAAAAAAACCCTAGACTTATCTTAGGATGTGAATGGGGTACACAAGATTGCTTTTACATTAAAATAATTATTTCCCCATATACTACACCATGTTTTTGCACCACCAAACTGTTGTGGCCCAAGAAAGGCTGTTTTTTTCTGGGTCACTTGCAGGTTCGGGGGGAGCCTCTTCTGGACCTAAAATGACCTAGAGAAGGCCAAAAATGCAGCAAGATTTCCCCAACTCCCCTAAGGGGGTTGGGACATTTGTGGGCAAAACTTTAAACATAATGGGGGCTGCTGTGACTCCACTGGTTGCCAATTAGTTTCTGGGCAAGGTTTTGGTTGTTACTTTTAAAGCCCAACATGGTTTTGGTCCAGGTTACATACAGGATCACCTTCTCCCATATAATCTGCCCCATACACTCAGGTCCTCTGGGGGGCATTTACTCCTGTCAGCCAGGACTAGGCTGGCAACAGTCACCCAGAGGACTTTTTCTGCAGCTGCTCCTAGACTCTGGAACAGCCTGCCAGAAAATATTTGACAGTTGCATATACTGTTTGAATTTAAAAGAGCATTAAAGAAAATTCTCTTTTGGCAGGCCTATCCGGATGACTTGTAAACTGTGGATTTCAAATTGTTTTAATATGTACTGGTTTTATCTGATGTTGTGTGCATTGATGTATTTATGCATCTTTAACCAAGATGTATTTTAATTGATATTAATTAATTATTTTGTGTGGATGTGTTGTTCCCCACCGCAATCCATGGGAAGAGGCAGGTAAGAAATAAATATGATGATGATGATGATGATTCCCTAGCAGACAATGCTGCTTCTTAACCTCCAGCGGTTGCCCACCCTACTCTATGTGATTCTATCATTAGCAATATCTTGGGCATATTCTAGCCCTGGAGCTCTCCCCTCCAGACGTTACCATGATGAAATGGGCAGAAATCTGTATGCACATGCTTGCTGGTAGCAGCAGGTGCCTCCCTCACTGTCTCTCTGTGGCCCACAGTATGTGATCAAGGCTGGTCATACACAGGGAACCTTGATCATGTGCTGGGGCCTCCTTCCCAGCTGTAGAGCAACTCCAGTAGTGGCAGCAGTTGGCAATGCAGACCAATGTGCAGGTACAGCCCCTGTGTTCCCAAGCCGGACCACTCCGGGGATTTAAAAAAATGTTTTAAAGGGCTTTCCCCCAGATACCATCAGGATTTCCCAGAGGCAAAAATGGGGCAAGAGCCCTGTGTTGTTTGGATTGCAGGGCTCCAAGATGACGGGAAGCCAAGGTAAATAGCCTGTCTAGACGAACCCCTTGTCAGGCATCTTTACCATGCATGGAAGAAGACTGATGGATCTGTGTAATTCTTATGTGGCCTTAGGAGAGGCCTAGCTCATATCCTCCAATATTTCACAGAGGAAAACCAGGACACATAGCCAAGTAACATCCGAGTGTTGTCAAGATAGGAAAAGTTATTAATGAGGAAGAACACACAAGCTAGGAAAGGCTGCAGAAGTTTGCTTTTGCCTGACCCTACTGGGAAGGGCAAGATTCCACCCCCTCCTCTGCTGTCCCATCTGCTGACTAAACTGAGTGTAAATTATTTTTGCAATTTGAACTGATTTTGCACAAATGGGAGTAAGCTGAGGACAAAGGGGGAAGATAGAAGAAAATAGAAACTGGGTTAGGGTTGGGTAAAGGTTTAATTGAGACTGTCCCTGCCAATATGGGTTAGCTAGAGGACATGCTAGCTAAAATTCTCTATTAATTATAATTTCATACTATATATCTTTGCTTCCTAGCCAGTTATTTCTTTGAATAAAATTATAACACAGGAAAACTACAGGAAGACAGTTTTTCCTGAATAGTTTTTCTCAACATTAAAATTGTCCCAGTCCCCCAAATCCTTAAGACCCGTAATAGATCTTTGTGCCACTCAAGCAATGAAAGAATTGGTAACTTTATCACTTCATTTTTTAAAAAAGAACACCATCAAATTATGTTAATAAATATAACCTTTTATTGATATAAACTAATTTTGGAGTGGTGGAAACTGAGCATGCTTTGGTAATGCAATAAGGTGTTTAATAGTTTCCTCTCCCTTTTTGTTTGTTGAAAATTGCCCCGTGAAGCTAAAACAGAAAGATGTCGCTTTCGAAATTACTCATGATAATTATACAGAGAAAAATAAGACATGTTATGCATTCCCTATGCACTTTGGTAGCAAAAAGAATACTAGTATAATCAAAGGAGCAAGCTGGAAGAGAACCATGAATAGGTGCGGTATCAGATCAGGAAATTAATAATCCTGCTCTGTGTAGAAAAACAGAAGCTCACTAAGTAATGCGACCAACAAAAAATAGGACTATATTATTAAATGCATGCCAAAAAAAATGAATAGCATTATGAAGGAGTTTTATAACAGCTACAGTGATAAGAAGAAATAATTGTTTTAACTGAATACACAAGACATTAAATTGCCTCCTTTCTTCTTATCTCTTTTCTTCAAGGCATTCTTCCCACCCACTCCTTTTTCTCTGATCTAATTTCTCATCCCTTTTTCCCTTGTCCTATTCTCCAACAGAAATGTCCCCAGGTTAATTATATTATGTGAAATGTGAAAATATTTAAATAAATAGGGTTGGATCCAGACCCCTTGGGAATGGAGTTCTGCCTATGGGTGAGAGGAAAGGAGAAGTCATTTCCAGTAATTTCTCTCTACATTCCCACTCTAGATATTTGGGGGATCCCCTATAACAATATAGAGGAGTTACACTGATAGCTATAGGAAAAAGAAGTAATCACCTCAAAACCTGTCCGATTCTCTAGTGAAGGAAACCTCCACTAGATCTAAGTCCCTTCTTTTTGCAGCAAGGCAACTCACAGTTAGTACTCCTCCGAAGAAAAACATTCCTTAAAGCACTTACACTGCCATTAATCCAAAGTTTCTGATTTTTTAGTTCACAGACTCTCTGTGACTTCAAAAGGTTCACGAGAGTCTCAAAAGGATTAGCAGAACTAGAGCCAACCTGTGTCAGTTTCCAAGACTATTCCCCAAAGGCCACAATCCAGGGAATCCCCATGCAATTCATTCTGCTCCAACACCATGGCTGTTGACCAACATTCCTCATGCCATGTAGTAAAATCCTTTATGGGAGAGTTTTGGGAAAATTTGGAAAAGTTCAACACACTGCACCTAGGAGTATACATTCCATATGCTTCACCAATCTGCAGGGACACTCCCTAATTTCTGGTGCTTGTTCCTGGTAAAACCCTGTCATGAATTTTGCTTGTGGTTTCAACTCATCTCCATACACTCCCCAGATTTAAATCTTTCAGAGAGGAGAGCCAGGAGGACTCGAGTTTAAGCTGCTTGGAGGTACATGGATCCAAAATACCAATGCACTGTTTCCCTGTCATTGTTTCCCCACTGCACAAATAACTATCCAAACAGTAAATGCTCCTGAATATGTTTCAGTTGCAGCTCATCTATAATATGTTCATCCAAATTTATCACAAGATTAAACATACTGAACTTTTTACAAAACTAAACTGCTTTCATCAGTTTAATGTGGAACAAGCAGGAAAGCACCTTCAGCAATGTTTAAGCAACACTGAGGCAGTGATCCTTGCTATGCTAATAGCGTTGTTTACAAGTACTGTATTGAGATGGTTGCTCTTTTCATCCATGAAATGCTGGAAGGTATGACAGCCAATTATCTGTGAATGACCCAAGATGGCAGACAAAGTGGTCAGGTTGTCAATGATTAGCAATTCAGAATTATAGTTGTGAATCAATCTCTTAAACTGAAATGTTTCTGTCCAGGTAAATACCTATCAACCATTTACCATACTATCTCTCTGTTTTATTACAAAAGAGTTAAGTGTTGCTCTGTACTATAGAACAGACTCTACAGCCTGTTATTAAGTCTGTAGAAGTATGAAGAAAAAGATGCCTTGAAAGCAGACTTGACTCAACAGTTCTGTTAAGGTGGAACAAATCAGAGTAACCAAATTCTGACCTTTGCAATCACCAAAAAAGTGAGTAATTAAGGCATAATGTAGACTTACACCCTTATAACTCACTTGGAATGTGCCAGGCATAGTTGGGCAAAGTGCAGGCTAGGGTTTCATGCACTCCCCAAGGCTGTCTTTGTGGCTTTGACCTTTCCAAATTCTCTGGACAGCCACAGAAAAACAAAGTGAATTGCCACTCTTGGAAGTCTGTAGGATCAGTAATATACCTCTGAAACAGTCCACAGTGCTCCCTTCACACACACACTGTTTAGCATTTAAAAAAAATCAAAACCAGGAATGCATTTCTTGCCAATTTCCCCACTCCTATCATTTTTGGCAGCTTGTATGGTCCCAGAGAGTCCCAGGGACATAAAATTGCTTCCTTGACCTACCACAGATGTCCACCTCTACATTATAACAACTCTTGGTAGTAGAAAGAAAAAAAATAGAAGCTATGCCAAATATTGTAGGACCTCCCTGAGATTGAGTGGGCTGTTATGGAAGTTACGTTTTGCACATTTTGAATGGGTAAGAAAATAGATAAGACACATGAGAGGAAGATATAGCCACTTGAAACACATAACAAGGTTTTAATTCATGAGAGTACTGGAAAAAAAACATGTTAATGAAGGGGTGAGTGGTTTATTAATTAAACCTTGATGGCACTCAAATCTTCTAGGCTGAAATTATTGCAAAATTAGTAAAATCTCATTAAGGAGAAATACTCAGGTGTCCCAGTTCCACTGTAGAAAACTGTCTTTTAACAGTAAAACTCTTGAGTCAACCTTATCATGTGCTTTTTGACAGACCATTGGTGTAAAGAAGGACATAATAGTCCAGAATCCATTCTGTAACCTACCACTTAAAAAAAAAAAAAACAGCTTATAGCTCTATGCCAAATTGTATTCATTCAATATACATGTTTCCTCTTCTCATGCCTTGATTATTAACAAATCAGAAATTCCAATACAAGAACTCCAATTCAAATGAGTATAGATTTGTTCATTTATTTAATTAGTTCAAATATTTGTTTCTTACCTCTCATTCTGCCAGGGTCCCCTGGGGTGAAAGAACATTTTAGCCAACTATTTTAAAAATACAGTATTTTAAAATAAAATGCACACACACAATGAAAACAGTGCTAACAACCAGTCCTTGTTTTAGGGACCCAGGGCCATACAAAACAATGCAGTTTTAGCAGCTCGCTGGAACCTCAAGAGGGACAGAAACAAGCTGACTTCCTTACTGAAGAAGTTCCACAACTATGGTGCTGCTAGTGAAAAAGCTCTGGCACCTCAGGTTGGTGAGACATGCAACAGAGGGGATGTCTAAATGGTGAACATATCCCGCATAGAATTCAAGAATACAATTTGTCTTAATGCCATCCCAAATCATTTAGCCATATTTGGAAGGAGGGGGAGCACCAAAATTTTTGCAGGAAAAGCCTTTGAAGCTTTCCCCATATTTTTAAAAAAGCTCTGCAGTGAATGTGCATTCCCACCCATTGGGACAACTGATTCGCTTTGATGTGCATTCCTGATAAGAGCAGAAGTGGAAAGTTGATGGGTCCAACGTGCACAGGGGGTGGAGCTTGTTAACAAGGCAAGCTCCTGAAACCGCCATGTTGGATTTTTGCCATAGTGATCGTGCACTGAGGTAACAAAACAGCCTTTCCCCCCTTTTTTTCCTTATTTATTTAAGAGGAATATCATGCTTTCACACCTTGGATATGCTTTTTAAAAAATAATGTTTGGTGGTGGCGACTGGTGACAATAAAAACATGAGTAATTCACTAGAACCCACCATCTTGATTGGCAGGCATGCCCATCTGAACAACAAATGCAGATAGCTTCACATGCCTGCAATCTTGCCAAAAAGCCATTGAGACAAATGAAAGCTGCTGCGAATTGGCATTAGTGCGCATCAATCTACATTTTATTGGCTCGTATAGATAAGCCCAGGGTCTTCACTGTGGATCTGAAATTCTGTGCCCATTCATATTGTAGGAGGTGATCCTTCAGACATCCTGGCCTCAAGCTTTTTCAGACTTTGCACATCAAAGTCAACACCATGAATTTTGAACTTGAACTTGAAAGGAAATTGGACAGCAGTACAATTGGTACAAGACTGGTGATCTAAAAATTTGTCAGATAGTAGTTTGGGCACAGCATTTTAGATTAACTGTAGTTTCCAAACTCTTTTTAAGAGCAAATGCACCAAGTGCATTACAATAATCTAGTCTGGTAGTAATTCACCTACACCCAGTCCTTCACTGGATGCAGGGAATGATTCAAGACTTCCATAGCCATCAATTGCAAAAGGAAGATAAAGCTGGGTACCATCAGCATAGTGATGATGCCCAACCACAGAACTCTGCATGACCTCCCAAAGTGGCTTCATGTTTATGTTCAAGTGAATGGTGGAGAGCACTGAGTTGTGCAGAACTACACAAGCAAAGTCCCCAAGCACCTGTTCCTGGAAACACACAGTCACAAACGATCAGAACCATGGCAAAAGAGGCAAACAGCCTGGTTTGAACTCTGTGGAAAGAGATCTAGACCAGAGACAGCCAACAGTGGAAGGCTAGAGGACCACGTTAGCCTCCCCAGGACCCAGGAGGCACAACCCCTAACTCACCTACAATTTTAAAGAAATCCCTCTAGGGGACATGGGACATTTTCATCACAATTCTTGGCCTTCCTAAGCCATTGAAGGCCTTTTTAAAGAATCATGGAATCATAAATTGCAGAGTTGGAAGAGACCACGAGGGCCATCCAGTCCAACCCCCCTGCCACGCAGGAAATCACAATCAAAGCATCCCCGACAGATGGCCATCCAGCCTCTGTTTAAAGACCTCCAAGGAAGGAGACCCCACCACGCTCCGAGGGAGTGTGTTCCACTGCCGAACAGCTCTTACTGTCAAAAAGTTCCTCCTAATGTTGAGGTGGAATCTCTGTTCCTGGAGCTTGCACCCATTGCTCCATGTTCCAATCTCCGAAGCAGCAGAAAACAAGCTTCCTGTTCACTTCTGTGTTTTTTGTAAGGCCTCTCCTGGGCCTAAGTTGGCCTGCAGGGCCCCAAAGCATGGTGGAAGTGCACCAAACACCCAAGAGAGCATTTGAGGGGGGATGACTTGGGGGAGGGTCAGAGGGCCTCCAACCATGGTAGGAAATGCCCTCCACATGAGAAAGCATTTTGAAGCAAACTTTTAAAAAATGCAAAAAAAATGAAGAGAAGGTTAAGAGGTGATATGATAACCATCTTTAAATATTTGAAGGAAGATTCCACCTAAACATTAGGAAGAACTTCCTGACATTTAGAGCTGTACAGCAGTGTAATACACTGCCTCGTAGTGTGGTGGAGTCTCCTTCCTTGGAGGTTTTTAAACAGAGGCTGGATGGCCATATGTTGGCGGTGCTTTGATTGGGTATTCTTGCATGACGGGGTTGGACTAGATGGCTCTTGTGGTCTCTTCCAACTCTATGATTCTATTATTCTATTATTATTATTATTATTGCATGTACAGATTATGCATACGCACATGCATATGCACAAAACAGGATACCTGAATTTCACCTTCCCCTGGAGTGTTAATAAAGCACTTGAATGGAAACAAGTGACTTTTATTAAAAATGGAATTTAAAAGCTGTGCTCTAAGGGCACTCAGACAGATGACATCCAGCTTGTTCTTTTCATATTATTATGACACTCACAAACAGAACTGACCCAAATCAAATTTCCATTTCCCACTGGACTGCCATTTCTCTCAGAAACACTGATAGAAGGTTCAGAACAGGCCTGGAGGTGCCAACTGTAAAATTTTATATATGGTTATTGATAGTAGCTTACATTACTTCAAAATATTTTTGTAGCTTATATATTATGAAACAGCACAGGTTTGATCTTTTTAATCATAATGAAGAGAGTCAGTGTGGTGTAGGGTTGGCAGTTCTCAGGGCACCTGGTGAAGTCTCCAGAGATTGCTATATATCCCTACATTTCCAGACAGGAGTCAAATCTCTAGGCAAGTGGCACTGGAGGAGGTGAAAGTTTAGTTTTTGAATGTGAGGTGAATTTAAATTAAAGTGTAAGGCCTGGCAACCTCAGCTGATTCCAAATACCTTCTCTGGTGAAGGTATTTGTACATGTGTTGCATTCATGCAAGATTTCTACAAAAGAAATCCAGGAGTGAGGAAAGGCAACAGAAGGAGATATGGTGACTATATTCACCTACACCTTTCACAACATTTGGAGTTGGTAGGGAATGGAGCACCAACATTGAGTTTTCTTGTTGCATAAGCCCCAGAGTGCTTGAGGAGGGAAAAATCTCCCAGGTAAGCTTTTCACAAATTCCTGCAGAGGTGTAGAGCTTACAAAAAAATTCCTCCCATGTCATGTGTGCTCTAAATATGGCCACATGGAATGAATCACAGTAGGAATGATGGCAATTGCTGCACCTTGCCATCAGCAAGCCACTGAAAAATGCCCCCCTCCTGCTCTGAGTTGCCATATTACCTGGTCAGGAGGGATTTGCTAATATATTGGACTCCTTCATTCTTATTTCTGCAATCAGCTGACCCAGAAAGTATCTGAACCCACCTCCCAAATTCTTCCTCTGTCATATCAGAAGGCCATATTCCTATGACATCAAATATGCTCACCTTTGTAATGTCACAAGGCCCCAATCACTGGTCTCAGATTTTGGTCTCAAGGAGCTGGATGTTTTACATGTAGAAATATCCATTCAGATGAGGCAACCTCCACTCATATGATGAGATCCTGGATACTTGGTTGTGCGAGCGGCAAAAATTTCAAACCACTTGCAGTACAGCCTATTCCCAGAGCAGGGTGGCAAAATAGGATCCTGGCCCAAGAAGCTGTAAATCGAGATTGTGGCAAAGCTTTGAACAAGTGGCAGAGACTATTATTGAGCGATTTCAGGCAAAGTTCTGGCTAGAAGGAAGTTCTGCATGGCATCTGTGAAAGAGAAATCTGGACTGAGGATTTTATGAGACGAGCATTTTAAAATGCTGTAATTCCACAAATGAAGATAGTAGAAACATTGTGGCATTATTATACTTACTATCGCACATTGCTGTAATCACACAAAAGAACCACCACATAATTATTGCAAAATAACCACTGGCACTTTAAGAATGGGAGTTTACTTCTGCAAATCAGCATGGGCAAGATTTTGGCAGTGCTCGTGAGAATAATAGCGCTCTCTCTCTCTCTCTCTCTCTCTCTCTCTCTCTCTCTCTCTCACTGCAGCTTCAGTCTCTGGAGCGCAGCATACAGGAGTGAGGCGAACAGGAGAGAGGACAACAGGGGGTTTTGGCATGGGTGTGGTGGAAGAGACAGCATAAGGTAAGATTGTGGCTGTTGAATTAAACTTCTTCAGACACAGAGAGTTTGTTGGGCTAAGGCTAGTGTGCTTGCTTGGGTCAAGGCTGTTTGCATTTGTTAGGTGGGCTGCTTCTCCTGAGAGCAAGTGAGCCATAGAGAGTGCTGAAAGGAAGTAGGTCAGAGGCAGAAGGAAGAGCTAGCAGCCAGTAGCTCTCTCTCTCTCTCTTTCTCTCTCTAGCTGCAGCTTCAGTCTCTGGAGCTCAGCATACAGGAGCCAGGCGAATAGGAGAGAGGACAATAGGGGTGTTTGGCAGGGGAGTCTTAGGGGGAGACACAGTTGTTTTCTGATGCAGTAGGGCTTCTGTTGAGCTGCCTTGGGGCAGAGTTAGCAGCCACTAGCTCTATATAACTGCTGCTGCTGCAATCTTTTCAAGTTAATCTTAGAAAATCAGTGCAAGTGCCTTGCAGAGTGCACAGTTCTAACGTAACAGGGGCACAGGAGCATTGCATGGAGCGGGGACACTAGAGGAGTTTGGACAGAGAAGCCTAAAGTTCTCTTTCAGTGACTACCTAAGATGACTGAATATGGCCAGTAAGGGAGCTGCTGCAGTCACCTGCAACACCTGTGAGATGTTTGTCTTCCTGCCAGAGGTTGTGGAGAACTATATCTGCAGCAAGTGCAAGTTCAAGCATCTTGAGGACAGAGTGGAGAAGACTATCCTAGATGCAGAACACACCGGGGAGGGGTATGCGGAGGAGGCCATTTCCCCTACACAGGAAATGAAGACTTGGATGAATGTGACACAGAGAAGTAGAAGGGCCAGGGCTCATTTGACCAGCTACAGAATTGTTTTGAAGCTTTCTCTCTTTCCAAAGAAGAAGAGGAAGAACAGCAGTGCCAGACCTTAGGGAACACACAGGAAACCTTAGATCCAACACATGAAGTGGCCTCTGCCAAGACTCAAAGGAGGAGGGTGGTGGTGGTAGGGGATTCCCTGCTGCGAGGAACAGAAGCAGTAGTTTGCAGGCCTGACAAAATGTCTTGGGAGGTATGCTGTCTCCCTGGGGCAAAAATTCAAGATGTAACAGAGAGGCTGACAAGACTCATCAAGCCTTCTGACTGTTCCTTTCTTCCTTCCTTTTGGTCCACATGGGAACCAATGATACTGCAAGGCATAGCCTCCAGAAGATCACAAGGGATTATGAGGCTTTGGGTAGGAAGGTAAAGAACCTGGATGCACAGGTAGTCATTTCGTCTGTCCTGACCTAGGAAGGGAAAGAAGAATAATGGAGGTGAACAACTGGCTGCACAGATGGTGCTGCCAGGAATGGTTTGGCTTCCTGGATCATGGGGTGCAGTTTCAGGGAGGTGGTAAGGGATGGGTTGCACCTCACAGCAGTTGGCAGGAATGTTTTTGCTAAGACACTGGAAGATCTTATCAGGAAGGAGACAGTATTCATGAGAACAGGAGTTCATCAAGTGCTGGAGAAAATGCCCCAATTGTTGTACAGACAACAAGGCAAAGAGTACAAGAACCCAACAGTGGGAGGAATAAAACCTTTAAAAGACAGATAGGGGGAATGGCCAATGGTCTCAGATGTCTCTATACTAACACACAGAGCATGGGATATAAACAGGATGAACTTGAACGCTTAGCACAGCAAAACAAATATGATATAATAGCCATCACTGAAAGCTGGTGGGATGAGTCTCATGATTGGAATGTACTAATAGAGGGGTATAGCCTATTTCATAAAAATAGACCAAAGAGGAACGGTGAACAGATCCATGACTTAAATTCTGGGACCCAGATTGAGAGCATCTGGGTAAAACTTAAGGGTGTCATTGTGGGGGTCTACTACAGACCTCTAAGCCAAACTGAGGACTTGGATTATGCCTTCATGGAACAGATGACTGCACATTCAGAAAGGAGAGATGTAGTAGTAATGGGGGATTTCAACTATCCTGATATTTGTTGCAAGTCTAATTCTGCCAAGAATATAATGTCCAAAAAATTCCTCACTTGCCTTGCAGACAGTTTCATTGTCCAGAAAATGGGAGAGACAACAAGGAGATAAGCTATTTTAGATCTGATCCTAACCAAGGGGATGACCTGGTTAATGGAGTGGAAGTGGCGGGATCCTTAGGGGGGATCTCCTGGAGTTTGTTCTCCTAGAGTTTGTTATACAGACATGCATTCTAGACTTTAAGAAAGCTGATTTCAAAAAAACTTAGGGAATTACTGGGAGAGATCCCATGGTCAGAAATACTAGAAGATAAAGGAGTTCATGAAGGATGGAAGTTTCTTAAAAGTGAGATATTGAAGGCACAACTTCAAACAGTTCCAATGAGGAGGAAAAATGGCAGGTGTCTAAAGAAACCAGGATGGATGTCTAAAGAACTCTCAACAGAGCTAAAACTTAAAAAGGACATATACAAGAAATGGAAAAAGGGGGAAATCACCAAAGAAGAATTCAAACAAATAGCCAGCTCGTGTAAGGGGAAAGTCAGAAAAGCACAGATGGATCTCAGGCTTACTAGAGAGGTTAAAAACAATAAAAAGGGTTTTTTTGATTATGTCCGTAGCAAAAGGAACAAGAAGGAAATGGGAGGGCCTCTGCGTGGAGAGATGGTGAAAGGCTAACAGGGCACAGAGAAAAGGCAAAACTACTTAACACCTTTGCTTCAGTCTTCTCCCAAAAGAGAACAGTGCTCAACCTGGGGAAGATGGAGCAGACGATGCAGATGGGGAAATACAGCACAGAATTGGTAAAGAGGTAGTTCAGGAATACCTGGCCAATATAAATGAGTTCAAGTTTCCAGGGCCAGATGAACTTTATCCAAGGGTACTAAAAGAACTGGCAGAGGTACTCTCAGAACCACTGTTAGTAATTCCTGGAGAACAGGAGAGGTCCCAGCAGAGTAGAAGAGGGCTAATGTTGTCCACATCTTTAAAAGGGGGCAGAAATGGCAGGGGCACTGATCTGGGTAGGTGGGGAATGGGGGGTCTCCAGCAAGTACAAGTTCATGGAGACACACACACCCGTTTTATTGCTTAACAAATGGTTTACATGGGAGGAGAGAGAGTCAAGCAGGAAGGCTCGGACAGAGGCTCTCTCCTCCAGGTTTGGGTCGGTAGCAACAGACAATGGTCCATTGGCCAACAAAGGGTTGGGCAATGAAGGGATCTGGACCCATGCAATAGTGCCATTTTACAGCCATTGGCAAATTACGGCCTTTTATTGCCAGTATCTTCATACTAAACTATACTTAACCTTTTATGTTTATCATGTACCCAATACAATTGTTAAAGCAGCTTGAAGTAGTATGTGAGTTTATTAAGGGTGGGGAACAGAAGCATACGATCTCGGTCCACAAGGGGGCTTACCATCTCAGCCGCTGGGCCATTTTTGGCCCAGCCAGCTCCCCCTTCCATGTCCCAGGGTGAGCGGCCCCCGTGGCTGCATGGCCCAATGTGGGAATCGCCATTGCCATTGTCTCCTTCCCGGCAGGCACAGCAACCAGGAACGAGCAGGAAGTAGGCCACCAATCAGGGCGGGCCCTCCTCGCCCCGATTGGTCTGCCTTGGTGAGTGGGAGGGTTTTCTGGCCACGCTGCCGGCACGGCTGAATGACGGGAAGCCTGTGCCGGGGGGGGCTGGTATATAAGCCGGCCCCCAGCGCAGGATCGCCAGTTGGCTCACAAATCAAATCATTCCAACAGATGGCCATCCAGCCTCTGTTTAAAAACCTCCAAAGAAGACTACGAGGCAGTGTATTCCACTTGTGAACATATCTTACTGTTAAGAAATTCTTCCTAATGTTTAGATGGAATCTCTTTTCCTGTAGTTTGAACCCATTGCTCCATGTCCTGGTCTCTGCAGCAGGAGAAAACAAGCTTGCTCCATCCTCAGTATAACATCCCTTCAAATATTTAAACATGGCTATCATGTCCCCTCTCAACCTTCTCTTCTCCAGACTAAACATGCCCAGCTCCCTAAGCCTCTCCTCATAGGGCATGGCTTCCAAACCTCCCACCGTCTTGGTCACCGTCCTCTGGACATGTTCCAGCTTGTCAATATCCTCTTGGATTGTGGTGCCCAGAATTGGACACAGTATTCCAGGTGAGGTCTGACCAAAGCAAAATAGAGTGGCACTATTACTTCCCATGATCTAGACACTATACTCCTATTAATCTAAGCCTAGAATTGCATTGGCTTTTTTAGCTGCTGCATCACTCTGCTGACTCATGTTCAGCTTGTGGTCCATGAAGACTCCTAGATTCTTTTTGCATGTACTGCTGTCAAGCCATGTGTCCCCATCCTATATCTATGCATTTCATTTTTACTGCCCAAGTGTAGTATCCTATATTTCTCCCTGTTGAAATGCATTTTGTTAGTTTTGGCCTAGCTTTCTAATCTGTTAAGGTCATTTTGGATCTGATCCTGTCCTCTAGAGTGTTAGCTACCCCTCCTAATTTGGTGTCATCTGCAAACTTGCTAAGCATACCTTCTATTCCCTCATTCAAGTCATTGATAAAGATGTTGCATAGCACTGGGCCCAGGACAGAACCCTGTGGCACCCCACTGGTCACTTCTCTCCAGGATGAAGAGGAGCCATTGGTGACTACCCTTTGGGTTCAGTCAGTCAACCAATTACAAATCGACCTAACAGTTGCATTGTCTAGCCCACAGTTTATTAACTTTTTTACAAGAATATCACGGGGATCTTGTCAAAAGTCTTACTGAAATCAAGAAGATCCAAATAATCAATACTAGGAAAGATTCTAGAGCAGATCATTAAACAGACAGTCTGTAACCACTTAGGAAGGAATGCTATGATCACAAAAAGTCAACATGGATTTCTCAAAAACAAGTCATGCCAGACTAATTTTATCTTTTTTTTTTTTTTTTTTTTTTTTTTTGACAGAGTCACAAACTTGATAGCTGAAGGGAATGCAGTGGATGGCCCTTGTGGTCTCTTCCAACACTATGATTCTGTGATTCTATGAATATGCGAGTGTGCTTAATACTGCAAAAACATCTTAATTAACAAAGTAAATTAACAGACAAGCACTGAAACAAACCTAAAAGCATTGAAACTAAATGGGACAGTTCATAAAAAGAGCATATTGCTGCTTCAATCATTAAAAAAAGTGATATTGACGATGTATTGACTGCTTGTCCCATCAGTTAGAAGCAACACCTTTTTCATGGCTGGAGCACAGAGTAACTATGCAAAGATGATGTTGTGCAATAGTGGGGCTCATTCACACTACCATGGCAATGTAATCCTGAGATTTTTGCTGTGTCTGATAATGTCCTGAGGGAAACACTACTGATTGCTTATTTAGCCAAGGGAGACTTCAGGGTTTCACTTATACACATCCAAAAAATATGTCCTCTCTAGGCATCTTCTAGGTCACCCAGTGTGATTCTATGGTATGCTTCCACTGAATGTTGGGCCGGAAGTCATTCATTTCAATAGGGTTTGCTATTACCCACGGTTTCACGTATCCACGGCAAGTCCAGGAACGTATCCCCTGTGGATACAGGGGGTGACCTATATATGTGATGAGGCTCTCTCAGTAACAGCACCCTGCCTGTGGAACTCCCACCTGAGGGAAACCAAACTGGATCCATTCCTTCTGAATTTCTGGTAGACAGTGAAGAGTGTACTGGTTCTTACGGCTTTTCGTTCTTAAAATTAGGGAAGTCTATTCATGCCATTTTTAAAACTGTCTGTTTTTAGAGCTATTTTTAAAGAAGCGCCTAGACTGTTTCTAATTGGTTTTTAGTTATTTATTTAATGTTTTAAGAGTGTTTTTTATTGGTTATGCATCACTTCAGGGCCCCTGATGAACAGAGAGATGATAAATAAAGTTGAAGTTAGAGGTGACCATTCCACCCCTTGCTAGAGAGACTCCTTCACTCCCTTTTCTGTTCATTTCTATTTTAACAAGTGATGGACAAGGGCCCCTGGACCCCCTCTTCTCTAAATGAGGCAGAGTTTTTGCATGCTACTTTTGCCAAGTATCTCGACCAGTGGTTCTTAACCTGAGGTCCAGGACACCAGGGGTCCTTGATGTCCTCACAGTGGGTCTGTGAAGACTTGAAGGCTGCTCAGAAGACCTGCCTGAAGCAGAGTGGCCATGTGACAGGAGCCAAGGCAAAGGCTGGCTGGCTGGTTGGCTTGACCTGCCATTCAATCCACTCCAGCCACAAAGTTGCAGGAAGAAGCAGAAGAAAAATCTTTCCTCCCACTCCACTGCCTCTGAGGGAAGGTTTCATGGATGGTGTAACTGCATTATTATTGTTGTTGTTGTTGTTGTAGATTATGATTAGTAGGGTTTTAAATCTAAAGTCTTAGGGGTCCATGGCAACAAAAGGTATTTAAAGTGGGTCCCTGGTAAAGAAAAGGTTAAGAGCCACTGGTGTATTAGTATTAGTATTAGTATTAGTATTAGTATTAGTATTAGTATTGGTGTGCCTGGCTAACACACATTAGCTAACACACATTAGAAACCGCTTAATGCAGTGTAGATGTGTAAATTGCTATTGCTTAAAACAATTTGTAAGCCGCTCTGATAGCCTTGTGGCTGAAGAGTGAGGTATAAATAAATAAATAAATAAATAAATAAATAAAACATACAATGTTATGTGCCCTGCTGGGATTTCAAGCAGTGGTTCTAGCATGGAGCTTGGAGAGGCAGTGTCCCTTTCACATGGTTCAGCTACATGGTATTATTTTAGGGTGGGGGAATACTGCATTTTTTTGCATGTGGGTGGTGATTGGCTGAGGGACTGAGAGGAGACAGGAGCCCTTGTGAGGCTGGGGGTATAGGTGCAAATTGAGTGGCAGGAGTGGATTGTGAGGTGAACAGGGAATTTGCATGTGGGTGAGCGAATGAGGGGATTGGTTGGTATGTTTCCTAATCCACCAATCAGCACACTGGGAAAGGAAACATACCCAAGCCCCCCACACACACACACACATATGGGTGGTTTATTTTGTAAAAATTGAGTCATTTGAAGATGGACCTCCCAACTAATTAATTGGCTTTTTTTGGAATAGTAGACATTTACTCATCTATATATGTTACCATACTGATGGTAGCTTGTTTAACTTAAGCGGTCTGAGGGCTCACACTAAGACTCTAAACTATCTAGTCCTTGAGCAGCTCTTCGCTGATAATGTTGCCCTTGTTGCCCACACAGAAGCAGCTCTGCAGCACCTAACATCCTGCTTTGCAACAGCTGCAGAGCTGTTGGGCTGGAAGTCAGCCTGAAGAAAACGGAAGTTCTCTACCAGTCTGCACCACAGGACGAACACCATCATCCCCACATTGCCATCGGCAAATCAGTGCTCAAGTCCACTCAGCAGTTCACCTACCTGGAAAGCATCATCTCCTCAGATGCCAAGATTGACAAAGAGATCGATCACAGATTAGCAAAGGCATATACAGTTGTCCCTTCACATTCGCTGGGGTTTGGTTCCAGGACCCCCCGTGAATACCCAAATCCGTGAATACTCAAGTCCCATTATATGCAATGGCAGAGCAAAATGGTGTCCTTTATATAACATGGCAAAATCAAGGTTTGCTATTAGGATTGTTATTTTTTTAAGAATATTTTTCAAGCCGTGAATACTCAAATCCGTGAATGTCAAATCCGTGAATGTGGAGGGACAACTGTAGCACATTTGGAAGAGTTTACAAAAGAGTCTGGAATAATAAACACCTGAGGCGAAGCACAAAAATCAGTGTGTATAGAGACATTGTACTGTCTATTCTCCTTTATAGGTCTGAAACGTGGGTCACCTATCGCCACCACTTATGACTCCTCGAATGCTTTCATCAGTGCTGTATACACACAATCTTAAATATACACTGGACTGACTATGTGACAAATGTTGCTGTCCTTGAGCAAGCAGGGATCACCAGCATTGAGGCCATGATATTGAGAACACAGCTGCGCTGGGCAGGGCATGTTTCTAGGATGGAGGACCATCGCCTCCCAAAAATAGTACTCTACGGTGAACTCGCCATGGGTCAGCGTAAGAGGGGTGCTCCAAAAAAGCGATACAAGGACTCCCTGAAGCAACATCTCAGGCTCGGCCAAATTGATCACCAACAATGGTCCGCCCTGGCCTCACATTGGGAGGCATGGAGACACACTATCCACAATGCTGCAGCCTTATTTGAGAACTCACGCCAAACAAGTCTTGAAGAGAAACGGCAACGCAGAAAGAATCACAACCCGGAAACATCACGCAAGGAGACCTTCTGCTGTGCTTTCTGCAACTGCACTTGTTTATCTCAGATTGGCCTTTTTAGTCATCAGTGTGCTTGCAGAAAGCACGGGATGAGTCCTTCCTGAATCTTCATTTGCAAAGAAAAGCCAGAGAGAGAACTATATCAACTTTTGATATGGGTTTTGATATCACCCAGGGGGTCACATCATCGCCTGTCACTCCTGCTGCCACTGCCACGGGTCCCAGGCAGTCAACTGGCGCTGGCAGTGGCAGCAGTGGTAGGGCAACAGAGTGACTCACCCTTAACACACCACCAGCGTATGTTACATCGGGTACAGCTAGTTCAATATAATAAGATAAAAGTTAACATGATAAATGGTGACAGAGTGCCATGGGAAAGTGTCAAACCTCATAGTCAATTCACATATTTGTACAAAATCCTTTTATTCTATGCTAGCATTTTATGTATATAATAAATAAATAAAAACTACTATCTTGCGGGACTACATGAATCATTTATCCAATGGAAATTCTTTCTCCCAAAGGAAAGGCTGTGCCAAAGAAAGACAATAAAAGCCCAGCATTTTCTAGTGATAGATCTCAAGGTGCAAAGTGAGGAGAATTTTCTAGTCCAAACAGTGAAATGCTGCATATCATGTCAACTAATGCACTAGCATTATGTAGCTAGAGGCAGTGCAACACTGACTTACCAAATGAGACACATGATGTGCATTAAATGGATTTGTGATGCAGGCATTGTGATGATGTTTTCTTAAAAACAAAACAAAACCAAAAACAGGAGCCCAAATTAATGGATGCATTTTGCTGTAGCTGCCATTAAGTACATTTTAGACAAATGTTAAGTGTCAGATCAAATGTTTGTCAGAAAATGCAGCTTGGAGAGCTATGTCGAATGCTCATGATGGAGATCACTAGCAGAGATTCTCAGGTTTCTACTACTTTCCAAGCTCAGATATAAGACAGGCATTTTTGGAACCTTTATCTTTCTTCTTCTTCTTTATCTCCTTGGGTGTAATTTGTGGGGTGGCCACATGCCAGCAGTAGGCAGAGGCAAAGCCAATCATGCAGGGGGTCAGACCTTGGGACTTGTTTTTTGGACTACAACTCCCAAAGTCTAGTAGATTGTATGGCCACTGACTATTGTATAGCTATCCTGCATCTCCTGCCTTTCTCTTTGGATTGGCTTCAGAGAACAAATACCAAATGCAGCTCCATTGCCCATGAATGAGAAAAGAAAACCAGGAGGCCACACACCAAAACTCTCCAAGCACTTGCACTTTCAGGCTGTTCTCCTTCCTTCTTTTTCTAAAAACTTAAAGCAGCATGGATCAGAGCTACACACAAATCATCCTCATACATATTAGGACATCTAAGAAGCACAGGGCACATCAATATCTGCAAGGAGACCCTCTGATACAATTATATAATCAATGCTAAGGCCATTCCTTCCTTACTTCAACCAATAACATAGTCACATAAAGATACAAAAAACATAATTTACTGTTACAAAGTAGCAAACGGCATCTGCTCAAATATTTAGCAGTTACATAGCCAAACGGATTAAGATTCCAACCATTTGCTCATATTATCTAGCTTCAGATTTTTTAGCAATTAAAAAATAAACTGCCTGTGAATGTCAAGATCACCCCCTGTGTGTGCAAGGCTACATTCCTGGACTTACTGTTCATAAGTGAAACTGAGGATAATAGCAACCCCTATTAAAATAAAGGATTTCTGGTATGAACATACCCTAGAGTTGTGTTGGAGGACCTAGCAATTCCCAAAGAAGACACCTCGCTAGGCATTTTCCAGCATGACTCTATAGGATGTGTCCCTATTTTTTCAGCTGTGGATAACTGAAACCACAGATATTGGTTCCATGGATATGGGGGGGGTGTTCATGTAAAAATGCTTCATTTGACTTATTTCCTTGCATCCCCCCATGTGACATTCAGATTTTTTAAAAACATGCAATTTAATGGTGTGTGCACATGTGTGTGTGTGAAAATTAGTCAATCTAAAGCTTCAAAACAGAACAGGCTATAAACACAACAGTCCAGGCTATCAAAGCACTGTTTTTTAAGGACTTTGTTTCAATCTTCTTGGCTTAATTTCCTCCCTCCAGTAATTTTAGCTTATAGTTATTGTAGCTTTAATGTGATGCCCTCTTACTGCTAATGTAGCTATTCCTTTTCTTTTACATTTCGTCCCTTTACTCTGCTTTGCAATACTGTCCATGGATTTCAATCTCATCAGTAAGTATTAAGGTCTATAAACCTTCAAGTACCAAAATGAAATGAATATTTAAATTATGCTTCATCTTGAGAAAATTCTTTAGTGAGAAAGTAAACAACTTGTTTTTTGCCCTGCTGCAACAACAAATAATTCAGTGCGCTAAACCCTTTAGAAAAGAAAAGTTTTTGACTTGTAGCCTAAACCTTTGGCTGTCTTCCAGCCATTTGCATTTCACATGGATCTGAACATTAGAGAGGGTAGAGAGCCCCTAATGTTCCTTGTACTTTGATGATTTCTAAATTCAATTATTCATAGTTTTCTTGTCTTTCAACTCTGCACCCTTTTTCTTTAAAAAAAAAAAACACCATGCAGGCTCTCAAAATTTATTGTCAAGGAAATGGAAAACTGAAAATATCTGCTTTTCCCTCAAACACAGAGCAACCTCATAAGAGTATATATTTCATATCTTATAAATTTCAAAAAGCAGGACTTTATGCCCAGGCTTTTCTGTTGTAAGGAGGCAAAAATCAAGAGTTCTGCTAATCTTCTACCCTGTGTTTGAAGAAAAATGTTAGGCAAAATGGATACACACACTTAGTATTCACTTAGGCAGATCTGCAGAATGGCCAACAGGAGTCCACTTGCTGACATACCACATTTTTCACTAAGGAATTCAAACACCCATTCCTTTTCATCCTTTCCCTTTCCCTTCCTTTCTTTTTCTGTCCTCTTCAGGGATATTGAAAAGTTGTAAACAAAGGAGATTATCAGACGTGGCTAATGTGGCACCATAACAATGCCAATGGAATGCAAAAGGATGCCAATATCTGATGACAACATTCTTTTGTGTTCCACTGGCGTTAATATAGTGTTCGATTTAATTGAATGGCCAAGCCATAACTAGATCACCCATTCTGTCTCTGTGCCGACATTGCCGGCATGTGAAATCTCGCACCATTGTCCTGCCGTGAATACAGCATCAATGGGTGGTCCTGACAGAAAACATCCAAGTGGGATCGCAAAAGCAAAGTGGGCTACCCTCGTTTTATTAACCTTCTGGGTTACTTATTTTTTTAGTGTGTTTATGTGCTTGTGTAAACTTTTTTCTTGTTATTTTTGAATTTCCTGTGCTTGTATCTTCTCGTGAGGATGGGTGGGATTTCAGTCCAAGAAGTGAACGGTGCTCCGTTAGAGCTCTGTTCATGCCTGGGCTGCCTTTCGATGAAAGAGAAGGTAAGTCTGATGGGGAGGGTTATTGTGCCAGGACAGGGATGGGATTGGATATTGTGGGACAGGAACATTTTTTTGCATTCCTGTCTGATAATCTCCAAAGACAGAAAGGGAGATTCACATGTCAGCAAAATGTTCCCTTCCCTGGGCTACATTTGGGTGAAAATAACAGCATGATCAGAAACTTTGAGAAAGCAGGGTTCCAGACACCAAGTAGCTTTGTAATCGCATTCACTTGAATAACATTACATTTCCTCTGAAGCGGTCATGAGTAAAAAAAGGCAGGGCCAACAGTGCATATTCATGCTCCCCTTCACCAGGGGTGTAACTGCAGGGTGGCAACATGAAGTCATTCTCACCCCTCTAAGAAACCTGCCCCCATTAAATTTTTCTTCAGCCCCCAAATTTCTAGCATTTCAGTAACTTAAAACTTTGGTTGACTTTTAGAAATGCAGTATAGACATGCAAAGCATTCCCAAGGGAATACAGCACACAGCAAATATGACAGTCCTAAGTATGAATAATTTTCAGTGTCTCATTCTGCAATGCTAGCAATTTGGGGACTGAAGGCAAATTTCATGGGGGGAAGAATTCTTCCTGGGGGCAATGCCTTCATTCCCCCCCCCTACTATATCCCTGCCTTTTACTCTTCAATTAAACCAGGAAAGGATGTGATTGAGAGGCGATATGTTAGCCTTCTTAAAGTATTTGAAGGGCTGTCAGTAGAGGAGATAGAGGAAACTTGTTTTATGCTGCTCCAATGGGTAGTGTTACTCAAATTGCATGGGGTTCATGGAACCTACTTGTGTCACTTGAATTATAGAATTAAGTTGGGGAACTGTAATTAGCTCAAATTAGGCTGCGAGAGGTTGGGTAACTACAGGACCTTTGGACCTGTGTATACCAGTACTCACTAACAAGACTCCAAGCCAGGAAATAAAATAAAAATGTTTTTAATTGGAAAATAATCATGGGACCACACATACATACACTCGCACTTCAAGCAATCACACAAGGCTAACAAAGAATAGGAGGAAGTAATGGGGTAGAGGAATAGAGTTTGGGATGATGGGCTACACTGTACCTGTCTGAAGAGCAGAGATTTGTACAGCAAAGAAGCACAGCTATGCACACCAGATGACACAGCAAATCAACAGAGTAATGGTGTCTGGAAGACTGTGCAAACTTTGGCTGTGTTTGGAGGTAATATTTATAGCTAATATTTACTCTTAAGGGGTGTTGTGAGTGGGGAAAAAATACTTGAGTGAGTTTCCCAGAGTGAAGCAATGGAAGCTCCGGCTTCATTGATTGCTGTTAATAGTTGGAACATTAAGACTGATGGGTTTCAGGCAACTGCCACTTTGTATACAAGAGAAGTGTGAAAGAAAGCCATCTGCAGAGTAATGGGTGTTCCAGTCACTTGTTTGTTTTGTAAGTATGACTCAGTACCAGGTTCATCCAGGAGAATTAGCACATTTCTCCCTAACAGTTTGTCTAAGGGTGCTTCACATAATTACTGCCTTGGTATGTCTGCTTTGGGGAGAATTTCCAAGACCTCTTAATAGGTTTTGAGTAAACCTCCACCAGTTCCTATATTTGGGCTGCTTTGGTCTACTTGCCTAACCATGTGAAGTGTCCATATAAGCCAAATTATGAATTATTGCCAATTAATGAGTTATTGGAGGGGAAGGGTGTCAGGGCATGTAACAGCAGGACACAGGAGTGGCTGGTGAATCTGTTAAGCAGAGGATGGAGCGGCATCTGTCAGCAGTCCCTTAGCTGTGGATTCCCTGGGGATTGGATTTGATGATGACTGAGGTCGTCTCCAATTCTGCAATTCCATAATCTTTGGTTCTAACTTTCAAATGCCTGGACAGGGCTTTCAGGAGAAATCTACACTGGTTTAGGCCCACTACCCACAGTAGAGATACAGATGAAGATGTGAGAATGCTAGCATCACTTTATCAGACTTTTTCCTCCCGTCCCTACATGCAGGGATACATGGTGCTTGTAGAAGAACTCACACAACTAGCAATTTGCACTGCCATGGCCTATCCTGTGTCCAAGTCTCCTGCAATGTGAGAATCGTTACAATGTAAGATCTTAGCATAAGGCAAGGCCAACTTTTTTCACTTTCAGCAATCAGTTGTATTTTGCAGATGGAAAGTGTATGCGCCTGGATGTTTGTAATTCAGCCAGGATGAACTATGTTGTCAGACAGTCCAGAACTATCAGGTAAGATGCAGTCACATCAAGAAGTAAATTACTGACTCTGATTAACTCTGACATTCATTATTGTCAGATATTTTCTGAATATATATTCCAGATGTTTGTGGAGCACAAGTTTCATCAGCCCTAGCCAGAATAGCCAATGGGGAAGGATGCTGGCAGTTGTAGTAAAAAAGAAAAGCATTTGGTGGCCTAACTCCTGGCTTCAGGATAACAGAACTGACAGAGGTTGAACAGAGATCTTGACTCAAAGTATTCCATTACAACCCCCCTGCCGTTAACTGTTCCAAATTAGCAAGAACTGTTAAAGACTTTCAAATCCCTTTACAGCATTCAGAAGGTAAAAGAAACAGTATTTGTGCCAACTCTGGCTTTGTTTGCTACAGTTTTTCCCCCACTGTCTTCTCCTATACTTGCTCCTGGATGCATTTGTTTCAGTTTAAAGGTAATCTGCTATAAAGATTCCTTAGATCATTTTAGCTTTCAGTATAACAGAAGTGACTTAAGGGAGAGCCAGTGTAGTGGTTCGAGTGTTGAATTAGGACTCCGTGAGACCAGGGTTTGGATCCCTGCTCAGCCATGGAAGCCCACTGGGTGGCCTTGGCCAAGTCACATTCTCTAAGCCACAGAGGAAGGCAATGGCAAACCTGCTCTGAACAAGTCTGGGGGGGGGGGGACAACCTGTGATGCAGTCAACATCCAGCTCTGGGACTCACTGCCAAGGGATACTAGCTTGGCTCCCTCTCTTGACTGTTTGCCAGTGGGAGTGGGGAATCAAGTTAGACATCTGCCCACCAACAAAATTGGGTCACTGGATATTAAATTTCAGGAGGACAGACAAGACAATGTGAATTGGTCTGTAGAACAATGCATCTCCACTTAAAAAAAAAGAGGGGTGGAATGAGGGATGGGACACAACTGAGCATCTTCCATCAGCAATGGAAGTAAATGGAATTGGCCTACAGCCTGGTGAAACAATGATGAAAATTATAGCAATTATAAATCTAGTAATTTAAACACAAATGCTGTAGGTGATATCTAAAGGATTATCATTAAGAGGGTAATATACAACTACAGTGCATCTTTTATAGCTGCAATTTTAGAAGCACAGTTTTTAAAAGATGGGGGGAAATGCAAGCTATTTTCAGGCGAATGGGCAGCCATCTGCTTTTACAGTTAACAGTGGAGAAACTACCAAAGGGATTGGGTGAGGGAATTATAATGATTGTCTGTTGCTAAGCAAACTTTATATTGTGAAGAGGATTTAAAAAAAAAAAAGACATGAGGTTATTGTGCTTTGCTTACAGCCTCAAGGACACCAGGCTTCTGACTGCTGTTTCTTTTCATCTTAAAAAAACAACAACTCAAAAAACACTTGTACTATAGAAGCATTATGACCAGTCAGGGTCTTTCGGGTTCACTCTGTCTAAACAAATAGGGATAAGATTCTTATCCAACCAGTCCTCCAAACTGCCCCTGTGAAGTATGTTCATGAGAACCTGGTCTCTGGAAGGGCCAAAAAGGATTATCTCAGACAAAGACCTTACCTGAAGGCAGGGTTCTTTATATGTTTATCCACTGCAAGATTAACACACATTATCCAGATTATAACAAGCCGTGAGCAAAGAGCAGGAGCTAACAGGATGCATCATGCCAATGGTGCTTGCAGGCAAGAAAAGATAGATAAGGTGGCTAGCTAAACCCAATAAAACAAGTCATTTACTACAGAATAAGGTGAAAGGAAAGTGTGATGGGGAAGAATCCTTAGCCATTAACCGACCTGGCCTAGTGAAAAGGTGCTCCCTGTGGGAATTATGGCAGCTTTGCAGAGGTGTTTCACCAGTGCTTGGTAGTTAGTTCTAAAAAGGAGTTAGTTAAAGTTACAGCTCCAAGGCCTGCAAAAGAGTTATTTACCATTATACCTACAAGTCTTAAAAATAACATTATTTTCTCATTAATCAAAAGCACTTAGTTGAGTTTTACATTAAGCTTCAAAATGGGCCAATGTTACTACTCTTTGGTATAAAATACATGCTTGGACAAGCCACGAGCCCTTTCTAACAATCAAAGTAGCAAAAACAGTTCTGTAGCAAAGGGAGTGATGTTATCCTTCCTTAATCCACAGGTGTAGTGTACCTTATCTACACCTTAGCTATTGCAAAAAGATATTAAGGACTTTATCAGACAAACCCCTTAAAATGCTCTTTTGCTGGCATAAAAATGGATTTTTAACACCCACCACCACCACACTTACCTTGCTTTCCCAGCAATGAAAGAGAAAGTGAATGGAGCTCCGTTCATTCCCTCATTCAAAATCCCGTGGATTCTCATAAGAAAACACTTGTGTGGGAAATTCAAAAACAAAAAGAACAAATAAAAAGTGACACAAAGCACAGGAACACACTATAAAAGTCCCAAGTAACCCAGGGAAGGTCATAAAAAGTGTGTCACTTATCTGCATGTCACGATCTCACCAGGAAGTGTTCGCACCAGACTGGCCATTCTCACTGCAGTGAGGTGAGTACAATTGTGCAAGGTTTCACACACCGACAATGCCAGCACTAAAGCACCATGGGGAATCAATTGATGGCTTCAGCCATCAATTAAAAAGTACAGGTTTTGGCAGGGATATAAACACAAAAGGGCGACATTGTGTGGTACATGTGCCCTTTCATGTTTATGTGGCATTGTTATGATGCTGTATTTAGTGCATCTGATAAAGTCCTAAGACAAAAAAACAAACATATTTAACGAGTTATTTGTTACTAGTTACTTCCATGCTCTGTTTTTCACTTACATACAAGTTGTACCAACAGAAGCTTTATTTCTTAAGAACATCAGTAGCGGGGAAGCATTTTCATTCAGAGGTACAACCACAATGGTTTCCACTAGCACAGCAGCTGAAACATGTAATGCCATGTTCAGAGGTGACCACTGACTTCCTTGTCAATGGGAAAATGAATTTACTCTGGGTTTTAGTATGAGCTTTAAAGGAGCTATCAAAGGTGCTGAAGCTATTTGAGGGATAGAGTTCAGTACCTTGGATTGCTCCTTCAATGTCTGGACTAAAATCCTTTGTAGATTTACTACCTTACTAGCATGAACGCCACCAACTGCCACTGCCCGCAGTTATGGAACAAATCTTCATACAATTACATTTATCCCCCGTCTCTCCGTGTGTGTCTACATGAAATACACCTGTCTGTATGCCTGTCCATCCTTCATCCATTAATGCATGCCATGGACTAGTCAAGGAGACACAGGGTGCATTGAGCACATTCTATTGCAAGGAGGCAGGGTGAGTCAGCCATATTAAACACTCCAGTAGCCAAACTCTGTAAAAAGTGTATGTAAGAGGAATTCATTGATGCTGCTTTCAGAGATATTCCAATAGCCATTCACCATTCCCTTGTGCAATGTCAGAATTGATTCTAAGTAACGAGGCAAATAAATTAAAAAAAAAAAACTGGAGCTGAGTTGATTCAATTCAATTCACCTTTCTCTCTCTCTCTCCCTCCCTCTCTCTCTTTCTATTTCTCTCTCTCTCTGTCCCTCTGCTTGCTTCTAGATGAGCTGCTCTTAGTTCTGTCCATCTGGAAGATTTGTACAACTAATTGTGTACAATGAATGATTTGTACTGCTAATTCTCTTCTCTCCTCCTTTTAATGACAAGAAAAAAAATTGTGGGAAAACATGGAAAGGTTAGAAATGGAAGAGAGTTTATCCATTGTCAAGAAAGATATGTGAATGATCTCATACACACTCCCACGTTTTTCTCAGTCCATTATGTCACAGAAAAATCCCCAAAGGTACCCATACAGAACAAAGCTGCCAAATCCCAGACAAACATGTGAATGTTGTGTATGTCTTGGGAGATTATCAGATGTGTTAATAGTGGTGTTACACAAACGCCAGGAGATCACAAAAGGGCTCCCTTTTCAGATAATGTTCCCCCCTCATTATCCATCCATTCTGCTGCCATTCCACCAGCACTGTTTTTTATTGACAGAAGAAGGTGTCAATAGATCCCCCATTCTGTTCCTGTCATGGATGTTCCTGCATGTGACAAGGTGCCCCGTTATGTTGGCGAGATCCCAGCATCAATCGGAGGTCCCTGCCAGAACACTTATGGGTGAGATCAGGACATCCAGGTAAGTGATGCACTTTTTAAAAACTTCCCTGGTTTACTTGGAAGTTTTAAAGTGTATGTATGTCCTTTTTGTAACTTTTTTTTTGGTGGATTTTTGTTTTCATTTTTTAATTTCCCGCACTCACGTCTTCTCGCGATAATCCATGGGATTACGATCCAGGAAGTGAATGGAGCTCCGTTCACTCCTGGGCTGCTGGTACGAGACAGGAGGTAAGTGTGATGGGGAGGGTGATTATTCTGGAATAGAGATGGGACAGGGGAAGGAATGGAGATTGTGAGACAAGAACACTTTTTTCATTCCTGTCTGATAATCTCCTTGGAGATCTTATTCCGTCATCCAGAACATTATTAGATCCAGTGCATTTATCTGAAGCCTCCCTGTCAAGCTTGTTACTGGCTTCTCATATATTTATGGGTGGAAGGATAAACCATCCTCAAAAAGTTAACCAAAGCCACACTGTGGATTTCACTGTGTTCACTGTTTGTTGCTAAACTGAGTGTTCAGCACTGCTTGGGAATGAATAAGCATCCTATGCATGCCATAAAGATTAGAATGCTGAGGTACTCCTCCACGTGCCACTCTATTCTGCTTTGGTCAGACCTCACCTGGAATACTGTGTCCAGTTCTGGGCACCACAATTCAAGAAGGATGTTGACAAGCTGGAACGTGTCCTGAAGAGGGCAACAAAGATGGTGAAAGGTCTGGAAACCATGTCCTATGAGGAGCAACTTAGGGAGCTAGGTACGTTTAGCCTGGGAAAGAGAAGGTTAGGAGGTGACATGATAGCCATATTTAAATATTTGAATGGAGCAATGGACTCAAACTACAGTAAAAGAGATTCCACCTAAACATTAGGAAGAACTTATTGATGGTAAGAGTCATTCGACAGTGCATGCACTGCCTTGGAGTGTGGTAGAGTCTCCTTCTATGGAGGTTTTTAAACAGAGGCTGAATGGCCATCTCTCGGGTATGCTTTCATTGTGTGTTCCTGCATGGCAGGGGGTTGGACTGGATGGGCCTTGTGGTCTCTTCCAGCTATATGATTCTATGTCTGAATTAAGTTCCCACATATTACAACTGAATCTCCAAAACTACCATCCTGTTTTGCGCAGTTAAACACTTAGGACTTTATCAGACACAGTCTTTAAAATGTTCTTTTGCCAGCACACATACAAAAAGCATTTTTATGCTGGCAAAAGAACATTCTCCCCCCACACTCACCTCCTTTTGTGACAAAGGCTCCTCTGTGAATGAAGAGGAAGTGAATGGAGAGCTGTTCACTTTTTCATTCGAAATCTTGCGTGATTTCATCGTGCAACAAATTTAACAACAAAAACAAAAATAAACCTTAAAAAGTCAAATAAAGCACATACACACAATTTAAAAGCCACTAGTATCCCAGGGAGGGTCATATAAAGAGTGAAACCTACCTGGATGTCTTGATCTCACCCAGAAGTGTTCGCTCTGCAACAGCCATTGTCGGGGTAAGAACGTGATTTCAAAGTCCCAAGGTATCACATGCTGGCAATGCTGGCAAAAAAGCAGCAGGGGGATCTATTGACAGCTTAAGCTGTCAATTAAAAAGTACGTGATTTTGCCTTTTTAAATCTAGAAAAGGGCAATGTTGTCTGATCTGTGCGCCCTTTTGCAGTTGTGTGGCATCCTTATGACACTGTATTATGTGCGTCTGATAAAGTCATTAGTCATTAAGTAATATCTGTGGTTACTTGCATGAATGTTTACTTTTAGACTGAACTGAGCTGTTTTATTTTTAACAGCTACTCCAATTGCAGTTTTGCAATGATGGTGAGTGACATAAAGGTCTTTGTATGTTTTGTTTATTTGCTTGCTTGCTTCACAGCAAGTCCTGTCAGTCTGTAAAAGGTCAAAGATTCAGTGCTCCAGATCCACCACAGAACTGCCCATCAGAGTTAATAAAAAGGAGACATACCTGTCAAAAACTGCTCAAGGTGTAATTGTATAAACATTTATTTTCCTTGGGCTGGTTTTTTGCTGAAATGAATGGACCGTGCTATACTGTTCATTGTGCCACTTAGCCTCACAGCCTGTCTTTCACTCTACCTGAAACTAAAATGGATTCCACAAACTAAAATGTTTTGGCTCTATTTTACACTCATTTTAGTGTATCTCCCACTCTGCATTATGAATACAGCATGTCAATGTTGTTGCTATATGCCTTCAAATCATTTCCAACCCATGGCAATCCTCAGGCCTATCATGAGGTTTTCTGAAGCTAATAATGTCTGACTCTTGCCCAAGGTCACCTAGTGGGTTTTCATGGTTGAGTGGAAATTTGAACCCTGGTCTCCAGAGCTGTAGTCCAACTCTCAAACCACTATACCAATGCTGGCTTAGATACTTAGGACTTTATCACATCAGGCTGTTAAGACACCACAATTGCATTAGCGTATGAAATACAAATGGTTTGGGGACAGTAATTTTTATACAGCTCTTTAAAAGCACCATGGTGCTGCTATAGTCCTGGGCTCTGTCTTCTGCAAGCCAGCCTACACAACTCCACCTTCCTGCCCTATGCCCTTCCCAGCATGCCTTTCGGTCTGCATTTTTTTTTCATTTAAAAAAAAATTCAGCACAGTCACAACAATTGATTAAGTAAAAGAAAGAAAAAAAATAAATTGGGAGAAAAAGAAAAATAGCCTGCTTGGGAATAGCAAGAGGGAAGGGGGGAAAGGAGCAGAATCACACCCACTCAGACTACATGACTACCTGCATATCAGAACTGCATATCAGAACACATGTGAATCAATAGTGATTAAGCAGCACGGTTGGGATGCATTGACGGGTTTTGCCTGTCAATGGAAAGGAACACTCCAGGAATGGATGGAAGATGGAGCAGCTACAGGATAGAAATGATATCTTGTGATAAAGTACGGGTGCAGATGCAGCTATTCTTTTGTAATTCTACTTTGGCAGCCTCATGTGATAAAATCCTCAAATGCTTAGGAGATTATCAGATGCAAAAAACAAAAACAAAAACCCCCAAACCCTGGGGAGGTCAGAAGGAGGATGCCACTGTACCGCTACAGGCTGGCGATACTGCACAATGCCATTCTCCTTTCGTCCTTCATTCGTTCTCACTCCGTGCTGGAGGGACAAAAAAGGTGCCATGTTTTATTGATGGAAACTTCCGTCAATGAAAAGAAGTGCCTTTTCGTCCCTCCAGCATGGAGGGAGGATGGAAGGAGGACAGGGCATGTGGTATTGACCACCGGAAGCAGAACAGTGACGTCGTCTTCCTGACCTCCGTGGGTTTTTTTAAAGAGCATCTGATAAAGTCCCTAGTATCTAATAATGAATGGTCTGCATGGCAGAAAAACTGTTTCATGGCTGTAAACAATCCCATGGCCAATCCTACTGTTTGCAGTCCCTCTTTGTATATTTGCAAAGGAGTATACACAAACAGTTAAACCCTATTTAGTTCCCCTCCCCCCGCTGTTACAGATTATCCCTCATTACTCAGGAAACATTCCCATCAGAACTGGATTGCAAACAGGCATTTTTCTTTTTCATACAAAAGGCAGTATGAACCTAACTAGGTTGCTGTGGGAATAATAGTATTACCAGACCGTGGCAAAAGGCTGCCCATAAATAAGGCCTCCTTGACCTTTCTTCCCCAACTCCCATGAAAGCACAAAAGTATCTGCTGTAGCTATGATAGGACACAAACGTATAGAGGTACTAGGGTACTTGTTCATTCACTGGATGTTCTGTATTGATGGCAAGTTATGGCTTAGTATAAGAAATTTATATGGGAGTAAAAGTTCTAAAATTGAACACATGCTTTATAGATGGAATTCCCTCTCTCTCAGGGTCATCCAAGTTTATGCTTCAGCCTTTTTTCCCCTCAAACAGCTCAAGTGCTTAATAAAACATTGGGAGAAACAAAAAGTTGTCAGCATTAAAGATTGATTATTGCTAGCTATAAAATAACTATTTTTAAGCATTAGTGTACCATAGCCCACTGAACACACCATGCTAGAAAGAGTCAAAGGAATGGAGCCATTAAGGATTGTGGCAAAAAAATTATGACCTTTATTACAGGAAGAATATCCTATGGCTCATTTATCTTGGAGAGGGATATTAATAATGATGGGATGGTGGACAAACCTCATGCAGTATGCAGGCATTGGGTATGCAAGAGCAACTCAAGTCTGTTCACATTAGCCTTATGCAGACAGTGTGTAAATGAAAAGTAGCAGAAAGCAGCAGCAGCAGCAGCAACAACAACAACAACAACAACCCCAAACCATCATGTATTTTGTTACTCAGACTGAGGCTTAGGAGATTGTCAGACGGGCTTAATAAAATGGAAGAGAAATGCAACAGGATCGCTAAAGAGGGTTTTTTTCAGATGACGTCCTCCTCTCCCTATGCTTTCCATTTTGTTTTATTCACGGGGAAAAGTCATCAATAGATCTCCCGTTCCGTTTCTGTAATGGAATCACGGGTGTGTGAACTGGTTTGCAATTGATCTCCTGTGGCGTCCATTCTGGATTTGGCTGTGTATGACAATGTGCCCCATTTTGCTTGCAAGATTCCACTGTCAATGGGCAGTCCTGCCAGAACACTTCCTGGTGAAATTGGGACATCCAGGTAAACTACCCTCTTTTTTGTGCCCTCCCCAGGTTACTTGTAGTGTTTTTAGTCTGTTTAGGTGCTTGGTTTTACTTTTTCTTGTGTATTTCTCTTTTTATTTTTTAATTTCCCATGCTCACATCTTCTCACTAGAACAGGCAGGATTTCACTCCAGGAAGTGAATAGAGCTTTGTTGGAGCTCTGTTCACTCCTGGGCTGCCTCAATGACAGGAGAGAAGGTAAGTGTGGTGAGGAGGGTTATTGTACCAGGACAAGGGCGGGATTGGAGACTGTGGGACAGGAACACTTTTTGCATTCCTGTCTGATAATCACCTATATGAATGTTCACAAATGTATTTATTGCATCCACATTTTACTTTTTGAGGGATACATTGTATACATCTTCAGCATGTATTTATAGAAATGATGTTCTAAGTTGTGCAGATGAGTGAATATTTGAGCATCTTTCAATAATTTGTCCCTTTCTAGTGAAAGTGCTGTTGTATTTTTTGACCATAAAATAATAAAGTAATCCTCTGATATTGTCAATGCTCATGCAGTAAAATCATTTTAGTTACAAGACATGTGCCATTCAAAATAAGCAATTGCAGAATGGAGGCAGGAGAAAGGAAAACACCAGGTTTTGAATTGAAGACTTTCCAAGGAAATAAGAGTATAATTCTATTCCCTCTGGCCCATGCCATTTCTCTCTCCATTTTGCCTCCTAATCCAAGTAAAGCTCAAGATAAAGCATGTAAAGATGTCCCGAGACTACTTTATTCAAGAAAATATTTTCACAATTTTTTACTTGTAATATGTTCATCCTCCCCACCCCCACTTCCATCTTGATAAAGTAAGTAAAATGTCCATGCACTCAAGCTGCAAGAAATAATTCCCAGGGCTGCCAGAAGTATGGAATAATAAAAGCTGTATTTTTTCTCTGTCTCCCTTTCAACTCCTTCTGTTTTTATTAAAGCAAACCCCTAGGATTTACTCCCCTCCCTCCTTCAATCAAAAAGGAAACAGTAGCATTGCTGCTTGGGGGGGGGGTGCTTACTGGGGAAAAAGGCATTCTGCCAATAATAAAATTAATGTTCTGTTTATGGGTACAGGGATGCACTGATATTTATAGAGCCTCCTCTCCACTCTGCATAGCTATCAGTGTACTTGATAGTGTGTACTGTTCTCATGAAATCTTGCTGGTTTGTACTGTTCTCATAAAATGCTAATGTACAGGAGTTCATTTTGCAGAGGATAATTTTGAAAACTGAATCAGTACCTTTTAACCAAGGGGTTGTCTAGATGAAAAGATATAATGTGGATTGCTGCGCATTAACACAAATTCACAGCAGCGTTCATTTGTCTCCACAGTCCTTTGGCAAAATTACTGGCATGCAAAGCCATGTTTGAAGTTCACACGCAGCCATGCCTGTGAATCAAGATGGTGTCTGAGAGTGAATTACTCTCGTTATTATTCTCCACAAGTTGTCACCACTGCACAGATTTTTTAAAACTGCAAATCAAAGGTGCACAAGTGTTTGGGTTTTTTTTAAAGCTGTTTGGTCACCTCAGCACAGCAAAAAAGTGCACAACCGATAACACGAAACTCCAAGATGGCACTTCCAGCCACTTAATTGCTGGATAGACACCCCCCTGTGCACATCTGACCAATCAGCTTTCCACTTCTGCCCTTGCCAAGAATGAGCAGCAATGTGAATCTGCTTCCACGCAATATTTTAAAAAGCTCGGGAAAAGCCACAAAGGTTTTTAGAGTTTATGGCTCCACTCCTTCTGAATAAGGCGAATCACCACAGGATCTCATTGGAACAAAAGGTATTCCCTGCAAATTCTATTAGGATTATTTTCACTGGCTAGACAACCCCCAAATTAACCATGGTATTAAGTGGCCATAGTAACTTATTTAATAGTTTGGATTAATCATGGTGTTGGAATTTGGAACCATGCAGAAGTTTCAGAAATAAACTTAGTGATTCCTGCCTATTAAAACTTCCCTGCAAAGTACTTTCATGAATTCAATAGTAAAATGTTGATTTGACACATCTCTGCTCATCCAAACTATAACATAGATACAACAAAATCCACAAAGCAATGATACCTTTATTGGACCAACTCCAAAGCATGGAATACATCATGCAAGCTTTTGAAGCTTTACTGGCTTCTTCATCAGGCAAAGATGTTAAAAATCATACAGGAGAAAAGTGACGATGTTAGAATCACAGGCCTACACTTTGTCTTAGATGTTACTTCTGTTGTCAGTTAAAATAGTGTTAACATTTTTAACATCTTTGCCTGATGAAGAAACCAGTGAAACTTCAAAAGCTTGCATGTTGTATCTTGTGCATTTTAGTTGGCCCAATAAAGGTATCACTGTTTTCTGGATTTTGTATTTTGTTCAATATTGCTGCACAGCCAACATGACTACCCCTGAATGTGTAGCATAGATAGATCACAATAAGCTGAACACTGTTGTTATTTATTATATCAAATATATTCTTTAAAAAAAGAAAATAACTGCCGCTTCAAAATACCAGAGCTAATTGAAAGCCAAGCCCTATCATCCCCTCTAATGTTTGGAACTGGCTCATAAGGATCTACCAAACTGTACTGCTGTTGTAACCCCTTTTTCCATTTCTAAATTTAATGGTCAGTTTCCCCAAGTGGTCAGCCACATTTCCCCAAGTAGTCAGCAATCTAATGGCAATGATGGGAAATGGTTTTAAAGTGGCCATTATTACCAAGAATGTGGCAACAGCAGCACTACAGGTAACCAAAACTAGGAAATGGAGTATCCTAGGTCCAGATCCTTTGGATTTCTGTTGCTGAAGTGGATTTCTCATGAACAGTGTTGGCTCTCTCTATCAGAAGATGTTTTTTCTTAATTACGCCTACTGTCATGTATATTTGGAGGGGAGGGAAGATTGTTGCTGGGCATCTCAGGGACTCTTAGGAGGTCTCATGGGAGAGGAGGTATTTTAATATCTCAAGAACACTTGAGGGCTCAAATGGGAGGGGAGGTACTTGGGTACCATCACACTCTTGATACCATCAGGGGGTTCATAGGGCTCAAAATCTGGAATGAACTTGGAATGTTGTTTATATTTGAGGTTTAACTATATAGCTGAGGGGCAACTTTCCTGTTACCAGTTTAGGAGTCAGGCAATAATTGGCCAAAAGTAAGAAAAACTTCTCATTTGCCAGCAGGAGATAAGCTGAACCATAATGGCTTGCTTAGTGGGATATGGCCAAAAGGAAAAGTCTATGTTCCAGTTCTTGAAAAGTAATTTGTCATTAATCTCATTGCTGCCTGGATGGTTTGCAAAGTGATCTTACTTAAAATCTAACACCATCCCCAGTTTATTTGTAGGTGAGGCTTCATCCTTTTTTCTGCCACTCAAAATACTATTTTCCATTGTATTTTAATCATATATTTTCTGTTGTAGAGTAAAACAAATCTGCTCTCATTTTCAATATTGTCTGCTGCTCAGACTTTAACTATATTCATTTCGTGTTTCGCTACACCCTTTCTCTTTAAGGCTGTTCTGACAGCACAAATAACCCATGTGGTTGTTGTGAGCAGCCTATTTTTTAAAGAAGTACCAAGGAAGTGAAGTGTTGCCTAAAACACCTCATAATATTCTTATTATGCCAAAACTGTTTTCACACAAAATTGTGTATTCTCCCAGAGTTGGACCCTGCAATATTTCAAGAAATCCTGGGCCAGCCTTATTTTGAACTCTTAATTAAGAAAAAGTACATCGTTTTAGTAGATTTGTATTTTACAGAACAAAGAATCTAGAACAGCACGTCTATCTACATTCATAAAATCATTTTCCTCTATTCTTTTCTCTATACTCTGTTCAGGTCAAGACATTTTGCCGTTGTGCACAGCTGTAACATACATTCCAATATCCTTTAATGGCAGTGGAATGGATTCTGTGTCAAATGTCTAAGTTTCAATGCTGCTTCACTGCCTCCCTTAGAAATTGTTAGCCTGTGTCTCTTCTCTTCTCTGAGCCATCTGATAAAGATGGCAAGCCCTTTTTATTCTGGAAAAAAAAAACACTAATTCTGTTAACTTGGTCTAGTGTGTGTGTGTTTGTGTGTGCCTTCAAGTTGCCTGTCAATTTATGTGACCCCATGAATTCCATAGTGTTTTCTTAGGCTTGTAATATTCAGAGGTGATTTTGCCTGTTCCTTCCTCTGAAATATAGGAGATTGTCAAACATGGCAAAAACTGCTTCAAAAGTTCGTGACGAGAACAGGAAGGGGCGAGATTATCAGACAATGATGTCCTCCAGCATTCCAGGAGTGTAGCACAGTCGTGAGTAAGGCATCCCTTTTTATTAGTAGCCTGTCCCCATCAATAAAAAGGTAAGCCTCGCCCATGGCAGTGCTATGCCCCCAGAATGCGGGCATCTAGTAAAGTCACCCTTTCTGTTCTTGTAGCGATCTTGTGACATGGTTGGGAATGTGATTTTTTTGGCACATTCCCTCACATCTGATAATCTCCATAGCCTATAGCACCTGGTATTAATTGGCAGTCTCCCATCCAAGTATTAACCAGGACTGACCTTGCTTAGGCTTCCATGATCAAAACTAGTAACATACACTTAATCCTGCATAAAGTATCAATAGGAGCATGTTGTACCCTCTCTGTTGAGACACACAGAAAAACAAACAGCGGTGGCATCGCTAGCATTGGTGTCACCCAGTGTGATAACTCATGTTGTCACCTCCATGGACCTCTTCCTATACCAGACCATACAGAATCCTTAGTAATCCCAGCAATCTATGCAATCTGTGGGCAACTTTGGGAGTCAATGAAAACATACATGCAGGAGCGGAACAAGTAGGAAGGCTCACCTGGCTGGACATAAAAAATTATAAATTTCGGTTGAAACCGCACAAAAATTTTATAGATAGCCACTTTGTGTCACCCTCTCTGATGGTGTCACCCAGTCCAGTCCACACACCCCTAGTGACATAACTGACAAACAGCCTTCCATAGTGAATATTTCTACCCGTAAGAAGTCAAAGCTACTCTTCTAGAGTTGAGACTGGCAGTTCAACTCTGTTTCAGAATGGCCATCAGGGGTTCATATTCCAGATCTAATCAATCTGAGACACATAAAATCTGGACAGAGAGTCATAGCACAGGCTTAGCATATGAGGAAGTCTTTATTAACAGAGGTCCTGAGGGACTGAACCAGCCCCCTAGTGTATGTGACAAAAACCATAGCAAACTTTAGCAAAGGAGGGTGGGGGACATTGTTTCTTTTCAAGCATTGCTGCTGGGATGATGTTAACTTTATAGATAGATAGATAGATAGATAGATAGATAGATATAAATTTTATTCAGACATTCATAACTTTCATTATGTATAGCTCAACACTATACATAAACTTATGACATTACTTTACATAATACATTACATTGTTACTCACAACTAGTCCCCTCCCCGCCCCCTCCCTATACCCACCCATAAAAAACAACACAATATAGATAACTACACAGAACCAAAAAAGAAAACAAAAACACAAAAACAAAATTGACAAATTGCTTCCCATATGTCAAGTGATCAGCTTGGATAGATATTTTACATAAATGTACCTTTCGGGGGGGAGCATAAAAAGATAGAATAAAACCAGTATTAACTTTAGCTTACCTTTTCCTTTCACTCTTTTTAGTAATCACATTCACCATAAACTCCACCTCTGAATAGATAATAATACAATCATTTCATTGATTAATCCCAAAACTGTTAAGGTAGTAAAACTATGTTGTGAGTAGTGTCACAAACATTTCCAGTCTTGAACAAATTTACAATTTGTTTTTCTCTCTAAAGTATATGTTAATTTATCCATTTGCACTATGTCTGTTAAGATGTTAACATTGCTGTAAACAGCAGGCTCTCCAACAGTCTGGTTTGGCAGGGACAGCCCAGTTAATCCTCTGGAGCCCTACTTTCTCAGCTGCCTTTACAATGCCCTTTCTACTCGTCTTACCTAAACTGAATTCAAAGCAGTTTGTACTCATCAACTCAGCAGGAAGGAGAGGAGGGAGTAAAGTCTTGTCCTTCCAGTAGGCTCAGGTAGAGCAAACTACTGCAGCCTCTCTTAACTTTGGAACAGAACATCATGTGCTATGTGACTCCAAATTGCTTCTTGGGATAAGCAAAAGGAATAAACACATTTTGGTCTTGTCTATACGGTCAAATAATACGAACGGGATGCAAACGTACGGTGATCCGGTCATACAGACATGCACATAAATACATATCATTCAGAAGGGGGACAGCCAAATCCACCGCAAAGTCTGGGGCTTTGTCCAGATTTTTTTTAAAGCTCCATATGACATGTGAATGTGGGATCGTTTGAATACTCGCATTCACACAGATACGAAGAGGCAGCATAATCTGATTGGCTGGACAAGCATGAGGATGGGGCTAGCAAACAGGGAAAGCACCTGCAGCATTTTATATTGCATTTTCGGCTAAATGAGGGTCCAGTAAGACAATAGCACAGCGAACTTGTACTCTTTTTTACCCCCTTTTTGTGTAAATACGAACTATCACTTGTGCACACCGTGGAAAACTGGTTTTTTTATCGCTTGTGCACACCATGGGAAACTGGGTTTTTTAAAAAAAATTGGTGGCGTCAGATTTAAAATTGGGGGTAAATCACTAACGGCCATCATCTTGGCTAGGGGGTCATGCAGAGTTTAGGGGGGCCCTTTTCACAATGAAGACAGGTTGCATCATTTCAAATGCCTGCTTTTTCAGACATGTTCTTATTCCCCCCCCCCCTTGTATAGACAAGACCTTTGTAAAAAGCAAGAGAAAGGGAGATCCTTGCCAGTTATGAAAGGCTTTCCTTGAAGACCCACTTGGTATTACAGAACCTTCAGAAATGTTCAGTAGGTACTCTCTCAGTCATTTTTCCACAGATGCACAGATTCCCATAATGTCTTCGTTGTGTGCTTTCAATTCATTTTCAACTGGTGGCAAACCTAAGGTGAACCTATCACCAGGTTTTCTAGGCAAGATTTGTTCAGAGGGGATTTGCCTTTGCCAACCTCTGAGGCTGAGAGAGTGTGACTTGCTAAAAGTCACCTAGTGGGTTTCCATGGCCAAGCAGGAATGAAAACCCTGGTCTCCAGAGTCATAGTCTAACCCTCAAACCACTACACCACACTGGCTCTCATGTCTCATTTCCCTATACTAGGATCAATATTTCAGAGAAGTATTCCTGCTTTGATTTTTTTTCTCCTGCCTTCAGTTCTGATTTTGTTTGTTTTTGAGATTTGAATAAATTTTATATTTGAGGCTTAGTTTTACCTCCACACACACACACACACTCCAATCTCCTTCTTTTGATTTACTAATCCTCTTTGTTTACTAGGATTTCACAGTGCCACAGAAGAAAAACTGTAACTTGTAGGGGTCAAACATTTGAAGATATTTTACTGTCTACACACTTCGACAGAAGCCCCCCCTTCCCCACACAGCAATGTTGCATTTATATTAACAATGCAATCATACACATATCTACTCAAACATAAGTTTCAGTTAGTTCAGTGGGATTTACTCCTAGGTAAATGTGTGGAGAATTATAGTGTGGGACATTTTTAAAGGCTATGGAATGTGTGTACAGTCGTCCCTTCACATTCGCGGGGGTTCCGTTCCGCGGACCCCCGCAAATGTTAAAAATCCGCGAATAACGACTCCCCTCCCCCCTCCCTCCCCAGGCCTTCGCGGGGCCTAGCAAGGCACCACGGAGGTCTCCCCGGCCCTTCCTCCCTCCCTCCCCAGGCCTTCGCGGGGCCTTCCTAGGCCCCACGGAGGTCTCCCCGGCCCTCCCTCCCTCCTTCCCCAGGCCTTCGCGGGGGCCTCGCCACCCCTCCCCAGACCTTCGCGGGGCCTCCGGGGGTCCCTCGAAGGCCTCGCCACCCCTCCCCAGGCCTTCGTGGGGCCTCCGGGGGTCTCGCAAAGGCCTCGCCACCCCTCCCAAAGCCTTCGCGGGGCCTCCGGAGGGCCTCCCGGGGTCCCGCGAAGGCCTCCCCTCCCCAGGCCTTCGCGGGGCCTCCGGAGGGCCTCCGGGGGTCCCGCGAAGGCCTCCCCACCCCTCCCCAGGCCTTCACGGCGCCTCCGGAGGGCCTCCGGGGGTCCCGCGAAGGCCTCCCCACCCCTCCCCAGGCCTTCGCGGCGCCTCTGGGGGTCCCGCGAAGGCCTTGCCACCCCTCCCTAAGCCTTCGTGGGGCCTCCGGAGGGCCTCCGGGGGTCCCGCGAAGGCCTCCCCACCCCTCCCCAGGCCTTTGCGGGGCCTCCGGGGGTCTCGCGAAGGCCTCGCCACCCCTCCCCAGGCCTTCGCGGCACCTCCAGAGGGCCTCCGGGGTCCCTTGAAGGCCTCCTCACCCCTCCCCAGGCCTTCGCGGGGCCTCCGGAGGGCCTCCGGGGGTCCAACGAAGGCCTCGCCACCCCTCCCCAGGCCTTCGCGGGGCCTCTGGAGGGCCTCCGGGGTTCCCGCGAAGGCCTCGCCACCCCTCCCCAGGCCTTCGCTGGGCCTCTGGAGGGCCTCCGGGGGTCCCACGAAGGCCTCGCCACCCCTCCCCAGGCCTTCGCGGTGCCTCCGGAGGGCCTCCAGGCGTCCCGTGAAGGCCTCCCCACCCCTCCCCAGGCCTTCATGGGGCCTCCGGAGCGCCTCCGGGGCCCCCGTGGAGGCCTCCCCAGGCCTCCCCGGGCCTCCCCGCTCCCTCCAGGTCTTTCACGGGGCCTCTGGAGGCCCCGTGTCACGGTTTTGGGGGGCCCGGGGGGGCCCTCCCAAAACCGCGAATAACCAAAACCGCGAATGTCAAGTTCGCGAATGTGGAGGGACAACTGTATTTATTTATGACATTTTTTTCAAATATATATTTCTTAATTCCAATCCATTTGTCTCTTAGAGCTAAAACTATTAAATATTATTTTCACTACCCCACACTCCATTTTTATTCTAAGAACAACTCTGTAAAGTAGTATGGAAAGGGGTCTTTTAGCACCTTTAAGACTAATTGAGAGAAAGAAGTTGAAGCATAAGCTTTTGTAGACTTAGGACATTATGAGACTACCATGTAAAAATGCTATAATTCCGCAAGTGAGGAAAGTGGAAACATTGTGGCATTATTACACTTACTATCCCATGTCACTGTAATCACGCAGAAGAATTGCCACAGAATTATTGCATGATGACCGCTAGCACTTTAAGAATGGGAGTTTACTTCTGCGATTTGGCATGGTTGATATTTCAGCAGTTCTCATGAGAAGATACAAGCGAGCTTAAAACTCCAAAAACACCTTGATTAACAAAGTAAATGAACACACAAGCAATGAAACAAACCTAAAAATATTGCAAGTAAATAGGATAGTTCATAAAAAGAGCATCCTGTGCTTTGTCTTTGCATTCTCACCCAGACGTTTTCTGACTGAGGACTGCCCATTCACGCTGTAATCTCACAATTACAATGGGACACGTGTTTTTGTGTAAAGAAATAACGTAACTTAATAAAAAATATAATTTTTAAAAAAGATTATGCTGCAACTTCTTTCTCTCAGTCAGTCTCAAAGGTGCTACGAGATCCCTTTGCATACTGATATTCCAGACTAACACAGCTACAGTATCTTTGAATTCTACCCCTTTGAAATAGGTTAGGCTGAAAATCTATGACTGGCTCAATGTGGCCATGTGAGTGTTATATTACAAGGAAACGGAAATCTGACCTGATCTATAATGCATGTTGGGCAGAGGGGGTGGGTATGAATACAGAGTTCATACAGTACAGAGAAAGCTGTAATTTTAAGTAGGTCTGATAAAGAATTTTGGTTTTACAATAATGTGTAGTATTATATCAATACTGTATTTATTCATCTCCCCCACTTCCCCCCCCCCAGGCTTTCCTAAACTCAGTACATCATTGCAGGGATTCCTTGCTTAAAATAGTATTTTTTTGTGTTCTTCCACATTAATAATTTGTTCCCTCTTGTTTCCTGGCCATAACCTATTGACCACACTCTGATATTGCTTGGTTACATGTATCCCAGTTTTCATCAGTGAAAAGTTGGAGTCTTGCCCTATATGCTCGGGGGATTTAAAGACCCTCAAAATGTTAACATTAATTTGGGGGATTAATGTACTCAGCTTGGCCATGCAAGAGGGGGAAACAGATAGCAGAATCTTTTGACCAATGTTTACCAGTATTAAGGAGGAGCCACTAAGCTAGATAGTACAATAAATGATATTTATTGGGAAAAACAACAATAATAACATTCACACACTCATTCAGGCTCCAAACATTCATCCAAGGCTAGCGAATAATGTAGGAAATCTTGGGACGGGGGGATAGAGAAGGGAGTTGTTTGTGGGAAATACAACATCTGTCCTGTAGAGATGAGGTCACGGAAGGAACCAGCGGAATTGGGGGGGGTCCTAAAGCTGGAATGGTGACACAGTCTGATGTGGAGTAGGTATGAGGATGAACTGTGTGCTTGGCTACACAGACAGGCATAGTATCCACAGGAAGAGATCTGTGTGCACGAGTGAGAGTTTGGAAGGGGTTTTATAGTCAATAGTTGCCTCTAGGGTATGGAAACTATAGTAGGAGACAATGTTTCTCAATGTTGCTCAAGGTGAAACAAAGGCACTCTGGATATGTTAATGGCATCTTAGGACATTTTCAGACGTGACTTATAGTGCAAGAATCGAGTGGGAGAGCTTCGCCACTGCAGCGCGGCAGGGGTCCATTTCGGACAATGCCGTTCCTGCGGCAAAATCATCCGTGTCACTTCCGTTTAGGATTGGAGCCAGCCACGCCATATTCCGCCAGATTTTATTCACAGAAGTTGTCCATGAATAAAATCTGGCAGAATATGGCGTGGCCGGCTCCAATCCTAAACAGAAGTGACATGGATTATTTCGCCGCAGGAACAGCGTCGTCCGAAATGGACCCCCTGCCGTGCTGCAGCAGTGAAGCTCTCCCGCTCGATTCTTGCACTGTAAGTCACATCTGAAAATGTCCTTAGTGTGTGGATACTTTGAGATTGAATGGGGGAAAGCAACTTCCTTTGCGAAGGGTGAAGGAATGAGGATTGTTTACAGGTCTGCATCTCCCAGCCTTGTCCGGTAAGATTAGCCAGGTGTTCATGCCTTCGGCTGCCTTATGAATTAGCATTTCTTTAGAATTTATGTGGCCCCTCCTTAAGTGCATACCTAACTGAGTCCGAATGCTAGTCTTTGCAATTTGTTGGAATTTTCCAGCTTTAATGGCCACACAGTGTGGAAGGCCACATTTGACCTAATTATTAAATATTGCCAGTTAAAAAAATAATAATATAGACATGGGACTGGGGGTGTCAGGGTAAGTAACAGGGGGATATGAAACAGCACAATCCATGGTGATGGTGCTTTATGAAGAAGAGGACCAATACCTACCCCAAAATATAAGCAATCTAAAAAAGCAATACAACAGAGGAATGGGAAGGAAAAGGGTGGGAAATGGTTAACATGCTAATTATTGTTGCTGTCTGTTTAAAACAGAGAGAGAGAGAGAGAGAGGTGCAGCATATGCTTGCATGACATCCCAATGAATTCAGCACATCAATTCACAAGAGCATGGGATCAGGCTAGTCTGTATGGGATAGAACACAAGAAATAGCAGCCGTACAGCCATGTCATCTCGGCTGATGCTAAAATCAAAAGCAAGCATTTTCACTACTAGCCATCCTCACGGTATGATGCAAAATAATTTAACACAAGGTGAACATTTAAGTCGTAGGATATCATCCATAATGAATTAAAGCAAGCTCATTATCAGGTGTTGACTTTTCAATGTTCTCTTGGAAAAACAAAGATTTCGTTGTAGGACCTATAAAACAGCAAGCAGTGCAATCCTAGCTTTATCTCTGCAGCACAAGATTGCCATTAGTGAAGCAAAGTTGTAATAAAGTCAAGGGTTTTGGTTTTATTGGGTGTTTTAAGGCTAGCAGAGTGGAGACATTCCAGGCTTCAGCTAATGCAGCACAAGTTTTTATTTTAATGCTACCATTAGCCAAACTCTGCAGAGTTTTCATGATGCTTACCTTCATAAATACTTTGAAACATTAAGCCTCCTAGGGTTGCAAAGTCCAGACCCTAAGAAAGCTTCTGTATCTTTGGCACAGAACAAGAACAGTTCTTCTAATCACAGCTACATCACCTTCCCCAGGCAAGAGAAGATAGGACTGGGAATTAGAACAGCTTCATCCTACTCACTGTTGTTGTTAACTGCCGCCAAGTCAACTTCAACTTATGGCGACCCCAACAATGAGAGACCTTCAAGTAACCCTTTCATCAACAGCCCTGCTCAGGTCTTGCAGACTCAGGGCTGTAGCTTTCTTGACTGAATCTATCCATTTGGAATGCAGTCCTCCTCTTTTCCTACTGTCTTCTACCTTACCAAGCATTATTGTCTTTTCTAGTGAATCATGTCTTCTCATGATATGGCCAAAGAATGATGATCTCAGTTTAGTCATCTTGGCTGCTAGGGAGAGTTCAGCGTTGACTTGCTCTAGGGCCCATTGATTTCGTTTTTAAGCAGTCCATGGCATCCATAGAACTCTTCCCCAGTACTACATGTCAAAGAAATTGATTTTCTTTCTATCAGCTTTCTTCACTGTCCAGAATTGACAATCATACATAGAAATGGGAAATCCGATGCCATAGTCAATCCTGACTTTAGTATTCAATTATATACCATGACACTTCAGAATCTTGTCCAGTTTATCCATAGCTTTTCTCCCAAGTCCTAGTGTTCTGATTTCTTGACTGTAGTCTCCATTCTGATTCATCATTGAGCCAAGGTATGGAAAATCTTGAACTACAGTATTTCAGTGTCTTCATTGTCTGCTTTAAAGTTATGTAAACCATTTGTGGTGATTGTTTTTGTTTTCTTAAAGTTCAACTGTAAATCTATCTTTGCACTTTCTGCCTTGAGTTTCTTCAGTAATCTTTCCAAGTCTGCTATTTTCTGCTAGTAGTATGGTGTCATCTGCATATCTTAAATTGTTGATGTTCCTTCCTCCAATTTTCATACCTCCTTCCTTCAAATTGAATCCTGCTTTACATATGATATATTCAGCATACAAGTTAAATAAATAGGACCCCCTTTCCAACTGGAAACCATTCCATTTCTCCATATTCTGCCCATAATCTCCATATTCTGTCCCAACAGTAGCCTCTTGTCCTGATTACAGGTTATTTACCAAGACAATCAAATGGTGTGGCACACCCTCCCTTTAGCAGCAATCCATAGATTTTCATGATAAATACAATCAAAGGCTTTGTCATAATCTATAAAGCACAGGCTGGTTTTCTTTTGAAATTCTTTGGTGTACTTCATTATCCAATGTATGTTTGCAATATGATCCCTAGTGCCCCTTCCTCTCCTGAACCCAGATTGGACGTCTGGCATTTCTCACTCCATATATGATAAAAGTCTTTGTTACAGAATTTTGAACATCACTTTACTTGCATGAAAGATTAATGCAATGGTCTTTTGGTTACTGCAATCCCTGGTGTCCCCTTTCTTGGGGACTGGAATGTATAGTGAGTGTTTCCAATCTGTGGGTCATTGTTTCGTTTTCCATATTTGCTGACAGATTTTAGTTATAATTCATGTAGATTCTGTCCCTGTAGATTGAAGCAGCTCTATGGGTATGCCATCTGCTCCTGGTGATTTATTTCTCCCAGGTTCCCTGAGTGCAGCTTCCACTTCACTTTCTAAAATTGGAGGTTCATCTTCCTAAGGGATTGTGTGTTCCTGTGAGACAACAGGCTACGCTGATGGCACAATGCTGCTGGTAGGCTCTGCACATGTATTATAGGAACATGGAATGTGAGAAGCATGAATCAGGAGAAGCTGGACACAGTAAAATAAGAAATGAAATTATAAACATTTCAATACTTGGGATCGGTGAGCTAAAGTGGACAGGAGTGGGACATTTTGAGTCAGATAATTACACAATGTTTTACTCGGGAAATGAAAATCAAAGAAGTTTGATTTGTGTTATTAATAGTGAGGAGAGATGTAGCAAAAGCAGTCAAAGCATATAATGCAAAGTCTGAGTGAATTATATCAATGAGACTTCAAGGAAAATCATCAGTACTGTATAAGCATAATCCAAGTTTGTGCTCCAACTACAGAGAGAAAAGAGGAAGAAATTGAAAGATTCTGTGCTGGAGTCCAGGAGGATATTGATCACACACCCAAACAGGAATTCTTATTAATCATAGGTGGATGAAAGATTATAAGAAAATTTGGCATAGGATCAAGAAATGAAGCAGGAGAGTGAGTGGGGTTATCCAAACGGTGGGAAAACTCTACACAGAATGTGAGGAGAATCCTACCTGTCCTAATGGCATTCCATGTGATTTTGTCATATTGTGAAGGAGTGGAGAGGAGGCCAAAAACCTCATCAGAAAAGCTTTCATAGCTTTTCCAGTTTCTTTTTTAAAAAAATGAGGGGTGCACATTTCTCCTCATTAGGACAAGTGAGTTGATTTGATTCTCTTGCCCAAATGAGAGGAAGTGTAAATCTGATTGGCCAGACCTGTGCAGGTGGCAGGGCTTGCTGAAAGGCAAGAGCCCGCAGCCACCATCCCCCCCCTGAGATGGGGAAGGAAGGTGGGCAGCTGCCATTACCACTCACTCACCCCAGCCGCTGTTGCCATTGCCCCTGTGGGGACCAGGGAGGCAGGAGGGCAGCTTCCATCCTCTCTCCCTTCCCTAGTTCTCACCCCCCATTGCCACCCCTCCACCCCATGGGGATTGGGGGAGGTAGGAGGATGGATTCCACCCTCTCCCCCTTCCCCAGTTTCTCAGCCCCCCAGCATCACTACTCATTGCCCTGCCATCCTGTGGGGATCGGAGGAGTTAGGAGAGTGGCTGTCAACCTCTCCCCCTTCCCTGGTTTCTCAACAACAACCCCACCATTGCCTCCCCACCAGTCCACAGGAATCGGGGGAGGTAGGAGGGTGCCATCTTCTCCCCTTACCCTGGTTTCTCTCACAAACACTGCTGCCATCGCTGTGCTGCTGCCCCCGCACCTACTGTCATCTTTGGGTGTGAAGCTTATGGGGGCTGCTGGGGGAAAAACTACCATTAAGACAAGTTGCACTGCTGTGACTTGCTCTTACTGCAGGGCACTACGTCCCCCCCCCCCGTATAGATGGTGGCACTGACTGAATTTTGCAAGGTCAAGAGTTACACAAAGATAATACAGACCAGAGCCCCCTCCCATAACATATAAACAGAATGAGCAGATTGGTCCCCATAGCTCATAATGGGGGATGGAGAATGTTTGTCTCTCCAGGTTGTTGTAGGACTACATGTGGTGCCAGGCTTCTTCCTAGTGGCGCGAGGGCCTTTCCTATCCCACTGCTGCCACCAAAAATATGTGTGATGCACCAACCACTTTTTATTGGGACAGCCCTTTGTATCCCTGATATCAGGTAGCGTGGTTTAAATTAAATGGAGGCCAAGCAGCTTTAAACTCTAATAAAAGTTTATGGAAAAATATAAAACAAATAAACTGTAGATGAGTATTAAAGTTGTTAATCCTCTTAAGGCTTAGTTACATCAGATTCCTTTTAAAATAATAACATCAATTTAGACACACGAGCACTACTAACTCAGGCACAAAGTCCTAAATCCCCTTTATATACTTGACTTGTTCTGAGCCTCTCCCTATTAGACTCTCCAAATCTATTCAGTCCTTCTCTGGACCCTTAACACCCTTCTGTGGTCGTCATACTGAAAAGTTCCCTCAGGAACTCTAAGAGCACACCCTCCCTTCAGTGTAACTCTTTCTTTCCAGTCAAACCTCAAAACAACTAAACCCCCCACTCACTCTCTGTCAGGCCTTTTTATAGCCATGCCCAGCTGACTTCCTATTGGCTGGGCACCTGCTGCTCTGAGATTGGCTAAAAGAGCGGCCTTTTCATCACACTACAGTATACATAAGTCCTAGCCAATATAGCCGGTTATGAGGGATGATGGTAGTTCAACAACATCTGTATCTATAGCAATAGCAATAGCATTGATATTTATATACCGCTTATCAGTGCCAAAGCACTTCCTAAGTGGTTTACAATGTTTTTTAGCTATTTGCCACCAATAAGCTGGTACTCATTTTATCAACCTACAGAAGGATGGAGGGCTGAGTCTACCTTGGAGCCCTCTGGGATCAAAGTCATAACGTTGTGGCTTGCAGTACTGGTATTTAACCACTGTACCACCAGGGCTCCCTTAAAGAGGAGCAATGTTTGAACTCAAACCTATGTATAAGTATATCATTTGTTTATTTTTCATTCCAGTTTGACTCTGTTCAGAGAACCTTCCAAACCCAGGAGGATGGAAAATCCTGTAAGACTTCACCACTTTGCCTAGTACGTTTTTAATTCCAACTAATGAGAATATTGTTACACCTTTGAACAGACAGAATACATGGCCACTGAAATGGTCTAAGACAAGAAATGTTAATAAGAAGCCTTTTATGAATTAATTCTACAAGGTTGTTCTGAGATGGGAATGTATTTTATCTCAGATTCAGCAATGCAAAATCCAAGTGATAATTTAAAACTATAGCCATATTCTGACAAAAGTATGAAGTATAGCTAATATCAGTCATCTGATAATGTAGACTACAAAAGTTTCTGCTACCAAATTCTTTCTCTCCATTAGTCTCAGAGGTGCTACAAGATCCCTTTACATATTGGTTTTCCAGACTAACACAGCTCTGTCTTTGAATTCTACCACCAGAATTTATAATTATAGCTGAAACAGGCTAATGTGAGATGTTTATTTTATAGACAGAAGGGTTGTCCCTTAGCTGGCCTTTGCAACAGTACCTTTCACAGTAGTTTGATGTGCTAGCAAGTGACCATGCTAACATCAATTATGCTGTGAACAAAGTTTGGAAAAATTACCTTTTTGGACTATAGTTTCCAGAATACTGAACTAGGATGGCCTTGTTCTTAAAGCACAAGAGTAGCCAGAATATTTTTCCCTGCCAGTTTAGCAAGTTTAACTGATTTAAATCAGTGGCACATGCTTTTGATACCTACCTCACTTGAGTTAGCACAATTACAAAGAAAGACTGAAAAGACAAGATACAGATGCAAAGAAAAAGTGGCTATTAAACACATCCATCAGGATATATATGTGTGTGTGTGTGTGTGTGTGTATTATGATTGACCGATCCGAGATTCAGGATAAATCTCTATAGATTCATCATCAAACAATTGTCAGCCACAGTTAACTTTTTCTTGAAAAGAGTTCTGCATAAATGGTCACAATAAACATCATTTTGCACACACTAACCTACATCTCTATTGCAACTTGGCCGTAGTACACATGTATGTTTTTCTGAAATCTTTTGGAAATCCCTAAACAGCAGAGTGCAGAACTTGGCTAGAAAGACCAATGAGGTGGAACAGTGAATCATGTACAACACCCCATGGAACACTTCTAGGCAGCCTGCAAAACAGTTGCTGCCACAGCTGCCAGGTATCTGCCATACAGTCAGATTTCTTGAAACTGTAGCACGATTTTGACTTCAGGGGAGGACCTCATGCCAGCTATAATCTGTGTTATTTTGTGTTCAGCTTTTATCATCTAGACTCTGGTGTATTTTGGAAATTATAAGGAATTACAGTGGCTTTCAACAAACCGTTAAGGAAAAAAAGAAAAGAAAAAGGAAAGGATGCCATCTCAGACTTTTGAGTTTCATGTCATTGAGCTCAGTGGGCTCTGTGGGTAAACCTCCTTAAAACTGTGTTATAAGCAAATGAAAACAAGGCACTTTAGGGCTTTGGCTGGGTTCCAAAAGAACTGTGTTCACTCCTATAAGACTTTCAAAAGCAGGCAGTGGTTCTGAGCCTATTCTTCTCCCACTACAAATTCTTATCCTACATTTGCTGCTTCATTGGAGGTATGTTCCAGCTTCACACCCAATCATCCAGGAGCACAAGAAACTGTTGCAAAAGAGGGAAACCGAAAGGTGCTGGTACATGCATAGATTCCCGCTGACACCAACTCAAGTTCCACCCTCAAATTTTCCCAGACCACAAGAAGGTTAAAGAACATACTTTTATAATAAAAACTTGTGTTCTGTTTCAACCTTGCTTTCATATTACATTTGCATGGATTCATTTCTTCAGAACAATCACCACCACCTGGGTTTGATGGATGAACAGATCGAGAAGAATGGAAGAGTTATTCAATACATGACTACATCTGCCAGACTGCTCGATACACAGAAGTGGAAAAATATGGCTATTCCATTACAAGAAGATTGGATGGTGAAACTGTATGACCTTGCAGAGATGGATAAATTGACTATTTTAATTAGAGAAAAACATTAAGTAGTTTTAATAAAGATTGGGAATTGATTCTTTTTTTCCCCAGAGAGTATTAGAAGAGATTATCAGTAATAAGATTTGAAGAGGATTAGGATCAAATATGTTGAAGTTTATTAAGCTATTGGTTTAGGGCTTATCTACACAGGCAATTTACCCCGGCTTGCCCCCATTCCAGAGCCCTGGAGTCCAAACAATGCAGGGCATTACTCCAATCTGCTCTCAGGCAGTCCTTACCACCCCCAGGCCAGATACGGGGCTGGAATGGTTTAATCCAGTACCACCAGATTGGGCCCCACATGTCCATGGGAGCCCATCCGAGCATGCAGTTCCTCACTGCTGTTGCCAGCTCCCTGTCTCTCCTAGAACACAGGCAGGGGTCCTGTAGCATGTGACCAAGGCTGGTCACATGCAGGGGGCCTGTAGTCACAAGTTACAAACCCTCTTCCTAGCTTCTGCATCAGTGGAGAAAACAGTGGTGGCAGCAGCTGCAGTGATCAGCCAGCATCCTGTTTAGACCCTGGCCCATTTTCTCTAGGTAACAGGGGAGAAACAGGCCAGCTCTGATGGGCTGGCTCCAGGGAGCCAGTGTATCTGGCTGGTGTAGATAAGCTCTCAGAGGAAGTAGAATAAGTGGATAACTAACCATTAGCTGGAAAGTTAGACGTCATTTGTTTTTGTTTTTCTTTTTAGATTTAGTTTTGTAGTTTCATAGTTGCATTTATGTAGTTGTAGTAGTAATTGTAAGTTCATTGGTATTTGTATTTTATATTTACTTTTTCCCTACATGTTGTTCTATATTATAAAAACATTTCGTGTTAATAAAGATATGTTTTAAAAAACCCAGTCACTACCACCATCACTGAAAGTACAAAACAACATCTTCTATTGTTGTTTGTTGTTGTTGTTATTTTTAAAAAGACAATACTTGGAGCAAGTTAGCCCTCAAAAGGTACGTGTTTTAGAAGACTATGAGCAACTGAAATCCAACAAGATTAGAGCAGAAGCCCTTATGTTCCCTTCCCTATGACAGGTTATGCCCTCAAATACCTGTACTAACACAAGAAAAAATAAAAGTAGAACTACAAATAAATACAGAGCCATAATCCCATTAAAGTATCATTTATGTTTGGCCTAGAAAAGATTTGGAGGTTTCTCAGCCTAAATCTTGGAATACCAGAAAGTTCAAAGGGCCCCATCCAGAAGCTTTCTGTCCTCATCCCTGATTAGAGCTTCAAAATGAACTCACTGATTCTGAAAGACTCTCTCATCTGGGTGGCTAACAGGTAATTCTGCCCCTGTCCTGCCTTGTCCCAGCCTGCTTATATTCTCCACTGCCTCACCAAAGTTAAGTGTCAAGCGTCAAGGAGACCTTCATCCATCAACGTCCTCACTCACCAGGCTTTACAAGTGCTCTGAGGTTAAAGAAAATATTCTCCACAGTTACTGGGAGTGCTTCACCATCAAAGCAAGATCAAAAATGAACTTCTCTGCTGGAAAGCGGCATGTGAGCATAATATTTTATTCTTTTCTGCAAAACAGGAAAGTGCTCACTGCTCAATTATATTGTTTCTCACTGACAAAGCCTTTCCAGATTTTAAATTCTCTCTCTCCGCCCCCACCCCTCTCTCATGAATACACACACAAACCTGAAAAAATGTTGAAACTTTATAAAATACAACATAGTTATCACAAAGGTAAGCTTTTTGTCTTTACAGATAGTCTGTGCATCAGAGTATCTGATTTAGGAATTACTATACTTGTAAGCATACCTCTATTCTTTTAGAGGCATTTTCATGCTTATTTTATAAATTAATTAATTAATTAATTAATATCCCAGTATGGGACCCAAGTCAGCAGGATTTTGAATTTTGCTAAACCTAATAAGACACATATGGACTCTATTCAGGTGTTCAGACTTGCAGATTATGGAATATGTGTGGGGATATGTTCTTGTTAGTAATGCTCCCTCTGCCACATGACTATGTCCCATTCCATGGTTTTATGTGTGTTGAAGGATAAACCTCTGTTAAAGGGAGCCTACTGTACCTGTGAACTTGAGAACTCTGCTTATGCAGTGGAAAGTTATTACAACATGTCCATTTTAAGACATGAATATGGCCTGTTGTGTGTGTGGAGCTACCTCAACTGAAATGAAATGAAAGCATCTGTGCATGCAAGACTTCTTTGCATATACTGCAATGCATATAGGACTTTGGATCTAAACCAAAGTCAGTAAACTTCTATTTCAAAGTGAATTATATTATATTGCAATATCATATAGGACTTTGGATCTAAACCAAAGTCAGTAAACTTCTATTTCAAAGTTAATTATATTAGATTGGTTTGTTATAATGTCTATACTTCCTTTTCTGAAAGTTGATGGTGGCAATGTTGGTGGGAAAAAACACAACTTTATAAAATTGTCTTAATATATGTTAGTTCCAGCTTCATGGTCTCATTTGGAATTAAATGGTTAACAGCATGTTTGCCCTGCCATCTAATTCTGAGGAGTAGAACTGTCAGGAATTGGTTACTCAACCCTAAGTTTTAAAATGGCCAAACAACTGCAGAAATCATGCTGAGTCATGATGACTGACTCCATGACTCCATGAACTGCCAGTCATGGTTAATCATGCCACAGCTGCATGAGAAGGGTTACATCAGAAGAAGGGTTACTAGAGTGCAAAGCCAAGTAGTATGAAAATCTGATGCAATGTAACCATGTGCTTGAATAAGCCAATGCTGTGCTGAGATGTATATAAGTGAGCCAGAACAGTGTTCATTCTCTTCCTATGATCCTCTGATGCCTGGCGTAGCACTTTGCCTGTAAATACAGTACTGTGAATAGCTGAAGCTCCTGTTTTCTGGATGCCAAACACTCTGTGTGTGAGTATTCTTGGGAAAGGGTTGCTACCAAGTCTGCTGAGACAGTTTTTGGCTTCTTCTGGGGATTGAATGTCCTATCATCCCCTGACAATGGTTATGGGCCCAGCTGATTGATCTCAGATTAGATAAGGTACACCCAGAAAAGTTCCCAGAAACTCTTTTGTTTTGAGTGTTTTTGGTTAGATGGCTGAGAAACAGTTACATTTTTGCTAGGCTCTGTTTTTGGCTTTATCTTCAGATGATCTTGGAGTATTGCCAGCTGCTGGCTGTTTGAGTTTCACAGTTGGAATTTTTTTTTTTTAAGGCAGCACCACAGTAGAGGCAGTAAATTCTGTACGTTTTGAAAAATTGAATGATAGCAATTATTCAGGATGGAGAATATACATGCAAGCTTTATTAATTAAAGACAATTTGTGGCATGTTTTGGAGAATGAGAGCGTAATACCAGAAGGCTCTGAAAATGAAATTGCAGCATTCAGTTTGGCTGATCAGAAAGCCAGAGCTGGGATTCTTTTATCTCTAAGTCCCTCCCAAATGATTCATACTGCACAAAAAATCACAGCTTTTCAGCTCTGGGTGGCATTTGAGAATGTTCATCAAAATTCTTCTTACTTATCAAAGATTATTTGGACAAAGAGACTGTATAACACAAAACTGTGTCCTGGAAGATGTGTACAAGCACATTTGGAAGAAATGAGACAGCTTCTCCAAGAGGTAGCCAATGGGGGGTTGAGATTCCAGAAGTCCACAAGTGTTTTATATTATTGGGCAGTTTGCCAAAGGAATGGGATTTCCTAATCTACAGTCTGCAAAGCATCAGAGAGTGTGATTTATCTGTAGACCTTGTGGCTCAGCATATTCTGGAAGAGCTCCAGTGCAAGCAGTTTGATTCCATTATGGAGGAAAATTAGCCACAAATTACCAGGCACAACCAGGAGATTGTGGGGGAAGGAGCCTGCAGCTATGTAAGACGCTGTTTCAGATGTAGAAGGTCTGGACATTTTCAGAAGGACTGTAAAATGCCTGCACATGAAGAAATGAGGGGCAGCAGAGCTAAAGGGCAAAGGAGGGAGGCATCCTCTCAGGCTGGAAGCCATGCCTTAATAGCAAAGCACTATCCTGATGGTAATGAGGGGGGAACTTGGTTATTAGATAGTGGGGCAACTCACAATATTACAAATGATGTGAAAATGTGAAGCAATGTTAAAAATGCTTCTATAACCAATATTACACTTGCAGATGGTGCTCCCAGCAAGATGCAGAAAATGGGCACTACATATGTCCCATCTTTTGACAAAGATTTTGAGAATGTGTTATGTGTTAACAAACTGGAAAATTGCATATTGAATGTGTCCCAAATTACCACAGATAGTTAAAAGGTGATATTTGAAGGGGATCAATGTACAATAACAGAAAGACATAACATGAATAATGTCTGTGCAAAAGGGATAAAGAAACATGGGCTGTATGACATGTTACCTAAAGGGAAGGTGGCAAATGTGAATCCTGCTGACAATGTGCCCCTACATGATAAGTGTGTTCATTACTACCACAGGCTAATGGGCCATGCTAGTTACAAAGGGTTAAAGGAGCTAGCAAAGGTTTGCCCTAGTCTAAATATGAAATACTGCTCAAGATTTTTAGAATATGCTGTGTGTAGGAACGTTAAGGTGAAGGCTTTCCCAGTTGCCAAAAAAACCAAGTGTGTCACCAAAAGACCCTTTGAGGTTGTCCATGCTGACTTGGCAGGCCCCTATAAAGCCACTTTGGGGGTAATCGTTATTTGTTTGTAATTGGGGACAGACACACTAGGTAAACCTACATGTATTTACTGAAGGAGAAAAGTCAAGCTGCAGACACGTTCTGTTGAGTGGGTGAACATGGTAGAATGCGAATTTCCTTCTCTTAAGGTTTCCAGTCTAGTGACTGATAAAGGAGGGGATTCTGATCAAACAATCTGCAGAATTGGATGCATAGGAGGGCATCAGGCACAAGACCACAATCCCAGTATCTCCAGGGGAGGATGGGCTTGCTGAAGGGAAAATTAGGATGTTAAGGTGTATGATGGCGTGCATGATGGAAGATGTACAAGCCCCAGCTGGGCTGTGGGGGGAGGCAGTGAGAACTGCTGCTTACCATATGAATAGACTGTGAACATCCAGTGTCAATCAGCCATATTGTCTATTGTGTGGTAGAGCACCAAACCTCAAGCACCTGAGGATTTTTTGGCAATTTGCAAATGTACTCATTCACACTAGCCTAAGGAAGCCTGGGCAGCCTAAGACCAGGAGGCTGAGTTTTCTTGGCTATGAGGGTAATAAATACATATTTTCCCTCTCTCCTGGTATGGTGACATACTCCAGGAGTGCAAACTCTGAAATGCACTCAGAGTGGGATAGATTGCCCTGTAATCAGGAGGTTTTTGTTCCCTTAGGGAGGGATGTTTCAATAACAACTTCCAAAAGTCCCACAAATGGAGGGGTGGTTGAAACTGATGATGATAAAGGGGAGGCACAGGAAGAGAAGCCTAGCATTCAACACACACACATACACACATTGAGCCCAACATGTTTTTGAAGAGGGAACCTGACACAAAGAGAGAAACTAGCAGTAGTGCAAGTGAAGATGAGTCAGGGAGAACTAGGGTGATCATCCCCAGAAGGTGAAGGAGGGTCAGAAAGACTCCTGACAGATTTGTAGTTCAGGAGGCCAGGCTGTGCAATGTCATAGCAGAGGAGCCTGCAACTTTTCAGGATCTCTTAAAACTTCCCCAAGAGCAGAAGAAGTGGAACTCAGCCATGGACTCTGAGTTCGAGTCATTGGTAGAGAGGAAAGTGTTCCAGGTAGTAGAGAGGCCCAAAGACCAGAAGGTTGTTGGTAGCAGGTGAGTCTACAAGCTGAAGGACATGCCTGATGGGACACAAAATTATAAGGTACGCTTGATTGCGAAAGGTTTTTTTGCAGGAACGCTACACAAATTTTGACAAAGCTTTTTTGTTCACAGCAAAGACACAAAGTCTTAGGTTAGTGTTAGCTGTAGCAGCCAAGAGGAAGATGGTTGTGCAACACTTTGACTTTGAGACAGCATACCTGAATGCTGATCTTGAAGAGGCAGTGTTCATGGAACAGGCCCCTGGGTATGACAGTGCAGGTGAGAGTAAAGTGTACTTGTTGCACAAAGGACTCTATGGTTTGAAACAAAGCATCAGGTGCTGGAACAAGTGCCTACACCAAGTGTTGGTGTCATCACGGTACGCAAGGAGTGTTGCAGATGCCTGTGTGTACACCAAGGGGGCAGGAGATAGTGCTGTCATGCCAGTCATCTATGTGGATGACCTCTGTGTGGCAGCAAAGAGTGCCAAAGATATCAAGAGAGTGCAGGTGGAGTTAGAAAGCCAGTTCAGGTTAAAGGACTTAGGCAACCTGAGGTGTTATTTAGGTGTAGAGGTAGAAAAAAAAAGTAATGGAGAATTTTTCCTAAGTCAGAAAAAGAAGATTGACAGTTCAGTGGCCAAGTGTGGGTTAAGTGAGGCAAAAGTGGTCAGGACCCCAATGACCACTGATTTTGTGGACTTAGACGCAGAACAAGAGTTTGAGAGGCCAGACCTGTACCACTCAGTGGTAGGCAGTCTGTTGTTTATTGCAAACAACACAAGGCCTGACATCAGTTTTGCAGTTGGGGTGCTCAGCATAAGAGTCTCCAAACCAAAGAGGGTGGATTGGGAAGCCCTGAAGAGAAGAGTTAGATTTCTCAAGGGAACCAGGGACATGATCTAGAAGCTGACAGGAAGTTAGGTGGCCCTGGAGTGCTATGTGGACAGTTTTTTTGCTACAGAGACTTTGAACATGAAGTCAGTGACTGGGTTGATGGTCAGGTATACAGGGAGTCCCATGGTGTGGAGATCAAGGAAGCAGAACTGTGTAGCCATTGAAGCTGAATTCGCAGCCTTGTCTGAGATGGCAAGCGAGGTACAATGGGTAAGGCAGATGCTTGCAGACCTTGGGGAGCCATGCCAAATGACTGTTGAGGTACACGAGGACTCACAAGCCTGCATAGCGATGGCAGCAGAAAATCTGAAATGTAGGACAAAGTACATTGCAGTACGTTACCAAAATGTGAGGCAGTTAATACAGGAAGGTGTCCTGTGTCTGAGGTTCTGTCCATCGGAGGACAATGTTGCAGACCTGCTCACAAAAGCCCTTCCAGCAGGAAGTCATGAGGAGATGGGAAAGAGGCTGGGCCTTGTCACAAGTGTGTAAAGTGAAAGGTCAAAAAAATGGAAAGGTCAACCGACAGACATTGAATGTCTAACAAAAAATGTATGTGTATGATGTTATGTTGCAATGATAACATGTGTCCTGCGCAGTAGTTTGACCATTTTGGAGGGGATTGTCAGCAGTTGGTTACTGAACCCTAAGTTTTAAAATGGCCAAACAACTGCAGAAATCATGCTGAGTCATGATGACTGATTCCGTGACTCCATGAACTGCCAGTCATGCTTAATCATGCCACAGCTGCATGAGAAGGGGTACATCAGAAGAAGGGTTACTAGAGTGCAAAGCCATGTAGTATGAAAATCTGATGCAATGTAACCATGTGCTTGAGTAAGCCAATGCTTTGCTGAGATGTATATAAGTGAGCCAGAACTGTGTTCTTTCTTTTCCTATGATCCTCTGATGCCTGGCATAGCACTTTGCCTGTAAATACTGTGACTAGCTAAAGCTACTTTGAAGATTAAAGCACCTCCTGTTTTCTGGATGCCAAACACTCTGTGTGTGAGTATTCTTGGGAAAGGGTTGCTACCAAGTCTGCTGAAACAGTTTTTGGCTTCTTCCGGGGACTGAATATCCTATCATCCCCTGACACAAACATGGACTCTTTTGGCTCCTGAATGCCCATGAGAATGATGCACCAATTTGTCTCTGCCATGCCCAGTGCTGGCCATGGGAATCCAATGACCCTTTCACACTCTAGAATTATAGCACTATTATTCTGCTATGTGCTATGATGTCAACCTGAAGAAAACAGAAGTTCTTTACCAGCCTGCACCACAGGACGAACACCACCATCCCCACATTGCCGTCGGCAAATCTGTGCTCAAGTCCGTTCAGCAGTTCACCTACCTGGGAAGCATCATCTCCTCAGATGCCAAGATTGACAAAGAGATCGATCACAGATTAGCAAAGGCATATAGTGCATTTGGAAGACTTCACAAAAGAGTCTGGAGCAATAAACACCTGAGGCAAAGCACAGAAATCAGTGTGTATAGAGCCATTGTACTGTCTATCCTCCTTTATGGATCTGAAACATGTATCACCACCACCACCTACGACTCCTCGAGCGCTTTCATCAGCACTGTCTGCGCACAATCCTAAATATACACTGGACTGACTATGTGACGAATGTTGCTGTCCTTGAGCAAGCAGGGATCACCAGTATTGAGGCCATGATATTGAGAACGCAGCTGCGCTGGGCAGGGCACATTTCTAGGATGGAGGACCATCGTCTCCCAAAAATACTACTCTATGGTGAACTCACCACAGGTCAGCGTAAGAGGGGCACTCCAAAAAAATGATACAAAGACTCCCTGAAACAACATCTCAGGCTCGGCCAAATTGATCACCAACAGTGGTCCACCCTGGCCTCACATTGGGAGGCATGGAGACGCACTATGCACAATGCTGCAGCCTTATTTGAGAACTCACTACGAACAAGTCTTGAAGAGAAACGACAACGCAGAAAGAATCACAACCCAAAAACATCACCCAAGGAGATCTTCTGCTGTGCTTTTTGCAACCGGACTTGTTTATCTTGGATTGGCTTTTTTAGTCATCAGCGCGCTTGCAGAAAGCGCGGGATGAGTCCTTCTTGAATCTTCATTTGCGAAGAAAAGCCAGAGAGGGCTATGATGAACTGCCATGATTCCATCCTGTGGAATCATGGAGTTTGTGGTTTGGTGAGGCACTAGAGCTCTCTGTCTGAGAATTCTAAATACACCCCCCTAAACTGCAAAATCCCAGAATTCAATAGGATGGGACCGTGACAGTTAAAGTGGAATCAAACTGCTATAATTTTGCAATGTGGAAGAGCCCCATGAAGTTCCCAAATAGAAATCTGTTTGTTTCGTTATATGGCTTCAAGTTGACTCCAATTTATGGTAACCCTATCATAGGGCCTTCTTGGCAAGATTTATTGAGAGGTTTGCCATTGCTGAGTGAGTGTGCCTTGCCAAAGTTTATCCACTGGGTTTCTATGGCAGAGTGGTGATTTGGACCCTGGTTTCCCAATATCTCAGTCCAGCACTCAAATTACTACTCCACATCCATTCTCAGAAATCTATGGGTTGTCTAGATGTTTTTTTTAAAAAAAAAAAACTCCTCATAGCATTTGAGGAGAATACCTTTTGTCCCAATGAGATCCTGCAGTGATTCACTGTATTCAGAAAGAGGGGACCAAAAACTCCAAAAACTAAGCAGGAGAAACCTTCGTGATTTTTTCTGATATATTTTTTTTTTAATGCAGGGAAAATGTTCACTCCTGCTTGTTGGGACAACCAAATCGCTTCACTGAACATTCCCAGGTAAGAGCGGAAATGGAAACCGATTGGTCAGACATGTACAGGGGGAGGGCTTGCCAGCCACAAAGTGGCCGAATGCACCATTTTGCAGTTTTGCAATAGTGATTGTGTGCTTTTTTGCTGTGCTGAGGTGACCAAACAGCTTTTTAAATGGAAGGTCACACTTGTGCACCTTAGATTTACAGTAAAAAAAAAAAAAATACTGTGCAGCAGCAGCAACTTGTTAAGAGTAATAACACAAGCAATTCACTCCCAGCCACCATCTTGATTCACAGCCATGACTCCATGTGAACATCAAACATCAATAGCTTCGCATACCAGCAATTTTGCAAAACAAAAAACCATAGAGAAAAATGAACGCTGCTGTGAATTTGCATTAATGTGCTACAATCAGCATTATATCTTCTTGTCTAGACAAGTCCCTAGTCCTGGTGGTGCAGTGGTCAAATGCCAGTACTGCAAGTCACCATGCTGCAAGTTAGATTCCAGAGGGCTCCAAGGTTCACTCAGCCTTCCATCCTTTCGTAGGTCGGTAAAATGAGTACCCAGCTTGTGGGGGCAATTAGCTAATACACATTGGAAATTGCTTAATGCAGTGTAGATGTGTAAATTGTTATTGCTTAATACAATTTTTAAGCTGCTCTGATAGCCTTGTGGCTGAAGAGCGAGGTATAAATAAATAAATAGTCCTTTGACTAAAATGTTGTACAGCACCGCAGCCTAATTATGCAATCCTGTCTCTGTGTGTATCTGTCTGTCTGTATGCGTGTGTGTGTGCACACATATGTTTTCATAAATCTAACTGTAAGCCCCACTGTATCAGGAGGGGACAACTGCGGCATTCCAGATGCTTTTGGTAAGCTCCTAACTAGCATAGCCAATGGTGAAGGATTATGGGATCTGCAGTCCAAACATACAGAGAGAGCCACAGTAGCCTCCTCAGTGAGCACTTTATCAGATGCGGCAAAAACCACATCAGAAGGACGTGATGATAACAGAAACGGGTGACATTACCAGACAATGATGTCATTCCGGGGGCATAGCACGAGCATGAACAAGGTGTCACTTTCTTTTGACGGCTTAGCCCTTCAATAAAACAGTGATGCCTCTTCCACACCAGTGCTATGACCCCAGAATGGCTGAATGATGAGAGTGTCTGATAATGTTGCCTGTTTCTATTATTGTCGTGTCCTTCTGACGTAAGTGGTTTTGTAGTCCTAAGTACCTTGTCTGCCAAAGTTCTATATCACACTGCCATCTAAATCACCCTTCCTGTCACAGTACAATGAAACACAGGAGGCCTGCTATTCTGGCGCTGATAGATGTTGGCTTCATAAAATTCTTCAAATGGCTTCCTGCCAAATTCAACACACAGCACCCACCTGCTATTTAAAATGGTCCCCATGGTCTCATCGCACTGCTGATAAACAAATAGACCCATCTCTTTTATCTCTGCAGTGTTGCTAATAAGCCCAAGAATCATTTGAACTGAAATAGCTATCTTTTCTCCTAAAGGATTAAATCAGAGTCTTTTGTATACAAACCCTTTTAGTTGCTGAGTCCCATATTTCAGATTCAATAAGATGAAATGAAGACCAAAGCAAAAGAGGGAGGCATAATAGTTGCAGCTTACTTAAGAGTATGTAAGTCACAAACAGCATTCCCTGATGCTTCCATTTAATTATTTTTCATTGTTATGTATAATTTACAGTAATACTGACAGCCATAGGGCTAAAGATGATACTAGTAAATTTAAGCCTAAAAATAAAGTGCAGATGTTTGTAATTAACATGCTCGAAAACCTGGCATTTTGTTACTATTTTCAGAAGACCATTTTAGCTTCTCTCGTGCCTACTTTGCTTCAGATTTAGTACCAACCAAATCCTCTTCTCTTCTTTCACACTGGGAAAAACATTTGTCATTCATTGAGCACCATGTTATATTTGTCATACTGATGAATATTAAACAACAAAAACAACTGAAGCATTAAGTGGCTTCAGCTTTCTCTGGACACAGAGACTGGTCAACAAAGGTGGCCCCAGCTTGGTGATTGGATCTGAATCTGTTTGCAGTCCCAGGGCTCAGCTATAAGACATCTGAATGAATCAAAATCAGTGGAACTGAACCAGACTATGGAAAATCCCACTTTTTTGACTATGGAGATTAGCAGACACATTAAAGGTGGCGTTACACAAATGCCAGGAGATCACAAAAGGGCTCTCTTTTCAGACAACATCGCCCCCCCCCCTTGTAATGCACCCATTCTGCTGCTGTTCCACCGGTGCTGCTTTTTATTGACAGGATAAGCTGTCAATAGATCCCCTGTTCTGTTTCTGTCATGGATGTTCCTGCAAGTGAAAAGGTGCCTCATTATGCTGGCAAGATCCCAGCATCAATGGGAGGTCCCTGACAGAACACTTCCAGGTGAGATCGGGATATCCAGGTAAGTGACACACTTTTTATGACCCTACCCAGGTTACTTGTAATGTTTTTAGTGTGTTTAGGTGCTTGGTGTAACTTTTTTCTTGTGTATTTCTCTTTTTATTTTTGAATTTCCCACACTCACATCTTCTCACAAGAATCTGCAGGATTTTGATCCAGGAAGTGAAGGGAGCTCCATTAGAGCTCTGTTCACTTCTGGGCTGCCCTGTCAACAGAAGAGGAGGTAAGTGTGATGGGGAGGGTAATTGTGGCGGGACAGGGGTGGAAGTGGAGATTGTGGGACACGAACTGGTGGATTCTGTGGGAAATAGTATTAAGGTATAATTTACAATCTCTAATCTGAACATGTATAAAACAAACAAACAAACAAACAAATAAAACACATTTTCTATACTAGTGACAGAGGCTGCTGCCACATGGCAAGAAATAAAGCAGTTTGACATCACTTTAACTATCATGGCTCCATCCTATGGAATCCTGGGATTTTCAGTTTGTTGTGGCACGAGATCTCTCTGACAGACGAGGCTAAGGACTTTATCAGACCACAATCCCTAAACCCTGTTCATTTGCTGGCATAAATTTGCGGGTTTTATACCAGCAAAAGAACTCCCCATGCCACATTTACCTGTAATCCCGGCAAAAGCCTTCCCAGCAATGAAGAAGGCATGAACAGAACTCCATTCACTTCCTTGTTTGAAATCCCACATATTCTTGTGAGAACACATAGCGCAGGAAATTCAAAAACAAAAAGAACGCTCAAAAAGTTTTTTAAACACAAAAACACACTTAAAAACTTACAAGTAAACCAGGGAGGGTCATAAGTGAGTCACCTACCAGGATGTCATGATTTCACCTGGAAGTGTTCTCACTGGACTGGCCACTGATGCTGCGTTCACATGAGTACAATGGCATGTGGATTCAAACGTTGGCAATGCCAGCACAAAAGTGCTAGGGAAGATCTATTGACAGCTTGAGCCATCAATAAAATAGGACAAGTTTTGGATAAGACATAAACACAAAAAGGCGACGTCATCTGGTATGTGCTTGCTTTCACATTTATGTGACATTGTTAAGGTGCCTTATTTGCATGGTCTGATAGTCCTAAATAGCTCACAAAACTACCATAGGCAGCAGCTTGTGATTATATTTGGATGTAACACTAAACCATGCCTTAGCACTACCTGAACAAGCTTCAATGAGCCTCAGGCATGCTGAAGTCCTTCATCTTTCTCCTTCCCCCATGTAGTGTAGTTTGAAAATATTGTCTTTGCTGAACAACCCCCCATCCTAGTTTCAGGACCTAAAGAGGCAGTTCCAGAGGCCTCTACTTCACAAAAAGGGTGCCATAAGTAGATTTTCCTTAGTTTTTTTCTGGGCTGTGAGGCTGGAATAGTTTCTTTCTGATGTTTCACCTGCATCTGTGGCTGGTATCTTCAGAGAATGGTTGGGTAGATGTGTGTGTGGAGTTTATATGCTGTTAACCCCTGTTGGGGAGAATATGTAAATTTGTGTAATTAAATGGCTAGTTTCTGGGTATAGAAATGCAAGGCTCATTAGTATCTGTTTGGCTAATGGTTGGTTGGTGGGCCATTATCTGCTGGGAATCCCCCTGTCCCTGGGTGGAATTCTTTTGTAAGTGTTGCCACAGTAATCATGGAAAAAGAAAAAGACAGACAAAAAATAAGGGAACTCTTGGACCCTGCAACATACAGAAAACTCAAGCAAGACCTGACCAACAAAATCACCAGAAAAATAAATGCCTTGATCAACAACTCATCAATTCAGCCAATCATACACCAGAATCTATGCAGAGGCTCTCCCACCAAGACTATATGGACTTCCCAAGATCCCCAAGGATTCCATTCCATTCTGACCCATAGTGAGTGCCATTGGATCCCCCACATATGACTTGGCCAAGTTTCTGGCCACACAATTACAAACCCACATAGGACAAACCCCTCACTACATCAAAGACTCAGCTCATTTCATAGAAAGAATCAACAACATTGAACTGAAAGCTAGAGACAGAGTGATCAGTTTTGATGTTGTCTCCTTGTTCACCAAAGTCCCCATAATGGACACTATGGCACTCATACAACAAATATTTCCTGAGGACTCACAGCCTTGTTCAAACACTGCCTCAGCACAAGCTACTTCCAATGGGATAACGAATTCTATGAACAGATAGATGGGGTAGCCATGGGCAGCCCCCTGAGCCCAGTGATAGCCAACTTCTACATGCAACATTTTGAAAAGCAGGCCCTGGAAACAGCACCAAAAAAGCCCACAACATGGCTCCGATATGTGGATGATACTTTCACCATTTGGAACCATGGAGAAGAAGATTTAGTCTCATTCCTGGACCACCTGAACAGCATCCACCCAAATATCCAATTCACAATGGAAAAAGAGAAGGAAGGAACACTGCCATTCTTGGACATCTTAGTCATCTGCAAACCAAACCAATGGTTAGGTCACCAGGTATACAGGAAAACCCCACACATGGACAGATACCTACACAAGAACTCCAATCATCACCCAGGACAAAAAAGAAGCACAATAAAAACATTGATAGACTGTGCAAAATGGATCTGAGAACCCCACTACCTGGAGGACAAACTGAGGCACCTAAACTGGGCCCTACAGGCTAATGGTTACTCCAGATCACAAGAACAGCCAGACCCAGAAAAAACCACAGGAATGAAGAAGAAAAACAGCCACCCAAAGGGAAGGTATTTTTACCATACATTAAAGGAGTCACAGAATAGGGAAACTGATGAGGAAACACAACCTCCAAACAATCTATAGACCAACCAAAAAAATCCAAGAAATGCTACACTCAGCGAAGGACAAAAGAGACCCTCTCACAGCTGCAGGAGTTTACCGCATACCATGCAGCTGTGGACAGGTTTATAGAGGGACCACTAAACGCAGTGTACAAGCACGAATCAAGGAACATGAAAGACACTGCAGACTGGGCCAGCCAGAAAAATCAGCAGTAGCAGAACATATTATAAAGCAACCTGGACACAAAATGCTATTTGAAAACACAGAAATTCTAGACCAGGCCAACAACAATCATGTCAGAATGCACAGAGAAGCTATTGAAATCCACAAGCACCTGGACAACTTCAATAGGAAAGAAGAAACCTTAAAAGTAAACAAAATCTGGCTCCCAGTTTTGAAATACAATAGAATCAAAACTCAATACTTACAAAGGAATTCCACCCAGGGACAGGGGGATTTCCAGCAGATAATGGCCCATCAACCAACCATTAGCCAAACAGACACTAACAAGCCTTGCATTTCTATACCCAGAAACTAACCATTCAATTACACATATTTACATATCCTCCCCAACAGGGGTTCACAGCATATAAACTCCACACACACCTACCCAACTATTCTCTGAGGATGCCAGACACAGATGCAGGCAAAACATCAGAAAGAAACTATTCCAGAACATGGCCTTACAGCCCAGAAAAAAAAAACCAAGGAAAATCTGTGGATGCTGGCCGTGAAAGCCTTTGATTTCATGGTACCATAAGTGTTCGCCAAAATCCTGCATCTCTCCCCACTACCTGCCAAGTGAGCACCTATTTAAGGCACCACTCTAGACCAATTGTCAAGTCCCTAGACAACAGTGTGAAGCAAGCAAAAGGGGGGGGGATTTTCTACCCAGCAACCAGTGACCAGCAAACCTCACATTGTGGTAGCAGTGCCAGAGTGGGTCAAATCACAGAAGGTAAAAGAGGGAGAGGAGGAGAGTCCTTAAATAACCTTCGCTTCACCCTCACACTTCCATCATGCAGTTATGCACCCTGGCGCATTATTCTGGTCTCTCTTTTCCAGGAGGCCAGCAAATGTGCTTCTTTCATCACATGGCAGTGCTGGGCAGTGGGGATCTGAATCACTGACCAACCTGGGAAATAATGAGAGCAGACACCATAAGTTGGGTTATAAGATGGGCTAGTTTATTTAAATCTATCCTGCATAGAAAAACTGGTTCTCTGCTTCAGAAAGGTGTACACAATCTGCTCAGTAGAGGTCTGGCCTCTGGAAAACAATTTCTGGGTGTGGGAAGTAGTGGCCCTGTCCCTTCGCCAAAGCATTGCATATCTCCCTATTAGCCCTATGCCAGGCTCTAGCAATACAACATGGGTTTCATCCCCGACCCCGGTGAATGACAAGGATATATGGCAGAAGCCCATGTACTTTCCAAAGAGCATTAGCATCAGGCTGTGCCATTGAAGACCCCTTTTGCTCAGCCACTCAACTATAGCCATGTCACCCAGTCCAAGGTGGGTCCTGAAATGGCTAGTACAGTCTTGGCAAGCCACCCAATAGACCATGCTGTGGCCACAGATCAACACAAAATGCCTCAATGCCCACAACTGGAAAAAAAAAAGAAAAAGAAAGAAAAGAGCCACCATGTTAATATTACAAAAGCTGAACATACTTATGGTATGCCAAAGACATCTATCCCCCATCCCCCGAATAGTTTGGGGGCCCATGCCCAGTGCTGCAGTTGAGGCAGCTCCAATGCAAAACAAATGGGTACCAAATTTGACACCCTTAAGGTCAATGGCAGATAAGGCTCTGGATGTGATAGATCAGAACTGCTATTTTGTCAACAGTGAGGAGTCTGAATGGCAAAATAAAGGGCCAAGAAGGGATCTCATAGCCCAGACAAAGTGCTGTAGTGCCTGAACTGGGCAAATGCATTGGCCACTGCAGGTTGGTATCTGCAAGTGAGCCCCAATCCTGTTTTGATCTGTCTTGGAAGACTGAGCAGTTATTGTAATTTTCTGCCTCTCTAAAGAGAAGTCTCTAAAGCCAAAAGACCTATCAGACTTGTCACCTTTTCATGCCACTACCAGTTCATTCAGTCATAGCATCCCAAAGAAAGTGGTTAATGCCTCCACATGAAACAACAGGGCTTTGTATGGTGAGATACAAATCCCCGGGCATATTCCACCCAAACCTTTGAGGATGTCAGGGGATAGAGGGTTGGCTCTTGTGGTCTCTTCCAACTCTATGATTCTATTATTCTAATTAATTCTGGACAGGTTGACTGAGATGCTGCATTGGGACTTGTATCATAAATTTCTACCCTGGCAAAACTATGAAATGCCTCCTCCCCTCCTTCAGGACTCACCATCCTGCCTCCCGTTCATGGTCATGTGGTAGCCAATGGAAGGTGGGGAATGACTACAAAGTGTCTGGCTCTGTGACTATAGGGAGACATGCAATTATGACATTGGAAGACCACTGGGAGGTGCTATAGGATGAATTAATTGTTGTGTGTCTGGCAATAGTCATATAACCGAATGGTTTTCACCCATCCTCTGCTCTGCACTGGCCATGTCACTGAGGAAGCTGCAGGAGGATTGTGGGTTGTGTTGTTACACAAGGGAGGAAGGGAATTCTGTCCTATGCTGTGATAGAGAGAGAGAGAGTGGCAGGCAAGCATAAGTTGGTCTTACAGCTGCATATTTAACTAAAAGGATGCCACTCCACAGATAGAAATGATAACAGGTAAACAAGGGCCAAGGAGTTCCATTGCTTGTACACACATTTGCATAATGTAGGGTTGCCAGGCTGAAAGCTAGAAAGGGTTCCTGTACCTTTAATAGTTCTATAGAAGAGGGAATTTAAGCAGGTATTGCTTGTCATGCAACCAGTTAAGCAACACCTGCTGGCATTTCCTCTTTTACACAACCATTAAAAGTACAGTGCCCTTTCCAGTTTTCACTCTGGCAATCCCATTTGCTGCAATCCTAAATCCTTCCTGCTTTCTGGTTGTAACCCTAAATTTGACATTCTTAACAAAGCACCTTATTTGTTTTTAGAGTGAACACAATGTTGCATGTTGAATATTCTGTAGCAAGGGGGGGAAAGACCTTCATTGGTCCAGATTTGAACTTCAGGTCTATGTGTTTGTGTGTGTTTTGTGAGAGCTGCTTTTGTTTTCTTGAACAGGTCTCTATATCTGTTTTGCAACCAGCTGCAATTTTGTCATGTTTGCTTACAGTCCACTATTAGGCAATACTTTGGCAAAACCATTGAGGTGGGGGACTGTGATTAACACAGTAGCTTCCATGCCAATGTATGAAGTGTGGTGCCACAGATTGGAACAGCTAAAATGAAAAAAGGTGACATGGATTTCCTATGGAAATGCATTAATCTAGGTGGAGAAAATGGATTTAAAGATTTCCTACAAGGGGTTTTTCACTTCCTTAATTAAAATCTGGAACTGAAGTCTGGTTTATTAAGGAGGGATATTGAAAGACTTCCAATAAAACACATATAATTGATGGATGGTGCAGTTGTTCTAAATGAAATTACTAATGCTCAGTGATTAATATCTATAATAAGAAACAGGGTGTATTTGTAAGATCTTAGATGTGACAGTGATGGCTACAGAGGTGTTGCTTGGATGTAACACATTCAGAATCACATAGCATTATGTGAATGAACCATACTGGCCAAAAGAAGTTTGAAAGCTTCCATTGCTGATTTTACTTAATCACAGTGTAGAATTACATCTTAATACAAATGTCCTAATTTGGGCAACTGGTGGTTGTCCAGATGCTGTTGTACTATAATTCCTATCTGCCCTAGCCAGAAAAGGCAATGATGAGGGATGATGGTAGTTGCAGTCTAGCAACAGTTTGTCAGTCTTTATGACATGACAAAACATTGCTATTCAAAAGTGAATTTAGATCCTGAATTGGGAATCAAAGCACAATCAAAGCACACCCAATGGATGGCCATACCGCCTCTGTTTAAAAACATCCAAAGAAGGAGAATCCACTACACTCTGAGAGAGCACGTTCCACTATTGCACAGCTCTTACCATCAGGAAGTTCTTCCTAATGTTTAGCTGGAATCTCTTTTCCTGTAGTTTGAATCCATTGCTCCATGTCCTAGGACATTTTCAGACACGTCTTACCATGCAAGAAGACTCTGGGAGAGGTATGCAGCTATCCTGTGGCAAGGGGTCCTTTTCAGACGACACCGTCCCTCTCGCGGCATTGTCCGTGACAGTTCCAGGTCCCATCTACAGCAACTGCACAATTTTTTTAATAACGGACAACTTCTGTGAATAAAAAATGGCGCGGTTGCTATAGATGGGACCCAGAACTGTCACGGACTATGCCATGAGAGGGACGGTGGCATCCAAAAAGGACCCCCTGCTGTGGGATAGCCGCGTACCTCTCCTGGAGTCTTCTTGTGTGGTAAGACGTGTCTGAAAATGCCCCAAGTCTCTGGAGCAGCAGAAAACAAGCTTGCTCCATCCTCAATATGACATCTCTTCTAACATTTAAACATGGCTAACATGTCACCTCTTAACCTTCTCTTCCTCAGGCTAAACACACCCAGCTCCCTAAGCCGCTCCTCATAGGGCATGGCTTCCAGACCTCCCACCATCCTGATTGCCCTCCTCTGAACATGTTCCAGCTTCTCAATATCATTCATGAACTGTGGTGCCCAGAACTGGACACAGTATTCCGGGTGAGGTCTGACCAAAGAAGAATACAGTGGCACTATTATTTCCCTTGATCTAGACACTATACTCCTATTAATGCAGCCTAGAATTGCATTGGCTTTTTTAGCTGCTGCATCACTCTGCTGACTCATGTTCAGCTTGTGGTCCATGAAGACTCCTAGATCCCTTTCTCATGTACTGCCAACAAGCCAGGTGTCACCCATCCTATATCTGTGCATTTCTCCCTGTTGAAATGCATTTTGTTAGTTTTGGCCCAGCTTTTCAAGATAATTTTGAATTCGGATCCTGTCCTCTGGGGTATTAGCTACTCCTCCTAATTTGGTGTCATCTACAAACTTGATAAGCATACCCTCTATTCTGTCATCCAAGTCATTGATAAAGATGTTGTATAGCACTGGGCCCAGGACAGAACTCCTGTGACACCCTACTGGTCACTTCTCTCCAGGATGAAGAGGAGCCATTGGTGACTACCCTTTTGATTCGGTCAGTCAACCAATACGAATCCACCTAACAGTTGCATTGTCTAGCCCACAGGTTACTAACTTTTTTGCAAGAATATCATGGGGGACTTTGTCAAAAGCCTTACTGAAATCAAGATACACTAGATTCACAGCATTCCCTTCATCTATCATCAAGTTTGTAACTGTCGAAAAAAGAGATAAGATTAGTTTGGTACAACTTGTTTTTGAGAAATCCATGTTGACTTTTTGTGATCCCAGCATTCCTTTCTAAGTGGTTACAGACTGTCTGTTTAATGATCTGCTCTAGAATCTTTCCTAGTATTGATGTCAGGCTGACTAGGCAGTAATTATTTGGGTCTTTTCCCCCCTGCTTTTTAAAGATGGGGACAACGTTTACCCTCTTCCAGTCTGTTGGGACCTCTTCTGTTCTTCAGGAATTCTCAAGGATTATTGACAGTGGTTCTGAGATTACTTCTGCCAGTTCTTTTAATACCCTTGGATGAAGTTCATCTGGCCCTGGAGACTTGAACTCATTTATACTGGCCAGGTATTCCTGAACTACCTCTTTACTTATTCTGTGCTGCATTTTCCCTACTGCATCATCTGCTCCATTCTCCCCAGGCTGAGCATTGTCCCCCCTTTGGGAGAAGACTGACGCAAAGAAGGTGTTAAGTAGTTCTGCCTTTTCTCTGTCCCCTGTTAGTCTTTGACCGTCTTCTCCATGCAGCGGCCCTACCATTTCCCTGTTCTTCCTTTTGCTACGGACATAACCAAAAAAGCCCTTTTATTGTTTTTAACCTCTCTAGTAAGCCTGAGCTCCATCTGTGTTTTTACTTTTCTGACTTTCCCCCTACATGAGCTGGCTATTTGTATGAATTCTTCTTTGATTATTTCCCCCTTTTTCCATTTCTTGTACATGTCTTTTTAAAGTTTTAACTCAGTTGAGAGTTTTTTCAATCTCCATCCTAGTTTCTTTAAACACCTCCCCTTTTTCCTCCTCATTGGAACTGTTTGAAGTTGTGCCTTCAATATTTTTTAAATTTTATTTAAATTTTATTTTTTTATTTATACCCCGCTCTTCAGCCACAAGGCTATTAGAGCGGCTTACAAATTGTTTTAAGCAATAGCAATTTACACATCTACACTGCATTAAGCAGTTTCCAACGTGAATTGGCTATACACATTGTATATATGTATACAATATATACAATATACACATTGTATATATGTATACAATATAGCTATATATCTCACTTCTATCCTATCTATAGAAGCCAGACCTTCTAGAAAAGACCAAGAACCTTTACTCTGAACTACAATGCCCAGTGACACTTCTCAACAGAAGAACCTCACAAACATGTATTTGAAATGCTGTGGGTGTCACAGGAAATCATTGGTGGAGGGGGCAATTGTTGGTGGGGGAGAGGGCAGGAACAAGATCAAGCATTCCCTACAAGCCATTTCTTCTTCACTCCCAAACTGGGTTCCCAGGTGGGTGGAAACTGAGGGGGGTGTCCAAGCTATGTTTTGTATGGTTCCTGGTTCAGCTATTAGCACTTGGAACCCCATGTTCAAATTTCTGCTCAGCTTTGAAGTTTACTAGATTGCCTTGCACAAATCACTCTCTTTTCCTGTCTAATTTATCTGCTGAGATAAATCTGCTTTCTTCCTGGAAGTCACCTGGCCACTGTGGGCATGTTTTAAATACTTGTGGCAGTGGTGGGTCCTCTTCCTCCTCCACCACCACCTCCCGTGTGTGTGTATGTGCCTTCAAGTTGCCTGTCAACTTATGGTAAGCCCATGAACTTCACAGTGTTTTCTTAGCCAAGGAATATTCAGAGGTGCTTTTGCCAGTTCCTTCCTCTCAAATATAACCTACAGAACCTGATATTTATTGGCTGTCTGCCATCCAAGTACTAACCCTGCTTAGACTCCAAGATCAGGTGGCATCATGTGCCTTTAGGGTATTTCGACCCTATCACCTCCCATACCTTCCAACATTTCACAGATGAAAATTGGGACGAGCGTGGCTAAGCAACATCAGAGTGTGGTCAAGATGGCAAAAGTTATTAGTAAGGAAGAACACAGAAGCTAGGAGAGGCTGAACTAGTTTGCTTTTGCCTGAGTCTACTGGGAAGGGCAATATTCCTCCTCCATCTCTCCTCTCCCCTGTTGAGTACAGATTACTTTTGCACTTTGAACTCACTTTGCACCAATGGCAGTAAGTTGAGGACAAAGGAGAACAGTGGGATGAGGAGATAAAAACTGAGACATTTTAAAAGCAGCTGAAAATTTAGGACAACAGAGAATTGATCAGGATTGTCCCTTCCAAATTGCGGCAATCGGAGGATATGTCGCCCTGGCTGGGTTTTAAAACCTCATCTCTGTATCCATGCCTTCTCAAATTGTTCTACTCACATTCCACTCCACATTCCTTCAGTGGTCCTGCCATTACAGCAGAACTTCCCATGGTTCCAGATGAGACATTTAATCATGCCTTCCCCCTGCCTCATTTCCTAAATTTTAGAGGGGCACCACATAACGTTGTCCCCCACTTCTAACCTTCCCTTATTTGCCACTGCTTTTTCCTTGCTACAGAAAATCCATTCAGAATTTAAAAATCAGAAGAGATGCATTGTGCCTTTTAACTGCTAGCATGAGCAACTCTTCTTCTTTGGGGCAGACATCCACGTCTTCACATAGCAGAATGAGCAGAAGGGTCCCCAGATATCACCAGGCTGCTTTAACATATCACATTTTTAACTAAGTGAAATCATATGCACCTAAACCTAAAGACCACTTAGTCTAGGATTACCTAACTTGCACCACTGCTCTTCACAGGGCCTCTTATGCTAACCTCACTGTACAAGAGGGAGCTGCTTCCAGGTAAATTATGCTGAAAGGCAGCTTTAAAAGCCATCAGATAAATAAACACTTTCTACAGCACACTGTTAAGATAAGAAAGGTATTCTTATAAGTAAGGTGAAGCATCTTTTATTTTATTTTTTCTGCGTGCAGCGCCTAGTTCATTCTTTAGAAATAATAACATTAACAATACTACCTTTCCTCCCATTGGAAGGTTAAACTGTTGCTTCAACCTCCGTTGTTGGAAGAGTACGCTATAAATAAAGTCAATAAATATTTCCAGTATTTAGCTGAAACCACAGAAAAAAATGTGTCCCCCACTCCTAAAAATTCATTGCCTGAGGCTAGCTCCCTTACATACTTCTCCCTGACTATAATGCTGTGAGGTACTTCTTTCTGAACATTTCACTGCTTGATCATAAGACAGCACTTCTTTGAAGTGTCCCAAAGTAGCTCTGTAACATGACAGATACCAGAATCTCTTGCAAATATCAAGATGGAGCTTTTAAGTCTTGTGTGTTAAACCTTTTTTAATAATCTGACTATGCATAAGGTATCCTAATAAGGATCCCACACTTGTAAAATGAAACATATTAGAATTCTGCTTGTTCTCTGATAGGAGGGAAAAGATATAAAAGTTACATAAAGACCTGAAGCTAGGAAGTAGGAAGTCATTTTTTTTTTTTTGGTAATTGTTAATTTTTGCAAATGTTGGCACTGTATGTTGTAATATGTGTTTTATATTTCGTTTGGTAGGGACTGGCAGTGTGATAATTTTGTTAGTGTTAGTGCTGTATTAGTGTATTGGTGGTAGTGCCAGTGTTACAATTAAGAGTTTAGGTTAAATTTGTGTATGTTGAATGTTTATGCGATGTCGATTTTATGTGCTATTATGTGCATTATTTGTTTTTTTGTTTTGTTTATTGCTGTATGTGTTTTGTTTTGTTATGATATACTGAAACTGATTAAAATTATTTTTTTAAAAAAAGAATTCTGCTTGTTCTCTTAACTCCTCATGTTTCTTGCTTGGCCAGTACATAGTACATCCACAGCCCTCAGTAATAGTGTTGATTTTCCAGGGTAAGGAAGGAGTTGCTTTTGGAGAAAACAAGCACATAAGATTATGGCGTTTATCAGATGCGGTAAAAACCATGTCATAAAGATGTGACAATAACACTAAAGGGCGAAATTATTAGATAACAATGTTGTTCAACCATTCTGGTGCATCAAGCGGACGTGAATAAAGCATCACTTTTTACTGATGGCTTAGCCCATCAATAAAAAAGTGATGCCTTGTCTGCACCAGCACTATGCCCTGGGAACAGCTGAACAATGAGGGTGTCTGCTAATTTTGCCCTTTGTGTTATCATCACATCCTAAATGACATGGTTTTTTGGCACAGCTGACCTTGTCCGATAAAGTCCTATGTTACATAAAATATATTTCTTTTGCAATGATTAACAGATTTGGGTTCTTAAAAAAAAAAAAAAAAAAAAGAGGATGGACACCACACTTTGGAGATTATCAGATGCCTGAAATATATCAGCACAGGGACAACAGGACATTGCCAAAGGGCTTTAATAACACACAACATTGTCCCTGTGGCATTATGCCCCCGTGCCTCCTCTGTCCGTCCTCCCAATGCTCCTTTTTATTCACAGCTAAAGCCATGAATTGACCCATTGTTCCATTTCTGTAACAGAATGACGGGTGTGTGAAAACACTTGCGATCGAAATCGGGAGATTTAGGTAAGTGACACACCTTTCCTCCCTCCCTGGGTTACTTGGGGTTTTTTTAAAATGTGTTTTTGTGCTTGGTGTACTTTTTAACTTTTTATTTTGACTTTTATTTTTAAAATAAAAATATCCCTGGTGCCCTGGTGGCGCAGTGGTTAAATGCCAGTACTGCAAGTCACCACGTTGCAAGTTCAATTCCAGCGGGCTCCAAGGTTCACTCAGCCTTCCATCCTTTCGTCGGTTGGTAAAATGAGTACCCAGCTTGTGGCAATTATTGGAAGCTGTTTAATGAAGTGTAGATGTGTAAATAGCTATTGCTTAAAACAATTTGTAAGCCGTTCTGATAACCTTGTGGCTAAAGAACGGGGTACAAATAAATAAATAAATAAATAAATAAATAAATTTTTTTTTTAAATCCTGTACGATTGGTCTCTCACAAGAATGGCCAGGATTTGCTTTCTAGTAAGTGAATGGGGCTCAATGAAAGCTCCATTCACTTCCTAGACTGCCGGAGTGGAGAGGAGCAGTTTCTGTTGCACTATGAAGGTAGGTCTGAAAAAAAATTAAGTACAATGGGGATGGGAGTGGGGCAGGAAATAGCTGGTGAGACAGGGGCACTATATATGGTCCTCATCTGATAATCTCCTTTAATGCACTATGGCATTTAAGTAGATTTAATCATGATGCTAATGTACCAATAATTTCAATCTGGATACAGAGGGATGTCTGATGTGTAGGAGCACTGAAAACATGAATCAATTGAGAGTTTGTGCCTTTAACAACTAAACAGAATTTTAGCTGGTAAAGTTCAAAGACCAAGGAGATTGTCAGACGCATCCAAAAAAAAAAAAAAAAGAGCAGCCCACAAAGGTGACATTACTGTCCTGTGAAAGGGATCCAGTTTCAGACATCCTTGTCATCTTCACATGTTTCTTCTGTGCTGTAGCCATGAAGAAGGTGTCATTTTCAATTGACTAGTTGCAGGAGTGTTGCTTTCAAATCATTTCCCCCTATTCTGGTTTTCCACTGATTCCTTGCTGGTATTTAACTCACCATGAGCTGGATGGACATGCTGCTTATGTTTTGAATGGAGTATAAATATTTACATTGCTAGGATTTAGATGAGCAAAAGGAATGGTTGGAGACATCCTCTGAAGCTGAAGGTGGTACCTAGATATGGTCCATAGTTCAGGCCAACATAGCTCTATATGCCTTTTTCTCTTCTCACATTTGCAGGTTGTCTATACTAGCCAAAAAAAAACCCCGAGTGCCCCACAGTAATGGCATTTTTCAGCAGCTGCGACTTGTCTTAATGATGTTTTTATCCCCATAAGCTTCACATGCAAGATGGTGGCTGTGAGTGATTTACTAGCACTTATACTTACTTCAATTTGCTGCTGCCAAACTTGTTTTTTTTAAATGATGTCCAAGATGTGATAGAGTGATTTTTTTTATTTAACAGAAAAGCAAAAACAAAAACAAAACAGAAAAACAACACCCCATTTTATCACCTTATCAATCAATTGCTAAGCTGAAAATCCAACATGGTGGCAGTGGGAAAATCTATGGTGTTTGCCTTGTTAGCAAGCCCCGGGCCCTGTGCTCACCCAGCCAATCAACTTTGTGCTTCCTCTCCTATGGGAACGTGGTTCATATCAAATTGCTTGTCCCAATGAGCAGGAATGCACTTTCCTCTCGCTGTGTTTTAAAAACTTTTGGGAAAACCACAAAGGCTTTTTCTGCAGAATTTTTGCCCCCCTCTCCTTCCCAATACAGTGAAACAATGCAGAATGCCATTAAGACATGTAGGATTCTCCTTGCATTCCATGAGGAGTATTTTCACTGTTTAGACAACCCCTTGGTTTTTTGTAACATCAGCTTTCTGCAGCACACAACAAGATTTTAAAAAAAAAACATGGAAAACTTTTAGAAGCAGTAGAAAGCCTGTAGGCTTACAGGATTGTGGGCAGAAAGGAAGTATGCATGCTGCAGCATTTACAAGTACATTTTAAAAACTGATTTGGTCAGCCATTTTCTCCACACAGCATTCCCATGTGTGAAACTGCATGGAGAAATGTTAATATGAATCAGCTGTACACAGGGGAGAGTTTCAGTAGCCTGTAGCTATTTCCATTATCAAAGAAGATGGGAAAAGTGCCAATACCATTATGGAAATGACCACTATGTATTGATTTTTCTACACACTCTCACACATAGGACGAACTGGGTGGAAAAATATATAATGGGTGGGCAGTGTGTGTGAATCAAACTCAACATCTAAGCTTCAAATCTAATTACAATACCGGCTACTGTATATAAGTTGTACCTTTCTCTCCCCAGCTCAGTTTTGAACACCTAGATCAATTGTTAGGGAGCCAGTGTGGAGTAGTGGTTTGAGTATTGGATTATGACTCTGGAGACAAGGATTCAAATCCCTGCTCAGCCATGAAAACCCACTGGGTGACTTTGGGCAAGTCACACACTTGTCACTCTGATTGCATCACCTTAGGGTTGTTATAAGTCATAAACAGGTTGAAGGTACACAACAACAACAACAACAACAACAAGGCCAATTGTGACAACACTGATGGAGGTTATTTTACTGCTGGACCCTAAACAGTATATCTAAAACCTTGTTTTATCTCCACTTCCCTCCAAGTTTCTCAGGAGGCAGAAGAAGATTGTTGTGCATGTTCAAGAATGAATGTGAGGGAATCTGGAGGAATCTGGTCTGAAGGGAAAATTACAATATCGATTGCATTTTTCACTGACAAAATCACTCCTGCTTATGAGGGATGATAACCATGGATATTTAATCTAAGTAAATAGTATAGCTCTTATGTGTCATCATTATCATATGACTTGCTATCCTGCTATCTAACCAACCTGTTTGATGTCTCCATTTGTTAATCGGCAGTTTCATGTTTTGCCCAGAGCACAATGCAAAGTCTCTGGGTTAAGGACTGAGGTGGTCACATGTCCTACTTTACAAAGAACTGAAGACAGTAAAGGACCACAGGGGATGATCAAGAATGACAGATGAGCCACATTTTGGCCTGCTTGCTATAATCTTCCATGGAACCTCAGAGTTGCACAGAGTTGTACAGAACGTACTCACTGATCTACAGAGCCACTTGAAAGTAATAACAACATTACAACAACTACCAGAAAGGAAAATCTAAAAAGTAGATAGCTTCCCTTTATAAGTATGCTCTCTTTGGCTGTAAACATTTTAGATATTCCCAGAAAAACATCTGTACAATGATGATCACTGAGTTTAATTATCTTTGAGGAACAGTTTCACTAAAAGATTACAATGCTGTTTTATGATGAGGGGGAACAGAGATCCATGTGGAAGAGCAATGTGCAAATGAACTATTAACAACTTGGCAAGCAGCTTGCTAAGTGAAAGGCGAATGTTAATACTGAAGCTTATTTGAGAATGCTTTGGATTTAGTGGGAAAGCAAGAGTAATTGTGAAGAAAGTTCTTGATCAGATGGCACCAGAGGCATAAAAGAGAGACCAATAGATATATAGATAGAAAGATAGATAGATAGATAGATGACTGAGCAAGTTGATGACTGTGTGGCCCATAAAGCAATGGGTTCAGAATCCAGGGGTGGTTGGTGGCTATCATTCATGTGCTCTGGGTTTTAGGAGATTATCAGACGAGTGCCTAAAAATGTTGTTAGGGCACTATATTTTACAGTGTTTGTATTCTGGCACAATGGCACATGTTTTTGCATGCTGCTGTGATAATGATACAAAATCACCCCAAGAATCCACCAATATGAACACTCATGCTGCTTACTTCCACATTTCTCTGTGAACGAGATTTCAGCGTGTCTCACGAGAAGACACGAGTGTGCTAAAAAGCCCAAAACACCAAAATTAAAAAAGAAAATGTTCAGAAAAGCACAGATACATGTTTAGAAACTTGTAAGGTTCATAAAAAGAGCATACGGCACCTGTTTTTCCCATTCATACCTGGAAGTGTTCTGGCGGGACCACCCATTGATGCTGGAATCACAGCAGCAGAACGGGGCACCTTCTCACACACACAAAAATCCAGAATACAAATGCTACAGAAGATCAACTTTCAATTTCTCCCTGATAATAAAAAAGAACTCCCTTGTAATGGCAGCAGAATGCTTTCAGGACCCTGGGGCGCAATGTCATCTGATAAGGAAGCCCTTTTACGATCTCATGGCATCGTTATAACACAGGTTTTGACACATATGATAATCTCCTTAGTCTGAACTTTAAATGAGTTATCCAAGGTGCTGAATCTAAGCCCTATAGCTCTTTGAACTGTAAGAGACTAATATCTGGAGCAAATTTACTACATCACTGAGATGGAAATCACCAGCTGCCATTGTTGGGAATGAATAAGAATTTAAAATATTGACATGTTTGTTGCCATTAATTAAATACTCACTTTCCATGTTTCTTTCTTTGAAAAATGAAGATTAACAAGAGAAAATAACTAGAATGTTGCTAAAAATGTGTCCCAAGTGCAACATTGTGCTAGAATCCATCCACTAGTATGACAGGACTTTCATCTCCTCCCTATCCCTATGAAGCAGATTTTCAGGGCACAAACCAGGCTGCAGGAGAAAAGGTAATTCTGCCATCCAGCATAACAAGCTTATGAGATCCTGGTCATTTACTTCCATTTTACAGGCTTCAACATACTTCACATGAAAGAGTTGTGAGAATTCTTTATTCTTCACATATATCTACCTGTGTGCCAGATGTTAGTAAGCTAGTTATCATGGGGGAGAAAGGTAGGAGATTTCCATGACTCGGGAGAAAATGTCCATCTTTATTACTTTTGTCATTAGAAAATCTTGTAGGTGCAAGCTAATGATGGAATCTAATGAACAAAAATTGGCCCTCAGTATGAAAACAGCATCTAAACATTCAGAAACCAGAAGTGAAAAGGCTCCAGTCAGTAGCTTAATCAACTAAAAGCTTTGGCCAATTTATCTTTGATGCTTTATCATTTCCATCATGCTTCTGCAAAAGACAGTAAAAATAAAGTATTGATGACTTCTTTTTTCTTTTTTTACTACTAACAGCTTTTTATTAGATTTATTAGGGGAAGTTGGCCTTAAAATAACACTTATATTTAGACTTTGGGAATAAGCATGTGCATTTGAATTTAACTGAGTAATGAATGCATTGATTAAAAGCAAGATGATTAACCAACTTTTAAAATTCTTTTAATTCATTTTAAGCTCTTGCTTTTCAAAGTGAACACAATATTTAAGAGTAATTTCCCATCAATCCTAGTATTGTCTACCACTATGACTGAAGTGGCTCTCTGAGACTGATCTATGGAACCTTGTACAAGACAGAGCATCTGCTCTACTGAAAAACTGTTTTAAGACTTCAGGCATCAGTGGTCAGCTCTAAGTGACCTAGACAGCTGTTGAAAAGGAAAGCCTCACATATTCCAGAATATCAAGAAATATCCCAAACAAAGGTCAGAGAGCAAAATCTACTTGCTTGCTCTTGCATCACAGAAGAGCCCTCCCATCATGACTCATGGGCTTTTAAAGCACATGTTGCCATGCTTTAATTGGTTTAATCTCTGGGGTAGGGAGAGTAAATAGATGTTATGATTGCTGATGCCTTTTGTGATTTTAGTCTCTATCCTGTTTACAGATGTTCAGAATACAGGTCACACACACACACACACCAGTATCTGTTGGGATATGTTCCCAGACTTACCGCAGATATGCAAAACAGTGTATAATAGTGATCTGCCGTAGAATGCCATAGAATCACACTGGATGACCTAGAAAATGCCTAGAGATGACTCTCTAGGCATCTGGTGTGACTCTATGGCCAACTTCTGACAGAAGTTGATCACAGAGTTGTGCTGGAGGACTTCCCAATGTCATTTCCAGCAAATGGTGGGTACCAATCCCATGTTAATAGGATGACCTGTATTCACAAATGTTCTTATCTTTGATAGGAAAGGGTGTCTCTCAACACACTAAGACATCCTGCTGAAAAAAATAGTTAACACTGAGAGATTTTCATATTTCATGTGGGGGGATTAATTTGCACTAAAAAAAACCCACATTGTTTTGTGCTAAGAAACAGGGGCTGGCATTCTGTATTGCTTTTACAGATTCATAACATGGAGTTATGGATCTGTAACTGGTCCGTATTCAGTAACACTATGGAGTCATGATCATGGCACTATTGCCATGATCATAAATGGACCCCCCGCCCCAACCAATCTTTCTTAACAACCATTAGGAGCACTGAGTGAAGGAGGTCTGTTCAGCTATTGTTTGGGGCATAAGGAGGATGACATTTCCAGCTTCCTCTCCACAGCAAGGAAGACTGCAACTATCAGTGAATATATATTTAATCAGAAGTCTCATAAACATGTACATTAGCAGCAAATTGCAGCTTTTGTGGACCAGGGCCAGCCTACAGTGCTGATGGACCATAAACCCATATCCAAGATGGATATTCCTTCAACCATGCTGGATTTAATAATCTGAGAGTCCTCCTAGTAGTTCAACTGTTTGCCTTGTTCTCCTCCCAGGACAGAATAAAATCAACATTACACCCGATTTTCTTCAAGAGAGAACATGAAATGTTAAATAGTAATGCAAGCAAAATGGGGAACTGGTACCCAAATCTGAGTTATTTTATCTTCTTGTTTTCTATTTACTTCTTCCCAATACCCTCCCCTTCCCAGATGTTTCCTTGCTCAGCCAGTGGACAGTTGACAGCTTAAGACAATCTTTGAGAAATCTGCCATAGAATTGTTGATAACAGCTGTGTTTGGATACTTGAACAAATTGTAACTTGGGCAATTCCTCTAGGAATGGAACCCATTAATAGGAGAAAGAAAGAAAATCGACCAACAAGAGCAAACAAGTGGAATCCTTAACACTTGATGAAACCATTCGGCATAGAACTCCTGGTGCACAGTTCAAAGAGTATCGAGCATCCAACAAGTGTGTATAGGCAGAGAATGAGATAGAATTCTCTTATTAAGTGGCAAGGGCAAGAAATAGGATGCTTTAACAGGGACTCATATGCAGAACTTGTTATATCCTTTCTTAAGTAATGAGTCAGCCTCAGCATTGTGCTCCCCTGTGCCCAACAACAATGAATTAGTCAGAATCTGTAAGAGTCTTTTTTTAACCTCTCACTAGTTTCATTTGCTTGCTTTGCCTTGTATATCCTGAGGGTTTCTAATTGACTGTGGCAAAGTCACAAGTGGAGGTATAGCAATCTGGGGAATAGACAACCTTATTTGGGCAATAATTTAGCCAAGAGGAAGGAACTTTGTTTATGCTGCACTTTTATTGCACATCTTAACTGGTGCATAACAATAGTCCTGACTAGAACACAGCACTAGACAAACAAGAAGACAGGTCACATTGCCAGTGTTAATGAAGTGTCAGCAATTCCTAAAATCCCTTTTTAAAAAATACCAAAAATTAATTGGAAACTTAAATCAAAAGGACCCCATGCATATATGTTAGTGGACCGATACTGAGAATTGCTTTAATTCAAAACCCTCAATTTTTTTAATGGAAAATGCATAGTTTGCAAGTAGATATTTTAATTTGTGGCTTTGACCTTGTCTTATGCCAGCAAGGATACTATTAGATTAGACCTGGAAGGGGGGAGAAGAAGAAGAAAGTGCCTTTTCATCTTTCATGCTCCTTGTGTGCTTTCCCAGAGCCAGTGGTACTGATGTTCTCAAAGTACAGGGTTGCATTAGATTCTTAGAGGGCAATTAAGTGAAAAATAAAGTGAAGATAAATCCAATTATTTCATGGCATAATGGCAACAAAACAATGAGCATATTTTGCAAGTGCAAATTTCAAAGGCTAAGACATTCATTCTGTTGCATATCGCAAACCATGCAGGAGTAAAACTAGCCTTCCAGGATTTAGAGCACCCAGTAAGTACAAGGAAGGGTCATTCTTTTTCCAGTTTAATAACAAAAACTGTCCTAATAAACAAGATACTCACCTCTATTTCTAACATCCACATGGATATGAAGGACAAAGCATCAGAAAAGTATCTACACAGCAAAAAGAGATACTAAATATTTATTCTAATATACTTGAGACTAACTACTACTAACAGTGCTTAGTGGAGATTTACTTCTACAGTCAAAGTCCTGCCTCTGATATTATAGGGCAACAATACTGATTTCAACATCACAAAACTTCAACTACAATGTTAATTTTCAATCAACAATTTTCCTGGCCCCACTATGATTTTAGATCTTAATAACCAAGCAATCTACCTCAAGAGACTCCATCAACTTATCGTTTGGAGAAAGAATCCTCTTGTTGAACTACAGTAAAGTTAAAAATCAGCCCACTATGTCAACATCAGAAGAACAGGCACTGAATTGAAATCTAAACATCTTATTTTCACAAATGCTGTCTTCATACTTCTAATGAATATTGAGGAGAAAGTATGAAGGGGTGTTTGGAGGGCATATTCCATTTAGCCACATGTTGTATAGATAGAGTTTAATCTCTATGGTTGTTTCCAGAGATGGATGGCATGTCACTCTAGCAATGAAAAACCATTTTAACTTTCCCACTTTTACAGCATTTCTGTGGTAAAAAAAAAAAAAAAAAGATGGAACAAAGTGTAGAAATGCATAAAGAGGCTTAAAAATGGAAAAGAGTGTTCCCTTGATGTCCTATAAAATCCCATAAGTGAAGCAAGGCAACAGTACAATAAAAGCATCCCCTGAAAGCACCCTGAGTGGCCCGAGGATAAGGGTTGGCATATTTGGTGCATCCATGGGCTGCTTTATGCCCCTTGGATCCTGCCACAGACCACAACCCCCTGTCACCACTACATGCCATATATCCAGAAAAACCACACAACCAGAAATGGGGAGGAAACTACTTCTGGTTGTCCAAAACTGGATTTTTTATTGTTAAAACAAAGTTCATGGAGAGTACACACTCTGGGTTTTTTTTATTAAATTAAAATAATTTTTATTAGAATATTTCAACATATAAAAAAACAAAAACATAGATAAATATAAAATAATGAACATTACAGCAAAAAATGGACAATTGTCAGGGAAAGCCGCCAAGTCAGCAGTTGATAAGCAGCCTGGCTTCAACAACAGCTCCAAACCACAGTACCTTGTGATGTTAATAGCAGTCCATAGAATCAGGAGTCCAGAGAGAGCGAAGAACGATGAGATAGTCCAAGGTCAAAGTGTTCCGGCAGGTGGATCAACGAATACAGTCCGGGGTCAGGATAATCTGAGGTTTCAAGAAGCAAGGTTCCAAGAGCCAGGAGAGGCAGAGGCAGAGGCTTTCTCCAGGGAATGCAGATAGCCTTTAACAAGGAATCCAGTGTCTCCCTCAGCTGCTTATGTTGGCTCCCACTCACAGCTGCTTGGCGATTAATGAGCGTCTTTCTTTTAGCCTCTGAGAGTGTCACAGCCCCTCCCTTTCTGCTTTTCTTTGGCTAAAGGTAGGTACCTGCTCCTCTTCCTCTTGCTGCTGCTCCAGTATGTCTCCCAGGCTTGGATCCTGTGCTGGGGGAAGGCTAGGCTGCTGAGACCTGGGTTCTTCAGGGCTAGACTCAGACTCAGCCAGCTTTTCTGCAACTGGCTCAGCCTCCTCGTTTTCTGATTCCTCAGAATCCTGGCTGGCCATGACATCAATACACAATACATGCATACATACAACACACACAAAAAAGAGAGAATTTTTTTAAAAAAGGACAAGTAAACAGTAACCAAATAATAACTTCTCTCCCTCACATCACTCCACTTAAAACATTAAAAATGACTTCCTGCTTAGTCACATCAGGTCCCTTAAACATTATCATCCTCTGTTATTAATTAGCTTATACTATATATTACATTTACTAATGCATATTCTCATCTTTATATTTATAGCAATCCTTCCATAGCTCAATTTGTTATTTAACCACAGTAAACAACTTTAGACTGTTTCCTTCCACTTCTCTATCAGTATCAACTTTTCCATGTCAAGATTTTTTTTTAAAAAAAAAAACCTTCTGCACCGAGTAACTTCCTCTGTCTAAATCCTCCATAGGTACTAAAGTAGATAAACAGACTTTTCTTACTATTACCCTTTGTTTACTCTTCAAATCCTATTATACTTGTTTTTCCCTCTTTTTGTTTCATAAAATCTATATAAGTTTTCCATTTTTCAATATATTTCTCTTGAGTTACCTCTTACTATATTCGTTAACTTATCTAATCGTGCTATTTCCATTGTTTTTTCTCTCCATTCCATCAATGATGGTAACTCTTTAATTTTCCATCTCTTTGCAAAGCTTATTCGTGCAGCCGTAATTAGGTAGGTTATTAAATCTCGATGTTCTTTTTCTTTTTTCATTTCCAAATTTATCATATTTAATAGATATAATTCAGGTCTTAAACCTAATTTGAAACCTAACATTTTCTCTATCTCTTTATTTAATTTATACCAATATTTCCTCGTTTTTTTTCACACTTCCACCATATATGATAGAAGGTTCCTATTTCAATTTCACATTTCCAGCAAAAGGCAGAGGCTTTTACATTTATTTTGGCTATGTTAACAGGTGTCATATACCGCCTGTACATCATTTAAAAAAAAATCTTTAAAATTGTAGCAATTTGTAAATTTTAATCCTTTCTTCCAAATATCTTCCCATTGGGTCATGTAGATGTTATATCCTAAATCTACCACCCACTTAACCATACAATGTTTTACTTGCTCATCTTCAGTATCCCAGCTTAATAGTACTTTATATAAAGAGCTTATTACATGACTATCTGCACTCAGTAATTTTTCAAATTCAGACATTTCTCCTTCAGATTGAGTCTCTTTCTATTCTTCTTTCATTTTATTTCTAACTGCATAGTAATTTAGCCATTGGATTTGTTTTCCTTCTTTTTTCAATTCTTCCCATTCCTTAATTTCCCATTTGCCTATTTTTTTTCACCATAAAATCTCTATATCTTAACCAATTATAATTTCTTAGTTCCCTTCTCATAAATGCTTCTTTCACTGAAATCCAGCCTGGGATTTTAGGGCATAGTCTGGCTTTATATTTTTGCCAAATTCTGAATAAGGATTTTCTAATCACGTGGTTTTTAAATTCTTTATTGATTTTGTCCTTACCAAACCATAAATATCCATGCCATCCCATCAAATTGTTGTGTCCTTCTAATTCTAGTATTCTTTTGTTCTCTAATGTAACCCAAGGTTTCATTCATGATAGACATATTGCCTCAAAATAGAGTTGTAGGTTCGGCAAGCCCAACCCTCCCCTTTCTTTTGAATCTGTTAGGAGTTTCCATTTGATCCTTGATTTTCTTCCTGCCCATAGAAACTTGTGTATGTCACTCTGCCATTTCTTAAATACTTCATTTGTGTGAATAATTGGGACAACTTAAAAAGAAATACTAGTTTGGGTAGTATACTCATTTTGACAATTGATATTCTCCCCAATAAGGATAGATTTAAGTTTTTCCAATTATTTAGATCTTCTTTAATTTCTTCCCATAGTTTAGTATAATTATTTCCAAATAGTTGCTGGTTATTAGTTGTTAAGTTTACCCCTAGATATTTCACTTTTTTAACTACTTCAAAGATAGTTATTTCATGTAGTTCTTCTCTTCCTTTTCTATCCATATTTTTTACTAACATTTTAGTTTTATCTGAATTTATTTTGAAACCAGCATGTTTACCAAATTCAGATATAGTCTTAAGCAGGGTCTCAATTCTGCTTAGTGGATCTCTCAATATAATTACTAGGTCATCAGCAAATGCTTGAAGTTTGTATTCCTCCCCACTGATTTTAATTCCTTTTATTCTAGTTCCTTCTGTACACACTCTGTTTTAAGAGTGGGCTTATTCTACTCCAAAAGAAGGGGTGCATTGACAAGAACACCTTGTTAATTGAGAAAATGTTTAACTTCCATTCTCCACTCTAATCCTCCAGTGACACATACTGTTTGAAACATCTAGGTTCTCACCCACCATAGCCACCCTGAAGAACAAGATGGATCTATCAAGTAACTAAGGCCCAGTGGGTTATTTTGCATAGGTTAGGGCCAATGAGAGCTCCCTTACTTGGCTCAGCAGCAGTATTCTGTGCACGGAGTGTGTACCTTTATATGTGTTTGTGATTTTTGTTGTGGGGGAGGGTGACCTTTGTCAGGACAGAGGGTATGAATTAATAATATGCATTTCCCATGTGCCATGGATCTGATTCTGCTGCTCTTCCCCCATAGCAACTTTTAACACATTTTAAATAAGCATGCATAAATTGCTTATATGTTGTTCATGTCAGGTTTACTCTATGTATGCATTTACACTGTGGAAATAATGCAGTTTGACACCACTTTAACTGTCATGGTGCCATCATACAGAATCCTGAGATTTGTAGTTTTGTGAGGCACCAGTGCTCTTTGGCAGAGAAGGCTAAAGACCTTGTAGAACTACAGATCCCAGGAATCCATAAGATGGAGCTACAGCACTTAAAGTGGTGTCAAACGGCATTATTTCTACAGTGTAGATGCACCCTATGTCTTGCTCTAAGCCAGTGACCCAAGGGATGGAATCTACCCTCTGGTGAAGAAGCTGCCGGATATAGACTCCACCACATCTGCCTTCAGATGTTTGCATCACTAAAGAATAGAGAATCTCAAGCTTTCCCCATCCCCCACTTCCATACAAAACTTTCCTTTCTGCTGGGTTATGAGAGTTTTTGTGCATTTTTCAACAAATATTTGCACTTTGAGATTTTAGTTAAAAAAAATCATTTGCACAAAAAGGAAATATTTGTTTTTGTGCCAAACAAAACACCAACATTTTTGTACAGAAAACAGTGCATTTTGTGGGGAGGGGGATTGTTTTTGCACAGAAGTATTGGGTTTTGCACATTTTTTTTTACAAAAAGTCCCAAGCTATGAACAATCTTGTAGCTGATGACCGTTTCTCAAGAGACCCCTTTTCACAATGCAGATAAGAACATTTGTGAATATTCTTTACACCCCTGATAAAAATGACTGAGAGTGTAGATTTATTTAATGTTTGTTCTAAGAAAGTCAAAGGGGAAAAACTGCTTTGTGAAGTACCTCAGGTCATCACCATCTGGTGGGGTTTGGTTCCCATCTCCCCCATGGATACCAAAATCCATGGATGCTCAAGTCCCATTATATACAATGGTGATGGCATCCCTTATATAAAATGACAAATAGCAAAGTTTGCTTTTTTGGAATATTTTTCCAAATATTTCTAAGCTGTGGTTGGTTGAATCCATGGATGCAGAACCTGTGGATATGGTGGGCCGAATGTAATAGTTTATATTTTATTCCAACCGTGAATGATGTATTTATTTTTCTGCATTGTGCCATCTAGCTCTGTTTACATACCCATATTATTTTAGTACATGATAATATATAACTACCTATCTGTTGCATCTGTAGGACTTTCTTGTATTTTCTTCCTGTCACTGATGCACAGTTTAGCTGTCAGGTTGGGCCTAATCTACTAGGAAATTAATCAATTGTTGTCCATAAAGCTAATCCTGGCCATGTCACTCTGTCTCATATTTAAGAACTTGAAAGCACACACATCAATTTGAATTTGAATATGAAAGAGAAGTACTGCCTAGGTGTGTTGGAAGATGAAAAGGCCTTACTGCTGTTTCTGAACTTGAACCAAAGACTTGTTATATAGAAGTGTGTTACTGATTGATGGAACAAGAGTTGACAGGACTTTCTCTGCAAAGAGAATGCAGACAGGGAATAGGAAGAAATGAGGTGAAAATCCAACAGTGCCGTTAGATCCCGGCTTACTTATTCCATGTGAAAAACCCAGACTATCGAATATTAATGTGAAGATAGCATATGCTTTTTTTCCCCTTTTCGTCTTTACTCTCAAGTGCCTCTGATATTCATGTGCTTGCATTCATCAGCCTTTCCATTTTAATATATAGAAATGGACTATGGTTGATTGCATGAAGACTTTGACAGAATCTGCCGAAGGGGTATTTAAGTATGGGCAGTATAGTGTGAGTAGGAGACTGAAAAGATTCTCTGAAGGAAAGAGAATACATCTGAAGCCTGCACAAATCATTGTTTATTACAGAATTTCAGAAAATAATGGCACCCTCCTCCAGCCTCCCGGCTATCCAGTATACCTGTGAGAACTGTAGTTATTCATGCTGGTCATGCTCCACAGCCGTGACAGATGCATTTTTATTTCCAATAGGAGATCACACAATATAATTCTTCTTCACGAAGCTTAGTAAACAAAGGACACTGGCTGGAATCACCATCTTGATACCTGTTCTGATTACCCTGAAGTTCTTTTTCTACCTTCCTGCAACTTCATTTATTCTCATTGACTTTCCTTTCATCTATGCTGGATCAAAACCTCTTGTAAAGTGCCCTGTGTATTTCTGTTACTTTAAATAATTAACAATGGTGTTCTCTTGGGCTCTGTAGCACATGGTGTTCTGAAATAAATTACAGGAAATGGCACCCACTTTGGCAACTTTCTCTAATTAGATGGAGCTTCTTCAAAAGGTTTTCACATGTGCAATATATCAACTCATACAGATAGCTAATGTAATCTCAAAAATGATTAGTTCAATGTCCCTAGGGAAGCTCGGGAAATACTTTTTTTTGGCAAAGGCATATGAACTTACCTATCATTTTTTCTGCTAATTGATAAATGATACACAACAGAGAGTCCAATCTTTCTGGCTAGCCATGAATAACAATATCATTACTACCACTGACCAATCATAGACTATATGATCAATTGGGGGGGGGATCTTCACTTAGATTTTTTTAAAAAAGCTCCCATGTAAGGACAGATCCCCATATTATAATTCTGCAGATTTAGTTTCAGACTGAAGACATATAGACTGAAACACAGATATTTATGTTAAACATGCCTTATGAAGAAAAAGGCACATTTGCAAGGACGGTGAAGATACTTCATTATGCCAAAACTGTGGAACAGATTAGGGAAGCCACCATGGATTCTTCAACCCACTTCAAGTATCTGTATCCCACCCTGCAATCCATTTGACACATACTGAAGAGGCCTGGTACGGGTTGAGATCAGGAGTTTGGCTTCCCTGGAGCTTGGTAGACTGTATCCACATACTGCCAAAAAAAAAAAAAAAGCCTCTGCCCCTCTGTCTTGGAAAAAAAAAATCAGCACGGAAATAGTTGGTCCTGCCCATAAGACAAAGGTGGGAAACTACTAGGGGTTATGGGTTATGGGGCCAGTATGGTGTTGTGGTTTGAGTTTTGGAGTCTGGGACAACAGGATTTGAATTCCTGTTCAGCCATGGAAATGCACATGGGGTCTAAATGGTCAAAATAACCCTCATAGAAGTCACAGGGAATACAACTTGTCTAAATGGGATCCTGTGACATGTCAACATATTGTGAAGGAGGGGGGCAAAAAAGGCCAAAAACCTCTGGAGAAAAGCCTTTGTGGCTCCTAGATCCCTTTCGCACGTAGTCTCATTCAGCTAGGTCTCTCCCATCCTATATCCCATCCCGTCTTCCTTCCCCGTTCAACCTCGGCTGCATCCTCCCATGGGGATAGGAGAAGGCAGATGAGCTCTCCTCCTCTTCTTCCTTCCCCATTCACCCTCTGCCACCATGGCTGCTGACCCCACCCCCAGGAATGGGGAAAGGGAGGCAAGTTCTCTTCCTCTTCTTCCTTCACTGTTCACCCTCCACTGCTACTGCAGACCTCCATGGGGATGGGAGAAGAGAGGCGAGCCCTCCTCCTCTTCTTCCTTCACCATTTACCACCCCCCACCCCGGCTGTCATCTAGCATGCAAAGCTTATGGGGACTGCTGGAGGCAAAAAGACCATTAAAACATGTCACAGCTACTGAGACTTGCTTTTACTGCAGGATGTTACAGGTTTGGGAGGGGGCTTGTGTAGATAAGCTCTGGGTGTCTTTGGACAAGTTATACTCTTTCCACCTAAGAGGAAGGTGATGTCAAACCTCCTCAGAATGAATGCCACAGGGTTCTGTCCTGTGCCCAGTGCTATTCAACATCTTTATCAACGACTTGGATGAGGGAATTAGGGGCATACTTATCAAATTTGCAGATGACACCAAATTAGGAGGAGTAGCTAATACCCTGGAGGACAGGATCAAAATTCAAGATGACCTGGATAAACTGGAGAGCTGGGCCAAAGCTAACAAAATGAAATTCAATACGGAGAAATGTAAGGTACTGCACTTAGGGCGAAAAAATGAAATGCATAGATATAGGATGGGGGAGACCTGGCTGAATGAGACTACGTGCGAAAGGGATCTAGGAGTCCTAGTAGACCACAAGTTGAACATGAGTCAACAATTTGATGCAGCAGCTAAAAAGGCCAATGCGATTTTGGGCTGCATCAATAGAAGTATAGTGTCCAGATCAAGGGAAGTAATAGTGCCGCTCCATTCTGCCTTGGTCAGACCTCACCTAGAATACTGTGTCCAGTTCTGGGCACCACAATTCAGAAAGGATATTGACAAATTGGAGCGTGTCCAGAGGAGGGAGACTAAAATGGTGAAAGGTCTGGAAACGATGCCCTACAGATCTATTTCTCCTTGTCCCGATCATCGGCCTCGAATCCCAATGGCATCTCTCCTCTTAATGACTGTCTTAAAGCTGTAATGGGCTGGATGAGGAAAAACAGATTGAGATTAAATGCAGACAAAACGGAGCTGCTCAAGGTAGCGGCCCCGAAACCAGGAGTTGAGTTGCAACCTCCAGTCCTGGATGGGGTCACGCTCTCCGTTAAGGACTGTGTTCGCAGTCTGGGGGTGCTCCTTGATTCATCGCTTCAGATGACGAGTCAAGTGAATGTGACGGTCAGGAGCGCTTGTTATCAGCTTCGGCTGATACGCCAGCTGTGCCCTTTCCTGGAAGTAAGGGACCTTGAGACTGTGGTGCACGTGCTGGTAACCTCTTGTCTAGATTTCTGCAATGCGCTCTACATGGGGCTACCCTCGTGCTTGGTCCGGAAACTTCAGTTGGTACAAAATATGGCAGCCAGAGTGGTCTCAGGAACATCTCGGAGAGATCATATAACTCCAATACTAAAATCTCTCCACTGGCTGCCTATCAGTTTCCGGGCCCAGTATAAGGTGTTGGTTATTACCTTTAAAGCCCTAAATGGCTTGGGTCCAACTTATCTCCGGAACCGCCTCCTCCCATACAATCCTCCCCGCATACTCCGGTCCTCTGGGAGGAATCTGCTTCAGCCACAAAAATCTAGGCTGTCTGCAACCTCCCAGAGGGCCTTTTCAGTAATCGCCCCCAAATTGTGGAATGGCCTGCCGAATGAGATCCGTCAGCTGACGAGCTTGAGTAGCTTTAAAAAAGCACTAAAGACGGATCTCTTTCGGCAGGCCTTTCCTGATTAGATCCCGGCCTCAGGAACTCAGTCTCCTGGCTTTTTAAAAATTATGTATATATTTGTTTTAATGTGTTTTTTAGCTAGAAGGTTTTAATCTTATTGTGTTTAATGTCTTTTTATGTGGGAGGGTGGGGGTGGGTAGTGTTTTTAGTCATTATTATAATGTTTTAATTGTTGGAAGCCACCCCGATTGTTTTTAGCAGAGGGGCGGGGTATAAATAAATTTTATTATTATTTTTATTATTATGAGGAGAGACTTAGGGAGCTGGGTATGTTTAGCCTGGAAAAAAGACGGTTAAGAGGTGTTATGATAGCCCTGTTTAAGTATTTGAAGGGGTGTCATGTTGAGGATGGAGCAGGCTTGTTTTCTGCTGCTCCAGAGACTAGAACACGGAGCAATGGATGCAAGCTCCAGGAACAGAGATTCCACCTCAACATTAGGAGGAACTTTTTGACAGTAAGAGCTGTTCGGCAGTGGAACGCACTCCCTAGGAGCATGGTGGGGTCTCCTTCCTTGGAGGTCTTTAAACAGAGGCTGAATGGCCATCTGTCGGGGATGCTTTGATCGTGATTTCCTGCATGGCAGGGGGTTGGACTGGATGGCCCTCATGGTCTCTTCCAACTCTGCAATTCTATGATTCTATGATTCTATGAATCTTGCCCAGAAAACCCTATGATAGGATCGCTATACGTTGGAATCAACTGGATGGCACATAACAACACTTGGTCCTTTGCAGGAACTGGGGAGGCTTCACCCCATGCCCCTCACTCCACCTAACACTCATCCTTGGAATTTATTTTTAAAGAAAAAAAATCATTCAATCCCACCCCACTTTCTAGGGGATTGGGGGACAATTTTGCTACGTTTTGCACGGCTGCTAAAATGTTCCTGGGGCCAGAAGTAGTTCATCAATTCCCCACTCCTGTTCTAAAGCCTCTTTGGGGTTCCACTGACCACTTACAGGCTATTTTCAGATTCCATTGGACCCTTTTCAGAAACAGGTAGAGAAAGGATATTTTCATGACAAACGAGCAAAGTCTCTGTGAGAATGGGGCAGGACTGGGAGCAATGGGGGGGTGGCTCACATTTTGTCTGCTCCTGGTTTAAGGGCATTGGGTTCTATTGCAGATTAAAGTTGTTCCCCTGATTGAGCTAGAAGACTCCATTCTTTCTAAACTAACCGCACTGAATGCCCCTGCCTTTATGGCTGGTACCAGTTGAAAAATGCTTTTAAATCTTGGAAATACAGTGGCCTTCAAACTCGCACATTGGTAGCAACCATTTTTGTACTGGAGGGGGGAAGCAGAAAAGCAAAAAGAAACTACAGTTGTCCCTCCACATTCGCGAACTTGACATTCGCGGTTTCGGTTATTCGCGGTTTTGGGAGGGCCCCCCCGGGCCCCCCCAAAACCGCGACACGGGGCCTCCAGAGGCCCCGTGAAAGACATAGAGGGAGCGGGGAGGCCCAGGGAGGCGTCCACGGGGCCCCCGGAGGCGCTCCGGAGGCCCCATGAAGGCCTGGGGACGGGCTGGGGAGGGCTGGGGAGGCGATCCTGGGGCCTCCGGAGACGCTCCGGAGGCCCCAGGAAGGCCTGGGGACGGGGTGGGGAGGGCTGGGGAGGCGATCCTGGGGCCTCCGGAGACGCTCCGGAGACCCCAGGAAGGCCTGGGGACGGGGTGGGGAGGGCTGGGGAGGCGATCCTGGGGCCTCCGGAGCATCTCCGGAGGCCCCAGAAAGGCCTGGGGACGGGGTGGGGAGGGCTGGGGAGGCGATCCTGGGGCCTCCGGAGATGCTCCGGAGGCCCCAGGAAGGCCTGGGGACGCGGTGGGGAGGGCTGGGGAGGCGATCCTGGGGCCTCCGGAGACGCTCCGGAGGCCCCAGGAAGGCCTGGGGACGGGGTGGGGAGGGCTGGGGAGGCGATCCTGGGGCCTCCGGAGCATCTCCGGAGGCCCCAGAAAGGCCTGGGGACGGGGTGGGGAGGGCTGGGGAGGCGATCCTGGGGCCTCCGGAGACGCTCCGGAGGCCCCAGGAAGGCCTGGGGACGGGGTGGGGAGGGCTGGGGAGGCGATCCTGGGGCCTCCGGAGCATCTCCGGAGGCCCCAGAAAGGCCTGGGGACGGGGTGGGGAGGACTGGGGAGGCGATCCTGGGGCCTCCGGAGACGCTCCGGAGGCCCCAGGAAGGCCTGGGGACGGGGTGGGGAGGGCTGGGGAGGCGATCCTGGGGCCTCCGGAGCATCTCCGGAGGCCCCATAAAGGCCTGGGGACGGGGTGGGGAGGGCTGGGGAGGCGATCCTGGGGCCTCCGGAGACGCTCCGGAGGCCCCAGGAAGGCCTGGGGACGGGGTGGGGAGGGCTGGGGAGGCGATCCTGGGGCCTCCGGAGCATCTCCGGAGGCCCCAGAAAGGCCTGGGGACGGGCTGGGGAGGGCTGGGGAGGCGATCCTGGGGCCTCCGGAGACGCTCCGGAGGCCCCAGGAAGGCCTGGGGACGCGGTGGGGAGGGCTGGGGAGGCGATCCTGGGGCCTCCGGAGACGCTCCGGAGACCCCAGGAAGGCCTGGGGACGGGGTGGGGAGGGCTGGGGAGGCGATCCTGGGGCCTCCGGAGACGCTCCGGAGGCCCCAGGAAGGCCTGGGGACGCGGTGGGAGGGCTGGGGAGGCGATCCTGGGGCCTCCGGAGACGCTCCGGAGGCCCCAGGAAGGCCTGGGGAGGGCTGGGGAGGCGATCCTGGGGCCTCCGGAGCATCTCCGGAGGCCCCAGAAAGGCCTGGGGACGGGGTGGGGAGGGCTGGGGAGGCGATCCTGGGGCCTCCGGAGACGCTCCGGAGGCCCCAGGAAGGCCTGGGGACGGGGTGGGGAGGGCTGGGGAGGCGATCCTGGGGCCTCCGGAGACGCTCCGGAGGCCCCAGGAAGGCCTGGGGACGGGGTGGGGAGGGCTGGGGAGGCGATCCTGGGGCCTCCGGAGACGCTCCGGAGGCCCCAGGAAGGCCTGGGGACGCGGTGGGAGGGCTGGGGAGGCGATCCTGGGGCCTCCGGAGACGCTCCGGAGGCCCCAGGAAGGCCTGGGGAGGGCTGGGGAGGCGATCCTGGGGCCTCCGGAGCATCTCCGGAGGCCCCAGAAAGGCCTGGGGACGGGGTGGGGAGGGCTGGGGAGGCGATCCTGGGGCCTCCGGAGACGCTCCGGAGGCCCCAGGAAGGCCTGGGGACGTGGTGGGGAGGGCTGGGGAGGCGATCCTGGGGCCTCCGGAGACGCTCCGGAGGCCCCAGGAAGGCCTGGGGAGGGCTGGGGAGGCGATCCTGGGGCCTCCGGAGACGCTCCGGAGGCCCCAGGAAGGCCTGGGGAGGGCGGGAGGGAGGGCTGGGGAGGCGATCCTGGGGCCTCCGGAGACGCTCCGGAGGCCCCAGGAAGGCCTGGGGAGGGCTGGGCAGGCGATCCTGGGGCCTCCGGAGCATCTCCGGAGGCCCCAGAAAGGCCTGGGGACGGGGTGGGGAGGGCTGGGGAGGTGATCCTGGGGCCTCCGGAGACGCTCCGGAGGCCCCAGGAAGGCCTGGGGACGTGGTGGGGAGGGCTGGGGAGGCGATCCTGGGGCCTCCGGAGACGCTCCGGAGGCCCCAGGAAGGCCTGGGGACGTGGTGGGGAGGGCTGGGGAGGCGATCCTGGGGCCTCCGGAGACGCTCCGGAGGCCCCAGGAAGGCCTGGGGAGGGCTGGGGAGGCGATCCTGGGGCCTCCGGAGACGCTCCGGAGGCCCCAGGAAGGCCTGGGGAGGGCGGGAGGGCGGGCTGGGGAGGCGATCCTGGGGCCTCCGGAGCATCTCCGGAGGCCCCAGAAAGGCCTGGGGAGGGCTGGGGAGGCGATCCTGGGGCCTCCGGAGCATCTCCGGAGGCCCCAGAAAGGCCTGGGGACGGGGTGGGGAGGGCTGGGGAGGCGATCCTGGGGCCTCCGGAGACGCTCCGGAGGCCCCAGAAGGCCTGGGGACGCGGTGGGGAGGGCTGGGGAGGCGATCCTGGGGCCTCCGGAGACGCTCCGGAGGCCCCAGGAAGGCCTGGGGACGGGGTGGGGAGGGCTGGGGAGGCGATCCTGGGGCCTCCGGAGACGCTCCGGAGGCCCCAGGAAGGCCTGGGGAGGGCTGGGGAGGCGATCCTGGGGCCTCCGGAGCATCTCCGGAGGCCCCAGAAAGGCCTGGGGACGGGGTGGGGAGGGCTGGGGAGGCGATCCTGGGGCCTCCGGAGACGCTCCGGAGGCCCCAGGAAGGCCTGGGGACGTGGTGGGGAGGGCTGGGGAGGCGATCCTGGGGCCTCCGGAGACGCTCCGGAGGCCCCAGGAAGGCCTGGGGAGGGCTGGGGAGGCGATCCTGGGGCCTCCGGAGACGCTCCGGAGGCCCCAGGAAGGCCTGGGGAGGGCGGGAGGGAGGGCTGGGGAGGCGATCCTGGGGCCTCCGGAGACGCTCCGGAGGCCCCAGGAAGGCCTGGGGAGGGCTGGGCAGGCGATCCTGGGGCCTCCGGAGCATCTCCGGAGGCCCCAGAAAGGCCTGGGGACGGGGTGGGGAGGGCTGGGGAGGTGATCCTGGGGCCTCCGGAGACGCTCCGGAGGCCCCAGGAAGGCCTGGGGACGTGGTGGGGAGGGCTGGGGAGGCGATCCTGGGGCCTCCGGAGACGCTCCGGAGGCCCCAGGAAGGCCTGGGGACGTGGTGGGGAGGGCTGGGGAGGCGATCCTGGGGCCTCCGGAGACGCTCCGGAGGCCCCAGGAAGGCCTGGGGAGGGCTGGGGAGGCGATCCTGGGGCCTCCGGAGACGCTCCGGAGGCCCCAGGAAGGCCTGGGGAGGGCGGGAGGGCGGGCTGGGGAGGCGATCCTGGGGCCTCCGGAGCATCTCCGGAGGCCCCAGAAAGGCCTGGGGAGGGCTGGGGAGGCGATCCTGGGGCCTCCGGAGCATCTCCGGAGGCCCCAGAAAGGCCTGGGGACGGGGTGGGGAGGGCTGGGGAGGCGATCCTGGGGCCTCCGGAGACGCTCCGGAGGCCCCAGAAGGCCTGGGGACGCGGTGGGGAGGGCTGGGGAGGCGATCCTGGGGCCTCCGGAGACGCTCCGGAGGCCCCAGGAAGGCCTGGGGACGGGGTGGGGAGGGCTGGGGAGGCGATCCTGGGGCCTCCGGAGACGCTCCGGAGGCCCCAGGAAGGCCTGGGGACGCGGTGGGAGGGCTGGGGAGGCGATCCTGGGGCCTCCGGAGCGTCTCCGGAGGCCCCAGGATCGCCTCCCCAGCCCTCCCCACCCCGTCCCCAGGCCTTCCTGGGGCCTCCGGAGTGTCTCCGGAGGCCCCAGGATCGCCTCCCCAGCCCTCCCCACCGCGTCCCCAGGCCTTCCTGGGGCCTCCGGAGCGTCTCCGGAGGCCCCAGGATCGCCTCCCCACCCCGTCCCCAGGCCTTCCTGGGGCCTCCGGAGACGCTCCGGAGGCCCCAGGAAGGCCTGGGGACGCGGTGGGGAGGGCTGGGGAGGCGATCCTGGGGCCTCCGGAGACACTCCGGAGGCCCCAGGAAGGCCTGGGGACGGGGTGGGGAGGGCTGGGGAGGCGATCCTGGGGCCTCCGGAGACGCTCCGGAGGCCCCAGGAAGGCCTGGGGACGCGGTGGGAGGGCTGGGGAGGCGATCCTGGGGCCTCCGGAGACGCTCCGGAGGCCCCAGGAAGGCCTGGGGAGGCGATCCTGGGGCCTCCGGAGCATCTCCGGAGGCCCCAGAAAGGCCTGGGGACGGGGTGGGGAGGGCTGGGGAGGCGATCCTGGGGCCTCCGGAGACGCTCCGGAGGCCCCAGGAAGGCCTGGGGACGTGGTGGGGAGGGCTGGAGAGGCGATCCTGGGGCCTCCGGAGACGCTCCGGAGGCCCCAGGAAGGCCTGGGGAGGGCTGGGGAGGCGATCCTGGGGCCTCCGGAGACGCTCCGGAGGCCCCAGGAAGGCCTGGGGAGGGCGGGAGGGAGGGCCGGGGAGACCTCCGCGGGGCCTAGCAAGGCCCCGCAAAGGCCTGGGGAGGGAGGGGGGAGGGGTGTCGTTATTCGCGGTTTTTTCACATTCGCGGGGGTCCGCGGAACGGAACCCCCGCGAATGTGAAGGGACGACTGTACAAACAGGAACTGGTTATCATTTCAGATTTTTCATATTAGATGAATGGCATTCATAATCCTAACTACAGAGCACTGACAACTGCCTAGGTACCAGAGGTGAGAAGGGGCTTCGTTAGAGCTAATATGTGTCATTTATTTGTGTGCCATGGATATTAGAGGTAAGAAGATGAAATTTAATCTGCTGAACCAATCAAGACAGTCAAAAGCATGTACACTAACTGTCTTAACCTATTATACACTATTATACACTGGATATACACTAACTGTCTTAACCTATTAAATGTAATGTGCTTTGTGCTCTCTGCTAAATTTTTATCTTTTGATATGTCAAATCTTCCAATTCCATTCTGAAACTCCAAAGTCTCCCACTGTTCCAGGTGTGTTACTCTGGCCTCTCTGCTCAGCAGGTTTAGAATTGCATGACTTCTCTCTCCTGCTTTTAGTAAGTAGTATATTTACTTTGTTTTCATTTTTCACCTCCCAAGCATCTATCTATCTACAGTCTTTCTTTCTGTCTGTCTGTCTACAGTTTTTCTTTTCTTTTCTTTTTTGCTTTTCTAGGGGAGTAAATCAAGACAAAATGCTAGATTGTTTCCTGTTGCCATAAACATAAACAATAAGGACTGGAATTGTACCTGTCAAGGATTTACAAGGCTACTCAATTCATTCATTAACTGGTAGACCCAAGGTTCTCCAGAGCATTTCATGAATCTACATAAAGTCTTTGTGCTATTCATTTTTCATTTGGAATGCTGATACAATTGGAAAATTTGCAAACCCAGACACAGCTCAGCTTTAGCCTACTGGCTAGGCTTTTGAGATGGCTCAAGGGTATTTCCAACAAATGAAAGGAAATATAGTAATTTGTGTTCCATAAATTGTTTCCTAATCTCACTGATTTTGTCAGTGGGAAAGAAGATGAAACTGATCTCCTTGTCCAATCTAATTATAGGGGGAATCCATATCACAGGACAGTTAAGGAGAGCTTGTATAATTTCACAAAACAACACAAAGATTATGAATGCTGCTTTCCAAACCGAAGTGGTTAACAAATACGCACATACTGATTTACATTACAATTGAAAAATTTGCTATTGGACATGCCCAAGATTGTGATGTTTCATAATTGACTCCATCAGGTCTCTACTATTTAAAGCTTAGAAAAGTTACTTTTTGGACTGCAACTTCTAGACTCTGTTATCCAAAAAGGAAAACTTCTCCATGTGCTGGATCTATCAACAAACTTTTGTTTAAAACATATGAATTCTGTTGTCGTTGTTGCTTTAATAAGAATACATAGAGAGTTAACTGACTCTGGCTTCAGATTTGTGCTCTGAGAAGAAGAGCCAAAGGCAAATATTTCAAGATTTAACTGAGTTTCAGTGGAAACATGTCAGGGGAAATGGGTATTGTAGTCAAAATATATCCATACACCCTGAGATTATTTTTCCCTAGGCAAAAGAGATGGTCTCATGCCTGGAAATTGCTCAGCCTCTTTGCTTTGTTTTGCTACAAGGTTAAAGCAAATGAGATCACCTCTCTGCCTGGGAAGAAAGCCAGATGTCCTCTTATCACTTTAGTTCTCACAGAACTTGACTGGATGTTTTGAGAAAGGTTCTACTGTGAAGGGAGGGGGAATTCTGTGTGTTTAAGCTGTGTGTTTAAGCAGTCTTGTCTGCTCTAGAGGGAGAGAGAAGAAAGATGATTTTTTTTCTTGAGCTCTGTAAGCTCTGTAAGTTTGGCTTTTCCATAGCCATGATGTAGTCTGTTTTAGTTAGCTGTTTTAGCTTTTCAATAAAGCAACAAAAGGACATTTTGGTCATCAGTCTCCATGATTTTACACAAAGTATGCAACCTTTTGCTCAAGCCTCATGTTTCTGCTGTTACTCTGTTAACTGCTCCTTCTGCCCATGAGGGCAGGACAGCTCCATACACCGTGACAAAACAGGGATGTAGTGAACTCCAAAATTGAAGAAAAGATCAGGAAAAAAATGGATAAGACCCATAAAGTACCTGTGCTGAGCAGGCAAACTCCATTTGATTGCCGGGATACTGTTAAAGTCAGAGTTTAAGGTTAAACAGAAGTCAAATCAAGATAAACATAAAGACATTGTCCTAATCCAATTTTTAGTCCCAAGTAGAGTGTACCCACTGAATGAATGGAATGTATATAAGGGCTAATTTACCAAGTGCCCCATTGATTCAGTGGATCTATTTCTTTCAAACTAACAATTGGACTATGACCACTATCTGCACAGATACCCAGATATATCATAGGAAATGCTCTGCTCACTTCCGTTTAGCCCAAGTTCTCCACATTCTACTTCAGCACTGGACCTGAGGCCGAGATTTCTCCCCTGTTTCACCACCGCCACCATGACACACAATATACCATGTGCACAAACATACACAAATGGAGATAAACACACCATAGCTCCAGCATACTATAGACTTGAACAATGATACACCATGAAACTCAAGGACTCAAAGAAACTGGGTCCATAATGGACAGCAAAAATGTGCAATGAGAAGTTGGTTTCTTTGTGCCCCACATGTTGGAAATTAAAACATCAATGTGTAGCAACCCGAACCAGTGGGGAGACAATAAGCAGAGAGACAGTCTTGGTATTTCCTCCTCTTATCTTTCCAGATTTGTGTGTAGATTGCTACAATTGAGCTTTAATATTTCAGCAGTCACTTCCTTCTCCCTCCCACAAGAGAGAGGCAGACAATACATGTCCATAATGACTGCCTGAGCAAACTTGCATGCACTGGAACCAACCAAAGAAGTTTTGTGTAACCAAGTCTAGATTCTTTTATTCTCTCCTGTTCTATTTTCCATAAATTTCCTGGGGGAAAGATACAAGTTATCCTTATTACTTTACCTCAAGCATCCAGAGGCATCGGATCTGTTTCTTAGGCTTTAGGCCATAGCCATAGCCTGCTGCAATCTGTTGGCATAAATAGCACATGATCTTACAACACTGAGATGGTCATCATGTTCCATTTGTCCAGACTACTGGTCACAGAACAATAAATCAGCCAATCAGAGCTGGTACACTGACCAAATAGAATAAGTGATGCTTAGATGTTCCAAAATGTAAGCAATGCCAGTGTGAGAATGACATTAGTCCTTCCATAGGATGTCAAATACTGTACTTCAATTATTTCAAAGGTTATCCTTATACAAGACCAATTCCAAATAACATCATAGATGTTCACACTTTGCCCTATACTCAAGCTGTCAAGTTTTCAGTTAACGTTTACACAAACTTAGAGCTTTCCAGATAATGCCATTGAGTGGCAATCAGCATGCATTGCAATTCTTCGTTCATACTAATGAAGATGGTCTAATTCTCTATGAAATAATGTGCATGCTAGAGTGTCCTCTTTTAGGAGCATTTATTTTCTCTGCCATGGCAATCTTTGATGTGGCAATCTGTTCTTTGCATCTCACTATCCTACAAATTGTGCATAGTTGCCAAGGAAAGCAATTCAAGCCAAGTTATCTTCCGGATGTGTTCATTTTCTTCATGCAGCTAATGTTGATTTAGGAAGAGCAGTAAACCTTGCATGTCAGTGGTGGTGGTGATAACAATGCTCCCCCCAAAACACACACCTATAATCTGAAGTGCTTTTATTTCTGGATATGTAGACAAGTCTTCAAAGGATAAGGGTGGAAACAAACTGCTTTAAAAGGAAAATAGTAGTACTGGCACTACATGGTCTAGCACAATGAATGATAGCTTACCTTTAAAACTAAAAGAGCTTGATTGTTCCTATAGTCTTCAGAAATGGTGAGAACAAATGACAGCTCATTTGGCTTACACAGACATAGCCCTGAGACAATGTGAACTTGTTCCCTTACAAAGAGCTTTTGATCTTCCCTCAAATGTTACAAAGCTAAATTGGGTTCTTTGTACCAGCTGAGTGGGGAGGGGACTTAGTAAGAAATGAAACAGTTTGACATTTCAACAGGTGACCTGAGTAACCAGCTGTTATTCAGCAAACTGAGCCAAGACAGGTCATATCATACCTCAGGTGACCAAAAAGAAGGAGGAGGAGGAGGAGCCTTTCTCCCTTTTCAACACTATTTTATTCATAATTAGATAATAATTTTATTTTAAAAAATCCTGTGCTGTCTCATCAGAATTTCTATAAATTAAAAAAAAATCAAGCTCAAGATGAGTGGGTATTGGATTGCAACTTCAGGGCTTGGGAAAAGAGGAAATTCAGGCAATCACCTCAATAACCACCAGGGGCCCTGTTCCTCACCATCTATTACACAAAGTTCGGAAAGGTTAGTTTTTGGACTACAAGTCTCAGAATTTCAAGCCAGCAAAGCCACTAGTTTATTAGAGTCGTGGCCCAAAAACGGTAACTTTTCCAAGCTCAGTCCATACATTCAGCACATATTAAAAAGGTCCTGATATCCTAAATCCAGTTGCTACTCTCAGCTAGAGAAGATCTATTGTCTCAATAGAACTTGCATAAGTGTTCTTCATGATGTAATAAACCTGCTCCAGTTGAGATTAACAACTGGATTTAGGCCTATGCATGTACTGCCTAGCATTGTGAAACTTTTTAAATGTGCATTTCCATCTTAATTTAATTATTTTAACATATTTTGTACACTGACCTGGAATTTATTAGTGAAAGGCAATAAATACATAATAGTTTATTACATACATACTGCCCTTTATTTTAAATAAAATAATAATACACTGTAGAAACCATGGGCCAATCAGAATCCCCTTTTTATGAGGGAGATCTATGTGCATGTCTCCATGATAGTAGCACTTGAGATACTTGGCCACTTTGACTAAACTCTGATATGCACAGATCTCATTGGCAACTGATGGCAAAATAAAATTATGCTGTAATATTATCACCTCTAACTGGAGCCATCCCTATCTTTAGAAAGTGACTATCAGGCAGCCATGAACTTTTGCTGTTACCTGCTATCAGGCCAACTTTGACATGGCAACCCTATGAATGCGAGACCTCCAAGTCACCCTATCATCCACAGCCCTGCTCAGGTCTTGCACATTCAGAGTTGTGGCTTCCTTGATTGAATCTATCCATCTGGAATGTAGTCTTCCTCTTTTCCTACTGCCTTCTACCTTTCCAAGCATTATTCTCTTTTATAGTGAGTCATGTCTTCTCATGATATGGCCAAAGTATGACAGTCTCAGTTTGGTCATCTTGGCTTCTAGAAAGAGTTCAGGCTTGGTTTGGTCTAGGATCCATTGATTTGTCTTTTTAGCAGTCCACAGTATCTGTAGAACTTTTCTCCAGTACCACATTTCAAATGACTTTATTTTCTTCCTATCAGCTTTCTTCACTGCCCAGCTTTCATGACCATACATAGAAACTGAAAATATGACAGCATGGACAATCCTAACTTTAATATTCAGTGATACATCTTGATACTTCAGGATCTTGTCTAGTTCCTTCATAGCTGTCCTTCCAAGTCCTAGCCTTCTTATGATTTCTTGACTGCAGTTTTGACTCTGACTGAGGGCTTTTCTAGACCTACAAGAATATGCCAGCTTCCTGCCCTGGATCAGGCCCATCCCCCCTCCCATTACCTAAACAAAATGGGAGGAAGTCCACACAGAGACACCAGCCTGTATCTGCAGCCACCTCCATTTCTGTCCATGTTGCTCTCTCTGAAGCCAAGAAGGAGGCCTGCAGCATGTGATCACATGCTGCAGGACACATTCCTGGCTTCAGAAGGAGCAACATGGATGGCAGTGGAGGCAGCTGCACATACTATCTTGTGTGCTAGCATGGACTCCTGCATTCCCATGGGACCCAATCCATTTTTTCTCAAATGAGGACGTTTTTCCTGGGTGTTAAAATGTTTTAATGGGCCCCCCATTAAAACCCTGACCCCCCTCCGTCTTTGTCCCAGGTATCGCCATGACTGCCAAGGGACAAAACAGGTCAAACCTTGTATTGTATGGAATGCGGGGCTCCAGGATGGGGGAAAGGCAGGATAAATAGTCCATATAGACAAGCCCTGAGCCAAGGCAGGGACAATATTGAACTATCTCTATGTCTTCATCATCTGCTTTAATCTGTGGTCATTATTCTTGCTTTCTTAATGTTCAGCTGCAAACCTGCCTTTACACTTTCTTTCATGAATTTCTTCAGTAATTGTTCCAAGTCTTTGATATTTTCTGCTTGTAGTATGGTGTCTTCTACACATCTTAAATTTTTGATGTTCCTTTCCCCAATTTTCACATCTCCTTCCTCCAAATCTAATCCTCCTTTTATGGATATGTTCAACATACAGTTAATAAATGCAGCTTTGCCTGACCCCCTTGCCAGTTGGACACCTTTTTCTCTGTATCCTGTCCTGACAATAGTCTCTTGTCCTGAGAAAAGACATGAGAGTTTCATGAAAAGACAGAAAATTCCTCACTATTTATGGTTTTGTGGGTTTTTGTTTTGTTGTTGTTACTGGATTTTTTTTTTCAGTGCCAGGAACAAAGAAATCATTCAATTCCAGGAACAAAGAAATCCTGTGGGATTTTCTTCCTTATGTCCCAATATAACTTGCACTTTGAATCCTATTTACCCAGTGCCAGATTTATGGATGAACTGAGTAGGTTACATAGTTGAGGGCTTCATGTTATGAGGTATATTTCAACATCAACAAAAAATAATTAGAATATTTTCTGTAATGCTACAGGGCCTCTTAAATTTGAAACAGTTCAGGGCCCCAGCACATCTCAATTTGACACTTTTATGCACCTTGACTTGGGTGAGTACTGAGTGCCATTTAATGTTCTCTCATACCCTCAACCCACAAAACATCTTAGATCAGACTTGCCTCCATCCTTTTGTTACTCTCCCACTGATTTATTGATTGCCAATTGCAAGATGCAAGTGTGACGATGGCATATTGCACATTTTACCCAATTCTGAGGGAGGAGAGGGCAGATTCCCCGACACCTTACATTCTTTGTAATGTCTAATGAAGTCCTTCTACCATTTTGCTGTTCTTTTAAAAAAGAAAGCCTGTGAGGTCAAGTAGATAATAGTTTGCTTAGGCAAATATTCTGAGCTGAATGCAATCTGAATTTCACCTGGCATATGGCATTCCAGCAACTCTCCTAGAATTTTAACAAAGAAATCAGCTGCATGTTTGAAGCTAAACTGCTATTCAAGGTGATATCAATAACCATCACTGCAGCAATTCATTTTCGCTTTCTCCCTATTCTGAGAATGCTACTAAAAAACATGACTTGCAATACTATGAATAGTTTTCATTATATCCTTCAAATTTCTGAAGAAAGACAAGAGATGTGGTTCCCAATGACAAAATTCATAATATGTTCCTCTGAAGGTCAGACTTAATGTAGAACTCTTCCAAAATCAGTATTCATCCACCACAACGTGAGATTTTTCTGTACTTTACATGGCTAGTCTTTTTATAGCCTTTGTTACTCAGGACTTTTTCAGACACCTCTTACCACACAAGAAGCCTCCGTGATAGCAACGAAGCTGCTGCGCGACAGGGGGTCCATTTCGGATGATGCCGTCCCTCTCTTGGCATCATCCATGACTGTTCTGAGTAGGATTGAGGACAGCTGCACCAGTTTTTATTCATGGACAACTTCTGTGAGTAAAAAGAGAGGGACGGCATCATCTGAAACGGAGCCCCTGCTGCGCAGCAGCTTCGTTGCTGTTATGGAGACTTCTTGTGTGATAAGGGGTGTCTGAAAAAGTCCTCGGTCTTACACCTCCTCCCTCCAATAATTCATAATCTGACAATATTGGACAGTTCATGAGGTCTAAGGTAGAACAGGGCCAACCAAAATTAGGTTAAGTAAAGATCACCCAAAGGTCTAAAGAAGTTGTCTTAGAAATTCCCCAACAACATGCCCAGGAAGAGATTAAGCAAAGCCCCCCACTTTAGTCAGAGTTGTTAGGGTGGAGTGTGCTAATTTTCCCCAGATACACCTGCTAGTCAGCCATACTCCAAAACCAACAGTGACTAGAATATCCATTATCCACAAAATGTCTTTCCCTTGCACTCTTTCCTATCCACAATACAGAGGTGGTTATAAGCCCATTAACTTTAATGTCTCAATCAGCGTAGCTGGAGCTTCCATTGATTAACCCTGGGAAACTCATCTAAGCATTGTGTCTCACTCAAAACACCCCTTAAGGATACTACCCCAAATCAGTGTGTACAGTTCTTCTCATACATCACTCTTCCAGACTGCTGTTGCACCCTCAGATGCAAACCTGAGTCTCTTTGCTGCATGGATTCTTGCTCCTCAGATAGGTAATTATAGCCCACTTTCCCGAATCTATTCCTCTATCCATGTTTTCCTTCCTGATTTTTTGTTAGCCTTGTGTGGATGTCTTGTGAGCTTGAGTGCATGTGCAAATGCTTCCATGATTATTTTCCAATAAAAAACATTTTTATTTCATTATGGCTTGGAGTCTCATCAGTAAGTACTGGTATACATAGGTGCTCAAGGTCCTGTACGTTACCTAGCTCCCTTTGAGCTAGTTAAAATTCCCTAATATAATATGGTATTTTAGGAGTCATGAGTGGATCCCATGGACCCCCAAGTAATTTGGGTAACACCTTGGTCTCAAAATATTTCAGTCACTCCAACATTATGCTGGTTCTACCATTTTTGTGGTTAAAACAAATGTTTTAACATTTTGACTATGGCAAAAAATGTTTTTAAAATGTGTTTGATCTCCTGAAAATACATGCACATATTCTGCCTTGGCATGAATAATGCAAAAAGAATGGTTCCATGAGTTTTCAGTACACCAAGGAGTAGTTAGTTGAGAGGGAAAGATGGTGAGGGCACGAAAGGAGGAGTTTTTATTAGCTCTGATATATTTGTTTTTTGTTTTTGTACTCTTCTGCCCTGACTGTTTGGTTGATTTGGTTTTTTAGCTGGTAGTTGCACTTCAGTGCTGTGCAGCATTGTTTTCTCTTCCCTTGCATTGTTTTAGAAACTCTGCATTGCCTGTTTACACCATCTCTTTGATTTATTACCAGCCACTCTGCTAGTGACTCTCCTATATTGTAACAGAACCAAGAGCCACAAAATTTTAGGAATGCAATACTCCACTGTTTTGAATTTGCTTTTTCTCCTGTGACAATTGGTGAAAATCTTTAAATGAGGAACAAAAAAAGGTCTAGAAAAAGCCCAGCACAGCAAGGCCTCCAAATAGCTCAAGATCAACAATTTATTTGCCTGTGAGGAAACTGTGAGTATTCCAAGCTTAAACTTGGTGTTTACAATTTCTACTGCTAACAGTTTCTTGGCTTTGGAAAAAGAAAATGAGTCTCTATCTGAACCTTTGCAAATTCCTGGCAATGATTTGGCTGCTGATCAGAAAGGTGTGTCCTTGGAGTCAAACGAGTCTGTACTGGAGAAATTGCCTATTATTCAGAAGAAACAACACATTGAACAATAATCATACCCCCCCAAGACTTTGTGACAAAACAATACACCAAGGAAAAGTATTAATGGTGTCAACAACATACCTGGAGCAGTTTTCCAACAATGTTGAAGAAATTCTTGAATTTTTAGTGCCAAATTTATATTTTAGCATACATCAGGAATAGATAGACATAATTATAATAGATAGACTTGCTCTCCTCCCTCCCTCCCTCTACCATTCAACCACCACCACACCGCTTGACCACAGCAGAGAAGGGAGAAGGGAAGGGACCTGTTCTTCTCCTCTCTCCCTTCCTCGGCCACCACCACCACTGCCACACCACCGGACTCTGGAAGGGAATGGAGAAGGGAGGCAGCCTGTTCTCCTCCTCCTCCCTCCCTCTCCCGTCCATCCCCTGCCCTTGTTGCTGGGCCACTGGACCCTGGCAGGGTAGGGAAAAGGAAGGCAGCCTGCTCTTCTCATCCCTCCCTCTCCCATCCACCCCCACCACCATCACCAACCATGGATAAGTGAATCGGTAGTTGCCGAATCAGCAGATATGGGGGTGCTACTATATTTAACTATTTTTATATATATCCTGCCTTTTCCCCAAGACTGGGACTCAAAGTAGTTTAAACATTAAAAAGATTAGACTCATAGGATTATATGGGCCATCTAATCCAACCCCTGCCATGCAGGCACACCATCAAAATACTTCCAAGAAATAGTCATCCAACCTATTTAAAGACTTCCAAAGAAAGAGATTCCACCACCTTCCAAGGTAGTTTGTTCCACTGTGGAACAGCTTTTACTGTCAAGAAATTTTATTGTGAGAAAGTTTAGTTGGAATCTCTTTTCCTGTCATTTGAATCCATTGCTCGGCATCCTAGTCTCTGGAGCAGCAGAAAACAAGCTTGCTCCTTCTTCAATATGACATCCTTTCAAATATTTAAATATGGATATCATATCACCTCTGTCTTCTCTTCTCCAAACTAAATGTTCCCAGTTCCCTAAGCCATTACTCATAGTTCCCTAAGTCATTCCTCATAGCACATGGTATCCAGTCCCTTCACCATCTTGTTTGCCCTCCTCTGAACATGTTCAGCTTGTTAACATCTTTTTTGTTAAAATATTTGTATTATGATATATATAGCATAAAGTTAGGGTACAGAAATTACCTTAAATTACCTTAATTTACCTAAAATTACCTTAAATTACCATCCCTTAAATTAAATAATGTAGCTTTGAAATTAGAATTAAATTTTAAAAAATGCGACTTCCTTCGTACAAAATATCTCAAATAATTATTCTTCTTTAAAGTAGTACATCCTCCTTTCTACTCTCTACATCTCCTCTTTTCCTTGTTAGTTTCAAAGTTACATTATCGTTTACCGCTTCCCAGCCCTTTTATCTTCTTTTGTCTATTATGTCCTCCTTTCTCTCTCTTTCTTTTCTTGTTTCTTATAACCACTATCATCTTATCTGTGTCTATATATATCTAGTTTTTGCCATTTCCCTTCTTAAATCACTATAACTCCTGATGTATTCCACCTTTTCCTGCAATAATCAGTTACTGGTAACCATTCCGTATCTATTTTTTGTTCTGATTTTTGATTTAATATACATGTTAATTTGTCATTTTCTTTCATTTCTTGTATCTTATTGAGCCATTCTTCTATTTTTGGCTCTTCTTTGCTCTTCCATTTCGCAGCAATGACTGTGTGGGCTGCTGTGCAAAGATATAACAGGATTCTCCAATGATCTTTTTTTACTTCTTTTGTTAATCCTGCTGTAATGCTTAAAAGATATAATTTCTGGTTCAGTTCAAATTTTATATTGAATACTTTTTGAATAATATTGTGTATCTTTTCCCAGAATTTATGTATCAGTGGGCAAGTCCACCACATGTGTTTTAATGTTCCTGTTACTTTTCCACATTTCCAGCAGTTCCTATCATTTACTCCGTAGATTTTATTCAGTCTTGATGGGGTTAAATACCCCCTGTTGCTGATTTTGAAATGGTTCTCTTTTAAGGCTTGGCACGCCGTAAACTTTTTTGTTTTCCTCCAGGCATCTTCCCAGTCTTCTAATTTAATTACCTCTCCAATATCTCTTGCCCATTTGACCATTGTATCTCTGATTGTTTCTTCTTCTAATTGCCTGGAGTTTAGAACTTTATATAGTCTTACAATTTTCTTTTTCTTGTCGTCCCATATTATTTTTTTCTATCTCCGTTTCCTCATTTAGGAAACCTGGGTTTTTTCTGTCTATGTTGAACCTGCTATATATCTATTGGTAAGAAACCAGTTAACTTTCCATCCTTCATCTTCCAGTTCCTCTTCGATTTTAATTCCATCTTTTTATCTCTCTTCTTTTTGCACAAATCATTATACGTAGCCCATCTATCAGGTTTGCCCACATGTCCCCATCTTTCACTGAAGGCCTCTACTGGAGATATCCATTTAGGTAGTTTCCCAAATTGTTGTTTCTGTATCTTTTTCCAGCTCTGCAATAATGCTTTTCTTATGATATGATTATTGAAATCTTTTTGGATTGTAGCTTTGTCGTAACCTAAATACGCATGCCACCCAAACCTCAATCCCGCTCCTTCCAACTGCAGCAACCTTTGATCCTTCAATTTGATCCATTTTTCTATCCACATTAGACTACATGCTGTATAGTAATTTTGCAAATGTGATAAATCCAGTCCTCCCCTTTCTGACCATTCAATTAAAGATGTCCATTTTATTCTTGCCTTTCTTCCATTCCATATGAAGTCACTGAGATCTTTTTTCCAAGTTTTAAATGGTTTGTCATTCGTAATGGTTGGTAAGTTCTGGAACAAGAATATTATTTTTGGGAGGACAGACATCTTAATAGCTGCTACCTTTCCTAATAATGAGAGGTTCAATTTTGACCAAACCATTAGGTCTCTTTTTATTGTCTCCCATGTTTTCTTATAATTATTTTCATACAAATCCAAATTTCTATTTGAGAGCTAGATGCCTAAATATCTCACTTTTTTTTCCAATTTACATTCTGATTTTTCAGCTTGCTCTGAACATTTTATCGATTTCCTTTTCAATATTCTCTTCTGAATCTTCTATATAGCTTGCTAGAGCTGGTATTATTCTTTCCAGGAGAATTTCATATAATCTCTCTGGGAGGCCTCTCAACTTCAAACACTTCTCTCTATATCTGATTTCTTGAGATAAATTCATCTGTTTTTCTTTCTCCAGGTCCTTCGTAGTAACTACCAACTGATTTTCTAAATTAATCATCCTATTCTTTACTTTATCAACTTCTCCTTTTATCTCTTTCATCTCCGTCAACATTTTATCTGATCTTTTCTCTACCTTTCCAAATTCTTGTTTCATGTCTTTCTTGAGATTTCGTATTTCATCCTTTAGCTCTCTCTTGAAGGATTTGAGCTCCTCCAGGATTTTAATATTAATGTCTGTTTGTTTTGGTGGCATTTCTGTTGAACCCCTTCTTGAAGCTGTTATCTGGGATGTGGTGTATGCTCTAGGTCTCAGACCAGAGGCCATCAATTTGTATATCAATAAAGTTATCAACTGGTGGTATCTGAAGTGGCTTTGTAAATAAGTGTATAAATATATATCTTATAGACTATATATACATATGGTTACCTCCTTCCTCACTCTGAGATTTCCAGAGAGATTCTTTCCAAAGTATCTATTTCGCCCTTATGTCTATATTAATCTGAATGGGGAAATAATGTATAATGCGTAGTCTTATTCACTATTATGTCTATGAAACTTGCTTTCAAATTAAATATGCCAATCAATTAGTACTTTTCCGTTTATCTCCTTTCTTTTAATCCCCACTCTATATAACTCTGCATATATATGCATTTATTATTTATTTATTTATTTACCATATATATATAGAGAGAGAGAGAGACTGCATATATATATATATATATATATATGTCTGTTATTTTTATTTTTTCCCTCTAATTTTGTTTGCTAATTTACTTATTATTGTTGTTAACTTATTTGTTTGCTTCACCCACTTTTACCCTCCAGTATTAATTAATTCCCTCCAATGTTAATTATTTCCCCCTTCAAGTGGGCTCCCACAAATTCTGCTTGTCCTCTTTGCGATCTACTTTGGCTCTCTCACTACTTCTCCCTTCTAAGAAACTCCAACAATGTCCACCAATTTGGCCATCCATGACCTCCTTTCACATGCACTCCCACTTCTTTCTGCTTGTCTCCTTCTGCTTATCTCCTTCGCTCCGTCACTCCATCTCTATTGCCCGTCTGATCGTTTACGTCTCCATCTCACACATGTTCCCGCCTCTTGAGCTATCCTTCTTCAGTTCCTCCATCACACCGTCACTCCGTAGCTATCTCCCCGTCTGCCCATCCATGCCTGCCTCTCGCGCACGCTCCCGTCTCCGTCTGCTTGCCTCTGCCACGCCGACCCTCTGTTAGAATCCAGCCATCTGCCTAACCCACGACTCCATCTGCTCCGTCTGTTCCTTTCTCCCTTCACTGTCTACCCGTCTGTCCTCTGCACCTTCTGCGTCTCCCTCTGCTTGCCTCTCCATCACTGTCACCCGTCTGCTTGTCTCCATCACCCATCACCCGTCAGATCATTGCTATCCACCCATCTGCTCATCCACGTCCTATCCACCTGTCTGCTCGTCTACAGCACCCTCGCACACACGCTCCTCTCTGTCTGCTCTGTCTGTCCACCCATCTGTCCTCTTGCACCCTTCTGTGTCTCCCTCTGCTTGCCTCTCCAACCAATCTCCCCAATGTCTCTCCGCTTCTCCATCTCACCAGCGCTCTCTAGACCTGGTTTTCTTTTCTTTTCTTTTTTCCCCCCTTTCTAAGTCAAGTTCATTCCATTATGGGTAATCCGGACCACGTATTATATCCACTCCTGGTTTTGCCCTCCCAGTTTCCTTTTCTCTCTCTCTCTCCACTTCGCTCCTGCTCCTCCCTATTCCTCCCCACAATTTAAGCTGTAGCTGATTTCCAACTGCATAGTTAGATATCTACCAAGTCACCATGCAGTTTAAAAACAAATGTTTTGATCAATCTGTTTAGGGAAAATTAGCTCTTTGTTTCGTTCTCTTAGGGGCTATGCCCTTTGTCTCTTTTCAGTTCTAAAAAAAATAGAAAACATTCTCAAGAGAGAAAATAAAACAATCTCGTCTATTTTGCCTCTTCACCTTTTCATACCAAGATGAAGAGCCTTCTCGCAAATGATACTGGTTGAGATATCCCTGTTAAAGGTATTCCAGCACTCTTTGAGTTATTTTTATTTAAATTTGTAATAGTTAGTATGTCTTCCTAATTGAAAGTAGGGGGAAAATGAGTACTCTGTGCCCAAAGGCTCTAGGAAAAACAATGGCTGCTTGGTCTGTCCCCTTGAACTGGGGGTAGGAACCCTCCTATAACCCCCCAAGCTTCAATATGGACAGCTATTGCGAGCCCCAATCTTCCTTTACCTTCCCGGGTATAAAGCTGGGGTGGTCCTCTACATGAACCCCCCTTTGCTGATCCTAGACAACAGGTCCCCACGGAGCCCCATTAGATCCTGTCCTTCGTCCTCGCGCCCCCTGCTGGAAGTGTTGTTAACATCTTTTTTGAACTGTGGTGCCCAGAACTGGGGTACTATTACATCCCTTGATCTTGACGCTATACTCCTGTTGATGCAGCTCAGAATTGCATTGGCTTTTTTGACAGCTCCATTGCATTGTTGACTCAAGTTCAGCTTGTGGTCTAAGACCCCTAGATCCTTTTCACATGTAGTGCTGTCAAGCCAAGGGTCACACATCCTATATTTGTGCATTTCATTTTTCTTGCCAGGTTATATTATATAAAATTTATCCTTGTTGGCTTTCATTCCTTTAGTTTTTGCCCAACTCTCCAGTCGATTAGGGTAATTTTGAATTCTAATACTGTCCTCTGGGGTATTACCTACCCCCCTTAGTTTGGTGTCATTTGCAAATTTAAAAAGCATGCCCTCTATTTTTCATTCAAGTCATTGCAGCCTGTTTCCAGGCACAATTCAAAGTGCTGGTTCTGAACTATAAAGCACTATATGGCTCAGGTTCAGGCTATCTGGCAGACCATATCTTCCTGTGTGGACTGGCCAGGCCTGAGTTCATCAGGACAGGCCCTTCTTTCAGTCCCACAACTATCTCAAGTATGGTTGGTGGGGATGCAAAAGAGGGCCTTTTTGGTCGTTGCTCCTAGACTCTGGAACTCCCTCTCCAGGGAGGCCAGATTGGTCCCCTCCCTGTTGTTCTTCCTGTGGCAGGCCAAAACCTTTTTGCTCAGGCAGGCTTCTAAAACAGACAGTTTTTAAAGAACGGGCTAGGGGATGTTGTATGGTTTTATTGAATTGTTTTTAAAAGCTTTTAATCTTTTTTTAAAACAAGATTTGAATACTTTTGAGTATATTTTATTCGTTTAAATATTTTGATATTGTTTTAATAATGTAATTAATTTAATTCTGTTTTAATGTACACTTTTTTTCTATGTTTTAATTGTATTTCTTAAAAGTGTGTGAGAGAGAAAGAAAGAGAAAGAGTGCAAGATGAGATTAGTCTGGCATGAGTTGATTTTTAGAACCCCCTGCTGACTTGTAGTAATCACTGCATTCTTTTTCTTTTTTTTTCTTTTTTGAGTGCTTACAGACTGTCTGTTTAATGATCTATCTAGAATCTTTCCTAGTATTTTATGTCAGACTGGCCCATAGTTGTTTGGGTCCTCTCCCCCCCTTTTTTTTTTTTTTTTTTTGGAAGATGAGGACAGCATTTGCCCTCCTCCAGTCTGCTGTGCTTCCCTTGTTCTCCAAGAATTCTCAAAGACTATCACCAGCACTTCTGAGATTACATCTGAAAGTTCCTTAAGTACCCTTGGATGCATTTCATCTGCCCCTTGTGTTCATTTAGAGTAGCTAGGTATTCCCTTACTACTTCATTACCTATGCTAGACAGCAGTCCCCTTGTTGCGTTATTTGCTCGTTTTCACCAGGTTGAACACGGTTTTTCTTTTGAAAGTAGACTGAGGCAAAGAAGGTATTGAGCAGTTCTGCATTTTCCCAGTCCCCTATTAGCCTTTAACCATCTGCTCACAGAGCAGCCCTACTATATCATTGTTCTTCCTCTTGCTCCAAACATAGCCCCCAAAATCCTTTTTTATTATTTTTAAACTTTCAAGCAAGCCTGAGTTCATTCCAATCTTTAGCTTTTCTGGCTTTTTGCCCACACATACTGGCTATACATTTGCATTCCTCTTTGGTGATTTCCCCCTTCTTCCTTTTTTTTGTACATGTCCCTTTCAAATCTCAGCTCTTCTTTGAAAATATCCACCCTGGTATCTTCAGACACCTCCCACTTTTCTTCCCCACTGGAATTGTTTGCAATTGTGCCATCAATATCTTGTATTTAAGAAGCTCCTATCTATCCTTCCCTTCAAGCATTTCTGAATGTAGGATTTCACATAATGCTTCTCTCAACTTATTGAAGTCAGCTCTCCTAGAGTCTAGAGTGTATGTTTGACTACCTTTGGTTTCCCCTTTCCACTATATAACAAATTGGAGGAGAACGTGGTCACTCCTACCAAAGGATCCCCCTACTTCCACCTCATTGATCAATTCATCCCTGTTGGTTAGAATAAAGTCCAAAGTAGTTGATACCCTCAGTGCCTCTTCCACCTTCTGGACAATAAAGTTGTCTGCAAGGCAAGTGAGGAATTTGTTGGATCTTTCATTGTTTGCAGAGTTTATTTTCAACAAATATTGAGGAGGCTGAAATCTCCCATTACTACTATCTCTTTCCTTTTTGAAAATTTAGTCATCTGATCTAGGTTCTAGGGAGGCATCATCCAAATCTTCAGTCTGAATTGGAGATTCCTCCACAATGATGTCACTGTTGTATCCCTCACCTTTAGTGTTCAGCCAAATGCTCTAAACCAGGTTTTTATCCTTTACATCATGGATCTCCTCACAGATCTATACATCCCTGACATATAATGCTAGTCCTCTTCCTTTCCTGTTTGGCCTATTTCTTTAGAATAGGGCGTTTGTTGTTGTTGTGTTCTTTCGTTTCTGACTTATAGTAACCATGAGGCAAATCTATCATAAGGAAACACCTAAACTGGGCTCTACAGGCTAATGGTTACTCCAGCTCAGACATCACAAGAGCAGCCAAATGTAGGAAAAAACACAGGAGGGAAGAAAAACAACCACCCAAAGGGAAGGTATTTTTATCATACATCAAAAGAGTCACAGACAGAATAGGGAAACTGATGAGGAAACACAACCTCCAAATGATCTACAGACCAACCAAGAAAATCCAAGAAATGCTGCACTCAGCAAAGGACAAAAGAGACGCTCTCACAGCCACAGAAGTTTACTGCATAGCATGCAGCTGTGGACAAGTCTACATAGGGACCACTAAACGCAATGTGTAAACATGAATCAAGGAACATGAGAGACACTACAGACTAGGCCAGACAGAAAAATCAGCAGTAGCAAAACATGTTATAAACCAACCTGGATACAAAATGCTATTTTAAAACACCAAAATTCTGGGCCAGGCTAACAACTATCAGGCCAGAATGCATAGGGAAGCTATTGAAATTCACAAACACCTGGACAATTTCAACAGAAAACAGGAAACCTTAAAAGTAAACAAAGTTTGGCTACCAGTCCTGAAAAACACCAATATAAAAACTCAACACATGCAAATGAACTTCACCCAGGCACAGGAAGTTTCCCAGCAGACAGTGAACAGTAATCCCCCTCATATATCCACCCACCCTAAGAACTGAACAGCCAACAACTGAATATACAATCCCCCTGACATATCCTCCCATCCTAAGAACTGAACAGACAACAACTGGGGAGCTGCACCCCTTCTCCCACCCTGAAGCTTCAAGAACTGCTTGCCTGCTAGAGTCAAGACCTTAGCTGGGCTGGGTGAGTGTTTGCTGGGGAGCCACGCCCTTCTTCCACCCTGAAGCTTCAAGAACTGCTTGCCTGCCAGAGTCAAGACCTTGGCTGGGCTGGGTGAGTGTTTGCTGGGGAGCCACGCCCCTTCTCCCACCCTGAAGCTTCAAGAACTGCTTGCCTGCTAGAGTCAAGACCTTGGCTGGGCTGGGTGAGTGTTTGCTGGGGAGCTGCGCCCCCTCTTCCACCCTGAAGCTTCAAGAACTGCTTGCCTGCCAGAGTCAAGACATTGGCTGGGCTGGGTGAGCTTTTGCTGGGGAGCCACGCCCTCTTCTTCCACCACGAAGCTACAAGAACTGCTTACACTGATCACTTATCAATACCACCATGTAATGGAGCCGGGAGTGGTCTGGGCACAGGAATTGAGGTTGTGGGGGGGAAGGGAAGGTATGGCAGCAACAGAGTGAAGAAATGTTACAAAAGAAGAAGGGATCAATGCTTAATATCTATCCCTTCTTCAGTTCATTCTGTTTCCCAGAATAATTTTGAGAGCGTACCATCCTTTCCACAGCCCCTTACTCTGCTCCTTTGCAATGCCAGGTCGGTTAAAAATAACTCATATTATACATGAGGCTGCCGATCTGGCATGCTTTACCAAGACCTGGCTGGGAGATGCCAGCACTGCAACATGGGCGCAGGCTCTCCCGGTCGGGTATACGGTCAGCGAGCAGATAAGGGAAAGTGGACGGGGGGGCAGCATGGCCTTGGTTCATAGAAACAACTTAAACTTGACCAGGAAGCCTACCCGGAAAACAGCTTGCATCGAGTGCATGTACCTTAGCCTGAAAACCAGGGATAGTTTGGGGATTCTGTTGGTATACCGGCCACCCCGTTGCTTAACAGACTCCCTAACCGAGCTGACTCAGCTGATCTCTGAGTTGTTGTTGGAGTCGCCCGGACTTTTTGTTTTGGGCGATTTCAACATTCCACTAGAGACCAGCGTACCGAATCTAACCGGTGCGGCTCAGGAGTTCATGGAAACCATGGCAAACATGGGCCTATCCCAATTGGTTAACGGGCCCACGCATTGTGCAGGTCATACCCTCGATGCAATCTTCAGTACGGAACAGGAATATCCGTGGGCGGAGGTTATAAAAACCTCCGCATTGTCATGGACGGATCACTTCCTGGTCAAGATGGAACTAAGAGCCACTGTCTGCCCCTCTGGGGGTGGTGGACCCATTAGAATGGTCCGCCCTCGAAGGCTAATGGAACCAATTGGCTTCCAGAAAGCCCTAGAGGGTTTAATGATTGGTAACGCCAGTGATTCTGTAGAGGCTTTGGTCAGCATCTGGAACACTGATTTTACCAAGGCTATCAACACAATCGCTCCCAAGCGTCCTTTCCAGCCCGCCTCTAATCGTAAGCCCTGGTACACAGAGGAGCTTAGGAGGATGAAGTGAACTGGACAACGGCTAGAGTGCAAGTGGCGGAAGACTCGACTCTTATCCGACAGAACTCGCTATAGGAGGCATCTTGATTCCTATCGGGAGGTAATACGTGCAGCACAGAGATCCTTCTGCTCTTCACGTATTGCATCTGCAGAGTCCCGTCCACCAGAGTTGTTTAAGGTGGTGGGGGAGCTGACGCAGGTTCCTCCTGCGCCAAATCCCCTACTTAACCCGACAACAGCATGCTGTGATGCATTTAATATCCACTTTGCAGATAAAACCTCTCGGATAAGAGCCGACTTGGATGCCAATGTTCTGACAGAATCCATAGATGAGGCATCCAACAACTCCATTGATGGCACTTTACTGGATCAGTTTCAATCGGTGAGTACCGATGACGTGGAAAAGCTCCTTGGAAGAGTGAGGAAGACGACTTGCCCTCTTGATCCCTGTCCATCTTGGCTGGTCATCCAGGGGGGGACGCATTGAGAGTATTCCTATGGGACACAATCAATGCATCCTTCAGGGAAGGTATTGTACCATCTTGTTTAAAGGAGGCGGCGGTTAAGCCACTCCTGAAAAAACCCTCCCTGGACCCCCTGGACAAGAACAATTACAGACCAGTGTCCTTGCTACCTTTTTTAAGCAAGGTGATCGAGAGGGCAGTTGCTTCCCAACTCCAAGCCATCTTGGATGAAACTGATTATCTTGATCCATTTCAAACCGGCTTCAGGACAGGATATGGAGTTGAGACTGCCATGGTCACTCTAACCAATGACCTCCGCCTGAGCATCGACAGGGGTAATGTGACCCTGCTGGTGCTCTTGGACCTCTCAGCAGCCTTTGACACTATAGATCATTCCATCCTCTTGGATCACCTGAGAGGGTTAGGAATTGGAGGCACTGCTCTGCAATGGTTCCATTCCTTTCTCTTGGGTAGATCCCAGAGGGTGAGTCTCGGGGACAGCTGCTCCTCCAGAATTGAGCTCAACTGTGGCGTCCCTCAGGGTACCATTCTGTCCCCGATGCTATTTAACATTTATATGAAGCCGCTGGGAGAGATCATCCGGAGGCATGGAGCTCGGTGTCATCAGTACGCCGATGACACTCAGACATATTTCTCCATGACCAGGTCGTCGGCTCAGACTTCAGATGGTGTCTCTCCTCTCAATGACTGTCTTAGAGCGGTAATGGATTGGATGAGGAAAAACAGATTGAGACTAAATCCAGACAAAACGGAGGTACTGACAGTCACAGGCCTAAAACCAGGTCTGGGAATACAACTTCCAGTCCTGGATGGACTCACACTCTCCTCTAAGGACTGTGTTCGCAGTCTGGGGGTACTCCTGGATTCATCGCTTCACATGACAAGTGGGGAGGGATTGTTTTAACTTGATGTTTTAATCTTGTTGTACGCCGCCCTGGTTGCTGAGCAGAGGGGGGGGTTTAAAAATAAAATTTTATTATTATTATTATAACTGAATACACAAATTTACATGCTAATCTTCTTCAACAGGGACTTTGGAGATTACCACACAGGACCCCTAAAACTGTTTCTGTCCCGCTACCCTGCCACCGCTACACTCCCACCCCACTCCCATCCCTGTAACAAAAGGGAAAATGTCAAACGCTTACCTTACCGGCAATCTGGAGTTCTCCCCCTCCCTTCAGAAGTCCAGCCATGAATGGAGCTGTTGCAAAGCTCCATTCATGTCCCAGAAAGCAAATCCCACTTGTTCTCGTGAGAGAATGGGCGGCGGGAAATTTAAGCAATAAAAATTAAAGGAAAAGAAAATAAGTGACAGCAAGCACGAAATCACACTAAACATTTAAAAAGGAACCTGGGGAGGGGGGGAGAAGGGTGACACTTACCTGGCTATCCCGATCATACCCATAAGTGTCCTGGCATGGACTTCCCGGTGACGTCACGTGATGCTGGCATTGCACCAGCATAACTGGTCTTCTTTTCACTCGCCCGTCATTCCATTTCTATAATGGAATGGGTTTCTTATTGACGGCTTTTCCCCATCAACAAGAGGAAGCGGGAGGGGAACAGGAGCAGAATGGGAGCATCACAAGAGAGGGACGACATCGTTTGAAAGGTAAGCCTTTTAGCAGTCTCCTGTCGTCCCTGTCCTGGGATGTATTCCCTGTCTGATAATCTCCCCACAGTATATAAACCCCACACATCCACATGCCACCATTCTTTGAAGATGCCAGCCACAGATGCAGGTGAAACATAAGGATTAAACTCTTCTAGAACACGGTCTCACAACCTGTAAAAACCCAGAAAAAAACCTATGAAGAGGTAATGCTCAGCAAGCTCAATGAGTCTTGCCAGGCTATCCATTACATCTTGAATCCTCACCATCAAAGACAACACACATCTCAAGAGATTTTGTCTGGCCTGCACACCACTGCTTCTGTTCCCCTCAGGAAGGAATCACCTACAACCACCACCCATCTCTGGAATGAGCCCTTCCATATTCAACACCCTGCAAGGTAACTTCCATCATGCTCTCTGAGGACTGAGGTTGTTCTCCCTTCTGCTGTGCCTCACCATCATCAATCAAGGGGAGAGCTTGTTATTGGTTGTGTAGTTCCAAACTGCCAGCATGTCTTCTGATGGATCTGCTCCTTTATGCTTCATTCTTCCAAGTATCCACCTCCTCCGGTTGGGAATTTTCATCCTTACTAGAGGCATCTTCCATGTGTTTGCCTTCCATGAGAGTCTTCTTTACTGTGTTCAGAAAAGCTTCATCCTCTCTGACAAATTGAAGTGTTAATACATGGGCCTCAAGATGGTGGACATTTTCTTCCAGCAGGGCGATCAGCTTGCCCACCCACCCCAACATTCTCAGGCAAGAAGAAAAACATAACATAGCTGTTGCAGGTCACTGCAGCAGCTCTCTCACCAGCCATGATCAGTTGGCATACATTGGTAGTAGAATGGCAGCCTGGGCCTCCCCAACAAACTCACCTGCAAAAAGTCTGTTTGCCTTGTCCTGATCACTGAGATGCTATTTGCCCAGCTTATTCTAATTCTTCTACTACACCCACACACAATATGCTTGCTTGCCTGAAAGCAGTCTAGCATCCTCTGCTCTCTGGATCAGCAGGATCCATGCCCTCATGTCACCCCCCAAAGTCCCTTGGCAGTGATCCTGCTGGTGGTGGACTTGCCCCATAGGAGTCCCAGTTATATAGCCCTACCTAGAAGCTAAGGGAGCCTGCTGGAAGTTTCTGTTAGTTAGTTAATTAGTTATTAGTTATATATACCCTGCTCTTCAGTCACAAGACTATCAGAGCAGCTTACAAATTGTTTTAAGCAATAGCAATTTACACATCTACACTGCATTAAGCAGTTTCCAATATGTGTTAGCTAGGAAGCTTCTAGCTGAGGTCCCAGTCCTGGAAAGACACCCTCTCAAGCAGCAAATGGTTTGAGCCCCTGCAGGAGTCCAAGTTATACAGCCCCATGTACCAGCTAGGGAAGCCTGCTAGAAGCTTCTGGAAGCTTCTAGTTTAGGTTCCAGTCCTGGAAAGACAGCTTCTCAAGCAGCAGCAAAATTAAAAACCTACAAGAAGCCACATTGGCACTGAATTAAACCAATAACCATATTAAAAACACACATTCTAAATGATTTTTTAAAAAAAAATAATGATATATTTAAAACAATATAGCACTTAGAGCCCTTTTTCAATTCTAAAAGCCTGTCTGCATTTTAAAAAAAAGTTTTGGCCTGATGAGGAAGGAAAGCAAGGAGGGGGCCATTCTAACCTTCCTAGGATAAGAGTCCCAAAGTGTAGGGGCAGCCATTGAGAAGGCCCTCTCTCATGTTACCATGAGCCATACCTGTGAAGGTGTTGGGACTTAGAGAAGGCCCTCTCCTATAGATCTCAGGGTCAAGGCAGGCTTATATTGGGAGATATGGTCTGTCAGATAGCCTGAGCTTAAGCCGTATAGGGTTATAGGTCCTAAACAGCTCTTTGAATATCTTATTGCACATAAGACCACAAATGAACAATATACAGAAAATCATAATCAAAATAAAATCATAACTGAATCAAAATCATAACCCATAACATACTATTTGTAAAATATTTTAAAAGAAGGCCACCTGAATCCTGAGGGGAAAGATAAGCATGGGATTAGACTCTGTGATCTAGTTAGTGTAAATTAAGTTATGTAGTCAGGTTTATACTGTTGCTTAAGGCCTGCTGTTAAAGATGTTGTGACTGTCTTCAAGCTAAGTCAACTTGTCTGCAAAGCCAATAACAACCTGCATGGCTAACCTGCTCTCAGGTTTATACCCCACTATGCCAGCATTGATTGTTCTTTTCTCCATACAAAGTCAGTTATTCCAATCCTAGCTTCTCAATCACTTCCACCACGTATCTTCCCCCACCCGTTTAGGGAATAATCTAGCACAGCAGCTACTTTTACTGAAGCCAGAAAAGTAAGATTCAGGACAAACTACTGGATGTGCCTTTGGTTCTACAGTAAAGTACTGTATATTTATTACTGCTTTGGTCTTGTGCCAATATAAATGCAATGAGAAAAGCAGAACAAGAGCACAAGAAGTGTGAGATGAGTTTATTAACCTAGAAATTACACCAGAATGTGATTATATTTGCAGTCATATCAAACTTGCATGGACCCAGATGTTGCCTTTATTGAAATCACTTGGATGAAGTGATATCAAAGTATCTTCTGAACTTTCAGCTACCTTTCAAAAGATTCTCCATTACTAGAGTAAAGTATATTGCATTAAATTACACAAGGTGTTTTACTATATAATATTAAACTACTTAAGAATCTCATGATTCTCTACTGCAATCTTATGTAATGGCAAATTACCCTTTTGGTCTTTGCATTTGTTCAAGGACTAACAGCAAAAGCCTGACAATGGGAATACTAATTTTTCTCCTCAGGCTATAGAGCTCAGTAATGCATAGGATCAAGCTGCCTGAAGAATTATCCACTCTCTTCCAAGCATACAATATGTTAAGATGGTTCTCATATCCCTTTTTATATCAGAAACAAGCTGAAATAATCTGGATGGATTTTTCTACTAATGTTAAAGTGGTCTTTTGAATGTTTCACACCAAAAGTAGATAGCCACTCCATATTTTCTCCAATCTCCTCTTACATAGATGCTAGCACTTGAGCACTTGGCCAACCTGAAAAAGCAGTCTATGGTATCAGAACAGTTGTCCATCCCTGATGTAGGGCTTATCTACATGGGTTAAGTACCCTGGTTTACCCCCATCCCAGAGCCCTGCAGTCCAAACATCACAGGGCATTTGCTCCATTCTGCCCATGAGTAGGCCTCACCACTACTGGGGGCAAATATGGGGCTGAGATGGGGGGTAAGCCGGAGTAGGATCAGATAAAGTGTTACAGCAAAATGCTCATTTAAATTTGTTGCCACTGGTCAAAACCCTGATCAGGCCCTGCGTGTCCACAGGAGCCCATCCAACACACTGGCCTTCACTGCCTCCACCAGCTCCCTGGCTCTACTGGAAGCCAGGCAGGGCTCCCACAGCATGTGACCAAGGCTGGCCACATGCAGGGGGCCTTCAGTCACACGTTGCAGGCCACCTTCCTGCCTTCGAGTCAGCAGAACTACCTCTGGCAGTGGCAGCTACAAGGACAGGCCAGCATTCTGTGTGGACTCTGGCCTATTTCCTCCAGGTAATGGGGGCAGAATGGGCCACCTCTGCAGCCAGGATATGCTGGCAGGGAGCTGGTGTATCCTGGGTGGTGTAGATAACCCTATAAAGCAAGAACAAATCTGATCATCATCTCTCCTGGAGGATAAGTATCCAAACATCTGCTACCATAGTGCAGTAGTGATTCAAAGACTCATTTTAAGATGAGCTAAGGCCAAAGCTTCTTTTTCATGAATGGAAGGGACAGCAATCAAGGAGGGGATAAGGAGAGAAGGTGATTTTAACTGATCCCCTGTTCCATCTGCTCCCATGTTGTTCCAAAGGCCTTCCTAAACCCTTCTGAGCCAATTTCCATGCCACGCAATGAACCAATGAAAATTAGTTTCTGATAAGTTTCACAATAACATTCCCTCCCTGCTTCCCACTCCATCTTCCTCCTGCTGGAGTGTTCCTTGAGTGGATTTCCATTTTCATGAACTCTGAGTCCAAGCAACTGTCTTTGCAGACCCTTCATCCATCAAGCAGTTATTGGCAGTGATTAATCCAGCACAACATTGTTCCTCAGCATCCAGTTCTAACAACTCCTTTTCCTCATGGTCCAAAACTCCTTCTTTGCCTGTATGTCTTTTTATCTATTGGTTCACTCTCTGCTTATGTAAGGACTCACCACAGGGGCAGATCATGGCTATCATCACTTAGATCACTTATACTGCCACCTGAACATCTGGCAGAAAGCTCATACAGCCTTTTAATGATGGACAAAATGCAACAAAAGGGTAGACAAAGGGCCATGAGAACAAGTCTAGAACCAATGGAAATAGAAAAACCAATCAACAAAGAATAGTACTGGTGTATGACAAGGTTCTTCTCTTCCTTTTGATGTGAGATATGCCTTAAATTGTGAGGCTAAGGGTTAAAACAAGCAGTTGCTGCACCATTTGGACATCAAGGATCAAGATATTGATAAGATGATGTGGGTGTTACATTGTGAATTGAAAGTTGAAGTAGGAGTTATTAGTAATACAGTGGGCCCTTGGTATCTGCGGGGGGTTGGTTCCAGAACCCTGCACAGATAGCAAAAAATGTGAATGCTCAAGACCTTATTAATAAAACGGTGTAGTGCAGCATGGAGGCAGCAACAAGGCTTGCCTGCCAGGCATGCCACCAGGCATTCATTTTTCATGCTCCCCCGCCTCCGGGGGCATGCCAGCTGCCTACTTCTGCCTTCAAGGTGGCAGCAGATAACTTCATCTTATACTTTCACAAGGCAAAAGTAAAGAGCTGGTAGGCTCCTTGGAGTAGAGGAGCACAAACAACATGTGCCTCATAGCACACCTGGTGGCCAGGCCTTGCTGCCACCTCCACTGTTGCCCTGTGCCATTTTATTAATAAGGACCTTTTAAGGAAGATCTCCTATGTTCCCCCCCACCCCCAAATACTGTACTCTAGCTTGAATCTCCTTGATCCTCCCTCCCCTTCCCTCTGATAAGAAAGAGTAGCAGCAGCCACAACCACAACCACCCCCTCTCCTGAATCTCATCTCTTTGAAGCCTCCTGCTCACATATCTCTGCAAGCCTCGCATTTGTGTCTCTTTGCAGCCTCCCCAGCCTTGCAAATGTGTTGTGTAAAGTACAGTACAGGTATTGTGTATTATGTACAGTATTATCGTTTGAATCCACAGTGGGTTGAATCCATGGAGTTTGTGTTCATGGATATGGCAGGCCCACTGTATAGTAATATAGACCTTTATTATATTACTATAATATAATAAAAACGGTGATTTTAGACCGTTGCTTTTAATTTACATTTGTTTATTTTTTTATGGGGGAGGGTGGGGGTGGGGGTGTTTAGGGATTTTTATCTGTATTGTATTTTAATTTTTGTAAGCCACCCCGATTGTTTTAACAGAGTGACGGGGTATAAATAAATATTATTATTATTATTATTATTATTACTAGTAGTAATATAAATCCTTATTAAAGCATCAGAATGGATAAGCCTGTACCCAAAAATGTATACCTCAATATCACAACAAGGCAATGTGAGGTTCATTAGCAGATGGTGTACCAATTAACAAAGATAGACCAGAAAGAAGTGATGAAAGCAAGTTTCTCAGCTCTGTCATGAAAATGTTCAAAGCAATCATTCCCTGTTGCACTGTGCAAAAGACGAAGGCCCAAACAATCCAAGGGCAACTTAACCAAAATATAACATTTGGTCTCAATTCTGTTTTGTTTTGAATACTTGTTTTTTAATACTCAGCATACACTTTTAAGGGGGGGGGAAAGGGGGGTTGCTTAGACTGGCCAGAATATGCCACCTTCCAGCCAGTGTATGCTTGCCCATTCCCCCCCTACTAATTACCAAGATGAAATGGGCAGAAGTCCACCCACGTATGCTGGCCAGTATAAGCAGGCGCCTCCCCCACTGTCATGTGTCACACTCTCTGAAGCCAGGAAGGAGACCCTCAGCATGTGATCATAGCTGGCCACATGCAGGGGGCCTTGATCACGTGCTGGGGGACTCCTTCCTGGCTGCAGAGTGACTCCTGTAGTGGTGGCAGCAGCTGGCTATACAGGCTGGTGTGCAGGTATGTACCCAGTGTTTCTGTGCTGGATTCATCCTGGTTTTCCTGCATAATGTGGGTTTTTCTAGGTGTTAATTTAAAACATTTTAAACAGGTTTACCCTCCCCCACCCCACTGGGCTTTGTCTCGGACTGCCCAGAGGTGAAATAGGACAAGAGCCCTGTGTCGTTTGGAGTGCAGGGCTCCGAGACAGGGAGAAGCTGGAGTAAACTGCCTGTCTAGACAAGCCCCCATTTTTCCAATCTAAGGAAGAAAGGAAGAAATAAGTTAGTTTTAACATTTAACATAGAGCTGTCCTGGATTGGATCTGAGGACTTTATCATATCACCCCCCATTAATGTTCTTTTGCTGGCATATTTTGCTGTGTTTTTATGCTGGCAAAAGAACCCCCCTGCCAGACCTGCCTTTAGCCATCTCAGTGCAGCATCCCTGGCATAAACAGAGCGTGAATGGAGGTCCATTTACTTCCAGGGCTGAGATCTCACTGATTCTCATGAGAAGGCGTGAGTGTGGCAAATTAAAAAAAATAATCAAAATAAACACATAAAATGTACAACAAAGCACAAAAATACACTTTAAAAGTCCCAAGTGAACAGGGGGGTGCATCAAGGAGGGTGCATAAAAAGAACGTCCCCTACCTAGCTGTTGTGATCTCACCTGGAAGTGTTCTGCCAATTGATGCTGTATTCACTGAGCACAATGGCATGAAGTTTCAAACATCGGCTATGCTGGCAAAAAAGCACCACGGCAGATCAATTGATGGCTTGGCCCTTCAATAAAAAGGAATGGGGTTTTTAACAATATATGATTGTGACAAAACATCGTTGTCTGGTATGCGTGGCCTTTTGTGCTCATTAGGCATCGTTATGATGCCATATTTGCCTGGTCTGATAAAGTCCAAAGACATGTTTCATCTAGTAGAAGACAACATTCTGTTCCCACAGTAGTCGACCAGAAGCTAATGGAAAGCTCATCAGCTGAGCATGAGTACAACAGAACCCTCCTGTTGTTCCTCAGCAGTTGGCATGCAGAGATATGCCACCTATCAGACTAAAGACAATGAATATATGTTTGTCTGTTTGTCAAAATATTGTTACCCCAACTTTCCATTCAAAAATCCACACAGTGATTATTAAGACAATGCATAGCATTAAAACTACTACACTAATTAAAGTAGCAAGATTAACAGTGAGCATCAGTTCATTAAACAGCAGCAAACAGATGGCAGTCCAAGCTGGATTAACCATACACCTCTAAAAGCCTAACTATACAGAACAATCTTGGCCAGCCAACTAAACGCTACAGGAGAGGAATTAAGCACACTTCCTAGGGTGGGAGTTCTACAACATTGGTACTACTGTCAAGAAGGTCCTACTTTATATAGGCATCCCTTGTATTTCTGATGGGCAGGGACTATGCATTTAGGCCCCCAAGGAAGATCTTAGCAAAGTGGGAGACTCATACAGAAGAAGGCAGTCCCTCACACATATTCAGTCCAGGCCATTTGGAACTTTAAAGGTCAACACCAGCACTTTAAAGTAGATGCAGAAACCATGTGTTAAAATCTATCTGTTAAAGAATGGGCTGATTTGTGTCCCAAAAGGCCAAGGCCAGTCAACAAATTGGCAGCCACATTCTGCCACAACAGAAATCACTAAATACCTTTTCAAGGGTATCCCTGCATACCGAAGGCAATTGCATTTGTGTTAATTACATGAGATCATGAAAAAAAATCCTTAATAAAATAATACCATGAAGATACTGTACCTGCATCCTTCATCTGCCTGGTGGCCTAGAAATGTAGTCATTAATGATGCTATAAATGACTACTGCTAGTATTTTAGTACAAAATCATTGGTGGTCAATGGCTTCCATGTCAGTTGTTACCAGCCCTGGCAGCCCCCAGCCCCTCCTCCATGTAATAATTGGCAATATCTAATAATCTGGCTAACTGTGGCCCTCCACGAGAGTGGCAAGTAAAGAAGGGACACCAAAGAATCAGGGACCCCCAAGGACTAGCACTGAGACTAAGTCATGTACACCCTAGGGAGGGGCCATTCCAAATTCCACAGAAAGGCAACTTGAAAAGCAACTTCTTACCTGGACATCTGACTAATATAATTAAGTATAGCTGAGTACTCTAGGTTTATAAAAGAGCTATTTCCCCTCTCCTCCTCCTCAGATAAAGAAGGTTGCTTGCTTCATTCAGTTTCAAAGTGGTAACACATTAACAATCTTTAGCAGTTCCAGAGCATCCATTGTTTTAGCCTGGGAGACTCCAAGAAGCATTGTACTTCACTCTAAATCCCATCCCCTAGGGGGAAATATTAGCTATAAAACCCCCTTCAAAATTCTCTCAAGTGTGCACAGTTCATCTTCCTCTTGACTCCCTGTCAGACTGTATAGCCAGGTGTGCACGGTTCCCCTGCTTCTTGACTCCACATCAGCTGTGTCACCATCCCTGCTTCTGGACCCCCACTCTGCTGGTTTTCTCCATGATTGCAGCTCCTCTGATTGGTACAGTATCACTCAACAAACTCCCTCCACTCTATTCCTCTATCCAAATAGTTCCTACTTATTTTGTTAGCCTTGTGTGAGCACTTGAAGCCTAAAAGTGTGTGTGTGGATATTGTTATTGTTATTTTCTCAATAAAGATCACTGAATTATACTTTTTTTTGCTTACAGCCTCCTCGTTAGTACCAGTATACACAAGTCTAAAGGTCCTGTTGTTGTCCATCTCTCGTATTGCTAAGTCAAGTATATTAATTCCCCATCTTAATATTAGTGTGTTAGACAGTCCTCCCAGAGCCCTCCAGCATTTTGGGTAACACAGTGGGCTGGCAAATCTGCTCTAGGTTATAATCTAAACTCTAAAGGAGCTAGCTGGAGTGCTGGGTCTGCTTGGAGGACAGGGTTCCACACCTCAGAAAGCTCCTTTAAAGTTTGGACTAAAACCCTGATGTGAAAACTACCAACTACTGTCAAATAGAATTTGAGACAAAAGGCACTCTTTATAAAAAGAAGAAAAGAAAGAGCTATCCAATCATCCTTGAACAGAAAATTCAGCTACTTGTTTCCTCTATAGTAGACATATGAAAGTCTTCCTCCCACTATACTTGCAGCAAAGATGCCACAAAAATTGAAGTAGGCAAGAACACAAAGGAATAGAGCTAGATTGTCAAGAATAGCAAACAATACAACAAAATGTTTTGGCTTTCCTGTATAAGCTCAGGGAGCATAACATTCAGCAACGCCCATTCTACTCAAGGCACCCTCCAGCCTTTCCATAGTGTATAATGAGCACATTTTTAAAATGAGGAATGGGGATGTGCACCAGCAGTTGAGTAATATCTAATTGTGCTATCACTGTAAAAGCTCAGCAGCTGTCTCAGTGACCTTTGTGAGTTTACAGCAAAACAAACAAACAAAAAGTAGAGGATGTATTCTTGAAGCCACAGAGACATTTACACTGTTCTGAAGACAGGTAGCTCTTTGGGATGCTTTGTTATCATGAAAGGATTTCATTTTGAAGCTAATGAAAACAGCCTTTTGTGCTAGGCCTGCTGCAAAGACCACATAAGCTTCTTTGCCAGGATTAGCTCTTGGCTAAGTGAATATTTGAAGCTCTGGACCTTCGCTTGGCCAAATGTTCATCAACTATACGGGTCAAGACACTAACGATACACTGGACGGATGCACAGGTGGGTTGGTAATTGACCATATGCTTGTGGAGTGGACATCACCCGCTGATTAGCTTCTCTTCCTATGACAAAGATGGTGGCTGGATGATAGGAGAATGACAGCAGCCAAAAGAATTTCACTGATTGCTTAGCTGGTCTGTGGTATGTGAAAAACCCTCACACATGAAGCAACTATCATGGAGGGGATTTAGTTCACTTTCTAGCTTAAATCCAAAGGCTAGCCTCAGCTAGAATAGACCCATTGAGTCAACACTTCTAGAAGTGTTGACTTACCATGTTGCCATTGATGGGTCTAGTCTAGTTGAATTAACAATTGCATTTAGGCTGCTGTTTCCCTCAATGCTAGGTTGTCTTTTTTTACAATATTATACAGCTGCTCCCACCATGCAGACTTCACAGCCTGTGCAATTCTTCTCATAGTCAGGTAAGAGAAGCAGAGGAATCAGCATGGGATAGAGATACCAACATTGGTTGGTGCACATCTGTTAACCCTCATATGTGCTGTTTTGACATTAAGTAATTCACATCTGCCCCTGTACTTCAAACATTACTACAGGTACTGGAGAAATCCAGGAAACCTATATTCAATACTTTGGTAGCCAGACAACTGAAAACAGTGTACTTAAAATGACACCATTTGATGAAAAATTGCAGGCATTCAGAATAGATATGCTTAAGGTTTCTTCCTTGATCATAGAATCATAGAATTGTAGAGTTGGAAGAGACCACGAGGGCCATCCAGTCCAACCCCCTGTCATGCAGGAATACACAATCAAAGCATCTCTGAAAGATGGTCATCCAGCCTGATGTCTTCATAAATATAACTTAAGTACTAGAGCCACTGTATACATATCTGGTTAAAAAGAAGTCCCATTGGGTATGGTGGGACTAACTCCTACATAATGAAGTATAGAATTGTAGCCTTAGGCTGCTGTCACACTGTAGAAATAATGCAGTTTGACATCACTTTAACTATCATGGCTCCATCCTGTGGAATCCTGGGATTTGGAGTTTGCTGTGGCACCAGAGCTCTCTGACAGAGAAGCTAAATATTTCATAAAACTACAAATCCCAGAATTCCATAGTATTGTGCCATGGCAGTTAAAGCGGTGTCAAACTGGATTATTTCTGCAGTGTGTCAGAAGCCTTAGGGTTCATCTACATGAGCTCCTCACCGGTGTATCCTGGCCATGGATCAGGCCTATTGTTCCCCTGTTACTGCCTCCAAACAGGAGGATGTCCTAATGGGTATGCCAGCCCATCACTGCAGTCACTGCCACCACAATCTCCTTTGCTGTCTCAGAAGGCAAGAAGCTGGGCTGCAACATGTGACCAAGGCCCCCTGCATGTGACCAGCCTTGGTCACATGCTGTAGGGCTTTTTCCTGTCTTTCAGGAGAGCTAAGGACACCAGCAGCAGCAGTGAGGGCAAGCCTGCCAGGAAGGGCTCATGTAGACATGTGAGGTCCACTCTGTTTCCTCCTGGTAAAACCGAGTAAAACAGGTCTTAAAAAAAAAAGTTGCATCAGGCCCAACCCCACCTCCACCACCACCCCATCTCAGCCCTGTATCTTCCTCAGGATTGATGTGGACTACCCAGGGACAGAATGGGTTAAATGCCCTGTGTCCTCATCAGGACTGCAGGACTCTAAGATGGGGGCAACACATGGTATATTGCCTGTCTAGACAAGCCTTTAGAGTAGCAAAAACATAGAGAAGTGCACCTAGAAGGAGGAAAGGTAAGCCCTTCATCCTGAGGCTAATATATTAAACAGGTTTGTCTACTTCATGCAGGCTGTAATGTAACAATAATGTGAAAGCTGAAGGTCTCACTGCAGTGTTATGACTCTTTGGCTATTTATCTTAGTTAAGCAAATCCAGGTGAGCTGTGCCATATGACATGAGGAAAAGTGAAAGAGTCTTCAGTGTGCAGTGAGGAGTTGGAAAAGTCAACCCTGCTTCACCAAGGTTTCGGCTTATTTTATTACACAAGCCTTCTATATCCTTTCTTGGTCAATGAATAACAATAGAAACATTTTGAAATTAAACATTTGTTCTCATTTTTCCATGATGGATGATGATCATATATTGGGTTGCATTCAGACTTAGGGCTTATCTACACAGGCAATATACCCAGTCTTGCCCCCATCTTAGAGCCCTGCAGTCCTGGAAACACAGGACATTTGCCCCATTCTGCCCCCGAGGCAGGGATGGGGCTAAGATGGGAGGAAGGCAGGGTAAGTCCTGATAAAATGGTTTAAAATAATACCTGGTTTAATCGGTTCCTGCCGGAGTAAAATGGATTGGGTCCATGCATCCACAGGAGCCTGTCCTGGCAGACAGGCCCATTGCTAAAGCTGCAAGTCTGCCTTGCTGTTCTGAAGCAGGAAGGAGTCCTGCAGCATGTGACCAAGGCTAGTCACATGCAGGCAGCCTTGGTCACATGTTGCGTGCCAGCTTTCTCCCTTCCAGGGAGATTATCAGACAGGAATGCAAAAAGCATTCCTGTCCCACAACCTCCAACCCCCTCCCTGTCCCAGCACAATAACCCTCCCCATCAGACTTACCTTATCTTCCGTCCAAAGGCACCCCAGGCATAATCTACTTCCTGGATTCAAACCCCATCCGTTCTCGCGAGAAGATGTGAGTGTGGGAAATTTTAAAAAGAAAAAAAAATAACAAGAAAAAAGTTTACATAAGCACATAAACACACTAAAAAAAAATAACAAGTAACCTGGGGAGGGTACAAAAATAGGGTATCCTACCTGGTTCTTGCGATGCCACCTGGATGTGTTCTGGCAGGACCGCCCATTGATGCTGGAATCACGAATCAAAAACGGTGTGAGTTTTCAGACGCTGGCAATGCTGGCATCAAAATGGGACAGGTGATCTATTGACAGCTCCAGCCCATCAATAAAAAGAAACTCCAGAATAATGACAATGGAACACAAAAAGACGACGTCCACTGTTGTTATCCTGGCGCCACATTAGTCACGTCTGATAATCTCCCAGGAGGGTGAGGGAGACTGTGGTGGCTGCAGTGGTGGGTCAGCATGCCTCTCTGGATTTCCTCCCATTCCATGGAGGGAACGGGAGAAGAACAGGCCTAATCGACAGGGAGCCAGTGTATCCTGGTTTATGTAGATGAGCCCTTAAACATGTTTTTAGTATATCAACTGGAATCCACATTATAAGTTAATTGTGGCTTAAATAAACCATATGCCTGTATGTATGTTTCCTGGTTAAGAACAAGGATTCTCAAGGTAGAATCCTGTTGGTGACATGTTATGCTCATTGAGGGTGTGACAATATGGAGTCACAAAGGGTATTGGTATAGCCTGGAAGAAACCATGCTTGCTAATGCCTTAGCTGACTTGAGCTAAAAATCTGAAAAATCTGAAATGGAGTTTTGCTGGTGGCGACTAACTTTGGACCTTATAACTTTTCACCTAAATACAGACATAAAGTTTGTTGCTTTGGAAGAATATGCTTGAAAACATAGAGTGTGCCTCTGAGAGCATACAGGATAATCTGTCTTTGTAGCTTTGATGCAGGAAGAAAGACCAACAGATGGGACAGAGAGCTGGGCTTGGGGAGGGGGGGGGACACAGACTGGTATATGAACTTTTATATGATTTTTGCAGAGTGCACAAACAAATACCACACATGTTGGTCCAAACAGCTAATGTGGAACTTGCTGTAAATGTAGAATTTGGAAAATTGCTGAGATCGTCTTGGGTGGTCTTGAGGAAAGGAGGATATAAAACTGTTAGAAGTTTCTATGTCAATTTGCCCCTCTCCTAGTATAGGTTTCACTCTGTGTGGGAGGAAGGACCATGTGCATGTAATAAAGCTTTGGCTTTGCCTGATCCTTCACAGTGTTCTATGTCCTGCCAGGATTCAGATCGTGAAGAAATCATAGGATCCAGGTTTTGCCTGGGCACAAAATTGGGTATGTTTGTTTGTCTTTATTTTCCTTTTTTAAAAAAATTTCCCCAACATGCTAGGTGTAAGTTGCACTATGCAAGTGGAGCAGGTCTTTTGGACAATGTGCAATGGATGGATCTAACTGATTGTTGGAAAAGCAGAGTTCTGCATGCATGGCTGTTGCAGATGCACAATAACGCACCTAGAGTAATATGTCAATGTGCATTGTGAATGCTGTACTCCCTCTGTGAATTGTGTAATGGGGTGACAGCTATGTGCATTCATCATTTCTGATGTCGTGCTACAGTGATATTTATAGGGATTGTGTAGTACTAGCAAAGTGCAACTCTGCTCATAGATATTTATGCAAAATGTAGATGATGTAAACTAGGCCCCTCTCCATATGGAGCAAGCAGTGCTCTCCTTAAAAAAGGCTGCTTGGTCATTCAGGATGCTGCTGAACAAGACTGTCATCTCCCAGGTCAGCCTCAAGCGACCAATGTCCTGAACCACCTGCATGCAGGGTTGGGGCTGCAGCTTCCAGTGCATTTTTACACCTGCCGTTTCATCCCTCGCCTATCGCTACAGGGTTTTTTTGGAACTGGATTTGTCCTTCGAGCCTGTGCAATGGATTTTTCTGGTGGACCACAGCGTGCACAGAACTGGCCTCACCCTCATCTGCTGGCCTTGCAAGCATGGACGGTAGCAGCGAGGTCCTTGGGCCGTAGGTTTGATTAGAGTTTCCTTCTCTTACATGGTTGACCTTACAGGGTTGGACGAGCACCATCTGCCCGGGTTTGGGATTAGAGTTTTCCTTCTCCTAGGATGGTTGCCACAAGGCTAGAGAGCCCATCCTGCCCTTTGATGCTCTTTGTCAGACCCTTCGGTTTTGACCTGTCTGGCATGGGAGACCCTGAGGCAAAGCACAAAAATCAGTGTGTATAGAGCCATTGTACTGTCTGTCCTCCTTTATGGATCTGAAACATGGGTCACCTATCGCCACCACCTACGACTCCTCGAGTGCTTTCATCAGCGCTGTCTACGCACAATCCTAAATATACACTGGACTGACTATGTGATGAATGTTGCTGTCCTTGAGCAAGCAGGGATCACCAGTATTGAGGCCATGATATTAAGAACGCAGCTGCGCTGGGCAGGGCACATTTCTAGGATGGAGGACCATTGCCTCCCAAAAATACTACTCTACGGTGAACTCGCCATGGGTCAGCGTAAGAGGGGCGCTCCAAAAAAGTGATACAAAGACTCCCTGAAACATCTCAGGCTCAGCCAAATTGATCACCAACAGTGGTCCGCCCTGGCCTCACATCGGGAGGCATGGAGACGCACTATCCACAATGCTGCAGCCTTATTTGAGAACTCACACCGAACAAGTCTTGAAGAGAAACGACAACACAGAAAAAATCACAACCCAAAAACATCACCCAAGGAGACCTTCTGCTGTGCTTTTTGCAACTGGGTTTATCTCGGATTGGCCTTTTTAGTCATCAGCGCGCTTGCAGAAAGCGCGGGATGTGTCCTTCCTGAATCTTCGTTTGCGAAGTAAAGCCAGAAAGAGAGATGATGTACGACCATGGCCTATGTGAACTGGGCTTTCTTAAGGAGAGTTGGTTAATTGAGAGCCTGTGTGATATATCAATCAAAAAAGGTGATGGGGAAAACTACAGCCCTAGAACTAATCCACATGTTCTGTCATGCCTTCTTTATGCAAATACTATCTCCTGCACTTTCCATTGCTCATCAAAGAACTGGATCAGAAACAAGAGACCTGTCTTTGTAGACAGGCCCTTAGGAAAGCTCAGTCTCAAAGGGTAGAAACATTACCTTTTTGGATAATAGCTCCCAGAATTCCCCAGTCAGCATTGTCACTGAGGAATTCTGGGAGTTGTCATTCCAAAAAGGAATTTTCTGCACTTTGATCAAGATATGCATTTTAGCAACTGTGATCCCTCGTATGAGAGCATTTAGAGACAATTGTACTCATCATACCCTATAGTAACACCAGTGAGATTCTTTCAATTCATAATCATGGGATCTGGATCTTTGAGTCAGAGAGCACTTAAACTAATGTTGTATAAGCAGAATCACTCAGAATATAGGAAGGAAATGCCCTACTTTAGCAGAAATGGCAGCAGTCTGGTTTGAAATGGAGAAACACATTTCAAATTCTGAAACGATAACACATCTCTGCTCTCCTGCATACTAATTTACATATGTCCCATTAGAAATTGGCACACAGAAATGCATTACTACGATTAAGAGTGTGCCTGACACATGAAGAGTGATTGGAAATGGCTTTTCCCCACAACCCAGCCTCACCCCCATGATGTATTCAGCCTGGGCTCAGATAAATGTGCATATGGCAGCCAAAACATTGATGGTTTTCCATATGCAATTTTCCCCCAGTTTTATAATTTATCTAACTCATAATTTTCATCTGTCCATCATTTTCAGAGTAAGCTCTGACCAGACTCAGACATTAATTATGTTTGGAGGGGGATATACAGATGCGGGAGTTATAGAATCATAGAAGGGGAAGGTACTGTAGTCAACCCTCTACCAGTGCAGGAATCTACAGGTAAAGCATCCCTGAAAGATGGCTATCCAATCTCTACTTAAAAGCCTCTACTGGAAAAGATTCCACAGTCCTTTAAGATAGTCTGTTCTACGGTCAAAAAATTCTTACCATTAGGAAAGTTCTTCCTAAGGTTTAGTCATTTTTATCTTAGCCATATCTTCAAAATATATGTCCAGGTTCATAGAGGGATCTCATTATCATATCTATGTGTTTCAGAATTAACTGTAGCATGTGAGCGAGTTACTGACATTTTACACATTGTGTTTCTGGTGTACACAAAGGCAAATAAGTCCTGCTGAAAAATCAATCCCCCTTCCTCTTTGAGTCCAAGAAGTTGTCTACACAGCTTTGGATGATTCCATTGCCAATGTCTTCTGTTGGCAAAAAAGGAAGACTTTGACCTTTAGCAAGCTGAGTGCTGTTTCACAGATAATGGAGTTGTTCCACACCTGTAGGAGGCTCTTCCTGATCCCATTTGTCATGAAACCATTATAAGCTAACCATCAATCACTTGCCATTGTGTCACACCTGGATGGAACCACAAACCTTTTGCCAGGAACTATGATAATGTGCAGACAGCAGAATGCAGATTGAGAACTCTAGGGACAAAGTAAGGATTTGAGACAGGAAACACCATGTCAAATTGAAAGGGAACAGAGGCAAGATCCACAGTCTAACTGCAAATGATACCTATGTACTCATTTCAGTATATTGATATTCAGGTTTTTCATCATTTTTATTTAGAGTGGCAATAGCATAGAAGATATTTAGGGCTTTGGGAGCAACTAGCTGGAGGGGAAAATGTGGTAGAGAGAGGCTGAAACAGAAAGATACAAGAAAGAAGAACCTTGAAAGTCCCACCTGTTTCTGTGCAAATCAGCATATGAGACCCTGATTATTTGTCCATTGGCAAGAGCTGTGAGATCAGTGAGTACTGCAGACCATGATGGCTGTAGAATGCTGGGAACTGTGGTCCAAAAAAGTAACTTCTCCAGCTCTGGTCTTGCCTCTTAACTTTGCCTGGAATTTTTCTCAAAAGCAGCTTTCTATTCCCCCATCAACATGTCTACTGACTTTGGATGCAAAATCTTTATATACAGTCATCCCCCATGAGGCAGCTTGTGTGATTATAGGAAATGCTCTTGATTCCCGTAAGAATGGTCTTCCACTTACAATATTTCTACTTCAAATATTGGACATTATTCTTGAGAAAAATTATTTCAGATATTCTAAAGATTTTTATTTACAAATAAATGGCATGGCTTTGGGCAGTTCAGCCACCCCTATCATTGCCAATCTAGTTATGACAGATCTTGAAAATAGGATTATATTAAATTCATCTTCCAATCCATACTTTTCTAACATCTTTTTTTTATAAAAGATTCATAGATAATATATTTTTGGTATATTCTGATATACATAAAATATCATATTTTTAAAAATTGATTGGATTAATACTGTACATTCTACTATTAAATTTACAGGTACTTATCATGAGCCCACCATTCCTTTTTTGGATGTTAATGTTAAGATTTTAGGTTTGAAATTGACAGTTACTAATCATTAAAAAATCTACAGATTGTGATTCCTTTTTTTCATTACACCAGCTGTCATTCAAATTCTTTAAAAAGGAACTTACCTTTCTTTCAGTTAGTGAGATTAAAATGGAATTCCACTTCTACATATGATTTTGAGAAGGACTCCACCTATTTAATCGCATACTTGGCAAGGAGGGATTATCCAGAGAGAGTACTTTCATAAGCTCTGTATTGAGTTTCATAAGTCGATCATGTATCTTTGTTTGACAATAAAAATCACTCTAAACATTCATGCATTTTTTGGACTTTAACATTTCATCCATATTCAAACCACATCAAAAAATTGTAAAATGGCATTGGCACACACCCATTATTAGATATCATTGGACTGCCAATTTGAAGGATTGTTTAGAACACACTGATATCCACCAAACACCCATACTACATCCTTCTTTAACTGGACATTATAAATGTGGGCATTGCAGTGTTTGCCCACAAAGTATGAACATTAAGATATTTACAGAACCTAATACACTACAGTAGTCTAAATTAACATCTTTTTTTTAATTACTAAACTTCTAATATTGTCTATGCCATCATCTGTCTGTATCAGAAGGTTTACATAGGACAATTATCACATCCTCTTAAAAATCATATCATTGAACATAAAAGTAAAATTAAAAATCTAGCTACTGACTCTCCCCTTTATGAACAGTTTGTTACAGCTAAGCATCATCAGAATTCATTTCTTTTCTGTGGTTTAGAGGTTGTAAAAAATATAAATTATCAGGATACCAAGCATGTACTTTTACAACAAGAGGCCAAATGGATTTTCAAACATGACTCTTCACTGCCCAAAGGATTGAATCATAATATTGACTTTACATGTTTTTTGTAATTCCATATTACCTTTAAGTGTATTTCTTCTCCACTCAATTCCTTGCACCTGGCCCTAAATACAGGAGTGCTTTCACATAGCTATTTAAAAGCCTGTCAGGCAATAGTTTTTTTCTCACTACTTCCAGGACTACATCACATTCCACAGAAAGAGAATATGATATAGAAACTTCATACATAGGTAAGGTATTTGTCATTGAGAGTATAGCTTTAATTAGCAGCATACTATAAATTTTTTTTATATATAACTGCAGTTGTTTAGCTGAAGAAGCATTCTATGAAACAGTGGAAATCCCATGGACTTGCCATCATGTTTTTGATAAACAACAGCTGGATGTTAACACTGGAGCATATGTTTTGATAAACAACAATGAGCTGAATGTCAACACTGGAGTATTTTGAAAATCTGTATAAGAGCTTCCAAACATTTGTACTATAGTATTTTGAAAACTACAGTTGAACATTTGAGAGACATTGGTGAAAGAACCATATATTGCAGCATGTTTAGTTCTACTTACTAGTCTGTTGGAATGTATTGAGATGTTTATCTTTCTTTCATTTCTTGTATCTTTGAACAGCGTTCATGCAATAAGGTTTTGTACATTATACATTGAAGTGTTTGTTATATACTACTGCAGGTTTTGAAATTTTCCATTAAGTAACTGCAGCAGTATAGTGGAGTACTTGGCATATCATTATATATTATTTGTATCAACAACTTGTTTCAACAATAATTTATAGAGTTTATCAATCACATGTTCATCATTTGTACATAGTTGCAATTCAAATCTGATTTGTTTTGTTTAAAACCATAATTCTTTTTGTTGACCCTCAATCTTTCAGATAGTTAAGGGATGATATGATAGCCCTGTTTAAGTATTTGAAGGGTGTCACATTGAGGATGGAGCAAGCTTGTTTTCTGCTGCTCCAGAGACAAGAACACGGAGCAATGGATGCAAGCTCCAGGAACAGAGATTCCACCTCAACATTAGGAGGAACTTTTTGACAGTAAGAGCTGTTCGGCAATGGAACACACTCCCTTGGAGCGTGGTGGGGTCTCCTTCCTTTGAGGTCTTTAAACAGAGGCTGGATGGCCATCTGTCGGGGATGCTTTGATCGTGATTTCCTGCATTGCAGGGGGTTAGACTGGATTGCCCTCGTAGTCTCTTCCAACTCTACAATTCGATGATTCTATGATTCTATGAAATCCTTGTTTCTTAACTATTTCTCTTTGCCTGTTATTTCTCTGCTATAAAATGCTTCTTGTGCTGAGACCCATAAAAGCATTTTCTGGCACAACCTGTGTTTGTATCCATTCCAGATTTTCAAAATGACATGGCTCACATAATGATTATTAAAATCTACATTGACTTTTACCTTATCAGACCATAAATATCTGTGCCAGCCCAAACTCAGGTTGTGTCCTTCTAATTACAGTAATCTTTTATTTCTCCACATCATCCATTCTTTCAACCACACCAAACAGCAGGCAGCAAAGTATATTTTCAAATATGGTAAACTCAGGCCTACTTATAACTTTGCATCTTGCAACACTTTAAATGTCACTCTTGGTTTTTTCCCTCACCCTACAGATTCAGAAAAGCCCTTCTGCCATTGTTTAAATGGTAGTTCCTATGTCAAAACCAGTATCATCTGAAATAAAAATACCATTCTAGGCAGAACATTCATTTTTAGCACCGAAATTCTTCCTAACAAAGATAGATTTAATTTCTCCCAATTCTGCATAGCCTTCTTAATTTCATTCCACATCTTAACATAGTCATTTTGAAACAACACACAGTTCATATTTGTCATAGTAATATATAAGTATTTCACCTTCTCAATTTTAAAACCAGTTTTCTCTATCAGTTCCATTTGATCTGCCATTTCCATATTTTTATTCAACATCAGAGAGTCAGGGAGCCCTGGTGGTGCAGTGGTTAAATGCCAGCAATGGAAGCCACCACGTTGCAAGTTCAATCCCGGAGGGCTCTAACGTTCACTCAACCTTCCATCCTTTTGTAGGTCGGTAAAATTAGTACCTGGCTTGTGGGGGCAATTAGCTAGCACATATTGGAAACTGCTTAATGTTGTATAGATGTGCAAATTGCTTTCACTTAAACAATTTATAAGCTGCTCTGGGAGCCTTTATGGCTGAAGCATGGGGTATAAATACCAAAATAAATAAATAAATAAACATCACCGTCTTTTACTTGTTTATCTTATTTTTTTGTTTAATTTTTATTTTAAAGTCAGATACATATAAAATAAAGTATGTTTAAATACAAGAGTTTCAATAATCATTTGACATCAAATATATAGAGGTTATTTCCGTGACATTCTAGCATATATCTAAATTAAACATCCTCTCTACAATTTTGGTTACATATTTGTGACTTTTTTTTCATCTTTAATTCTTCATTATTTCCTCTACTTAAACATCAAATTTGTCTTTGAGTCTTTAAATCCTGCTTTCACAGTAACCCAAAATATCCTAGATTTTTGTATACATATCCTCTATTCCTGAGCATTTCTTTCAACCTTGGTGTTACCTTATTTTATTTCTCTGAGCTTCCATCCTAGCTTTCCTGAGTTATTTTCTCATATCAAAATTGTCATCTACACTCCACATATCATAGCAGTTTCCTCTATTAAACATTCTCTACTTTGCTCTCAAAGATTCAGCTAACTTGTCGGCTTTGACTCCTCAATTACCTTCTGCATTCCTCAAATTTGCTGTAATTTAGTGATGCTGCCCCATCTGTTTACAAAATAACTCAATACAATTGACCATTCCTTTAAGTAAGTTTCCATCATTTTCTCTTTAAGTCTCATAGTTAATTGATCCATATGCATTATTTCATATAGCTTTACCAACCAATGCTCTATTGTGGGGCAGTCTTTATCTTTCCACATTTTGGCAAAGGTTATCCTTGCTGTCACTATCATATAAAAATCAGTTTTCCATATTCCTTTTCTATCTTTTCCTCCACCATGCCTAATAGAAACGTCTCAGGTTTCCATGGAATGTCAATCTGGAGGATTTCTTTCATGGTTTATTTGACATTTTTCCAGAATTTACTGGTTTCTTTACAGTTCCACCATATATGGCAGAACGTTCCTTTTTTTCTCCACACTTCCAACAAGATCCTTTAGTTCCTTTATACATCATTGCTAGTCTGTGGGGTGAGAGGTACCAACAGAAATACATTTTATATATGTTCTCTCTTATATTTTGACTTTTCATCTGAGTTGTCCATAATTTTTTCCAGCTTTCCAGTTCTATTGCATGGCCCACGTTTTAGGCCCAAGCAATCATGTTTGTTTTGACAACCTCTTCTTCCATATCCCATTTCAACAACAAATTTAGTTTGTAAAATTTAGTTATCATATTCTTATTTCCTGCTTCCACAATAGTCTCCCACTCTGATTTTTTGACTGAAATCCCTGTTAATTTACAGTCCATTTTATATCTTTCTTTCAACTGCCTATATAGGTACCAATGGCATTCAAGATTGTTGTTTTTCATCTCCTCCTGTGACTTCATTGAATGATGTCCATCCTTTATGTTTAATATGTCCTTATATCTTAGCCATTGGTATGCTGGTATACCTTCTTTGCTAATTAGCGCCTCGTGTGGTGAGGCCCATATAGGGATTTGAAGGAATAATCTATTTTGGACCTTCTTCCAGCTTTTAATCAAAGCACTTCTAAGACAGTTGTTATAGAACTCTTTATTATGTCTTTGTTGTAGAACAGATATGCATGCCAACCATAACGATTTCCATCACCTTCAATTGCCAGGAGTTTCTCGTTTTCCAGCATCGTCCATTCTCGAATCCATGTCAAATATGAGGCTTCATGATATAGCCACAAATTCGGATCCTAGGCCTCTTCTTTCTTTAGCATCCTGTAACACTTTCATTTTAATTCTAGGCTTTTTCTCTGACCAGATGAATTTAGATAGATCAGATTGCCAATCTTTGAGGACCTTTTGTGATTGGATTATTGGGACTGATTGGAACAAGAATATTAATCTTGGCAGGATGTTCATTTTGATGGCGCTGATCCGTCCCAACAAAGACAGGTTTAAATTCTGCCAATTAGTCATCTTTTTTCACTTGCATCCATGGTTTTTTGTTTGTTTCTCTTTTTTTTTGTAATTGTTCTCGAAGAGATCCAAATTTTTACTTGTGAGGTAAATACCTCACCCGCTTGACTATTTTAAATCCAGTTTCCGTACTTAAAAAGGCTTCTTATTTTTTAACATATTTTTTGTTTAAATCACCATTTTCTCTTTGTTAATTTTTAGCCCTGTCAGGGTCTCAAAATTTTTAAGTATTTCCATCATATGTGTGACCTCTTCTTGCGGGTTTGCTTGTTTATCTTAAACACTGCCAGATCCCCAAATTCCTTTAATTTTCCCCTTAATCTTTTACAAATGCCAGTGGGTTTTCCAATACAATCAACAAGTGATCAGCAAATGCCCTTAATTGATATGTTTCTTTTTAAATCCTTGTACCTCTAATTTTCTCATCTTGACTTATATCTCTATTCAAGACCTCAAATACTAGGATAAACAAAAGTGATGACAATGGATATCCTTATCTTGTTCCTTTTTGCATCTCACAGAATTTACTTAACTCTCCATTTACTATTATCTGTGCTTTCTGCAAAGTATAAATCAATCTAACCCATTTCATAAAATTATCTCCAAAATTAATCTCTTCCAAAACACTAAATAAGAAAGTCCAATGCATTGCTCTGTTGTAGGTGTTGAGGTGACATTGAAGTGGAGGGAAGGAGAACATGTTTTGTATCACTGGTGAGCAGCTTGTAGCATTTAGATGCTTTTAAAAAAAAAAAAGTAACTGAAGTGATAACTAGTTTAATTATCTCTGAGAAACTGATAAATTAACATTTACTTTTAGAAATTAAAACTATAACAGTACATTGTGGACACTGGACTATAACTGTAACTAATTACTTTCAAAGTAATGTTCAAGCTCTGCATTTGGGTCACTTAAGTTCCTGCTTTGTAGAATCATAGAATAATAGAGTTGGAAGAGACCACAAAGGCTATGTAATCCAACCCCCTGTGCTGCAGAAATACCTAATCAAAGCACTCCTGACAGATGGTCATCCAGCCTCTGTTTTAAAACCTCCAAAGAAGGAGACTCCACCACACTCTGAGGCAGAGCATTCCACTGCCAAACAGCTCTTACTGTCAGGAAGTTCTTGCTAATGTTTAGGTGGAATCTCTTTTCCTGTCGTTTGAGTCCATTGCTCCATGTCCTAGTCTCTAGAGCAGCAGAAAACAAGCTTGCTCCATCCTCAGTAAGACATCCCTTCAAATATTTAAACATGGTTATCATATCGCCTCTTAACCTTCTTGTCTCTAGGCTAAACATAGCCTGCTCCCTAAGCCGCTCCTCATAGGGCATGGATTCCAGATCTCCCAACATTTTGATTGCCCTCTTCTGGGCACGTTCCAGCTTGTCAATATCCTTCTTGAATTGTGGTGTCCAGAACTAGACACAGTATTCCAGGTGAAGTCTGACCAAAGTAGAATAAAGGGGCACTATTACTTCCCTTGTACAGGATGAAACCATGAATGAAATGCATATGCAAAACCACCAGTCAGTTACACATAGAAATCCCAACCTCATTTTTCATACGCCAATTTCACTTTCAAAATCTTCTTTTTGAAAAGAAAAAACAGTTAGCAATTGTAATTCTGGACAGCAACTTTTACATTTTGGTAATTCTGTTTTATCAGGACTGTTCAGGGCAACATCTTTTGGGGACTGCTCTTTTCCTGTTTAGATTCTGATATTGAGCTCTGTGTCACTGGAATTGGTTTATGTCTCCATATATTTCCCTTCCTATGTAAACTCCTTTAATGCCCTATTTACAAGCACGGCTTCAAATACCTCAATCCATTGTGAGTCTCTTAATCTGACTACAAACTCCCAATAGCACTGAAACATGTCTCTCTTACAACCCAATTCGTAACCCAGTTAAGTGGGGAAAAAGTACTTGGACTTAAGCCAATTTCATTTCATCTAAGTCAATAGGACCAAACTGGCTTAAATCCAACAACTTCAGTTTAAGTGGCCTGCAGATTGGGCTAGAATGTTGGAAATTTCACCCTAAGGACAGATTCACTTAAATCACTGTAATTAGAATGTTTTGTTGATGCTACAGCTTCATAGCAAGCTGGGACTTTTAATTCTTAATAGGTTCTGACTAAACAGAACCTCCCCACCCACCCACAATGTACTGTGCTGCACTATTTAATTCTGTAAAGTAAAGAGTCAGGAGAAACTCCACTGCCCCTCAGTGTCATATTAAGCCAATTCAAATAATTTTAGGAATGTAATGAACTGCAAACTAGAATGATGGATGAGAAACTGCCTGGAGACTTATAATTGGATCCATATCAGTCCATCTAAGTCTGAAGCTTGTTTCTTGTCCGGCAAGTAAGTTAATGTTCAGGCAGTCCAGGACACACAGTGACTTGGATCTTGAACACCTACCTACCAGCCAGCCAGCCAGAAGGGCAGCTGAGTAGAGAGTTGGTGTGTGGCCAGGAATGGCTGGCTTTAAAAGTCACTCCACCACCCCTACCCCATGAACACCTACCAGCCAGCCAGCCAGCCAGCCAGCCAGAAGACACTGGAGGACTGTGAGGAAGCCTTCCTTCCCCATTACACTGGGGTAAGGGCAGCTGAGGCAGCTGAGTAGAGAGTTGGGGTGTGGCCAGGAATGGCTGGCCTTAAAAGTCACTCCACTACCCCACCCCAGGAACACCTACCAGGGGCCGGGAATGATCTGGGAGCGGGAATTGAGGTTGTGTGGGGGAAGGGAAGGTATGGCAGCAACAGAGTGAAGAATTGTTACAAAAGAAGGCAGGATCGATGTTTAATATCTATCCTGCCTTCCGTTCACTCTGTTTCCCAGAATAAATTGGAGAGCACACCAACCATTCCACAGACCCTTACTCTGCTCCTTTTCAATGCCACATCGGTTAAAAACAAGATGCATATTATCCATGACCTTTTATTGGATGAGGCTGCCGACCTGGCATGCTTTACGGAGACCTGGCTGGGAGAGGCCAGTGCTGCAACCTGGGCGCAGGCACTACCGGCCAGCAGGTACTCAGTTAGTGAGCAGGTAAGGAAAAGTGGGCAGGAGGGCGGAGTGGCTCTCGTTCATAAAAACAATCTAACCTTGACCAGGAAGCCTATCCGGAACACAGTCCACATCAAGTGTCTGTACCTAAGCCTGAGGTCCAGGGATAGCTTAGGGATTTTGTTAGTATACCGGCCACCCCATTGTCTAACAGACTCTCTAACCAAGCTAACACAGCTGGTCTCAGAGTTGCTGCTGGAGTCACCCAGACTTTTAGTTCATGGCGACTTCAACATCCCACGCGAGACCAGCTTGCTAAATCTAACTGGCGCAGCTCGGGAGTTCATGGAATCCATGACAAACATGGGCCTATCCCAATTGGTTGTCGGACCTACTCACTGTGCAGGTCATACCCTCAATGTGGTCTTTAGTACGGAACAGGAATATCCGTGGGTGGAGGTTATTAAAACCTTTATATTGTCATGGACGGATCATTTCCTGGTCAAGATGGAGCTAAGAGTCACTGTCTGCCCCACTGGGGGTGATGGACCTATTAGAATGGCCTGCTCTCGAAGGCTAATGGAACCAATTGGATTCCAGAAAGCCTTGGAGGTTTTAATGGTTGGTAACGCCGGAGATTCTGTTGAAGCTTTGGTTAATATTTGGAACACTGACCTCACCAAGGCTATCGACACAATTGCTCCCAAACATCGTTTCCAGTCTGCTCCTAACCGTAAGCCCTGGTATTAAGAGGAGCTTAGGAAGATGAAGCGGGCTGGACAATGACTAGAGTGCACCTGGCAGAAGACTCGACTCTTATCTGACAAGACTCATCATAGGAATTTCCTTGATTCTTATCAAGAGGCGATACATCCAGCGCAGAAGTCTTTCTCCTCTGCACGTATTGCGTCTGCAGAGTCCCGTCCAGCAGAACTGTTTAGGGTGGTGGGGAAGCTGATGCAGATTCCATCTGCACAGAACCCCTTACTCAGCCCAACAATGGCCTGCTGTGATGCGTTTAACATCCACTTTGCAGATAAAATCTCTCGGATAAGAGCCGACTTAGATGCCAGTGTTATGACAAAATCTATAGATGAGGTGTCCAGCAACTCCGTTGATGAAATTTTATTGGATCAGTTTCAATCTGTGAGTACAGATGACATGGACAAGCTCCTTGGTAGAGTGAGGAAGATGACCTGTTCCCTTGATCCCAGTCCATCTTGGCTGGCCACCCAAGAGAGTGACGCATTGAGGGATATTAGGGATATTATCAATGCGTCCTTCAGGGAGGGGTCCGTTCCACCCTGTCTGAAGGAAGCGGCGGTTAAGCCACTCCTGAAAAAGCCTTCCCTGGACCTCTTGGACAGCAACAACTATAGGCCAGTCTCCTTGTTGCCTTTTTTAAGGAAGTTGATCAAGAGGGAGGTTGCATCCGAACTCTAAGCTGTCTTGGATGAAACCGATTATCTAGATCCATTTCAAACTGGCTTTAGGATGGGATATTGAGTGGAGACTGCCATGGTTGCTCTGGCTGACGACCTTCGCTTGGGTATCGACAGGGGTACTGTGACCCTGTTGGTGCTCTTGGACCTCTCAGCGGCCTTTGATACAATAGATCATTCCATCCTCTTGGATCGCCTGAGGGGTTTAGGAATTGGAGGCACTGCCTTGCAGTGATTCCATTCCTTCCTCTCGGGCAGATCCCAGAGGGTGAGGCTCTGGGACAGTTGCTCTACCAGAATAGAGCTTAACTGTGGTGTTCCTCAGGGTGCCATTCTGTCCCCAATGCTATTTAACATCTATATGAAGCCGCTGGGAGAGATCATTCGGGGGCATGGAGTGCGGTGTCATCAGTACGCTGATGACACCCAGGTATACTTCTCCATGTCTCGGCCATCAGCTTCGACTTCAGATGGCATCTCTCCTCTCAATGATTGTCTTAAAGCAGTAATGGAATGGATGAGGAAAAACAAATTTATACTGAATCCAGACAAAACGGGGGTACTAACAGTTACATGCTCAAAACCAGTTCTGGGAATACAATTTCCAGTCCTGGATGGAACTACACTCTCCTCCAAGGACTGTGTTGGCAGTCTGGGGGTGCTCCTGAACCCATCGCTCCAGATGTCTAATCAGGTAAATGCAACGGTCAGGAGTGCCTGTTATCAACTTTGGCTGATACGCCAGCTGCGCCCTTTCCTGGAAACTAGGGACCTCGAAACTGTGGTACATGCACTGGTAACCTCCCGTCTGGATTTCTGTAATGCGCTCTACATGGGACTACCCCTGTGCTTGACTCGGAAACTTCAACTAGTTCAGAACATGGCAGCCAGGTTGATTTCTGGTGTTTCCAGAAGAGAGCATATAACACCTGTGTTAAAAGCTCTCCACTGGCTGCCTATTAGTTTCTGGGCACAGTACAAGGTGTTGGTTATAACCTTAAAGCCCAAAATGGCTTGGGTCCAACTTATCTCTGGGACTGCCTCCTTCCGTACGACCCTCCCCGTGCACTTCGGTCCTCTGGGAGGAATCTGTTACAACCTATGAAAACAAGGCTGTCAGTGACCTCCCAGAGGGCCTTCTCTGCTGCCACTCCCAGATTATGAAACGGCCTGCCAGACAAGATCCATCTTATTACCACCTTAGACAGCTTTTAAAAAGCTGCCAAGATGGATCTTTTCCGTCAGGCCTTTCCTGAATAACTATCACGGCCCAAGACTTGGCTGTCCTTTCCCTCTGAGCTGCAATTGTTTTTTTGTTTTTGTTTTTGTTTTTGTTTTTGTTTTTTTAATTATTGTTTGTTTTATTTTTTTCTAATTTAATATATTTTTAATTATTGTATGTTTTTAATCCTTTATAATTTAATATTACTTTAAGGGGTGGGTGGGCTAGGGTATTGTAATTATGCAGTTTTTATATTGTAAGCCGGCCCGATTGCGTTGCAGAGGGGCAGGATAGAAATAAAATTTTATTTATTATTATTATTATTATTATTATTATTATGAAGGTTCTGAATCCAAAAGACCTTGAAACAAAGGATATTATCAGACAAGTGCCTAAAAACGTCGTCATGGCACTATATTTTACGATGTTTATTTTCCGGTACAATGGCACAAGTTTTTGCATGCTGCCATGATAATGATACAAAATCAGCCTAAGAATCTGGCAATATGAGCGCTTGTGCTGGTTACTTCCACATTTCTCCATGAATGAGATTTCGGCACATCTCACAAGAAGACACAAGCATGCTAAAATGCCCCCAAACACCAAAATTAAAAAAAGAAAATGTTCAGGAAAGCACAGATACACATTTAGAAACTTACAAGCAAGATGGGGAGGTTCATTTAAAAAGCGTACAGTACCTAGTTTTCCTGTTCGCACCCAGAAGTGTTCTGGTAGGACCGCCCGTTGATGCTGGAATCATGCAAGCAGAAGGGGGCACCTTCTCGCACACATGAAAATCCAGAACACAAATGCTACGGGAGATCAATTTTTGACTTCTCCCCAACAATAAAAAAGAACTCCCTTGTAACAGGAGCAGAATGCTTGCAGAATGCTGGGGTGTGACATCGTCTGATAAGGAACCCTTTTGCGATCTCATGGCGTCGTTATAAAGCGGTTTTTGATGCATCTAATAATCTCCAAAGGTAGAAGAGAACCATTCATCATTTCCTTTTCCTTCCAAATTGGCTGACAATTTAAGATTGCTGGTGCTGCTAGATAATGCTGTTTCCAAATTCAGACTTACCTGATATAGAACAGGAATTGGTTCAGCTCTTAATGCCTGAAGCAGTTGTGGTCAAGATGGCAAAAGTCATTAACAGGAAAGAACACATAAGCTGGGAGATGATGCAGCAGCTTGCTTTTGCCTGAGCCTGCTGCAAAGGACAAGACTCCACCCACTCCTCTCCTCTCCACCAATGAGTTAACTGAATGCCAATTAATTCTGAACTTTGAACTCAGTTTGCAGAGTTTGAAGTAAGTTGGTTACAAATGGGGAATGTGAGGAAGGAGGAAAAAGAAACAGGGACATTTTTAAAGCAGCTGAAAAAGTGGGGTGGCAGAAGAGTAATCTGGATTGTCCCAGCAAAATCGGAACAAAGAGAATGTGATATGGCTACCTGACACATGAGTAATGTGGACTCAGGTGCCCTGAGCAAAATTGTTTCCCAAGATCCCTGGCATCTGGAATTCTGCCACAACAGCTCTCTGTGTACCAAAGAGGTAGGCCTCACACAGAGACTTCCAATGAAACCTTCCTGCTGCTGCCCCAGTGCCACCTACATGCAAGTTCGGGATAAGGGAAGGAGATGAACAGGCAGGTTTCAGAAGTCTCACAGGAGAATTTGGAGAGGGGGGTGCATCTAGAAGTAGCAAGTGCCAGGGAAAGCAAACCTGAATAGGGTAAGGAGTCACAAGCTTCACTGGCTTCCCCATCAGGCAAAGATGTTAAAAAGCACACAGCAGAAGAAAGGTGATGATATTAGAGTAACAAGTCCACATTTTGTTTCAGAAGTTACTCTGTTGTCAGTTAAGATGGTACTGAGCAATCTCCTTGCAAGCAGAATTGCAGGCATGAGGGAGAAAGAGAGGGTTGAGGCAGGGAAGTCAGATGGACACTGTTCCTTCCAACAAAGTCCTCACATGGCCTAGAAGAGGAGAGGCTTCTGCCTGCATTGAGATCCCTCCAAACATCTTAACTGACAACAAGAGTAATATCTGAGACAAAATGTGGGCTTTCTTCTTTCTTTCCTTTCTTCTCTTGTATGATTTTTAACATCTTTGTCTGACAAAGAAGCCAGTGAAGCTTCAAAAACTTGCATGATATATTTTATGCTTTGGAGTTGGGCCCAAAAAGGTATTGCTGCTTTTGAGGATTTTGGATTTTGTTGCATTTTGCTGTGTGGCAAATCCAGCTAACCCAGATATGCTTCTTTCATAGGACCTATTTTTGAGCTATGTTTGACTTCTGAAACATTTGTATAGCTCTTTTGTTAATATTGGTTTATATATAGCAGTGGTTCTTAATCTTTTATTTACCAGGGACCCCCTTTAAATATCTTTTGTTGCTGTGGACACCCAAGACTTAACTCAAGACAACAGCAACTAACGACAACAGCAACAATAATAATGATTATGATGATGTAGTAGTAATAATAATAATAATAGTAATAGTAATAATAATACAGCCATTAAACCTTCCCTCGGAGGCACTGGAGGGAGAGGGAAGACTTTTCTCCTGCTTCTTCCTGCAATTGTGTGGCTGGAGCGGATTGAATGGCTATGTGCAGGCCCAGCCAGCCAGACTTTGCCTTGGATCCTATCACATGGCCACTCAACTGCAGGGAGGAGGTGGGCCAAGCAGCCTCCAAGCCTTTGCAGACCCCCTGTGAGGACAGCATGGACCTCTGGGGGGTCCCTGGACCACAGGTTAAGAACTACTGATATATAGCATCTGTATCAGCAGCTATTTATGTAAATGTATTTCTTTTATGAAATGTTTGCATCTCTCTGTGATAATGCTACTTCATGCAAGTTACACACAGTTAACAAAGGGTTAATTTAACCACCTATGGAAGAGAGTTACATAAGATCAGAAGAGATACCATTTGGGCTTTTAAAAAAAATGAGCTATTTTCTATAAGACTGGTTAGATAGCTTAGTTTGTCACACTTTGTTCTGAATCAAGTGCCCATTATTAGTGCTGGACTCAAATGGACAAGAGGCTTAATGGCTTAATGAGGACTAGCACTTTGACACAACTTTGAAGAATTAATGCACAATTTTTGTTCAGCAGCTAAGAGCAAGGAAACTCCAAGCAGCATATAAAAGAGGAAGGGTCATTTAGAGAAGGGATGTGCGTGGCAAGTGTTGCTCTTTTGGTGAAAATTTCCAATCCAGGTTTAGTCTTGCAGCTGCATCAAGTACCTAGATCACTTTACTTCATGAAAGCATAAATTGCAACAAATTTTAAAAGATGAGGAGGAGGTGGGGAACAGGCAATGGACCATGCAGAAGCTACTCTCTGAAAATGTGTGCTTTAACAAGAACATTGCCATAGTAAGTTGATGAATCTGACAGAGATATTTGTCTCAGTAAATGTGCCTTTTTACACCCTGGGTTAATCAGCCATGGAAGAAAAACACACACAAGCTGCACTATAAAGGCTAAGAAGCTTCTGCATACCAATCATACAATCTATCTTCCTACAAAAAGTGTGATATAGATTTCCAATGTCCACAACTACAATGTTGGAAATAACATTTTAGAAAGCCAGTGTAACATAATGAGTAGAATTCAGAGCTTGGCAATTTTATTTTTTTTACTACAAATTTTGGAATCGCTCAACCATAGGATATGCAGGTAGGGGATTCTGGGACTTGCAGTCCAAAAGGTAACTTTTCTATGTATTGGTTATATGTGACCAACTATGGAACTTACCTGACAGCCTTAAGTGAGTTTCTCTCACCCTCTCTAACCTAGAAAGAGTAAAATGGTTGCACACTCATCCAAGTTACCCTGAGTTCCTCCCAGAGAATACAGGATACAAAAGTTCATAATGTAACAAGATCACACTATAGCCCCATATTGGCTCCTGTGCCTTTAATAGTTGTGATGTCCCAGATGACTGAACAGAAGAAGTTGTGCCATGGAAGCACAATTCTTAACAAGCTATCAGCTTACCACACTCATGTACCCACACCAGTGTCAGATAAGACAACAGCAGCTGGAAAGGTTTTAGCTATTTACACAATAACAGATTGTGTGTGTGTATGCGCGTGTGCGTGTGTGTGTGTGCACGCGCACATCCCCTAGAGATGAAAAAAACTTATTCTTCCTCTGTTGAGGAAAGCTGGATCGAAAAGCTAGCTGGAAGTAAAATTAGTACCTTGCCTATATGACGAGAAAATGAAATGCAATTTCAGATACGTTAGGAGAATTATGAGTGAAGTGCTGGTTGAAAAGGTCATCAAACCTTATTAATTTTTAGTCTGGACCTGCTGCTCTGTAGGTAGATCAAGCCAAGAAGGTGCGGGTGGGGGGGAGCAGTTCAGAAAAATAATTTGTTACCATACCCACCATGTAGGATTCAGGGCTGCCAAATGAGGTGTCATCTTTTCAACTACAATAAGAATCTAAATGCTGTCTAAGTAAACCAGAGATGCAGATGGGATTGCAGTGTGATAAACCTTGAGAAAACAATGTCACTGATGCCTGCCATTGACTATTCCTCTCCTTTTTCATCTTTATTATTTCCATAAGCTTCAACATTTCTAAATCTTTTTCTTTTTCTTTTTTTTACTATAACGCTCAGAATCCTTCAGTCCTTGTGGCCCCTGGCTATGCTGGCTAGGGGATTCTGGGAACTGTAGTCCAAGAGGTCATTTTTCCTAAGCTCTGAACTTTTTTTCCCAAGCTCTGATCTCAATGCATGATCATTTACTCCTTTAAAGTGTCAAACTAATTTAAGGGGTACTGGGAATATAGGGCTGCTTGCCACTTTCAGCCACATTCCTAGAGGCTTTTTCTCAAGCATCAGTCCTCTGGCAAAGGAAATCAGTTCCTCTCCTGCCTGACTGCCTACTTGGTGGTGAGGAAGAGAAAGAGAGAAAAGACTGTGGGGGGAAGGGGATGTCAGGAAACAAAAGGGATGCCAGAGAAGGACAGAAGAGGGTTGTGTCAGAGAGAGAGAGAGAGAGAAGGGAGGGCCAGGAAAAATGGGAAAGGAGATATGGGGTGGGGGAAGAGAGAAGAGGTATCAGAGAGACAGAGAAAGAAGAGAGTGGACTTTATCAGATGGGGCTGTAATTGCAGAGTCAAGCTGCCAGACTCACCCAGCAGCTAATTGTGGTGCTGGCAACGGCACCCTCATCCCATGCGGCTTGGCCATCACCATGCTTCTGTCTCCTTCCTGGCAGGCATGGTGACTGACCAGGGATCAATGGAGAGGCAGCCAATCGGAGCACAGCATGCTTTGTTCCAATTGGCTGGAGGACTCTCATGGGCAGCCAATCAGAGGTAAGCATACAGCTCAGAGCTGATGGCTGAGGGAGAAAGGGGAGCCACCTCCTTCAGTAGGCTTCCCTCTGATCCAGCAGCCAGGTATATATTCCCAGTCACCTCACCAGGCTAGCCAGTTGCTCTCTTCAAGCTGACCACCCTCTAGGAAGGGATTATTTCTTAGGTTACCAATTTTCTAATTGTCATAATCTGGGGGAGGGGTGGTTGGCATGGGTCCTGGATCCAAAGGTCATTGGTTTTGGGGTTCTCCATCACTAGTAGGCCACGGAGATCCTCTCTGGAGTTTGGAGGGGCAAGGGCCAGGAGGACTTGCCAGCTCAAGGCATGCTCCTCCCGGATGCCCCTCCCCCTTTTTTGCTTGGGAGGGGGGAGGAGGTTGGTCAGCAGGCACCAGGGTCTGTGGGGACTCCTCCCCTTCCTGGGTGTTACTTGTCAGCAGGCGGGCAAACAATGGGCTCATTGACCAACAGGCGGGTCGGTCGATGCCTGGATCCAGAGCCAACCAACTGCAGCTGTCATCAATAAAGTTGTGGCCCTTATTGTCAAAATGTCAATTATTGTGTCTGACTTTTATTGGAGGGGGATGGGCATCTTGCTTGGGCACACAATTATAGTGTGACAGTACCGCAAATGAGTTCCCATTATCACACAATGTTGTTGTCCTCCCATGGTCAATGTGTGCTTCACCCCTTTGGGTTCATCACTTTTAACTGATGGGAAAATCCGTGAATAGCCTTCAATATTGCTCTTTTTAAGGTATTGACAAGCATGCGAAATCACGTTCCGCTATAATCGCGCAATTGCAGCATGAATGAGTGGCCCTTTCCCCTTCCACTTTCCCAATGAGAACACAGGATACGCAGGACACTCTTTTAATGAACTTTCACATGTTCTTGGTATGTTTTTATGTTTAAGTGTTTATTTTTTCATTTCTTTCATTATTTATGTGTTTTTATGTGTTTAAACAAAGTCACGTCTTCTCACAAGAACAGCCAAAATCTCACACATACAAAATCACAGAAGTAAAATCCCATTCTTAAAGTGCTAGTGGTGGTCATGTGATGATACTGTGGTGTTAGTATCACACAATTACAGCATACTATTGTGCAATTACGGTGACATGTGAAAATTAGTATAATCATGCCACCATGTTTCCACTTTCCTCAATTGTGGAATTACAGTGTTTTTAGACTCTAGACTGATAAAGTCCTTAGTCATGAAAAATGGGAAAGGGGAAATCAGTGTGTGTGGGGGGGGGGACAGAAGGGTGTCAGAGAGAGGGAGGAAATGAGTGGCTTGTGCACTTTTTCCTCTGGACTAGTCAGCCACTGTGTTTGTGCCCCTAAAACATTATCCCCTGAAAGAATGTGGTGGGCAACAAAACATATAAAGTTTTTCAGCCTGATCTAACTAGAAACATTTTACACAAACAACCAAGTATGGGAATTTAGGGCTTAGTGAATGGTTGAGCACTCCCTGAAGCTCATGATTATAGAGTATATGTGATCTTTAATACAGGGAGAGAAATAATCTATTTTTGACTATGAAGGATATTTATTTATTTATTTATTTATTTATTTTTAAAAGGGACAACTCTGCAATCCCTTGGATTTTAAGATGCATGTTGCTTTGATGTTGCAATGCTGAATGTGTTATGACAGGGACAGCTTTACTTACAAGTCCTCATTTTAAAATCTTATATTCAAGGCAGGATTTAGATTTACCCGTGGTAAATTAGAAACATGAAAGCTAGTTACACATATACCAGGTCTGCCATGATAGGAGCTCTGGTACTAATTTCTGACAAATGTTCATCCAAAATACTGTGATAATTAGCATGATAAAAAATTGGCTAGAAGACCAAAATAGCTTTCTGGCAAAGTTGATCTTATTTAACCCTTTAATGAATGTCTAATTTTCTAGTGAGGAAAAAAAAGTATGAAAGCAGGTGTATCAAATCTCAAACTGCCAGGCTGAAAACATGATCAAATATCATGGGACTGTAAAATAGAAAGGGCCAATAACAGTGATAGCAGAGACTAAGGACTTTATCAGGCGTGACAAATATGGCATCATAATGATGCCTAATGATTGCAAAAGGGCGCACATACCATATGATGTCATCCTTTAGCGATCATGTACCTCTAAAAGCCATTCTATTTTATTGATGGCCTGAGCCATCAATAGATCTCCCCGGCCCTTTGTTGCTAGCACTGCAGGCATTTGCATCCTCACACCATTGTGCTCACATGAATACAGAGTCAATGACAGAATACTTCCAGGTGAGATCACAACAGCCAGGTAAGGGACACTCTTTTTATGAAACCCCTCGGTTTACTTGTAATTTTTTAAGTCTGTTTCTGTGCTTGTGTCTACATTTTATGTATATCTCTTGCTTAACTTTTTGAATTTGCTGCACTTGCATCTTCTCGTGAGAATTGGCAAGACCTCAACCCCAGATGTAAACAGAGCTCCACTGTTTGTGCCCCGTTTATGCTGGGGGTGCCTCATCGGGGATGCTGCTGCTCAAGGTAGGTCTGGGAGGGGCGTTTTTTGCTGACATAAAAATGCCACAAAATATGTCGGCAAAAGAACATTAATGGGGGATAATCTGATAAAGTCCTAAGGAAATTGTTCAAATTAAGCTTGATAAACTAACAGAAGGGCCATAGCTCATGAACTAAGCATGAGCTTTCCATGCCAAAGACCCCAAGTTCAGTCCCTCCAGTGAATAATACAAAACTAAATTGATCCAGAGCCAACCACTAGCTCTATTGCTTTGGGGCTGTGAATCCATGCTGGGGTTTACAGGAGCAATCTAAGGTGTTCAATCCTATTTGCAAAATGGATTCAAGAGAGACTGGGAATTTATGAGGATCCACAATTCTCTGGCCTGTCAGACGAATTCCCAAACTGGTTAGTGATCTGTGCCAGCTCTGGAGCTAGTGCAGATCAGTTCCCTCCCACTGAAATCAATGGGAGAGAATTTGAACACTTGAAGAAAAAAAAGCTCCAGGAATGTGTGCTTCTCTAGCCTCGATGTATTGTATTACTGACTGGACTGGACTGGACTATGCTGACCTGCATCAATGGCCATCTCCCTCTTGCATGTAACACTTTGCTAACAAGATTTTGAACACCTTCCAGGAACACCTGGGAAGGGTCCAGACACATTTTTCTGTACTCTGGTACAATATTGTAGTTGTCAATAATTAGCCACTAAAAGCCATAAGGAAAAGAAAAGGGAAAAAAAGCAAGTGCCAGTGAAGCCAGCACATCAAATCTGTGAGAGCCTTGGCTTTTTTCCAAATATTGTAATATTTCTAGATAAATTTAAAAGCTAAGTCAGTAAGCTGGTGGGGGGAAACCAACCCATAAAGACCACATCATGTTCAGCTGGAAAACCTGTTAAATCTGCTTTGAAGTTAGGAGATGTTCTCTGTTCAAAATATTATTCATTCATTCATTCATTTATATGCCACCTTTTTCTCACTAATGAAACTCAAGGCAGGTAACAACATATTTAAATACAATACAGATTAAATCTATGTAAAACTTTCAATGAAAGCATAAATATAAAACATAAAGCATAAATATAAAAGTTATTTAAAAACAAAAAAAATATAAAGTTAAAAAACATTGAACACTAAAGACATTAATGTTCATTAAAAGGTGACATACATACCTTTAAAAGAGCACCGCACAGCATAAAAGACCAGTCCAGTGTTACCGGCCCTTACACCCCCTCCTGTACAATAATTTATTAATTGGCAATAATTCATAAGATTGGCATTAATCAACAGTTCATGTAGGTTCTGGTAGACCAAGCCATCCATAAAAAGGTTCATGCTGGGGTCACCAGAGACCTAGATGAAGTTGTCTTGGAAAATTCCCAAAAAGACAGGACTTGTTATGCAGATCCCCTTTAGATGAATAGTTAGGGAGGGACATGCTAATCCACCTTGGATGCACCTGGCAATGAGTCATGCTCCAACACAAACAAGAGATCAGAACACCCATTATTCTGCAAAGGCCTATCTTCACACCTTTCCCATCCAGCAATAGAAAGGTAGCCTCAAACCCATCAGTCTTAATGATCCAACCATTAACAGTAATTAACAAAGCCAGAGCTTCCATTGTTTCTCTCTGGGAAACTCACTCAAACACTCCACTCAAAATACCCCTTAAGGGTGCAATATGGGATGTAACTATCACCCCAAAATACAACCAAAGTGTGCACTGTCTTCCAGATGCTGTTACTCTGCTGGTTTGCTGTGTCACCCGGCACGCATAGCTGTACTTCTTTGCTGCACAAACCTCTGCTCATTAGACAGTTAAAGTGTAGCCCACCATCCTGAAATCTATTCCTCTATCCAAATACTTACCCCTGCTTCTTTGTTAGCCTTGTGTGACTGCTTGAAGTGTGGGTGCATGTGTGAGTGGTTCCATGATTATTTTCCAATAAAAACTATTTTATTTACTTTCTGGCTTGGAGTCTCATCAGTTAGTACCAGTATACACAGGTAGAAAGATCCCATAGCTACCAGGCGTCTCGTTGCCATAATTGGGCTAATTGAAATTCCCCATAACAATATCTCAATTTGAGTGAAACAAGTGGGTTCCCATGAACCCCACGCAATTTGGGTAACAACAGTCAGTTTCTTAAAACCTCCCAAGTAACCCGGGGAGGGTAGTAAAAAGTGTGTCACGTACTAGGATGTCGCGATCTCACCCTGAAGAGTTCTGGCCAAACCAGCCATTCATGCTGCATTCACGTTAGTTAAATGGTGCAAGGTTTCATACACTGGCACTGCTGGCACTAAAGCACCATGGGGATCTATTGACAGCTTCAGCCATCAATAAAATAGGATAGGTTTTGGCCAGAACATAAACGCAAAAGGGCAATGTCGTCTGATAGGCGCACCCTTTTGTCTTTATGTGGCATCGTTATGAAGCAATTTTTAGTGCATCTGATAAAGTCCAACTCTGCAGTTAGAGGGATGCATTCTGTATTGCACCCACTCCTTTTTCAGGGCTATCTCTGAAAACATGGGGGTCTGGATTGTTCTGCTGCTTTACCCTGTTTTTGCACACATATTCAGCCACTGGATTTCCCTCCTTTATTCTGCAATACTACTACAACATGTACAATTACTTCTAACCACCCATAATCCACTTCTAGGCCAATCTTTCTATCTTGTCCAGTATGAAGTAATGTATTAGCATACTTCCCTTTTTCTAGTAAAACATCAAGTACTGTTTAAAATCAGTTTTCAGAGACATAGCCATGTTAGTCTGTCGCAGCAGAAAAAGAAAAAAGGAGGGGGAAGGAGGAATCTAGTAACACCTTCGAGGTTGATTTATTTTAGCATGAGCTTTCATGGATTTCAATCCACTTCCTCAGATGCACTGATGGAGTTAATATCAAACTACAGGTATATTAGCAGTGACATAGCTGTGGGGCTGGGACCACAGCATAGTAGGCTAGAGAAGATGGTAAGAGCTGTTCAAGAGTGGAACACACTGCCTCTGAGTGTGCTGGAGTCTTCTTCTTTGGAGGTTTTTAAACTGAGGCTGGATGGCCATCTGCCAGGAGTGCTTTAATTGTGTGTTCCTGCATGGCATGGGGTTGGACTGGATGGCCCTTGTGGTCTCTTCCAGCTCTACGATTCTAGATGCACTTTGTGACTGAATCTTTTTTGGCAAGAATTATTTTGTTACATTCTGGTTGTGAGGATACGATGTACAGGTATTAACATATAGAGGACCAAGAAACCATGATCCTTGTTTATACTTCTGCTAATAGATTGGGATTTGTGAATGTATCCCAGTGGCTTCTGAATTGACTCTTGGTGTGCAGATTTATTGCTTTTATACCACAGAACTACAGACCAACTTAATACACTTGTATCATCTTACACAACTGTTGGAAGGTTTATGGCCAGTGTCAAAAATTACACTGTCAGTGTCAAAAAACATAATATGTTCTGATCCCACCCCTGCAACTTTGTAACTGCTAATATACCTGTGATTTCATATTAACCCCATCAGTACTTCTGAAGAAGTGGAATGAAATCTACAAAAGCTCATGCTAAAAAAATAGGTCATAAAGGTGCTGCTAGATTCTTCCTTCTTTCCCCTACTTTTTAATGTTTAGAACCAGTCACCTTTGAAAAACACCTATCAAATAGCTGTTTAGCACACATAGTGGAGCAGATGCCCTCACTGGCATTCATATGTTGCATAATTACATTTGATTGGCTAGATAACATTGTGACATAACCCTGTTCATTACATTATCTACAATTGGTTGGAATCACCTGTGTGATAAATGTAGGAAGCTGGAATAAGTCATTGGGAGGAGACAAAACTGATGCTAAACACAATCACTAAAAAATTGATTCACTAGCAATTTGAAAACTGATTCTCTAGAAATGTGATTCACTGTAATAGCAAAGATGATAATATGTGCAAATTGCCTTAATTTTATCACTTCATAACAAAGGCACCTGGTATTTCAGTCAATACAATAGGAATTTGAAATGAAAGGATGTACAATCATCCCTCCACATTTGTGGGCTAAGTATTTGTAGATTTGATTATTTGCAAATTTGATTAATATGTTCTCTCCAGGCATTTGTAGGGCCTCCAATGTGATTCTATGGTCACCTAGAAAAGTGTTCTCTCATGTTTAAAAAAAATAGATCAATATTTATGTTTTTTCTGCTTTCGCAGGTTACTACACCCCTAACGTCTGAGAAATTTGAGGGCTTGCTTTGTTCAGGCTGGATTAAATTTCAGCTTCATGTTGGGTCCAAGGTAAAAATGGCATTAATGGAGTGCATGTAAGTAATAAGACCATTTTTGTAACTAGTAACCATGGTAAGAGCAGCACTGTAGGAGGCTGAATTGGGAAATTTAACTCTTTCCTCCTTCTTGTGGTCCAAAAGAAAACCATCTCTTTCTCCCACCACTATTCGGATGCCAATAGCACCTTTGGTGGGGATTTTTGTTGTGATCAACTCCCTCCCAATTCTATGTGGTCTTGACATGGCTTCTCTTGTTCTTGTTGCTGCTGTTTGGCTTCATGTCATTTCTGACTTACAGTGACCTATGATGAACCTGTCATGGGGTTTTCTTGGCAAAATTTGTTCAAATGGGGTTTGCAAACAGAGAGTCTAACTCAACCAAGGTCACTCAGTGGGATTCCATGGCCAAGTGAGAATTCAAACACTGGTCACCCAGTCCTAGTCCAGCTCTCAAAGCTGGCTCTTGTTATTTCTCTCCTACCTCCCCCCCATTTATCTGACTTCTAGCAGGCATAAAAATTGCATGACTTAATTGTCATTCCATTCCATTTGTCCTAGATACTTGTGTCAACAGTCCGAGTCTGACAAAAGGTATCACCAGCAGGTTTTGTTTTGCTGTCATCCAAAGAATGAATCCTTTCTCATTTAGCTCCAGGAAACAGCGGAATTCATCTGAGGAACATTGGGACATTTCACTGATAACACTGTCATCCTCAGAATTCTTCAATATAGAGAGCTTGTTTTGGATTTCAGTCTCCTCACCAATAGAGACTGCATGAATCTTTGACCTATGAAGGCTTGAAAGAAATCAAAAAGAAATCAGTTCTATCAGGCCATGCTGTGGGATTGACAGGATAAGACCCAGTTGTGTTTTCAAATTGGCAATCATTGTACTGTGTTAAAGAGCAAAACAGCATGAAAGCCACCACATGCTGCTGTGCCTTGTTGCTGCGTGTGCTTACTTTGCATCACAGGGGTTTACATGAATGGCATTTCAAACTTAACACACTGCCACTCTCACAGGGCGAAGAACACAACCCAAGTTCCAACGTGACTACATGCATTTGCCAAAGAAGGAAGAACTGACAGAACGGAAGACAACTAAAATGCGAATGGAGCATCTTTCTTAAAGTAAAATCTGGTGGGTTATTTTTTTTTACCAAGAAGAGAGAGAAGGTAGGAGAATCTGCTACTAAGTTTAAATAAAGTGGTGATGGAACAAAGCATGGAACAAATGGAAAATAAGTGTCCTCTTTCAAAACCCTACAGCTTGAGATGTCCCAAAGAAACTGAGCTGGACTCAAAGCTTCTCTCTAAAATGTCAGTCTTTTACATGCAGGGATGTTATTTTTAGACGGACTGGGAAAGCATTGAAAGCATGTGATTTCCCACTTGCAGTTCTGAATACTACAATCCCAGAAGGACATTTGACCACACGATTATGTTGAATGTGTAACAATATGCAGGGCTTTGTTTCCAAGAAGAATCCTGAAGGCCTCTGGAAGAGCAGTTCTTTTTTTAAAAAAAAAAAATTGATTGGCGGTGGGGCTTTAGGGGATGCAAAAATGGCCTGGAGTACATGCTTTCACAAGAAGTTACATAATTATAGTACTATGATTTCATGGAATCCTGGGGCTGGTTTACACGGCAGGTTTTATTGCGTTAAGTTGCACTTTAGCGCTTTCCCGCATCAGTGGTGGGTAGTTTACATGGTATATGTTTACACAGCTATATTTTGTGGCTCTTTGATTTTTTTCTGCTTTGAGGTTCACACAGCCAAAAGTGCTGGGGGCATGGCCAAGCATTGGAGAAGGAAAGGAATGCCATAGGAATGTCTGCCCTGGCCCGAACTCCATGCTTAACAGCTTAGAGGCAGTCCCCCTCCCCCCACTCCCTTCCCACAAATCAAAGGGAAGGTTTTCCTCCTTGCTTAACAGCATTTTCTCCCAAATAGAGGAAAGCCAGAGAGAGAGGCGGGGGAAATAACAGCTTAGATCTGATGGAACCCTTCGTGAAATGGTTTCTCTCCCTCCCCCATGCACAGGATCACAGCTGATGAAATGAGCTATTACATACTTGCAAAACAGCAGAGAGGATGAGAAGGAATGCTCCCTGAATGAAAATTGTTGGGAATCCTTTTTGTTTGCAAACTGGCTTGCAAAATAGCAGAGAGGATTTTTCAAAGTTTCCTCTAATCGCTACTGTCTTTCCCTCCCTGCCTGCCCCTCTTTTAAGCCCACCCCTGAATCATCAACCAATCACAATGCAGCTCTGCTGTAGCTCTTAGCAGAATGGTTGTTTACACTGCCAATAATGCACTACATTGCAAATATACCTGCAAAAGTAGCAACATCCCTTGCCACGCTATATTTGGGTGTTTTACCTTCCTCCCTTCTGAATGAGGTGATGCTGTGCTGCGATCCGTGGGAACTATGAGCTATCTTAGTGGCATATTTAGAGGAATATTTGCCTGTGTAAATGACCCCCTGAAGTTTCCAGTTTGGTAAAGCACTAGAGGTCTTTGTCAGAGAATTGTAAATGCCCCTCCTTAAACTATAAGTCCCAGAATTCCATGGGATGGAACCATGGTAGTTAAAGTGGAATCAGAGCACTATATGTGTGTAGTGCAAAGGGACCCAGATCACAGGATTCCCACCTCTGCTCTATTATTCCACTTTAACTGCTATGGCTGCCTCCTGTGGAATCCTGGGATTTGCAGTTTAGGGAGGGCCATTTAGCATTCTCAGCTGGATGATGATGATGATGATGATGGCTTGAGGTGGTGTACAATATGAATTAAAATATGATATACTGTATAATAACGTCATTGAATGCACAAGTAAAAACATATAGGATTAAAACAAACATTACATTAAAATCATCAACAAACTTAAAATACAATTTAAAATGCATAACTTAAAATCAACTGGGTAGGCATACCAGAAGAGATACTGTAGGTCTTTAGTACAGTTTTAAATTCCAACAGCCAGTTTAACTGTCAAATCTCTTCTGGCAGGCCTACCCAATTAAACTCTTAGGCGTCGCTAAACTACAAACCCCAGAAGTCCACAGGAGGCAGCCATAGTAGTTAAAATGAACTAATAGTGCTATAACAGTATAGTGTGATAAGGCTCTAAATAAACACCATTTGACCTTGATAATGACTAGATATAACTGCTTGTGTTTTCTTCTTGCCCTTACCACATAGCAGCCTGTTTCTTCAGTCTTATGCCATCCTAATTAAAATTATACTGGCTTAAGGTCATAAGCACATAATGACTTCATTGTGCCATGCAAATCTGGAATTATTGTGGCATACCAAATTTAGCTGCAACATGCGTATTCTCATTCAGCCAGTAAAGAGGATAAGGCTATAGTCTTTTGCCTGTGAGGAAGCTTGTGAATAAAAAAAATTACCCATTTTAAAGGCACTGAAAAAAGCTACAAGTTTCATACATACTAAATTGCAATTTTAAACTTTAATGTGCCATATGAATAGTAAAAAGAATTATATATATTCAGTCAGGTCTCATATGTTCCCATTCTTAAATAGTCTATTCACAAAGCAAAGGGGGAGGAAAAGACTGCATGGAAATCCCACAGAGTTTCCATACCTCATGGTTTTATCATAAACTTTGAGAGACACATTCCAAAAGATAATTTACTTTTTGAAATCCTGAGATTTTCAATTTTCATTTCATTTCTACAAGATCTAGCTTATTCTATTACTAGTAAGGGGTTTGATGAACTATATATATCCTGAATGTCCAGAAATGAAAATATTGACCTAAATTCTACCATTAGTCCCAACTGGAGTAGACCATTTAATCAATGCAATTTACCTACAAGTTGACTCAACATTCAGGAAGGTCCCTATTATTTCAGTGTGGAGGTAGCAAAATTTGAAAATTCTAGCAGGGCAATCTTTGAGCTCACTTCAGTAGTAGCTGCTAGGACAAGTCTAATATTTATATGAGGCAGTTGTGAGCCTATGCATTTCTAGCAGCAAATAAAAAAAGTGGCTGAACAAGAGATAGCATGGTGACATACTGTGTATGGCTACATCTTGGACTTGGACTGTCATGGACTGTGGAAAGGCAAGCAGAGCTTTGGTAGTACAAACAGGTGGCAACTACAAACAAGTGGAAGAATGGAGGAAATGGCACTCCTCATCCTCATGTCAAGAACAGTAACAGACAAGTTGAATCTTCTTTAAAATGTTACATGTGCCATCACCTCCTAAGAGGACAGCTTTTGTTTTAGGCAACCAACCAGCAAGCCATGCCCTCCTTGATGAAGTAGTTAGAGGCAAAAGTAGAGTATTCAACATCCCTCAGCCCAATTTCACATTTTTCTCTAACTCCCAGTCAGGGTACATCTAGATCAGGCAGGTTACACTGGCTCCCCACCAGCATATCCTGCCGCCAGAGCTAGCCAGTCCCACCCATCCCCCTCCACCATTACCTGCAAAAAAAGGGGGTCAGAATCCAAACAGGATGCTGGCCTGCTCCGAAAGCTGCCACCGTTGCCATTTTCTCACTAATGCAGAAGCCAGGCAGGGATCCCTCAACATGTGACTGCAGACCTCTTGCATGTGACCAGCCTTGGCCAAATGCTGAAGACCCCCTGCTGGCTTACAGGAGAGCCAGGGAACTGGCAGCAGCAGCAGCAAGGAGTAGCATTCTGGGAAGGGCTCCGTGGACACATGTAGCCCAATTCAGCAATATTGGATTAAACCAGGTATTTTCTTAAAATGTGGTAAAGGGCCCTAACATGGCTTGCCCCCATTCCAACCCCATATCTGCCCCAGGGGTCATTTGGACTGCCTAGGGGCAGATTGAGGTAAACGCCCTGTGTCATTTGGACAGCGGGGCTCTGGAATGGGGACAAGTCAAGGTATTTGGCCCATGTAGACAAGCCCTCAGTCATTATTCGGTTGTTCTGGAGGGCATTGTTCCCTTAGGTTTTTCTTTTCCCTTAAATGTAATACTTGTGCACACTTCTAATACCACCCTGTTATTTTTCATTGACCCCATTTTGACTCAATTTCTGTCAACATTTACAACTTGAGTTCCTTATTAGAAAAAATTATTTTGTGAAGATTGCCCAAAAGTTTTTAACCAGCATATTCCTCAGATATACAGTATGTTCTTGTGCCTTACTCTAATGCACCAGACAAAATAACAGACTTAGCCACACACAGTGGCCATAAACTGGGCATAAAAGCACACTATGGTCCTTTCCACACTCCAAAGAAAAGCGGCGGTGCAGCAGGAACATTTTGTCTTCTGTGCCACCTTACTGCATGATGTCATCATTCTTTCATTCTGGTCCTGTGGGGGACTGAGGTAAAACTGCATATTTTTGCTAACTGAAAAAACCCATTGGCAAAAAGACACCGTTTTACCTTGGCCCCTCACGGGACTGGAACAAAAGAACACCGGGAGAACAATGTCGTCATGAGGTAAGGCAGCACAGGAGACGGAACGTTTCTGATGCACTGCCACTTTTTTTTGGAGTGCAGCAAGCCCCTAAGTTCACTTTGATTAAACATATTTGTAAAGAACTATCTTTGGGGGGGGCAATAATTAAAAACACCACATTTTTTGTTAGGGGCTAGATTAAGGACTTTATCAGATTACTCCACCTCAATGTTCTTTTGCCAGCATATTTTGTGGCATTTTTATGCCCGCAAAAGACACACACCCCGACCTACCTTTAGCTGCATCAATGAGGCAGACCCAGCAGTAACGGGGCACAAGTGGAGCTCCATTGACTTTCAGGGTTGAGATCTTGCTGATTTTTGCAAAAAGATGCAAGTGCAGCAAATTCAAAAAATTAAGCAAGGCAAAGACATAAAACTATTGATGGCTTAGGCCAGCAATACAAAGGACCTGTTTTTTGACAGTGCACAATCATGAAAGGATGATGTCTGCCATGCACACCCTTTCGTGATCATTAGGCATTGTTATGACGCCATATTTGCCACATCTGATAAATTCCTAAGAGAGCATTATAAGACAGATTTAATAACATGTAAAAAAAAATCTGTCAAGCCACCTGCTATTAAATTCTTTTCCATAAGTATGAGAATAAAGGGTCTGTCAAAATAAGGTCTATAAACAAGGATCATGAAGCCTGCCTTCTCACATTAAAAATAAAGCAAGACAAACAGTAGATATGAGGGGGGAAATAACTTGTGGAAGGCCAGGGATATCTTCATTAGCCTGGTTTAGCATAAAACAGAAATGGGTCATTCTATATCACAAGCTGAAATGACAGACAGACAGAGACAGAGAGACAGATCTTCTTGGGCTATGCCCTTTTCTACAAATGATATGTACCTTGTTTTCATTTTCTTGCTATGTTCCTTCAATCCTTAACACACCTGCAAATCAACAACTAAGAATCCAGAAGTGCTGATATACTTTATGTCACAGATGTACTGGTAGTGAACAGGCCTCATATTTTACAAGCTGTGGACTACAGATTTCCGTACCTTTTCCTTCCCACTCCATACAACACAGCATGAACATCTATCATAAGAACTACCTTTGCCTCTTTTTCACTTCATTGTTAGAAAACAGTATGTGTTGGTTCCATCGATATTCCAGATCCCTTTTAAACAAGAAGTGTCTATCTTTTCATTTTACTGTAATGAGCGTGGGTTTTTCCCCCCAAGAAAACCATGACATCATAACTGTCAATGCATTCTAGTAATATTAAAATTGTCAATGGGCAAAAGCTTGTTCTATTACAGGCCTCTTCTTAACAATTTATCTTATTTGGTTTGTTGGTATTTGCTTGCATTTGCCTCCTTTTGAAAAAAATAATTCTAAAATCCCCAAATATATTTGGTATATCTTAAGAAGCAGCTTTATCAGCATAGTAAGCCTGAGGAATTATAAGAGCAAACCATGTACTGCTTAGAAGAGGAGATTTTCATAATGGCTAGCAGTTAGGAAAGTATGCCAGCCTTATCCATATTCATGAGGAGGCACTGTTACTAATTGTTAGTGCATGTTCTCACCCACACATTTAACATTCTTGTCTATAGGAGGGATACAGGTTCATTGAGTTTTAAAAGTCAAAGTGTGCCACAGGAAGCTTTCTCTTATGCCAACAGAAATTAACAATAAGACAATTGACTAGGGCCTAAATATCCTAAAGGCACCAGATCCTGTCTGATCTTGGAAGCTAAGCAGGGTCAACTCTGGTTAGTACTTGTATGGGAGACCACCAAAGAATATCAGGTGCTATAGGCTATAGTTCAGAGGAAGGAACTGGGAAAACTCCCTCTTGAGTATTCCTTGCTTAAGAAAACCCTATGAAATTTGTGGGGTTGTCATAAGTTGAAGGGTGACTTGAAGGCACCCACACACTATGGACTAGAACAGGAGTGGATAACTTCTTAGGGTTCAGAGGAGCACACTGCTTACCCAGACCTATCAGGGACTCTACCCTCCATCACCACAGCCACAATCTTACTACCATTGCTTTTCCACCACTGTCAATGACATTTTCACCACTGACACCAATCCCCCAGCAATTCCAATAAAACACTGCATATGAGCAGTGCACACCTTGTTTCTCAGAAAGACTTCACTCCCATATACAACTACAACTCTACTTTAATCTCCCTGATTCCATCCTATGGAATCCTGGCATTTAGTTTGGTGAGGCTTTGAGCTTTCTGGCTGAGAATTCTAAATATTCCTCCATAAACTGCAAATCCCAGGATTCCATAAACTATTGCCATAACAGTTAAAGCTGGGGGTGGGACGAAGAGAACAAATGTCAATTCACACTACAGGTCAGCCCCTTTATCCATGGGACCAGTTTCTGTGGTTTCACTTAGCCACATCTGGAAGAAAAAAAATTCCTCTCTAGGCATTTTCTAGGTCTTCCAGCACAATTCTATGGTATGCTTCTGCCAGGAGTTGGGCCAGAAGTAATCCATTTCAATAGGGTACTATTATCCACAATTTCACGTATCCATGGTAAGTCTGGTAACATATCCCCTGTTGATACGGGGGCAACATGTACACAATGATAGCACTAAGATTCCATGGTTGCATCCTATGGAACCCTTGGATTTGATGCTTAGAGAGGTGCATTTGGAATCAGCCAGAGAGCTCTAGTGCCTCACCAAGCTATGAATCCCAGGATTATATAGGATGCAACCATGTCAGTTAAAGTGGATTGTAGTACTATTGTTGTGCGTAAAAAGCAATTGGAAAGGGAGTAAGACAAGGTTCTATCACCCTACTTGTTCAATTTGTATGCAGAAAACATCATGCTTAGAGCAGGTTTAGAGTCAGAGAAAGGAGGAGTGAAGATCGGTAGAAGGAACATTAACAATCTAAGATATACGATACCAATGCACTAGCTGAAAACAGCACAAACTTGGAGCAACTAATAAAGAAAGTCAAAGAAGAAAGTGCAAAAATAGGCTTAATGCTGCACTTTAGGAAAACAAAAATAATGACCATGGAGGATTTATATAAGTTCAAAATAGACGACTGGGGAAACTGAAAAAATGAAAGACTTTCCATTCCTTGGATCAATCATAGACCAGAGCAGGGATTGTAGCCATGGAATCAGAAAAAGATTAGGATTGGGTAGGGCAATTATGAAAGAACTGGACAAGATCATAAAATGCAAAAATATAATACTGAGCTCTAAAGTCAGGATTGTTCAGACCATTGTCTTTCCCATTATCATGTATGGATGTGAGAGCTGGACAGTGAAGAAATCTGATAGAAAGAGAATCAACTCATTCGAAATGTGTTGGAGAAGAGTGCAGAGGATATGATGGATGGCCAAAAAGACCAACAAATGTGTCTTAGAACAGATCAAGTCTGAACTCTCATCAGAAGCCAAGATGACCAAATTGAGGCTGTCATATATTGGTCATATCATGAGAAGACACAACTCACTGGAAAAGTCAACAATGCTAGGAAAGGTGGAGAGGGAACAAAAGGAAGGAAGACTGCACACCAGATGGATAGACCTAAGCAGGGTGCTAGAAGACGGGGGCGGGGGGCCTTGGAGATGTCTCATTCATAGGGTCACCTTGAGTCAAAGTTGACCCGAGGACAGTTAACAACAAGAAGCAAAAGAAAAAAAAAAAGTATGTAAAGCCTTTGCAACCTACATTATCAATAAGTAAATACTTAGAAAGATGCTATCTTTCTGTGTTCCCCTCCCTCATCAGTTCAAGTTACTTGTTACAGTGGGCCCTTGGTATCCACTGGGGTTTTTTTCTAGGACCCCCCCCCCATGGATACTAAAATCTGCTCAAGTCCCATTATATACCATGACATATAAAATGGTGTCCCTTATATAAAATGTCAAAATCAAGGTTTGCTTCTTGGAATTTATTTCTTTGGGACTATTTTCAAGCCATGGATGGTGGAATCTGTGGATGCAAAATCAGTGGATACAGAGGGCCGACCATATAAGAGCTGGGGCTCAACTTTCAACACTAATATGAAGCCACTGTTGGCTGATAGGTGGTAGCACATGTGAGCACCTACCACTGCTGCTACATTTACTTCTGTTTCTACAACTACTGGTGTTTTCCTAATTCTTGCAAATGGCCAAGAGCTCAATTAGATTACACAGCACAGTAAAACCATAGGCCCAACTGGCTAACCTTCCATCTTAACTTTCACCATATTAAAAAAGAAAAATGAATAATCGTGAATAAGCCCTCTGAGTATAACATCTTGCCTAAAACCCTCTAATTGCTTGCCTGAAGTACCCTTGCTCTAGTTTTTTTTACATAACTGTACCACACACTCTCTCTCTGGCTTTTCCTCGCAAATGAAGATTCAGGAAGAACTCATCCCGCACTTTCTGCAAGCGTGCTGATGACTAAAAAGGCCAATCCGAGATAAACAAGTCCGGTTGCAGAAAGCACAGCAGAAGGTCTCCTCGGGTGATGTTTTTGGGTTGTGATTCTTTCTGTGTTGTCGTTTCTCTTCAAAACTTCTTCGCCGTGAGTTCTCAAATAAGGCTGCAGCACTGTGGATAGCACGTCTCTGTGCCTCCCGATGTGAGGCCAGGGCGGACCAATGTTGGTGATCAATTTGGCTGAGCCTGAGATGTTGTTTCAGGGAGTCTTTGTATCACTTTTTTGGAGCACCCCTCTTACGCTGACCCGTGGCGAGTTCACCGTAGAGTACTATTTTTGGGAGGCGATGGTCCTCCATCCTAGAAACGTGCCCTGCCCAGCACAGCTGTGTTCTCAATATCTACAGCAATATAACATATACTTTGCCATCTCTTCCAAAGGGCCATGGGAGAATTTCTGCTAAGTGTGTTTGGAAGTTGAGCCCAAAGCTTGGAACATTATTCTTTCAAAGTAACTTGTTAGGATTCTTCACTAATTTTGAAGAAGTAACAGGTTACTCATTACTTATTAGACACTACTCTGCGAGTAACGGATTACCAAGAACTAACATGCTATTTCTAATACACACACACACACACTCACACTCACACACTATGCAAACATATACAAAAAAAAACCCAAAAATGATAAAAAGAAGCCATACTGACCCTGAAAACGAGAGTTCACCGTAAAGTACTTTTTTTGGGGAGGCGATGGTCCTCCATCCTAGAAATGTGCCCTGCCCAGCACAGCTGTGTTCTTAATATCACGGCCTCAATGCTGGTGATCCCTGCTTGCTCAAGGACAGCAACATTTGTCACATAGTCAGTCCAGTGTATATTTAGGATTGTGCATAGACAGCGCTGATGAAAGCGTTTGAGGAGTCGTAGGTGGTGGCGATAGGTGACCCATGTTTCAGATCCATAAAGGAGAATAGACAGTACAATGGCTCTATACACACTGATTTTTGTGCTTCGCCTCAGGTGTTTATTACTCCAGACTCTTTTGTAAAGTCTTCCAAATGCGCTATATGCCTTTGCTAATTTGTGATTGATCTCTTTGTCAATCTTGGCATCTGAGGAGATGATGCTTTCCAGGTAGGTGAACTGCTGAACGGACTTAAGCACAGATTTGCCTACGGCAATGCGGAGATGATGGTGTTCATCCTGTGATGCAGGCTGGTAGAGAACTTCCGTTTTCTTCAGGTTGACTTCCAGCCCAAACAGCTCTGCAGCTGTTGCAAAGCAGGATGTTAGGCGCTGCAGAGCTGTTTCTGTGTGGGCAACAAGGGCAGCATCATCAGCGAAGAGCAGCTCACGGACTAAATAGTTTAGAGTCTTAGTGTGAGCCCTCAGACGGCTTAAATTAAACAAGCTCCCATCAGTACAGTAACGTATATAGATGCCGTTGTCTTCTTCAAGCTCTGCCATAGCCCTTTGGAGCATCATACTGAAGAAGATTGTAAATAAAGTTGGTGCAAGAACACAACCTTGCTTCACTCCATTATTTATTATAAAGGGCTCTGAAAGAGCATCGCCATATCTGACTTGACCACACTGGCCCTCATGTAGCAAGATAATCATTTTAAGGAATTTGGGGGGACATTCTAGTCTTTCCAGGATCTGCCACAGACCTTTTCTACTCACGGTGTCGAAGGCTTTCATGAGGTCGACAAATGTTACATAGAGACCCTTGTTCTGCTCCCTACATTTTTCTTGCAGTTGTCTAAGGGCAAATACCATATCTGTAGCACTCCTATTGGCTCTGAAGCCACATTGGCTTTCAGGGAGAAGTTCTTCTGCAATAGCAGGAACTAATCTGTTCAGGAGTATCCTTGCAAGGATTTTTCCAGCAATAGAGAGCAGTGTTATGCCTTGATAGTTTGAGCAATTGGATTTTGCTCCTTTTTCCTTGTACAGGGTGATGATGACTGCATCTCGGAGATCTGATGGCAGTTCCTCTTTTTCCCAGCAATTCACAAGGAATTCGTGGAATTTATCGTGGAGTGCATGACCTCCGTGTCTCCAACCTTCAGGTGGGATTCCATCAATCCCAGCTGCCTTGCCGTTTTTCATCTGCTCTATGGCCTTAAATAACTGTACCAACAGAAGTGGTAAATTGCTGTATTCCTTCACCAAGTTATTCAAAGAACACATTCTTGAAGACCTCATTTCTCTGAGTTTATTTATTCTGCTTAGGGAAGTATTTTTCCTCCAAGTACTGCTTCTTCTTGTCTTCAATTTCATCTTACTTGACTAAGGTGGAAAAAAAATAATTTGACAAGTTTTTGAAATGTTATGGGGAGCTCATCTCAGATGATAAACTACTTTGTTCCCTTTCACATACATGTGTATTCTGAGTAGGGAGAAAAGCCCATACACTTTCCTAGCTGCTACAATCTGATGTTTGCTACAGATTTATTGATCTTTGCATCTCTCCTCCCCACCACCACCCCAGTATCCTGATGATCTTAGCCTACTTGCTGTGCCTGCTAAGCACAGCTTTTATGATACATTCGCACAAGTCTTCTCTCCACTTTATTTTGCCTGACAGGTAAGTGTTATTTCTAGAATGGAGTAATGCTTACTATTATCCATGCCTTGTTTGTAATAGCACTTTTGATTGATTCACACACACACATATTACTCTCCACACTTACAGCTTCTCTACTTTGCTATGCATCAAGGACTTCTTTCCTTTTAAAAAGAATCCTGATGGTAAGTAATGTTTAAAATAGTTACCTTCCTCACAGAAAAAAAGCGTAGGCAGAGGGTATTTTGAGCTGCACCCTTTAAAGATCATGGCAGCCTAAGGTTAGTTTGACCGAAACTGCTCCAGTTTTTAAAAGGGTATATCTGAAAATAGTCACATACAGTTCAGCAGTACATTGGCAGGAAGGCTGTTAAGTATGAAACATAGTTTTCCAAGTCACTTCTTCCCTTTCTATTTTTCTTTCACCATTGGCTCCCAACCCCCATTCCCCACAAATTGTCAGAGCATCTAACCTTAATCTTCTACTCCCTCTGTCTATAAGGACCTGTCTTATCACAGAATCAGATCAATGGCCTATTTAGCAGGTACTATCAACCCTGACTGCAATTATTAGCAACTCAATCCCGTCCACTGCAGTTTATAATGATACCTCTCTGAGGCAGAAAGGCATGGCTGGACAGTGAAGTAGGGCCAGCTCTTGGCATCAAAGCAAGAAGAAAGGAGTCCTCTTGTTCTGAGCAGCCTGAAGATAGTCTTGATCTGGCTAAGGAGAGGAGAATGCATATAAGGAAAGCCATTGAGTTTAATCCGGTAGGTATCTGCTTCACTGAAGGCTGAAACAGAAACCAAGTTAAATACGAAAATTTAAATTGCAGAGCCCTAAAATGTACAAAATGATTTAGCATAGCATGGAGTTGCATTATGAAATATGGCCTCTAGGTTCAGTTCAATTAATCTTGGAAGTCTCAGCTCCACCAGAAATGCCCAATGAGTTGTGCGTCAGCCTTAGGCTCTAGGTAGCAAATGGCAATGGGCTAAGGGGATGGAGTCTGGGCAATGAATAGCATTTATTTCTTCAGTTGCAAGGAACACTTTGACATGGGAGGGTTGGGGGAGTTTGAAAATGTTACTGTTAAAGTCTCCAACTCACAGAATCCCCAGCCAATCCCCATACCTGTTGTTAGCAATCAAAAGGAGGCTACTATTAGCACCAATGAGAAGTTTCCTCCCACTGCATGTAGCAGGCAAAGAGGAGGGTTCCAATCAAGACTGCAGTAGAAATGAAGGATTAAACCACACCCTCCAATATTTCCCAGATGAAAACTAAGACACATGTAGCCAGTCAACATCAGAATGTGGTCAAGATGGTCAAATTCATTAATGAAGAACAGACAAGCTAGGAGATGCCATGGCAGTTTGTTTTTGCCTGAAGTGGAATCTACACAAGGGCTGTACCCCAGCTCTACTACAGAGTAGCCCTGGCCTGGTTTGACCCCTTTACCAACACACACACCTGTTTTAATCCAGACTGAAATCAGTTTGGAAAGCCCCATTATGTAGCCTCATCAGAGCAAGGGGGTGTTTCCACTGTGCAAATAACTCTGACGGGGGGGTGTCTGATATGGCACTCCAGAACAACAAGGAAGTGTGATAATAAAAAAAAAATAAATTGCAGGGACAAATTATTACATAAATGACATGCATGGAACTACAATTTGTAAAGGAGTGCAACTTATATTCCAACCCTGTTTTCGGATGTTTGAATGTTTCAAGTTCTAATGCTTGATTACAACTATTACAATGTCCACATTTAAAGTGGCCTCTGTATTTCTGTACTGTAGGTCTCCTAGTATTTAAATCTGTATGCACCAATACATCTTTCAAATTTTTAGTTCTCCGAAATGCTACAATAGGAGAAAGCTCACATCCAGGTAATAATTTGTCCCTGCAATTTACTTTACATTGGGAAAACTGAAAGAAATCTTCATTCTAGAATCACAGAACACAGGAGCAAAATCAAAAACAAGACTCCAGATAACCCATTAATGGACCATTTTATCACATTAAATCACTCATCTGATTCCTTTAGGTTTTTTGTCATAGAGTCACTTCAGGACCAATCTACTCAAGGTACCATGATTAACACATTGTTACTTAGAAGAGAGGCATTTTGGATATACAAATTAAAATCTATGCAACCTGATGGTTTGAATGACAGAATGGATTTATCTGTGTTCCTCTAAATATTGATTTTACTGCCATAATTGGGTGTCTAAGCAGGGAGTACTATAAGTAAAACAAGACACTGTCCCTTTAAATACAATGTGAGTTATAGGCTTAGAAGCTTCACAGTTCATCATAAAAATGGGGTTAGCAGTCACTATGGTACTGCATCATTGAGAGAAAAATACTCAGGGCAGTCAAGGTAAGCCTAACTTCCATTACATATAAAATACATAAGAAGCAAATTTCTTTAGAGCATTATAACTAACAAATTTTTTTTTAAATGAACAGACTGTAAAAATCAAGGTCCATGCTGCAGAAGTGGGGAAAGGGCTCACAGCAGTTTAAAAACAGTGGTAAGCACAGCTGAAATACTTATGGTTAGATACTTAATACAGCTAAATGGTTTAACCAGTTAAAATAATTCATTTAATATTAATGTAGGAAGGAATACTACAGTCATTAAATATCCTGGTGATAAAGACACTGATGAAGATCCAAGTAGGATCAAAACAACTGGATAAAAAATCCGGATAAAAGTTGTTTGTTTGTATTAAACCAATTGTGGGTGTAAAAATATTGTCAAACTTTCATACTGGTATTGTTAATATTTACTGTAAAAGATTTATTTTTGGTTATAATATATTAAGCCAATTGTGAATGTAAAAAGATTTGTCAAACTTTATGTTGGTATTGTCAACAATTGCTGAAAAAGAGCTGTCTTTGGTTATAATTATTCTGTATTAAGTTAGTGAGGATCATTAGGCTGTATTAAACTATTTGTGTATGTAAAAATTGTAAGCTTTATGCTGGCATAGTGGGTTTGCATGCTGAAAAAAAGCCTTTTGTGGTTGTATTGCTTTAAATTAAATTCATCACATTGAAAAATCTTTAAAATAGCATTGTATTAACAAACTAGTTAATTTTTTTATTATTATCACACCTCCTTGTTGTTTTGGAGTGTTTCCACTGTGTGCATGCATTCGCATATCGGTTTCTTTCTGATCACACGACCACAGCAGCTGCGGGATTTGTTTTTAATTTTTTTGATTCCCACAAAGCATATGCATATTCACATATTTGCTTAATCAAATAGACTTTGTTTCCCTTTCATGCTGATTTCCCACCTGCATTTCTGTAACATGAAACCAGTGGAGAAGGGGGTGATGAAATGCTAATCTGTGAATGTGTGCATACAAACACCAAATTGGATGCTGATAGGAACAAGGGAGATACCCTTCTGTGGTGGAAATGATCAGATGACTGAGGTGACCTCCTCAGCTATGTGACCAAACTGGTCACCCAATTTGACCCAATTTGGGGGTCAAAAGACACATTTTAAAAATCTCATTCTTCCCAAAAACAGTGAAATAAACTGTTGGTTTTTTAAAATCCCCTTAAAGCCCCCAGGCATTGTGGGGGGGGGGAATCTTTTCTTAGCAGAAGACAAGGGACGTTGCCGGACTAGGACTGGAACTGAGGTAAGGACACATCCTTTAGCTTGTGTGGATTGAGCCGGAGTCTACTAGGAAGGGCAAAATCCCACTTTCTCCTCTCTTCTTCTTGCTGACTTAACTGAGTACAAATACTTTTCCATGCTGAACTCATTTTGCAGCAATTGAAGTAAGTTGAAGTCAAAGGAGGAAAGTGAGAGGAGGAGAGAAAAACTGGAACATTCTAAAAGCAGCTGAAATGGTGGGATTTGTTGTTGTTAACTGCCATCAAGTCAACTTCAATTTATGGCAATCCTATGAATGAGAGATCTCCAAGTTACCTTACATTCAGCAGCCCTGCACAGGTCTTGCTCCAGTTTCACAAAGCTCAGAGCAGGCAATGGCAGAGCTAACCACTCATTTTGACCTCAGAGTGGATGCTTGTGCACCAGAAAAGCAGAGCCACAGTGCTAGTCGCTCTCTCTGAAGTCAGAGCAGGTGATTATGCACCAGAAAGGCAGAGCCCTGTCACTGTTCCAGCCCATGCCCGCTGCAGTGGTGCCATGGAGGTAGCTGGATAGTGGCAGCGGTGGCAGCAGACCCACAGCTTCACTGGGGATAAAAATCCGAACGCAGATTTGGGCTTTGACAGGTAAGGGGTGGAAGAGGAGCCACTGCTGAGCACCCTTTGGGTTCGGCCGGTCAACCAATTACAAATCCGTTGAACAGTTAACTTGTCTAGCCCACATTTTACAAGCTTGTTTGCAAGAATGTCATGGGGAACCTTGTCAAAGGCCTTACTGAAATCAAGGCATGCGATATCCACAGTGTTCCCTCCATCTATACCAAGCTGGTAACTTTATCAAAAAAAAAAAAAAAAAAGAGAGAGAGAGAGAGAGATCAGATTAGTCTGGCATGACATGTTTCTCTGAAACCCATGTTGACTTTTTGTGATTAAGGCATTGCCTTCTAAATGCTCACAGACTCTCTGTTTAATGATCTGCTCTAGAATCTTCCCTGGTATTGATGTCAGACTAACTGGATAATAATTGTTGGGATCCTCCTTTTTCCCCTTTTTGAAGATGGGGACAACGTTTGCCCTCCTCCAGTCTGCTGGGACTTCTCCTGTTCTCCAGGAGTTCTCAAAGATTATTGACAATGGCTCTGAGATTACATTTGCCAGTTCTTGTAATACTCTTGGATATAGTTCATCTGGTCCCAGAGATTTAAATTCATTAAATTCATGTACTACCTCTTTGCTTATTCTGTGCTGGATTTCCCCTACTGTGTCCTCTGTCCCATTATCCTCAGGCTGATCACCCTTTTCCTTTCTGAAAATACTGAGGCAAAGAAGGTGTTGAGTAATTCTGCCTTTTCTCTTTCCCTGGTTAGAATTTTGCTATCTTCTCCATGTAGTGGCCCTGCCATTTCCTTCTTCTTCCTTTTGCTGCAGACATACACCAAAAAAAAAAAAACCTTTTTATTGTTCTTAACCTGTCTAGCAAACCTGAGCTCATTCTATGCTTTAGCTTTTCTGACTTTACTCCTACACTTGTTCGCTATCTGTTTGAATTCTTCTTTGGTGGAATTCCCTTTTTCCATTCCTATACATGCTCCATTTAAAACTTAGCTCCATTGAAAGTTCTTTAGTCATCCATCCTGGGTTCTTGAGACATTTTTCTCCCATTTTTCTTCAATGGTACTGTTTGAAATTGTGCCTTCAGTATCTCCCTTTTGAGAAAGTCCCATCCATCTTGAAGTCTCTTCTCTTTTAGTATTCCTGACCATGGGATCACCCCCAGTATTGCCCTGAGTTTATTGAAATCAGCTCTCCTAAAGTCAAGAATGCATGTCTGACTATGCCTGGCTTCTCCTTTCCATAGTATAACAAACTCCAGGAGAACATGATCACTCTCACCTAGGGATCCCACCACTTGCACCCCATTAACCAGGTCATCCCTGTTGGTTAGGATCAGATCTAAAATAGTTGACCCCCATGTTGCCTCTTCCACCTTTTGGACCATGAAATTGTCTTCCAGGCAAGTAAGGAATTTGCTAGACCTTGAAGTTTGGGTCAAGTTAGATTTCCAGCAAATATCAGGATAGCTGAAGTCATCCATCACTACTCCATCTCTTCTTTCTGCATGTGTGGTCATCTGTTCTAGAAAGGCATCATCCAATTCCTCTGTCTGACTTGGGGGTCTGTAGTAGAGTCCCACAATAACATCCCTGTTGTTTCCCTCCCCTTTAATTTTTATCCAGATGCTCTCCACCTGGTTTCCAGTATTGATGTCATGGATCTCTTCACTGGCGTAAATATCCCTGATATATAAATATCCCTGATATATATTAAATTGTGTGTGTGTGTGTATCCGGGTAGGTTGCATCTCATGAGCCACTTTCCACAATTGAGAAAGTACACAGCATTGCTGCAAATAGTGGAATTCTTGCTACTTATGAAGGAATGGCAAGACAGATTTGTGATGAAAGCACCAAGCATGTTACGCATGGATAATAAGCACAATCAGCTGCCCACTTTTTTCAGTGTATTTCAGAGAGGCATTTTATACATTGAAACATAGTTTACTATTACTTACACAAGTCTTGGATTCACATCCTCCCCCTCAGTTCTCCTTGGGTGCAGCTGTAAGGATCAAATTAGAAGCATCTATTTCCATTTTAAACTAACCATGGTTTTTAGGGTTTGGGTTTTTTTTCCCCTGAGCCTGGACAAACTGGTCTTAGTTTAAAAAATATGGTTTGTCCAAATAAGTCAAAATCAAACCCGGACTTCTAATCTGGCTTGCTTGGACACATCACTTTTTAAAAATAACTTCAAGTTTTTGGTATGGATGAAGCAACAATGTGAAGCTAGCTAGTTTCTCCTCCATGAAGTCACACTGAGGGCAAGGAGAAGCAGGGAAGAGCAGGCTTATGCACATAATGTTAAAATGTAGGACTGAAGTCCAGGCTACCTAACAGACCTTATCTCCCCCATGAGATTGTCCAGAGACTGAAATCCACAAAAGAGACCCTTCTTTCAGTCCCACCACCTTCACGTGTATAATTGGCAAGAACACATTTTAACTTAAGTGTTAACTGGGGACTCTAGTATGTTAGGGGAAATTGGTAGAAAGTCTAGATACTTAATAACCGGGTGAGGTAATTCCAAGCTCTAGGCATGGAAATATGTGATCTTTCCATGGAAACCTACAGGGGTTCTACACATCAGAAGTCTCCCACCATATAATGCTGCCTGTATTGATGTGGCTTATCTGGGAAGCTCCTTGGATTCCAGTCAAGCATTCAAAACTAGTGTGATAGCTCTAAAAACCTTATTTGTCCTCTGTTACCAATAGTGAGGAGAAGGAATCTCTGGGGTTGTCTAAATGGAGAAAATACTCCTCATGAAATGTGAGGAGAATCCTACCTGTCTTAATGGTATTCCACATTGTTTTGCCATATTGGGAAGGAGGGGGGCCCAAAATGTCAAAAACTCTGTAGGAAATAACTTTGCGCTTTTCCTGGAGCGTTTTTAAAAAAAGAGCAAGGGGAATGTGCATTCCTGCTTGTTGGGACTAGCAATTAGATATGAATTGTTTTCCCATAGGAAAGGAGGTACAAAGCTGATTGGCTGGGCAAGTGTGGGGGAGAGACTTGCTAACAAGGCAAGCGCCCACTGCCGCCATGTTGGATTTTTACCTTAGTGAGTGAGCACTAAGGTGAGAAAACAGGGTGGTGGGAGTTTTTTGCTTTTCTGTTAAATTGAAAATTGCTCTATTGCACCTTGGACATTGTTTTTTTAAAAAAAAAAACCTTCAGCAGCAGCAAATTGAGTTAAGTACAACCGTGAGTAAATCACTCTCAGCCACCATCTTGCATACAAAGCTTATGGGGGTAAAAACACCATTAAGACAAGTTGTAGCTGCTGCGAAATGCAGTGGAGCGGGTGGAACTTAGGAAAGGAGATAAAAGAAATGCCTGGATCTGTTGGAAGCTGGCCAGGGGTTGGAGCAGCATTAGTGGGATACAAGAGGAAGGCAAGGGATAACAAGGGGGGATGCATGGGATAGAGTGACGTGGGTTTGGGAGGAAAGTGGAATCCAACCAATGAACTGAGAATTTGAGGAGTTTTTATAGGAAAATCCCCATTGAAGGTGCCATCTGGATGAAAAGAACATTTGTTTTCAGATTCCCATTGATGTACACAAAGATATTCTGGACTAGCCAGGAATTGGGAAATGGGGGCTTCTTTGGATGGGATGACAGACAGGCTACCTTCCTATTGACTTGCAGATATGAGGAAGATGAACAGGTTTAGCATGGTAATGAAAACTTCCAACTGTAGATGCTACAAGGCAGGAAGAGCCTTTTCCTACATCAAAAGAGGTGTTGACTAGTTATATTGAGGTGTGAATGTTTGGGGAATTTGTGGGGGCTTTTCTTGGCTTGCTACGTGCTATTCCCATCATTTCTTTGTTTCCTGTCAGCCTGTGAAAGACCCAGGGTTGACCAGATTGATATCGAATTATTGCCAATGGTAAGTGAACTGAGATGGGGGATGATAGGTTTTTCAGCAGGGGATGATGGGTATCATTATACAATATAGTTACTATCATAGTCAATTTAGTTCCCTCATTACACAATGGTATAGTTACAATCATAGTCAATTTAGTTCCCTACAGTGCAATCTCAATAGTCAACATCAAAGTCAATATAATTTTAAACATTTAAGGCTCATTGATATACAAATAGAAATCTAATGCACAGTCGGCCCTCCATATCTACCAGTTCTGTATCCACAGATTCAGCCATTCATGACGTGAAAATATTTTTTTTAATCCAAAAATCAAACCATGATTTTGCCATTTTATATAAGGGACACCATTTTACTACACCATTGTATATAATTGAACTTGAGCATTCACAGATTTTGGTATCCCCGGTGGTCCTGGAACCAAACGCCAGAGAATACCAAGGGCCCACTGTAACTAATAAAGTATTAATTACTAAAGAGGGAGGAATTTATTAGTTAACAATGAGTGGAGGAGATTTTAATGAATTTAATCATATTTAATTGAGTATTTATTTTAATTAATTTAAGCTAATTTTTAAACCCTTTTTATAGATGTAGCTATTTTTATGTCTTTTAATTGTTTTGTTTATTGCTTAGTCCAAAGACCATTGCAAAGATTTATGTATTTTAATTTGAAGAAAAAAATTATTAAAAGTGTGACCTTTTAACCACTTGGCCAAGCTAAAAATTATCCTTACTCCATGGCAGTTTCCTACCCCTGCAATAACAGAACTGGGGACAATATCATCCAGACATTGTTGGACTCCATCTTCTATCAACCCTAGCTAACACAGCCAAAAGTGAGGAATGACAAAAGCTGCAGTCCAAAAACATCTGGAGTGCCAAATGTTCCCTGTAATACAACATTCTTGCCATGCTATGACAATTGCAGAAATTGCCCTCCATTAAGAAAGCAAATGTTTCACATTTGAATGTACAAGTCTCAGTGGATTATTAGAGTGCTAGCTTCCTTTGATACTCATTTGATATTGAGAAAAAGATTATTACAGTCACCTAATGCCTAAGTGCCCTACCGGTGCTAAACTTATGCTATTTTCTGCGATGAAGTGAAAGGCAAAATCACAAAGCAATTGGGTGCACAAAAGAAGAGAATGAGACCCAGCCTCCAGCATGGAGGTGTTTTACAAATATACCCCATTTGTGCTACTGCCTGTGACAAAGTCACTCTGACAAGGCTGTAGGACTTTGTCTCACCTAATTTCCTTTGGCAGTCTGAGGCAGTTTTTTTTTTCTCAGCAAGATGATTGATCTCTGGGTTTTCTAGATATTCTCATTTTTAGCTGCTATTGGAAAGACTTGAATAATTTAAAGTTCCGGCCATGATCTTGGCAGCTCTTTTCAATAGTCCCTGATTTATTGCACCTCACAAAACTGTGGCTTCAGTTCATTCCCTAGTCTATACAAAAGCAACATGTGCTTAGGAAGGACAGCAATCACATGCAGGGTAAGATTTTAAACAGCTGTTTTGTTGTGACATGATCTTTCTACAGAATTGCATAGACTTAACAAGTGAAGATTGGCTCATATGTGCAGATTCGGCACTTGATCACTGCAGCATTGTGTCATGACCTACTTGTGTGAATGAGCCATCACACCTCTGACATCATATGTGGGAGAATTTAACATGATCTCAGGTACCATTCGCCATTCACAGCTACCACTCATCACATTATGAAAAAATGAAGTGATTGTATGCAAGTGTCAACCTGCTCTAAGTTTCCAGCTGACCACCACAACTCTCTCTCTCTCTCTCTTTCCCCGAGGTCTGTCTTTTAAATAGTGAGACTGATACAATAACCCATCTTTATTTATATGTATTACAATTCTAATGCTTGCCCGCTTCAATATACCCCCTGTTCACACTCACACAGCAATGCAGTGTTGTTTTCCACTGGTTGAAGGAATGGAGCAGATCAGTTTCTATCAGCTGTTTCAACACATCTGCCATTTTCTTCTTTACGGCATATGTCAACTCAAAAAGTGTTCCTTTAAGAACCTATTTCACTTGAGGGAAAAGAAAAAAAATGCATGGTGCAAAATCTGGCGCATATGGAGGATATTCAAGTGTAGTAATGCATTTATCAGCCAAAACTGCTTCATAGAAAGTATTGTGTAAGCAGGCGCATTGTCTTGATGAAGAATGAAACCATTTTCTTGTAGTTCTGGCCATTTTTTTTCTGACTTTTTCTCTCATCTTTGGCAAAACTTCTTTATAATAATGCTTGTTCACTGTTCTGCCTTCTGGAACCCATTCTGTCAAAATTATGCCCTTGATGTAAAAAACAAACAAAAACAATGAGCATGGCTTTGAATGTGGACTGGCTTTGATGTGCTTTTTTTCATTCTTGGTGATGATGGTGTTTTCCAGTGCATTGACTGTTGTTTTGTCTCAGGATCATACTGGAAGATCCAGGTTTCATCACAAGTAATGATTTTTTTAAAAAGGTTTTGAAAAAGTTCCGCCTCAAGTTGCTACAGAATGCCAGCGCAAATTTCCTTGCAACACTCATTTTTGCTCTGGTGTGAGAACCCTTAGGACCATTTTGGCACAGACTTTTCTCACATTGAGATCCTTATGCAAAATTTTCCACGCAATGTCTTTGTCAATGTTCATGGCTTCAGCTATCCTTCAGACACTGAGTTGGCAGTCTCCTCGAACAATCTGGCTGATTTTTTTCCACAATTTCTTTGGTTCTTGAAGTGGAAGGTCATCCAGGGTGTTCATTGTCTTCCACATTCTCATATACAGTAGGACCCCTTTATCTGCTGGGGATTGGTTCGGAAGGGGGCTTGGATACCAAAAACTGTGGATAATAGCAAACACCTTTGAAAATAATGGGAATTCCAGTTTAAAATACCATAGAGTTGCCTTAGAGGACCTAGAAAATGGCTAGAGAGGACACATTGTCTAGAAAGACTCTTTCTTAGGTGTGCTGTTTTGTGTCCTGTGGATAAGTGAATCAGTGAATAATGAATCAGTGGATACAGGGGTTCTACTGTACTTTTTTTAATCTTTTGTGCCACTCAAATACATGGGCATGAGACATGCAGTCTTCCCCGTAGGCCTCAGTAAACATTGGAAAAGATTCCATTGGTGTTTTGTTCAATTTTACTAAAAATTTCAAGTTGACACCTTGCTAAGTTTTTGAACTTAGCATTTTTCCAGCACACAACAGACAACACAGTTGCTTTAAACAATGACTGACAACTGAACAGCCGGAAGTGTTGATGTTTGTCATGCAGGTTCAGATATGTTCAAGGTCACCACTCAAGCATCCACAATCAGTTCTCCCTGATTTGTCTGAAAGGTAGAAACACCGTCTCGTTATTTAACAATCTCATTATCTAATTAATATTTATATATATATACACACACACACACACACACACACACACATGCATACTGTGTATGCTGCTTAAATGCTGCTTTAACTAGAGTTACACTTTCATGTTAGCCTATTAGGTTCAATGGGATTGCAGCACTGAAAAAAATACATCTAGATGTTTAGAAGAAGTTTCCCAACTTTAAGCATAATCTTGTGGAGGAGAGTAGCTGCATAAGTGGCACTATGCCCAAGGACCAGCTAGTACTGAGGCATGGAGCTTGGAAAATATTACAGGGATCTAATGAAGCTTGGTATTCCAGACTATCACAAAATCTAATGCATCAAGTCTCACATGATATGGAAACCACTTCTCATGAGACAAGATTTTGGGCAGGCCTGTATTGCACCATGTGGCCTGGCCTCATTTCATCTAAATTGTCATTGTGAGCTATCCTTCTTGTGCAAGGTTATCCCAGATATATGTTGGTTATCCTGTTGTGAGTTGGAAAGAATATTTGTCATGCTAATAAAGTTGGCAAAGAGGTTGGCATCCCATTCTCTGGGATGTCTCACCTATAGAAATGTACTGTACATATGATTTAGCTTGGTATTGTTTGCAATCATCACACCTTTGGTGCATATGGAACAAAGTGAAAGGGCATTAAGGCCTTTGATGAAGCAAGTTAGAACACATAATTAGGAGTGTGGAGTAACAGATGGCTACTGTACATCAAATTTGTGGCAACTGGTGAGGAGGCTGAAATATACCAAACCTACTGGATTCATCAAATTAGGGTGAGCTGAAGGAGATTATCAGATGCGTCAAAAGTGGTGTTACAGAAACACCAAGAGATTGCAAAAAGGCTCCCTTATCAGATGACGTTGTCTCCCCTCATTATGCACCCGTTCTGCTGTCATTCTGTGGACGCTACTTTTTATTGATGGGAGAAGCCATCAAAAGATCCACCATTCTGTTCCTGTCATGGATTTTCCTGTGTGCAACAAGGTGCCCCATTTTGCTGGAGAGATCACAGTGTCAATGGGAGGTCCCTGCCAAAACATGTCCAGCTGAGATCAGGACATCCAGGTAAGTGACACACTTTTTATGACCCTCCCCAGATTACTTGTGCTTTATAAAGTGTGTTTTTGTGCTTGCTGTAATTTTTTGGTGTTCTTTTTCTTTTCTTTTTTGAATTTCCCATGCTTGCATCTTCTCTCAAGAATCCACAGGATTTCAATCCAGGAAGTGAAGGGAGCTCAGAGCTCTTTTCACTCCTGAGCTTCTGGAATGACAGGAGATATAAGTGTGGTAGGGAGGGTGATTGTGGCGGGACTGGGATGGAACAGGGATGGGAGTGGAGATTGTGAGACAGGAACACTTTTTGTGTTCCTGTCTGATAATCTCCAAAAATAGGAAGCTCAGGCATGAGTCAAGCATAAGCCACTTTGAATCCCATTTGGGAGAAAAACAGGATAATAAATAAATAAATAATATAGGGAACGAGTGTGGTATGGATAGTCAGCCCAGCTCCTCATTTAAGCCACAGGGTCTAATCAGTGGACTTCAAAACCCTCCCCATTTTTCAGTCTCTAGATTAGGTCCTCAGTAAATGAAGGCATGACCAAATGTTAGCCCAGGGAAAATGTCTGCCTCTTGCTTCTCCAACACAACCAGAGGACATTTAATTAAACTCTCTACTACTTCCTTCACACATCAGCTCCTCAATAGGCTATTAAAGTCTTGTTTAGGCAATCAAGATTCAGAGGGTTTGGGTTTGTTTGTATGTTTACCTCAGTGTGGTTGTCTAATTTCTGAATCAACAGCTCTAGCTTATGGCTAGATAGCAAGGAATCATAGGGAATTTGCAGCAACACATTCTTGGTTCTGAGCTATTCCTAAATGACCTATTTCTCTCAAAATAAACTCCACCTACCTCATCATATCAATGGTTTGCAGCCCTGTTATTCATGGGTGTTCTCCCTCCACTCAGGATTATATGCAGGGCAAGCCAAAGACTACCATTTGTTTGCTTACTTTCAACAAACTTCAGACTTTGGTATACCTTTTGAACATGTAAACAAGTCAGAGGTTGAAGGGAGAAAAGGGAATGTTATTACAGGATAAGTGAAAAAATGGAAACTGCCGTTAGGGTCAATAGAGTAGCGGCTCCATGTCTACTCAACACCAACTGCTCTTAGCTGGCACACAAATTCTTCTTTAGCAGTTCTGAGCTTAGTGAGGCCACAGTTAATTGGACTCTGTTTCTGTGGTGTCCATTTAAGGACTTTTTCAGATGAGTCTTTTACAGCGCAAGCAGCCTCGTCGCATTGTGAGGCTGCTGCGCTGCAGAGCGTCCCTTTCGGATGACACTCTCCCCTACTGGTACTGTTGCGTTACCGCGGGGACACTGCAGCATTATATTAGGTGGTTGTTGATTTTAGGATAGACTGAGGTTCATGTTGGGAGAGTCAATGTTGTGAGAGGCATCCCATCAAGTTATTGGGGTCCCAAACCATACAGTGTTTTTTCATGTTGTGGGAAAGTCAGAGAAGCAGGATTGTCATGAAACCCCAGAGCTATATCTACTTCATCTTGCTTCTCATGAAGCATTGACAGAAGAGTGCAGTAGAAGAATAGAAATAAACCTCCCTGAAGTAGTAGTGAAGCAGGATACATTTGAAGAGAAGGTCAACAGCCTGCCATATCACTGCTGATAGATCCCTGCTTTCAGTGAAACATGTAGGGCTCAGTTACATGGCAGTTTTTATCCTGGGGAGATTTGAGAAATTGTGGTCTCAAATCTGTCCCTCATTGTTCCCACGATTTGTCACTGGTAGCAAAAGTCTTTGGTTTGGGGATTTGCTGTTTATGTGTACCTCCATCCCAAGAAAGGGGCACACAACAGAGCTGAATTTTGATTGGTCTGACTTTGGAGGGGGTGGGCTTGCAAGGAAAACTTGGCATTTCAGGATCCGCCATTTTTGTATTGGCAAGGTCCTCCGCAGCCTCCAAAGGCCAGCTGGCAGAAGCCCCACCCCCACCCCGGCAGCTATCCATTCTCTTGCTAACTCCCCCCCCCCCCGCCCCGCAGCCTTTTAACCTCGTATTCTAGTACATGATGCCTCTGGGGAAAGTTTGGGGTGCCTTTGGGGGTCAGAAATTCGGCTTTGGATGTGAGGAGTGAGAGTGCCGGTGGGACTGAGCCCCCTGCCCCATCTCTATGTGTGTTTCTGTTCATGCACTTTAGCTGCGAGGTGCCGCTGTGTTTTGCAGCAGGCGGGCAGGGCTAGTACAATCGCTGGCAGCACAGTGAGAGAGAAGGGGCAAGGGAGCCTGTAGCCCATTAGAGGAGTGTGTGGCTTGCTTTCCCTGGGTGTCAGCCACTCCAAAGGCACTCCACCCTGCCCAGCAAACCCTGCTGCCTAGTTAGCTCACTGGAGGTGCTGTTCTAGGTGCTGCCTGTTGGGGCTGGGAAGCTTTGACCATCACTTCCCTTTGTGACAAGGCTGCGGGCTCGCTCCCTCCCTCCCCGCCTCCTTCCCCCCTCCCTGCATTGGGCTCCAGCGGCTCAGGGTCTGCTTTGGTTTCCTCTTCTTGAGTGCATCCCTTTGCACAGTGGCTAATGGCAGGCATGTCTCTGCTTCCCCCTGCCTGCCTTTGCAACTTACAATCACCAGTACATCAGCTGCTGGGGCACCTTCCCCAGCCAAGAGAAGAGGCTCAGCAAGCCGGGTTCAGCCTCTGTGCCATCTGGAGGAGGCTTTTTCACTCCCATTCAGTAACACACACCCTACTCCTATTCCTCTCCTCCTACTCCTACTCCTCTTCTTCCACCTTAGGTACCAAGTCTTACATCACAAACAAAAATCCCCTCCCACCCTCCCCACTGCCACCACCACACACACACAAAAAAACCCTCTCAACCCAAAGACAACTTGCTAGACTGAAGATGGTGGGTTTACATTGAGCCAGACCCCACCAGGGTCACCCAGGAAGTCTGACCATGCCTCTGTCTGACAGTTGCATTTCCTCTCCTCCATTCTGATTGCCTTTTTTCATATTATTATTAACCCTGTTCCATTTTTGATCAAGGATCAGGTAGCTGGCAAAGGAGAGGGAGAGAGAAAAAGACAAACAGATAAAGGAGAAAAAAAAGAGGGTTGATGATGTTGAAGGTAGATAAATATCTCTTATATTTATATTTGAAATATATGATTTCCCATTTGGAAGGATTCCCTCCACACCGCAGGAGCAGAGACAGCCCTAGGCAAGGGCGGATCCAGAATTGCAAGGCTTCCCTTGCAAGCCTGCCCCCTCCAAAGACCGACCAATCAAAATTCAGCCCCCGTCCTGGGATGGTTGCTGATGGTTCACACAGCCAATAGTGTGGGTTATTCCCAGACTTTCCTAAAAGTTTCATGGAAAATAGAGGGATGGAAAGTCACGAGTTAACTGGTTGTTGGTTTTTGTTTGTTTGTTTGTTTTTTGTTTGTTTGTTTTTTGCTATCCCTACTTCTGAATAGTATGCAATGTGCAATGTGTATGAACCAATAGGGTTCAACCTGAATTCATCCCAGGCTTTTTTTTGCTGTGTAAATGGCCCCTTACTGTAGATAATTAGGTCCCACTCTGCCTTACACACTTGTGAGTGCTTTTGACAGAGTAAACTGCCATTTTCATCTCTTTTACAGCAAACTACTGTACATTTCTATTCAGAAAGGAGTCTCATACAGGCATGTGGGGCTAATTCTCAGGTAAGTGAGTTTAGCATTGCGGTTTCCATCTCATTTTTTTCACATAGAGTTTCCAAAGGGTAGGTCATGCAAAATTATTGGACATGATGAAGTCATTACTTCCCCCCCACCCACCCAGGACTTCTACACAAAAAAAGCTTCTATAGCTTAAATTCCCAGAATAAGATAACTTGAAAGGATTTCACCATATCAGAAAGGGCCATGGCAGTCCCAAATTCACATAAGTGCATCTGAAGTAGTAAAACATGGAGGGTGAATCACACCTTCGAAAAGTTATCTTTTTGGACATCAGTTCCCAGACTTAACCAGACAGCATAGCCACCAGCCATAGCAACTAGAGAATTCTGGGAGTTGTTGTCCAGAAAGATAACTTTACTAGGCCTTGGGGTGATGGACACTTATGAAGCCAACTTAACTTTTTTGCCTTCCCTCCTCCAGCCAGAGCCTTCCTTCTAAGCTGATGATGACACAGTACAATCTAAATTTAGCACTAGCTTTCTTCACATGCTTGCCAACTAATTTGGAATGTGATGCAGCTCTTTTCCAAACCAATTTGAATTAATGACTCATGTAAGACTGAAAGTTTTGTCAAATGCTTTGTTAAAATCTACTCTTACAGTTGCTTCATCTGCTAATTCTACAATTTGATCAAACAAAGTCAATTTCACTAGTTTAATTTGTGAAATAGATAGAGATATACTGTATATAGGGAAAAATCAATGATGTTTATTGCTAACAGCTCTATTACCCATTACTTGTTTAAAAGTGTTGATTCACATGTGTTGTATTTTATGCAAAAGGAGGAAATTAAGCTTGCTAGATGCTAACACTTAGAGGTATCTGTTTTTCTTTGTCTGAAAAAGATCAATACCACATGTGCCTTTTCTAGGCCTTTGATCTTCCTGAATATTCAGCCATTACATTTTACCAGTCTGAGCAAATGTGACCACACCAAGTAGGAAGGCCAGATGCAAAAGAGAGCAGGGCAAACAACTGTGTAGAAGAAAATGAACTCCACCCAGGGACAGGGGGATTTCCAGCAGATAATGGACCATTAGCCAAACAGACACTAATCCTCCTTGCATATCTACCCCCAAGAACTAGCCATTCAAATACACAAATTTACATATTCTCTCCAACAAGGACTCACAGCATATAAACCCACATACCCCTACCCAACCATTCTCTGAAGATGTCAGCCACAGATGCAGGCGAAATGTCAGGAATAAACTCTTCCAGAACACAGCCTCACAGCCCAGAAAAAAAAAACCCACAGAAAATAATGTGTGGAAACGCACTTTACTGCTCATTTGGACAACTGATTCACAGCACATTTTTGGCAAGGGCAGAAGTGGAAAGCTGATTGGTTGGACATGTCCACAATGAAGTGGTCAGAATCACCAATTTGGAGTTTCATATTGCTGATTGTATGCCTTTTTTGCTGCACTGAGGTGACCAAACAGCTTTTTTAAGTGAAAGGCCACGCTTGCGCACCTTTGATTTGTAGTTAAAAAAAAATACTGTGCAACAGTGACAACTTTTGGAGAATAATAACATGAGTAATTCACTCTCAGCCACCATCTTGATTTGCAGGTGAACTTCAAACATGGATAGCTTCGCATACCAGTGATTGCCAAAGGACCATGGAGACAAATGAACGCTGCTGCAAATTTACAGTAAGGTGCAGCAGTCAGCATTATATCTTCTCATCTAGACAACTCCTGAATATATCCTTTAAAGAATGTAGAAGCAAAGAAAGCAAACGAGTGTAAAGTAAGACCTGTCACATTAAATAAAACATGACTTATATTTCTATCTCCACAGATGGAACATGCAAGATGTGAGAAAAACAACTACTAATCTGCACACAAGATTAAGGAACCATAAGTTAACAATCACTATCAAAAAGTGGTTTAAATGTTTGGACTTCATCAGACGTCTCCGTTAGAACAGTCTTTTGCCATCATAAAAAATCAAATTTTATGCCGGCAAAAGAACGTTCCCCCCCGACATGCTTACCTCCTCTCCCTCCCGGCAAAGGCTCATCTGTGAACAAAGAGCTCTGTGCACTTCCTCTTTTGAAATTCAAAAATAAAACAAAGAAATACTTGTCAAAAAGTTAAACTAAGCACACACACACACACACACACAAAACTCCAAGTAACCCAGGGAGGGTCAAAAAAGGTTCATCACCTACCTCGATGTTCCAATCTGACCCGGAAGTGTTTGCGCCAATCCGTCCATTGTTGGGGTAAGTCCTAGCTTTAAAGGGACAGAGGTATCGCATGCCAGCAATGCTGGGAAAAAAGCAGCAGGGAGCTCTATTGATGGCTTAAGCCATCAATTAAAAACGACAGATTTTGGTTGTCATATTTTCCATGTCTGATAAAGTTCTTTGACTACAATTCTGGAGACCAAGGTTTGATCCCTGCTTGGCCATGAAAATCCACTGGATGGCCTTGGGCAAGTCACACACTCTCAGCCCTGAGTAAACAATGTTGGACTGAAGTGTCACCAATTGGACTTCACTTGTGGTGCTACCCCATCACCCTTAAGGGAAAAAAGAAAATTTTACCATGTTTTCTTCAATCTGAAAGAGGTTTGTTGACATTAGGAACTAGGGGTGATATACACATTCCTCCAAACTCTTGAGCAGCTTTTATAAATTGACAGGTATCTTTGCCAGTTGTTTTTAAATACCATAGTATTTTCTTCACAGAACAGTTCTTCAATAAGAGATACAGGAGGGAACTATTTTTACAACTATAATCTTTTAGAAAATGAGGCCATTTCATAGGTATGTGTCTAGCCTAACATTTTGTTCATATAAAATTCTGACAGAGGGAAATCTACAGAAAGGCTATTTTAAGGAAGCCTCTTCCATCAGATGAATAAGACATTAATCCCAAAGCAATCCCTAAAGTGCAGGCATTTCTTATATCATCTCTCTTACCCACCAGCATTTCTTTAACTATTACCATGTTTTGTAACAGGAAAAAAGCCAAGATTAATCAACCTTTTAGGCACTGAATATTTTTGGAACAATGCTGAAGCTGCATAACTCCATCCCTCTATTCCTTTATATCCAATTCCATCATTACAGACATGTTCTAAAGAAGATGTTTGTTTCTTCCTTTTAAGATCATTAAGAAGTAAGTAGAAAGTGAGATGACCCCAGACAGGAATGGACAGCTCAGGAGTAGCAACCAAACAGTTCCTCTCTGTTAATCTCTTACAGTGCAATCCTATACAGCAGGGATGGGAATCATGTGGCCCTCCAGATGCTGCTGAACTGCAGCTCCCATTAGCCTTAGCCAGCACAGGCAATGGTGAAGAATGCTGGGAATTACAATCTAGCAACATCTGGACAATTGCATGATTTCTTCCCCAATATCCAAACTTACTCAGAAGCTGAGCTGAATGAGATTGAGTCCTGAGAATGAGTTTGTAATGGAGTGTATCCTCACAGGAAAACTCTGCAAACATGTGAAAATATGTTTTTTTTAAATACCCCCACTACACCTCCACATGCACCCTAGAACCCCATGTTATCCCCAATGCCTTGGTTTCCCTCTGCAGTCTTTCTCAACATGGTGACATTGAAATGATGGGTGATCACACTTTTGAGAGAGACTACAGAGGAAAATGGAGGTATTTGAGCTCCTTATGGGAGTGAGGCTAGGGGAGATCTTAGTCCTAGGCCACCACACAATTGCCCATGCCTGCTGTTAGAATGCCCAACAATGAAAACTTTTGGGGAACAAATAATTTCTTTTATTTCATGTACAACAAACCAGAATATACATTTCCAATGTTACCTACCCTGAACAGCCCCATCTTGAAATATTAGACAGGTCCTCAATTGTCTTTTTTCATGAATAATGTCTTCTCATTATATGACCAACTATAATAATCTCAGTTTAGACACTTTGGTACCAAGGCTGAAATTTGTGGCAGAAAAAAATGCAATTATTAATGTATTAAATTTAGATAATTGCAATGCAAATAAATAATAAGCATTAGCTGCCTATAGTATTTCAGGGACTGACTATAGCAATCCTAAACCATCTTCCATCAATGACATGAGAAAAAGGCCAGTGCCCTCTTCTCCAGCAGCCTATGCTTCACCCTTGGAACGTGCTCCAGAGGGCTGGAGAATCTGCCAGAGACTGTTTTGGAGACACAGAGATAGCTGGAAGTAAGAATAGAGGGAAAGGAAGTCCTGTTGCACCAATGCAGAAGCAAGTATGATGCTGGGTTTAGGCCACTGTGAGCAATGTCTGCTAGTTATTGTATACTTATAGTGAAATGTCACTCTAAAATAACCCTTCTCTCCTTTGCAGAGAATGGAATTTTTTAACCAAATGAAGCAGATTACTGTTTTTCTCCTCATCCTTTTTCCTTTTCAAGTCAGTCTAATATCATCAGTGTATCAAGAAAGAATCATGCTCAGCTTCTGATCTCATCCACACCTTCACTTGTCTTCAACCCTTTTTCTATTCATCACTGCAGAAATGGAGAGATAATATACATATCACACAATTTTAAGTAGTTGTTATCTCTCTCAGAATTCAATAGCCAACAACCAATGTCCATTTTTTCAACAATCACATTTTCTTCTTTATCACAGAATGCATGAAACCAAGTGAGCAGCATTCTTCATATTGTCTTTTGAATACCATAGTCTGTGCAGAGGTGTGTGAGTGCAGCACTCCAGTTGTTGATGTGCAGTCCTCTGCATGTTGTATCTCCCAGAATTCTTCACCATTGGCTATGTTGGCAGGGGCTACTGGGAGCTACAGTCCAACCACAGCCAGAAAACTACATAGCTACTAGAATTTTATGAGTTGTCATTCAAAAAAAGTAAATTTTTGCCTAGTAAGTAAACAGTGCAGCAAGGTGCACAGTAATTTGAAGGTATAAGAAGGGTGATAGAAGAAAAGAAAAGAAGAGACAAGGAAGCCTTTTTACATTAGCAGTGTGGTTCCCCATTTGTGTCCTGCTTGTACCCCCAAAACTAAGGGTGGGATGGCCCCAGAAGTACTGTTAAAATTATAAATAAAAAAATAATTTTAAACTTAACAAATGAAGAAAAATATTTTAAAAATGCAAAAAGTAATTTTTCATGTCCAGTTGGGGAAAACTGCTATAATTTTTTAAAAAACTAAATGTCTGTTGCTGTGAATTTTTATTTCTTTGCTCTAATGAGAAATTACTAGGTATTCCCTGAGTGTTTTACAGGACTATAGGAAAGTGCCATACTAAACCAGAGCACTGGTCTTTCTATCTCACTCATAGGTTCCATGCAGTTGCCCACCTGATTTTGCAGCTGCTGCCACCACCAGCAGCCCTGCAACCACAAGTAAGGACTTTATCAGATGAGGAAAATACTGTGCCATCACAATGCCACATAACCACGAAAGGGTGAGCGGATCAGACAACGTCACCCTTTCACAGTTATAAAGAGCAAAAACCCCATCATTTTTAATTAACAGCTTAAATCATCAATAGATCCCCCTGCCACTTTTGTGCTGGCATTGCCAGCATGTGATACCCTCAGGCCATTTAAATCATGTACTTACCCCGAAAATGGCAGCTCTGGTGTGAACACTTCTGGGTGAGATTGGGACATCCAGGTAAATTTCACTCTTTTTATGACGTCCCGGGTTACTTGGGACTTTTACAGTTTGTTTGGGTGCTTGGTGTAACTTAAAATGCTTCATTTTTGTTTTTAAGTTTGAATTTTCCATGCAATGAAATTGTGTGAGATTTTGAATGAGGAAGTGAATGGGGCTCTGTTCAATTCCTCTTTATTACTGGGAGCATTTGCTGGGATTAGAAGGTAAGTGTGGGTACGAACGTTCTTTTGCCAGCATAAAAATGGAAAAAAATGTTTAAGGAGGGTGTGCCTGATAAAGTCCTAAATCTGCTACTGTGATGATGGTGGGAAGAATTTCCTTTGGAAACAAGATATGGGTTGAGAAAATCTGCATGCCTTATCTCAGAAGCAGGTGCTTTACCATTGAGCTAGGGTTCTCCTGACTTTCTGAAATTGGAATCTTCCTTTTCTGATGTCCTGGAGAGTTTAAATCTTGAGTGTGTCCAGATTAGATAGTTTTAGAAATTTGATACCACTTTAACTAGCCTGACTCCATCCTAGGGAATCCTTTATTTTGGTGAGGCACACAGAATTCTCTGCTGGTGAGTTCTAATGCTATAGTTCAAGGAAGTGGACTAAAGCAGTTGAGCATGGAATGCTAAGTACTTTGCCATGGCTGTTATAGTCATACTGAACTGCTATAGCTGTGTAGTGATGTTGAAACAAGGCACACACATTATGGGTTGTGTGTTTCTAAATAACAGCCCTAAAGTGAAGAAAATAATTACAATCTTGAACATGTACTCAGAGCAAACATACATATCTGAATTCAAATTCATAGGAGAGAAACTGAGACCCTCTTTGCAGTCTTATACTTTGTATTCAAAGCTCACCAGAGCATTGTTGCTTTGTTAGTCATCAGTTTGTCATTTGCTTTTCATTATGTGGTTTTTTTGCAATTCATGAACTAGCAGTAGTTTGATTTGTAAGCTTTCATTTCACAAACTAGATTTTATTTTATTTTTTAAAAAATGTGTAACGAATACCATACAATGATAAAGCCTTTATACAATGAGGCTGTGGGTGGGTGGGGATCCCATTTCATGTGTGTAAATGTGTGATTGGGTGATGTAAACAATGATAAACAGCACAGTGAAGTTCTTAAAGGATGGAAACATAGTAATTTATTAAAGAAAGAAAATACTACACACCCAATTTGCTTATTTATTTGTTACATGTCGGTCCTGCTGTTTTGTTGAAAATGGCACTCAAGGTAGCCAGACAAAATAGTGTCAGTCAGCTGTCCAATGGGAATTGGCAAGGAGAAGATTTAGTGCCTTCTCCTAAATCCAAGTTGTCCATTTGTCTTGTCATGAATATTGTGCTACCTATGCACAGTGCAACACACAAGCCTAATCCAGTTAAGGAAGTATATATGGAAACTCACTTCTGCATGCCTATGATTCCTAGCTGGATCAGAACATTTTAACCACTGAGAGTTTCCATTTCAGAGAAGTAGATTGTGACATGGTGAGAAGCCTTCCAGATGTTGAACTACAGCTCCCAGCATTCCTCATCAGTGGCTATTCTGGCTGCTGGCTAGGCCTGCTGGGAATTGCTGTTCAACAACACATGGAGGACTATACATTTCTCATCCTTGCTCCCCACCAGAACACTTCCGGGTGAGAATGCGAAAACTAGATATGGGACATTCTTTTTATGAACCTCCCTGTTTTGCTGGCAAGTTTTAAAGTGTGTTTCAGTGCTTGTGTGTTTGTTTTGTTTGTTAATTTAGGTGTTTTTAGATTTTTAAACATGCTCGCATCTTCTTGCAAAAACTGCCAAAGTCTCGCCCATGCAAAAATGCAGACGTAAACAGCATGAGCAGTCGTGTTCCCAAAATTCTGGGGCAGCTCTTTCTTGTGTTTACAGCAATGTATGATAAAAAATGTTATGCCAGGATACTTATGCTTTAAAATATAGTGGGGAGGATGGTTTTAGAAGCTCATCTGATAATCTCCACAGAGAAGCTCCTTTTGGAAAAGATTGCTGTTGGTTGGCTGACTCTGCCACCTTTTTTCAGTGAACCCCAAGTCAACAGGGAAAAGAGGCTCTGACATTACCTACACTTCCATTCTCCAAAATAAATGCAAACATCCCTTAAGTAAGTTTGAGAATTTTCCACATCGTGCATGCTTGGACCTTGTGACCCTGCAGGCCTTAGCTTACACTTTGGTTTCACAAAAATCAATTTAATAGAAATGAAAAATGCAGCACTTGGGTCAATTTACATTTAAAGGTGAATTTTAAATGACCTTCCCTTCATCAAAAGAAGCCATCAGCTTTATTCATACTAAAAGAGAACCCAATCAAGAATTAGCCACTGCAGTTCTAAATGCAATGACTCACAGCTTCAGGCTTGGACTAAAATTTGTCATTCAACTGAGGTTTTATATTTTTTTCCCTCAGAAAACATAAAATTACAGCTGTTCAGACATGACCTTTTAGTTCACCTTTGTCAAGGAGGAGAGATTGGACAAAAGCAATGATTAATAAGCTTTTTCTCCCCATGAAGGAAAGCTTTTTAGCAAAAGGAATAATAGCCACTTCATTGAGCTGATGAGAAACACTCTGGCTTCAGAAGACAGTTCTAACTGCCATAATGTGAGGTGCAGAAGGCCTACATTTTAAGAAAAATGACAGAGAGTTGGATGCAGGGGAATTGAACACAATTATGTAAATGGAAACTCCTGAGAGGAATCAAATTCACACACTGTCACTTTGTTGTTGTTGCTGTTAACTGCCAGTAAAGTTGAATTTGACTTATGGCACCCTATGAATGAGAGAACTCCAAGTCACCCTATCATCAACAGCCCTGCTCAGGTCTTGCAGTCTTGGGGCCATGGCTTCCTTGATTGAGTCTATCCACCTATAATGCAGTCTTCCTCTTTTCCCACTGCCTTCTGCCTTACCAAGCATTATTCTGTTTTCTAGGGAGTCATGCCTTCTCATGATAGGTCCAAAGTATGACAGTCTCAGTTTAGTCATCTTGGCTTCTAGGGAGAGTTCAGGCTTGATCTGCTCTAGGACTCATTTATTTGTCTTTTTAGCAGTCCATGGTATCCATAGGACTCTTCTCCAGCACCACATTTCAAGAGAGTTGATTTTCTTCCTATCAGCTTTCCTATCAGCTTCCTGTCTGGCTTTCACAACCCTTGAAATTGGAAATTCAATAGCGTGGACAATCCTAACTTTAGTATTCAATTATATATCTTGACTTCACTTCATCATCTTGTCCAGTTCCTCCATAGCTGATCTTCCAAGTCCTAGTCTTCTGATTTTTTTGACTTCAGTTTCTATTCAGATTAATGACTGGGCCAATGTAGAGAAAATCTACATTGAGTACCCGGCTTGTGGGGGCAATTAGCTAACACACATTGGAAAGTGTTTAATGGAGTGTAGATGGGTAAATTGCTATTGCTTAAAAACAATTTGTAAGCTGCTCTGATAGCCTTGTGGCTGAAGAGAGGGTATAACTAACTAACTAAATAAATAAATAAATAAAAATCTTGAACTATTTCAGTGTCATCATCATCTACTTTAAAGTTATGTCAATCATCTGTGGTCATTATTTTTGTTTTTGTTTTTTAATGTCCAACTGTAGACCAACCTTTGCACTTACTTTCTTGACTTTCTTCGGTAATTGTTCCAAGTTTTTGCTATTTTCTGCTAGTATTTTCTGCTGAGCTTGTTCTGGATTCTTTTGTATTGAATGTAGGTCCTCCTTTTATACTCTGGTTTTTACTGTTTATGGCTAATTTAAATCTTTGTATTGTTTTCATCAAAACTTGGAAGTCATTATGTGTAATTAATTCCTTTTCTCAAGAATGAAAGTAGAAGCAGGTTATGTTACAATTGTAATTGTAATTTAATGAGGTATAACCACTTCTTTTGCAGTCTAACTGCAACTTTCCATTACAAAAGTGTATTAAGGAAAAAGAATATCCCATGGTTTAAAGGCTGCCATGCTCTGTTGAGGGTGTTAAGATTACAGTGAGATGAGTGTGTCTTATAATACGGTTCTGTAGCTTGTAGAATTCCAACCATTGTTTCATTTGAAAAATGTAATGATTACAGAGACTAACTACTCTTTGGAGTCTTGGGACCATGATTATAACTAATTACTTTTTAAAAGTAACTTCCCATGCTCTGGGTGTAATTAACTATATTTTGTATTTCATTGTTTCAACAAATAATAACACAAAGTTATATTTCCTGTTACTAAAGTCTACCACCACAAGGCTTGGGATCAAAAGCTCTGTTCTCCCCATCTCTGCTTGTTTGCACCCAACAGTTAAGCTTATAGCTTCTCCTTTTTTCTCTCCAAACTACAGTTATAACAAAACAGTATCAACCATGCAAAGAGATCTTGTAGCACCTCTGAGACTAACTGAGAGAAAAAAGTTGTAGTATAAGTTTTTGTAGACTTCAGCCATGGTTTCTTTGTTACGGTGGTTTCAACACACAGGAGTTTTCTTTCTCCTAATCTGAAGGAATGGTTCCTCCATATGTACCTGCCTGAAAGCTCAGATCATTTTTAGAGGGCCTCCTCTCTGTCCCAATTTTGGGAGGAAGGCAGGAAACAAATAAATAATATAGTGACCCCATGGAATGCTGTTCTTCTATGGAATACTCCTCTCAAGATGAGGCACCCAAACTGTAACCTTTCTAAGCCTTTCTAAGCATCAGGCAGACTTTTCCAGGCATTTTAGACTTCAGATTTGTTGTTATTGTTGTTAGGTTGTAAAATGTGTTTAATCTTAGTTTGGGGGGGGTTGTGTTTTTGTGTTTTGTTTTGTTTTTACTGTATTGTTGATGCTATTGCTATCTTTAATCTGTTTTATTGTGTAAGCTGCCCTGAGAATGTTTAGGGCAGCATATAAATGCCACTAAGAAATAAATGTCCTATAGATAAATTTGAGTACGGAAATACAAAAAGTAAAATAAACTCAGCCCTATGCTTCTACATTTTACAATGTAATGGAAGTCCTACCCAAACCTGGAGATTGTGAAGCAACCCAAAATGGACTCAACAGGCTTTCAACAGACCTGTAGTGCTGAACCACACCATGGAAAAGCTCCTACTTCATGGGCTATCAAGTTGTATGCATCACATAAACTCTATATCATAAACAATGCCTAGAGAAATGGATAGTCGGCTCATGATATAGAACAATCTTTCCATTAATCAGCATCTCTCCAGTGGTAGCCAATGGTGCTGATGTTGGTGGGGCAATTAATCCACCCTTAATGGGTTTTAGACCAAACTTTAAAAGAGCAATCCTGAAATCTATCCTCCCAATAGGTTTGGCACCTTGGATAGTTTTACTGACCAGACCATTGATATTGGGGTCACCAGCTGCCCCCACTCCTCTCAATTTATGGTGCTTTTACACTTACAGATCAAATCACTTTTTGTTGATAACTAAAACCAGATTATTATTGGCGGGCGGGGGGATGAAACTGGATGGGAAAGTGTTTCCTTTTATGCCATATACATTGTCTGTCCTGCTAGCTTTAAACAACTTTCAACATAGTATGTCCTTTCATGGGGGAGAAATTATAGTAGAATCATAGAATCATAGAATTGCAGAGTTGGAAGAGACCACAAGGGCCATCCAGTCCAACCTCCTGCCATGCAGGAAATCACAATCAAAGCATCCCTGACAGATGGCCATCCAGCCTCTGTTTAAAGACCTCCAAGGAGGAGACCCCACCACACTCCAAGGGAGTGCGTTCCACTGCCGAACAGCTCTTACTGTCAGAAAGTCCCTCCTAATGCCGAGGGGGAATCTCTGTTCCTGGAGCTTGCATGCATTGGTAGTAGAAATCATGAAAGCCTATCACATTTACAAAAATAGATCACAGACTTCAGCAACAATGGTGTTTTTTTGACAGGGTGCTGACATCTATCCGGCGGCAGGGGCGGGGGGGGGGGGGGAACATGTTCACACCAAATATTCTAAGAAGTGTGAGCTGTTTATGAAATATAGTCTTTTTTCTAAAGCTTTTTTTGTATCTCATATGCAGATTTGAAAGCAACAGTTGGGAAAAGGAGTAAATCAATACTTTTGGGAATTTGCTACTGCCAGTTGGCATTCCAGCTTCAATCCAACTTAAGTATATCTTGATCAATCAGATTTCAGACCACTTCTGAACAGTATGGTATCACTGAAACCAAGTGTAGAAACATAAGGTTTAATGTTTTCAATGCCTTTTACTATACATTTTTGCACCAATTAGAAGCCAGTGAGATTTTCTAAGAGTATGACTGTTGGGAAAGATGGAGACATGAATCCAGTAGACAGAGAAGCAATCTTATTTTTGTTGGTTCACATTAGTCAGCACCAGAGCTTGGGAAATTCCAGTGATGCTGGAGGATCTGGTAACCAAGCTCATGAACTTGCAGCTAACTAACTTTGCAGATGAGTGTTCTCTGTTTGAACATGGCCTCTATGAAAGCGGCCACGTCCACGTCTCAGAATGTCTTTTTCTATCTACCGTATATTCCGGCGTATAAGACGACTGGGCATATAAGACGCCCCCCCCCATTTTTAAGTTAAAATATAGAGTTTGCCCCCCCCCATCCAGTCAGCCACCCAGCTGGAAATCAGTGGCTGTAGATGATGGAATAGTCTGTGAAATTAAAGGACTGAGAACAGCTAAAAAAGCATGGGGTACTTTGAAAAATCTCTGTGGTGTTCAATCTTTGGAAAGTAAGGTTTCATTAATAATTAAGTTGGTTAATATGAAGCTATCAAATCCCAAATTTTTGAATGAGCACATTAATGATTTTAGAGCCACTTGCAAACTCCTGGAGAGGAAATCCCCAAAGCTATGCAAATGGGAATCTTCCTGGCAAGTTTATCAAAATACAATCCCATAATAAATACCTTGCAATTAAAGAATGATTTGACTCTGCCAGAAGCTTTTATTCGGATAAGAGAATTTCACCATAGACAAAACTTGATGTCCTTTTAAAGACTGCTTCTTGTCTCTCCTGAGCTAAATGGGGGGGAATTTAACACTTCAAAGGCAAAGCAGTCATTCTCACAGCAGGGGGAAGGATCTGCTGGGGAAACTGCCCAGGGAATTTAACACTTCAAAGACAAGGCAGTAATTCTCACAGCAGGGGAAAAGATCTACTGGGCATATAAGATGACCCCCCAACTTTTGAGGAGATTTTCAAGTGCTAAAAAGCAGTCTTATATGCCAGAATATACGGTACTTTCTCTCACCAGAACTTCCCTAGATCCATTGTGTATTTTTTTCCCTAATTGTCACCTGTTGTTCTCTAAAATTTGGAAGCTTTTTACACTAGTTGAGTTAAGGAAAGTGGTGTACACAGCTTTTCTACCCCACTTGAGCACTTGAGATAATTTTAATCCTATGGTTAGGACTACAAAGACAGGAAAGTTTTTCCAGAGAGAGATAAGACCAAGAGACATTCCAATGATTCAGTTAGGACAGTTTGTTACCTTGATACTGGAAAGAGTGCCTCTTCTGATATAAGCTTGCCCAAAGTTTGAAGTCTTCTGCAGAGGCCCTCCTCTGTGTCCAATCAGTCAGGAAAACACATTGTGGGAAAAGGTGAGAGAAGGCTTTCTCTGCTGTGGCAACCCACTTTTGGAATACTCTCTCCTTAGATGCATGATTGGCACCAATGCTGCTCTTCTTCCAATGCCAAGTCAAAACATGGGAGTGTTTGGCATCTTCACCACCTCCCATTATGTTTACATTCCTTGAGACTGCAAGTCGCTACAACTGCTAAAGCTTAAACAACTCTTTTTAATTGCCTTAAACAACTCTTTCTAATCACACACAATCCTCTCCTCTAATACAATCTGTTTTGGTGTTCACAAGCACTTTAGGCAAAAATATGATAACAAGCTGTTTTATTTGTTAGAACCTGACCTTTGCTAAAGACCAGCAGAATTTCTTCTTTCTAATTCATACAGGATCAGAATCAAAAGCAACTTTTTTTGTTGTCTACTCCATTTTGTTAATATATTCTGCTGCAATGCATAGTTCTTTTTCTTACACAATATGTGGAGCTTGTATATAAAATTCTACAGCATAAAACTCCATGGTATGAATGCAATGTAATCACCTTCATAAGAAAAGAAAAAGTGCCTGCTCAGATCTTTTCTGTGATCACCTAAAAAACTTAAGAGATTTTTTATAAAATGAGACTGCAACATGGGAACTTGAAGAGTAACTGTTCATGCAGAAATACCATTAGCTACAACTTCACCTCATTCCAGCTAGATCTCTGCAGCTTATCATTCATAGTGGGCCAAAAATCTAGGGGAGTAAACAGAGCTGGATGATTCCTCCGGCTCTGTGGAATGATTGAGTGTGAATTATTAGAATTTTAGAATCACAGCATTATTGGAAGCTAGTGAAAGCACTTGGCTTTGCCCAGATTAAAAAGCCATTAGTGTCATCCCAGTGCTCTCTCTCTCTCTCTCTCTCTCTCTCTCTCTCCTCTCTTAATCACTCCTCAATCTTTTTTCTTTTGTGTTTGTTTTTCCCCTTCCCACCCTGGTATGCATTCAGCCTTCATGAGGTTCCCTCAGATTAGAATCCCCTTTGACCATCTCTCCCCAGTACTGTTTCTCTCCCTCACTCTTTTCCCTTCTTGCTGCTCTCTCTCTCCCCCTTTATTACACTATTTGTTCAACCATTCATAGAATCATAGAGTTGGAAGAGACCTCGAGGGCCATCCAGTCCAACCCGTTGCCATGCAGGAATACACAATCAAATCATTCCCGACAGATGGCCATCCACCCTCTATTTAAAAACCTCCAAAGAAGGATACTCCACCACACTACAAGGCAGTGTATTACACTTCCGAACAGCTCTTACTGTCAGGAAGTTCCTCCTGATGTTTAGATGGAATCTCTTTTCTTGTAGTTTGAACCCATTGCTCCATGTCCTAGTTTCTGGAGCAGCAGAAAACAAGCCTGCTTCATCCTCAGTATGACATCCCTTCAAATATTTAAACACGGCTATCATGTCCCCTCTCAACCTTCTCTTCTCCAGACTAAACATGCCCAGCTCCCTAAGCCGCTCCTCACAAGGCATGGCTTCCAGATCACCCACCATCCTGGTCGCCCTCCTCTGGACACATTCCAGTTTGAATTCCTCTGGATACATTCCAGTTTGAATTGTGGTACCCAGAACTGGACACAGTATTCCAGGTGAGGTCTGACCAAAGCAGAATAGAGTGGCACTATTACTTCCCTTGATCTAGACACTATAATCCTATTAATTCCATCTCTTAACTCTTCTTCCCATCCTTGCCAGGAATCAGGGATCTGTCTCTCTCAGGTTTGCCATATTCTAGTTCCCAAATCCCCTGGAGTAGGTGGTCTTTCAGACAACACGTCTGAAATCACATAGAACAGATCAAGAGATCAGCAACCAGAGCAAGTCCTTAAGAACTGGTATATACATTCCCTTTGACTAGTCTCTGTCAGAGAGCTCTGGTGCATTATCTCACAGCAGTGTTGTGGATTTACAGTACTTTTTGAGTAATCAAAGGCAGGCCCTAAATACAGTAATCTAATCTGGAGGTTACTACAATGTGAATAACAGTATCTGTCTGTGCCACCTGGCCAATAATAGACAGAGGCTGCTGACACGCTGCAGAAATAATGCAGTTTGATACCACTTTAACTATCATTGCTCCATCCTATAGAATCCTGGGATTTGTAGTTTGTTGTGGCACCAAACAAAACAGATCTCTGGCAGAGAAGGCTAAATATCTCACAAAACTACGAATCCAAGAATTCCATAGCATTGAGCCATGGCAGTTAAAGTGGTGTCAAACTGCATTATTTCTGCAGTGTGGCAGAAGCTAGAGTGAACACCAACAACATTTCCACACACAAACATTATCCTTCAAGACAGGGATGGGAACTCTTTTTTCATTAAGGGCCCTGCTAATCCCATAGGGAGCTGAGTGAGTGTGAAACTTCCATTGGTGGTATTCCCACCAGCAGAAAGCCTTAAAACAGGATGTTTGAGTCCAGGGTGCAGGTGACTTTGGATCTACTTCATCCAAAGCTTTGTGGGTTCTTCAGTGGGCCTGAAACCATGCCTCTTAGCTATACCAGCCAAGAGCTAACGCTGCTCTTCCCACAAGTAATGTTGCTCTCTGCATATGTACACCTTAAAAAACCCCACACACATTTAGGGTTGTGTTGTTAAAGTTACAGAATGCTTGCATGTGAATATTGGGAAATACTGGTGATTGATTTTATCTGACTATCTTATCTTACACTAGGGGCAAAACAACAACTTAGAAAAGTCCAAGAGGTTGCCAGTGAAAGCAGTAAACCCATAACCGTTTTCTTTGAGTGGCAGCCAGTGAAATACAGCTGGATTGGGAAATGAACAGCACTAATAATGTCAGAATATAGTGTAAATTGAACTAAACATTTTGAAGGGGAATGTGAAACAGCTATTTACCTATGGCAGCTTCAACAACAATAACACAGTACCTTAGCTTGGCCGAACCCATGTCTCCTTTTTGCCTAAAATTATATAATACAAAACATGCTAATGGAGTGCACATTCCTGATATTAGTTATTGTCCTATTGATTTATTGGTACTTATGCACAACTCATTAGATGCAGGCCTGCTGCATTAATGACTACTATCTGATAAATAGCAATCATTAGTACCTGATAAATAACCACAGTTGTGAAAACTTTCTTGCATGTATATCTCTATGAAGACCTATGGGTAAGAGTTTTCTCTCAGTTAATAAATCCTGATTCTTACAAATGTCCATGAATATAAGCTTGCTTCATTTGTTCTCTTCCTGGGAAGTGATGAGACCCTGAAGCCAAGAACAGGCTTGTCTACACAAGGACGATTGATTCAATTACACCAGGCAATTTAACACATCACACAAATTACTTTACTATTACCATGTGAAGACCAGAGGGACAATGTAAACAGCATCCATCCCCAGATTATGATCATGATCATTCTGGCTGCAACTTGAATACTACATACTATGTAGTTTTAGTGTAAATCTTTGCTAAATTATATCTTAAGTAGCTGAAATAAACTCCTAATGACCAGCTTTTTCATGAGCAAAACAATACCAGTTTATAGGCCACATTGCATTTAGATAGTTTAAAATCACAATGCACCTCTATGAGGCTGTCTGAATAGTGAAAATACTCCTCATGGAATGCGAGGAGAATACGACCTGTCTTAATGGCATCCCGCATTGTACCACTATATTCAGAAGGTGAGAGGCTAAATGCACCCTATACTCCACAGGAAAAGCCTTTGCAGCTTTTCCCAGAGTTTAAAAAAAATGGGGGGGGTGTGTGCACATTCCTGCTCATCAGGACAAGCGACTGAATTGATTCACTTTCCCATATCAGCAGGAACTGAAAGGTGATTGGCCAGACAAGTGGGGGGGGTGAGGCTTGCTAACAAGGCAAGCACCTGGAATCGCCGTGGTTTTTTCCCCCTTAGTGAGCGAGTGCTAATGCGATAAAATGGGGGGTTGTTTATTTGTTTGCTTTTCTGCTAAGATTAAATATCACACCTTTACACCTTAGATATGCTTTTTTTAAAAAAGAAATACTGTTCAGCAGCAGCAATTGCTGAGAATAAAAATGTGGGGTCTTTTCGTTCTTGGCAATAATGGTGTTTCCCAATGCATTGACTGCAGTTTTGTTTTGTTTTCCACTGGTTGAAGGAGTGGAGAGAGATCAGTTTCTGTCAGCTGTTTCAACACATCTGCCATTTTCTTCTTTACTGCAACTGTTGACTCAAAATGTGTTCCTTTAAGTACCTATTTCACTTTAGGGAAAAGAAGAGAGTTGCATGGTACAAAATGTGGTGAATATGGAGCATGTTCAAGTGTAGTAATACATTTACCAGCCAAAAACTACTTCACAGAAAGTGTTGCGTGAGCAGGCACATTGTCTTTATGAAGAATGAAACCATTTTCTTGCAGTTCTGGTCTTTTTTTTCTGACTTTTTCTCTCATCTTTGGCAAAACTTCCTTATAATAATGCTGGTTCACTGTTCTGCCTTCTGGAACCTATTCTGCCAAAATTATGCCCTTGGTGTCAAAAAAAACCCCAAAAAAACCAATGAGCATGGCTTTGAATATGGACTTGCTTTGATGTGCTTTTTTCATTCTTGGTAATAATGGTGTTTTCCAGTGCATTGACTGTTTTGTTTCAGGATGATGTTGGAAGATCCAGGTTTTATCACAAGTAATGATTTTTTGAAAAAGGTTTGGGTCCGCCTCAAGTTACTGCAGGATGTGAGCGGAAATTTCCTTGCAGTGCTCTTTTTGCTCTGGTGTGAGAACCCTAAGGACCATCTTGGCACAAACTTTTCTCACATTGAGATTTTCAGGGGAAGACAGGACATTCAATCCCCAGCAAAAACCAAAAATTGTCTCAGCAGACTCAGTAGCAACCCATTCCCAAGAAAACCCACATACAGAGTGTTTTGAATTCCAGAAAACAGGAGGCATTTTATCTTCAAGTAGTTGCAGATATTCACAATATTTACAATCTCATCAGTCAAAGTGCTACATCAGACATCACAGAATCTCAAGAAGAGAATGATCTGTCTAGCTCACTTATATACACATTAGCAGAGAATTGGCTTACTTAACCACATGGGTACATTGCATCAGATCTTGTATTACATGGCTTGCCCTCTAATAACCCTTCTTTTGCAGCTGTGGCATGACTTGGCAGTTCATCGAATCAGCCATCATGACTCAGCATGGTTTCTGCAGTTGTTTGGCCATTTTAAAATGGAGTTCAGTCTCTAACTCCTGACAATCCCCTCCAAAATGGTCAAACTACTGCACAGGAAACATGTTATCATCACAACATAACATCATTACATACATTGTTAGACATCAATCGTCTGTCGGTTGACCTTTCCCTTTTTACACCTTTCACTTTACACACTAGTGACAAGGCCCAGCCTCTTTGCCATTTCCTCATGGCTTCCTGCTGGAAGGGCTTTTGTGAGCAGGTCTGCAACGTTGTCCTCAGATGGACAGTACTTCAGACACAAGACACCTTCTTGTATTAACTGCCTCATATTTTGGTAGCGTACTGCAATGTACTTGGTCCTACATTTTAGGATTTCTGCTTCTGCCATAGCTCTGCAGGCTTGTGTGTCCTCGTGCACCTCAACAGGCAATTGGCACAGCTCCCCAAGGTCTGCAAGCATCTGCCTTACCCATTGTACCTCGCTTGCCATCTCAGACAAGGCTGCGAATTCAGCTTCAGTGGTACTAATGGCAACATTAGTAGTTCTGCTTCCCTGATCTCCACACTATGGGGCTCTCTGCATACCTAACCACCAACCCGGTCACTGACTTCCTGTCTAAAGTCTCTGCAGCAAATGAACTGTCCACATAGCACTCCAGGGTCACCTGACTTCCTGTCAGCTTCAAGCTCATGTCCCTGGTTCCCTTCAGAAATCTAACTACTCTCTTCAGGGCTTCCCAATCCACCCTCCTTCGCTTGGAGACTCTTCTGCTGAGTACCCCAACTGCAAAACTGATGTCAGGCCTTGTGTTGTTTGCAATAAACAATAGACTGCTTACCACTGAGTGATACAGGTCTGGCCTCTCAAATTCCTGTTCTGCCTCAAAGTTCACAAAATCAGTGGTCATTGGTGTACTGACCACTTTTGCCTCACTAAGCCCACATTTGGCCACAAGACTGTCAATTTTCTTCTCCTGACTTATGAAAAATTCTCCATGACTGGTTCTTTCTACCTCTTCTCCTAGATAATATCTCTGGCTGCCTAGATCCTTCAACTTGAACTGGCTCTCTAGCTCCACCTGCGCTTTCTTGACATCACTGGCACTCTTTGCTGCCACACAGAGGTCGCTCCACATAGATAACTAGCAAGACAGCACTATCAACTGCCCCCTTGGTATACACACAGGCATCTGCGATGCTCCTTGTATAACCTAGTGACACCAAAACTTGGTGTATGCACGCGTTCCAGTAACGTGCACTTTGCTTCAAACTGTAGAGCAATTTGCGCAACAAGTACACCTTGATCTCACCGGCACTGTCATACCCAGGGGCCTGTTCCATGAACACTGCCTCCTCAAGATCACTGCCTCCTCCTTCACATATGCTGTTTCAAAGTCAAAGAGTTGCACAACCATCTGCCTCTTGGCTGCTACAGCTAACACTAACCTAAAACTTTCTGGCTTTGCTGTGGGCAAAAAGGTTTTGTCAAAATTGGCATAGCGCTCCTGCGAAAAGCCTTTCGCAACCAAGTGTGCCTTACACTTTTGTGTCCCATCAGGCATGTCCTTCAGCTTGTACACTGACCTGCAACTAACAACCTTTTGGTCTTTGGGCCTCTCAACTACCTGGAACACTTTCCTCTCCACCTGTGACTCGAACTCAGAGTCCATGCCTAAGTTCCACCTTTCCAGCTTTTCTTGGGGAAGTTTTAAGAGACCCAGAAAACTTGTAGGCTCCTCTGCTATGACATTGCACAGCCTGGGCTCCTGAACTACAAATCTGTCAGGAGCCTTTCTGACCCTCCTTGACTTTCTGGGGATGATCACCCTAGTTCTCCCTGACTCATCCTCACTTGCACTACTGCTAGCTTCTCTCCTTGTGTCAGGTTCCCTCTTCAAAAACATGTTGGGCTACATGTTTGTTTGTGTGTGTGTTGAAGTACTAGGCTTTTCTTCCTCAGCCTCCCCTTCATCATCATCAGTTTCAACCACCCCTCCATTTGTGGGACTTTTGGAAGTTGTTATTGGCAAACCTCCTGATTGCAGCGCAATCTATACCACCCTGAGTGCATTTCAAAGTTTGCACTCCTGAAGTATGTCACCATAGCAGGAGAGAGGGAAAATATGTACTTATTATCCTCATAGCCAAAAAACACAGCCTCCTGGTTTTAGGCTACCCAGGCTTCCTTAGGCTAGTGTGAATGAGTACATTTGCAAATTGCCCCAAAATCCTCAGGTGCTTGAGGTTTGGTGCTCTAACATACAATAGTCAATATGGGGTCTGATTGACACTAGACATCCACAGTCTATTTAAATGATAAGCAGCAGTCTTCACTGCCTCCCCCCACAGCCCAGCTGGGGCTTGTGCATCTTCCATCATGCATTCCATCATACACTTTAACATCCCAATTTTCATTTCTGCAAGCCCATCCTCCCCTGGAGATGCTGGGTTTGTGGTCTTGTGTCTAATGCCCCTCCTACGCACCCAGGTCTGCAGACTGTTGGATAAGAATTCCCGTCCCCTATCAGTCACTAGACTGGAAACCTTATGAGAAGGAAATTCGCATTCTACCATGTTCACCCACTCAACAGAACGTGTCTGCAGCTTGCTTTTTCTCCTTCAGTAAATATATGTAGGTGCACCTAGTATGTCTGTCCACAATTACAAATAAATAACAGTTAACCCCTTCAGTGGGCTTATAGGGGCCTGCCAAATTAGCATGGACAACCTCAAAGGGTCTTTTGGTGACACACTTGATCTTTTTGGCAACTGGGAAAGCCTTCACCTTAACTTTCCTACACACAGCACGTTCTAAGAATCTTGGGCAGTGTTTCATGCTTAGACCAGGGCAACCTTTTGCTAGCTCCTTTAACCCTTTGTAACTAGCATGGCTCATTAGCCTGTGATAGTTATGAACACACTTATCATGTAAGGGCACACTGTCTGCAGGATTCACATTTGCCACCTTCCCTTTAGGCAACATGTAATACAACCCATGTTTCTTTATCCCTTTTGCACAGACATTATTCATGTTATGCTCTGCTGTTATTGTACATTGCCCACCTCAAATATCACTTTATAGCCATCAGTAGTCATATGGGACACATTCAATATACAATTCTCCAGTTTGTTAACACATAACACATTGTCAAAATTTTTACCGAAAGATGGCACATGTGCAATGCCCATTTTCTACACCTTGCTGCAAGTGTAATATTGGTAATAGAAGCATTTTTAATATTGCTTAACAGCTGTATATCATTTACCACGTTGTGGGTGGCCCCACTATCCAATAACCAAATTCTTCCCTCTGTACCATTAGGATGGTGGTTTGCTATAAGGTTGTGGTTTGCAGCCTGAGAGGATACATCCCTCCTTTGCCATATAGCTCTGCCACCCCTCCTGTCCAGTGCAGGCATCTTACAGTCCTTCTGAAAATGTCCATGCTTTTTGCATCTGACACAGCGTTTCATGTAACTGCAGGCTTCCTCCTCCACATCAGCTGCCTCTGGGTGTGTTTCAGTGCTCCCCAATTGCATCTGGTAATTTGTGGCTGTTTATTCCCCTCCGTCTGGGAATCAAATTGCTTGTGTTGGACCTCTTCCAGAATACGTCCAGCTACCAGGTCTACAGACAAAAATCACACTCCCTGGTGGTCTGCAAACTGTAGATTAGGAAATCCCATTCCTTTGGCAAACTGCCCAATAAGATAAAACACTTATGGGCTTCTGGAATGTCCACCCCTCTATTGGCCACCTCTTGAAAAATCTGCCTCATTTTCTCCAAATGGACTTTTACACAGCCTCCAGGACACAGCTTTGTGTTATAAAGTCTCTTAGTCCAAATCATCTTTGAGAGGCAAGAGGAATTCTAATGAACCATTTTCAAAGCTGTCCAAAGCTGAAAAGCTGTCCCTGAGGCTGTGTAAATTAACTGGGAGGGGCTTAGAGATAAGAGAATTGCAGCTCTAGCCTTCTGGTCTGCTAGCCTAAATGCTGCTTTTTCATCCTCTGAGCTGGCTGGAGCCACACTTTCTTTCTCCAAAACATGCCACAAATTACCCTTGATTAATAAAGCCTCCATGTACATGCTCCATGCTGGATAATTGCCAACAGTCAATTTCTCAAAGTGAACAAGGCTAGTATCTCTAGTATCTGTCATTGTACTGCCTGACTAAAAAATACATATTCTCCAGCTATGAAACACAAACAGCTGGCAGCACTCCAAGGTCAATTGAAGATAACACCTGGCTGAAACAGAATCTGTTTAAAACTTAACTGTTTTTCAGCCAACTAGTCAAAAACACTCAAAACAAAAGACTTTCTGGGAACCTTTCCGGGTGCACCTTATCTAATCTGAGATCAATCAGCTGGGCCCATAACCATTGTCAGGGGATGACAGGACATTCAATCCCCAGCAGAAGCCAAAAACTGTCTCAGCAGACTCAGTAGCAACCCGGTTCCCAAGAAAACTCACACACAGATTGTTTTGACTTCCAGAAAACAGGAGGTACTTTATCTTCAAGTAGTTGCAGATATTCACAATATTTACAATCTCGTCAGTCAAAGTGCTATGCCAGACATCACAGAATCGCAAGAAGAGAATGATCTCTGGTCTAGCTCACTTATATACACATCAGCAGAGCATTGGCTTACTTAACCACATGGGTACATTGCATCAGACTTTGTACTACATGGCTTGACCTCTAATAACTCTTCTTTTGCAGCTGTGACATGACTAGGCATGACTTGGCAATTCATGGAGTCAGCCATCATGACTCAGCATGGTTTCTACAGGTGTTTGGCCATTTTAAAATGGAGTTCGGTCTCTAACTCCTGACAGAGATCCTCATGCAAAATTTTCCATGCAATGTCTTTGTCAATGTTCATGGCTTCAGCTATCCTTCGGACACTGAGCTGGCAGTCTCCTTGAACAATCTGGCTGATTTTTTTCTACAATTTCCTTGGGTTTTGAAGTGGAAAGTCATCCAAGGCATTCATCCTCTTCCACATTCTCACGTCCTTCTCTGAATCTTTTGTGCTACTCAAACATACATGCACAAGACATACAGTCTTCCTCATAAGCCTCAGTAAGCCTTTGAAAAGATGCCATTGGTGTTTTGTTCAATTTTACTAAAAATTTCAAATTGACACATTTCTCAACTTTTAAACTCAGCATTTTTCCGGCACAGAGTGGACAGCACAGCTGCTTTAAACAGCGACTGCCAATTAACTGAACAGCCAAGAGTGTTGATGTATGTCATGCAGGTTCATACATATTCAAGATCACCACTCAAGCATTCATCCTGATTTGTCTGAAAGGTAGAAACACAGTCTCGCTATTTAATAGACAGACCTCATATTTAAGGGTATTGTTGCATTAAACAGGGATGAATATCATTCAGTGCTGTGAATATGTTTGGACTGCAATTCCCAGCAACCCTAGCCAGGACTACTGGGAGTTGCAGTCTAAACCAGTTCTCGAGGGATGAATTATTCTCACCCATGCTTTAAATATTTATGTCCAACCTTTCCATTCAAAAGCAAACCACTTTAACAACAATGGTGCAACTCTGTCCTACCTCCAAGCAGGATTAGGCAGTAATGTGTTACTCAACAAGTTACAAGGTGCTACTTTCTGCCTATAAAGGGCTGCAGTTTCACTACTTTTCATTGTAATGTGTTGGGGTTTCTGCCTGTTATACATTATGTGGTGTATTCTGAGTCAGCATGAGCAATAAGATGTTGAGGAACAAGGACCACATGGGTGGCTGCCTTGTGCTGCATTTCTGTGGGGTCTGCTGCAGCTAGAGAGGAGCAAAGGGGCCAATAACAAAGGAGGAGGAGGGAGGGAGGTTAACACATCAAAAACATTAGCTGCACTGAACATTGAGATGAATCAGAAAGGTTTTTTTAAAGCTTTTTTTTTAAAAAAAATAGCCTGCTTTTTCTGCATTCCTGCATTCTAACCCAATGAAAGAGGTTGCTGTTGCCACCAGGAAGAGAGAGTGCCAATTTGAGTGCATGTATGAGGGAGCCTGTAGTGCCAGGCTGTCTTCTCCAAAAAAAAATTCCCTCTCAGTTTGACAGGGACAGTCCCGATTAATTCTCTGTCTTCCCATTTTTCAGCTGTTTTCCTAATGTCCCATTTTCTCTCCTTCCACTTTCCCCCTTTGTTCTTCACTTACTTCAATTGCTGCAAACTGAGTTCAGAGGGGGAGAGGACAAGCTAAATTCTTGCCCTCTCCTGTAGACTCGGGGAATAGCAAACTGCTGCAGCTTCTCCTAGCTTTTATGTTCTTCCTCTTTAATAACTTTTTGCCATCTTGATCTCACTGTGATGTTGCTTGTCCACAGGTGTTCTGGTTTTCATCTGTGAAATGTTGAAGGGTATGCAAACAGTAGCACAAGATATACACTTGGACTGAATGGACTGGTATGAACTGTGAGAGAGAACTTAAAGGAGAAGGAGGTGTTTCTTTGCACACTTGAGACTGATTTAGGCATAAGATTTAGAATACAGTAGGACCCCTGTGTCCATGGGGGATTGCGGATAGTGAAATCCACAAATAATAGCAAATGCTCTTGCTGCTGCCACTGGACTCCCCCCTTGTGGAGAAGGGAGAGATGGGGGAGCTCCCTTCTCCCTCCCTCCCCTGCCTACCCCCACAGCTCTGCCGTGCCATAGGACCTGCCCCCTGCAAATAAGGGGAAAAGGAGGTGAGCTCACCTCCTCCCTCCCTCCCCTGCCAGCTCAGCTGTGCTGCTTAAACCCTCCTGGGGGAAGGGAGGGGGCAAGCTAGCCTCCTCCATTCCTCCCTCCCCCACCCACCCACCCCCACCAGCTCCACCATGCCACTGGAACCCACGCCACCAGAACCATCCCAGGGAAGGAAGGGGAAGGTGAGCTCACTTCCTCCCACCCACCCGCCATCAGCAGATGGCGAATCAGCAGCTATGGGGGTGCTACTGTAGTTGTCTGGGGGAGATGGGAATGGTGAAGGAAGGAGGAGTGACTGCTTCTTGCACGCACTGTAAGGATCAACATGGCAGCTGCAGAGTCTGCTATGCTGTGCCTATGCGAGTGAACGTGAGGAGGCTGGGTCCCAGGTCCTCTCAGACTTCTGAAGAATAGAAACAGGGAGGACAAGAGAGCAAGCTTTGCACTTTTCAGTGACACAATGTCTGTGTTTGTAACAAGCCATCAGTGAGGTACTTCCTGGACTGCAGTAACAGTAATAAGAAATAACCTGCTGAGTGATCAGAGTTAGGAGTAATTAACTAATTCTTTTTGAAAATAACATTCAAAGCTCTGCCTTCAAGTCAGTGGTGGCACTAGGAATGTGCAGAGAGGCCAAACTGCACCAGATGACACTGTCAGGAGAGGGGTGATACCAGCCTTAGTGATGCCACAGGTTCAAGTAATCATGTACAGCAAACATGAACGATTTGTGACCATCCAGATATTGTTGAATTGCAATTCCCATTAGCCCTATGTAGATTAGCCAATGAGTAGGGATGGTGTGAGCTGCACTACAAAAAAGCTGGAGAGCTACAGGTGGCCATTGTGATGCTTCAGTTTATCACCTTAACACTTTAAACCATATTGCCCAAGACACCCAGGAGATTATCAGAGAGGAACGCAAAAAATGTTCCTGTCCCACAATCTCCAGTCCTCCCCCTGTCCCGGCACAAGAACCCTCCCAATCACACTTGCCTTCTCTCCCATCGACAGGCAGCCCAGGAATGCATGGAGCTCTAACAGAACTCTGTTCACTTCCTGGACTGAAATCCTACCCTCAGGGCGCCATCCTGTCCCTGATGCTATTTAACATCTATATGAAGCCGCAGGGAGAGATAATTCGGAGGCATGGAGTGCGGTGTCATCAGTACACTGATGACACCCAGATATACTTCTCCATGTCTCAGTCATCAGGTTCGACTTCAGATGGCGTCTCTCCCCTCAATGATTGTCTTAAAGCAGTAATGGACTGGATGAGGAAAAACAAATTGAGACTGAATCCAGACAAAACGGAGGTACTAACAGTTACAGGCCCGAAACCAGGTCTGGGAATATAACTTCCAGTCCTGGATGGAACTACACTCTCCGCCAAGGACTGTGTTCGCAGTCTGGGGGTGCTCCTGGACCCAACGCTCCAGATGTCTAATCAGGTAAATCAGGGCCGGTTTAACCTGTTTGCCAAATCAGCATTGGCAGGGGGCCCCAGCCACAGTGGGGGCCCCATGAGTCCTCCTCCCCATCCGCTCCTCCCTCCAAACCCAAAGCCCGTCCCCCCGCCTCAGCTCGGCTGTGGTCCCGCCTCCTCCTCCCCCTCCCTCCAGCATCCTGGCTCCCTCCCGCCAGGGTCGGGTGCCAGGGTGACCCTCCAGCCAGCCACCTTCCTGCCGCTTGCCTGGCTGTTCCCTCCCCCCTCTCTCCGTCTCCTCGCCCCGCTCTGGCTCCAGCATTGGGGAGAAGTCCCAGGCTGAGCCTGGAAAAAGGGCCAGCCATGGAGTGGGAAGGAGGGAGACGGCAGCGGCTCAAGCCGGGCCCCCGAAGGAGGAAGAGGAGGAGGAGGAGCGGGAGGGGCCCCCCACCGCTGCTCCTAACTCCTTCGTCCTGTGGCTGAGCCGCCTGTAGAGAGCCAAGGTGAGGCGCCTGGGGCCTCTGCCTGAGGGGTGTGGGGGAGGCTTCTTTTGGGAATGTGGGGTGCCTCTGTGCAGACATGGGGGGAAGTGGGATGGTGCGGGGGGAAGAAGGGCATTTTATGTGGGGAGCTTGTGTGCTGGGGGGGAGATGACTGATAGGTCGTGCCCATATGGGGCTCCCAAAATAAAGTGTTGCAGGGGGCCCCAAAATTCCTTAAACCGGCCCTGAGGTAAATGCGACGGTCAGGAGTGCCTGTTATCAACTTCGGCTGATATGCCAGCTGCGCCCTTGCCTGGAAACTAGGGACCTCGAAACTGTGGTACATGCACTGGTAACCTCTCGTCTGGATTTCTGTAATGCGCTCTACATGGGGCTACCCTTGTGCTTGACTCGGAAACTTCAACTAGTTCAGAACATGGCAGCCAGGTTGATTTCTGGCGCTTCCAGAAGAGAGCATATAACACCTGTGCTAAAAGCTCCCCACTGGCTGCCTATTAGTTTCCGGGACAGTACAAGGTGTTGGTTATAACCTTTAAAGCCCTACATGGCTTGGGTCCAACTTATCTCCGGGACCGCCTCCTTCCGTACGACCCTCCCTGCGCACTTCGGTCCTCTGGGAGGAATCTGTTACAGCCTATGAAAACAAGGCTGTTGGTGACCTCCCAGAGGGCCTTCTCTGCTGCCGCTCCCAGATTATGGAATGGCCTGCCAGACGAGATCCGTCTTATTACCACCTTAGACAGCTTTAAAAAAGCTGTCAAGACGGATCTTTTCCGGCAGGCTTTTCCTGAATAACTATCCCGGCCCAAGACTCAGCTGTCCTTTCTAGGCTGTGATTGTATGTTTTAATTTTTTTCTTCTAATTTATATATATATTTAATTAGTGTTTGTTTTTAATCCTTCATAATTTAATATTATTTTAAGGGGTGGGTGGGTTAGGGTACTGGGACTATGGAGTTTTTATATTGTAAGCCGCCCCGATTGCATTGCAGAGGGGCGGGATAGAAATAAAATTTTATTATTATTATTATTATTATTATACTACCCATTCTCATGAGAAGATGCAAGTGTGGACAATTCAAAAATAGAAACAAAAATGCACAAATAAAAGTTTTACAAAGCACATACACACACTTTAAAACTTCCAAGTAAATCAGGGAAGTTTTTGAAAAGTGTGTCACTTACCTGGATGCTGCAATCTCACCCAGAAATGTTCTAGCAGGACCGCCTATTGACTGACCATTGACCACTGCATTCAAACCGCTGCATTCAAGAGAGTTAAATGGCCCAAGTTTTCACATTGCCAGCACCAAAACAGGACGGACGATCTATTGACGTCTTGACCCATCAATAAAAAGAACCACTATAATGATGCCAGCAGAACGCAAAATGATGACATCATCTGATATTGGCTCCTTTTGCATTCTGCTGGGGTAATTATGATGCCACATTAGCCATGTCTGATAATCTCCCCAAACTAGAGAATTGTAGCTTAAGGGCTCCTCCAGACACGTTCATTATACAATCATAGAATCTTAGAACAGGAAGGAACAGAGGGGCCATCTTGTCTAACCCCCTTCCATGCAGGAATATACAGCTAAAACACTCCTGAGAGACAGGGGCTTATCACACAAGGGAAGGGATGGGAAGCAGTGGTAATGCCCAAGAGTAGCATGTCCCACCTTGCCTTATTGCATGATGTCAGCGTGGTTCAGCTGTTTTCCCATTCCGGTCCTGTGGGAGATGGTGGTAAAGGTGAGTCTGTTTGCTAACTGGTTTTTCCATTTAGCAAAAGACTTGCATTTATCACCGTCACCCACAGAACCCAACAGCCTAGCCAATGCTGAGGAATGCTTGGAATTGCAATTTGAGTACATCTGGAGTAGTCCACAATTTTTATCCCTCCCTTAGTGGAAAGGTTCTGTTTTTATTGGAGGCACTAGAAGTTACTTACAATAGGTTCCAGCTACGCAAGCCATTTCAAAGTGACATAAGCCCAAAGTTTGTGTCATTGCCATGACAGACTGAATGAAGTGCTTGTTGTGAGATTTTTCCCATACACTTGAGTGAGTTAAAAGCTGAGGAGCAGTCAACTTAACTGAACATTTACTGGCACTTGTTGTCTTACTAGACTAGTTTAATATAATGGTTTGCCAATTTTTTTTATTTTCATTTTTCACTTAACATATCTATATTTACATAAAGATTTTTTTTTAAAATCCATCTTTGGAAAGTCTTTGGCACCCTCTAATGGTAAAACCTGTTATACTAGACCACAACACAAAAGCAAATATTCAAGTTATAACCAAGGCAATATGAGTATTTTTAGTATTTATTGTGTTTTAAATGTTTAATTATTTAATTGTATTTTAAGGGGTGGGTGGGATGGAGGAGTTGTATGTAGATTTTAATGTTGTAAGCCACCCCGATTGCATTTTGTAGAGGGGTGGGATATAAATAAATTTTATTATTATTATTGTTGTTATTGTTGTTGTTGTCTTAATTTGTGGCAAAATGTAGAAATTAATTAGTATTCTGTTCCATATGGAGGCAGGATTCACACATGACACATGATGTTATAAAACACGTGAATGGGGGATTCTAGATATTAAAAGTAAGGCTGTGCATTGGTTTTAACTGAAGTCCAGACAACAACAAACACCTTCAGACCAGTTTGGATGGTTCCTGAGGCAAAGTGGCTTCTTTCATCCAAAGCTAACAAAGCTGAAACTTGACCTATCTGAAACTGCATGAGAGCTTCAGTTTCAAAAAGGTAGACAGTCTGGCGCCAATAATGTCTTTTCAGTGGAAAGCACCCAGAACAAAAGAGAGGGGAGAAGAAGGATGTGGAGTTACATGACTCACAGGAAAAATCAACCATGTACTTATTGGTTGGTGAGTGCATTTGCTGCTGAATAGAAATTTGTCAGTGCTTCTTCCTTGCTAATATCATGGTTCACTATTTTGAAAAGCTTTACACTGGATATCAAGCATCACAATGTTCTAACCCCTACAACCTGTCTTTCTGATACACTGAAGATTTCTAGCCTGGAGACCTCTTTTTGATTTGTGCCATTTTCATGCAAATTGCTCAAACAGGAGGGGGAGGGAAGAGGAAACAAATAATTCTTTCCCCAGCAAATAATTTTGTTCTTCTTCCACATGAACTGCTTTGCCTATATGTCTGAAATGTTGCAAGTTTCTTCTTCTAAGCCACCTCTGGACTGTCATTTTCATTGCAATGGTCTGGAAGGAACATAGTGAGAGTCATTTGTTTTAATAACCTCAGAATGGAAAAGTTGCTCTTGTGAGAAAGACTGTAAATCTAATTGTGTAAAACTTGGCAGTCTTGTCCTCTTCCTGGGGGGTACTGAAAATTTCTTCCAATGCTGTCGAGAAATTTAAAATGTTATTGGCAGTTCTATGTAAGAACAAAACAAAGTTTCAAGGCATGTAGCGTGAAAAACCCTATACCAATTCATTTGAAATTTGAGAACGAGAATCCCCTCCTAGAAAGCTACTTAACCTGCCGACTGCATCCCATAGTTACAAATACAAACGTGTTGCAGCCTTGTTTGTATTTCCACTGATAGTCAATGGCAGACATGACATTTGAGTTTCTAATGTGAAATCAGGTTCAGGAGCCAAGTCAAAAAGGACTGGCTCTAAGGGCTTTATCAGACCAGTCAAATATGGTATCATAAGGATGCGTAATTATTGCGAAAGGGCACGCATACCAGATGACGTTGTCCTTTCACGACCATGTATTGTGAAAAACCCATTATTGTGAAAAACCCATTTTTTTTATTGACAGCCCAAGCCATCAATAGATTGGCCATGCTGCTTTGTTGCCAACATCACCAGCATTTGAATCCTCGCACCATTGCACTCATGTGAATATGGCATCAGTGACAAAACACTTCTGGGTGAGATCGCAACAGTCAGGTAGGGGATGCTCTTTTTATGACCCCCCCCATGTACTTGGGACTTTTTATGTGTGTTTTTGTGCTTTGCTGTACTTTTATGTGTTTATTTTGCTTTTATTTTGGAATTTCATGCGTTAGCATCTTCTCGTGGGTATCAGTGAGATCTTGAACCAGGAAGTGAACAGAGCTCTGTTCACTCTCCGTTAGTGTCTGGGCTGCCTGTGAACACTATGATCAAAAAGGGTTCTTTTGCTGGCATAAAAACATTTTAAAATATGCCAGCAAAAGAACTTTTACAGAGGGTGGTCTGATAAAGTCCTAAATCATTCTCACCAGAAGAAGCCCACTTTCAGAAGCAGAAAATCAGGGCCAGAACTGTGTTGAGGATCTGTGCACATCCCTCATCTTAAAAGGCTAAGCGCCTTTGGACCTGAAAGAGGTTTGATATCAGCAATAGATCCCAGGGTCTCTATGCTTTTTTGGGACAGTCACAAAAACTATGATTACTGTTTTCCAATGTCAAGCTTATTTTTTTCTTAATATACTGTGCACTCTGTGATCCCTACACTGAACCAGTCTTGTGTACATACAGCTGCAATAGAGATGTGAAAACTGCAGAGCACACACACGCACAGGAACATTGCTCATATACTAAAAATTACCTGCCACAGGTGACAGCTACGGTCACTGACTGTCATCAAACAATCTAAACACATGAACTGATGAAGACAAAAGCAGCTTGAAAATCTTTAAGTACACAGCCGTTGTCCCTTAATACACTAGGCAGTGAGTCCAGCAGTGTTATTATAAGATGTTCAAATATATTTCTAGCCCTAGCACCTCACTGTGTGCAATTATGTACCTGGCATATGCCCACACCCAGGCAATTGATAAGATGCAGTCAGTGAATGTTTTCAGCTTAGTTTACAAAGGCTGCAGCAAACAAAATGCTCCCCAGTCTCAATTTCTCAACTACAGGGAAGTTTGCCGGCCATCTAAATTACTTCTGAGAGACTAGACACATTTTGGAAGATAATCGAAAAGAGAGACCATATAACAGCTATCACCCTGTAACGAGAGATCAAGGCCATTTGTGATCAGTCCAATGTCTGTAAAAGACTTCTTGTTTCTGCTGTTAGATTTTTTTCCCCTCCAAAATTTAAGAAGAGACAAAGCATAGTTGTAAGAGCTCAACTTTCAGAAGAGGCTTGCTTGTTTTTTTAATTCACTAAAAATCTTCACAAGCCATAATCTCTCTGTTTCTTAAAAAAAAAAAGTTCTTCAAAAGAACATTGTCTTCCACTGCAACTTAGGGTAATAAATCCATAAATCTAATTGTCTAAAATCTGGCAGGACTCTGTTCTGAAGAGGAAAAGGTTGAGGGCTGCCACAGCTGCTTCATTCTGCATAATGATAGAGCTGGCTGTATTAATAAAAACAAGGCATTTAACATGCATTTTATCCCATGCTCCATTCATAAAAGTGGGTGCGCAGAGGACGGACTGGAGTAAAGTTACACTTTATTAGGGGCAACATAATCACAGATCAGGGGACACTGATCAATTAGATTTTCCAGAGTTTCATCCTTCCAGAGTCTTCCAGGATGAGGTGGTAAATAGTCTGCAGGGGACCACGAAGTGAGAGAGACAAAGAGAGTCTTAGGAAGAACAAAGACAGCCTGAGATGGGGGGATCCTCATCTCAGGTAGATCTCTGAGAGACAAAGGGAGCTGCTAGTCGAGACTCGCCAGAAGTCTTGACTCCTAGCCTTCGTGTATCTAACCTGTTGAGCTGCAAACTATAAGTAGTTTTTAGGGGTAATGTTTAGCTAGTCGTGTCAGGAAATTATGTTTATTTTTCTGACTTGTCTGGAATGACTATCTCTACTGTAATCTACAACTTAAGTGTGCCTGGGAGAAATGAGTCTCCCATGACCTGTTGTTATGGCTTCTGCTTTAGAATAAACTTGCTTCTTTCTATCTTTCATTGCGTGTACACTTTCCACATGCCTCAGCTTGGTTTTTCCCTCCCCAGGGAGCTGGGAGGTGATTCTCTGCAGTGACAGTGGGGAACCTAAGTACCCAATAGTCTCCCCTTGGACTGTACTGAAGGAGTTAACTCAATGGGCGCGGGCAACTAGAAAAAAGAAAGAGCAAGTAGGGGGCCCCCAGGGTGTGGGGACACAGAGGAACCCTGAAACTTGCATGACAGAGGGATTCTGCCTTTCATGAAAATGAGCAGGCAGGAGAGTGAAGTTAAATCCATCCCCTCCATAGCCTTGGGTCCTTTCACACTACATAATTATAACACTATACAGTTGTCCCTTCATATTTGCTGGGGTTTAGTTCCAGGACCCCCGTGGATACCAACATCTGTGAATACTCAAGTCCCATTATATACAATGGCATAGCAAAATGGTGTCCCTTATATAAGATGGCAAAATCAAGGTTTGCTTTTTGGATTATTATTTTTTAAAGAATATTTTCAGGCCATGAATACTCAAATCTGTGGATACCAAATCTGTGGATATGGAGGGACAACAGTATTCCACTTTAACTAACATGACAACATCCTATGGAATCCTGTGTTTTACAGATTAGAGAGGATATTTAGAATCTCAACCAGAGAGCTCCAGTGCCTCACCAAACTACAAACTCCAGTACTCCATCTACCAGCCAGAAAGTGTGCCAAATTAGGTGGAAGACTGTACACAAGAAAGCCCACAATCATTTAAGCAATTAAAAAGTAAATGTAACTTCATATTGATTATAATCCTCCTCCCAAATCATCCAAATTGCATACAGTTTCTTTCTAAATTAGTCTTAATTAGCATCAAATCCAAATTTAATAAGAGGAGTTATTTCATGTATATAATAGTTTACATGCTAAACATTGTGCAATAATCATCATTAGGAAACCTTCAGGATGAAATAGAGTTGTGTTACTGAGGTTTATTTAGCACTCTCCTTCTGGAGCTCTGTAGGCATTTTGCTTTATGTGCTGTGTCATTTCTGATTTTCTGATACATCATGTAAAGCAAAATGCCTGCAGAGCCCTTGAAGGAGAATTTGACCTCCTAGCAACACAACTTTCACAGGCCAAGACTCTCCTTATTAATTTCCAGCCAGCTTCCTGACCTCAGCCACTCTTCCAACTCCATCACCCTTTTCAGTCAAGGCCAAACTGGAAGCAAGTGCTGTCAGGATATTGGGACATGCTGTCTAATGGGTTTATGCTGTAAAGACCTGAAGTATAACAAATGACCTGCAGGGTGCAGCAGAGAGAGCTGATAGCAGTTTGTAGCAGCTAGCTAATGTATCAACATTAATAGCCTGATAGGATGACCTTGGAGCCTTGATGCCTTGCTGTCTGCTAGAGGGGACAAGGTTATTGAGAAATGTGTTTTGCTATCCTATATAGCTGTGTTATTTTCAGTTCTGTTCTGGCCTTCAAAGAATGAAGATGGGCTTCAGAGAATGAACATGGGTTTTGCAGTAACAAGATGTTTTCCTGCTGGATGTTGTAATGTATAGTACTTAGAGAGGTTTCTCTGTGAGACTGTAAATATCTTTATTATTATGCTGCAATAAAGAAAAGTCTTTTTTAGACACAAGCCTGTGTCTGTATGTTTATTCTCTTGCCTGATGGATGGGAACTCTGCTACCCACTTTTTGCTGCTTTGACCTTCTGGATTCCAACAGAGGTTCAGTGCGCTAACCTGACAAGTGCCAGCACTCCAGCCAATACTCCCAGGCTTTGAAAGTGGGATCTGAGTGATATTTAGGTGCAGATTTAATCTCTCCATTACCCCATGCCAGGGCTGGTTCTACCCTTAGGCAGAATGAGGCAGCTTCTTCAGGCAGCAGACTGAGGGTTGGAGAACAGAGCCATACAAGTTGGGTGTTCTCTTCTTCATTCCCCTTCATTTCTATTTTCCTTTCATTTTCATTTTCTCCTTCTCACATTCCAACTGGTCTCACCTAGGACTGACATCTCAAAAACCTATGATATTGCAGGATACAACAGGGGCACAAAAAGCTGTTTGGGGACAGGACATCAACCCCCTCTCAGATCCACTAAGGAGATTAGCAGATGCATCAAAAATGGTGTTATAACAATGCCATGAGATCACAAGAGGGCTTCCTTATCAGACGACACTGTGCCCCAGCATTACGCAAGCGTAGTGCTGCTGTTACGAGGAGGTTATTTTTTATTGTTGGGGGAATTTGAAATTTGATCTCCTGTAGGGTTTGTGTTCCGGATTTTCATGTGTGCGAGAAGTGCCCCGTTCTGCTGCTGTGGTTCCAGCATCAATGGGCGGTCCTGCCAGAACACTTCTAGGTACTAATGGGAAAACTAGGTACCATACACTCTTTTTAGGAACCTCCCCGTCTTGCTTGCAAGTTTCTAAACATGTGTCTGTGCTGTTCTGAATGTTTTCTTTTTTTAATTTTTGTGTTTTGGGGCTTTTTAGTGTGCTTGAGTCTTCTCACAAGATGCACCAAAATCTTGTTCACAGAGAAATGCAGATGTAAGCGGCACAAGCACTCATATTGCCAGATTCTTGGGGCGATTCTGTATCATTATCATGGCAGCATGCAAAAACATGTGTCATTGTCCCAGAACATGAATGCTGTAAAATATACGGTAGTGCCATAATAATGTTTTTAGACACTCGTCTGATAATCTCCTAAGAAAAGATGTCTGTTGATGGAGCAGCCTTAGTTGGATTCTGCTCATTGTTCTGTTCATTGTTCTGTTCCAGTGTTACCTGCTGTTGTTCTACAAACTGAAGACTCCAACCTCTGTGGTGTTATTCTTGGGAGTCTTGTGTCAGTTTTCAGGCAGACTAATGTAGCCTAACATGCCACTTCAACATAGTTGTTGTTGTTGTCATTTGCCTTCAAGTCATTTCTGACTTGTGGCAACCCGAAGGCAAACCTATCATGGTGTTTTCTGGGCAAGATTTGTTCAGAGTAGGTTTCCCTTTGCCTTCCTCTAAGGCTAAGAAAGTGTGACTTGCCTGAGATCATCCAGATAGTTTCCATTGCCAAGTGGGGATTAGAATCCTGGTCTCAAGAACGGTAGTCCAATACTCAAACCACTACACCATGCTGACTCCCACTTTGACATACCATGTAACTTTACAAGAGAACCAGCATAGCTACAGCATTTCAATGTTTATTGATCTGGTTTCCTTTCCCATGGATGAGCAGTTCCTTTTGCTTTGTCTTCCAGCAAACATATTTTATAGAATGTTTTTACTACTGCTTTGAAGTTGGCGAATCTCCCAGAGAGATACACAATTGGGCTTTATCTGAAAGTAAAAATGAAATAAAGCAGGCACCCATTTCAGCTCAGCTTTATTGGCCACAAAAACCTGTACATTTAACAAGTAGAACTGTAACAACTGATAATTCTTTAGGAGGGCTAACTGTTCTATGACAACACTAATGCTATGCCAAAAATTCATGCTGCTGCAGTGTACACTTAAATTAATTATATTATTTAAGGCGATCCATCTTTCAGGGAGGCAAATATTATATAGGTTCTGTTCCTAGGACATTGTGGTATCACTGCATCCTATGCTAGAAAAGAATAAGTTGCATGGTAGAATAGTTTTAATTTAGCAGAGAGCTTGGAAAAGTTCCTTTCTGGGACTGCAGTTTCCAAAATATTCTAGCCAACATGGCTACTAGCTGTTTGCATTGACAACTAGCTCAGTTCATAAATTTTTACAAACACAAAATGGTATGATAGTAGTAACCTACAGCCACCTACAGCAGCAACATGTGAGTTTGAATGTGTGTATATATTTAATTAGTCCATTTCAGTGTTTGGGGGTGGGGGAACACACTATTACTGTTCCCTGATCCTATAACCAAAAACAGACATAGATAATAGCTTGAGGGTATTTGAGGTATTTATTTATTTATTTATTTATACCCCGCTCTTCAGCCACAAGGCTATCAGAGTGGCTTACAAATTGTATTAAGCAATAGCTATTTACACATCTACACTGCATTAAGCAGTTTCCCATGTGTGTTAAGCTAATTGCCCCCACAAGCTGGGTACTCATTTTACCGACCTACGGAAGGATGGGAGGCTGAGTGAACCTTGGAGCCAGCTGGAATCGAACCTGCAATGTGGTGACTTGCAGGACTGGCATTTAACCACTGCGCCACCAGGGCTCCCTCTTAGGTACTGCCATCTCCAGAAAATAGCCGGCCAAAATAAGGATGGAACACCACCTGCAAAGATTACAAAATCAGTTGCTATTAATCATCATGACTGTATATTTATACTCTCCAAATGTCCTGATTTGGCAAGAACAGTCCCAATTAATCTTCTGCCATCCCACTTTTTCAGCTGCTTTTAAATGTCCCAGTTTCTCTCTCTTCCTCCCATGTTGTCCTCAGCTTATTTCAGTTGCTGCAAATTGAATTCAAAGTACAAAAGTAGTCTGTAGGGGGAAAGGACAGGAAGGGGTGGGATCTTGGTCTTCCCAGTAGACTCAGGCATGAACAAACTGTCTCTGCTTCTCTCAGCTTTTGTGATCGTCCTCATTTATAACTTTCCTCATCTTGAACACACTCTGATGTTTTGTAACCACTCTGGGAGCCTTTGTGGCTGAAGAGCATGGTATAAATACTCTAAATGAATAAATAAATGATGCCACTTGGGCATGTGCATCTCAGTTTTCATCTGTGGAATGTTGAAAGGTATTAGCTCAAGAACTGGCAGCAGTATGCCTTTACATTCCCATTTATGGGACCATGAAAGGGGAGGGTGATATTGCCCTCATGTCTGGTTTGTGGGCTTCCTATAGACAGTTGGTTAACCACTGTGGAAAATAGGGTGTTGGCCTTTGTGGACTTCCCATGGGCAGCTTGTTGACTTCCATGGCAGTGGTTCTTAACCTTATACCAGCAACCCTCCTTAAATATATTTTGTTTCCTCAGAGCTCCCAAGAGTTAACTCAAGATTTAAAACAACAACAATAATAATAATACCTGATAGTTATACAGTACTTGATAATAACAATAATACAATTAAACTATCCATGAAACCTTCCCTAAGAGGTGCTGGAGAGAGAAGGAAGACTTTTCTCCTGCTTCTTCCTGCAAGTTTGTGGCTGGAGTGGACTGAATGACAACAAGCAGGCCAACCCAGCCAGCCTTTGCCTTGGCTCCTGTCACATGGCCACTCCACTACAGGGAGGAGGTGAGCCAAGCAACTGTCAAGCCTTTGCAGACTCCCTGTGAGGACCTTGTGGGCCCCTGGGGGACCCCAGAACACAGGTTAAGAACCATTACTCTGTGGAAAAGAGGGTGCTGGTCTAGATAGGCATGATACAGTAGGGATCTTCTAATGTTCTTGTGATTCTGCATATTGTTAGCACCCCTAATGAGCTCCCACCTCCAGAAACCCCCAAAATTGGCTTATTAATAATTTGGCTTATTAATGTGGTCTTTCACTGGGAAGTCACTCACTGTATTGATCCCAATAGGCACATGCTGAAAGCCATGCATCTGACAAATTCTACTTTGGAACTGAAACCTGGAGACAGACTGATCAGTTTTGATGTCTCCTTGTTCACCAAAGTCCCCATAATGGACACCATGAGACTCATACAACAAATATTTCCTGAGGACATCACAGCCTTGTTCGAACATTGCCTCACCACAAGCTACTTCCAGTGTGATAATGAATTCTACAAACAGACAGATGGGGTAGCCATGGGCAGCCGCCTGAGCCCAGTAATAGCAAACTTTTACATGGAACATTTTGAAAACCAAGCCCAGGGTTTCAGTTACACGACAGTTTTTATTGCGGTAATTTGCACTTTATCGCTGTTTCGCAGCTGTACTGCATCGTTCAGGTGATATATTGCTTAATTGGTCTATCGGTTTAGTTTTCAGCTGTTTTCTGCTTTAATATTCACACACAGACTGAGACGGGGGGGTGGCCTCCCAAGCACATCCTCTGATTACCACAGGAATGCCTGAGACAAACATTCACACACACACACAAGAAAGACTGGAAAAGGCTTGCTTAATTCTTCAGATTTCAGCAGCTGGGCACAAGATAGCAAGGAGGGAGGGAGAGAAGGAAAAACACACAAACACAAAACTAGCACTCCAGTCTTTTTTGTGGCTAAGCACAAGACAGGGAGAAGGGAAGGGATGCGATCTCAGGAGGGGAGACAACGATCATTCACACACTGAAAGTAGCAAGGTGGGAGGGAGAGAAGGAAAGACACACACACACACACAAGGCTAGCACTCACTCTTTTTCATGGCTAAGCACAAGACAGGGAGAAGGGAAGGGACACAATCTCAGGAGGGGAGACAACAATCATTCACACACTGAAAGTAGCAAGGTGGGAGGGAGAGAAGGAAACACACACACACAAGGCTAGCACTCACAGTCTTTTTCGTGGCTGGAAACAACATGGATCTTTCCTCCATCCCCTCCTTGTCCACACCCCTCCCTGGTGAGTTCAACCAATCATGTCAAAGCTCTGCTGTGAATGTATCAAAAGATTGCTGGTAATTCACACAGCACGTAGTGTAATGCTTGTTCAGACTATTGAAAATGCGCTACTTTTCAAAAAAGTCAGGAAAAGTCCCGAAATCCTTTCTTGCATTACTAATGGGTTTTTGTGCCCCCCTCCTTCTAAAAGAGGCGACTTTGTGGCGCAATGCATGTAAACAATTAGGAATCTTGGTGAATTCTTCACGGGTTTTTTTCACCGTGTAACCAAGCCCCTGGAAACAGCACCAAAAAAGCCCACAACATGGTTCTGATATGTGGATGACACTTTCACCACTCGGAACCATGGAGAAGAAGATTTGGTCTTATTGCTCAACCACCTGAACAGCATCCACCCAAATATCCAATTCACGATGGAAAAAGAGAAGGAAGGAACACTGCTATTCTTGGATGTCCTAGTCATCTGCAAACCAAACCAACAGATAGGTCACAAGGTATACAGAAAACCCACCCACACAGACAGATACCTACACAAGAACTCCAATCATCACCCAGGACAAAAAGGAAGCACAATAAAAACATTGGTAGACCATACAAAAAGGATCTGTGAACCCCATTACCTGGAGGACGAACTGAGGCACCTAAACTGGGCCCTACAGGCTAATGGTTATTCCAGGTCAGACATCACAAGAGGAGCCAGTCCCAGAAAAAACCACAGGAACACTTACAAAGGAATTCCACCCAGGGACAAGGGGAGTTCCAGGAGATAATGGCCTATCAACCAACCATTAGCCAAACAGACACTAACGAGCCTTGCATTTCTATACCCAGAAACTAACCATTCAATTACACAAATTTACATATCCTCCCCCATAGGAGGTCACAGCATATAAACTCCACACACACTCTTACCCAACCATTATCTGAGGATGCCAGCCACAGATGCAGGTGAAACGTCAGAAAGAAACTATTCCAGAACACAGCCTCACAGCCCGGAAAAAAAAAACAAGGAAAATCTATTGCTTTTTGGAATTCTTAGAGTAATAAGTAACACATTCAACATTTTACTTTTTAAATGGTATTTTAAGGGCATTTTGACAAACTTTTCCACATTCAATGCCATTCTGTTATCAAATCCAAGGCTTTCCCGTAAAAAAAAAAGTAACAGAAAGGAATAGACAAGTAACAAGCAGTGCCCTAAGTAATCCAATAAGCTACTTTTCCACACTGTAATGAAATAATGGAATACTTTTTGAACACTGCAACAGGTAGGTGGAATGAATTACTTTTTTAAAGTAAGTTTCCCAGCTATGCTGACTCTCCATGTGTGAAGAGCAATGGAATCATGCAAGGAGAGAATGGTGCTATTGTGCTTCCCCCCCCCACTTGCCTATTTATTGAATCTACAATTAACCTGGTCTATTTAATGTGAATAGGGCTTGTGAAGGGACTTGTTTTATGAGAAAGCAGCATGTTGTTGGTTTTAAAAAAACACAGTTGACTTGGACGAAAGAAGACTGTGGGTGCATCTGCACTGTATAAATAATACAGTTTGACACCTCTTTAAGTGCTGTAGCTCCATCCTATGGAATCCTGGGATTTGTAGTTTTGCAGGGTCTTTAGCCTTATCTGCCAAAGAGTGCTGGTGCCTCACAAAACTACAAATCCCAGGATTTTGTAGGATGGAGACATGGTGGTTAAAGTGGTGTCAAACTGCATTATTTCTACAGTGTAGATGCAACCTGTGAAAAGGAGGCACTTCTGCTTTCAATGAAGCTGGTTGGCCAAAGGCCGAAAAAAGAGACACTATTTTGCCTGTACTTTGAGGACAGTGGTACACTCAACAACAGCACAGCAACCAGTTACAAGTCTAGCAATGATATTAACATAAAAATAGCCCTGCTGGATCACATCAATACCTGCCTTAGAAATTTAACTATAGGCAGCCTAGTAGACCTAAGGATTTCATATTAACATTTTAAAAGAGATCAGCTTACTCAGGAGGGCAGTGCTAAATTCACTTTAGAGAAAACTGCAAGACAGTAGCTTCCATAACTCATTTCTGTTCCTGGGTAGAAGACAAGAGAAAAGCAATGATGAAAACAAAGCTGAAATTGAACACAAGGGGCGAAATATTGCAGTCGTCATTGTGTCAAATGTTGCCGTTTGGTCAAATTCAAGTGTTTTACTCTGCTAGGATATCATATTGGATGTGCTCCTATTACAGAAGAAAATGAAACTACTGACAGTCTGTTTGCTTTCATAGTCTCAGTATTTGTAGCCGTGAAATGATTGCTTCTTGTGTCATCCTGAGAAGTTTCAGCCTGGCAACTGATCTCCCTCGGTATGATTTCAAAGGGAAGGGATAGTCTCATACACCAGGGATGTTTTCCTTTTCCTTCAAAAACTAATCAGAGGAGGTTCAATTCTGAGATAGTTTTCCAAAGAGGACCATTCTTGTGCAGTGGAGAAATTGGGTGTGAAACTGGCACAAAGAAGAACTGAAAGGATATTCATCCACAGGTAGAGGAAATCAGCTTCCAAACAGTGATGAGTAGATCTGTCAAGCTCTTTTGTGAAGACTGCCTTCTCATCTTACCTCCAAGTCCAAACCAGTCAGGCCTGTTCCAAGTATTGTTTTTTAGAGGCGAAAAGGGATATTTTAATGTGCATTTTTCAAATGGATGTTTAAATGTCTGGTGTGAGTTTGAATGCCTTTTTAGAAATCTTCCCAGTGTGTTTGGCATATTTCCCCCCAATGTGTGCATGTTATTAAATGCTTCTTTCTTTCTTTCTTTCTTTGAATGTTACACAGCTTCAAAATGTATGGATTTCCAGCTTTCTGTCACAGAATGCAGAATATATTGCAGCCCTCAAAATATGTGGACTTCCATTTCCATCTATTCCAGTGCTGACACACACACACACAAACCCTTGACTGGGCAAATTTCTCACACATCCCTCTTCCAAGGAAGGATCATTTTAAACTGGTAGGTGATCTGGAAATTAATGATAGACCTCCTAATTTAGTCATCATGTGCCATTCCCCACTGAAGTGTGGATACTCATCTGGGTATTTCCCTGACATACTTATGAAAAGTGGCTGTAACCTGTATCAGGCAGTATGTTTGACATAGGATGGGTAACATAACATACATCTTTAAATGGTGTCTGCTTATAGTAGAGGTCCTTAGCCCATAATGATGCAAAATCAAAGCACTTGGTGGGGCTCTGTAAATGGAAGGGCAGAATGGGTGACTATTTTGTCCTTCAACTCAGGCAGCAAAATGTCTGGAACTGATCTATTTTCCAGCCTTTCATATATCTTAAAAGAGGGACCCACCTCATTATCAGCTGCCATTCCCATTTCCTGGTGCTATTATGGCAGGAGTAGCTTTTGCCATAGTGAGCTCCCAGCTTAGCATTAGGGATGTGAAAATCTGTTTTCTTTTTTGTCAGTTTTCTCAGAATCATGTCAGCATTCTCAATCCATTCAACTCCATGTTGTATTACAACTCAGAACCCAATCATACTGATTTCTAAGTAGACATGTAAAAGACTGCATCATTAACTGGCTTTCTGAAAAGTAGGTGTGTTAAAGGTGAAAAGCTGCTGCCTATATTCAAAGGCAATTGGTTTGCAGATCCATTTTTGAAAATGGAAGCCAGTTCCTTTCTCAGAGGAAAGGTACTCTGGAGAGGCATTATTAAATTTGATCATTCCTGTTATAATAGAGTACCATTACAAACACTATTAATTTGTATTTTGTAAATCTCCTTTGAGCAAGCAAAGCACTTCTTATGTTAGCATGGTTTTACTTGAAACCTCACCATGATTTAAGTTCTCGCTCCAGTATTGAGCACAACATAAAGATCTCTGTGGCAGAAAACAGTGTTCGTCAGTATAAAAGTGGAACGGAACATGTGGAGTATGGCGTCTGTCTCTTAGTTTGGCAACCGAGAAAGGGGAGCTGTGACGGATGCAAGTGAGAAGCAAAGAGCGAGGTAAAGGAGATGACGGACAGACCGAGGAGTATTGAAATGAAAGTTGGTGAAAATTGATGAAGACGTGAGTGATCATAATCTAATTAAACAGCTGAAAGAGGGTTAAAAGTAAAATAAATAACTATAACAAATAGACAGTTAATAAACAGATGACCTGAGGAAATCGGGGTGAGAGAAAAGAAAAAGAAAAAGAAAAACTGTCTGACTAAGCTCGAGTCACTTTAAGTGGGATCATAATTTTCAAGAGAAAGCTTATTGGACTTGGACCCAATTTAAAAGTGTGAGAATAAATCCCCTATTGGATTTAGTCCCCCAAAGAGGACAGAAGAGGAGTGGAGAAACTTAAAGAAAGTTTAAATGATAATGACTTTAAAAAGAAAGAGAGAAAATTTACAAGAGACAGAGGTGACTTTACAATTTATACAGGTGTGGATTAGACCAGGCAAGAAGGTCAAAGAAACACAATAACTGAAAGGACAGGAGGATTCGATGACAGGGAGCTGACATGGGAGAAAGGAATATAGGACATGGGGGGAAGTTGGGTGCCTATTCGGGACTGCATTGAGTAATATGAATATTTCTCAAAGAGTATTTAGTTATTTCTCTCTCTTCTCTCTTTACCTTTTCTCCCTCGCTAACTAGTTAATTGTTTAAATAAGAAGAGAAAAGCCAGTAAATTAAGTTAATTAATTAAGTTAATGTGGCAGATTCATACAGTGGATTATATAAGCTATGTGAGACTTGTTATGTGGGAGAGCTTACAGCGCTGGCGTCCCCAAGGTCATGACAGATATTAAATTTAAAGGGGCAGGAGGAAAGAACAAAAAGAAACTCTTGATTAGAAAACGATCCTCTGCTGCCACCTAACAGATGCTGAATGTAACAACCAATTGATAATTTGTTACAGCATTTGTTATTTGAAATCATATTCCCTATAATATTTACATTATAGATTTAGATTTTATATATATTATATTACATTATATTACAGTACATTACATGATCATCATTACTAACTTTATTTGAATATCTAATTATTATATAGTGTGAATTAATTATATATACAATCTGATCCATACAGCTTTATATAACCTGATTTAATATATAAGATCTGATTTTTATTTAAATTGATTGACTATATATTGATTATATATTTAATATTTATAAGTAATTAATGAATTGGGTGAACAACTGATTTGGTAAGATTTTTGAAACCAGAATTGATTAAATCTGAAGATTAAAGCAAAATTGGAAATAGGGAATAAAGACAGAAAAGAGGATCAATTTGGGACACTAACGGAAAGGAAATAGATTAACTGATTAATTAATAGAGTAATTGCATTCAATAGAAATTGTTTAATTAATTGGAAGTATCTTTGAAAATTTGAAAATGAATGGTGTATGATATTCATAATAATTATTATTTAAGTGTTTTTAATTGTGAATGAAGAAGCAACGATTGAGAAGATAATCAAGCAAGCTACTTGTTACTTAACAATTTGTGAAGCTAAAACAGATAGAGAATTGATAGAAACAACCAGATATTCTAAACTAAACTAAGATAGTGTATCAATAGTAAATCAATAGATCTGATAAACAAGTGACAGAATGCTGGCTAGTACAAGAGCAAAAACAGGCAGTAGTCAAGTGCAGACATAAATTCCCTTCCCAAGGAGAGGCTCAATGGAAAATCCAACAAAGCAAACAGATATTGGATTACAAATTCTGAAAGAGCTTAAGAATTTTAAGGAAGAGATATGGGATAAATTCAAATCTTTTAAGAGAGAAATAAGGTCAGACATGGAAAGGATTGATAATGAACTAGACAATTTAACATCGGAGATGACAATCTTAAGACCAAAATTGATGATATAGAAATTAGAACAGACAAAATGGAAAAACAAATTGGAGAAACGAAGGAAGAGCAGAAGAAGGAGAAAAATATGATTCTATCACAAGAATTAAGATATAAAGATAAATGCTTAAAATCCAGAGGTATTTCGAGAAAGCTTGAGGGAAGATTTATGGGAAAACATAATTCCCAATCTGGCAAAATTCATAGAGATAAAAGAGGAAGAAATGGAATCAGCGATAGATATACTATTCTGAGCTAACTCAACAATCGTGAGAAAAAGAAAAATCCCAAGAGATGTGATAGTCTGCTTTAATGAATAAGAATAAAAGAAAAAATAATTCAAACAAGCTATGCAGACAAGCTAAACATTGAAGGGAATAACATAAAAATATTTACAGATATTCCGGCAGAGGTATTAAAGAAGAGACAAGACTACTGACCATTAACACAAAAATTAAAAAAAAAATAGGAATAACATATAGATGGGAATGATTAGAAGGGATAACATTTCTGTATAATCAAAAAAGACAAAGAATAAATACAATAGGAAAGGCGAAACAATTTATTAAGACATTGGAGGCAGAAGAAAAGAGAAGAGTGGAAGCTAGATGTAAAAAGAAGAAAGGTAATGAAAAGAACTCACAGAACAACAATGAGAGGGGAAGACAAACTGACAAACAACAGGAAGATAAACAAGAGCGGCAAGAAGGAGAAGGTGAAGAGGAAGAGGAAGAGGAAGAAGAAGACAAAACAGGAGAGAAAGAGGACTCACAAGGAGAGGACACAATCAGGACGAGGAGGAAAAGGTGGTAGATTCAGAAAAAGAAGAGATATAGAAATAGAAACAACACAGACAGAAGAACAGAATGACAATCACAATTAGATCTTGGAATGTAAAAGGCCTAAACAAACCCAAAAAGAGAAATCAAGTCTTCCATATATTGGAAAAAAGCAAATCTGAAATTATTAACAAAAATCAAGAAAATGGAAATAATCAAACAAATAATATCTGATCATAACCCTATAGAGTTAAAATTATTAACACCTCTGAGAGAATACAGATGAGATTAAGAAAAGATATGATAAAAGATGAACAATTTATGAATAAAGTCAAAAAGGAAATACAAGAATCCTTCAGACACAATAATACCAAGGAAGTAACTGACAGAATAACCTGGGATGTTTTCAAAGCAACAATTAGAGGAGTATTCCTTCAAAGAGTCACAGAAATGAAAAAAACAAACAAACAAACAGGAGAAAAACCAAAAATTGTTAAAAGATTTAAAGGAGAAAGAAGAGGAATTAAGAAAGAACCCTAAAAACAGAAAACTGCAAATGGAAATAAAATTAATTCAAGAGGCACTTAGATCAGATTTAACTGAAATAATCGGAGCAACTTGAAAAGAATAAAACAAAAATATTTTGCGAGAGCAAATAAGGCAGGTCACTGGTTGGCGCATTGATTAAAAAAAGAGGCAGAGAAGAAACTAATTACAGAAATAAGGATCGGAGATGCAAAACTTACTACCCAAAAAGAAATTAAATCTACATTTGTAAATTATTATAAAGCATTATAAGCAAAAACAGGGGAAACAGAAGCGACAAAAAGAAATGGGCAAATATTTAAAGAAAATTTAAAAACGAAACTGGCAAAAGATTTAAAAGAAAAAAAATAGACCAGCCTATTAATAGCGAGGAAATATTACAGGTGATAAAACAATTAAAATCAGGGAAATCTCCTGGCCAAGATAGCTTCATAGAAGAATTTTGTAAGGTCTTTCAAGAAGAATTGGTTATACCATTGCAACAAATAACAAATAAAATGCCATTAGAAGGAATACCAGAGCCATGGGAAATATTAAATATTATTCTTATCCCAAAGGGAGGAAAAGAAAAAACAAACATGCCAAATTACCACCCCGTTTCTTGATTAAACATGGACTATAAAATTTTCACAACTATATTAGCAAGTAGATTGAATGCCGTAATAAATGAAATAATTCGTGATGATCAGTCTGGGTTTCTAAAAGGCAGACATATGTCAAGCAACATAAGAAGATGATTGATACAATTGAGTATTATGAAAGGGCTAACAACAAGAAAGTGACATTTATTTTTATTGACATGGAGAATAATGTAAAATGGACATTTATTATAGAAACATCGAAAGGATTAAATTTTGGAGAAACATCCATCAGAAATATGCGAACAATATGGGACTCAAAAGGCATAGTAAACAATAAATGGTGAAAATACGGAAAAAATTCAATATCTTCAAGGGTACTTGACAAGGGTGCCCCCAGTCTCCATTACTTTTTATCTTAACTCTAGAAAGTTTAAACAATCAGATAAGGAATAACAGATACCAGGATTAAAAATTAAAACCCAAGAAAACAAGATCAAAGCTTTTGCGGACAATATTGCCATAATTTTAAAAGATCCGGTGGAGAACGTCGAGAAGCTATTTGATTTAATTAAAAATTATGGAGAATTGGCAGGATTTAGAATCAACAAAGATAAAACAGCGATAATAACAAAGAACGTATCAGTGAAGGAAGAAGAGTAATTAAAAGAAAAATCAGGATGCAAAATTGAAAAAAAGGTAAAATATCTTGGGGTTTAGATAAACAAAAGAAATATCAATCTATATGAGAGCAACTATAAAAAACTATGGCAGGAAATTAAAGCAGACCTAGTGTGTTGGAGCAAAGTGGACTTGTCTCTACTTGGGAAAATAAATACCATCAAGATGAACATCCTGCCAAAATTCCTTTTTCTATTTCAAAACCTACCAATACTATGTAATGAAAAAAAGCTGCAACAATGGACACTCAAGCTAAACAAATTCATATGGGGTGGGAAGAAAGCAAGGATTAAATGGTCAACATTGGACAAGAAAGCAGGAGGAGCCTCGCTACCTAATTTGAAACTATACTATATAGCATGTGAACTTAATTGGTTTGTGGATTGGATTAAGCTGGAGAATACTAGAATCTTAACAATAGAAAGTTATTCCAACATGTATGGATGGCACGCCTATCTTGGATATGAAAAACAACAGAAACAACAAAGACTTCGAGAATCACATCATAAGAAAATCTCTTATGAAAATTTGGCAAAAAATCAAAAAACAATTCTACTGTAAACTACCAACATGGATCTCTCCCCAAGAGGCTTTCTTAGGAAGATGGGAAAGCACAAAAAATGGATAAGGTATGGAGATTTAATCAGTCAGGAGGCGCTAAAAAGAGAAGAGGTCACAATCATGTATATAAGAGAAGAATTGGAAATGAAAGGAATTGACATGAACTGATTTAAATTTTTACAAATTAAAAATTAATTCCAGGAAGACAAAGACAAATACGAATTTGAAAAGTCAGAAACAGAGCTGGACAAAGTGATATGGGGAGAGAAGGGTGAAAAATATCACAATATTACAAATTGTTACTAGATAGAGAATTGGAAATGGAAAGAATCTCGGAGTCAATGATTAAATGGGCCCAAGATCTTAAAAGAGATTATAACATTGGAAGGATGGGAGAAAGCATGGAAAGAAACTAATGAATTCACTGCATGCCTAGCCTTGAAAGAGAACCATCTTAAAGTAGTAAATAGATGGTACTTAACACCCTTGAGACTCAGTAAAATGTATAAAACTAGAGATAATAAATGCTGGCATTGTGGAAAAGACATTGGCACAATGTATCATCTGTGGTGGGGCTGTCCAGTAATACAGAAATTTTGGCTCAAAATTCATAAAACAATTCAAAAAGTATTCAAGATACACTTTGCAATGGACCTCAAATTGTACCTATTAAATATACAGGTAACATCAAATCTTGAACAGAAATATGCACAACAATACTGGAGAGTATTACTATACTCAATAACAGTGACGAGACTAATGATAGCAGCCAGTTGAGGAAAAAAGAAATTCCACCAATAGATGAATGCGTATTCAAACTCAATGAGATGTTAGAGAATGATAGGTTGACACATATTATAAATAAGAAAAAGATAACGAAGATGGAAAAAGAGTGGCTCCCAATCTGTGAAAACTGGAATATTAAAGGAAATATATAAAATGTATAAAATAGTAAGAAAGAGAGAACAGTTCCAGCTAAACCAAAAGGAAATGGAGAGAGCCTAGAAGGTTTAAAAGAACACTGAATTGAGGAAACAAAAGCGTCTAAATAATCTTAAATGAATTTTTGAACTTGAATAGATCTAAAAGGAAAGACATGGACAGATATACGAGCTTGAGTAGACCAAAAGGGAGAAACATGGACTGTAAAGAGAGGTATAGACAAGTCTGAAAGGAGTGTTTCTTATTAGTGTGTGTCAGAGAGAGGGGGGCAACCCTTTCACAATTCACTGCATAATTAGCATAATGAGAAAATAATTTGATTAATATGCAGATTATCAGGGAACCTGTAGAATATTGCAATCCTGGGCGTCAGGTGAGTGTTGGGGGCAGAGTTAGGATCATAGAATCATAGAATTGTAGAGTTAAAAGAGACCACGAGGGCCATCCAGTCCAACTCCCTGCCACGCAGGAAATCTTGATCAAAGCATCCCCAACAGATGGCCATCCAGCCTCTGTTTAAAGACCTCCAAGGAAGGGGACCCCACCACGCTCCGAGGGAGTGTGTTCCACTGCCGAACAGCTCTTACTGTCAAAAAATTCCTCCGAATGTTGAGGTGGAATCTCTGTTCCTGGAGCTTGCATCCATTGCTCTGTGTCCCAGTCTCTGGAGCAGCAGAAAACAAGACTGCTCCATCCTCAGCGTGACATCCCTTCAAATACTTAAACAGGGCTATAATAACCGTCTTTTTTCCAGGCTAAACATACCCAGCTCCCTGAGTCTCTCCTCATAAGGAATGGTTTCCAGACCTCTCACCATTTTAGTTGCCCTTCTCTGGACATGTTCCAATTTGTCAATATCCTTTTTGAATTGTGGTGCCCAGAACTGGACACAGTATTCTAGGTGAGGTCTGACCAAGGCAGAATAGACTGGCACTATTACTTCCCTTGATCTAGATACTATACTTCTATTGATGCAACCCAAAATTGTATTGGCCTTTTTAGCTGCCGCATCACACTGTTGACTCATGTTCAACTTGTAGTCTACTAGGACTCCTAGATCCCTTTCACACGTAGTCTCGTTCAGCCAGGTCTCTCCCATCCTATATCTATGCATTTCATTTTTCCGCCCTAAGTGCAGTACTTTACATTTCTCCGTGTTGAATTTCATTTTGTTAGCTTTGGCCCAGCTCTCCAGTCTATCCAGGTCATTCTGAATTTTGATCCTGTCCTCCAGGGTATTAGCTACTCCTCCTAATTTGATGTCATCTGCAAATTTGATAAGTATGCCCCTAATTCCCTCATCCAAGTCATTGATAAAGATGTTGAATAGCACTGGGCCCAGGACAGAACCCTGAAAGGTGAACGAGTAGCAGGGTGAAAATTCCAATGAGAAACAAAAAGATTGGAAAGGGGAGGGAGAAAAACATAGGTAGGAGGAGTTTCTAACCCACATGAAGCTGGTACAGTCTAACAAGTACTTGGGTGAAGGAAGCAAAAGGCCAATGAGAAACAAAAAGAGTAGTGGGGAGAGAAGAGAAATACCACTGGGGTAGGCTAATTGTTTTTGAACTCAGGAGATGTTGGATGCTTTCACTAGTGGTGTGTGTGTGTTTGTGTGTGCGTATGTATGTATCGGTGCCTCATCAGCAAGTTTTAAAAACAGTTTCAGAACTTCTGCCCTATTTAAGTGTTTAATTCAGGCAGGTCAATATATATTTCTTTTAAACTACTTCCTTTTCATGTCTATTGTGATTTTTATTCTTTATTAGCTCCCACCACTTCAAACTTATGGAGACACTTCTAGTTGAAAGCAGACCAGCACATTTATTACCCCATTGTTTGTAAAATTGCCAGACACATCGGCCTTACTGTCAGACCCTCCCCTCTCTGTTCCACACACACGCACACATGCATACAGTGGTGTTTGTGGAGTGACATTTTTGAAAGTGTATGTGCGCGCGTGGCATCACAAGCTCAGGAATATACATTTTCAGCCACAGATTATGTTTGGGTCGTCATTCAGTTTCAGGAGGTACTAACCAGATTATCTCCCATTATCCAGTGAACCCAATACATTTCTCACTCTTCTTTACCTGAAAACTAAGGCAAATAGTATGGAAAGGGTTTTTTTGTGCATGATCATGACCTTATGACATGACCTCTGCAACATAAGAAGAAACCATGCTGCTATGATTCCAACAGCATGAAGGCAATGTCAGAAGTTGCCCTTCTTTCGTGAGACTCTTTCAGAGATTAGGCTCATGCAAAGCTACGTGCAGACATAATACAAGAATTTGAAACAGATGCATACTTTGTCCTTCTGACTTGAGAGTTTTACAGACTTTAAGGCACAACCGTAACTCTCAGCATTGTTTTCTCATCTTCTCTGTTTTCTGCTTACTAAGCTAGTTTTTATTGTTTTTAAATTAGCACAAGCCTTGGCTCCAGTTTCTCTGAACTGCATCTTTCCTCAACTGGCCTCTTGAGCTCAATATCAAGAGCAGGGAAAAACCAGTGATTTAGAAATGCCACATCTAAAGCCAAACCTTTTAATCTTTGCAATAAATATTCCATTCGATATCAAGACCTTCATAAATGTTCAAGGATTTAGTGGACCTTTTATGTTTTTTTCAACTGAGCTCTCTCTCTCTTGTGGAGTGGGTGGCATTTATAGTTTCATAAACTTGGGAAATATATTTATTTTCAAGGCCTAGAAATCAACACTGATGTAAATTTGGAATGAGATGGGGTTTACTGATAGAATTAAAATGATTTTCTCATCCAGTCATCTAAAAAAAGGGGAAGAAGTGCCATTTGACTTAAGTCTCAGCACCAAAAGCCAAGAGATAACATCCCAGATAATTTAAAACAGGCAGAGATATTGCATGATTTGAGGAATGTAGCAATAGACAGGTCAACTAGAGTTCTCAAAGCACCTATGCCATTAATATTTGGCAATTCTTAGCAACCTCAAAAGATAATCAAGCACATTCTGTGGAAAAATGTCTCACACCAGACAGATAATCTGAGGAAATGTTGGTCTTGAACTCCATTGGCCAAATAGTTGGTTTTTCACTCTCTTTATAATAATATAATAATTATTTATTTATACCCCGCTCTTCAGCCACACGGCTATCAGAGCGGCTTACAAATTGTTTTAAGCAATAGCTATTTACACATCTACACTGCATTAAGCAGTTTCCAATGTGTGTTAGCTAATTGCCCCCCACAAGCTGGGTACTCAATTTACCGACCTACGAAAGGATGGAAGGCTGAGTGAACCTTGGAGCCCGCTGGAATCGAACTTGCGACGTGGTGGCTTGCAGTACTGGCATTTAACCACTGCACCACCAGGGCTCCAGATGAATCAGCATATCAGAATTAGATTTAGATAGCTCCAGCTTGGGCCAAAGTAGGCCCAGCTGGTAATATATGCCTTGTCTTTCACTATAAATTACAGGGGTGGAATTCACGTGGCCCTCCAGATGTCATTGCACTGTACTTCCCAGTCTTCCTCCCCATTTGTTTTGCTAGCTAGGGTTAGTGGTAGTTCCAGTCCAACAACATCTGGAAAGTCCAGTTTAAGTTTCTAGTCAAGGTTACAGACTTTATCAGATGCGGCATAAGGATGCCTAATGACCATGAAAGGGCACACATACCATATGATGGCATCCTTTCGCGATCATGTGCTGTCAATAAGGCACACTTTTTTATTGACGGGCCAAGCTGTCCATTGATCTCCTGTGCTGCTTTGTTACTGGCATTGCCGACGTTTGAATCTTCCTGCCATTGTGCTCAGTGAATACAGCGTCAATTGTCAGAACACTTCCAAGTAAGATCAGGACAGCCAGGTAGGGGAAGCTCTTTTTTCTTTTTTTACCTCCCTGGTTTACTTGTAATTTCTTAAGTGTATTTATATAATAATAATAATAATAATAATAGTAATAATAAAATTTTATTTATATCCCGCCCTTCTGCAATGCAATCGGGGCGGCTTACAATATAAAAACCCCATACTCACAATACCCTAGCCCACCCACCCCTTAAAATAATATTTTGTGCTTGTGCATACGTTTTATGTCTTTGTCTGGCTTTAACTTTTAAATTTGCCGTGTGCACGTCTTCTTGTGAGAATTGACAAGATCTGAAACCAGGAAGTGAACGGAGCTTCATTCACTCTCCGTTAGTGCCTGGGCTGCCTCTTTAATGTGAGTAAGGCAAAGTCTGGTGAGGGGCATTCTTTTGCCAGCATAAAAATGACACCAAATATGCCAGCAAAAGAGAATGAATGGAGGGTGATCTGATAAAGTCCATAATGGAAGACTCGTGTAATAAACTTCTCTGGAAGTTCAAGATATACACTAGGCTTTGAATAAAACCTATGATAGACACAGAGAAGTACTACTAGCACTTAAGGACTCAACTAGTCCTAATGTATAAAGAGGCTAAACCAAAGGCTGAACGCAATATGCTCAGAGTAATATTATCTGTAATATATTACAGTTGTCCCTCCGTATCCACGGATTTGGTATCCATGGATTTAAGTATTCATAGCTTGAAAATATTTTTTTAAAAATAATAATCCCAAAAGCAAACCTTGATTTTGCCATCTTATATAAGGGACACAATTTTGCTATGCCATTGCATATAATGGGACTTGAGTATTCATGGATTTTGTTATCCACAGGGGGTCCTGGAACTAAACCCCAGTGAATATGAAGGGACAACTGTACTTCTAGGAGCTTATGGGATCATAACTAATATTATGACCTCATAAACTCCAGTGTAGTGAGCCAGCATGGTGTAATGGTTTGAGCATTGAACTACAACTCTGGAGACCAGTGTTCGAGTTCCTGCTCAGCCATGGAAACCCACTAGGTAACTTTGGGCAAGTCACACACTCTCAGCTTCAGAGGAAGGCAAAGACAAACCCCCTCTGAACAAATCTTGTCAAGAAAACCCCATGATAGGGTCACCTTAGGGTTGCCATAATTTGGAAACAACCTGAAGGCAAAAAAACAACAACAAACATTAAAAATGTTATTTTTACAAAGCAGCAAAAGAATTGGTAAGTTGTGAAGTCGAAGGCTTTCACGGCTGGCATGCATAGGTTTTCTGTGGGATTTTTTGTTTTGTTTTCTTTTGTTTTCTGGACTGTGAGGCCGTGTTCTGGAAGAGTTTGTTGCTAACGTTTTGCCTGCAGGCGAAACGTCAGGAATAAACTCTTCCAGAACACAGCCTCACAGCCCAAGAAAAAAAACCCCACAAAAAACCAATCAGTAAGTTGTACTTTTTTAGCATAACAGGTAATGTTTGCTCATCACCTCCAAACTCTCGTTTTCAGGGTCAGTATGGCTTCTTTTTATCATTTTTGGGTCTTTTTTTTAGTATATGTTTGCATAGTGTGTGTGTGTGTGTGTGTGTGTGTGTATTAGAAATAGCATGTTAGTTCTTGGCAATCTGTTACTCGCAGAGTAGTGTCTAATAAGTAATGAGTAACCTGTTACTTCTTCAAAATTAGTGAAGAATCCTAACAAGTTACTTTGAAACAATAATGTTCCAAGCTTTGGGCTTAACTTCCAAACACACTTAGCAGAAATTCTCCTGTGGCCTTTGGAAGAGATGGCAAAGTATATGTTACATTGCTGTAGATATTGAGAACACAGCTGTGCTGGGCAGGTCACGTTTCTAGGATGGAGGACCATTGCCTCCCCAAAATAGTACTCTACGGTGAGCTCGCCACGGGTCAGCGTAAGAGGGGCGCTCCAAAAAAACAATACAAGGACTCCCTGAAACAACATCTCAGGCTCGGCCAAATTGATCGCCAACAATGGTCCGCCCTGGCCTCACATCGGGAGGCATGGAGACGCACTATCCACAATGCTGCAGCCTTATTTGAGAACTCACGCCAAACAAGTCTTGAAGAGAAACGACAATGCAGAAAGAATCACAACCCAGAAACTTCACCCAAGGAGACCTTCTGCTGTGCTTTTCTGCAACTGGACTTGTTTATCTCGGATTGGCCTTTTTAGTTATCAGCGCACTTGCAGAAAGTGCAGGATGAGTCCTTCCTGAATCTTCATTTGTGAAAAAAACCCAGAGGAGTAGGGATATAATTCTTTGATTATAGTCTTCTTAAAAGAAGCAACAAGTAATTTTAGCTGATTTTTCCCACTGTAAGAAAGTCTTCAAAAACTGTGCAGTTTTCAAAGATTAGTCGTAGTCCCAAGAATTATTCTGTGCAAAATTCATATGTGATTGTTTCGTATGGAAAGCAGTGTTTTCTGCACAAAAAACAGAATTTTCTATGCAGAAAATAGTATTTTTATGCAGAAACATTATTTTCTGATATTTCCAATGCAGAAAATGCTGGTGTTGGGGGATTTATTCTATGCAAAATTCACACTTTGTTTGTTTTTTGTGCCGTGTGCACCACATTATCATATGTGATTTTTCTATAGAACAAGTCCTGAATTGTAAAGATTCTTGTCAATCCAGAATTCTTTTGTTAGCATTTTGTCAGGGAAACATGTTTTCAACCATTTTTAAAAAATATTTTAGAACATTCTTTCTATCCTTAATAAATGAGGGAATAAGAACAGGTAGGGGATTTTTCTTTTCCTCCTTACCAATATCTGGTATCTTGAGTTCTTAACCTGTCTGAAATTGTGAAGTCAAAGGCTTTCACGGCTGGCATCCATAGATTTTCCTTGGTTTTTTCCAGGCTGTGAGGCCATGTTCTGGAAGAATTTGCTTCTGATGTGTCGCCTGCATCTGTGGCTCACAGCCCGGAAAAAAAACAAGGAAAATCTGTCTGAAATTCATCTCACCAGAAAGATCAGAAAGCATCCCTTGGAGAAAAAAAAAATGTATTTTTTGTGAGATAGTAAAGTAAACTAGATCATATATTTAGGTACATAAACACATAGCTAAGTAGTATCTCCTAGTCCAACCCCAACGCAGTCTTCATTCACTAAGCAGCAGCCACTGTGAGCAGCAGGAGTTTGTTCCCTTCTCAGTCAGGAAGCAGTTATTTTTTTTAAAGTATCTTTAAATAAATATTTACATTTTTAAGAAAGATTTATATATTTACAAATATCAATTTCTACATATATACATATTTAGAAGACAAACAATAATCACAGTATTTACATTATTTACAAGGTACAGGGACAAACACAAGAAAGGGTTACAATACAACTCAAATTGGGTACATAACACAAACAGTCTTTGGGGTATTATGCAAGAAATAAATAAAAGAGCACCAAACAGAAATAAATATAAACATAGGAAAACATTTCTGTTCAAAACAATATTACATAGAAGAACACACATTTTGGAGGGGGGGATAATGTACAATATTTACAGTATTTACAGACAAATATAATGAACAGTATAAACAAAAAGAAGTATTTACAAATGTACAGCTGAACTATATACACTATTTATAATGCAAGCCTTTCTTCCAAGGCTTGCACCCTCCTGGCCAGGTCCCTTATCTCCTCTCTTAGACTCCTCCCTGTATTGGAAAAAAAGGAATAATTAATTAGCATCAAATGCTCTATGTGCAAAGCAGATTGCCCATTTTAATTTTTTTTCTACTTAAACATATTTACCAAGCTCCTCTATCCTGGCTATAATATTAAGCTCAGCCAGTTGGGCTGCCGCCTCCTGGGCAGCCTGGGGACCTTTAAAAAAATTAAGAATAGTTGTCAGTTTAAAGTACTAAACAGTAATATTTCTTATGCTATGCCCCCTACAACTGTGCCTCATAAGTACTGAAATGAAACGTACTTGGGGGGGGGGTGCAGCCGGTGCCGGGCCTGCATGAACCTCCTCATCAGAGGAGGAATCAGAGACGGGCTCTCCTGCTGCCTGTCTCTGAATCCGGACAGCTGTAACAAAACATAGAGACAGAAGAAAAGTTAGCCGCATGTGGAGGATAACACACACACACTCACACGGTCACACACAACTAGGCACCATAGATACCTTGGCCAAATGTACCTCTTGGTAGCCTGTCACGCCAGCTTGGCTGTCCTGCATGGACCCACAGGTCATGCAGGATGGCATAAAAAGGCGGCCGCCTTCGGGGGGGGGGGCTGCCATCACTGGCCTCCAATGCCGCAAAGAATTTACCCTTAAGGGTCTTGTATTTGGAGTGGCATTGTAGGCCAGTTCTGATGTAGCCCTCGACCAGAGGAACCACGCTGCCTCCAAAAAGAAGTTGCAGTTCTTCCAGTTAGAGGACCGCATCAGCTGGTCTGGCGCACCGGCCGGCTGGGCCAGGGATTCCAACAGGAGGTTGGTCTCCCTGGTGCCCCAGTAGGCGATGCGCCGACCTGGCCTGGCATGTCCTCTCCCCCCTTCGGCCATCGTAACGCCATGTGGCGGGATGCAGAAACTCAAGTTTATAAGTTTTCGAGTTGACCGTTTCATTTTTAAAATAAGCCTATGGTGTTAGGAAAAACCTTATTTTTAAAAAATTTAACTTGTGCTGGTGAATTAGTGGAGGAAACTATCTAAAGGAATTCGGCAGTGTCTGGATCCTTTACCAGAAAGAGTAATCCCTGGCAAAAGCCCGCCAATTGCTGTAACCGCCCAAACTGCAACAATGTATCATTTTAGGGTGATTGTTTTAAACTAAACTTGTATCCAGTCTGACCTACTTTTCAATGTGTACTTCCACTGCCCTTACAGTGTAATGTATACATTCACAATTCTAAAATAAAAAAAACAATGCAAATGTATCTGTTGGAAAAATGAGATTCGTTTTAAAAAGGGCAAAGCAAATGCAGACACCTTTAAAAATAAAATTTTTTTTATTAAGCAGATTTTCAGTTAATCCTGGAAATGATAAGAAGGGGAAACATGCATTTACTTATTCCCTGCCTCCCCGGTGATGTTCAAGCCAAAAATATTCTTTCAAAGCGTTGCGAACGGCCTCCCCATGCTCCTTCTCAGCACAGCATCATTATTAACCATCGGAGCTCCAAGCGTGTCAAGTACAAACCTTTGCACACGCTGGTGAGGATCATCAAGGATACTACCTTTTGGTTTCACATATATTGTGTAGAATAACACATGCACATATTACAGAACATACATTCTCCTCAGCAACCTCTATACAGTATTTTAAAGCCCTCCACCTCGATTTCAAACGCCTGAAGCACCTCTCCACCGTCGATCAAATTTTGTTATGGTACCTATTGTACAGTCTCTGTTTGGGATTTGTGGTCCCACTATATGGTGTCAGCAGCCAATTCCTTATTGGATATGTACATCTACCAGAGTTAGAGGACAACCTGTTTCCCCATAATCATTAGTGTTGGATTACCAGGCACAAATATGCCAGCCTCGCCGCCCAGAATGGCATGCAGTTCTTTATAAAAGAGCATGGTGGCCACATTGTTGCCACTTTTAGAGTTGTGGTCGTTTACCTGGCGGTAATTCTTGCGCATCAGTTTCGTCTTCGTACGGCACTCTTCTGCGGTGTGATCATGCCCTTTCTTTTTCATTTCGGCAGCAATCTTTTCAAACAGATCAATATTTCTGTGGGATCCCCTCAGCTGTTCCTGCACCTTTTCCTTGCCCCATATGGCCAAAAGGTCTATGGTTTCGTTGTAGGACCAGGAGATTCCCCGGCCGCTTTTCCTGGGACGAGGTGCAGTTTCGGCATCCATCGCTTAAACTGCACAGGTGAATGGCCAGGAGAACAATGGAGATGTATCTTCTTCAAATTTTGGGATGGCCAAAAAGGGGGCAGGTACACCTCTCACTTACTGGCCAGAGCCCGCCCATGGTCAGGGCAATTTCCGGGCATCTCCTGTGCCTCTGATATCTTGTCATGGGCTGTTTACATTTTCAATTTTCTGAATCCTCCCGTGACTTTTTTAAAAACCGGCACAACCCATGGGATTGAAAGTCCCGCGGGTCGAGAGACAAATGGTGGCCCCCCTTCCGAAAACCACATCTCCAACCCGATGTATGTGTAAACTGCCAGGGATTGACACGAATTCTTCCCGGGACATTTTCATCGTGTAAATGGCACCTTGGATTTCCAAGAAAGGTGCTTAAAGCACATCTCTGGTTCAACCTAGCATTTTAAATTATATTTATTGTGTTGTTGTGCTAATGTTTTCCATATAGAAGTTGGTAGATTTGGGGCAAAGGGAACAGTAGAGAAAATAACAACACAATTTTGCTGGGTTTTTCAAAATGGCAGTGTGCATTAATGGAAATGCATTGTTCATATTCTGATCTTTCTTTCCTTCTCAGATAATATTTCCAATTTTCTTTAAAAAAAATAGTTTGTTCCATTCTTTAAGAGAATTTACAGCTTGTACGTGTGACTCTCAGAAAGCATGTCATTGAACTCTGTACATGGTATAAAGGACTTTAGTGAACATCTCTATCAGCTGATGAAATTAGGAGGTGATGACTCTTGAGTGCTATTAACACTTCAAAGACCCATTAAAAATGAGAAAAAAACACAAGTGAAACAAGACAAGGTATTTCAATTATATGAGAAAACCAGGGATCATCACTCCTCCTTATTGTATTTTAGTTTTTAAAACATATCTTAAAACGTATTTCCAAAGATAAAACCTTTAGTTTTAGGCAAAAAGATACGGTTGGAACTATACCTGCAAAAGAAAGGAAATTTGGATGATGTACCCCAAACCCCACCTCAGCTAACTGGGCATATTGATGAACCTGTCTTGTGCTTTAACTTCTACCCGAGTAAATGCAAGAGGTGTGTTCCAGTCTTTGATCCTTTAAATGGTTAAATGGTTTCAAGCCATAGTTAACATTGTGGGCTGCTGTTCTCAGGGGGTGGGGGGGGAGCCTCTGAAAAAGAGAATACCTCAGGCATGCCTTACAACTTCATCTTTCGCACAGGTAGGAAAACTTTAGTGTGTGAACTTTTTTCTTTTATTCCCTTAAGTCCTCACCAGTATTGCCAAGAAAACACCAGTTTGAGAGATGTGGTTCAAAACATCTGGAGGGTCAATGCTTCCCCACCCCAATCAACAGAAAAAAATTAGTGTTGTCTGCCATAGACAGATTTTGATGAAACCACTATATAGTTGAGGATGCTACTCTAGAGAGAGGGAGTTTTCTAAAATGCTGTTATGCTGCTCAGCCCGCATTCAGCTCTTTATTAGGACATTATCACACCAGCCCCATGTCTTGTGGCAATCACGGATTAAAGGAGATGGGAACATACTGGTTGTAAAATGTTTATTATCATAACTCTTCATTTGCACAACTGTGCTCCTTTGGCAATCCCCTGGTGTGATAGGTGACTTTGTTTCAGTTCCAGGATGACTGCAGTCAGGTGGCATGAGGGGGCCTGATTTTCCTTGCTGCTTTGGAATAGCAAGGGGGAGGGGGAGGGGGAGGGGAGGAGAATCAACCCCCCTCATGCTATGTGACTGCAGTCATCTCCAAACTGAAGCAAAGTCACCTATCACACCAGGGGCAGCAGTGGGACAATAGTGATATTGGCAGGTATTGCTGGGCTTTTCCCATCAATTGAAAGCGGCACAACAGTAATGGTTAGAATGGGAAGTAGCAACATGATAGCCACAGCGTTGCCTACTAAGTACTGGACAAATGCATTACTATCCCACTGAAATGCCACTTTAGCAGCATCATGTGATAAAGTCCTAAGTCTCTCTTCATCACTCTTAGACTGCAGTCTTTCCTATTTTTTCTCCTCAGACACCTGGGTTATATGACTGAGAAGAAGCCTGCTTTTATCACCCCCAGAAGACTCTCTTTCCCCCTTTCAGCCCAGTGAACCAACAAGCCTCCAGCCTTAGTTTGGCTGTTTCCAATTGTCCTCCATATTTTGCATAAAGCTCTCTTCTTTGCCTTTCTGTCTCGCATGAATATTATTACCATGTTTCACTTCCCTTTTCTCTGTTTTCTGTTCCCTCTAGAGATTTCTAACTAATTGGTAGTTCCATCCAAATGTTGCTCATATACTTATTTGGTCTCCTTTTTGTAATAGACCAAATATTTGACTGCTGTAATTGCTCACTTCTTGTTCCATTACTCCTTCTCCTACTTGGGTGGCTTAATTCCTACCATGGTGCGACATGACTTTTAGTTAAAGACTCCAACATATGTTGTTTTGAATATGCTGGCACTTTGTTGCACACACATGGCAATAATTTTAATATATGGCAAGAAGCAATAGGAACCCATAAGAAAGTGGATTTTAATAATAACATTTAACATTTTTAAGGCACTTGAAGCATTCAAATTACTTCATATACATTACTTGCCATTTCCCCTTCTTGTATTTGCCTTTTATAAGGAACTCCATGTGGTAGGAGGGCTGCTGAGAAAAGGGCTTTGAGCAGGTGTGTGATGTACTTTTTAAAATAAATGTGGTTTTAAATTGCTTTTCATTAATTGTGTTTTTAATACTATGTTTGTGTTTCAGTGTTATAATTTTTGTGGTTTTTATTTGTACCATCTTTATTCTTCCAGACTCATCTAAAGCATGAGTTCTCACAATATAATCTGCTGAGCTTTGCAAGTTGTTGTTTCCCCAGCATCCACTAATTCCTTTCTTTCTGGGGCTGTTGATAGCAATTTCTTGGATCTGCACTAGGGTTCTTTCAGATGTTTGTTTGCCTCAGAGGAAGGCAAAGGCAAACCTCCTCTGAACAAATTTTGACAACAAAATCCAATGATAGATTTGCATTAGGGTTGTCATAAATTGGAAATGACTTGAAGGCACACAGCGACAACATAGTTTGCTAAGGTGGTCCTATGGTTTGAAAAGCAAATATCCTCCTCTCTGATTTTTTTTTTCAATGTCCTAACATGATACAGTTATATTGCAAAAATGCCATTTCACTGACATGCTATAGCAGTATAACTGGGCCATGGTTTGCTAAAGTGGTTCTATGATTTGAAAGGCAAATATTCTTCCTGATTTTTAAAAAATCATTTTAAAGCATTATAGGGTTGTAAGTGCAAAATTGCCATTCTAGTGATATACTATAGCACTTATAACTCAAAAGAGAGAGAAAGAAAGAGAAAAGTGGAAAACAGAACTTGAAATATGCCGCAGAATTAAAGATGTGCCTTGCTGGGGTTTCAAGAGGTGGTTGCGGTGTGGAGCTTGGAATGGCAGCGTTTCTTTCACACAGTTCAGCTACATGATATTATTTTAGGAAAAAAATCTCTCTCTCTCTCTCTCTCTCTCTCTCTCTCTCTGGCTTTTCTTCACAAACGAAGATTCAGAAAGGACTCATCCCGCACTTTCTGCAAGCGTGCTGATGACTAAAAAAGGCCAATCCGAGATAAACAAGTCTGGTTGCAGAAAGAACAGCAGAAGGTCTCCTTGGGTGATGTTTCCAGGTTGTGATTCTTTCTGCATTGTCGTTTCTCTTCAAGACTTGTTCGGCGTGAGTTCTCAAATAAAGCTGTAGCATTGTGGATAGTGCGTCTCCATGCCTCCCGATGTGAGGCCAGGGCGGACCATTGTTGGTGATCAATTTGGCCAAGCCTGAGATGTTGTTTCAGGGAGTCTTTGTATCGCTTTTTTGGAGCGCCCCTCTTACGCTGACCCATGGCAAGTTCACCGTAGAGTAGTATTTTTGGGAGGCGATGGTCCTCCATCCTAGAAACGTGCCCTGTCCAGTGCAGCTGTGTTCTCAATATCATGGCCTCAATGCTGGTGATCCCTGCTTGCTCAAGGACAGCAACATTTGTCACATAGTCAGTCCAGTGTATATTTAGGATTGTGTTTATACAGCGCTGATGAAAGCGTTTGAGGAGTCGTAAGTGGTAGGTGACCCATGTTTCAGACCCGTAAAGGAGAAGAGACGGTACGATGGCTCTATACACACTGATATTTATGCTTCGCCTCAGGTGTTTATTACTCCAGACTCTTTTATAAAGTCTTCCAAATGTGCTATATGCCTTTGCTAATCTGTGATCGATCTCTTTGTCAATCTTGGTATCTGAGGAGATGATGCTTCCCAGGTAGGTGAACTGCTGAATGGACTTAAGCACAGATTTGCCAACGGCAATGTGGGGATGATGGTGTTCATCCTGTGGTGCAGGCTGATAGAGAACTTCTGTTTTCTTCAGGTTGACTTCCAGCCCAAACAGCTCTGCAGCTGTTGTGAAGCAGGATGTTAGGCGCTGCAGAGCTGCTCCTGTGTGGGCAACAAGGGCAGCAGCATCAGCGAAGAGCAGCTCACGGACTATATAGTTTAGAGTCTTAGTGCGAGCCCTCAGGCAGCTTAAGTTAAACAAGCTACAATCAGTACAGTAACGTATATAGTTGCTATCTTCTTCTTTGAGCTCTGCCGTAGCCCTTTGGAGCATCATGCTGAAGAAGATTGTAAATAAAGTTGGAGCAAGAACACAACCTTGCTTCACTCCATTAGTTATTAGAAAGGTCTCTGAAAGAGCATTGCCATATCTGACTTGACTATGCTGGCCCTCATGTAGCAAGATAATCATTTTAAGAAATTTGGGGGGACATCCTAGTCTTTCCAGAATCTGCCACAGACCTTTTCTACTCACAGTGTCAAAGGCTTTGGTGAGGTCAACAAATGTTATATAGAGTCCCTTGTTCTGCGCTCTACATATCTCTTGCAGTTGTCTAAGGGCAAATACCATGTCTGTAGTACTCCTATTGGCTATGAAGCCACACTGGCTTTCAGGGAGAAGTTCTTCTGACTGCATCTTGGAGATCTGATGGCAGTTCCCCTTTTCCCCAGCAATTCACAAGGAGTTAGTGGAATTTACCGTGGAGTACATGGCCTCCGTGTTTCCAGACTTCAGGTGAGATTCCATTGATCCCAGCTGCCTTGCCGTTTTTCAACTGCTGTATGGCCTTAAGGGTCTCTTCCAAAGTAGGAGCTATGTCCAATTCATTTTTCATCGGTTTTTGTATCATATGTTGGATAGCTGAGCCTTGGACTACTCGGTTGGCACTAAAGACACTTTGAAAATGTTCAGCCCATCGATTCAGGATGGAGGCTTTATCAGTAATTAATGTTTGACCATCTGTACTGTATAAGGAACTTTGGACCTGACAAGTAGGTCCAAATACTGCTTTAAGAGCTTCATAAAATCCTCTAAGATCACCCAGATCTGCACAGTGTTGTGTCTTTTCTGCTATATTGATCCACCACTTGTTCTGCATGTCTCAGAGTTTTTGTTGAAGTTTACTACATGTGAGATGGAAAGCTGCTTTTCTTACAAGGCAAGTTGGCTGGGCAAGGTATGCCTGGTGAGCAGTTCTCTTCTTTGCCAACAGCTCCTGGATCTCTTGGTTGTTTTCATCAAACCAAATATTGCACTGTTTTACATGTGGGTGGTAAGTGACTGAGGAAGTGAGAGGAGAGAGGGGCCCTTGTGAGGCTGGGGCCCATCTAAACGGTGAAAATACCCCTCATGGAATTTGCTGGGAATCCTACCTATCTAAATGGGATCCAGCATCAATCCACACAATTTGGAAGGAGGGGGCCCAAAACAGCAAAAACAACAGGGTAAAAGCATTTTCAGATTTTCCCATACGTTTTCAAAAACCATGAGGCGGGTGCACATTTTTGAACAATAAAAAACTTGAAGGGAAGCACAAAGCTGATTGGCTGGGTGAGAGCGGGGGAGGGGCTTGCTAATAGGGCAAGCACCCGCTGCTGCCATATTGGATTTTTGTCTGAGTGATCACTTTCTAAGGCAATAAAAAGGATCAATATTTTCTGTTTTGCTGAATTGCTCTATTGCACCAGCACAGCTTGGGATGGCTTTAAAAAAAAAAAATTAGTGGCAGTGAAGATCTAATGTGAGTAAATCACTTGTGGCCGCCATCAGGAATGCAAGGCTTATGGGGGCTTCTGAGGCCAGAAAAACATGTCGCTGCTGCTGTGAGATGCCAATACTACGAGGTACTTTGATTTTCCCCCATCCATGTAGATGGGCCCTGGGAGTGTAGATGCAGATTGAATGGCAAGAGTGGATTGTGAAGTGGAGAGGGAATTTGCATGTGGGTGGAGATTCGCTGAGGGAGTGAGAGGAAGGAGGGGATTTTTTCCTAAGTGGCCAGTCAACACACTGGGAAAGGAAACATACCCAAGTGTGTGTGTGTGCTTAATTGAGAACTACAGGAACAATTACTGCAAGCTCCTGACACATTTGTCCCAGCTGGAAGAGCCCCTTCTTGTGAACCACCTTTGAGTCCCAGTTTTGGGAGAAAGGTGGGATAACATCTAAATAAATACATAAAGTATGATTACCCTCATCTTGCACTTTGAGGCAGGGAGGCACAGATTGAAAATGAGTGGCTTTTCTTGGGCTACCTAATGTGTTCATGACTGGGGACAATCTGGTTCACAGCTCAATCATTTAGCCAGCATGATAAACCAGTGGCAAAATCCTGTATGACTATAATGTCCTACACAGTATCATAGCTACGGTGCTACATAGTAGATTCTGGCCAGACCACCCCAAACCCCACTTACCAGTAAGCAGCCACTGGGATCAACATGGGTCCACTCCCCTATCAATTGACAAGCAACTGCTTGACACTCCCACAGTCTCTAGCATGATAAACAGAAAAGAGACCCCATCACAAATCCCCCTCACACCAGAGAACGCTTGCGTAAGGGAGATAGGAAATTCAGGCAGCTGCTTCTTGACTGACAGGGGAATGAACACCCCCAACAATCCCAGCAGCTGCTTACCAGTAAGTGGGGTTTGGAGGACATTCACGATCCCTACATAACCCCTAAACTAGGGGCTACATAGAGATCATGAATGCACAGCAGTTATGAATGCCTAACTGTAGGTTACATATTCATAACTGCCCAACAGGATTCCAGCCCAACTCTCTTAAGTTTTTTAAAAAATAGTATTATATCTCTTTTCTTGTTTGTTAAGCTAGCCAAGAATCTATGAGTGAAATACTGAGAAATTCCCATCTGTACAAAAATCCAATATCCTTTTCCACCTTTTAAAGTCAGAACAAAAAACAAACACCAACACCCTTCATAAGATACTATATGATGCACTCCAGTAAGAACTGTATAACATTGCCAGCTAGTGGCGACTTGATTGCACAACACAGTCGTTCACTGTAAGCTGTTTCAAAAGCTTTCCTTTCATTGTAACTCAAATAACTGGAGAGGACAGCATTTGCAGCTTTAGAAATAACTCCCTTTAGTTGTCCTATCTTAAACAGTCATGTTAAGCTGTTCAGATGCAAATGCTAATGTTTAGCTATACAAGCTATGCTTGGGTTTAATCCCCCCCCCCCATTTCAATTATACAACCATATTTCAGAATCATATAAGCCCCCTTAAGGAGCATTTATTGACCTTTGATTACCATTCATTATTTCATTTTGAGCAGACCCATTCTACACCCTTAAATTATAGGCATTGCATAATTTAATTGCCTGGTGGCAGTGGCAGCAGTTAAGAAATCATATTCCTTCCTGTCCCTTTTTACTGACTACATTTTCTAACAGCCTGATCTCATGCCATGTCCTTGAAGTACTTGTCATGTCTTTTGGTTTGAATGTCTGAAGATAAATTAGAGGTCTGCCCATTAGTGAAAGAATAACTTCATTTGAAGGAAACCAACACATAAGCCAAAATTCTAGAATATTTTGACCCAGCGTGTTAACTGGTCTTTCCTGAGCTGCCATTGGGCTTTGCTAGAAAACTGGGCTGAGTTTCTTTGTTCTTTTGCCCTTACAATTCCATCCTGCTTTTCCTGTGACTTATGCTTTGTTACTTTGGTACAGAGAAAGAAAAGTTGATAGAAAATAATTAATGTGTTTAGTTAATTATTAATAGTCTAAAAGATGTAATTCAATCACATTCAGCTTCTTTTAAGGTTAAGAGGGGACATGATAGCCATGTTTAAATATTTGAAGGGTTGTCATATTGAGGATGGAGCAAGCTTGTTTTCTGCTGCTCCAGAGACTAGGACATGGAGCAATGGACTTAAACTACAGAAAGAGAGATTCCACCTAAACATTAGGAAGAACTTCCTGAGGGTAACAGCTGTTCGGTGGTGGAATACACTGCCTTAGAGTGTGATGGAGTCTCCATGCTTGGAGGTTTTTAAACAGAGGCTGGATGGTTAGCTGTCTGGCGTGCTTTAATTGTGTGTTCCTGCATGTCAGGGTGTTGGACTGGATGGCTCTTGTGGTTTCTTCTAACTCTATAATTCTATTATTCTATGGACTTTACCAGACATGGCAAAAATTGCACAATTACAACATTACAGTAGTGTGAATGATTTCCACTATCGCACAACGTTGCCATGTACGTGTGGGTAATCTGCACTCCAGCTGCAAATAAGCTGCTTTTAATTGATGGGACAAGCCGTCAATAACTGACAAAATCACTCTTTTGTGGTATTGAAGAGCATGTGAAAACATCCTGCTATAATCGCGAGATTATAGCGTGAATGGTGGTCCTCTTTCCCCCACTCCCTGTCCCCAGTGAGAAAACCTCCAGGTGAGAATGTGAAAACTATCCACAGGATGCTCTTTTTATGAACTGTCCTGGTTTGTTTGCACATTTTTAGGTTTCTTTAAGTGCTTATGTGCTTGTTTACATTGCAAATTATGGGGGGGGGGTTGGTGTTTTAAAGTGTGCTCACATCTTCTGGCAAGAACTGCCGAAATCTCACCCATGCTAAATCACAGAAGTAAAGTCCCATTCTTAAATGCTAGCAGTGGTCTTGCATTAATTCCATGGTAGTTCTTTCACATGATTACAGTGACGCGTGATAAGTATAATAACATCATTATGTTTCCGCTTTCCTCATTCATGGAATTACAGCATTTTTAGATGCTAGTCTGATAAAGTCCTGTGTTAGAAAGGGGGAAATTAAGTACTATGTGTGAGTGTGCCCTCAAATTGTCTGTCAATTTATGGTAACCTCATGAATTTTATAGGGTTTTCTTAGGGAATTAGGTGTTTGTTACATAGATCATTTAAATTTAACTTGGTGTTTAACTTAACTAAAAACTTTATCAGATTTGACACTGAAAAATGATGATTTTTCTCTACCCTTATCCTGCCTTAGTCTTGGGAGAGAGAAAATTGCTGAGTGATTTTTTTGAAAACCCCATTTCCCACCATTTCTCACCCCATCAAAAAACTTTCTCTTGCTTTCCCTTTCTCCATCCTTATAAGTACATCTCCTTCCTTTTCTCCCCTTCTGGTTTACTGATTCCCACAAACCATCCCACTGGAATTATTCTTCAGAAAGTGGTTTGAATCTTAAACACTGTAATTTTCCGACCCTAAGGGAGGAACAAAAACTGGAAAGTAGTTTTCAAAAAAAGAAATCCAAAAGAGCTTTTGGTAAAGAACCTCTAGGAAAAAGTAAAAAAAAAAAAAATTGGTGTTTATCACTTTCATTTAATTAATCCATTATTTAACAAGTTAATTTTGGAATTAAGTTCATGCTAATATTGCAATGTAAGTCATTCACTTCAGGGTAGAGGAGGAGCTGTTGCACCCTTTCTTTAGAAAATTTTCAACCGGGTTGAGAATTTAGTTTTTATTAGTTAGTTCCTATTTTTTTTTTCCTCATCTTGTGCTCTTGCCTTTGTGAGGTCCGTGGTTTGGGAATATAGGGGTTGTCTACATGGTAAAAAAACAAAAACAAACCACCTCATGGAATTTGCTGGGAATCCTACCTGTCTAAATGGGTTCCTGCATCAATCCATACTATTCAGAAGGAGAGGGGCCCAAAACAGCAAAAACAATGCAGGAAAAGCTGTACTTTTTTAAAAAATGAGAGGGGTGCACATCAATCTAACAACAATCATTTTGAAGGGAAGCACAAAGCTGATTGGCTGGGTGACAGTGGGGGCAGGACTTGCTAACAGTGCAAGTGCCTGCTGCCGCCATGTTGGATTTTCACCTTAGTGATTGCTTGCTAAAGCAATAAAATGAGATGGTATTTTATTTTGCTTTCCTGCAAAATAGGAAAATCCCTATATTGCTCCAGCACATCTTGGATGATTAAAAAAAAATGGTGGCGGTGAAGAACTAACGTGAGTAAATCACTCAGGGCTGCCATCTGGAATGCGAGGCTTATGGGGGCTTCCAAGGCAAAAAAAAAAAACCCATTAAGATATGTTGCTGCTGCTGTGAGATGCCATTACTACAAGGTACTCCATTTTCCCCCACTCATGTAGATGGTCCCATAGTTTGCTAGTCAGTATTTGCATTTTTATCTGAGGTACATATTCCAGAAGATTCTACCCTAACTCCTTCCTCTTGTAAATAATTTGTCCTTGGGCCCTGTGCTCCAAGCAGGCAAAAAATGAATTCATGAACGATCTCCATATATTTTAAGTATGTATATTTGCATCTACATGTATGCTATTAGGAAGGCCTTCCATTCTAAATCTGTCTGAATTGCTTCAGGTGTTAGAGTGTAGTGGGCAGTGAATGGAAGGCAGTGGTGATGCTGAATTTAGGGTGATTGAGTCATAGAGCATGGCCATTTATTAAACATCTGAAGCCAAGGAATGGGGCAGGGGAGCTGGGAAAATTGACTGTGCTATTTTCTTGGTCACCACTAACAAAATGCCTTTTCTTGGAGAACTTCTGGGACCAAGGCATTCAAAAAAACACCCAGCTGCCATGTATTACCTTCTTTTCTGGCAATAAAGAGAGAATATTAGAGCCACTGTTATTTTCCTCCTCAGATCTTACAGGTCATATTCCCTTCCATAACACAGCAAGAGCAGAGGTGCTACTGTGCTATTTGTGCATGCCAGCACTTGCATGCCTCCAACATTTCACAGATGAAATGTGGCCAAGTAACATCTGAATGTCGTCAAAATGGCAAAAGTTATGAATGAGGAAGACCAGAATCAAGGATAGGCCTCACCAGGTTCTTTTGCCTGAGCCTATGGGTAAGGGCAAGATTCTGCTCCCTCCTCTCCCCCTGCTAAGAGAGTTCAGGACTGTTCTGGCCAAATGTCACTTTGCCCCTTTGTCCTTGGCTTACTTCAGTTGCTGCAAACTGACTTCAAAGGACAAAGCTAATTTGAACTCACTTAACTCAGGACTTTATCAGACGAGATTCATACCGCTAAAAAAACATGTCATTTAGGATGTGACAATAACATAAAGGGCAAAATTATCAGACATCCTCATCATTCAGCTGTTCCCAGGGTGTAGCACTGTTGTTGACGAGGCATCACTTTTTTTATTGATGGGGAGAGCTGTCAATAAAAAGTGTTGCCTTATTCGTGCCTGCACTATGCCCCGGAATGGCTGAATGACGTTGTCATCTGATAATGTCACCCTTTTGTGTTATCGTGGCATCCTTATGATGTGGTTTTTGCTGTGTCTGATAAAGTCCTCAATGAGGGGAGGAGGGTTACACTGGTGTATATCTCCCAAGAGGACTGTGGTGCAGTGGTTAAATGCCAGTAATGCAAGTTACCACGTTGCAAGTTCAATTCCAGAGGGCTCCAAGGTTCACTCAGTCTTCCATCCTTTTGTAGGTATGTAAAATGAGTACCCAGCTTGTGGGGGCAATTAACTAGCACACATTGGAAACTGCTTAATGCAGTGTAGATGTGTAAATTGCTATTGCTTAAAACAATTTGTAAGCCACTCTGATAGCCTTGTTGCTGAAGAGCGGGGTAGAAATAAATAAATAAATAAATAATACTTAGCAATGGGCCTATTTTTTTCTGGGATCTGCCTCCATGTTTGCTTTATGCATCTCCATGTTTGCTAGCTCTTTTAAAAATAACACTGAAGACCTGATAAATTCATTCTGCATTTTTGTTAATTTTATTACTTGCTGTTCTCTGAATTGGCGGTGCTGTTCATTTTAGAAGTTTAGGGCTAACTTTTATAAATAAGATAATTTTACACAAGTATACAGTAATTGTGTTATTCTTTTTCTTTTTTTCTTTTTCTTTTTCTTTTCTTTTTTTTCTTTTTCTTTTTTTTTTCCTTTTTTTTTGCTTGTACAGCACCCTGTAAGGGCTAAATCCTGAAAAGCAGTTTAGAAATCTGTTAACAAAGAGACAACCTGCCTGGCAACCCCAAATGTAAGATGCTTCTCCTTTCATGGTATGTCTGCAGAGGGGAGAAAATGCCTACTGGATTTCCATCTGCCACACAGTTGTGAAAGGCAGTGAAGGAGCTTATAGGCCAGCGGTGCAGAAACAAAAACCAAAAATGCTCCCAGTGCCCTGCCCACTCCAGGAGGACCCACTCTTTTTGAAAGAGTAGCTATTATGGCTACTCTTCAATGCTAGCCATCCACCCCTTTGACATACACACACATACATACTTCTGCCTACTGCATCTCAGGGGATTTTCCCTGTCCCTCCTCCCAGGAAACCAGGAACTGTTTTTAAGGTGTGAGGGGCTCAACATTGGCAGACAGGTTGTTATTAATTTAACCTACTTGCAGAGGGAGGACAAATTTTCCCATCCATTATCATGGAAACATCCTTAAATATGACAACTCTTACAAGCACAATGAGTACATAGAAGTGCCTTCCATTTGTTCAGTGTTACTTGCTCCCAAGTAAGTGTGCATAGGATAGACTGCAAACTTTATTGTTCCTTGGAGGGCTCAACAACAGCTGTCTTAGTGCTTCAACATTTAGTGTGCTTCTGATTGATAATGTCTGGGGTGTCTTGGTAGTCTTGGTGAATTTTGCAAGATCATTTTGGGAGGGCTCAGCCCCATGCAGCCTAGGGTTTAAGACTCCCTGCACCCCCACCTCCTATTCAGGGGTCCATGTCTCTTCCCGTGGTTGCTTGGTTGCAGCAGGTATTCAGGTATCCTTGTTTCCCCACTTCCTGACCTTTAGGGTAGTGTGTAGAAGCTGCTGCTACTGCCATGCTCCTCATTTTTGAGCACACTGGAGGAAAGGTTCCATAAATAAATACCATAAATAACTTTCAAGCCACTCCATTCTGTTCTTTCCCACCCTGGTCTCCTCAGCCCCACTCCCCCATACAACCATCAATCAGTATTCCATAAGAACTGAGTATGCTCATCTTCATTAGGCTTCTTTTGGGCATTAACCCTCTTTCATGCTTCTGCAAATATAAGGGTTACTCCAAGTCACTCCATACTTCTTTCTTGTTCATGCTTCTTATGGCTTTGGCTATGTAAGTAAAAGCACTCAGACAATCAAATCAGAATTAGAATATAGCTAGCTACTCATTTGTCATGATTTAAAGAAATATGTTCCTAGCATAAGCCAAAATACTGCAACACAAAATTAATATTCACAGAAACATGCATATAGAGTAAGATGTAAATTGGAAATATAAGAATTCAAAGACTTAGCCCAGCCTGTCAACACAGAATAGATTGCAATCTGTATTTTGGCCACCTTACTGGTTCAACACATTTTAATATGAGCAAGCTTTGCAATCAAAGTTTAATGTTTGCTTTATAACCCCTCCCCTTTTTTTGTATGAGGCTTTTCTTCATAACAAAGCAATCTTTGGGGACCCACATGCCTTGTTTGAAACATAAGGCATTGTTATGCAGACACAAAACCATGCTGTATGTGTGTGTTCTTTCTTCAAAGAAATGAGGGAGTCCTTCTTAGATGTTAATACTTACAATTCATGTTTTAACTGAATACATGAAGGTCAGTGCCTGAGGCAAAGTCAGACTTAACAACATGTTAGGGAGTGTAGATAGATGTACAAGTACAGCTTGGATTTTCTCCCATGACCATTCCTCTGTAATAATAGGAATGTTACAATCCTTTACAAACACACTGACAACCTAATGCACCCCTGAGATTTTGCTGGGAACATTTCAACACAGAGAATGTAGAGATCTGGTTTCTAATATTTTAACCTCTAAACCTTTCACAACGTCCTGTCTAGCACAGAAGCTGCCTCAATTGCTTTGGTTCTTAGCCCTATTCAAGTGTTATTAAAGACATACTTTGTAAGACTAGGCATACAACCATTATTAGTGCTACCTCTCCCCTCTATTTCCATTGACCTAGGTCGACTATATGGCGAAAACACTCTTCATAGAATTTGAGGAGACATTTTGTCTAAATGGGATCCCGCATCAATCTGCTGTATTCGGAAGGAGGGGAGCCAAAAATGCCAAATACTTTGTGGCTTTTCCCGTATTTAAAAAAAACTCTGAAGGAAATGCGCATTCCTGCTCCTTGAGACAACTGATTCACTTTGCTGTGCATTCCTAATAAGACCAGAAGTGGAAAGCTGATTGGTCAGATGTGCGCAGGGGGTAGAGCTTGCTGGCAAAGCAAGTGCCCAGAACCGCCATGTTGGATTTTCATTGTGGTGATCATGTGCAGGGGCGATGAAACAGCCTTTTCTCTTTTTTTCTGTTTATTTAAGCAGAATATCGCATTTCTGCACCTTAGATATGCTTTTGTAAAAAAACTATTCAAAGGCAGAAACTGGTAACAACAAAATTGCAAGTAATTTACTCACACCCACCATCTTGATTCACAGGCATGCCTGTTTGAATAACAAATGGATATGGCTTCGCATATCTGCGAACTTGAAAAATAACCATGGAGACAAATGAAAGCTGATGCAAATTGGCGTTAGTGCGCATCAATCCACATTTTATTGCCTCATATATACAAGGCCCTAAATAAAGCTTGCCCTGTCTGTGCAGGTCTCCATACAATGTGGCATATTGCAAAATTCACATGTTCATTATCATCATGATCATCATCCTGCCTTTTTCCCAATCTAGCACTCAAGGAACCTTACAAAGATGAAAAGACGCAGCTTAAAAAAAAATCAGATTCCACATAGGTTCAAAATATAATTAAACAATAAAGCATGACCATTAAAAGGGAAACAAATGAACAGTACAGCACATTCTGAAGAGCCCTTTCCCCCTGTGCAACCAGCCCTCAAGGGTCTGCCAATGCAAAAAAAAGTCTTCACCTGCCTACGAAAGAATAGCAAGTAGGATGCCAGGCTAACCTCAGTAGGAAGAGTTTCAGAGCTTGGGAGCAGCCATCAAGAAGGCCCTCTTCTGTGTTCTCACTAGATGTGCCGGCAAGGGTGATGTCATACCTTTTCCTCCAGACTATCACTCTCCATGCGCAAGAGGCTTGAAATAGATTCCACTCCTTCTGTTTACTTTGCTTCAGCTTAACTATGTGTGACTAGTGTTCTGGATTTCCAGTTGTCTGAACCTTGAGCAGTCCCAAAATTTGTTCAGAATCAAAACACACGATCACAGCATTGCACATTCAGCTGTGACTTTCTAACCCCCCCCCTCCTCTCAACCCAGAAAAAACTTGGATTCCATTAACATTTGTTTGAAAATGATACAGGCAGGGAACTTTGATAAAAGTATCTCAAGGAGCACTTCATGTTACAAATGGTATAACTAAAAAGCAAGGGGAAAATATTTTAGGTTCAACATTGCCTTATGAAATCACACTTCATGGTTTAAAATATTAACTACAAAGAGGAATTTCTGCATCAAACCAAAGAAAAGAAACATGCTAAGTCATGTGAAATTAGATTAGAATGAGACAAGTGCACTGTCAGCCTCTGTATCTCATGGTAATTACTAATATAAATAGAACAGTTTCTGAAATCTTATAAGATCCAGACTCAGTAACACTTCCTTGAAATCTTCAAAGAAGCAATGTTGGGTCTGAATCTTGAGTCAGTGTGACTCTTACCTGAATAGTAATACTTTCATTTTAGTCAAAATCTGACTTTAATCTGAAGTACAACTACCAAGTGGAGAAAGAGAAGAGGCATCTGGAACCATCCAATCAAAGTTGAATGGGACACAGTGAAGAATTAGACTTAGAAGACCAGGATTTATTCATATTTATTTAGGACAATAGGTGGTGTCAATTTGGTATTATTGCCTTTACTTTTACTGTGACTCCATGAGGTTGGGGAAACACAATGCAAGTGAATCAGGGATATGAGAAGTTAGGGAAACACTCCCCTCTATAAGAAGGCTTGTGTGTCTCAAATGTTCTTTTGTCACCAAATAATTTTGTTTTCTAAGTTTTTAAATTCCCAAGCTTTTCAATCAAAGATAGAATTATTTGACCAGCTATTCATATTCTCCTTTCTAGTCATGTAGCATTCTTTTTTTGTAATATTACTATGTTCAGTGTGATGTTTTTAGGTCAACCCAGAAATGTTTCTGCACCGAAGGGCAGGGTATACATTCAAAAAGTAAATAAAGCTGCTATATAGGTGCTACTATTAATACTAAATTTCAAGATAGTGGAAATATGCAATATTTGGTTGCTCTAAAGGCCCTTGTAAGCAGCTTTATCTTTTGCCACATCTTCTTGGCTGCAAACTGTTTTATTATGGCAGTGTCATATTAACATACCCTCAAAAATGCCATTGTAACTTAGAATTTTTAATTTCCACATAGCATTCAATTTTAATCTGGTTACTGTAGGCTTACCCTTATGCAGGGTCAAGAGACATTAACTCTTCATAATTATCACTCTCTATGTGCAAGAGGATTGAAATGGATTCCACTCCTTTTGTTTATTCTGCTTCAGTTTAACTATGTATTCTGGGTTTCCAGTTGTCTGAGCCTTGAGCAGTCCCAAAATTTGTTCAGAATCAAAACACACGATCACAGCATTGCACATGCAGCTCTGACTTTGTAATCCCCCTCCTTTCAACCCACAAAAAACTACATTCATAAAGTAAATAAAACAGCTATACAGGAGCTACTATTAATACTAAATTTCAAGATGGTGGAAATATGCAATATTTGGTTGCTCTAAAGGCCCGTGTAAGCTGCTTGATCTTTTGCCACATCTTCTTGTCTGCAAGCTGTTTTATTATGGCAGTGTCATACTAACATACCCTCAAAAATGCCACTGTAACTTAGAATTTTTAATTTCCACATAGCACTCAATTTTAACCTGGTTACTGTAGGCTTACCCTTGTGCAGCGTCAAGAGACATTAACTCTAGGCTTAGGGCATCAAAAGTGAAAGCCTACGGTAACAGACCAATGGAAATGGCTGGTGGGTTTGGTTGTTTCATGCTGTTTTAATTTTATAAATTGAGATTCTGGGGCCCAAGAAATGACTTGAAAATTATCCACCTTACGATACACATTCCCAAGTAAACTGGAAACTAATTTAACAACAGTAGAGAATCAAAACAAGAGTAAGAATCCATGTGACACCACATTTTTCACTCTGTTGTTATGTTATGAGGCCAGGCTAATTTTTAACTTTTCATACACTGCCTGTGAGGTAGGTGTGTGTGTGTGAGTGAGTGAGAGAGACAGACAGACAGACAGACAGACAGAGAGAGAGGGGGGAGGGGGAGAGAGATGCTTGGAGAGATGAAAGACTTACACAATAAGTCCTGGAAACTATTTGTCTTGACAGAGCTCAGTGACAACCTTTGAGTTCATCTCCATTTTCTTATTGAAAGAAAACATGACTTTACAGAAGGAAGAATTGCTGCCCCTGAACTAGCCCCTGAAATATGAACTGACTGGCTCATATTTAATCAACCCTGTCATTTACCATAGGGTTGAGTTGATTAAATCAAATTGATTTAAATCACAGTGGTGTTGTTTAATATAAGCTATAAGTTTCATTAGAAGGTAAACACTAAGCAATTATTTTGAATGGTTTTCAGATTAATTTTTAGTTCATTAAAAAAAATGAGATCCTGAGTATTTATATCCAGATTCTGTCTCTTTGTTCAGATGTACACCATCTCTCCCCAAAGACTATTGAGAAAGAGACCAAGCACACTTTATGGACACCATCTGCAGAATAGGATTGATCAGATTCTCTCACATCTCCATAAACAACTCTTAACATTCACATAATATAATCAGAAACTATAATTAGTCTGTATGATGATACTTATGTCCTAGGATCTTCCTTTTTACTGATTATATTTTTTTTTAAAAAAAGAACGCTGATTTCAATTAAAAAATCCAATTTAAATATTAAAAATCCAATTCACATGAAGTATTTTTTAAAAAAAGTCATTCATTTTTGTCAAATGTAAGTCTATATATTAAACTCTGTAAAGACAGGCAAGGAAAGAAAGCTAATTAGTCATGACTTATCACTCCAACACTGAGCTAACAATGATGTACTTCAAATTATTCCAGCATCTCTTTTGTATTGGGAGAAACAATTCATAAAATAATAAAATCATACTTGTTTAATATAGGTTGCAAATTTATTATGCATTAGGAAGCTTATTAACTTAAAAACCAAACTGCATAGTACAAAAGGTTTGATATCTTTGCTTAAGGCGGAACAAGTTTCAAAATATATATATATATATTTAAATTTTGGTCAGTCAATACACAATCCTTTATAAAAACTGTATATCTGTCAACACCCTCATTACATTTATAAATACAAGATTTACACATTATCTCATTTGGAAAAAGTAAAACTTCTTACAAATATCTACATATATTTCAATACATATAAAACATTCATAAGAGTACTTCGTTAGATTTTTGTGTGATGTAATGGTTCTTTTTTTACTGCAGCAAAGTACATAGAAATCTGTGCAATTTCATAAAATGCCTCTAAAAATTATAGCTTGATACTGTGTAGAAACTAAACCATCTTTAAAACCTCTTTTGGAGAAGCATTCATAATTCCATGAGATTCTTCAGAGATTGAGATGAAGGCTAAACATAGATGATAACAAATGTGTACTAGCAGTTAAGGCAGGAGTGAAATTAACAGGTTTGGAAGTGCTTCATATGGCAGATCAGAAGTGACAGATGATGCAGTAAATACACACAAGTCAATGTAAATTGCCTCAGCATCCAGTTAATTAGTTTCTGTTAGAACCGGCCACGCTGGAGATGCTAGCTAGTTGACTGAACAACTAATGCCTTCCATTGGCAAAGAACTGTTTTTGCTCATTTTAGATTCCAAATGGAGCCCTTTTTGTACATGGTAAGTTAAGAGTCTTTGGGGGGATAAGCGTTATAAAACTTGTAAATAACCTCTATGTCAATGGCTGACGTTCTCCTGCAACAATTCATCAATAACTAGTTATGCAATATCCAATTTATCAAGACAATGTAAGTAAGAGAAATACAGGGAGATACTAATGGAGAGTTTTCATAATGATCTTTTCCTATCCGTAACATTTAATCATATATAATATTTTCCCAAACCCAAGAGGGCTACAAAGGGGTACATATCCAATGGAAAGGCATATTGGAAAAACTTGACTACTTGCTACTTCTTGCAGGGGGCTGTGGTCTGTTCACAGTGAATTTAGGTGCTCAGTGTTGAAATGTGTTTTAAGATACTTTTCATGATAATGTATTCCATAATTCCAAGTTCAGTACTGGGCTTGATAGGATTTCCACAGATACATAAAAATAACTACTTTGGACTGCTACTCAAAAAACACAGAAAGTGGCTGAAATCCGCCCAAATGAACATCAATGGCCACTTACACAATGTACCTCAGGTGGGTGAAATGTGCAAAGCTTCTGATAGGTCAAAAGCTCATTCCAGTAAAGTTACGCTCTGAGTTCAGAGCTCAGTGCATGGATTTTGCTTGTTTGCAGTCAATATTAACATTACGAAAATCTAGCTCTCATACGCTGCTGTCCTGCAGCAGTGGCTCAATGTCCTCATCGCTGCCTCGATCTGGGTTGTTGCTCTGGATACTTGTGATGCTGTTGCTGTGCTTCCTGGCTTTACTGTGCTCAGGGATGAATAAGGCAACCAGAAAAGCTAGAAGGACTGCACATGCTCCAAATAGAAAAGGTGGGCCAGGTATAATTGAACTCTGGAGAGAGAAAGCAGGGAGAGAGAATGAATGGATGAGTGATCCCAAATGAATCTGTGAAGAATGAAATGAGAACAAAGGAATACAAACCTATGTCTAAGCTACCTATGACTGCCTATAGAAAGTCACAGTACAAAATTCTTCTATGTCACATTAATTAAATGACTTGCCAAATAACATTTACTCAGGAGTCCAAAACGTTTAGCTGGCCTGGGAGCCAGGTAAAAGGATGTGGTTTTCACCAATCCAAATCCTGCTTTGACTCAGAAATGAAGTTAAAACTCTTGTCCCTGATGTCTTGCTGAATAGAACTGGTAACTTGGAAATGGTAACTAATCTCATTTGTTCTGACTGCCTCCAAAGCTGGTCAGAAAACAGACCCCATTTGTGTGTTACCATGTTTGGCCACACAGAACACCCTGCTCATGGAGGCAACAGAAAAAACAAGACAAGGACACAATCCAGCCAGTTGGCCAGTCCTGTCACAAGAGACACCAAGATGCAACTGGGACAGGATGCACTCCCATGGCACCTGGGGCCCTTGATGGAATCTGAAAAAAGAGTACATTTAGTTTGACTGAGACTGGTTGGGAACAAAAGGCTTTCCCCCTATGCCAGACAGTTACTCTGGAAGGAGAATGGTGAGTAGTGGTAACACACGTCTCTTTGACTCAAGGTCACACCAGACAACCTCAAGAAAGGATGAAGAACTCTTGATACTATAACTGTACATAACAGAGAGTATACACAATATAAACAGGTAACAGCGGTGAACACCAGCTAATTCAAGACTAAGAACATACTAACGTCTTCAAATTGTATCAGTGGACATACTTAATAGTCAATAGGAATTACAGGCTATTCATAACTTGTATCTTACTCTTCTACTAAAAGCACCCAGAACTACCAATGTACACATGACAAAACAATACTAAGGGAAGGAGACCTACTCAGGCCACACTGACTATGAATGCCTAAAAAAAATTAAACCTGTCTCAGCTCTGATTAACTGAATAGGAAACCTCAGATACTTGTAAAATGTTTCCCCCAAGAGAGCTGTTAGCAGTGCCTTTGCCACAAACTATAAATTATTAAAAATATAAGACTATAAACAGAAGCGCTGACTCAACCATAAATGTGTGGAAATCCTGACAACCGCATTATAAAGCACCCCAAGTACACCAGCAATGAGGAGGCAACATAAAAATAAATAGAGGCACTGTGGTGACAAGGAGACACAATGTATCACCCATTTATGACAAACACAGACAGAAAAATAAACATTCGGTCTCCTTATTATCCACTCTATAAGCTTTCACCCCCTGAGTTCCTAGGGAAAACTGGCACTGTCCCAATAATTGTTTTTCTTTTCTTTTCTTTTCTTTTTTGTGGAAATGAATGCAATCTGAGAAAAGTAGGTTTTTGGTGCTGTGAAAAACATTCCTTTGCACATAAAAGAAGTTTTAGATTTCCTTAAAGTATAAAAAAGCAAAGGATTTGAAGAAAAAAAAAACACCAAAAAATTCCAGAATTATTATTTAGAATTACTTTCAGAATAATTCTTATAAAAATCAAATTTTATAAGAGAAAGTAAGATAATTGTCAGTAATCAAGAATTGCTAAGTATGCAGAATCAAGGGAAACAGTTTCCCACATAGTACTGAATTAAGTTTATTTTATGACAAGTCATTTTAAAACAGTGATTCTCCTATTCAGCTGTAGAAACCTAGCACTGACCTGATGGGAGTTGCAATCTAACAACATCTGGAGAGTCACATATTCCCTAGTTTGTTTATACAACCAGAATTAACTGGGAAAGTGGCAAGTTTGCTCAAGTGACCCTATCCAATTATATTACAAAAATGGGCTCTTAACTATAACAAACTGGTATAAGATTTCTGCTGTCAAGAGGCAGGAGAGAACACAAGGCATAGCTGTCAACAGCTGTTGAAGGTAAAGAACTAGGACAACAAAGCAAGGAGATTATACCCACACACACAAACACTACTGGAAAACTTGTTCAGAGATCTTCTAACTGCAGAGTAACTCCATATGCTACCCTTTAAAGCAACCATGTGAGCTAGAAACATTTCTTGCATAATTCAATGCTTTCAGGTTCCAATGTGTAAAAAAAACATGCAGATGCCTACATATTACCTACAATCTAGCTAGAACAGCATATGTAACAGTGTTTTTTATTCAAAATACATAACCCCACAGTCCAATTAAAAAGAAACAGACACCAATTAGAATTTACCTCATCACTTGGGTCCTGCATAGTAGTTTTATCTTGAACAGGTGCCAACTCATTAAGTTCCACGTGGAACAGGAAAAATATAAAGCCATAGAGAGCAGGGCCAAGACCATTGCACAAGCCTCTGATTCCAGTTATTATTCCCTGGACAACTCCTGTAGAAAGAAAAACAAATTTACAGTGAAAACAAAATAATCCCTGCCAATTCAGTTTTAAAATTATAATAACAGTAATACAAATCTGCAGTTTAATAATTTTCAATCTATCATGTAACTATCATGGCATTTCAAACTGACCAAGTATTAATGTATGTGTTCCAGGAGAATTAGTGGGATTGAAAAAGAATACTTCAGACCAGAAGTTATTTTAGTATGGTACATAAATATATTCTCTGAAGCAGACGCTTCCTTGTTTCAAAATTCCAAAGTAACTGAATTATTCAGTGAAGGAATCTGTACATATCAGCATGTTGAAGAACTCAGCCACCACTAGATGGCAGTAACTTCTCTCTTTAACTCATGACTTCAAAGGAAAATTACTGAAAGATTAATACCTTGGGCTTCCTCTGTTATAACCTGCAAATGTTCTCATTCAAATTATTTTTAGAAGTTCTTTTTTTCTCCCATTGATGATATCATTTTATTCCATTCTATGTCATTCAGTAAATCTGTGGTCATCTTACAAAAAAGGAAGAGACTCACTAAAATTCATATGATAACCTCAGAAAAAAGATCTGAATAACTGATTGGGGAAGACTGTTTGCACATATGCTTTGCTGACCCCATAAGGCTGAATTTACTAGAGCTGATTTTAGCTGGCTGTCACCTCAAACACATGTATGTGTGCCTATACAAACTCAACAGTTATAGAATCAGAAATTCTCAGCCGCACCCATGCGGCTTTTTAAACTCAACAGTTACAGAATCAAGAATTCTCAGCTGCACCCATGCAAGTACATGAAATCTACTTTTGGGCAGGCCTGGTAAAACACTGAAATAGCCATTGTTCTCCACTCATCAATTTTACTTGAGGAATGGAGGGTTCTTTGCCATTTGTCAGCTAACCTGGAGGTTACCTCCAGTCACCTTCAATTCCACCTTGTGAACAATGAATGGTATTACCAAAACAGGTGGTTAGCATCAGCATTCCCCTTAAGTCATCTTAAAAATTGGCATTTCAGGATATGTAACATGGCAACCAGAAAGCTCTGTAAAATTTTAGGTTATTCATAACTATAACAAATCATTACACGCGTGTACATACAGTGCCCATAGATTTTTCAATCTAGGCACATTCCGATCATATTTTACATTGTATGCAAGTTATCAAACATCTTACATCATATTCATTTTAGGAAACATCACTACCAGGGAGCCATACAGACTTATATTGGTAAAGAATTAAGTATCTTATATTCCACCATAACTCAACCATCTGTTAAAGAATTCTACACACTTCTGAACAGGCATCCAATAAAAACAACATATCTTTTCCACAGGTATCTCAAAACAGATGTACCTAGTATATCTTTCCATAACAGGCATTGCACTACTATGTAGTATTTAATAGCCTACCTATCCAGCATTATCAGGTATGGCACTCAGGAATAGCATAGCTGGAGGCTGTTAGAAACAGGTATAACTGAGCAGTGGAAACAGTCAAAGTCACAAACTGCTTACTTTTCTTTTTTGAACCTTATTACTTAATATCTCAAGTTTCTCTTATCTGTTCATCTCTACATATCAGGAGTAACTACTGTTCTTCTGTTACCAGCCAATGAGTGACAAGTTTTCCTAGGGTGTGTTTACATGGCAAAGATTCCCCTAAATATACTGCAAAGATTCCTCATTGTTCCCACGCATTGTGCCACAGTATCATCTCATTCAGAAGCAGAGGAAGTAGTGTGACTTAGCGCATTATTGATAGTGTGAACGACAAGTCTGTGTGAATTACCAGCAGTCTTTCTGATATAGTCACAACAGAGCTGTGCTGTGATTGGTTAGGAGGTCTATAGCTGAACTCTCTCTCTCTCTCTCTCTCTCTCTCTCTCTCTCTCTCTCTCTCTCTCTCCTTTCCCTCCCTCTGTCAGCTGTGTGCAGCTTGCTTTACTGCTAGGGAAAATTTACATCCAGCGTTTCTGTGTGTTTTCAGTGGGTGAAGGGGAAGGGCTCCTTGGCTTTAAGAAGCAGGCATTCGTAAGCCATTCCCCCCCCTACTTTTCCTCCCTCCGTCTGTGCTTGGGAGGCCACGCCCCCCACACCTTTGTTCATCTGAACCAGAAAGCAAAAAAGTAAAGAAAGCAACTGAATCCCCCATAAATCGTCTAAACTACCCAGCGCGAAAGCGCCCATGGTCTTTTGTCCTCAATGAATTACAGGACTTATAATGGCCTGTTTGTTCAATGTCACCCATCAACCAACTGGAAATGAAATTTTACTGCCCCTTTTCACAAGACCACTATGTATTCAATCATGTAGGACTATTAAGTGGTCACAGTTACACTGGCTAACTGCCATCATGTGTGATTCAGCATGATTAAGGACTATTATACCAATTCAGTACACCTTTCCAGTTTTCTGCCGTCTCAGCTACATTCTCTCATACATTGACCCTAGCACAACCCATCAGATGATGCCCCTTCCCAAAGTTTACTCAACAGGAACAGCAGCCTTCAGCATGTCCTGGATCAACATTTTTGAAGAACATATAAGTTTAAAAATATGAATCGATTAGATGATTTTTATGGTACTTGGTTTCCATACACTGACTTTGTCAATAATAGCTCTGATGTTGCTTATCCTCTGAGAGACCACACAAATTTATAAAATGGTATACTTCCTATCCTTAACTGAAAAATACTTTACATACTGTGGATTTGCTGTGGTCCATTTGTTATAGTTACTTTAAAAAAAATGTTAAGACCATATGAGATTTTTCCCCTTTATTTAAGGCTACAATGGTTGTTTTATTATTATTTTTAATAATAATAATAATAATAATAATAATACCTAATAATAATATCTTACAAATACACATGTAAGATATATAATATATTCTTTCAAAAAGCTAGTGTGACTGGATACTTACTGGTCTTGTGCAAATGGCCAGTCTCGCACAGGTACAAAAGCATGCTGCTTTTGTAAAGAAAACAGCACTACAAGAAGACATTTTATAGAAAAGCAAAGTCAATGCATTCACCTTGTTGGTCTGAGTCTGCATTTCGAGATACAAGGGCACTGATCGCTGGGAACGTAATACTCGACATGGCTGCTACAGCTCCTGCTGCCCACATCATCCTAGCCAAGACAAACAAAGCAAAGGCCATTACATAATTTGAAAGGAAGACAAAAAATTGTTCTACAACTATTATATGTTATGTATATTATGTTTGCCATGAGGATTGGCATTGACCATGGGAAGTTTCCCATGCCATGAAGCTGCAATCATTAGTAATACTGACCACACATAAAACGTCCATCAGTTAGTGTACTTCACCAAACATGGGACAGAGAGCCTTGGTAGGTGGGAGCCCATTTTACACAGTAAATACCACTAGATGTTATAGGTGAAGTGCTATAATTATGCAGATGAGGAAACTTACAGAAACTGTATCATTTGCTCTGGCTCTTAAATCCTCCCCAACTATACAGTTGAAAACATCAGCATAAAAGCCTCATACAGCAAAAGAGGTTATAAAAGACTCCTAGAGGTCTCTGGACCCCAACTTTGCCCAACACTCTCCAAAATGACCAGCTATCACAACCCTCACGAGTTACAGACTAAAAGAACTCTATTCTCCATAAATTAGTAAGCGTACTCCAATATATATAAATTCACCTCCTTTTTCAGTCACATAGGCCCTCAAGGTGGCTTACAATAACTGAACAGTACAACAGTTACACAACAATTACAAATGGAGAATTAAAGAGTGCCAGCAAAGAGCATTACACTTACCAGGGTTGAGAACCAAAACCATACCAGGCCAGCTGGAACATTTGAAAACCAAGGCCAAGGAGTACTGTATTTTTATTCCCTATAGACCTCATCAGGATGCTGAGAAAAACAGTCTACAAAAGGAGAAGATACATCTTGGTGAAAAAAGTTTTAAAATCTAGACCATCTTAAAATCTAGACAATCTTAAGCACTAAGCACTATATATTTATAGTCAATCAATTAATCAGTATATCACAACTTGCTTTTCATGTTTTAAATTTGAAAAAAAAAGTATTTTTTAAAAAATATTTTTATTAGTTTTCCAAACATATCATAATAAAAAGAACACTTATACATTCTAATATTACAGTCACTCCAACCACAAACCTTCTCCTTATACATTCTCTCGACCTTTCATACTAATCCATTCACCAACCTCCCTTTAACAATATTTGTCACGTACTCTTGCGTCTTGTCTCTTCCATTACTATTAATTACTATTAATTACTTCCTCAGGTGTTATGAAGCTTGCCTTATAAACTCCACCATCTCTTCTGATCTTAAAATGTCAGCTTTAATCTAAAAAGTCTATCCTTTCTAAAGTACAAACATTTTCAAATTAATCACAATGTTTATTTAGCAATTTTTATTTTACATCCTCTAACAGTAATCCTGAAACTAGCCTGCAAACTAAGAGTATTATCAGAAGGAAATGAGACAGATAGTTAGCCCTCCATATCCATGGATTCTGCATCCACAGATTCAACCATCCACACCTTGAAAATATATTTTAAAAAAATTCAAAAAGCAAACACGATTTTGCCTTATATAAGGGACACTATAAAGGGACTTGAGTATCCATGGATTCTGGTATCCACGGGGAGTTCTGGAACCAAACCCCAGCAGATACCAAGGGCCCACTGTATATGAGTGTTCTTTATTCCACCTACAGCTTAGGAACAGTTTTAAGTGTAGACTGCAACTTCATGTTCTTAACTGTTGTACTAGCTCTTCCTAAAACAATCAGAAGAACTGCTCCTACAGTATTAATGTGAACCCTTCTCTTGTAATAATCCTTATGAATACTATTTCATTTCACAAATCTGTTTTGGTTTTATACTGTATTTCACTGACATTTTCTTCCACTCCTTGCTTTGTATTGGTTTGTGAGGTTTTGTTTACTATTCCAGTATGGGAATCTGTGAGAAATTAAATACATAATTTTCCAAATGTATGCATTCTTCCACATCTTCTCATTGGCTGAGTATTTCTGTGTGCGTTTTTCAAAGATGCACATTTCTAGTTGTGTACATGTGTGTGTATGATTCAAAAAAGAAATAAAATAAAAACGTGATAGTTTTTTTCCTAATAATGCAAAACTTAATATGGGCACAGTTTTAATAAACATTATCACACATCACAAACACAAACATTTTCAAATTAATCACAATATTTGTTTAACAATTTTTATTTTATATCCCCTAACAGTAATTCTGAAACTAGCCTACAAACTAGGAGTATTATCAGAAGAAAACGAGACTGAGATGCAGTCGGCACTTTGCATCCATGGATTCTGCATCTACAGATTCAACCATCCATGGTTTGAAAATATGACCACATAAATTTGCATTTCTTTCCCATCTCTATTCATATTTCATTTCTATGGTCACCCATCTCCTTATATTCCTCTTCAGCTCTGACACTTAAAACAACAGAGCTTTGAGAAGGACAAATTCTTAAGGTTTACTCAAGACAAGCAGATACCACATAGGGCAGCTTCCTATCCAACTGAAAAACCATTGTGCCAAAAGCAGGTATTTTGTTAAAAGCACTTATGCCAAGGAATTGAAATGTCATCTAGTCCAAACTCTCTCCAATGCAGGAAAACTACCACAACAACATTTACACAGGTCAGAGGGCTGCAACCATAATTTTTGGTTCCTTTGAAGGGCTGTAGTGCCCACTTACTTGTGTTCTTGAGGGGGACGGAAGTGATGTTTGACTACTTTTTGCCACCTTTAGAAGGAAGAAATAGCTGTTTTAGTGTGTTTCCCCCCTCTGAAACTGCTTGGAAGGGCTTGAGCTGGCCCCAATGGGTGTTTCTTTTCAGCTGACAACCTGAGTTTTTATGCCAGAAAAATATGTGACGAAGTTCTCACGAAACTGGCAACACTCTGGGGACCCCAAGGGCTGGATGGGACTCCCCAAAGGGACAAATGCAGACTATGCGCTGCACAATTCTCATCCAGATATAGAACCAACATGGACTATTCAGATTCAGATCATGCAAAATCTGTTTAGCGACCCATAAGAGAAAAGAGAGCGCTTTTCAGTGTTGATCTCCCAGCTTTGGAATACTCCCCGAACATGTACTTGCAAAGAGCTTCTCAATTTTCCAGGACTGTTGTTATGAACGCTCATTAAAATTTAGAGTACCCAAATCTTACCAAGACCATGCTTACCTGAGCAACTATAGACAGAATTCCAATCACTGCTATGAAAGCTGCAATGCTAGCATATTCAAATTTTATCACCTGCAGGCAAACAGCGACAATTTGTGCAAATGATTAAGTGAATAAGAATGACTATATTTATACAAAATTAAGCACACCCAAAAAACAACTTTTGGTTATAAGAAGGTCAACAGCAATTTCAGTGGTGGTTGTAACTACAGATGTTACCAGGAATTTGGATCAGGGAAGTTGGAATCAGGTATAAAGAGTAACTCAACTTTTGGTCAAACAAAAAGCACGACAGAGTCCTTAGCGTCACAGCCTGTACAATGGGAACATATTTCAAATGAAGCTATAAATTAAGTTTTCTAACAGGGTGTAAAGGGAATTACCAACACATATCTAATAGGACTCTTTTCCATTGACCATACAGTCACAGAAAAAGTCGTGCCTTTTTCTACATAGCTACAGAAGCATACAGTTTATGTCTGTTGGGGGGAGAATCATCTAGTTGTCAGAGATTCCCAGATGTATATAGGATTTCAGCCTTAAAGCAAATGTCAATGGAAAAGTACAGATCACCCCTGTATCCACAGATTCGGTATCCACGGTTTCAAGTATCCATGTCTGAAAAACATTCTCCTTTAGGCATTTCTAGGTCCTCCAATGTGATTCTATGGTTTCAGGTATCCACAGAGGGCAGGGTGGTGGTGGTCTTGGAGCGTATCCCCCCGTGGATACAGGGGTCAACCTGTACTCTACTTCAGTTTAATTTAATCTGACAAAGGCAACCAAACTTTTACTTTTTCCACAGTTACATCAGCCAGTCCTCTATATCTTGCAAAAGCATGAGAATGACAACAGTAGCTGCTGCTTAAGTCAAATTTTTAGCCTAAAAACAAACACTGTTTCTAAATATGCACCCTAATAAGCTTTGTATATCCCTCAGCCACTTCCTAACTGCTTTACTCTTTCTTCTTAATTTGTTTTGCCAGAACCTCACTTCTACATTGTCAGCTAGAGCAGTGATTCCCAAAGTGGGTGCTACCCAGCAGATTTTGGAGCATGCTATGAATCAGATTTCCTGTAATTATTATGGGAAAAATACAGCGTAATATAACTCTGAGGACTTTTTCGGACAGAGAAATACACTGCAAGAAGGGTCGTCCCTCTTGCGACGCTGCTGCGTAGCAGGGGGAGCGCTTCGTATGACACTGGCCCCCTGCCGATTCTGTTCCGGTACAGATCGCAGCTCCAAGTCATATTTGGCCGTCTCTTAATCACGGTCAACTTCCATGATTGGTGAGTATTATTTATTTATTTATTTATTTTGTAATAATTATATGTGCTTTACAATTAATAATATTTATCATGTCTATTTATTTCATTAATATTTATTTTAGTTTGTTTTTTACAAAAATATTTCAAAAAATTACAAAAAATATATTAATTAAAAATACCTCCATAAAAAATTATTTTTTCTACAGCTAATAATGGCTCAACCAAAGAAAAAATGTAGACAATATAATATCGAATATTTGAAATATGGCTTTATTGAGTCGCCTGTAAACAATACATTACCAGTGTGCCTGATTTGCCAGAAAGTTTTATCAAACGAAGCTATGAAGCCTTCCAGACTACAAGAACGTTTGACTAAAATTCATGGTGATAAAAAAAAGATAAGGATTTATCTTAATTTTGAACACTAAAAGAAAAAATTATCAAACAACTGACATTCGCAAAACTCTTTTCAACCACACAAGATGGCGATGGCTTGCGCAATGGCTTCTTACAATATTTCGTTAATGATTGCCAAATCGGGAAACCCTCATATTATTGGTGAAGAACTAATTATACCAGCTATAAGTAAAGTAATACGTACTGTGCTACACAAGCCCAGCCTCTGATATTATCAAGAAAATTTTGTTGAGCAATACAGTGCAAAGAAGAATTGATGAAATGGCTCAAGATGGTGAAGATTCATTGTGTGGCTATTTAAAAACATCTCGGTTTTCTATTCAACTTGATGAGTCAACTTTGTTAGGAAATGAAGTTTTACTTTTAGCATACGTGCGGTTCACAAAGGAAGAACAAATTTGCCAAGAATTATTATTTGCTAAATATTTGCAAACTGATACTAAAGGAGAATCAATATTTCATGCATTGGATGAGTTTTTTAAGGAAAAAGAAGTACCTCTGAGTAATATCTTATCAGTAGCCACAGATGGTGCTCTAGTGATGGTAGAGCGCTACAGGGGTTTTCTTGCATATTTAAAAAAGGAGGTGTTGAATGCATTCACAGTATACTGTGTCATCCATTGTCAACATCTAGTTGCCAAAAAATTAAGTGCACGCCTACATAATTCATTACAGTATGTAATTAAAGCTATCAACACAATCAGAAGCAAATCATTGTATGACAGATTATTTAAACAGCTTTGTATTGAAAACGATGAAGAATTTAATCGTTTGCTGCTTCATACAGAAGTTTGTTGGTTGTCAAAGGGTGCCTCTTTAGATAGGTTTTATAAGCTGTTTAACTCGGTGCTGGAGTTCTTGAAAGATAAAAATGATGCTTTACGATCCAATTTAATTCAATCCAAAAGTGACATTGCTTACTTGACCGACTTGTTTCAAAAATTTAATGAAAGCAACCTTCAGCTTCAAGGTGATGAACTGAATTTAATAAAAACAAAATGTTATTTCTGCATTTGTGACAAAACTTCTTCTGTACAAACAAAATTTTGGACGAGGGGAATTCAGCCAGTTCCCAAATTTATCAGGAGCAGAAAAAAAAGATGAAGATATATTTTCTTATTGTGAGCACTTGGATGTTCTCCATTCAGATTTTAATCAACGATTTGATGATATTTTGAAAATGAACATACCTGAGTGGATTTTGGATCCCTTTTCAAGTGCAAACACAGAAGAATCTCCACAGTTACAAAGAAGAACTGATGGAAGTAACTACAAATAATGAACTGGAATTTAAATTCAAAAGCGGCTACCAACAATTCTGGCTGCAAAAGGAGGTCCCTATGGCTTATCCTGAAATATGGGCTGTAATTAAGAAGTTCTTAATTGCATTTCCTTCATCATATTTAGTGGAATGTGGATTCAGTGCAGTAACCAATTTATTAACAAAACAAACAAACAAAAAAAAGAAACCGATTACAAATAGTCAATTGAGGTGATTTAAGACTACAGACCCGAGGATTACTAAATTGGTAGCAGCATACCAGGTTCATCCTTCTCATTAAGATGATTTCGAATGCTTTAACTTTTTTTTGTATTACCTTTCTATTCTGAGTTCAATAAATAGTTTCATAATTTCAAACGTCAATGTTTCTAATTTATACCTTTCTTGCCTATATTTTACTAAAAAGGTAGAAACATTAATACATATATCCTTCTGTTTAATTGCTATTAAAAAATTTTTTAAATTAATTTCCAGGGGACGCTGAGTAATATTTTTTCTGGAAAGGGGGCGGTAGGCCAAATAGGTTTGGGAACCACTGAGCTAGAGCATGTAAACTACTGTTCTGCAGAGGACAAGATCAGCCAACAACAGCCTCTGCCATCAGCCATGGAAGCGAGGGCCTCTGCAAGGTTATTCTTCCTACTTGCCAGGATGAACAGTATGGCACGAAAGAAACCAGAGTGGCTTTATCCATCCATCCATCCATCCATGAGAGGAGGAGCAACTACAAGGAACGTGTTTCATTCTTCCCTGCTAGAAAGGCCACTAATCCAAACTTTGTAACTAAGAATTAATATATCAGATTGCTATTTTCCTCCTCCCTCCAATTCCCCCCCCCGTGTGTGTGTGTGTGTGTGTCACATGCCTTTATTACTGATTTTTGTAAGCTGCTCTGGCAACCTTTTTAGCCGAAGATTACGGTAATATGAATGCTTTTAAAATAGATTACTGTTGAATTCATAATACAACATTTTGGAGTGATATCTAGTCTAGGATGTGCCCCCAGTTGTTGGGACGCTGGTATATTTGGTGCCAACTAAATTATATGTATTGTCCTCACATTTCAGTGACTTTCATGTTATTCTTTGCATTTGGCTTAATATCCTTTATACTTCTTAAACATCTTTTGAAACGAGGACAAGAGCAGATTTTAGTGAAATTCTGTCTATTTGCTTTGCCCACTAGGAACAGATATCAAATTTACAAACTAGAAGACTTAGTATCTTTTATACAGATGTATTGTGTTCATGAAAGGCATCTTTCTTTAATTGTATGGTCTAAGCTATGTACTTTTAACACTAAAAACAAACAACATGCTGTATTCTGCTGCTCATAAGTATGACCTGGAAAAAAAAAAAACTGTTCCAAGCCCCTCCTATGATTACATCCATCAAATCCTTTTGAAATCCTACCAGCAGGAGACTTTCTTCCCTAAGAAGTGCCCCAAACTGAATCAGACATAACCTTTGAGTTTTCAAAGAATTGATGGTTGAGTGGCAGTAGAAAGAAAATATTGTGTTTGTTGGTAAAGAAAAAGAGTGTTCTACTGCAAGCATACCATTAGTCATCTGGCTACTCCACTGCCCGCTTTCGAGCGCCGGATACGCAGGGCCAAACTATCCTCGCTAAGGGTGACGTCTCCCAGCTGCAGAGCCCTGCCTGATCTGTCTGCCTTGGAGGCGCACACTGCCTCCCCAACCCTCAAGGCGCCAAAGAATGTGATCGTGTAAGCTACCTCAAAAAGCAGCGCCTCGTAGTTGGAGTGGCAGATGGCTGGCAGAAGGGGGACCAGTTGAGCCAGCATCCCATGCGACACCGGCCGCCTGGGATCTGGCGCCCTCGGTGCTGCCCTCTTCCAACCCTCCAAAGCTTTTCTCACCAAAAAGGTGGCACAGGGATCTCCCATCCCTGCCGCTTTGCTGAGGAAAGAAATACCTGCCACATGACCTGCTATGGTTCTGGGCGCCAGCCAGAACCAGATTTGTGCAATTAAACTCAGGATTGCACCAAATAATTCCCAACCCAGCTCAGCTATCTAGTATAATTGATATATATACTATGCACAACTATAATACTTTAAAGCAATTGTGTGAAACTCTGGTGGGTCCAGGTGCAAATTTTATCTCCCCAGGACCTTCCAGGGGGTGTGCACTGATTGTCAAAAATGCCACAAATGGGAAAAATACAACCAGACATGGCTGGAATTCACTTCTGATTTGGAAAAATTGGGGGGGGGGTTAATGTTAAATGCTAGACTGTGGATCTGTGATCAATTTAAAAGTGAATCACTGCAGGAATCTGGAGGCCACAAAACAGCTTTGATGACCACATGCAGCCCCCAGACCAAATGCACCCCCACTCTACTTTAAAGCTTTTGTTTATCCTTCGATATATTTTAAATTTAAGAATTTATCAGAAACAATTTAGCAGGTTAGAATAATACTTTAAAAATACCAAAAAAAAAAAAAGAAAAAAGAAAAAAGAAAAAAGAAATTTACTTACTTGTCTCAAATACAGAAAAAAGCTAGAATACTGGCCAGCCTCAGGCAGGTACGAAAGAAAGACGGTAATGCAAGTCAGCAAGATTGTAGAATCCTTCCCAACTTTTCTCAAAGACTGTCAAAAGATTGAGGAAAAGTCAACAAAGGGAAGAAACTAGAAAGAATTACATCTGGTTCAAAATTTTTGTTTGTTTTGCTTTGCTGTACATTTATCAGAATATATTCCCCCTGTGGTTCTTTTTCTAAAAATTACTTTCTTCCATTTATGAGCTTTCTAGATTCACTTGGCCAGTTGCTAATGGAAACCAAGATCTGGACAAAGATGGACTGGCAGCCCATTTCATCAAGGAAGTTCTTATGCTGCCTTACCTGAACAAAAAGATGGGGGGGGGGAGCTTGCTCCTCCAGTGACCTCATTTTCCTCTTCAAAGCTTCTTGTGAAAAGAAGACTTCCTACTGAAAGAAAGACTATACTACTCCTAGTCAGTAAAATGTGGACACAGTAACCACTGTTACAGTTGCCTCTCTTATCTTCAGTTGTTCCGCTAAGACAAGACTTGGGGCTGTTCACATGGTCTGAACTGTCTGGGAAAGTCAAATCAGGCGAATTATATCTGTACAGCATAAGCAGAACAGACTTGAGGTACCACATTTGGCTGGTAACTTGTCCATCTTCACATAGGGCACTGGCTTGTCTAGAGAGTGGTCTTGCATCACTGGCTGCATGACTCAGAACTAAAACAGAAAGCTGTACTAATTACTGCAAGGTTATTTTGGACTTTACCACTATATGGAGTGTACCACTATGACCCTACTAATAGTTTTTCCTTTTGAGCCAGCAGTAACAAGACTGAGATCAACACCATGCCGCAGACTTGCAAACACTGAATGCAATAAGCCCAAGTAATACGAACTGACAGTATGTTGTCTGTGGCAACTCAAGAGTTGTTTCTAGGGGCAAAACAAGGTCCAAGGAGCTACCTTAGGCATCCCCTGATGGGATTCTAATTTAGTCAATGCCTATAAACTCTGCTGAAAATGCATCTACCAAAACACTGTTTTCAATGAGCAACAAAAACTTTTCTTAGGAGAATGAACACAAGTATTAACTCACTGCAAAAGGGTCTGCTTGCTCCCATGATATAAGGGCTCCCCATGAAGGCGGTCTCATTTTTTCAGGTAGAGATTCTGGTACAGCCAGGAGAATGAAACATATATCTACAACAGCTACAACTGTTGCAATTAATACCACCAAATTATCACCATAGAGGGTAGAGAGGTGTGCTCCAATGGCAGGGCTAGTTACCAAACTTGCTGCAAATGTGGCAGAAACCTAAATGTAAAGACATCTAAATTTTAATATTTTTAATACTTAATGTTAGAAGGAAAAAAATGACATGACACTTGTAGGAGAAAATGCACTACAAACTTTTAAACCAGGGCTGAACAAAGTGCAACCCTCAAGTTGCATTAGGCCATCTCCCAAGGCCCCACCAATGTTTGATTTATTTTACTGAAAATGCCCCTCCCATCCTGTGGGGGGCAGCAATTTAGCCAGGTGTTTGTGTGTCCCCCCTGACTTGTATGAAACTCAAAAGGTCCTTTTCCAAAAACAAAAATAATTTCCTAGGACTAAATTACTTCAAGGAGGCCTAAGAATGACAAATTTGCCCCCCCCCCCGCCAATCCCAGTGTGAGAGCTCCTTTTCAGAATGTGTTTGGTGGGTGAGTGGAGGGTGGTGTGGCCCTCACAGGTTCAGCAGCTCCCAGACTTCATAAAATTGCCCACTCCTGCTTTAAACACAAATAACCTGCAGATTATGATTTAGACACTTTTGTGCCACTATACACAGGAAACTGTTAAATACCTCCTAGAAACCAAAACAAGCTGGCCAAATACATTTGTAAATAACTTAGGAAAATATGGCTTCAAAGGAAAAAAAGAACAGTGCACTACCAATGTTACAGAATAACAGAGAATCTGAAGGCGTGAAGTGATGTCAAGCCATTTGTATAAGGTGATATTGGTTCCCCTCTAAAGATTAAGTGCTTGTGAAGAAAACAGGACTCTTCCAAGACACCTAACTTTCCTCAGATTTTTTTCCCCTCAGATTGAAAATTTTATTATACTGTATGTAACAGTACAAGCTCTTTTATCTCCTTGTTGAGATCACCAAGGCTTTTTTCTGGCATCAGAAGATATTTTCATGTTGCCCATGAAAATCAAGTGGCCTTCCAAAGTGTGTTTCTTGTTGTCCTGTGATTGCCATACTCCCTAGCTAGCATAGCTAAAGGTAAGGAATGATGAGAGTTGCAGTACAGCAACATCTGGAGGGCCACATGATTCCCACTCTTGATTTAGAAACAAGTTATCCTGCCTTCTAATACTGGAAGGTAGCAAGCTTTTCCATGAGATGTCTGAAGAGGCATGACCCTCCCAATTCCCACTGTGTAATAGCATGTGGGAGAACCTCCTGTGACATTGTGACATTTGAAATTTATTTCCATGAGCCCTGCAGCTGTTATGTTTTTGACAGCAGTTGCACTGAAGGTTCTTGAGGGCAACAGTGAGACTTTTCCAGGAAAGAAATCACATCTGCACAGCTTAACAGAGCCAGGAATGTATTACTTTAAACTGTGTGTACACACCTTTCTCTGCCTCCCTTTTAACCTTAATGACTACCTGAAATTAAGGGAGACAGAAAAATTGTACCCTGAAGCCTATTTTTATTTTTCTCCTACTTTCAATCTTCTGAAGTTCAATTTTCATGCTGTTTTACGGCTGTATTTAAATTATGTTATTTTTCATTTTCTGCTTTGAAACAGTTGAACATGATGATGAAACACATCCAACCAATCACCACCCACAGGCAAATTCCCTCTCTATCTCACAATCCACTCCTGCCACTCAATCTGTGACCCAGATTGGGACCCAGGCAGTTAAGTGGTAGTGGCCACAGCTATGGCAGGGCAACAACGTAAGTCACCCTCAGCAATTCCAGGAAAAGTGTGGAATGCTAAGAAGGGGAATTTTAAAAACCACTGGTCTACCTTACAGGGTTGTCATGAGGTCTACTGGGCTTTTTGGGGGAGTTTTTTTAACAGAGTATGTTACGCTGAGTACATCTAGTCTCTCTCTCTCTCTCTATATATATATATATATCTTGGGTATGTTGCCTTTCCCAGTGTGCTGATTGGCTGCTCAGGAAACACACCCAACCAATCACCACCCACATGCAAATTTCCTCTCCACCTCACAATTGACTCTTGCCACTCAATCTGTGGCCCAGATTGGGACCCAGACAGTCAACTGGCGGAGATGGCAGTGGTGGACCTCCTGTGACAGGACCCAGGCAGCCAACTGGACCCAGACAGTGAACTAGCAGTGGCAGCAGGCCACCTGTGACAGGACCCAGGCAGTTAACTGCTGGCGCTGCAGCTGCAGAAGGAGTGAGTCACCCTCAGCAATTCCAGAAAAGGTGTGGAACGCTGAGAAGGGGGTGGGGAGGAATTTAAAAATCCACTGGCCTACCTTACAGGGTTGTTGTGAGGTCTAACAGACATTTTTGGGGGAGTTTTTTTAATGGTGTACGTTACATCAGATACATCTAAATCTATATGTGTTGTGTGTTCGTGTGTGTGTGTGTGTGTGTGTGTGTGTAAATTCTTGGGTATGTCTCCTTTCCCCAAGTGCCGATCGGCCTCTTAGGAAACATATCCCCCCCTCACTCCCTCAGCCAATCATCACCCACATGCAAATTCCCTCTTCACCTCACAATCCACTCCTGCCATTCAATCTGCATCTACACCCCCAGCCTCACAAGGGGGAGTGGATACTAAAGTCCCATATTTTTTCCTAAAATACCATGTAGCTGAACCGTGTGAAAGTATTCTGAGAAAAACACATAAAACAGTTTATGAAATATATGAATAAATATATAAAATGAGTTATTAATTTATAACCTGTACAATCTCCTATAATGGCATATGTTACACCAGGTACAGCTATCCTTGTACACTTTCTACAAAAATGTATGTTCCCTTCACGCTCTCTAAACTTCCCAACTGGAACTGATATGCTAAACCCCTCTTCCCTTGGTAACTATCCAGTATCAATTCCCAATTTATGCCTCCCTCTTACCTCTCCCACATAAAAGTTCTCAGAGTCTCTCACAGATAAGCATGCTTGGGAAAAACATTATGAATTTCTATACCATTTCATGGATCAATGCAAATCACATTTTATAAAATCTACTAAAACTTTATACTACTGCTAGGGTACAGCACATAATAGACCTAACACAAATTGTTTCCTGAAGAGCAAATTAAATAAACTGAGATACTGGCAAGGCAAATCCAGCAAAGGCTATAGAAACATACATACAAACAAAGGTTGGCATCCTGTTGGTTATTCCCAACTAGACTTATTAAATCAATGTTTGAATGGGGAAGGACTAACAAAGGATTTTGGCCAACACCTGTTGAACTGCTGGTGGTCACTTGGCAAACTTTAAACTCCTATGAATAATGCCTTACTCTTTCTCCCACAAACCATCCTTTCCTACTCTGTCAAATTTCAAATCATTGTTTAGCCATTTTCTGTGCATAAGCCATAGAATCTACTGCCCCTTCCCACGTAGCTTCTGGTTATAATGGTGGGGTGTGACTGATCTACCCCAGACTTAATAAAGGTGACCCTGTATATTCTCTCTTTTGTACAATGATTCACCTAATTTTAAGTATTTTAATAATAACAATGATAGTCTGCACTCAAATTTGCTCTCTTTCAGATTCCACTCCCTTCAAAGACGTATCACTTTCAATTCTTTAGTATTTCTGAAATTCTTACTACTGATACTACAAAGACTCACCATTCTTCAGTTGTAGTATTGCAATGTTCATCTCTATTAACTTTCAGCTATTTTAAAGCTTCATCCTCCTTTTCATAACTCTGCCACTTGCCTCATTTACTCAGCACATAGTTTCAATTACACCTCCCTCTTTTCTATAATTTATATTGGATTCATCTTTCATTTCATATTTCCTTTGAACTTCTTGCCTTTTACTGTCTGTACTTTTATAGTCAGTTCTATTTTTTCATTGGTTCTCTTTCTGTTTCCAACTCAAGTTTAGTTATCAAGACTATAATTTTTCTTCTCCAAGTTCATCACTTTCCCCTCCCTGTGCCATGCTATTGTGAATCCATTTCCTACAGTGGGTTATTTGGACACTGTTAATCTACAGGTCTGTTGACAATACAGATCAAATTACATTTGGGCCAGAAGCTCAAATAATAGGATCATGTGCAAAATTACAATCTACTCTTGGAACAGTTGGCTCTAAGAGTAGAAATAGTCTGGGAATCAAATAAAAACTTCATATAGCGCAATACATTTGTGCAGCCATTTGGGGTTAACATATGATAAATCAAGTAGTCTAATAGCCAAAGAAACATTACACAGTTTTTTTTAAAGAGAATGGAGATGTGGGCTTCTGTAATTTCCCACTTTTCTGAGCACTAACTACAGCTACAGAAATACGTGGCACTGCCATAGCAATGTGCATTATTTTAGCAGCACTTAGCCACAAGGGCTGCATGAGACAAGCACTGCTGGCTATGACCCAATCCAGCTGTTTTTCTTAACTACAACAGACCCATTTCAATCAACACCTATGTAAGCTCCATTAGTATAAAGCAACACCAGTGTGCGTTGCATTGATTCAACAGGTCTAGTTCAGTTGGGATTAACCATTAGATCTGAGCCTCTTCCTTACTCCTCAGTAGCACTTTAACACTAGTGGAGATTAGACAGGGAAGGAAAAGAGATGTGCATTTACACTTTGTGGCTCACCTTTATCTTCCAAACACAGAGGCTCTAGACAAATAATGAGTGAGAGACAGCTCATGGGGCTGAAGGATTGGCTAAGTAAACAAAGCAAGGTTAGACAACCATTCTGAGAACATTCACATGGCTTAACAGTAGGTATCTTCACTTCAACAACTTGAAATGCTTTCTACAAACTCTACGGCTTGACAAAGGGATCCTGTAGCACCTTTGAGACCGAGAGAAAGAATTTAGTCTCAAACTAAAAGGTGCTACAAGATTCCTTTGCAAGATTGAGGCTATCACAGCTATGTCTCTGAATTCTACCTTAATGGCTTAACACTTCAATTTGTTTTCAGTAAGGTGTTTTTCAGATATTTAAATACTCTATTTTGCAGAAGTTGCTATGGTGCTTACATACTAATGAAGCAGGAAGAGAAATGACTCTGCAGACCTTCAACACATCAGAAGCACATTGATGTTTCTTGGCAATTAGGTATATTTCTTATAGTTATACAATACTCTTGAGTGGACACACTCTTTAAAAAAAAAAAAAACAAGGGCCAGATATGCAGACAAACCACAACTTTCTAGCACTAAGTGACTGCTGTGCAGAAGGCTTCTTGCTGCTTCCCTTCAATGTTTGGTAGCAGGAAGGGGAGAATACTTATCATAGGGGAAGGATAACAGTCCACAGACTTGAGTTGTCTCTAGTAGCAATTGTCTATGCTTCCCTAAGGGAAAAATTGCCAGTACTCAAAATTTGAGGAATAAACTTAAACAAATCCAGGACTTCTATTTCTGGAAGTAAGCTCTTACATGCTCCTGTTCATTTCAAAGGTATATGCAGATTTGAAAGTAACATTTTCATACATTTTGCTGTTACCACTATGAAATAGCCTCCCTATAAAAAGATAACAGATTCCTATTACACTACATGAGTTATTTGGTTTAGCCATGGCCAGGATGTTTGTATTATCAGCAACAGTTTGGAGACTGGCCAGTAATAATAGTGTCAGCATCAATAATCTCAGTATCTCAAACATTTAATTTACAATTTACCATACATCAAAGGAGTCACAGATAGAATAGGGAAACTGATGAGGAAACGCAACTTCCAAATGATCTACAAACTAACCAGGAAAATCCAAGGAATGCTTCGCTCAGCGAAGGACAAAAGAGACCCTCTCACAGCTGCAGGAGTTTACCGCATACCATGTAGCTGTGGACAACTTTACATAGGGGCCACTAAATGCGGCGTGCAAACATGAATCAAGGAACATGAGAGACACTGCAAACTGGGCTAGCCAGAAAAATCAGCAGTAGCAGAACATGTTATAAACCAACCTGGACACAAAATGTCATTTAAAAAACACGAAAATTCTGGACAAGGCCAACAACTGTCATGTCAGAATGCACAGAGAAGCTACTGAAATCCACAAACACCTGGACAACTTCAACAGGAAAGAAGAAACCCTAAAAGTAAACAAAATCTGGCTACCCAGTCTTGAAAAACATTAAAATCAAAACTCAACACATGCAAATGAACTCCACCCAGGGACAGGGTGATTTTCAGCAGACAATGAACCATGAGCCAAACAGACACTAACCCTCCTTGCATATCTCCACCCAGAAACTAGCCATTCAAATACACACATTTACATATCTTCTCCAGCAGGGGCTCACAGTATATAAACTCCACACACACGCCCACCCAACCCTTCTCTGAAGATGCTAGCCACAGATGCAGGCGAAACATCAGAAATAAACTCTTCCAAAACATGGCATCACAGCCCGGGGGCGGGGAGGAGCCAAGAAAAACCTATGGATGCTAGTCGTGAAAGCCTTCGACTTCACATTTAATTTACCTTCTATAATCCCACCCTGAACAATCTATACAGTTGTTGTGTGCCTTCAAGTCATTTCTGACCTATGGTAACTCTAAGGCGAAAGTATCACAGGCTTTTCCGATAGCTGAAAGTATGTGACTTGCCCAAAGTCACCCAGTGGGTTTTTATGGCTGAGCGGAAATTCAAACCCTGGTCTCCAGGGTCATAGTTCCAACACTCAAACCATTGTGCAACATGCAATGCCTAAAATGCTAGTTTCATACATCTGAGAAAACAGGCTACTATCCAAAATATCTCATATTGTAATAAATATGTTTCTTTGTTACATTTGCCAAGCCTTAGTTAACTAATAACTCCTTCCAAATCAGGCAGTGAGTGGAAACTACAAGGGAAGCTCACTTTGGGACACTGCTATCATGCCAAACTATGGAAACTTGCACATTCTAAAACCATAAAGCTTCACTTGGTGGGTGCAAAGAATGCGAACACTAATTCTAGATGACAGCTTATAGCTTTAACATATAACCTGCAGTACATGGACTAGCTCCTCACCCCTGCTCTCCTACAACCTGAGAGCTCCAACAGAAGTTGTAGTGGCAACATCCATTCTGCTACTACAGCAGCCTCCACATACAATTCTAGGCTCTCTCTCCCAAAAAGCAAATAATTTAAGACAGAAGAGATATAGATGGGTGTGCACGCCTTACAGAACTGAAATCAATGCTCTCTTCCCAGGAATGTCAACAACCCATGGCAATTTCTGGTTGTTGCAACTACAGTGCTTATCAGAGGCCAGTTGCCTCTCACACCAGGTAAGCAGCAAATTACAAACCTATCATTGTTGGTGAATATATAAATTGCTCATCTTTTCCAGCCAGTATGAAACATCCCCAATCTCTCAAGACATCAATCATTTTGGGAGGGGAGAGGGAGGAGCATTTTCCAGCCAGGAGGTCCAATTCTATTTCAGAAAAAAGTTTCTGAGCAGTGATTCCACTAACTGATGGCCTGGTGTTACTTCTTTCCACTGTGGACATCTTCCCAGCAAGCATAAAAAGCACAGCTCAATTCAACACAGGTCTGCTCAAACGTAAGCCCCGATGCAATAGCTTCCAAATGTGCCAAGCATAGAAAAATCTGTTTAAACTTAGGGAATAGAGTAGTTTAAGTTAAATATGCAGTGCGTCTAATACCTTTAAAACACAAAAGTTTTTAAATGGGATGTATTGACCTGAATACTACTGCTAGTCCCAACTAGAGTAGACTTGCTGAATCAGTTGTTGAATGATGAGTGCCAACCTCAATTGTTGAATGATGATTCATCCCCCAGCTGCCCCCCCCTCGAAGAAAGCTGCTATAGCAGTACAATCTTTGCTGAGCAGTTTGTTGCTAAAGATCAGGTGCAAACAGCAAAAATAGCTGGTAGGGGCTTAAATATGGAAAAAGGAAGGAGGAAGTAGTGACAGAATGATATAGCAGCGCCACGTGTCAAAGATGGAAGCCCTCTGACAAAGGTCCTGCCTCCACATCCCACAATGAAACAGAGAATGCTCATTTATGAGACACACAGTGAATGCAAAGGTGACAAGATAAAGCAAAGACACACCCTCTCCAAATGGGCTTTAATGCTGGGCTTTTTTCTCTAAGCCAAGAATCAACTTCCTGCTTCAGCCTTCTCTGAAGCAGGAAGTTGATTCTTGATGCAGAGAAAAAATGGAAAAGCTCCATTGAGAAGAGCAAGGTGGTGATGTTGTTGTTTACATCTTTGCTTTGTTTCTTTGCAGTGATAGTAAGCAAGAGGTTTCTCTGCAACCAAGGGATTCTTTGGCACATTTTTGAAGGCGGGGGGGCTCTTTAGCACTGCTGTGCTTCTTCTTATCCTCTCCACTGCATTTTTAGTTTTAAAAAAAATCCTACAATAATGTTTTTAAAAATAAAAATGAGGGTGGGGTTCATAGAGGTATGTGTAGCCCTCTGAGGTCCCACAAGTGGCCAAGCAGCCCAGCTCACATCCCAGGCAGTTGTCCACTCCAACCTTAAACTAATTTAAAATGTATGCTTTTATCTTTAATTGGAGATTAACAATGAGGTGCACATGGCTGAAAAGGATTGTTCTTTTCTCACAACTGAACTGGCAATACCTTGCTTTTATCTCCAATCAGTGATCAAAGGAACAGATATGGGGTCTGGGGAAGAAATGTGCAGGCCCAATGTTCCCTATGCCTACAAATAGACATTTCCATCCTCACCATCTCCAAAAGACTAAACCAGCAATGTCTGCCAACGCTGCTATAGGGGGAATATCAATAAGACATAGGTGAGAGTTACTTTGACCAAAAAAAAAAAAAGACCTATCCTAAATATGATTACTAGTCTGGTGCCTTCTGCATTCATGAAAGAACTACAACCGAATAGCCAAATTTAAAGAAATGCATTTTGAATATATCAAATTAAACAAATGCCTTCACATCATTCTCTCTTTCTTAGGGCCAAAGCAAGGAATCACTCATTACAAACGAACCAGATTCTTACTATGTCTTAGCAAAAGAATCTAAGTTGCAAGTAATCAGGTAAGTAACCTCACCCAGCTCCATATCTTACAACAGGATATCCTAAACCGGACACAGATGACTGCCAAATACAGGTTCTGGTTTCTTGACTACAAGTCTAGGAATGAAGAAGTCTAAGATTCTGTTGTTCTTCTTTAATGCATCAGCTCTGGGGCTGCTATAATTGTAAGAAAAACTATCCTTCTCTACCACAAAGACAACTGGATGAACCCCACTCAAACAGTATCCTTCCAGCAGAGTTAAAATGTATCTAATGCCATTTCTGTTTTTGTGAAAATGAAGACTTACTAATCATTACTAGTCATGTTAATACAATACAATAACTATCTACAAAGTCATACAGTTCTAGATTAGTCAAAGATCTTTAAGAAATTGTCTCACCAGTCCATATGCCGTGCTTCTTTCATGTTCTTGTGTTATATCTGCTACATATGCAAATATTACAGAGAAGGTAACTGCAAAAATCCCAGATACAGAAATCATAGCGAAATACCACCTGTAGAGTTAAGTGACATTTGTTGTAATGTAAGCATGCAAAATGTCTTTTATAAAACTATAAGAAAGCATCAATTTAGTTATTCTACCACCTTTAATTAAGACTTCATTTTGAACACCCCAGTTAAAAGAACTGAGCCAACACCCTTGGATACAGCAGCAGTAATTGAATCCTACTTGAGATAAATCACTTCCCTGAAGTCAATTATCTTTTCCTAAGAGATTACTCTTCTAGTTTCTTTAGTATGCCAAAAACCCCTACTGTCATTTGTGCCACTTACCATGGACTTATCTTCATTAATGGAATTGGGACACAAGTGAAGAAAACTGTAACCAGAAGGAATGACTTTCTTCCCCAGACATCAGACAGAGCACCTATGAGTGGAGCACTCATGAAGGATAAAAAACCCTAAGAAAGAAACACAAGTGTTTTTAATTTATTTGTCCCTCTTACGTCTGTAGTGTACCATCTGATGTAAACAATATAATCATTATCAAACATGTTATATTTTGGAAAGAAGCTACAGTTGTCCCTTCACATTTGCTGGGGTTTGGTTCCAGGATCCCCTGTGAATACCCAAATCCGTGAATACTCAAGTCCCATTATATGCAGTGGCATAGTAAAATGGTGTCCCTGATATAAGATGGCAAAATCAAGGTTTGCTTTTTGGATTATTATTTTTTAAAGAATATTTTCAAACCATGAATACTTAAAACCGTGAATGCCAAATCCGTGAATATGGAGAGACAACTGTACTTATAAAAGCACATTTTAAAGGAGCTAAAGAAAGCCAGCTGAGAACAAAAGGTAAAGTGTTTAAATAGGGTAGGCTAACTAGCCATACCACACTGCAGATGTGAGTAGTTCCTTTGAAATCTGGCTATATTCTAGGACAAAGGGGATGGTTGTTTCCATGACAGTGGCAAAAGTTAAAGATGCTAAACAAGTACGGTAGATGAACTGTTCATTACAATGGGAATACCTATCTCAGCAAAATAATGAATGCACTTCCTCTCAACCAAAAGTGGCATCTTTTATCATCATATGATGATAAAATAGTCCTGGTAATATGATGAAAATGGTCCTAGTAGCTATAGACTGCCACAAAGTAAAAAATCATTCTGTACAATAAATCAGGATAACAACAAAACAAAGCAATGTAACAATGTAACCTGCCCACAATTTGGAAATAATTCATTAAAAATGTTAGAGGAAGTAACAGATGCCCCCGAATACTTCAGTTTCTCCCCAAATCCCAAGATTGGCAATTTACCCTGTTTTAGAGCCCTGCAGTCCGGCCAACACAGGGATTTTACCCCAGGGCAGTCCTTATGACCTCTAGAGCAAAGACGGGGGGGGGGGAGGGAGATTATCTGGGTGTAGTAATGCTCATTAAAACATTTCAGCAAAATACCCAGGGAAAACCACTTCATTTAGGAAGAAATGGATTGGGCCTTGCAGGACTGCAGGCCATACCACCACACCAACCCATGTTTGCAGCTGCCATTGCTTCTATCCACATCATATTCTCTACAGCCAGGAAGCAGGCCCATAGCACGTGACCAAGGCTGGTCACATGCAAGGGTCCTTTCTCATGTGCTGCGGGCCCTCTTACTGGCTTCAGAGAGTGAAATGCAGACGCAGACACTGGCCAGCGTGGCAGTATAGTAATGAGGGAGAAACCAGGCTTCTCTGGGGCCAGAATATGCCAGCGGGAAGCCAGCATATTCTGCCCATGTAGGTGAGGCCTAAATGGCTTTAGGAAGTGAATTCAAAAATTTGGTTGTTACCATGGAGACGACCCTTCCTCTGCTAGTTCATCCTATCCTGGAATTTGTGGCCTTTATTCTGACCCAAAAACGTGGCAAGAAAATGCAAAACACCCAAATATGGCATATTAATCTGGACCTATTACATACCCATTCTATTATTAATGGGAACACAGTGCAATCATGAACCTGCGATGTCAGTACAAGTAATAATGTGGTGCTGAGTTATATTCATACTACAACCCCTTCCTAGGACTGTCACAGAGACTGACGCATGGATCTTTTATCTGGTACACAAAATTTTAGCTGTCATTTCTCAGAAGAAATCAGAGCCATGAATGTTTAGGAAAACTTCCCAAAACCATAAAAACACTGAGATATAATTTAACATGTTTGATTTGCATTTAGTAAATAGCAAAAACATCAGTTTTACATCCTGCATAAATATTCTATGTCTTTCCTTGATCTGCTGTTTATTATATGTAGCCCAGATTTTGCCAACCAATTATGAGACTAAACTCTGTTGCTTTAATGCAGGGATGTGCAAAGTGTGGCTTGTGAGCCACATATAACCTCCCAAGGTAAAAACAAAATGTCAAAAAATTGCCCCAAAACACTATCTAGGGGGCTTGGGGTGCATTTTTGCCTTGTTTTGTTCCCTCCCAGCATTTTAGGCCTGGGGAGGGTTTTTTAAAACTGCAACTAAAATGAAAATTACTTCTGGTCACTTCTTGTTTTTTAAAAAGGACTCTCCTACACCTATAAGGTCCAGGGGACCCTTAAAACAAGGCAGAAATATCTCCATGCCACCCAGAATGAGTTGGGCGGCATTTGGGAAGAAAAATAGTTTTTAGCAGAGGGTAGTGCAGCCCTGTAATGTCTCCTGGGGGGGGGGGACGTAATGCGGCCCTTTAGTTTGTCCACAGTTGTCCACCCCTACTTTAATGGGCCCACTGATCATTCTTCTTGTAATGTGGTAACTGTATTGAACACTGAAATACAGGAATGAAATTTCACACACAAGTTTGAACTTGCTATGCTAAGTTTCAAGATTGAATTTAAAAATATCCATGACTGCTTTCTGATGTGAAAAGGAATATGGAAAATAAAGCACAACACAGTCTTTTCCTTATACTGATGCACTAAAATAAAATGGGGGTGTATAATCAGGACAACATTTGCATTTTAAGCATAAACCCTATCTTGACTACTGCAATCATTTTCAAGTGAAGCTGGAAACACAAGATCCTACCATGTTATTTATAGTTTCACCTTGAAGACTAAGGTGTGTAAGTGAAAGCTGATGCACACTTTCAGGTACAAACCTCAGTTGGACTTCCAACATACAGTTCAAAGAGGAGTACAGGTTGAGTCTCCCTTATTCGAAGTGCTTGGGACCAGAGGTATTTTGGATTTTGGAATATTTCAGATTTTGGAATACTTTCATATGCATAATGAGGTATCTTAGAGATGCGTCGCAAGTCTAAACATGAAATTCATTTGTTTCATATACACCTTATACACATAGCCTGAAGGCAATTTTATACACAATATTTTAAAAATATTGTGCATGAAACAAAGTTTGTGTACACTGAATCATCAGAAAGCAAATGTGTTACTATCTCAACCACTCGTGTGGAAAATTTTGGATTGTGGAATATTTTGGAGAAGAGACTTAGGGAGCTGGGTGTGTTTAGCCTGGAAAAAAGACAGTTAAGAGGCGATATGATTGTTAAAGTTTTTGAAGGGATTTCAAGCTGAGGATGGAGCAGGCTTGTTTTCTGCTGCTCCAGAGATTGGAACACGGAGCAATGGATGCAAGTTCCAGGAACAGAGATTCCGCCTCAACATTAGGAGGAATTTTTGACAGTAAGAGCTGTTCGGCAGTGGAACACACTCCCTCAGAGCATGGTGGGGTCTCCTTCCTTGGAGGTCTTTACACAGAGGCTGGATTGCCATCTGTCAGGGATGCTTTGATCGAGATTTCCTACGTGGCAGGGGGTTGGACTGGATGGCCCTCGTGGTCTCTTCCAACTCTACAATTCTATGATTCTATGGATATTGGAATTCTGGATAAGAGAGACTCAACCTGTAAAAAGCAAAAATAATTCAATGCAGCATGTGAATGAAGGTCAGTTGGATGCTGTGTTTCACTAATTATGTGCAAATTAGCCCAGGATTGCAAGAACCCTTCCTTGGAAAAAAAATAAAGTTAAGAGCCAGACTTGCAATTTCCTTTACTTTCTACTTGATCCTATTTATGGGATTATTTAATCTTTGAGGAAACTGAAATTCAGGTCCCTGCATAAAATTAAACAGTGCTTGGAATCCCGGCCTTTTTCTTGAATGGACTAGGTTAAATCTCTCTCTCATTCTATCTATCTATCTATCTATCTATATCAAATGCATGGATATGTTTCCTCTCCTAGTGTGCTGATTGGCCACTTAGGAAATATACCCAGCCAATCACCACCCAGGTGCAAATTCCCTCTCCACCTCACACTCCACTCCACGTCCGCTCACTCCTTCAGACACTCATCACCCACATGTAAAACAATGCAATGTTTTTTTCCTTAAAAAAAAATAGTATGTAGCTGAACTGTATGAACCTTTCAAATCTACTATAACAGCATATGTTACTCTGGCTACAGCTAGCTAAAGGAAAGGAACAAGACAGTTGATGGATGCCATGCTACAAACAGTTGTAATGAACAAAATATTGTAATGAAATAAAAATAAAAGCAGCTGCACAACAGTATATATAAAGTTAAGAGCATGCCACATCTTTACCTTTATCAAGTCTAGTTTGTACCTAAAGTGTTAATCCAGCTGAAGTTTGCTATCGTGGTATATTAGGGTACTTCATTTTTTATTATGAATAGGTTATCTCTTCACACTTTTTAAAATCTCCACATCTCAAAAAACTGCAGGTTAAAGATGCTGGAGTGCACTTTCTGTTTAAGGATGCAGTGCAAACTATTTCCTTCCAGTATAAAATTAGTGAACGTCAACATGAAAAAAATACATTCAGCATTAAACAAACCCAAATTTTCCCTGGAGACAAAGCAGCCATTTATTTACTTACATTCTGGAGCACAATGGGAGAATTGTTAGACATCTAAAGTATAATGTCTGTCAATTTTGTTATGCGTTGCTGCATTACCAGATTATTTTAACTGTCTGGCAGGAAACCCATGCAACTCTTACTTACATAGCATAATGCCAGTCTCAAGGTTGCTCTAACTGCTAGCACCCTAATCATTTTGAAAGGTTGAAATTAAAATTCTCTACTTAGCATGAACAGCCAGCACATACACTTGACAACTTCAATACTGCACTTTGGCATGCAATTAGAATATTTTTGAATTCTAAATGTTCTAAACTCTCTGTGTATCAGTGACAGATTTTTGCCACTTCTTAACATTTACTCAGGCAAGAGAATCAACAGTCTCAGGCCGTCCAACACCTGCAATTCCTGTCATGTGCCTCTAGCAACAGTCCAGTCCCACAGGTTCTCAACTCTCAAACAGTACCATGCTACCGATGAAAACATGATATACAGTGGCTCCTTGGTATCTGCTGGGGTTTGGTTCCAGGACCCCACCATGGATAGAAAAATCTGTGGATGCTCTAGTCCCATTATATACAATGGTGTAGTAAAATGACATATAAAATAGCAAAATCAAGGTTTGCTTTCTGGGAGGGAAAATGGAATACAGTTGACCCCGTGGATGCAGAATCCGTGGATACAGAGGGCCAGCTCTACTGTTATCTCATAAGCAACACAATTATATTCTACGTCTGCTTAGATTATTTGGGCCCCAAGCAGTAGAGAAATTCCATTTTAAATGAAAGACAGAAAGATACAACAAGAACCTCAACAAAAGCTGCTTTATGTTTCCTTTATAACGGTTTAAACACACACTTGAGAGAGAAGACCAGGAGATTAAATAGATGGTCCTACTGGAAGGAAATAAGGTAGGCAATTTCTACTGAATCCCTCTTCTTTTCAGTTCCATAATTACCATCCACGCTGCTAGAAAATGTTCTCCAACCTGCCAAAGCTGATTATGGGGGCATATGAGCAGTGGGGATGAGTGAAAATAATCTCTCTGTGTACATATGCACACATGCACATACCCAAAATGCCCTCTGTCCTACAAAGTGGAAGTGCACTTATGGGAAGTCTGGATCCAATGCACTGCCCCCTTCTCTAGTCATGCATTCACTTTCCTTACAAAACCCTGGACTTTTGCTAAAGCACTCTGTTTCTGAACATTCAAACTTTTGGCAATTCTATCCTGTTTCTTTTGTAGAGCAGAATCTCTGCACAAGACATTACACTCACATTTTAGACTGTACTGGATCCTCGTGCTGTTGACAATTCTCACACAATATTTACAAACTCAGACTTTACATAATTCCTCCAAGAGATAGCAGTTGTTCATGCTGGGAAACTTGAAACATTATCTCTCCTCACTCAACAGAGGAAAAAGCAATTTGGTGTAACAGCTTACAAATTGTACGAAGTCCCCAAATTTTAAAAAGCCAGGGGTTGCAAAGAGAAAACATATATACCTTCTCCATTCATAGATTTGTCTATTGCACTGATTAACATTTAAAAAGCCATTGCTAAAGAGCATGTACAAGTTTTTCAACTTTTAGATAAAATGCTGCAACTTATTCCCCTACAGGATGAGACTGTGGGGACATCCACCAGGTATCTACAATTACAAAGATCTGGATCACGCTTTGTATGGGCCACTAGCCTCCTGGCACTTAGCAGGGTCAGGCTGTAACACTGAGCAGGCCTCTGGGTGGCACTAAACATTAGATGCTTGCCAAGCAGGTCTGAAATTCCACTCAGCACAGCTGCCACCCAGCTGAGCCACGCCAAACTACAATGATAGCTATAGTATCCTGGCAGCAGCAGCATTGCACCCTGCCAGAAGCTCAGCTCTTGCCCCATTGTGCTAGGGGAAAATATTTTTTTAAATGAACTTTTGCTACAAAAAACAGCTGAAGATTAGACTAGAATATAGCTGTGAAAATAGGCCTACTGGAACTATTAAACTCTGCATAGTAGCTAACAGGCAAACTAAAGCAGAGATTCATGATGGTTTCATAGCTCTGTGAAATCAGATTATGTTTGCACAAAAGAATGTGGTAAGAACATGAGTGCCTAGCGTTTTTTTCTTTTTTAAAAAAATTTTATTTCACTTGCACTTTGGGAGACGTAGCTTTTCACAGAATTTTGGACTAGATTACTACATATAACTTCCAATCCAGACTCATAAACAGTGAGGTCTATGCTGGATTAACTATTGTCACTACTGGTACCAAAAGAATTAAAGATGTCATGTGTTCACACACAAGTGTACTGATTGATGGAAAACCATGCATCATAATAAGAACAGCATTTCCCCAACAGACAGGAGTTCAATAAGGAAAGAAATCTTTCAATGTGATCTACTGCAAGCAGAGAAGATTCAACTGGCATGAAAAAACAGGATCCATCACTGTAATTTTTACCACTAATCCTAGCACTTGTTATTATACATACATTTATTTCCTAGGCAAGACATCAGGCACATTCCCAAAGGAAACAAATACCCATCATTTCCTGTCTTCCTACTTTCATTTTACAGCTTTAAGTATATTGGCATGGCTTAGATTGAGAGCAGCCCTTTCACAAATGGAAGGCTATGGTCCAAGAGAAGAGTGAAAGTGGAGGTTTGTTTGTTTGTTTGTTTATGATTCCCATTTATCCTTCAGTCTCCAGTAGAGGTCACCCCCTGTATCCGCAGGGGATATGTTCCTGGACTTACCGTGGATATCTGAAACCATGGATAATAGTGAACCCTATTGAAATTAATGACTTCTGGCCCAACTTCCCGCTGAAGCATACCACAGAATTGTGCTGGAGGACCTTGAAAATGCCCAGAAAGGATCTATTTTTTTCAGATGTGAATAAGTGAAACCACGGATACAGGGGTTGACCTGTACTACACCTAAACTCACCTGTAGAGTTCTCCAAGTCTCTGGATCAGTGTTTCTCAACCAGGGTTCCCCAAGAGGTTGCTACGGGTTCCTCAAGAGATTATGATTGTGGAGGGAAAGCAACAGCAGCATATAGAATGTTTATGCAGGGGTTCCCTGAGACCTGAAAATTATTTCAAGGGTTCCTCCAGGATAAAAAGGTTGAGAAAGGCTGCTCTGGACTATATTTTCAAGGAGACATGAAATCAGGGGAAATCATCACAATGACTCATTCCAATGAGAAACGCTCCACAAACCATTATATGCATTGTATCATGAGAATAATATTTTTGAACAAAGTCCTCAACTTTCACATTTTAATCTTTGTCCATCCAGAAACGATGGAATATTTCTTTACGGATTTAGAGTAATTCTATTCCTTGAGTTTTTAAACATTGTTTAAAACATTTTAAACATTGTTTAAAAACCCAGAACTTTAAGTACAGAGGAAGACTTAAGAACAAAATGTACACAGCATCTTTGATGTGGGGACAGATATTTCTGCAGAATCCTTCCGGAGCCCTTACAGACATCATTATGATACAACAAACAAAAAACTCTGATGAACAATACACATAGACGAACAGACAACAACACACGCCTGGTACTTCATTGCCTGTCCCTTTACTCTGACTCCTCCAACATAATGTAAATTATACCATTCTACAGTGTGCAGCTGTAGTTCACTTCAATTAGTTGGTTTTATCACTCAACAGTAATTTTTGTGCTTTCTTCCCAACCCAGTTAACTACCAGTTCAAGATGAACTAGCTCCAACCTGCTGCTTACTATTTGTTACTAACAATTTGCATGGAGCCTATAGGTTACCTTATTGTTCCATCTGTTTTGTAGATGTTCCTTATCACTGAATATTGTAGGCATATATACTCTGAATTGAACTGGACTTATTGACATGTATGTATGTAGAAAAATAAAGCCTTAGGAACTTAAAATATACCTATGACATGTTTTTATTAAATAGTAAGAAAAACAAATCCTTAAGGGCAATGTCGACTTTGGCACTAATTATGTTATAAAGGTAACACTGACAGCTGCAAAGCACGGTGTTCCTCTGCCTATTACAGACCTAAACCATCAACATGCAAGAGGTGTGACAAATGGCACGCATTTCAAAACATTCTTACCTTCACTCCTTGGATGAGGCCATTCATTAGAAATGTATGCTGAGGGAACGTTTCACGTAAAACCTAAAAGAGAAATACTTATTAAAACTAACTAAAAACAACTGAAGTAGATATTTATTTAACCACTGCAAAAACTAGGTGAATAGGGCTGAATTCAGATTTTGCCACTTAGAAACAGAGGGTTTATGGAGGGACCCAAGACCCAGTGGAGATTTCCCACTAGAGCAACAAGATTGGTAGAGATTTTTCTCAGATTCCCTGTTCCCACTGCAGCTCCAAGTGCTACCTCTACCACTGTTCTGGAAGGTCCACCAAACAGACAGAACAGTATGGGAGGTTGAGCTGGGTCTGGGAGTGGGGAGAATTTGAAAAAAATAATCATCCTGTTCCCTTCCTTCCTCAGGGTCATAAGAACTCCACTAAGTGCAGGTCAGGATCCATCCTGGCAGCCATCAACTTCTGTTACAGAATTCATTTTGGCAAAATGTATATAACCAGCCAAGCAGCATCTTAAGTAGATCTCAAAGACTAAGCAGCAGTATTGTTTGAATAGTTGCCCAAAATGGCTTTATTATTTTAACAGCTCAGCAGCTTCTACACAAAGGCTATTTTTCAATTAAATAAGGTCACAAAGATGTTGCTTATTTAAAAATATTTTCCCCACCATTCCAGCATCTAGAAATGTGACAATATTGTTCTGATGCAAAGAAAGTAAGAAGTAGTTGGCTATCAGGGAAAACACACACACACACCAGAAACAATCTTAAATTTATTGCTACAATCTGCAAGCTGTTTATATTTATTGCTACAACACATCCAAGTATTAACTAAGACTACCATAAGTGTGAAGCTTCCAAAATCAGATGAGATTGGGCAATCTCAGGGTGGTGTTGTAGAACTGCAGCTATTTTCAGCAAGGGCACTGGGGTGGGAGAAGAACTGCAGAATTTATATCATGTAACTATCAGATGTACTGCCTTTAAGCAGGATTCTAAAACATCAGAAAGGAACCTCCAGGTGTGCTTTCACCCTACAAATTACAGTGGGCCTTTGGTTTCCACTCGGGTTTTGGTTCAAGGACACCCCAGGGATACCAAAATCCATGGATGCTCAAGTCCCATTATATACAATGGCACAGTAAAATGGTGCCCCTTATATAAAATGGCAAAATCGAGGTTTGCTTCTTGAAATTTTTAAAAATAATTTCAAACTGTGGATAATTGAATCTGTAGATACAGAATCTGTGGATATGGAGGACCAACTGTATAGCATTATGATTCCACTTTAATTGTCATAGCTGCATCCTACAGAATCCTGAAGTTTTTAGTATGGTGAAGCACTAGAGCTCTTTGGCTAAGAATTCTAAATAATCCTCCCTAAACCGTAAATCCCAGGATTCCATAGGATGGAAACATGGCCGTTATAGTGGAATCATTGTGCAATGTGTAGCATGAAAAGACCCCAGAACTTCTGTTCTGATAACAGCTCTTTGTGCCTCCTAAACATCCCAAAACTTAGCTGACTTTAAAAAGAAGCCTCCAAGTAATAAAAGGAACTGGAACAGAAAACTGAAGAATATTAGTTATACTGTATGTAGAGCTTTCTTTGGGACTCCTTAAGTATTAATTATGTTCATTTCACTCCTGTGCATTACATACTACATTCAAATTTACAAGCACACAAAAGCTCAAATGAATGCCAGCAGAAAACAAAGTTATGCTGCTGCTCTCAAAAGTGGAGGAGGGGGCAGAGAGGATTCTTTGGGATGCTCTACGCAATGAAAGTCCCAGGAGCTACAGGCCTACTTCCATAGTACTACATATTATAGCCTGTAACAATAACACTTCCCATCGCACAGTTTACAAAAATTAAATTTAAAAAATGTTTGTTTGGGGTACTGAATATACGATTTTTAAATTAAATCAAACATGTAACGTCTTCCAATGTTTGGCAGTAGTACCAACAGCAAAATTTACCTTAAAACCAAAGCTTTGGCGTTTCCATTTTTGACGGTTAATTGGGTACAATAAAAAGCAGAAGCCTAAAAATGCTAATTCAGAGTACTGAGTGACTCTGTGAAAGCCTTGTGCACATTAGTTCCACATACACACTAGTGTCTCATGAATCTTAATGGACATATTTGGACATCCATAATTGTTTAGAATTTTAGCTTATTTGGAACAAGGCAGCATGCTGGTACATGTCTGATCACTCCTTTCTTAAGTAGCAGTAGCTAAACAGACCACAGATTTTCCATCCACCTTTACTGTGACTTATAAAACACAAGTTGAGGCTTCTCTCCCTACAATACTACCATATACAACACCCACTACATTACAGAATGCTAGCAGCTTGAAATAATGACTTGCAACCTAATCAAGGCAATGTAAAAGGGAAGAAAGGGAAAGTCAGAATAGCTGGATTATTTACAATCTTTTCATACATAATAGGTGGGTTGTCTTCTTGAGACAGTCCTAAAGAAATGAGGAGCCAAATGGCAGTTATTCAGCCAAGGTGATGGGAGAGGGATTCGTGGGTTTGTCTTTCCTGCTAATGAAATCATACTTAACTAAAGGAGGCAACAGAATAAGCTAAATGACAGTGAGATCCCATCAAAGCATTACAATAACTTGTTCCAGAATTAGTGCATGTCAGGGAACACTGTTTACGGAGTATCATGTACTGTCAAAGTTCATCAGATAGGTAATCTTTTCTACCATGAAAAAAACGCCATGTGGTATTTTACTATACAGTAGGACCCCTGTATCCACTGGGGATTGGTTTGGGGGGCCCTGTGAATGCCGAAAACCATGGATAACAGCAAACACCATTGAAAATAATGGGACTTCTGGTTTAAAATACCATAGAGCAGCCTTGGAGGACCTAGAAAACGTCTAGTGAGGATGCCTCTCTAGACATTTTCTAGGAAGACTCTATGGTAGGTGTGCTGTTTTGTGTCCCATGGATAACTGAATCAGTGGATAATGAACCAGTGGATATGGGGGTCCTACTGTATGATATATTTTCTTCTGCAACAATGAGCACTTACAATGTAGCTGTTACAATACATCTGTAGTTTTCTATGATGTCAGCTGTTAAGAGATTCACTAACAGGTACAAAACAGATTTCCAAAGCACTATTGCAAACCCATGCAAACTAAAGGTGTGTGTGTGTGTGCGTGCGTGCATGCGTGTGTGTTTATGCCTTCAAGTCACCCCTCGACTTAATGGCGACTCCGTGACTTTCATGAGGTTTTCTTAGGCAAGGAATACTCAGAGGTGGTTTAGCCAGTTCTTCTGAACTGCAGCACCTGGTACTGGTTGATGGTCTCTCATCAAAGTACTAACCAGGGTTGACCCTGTTTAGCTTTCAAAATCAGACAGGATCTGATGCTCTAACTAAAGGTAAGCAAGTATAACTCCTAACACAGTTATGAACACACCTTTGTTAGGATTACAGTGAAGATCCCCCCCAGCTAAAAAAAAAACTTACCGTGAGCATAGGTGTTGTGAGAAGCCCCCAGGCAAAGAACTCAAGAAAGATGACAATAACAGCATGATACACACTTGGTCGGCCAATACCTTGCTGTTAAGAAAAAAAGATCAGTGTTAATGCATCATAATTTTTTTAAACCAGCTTTAGAAAAGACTTTTAATGATAGAAGGTAGCATTCTGTTTCAATTTAAACACAGAACCAACAAATTGTTTTTGTCAAATCAGAGTTAAGCACTCACATTAAGCCAGAATACTACTTTATATGCCAATTAGTGCAGCAACGGTCTCACTGTTTCTCTCAAAACTTGTAATTAACCCTATTCTGCAAGTTTGGAGCAGGTAATTGTTTAAAAAAAAAAGTATGACAGATATATATTTGTAGATAGGAAAACTATTACATGACCTAAAGCTAGGACCACATCTGCACAAATAATCCAGTTTGACATCACTGTAACGGCCATGGCTCAATGCTATGAAGTCCTGGGATTTGTAGCCTGTTGTGGTACCAAAGCTCTCTGACACAGAAAGCTTAAATATTTCAGAAAACTACAAAGCCCAGAATTCCACAGCATTGAGCCATAGCAGTTAAAGCAGAACTGGATTATTTCTGCAGTGCAGATCCAGCCTTGGTCACTAAACTCCAACTGGAATAAAAGCCATGGACTGTACATAAGTAGCATGCACACTATCAGAAAGAGTCTTGTTTCCCCTATTTTTAGAAGCCAGGAGACTGAAAATACTCAGCATACTTACCTGGACTGAGTCACATGTATGATTTTTAACTTCTTTGCCCAATGAAGAAGCTACTGAAGCTTTGAAAGCCTGCATAATTTATATGCTTTGGAGCTAGCCACAAAAAAGGTATCAGTGCTCGTGCACATTAAACTAAGTAGGATTTCCTTCCAAGGAGAAATGCATAAAGTGTTTGTGAAGTAATTACAGTGTGCCCTTGGTATCCACTGGGGTTTGGTTCCAGGACACACACACAGAGACAGAGACAGAGACAGAGACAGAGAGAGAGAGAGAGAGACCAAAATTCATGGATGCTCAAGTCACATTATATAAAATGGCATAGTAAAATGGCATCTCTTATACAGTCGTCCCTTCACATTCGCGGGGGTTACGTTCCACGGACCCCCGCGAATGTGAAAAAACCGCGAATACTGTTTGCCCCCCCCTTCCCTGCTATAGCGACCATGGGGCCTCCGGAGGCCCCATAGTCGCTTTCCCCCGCCTCCCCAGGGCCTTCGCGGGGCCTCCGGAGGCCCTCCGGAGGCCCCGTGGAGGCCTTCCCTGCCCTCCCCACTCCCCCCCAGGGCCTTAGTGGGGCCTCCGGAGACCATCCGGAGGCCCCGCGGAGGCCTTCCTTGCCCTCCCCACTCCCCCCAAAGGGCCTTCGCAGGGCCTCCGGAGGCCCCGCGGAGGCCCTCCCGGCCCTCCCCACTCCCCCACAGGGCCTTCGCGGGGCCTCCGGAGGGTCTCTGGAGGCCCCGCGGAGGCCTTCCCAGCCCTCCCCACTCCCCCACAGGGCCTTCGCGGGGCCTCCGGAGACCCTCCGGAGGCCCCGCGAAGGCCTTCCCTGCCCTCCCCACTCCCCCACGGAGGCCTTCCCTGCCCTCCCCACTCCCCCCACAGGGCCTTCGCGGGGCCTCCGGAGGCCCCGCGGAGGCCTTCCCTGCCCTCCCCACTCCCCCCCAGGGCCTTAGCGGGGCCTCCGGAGACCCTCCGGAGGCCCCGCAGAGGCCTTCCCAGCCCTCCCCACTTTACCACAGGGCCTTTGCGGGGCCTCCGGAGGCCCCGCGGAGGCCTTCCCTGCCCTCCCCACTCCCCCCCCAGGGCCTTAGCGGGGCCTCCGGAGACCCTCCGGAGGCCCCACGGAGGCCTTCCCTGCCCTCCCCACTCCCCCCACAGGGCCTTCGCGGGGCCTCCGGAGGCCCTCCGGAGGCCCCGCGGAGGCCTTCCCTGCCCTCCCCACTCCCCCCCAGGGCCTTAGCGGGGCCTCCGGAGACTCTCCGGAGGCCCCGCAGAGGCCTTCCCAGCCCTCCCCACTTTCCCACAGGGCCTTCGTGGGGCCTCCGGAGGCCCCGCGGAGGCCTTCCCAGCCCTCCCCACTTTCCCACAGGGCCTTTGCGGGGCCTCCGGAGGGTCTCCGGAGGCCCCACGGAGGCCTTCCCTGCCCTCCCCACTCCCCCCCCAGGGCCTTAGCGGGGCCTCCGGAGACCCTCCGGAGGCCCCGCAGAGGCCTTCCCAGCCCTCTCCACTTTCCCACAGGGCCTTCGCGGGGCCTCCGGAGCCCCTCCGGAGGCCCCGCGGAGGCCTTCCCTGCCCTCCCCACTCCCCCCCAGGGCCTTAGCGGGGCCTCCGGAGACCCTCCGGAGGCCCCGCAGAGGCCTTCCCAGCCCTCCCCACTTCCCCACAGGGCCTTTGCGGGGCCTCCGGAGGGTCTCCGGAGGCCCCGCGGAGGCCTTCCCTGCCCTCCCCACTCCCCCCCACAGGGCCTTCGCGGGGCCTCCGGAGGGTCTCCAGAGGCCCCGCGGAGGCTTTCCCAGCCCTCCCCACTCCCCCCCCAGGGCCTTAGCGGGGCCTCCGGAGACCCTCCGGAGGCCCCGCAGAGGCCTTCCCAGCCCTCCCCACTTCCCCACAGGGCCTTTGCGGGGCCTCCGGAGGGTCTCCGGAGGCCCCGCGGAGGCCTTCCCTGCCCTCCCCACTCCCCCCACAGGGCCTTCGCGGGGCCTCCGGAGGGTCTCCAGAGGCCCCGCGGAGGCTTTCCCAGCCCTCCCAGGGCTTTCACGGGGCCTCTGGAGGCCCCGTGTCGCGGTTTTGGGGGGGCCCTGGGGGGCCCTCCCAAAACCGCGAATACTCGAAACCGCGAATGTCAAATTCGCGAATGTGGAGGGACAACTGTATAAAATGGTGACCAGCAAGGTTTGCTTTTTGGACTCCCTGCCAACCGCCGAATATTTTCAAGCTTTGGTTGGGTGAATCCATGGATGCAGAACCTCTGAATACAGGGGGCTGGCTGTATTTAACATCATACAGTTAGCTTAAAACTTCTCAGCTTCTGAGCAAACTTCTCAAAAGTACCGTATATTCCGGCATATAAGACGACTTTTGAACCTTGGAAAATATCACCAAAAGTCGGGAGTCTTATACGCCTGGTATACGGTTTGCCTCACATGCCACCTGATCTCCTGCCTCTTTGCTCCCTTCACAAAGGGACCGAAAATGCAGGAGATTGGGCAGGAGGATGAGGCAAAGCGTGTACCGGTACAATCGCCTCTCTCCTCTGCTTTTGCCCCCTTTGGGGAGGAATCTAAGGTGGAGGAGAGGGGCAAATGTAGCGGTTTGCTTCTCCCACCACCCATCTCCTGCGTCTTCACTCCCTTCGCAAAGGGAGCGAAGACGCAGGAGACTAGGCGATGGGTAAGGCAAACTAAATACATCCGCCCCTCTCCTCCACCTTCACCCCATTTGGGGAGGAATCGAAGGCAGAGGAGAGGGGCAAATGTAGCGGTTTGCCTTGCGAGGAGCCCTTGTGAAAGCACAGAGGTTTGGCTGGGAATGCTCTCCCCACCCAGCCAGCCAAACAACCTCCGAGTTCCCCCTGCTTTGCCAGGGGAAACTCAGAGGTTTGTTTGGCTGGCTGGCTGAGGAGAGCATTGCCAGACAAATATCTGCGCTTTTACAAGGGCTCCTTGCGAGGAGTCCTTGTGAAAGCACAGAGGTTTGGCTGGCAATGCTCTCCCCCCCAGCCAGCCAGCCAAACGTCCGAGCTGGTTAGGAAGTTTCCTAGCCAGCTCCCGTCCTTCCTGAGACTGGGGAAGGATGGGAGCTGGCTAGGAGCTTCCCCCCCCCCGAGGTGCTAGGAAGCTTCCTAGCCAGCTCCCGTCCTTCCTGAGTCCGAGATGGGGCTTCAGGGAGGGCAGGTGGTGGGGGGTAGTCTTATATGGTGAGTATATCCCAGACTCTATATTTTAACTTAAAAATTGGGGGGGGTCATCTTATACGCACACTGGAATATACGGTATGCAGTTTACCACATGGATAAGGGGTATATTAATCTGACAACCAGTTTAAGGCATATAGTAGAGTGGCCTTCTGGTCTAAGAAACTGTTGAGCTACAACTCCCATCACCCCAGCAAGCACAGACATTGTGTTTACTGGATGGGGTAATGAAAACTCTCATCTAACACAACAACTGGAGGGCTCCAGGCTGGGAAAGTCTGTCAGCCTACCAGGAAAGACCTCGCACCTCCCAATATATATTTTTTAAAAAAATCAGTATGTGTTCCCAAAAAAGCCTGCTTTGGGTACCCTCTAGGGGCCATGGGATAGAGTTTTCCCATGTTTTTGGAGACTCTATGCCTTGTTTTATGCCCAGGAAAAGCCATCTGTCTAACCAGGAAGTGTTTGGGAAACCCAAAAACACCATGCTTAGAACAGCTCAAGAAGGAAAGGCAAAATTGCTCTTTGGGGCATCAAAGGTACTATGGAAAGATACCAGCAAGTTAACCAACTGTCACTGTGCAATGCTATTCTGTGAAACAGAAGCAAATATAAGTGTTTTTCTAACCATCTACCAAACAGAAACACAATTCTGCCTACAAACCTGAACAGCTTTTGGATTGTTTCCTTTCAGCCACTACATTTTCCCTGTTCTCAAGAATGACAAACTGCAACATTCTGTCTTTATGATATGTGTAAAATCTGTTGCACATGAAGATTTGCTACAGTCAGCAAGTGACAAAATGCTCTGCAGCATTTACATTGGTTTTCTTTTTACCAAATGAAATGATTCAGCAAATAAAATTTATTAAAACGTGTATGATTAAAAGCTTTGGATGTATGTGTGCCAGTAGCAGATATTTTAAGTGTAATTATTCAATCTATTCAGTTAAATAAGCTTTTAAGTTTATTTATGCTCACACAGAAGCATCACTGTAGTGAAATGGCAAGTACTTTCTGAAAATTATAACTTACTTCAATGAATAGACAATTTCAAATGTAATAATAAATCCATGTGGAATATTAAGTGTTATTTATATTCCACTCTTATCACAAGGATTCAATGTAGCCACAACAATTTCATCTAAATTATGGCTATTACCAACTATAAAAGGCTGACAGGGTGGTGCCCAATTTTTATTCTGCTGACACAACAGTTTCTGCTAACATGATCGAGAGATGGTCTCCCTATCCACCTGCAGCCCGGACAGACTCCAGTCTGTTCCAGAGGGTGGGGAAACCACAGTGCATACTTTTTGGCACTCCAGAGGGCTGCAGTGGTGAGGGGCAGGAGATAAAGTCCCACTGCACCAGCAGATTTTGACTTTGGATTTCATCCAGAATTCAAATGACTGGTGTGGGTGGCTGGGGGGTGGAATGTAGGTAGAACAAAATTGAAAGGGAAAATTAATGACTTCCTCTTTACACCTTCCTGTTTCTATCATATTCCTCCTCTAAAAATATAGCTCAGAAAATATATATTTTCCTCCTGCTTCATCCAACTACCTTCTCCTCTTAATACCACATATAAGATTGCTGTAAAATCTAATTCACCACCATGATCACCCCCAGCATCAAGTTAAAGGGATGCCCACTTGCAGATGATGGCTGTGACTGTCCACTTTGCTCTCTCTCCTTTAGTTTTAGATGGCTAGTGAGGGGGAAGCATGGTGACAGCAGTTCATCTTTCTCATCTCTCTCCACTCAGCCTGTAATGCTCCCTACCCTATTTAGCAAATATGAAGAACAGATATAAGAACTCCATATAGTTAAATTCATATAATTGTTCAACTTTGAAAAGGGAGGTCCTTACATTTATCTTGTCTGAGTGCTGTAAGAATTAACTACTTAAAGCAAACTGCAGGCAGAAAGCCTGATTTTGTAGAATGGAAATAACTTACTCTAAACAAGCATACAGGACTGTACCAAAAGGCAAAATAAATTTTAATCCTTTTGCCTAATGCAAAGAAACCACAGTATATCAAAAGCAGTTTCTAGTACTTGTTTTATCACAAATTAACCATTTGTTATTAGCTTCTCTCAATGAAACTTTCAGTTTTGTTTCCTCTGCATGTGATATCCACACCCGATACCCTTTTCAACTGAAAGTAATACAGTATTGAAAAAGTTAAGGGGGAGGGGGAATCCTCTTGACAATTTTAGCAAGCATGATTTGGAGACAAGCCCTTTGTATTACAGAATTTTGGAAAAAGTCATATTCTATGTCAACATTTGTCTTCATATTATTAAATAAAATTTTCTCCTGATGAATGGTGAGCTAATACGATATCAATAAACATATCAGTAATTTCAGAATGGAGAAAACTCAAGATTTTCTGTCCTGCTGTTTCATATTCACGGCTAGTTGCCATAAGACCACATAACCCCAATGCAAATCAGTATGTCAAACAAAGGGGGACACGCTATTGCTCTGTGATTTCTAACACACTACAACATGGGTAGCGAATCCACATCTTCCCCCCTCCGATGTTCCTGTCGTCCCAGATAAATGACCATGCTGACTGGGCTTGATGAGAAATGGAGCTGCCTTGGGTTCCATATTGGGAGAATAAATAAAATTTGAAGGGCCACAGGCTCCCCTTCCCCTGAACTAGTTTTCGCCATGTTCTGAAACATGCTCTCGAGAACATCAAACAATACGCTTATTCCCCATTACCTCTAAATCTAAGAGACCAAGCAAACTAGTGGCACAAAGCAGTAAGGTACTCTGCATAGCTGTTTTGTTGAAACAATTCACTGTAGCTATCTATGCTTCCTAACTTAATTTAGAATATGTGAAGTCGAAGGCTTTCACGGTCGGCATCCATAGATTTTCCTTGGGTTTTTTTCTGGGCTGTGAGGCCACGTTTTGGAATAGTTTCTTTCTGACGTTTCACCTGCATCTGTGGCTGGCATCTTCAGAGAATGGTTGGGTAGGAGTGTATGTGAAGTTTATATGCTGTGACCCCCTGTTGGGAGTATTAGCCAAACAGACATAACAAGCCTTGCATTTCTAAACCCAGAAACTAACCATTCAATTACACAAATTTACATATACTCCCAACAGGGGGTCACAGCATATAAACTCCACATACACTCCTACCCAACCATTCTCTGAAGATGCCAGCCACAGATGCAGGCAAAACGTCAGAAAGAAACTATTCCAGAACACAGCCTCACAGCCCAGAAAAAAACCAAGGAAAATCTATAATTTAGAATAGTTGGGCATCTACATCAGCTTGCAGTTAACCATTCAAAGTGAGCAACAGTTTACCAGACTCCATCATCATGGGAACCTGTGACAATCATGTGCCAGTGGTCTGAGCTACCCTATTTTTCCCACTTCAACAAAAACACTTCCAATGTAGAACGTTAGCATTAAAAATGTCTCAGGTGGCAAAACAAACATTATTTGAATGCAGAGACAACTGAAAAATGTTTCTGCATATTCCGCTTTGAGATAAGCCCAAGCTTCTGCCTTGAGACAGGCCCATAATATAAATACTGTAACATCACAAGTTCAGCTGTCAGTAGATAGGTCAGCTCAAGACCAAACAGCAGTCAAGGAACATATTGCTGCTCTATCTCCATCTTCTGAATACAGTGGGTCCTTTGGATCTGCAAGGGTTTGGTTCTGGGACCCCACATGGATACCAAAAAAGGTGGATGATCACATCCCATATTATTAAATGGTGGCAACATGAACATGGATGCTTCAGCTGCCATGTTTTAATATGGGATGTAACAATCCGTGGTCGGTTGATTTTGCAGGGCCAACTATACTTTGTTTCTGAATGCATCTGTAGCTTTTCACAAGATCTGCATATGCCATTTGTTTCTATCGTACTAGACAGTAGATTTACGTGCACAGATCTGATCATGTATGCAGTATTTGTTTAATTGATACTGAGAAAAGTTCTCAGAAATGAAAAACAAACATTAACACAATACTTAGTGCTTGGGCTAGTGCTACCAGCTTCTGTAAATTTGGCATTAACATGTGATGAACCATTTGTACTGTATAGTTAAGCTACTGAGTGGATAGTTGAGCAACTAAGACAGGTTTCCTTGGAGACTATCTCAGCTCTGTCCCTCAATCCATAACTATTATCAGGAATGACCAGTGCTAACCTGAACATATTCCACATCTCTGGATTAAATCACATGATAACCTCCAACATCAGGCTACACTGCATGAATAGCTTCCCCATAAACTCAGTGAACTCTGCTCTACACTGGAGAAGTGATGTTTGAATTAGCACCAAGATATAGTCATTCAAAATGTATTATGCTGGCAAAATGCACAATGACACAAGAGCCCAATTCCTACACTTCCAGGGAATGTCTACCATTTTGTCAGAAAGTCGCCCTATGTGCCAACTAGGGCTCAATTTTTTAAAAAATGCTACAAGATTTTTATTAATTATTGACAATCAATACGATTTAGAATAAGTCAATCCTTTGTGTGTTTTAGAAAGTACAGTCGTCCCTTCACATTTGCGGGGGTTAGGTTCACCAGACGCCCGCGAATGTGAACATTCCACAAATAATGACTGCCCTCCCCCGCCAAAGCGACCATGGGGCCTCCGGAGGCCCCATAGTCGCTTTCCCCAGACTCCCCACTCCCTTCCAAGGCCTTCACGGGGCCTCCAGAGACCCTCCCAAGGTCCCGTGGATGCCTCCCCAGCCCTCCCCCTCCCTCCCAAGGCCTTCACGGGGCCTCCGGAGACCCTCCCGAGGTCCCGTGGAGGCGTCCCCGGCCCTCCCCCTCCCACCCCGGCCCTTCCCGGAGCCTTCTAAGGCTCCGTGAAGGGCTCCCCAGCCCTCCCCTCCCCCTTCCCCGGGCCTTCCCAGAGCCTTCTAAGGCTCCGTGAAGGCCTCCCCAGGCATTCCCCCTCCCAGCCTGGGCCTTCCTGGAGCCTTCTAAGGCTCCATGAAGGCCTCCCCGGGCCTCCCCCCTCCCACCCCGGGCCTCCAGGAGGCCCCTTGTCGCGGTTTTGGGAGGGCAGGGGGCCCTCCCAAAACAGCGAATAATCAAAAACGTGAATGCTAAGTTCGCGAATGTGGAGGGGCAACTGTACATGTATGCATGCCTCAGTTAATGAACAGATGTGTTCCTGGACTTTACTTCTTTAACAGAAACTTTCCAATCAGAGGTAGAAATAACATGGAAAGAATAGAGATAGGTTCCTACACCACAAATAATAAAACAGTTCAACATGTTTCAGCAAACTTTTTATTCAAACCCAACAGTCTTTACCTGTGAAATCATGCTACCAGGTCAGGTAAGATTTATAACATTTAGCCTTCCACATTCACTGGGGTTAGGGACGCAGGGCCCCTGCAAAAGTGGAAAAAACATGAATATCTCTACGCCCCCCCCCCAAAAAAAAGCATATTTAACACACCAAAAAGTACAATCTGCAGATTCAACCTACCACAGATGCCTTAGAGGTGGCAGAGTTCCTTTGCAAGTCAGAAGTCAGCGGCTGGTAGAGCTTGCCGCTTCCTCTACTGCTGCCCTATACCATTTTTATTAGGGACTTACAAGCAGTCTCTCTTAGTCTCGTGAGGCTTGCAGTCCCTATTAAAAATGGCATAGGGCAGCAGCAGAGGCAGCAGCAAATAATCCGTGACTAATCAAATCCACAAAAATTAAACCTGCAAATGTGGAGGGCCAACTGTATAAGTAAACAAAAACATTTTGAATCTTCTAGAGACCACTTAAAGGCTTCTTACAAAATGCATACCAGGATCAGTTTTTTCTTCCTACAGCCTCCAGTTTTCTCATGATTTTCATTTTGGTAACAAAATTTATAGCTGTATGCTTTTCAGTGAGGCAAGCTAATCTGCTTTCCTCTTTTCTTTCTGTTTTGCTCTTCATACATGCTCATTAAGTGGTTGGGGGGGGGGACTGTTTATCTTTCCTGTTTTATATTAGCACACACACCTACAATAGTATCACCTAGAGTAGAATCCCATTCTTTCACAGACCATGTTTTACTGCACTGTTTACTACACACATTCTGCTGAAACCCAACACTGAAAGTCTGTCTATCTCAAGCCCTCTTTCGCCATCCTCCCAATGCCAGTGCTGAAACAAAACAAAACACTTCCAGCTAGACAGATGAGAAAAGGGGAGGTGGGCTGGGCTTCCGTAAAAAGACTTTGTAAAAAGGAGTTTCTTTGTCAGAGGCTTTGTCAACTGAGGTGTCCCTGTATTATAGGTGCCCAGGATAGGAGATTCTGAATTAAGATGAAAAGCATCAGGCAAGTGACGGAGGATGCATAGTCTAAGACAAACCACCTCACAGGAAGCCTAACCAGAAAGCTTAAGGGCAAAAAAAGGGAAGACTATGAGAACATATTTCAGAATAGAGGAAGAAGGAACACCAGCCTTGAGAATAATATAAGATAAACAGGAAAAATAAAAGACAAAATAGAAAATGCAGTCTAACCCAGTGCTACTCAAAGTAGTGGTTCCTGGACTAGCACAGGTCCATAAGCTATCTGCTGGTCTGTGGAGATTTTCCAGGAAAGGAACAGTTGTACCCAATGAGGACAAATCTCCTACTGGTCCCTGGATCACTGGGAGAAAAAAATAACTGCTCATCTCCATGAGATAGCCTGAGAAGCACCAGTCTAATTTGCAAGGTGTAGCGATGGCTTTTCAGAACGCCTGTGGATACTGTGAAGTAATATACAGCTGGGAATAGGTCCCTGGCACTTATTTTTCCCCATGTGCATGCAGTTGCATTCTTTTACCAAATAATCAAACACTGGTAATGGTGTATTGAAGCTTTACAGAACATGCAAGCACTGATAAGCCTTTTATGAGCCCTAAATAACTTTCTCAAGACACACTGCCTCATTCATCAGTTTATGCTGACTGGGTAAGACCTAAAGTCTGTCCTCTGTGCTGGGGCCAAGAATTATGGGACAGTGGTTAAGAACTAGGGACCCCTTTTAAATATCTTTTGTTGCTGTGGACCCCCCAGAGACTTAACTTGAAGATTTATAACCCTAAGAATAATAACAAGAATATCTGACAATAATAATCACAATTAAACCATCCATAAAACCTTCTCTCAGAGACACTGGAAGAGGAGAGAAGACTTTTCTCCTGCTTCTTCCTGCAAGTTTGTGGCTGGAGTGGATTGAATGGCAATGTGCAGGCCAAGCCAGCAAGCCAGACTTGCTCCTGTCATGTTGCCACTCCACTGCAGGGAAGAGATGTGCTGAGCAGCCTTCAAGCTTTCATGGACCCCCTGTGAGGACATTGAGGATCCCTGGGGGGGCCCAGACCACAGGTTAAGAACCACAGTTATAGGATATTAAATAACCAGAAAAGAGGAAATGAACTCTGCATTAGTTTGCTGCAGGTAGGTGAGGTGGGGAGAGAGTTCTGGGGCATAAGCCTTCATGGGGAAATAGGTTTCTGTGGCCCTGAACCCACTTCCTCAGAGGCAGCCCCCCTTAAAGGTGGTTGTAGGAAGCCACACCACCAACGCCACCAGCCAACTTGATGACAGGAGATGACAGGCTGGCCACCGCCTTTTTAAAAATATTATTATTATTTATATCCCCTCTTTAGCCACAAGGCTATCAGAGCAGCTTACAAACTGCTTTAAGCAACAGCAATTTACACATCTACATTGCATTAAGCAGTTTCCAATGTGTGTTAGGTAATTGCCCCCACAAGCTAGTTACTCATTTTACAGACCTACAAAAGGGATGGAAGGCTGAGTGAACCTTGGAGCTTTCTGGAATAGAACTTGCAATGTGGTGACTTGCTGTACTGGCATTTAACCACTGTGCCACCAGGCCTTCCCAGGTAGGATGAGTCCAAGGAGATTATAACACTACACTGTTATAGCACTAGTATTCCACTTTTTTTTTGCTATGGCTGCCTCCTGCGGAATCCTGGGATTTGCAGTTTAGGGAGGGGCATTTACAACTCTCAGCCAGAGAGCTCTTAGGCCTCACTAAACTACAAACCCCAGAATCCCACAGGAGGTAGCCATAGCAGTTAAAGTGGAGCAATAGCACTTTAACAGTGTAGTGTGATAAGACTGGAAAAGGGCTTGACTGGGTGCCAATGGACTCCTTACTCGCCCAGTGTATGCACCGAAGGCAGCTCTTCCAGGACCGGCAAAGAGGAAACCCTCTGTGGCCAACCCTGCCTGCTCGACAGATTTTATTATTTAACTAATAAAATAAGTTAAACATTTTTTAAAAATAATTCAAATGTAATTACAAAGACTTATGACAGTAGACATAATCATCATTGCCCTGGTAGCACAGTGGTTAAATGCCAGTACTGCAAGTCACTACATTGCAAGTTCAATCCCTAGGGCTCCAAGGTTCACTCAGCCTTCCATCCTTTCGTAGGTCGGTAAATTGAGTTCCCAGCTTGTGGGGGCAATTAGCTAACACACATTGGAAACTGCTTAGTGCAGTGTAGATGCATAAAGTGCTACTGCTTAAAACAGTTTGTAAGCCACTCTGATAGCCTTGTGGCTGAAGATCAGGGTATAAATAAATAAATAGTTGACCCGCCGTATCCACGGGTTTAAGTATTCACGGCTTGAAAATATTCTTAAAAAAATAATCATCCAAAAAGCAAACCTTGATTTTGCCATCTTATATAAGGGACACCATTTTGCTATGCCATTGCGTATCATGGGACTTGAGTATTCACGGATTTGGGTATCCACGGGGGGGGGGTTCCTGGAACCAAACCCCAGCGAATGTGAAGGGAGAACTGTAAATAAACCAAATAAATAAAAGGAAGGGGGGCTGAAAGGAGAGCGACCCCCCCTCCGTCTCCCCCTCCCTTCCGGGCTCTCACCGAAGCAGGGCCTCCGACGGGCTTGAGGCCGACCCTCCTCACCAGCATGATTCGGCTGCCGCGTTTCTTCGCCGCCCCTGCCGCCGCCGCCGCCGCCTCGCCGTCCACCACCGCCGCCACGGTCAGGGCTACCACCTCCGCTTCGTGGTTCGGGGCTGCTGGAGGAGGAGGAGGAGGAAGAGGCGGCGGAGGTGGCGGCGGCTCCGGCTCGGGGCTCATTGCGCTCCCATCCTGGCCAGGAGGCAGCGGCGGCGGAGGAGGAGGCGAGGCCGGGGCTCCAAGCGGCCTCCCGCCGGCGGCTCCTTCATCTGCTGCCACCGTCGCGAGGAGGAGCAGGCAACGCGCGCGCGCCGGAGCAGGAGGAGGGCGGGAGAGGGCGAGAAGCCCCTCAGCTCAGGAGCGGAAGCCGCTTCTGCTGCAGCAGCTGCTGCTTCTCCTCAGGGGCGGCGTAGCTCCTCCTCCTCCTCCTCCACAATTCTAACCTCCCCACTGACGACGTCGACAAAACCCCGCCCAGGCCACGTGACCTCCAGAGCCCCACCTCCACTCCCTCCCGGTTCCCACTGGAGATTACGTCACACACGGGAATGGGCGGGGCTTCTGCCAAGGTGGGGGTGATGAAGGAGGGAGGGAGGAGCGTCTTTTCTTTGGCTGCCTTTTGGTTTACAGTACTGTACCTGTATAAGGGAAACATTCCCACAGTCAAATTTCAAAAATGGATGGGGCTGGTAGGGGTGGGGATTAGGATTTTTTTATTGGAATAAGACCATTCTACTGAAAAATGCACCCGACCGCAAAAGGCCTTAACAATAACGCAAAAATAATGATAATTGTTTTTCTCTTTTCTTACTAATACAAAAATAAAACTATCCATCCTAACACTAATACATTTTCCCTTTTAATCTAAACGCACTATAATCACATTATATTTACACATTTCAATTACACTTATTTGGAAAAGAAAAAATGTGGGGTGGGGTGTTTAGCAAAAAAAAAGAAAAAAAGGTCGTCTTCATTTCTTTTAACCACTTTAATATTGATTCCTAGCCCTAGATCAGTGAGTCTTAACCTTTTCTTTACCAGGGAACCCCCTTTAAATATCTTTTGTTGCTGTAACACCCCCCGAAGACTTAACTCAAGATTTAAAACCCTTACAACATAATAATAATGATAATAATAATAATAATAATACAAGTACAGTTGTCCCTCCGTATCGACAGATTTGGTATCCACGGATTCTAGTATTCACAGCTTTAAAATATTCTTTTTAAAAAAAAAATCCAAAAAACAAACCTTGATTTTGCCATCTTATATAAGGGACACCATTTTGATATGCCACTGCATGTAATGGGACTTGAGTATTCACGGATTTGGGTATCCACTGTGGAATTCCTGTTGGATCCAAACCCCAGTAAATATGAAGGGACAACTGTACACCACCCATTAAATCTTCCCTCAGAGGCATTGGAGGGGGAGGGAAGACTTTTCTCCTGCTTCTTCCTGCAGGTTTGTGGCTGTAGCGGCTTGCATGGCAATGCACAGGCCAAGCCAGCCAGCTTTTGCCTTGGCTCCTATTATGTGGCCACTCCACTGCAGGGAGGAGGAGGGCCAAGCAACTTTCAAGCCTTCAAGGACCCCTTGTGAGGACTTTGCAAACCCCTGGGGGTCGCCAGACCCCAGGTTAAGAACCACTACCCTAGACTGCTTGGGTGCTAAATGGAGCTCCATAATACATTTTTTAAAATGAGCTTTTTTATTCATTTCATGTTAGTTTATTATTCTTGTGTTTACTGTGAACAAATGCTAGCCTTTGTGATGCCACAGAGTACTAGAGATAACATGCTAGTGATAAAGGGAAGAAAATCCTTACAGATCATTTATTAGTTTATTATTAATGACCACAGAGGATCTACACAAATTCAGTATAGAGGAAAATGAAATTGAAATATATAAAGATTTCCCATGTTTGGGATCAGTCATTGATCAAAATGGAGATTGCAGTCAAGAAATTAGAAAAAACTAGGACTGGGAAGGGCAGCTATGAAAGAACTAGACAAAATCCTAAAGTGCAAAGATATAAAACTGAGCACTAAAGTTAGGGTTGTTCAAGGCATTTTATTTCTCATCACCATGTATGGAAGTGAGAGCCGGGCAGTGAAGAAAGCTGATAGAAAGAAAATCATCTCATTTGAGATGTGGTGGTGGAGAAGAGTGCTGAGGATAACAATGGCCAAAACAAACAAACAAATGGGTCCTAGAACAAATAAAACCTGAGCTATCCCTAGAAGCCAAGATGGCTAAACTGAGACTATCATACTTTGGTCATGTCATGAGAAAACATGCTCACTAGAAAAGGCAATAATGCTGGGTAAGGTAGAAGGCAGTAGGAAAAGAGAAAGGCCCTAGTACTAGATGGAAAGACTTAATCAAGAAGGCCATAGCCCTAAGCCTTCAGGGCCTGAGCGGAGCTATTGCAAATAGGGGGTCTTGGAGATGTCTCATTCATAGGGTCACCATGAGTCAAGGTCAACTAGAGGGCATTAACAACAACAACAAACTTTGGATGTCACTTTTGTTATGGGGCGTGGTGTAGCAGTTTGGCTGTTGGGACTAGAATTCTTGTTATTGTGTGCCTTCAAGTAGTTTCCGACTCATGGTAACCCTAAGGCGAATCACTGGGATTTCTTGGCAAGATTTGTTCAGAGGCTGAGAGAGTGTGACTTGCCCAAGGTCACCTAGGGAATTTCCATAGCCAAGCTGGGATTTGAACCCTGGTCTCCAGAGTTGTAATCCAACGCTCAAACCACTACACCACACTGGCTCTGTAGAATTCTACTGTCACCATAAGTTGCTGTCAGGGGATGATAGGACATTCAATCCCCGGCAGAAGCCAAAAACTGTCTCAGCAGACTTGGGGGGGGGGGTTGGCAAAATTTGTTCAGGGGAGTTTGGCATTGCCTCCCACTGAGGCCGAGGAAGTGTGATTTGCCCAGGGTCATCCAGTCAGTTTCCATGGCCAAGCGAGGATTACAACCCTGGTCTCCCAAAGTTTTAGCCCAGAGCTTTATCAAACCTAATATTAGACTTCCTTTGCTTTTCTTTAAACATAAAGTATAGGAAATTAATGCATAAATACCATAAAACCACCATATCCTGTCTCATCTTGGAAGCTAAGCAGGGTCAGCCCTGGTTACTACTTGGATGGGAGATCACCAACGAATACCAGATGCTATAGGCTATATTTCAGAGAAAGGATCTGGCAAATCACCTCTGAGTGTTCCTTACCTGAGAAAATCCTAGGAAGTTCATGGGGTTGCTGTAAGTCGACAAGCGACTTGAGGATGCACACACACAGAGCGATTGAACTGGAGGACAGCTACATATGATGCACCAACTCTGAAGCAGTCTTGCCTCAGCAAGCCTTTATTCTGGCATCAAGCATTCTATTCTAATATGTTGGTTTTTATCACTGAACAGATCCAGTGGGGAGAAAACCCTCTTAATTTAAAACCATATAATAAATATCCCATTAAGTAGGTAACTGTGGACCCCATTTAATAGAAAACTGTGGCCAATGCATACATGAGCACTTACATTAAGTAGAATTTAGTGATCTGACTTATATTCAATATTAGATTTGTTGCTTGTTAGCTTCTCTTGCTTCATCGTGACAACAGAATTATATTTTCTGATAATTCGGCAAGAATGAAGATTTTACAACTGCAGTCATCACTTAAATGTCGTCATTATGGATTTGGTAGTTAAAGCTGTGACTCTTACTTGGAAAAAAGTCAAAAGTTATGAAATCAAAAAGCTGAACTGAAAAGCGTACTCACACATTGGACTGCATCCAGATGCTCCATCCTGGCTGGTTTAATCCTTTAGCTCCTGTCCAAGTGTGTTAATGATGAGCAACAAAGAGTAGTGTTGCATTTCTCTCAAGGCAGGGCCTAATACTAATGAAAACAAATCAGCAGGCCACATAGACAGTTTAATTCATTGTGACTTTGGTGGGGGAAGTATAATGATGGAAATTGTTTTCTTATCCTCAAATAAGACTAAAACAGCAACAACAACAACAAAAGATTTGTGTTCAAATATCAGTATTTATCAGAGCTCTTCTACAGCAAAGACAAGGCATAAATGTGGTACGGACAACCTGATCCTAAGGGTCCACATTAGCACCAGTGGTCAGGGCTAGCTAGTAGTTTCCATGTCAGTGGGGAGGTAAATTGCTCTAATTTATAGACTGAACTGTAAGGAACTATCCAGGGTACTGAACCTGGTCAAGGACCAGTTTTCAGCACTTCAGATAGCAACTTTCAAGCTCAGACTAAAACCTGGATTGGCTACAGCACCTCACTAGCAAGGAAGCCACCAGATGCCACTATCAGTGGTGGTACTAGATGTTTGTGCTGCTGCAGGCAAAGCAGGGTCTTGGCAAGGGAACTGAGGCAAAAAAATGCAGCTTCCCCTGCTTGCTGGTGAAAGCTCTCTTCACTTGTCCTAAAAAACTGGAGAGCAATTGTGCCAGCACAGAGGGTGGATAGCCGTTGTTGTTGTTGTTGTTGTTTCTTCAAGTCATTTCCCATAAGGTTTTCTTGGCAGGATTTGTTCAGAGGGGTTTGCCTTTGCCTTCCCCTGAGGCCGTTTGCTAGCTCTCAAGTTCTTCCAATATACAGAGACCAGCTGTGCTGTTACAGGGACTGGTATACTGTGAAAACGCAGCAGAGTTTATCTGTTCCATCACCAGATGTGGGCAATTAGTAGTACAGTAATTTTAAATTTTAAACTAATCTCAGTTAAAGTGTAATGGTACATTTTCTTCTAGCCATAGAAATGTTGCTATATTGTGCAAGGGTGGGGAAAATGTGTGATTGTAAAGAAGTTGGAGTATAGTTCCCATCATTCTTTAGCATTAGCATGTATCCTCAGTAACTCCTATGCAGAATCTCCCATTCAAAATATATTTCCCCCTAACTTCCAGATCCAAAATTTACTCAGATATGGAGGAATTACCCTCACCTACTCCAGTGTCATCTTCTAGACGTAACTATGAAAAGTACTAAAGTCTTTTCTGTGATCTTTGACACAGGAACCAAAAGCATTCTTTCAAAAAAGTTACTTGAAGAGGTGGGAATTGGTACATTATTCCCTACACTAGGGGCAGGAATTGTATGTCTCTCTAGATGCTGTTAGACTTCAACTCCCAGCTGCCCTAGCCAGCATAGCCAATGATGAGGATGAAGAATGCAGAGAATTCCAGTTCAACAACACCTGAATGACCCCCTCCTCTGTACATGCAGACAGACAGACAGCAGCTTTTACAAAGATGAGAAATATTTTCAGTCTGCTCATTACACCAGTTAAGCCAGTCATAGAGGTAAGCCAATTTTCAGTGCTATCCTATGTATGTCTATATAAGAATAAGCTACATTCAATGCAGTGTAACTTATTACTGGATCTCAGGCTTGGTTACTTAGCTTAGTTACCTATAATGCAATCCTATGCATATCTTCTCAAATTGTAAACCCCATTGAGTTCAGTGGGGCTTAATCCCTGGTAAATGTCTATAGGATTCCAGCGTTAGACCTAAAAAAAAAAAACTGGTGCTATTATGCCTTTTAAGAAATTGAGCATATTTTTCTTAGCACAGAGATTAAACAATGGGAGGATTGTACATTACATGGGTTGGATGATCAGTATGAGAAGTACAGTATCTACTTATGTTGCCATGACTTCAAGTAACCCGGAAATAATGTGGAATCAGAAAGGCAACTGTGAAGTCTGCATTTCTCTCTGTGTACTTCAGTATCATAGCAACCGCTATCAAGGTAGGTAAAGAACAAGATAAAGCTGGTGAATAAATTAGACTAGGAATTAATATTTGACGGCTTAGTGAGCTTGCAGAGGCACTGTTTCCTGTGCTCTTAACGAAAGACTGAGGCAAGCCAGGTGAGTGGAAGATGGTGAGAAGGAAGGGGGAGAACTAGTTCTGACTCATGCTTTGTCATTATTTGAACATTTTTCACAAAACAATTTGCAAGTGGCTCAGCATATCTGTTATGACTATAATTTTTAATAAACATGCTAATATTGATTAAAGAAACAGGATGAAATCTAAAATGACTTCTGAAAGTGCAATGTAAATTATTCTGCCCATCCCCCTTCTTACTGCAGTTCTTCTTGACCCTCCAAACCTGGTTTGGGGCAAGTCTCTCAAGTGGATTTCCAGATGGAAAGATAAGTTAACAATGCTTTCAACCCACCTCTATGGGAGATGTGTTTTCCATTTGCACATTATGCTGTTTGGATCACAGACACAATACCCATCTGTAAACTATTTTTTTTAAAGTCTACTATATATTGTCAAGGCAATTCATATCTCTTTGTCTGAACACAATCTTTTTTAGTAGTTTCAAGATGGCATTAGCAAGTGGACACTGGATTCAAAAAGAAGTGATTGGAGACCCTCCAAATCCTAGGTATGTCATAATGGAGGGGAAAAACTGACATTTGCTTTTCAAACATTTGTTCATTTTCTTTGTATGTATTTTAGTAAAGCATAATAGTGAAATATTTAACATACTTTTGGCTTTTTTTCCCTAGAGAATATCAGGTTTTTTTTTTAAAAAAACCATTCTTTTGTGTCTTGCATTACAGCCTAACATCAAATGTGAATAGGATATGCTTCAAGTGAGATATATACTAGGTTTCTGATAATTTAGTGAGAATAAAAATCTGATAATACAGCCTATTTGAATTAAGGAGGCTTTTAATGTTCTATACCAAACCTATTTAAAGGATCAGAAATTTTGCTGTAGCAGTGATGTCTGGATTTTCTTGGTCAAATCTAGCTGTTCCTTTTTTCCCCCACAGCTTATATTTGTTGAATGCTGTTTAGAAAAAGGCAGGAAATACAAGTATCGTATAGCTTCTGTTTGAAAGTGTAGTTTGTATGTGTTCCATAACAACTGTTTGGTGATAATACTTATTCTGAAAGAGTATACTTATGCCAGTGAATGTTTAGCAGTGAACCCATCACCACCAAGCTAACATACTATTAGTGTAACTAAGTTTTGTGTGAAACATTTTTAGAGGAAATGCTGCATGTGTATCATGAACACACTGACAGTGTACAAAATCAGAAATACTGCAGTGGCTATTAATTTTTATTCTATTATTGTTGTTGTTGTTGTTATTTCTATCCCACCCTTTTCCCAGTTCAGGACTCAAGGCAGCTTACAACAGGTTAAAAACACATGGTTAAAAATTCACAGGATACAAAACTTAAAACAAGATCAAAAAAATTTAAACCAGATTAAAACATATACCATTAGACACATAGACACACTCTAGCACAACAATTAGTAGGATCCAGAACATTGTTTAGGTGAGACGGGCCTTATACAGTCACCCATCAAATGTCTGTCAAAATAGAAAAGTCTTTACTTATCTGTGAAAAAAAGATTAATTTCTATTCTAATAAGACATGGGCCACCCAGGACCCCTTTCACTTTCATATAGTGATGTAAATTTGTCTTCTTATTCTTCCCACCCACAAAAGGGGGGGGGATTATATGACTCTTCTTCCTTTTGTTTGAAGTGGGAGATATTTCAACTGAGTCACCCCTCACACAGAAGCCAACCATTCCTGACAAATTCCCAAGAATGAGGGCCATAAAACAGTCAGTTGTCTTCCCCTCCCTAACTCTTGCAATTTGTGGCAGAGGATGGCCTGTGATTAGAATGAATTTCCCCTCTCGCCCCCCCCCCCCCGCCTATAGCCAAGTGGAGTAATTCAAATTGATATGACTGAGACTCACACAATTAAAATGGGGAATATCAAGTTATCTATGTGATCCTACTACTGTATAGCTATGTATGCTTATGTACATTGAGAAGGTTGAGAGGTGACATGATAGCCATGTTTAAATATTTGAAGGGATGTCATACTGAGGATGGAACAAGCTTGTTTTCTGCTGCTCCAGAGATTAGGACATGGAGCAATGGTTTCAAATTACAGGAAAAGAGATTCCACCTAAACATTAGGAAGAATTTCCTGACAGTAAGAGCTGTTCGGAAGTGGAATGCACTGCCTTGTAGTGTGGTGGAGTCTCCTTCTTTGGAGGTTCTTAAACAGAGGCTGGATGGCCACCTGTCAGGAATGCTTTGATTGTTTATTCCTGCATGGCAGGGGGTTGGACTAGATGGCCTTCGTGGTCTCTTCCTATGATTCTATGATTCTCATGGGCAAGGTAAACAGCTGCCTCCAGAATCACTTACTGAACATGTGTGAAGAGCAAAACAGAAAGAAAAGAGGAAAGCAGATTAGCCTGCCTGGCTAGCTATCCTGCCAATTTTCACATAACCTACCTAATCCCCCATCATCCCTTTTGGCTGTGACTGGAGAGGGCCATAAAACACTTAGCTGTCTTTACCTTCCATAATGTCTAATAGGGAAGAATGGCATGTGTTTTTCTTTAGACACAGTAGAATAATTCAAATTGCCTTGCCTGAGATTCACATAATTATAATGAATGGCTGAGGCACTGTTGCTTTTATTACTTAAGCAATAAAAAAGTCCTGAACATTGAATTGAAGTGCTCACCCCTATTTCTTTTGCAAATGAACTATGTGCAAATTCTCCTGCTTGAGCAAGCAGCTGGCAAATTTCTTGACTCATAAAGACAAGTGTAAATGCATCAAGAAACCATAATCTTATATGTTTAGTGAACAGCAACAAATTGTCATCACATCTCTACTTCCATATCTAAGAGAGATTATTAATGTACATGAAACCTTGCCAAAATGATCTGGCTTAGGTATGTCCATTGTCAGATAAACAAAAGGTGATGTCTTGCTATGGGAGCTAAACAGTTCTTAATGGCTGATCTTACTAATGGCCAGCAAAGGACAGGACTGATGCAGTCATCAGAATTAGAAAGCAACAATTTCCTGTCTTCTCTGCAAACCATCATGTGCCCTTCATATGTGCTCCAGAGGGCTGAGAAACACTTTGGACCAGATATTGGGGTAACATGGCGGGGTGTCTCAGAGGAAGGAAAGGAGAAAATCCCATTGTGCAAGCAGACTTATGTCAGCTCCATCATAGAATCATAGAACTGCAGAGTTGGAAGAGACCACGAGGGCCATCCAGTCCAACCCCCCTGCCACGCAGGAAATCTTGATCAAAGCATCCCCGACAGATGGCCATCCAGCCTCTGTTTAAAGACCTCCAAGGAAGGAGACCCCACCACGCTCCGAGGGAGTGCGTTCCACTGCCGAACAGCTCTTACTGTCAAAAAGTTCCTCCTCATGTTGAGGTGGAATCTCTCTTCCTGGATCTTGAACCCATTGCTCCGTGTTCCAGTCTCTGGAGCAGCAGAAAACAAGCCTGCTCCATCCTCAGCGTGACATCCCTTCAAATACTTAAACAGGGCTATCATATCGCCTCTTAACCGTCTTTTTTCCAGGCTAAACATACCCAGCTCCCTAAGTCTCTCCTCATAAGGCATCGTTTCCAGACCTTTCACCATTTTAGATTTAACCCTAAGATTCCTTTTACTGTACCATCTTGCAGCTAGTGATGATATAAGTCTGTGTGTAAAAAAAGTTTCAGAGGAATGTTGACTGAGAACTGAGAACTCAGATCACCTTTGAAGCAATTTAGAGTGCTGGCTATTTCCCTAAAAATCTTATGCAAGAGCTGTGAACTTTGGATGCCAGGTGTGTTGGGACATCTAGTGATGCACTCCTACCTATGTGCAACCCATATATTTGTAAATAAATACAAATATTACAGAACACCATAGTTAGCCAATGCTCTTCTTTCAAATTACACCAAACCCAGGATAAGCAATGCACTCCTGGCAATTCTTATGGCTCAAAGAATTGGTGTGTGTGTGTGTATGTGTGTGTGTGTGTAAAGGCTTTTGGTTGAATGTTGGTTGTTGGTCAGAGGGAAGAAGAGCATTGTAATTGTAGTATGTGGGGAAATCATTATTGCAATGCAATACAATCTTGTGTATCCCATGTTAAGATCAGTTTAGGAATTTCCCTGCGTGCATGAGTTTTCCACTCCCCCTTCTTCTTTCCCTAGGCAATTTCAGCCAACTGGAGCAATGGGTCATTCATCACATGACCTAATTTAAATATTTTATTACACTTTGTTTAAGTTCCTTTTAAGTTTGTCTCCATGTGGTTGTAGCCATCTTTTAGTCTTTGAGTCTTTTCTTCCTTTTTCACCCTTCACCATATAGCCCTCATTGCTTAAGGCTGGGTGAGTTTTGTCTACCCTAAATCCTCTTAGGTTGTTAGGGACCTTTAAGTTTGTTTTAATATGTAGATTAAGATTGAAATACCTTCAGTAAACTTTTGATATGCATTTTTAAACTGACGTCTTTGTTGCTTAATGAGTCTAATTGACTGGGTGATCAGACCACGCATTTAAATGTTAATTGAGCTGTGTCTGCATTTACTCTGCTTACTTTGAAGGAAGGTTTTCTTTTTAAAGAAGATATTTTTATTTTTAAAAGGGCTAGATCCCTGGAATTTTTAAATAAATTTTTAATTTTAGACTCACACCCCCCAACAGTAATGGCTACATCTGATAACTCTGTATCCATCCACTCTGCCATATGTAACTCCCCTCCTTTCAAAAAAAAATTAGCCTTGCAATTTAGATGATAAGCACTGGCATCCTGTTCAGTAATTATGATGTTGTTAGCCTGATGCATCATGCTCCCCTACTAGAAGAGGGCTGGACACATCATTGCTTACCAGTGCCTGCTCTCCAGTGCCTCTGAAATTCCTCTATGGGGGGAGCATATGGCTTCAAAGGTACTTTTTTGGGTAGCATTGGGAAAGGTAGTTATGTCATTGTAGCGACATCATCATAGCCATGTCTCCCGATGCAAGATCTCAGCAAGGTTTGCTGCAACGAAGACAGTTGCTACCTTCAGAAAGAGTATTCAACGCTGAGGGTTTCAAATGATTTAGGCAACTGGAAAGTACAGTATATGATAAATACCACCATTATTTTATTATACCCCCTGCAGAACTTTAAAAGGCTTTTCCTTACTGTACCACCCAAGCATTGAACTGCTCACCTGTCTCTGTAAAAAAAATAAAAAATAAAATGGGACAGGCAAATGCAAAATCCCTGGTCAGTTGATCAAAATGCAAAAGAAAACTATGGTGGCCTAATGCAAAAGAGGACTGGGCTTCTGTATCTTTATAACTTGATTGGAGGGGTGAATTTCAGCAAGCATAGCATAGCGCCCTGAAATTTCCTCTTCTACACAGCTATTAAAGGTCCTGAAACTCTGGTCCTTTTTTGTATCTGGCCACTGTAACAACAGTAGAATGCCAAACAACAAATAATGTTTCTATATTATCCAAGATCTGCTTTTTAAAAGTGGAGATGGAAACAAGGGGAAAGAGTGTATTCCTATAGAGTTGTCCCTTCATATTCACTGGGGTTTGGTTCCAGGACCTCCTGTGGATACCAAACTCTGTGGATATTCAAGTCCCATTATATGCAATGGCATAGCAAAATGGTGTCCCTTTTTGAAGATGGCAAAATCAAGGTTTGCTTTTTGGATTATTATTTTTTTAAAGAATATTTTCAAGCCATGAATACTTAAATCCGTGGATACCAAATCCGTGAATATGGAGGGACAACTGTATATGTATAGCAATGTATATGTTCTCTGATTTAAAAACAAGGGTGGTCCAAGGCAATCAGGGACCTTGAAAATGTTTCTAAGGTGGAGGAGAGTCTCAACATTGACTAAAAGTTGTTATTGAGTTTTCCTGTTTGCAGGTACTTCCCTCTCTGGCTTTTCTTTGCAAACAAAGATTCAGGAAGGACTCATCCCGTGCTTTCTGCAAGTGCGCTGATGACTAAAAAGGCCAATCCGAGATAAACAAGTCCAGTTGCAGAAAGCGCACCAGAAGGTCTCCTTGGGTGATGTTTCCGGGTTGTGATTCTTTCTGCATTGTCGTTTCTCTTTAATAATAAATAATAATAATAAATTTTTATTTTTAACCCTCTGCTCAGCAACTGGGGCAGCATACAACAAGATTAAAACAACAGGAAGTTAAAACAATCCTTCCCAACCCTAACCCTCCCACCCCTTAAAACTAAATTAAACTGGTGGAGAATTAAAACAAACATCAAATACAGCAAAATGTACAAATTATGGGGGGGGGATGGCAATGGCAGCAGGGGAGAGGGTAGGCAGTCAACTCCACTTGAGCTGGAAAGTTATTCCAGGAAGGCCTGCCAGAAGAGATCCGTCTTTAATGCTTTCTTGAAGCTATCAAGAGTAGTGATAAGACGGAACTCGTCCAGCAGGCCATTCCAAAGTCTGGGAGCCATAGAAGAGAAGGCCCTCTGGGAGGTCTGCGACAGCCTAGTTTTCATAGGCTGCAGCAGGTTCCTCCCAGAGGACCGAAGTGCGTGGGGGGGATCATATGGGATGAGGCGGTCCCGGAGATAAGATGGACCCAAGCCATGTAGGGCTTTAAAGGTTAAAACCAACACCTTGTACCATGCCCGGAAACTGATCGGCAGCCAGTGGAGAGATTTAAGCACAGGTGTTATATGCTCTCTCCTAGATGTACCTGTAATTAACCTGGCTGCCATATTTTGTACCAGTTGAAGTTTCCAGGTTAGGCACAAGGGTAGCCCCATGTAGAGTGCGTTACAGTAATCCAGACGTGAGGTTACCAAAGCATGTACCACAGTTTCCAGATCCCTTGTATCCAGGTAAGGGTGCAGCCAGTGTATCAGCCGAAGCTGATAACAGGCACTCCTGACCATCGCACTCACCTGACTAGTCATGTGAAGCGACGAATCTAGGAGTACCCCCAGACTGCGAACACAGTTCTTAGAGGAGAGTGTGACTCCATCCAGGAATGGAAGTTGTATTCCCAGACCTGGTTTCGGGGCCTGTGACTGTCAGCACCTCCGTTATGTCTGGATTTAGTTGCAATCTGTTTTTCCTCATCCAATCCATTACCGCTCTAAGACAGTCATTGAGAAGAGGGATGCCATCTGAAGTCTGAGCCGACGATCTGGTCATGGAGAAATATATCTGAGTGTCATCAGCATACTGATGACACTGAGCTCCATGTTTCCGGATGATCTCTCCCAGCGGCTTCATATAAATGTTAAATAGCAAATGTTAAATGTTAAGACTTGTTCAGCATGAGTTCTCAAATAAGGCTGAAGCATTGTGGATAGTGCATCTTCATGCCTCCTGATGCGAGGCCAGGGTGGACCATTGAGGTTCTTCCAGGGGGAGGGCAAATTAATTTTTTTATCCATTATCATTGAAACTTTCTTAAATATGACAACGCTATCTCAATATTTCTTAGCTCTTGATCTTTTAGTGCTCTTCTGGCTGATGGTCCAATTTTGCCAGTTTTTACTTTGTCCAGTCTTGTCTGGGAGGATTCAAGCCCTCCCTGTCCCCTCCCCCAGCATTCTGGAATTCATGCAGGTAATTCTATGCATCTTTATTAGCCTCTCCTCTACATAAGGCATTGGACTGGAGTCATTGTCATTTTTGTTTCTCAATTTTGTAAGAGTGAAACTGATAAAACTCCATTGGCAGTGTAGGAGAAGGCCCCATTAGTAAGATTGTCTTCATTGGAGCAGTTCCATCACCTCTCATCCAGTTCCTTTACTGCTTGAACCAAATACAGTACACTGTTTTGATGGATTTAGATAGTATTGTAGAAAGGAAATTGGAGGTTTCCATCACTTTGAGATATTTTATTGATTTTATGTTATGAATCAACTCTTGGATCTACAATGGATCGATGTGTTCATTGTGATCCAGGTGCTTACTCCCACAGTTCTTTTCTGCAGCCTTTTGTGGGAGACTGTGACAGTTTTAGGCCATGAGAAATTCCTCACTCACCCAAGTTGCATTGCTACACACACTCGTAAATGTTCTCTCTCTCTCTCTCTCTTTGAATGACGGCTGAAAGACTAACTTTATTGGCACATCTGAAGTTATTTACTGTTATTCCCATGTTATTCTTTAGGCATGGGCATGCACTGGCTATTGCAGGAAATATAGCATTCATGTTTGGAGGTTGCTCCTTTTATAATACTTCTGTAAGTACCATCAGTTTTGTTTGTCATCTCTTGTTAATTTGATTACCATTTAATGTTTATAGCCAGTATAGTATAATAAGTGGCATGTCTCATGTACTTTTCCTGTTTGCTTTAAATCTTCTCTCTTCCACTATGCACAAGTATTTACTTAAGAATTACTGCATTCAGCTCATTGTCGCCTAATGTGCATCTCAGAGACATGTCCATTTCTCTCTGAGTAAATATTCAGCTATTATTTCTAGCCCTAGTCACTAGAGATAGCTTAAACTTGAATTTAATTTTAAACTTTTCCTTATCTTGATGACAGTATTGATGACCTGTAAATAAAAATAGTAACTTCAATTCATCTCTCTTTCTCTCCCAGGATGATCAGCCAACATATTTCAATGACTTCTACATGTTGACAAGTGAGAAACCATTAATCTTTTCTAGCAGGCAACTTGTTCATGGGTTTATTCTTCCCACTGGAGTTGCACATATTTCACCATAATGGGGCTGATCATTTGTAATGCAAAAAAGGCTTATCACTATAATTTTGGGGGAGTGTATTAACAAACAAATTAAACTCTGGCTAATTAAAGCTGCCCAAGGAGGACCTGGCTGGTTGGGTGGTAGAAGTTATAAATGCTAGTTTATAAGAGGGCTATGTTCCAACCTGTCTAAAAGAAGCAACTGTAAGACTCTTGTTGGAAAAAAAATTCAGTGGACCCCACTTCCCTAGGTAACTATTGGGCACTATCTAATCTCTCCTTTTTAAGTAATGTCCTAGAGTGAGTGGTGGCAATACAACTCCAAGCTTTCTTGAATGAAATGGATTGCATGCATCCATCCCAATCTGGGTTCAAGCCTGGTTATGGGACAGAAGCAGCCTTGGTGGATGACTTACACTGGGAGTTGGACAAGGGGAGTGAGTCCCTATTGGTCCTCCTGGATCTTTCAGTAGTATTTGATACCATCAACCATAGTGTCCTGGGTCATTTGGCTAATATGGGGACTTGAGAGCATTGCTTTGCAGTGGTTCCAGTCTTTCTTGGCTTAATGACAACCAAATGTATTAGAGATGCATTTTTGGTGGGTTTGCTGCAAGGGACTAACACAGTGATCCCCTTTGGAAACTGTTAATACAGGGAATAAGAATAGAATGGTTTGAGGTTAGTTTTTTATGCATTATCTCCCATACCAGTCCTGGCTGAAATAGCTTGTACAAAGCCCATGTCAGTGTTCTGAAGATGTAAATGTTTCTACTGCGGCCTAAATAAATGTTAATACTTCTGGATCCCCACTGACACATTTACACTGGACTGCCCCATTGGACAAGCAGGGTTCTCTGTCATGCAACCAATGAAAATGTGAAAAACTCTGACACAATGAGGTGTCCTTGTACACCTTTTTTTAAAAATGAAACAACTTGTGTGATGAAGGTTGTGCAGGTGTAATGATGTAGTTATATCCAGACCAAAGTGTGAGTGTGTTTTTTGCATCCATTTCCACAAATATTTCATTTTATTAATGTGCATTTTTATTATTTTTATATTTTAATGTTTCAGTGTACTTTATTGTACTTTGAAATCTTTGATGTGGAATGTTTTGTAGAGTCTATTAAAACTGATCAATCAATAGATCAATCCGTGGGAAGTCTAGAGAGATGCAAGTGTGAGCCCTCATTTGCTGATTCAGTGAGAGTAACAAAAATAATAGTGGTGTTCCTTAATGCATACGCCTACCTATGTATGGCAGAGACCTGGACAGAGAATTTTCCCTTTAATCATATCCTCACATGGTATAATTACAAGTCTTCATATAGTATTTCCTGAAGACACAATCATTCGATTAGTTTTGCATTTCATCTCTAAGTTTAAGATGAAGTCATTTGGAAGCTGTGCCATGGTCGCTAGCTTCAGCTGTCCTTAAAAAGAACATAGTCTGTCTGGCCTCACAGATGTCTGTGTCATCAACTTCCTGGGATTCTTTCATGAGAAGGGGAGGGGGGACATCTTTTGCCAGGTAGCTGGTGGCAGTGGTAGTGTCACTTTCTGGTAGCTTGCCTGTGTTATTCATGACAGAGATGTAAAACAAACTGGCTGAGATCCAATAGACTGCTTGCAGAACTTAAATCTCTGCTAACATAGTTACACTAGTCATCAAGGAGGAAGTGCTGCTTCCTTCCTGGCTCCTTCCCCTTGTAAGGTTCCAGTCAGAACTTCAATTCGCTCAGACAACAATCACTAGTCAAAGTGTTTTATTGCAGAGGTAAAGAAGTGATCAGGTTCAAAGTCATTGGCAGAACTGATTCACAAGAATAAAGATACAGTTTAAATCACCCCCTCCATCCCCCTTTCTCTTTCCCATGCCTTGGGCATTTGGGCGACCATGTATGGTACTGGCTCCAAGCCTGGAAACTGCAAGGTGTTCACATTCCTTCCCCCCCCCTCCCAGCACATAAACAATACCCAAACACAAACTGTGCTTGACAGGACCCTGGCTGGACTTAGCCTAAGTAGGGCCTAGTTCAGACAGGAACCCTGACACCCCTGATGAATAACAGCAGATGGGGAGCCCCAATTGAAGCTCTACCCGTTCTGTCAACAATTGGCTGCAGGGATGCACCCAGATGGTTTCTAGCTGCCCTTGCTCACCCAGCGAGATAGGAAGAGCCTCTGCCTCTAGTGTAAGCATGGTCCTTCTTCCCTGAGTACTGAAGGGCAGCCAGAATTCTCCTAGGGACATCCCCCATACCTACGGTAATCAATTGTCAAGAGGATGGAGCTGTACCCAAGAGCCCCCAGCTGTTGTTGCACCTCCAGGCCTAGGGGCAGTGGCACAAGGACCAATTGGATATGTCCTTCTGTAATGTATTTAAAAATATGTACACCAGTATGACAGTTTAGGACTGAAGAAAGCAATCCTAACAGGGATCACACCACCATATGTCACTGACAGGATTCTGGCCCCTGTGTGAGTCTTCTAGCATCATTGTGAAATAATCTATGTGTCACCCTAATAATGTTCCAAAATATTATCAGCTTTAATGGGGGAAGTTTTTAAAGGAATAAATTATTTACAATAAGAGCAAATGTAATTGTGGTTCTTTAATGTGAAAAGAAAGGCAGTAGGGATAACAATTAGCAGCCACATGTGATCAAACTGCTAATACCAGTGCCATGTGTGCTTTTGCCTTTGTCTTTCTCTGTGCACCCATGAGAATCTCAAAATATCCTCATTTTCAGTTGCTCCTATTGATCTGACTTGGGAAAAGATACCACAGGATGGACATATTCCTTCTCCGAGACAAGGGCACTCACTTTGGTAAGCAAATGCTTTAGCAAAATGAATACTCTCAGGCTGGCATCAGGAGCAATCCACAAAAATGTGGGTTAATGCTTACATTGCTCATACTGAGTCATGTGATCTTTAGATTCTTTAGAGTCTGTGATGCCGCTTTGTATCTTTTGATTTCGCACTACAGGTCTTTTTTTGTTCACTAAAGTTCTTTGTTCTCCAAAAACCCTTGCATATTAAATAAAAAAAGATGGAGTAACCGGATTTAGCTCTGGACTGGTGAAAGGCAAAGCTATAAAGGGAACTGAGAAGAATGAGGATAGAATCAGTAAGATAAGTAGGAGTCTGAAGATCATGTAACTCCAGCCTCCATTGGGACAAAGCAAGGGTTAGTCCACATTCTTATGGATTGCTCCTCTGAATCATTACCAATGCCTCATTTTGAAGAATACCTATGTTTCAGAAGGAAGAACCTACAGCATGTTCCTGGTGGCTAAACTATTCTTTGGCTATAAGGGAACCAGCTATCCCAATTTCATTTGAATCTTCCCCTGTATCAAGGAACTTAGACCATGGTTATCAACCAGTGTTAGCTGCCTAACCAACTATTAATAGGGCAGAGAAAGTAGATGAACCTACTTGCATACAGTGTTACTGTGACGGGACCATCTCTACCAGTTTGTTTGGTGCCACACTTTTAACCTCAGAAAGTACCCTGTCAACTAACACCCTTTTGTCACCATCTTTATGTGTATAAGGGCTTGGGTCACTAGTGTTCCTTCTAAACCAGTTTATGTATTTTTGGTAGTGTGTTCTTTCTTATGTTTAGCAACTACAACCAATTCAGTCAGCATCAGCAGCTATAAAAACCAGTAACTTTTATTGAAGAATCAGCAGAAAAAAATGTATTTTATATAAGTCCGCTTCAAGTTCAGCATTGTTACAGAAAAATCCATCACATTACAAGACAACAGCAATTCTTTATTTAACTTCTTTCCTATACACACAACATCTCTGGTTCTCCTTCTGAGTGAACTGAACTCTCTCTGACTAAGGGGTCACCACACTTCAAAGAAAAGCGGCAGTGCAGCAGGAAGGTTCCATCTTCTGTGCTGCCTTACCGCATGATGTTGTCATTCTTCTGGTGTTCTTTCACTCCAGTCCCGTGGGATACCAAGGTAAAACCATGTCTTTTTGCTTTTTGCTTTACCTCGGTCTCCCACCGGACCAAAACAAAAGAATGATGACATCATGCAGTAAGGCAGCATGGAAGATGGAACCTTCCTGCTGCGCTGTTACTTTTATTTGGAGTATGGTAAGCCCCTAAGTCTCAGTTACTTTCTGACTAGAATCTCCCTAAAGACTTAGGGGTTGTCCAAATGGTGAAAAACTCCTCACAGAATGAGAGGAGAATCCTACCTGTCATAATGGCATTCCATCTGATTTCACCTCACCAGAAAAGCCTTCGCAGCTTTTCTCATCTTTTTTTAAAAAAACAATGCGAGGGTGTGCATTTCTGCTTGTTAAGACAAGCGAGTCAATCTGATTTGCTTGCCCAAATGAGAGGGAACACAAATCTGATTGGCTAGATGAACACAGGGGGTGGGGATGGCTAGCAAGGCAAGCACCTGTTGTTGCCATGTTGGATTTTCACGTTAGCGGGCAAGCGCTAAGGAGAGAAAATGGATTATTGATTTCCCCCCCCCCGCTTTTGTGTTAAAGTGAAAAATCACTCAATCGCACCTTGTATAGCATTATTTTTAAAGGTTGGCAACAGCAAATTTAGGTAAGTGCAAATGCGAGTAAATCACTTGCAGCTGCCATGTTTCCTAGTGGGCATGCAGAGCTTAAGGGGAAGAAAAGCCATTAGGACAGGTTGCAGCTGCTGCAAAATGTCATTACTATGAGGGACTCCATTTTTTAATGGGCTCATATAGACAAGTCCTAATTGTCAAAATGTAGCCTCGGTCTTTTTTTTAAATCCCCCTCTCATCAAGAGGCCCCTCCCATCACACACTACTGGGCTGGGTTTTGCTCTTCTGTGTGTTGAGCCTGTTGCCTAGCAACCAGCTGCAACTGCACCCAAAATAGCCAGTTCTTAAAGCAACCTTGTCACACATTCAGTCCAGATTATGAGGCTCCTCTAAATGATTATGATTCTTTTAGAATCATAACAGCACATTTTTAGTGATGATGTGAGGCCTCAAATGACATAGTTTAGGGACTCAGTAGAGACCTTGGAAAAGTTACTTTTGGGGGCTACAACTCCCAGAATTCCCCAGCCAGTGTGGCCAGTTCCAAGCTCTTGTCTCAGCATGTCTTAATCCAGCCTTGGTTATGTTATTGAGCCAAACATTTCCTTTTCAAATGTTATTTACTTGTACAATCCTGGATGAGTCAGCTGCATATCACTATGTATCCCTCATTGTTTTCAGCTCTTTGGAAGAAAATAGGCTACTTAGTGTGTCTTTTTTTTGTAAGCATGGATTCTCATGTCCTCACCCTCAACTACAACATTCAAATTTGCCCACATTTCCTATTTTTCATCCTTTCTTGCTTCTATCTTGATATCTGCATTGTTTTTAATCTTAGTTCCTGGACAGGTTTTCCCCTGCTTGCTCTTTCTCCTTATCCACCCACTGAGTTATTTCCTGCTTTCAATGTTCTAGCATCTCTGAACTTGTTAGTTATTTCATCCCAATTTCAGTTCAACTTGAGTTGTATTATTACCTGAACCCTCTTTGCTGTATTCCCTTGTGAATCCCTTTGGATTCTCTTGCTTCATTAGTCTACCATTAATACCAACATTATTCCAACTTTCATCTGTTTAAGTCTGATCATGTTCTGACTTCACAGAATGGACATTTGTTTGGAGGGAAAGTGATTTGGGCCTAGGGGGTGTAATTTCTTTTCCCTTTTTTGCTAAAGAAATGGGTTTTCTGCTAATTCCAGTTTTCTTTTATGAAAAGCAAGTTTGCATTCAATTGAACAAAGTCAATTGAACAAATTGTACTTGGGTCCTCAAGTATCAGTGGTGGCCAAAAGTAATTTTTCTCCAGCTACATTTACATTCCACTTCCACCCCTTCCTTGAAAATACTAGCTGGAGCTATGCACAAATGGCACTTTAAATTCCTCATCCTATTTTTGGGCAGAAAAAATAGGGAGTATTGACATTATTGTGGGTCAGGAGATGGGGTGGGGATCTATCAAACACACACACAGTGGGAAGTGTATAGAATCTGCAAAGTGGCTGCCTATTTCCGCATGCTACTTATGAGAGAGAAAACCAAAAAATCTCAAATCCCCTTCCCCCCCCAAAAAAATAATTTTTGAAGTTTCAGAGCATCCTCAGTCCTTGATCTTCTAGCCTTGGTTACTTTAACAGTCTCTGCATAGAGATACCCTTGGACAGTACAGATGTATCCATAGGTTCAAGATTTTTCTGTCATGGTAGAGCAGAGGTGTATCCACACTGCACAGTTATCACAGTTTGAGGGTACTTTAAATATCATTCCTCCATCCTAGGGCATTCTAGGATTTACACTTTGAGTAGTCTGCTCCCCTGAATTACAGCAGCAGAGCTCTCTGGTAGGGAATCCAAGCACCTCATGAAACAATAAATACCAAGATTCCATATGATGGATCCATGACACTTAGAGTGGTACCAAACTGCTATAATTGTGTAGTATGGATGTATCCCTGGTCATTTTATACTAAGCTTTTACCAGCTCCACTGGTTACCAATTCATTTCTAGGTTCAGTTCAAGGTGTTTTGATCTTTAAATCTTTTGAGATCAGATTATTTCAAGAATTGTCTATGTCCTGCCTGAGAATTTTGTTCCTCCACTGAGGCCTTACTACATGCCCTTCCATCGCCAGATACATAGAGTGGGGACCAGAATGAGGATATTTTTGTTTTGATGCAGGAGGTCTGAAATGCCCTCTTAAGAATGGTACATTTACCACTTTCACTGCTTGTTTTTAGAGGGACAGATGAACTTATTTCAGTGCAATATTGCAGAATATTCTTTTCAGAGGGTATATTTGTGGCAGCTTTTAAGCTCATCATTGCTGGGTTTTGCTTTTGATGTTTTTATCTTTGAACATTGGTAAGCTACCTTGTTAATGTTTTGCTATTGATGGTTTTATCTTTTAATATTTAGAAGCTGCTCTGTTAATATTTTAGGGAAGGTGGTATTAAAATTCTAGGAATGAATGAATAGATGAATAAAAATGCATATGTGTACTCACTAGACTGACGTTTGGACCAAATATCATTAGCTTATATATTTTGTTCATTTTCTGTTGGCATTCTTATATGGACTATGCTTGTTGCAAATATAGAACTTTTTGAAAAGGGAAATGCTGCTGTTCATGCTAACAATTAGAAACCTACTGACTTTCATATCACAGTGGGCAGTGAGTCCACTGTGGATTTTAATGGAGCTATCCAATGTGCTAAATCTATTTTTAGACTAGGGTTCAACACCTTGGTTAGCTCCTATAAAATTAGGACTAAAACTACAAGCAGATTTACCATGTGTCCCCACACACACACACAACTTGGAAGCCATCATCTGCCACTAACTGGAAGATGCTATCCAGCTATTCTGTATTTTGCTCCTTGATTGTTTTTCTGTAGTAATGAAAAAAGAAAAGAAAAAAAGAACCCATTAGAAGCAAGGTAAGGTTAGCAGTAGAGGAAAATTTCACCTGAAATCCCTATATAATTTAGTGAAAGAGGCATAGAGATAGGGTGATAGAAGTCTTGTCTGACAGCACTCCCATTCCCCCAGTCCTCTGGACACCGACTTTAGAGTTAAGTTGTTTCCACACTTGGCATTTCCTGTTGAGGCTTCATTCACTTTGCTTTTCCTGAGGCATCTAAAAACATAAGAAGAGCCCTGCCAGGTCAGACCAAAGTCTGTCTATCCTACACTCTGTTTACCCAGAGACCAACTGTTACCATAAGAGGTGGTGGGGAGTTGGAGTCCCACCTGCAATGCCAGCATCTCCTTGAAATTTGGGGAAATTACTGCTCAAAAAGGAGGCCTAAGAGAGGAGGTAACTTTGGGGATCTTTTCACCTATGTATACCAGTACTAACTGTAGAGAGCACTACAGTTGAAATTAAACGAAGTATTTTATTTGAATTAATACAGGGATACACTAACATACAGGAATATACATTCTTAAGAACTATACAAGGCTATTAGAAAGTAAGGTGGGAAGGGTCGAATAGAGAAGTCAGGGGTGGGTGATAGTTACCAGATTTGGAGAGAGAGGTCCTTGCAGTAGAGGGAACCAGATGGCATCTGAGCGTGGCACAGATAAAGGGAATGGCTTGTCCAGTCCGTGGCACATGAGGTTAGGGTCTGGGCTAGGATAGTTATACTCTGTTTCATACCCTGAAGGGTTGTGTTGGTTATGACAAAGCCTGGATGGTTTTCCCACAGGCTGGACAAAACAGTCCGAAACTGAGCTGATTTCCACATAATTCTATCTGGATTATCCTGCCATTATGATTCTGGACATGTCTTAGGTCATCGTGACCTCGACTGTCTTTATGTCAGCTTGACCCTGAACAGTGTTCAGTGTGACCCCAAAAAGTATCCACTATGTGCAGTTATGAAATAGGGGTGGTAGGGTATGCTAACACAACCATAACATTCTGAACAAAAGTTCTTCCTCCCATGTTTTCCCTTTTCCATTTCTCTTTTTTTTTTCCAGAGCTCATAAAGCCCAACTTTTTAAACATAATCTGCCTAGATATAGATTAGCAATCATGATTTAGCAATGGTGCTGCTGGTGGTATAGATTTATCTAACTGTCTTTAGGATCTGTTCTGTTTGTCCATAGGAATCAACTCTATAATTTTAACCCCTTTTTTTCCAAATGTAATTGCTGTTATGGCTCGGTTTTTTTCTTCCTTCCATCACATCAATTGCAGCAGAAAGACAGAAAAGGCAAGGGTGGGAGCTCCAATCATAGTGAGCACTGCAACAAGGTATGGAGATGGGCCCCACAAAAAAAAATGTCTTCCCATATTAGGGATTGGGGAAAGAAAAATTGTGTCCCTGGTGGCCACATGTTATTTAGACTCCAAAGGTCTTGAAACAGGGTTGTTGCATCATTTGCACCTTCAGCTGGCACAGCAACAGTTGGGTGCTACTAAATTATACAAGTGTGGAACAAAGCTTAGAAGAGCTACTTTCTGAAACTACAACTCCCAAAATCCTCCAGATACTCTGGAAGCTCTTGAAACAGCAAACATGTCTAGTAACAAGCTATATATTCAGGCTGCATATTCACCATGTTGGAGACATAAAATCCAACCAATGGCACTACTTTTCCATGAGATTGCATGCTTCTGTGAGGCAAGAGGTTATGCTGCTGGCAGCAATGCTGCTGGTAGGGTTTCCCATGTCACACAGGATTTTTCTGAGGAGCCAGACTAAATGTGCCAAACAGCTACTAGGCAGCGGGGGTAGGGGGGTGAGACTGGTGAAGGACCATTCAGAGACAACAGCAGTGGTACCTAGCTGCTGCTTATAAGTATTGCAAAGAAGGAGGCACAGTAACCCCCTTTTTAATGTCATTTACAACGAAAAACTATGATGAGACAATCCAAAATGAAACAGGAGATACTGCCAGAAAATGAAACTCCCATGTCAGATAGCACTCAACAAGCTACTGGGATACAGCAGAGGACAACTACAAGTAGCACTGTGGCTAATGACACAACTGGACTCAAGCCAAAAGGACATTCAGTAAGGGATAATGGCTCCAGTGAAGGGGAGCACTGAGGTGGGGTGGGTGTTAGGGGAATTTATATTGTTGAAAAGAATTATAGTAAAGAACTTATGTTAACTTTTGAAATTAGGTAATAGAAATATTGTTATGTTATGTTATGTTTATGGTAATATGTGCTTTAGTAAATAAGTATTTATTGGATATTATAATGTATGATTGCAAAATTAATAAAAACAAAACAAAAGGACATTCAGATGTTGATATGCTCAGAGGTAAAAGGAAAGTCTGAAGGTGCACAACACCTATTATACGAATATGGAATGTGAGAAGCATGAATCAGGGGAAGCTAGACACAGTAAAACAAGAAATGAAATGTATATATATTGCAATACTTGGGATGAGTGAGATAAAGTCGACAGGAATGGGATATTTTGAGTCAGATAATTACACAGTGTTTTACTCAGGAAAAGAAACAGTAAGAAGAAATGAGGAGGCACTAATAGTGAGGAGAGATGTAACAAAAACAGTCAACAGAATGCAAACTAGGGAACAACACAAAATCAAAGATAGTAGAAAAATTTGGCCGAAATGAAGCAGTAGAGCGACTGATTGAATTGTGTGAGACCAACAGTTTGTTGATCGTAAATACATTCCTCAAGCAACTGAAGAACCAACTGTATACATGGACTTCACTGATGGCCAATATAGAAATCAAATAGACTACATCACTGGAAGGAGAGGGTGGAGATGCTTCATTCTCTCTGCAAAAAGAAGATCAGAAGCAGATTGTGGTACAGACCATGAACTGCTACTATCAAAAATTAGAATAAAACTAAGGAACACTAAACAAACCATTGTGCCAAAACACAACCTGAAGAACACACCAGTAGAATTTAAAGATAATATAATACCCTAAGGGCACTGGAAGCTAAGCAGGGTTGGCCCTGGTTAATACATAGATGGTAGGCCACCAACGAACACCAGGTGCCATAGGCTACATTTCAGAGGAAGGCAATGGCAGGCCACCTAGATGATAGAAATAGGGCCAGAACCCTAAATGCAACTGTTCAGTGACTTTTGCACCGGGCAAGGAGAATTACTATAATAATCAATGCAGAGAATTGGAATATGACAACAAAAAAGGAAGAACAAGAAACCTTTTCTACAAGATCTGAGAAATCCGAGGGAAATTTAAACCAAGAGGGGGACCAGCAGGGAAACACATTACATGATGAAGTACAAATAAAAAGCTGATGGAAACAATACACTGAAAGAGATGAAAGGATGAAAGATTCATTCAAGCAAGAAGCATTTGAGGATGGACCTACAATTTTAGAAAGTGAAGTGGAAGCTGCACTCAGAGCGCTTGGGAGAAATAAATAACCAGGAACAGATGGCATATTAATAGAACTACTTCAATCTACAGAGAAGAATCTACTCTAGTTCTAACTAAAATATGTCAACAAATATGGAAAACAAAACAATGGCCCACAGATTTGAAATGCTCAATATATATTCCCATCCCCAAGAAAAGGGACACCAGGGATTGCAGTAACCAAAGGACCATTGCATTTCATGCAAGCAAAGTGATGCTCAAAATTCTACAACAAACACTTTTACCATATATGGTGCGAGAAGTGCCAGACATCCATTCTGAGCTCAGGAAAGGAAGAGGCACTAGGGATCACATTGCAAACATAACCTTGGATAATAGAGTGATCTAAAGCATGCAGGAGGAAACCAGCCTTTGCTTTATAGATTATAGCAAAGCCTTTAATTGTGTAGATCATGAAAAACTGTGGACCACTCTTAAAGAAAAGGGTGTGCCACAACATTTGATTATGATGCATAACCTATACTCAGGACAAGAAGCTACTGTTAGGACAGAATATGGAGAAATGGAATGGTTTCCAATTGTGAGTCAGGCAAGGCTGCATTTTATCACCCTATCTTTTTAACTTATATGTTGAACATATAATACAGAAAGCAGGAAAGAGGTGTGAAAATTGGAGGAAGGAACATCAGTAATTAAAGATATGCAGATGACACCATCCTACTAGCAGAAAATAGCAAGGAAATTGAATGATTACTTAAGAAAGTCAAGGAAGAAAGTGCAAAGGCAAGTTTACAGCTGAACATTAAGAAAACAAAAACTATGAGCACAGATTATTTGCATAACTTTAAAGCAAATGATGAAGACATAGATATATTTCAAGATTTTCCCTACTTGGCTCAGTCATTAATCACAGTCGAGACTGCATGAAGAAATCAGAAGAATACTAGGACTTGGAAATGCAGCTATGAAGGATCTAGATAATATCCTGAAGTGTCAAGATATATAATTGAATACTAAAGTTAGCATGGTCCATGCCATCATATTTCCGACTTCTATGTATGGATATGAACGCTGAACAGCAAAGAAAGCTGATAGGATGAAAATCAACACATTTTAAATGTGATGCTGGAGAAGAATTCTATAGATAACACGGACTGCTGAAAAGACAAATAACTGAACTCTCCCTAGAAGCCAAGATGACTAAACTGAGACTGTCATCCTTTGCCCATATCATGAGAAGACATGCCTAGAAAAGAGAACAGTGCTTGGTAAGCTAGAAGGCTGTAGGAAAAGAGGAAGACCCCCATTCCAGATGGATAGACTCTTCTCAAGGAAGTCACAACCCTGAGTCTGCAAGACCTAACGATTGAGTGACTTGGAGGTCTCTCATTCATAGCGTTGCCATAAGTCAATGTCAACTTGCTAGCAGTTAACAACAACAAAGCATAAAATGAAACAGAAGACCTTTAGAAACTCTGAAGGGGGAAATCAGAAACTGTGTGCCAGTTTCAGGCAGCAAACATTAGCTCTTTGAGCTCCACTGGTATGCCTTTTTAACAGTTCCCATATGTTAATCACTTTGGTTCTCTGAAAGCTTGCTTAACGTTGCCTCTGCTTCATCCTACTGATTTCTACATGAGCATTTGCCCATATGGAGGCCATATTAGCTATTTCATTTTTTTAAGCCAGATGTGGGGTTGGAAGTAGAAAAGGGGGTGCTGTGAAATTTCTTCACAGCATCACTTCCAATTAAACTGCAGAGTACAGCACTGAAAAAGTTAAGAGAAAGAGCATGGATGCCTTTGTAAACTTAAATCTGTTTCAGAATGCCTCTGTTGTTTATTCATTAACGTTGCACCAAGGTAAGATTGTACTTGTGCATTCTTTTTTGTTGCCATTGTAAAATTGACTTCTAGAGATCTATATTGACTCCCTGTTTTTTAAGGGCCTCTCTTAGACCTAAAATGGCCCAGGAGGGCACCCAAACATGGTAAAATTGCCCTCCCTGCATGCTACACAATTGTGGGCAATTATTTATTTATTTATTTTAATGGAGATGGGTTGCATAGGTGTATGGTCCTCTAATGGTCCCTGGGGACAAATGCAGCCCCTCAATCCATGACAGTTGCCAACCTGATCTATAAAGTTAATTTAAGAAGAAGAAGTTAATTTAAGATGAACATCATACCTTTCTAATATTAGAGCCAGGCCCATTTGAGAATGACAAAATGATACTCCTGCAGTCCAGAGATTAGAAAAGGTACTTTAAGGAAGTATGACTCCTAGAGTCCCCTATCGTCATATTTTTCTAGGGGTTGTAGTCCAGAACCTCCCAGTGTTTTTGAGCTCCACCTGCAGCACAGCTAGGCTTCTGACCCAGAGAGGCAGCAGCACCCAAGGAAGCAGCTGCTTAAGGTCAGATCAGGTCTTGGTACCAATTCAGGGACTGTCAGATTGTAATACCTTTCATCCAAGTAGTACAGCTCAAAGGACTTGTTGTATGTTTATAAAAAAAAATAGTAGTAGCATTCCTCCACCCCCCACATACAAACACACACCTCAATTGATTCATAACTTTGCTAAATTATTTCCATTGACATTTTGGTACAGGCAGTTTAAACAATTTGCAACACAATCTTATTCAGGCTTGTAGCATTTGGGGATGGCTGAGAGTGGACTGGCACAGAGAAAGCTGCCTACTCTACGTAGTGATCTACTGTGTGTATATGTGTGTGCACATGCACGCTTGCGCACACACCTTCAAATTGCCTGTCAACTGATGGTGACCTCATGAATTTCATAAGGTTTTCTTAGGCAAGGAATAGTCAGAGGTAGTTTTGCCAGTTCCTTCCTCTGAAATACAGCCAACAGCACCTGGGGCTGGTTTACACGGCAGGTTTTATTGCGTTAAGTTGCGCTTTAGTGCTTTCCCGCATCAGTGGTGGGTAGTTTACACGGTAATTGTTTACACAGCTACATTTTGTGGCTCTTTGATTTTTTCCGCTTTGAGGTTCACACAGCCATAAGTGCTGGGGGCATGGCCAAGCATTGGAGAGGGAAAGGAATGCCAAAGGAATGTCTGCCCTGGCCCCAACTCCGTGTCCTTAACCGCTTAGAGGCAGTCCCCCCCACTCCCTTTCCACAATTCAAAGGGAAGGTTTTCTTCCTTGCTTAACAGCATTTTCTGCCAAATACAGGAAAGCCAGAGGGGGGGGGAATAATAGCTTAGAGGCAGTCCCCCTCCCCCCACTCCCTTTCCACAATTCAAAAGGAAGGTGTTCCTCCTTGCCAGAGAGAGAGAGAATAGCAGTTCAGCTTGCTACAGCCCTTCGTGAAATGGTTTCTCTCCCTCCCCCATGCACAGGAAAAAAGTTGACGAACTGAGCTTTTACATACTTTCAAAACAGCAGAGAGGATGAGAAGGAATGCTCCCTGAATGAAAATTGTTGGGAATCCTTTTTGTTTGCAAACTGGCTTGCAAAATAGCAGACAGGATTTTTGCTAAGTTTCCTCTAATTGCTACTGTCTTTCCCTCCCTCCCTCCCCCTCTTTTAAGCCCACCCCTGCATCATCAACCAATCACAATGCAGCTCTGCTTTAACCCTTAGCGGAATGCTAATTCACACTGCCAATAATGCACTACATTGCAAATAACTCGGCAAAAGTACCGACATCCCTTGCCACGCTATATTTGGGTGTTTTACCTTCCCCCCTTCTGAATGAGGCGATGCTGTGCTGCGATCCGTGGGAACTATGAGCTATCTTAGCGGTATATTTAGAGGAATATTTGCCCGTGTAAACCACCCCCTGGTCTTCCTTGGCAATCCCCCATCCAAGTACTAACCAGGGCTGACCCTGCTTTCCTTCCAAGATCAGATAGGCTCTGGTTCTTCTAAGGTATTTAGGTTACATATACTCATGACAGCTATAATAAAAAGACACTGAAAGGGGTTTATATGTGTAAACAGCCCTGTTTCTTAGCTCTGGTGCTTTTGTGTCCTGCCCCCAGCTCATCCTGAACTTGAAAATGGAAAAATAAAACATTAGCAGTGTTTTGTCAGAAAGCACCTAAAATTGACCTTTTAAGGTAATGTTTAAAAGCAATTAGAAAATATTACTTGTTACACCAGTCAAGTAATTTCATTCTTGTTCATGCTATTATTTTTGAAAAGTGACTTCATTCCATCCTGGTCTTTCTGTGTCATTCCCTCACCCCCAGCCTCTCCCCCACAAGTTTTCTACATGCTGTTTTTCTACATGTTTATGAATGTACAGTTGGCCCTCCACATTTGCAGGTTTAACTTCTGCGGATTTGATTATTCACTGATTATTTGCTGCTGCCTTCACTGCTGCCCTATGCCATTTTTAATGGGGACTGCAAGCCTCACAAAACTGAGAGACTTAGAATGTGTGGTGAGGCCTGTAAGTCCCTAATAAAAATGACATAGGGCAACAGCAAGCCCCACCAGCCAGCCACTTCTGCCTCATGAAGAAACCTCATCCACCTCGAAGGCCTCTGCAGTGTTTTGAATCCATGGGTTTTACTTTTTGTGTATGTTAAATATGCTTTTGGGTGGGGGGCTAGAGATATTCATGGTTTTCCCGCTTTTGCAGGGGTTCTGGGCTCTTAACTCCAGCAAATGTGGAGGACCAGCAGGACATAGAAAATCAGCTCATTGCCAGGAATAGTGAACCACGCTCTTGTGCAGTTATAGGTTACAAAGTGGGCAAAAGAGAAAACCAATCAGAATCCAGATCATATATGGACAGAACATGGCTAGCCTTACCACAAAATAGAATTAGGCAGCTGCCTCATGCAGCAGATTTTGGCTTCCATGAAGGGGTAGAAAATTGTTGTTGTTGTTGTTGTTGTTGGAGATGGTTACCACAAAGCAGCAGGAAAGGCAATTGTAAGGTGTTTGGGTGGGGGGTTCTTTTTATGCCAGAGGTGACAAAGTAACTCAGCTGGCCTTGTATTTTTTTTATTTTTATTTTTTAAATTTAGTTATTTATACCCTGCTCTTCAGCCACAAGGCTATCAGAGCGGCTTACAAATTGTTTTAAGCAATAGCTATTTACACATCTACACTGCATTAAACAGTTGCCAATGTGTGTTAGCTAATTGCCCCCACAAGCTGGGTACATGATACTAAGATAGTATGCATCTTGGCTTTGGGGGCTGAAAGAGGCCTCATTTCTGTCTCAGTCTTGGCCAGCCCTGAGCAGACCCATGCCCAGATCTCAACCAAATGCCAAGTGGCCTGCAGACCTCCTCCCCTGCCGATTCCCTGCCTTGCTGCCCTGCCAAATGCCACTGGAAACAGCTAAGGAGAGCATACTTTGGCAAGGTCTGTTTGGAGATCTCTTTGGAGAGCTAATGGTGGCATAGCCATTACAAAGTTGGTCTGAGAATTGAGAGAACAAAGTTCTACTTCTGAATGAATCATGAAGCTCACCTTAAGACTAGAGCCCTTTCATACTACACTACGTAATTAGAGCACTACATTCCACGTTAACTGTCGTGGCTCCATCCTATGGAATCCTGGGATTTGCAATTTAGTGAGTTGGTTTTTAGAATTCTCAGCCAGAGAGCTCTGGTGCCTCATCAAACTACAAATGCTAAGATTCCATGGGATGCAGCTATGGCAGTTAAAATCTATATATGTAATTCTCTTGGATATGTTGCCTTTCCCAATGTACTAATTGGCTGCTCAGGAAACAACCCCAACCAATCATACTCACATGCAGATTCCCTCTCCATTTCACAATCCACTCAGTCTGCATCACCGCCACACAAAGCCCCCTCCCTCCCTCAGCCACTCATCAGTCACAGGCTTTGATGAGATCCAGGCAGACAACTGGTGGTGGCGGCAGGATGCTGCTGCTGCCACTGGGTCAGAGCCAGGCAGTCAACTGGTGGTGGCTGCAGCAGGGTAATAGAGCAAGTCACCCTCAGCGATTGCAGGAAAAGTGTGGAACACTGAGAAGGGGGATGAGGAATTTAAACCCACTGGCCTACCTTACAGGGTTGTTGTGAGGTCTACCAGGCATTTTGGGGGGAGTTTTTAATGATGTATAGTATGCCAGGTCCAACTAGTAGAGCTGTAATTGTGTTGTTTATAATGGCCCTTAGTCTGTCTCCCCCTCCCCCCACCAGGTCTGCAATACCTAATAACATTGCTATGAGTAAAAAATGGGGAATTGGAGAGCCACGTACATGACTTTGAGCTCATTGGAGGAAAGGCAGGATCTAAATGTAACTCAAACATGCATACACACACACACACACACAGTCGGGAAAGGCTGCAAAGGATGCCCACTACCATTTGTGGCCCCAGGGGACAAAAAAATTTGACCACCCCAATGTAACTTATAGATCTGCATAGCAGATCGATATTAGAGCTCAATATCCATTCTGAAACAAAATGTGTATTATTCTATACAAAATTATAACCATGGGTGAAATGCTTTATAGCTGCCTGTAACATTTCAACTTTACTTTATAGCATAGTAAAAGGCAAGATATATCTATTTGGAGGTTGTTCAAGCAAGAATGCTGAGCACTGCCTTCCAGGAGTCTATGCATTTGATCTTGGTGAGTAAAAACATAAAATTAGATTGCCAAGGATTTATAGTTCATTTAGTTAATGACAAGTCAAAAGGGCTCTTGCTTGTATGTTATATAAGCAGCATTTATTATCATAATTTACTATTGTTTAGGGTCAAAAGTAACAGCTTGCAACAATGGCTTCTGATGATTCCTACTCCTCAGAATGTGTCAAATTTATCTTTGCAGTGTTATCTTCAACATGATGGTGGAGGGGATCTTCCCAACTCCCAGCTTTACTGTTATAGTTATTGTCCCTTTTAAAATTATGAACTTTAAGAAATGAATACAAAACTCTAATTGGATATCTTGAACTTCTAGTTCATAACTTACGATTTTCATCTGCTAGGTTTATTTATTATTTCTGTTCATGGAAAACTGGAGCTATTTGTGCTCAGATATATTACCTTGTGGTTGAACAAACAAAAGAAATACCGTTTGATTAGGTCTATTGCCATGGAGCTCTGGAGCCTGCTTTCCCATTGCACCTACAGAACTGAAAGGAATGTCACTCATTTAAAACAGCCTTTTTTCAGATATATCTTTGCTCACTGAAGGTGATTTGGCTCCTAGGTTAGGATCCCTGCTGAGAACATTCTAAATCAAAGGCTTACTCAGTGCTGCTGAATGCCAGTTCATAATACACCATATTTTAAAATCCATTTTAGACTGATTAGTTCCAGAAGTCAAAGCACTTTAGTACTTATGGATTTAGCTGGGGCAACACCAGAGCCCTAATTTGAGCAATAGTTGTATGATTTTACAAGGAAAACAAATGCTGACTGCCTTCTAAAAAGGACATGTATAGGCTTCCTTCCTGACCTACTGCACAATGTGTAGATGGCTCATAGAGGAGTTACCTTGGGGGTTCCTCCAGATGGTTCATATTTCAGGATTTAGTGCATGATTTCAAGACTCTTGAGCAACAGTACCTCATAAGTCAGTTTCCTAAAGAGTCCCAGGATTTGCCAGCAATTGTCTCCATGTGGAGGAGGGGGGGGGGCAGTGACCTTACTAGAAAAAGTTGAAAAGCAGCAGGTATCTTAACTCAGCATTGTGCAGTAACTGGTGAGTGAATGTCTAGCAGCACCTAAAGTGGACATTTGGTGTTATGGCGCATGCTGGGAACAACTGAGCACTACATACCATGAACACTTAAAATTGCTGAGTTAAGAGCCCCTGAGAAAGAGGAACAGTGCTATATATTCTTCTCACTCCAGGGGTATTCAGTGGTGAGTCCTGGTAGCCTAAAGCAGTGGTTGACAACCTTCCATTCTCCAGAGATTTTGGACATCCATATCCAGATTTCCTGACCATTGGTTGTGCTGGCTGAAGCTTCTGAGAGTTGAACTCCAAAATACTGAGAGGACCAGAAGCTGAGAACTACTGGTCTAAAACCAAACCACATTTTTGAGCACTGTTGTTCCTGATCCTTGGCCCAGAAAATGCAGTTGTTTCAGGCAATGCTAGTCTCCACTATTCCATCGACACAGGTACGGGGCCAATACAGTTGGCTGTCTGCTAAGGATGACCCTGGGTGGAAAATATCCACATACTCTTCCCTTAGGCAGATAAGACAGCTGCCTCAAGCAGCTGATTTTCTGTGTCATAAAAGGACAGCAAGTTATTACCGTAGTTATTTAATTTATTGTTGTTTTAGTTTTAGTGCAAGAGAAAAGGGGACTGCTTGTTTTAGATGCCAAAATAACTTGGCCATACTTGCATGGTATTTACAGTGATTTGGAAACAGGTGGTGTCCCTCAGCCAAATTCTGAGGGGGGTGGGAGAAGCACCAGAACTCTGGGCCCAATGCAGAAAACAAGAACTGCCAAATGGCTTCAGGGCAGCAGATGGAAGAGCTAGAACTCTCTCCTAAGATCCCAGCTGTGTTTGTGGGGAGCTACCTGTCCTCAACCCCTGGTCCTATGAAACATCATCTGAACAGAAGGTGCTCTAGCAAACAGCACATAATGGCTGATCAGAACAGCCACATTTGGGACTCAAGGACCAGTTCAACAGCAGCTTAAACACCTGGTGTCTTACAAACAGGGCCGGTTTAAGGAATTTGGGGCACCCTGCAATGCTTTACTTTGGGGGCCCCATATGTTTATCTCAGATCAATGTAACCTAACCTATTCACCATACAGGATGTTCAGATTATAGTAGGACCCCTGTATCCATGGATTCATTATCCATGGGACACAAAACAGCACACCTACCATAGAGTCTTCCTAGAAAATGTGTCGTCCCTAACCCTTTTCTAGGCCCTCCAAGGCAACTTTATGGTATTTTAAACCAGAAGTCCCAGTATTTTCAATGGCATTCACTATTATTCATGGTTTTCAGAATCCATGCCCCCCCGAACCAACCCCCAGTGGATAAGAGGGGCCTACTATATTACATAATTTGCCACCAACAATTTAGTTTAAAAACTATATTATAGGCACTAACATAATATTTTTTGTTTATTAGCAATTAATGTAATGGTGTAGATTTCCTCAAAGAAAATAAAGAGTAGACTACAAGCTAAACATGAGTTAGCAGTGTGATGCAGCAGCAAAAAATGCCAATGCGATTCTAGGCTGCATTAATAGGAGTAGTGTCTAGATCAAGGGAAGTAATAGTATCACTCCATTCTGCTTTGGTCAGACCTCACCTGGAATACTGTTTCCAATTCTGGGCACAACAATTCAGGAAAGATACTGAGAAGGATGGTGCGAGGTCTGGAAGCCATTACGCCCTATGAGGAACGGCTTAGGGAGCTGGGTATGCTTAGCCTGGAGAAGAGAAGGTTGAGAGGGGACATGATAGCCATGTTTAAGTATTTGAAGGGATGTCATACTGAGGATGGAGCAAGCTTGTTTTCTGCTGCTCCAGAGACTAGGACATGGAGCAATCAACTCAGACTACAGGAAAAGCGATTCCACTTAAACATTAGGAAGAACTTCCTGACAGTAAGAGCTGTTTGGAAGTGGAATACACTGCCTGGGAGTGTGGTGAAGTCTCCTTCTCTGGGTTTTTTTAAACATAGGTTGGATGGCCATCTGTCAGGAATGCTTAGATTGTGTGTTCCTGCAGGGCAGAAGCCGATCAGATGGGATCGCTGTTGGGGTCCCTTCCAGCCCTATGATTCTAGGCTGCATTTAGAGCCTGGGAAAGTTACTCTTGGATTATACCTCCCAGAATCCCCCTGCCAGCACCCTTCTCAAGGTCTGGTTGCATTGTTCCTTTTCCAGCATTCTCTACCCCAGTGGTTCTTAACTTGGGGTCCGCAATGTCCTCACAGGGGGTCCACAAAGGCTTGAAGGCTGCTTGGCCCACCTCCTCCCTGTAGTGGAGTAGCCATGTGATAGGAACCAAGGCAAAGCTGGCTGGCTTGGCCTGCACATTGCCATTCAATCCACTCCAGCCACAAACTTGCAGGAAGAAGCAAGAGTGCCTCTGAGGGAAAGTTTAATGGATGGTGTAATTGTATTGTTGTTGTTGTTAGCTACTATTATTAGGGTTTTAAATCTTGAGTTAAGTCTTGGGGCAACAAAAGATATTTAAAGGGGGTCCCTGGTAAAGAAAAGGTTAAGAACCTCTGCTCTAGGCCAATGCCTCTCACATAACACTAATGGGATACTGGTGAGTTTTAGCGACAACAATAAAACCATTGTTCCCAGTAATATTACTCCAAATTTTAATTTATATTCTTCTGTTAAAAGAGCTAGAGTGTTGTAGAAGTTTCAGCATTGCCGTATGACTGTGGAGACCAGGGTTTGAATCCTTACGCAGCCATGAATACCCACTGGGTGACCTTGGGCAAGTCACACTCTCTCAGGCTCAAAGGAAGGCAAAGGCACACCCCCTTTGAACAAACCTTGCTAGAAAACCCCATGGTCGGTTGGCCTTACTCAGAAATGACTTGAAGGCACATGGGCAAACACACACAAATTTCTTTTGCAGGCTGAACTCAGTTGGCAGCAAGGGGAGGAAGCTGAAGAAGACCAAGGGGGAAAGGGAAGGGAGAGGAACCAGGACATGTTAAAAGCAGCTGGAAAGATGGGCTGGAGGGGATCTATGTGCAAGGAAGGAAAGGAAAGGAAAGGAAAGGAAAGGAAAGGAAAGGAAAGGAAAGGAAAGGAAAGGAAAGGAAAGGAAAGGAGCCCTTTCTGAGGGAGACAACCCTCAAATTCCCTGTCTCTCTCTCACACACACCCTTACCCTCTCCGACGTGCCTCTCCCTCCAGCTTCTGCCACGGAGGGCTGCTGTTTCTTTCTCTTTCTCTTTAGTTTTGGAGAGGCTGTTTTGTTTGTTTTTTTAAAAAAAGCCAGCAGGAGGTTTTTGGAGGAGGAGGGTAAGAGGGGGCTCCTCCCGGCTGTCTCCTGGCTGTCTCCTTCATCAGATTAAGGAGGCCAACATGGGGCCCTCTCTTGACCTCGGGGCCCCCTGCCAATGCTGATTTGGCAGACAGGTTAAACCGGCCCTACTTACAAACCATAACATCTAAGGAGAAACAGGGCTTGGGGATTGCTCATTCTCCAAATATATTTCTGTGCAAGGAGGGGAAAAGGTGGTGCCAGTTGTTCCTCTCGCACCAAAACAGAACCCTGGATATTGAGCACACTGTGGTCTAACAAGCTGGAGTAAAACATAACAATAAACTGTGGTTAGCTAAAAACAAAAGAAAACATTTCATATCCCATCCCAGGCCCAAAACTAATTCAGTTAACCATAATTAAGCATTACATCTAAACAAGGCTGTTGCATTTGTGTAAAAGAAATGGTCAGATCCATGCATTTGGCAGCACTGGCTTTTGCAGAGTGTGGAACAAATGGTAACTTGTTTGGAATATAGCTTCCAGAATAGCCCAGATGGCATGGCCAGTGGCCTTGGTGACTGGGTAATTATGGGAGGTATCATCCAAAGAAGTCACTTTCCCAAACTCTGGTCTTTTGGATATGATTAGCACCAGAACATCTACACTTATGAAAGTATATTGTGCACGAACAAGCTGATAGTTAACCTGTGAGATATTTATGTAATATGTAAATGAATTTGCTATTACTCTCTTGTGATTATGATGATGTAGTAAAACAGGCACAAATTTTTCCATAGTTTTTTTTTTTTAGATTTCATATGATGTAGGTATAGTATGTTAAAGAACAAGCCTAATAATATTTCTTTTCTTGCAACTTGTTCCCTGTGTTACAACCATAGACCTAAATCAATTTACTTGGTGCAACTAGAGTAGACCCTTTGAATCAATGGGATTTAAATATATGCTCATTTATTTATTAATTGCCATTTATTAATTGATTAAATGGGACTAGCACTTTGATTTAGGCTCAAGAAAATTCCAATTAATATTTGTGAAGTAAGGTGTCGTTGCACAAATGGATTTTCTAATCTGTGGTCCTGTCTATACAAGTGGGGGAGGAAATATGACCTCCTTTGAAGAAACAGCAATTTGCAGAGCTGCAACCTGTCTGAATGGTCAAAAGAGCCCCCCTAAACTTTGCATGCCCTCTAGCCAAGATGGCAACCATGAGTGATTTACTCGCTGTTTTAAATCTGCTGCTGCCGATTTTTTTTAAAAAAAACTGTTTACCATGGTGCATACTGCATATTTACAAAAGAAAAAAGAATAAAAGAGAGTAAAAGATTGCCATTTTATCTCCTTACTAATCTTTCGCTTAACCAAAAATCCAACATGGCAGCAGCAGGTGCTTTCTCTGTTTGCTAGCCCCGCCCCCCATGTTCATCCAGCCAATCAGCTTACACTGCCTCATCACAGCAACATGAATGTGACTGTCCTAATTATCGTACATTCGCATGCCCTCTGGAGCTTTTTTAAAACTCTGAAAAAAGCTCTAAAGGCTTCCCTTCGGAGCTTTACAGTGGATTTGGCTGCCCCCCCACCACTTCCAAATGAGATGTATTGATGTGAATGCCTGTTTAGACAAAACATCTTCCATGTGATTGCCATTTAGATTATTTTCACCATTTGGATGGGGCCTTTGTCTCAAGACTAGCTGGCCAAGTTTGTACCACATCCCAACTGAAAGCACTCATTTAGTGCTCCACTTTAAGGAGGTTCTATGGAGGTTCTAGTCCTGAGCTAATGAGATTCTAGTCCTGAGTTAATGATAATGGACATTGTAAGAAACATTGTATGAATCTTAGAAGCAGATCCACTGGGTGCAGCTTATCGCTTGAAATGGTAGGGTGGAGTGGATCTACTTCTAACAAAAAGCTCCAGCAACAGAGAGCAACCTTTCCTCAGAGATCACCTGGTGATGAAAGACACTTCAGCTTGCTGTTTTAAGCAGTAAGCTGATGCCTTCTCCAGTCCTAGCCATAGATATGCTAGAATTGTTTCACAGCAGGCATCTCAAAGTAGGCCAGGCTGTTTAAAAATTACAAGTAATTTTTACACTGCTCTTTACTACTGAAAACTCAATGCCCTCAAAGGGTGTTATAAGAACATTATTAAGCAGTGTGGTGGACATGGACAAGGAGGTGTAGTTTGCTCCAGCTTCTCACATAAAGAAATTAGGTGGTACAAATATACCTAAGTACAACAAATTAAGGAACAGTCTCTGTTGTTTTCTCAGATATTGCCCAGAGCACTTCATTGTCTCAATTCATTGTAATAACATTTGAACTACTAAATTAAAAAGTAGTTCTGTGACTATATACCACATCAAAACAAACTGAAAAATGCCTATTTTAAAAGCTGCAATTTGCAGAAGACATGAAGAAATTTAGAGAACACTCTGCACCGTAGACTTCCATAACGTTCTGTGAAACAAGAAAAACTAGAAAGCGTATTTCCCTGTCAGCCCCCTTTTAAAAAGCACGGAGACTAATGTATTGTTCTTTCTTTATCTTAAGGTTCTTTAACATGGCAGAGAGTTACTACCACTGGTATTGCACCTCAGACTCTCAAACATAGTTCAGCTGTTGTAGGGGAAAACATCTATGTGTATGGTGGTGTACAGTGTGGAAAAGCTGTTGATGACCTGTATATCTTCAATACAAGTGAGTAGAACTGAATTCTCACAAAATAATTAAGTCTGGTACAGTCCAAACCAAAATTATTCAATGATGTTGCTTTTATTAATGAAAACGTACAAATAGAACATCATAAATGTATAGATGTTTCCACCTGATTTATTGCTGTTGCTTGAGATCCTGCATTGTCATACTAGCTACAGTGATAGAGCCCTCTCATCATAGTTATGACCGACAATTTCCCCACCACCACCCTCCGCCTATCTTTGTAGCCTGGCATCACCTGGACTGAAGCTTTTCTGAAGTGCTAGAGATAGGGCTGCTAGTATGTGACATCTATAACACACTTCCAGTTGGGGGTTGTCTTGAGAACAGGCAGCTGAAGAGACTCCTCGGGATCCCACAACAACTGCTTGTCCAAAGGAATCCCATAACTGAGAGCATGCTGCGGAGGTCGTTTCCCAGTGCTCTGATCTCCAGCGCCTCAAAAATGCTTCAGTCAGATAAACCACTTGAAGATTTTTTGAAAGACTAGAAACTATTTATGGACATCTTCGTTATGGTTGCTAGTATTTCTAGCAAGTTCAATTCACTTGGCTCTGTAATGGTAGAATAATATATTTTTTTCTTTTCTTGGTTTTTCTTTTTCATTACAGTTTGGGATGGAGGCGGTCAGAGTTATGTTCTGTTTTAGTCAGTTAGTGTTTACAGTCATCCCTTCCTATTTGCGGCTTTCACTTTCCCGGTTTTGTGTATTCGCCGAAAGCCATCAGGAGTGTGCTTGGGCTTTCGCTTCCTTCCCCATGGGGAACGCACGGCATTGCGGCCAGTGCTGATGGATTTCTCTGCCTTCGTTCCCTGCAGAGGGGGCGGGGTAAGCCGAAGCCTGAGCAAACCCTCCACGCTGGCATCAAAGCCACCGAGGGTATGCTCGGACTTTGGATCCCCCCACCATAGGGAAGGAGGCGGAGGAAACCCCCGGTGCTGTCCGCAAATCCGCCCATACCCTTTGGCAAGGGGGAAGCCGAAGTCCAAGCAAACACCCGCACTGGCTGCCAGGCTGCCGAGGGTATACTCAGGCTTTGGCTCCCCCCTGCCACAGGTGACAGGTGTCTGTGACCAGCACCGGGGGTTTCCTCCGCCTCAGTTCCCTGTGGTGGAAGAGTAAGCTAAAGGCAGAGCAAACACCTGTGCTGGCCCCAAAGCCACCAAGGGTGTACTTTGGCTTCATCTCTCCCCCCCCCCACGCCACAGGGTATGAGCGGCTTTGCAGCCAGCACCGGGGGTTTCCTCTGCCTTCGTTCCCTGTACCGAGGAAGAAAGCCGAAGGCCAATAAAAACCCCACACTGGCCGCAAAGCTGCCAAGGGTGTGCTCAGGATTTGGCTTCAACCCCAGCACAGGGTACGGGTGGCTTTGTGGCCAGCACCAGGGATTTACTCCACCTCCATTCCCTGTGGCGACGAAGAAGGCCAAAGGCCGAGAAAACCCCCACACTGGCCACAAAGTCACCAAGCGTGTGCTCGGGCTTTGTCCCCCCCCCCCCCCGGCACAGGGTACAGGCAGCTTTGCGGCCAGTGCCGGGGGTTTCCTCCACCTCCATTCCCTATGGTGGTGGGGAAAGCTGAAGACCAAACAAACCCCCGAGCTGGCCACAAAGCCACCGAGGGTGTGCTCGGGCTACGGCTTCCCCACACACACAGAGTACAGACAGCTTTGCACCCAGTGCCAGGGGTTTCCTCCACCTCTGTTCCCTGTGGCGGGGGAGAAGCCAAAGCCTGAGCAAACCCCCAAGCTGACCGCAAAGCTGCCGACGATGTGCTGGGGCTTCGTTCCCCCCTCCATGCCACAGGGTACAGGTGGCTTTGTGGCCAGCATCAAGGGTTTCCTCAACCTTCATTCCCTGTGGCAGGGGAAAAGCCAAAGCCCGAGCAAATCCCCATGCATACCACAAAGCCGCAGATGGTGTGCTCAAGCTTTGGCTCCCCCCACCACAGAGTATGGGCAGCTTTGCAGCCAGCACCAGAGGTTTCCTCCACCTCCGTTCCCTGTGGTGGAGGAAAGGCAAAGTGTGATGAGTCCCCCAAGGGTAGGCTCGGGCTTCGGCTCCCCACGCCACAGGGTACAGGCAGCTTTGCGGCCAGCGCCGGGAGTTTCCTCTGCCTCCGTTCCCTGTGGCAGGGGGAAATCTGAAGCCCGAGAAAACTCCCCCACTGGCTGCAAAGCCGGCAAGGATGAGCTCAGGCTCCCCCCCCCCACAGTGTATGGGCAGCCTCGCTGGTGGTTTCCTCCACCTCCATTCCCTCTGGCGGGTGGACAGCTGAAGGCCCAGCAAACCACCACACTGGCTGCAAAGCCACAAAGGGTGTGCTTGGGGTTCAGCTTTTCCCCCGCCACAGTGTACAGATGTCTTTGCTACCAGCGGTGGGTGTTTCCTCCACCTTCAGTCCTTGTCGTGGCTGGAAAAGCTGAAGCCCGAGCAATCCCCCGCACTGGCTGAAAAGCTGCCGAGGGTGTGCTCAGGCTTTGGCTTTCCCTCCCGGCACAGGCAACTCTGTGGCCAACTGTGGGGGTTTCCTCTGCCTCCGTTCCCTGTGGTGGGAGGAAAGCCGAAAGCTGAGAAAACCTCTGCACTGGCCGCAAATCTGCTGACGGTGTCCTTGGGCTTTGGCTACCACCCAACACTATATGGGTGGCTTTGTGGCCAACGCCAGGTCTTCCTTCCCTGTACGGACGATGAAAGCCAAAGCCAAAGCCCAAGCAAACCTCCAAGCTGGCCGCAAAGCCCCCAAGGATGTGCTAGGGCTTCAGCTTTCCCCTACCACCACCACACAGTATAAGCGGCTTTGCGGCCACCACTGGGGGTTTCCTCCACCTCTGTTCCCTCTGGCAGTAGAAAGCCAAAACCCAAGTAAACCCCTGTGCTGGCCACAAAGCTGCTGATGGTGTCCTCAGGATTCCCCCCACCAGCGTATGGGTGAGTTTGAGGCCTGTGCCAAGGGGTTTTCTCCATCTCTGTTCCCTGTGGCAGGGGGAAAGACACAGGTTTTTTTTTTAGTTAGTTATACCCCGCTCTTCAGCCACAAGGCTATCAGAGCGACTTACAAATTGTTTTAAGCAATAGCTATATACACATCTACACTGCATTAAACGGTTTCCAGTGTGTGTTAGCTAATTGCCCCCACAAGCCGGGTCCTCATTTTACCAACCTACAAAAGGATGGTGCTAGCCCCTAAGCCGGCGATGGTGTGCTCAGGCTTCAGGTACCCCCACCACCAAAGGGTATGGGTGGCTTTGCAGCCAGCACAGGGAATTTTCTCCGCCTCTGTTTTCTGTGGCAGGGGGGAAAGTGAAGCCCGAGCAAACCTCAGCAATGGCCGCAAAGCTGCAGAGAGTGTGCTCAGGCTTCAGCTCCCCCCCCCCACCCCAGGGCATGGGTTTCCCCATCTCCTTTCCTAGTGACGGGGGAGAAAGTGAAAGGCTGAGCAGACCCCTGTGCTGGCCGCAAAATCACCGAAGGTGTGCTCAGGCTTTAGCTTCTGCCCCAAACCACAGAGTACGTGGACTCTGTGGCCAGCATTGGGGGTTTCTTCAGCCTCAGTTTCCTGTCGGGGGAGGAAGCTGATGGCTGAGCAAACCTTCTGCGGCTTTGCAGCCAGTGTGGGGGGTTGCTTCAGCTTTCCCCATCACCACAGGGAACAAAGGCAGAGGAAACCCCCACGCTGGGCACAAAGCTGCCGAGGGTGTGCTCAGGCTTGAGTTCCTGCCCCACCACAGGGTAGGGGGGCTTTCAGCCAGCACTGGGGGTTTCCTCCACCTCCATTCCCTGTGGCGGTGGGAAAGCCAGAGCCAGAGGAAACCCCCTCACTGGCTGCAAATCTGCTGAGGATGTGTTCGGGCTTCGGTTTGCACCCTTGCCACAGTGTACGGGTGACTGGCAGCCAGTGCCAGGGCTTCATTTCCTATAGGAGGGGAAAAGCCAAAGCCTGAGCAAACCCCTGCACTTGCTGTAAAGCCTCCAAGGATGTACTCAGGCTGCAGCTTCCCACCACCACCACCACAACAGAGTATGGGTGGTTACGGCCAGCGCTGGGGGTTTCCTCCAATGCTGTTCCCTCTGGTGGCAAAAAAGCCAAAACCTGAGTAATCCCCTGCACTGGCCGCAAAGCTGGCGAGTGTATCCTCGGGATTCAGCTCTCCCCTGCCACAGATTATGGGTGGGTTTGCAGCCTGTGCCAGGGGTTTCCTCTGCCTCCATTCCCTTTGGTAGTAGGGAAGCCGAAGCCCAACCAAACCCCTGCGCTATCCATTAAGCCCCCGAAGATGTGCTCGGGGTTCAGCTTCCCCACCACCACCACCATAGGGAATGGGTGGCTTTGTGGCCAGTGGCAGGGGTGTTCTCCGCCATAGTTCCTTGTGGCAGGTAGAGAAGCCGCAGCCTGAGCAATCGCCCATGCTGGCTGCAAAGCCATCAAGGGTGTGCTCGGGATTCAGCTTTCCCTCCTGCCACAGGATACAGGCGACTCTGCAGCCAATGCTGGGGGTTTCCTCCACCTTTGTTCCCTGTGGTGGGGGGAAAGCAGAAGCCTGAGCAAACCCCTGCGCTGGGCGCAAAGCTGCCGAGAGTGTGCTAGGGCTTCAGCTTTCCCCTACCACTGCCGCAGGATATGGGCAGCTTTGCGGCCAGCACCTGGGTTTTCCTCTACCTCCATTCCCTCTGGTGGGGGGGGGAACCAAAACCCGATAAATACCCCCACCGCGATAGGGAATGGCGGGCTTTGCAGTCAGTGCCAGGGCTTTCCTCCTTTTCTGTTCCCTGTGGGTGGGAAGCCGAAACCCAAGAAAACCTCCACACTGGCTGAAAAGCTGCCAAGGTTGTGCTCGAGCTTCAGCTTCCCCCCACCCCGCCATAGTGTACAGGAGGATTTGCGGCCAGCGCTGGGGATCTCCTCTGCCTTCATTCCTGTCACAGGGAGAAAGCCAAAGCCCAAGCAAACCCCTGCGCTGGAACCATAGCCGCTGAAGGTGTGCTTGGGCTTTGGCTTTCTCTCCCACCGCAGGATACGGCCGGCTCTGCATCCAACGCCGGTGATTTCCTCTTCCTCTGTTCCCATTGGTGGGGGGGAAGCTGAAACCCAAGGAAACCCCGCACTGGCCACAAAGCTGCCGAGAGTATACTCAGGCTTTGGTTCCCGCCTCACCACAGGATATGGGGGGGCCTTGCAGCCAGCGCCGGATGTTTCCTCTGCCTCCACCTCTGATCCCTGTGGTGGTGGGGAAGCAGAAGGCTCAGCAATTCCCCATGCTGGCCACAAAGCCACAGAGGGTGTTCTTGGGCTTCCCCTTCGCCTGCCACAGGGTACGAGCGGCTTTGCAGTCAGCGCCGGAAATTTCCTCCACCTCCATTCCCTGTGGTGGGGAAGAAAACCAAAGGCGAAGCAAACCCCTGTGTTGGCTGCCAAGCCACCAAGGGTGTGCTCGGGCTTCCTCTTTCCCCCCACCACAGGGAACGATTGTGGAGGAAACCCTCGCTGGTGCCCACAAAGCCTCCCGTACCTTGTGGCGGGGGGGGAAGCTGAAACCCAAGCACACCCTTGGCAGCTTTGTGGCCAGTTCGGGGGTTTGCTCAACCTTCTGCTTTCCCCCCACAGGGAACAGACATGGAGGATACCCTCCGTGCTGACCCAAAGTCGCCCATACCCTGTAGCAGGGGGAGCCAAAGCCCAAGCACACCCTCAGAGGCTTGGCGGCCAGCACAGGGGTTTGCTCAGCCCTCAGCTTTCCCACCACCACAGGGAGGAGACGCAGAGGAAACCATCGGCACTGGCCACAAAGCTGCCTGTACCCTATGACAGGGGAAAGCCAAAGTCCAATCACACCCTCAGCGGCTTTGCAGCCAGCGTGGGGGTTTGCTTGATGTTTGGCTTTCTCACCTCTCACCACAGGGAATGAAGGCAGAGGAAACCCCCGCTGCTTGCCACAAAGCCGCCCGTACCCTGTGGTGGGCGAAGCTGAAGTCCGAGCACACCCTCAGCGGCTTTGCAGCCAGCACGAAGCTTTGCTCAACCTTTGGCTTTTTCTCCCATCACCACAGGGAACAAAGGCAGGGGAAACCCCAGCTGCTTGTCACAAAGCCTCCCGTACCCTGTGGCAGGGGTGAAGCTGAAGCCTGAGCACACCCTCAGCGGCTTGGCAGCCAGCGCGGGGTTTTGCTCAGGCTTCGGCTTCCCATCCCCCTCCCCCCACCAGAGGAACGAAGGTGGAGGAAACCCGCAGCACTGGCTGCAAAGCCGCACCTTCCCTGTGTTGCGGGGGAGAGCTGAAGCCCGAGCACAACCCTGCCGGCTTTCCACGAATACCCAAACTGCGAAGGGGAAAGCCACGAATAGGAAGGGAGGACTATACACTCAGTTTGCACTGTATGTGTTCCAGTTTTAAAATACACCAAGGAAACTTTTATTCTGTATATTTCACCATTTCTATACATTATTGTTCATAATATTCAAAAGTACTTTTGTTGTTGTGACATAATATCTTTCAGTATCCCAGAGTTGGACTCCAGTCAAAACATCTGGTTCAGCTCCAGGTGCCAGGTTAGTTACTGACCTGTCTGTCTGTCTGTCTAGCCAGTTGTTAACAGAGCTTAACTAAAGTGAAATAGCATGAGCAAGTAATAGTTTGGCCTTAGGCTCCTCTCTTTTAATCATCCAAGAAACAGCTAATGAAGAGAGAAAGAACTAAGTCTCTGAAGTCTAATTCTCAGGGCCAATTGAGACATAACAGGATCACCATTCACATGTGCACCCAATTCATATATAAAGGAGGGATGGAGAGAGTGCAGTGTGTCAACAGTAGAAGGAGCATGGAGGAGAGTGAAACCGAATGCATCTTGTCTTGTGTGTTATTTCTCTACAGTTGGTTGCTCCAGCCCCATTCCTGTTTGTTTTATTCCTCACCCCCACAATGGAAACCAGCTCAGAATAGAGGGAGGTTGAGACATAGAGTACATCACAGAGGAAAGAGGTTAGTGCAGGGACTGCATCTGCATTCTAAGGCAGCAACCAGGCCTCCTGGACCCCAATATTCAAGTACCGGTGTCAGCACTTGCACACCTACACACTTCCACAGCCAAAGTGATCTTTTAGTTTTTTCTTGAGTTTTTTCCAGGCTGTGAGGCAGTGTTCTGGAAGAGTTTACTTCTGACATTTTGCCTGCATTTGTGGCTGGCATCTTCAGAGAATGGTTGGGTAGGAGTGTGTGTAGAGTTTACATGCTGTGACCCCCTGTTGGGGAGGATATGTAAATTTGTGTATTTGAATGGCTACTTTCTGGGTATAGAAGTGCAAGGAGGATTAGTGTCTGTTTGGCTAATATTACCCAGACACTAATCCTCCTTGCATTTCTAAACCCAGAAAGTAGCCATTCAAATACACGAATTTACACATCCTCCCCAACAGGGGTTCACAGGATATAAACTCCACACACACTCCTACCCAACCATTCTCTGAAGATGCCAGTCACAGATATGAACCATCAGAAGTAAACTCTTCTAAAACACAGCCTCACAGCCCAGAAAAAAACCAAGGAAAATCTATGGATGCCGGCCGTGAAAGCCTTCAACTTCACATTGAAGATCTGTTAGCTGTTCTATAGGCTATTTTAAATTTCCTTTAAAGCTTAAATCTAGCTTGAAGAACAGAGATATGCCTACTCTCAGTTCCATTGGTAGAAACAAGTCTGGCAGCAGATATGCTGTTTGACTCCAACTGATACTGCGTTAAGGCATTATGGAAAATTAAAATGGTGGAGGAGCTCACAGCTGCCCACTACATACTACCATGTTTCTGCTGCTAGGAGGCCCAGCGTTTTCTTAGGAAGAGTATATGAGCACAATCTAATGAAAGTAGGCACAATCACATATTTCAAAAAGGCTGAGTCCAGAAGCCATAGCTGCATAGCTTGCTCTGTTAACAGCTGTAAGGCTTTGATTTAACTATAGCTAGTGGTACTGTATTCCCCTGGAGTCCTGGCCATCTATTCAAATATCATATTTATCCAATTCCCTGAAATCTGAGTTTGCTGTCTTTTCAAACCTGTCTCTATAATGAAGAATTAGTGGTAGGGATTGCCATACTGTGTGGAAGTACGTGACAAGTAAAGCTGTGTTTGTAGTTGTTCCATGAAGGCTCAAAACCTTGGTAAGATAGATAGGTACTGATATAGCAATACTAGGACTCTGAGAGACCAGGATTCAAATTCCTGCTCAGCCATGGAATTCCATTGGATGTGAAGTCAAAGGCTTTCATATTCAGCATCCATAAATTGTCCTTGGGGTTTTTTCCAGGCTTTTTTCCCATGCATTTCTATACCCAGAAACTAACCATTCAAATACACAAATTTACATATTCTCCCCAACATGGGTTCACAGCATATAAACTCCACACCCACACCTACCCAACCATTCTCTGAAGATGCCAGCCACAGATGCAGGTGAAACGTCAGAAAGAAACTATTCCAGAACACGGCCTCACAGCCCCAGAAAAAAAACAAGGAAAATTCCACTGGATGACCTTGGGCAATTTACACCCTTTCAGCCTCAGAGGAAGGCAATGCTAAACCTCCTGTAAATAATAAATCTTACCAAGAAAATCTTAGGAGAGGGTCCCCATGAACTCAAGTTGAGTTCAAGGCATGAAACAACAAACAAACCAATCCCAGCTTGCTTACTTTTTTCAGTACTGCCTTGTATGTATCCCCATGTTGAGGCTATGTTGAAAGGCTGAACTTATTCTCCACTTTTTCAGTTTGATCTGCACTCCCACTTCCCCGTGGAAAATGAAAAGATATAACTAGGATCAATGGAACCCCAAAAATTATCTCATTTTCTTCCCTCTATGTTTTTGGTGGGGGTGATTTTATTGTTTTGTTTGATCTATTGTTCTTCTTTCCTTCTTAGACAGCTTCAGCTTGTAACACACAGGCCTCTTTCTCCAATTTTTATTTTATTTTATTTTATTTTATTTTATTTTTGTGCTTCCTTGCCTCCATTTTTCCATGCCCAATCTGCTCTTCACACATTCTGAGACTAAACTGCTAGGAGCAAATTTGGGACCTCAAAATCAAGAAAGCAAATTTGACACCATGGTACAATCAGATCTTTCTTTCTTTCTTCCTTTCTTCCTTCCTTTCTTTCTTTCTTTCTTTTTTGTAACATTTATTATAAATCGGTTTGAAGAATTCAGAAACAGGACTCGTTTGCACACCTGCTTTCTTAATAAATGTTTATAACACACATTAGAAGCTGCTTAATGCAGTGTAGATGTGTAAATTGCTATTGCTTAGACAGTGATGGGCAACCTTTTGAGCCTGGTGTGTCAAACTTCGCCAAAAAACTGAGCATAACTCAGGTGGTGTGTCACTTTGAGGAAAAAACATTATTTCACAATATTTGTTGTTTAAATAACATAAATGTATAATTGTTATATATAATTGTATTTAATAAACCAAAAACTAATTATTTAACTTACCTGCTTAGTGACTTCTTTGTTCATCCATCAGTCGGTTTCTTTTGTTGGTCTTGATATTATTTAGCTTGTGTGGGGTGCCGTAAACTGAGATAAGTGATGGGGAGGGGGAATTTTTTAACTAACCTGCCTATTAGTGACTTTTTTGTTGCTGAATTTCTTTGGCTAATTCTTCAATTGAAGGTTGGTATTTTGTACACTTCAGGCCCAAGCAAGCGCTACTAACTTCATCTGTCAATCTGTTTCTTTTGTTGGTTTTGATATTATTTAACGCTGAGAATAAGGCCTCACAAAAGTATGTAGAGGGGAAAATTGTGAGTAAAGCCATTGCTATATTTTTCAGGGTGCTAAAAGTGTCTGGTAGTCGGTTCCAGGCACTCCAAATTTCCTGTTTGTAGTGGCACTCCTCTTGATTCTCCAAGCGGCACCTTTCCAGAATCTCAAGCTTTGACCTCAAGTCGACAAACACCTGAGCCCAGATACTGTCTTGAAATTCTGCAAGTTGCATCTCCAAATCATCAATTTGCATCCATTGGAAACCATTTACAGCCATCCCTTCACATTCGCGGGGGTTGGGTTCCCCAGACCCCCGCGAATGTGAAAAATCTGCGAATAACAATTGCCCTCCCCCTCCCCTGCCAAAGCGACCACAGGGCCTCCAGAGGCCCTATAGTCGTTTTCCCCCGCCTCCCCCTCGCTCCCCAGGCCTTCATGGGGCCTTCAGAGTGTCTCCGGAGGTCCCTTGAAGGCCTCCCCAGCCCTCCCAACTCCCTCCCCAGGCCCTCATGGGGCCTCCGGACGGTCTCCGGAGGCCCCAGGATCGCCTCCCCAGCCCTCCCCAGCCCTTCCCCAGGCCTTCATGGGGCCTCCGGAGCATCTCCGGGGGCCCTGTGAAGGCCTCCCCGGCCCCCCTCCCTCCCAAGGCCTTTGCGGGGCCTCCGGAGGGTCTCCGAAGGCCCCATGGAGGCCTTCCCAGCTCTCCCCGCTCCCTCCCAAGGCTTTCACGGGGCCTCGCAGGGCCCCACGGAGGCCTCCCCGGTGCTCCCCGAGGCCTTCACGGGGCCTCGCAAGGCCCCGCGGAGGCCTCCCTGGCCCTCCACCCTCTCTCCCAAGGCCTTTGCGGGGCCTCACGAGGGTCTCTGAAGGCCCCACAGAGGCCTTCCCAGCCCTCCCTGTTCCCTCCCAAGGCTTTCGCGGGGCCTTGCAGGGCCCCACGGAGGCCTCCCTGGTGCTCCCCAAGGCCTTCGCGGGGCCTTGCAAGGCCCCACGGAGGCCTCCCTGGCCCTCCACCCTCCCTCCCAAGGCCTTTGCGGGGCCTCCAGAGGGTCTCTGAAGGCCCTGCGGAGGCCTTCCCAGTCCTCCACCCTCCCTCCCAAGGCCTTTGCGGGGCCTCGCAGGGCCCCGCGGAGGCCTCCCCGGTGCTCCCCAAGGCCTTCGCGGGGCCTCCGGAGGGTCTCTGAAGGCCCCGTGGAGGCCTCCCCGGCCCTCCCCGCTCCCTCCCAGGGCTTTCACGGGGCCTCTGGAGGCCCCGTGTCGCGGTTTTGGGGGGGCGGGGGGGCCTCCCAAAACTGCGAATAATCAAAACTGCGAATGCCAAGTTCGCGAATGTGGAGGGGCAACTGTAATTCCAAACTACTGTAGACTACTACATCAGGATACTTAATTATTTTCATCGTCTGTTCTAGACTTCTAAATTGACTAAATCTATCACTAAACTGGTCAAGTAACAAGTCTAAAACATGCTGGTACTTCATATGCAAGAGTTCCATTTCATCTTGTACAGCTGCAGTGGCCTTCTCAAAATGCTTTGCTACTCTAGGAAAATACTTATAAGTTTTCGTTTCTACATCTCGCTTGAAAATTTTAACTTTACGTTCAAAAGCTTTTATGTATCCAAACATAACGTCAATACTTTTGCCAAAACCTTGTCACTTTAAGTTCAGTTCATTAATATGAACAGAGAGATCTGTAAAAAACATCAGGGTGTTGACCCACTTATCATCATTAAGCTGAGGAAAGTTCCCCAGATCCTTATCAAGAAATACCTTCATTTCTTCAAAGCACTCCACAAAGCGCTCAAGAACTTTGCCTCGGCTCAGCCATCTTACATTATTGTACATCAGCAGTCCACTGTAGGTGGAACCAACCTCCTGTAAAAGCACCGATAATTCTCGCTTGTGAAGGGGGCGAGCAGCTATTAAATTAACTATTTTTGTAACAACTAATGATAAAAAATAAAATAATAAAATTTATTTATACCCCGCCCCTCTGCTAAAAACAATCGGGGAGGCTGACATTAAGTTGTTTAAGTCAGTGAATCCTGCCTTGGCACATAAAGCCTCCTGATGGATAATACAATGAAAAGGCACAATTGGATGTCCCATAGCTTCTGTAAACAATTTGACAAATCCGACTTTTTCCCCCACCATATTTGGTGCCCCATCTGTCGTCACTGACACCACTTTAGAGATATCAATGCTTAGGTCACAAAATGTTTGTAGAACAACCTTATATATTTCACTTCCTGCTGTACTTGTTGGCAGTGATACTAACTATCAATTCTTCTCTCATTGTGAGACCATCAGAATATCTACAAATAATGGCCAACTGAGCATGTGATGTGACATCAGTAGTTTCATCAAGAGAGATTGAAAAATATTTACACTTCCTTAGGTCTCTCTCTAATTGATGTTGTACGTTTGTGTTCAGTCTCATTATTCGGTCTTTTATGATATTTCTACTAAGTGGTAACTCAGATATTCTCTTAATTAATTGCATCTTTATTCTGCATATCATGAAACAGATCTGGTGCACATCTTAGGAGAGTTTCTTTAATAAATTCTCCCTTACTGAGCGCTTTTCCATGCTGAGCTATAGAGTGAGCAATGCTCAAACTTGCAGATGTTAAATTTGTAGAGCCTTTCATAAATTTTAGGATGGAATTAGATTGGCTCTTATAAAGTTGTAGCTGCCTGGAAATGTATGCCTTCCTTTCATCCTCACTTTTTTCCAAGAGCTGAGAATGCTTAGTTTCAAAATGTCTATTTATATTCCACGTTCTGCTTACTACCATTTTGTTACATAGAACGCAAAATGATCTGCCATTTTTTTCTATAAAGCCATACATCTCAGTCCATGTCTCTTGAAAGGGTCAGCCACTGCTACTACCACTTCCTTTACTTAACCTTAGTTTTTTATTTTTGGGATTCTCCATCAGGGGGGCAGTGACAGAAGATAGAATTATATGCGCTTGTTAGGCCTGCAGGTAATTAGGGATTAACTAGCCTTACTAGCCACAAAATGGTGTATGTAACTGTCTTTTAGGAAAGGGCAGGGTTAATATGCAGAAATAGGGTTAATAAGGATGCACAACAGTAATAGTGGTGAAATGGAGTCTGCACTATGGAGTAAGATACTGTTCCTTATGTGAATAACAATGGCTGCCACTAATGGCAGAAAATGGCACCCATACCATGCCACAGGCCCTCTCCTCTCCCAGCCTTCCCTCACTTATCTCATCAATGATCTCACTTTTCGCACTTAGCTTAGCAATGCGCAGGCCGCAAGCTGCAGGGAGGGCCGGGGGTGGTGTCCGAGGTGGTGTCTGAAGTGCTGCTGGGGCCGAACTGGAGGCTTTGTGCCAGGGCCGGCCTATTATTTATTGATTATTTATACTGGCCCCATCGCCAGGCTCCGCATCATCTGACTGCGCCGGAAATGGGGCCGGGTGGCCCTCCCCTCCGTTCCGGGCAGGTCCCAGCCAGCAAGCTTCTACCCTCCCGTCCAGCCTCACTTAATGGGAGGGGTCTTCTCTGTGACTGATGGGGGGTGGGGGGAGAGCATTGCTGGCTAGATGGGAGGGCTGGATGGGAGGGGTTTTCTGAATGGGAGGGCTTTTCCCACCTCCAGCCCCTCCTCTCCAGCGACCAGCACCCTCCTTTCCCAAAGCCGCAATCGCAGCTTTTTGAAGGGAGGTTGCTGGCTGGAAAGCCTCCTCCCAGTGGTGACCAGGGCTTCGTAGCCCCGCCCACCACCTTCATTCCTTCCTCCGCCTCCCTAAAATGGCGACCGGAGCTTTGAAGCCTCCGATCACCACTTTAGGGAGGGTGGTGAGGTGGAGGGGGGAAGGGGGAGCGACCTAGCTGCGTGTCAACAGTGACGGCTACGCGTGTCAGTGGTGACACGCGTTTCATAGGTTCGCCATCACCGGCTTAGAACAATTTGTAAGCCACTCTGATAGCCTTGTGGCTGAAGAGCGAGGTATAAATAACTAAATAAAATAAAAAATAAGTTTTGTCCAATGCAGCTTTTCCATCTGTATGAAACTGTTTTATTGTATTGTAATTATCATGTTTTTATTGTATAGCAGTTATTGGCGATATGATATTATTTGTTACAATAAGCATCTGGAATTTACACTCCAACCACCACACATTTTCAGTGGTAGCTGGCAAGGGTGATTAGTCTGCCCCGGGTTTAAGTCCAGGTTTTAAAGGATTTGTCCAAGGTGATGAATCTGTTTTGTGGAGAGGGCCCAGCACTTTATAATAGCTCCTTTAAAGTTCAGATTAAACTGGGAAACTGATCATTGTCCCACTGACATGGGAGCCACCAGTTGCTGCTAGATGATTAAAATAAGAACCAAAACAGCACTTTTAAATTCTAATCCAGTGTTGCAAAGTCTTGTTTTTCCTATTCTGCAAGACACAAAGTTGGGTTCTACAGCCAGGACATAACCAGCCCCTTCATCCTCCCCAAGAAACCTACCACCATTATGCACTATCCACAGTTAAAGGCCTGAAATGAGAAAAAATCCTTGGTGTTAAACTGCATAAAATTGCCATAGCAAAACTAATGGCTAGCATTCTACGTTGCAGTTACAGATTTGTTGCCTAGAGTTATGAGTCCATAACTGCTCTGTATTCAGACACACTTGCCAGTGCTCTCCTCCAGCCTGCCTTAACAGCCAGCAGCTGCACTGAGCAACAGAGGTCTGTTCTGCTGGCAATTGTGGTGCAGCAGGATGACAATTCCAACCCCCTCCCACCAGTAATCTGTGCTGCAATGAGGAGCTGCAACAGAGGCCCTGCTGCCGATTATTGAAACGCAGCTTACTGCCCGGAGGAGGCTAGGCATGTCATCATGCTGCACCCCAATTGCCAGCAGAACAGACTTCTATCACTTGTTGCCGCTGCTCACTGTTAAGATAAGTTTGGAGAGTTGGGTTGGCAGATGAGACGTAGTTATGCATTCATAACTATATCTGTGATGTAGGATCTTGGTGAACATTTTAATTGGAATAATAATTTAATGTTTTTTAACTTTTTAATTACATATTGTTTTAGCTGTCTTTGGGCTTGTCTATATGAGGCAATAAAACATGGATTGGTGTAGGCTAATGCCAATTAGCAGTAGTGTCCATTTGTCTCCATGGTTTTTTGGCAAGATCACAAGTATGCAAAGCTATCCATGTTTGATGTTCACACAGTCATGCCTGCAAATCAAGATGGCGGGCACAAGTGAATTATTTATGTCAATTGTTTGCCACCAAACAATTTTTAAAGGTAAATCCAAGGGGCAGAAGTGCAACCTTCCTCTTAAACAAGCTTTAAAAAAAAGTTTTGTTACCTCAGTGCATGATTGCTACTGTGAACATTCAACATGGTGGTTTCAGCCACTTCATTGCCAGCAAACTCCAGCCCTTTGCATATCTGACCAGGCAACAATCCACTTCTGTCCTCACCAAGAATGCACTGCAATCTGAATCAGTTGTCCCAACAAGCAGGAATGCGCATTTCCCTCAGAGTTTTTTAAAACTTCAGGAAAAGCCACAAAGGCTTTTCCCATGCAGTATATGGCATTTTTGCCCCCCCCCTTCTTCTGAATATGGCAGATTGCCATGGGATCCATTTAGATAAAAGATATTCTCCTCGAATTCTATGAAGAGTATTTTCACTGTTTAGATAACCTCTTTGTTTCAGTTTACATTGTAAACATTTTGAGTTTCATTTAGGAGAAAGGCAGGATATAAATCAAATAAATAAAAAAGGAAAATAATCTTTTGTACTCCAAATTTTTGGACTTTAGCTCTCTGAAGTTCCCAGCCAGGAAAAGCAATGGCAAAGAATTATAGGAGTTGTAGCCCAAAGCATTTGGAGGGCCAAAAGCTCCCCCCACCTCTCTGCTAAATTTGCTAAACTAGATTCTTATACCTAATTTATTTTCACCTGATCCATTGCCTCCGCTGATGCCACCATAACTCAGAGAGCTAAGACCAATTTATTTAAACTTCAGAAATGATTCTTTGCTTGCTCAGATTATGGAGAAGAGCGTTTATGAATTTTCTGGAGTGTGTGTAGAAATCTGAACATGACAAATTGCAGTCAACTTAAGACCATTAGAGGACATAAGGCACCAGCACAAAATACGAGAACACAAGGCACCAGCAGGCATGACAAATTAATAACTATTTTCCCTCGTCTTGAAATAATTCTAATATATAAGCTAGAGAGGCAAAAGGAAATCGCAGCATTGCATCATGTTGGGGAAATGTTGCTATCAACACTACAAGTGTGAGAAGCTTCCTTTGGCCAGCAATCTTTGTGTATACTATTTTGTAAAGAAACATTAGAAAATAACGTGGTCCTTGCCCATTTACCCTGACTTAAAAACAACCCCCCCCCCAAAAAAAACCCTAAGATCCCAGTTTAGACACGCTGGCTTCTAATAAAAAATGATGTATATTTCTTTCTTCTCCCTGCAGTCTAGCTCACTGTGAAATGACTGAATTTTTTTTGTTTGTTTGTTTGATCTGGCAGCTGCCAGCATTTCAGTAAAATTAAAATGGACGGGATTTGTCTACAACCGAATCTAAGCCTCTTGGATGAATTTTGCCCTAAATTTGCAACCACAAATATACAGAGATGGCCCACAGGAGAATTTAGGATGACTGAAGTGGTCAGAAAAGAGCAGAGCCATGTCACATCTCCATATCATTGCAGATACATACGATGTTGAACTATTAATATGAATGCAGCTGTTAGGAATTTGGACAACAGACATTGTGCTAGATATTGATATGTTTGCTAATGGAATACCTAATATCAAAAAGCTTTGGAATGTGTTTGTGAGCTAAGTTAAGTAGCTTTGAATGAAATTTTGCCTTGGCACAAGCAGGCACCAAAATTGTACTATACTTTGCCTTGGCCAGGGTTGATTCTGCATTTTTCTGTGACTAAACTACTCTAATAAGCATAATCAGTTCAAGGTATTGACAACTTGAACTCCCCCAATAAAAGATAACAGCTATTTTCCTGTTGTGTAATCATATCCCTTATTATAAAGGCAGTGAACTGGCTATTGCAATGGAAATAAATAAATATATTTATAATTTTCTACAAGGAAAGTATGTCATTTGATCATGAGAAAAAAATGTCTTGGATCCAAATGTATCTTTTGCTTGTGCAAAGTGCCCTCACTTTCTACCAGTTACTCCTTCCTACTGCACCCACCACACTTTATCCCATTTCAGAGTACCCCTGACCCTCAAGAGCGGTTTTTAGGGGGTACAGGTGGAGTCTCAATGGTAAAAGGAGGCTGGGAATCTCCATTGCTCTAGTGAAGCTCTGCTCATTTGCTTTAGGATTCACCACTTTCTTTTGTTATTTCATACACTAATCCTCAACACATTTAATTACAGTGATAAAGGAACTAGTAAACACATTCAGATCTTTAATATTTGAATAACGCAGAATTAAGCTAAATAAGCTTACTTCAGGAAATAAGCTCCTTTGGAGGAAAATGTTAAGTGTGGAGCATCAAGTAGGCATTTGATGTATATACTCCTTTAAGCCAGGAGTAAGCAACCTAGTGTCCTTCATATGTTCTGTACGACAACTCCCATCAGCTCAAACTAGCATATTCAGTTTGTGAATTATGGTACTTGTAGTGCCAAACATCTGGATGGCAGCAAATTGTCTATCTTTGATCAATTTCATTGTTCCTATTGTTCTTTGTAGCACTATTCAGGAGTGGGGTGAGTGTGGCAGAGTCATGGGTATTAGTAACTTCCAAGTGGGCATGCCCAAATGTTTTGGTGTCTGAGGAGTTTATCACATGAGGCTGGTATTGTGGAATTAAAACAGGACATTAGTGAATTTTGCCATTACTTATTGCATGATGTCATGTTTATCTTGTTGCTGTCTTGCTGTTCCCTCATTTCTCTGGCGTACCTTTTCATTGATGGGAGAAACATGTCAATGACTCTGGATGTCACTGCTGGGCTGGTCTTCTTTGTGGTGTGATAGGTCCACAGCAGTACCAACGTGGCTGCAGTCTTGTGACATGAGCGTGATTCAGTCACACAATTCTCCTCCTCTCGCTCTCTTTCCCCTCTCCCCCTTGCTATGCTGAAGCAGGCTGATTTCCCATGCCCTTTTTCCCCCTGTGATTGCATACTTACTGTGAACTAATAAAATAATATTTTTATCATTTCACCATAATTACACAATAGTGGCAAAAAAGGAAAGAAAGGCACGCATGCACAGAGCAAGTAGGGAGGCAGGGTTTCAGAGCTGGTGTGGAAGGACCCACCAGCACACTTGCAGGACTGTCATGCATTTGAGAGGTTGTGTGATAAGGGAAATTTGCAAACAAGTATGTTCCATATGACAGACAATTCAAGGCTCATTGACCGAAAGCAAGCTATGCTCTTTGGTACCTGAGGCATACATTTCCTTAAATGCCTCCTCCCCCTCCCCCTGGGAGCAGAATAAGTTCAATAACTACAATATCTTCATCCTTTTCAGTTCATGACCACCCCCACCCCCAAATCATTCACTCTGCCTACAGATAAGATCAGCTTTTAACAGAGTTAGGACTCAGCACCAAGCTTGGGAGCTGGTGCTAATTGAATAAGACTGCAGAGCTTGAAAAGTTTACTTTTCAGCTACTGCTCCCAGAATCCCCAGTGGCCATGCTAGCTGTGGGATTCAGGGTACTGTAGCCAAAAAGGAACTTTTCAAATGTCTATTAAAGAGAAAGAGAGAGACCAGCACCATGGTACACAAGAATAAGAGAAGAAGACTAGAATGAGAAATGGAAACATTGAGATTTGAGGAAAAAGCATTAAACACAGAGTAAAACTGCCCCTTGGGCAGTTCAGGGATCAACAGTGTGGTGACACCCATTTCTCAAAGCCCACAAGCTCCTCTCTGACATCACTGAAGGGGGAAAACTGCTTTTTCTCATTTCCCAGCACTTTGGGAGGGATTCAGTACTGTTGTGCTGTTGAAATCCCTGAGAGTTAATTCAAAGAATCTGTATAACAGAGAGCAGAAGAGAGCAGCAAGTGGCAGGTATACCTGACCCCTGTAGACCTGCTGCTAGAGTAGATGACAGTACTGTAGTTAGTTTTCCTAGCAGTTACTTCAGCAAAACACAGTTGCTGTTGCTGTATAGGTGTCAGCTTCACTGCTCCATAGAAAACTAGTGCAACAGCTAAATGACTGAGCTATGAATCAGCCCCTGGCTTGGATCTTTCTTTTTCCTTTTATACTCACTTACCTTAGGTAAGACCCATCTGCAGTGTTAGATGAGTTGATGTAAGGATTACAACAGAAATCAGGCAGCCAAGGCTGCAATCATCACAGGCAGGGTTGGTGGGGATGTGGGAGAAGTCCTCAGCTGCTCCCTCACTTTGGAATTCCCACCGGAGAGAAGTTAGGATGGCTCCTTCATTTTCCTTTCAGCTACAGTTTGATCGCGAGTAAAATATGACGGTAGAAAGCAAAAATATCACGGTCAAATGTCCCAGCGGTACTGCAACAGTACCGCTGGGAAGGAGCATCGTACGAAACTGACGCCCTCTAGCGCTGCAGCGTCGCAACCTGGCGACGCTGCTAGCATTATTTTTACATTGTCCGAAAAAGTCCAAGGACTGCAAAGGAGTACATTTGCCCACTGATTCTACCTGCTGCTTGGGTTGCAAATTTTCTGGTGATCAGGGAGACTGAATAGCTAAGAGAATGAAGAAAGCAGTGAACCTGCATTTTCTATTAGGCACTGTAGACAGGACAAGGATGTCATTTGGATGTTCAAATGATGGTTTTTCAGCAGCCTTACAACAGATCCTGAAATGAGCAGTTCTGGCTAGTCCTACCTGGTGTGAGGGGAGGCATAGTTCACTGATGGTCCACATTCCTCAATGTCCTCTGACGATGACAAGAAATGATATCGTGGAAGTTCTTTATTGTTGTTGTTGTCATTGTGTGCCTTCAAACCAACTCTGACTTACAGTGACCCTATCATAAACTTTTCTTAGCAACATTGTTTTCTTCTAAGCCTGAGAGAGTGTGACTTGCCCAAGGTCATCATGTGCGTTTTCAGGGAGGATCAGAGTGGGGATTCAAACCCTGGTCTCTGTAATCCTAGTTCAAGACTCAAAACATTATACCATGTTGGCTCTTCTTTACCCTTAAAGGGGAAAAATACTGTGGCCAAACTATGTCTAATGACAATGTGATTCTTTTGGGAGATTTTCAAGAGGTCATGTGTATCACAATGATTAAATTGCCTCTTCTGTTGCTGTTTCCCTCCCTGTTTCTCTTTTTCTTATTCACTTCTTTTTTCAGCCAGAACTGCCTGAAGCATGGTTCAAGATTAAATCATTTGTTTCATTTAGTTTCCAGATGTCCCGAATACTTAAAGTTGTTCAAATTGTTTCCTAAATTCAGCACTTTTCAAAATTAGGGGAACTCACCCCATAAAAGCAATTTAAAATGGTTGAAAGTGTTCCTTCTGGAAATGGATTGAATTATTCATTCATTCTTCCTCCTTCAAGGAGAAAAAAGTTTTATGCATGAATGAGCTTAAGATTTATTTTCTATTGTTGACCACATCTCTGTTCATATTCTTTTGATTTCAGTGACATTTTTTGTTTGAATGAGCTGCATGGCACACTGTTAATTTCAAATGGTACTTAACTTTTCAGGTCAGGCCATGCTTTTGCAACAATTGGAGAAATCATCTATATGTTTGGAGGTTGCTCCAATGAAGATGAATATTGTACAGATGTATTTGCACTGGACACAGGTGTCTTTCATTATTATAGATCATTTTCCATGGCCCATGAATTCTGTTGTAAGTTAGTAAGAGATTTGGGAGTAGTTTTGTGTTTTTGGCTTTTGAAAAATAAATAGATAAAAGATAAAAGAAAGATGTGAACAGAATTCAAAAAGACCTTGATAAACTAGAAAATTGGGCAGAATTAATAAAATGAAATTCAATAGAGACAAACGCAAAATTCTACATTTAGGCCACAAAAACAAGAGTTCAAAGAAGGGTAGCAAGGATGATAAGAGGCATGGAGAACAGAATATGAGGAAAGGTTGAAGGAGCTAGGCTTGTTCAGCTTGGTGAAGAGAAGACCGAGGGGTGACATCACTTCACTCTTTAAATACCTCAAGGGATGTCACAGATAGGAGAGGAAGGCCTGTTCTCTGCTGTTCCAGAGAATAGGACCAGGTCTAATGGTTTTAAGTTACAGGAGGGTAGAATTCAGTTGAACATTAGAAGGAATTTCTTGAAAGTAAGAGGAGTTTGGCAATGAAACCGATTGCCTAGAGAGATGGTGGGGTCTCTTTCTCTGGATGTCCTCAAAAAGAATTTGGGCAGCTACCTACTGGAGATGATTTACCTGGGGATCCTAGACTGAGCAGAGCTTTGACTTGATGACCCATGAGGCCTCTTCCAACTCTGTGATTCTATAAAGTGAATGTAACAATCCCAGATACTTTTGGGGTACATCTCATTAGCAGCATCCAAACAAAGTAATCTCAAACCATACCTAGATTTCAGATCTAGTTGCTTACTTGTAAAAACAGAAAATAATTTTGAATTCTATTCTGTATGCTAGAAAATAATATAGAGAGATAAAAGGAAGGGAACATGGAAGCAACATTCTACCATATTGCTCTGTAAGAAGTAGGTATGCTCTGGATTTCAAGTGTTCCAGCCAATGAATGTAATTCGTACTTGGATAAACTGACAAATTATCCAAGAGACTTCAGCACCTATTTTCAAAAACTGTATTAAAATATGTTATATTGAAATGACTTAATTAACAGCAGACATATTGGACTCTTTTAGACTGGATCTAGTTAGAACTGTCAGCCAGAGAGCTCTTAGGCCTCACTAAACTACAAACCCCAGAATTCCACAGGAGGCAGCCATAGCAGTTAAAGTAGAATAATAGCACTATAACAGTGTAGTGTGATAAAGTCCAGAATCAGTGTGCACTAAATATGACTAATTTGGTCTGGGTTTGCTGTTTCTCTTTTGGGTATTTCCTTTCTTGTTAATCTCCCTGAAGAGTCATGGTGTTGCAACATACTTCCACAGAGGTTAACTCTGAATTGTGTGAACTGATGTAACATTCTTTATGGCAGTCTTATTCCATATTGGCCCCCACTGACTGTTATGTTGGAACACTGGCCTTTCTAATGCCTTACTTTGGGGGAAAAATAACACCACATAGCCTAGACATATAGTACTACCACTTTCAAAATTGGTCTAAATAGGGCCATGCAAATCTGTTCCTTTACTGACTAGTCCTGTTGATTATTTTGCTTATGCTCTTCCATAGTCAGCCTTCCACATCCACAGATTCTGCAGCCATAGATTCAACCAATCATGGTTCGAAAATATTCCACAAAAAAAAAAAAAAAAAAACCCAAAAAGCAAACCTTGATCTTGCTGTTTACTATGCCATTGTATATAATGGGACTTGAGCATCCCTGGATTTTGGTATCCACAGAGGGTCCTGGAACCAAACCCCAGCCAAGGGCCCACCAACCAAGGGCCAATTGTACTTTGTTACTCCAGAGACCATGGTTGTGAAATTCAAGATAATGCAGCTGAAGTTAAGAGTCCTATCATGAAAAACTTGGAAATTACATAGAACAGTCTACTGTAGTTTGGGGAATTGTGTATATTATTACTGTTTTTAAAACTCCAACATTTTTTGGATTCCTTGTCAAAGTCAGTGAAAAATATCCACTTTCATAGATTGTGAAAAATAACAGAAAATGTAAGATGTGCGTGTATTGTTTTCTCTCCTCCCGCTGCCCAAGTATCTTTAACATGGCAGAAGTGTGAAGTCAAAGGAGAAAAGCCTGTTGGAAGATCATATCATACATTTACAGCACACCATGAAAAGGTAAAAAAAAAAAAGTGCAATTTTTTGGTGGGGGAGTGGAATGCTTCTTCCTGTACATCTCCCTTTGGGGTCTATCTGTGCACTATCCTCTGTGCGCTATCACTTCTGCATCAACTTTATATTGTGGGGTGGGCGGGGAGAGAGAGAAAGAAATTGCAGAGTAAGATGGTGTCCTTGGTGTACTTCCAGCAGCAGGTGAAGACATTTTACTTCGGTTCGGTTTAGTTTAGTTTTAACAAGTCTTTGAGAATTGACTGTTTATGGGGAAAGGGGTTTTAATATTGTGATATGCTGTTTTTATTTCTTGTTTCAGCCACCTTGAGTCCTGGGGCTAGGTGCGGGTGAGGGGGAGGAAATATAAATAAAATAAGATAAAATGTGGGCTAGTGTAGTGACTTCTCTTTTCTCCATTTCTAGATAAACATTTTCACTGCCCAGGCAGGGGAAGTTTTAAAATGGAATTTCAGGAATGACTAAAAGACTTCAGTGGTGGGGGGTGGGGCGGGGTGGGATATTTTCCTATTCTTCCCACCTTCTTCCTTGTGTTTGCTGCTTTGTTTGGTTATACAGATTATACACAGATGGTATTTTACAGTGTCCCTGAGACCCAAGTATGGAGAAGCTTTTTTATTCATTTGCCAGTCCATACCTATCATTTCTAGTCCTTTGAAATGTGAGGTGAAGGGATAGGCAGAGGAGTTGGCTGCATTCCAAGCCAGAGTGTTTTAGCAGATTGTTAATTAGCAGACATGGGCCATTTCCAAGGCAACCAGCAATAATGGCCCACATGTGTCCCCAGAGGTTTAGGTAAGGCTTGCAGGGCAAGACAAAGGTTTATAGCAGAGCCCCAGACACCAACAATTGGAGGCAATCAAGGTATCCCTGGAGTGACTTGTTTTGTAGGATGAAAGGAGTGTAGAACAGTTTGTCTTTTAAATTGGCAAAGGAATTCAGATTAGCAGATAACTACTTTTCCAGAAGCAAAAATGGGTAAATGCTGAGAGTTATGGCCAACCTCTATATGAAGATAACAGGAAACAATTTAGAATTACCAGAAGTTTAGGATATGAGCTCTTCATCAGAACAAGACCTTTAATGGGACCTTTTTAAGATGTGTGTGTATATGTGTGTGTGTGTGTGTGTGTGTGTGTGTGTGTGTTTGTCACTAAGGGAGGAGGAAACAGGACAAAGTTTTGGGTGTCAAACTTATTACTACCTACCTCTGCTTTTGTTCTTCCTTTCAGGACATTTATTTGTTTGGAGGAACTTCTGAGTCCGAAGATGGTAGCAAAATCCTAAGGAATGATATTATGAAATTAAGTTTAGGTGAGTAGGAGAAACAAGGGAGCAACACTTATTTGAAAATTACTTCTTCTAAGCAAGATTTTTTGCTGTGATTATTTCCTCATATTATAGTTCAAAACTGCATTTAAAAATTTAAAAATATGAAAAGTTACTTTAGTTTCTGCTTCTCAGTTTTGAATGGCTTTTGAATGGCTATTCAAAGAGTTTTGAATAAATTCTTTTAGAACATGGCCTCATAGCCCGGAAAAAAACAACAGAAAACCTATCCATGCCGGCCGTGAAAGCCTTCGACTTCACATTTTCCTCATACTGCTTGCTTTCTGTTGAATCTTCTGTACTTTCTTTATATTTTTAACATGTGGTGAGGAACATTTGACCAGTGAACAATAATCCAGATAAATCAGATGTGCATTTTAAAACTCAATGGACTTTTTGTTTTGTTTTTAACCTCTCATGTCAGACAGAGCTCAGCTTATTTAGTACTGTCCTTGTTGGACAGTAAACAAACAAACAAATGGTGCTCAGCTTATTTAGTACTGTCCTTGTTGGACAGTAAACAAACAAACAAACGGTTTCTTCTTCATGGTCTCTGTGACTCACACAAATGGTTTATCTGTGCCTGTGTGGTGCACTGTCTGAACCTTCTAAAGCTAGGGAATAAGCATTTTGGCACTAGCCCCTTCTCCCCTTGCCAAATGTGGCTCACATCATTCCTGCTCAATCTCCCAATTCCTATTTGTCCACCATAGTAGCAACATCAGTTGGAACTTTCTCTGAGCAGTTTCTTGGATTGTTTTTCTTGACTTGGATCCCTTCAGTTTTCTTGGACTACCGATTTACCTGATCTTTCTTTCTCTTCGAGTTTTTGCTTTGTTTGTCAACTTTATTAACTTTGGATCATCAGTTCAGCAAGCTTCACCTCTCCCCTCAGGGGTTTATGGCTGCCAGCGGCTTTTTCAAAAGGTGCTCTTCTTGTGGGGGTGATAATCCCTGAAAAGGACAGTCATCCAACGTGCCTTTTGTGCTTAGGAGAGGAGCACAACATAAGGGCTTGTTCCCATTGCCAGATGTTCATCCTCAAGCATGTTGTAATCATTCCTCGAGGCTTAAGGCTCTCCTGTGGGAGAATGTCTTGAACGCCACAGACTGTGTGACTGAAAACAGGCTGCTCTTCTCAACCTGTGTTGGGCTCTCCTCTCGATGCCCCTCTGCAACTCCACATTCAACCTTGGTCCCGAACACCTTCGGTTCATCTCTTACAGTCACCTTTAACAGGCCCCTCCAGAAAGTGGCATCTAGGACAGAGGGCTCAAGACAACATGGACCAGCCTGTGTCACAACTGGCCTCTTGATCTCAGGTCCCTTCAACTCTTGGAAGGTCTTTGGAAACAGAGACAGTTCTCCCTGCTGAAACTCAGTACGTACAGGAGGTATAAGAAAAAGAAGACCAAGGATGTGGATACCTCTCACTCCAGACCCCAAGCACCAACACTGAGACATCCAGTTTCATCCTCTCAGCCTCAGACTCTCTTCACCCAGGTGCCAAGGACATGGAAGTTTCCATTCCCATCTCATTGACTCCAGACAATCCTTGGTTCAACTGGAAGGCAGCATCCACACTTCAGTACAGATGTGATCTCCACAGCCTCTTCTGGTGAGCATAGCATTGGAAAGGAAGATCCTTGACTCGCTTCCATAGGTTCCAATTCATCCTTCTCCTCTGGATTGTACTTGGTGGAGCCTTCCATCACCACTTCGGGACCAACCTCTGGTTCCATCACCACTTCAAGAATGGCCTCTGGCTCCGGTTCTGTGTTCTCCTATCATTGCCATCATCATAGTAGGTCATGCTTTGGTTCCTATATTCTTGCTTTGGTTTGGTGTCTGGACAGTCTTGGTCCCACAGCCCATAGTTGCACCAATTTCTGTCTCCACATTGATCACACCACAATCCCTCAAGGGAATCTCATAGGTACCATACCAGAAGAACACAATACAGTAGGGTAGATACTGAGAGGGTCAGAGCCTACTATCATCACAGTCACTCACCCTCCTACTACAAAGACAGATTTCTGTCTAGAGACTATCCCTACTACAACTATGCTTATGAATATCAAGACAACTTTGATCCCCTGCATCTCTCTCAACATTGACATCAGCATTGTATCCTGACATCTGTACCGGCTTCTGTGGTACTGAGTCAGAGTCATACTGTACTGACCTTGGTACCATCAATAACCGAGTCAGATTTGTTTATCCTTGGCAGGGCTGCCCCAGGCTGTGGTCTCTGACCACTCATGCTCACCTTTACTGGTCCCAGTCCCTTCAGTAGTGTCAATGGCTCTGAGAGAAATGCCACCTCCTTCAGCATCTTTGGCTGGAGCACTTCAGTTGGTCTGTCACCTGGAGTCCTCTGAATTGGATAAGAAGTCAAACTCAAGGGAGCCATAGAACCTGTCCCTCCTTCTTACCTCTGGTGGGGATTCGTTTCCCAATACTTCATCACGTCAAAAGAGGATGGCAGACTGCACCCCATTCTGGATCATCAGAATGTCAGCTATGTACATAGAGGCAAGCCCAGGCATTTCAAAATGGCCTCACTCAGTTCTATCCTTCCCCCGATGCAGAAGGGAGATTGGTTCCTGACTCTTGATCTAAAAGATGTGTACTTTCACATCATAAGTGCCACAGACACTTTCTTTGGTTTGCCATTGGCAGAAGGGCCTACAATTTTTGCATCCTCCCTTTCAGCCTTTGCACAGTCCCACATATATTCACGAAGTGTATGGTGGTGGTGGCTGCCTGACTCCATCAGCAGGGAGTTATTCTATTTCCTTAGGTAGGGGAGGTATTCTCTCTTAGGTAGGGCCTCTAAATGACCATACATGGGTCAAATATATCCCCTTGAGGAGTCATGCCTACTAGGGAAATTAATCCTTGCTCATCTTGTTCAAATGCTAAAGAACAAGAAACCACAATTTTTTTCTCTCCACTTACAAGCTGGCAAGACACCCTCTCCTGGTCTCAGTGAGTGTTTTCACATTTGCAGGAAAACTTTTTGTCACAGTCACACAAAACTATGATAGCTGCTGCCTTGTCTCATGGACTTTTAAAAATTAAAAGTGCTCAGTAGATACTCTGAGGCTTTTGGATTACTCAGACAGTCCTTCTGTCTGTGTGATTTCAATCTAAAAGGGAAAAGGCATCAGTTTTGTGTAGAAAAGAATTTGCCCTGGTGGGGGGGAACCCACTCCTTATCTCATCTGTACACTAAAGAAAATAACTCCTGCAAGGGTTAACAATTTTTTGACCTTACTCAACACTTCAAGCCAGAGGAAAAAAAATAAAGTTTTCTTCCTATCCCAGATGCCTAGTCCCTATGGTTGCCAGCTTCTCAATCTGATGCCTGAAGCCTTGTATTTAACTCTAGCTTGATCCACTGCAATTAACAGATGATAAAAATTTATCTCCATTCCATGAAAAAGCATCAACAACTAATTCATTACATTGCAACTCCTTTGAGCCAAGATATTAAGGAAGTACTGTATTATGAATTAGATGGTTTATAGCTGTGAATGTTTGATCGTTTCTTTTCTTAACTTGAGTGAAATAATATCTAGAGATGCTAACATAAGTTTTTTTCTGAGGTTGTTAGATATTTCTTTTGTATTAGATAATAGTAGAGAAAGTGTTATAAATTCATCAATAACCATGAATGTCAATTCAGTAGATAGGCAGATCATTTGCCTAATTAATGAATCAGCATTCATGGTTATTAATGATTTTATCTTCATTAGATGCTACATATTAGACTGTATAGTACATTAATTAAGCTGATACTCCATGTACTTAAATAGATTATCTTATCTACTGACAAATGTGTGGGGTAGGTTTTGGGTGGACTGTGCAACGGACAGCCAGAAGAAGTTGCCTCACTTCTCTTAGACTGGTGTCACTAATAAGAATCTCCATTGAAAGAGTCACAGACAGCACAAACTTTTAGAGACATTAGCAGGAGACGATATCTTCTTTCTGGTCATCATGAATTATTCTACCTAGTGTCTTGGATCAGTGGCCTTAGATTCTTCTTCAGCAGGCAATGTGACATGGAATTATTAATCGTGATGCACTAAATAATGGTAAAGGGCAATGTTATTGTCATAATTATCTTGCTAATGAAAAGCCTGAATGTTGACAATTTCAGAATTTAGACCAATTGATTCCCAAGTGTTAGGGATCTGGAGTAGGGATGACTTTCCCCACAGATGGATGGCTTCTTTTCCAAGAGCTTCCTCCCCAAAACATTATTATTAGGCTGCCCCTAATCAGGGTGAAGCTTCTTGTTTGTCCAGTGGCTTGGAGCGCCTTGGGCCCTGTTCCCAAAGATCCCACATTTCAGCCTAACTCCAGGGGAAAAATGTTAAAAAGAGATGTGCTTTGGATTTTCTTACCCAAAGCCTCAGAACATGGATCTTAACAACAACAAATCTTGTGAAAAACCTAGGAACTCAAGTGAGTTCAGAAAGTGATTTTGTGTTAAATTCCTTTTAACATAATATAGCCAAAGGTGCAAATACAAAGCAACGGAGGCAGCAGATGAAAAGGGAAGACAGAATTCAGATTTGAAAACAGGAAAACTGATTTGCATTTGGTTTACTTCACAGAATTTGGGGTTTTAGAGGATATGCAGAATGCAATGCAGAAAGAATGCTCTGAGAAAGTGTATATGTATTAGCCTTCTGATTAGATGTTGCTATGAAGACCATAAAGAGTGAACAAATTCTCACTTTTATGAGGATCTGAGTTTAGTAGAAGCCTCTTACTGTTGTTTTGTTCACTAATGTGATGCCCTCCATTTCTGAGACCAGCAATCTAGCCAGATAATCAGAAAATTATTTTGTGGCAAGACCCCTTTTTGCAATGATCCTACACTTGAATTATGAAGGAGTTGGCTAGTTTTAATTAGACACACCATTGTGCAAAAAAGTTAAAGTGTTGGGGGTATATTGAGGAAGCAAAAGGGTATATATAATTATTTAGGGTCCTCAGCATGATGCCGATTTATCAGATGTTCTATAAACCACTGTTAAACTAAAGTACAATAAAATGTAAGGGTTTATCACAGTAGTTAAAGCAGGTCTGAACAGAAACAGAAACATCAGCACAAACTCAGAAGGTCTATTCAGCATGCAGCTTCAATTGGGTACAGTTGCCCCTCCACATTTACGGCTTTAAGATTCATGATTTTGACTATTTGCGGTTTTGGGAGCGCCCCCCCCCCTGCCATCCAAAAAACTGCAACGGGGTCACTCTTTCTGGGGTGGGCGGGAAGGGTGGGAGGGAGCAGTGACGAGGCTTGGGTAGCCCCGTTGCATCTTCTGGGGGGTGGTGGGAGAGGGTGGGAGGAAGCAGCGACGAGGCTTGGCAAGCCCCGTCGCTGCGCCTGGGGGAGGCAGGAGGGGGTGGGAGGAAGCAGTGACCAGGCTTCGGTAGCCCCATCGCTGCTCCTGGGGGAGGCGGGAGGGGGTGGGAGGAAGCAGCGACGAGGCTTGGGTAGCCCCGTCGCATCTTCTGGCGGGGCAGGAGAGGATGGGAGGAAGCAGCGACGAGGCTTGGGTAGCCCTGTCGCTGCTCCTGGGGGGGGAAGAGAAGCAGCGGGGGTTGCGGGAGGGCGGTGGCTTGACCTAGATTTTATTCGTGGTTTTTTCACATTCGTGGGGGTCTCACGCCCCTAACCCCCATGAATGTGGAGGGACAACTGTATACTGTAAGCATGCAAGGTCCCATGGCAAAACCCTGGCTCCTACATCCACATGCACAGTGCCCCTGGATGAGACCCAATCTCCCTTTATACCAGTGGCTCCCAACCTTTTTGGCACCAGGGACTGGTTTCGTGGAAGACAACTTTTCCACAAACTACGGGGGGAGCACATGTATGTCTCCCAAGAGGGAACCTCAGGCGTGGCCCAGTCCCTAACAGACCACGGACCGGTCCTGGTCCAGGGACCAGGGGTTGGGGACCCCTGCTTTATACCTTACCAGGTGGAATTGTGAAATCTAAAAGGGCGTTCTGTTTCCATTTATTTTGAACACAAGTAGAACTCTCCATGCAGTCATGGATCCTGCTTTATCAGGGTCCTCAATTACCCTGGAGAATGCTAGGACTTTATCACACCTGCCTGTTGTCTTGCAGCAATCTCATTGTTGAAGCAAATGGGAACATACCGGTTTAAAAACAATCATTGTCACACTTCTCTGCAATCACACTATTATGCTGCTTTGGTGATCCATGATCTTGTGCTCACTCTTCTGCCCTGCCCTGCTAACCCCTCCTTCCTCCTTGTGTATGCCCTACCCAGTGCATGCATGCCTTTATATTTTTCTTATTTTTGCCATCATTGCATGATTATGGCAAGCTGATAAAAATTTTAAAAAAGAAAAGAAAAGGAATAGAAAAGGAAAGAAAAATGAAGTACAGTCCTCCCTTCAAATTCGCAGGGTTTATGGGTGGAGCACCCCCGCAAATTTGAAAAAAAAGTGAATAACGGGAAGGCTAGAAAGCCTCCACGCTGCTTACCCAACCCCCCCACCCCTTCCAAAGCAGCAGGGAGGCTATCAAACCACCCCACCGCCCTTCCGATCCCCAGTCAAGCCGCTGGGAAAGCCTGCTAGCACGAGCCTCGAGCAGCTTGGCTGGGGAGGTGGCGACTCGCCTCCTCAGTCAAGCGGCTAGGAAAGCCTGCCAGTACGGGCCTCAACCAACTTGGCTGGGGAGGTGGTGACTCACCTCCTCCTCAGTCAAGCTGCCTCAGTAAAGGTGCTCTCGAACTCTGCCAGCATGGGTCTCCAGCATCTTGGGTGGGGTGGTGCTGACTCACCTCCTCCTCAGTCAAGCCGCTCCCAAACCCTGCTGGCACGGGCCACCAGAGGCTTGGCTGGGGAGGTGGCGATTCGCCTCCTTCTCAGTCAAGCTGCTCCCAAACCCTGCTGGCATGGGCCACCAGCGGCTTGGCTGGGGAGGTGGCGACTCACCTCCTCCTCAGTTAAGCTGCTCCCAAAACCTGTCGGCATGGGTCTCCAGCATCTTGGCTGGGGAGGTGGTGACTTGCCTCCTCCTTAGTCAAGCCGCTCCCCAAACCTGCCAGCACAGGTCTCCAGTGGCTTGGCTGGGGAGGTGGCGAATCGCCGCCTCCTCAGCCAAGCCGCTCCCAAATCCTACTGGCACAGGCCTCTAGCGGCTTGGCTGGGGAGGTGGTGACTCGCCTCCTCCCTGGTCAAGCTGTTTGGTGAGCCTGCCAGTTCGGGTTTGGTTGGCTTTCCTTCCCTGTGGGGGAAAAGCCAAAAACCACCCCCCCTCCCCACCGGCCTCAACTTTTCCCCCAACAGGGAAGGAAAAACGACTAAGCTCACAGCGCTCATCATGGGTTTGGTCGGCTTTCCTTCCCTGTGGGGGGAAAAGCCGAAAACCGCTTACCTCCTCCCCACAGCCTTGCAAATCCGCAAATTCTCAAATCTGCAAATTAAAAAGCTGTGAATTTGAAGGGAGGACTGTAAAAGCAACCTCACTGGAAATAGTGAGGGGGAGGGGGGAGGAGGAAATCACACCCACTCATTCCACATGACTGCCAGAATATCAGAACTGCAGCAGAAAAGACCTATGGCACTTGAGGCAGTATGGAAAAACAGCTGTATTGGAAGCCATTGATGGGTTTTCCTGTCAAAGAAAAGATGTGCTCCACCAACAATTGAAATATAGAGCAGCATCAGGAAAGACACGACACTGTGTGATAAGTACCAGCCAAAGACACTATTATCCTGCTGTAATTGTTGACTCGTGATAAAATCCCTAGTCACACTTAAGTGAATACAGGGAACCCTGGTGGCGCAGTGGTTAAATGCCAGTATTGCAAGTCACCACGTTGCAATTTTGATCCCAGAGAGCTCCAAAGTTCACTCAGCCTTTCATCCTTTTGTAGGTTGGTAAAATGAGTACCCGGCTTATTGGGGGCAATTAGCTAACACACATTGGAAACACAGTGTAGATGTGTAAATTGCTATTGCTTAAAACAATTTGTAATCCGCTCTGATAGCCTTTTGGCTGAAGAGTGGGGTATAAATAACTAAAGTTAAAAAAAAATAACTAAAATAACTAAATAAAAATAGAACTCCCTTTCTGATAATTAGGGTTATCATATGTCCTTTTTTTTCCTGGACATGTCCTCTTTTTCAGAGCTAGAATTTCTGTCCACAGGGCTTCTAAAATCACCAGGCTTTCTTACAAGCCCCTTCCCCCTAAACCTCTGAAACCTGACTATTTCAAACCTCATCCACTACTCCATCCATTCAGATTCTCATATAACCCTGAAAGGTAGGGTGACAGCAGGGGAAAAAGGAAGCCCTGTGGATGGAGGGTCTTTTTACCTGATAGGTCAAAAGTTAAATTTGTAAAGGATTAAATGTGTCATTTAAGGAGTTAAGTATTAAAACCAAAGTGAAAAGCTAAAGTTGCTTAAACAAAATTTTAAAATACTGGCATTTAATAGTTGCAGTACATATCAGATTATTTTTGTATGCATCTCAAAAGGGGTAGTTCTATTGCAAAACCAGCTCATATACTGTATTTTACACCTAAACTTTAAACTTAAATCTTGAAGGACTGACCAAGTTTTGGTTCCAGAGTAGCTCACAGTTCATAGAGGATCCTAAGTTCCAGCCAAGAGAAAAATCCTAAAACCCAACCTTAAGAAAACTGTTCTGTCTGGAGCCCCCAACATGGTGCCAATGAATACCAATGTGCCTGTGGGCACTTTCCTATCCATGTCTCCCTGCTCCTTCTTGTTCACACTACACAATTATAGCACTGATTCCACATTAACTGCCATGACAACATCCTGTGGAATCTTGGGATTTGCAGGGTAGGGAGGGGCATTTAGAATTCTCAGCCAGAAAGCTCACCAAACTACAAACCACAGGATTCCAGAGTATGCAGCCATGACAGTTAAAAGGCTCTCAGTCTTGGGGAAAAGGCAAGATATAAATTAAGTGAATAATAATAGCATATGGCATATGTATATAGTTTGCCCTTGTATTTTCCCCTAAGCATCACCATTTTGCCTCCTGGAAAAGGTACATTTGGTTGTGCTTTATGGAAGTAAATATGTAATTTTGCATTTTGGGTTATACTTGTCTCTAAATGACGGCTTTTTACAAGAGTGCCCACGTATACTCTCAAAATTCCAGATGTGCCAAAAATGTTGGAGACACTTGTTCTGAATCCTAATCACAGATAATAATTTAAGTATCAAGGTAGTTTGAAGAACAATGACCATTTAACAAATCCTAATGTTAGGAGGTCTGTGGAGATTATCAGACATGGTGAAATGCAGAAAAGAAAAAAAAGCATTCCAAACTGCATCAGAAGAATGTGACATGAACAGAAAGGGTGACATTATCAGACTCCCGCACCCTTCAGTCGTTCCGGGGGCATAGTGGTGCCGTTGGCAAGGATTCCCTTTTGTATTGACGGGAGCCAAGCCACTAATAAAAAGGGATGCCTTACTCACAACCACACTATGCCCCCGGGATGCTGAAGGACGGGGACATCTGATAATCTCACTGGTTCCTGTTCTTGTCGTGATCTTCGGACACGGTTTTTGCCATGTCTGATAATCTCCTATAGTTACCTACATTTCTGAGTCCAGTAGTCCAGGGAAGTTCAAAAGAGAAGAAGTGATGTGAAGCTGTGTTGAAAAGAAGAAGAAATGTGTGTAGCCTTGCTTGTGCACTTTTATACACTTTGTCCGATCAGACCAAGAGCTAGAATGATTATCACAAATACCAAAATTACCAATCAGAGGTGGAGGTATCCATTTTCTCCAAGTGCCCTTGTGTTTTATCCACATACTTTGTCTTGGGAACATCTAATTCAATTCCTTTGCAGTTGTGCCAAATCTTTGCATAGTCTCTTTTGAGATCCTACAAACCTTCTTCAACCATGTGGATTTCTTATCTGGTTGGCACATTCCTGTGCTTACATAAACTCAAACCCTTTTCCCAGCTGTTGTTTGCTTGCACCAATATTATGGATTCTTCCAAACCAGAAGGAGAGAGAGGTCAAGTGAAGATATTCCAGTCCCCTTATCATTGTAAGTATCCCCCACAACCTACTAAGCAAAGCCTTTTCCTCCAGTTATTGTGTGAGCATGCCTCCCAGCTCTTTTTTTCACTTGGTTTCTTATCAACCAAGGCAAGGTCATAACCTAAACCACTTCTGTTGTTCTTTCTGTGGCCTTGGCCTTACAGAAGGCAGCATCAAGATACAAAATAACTGCACAGTGCTTCTTCATTGTAAGCTCTTATCCAGCTTTTATTTCAGACATGCTATAATAGTCATAACATCAAACATTACAGATCAACAGTCTAGTATCTTTTTGTGTGTCTTTTCAAAACACTCAGGCAATTTGACTTTTACAAGAAAAGGTTAACTCATTCAAGACCAAGTCAACAATATTATTAAACACTTTCTGTACCAGAGTGAGAGACAGGGTGCAAATGTTATTGTCCCATGTAAAGATGTGTGTCTTAGTAAAATTGAAATATATAGAGAGTGCACTACCCTCAGGCCAATGGTCTCTTGGAGCATTTCAGTAAAATGAAATAGATATTGAGAATATTTGGAAAGGAGAAGTCCCATCAGCACAGGCTACTAGGTCTGTTAATGTTCACAGTATGAAAGGTATGGTAGGCTTCCCTAAATTTTTTACCAAGCTAAAGAGATTTTGCTGCCTGGGGTGGAACAGTATATGCCCACCCATCCCACGTCACCCAAGCTGGCTTGCTAATTTTGAGATATGAGAAACAAAAAGTTCCCTTCCCTAAGAATAACCCAGAATCAGCCACCTCACTCTTCCTAATGGTAAGACTTATTCTGATTTTCTCCATTTAATCTTAAGAGTTTGAACCTTAATTTCACTTCTTACATTATAAACTTCTTAAAAGAATTGCTCAATATTTCTTGATCTTTTTGTAAAATACCATTAATTTTACAGGTGTCTTTAAATATTGTTTAATCTGTACTTAAGGCCTTTATCAGACACACAAAATACGGTGTCACAACAATGCCACATAAACGCAAAAGGGTGCACGTACCACATGATGTTGCCCTTTTGCATTTATGGCCCCACCAAAACCCTGATGAAGCTGTCAATAGATCCCCCATGGCGCTTTTGTGCCAGCATTGCCAGAATGTGAAACCGCATGGGTTTTTCCTCTCATACTTACCCCATCAATGACCGGTCTATCATGAACACTTCTGAGTGAGATTGCAACATCCAGGTAAATGACACACTTTTTATGACCCTCCCCAGGTTACTTGGGACTTTTAAAGTGTGTTCCTGTGCTTTGTTTAACTTTTATAGTATTATTTTTGTTTGTTAGTTTTTTTAAATTTCACACGTGATGAAGTCTTGCAATAATCCTCGAGATTTCAAAGGAGTAAGTGAACAGAGCTCCATTCATTTCCTCCTTCATTGCCGGGGAAGCCTTTGCCGGGAAAATAAGGCAAGTGCGGTGGGGTGTGTGTTCTTTTGCTGACATAAAAATTGGGGGTTTTTTTATGCTAGCAAAAGAACGCTTTAAGGAGCTCATCTGATAAAGTCCATAGATTTTTTTGGGAGATTATCACATTAAACCAAAAAAAGGTGGAATTAAAGCAGGATAGTAGCTCTACGGCCAGACCTCATCAGATGATGTCGTCGTTGTCCTGTTTCTGGTGTATAATCACCCTGTTAGTGTGGCACTCCTTTTCATTGGTGGGAAAATCCATCAATAAACTCCCAATGCTGATGAGTACCTGGCTTGTGGGGGCAACTAGCTAACACACATTGGAAACTGCTTAACGCAGTGTAGATGTGTAAGTTGTAAGCCGCTCTAATAGCCTTGTGGCTGAAGAGCCGGGTATAAATAAATAAATAATACAATGCTGTTCCAGGAGTTGGCTGGTGCGATAAATCTCTTCACTTGAATGCTGGCATTAAAATCAGTCATGGGGCCTGATTTTCCTACCTCTCCCTCCTCTTGCTATTCTAGAGCAGGCTAACTCCATGCCTGTCCATTTAAAAAAATTTTTTTTTGCTGTGTTTGCATAATTACAGCAAAATGATAAAATAAAAAAAAATTAAATCATATTTTTCTGTCTTTACACAAACACAGCAAAGATAAAAATAAAGAGGTGACAGGCATGGAGTTAGCCTGCTTTGGAATTGCAAGGAGGAGAATAAGGCTTGCCATGTGACTGCTGTAATGCCGCCATTGAAGAAAGAAACTTACTGCGCTAGGAGAGTTTCAAAGCAGAGTAGTTCTGGGAAAGAAGAGAGGTAGTGATACTGAGCGTTTTCAAAGTGGAATGTTATTTGTTTCCTTTTATAATGCTATTGCCATGGGAAAACAGCCTCGCATGATAATAGATTCACCAAATTTATTGAAGATTTTTTTGTTCAGAACCCTTGATGGATTTTTTTTTATGCAGAGATTCTTAAAAATGAGATTATGATTAAAAAAAATCTACACAAGTATACCTCAGAAATAGATGTGGTCCTGGGAACTGCTTTTATGTATGCATAACAATATGCACATGTAAAATGAAACTACCTAGTCAGGTAATCTTTTGATAAGTAAACAAAAACATTTTGAATCTTCTGTAAACCACTAAAAGGTATCTTCCAAAATGCACCCAGGGATTACTTTTTATTTCACCAGCCTCCACTTTTCTTATGATTTCCATTTTAGTGGCCATATTCATAGAGCTATGCTTTTCTTTTCTTTTTCTTTTTTTAACACGCTAGAAGTAGCTGGTGAGGCTTTCTTTTCTGTTCTCCCCTTTTCTTTCTGTTTTGCTATTCTCACATGCTCAGCAAAGGATTGTGGAAGCAGCTGCTGTTTACCTTGCCTGTTGTAGGCAGGCCCACATAGCTACAGTAGGACCAGCTAGAGTAGGTTCCCACTGTTTCCCAACTTAAGAGTCATTGTGTTAATTTACTGCAATTGTTTATTGCCAGATCTCAGAGCCTGGTACTCTTGTTCTCTGAACAACAGGAAAAGCAGGGCTGCAGTATAGAGGCGATGGAGTGCCACAGAGCAACAAACTGCAAAACAGAAAAAACCCACATAAAATGATTCAAACAATAAAGTGAAAAAGACGAACGCAACTACATCAGTAACATATTTAAAAAGCAATTAATACAGAATGAGGTAAAGCACTCAATGTATACTACAACTGAGAAAAAAACATTACCAGAACATATATGATAAACTAGAGTATGGCAATGATGGGGACTATATAATGGGTATATTGACATATACAGGGCACACAATGTAAAACACAAGGAAAGCACAAGTATATCAGTAACAATTTATAAGAGGCAAGTAATACAGAATGGGGCTAATACTAAATGCAACAACATATGTTATTTATGTAGTTGCATTTATGTTTTTCACTTGTGTATCTTATCATTTGTATTACCCCTTCAATATTATTCTACTTCATTATTTGAATCATTTTATGTGGGTGTGTTTTTTTCTCTTGTTCTCCAGACAAGGACAAGAATCCCAGAATGAGACTGTGGCCTTGAGAAAAATGTAGATTTTTCTGTGCTGCTGGCTGTTGGCTCCTGCTACTAGAGATTGTTTTTGGACCAGCAAATGTAGACTCTCCAGGGGATCCATCTGGCAGCCTCCACCTCTCCCTTTCCTCCCTCAAGTTTTATCACTAGGGCTCTGCAGAAGGTAGCAATCAGCATTGGAAAATTCTGAGCTGCCTCAGGCTTCACTACCTCAGGAGCTGCTGAATATTTTACTACAGGGTTGCCACTTTGTAACTTCCCCCCACTTTTCAAATTTGTGTAGGCAACTGATTGCTTTTTCATTTAATTCTTGATTTCACTTCTCTCCTCTTTCTTCTGGTCCCATGCACTTTCTCCTTCGCTGGTCCACCACTGCCAACTTCTGACTAAATATTTTCTCTCCCCCCACCTCTCCTCTCTCTTTCTCTCTCCCAATCGCTCAAAGCCTCTTTCTCCTTCCCCCTCCTACACTCATCTTTTCTCTCATTCCCTAATCACTCTTCCTCACATTGTTATCCTCTTCTCACCTCCAACTCCTGGCTATAAACCCCCCTTCCTTCTTTTCCTTCCTTTCCCTTCTCTCTTTCCCCTCTGCCCATCCATTTGCACACATATTTTCCTCCTTCCCTAGTCTCCCTTCCCCTCTCATATTCTTTTTCTCCCCCCTTCTCCAGTTCTGGTTTTATTTGCCTTATCCCTTCTTACCTATCTCTCTGTTTTCCCCCATCTCATCCTTTTCTCTCTTTCTACCGCTGATCATCCTAGCTACATTCATCATCTTCCATTACCTTCTTTCCCCATCTCTCTATTTTTTTTCTCCTTTGCCTCTCACCAGAAAACCTTGAAACTATTGTAACAAAGAAAATGTGACTGGTGAGGAACACTGGTCAAATAGGATGATCCATTGAAGAGCAGAGTCTGAAAAACTTTCTTTTTATGGGGAAAAAATTGTTGGCTGGGCTACAACTTCCATATGTTGAAACCAGTGCTTAGAGAATGTGTTGAAACCAGAGATGGGAAATTCAATCAGGGAAATATTTTCTCATGTGTTAGACTTCATGGTTTTTTAAAAATTTTAATTACTGTACATGGTCTAAGCAACTGTGGTTGATTCTTAAGATATGGGCCGCGCCCCGTATCTGTGGGGGTTACATTCCTGGACTTACCATTTATAGGTGAAACTGCAGATAATAGCAAACCCTGTTAAAATAAAGGACTACTGGTACAAACATACCATAGAGTTGCATTAGAAGATTTAGCAATTCCTAGAGAGGACACCTCTCTAGACATTTGTCAACATGACTTTATGGTATGTGTTCCTATTTTATCAGCCATGGATAACTGAAACTGCAGATATTGGTTCTGTAGATAAGGTGTGTTTGTGATCTGTATAACGCTTAGTGACATTACCATGGCTGTCATGTGCTGTCATCTTTAAACTCAGTAAGCAGCAGCCTCAGAGTTAAACAGTAACTCTTGCTAGAGTCTAACTTGCTAGACAGAAAATCTAAAGCATTCACTACACAACATGAAGCAGGAAAGGAAAGCAGAAAAATAAAAAGCATTTACAACCAGTCAGGTCTGGTGAGCAGTTAATTCATTGGTCATTCCAATTTCCCCACACTTCTTCCCAAATCAACATACCCATCCCAACCATTTGTTCTTCCAGTTCAAAGGAATGCAAACATCAAACGTTTGTCTACATGAAAGCATGGGAGCATATCAGCCTACATAATTAATGGCAGGAAATGGTCATTTTTACAGACCATCCTGACAACAGCCCACTCCCTGTTACACTGTCAGAGGGCTGTTCCTATGGTTTGGGTCCATAGTTTTGGCAGTGTTAGTTCTTCTGCAGATGCTCTTTCCTTTGGGAAAAGAACATGATCAGTTAGTGCTGCCTCTAGAATTTTCAATAACCTTTTAGCAAACTCTACATTCTGGTTAGGCTTCATTAGCAAAACAAGATTAAATTTAGCCTAGCACGACTGGTTTGTTGGAGGGGAAAAAACAAGGGTTCAGAGAAAGATGACGAAGGATTTATTAACCTACAAGACTCAGTGAAGGGAGACCAAGTACTTTCTGAAGACCTGCTAGCTACTAATTTGAAAAATGCTGGAAGGTATAAGTGTGTGCATGCTTTAGATATGGGGAGGGAATACTGCATTACTCACATATTAGTAAACCCTCTTTTCCTGTGCAATAGCCATACAAAGCACAAAAACAGCAGCCAGCTGCTTGTACCATCTCCCACTTAATCCTGTTTCCCCCTCCTGCACTAAGTGACATGGTGGATCCTGAGTAGAATGGCAGCTGATTCCCCCCCCCCCTTTTGGACTGAAGTTCGCTATGTGTTCAAACAAAGACAACATCCAAATGCTGACCCATCTCGGGGGTACCAGTATTGTAGTAACTGCCAGGCAAGTGGAAGGTGGTCGCTCTGTAGCCAGCACTGAAGGTACAACTGGCTTCTTCCTCTGGGAGACCAATCCCTACCATAGCAGAGGTGCCACTGTACCAAAGCAAGCCAACCAGGTGAGTGGCTGCAGCAGGGAGGAGGGCAGCAAGTAAATTGTGTATTCCTGCATGGCAGGGGGTTGGACTGGATGGCCCTTGTGTTCTCTTCCAACTCTATGATTCTATGATTCTATGAAATGGCTGTTTGGGTATGGCCCCAGGTTTATGATCCACTGCTCCTTCCAGCTCACCACCTGAGCACTTTGCCTTAGTCTGTGTAATGGAGGGTGAGCCCTGGTTTGTTTGTTTTTTACCTTTCATGTGCTTTTTTTCAGTGTCATCTAAATGGTGCCACACTACAGCAGAAAGGCTTATTGGTGTCCAAGTGTATCACAAAATTGGAAGTCAGTCATACTGGTAGAAACACAGGGAATTTCCAGACAAGGTTTTTACTGTACAATTAGATAGCCTCATTTGTGGAAGTTTACAGGAGATCTAAACAATGATGTCTTCAGATTACTTCCATCTTTTTTTTTCCTATAGAAAAAAATCCATTAGCAGGGAGAAAGACAGAGGCTTAGATCCTACATCAGGGTTGTGAAGCATAAAACCACACGTGCATAGTTGCATATTAATGTGCTACACAGCCCTGCTGTTGAATGGCAGTGTTACACAACTGAGCCAAGATCTCAAAAGCACAACCAAATGCATAACCAAAGGTTCAGTGCATATGCATCCTAGTGCAATTCACAGCCATGCATAATGGCACTTCATCCACAGCTCTATTTCTATAACCTTGCACTGAATGCTGATATTGTGCATCAGGCAAAAATGTCCCACCACTTCTGTAGGGAAGTTTACACATCTCTAAAGCTGCTGGCACACTGCAGAAATAATGCAGTTTGACACTGCTTTAACTGCCATAGCTCAGTGCTGTGGAATTCCGGGACTTGAAGTTTTATAAGATATTTAGCCTTCTCTGTCAGAGAGCTTTGGTGCCACAAAAAACTACGAATTCCAGGATTCCATAGGATGGAGCCATGATAGTTAAAGCGGTGTCAAATTGCATTGTTTCTGCAGTGTGTCAGCAGCCTATGACACTAACAGGTTTCTGTCTAGAATATCTGTATTGTGCCTTTTGGGTACTCTAGTAGCACCCTCCATCCACAAGCAGCCACATACACCAGCTCAGTCCACTTAAAATCTGAAAACCCATCCAAAATATATGTGGGTATGGGGGAGAGAGAGAGAGGAGAAAACAGTTAGAGGCCAGAGTGATGACTTCTGGACAAGGCAGTGATGTAAAAAAAGCTTCTCAACCTTAGAGGAGGGAGAAATAACAGTAAAGAGGCTTTCTTTAGACAAACCTTTGAGACAGAGAAAATAATAAATGTGTATCCACAGTAGTTCCAAGAAGCAGTACACATCATGCTTGAGTACCTGTGATACACACCCATGTTCTGATTTTAATGTAAGTAGTATTTTAGAAATTATATTTAATAATGCATCACTTAATGGAGAAACATTAAAGAAAATTATATGAAAAGTTGCTTCTAAAAACTAATATATAATGGACTTCATGTTGAGAACATTTATGCATATATATTGTGCAATTCTTTTGCTCATTTTTTTAAAAAAGCCAATGTGATACTAGTGTATTCATATCACCAATTTTTAGAGGGCTTAGGTGTTATTTATTTATTTTTTTGAATAAAAATAAGGAGCCCTGGTGGCGCAGTGGTTAAATGCCAGTACTGCAAGCCACCACGTTGCAAGTTCAATTCCAGCGGACTCCAAGGTTCAGTCAGCCTTCCATCCTTTTGTAGGTCAGTAAACTGAGTACCCAGCCTGTGGGGGGCAATTAGCTAACACATATTGGAAACTGTTTAATGCAGTGTAGATGTGTAAATAGCTATTGCTTAAAAACAATTTGTAAGCCACTCTGATAGCCTTGTGGCTGAAGAGCGGGGTATAAATAACTAATTAAATTAAAAAAAAATTAGCATGAAACCCAAGAAAAGTCACATGTGTTTAGAAATTTACTTTTTAATTTTATAAATGTTCTTATAAAAAGAGCTATGGCTTACATATTTACATATTTAAAAATGAAACAAAATCAGGTATGGGTTCAAAAGTCTCCCTTTCCTTTAATCTAATATATAAAGAAGAGGATGTGGTCAACCAGACCACATACAGTATAGTTAGTAAATTCTGATGCTATATTGAATATACAAAATATTTCCCAAGTGTCTTAGTGAAAGAATCTGTTCAAGTTGTGTTTTGTTCCTTATTTTCTCATCTGTTATGTGCCTGGTTTCCAGCCCAGGATTTCTTAGCGAGTGTTGAAGTTCAAGAAAGAATAGCTCCTTTTTGTCTCGTGGTTTAGCTATGGTACTGGATGAAGTGAAAATCCTCATAAGACAACTAGAGAAACAAGTTTTATTCTTGAGTTTAGAAGCTAATTCAGGTTTGGATATAATTTAGCACAATTTGGCATTCTGTAATATGACCATCAGTCAGTACAACAGGAAGGGCAGGGTATGTAAAGAAGAAGTCTTGATTGGGAGTGTTCAGTGGTTTCATCCATGCATCTTTGTTAATGGGAAGACTGCTCAATGTCATCATTCAACATCTTAGCAGGAATCAGCCTATTGAGATCTCCTTGAATCACAGTACGTTCTGATTCTATCTGAGGCCACAGTGTGCGTGGCGGGGGGGGATTAGAGCAGTGTTTCTCAACCAGGGTTCCCTGGAACCCTAGGGTTCCCCAAGAGGTTGATAGGGGTTCCTCAAGAGATTGTGGTTGTGTGTGTGTGGGGGGGGAAGCAATAGCAGTATATAGAATAATGTATATGTAGGGGTTCCCTGAGACCTGAAAATTATTTCAAGGGTTCCTCCAGGATAAAAAGGTTGAGAAAGGCTTGATTAGAGGATTGGACTAGGACTGGCATGACCTTGGACCAAATACCAACTCATCCATTGAAGTACACAGTATCTCTCTTTCAGCCCAATTCAACTCATAGATCAAATGCAGGAAGAGAAATAGGTATCTTGTGTTAAGATCCTTAAAAAATGAAACAGAAATGTAATAATTAAATCCATAAATGTGCGTAACAGGGTGAAGCCTTGAAGACTATTTGTTTTCTGACATAAAGGTCAACCCAAAATAGGTATCTTCTACACAATAAGGGTTCTTTTGCCTGGGAATAGCCTATCAGTGACCTATCAGTAAAGTCATAAGCAGTTCCTGGTCAAAAACATTTCCCTATTCCTCCTTTAACTATTCAGTGTCTCACATCAATCTTCTCCAACCTAGTGTATTCCAGATACGTTTTTGGACTACAACTACAGACACAGCCAATGCTGGCTGAGGATGAATGGAATTATAATGCAGCACATCTGGAAGACAACATACTGGGGAAGACTGTTTTATATTAAAGAGTCAACATTATTTGCCAGTTAGTGCCTCCTAATGACAGCACTTACAAAGCATTTTAAGAGAAATGAAAATTGGAAGTCAGTTTATGCTGATGTCAGATTTGTTGTTGCCATTTTCTTTGGCATAATAAATGTCTTCTCTTTCATCTTCTATCCCTGCACCTTTCCCCCCTTTCCTGTTAGTTTCACATAAATCTACTTTATTACATTAGCATTTTTGTACATTTGCTTCGAAACTGTAATAATTTTAAACTCAGTAACTATGGTGTTTAAAAATAAAGAGCACTCTCTCTGAAGGAAGCTTTTTTCCCCTCCTAAAGTACAAATGGAGGATTATTCTCAGTGCTGTTGTTTTCACAGCTCCCGTGTAACTTTCATTACTATTGTTTTCTCTCTGGCATGTCCTACAAAAAGTCTCAGACATTCAGTAGTTTCTCACAAAATATTTATAGTACTAAGATCACTTCTGATATCATCCACTGGAAAGATTCATCATTTAGATTGCTGACAGTGAGTTTGCTTTATTATTTATTACTTTTTAAAATTTTGTTTGTGTCACACAGCGCGGATGAAATGGAAGATGCCACTTTATGTAGGGATCCCCCCAGCTTGCAGACAGAACCATGTAGCTTTCATTCTCCACAGCCATGTAAGTAAAATTCGTTTTACAGCCAGAAACCTGTCCTTCCTTGAATTTTACAGCCTGTGTGTGTGTGTGCATTGTCTTAATTCCTCTCAATTTTTCACAAAAATACTGATCAAAACAAACCCAAATGCATCTAACCAGTAGATCAGCTAATAATGTTAAAGCTTAAGAACAGGTACAACAAGTAATGGTGAGTAGATCACTTTCACAGAGAGAAATTGGATGTGCTGCATTCTGCTGTCATCCATTATTTCACAGGACCCTGATTTCAGATATTTATTTTTTAATATCGCTCTGATAGCTCAGATGTACCTGTATTTAGCTGTATACTTTCATTGTCAGCTTTTCCACACTGTTTCTCAGTTTTAGAAGAGTTGGGGGCAAATTTCTGTTTGGCTAGGAAAGTGCAAACCTCAAAAATCAGAGAGAATGGGATATATAAAGCAGAAGATTATGAGTAGCCTATTTCCTGGCCTAAGAAATTCCACCAAATTCAGAGACATCTAATGGCACTAAATCTGATGGTTGGAAGAGGGAGATACACAGAGGAAACAAGAAGAAGGTGTAGGAGATTGATTATCAGACAGGAACGCAAAAAGCAAAAAGCGTTCCTGTCCCACAGTCTCCAATCCCTTCCCTGTTGCAGCACAATAACCCTCCCCATCAGACTTACTTTATCTTCCATCCAAAGGCAGCCCAGGAATGAATGGAGCTCTAACAGAGCTCCATTCAGTTCCTGGACTGAAATCCCTCCCATTCTTGCGAGAAGATGTGAGCACGGGAAATTCAAAAAGAAAAAGAAAAATACACACAAAAAAGTTCAGAAAAGCACATACACACAATAAAAAACTAACAAGTAACCCAGGGAGGATACAAAAAAGAGGTTAGCCTACTTGGTTTTCGAGATCCCACCCAGAAGTGTTTTGGCAAGACCACCCATTGACACTGTAATCACAAGTAAAAAATGGCACAAGGTTTCAGACACCGGCAATGCCGACACCAAAATGGGATGGGCAATCCATTTACAGCTCCAGCCCATCAATAAAAAGAAACTCCAGAATAACGACAGTGGAACGCAAAAAGACAATGTTGTGTGATATTGGTGTCCTTTTGCATTCCGCTGTCATTATTCTGGCACCACATTAGCCGCATCTGAAAGTCTCCGTAGTTTGGAAAAGACTGATGGATGTTCTTAACTGCATTAAGGCCTAGCCTTGATCAATGCGACAGGAGGGATGGGTGGAGAGGACATCTTTGTCTTCGGCATCCTTCCATTGCTACACACTGAGTTCAAAGTGCAAAAGGAGTTTGTGCACAATTAACTGAACAGGGGGGAAGAGGAAAGGAGGGTATAGAATCTCACCCTTTTCTGTAGACTCCTGTTTAGCATGTTTAGTCTGGAGAAGAGAAGGTTGAGAGGGGACATGATAGCCATGTTTAAATATTTGAAGGGATGTTGTACTGAGGACGGGGCAAACTTGTTTTCTGCTGCTCTGGAGACTAGGAACGGAGCAATGGGTTCAAACTCCAGGAAAAGAGATTCCACCTAAACTTAGGAAGAACTTTCTGACAGTAAGAGCTGTTCGGAAGTGGAATGCACTGCCTCGTAGTGTGGTGGAGTCTCCTTCTTTGGAGGTTTTTAAACAGAGGCTGGATGGTCATCTGTTGGGAATGATTTGATTGTGTATTCCTGCATGGCAGGGGGTTGGACTGGATGGCTCTTGAGGTCTCTTCCGATTCTATGATTCTATGAATCTTGGGGAGATTGGAAAGAGAGAGAATAACAACTGAAGGACAGGAGAGGAAGGCAGGAAAAGGAAGGATGGAAGGAAAGATTCAAGACCTATTAGAAAATGGAAACCATGTCACGTGACTCTCAATATTGCATAGAAAATAAGTAACAAATGAGCTAGCTATTTCCCATACTGGATCCCTTCCAAGACAAATGAATTAGGGACTGGAAAATAAGTTCTTATCCTTTCCTATGGTCCCCTCAACCATTAATAAGATTCATGGTTAATGCAATTATCCCTTCCCCATCTACTCCTCAAAATATATCTTGAGAGATTAAAGCATGTATCATGATGGAAGTCCCATCCTCCTGCAAAGGTGGTGGAACTCCCATCATTCTGCAATGACATTTCCAATTGGCAAACAGTGGTTGTCTGATCAACAGAACCAGGAAACTAAGGGTTAAGGGTTAAGACCAAGGTGGGAGGTGGAGATCATCTCCTGATATAACATCATCATGACATCACATCACCAGACACTGGACTAGCCTATGAGAATTGGGGAATGATCACCAGACACTAGACTGGCCAATGAGAATTTGGGTATGGTAATTTGGAAAAGGTTTTATACTTGCCTGGGCCATGAGAGACATGCAGAAAGCTCTCTGAGGGAATGGAAGTATGTCAGAGAACCATGCTCTGAGTGAGCACATGGCTGGGGCCTGGCTTAGGAAAAGCATGTGGCCCAGCCAACTTGAACACCAGATTTAACCCTCATAGCCCCTGTAATGTAAGTAGTTTTCTTTTTGCAGGGAACAGTTTAGTTAGATTGCATCAGGGTTACTTTTTATTGGGTTTCCTTGACTGAATGTATGCCTGCTTTCTATCTCTGTAACTTTAAGCTTTAGCCTGGAGAAAAAAAGCATTTTCTTCATGATATGATTTCCCTCTAAAACTTGTTTTAACTTGCTTGAATAAAAATAAGCCTTTCTATTTTTCCTTACTAAGCCACGTCTTACACGTGCCTTATTTCAGTCCTGGCTATCTTGACTCTTTAAGGATAGAGAAGGGGTGTTGGTAATATTTTAACAGAGCAAGTAGTTCCACTGGTTAACCACAGAACTCAAATCAACCTCCTAGTGGGCTGAGAAAATACTGCATGTAGGTGGTGGCAGCTTACCTGAGGAGAGATATAGTTCTAAGGGATTTCCAGGTTAGGGAACCCTTAGAGTGTGTCTCAGAGACATCAGCGTAGGAGTTCTCAGCAGGAGCGCTCCTAACTGATTGTAAACATGGTAAGTCCTTTCTCTCCACTCTGTGCTGGTGTTCATGCAGAGAAAGAGGAGGCCCACCTCACAGCATGATTCATCTTTACAGACAAATGTTCTGTTCAAATGATGTTGTCATTACCTCTAAACCCCAACGTTAGACCAATTTCCAGTACATCTCCTAGAGATTTAGAGATCAAGTTGGGGAAAAGTTCTGTCCAAGTGTTTGGGAAGCCAGAGCCTTTCTCAACATAGTGTCCTTGAAATGTCTATGCTGTTTGTATATGATGGGAATTGTAGTCCAACAGATACCAGACTAACCATTTTGGGGGATAGGGTGGCTGGACCGAATGAACCAATGGTTTGAATATGATAGGACAAAAAGGCCCTGTCTTATACAAAATTCTTTGTTTAATTAAATTAGCGTTAGGAGACAGAAAAATAGAAAGGCAGAATTTAGAGCTGCTGCCCATCATGGGGACAAGGCATTCCTAATTTAACATGTAATGTAGTATGTGCTTTTAAAAATAATAATAATCTGATGCTGTCCTGCAGTAACATTCAGCCAATCTCCACTGCAGATCAGCTGGTCAACCCAAGTTTTTGCCTGTTTCTTGTTGGCTCACTTTATGTTTTTATCTAAGGACTGAGCTGCAATGGTTAAATTTTGGGCTGCCAAGATTCTTATTGGCCTTGTTTGTGATTTTAATAGCAGTCTTAGACATGGAACAGCAGGCTTAGGCATAGTTTTTCCTTATGCTGTTGCACAGAGTGGTTGCAAAAAGCTTCACCATCATGTCATTATGCTCTCCAAGGCACAGAAATAGCTTCTGAAAAAAGTTGTCAGCTTTAAAGCTTACTGCCATTATTCTTGCTGAAATCAAAACCACCATATGGACAAAATACCTTTGGAGCCCATTTCCCTTCCAGGATACTGCCCTCCGTTTTCTCTTCCCTTTCTATCTCTTCCTCCCTCCACTTTTTATTCTGTCCCTCCTTTCTCTCTTTTTCGCACTCTTTCTTTCCACTCCACACCCACCTCTGTCTCATCTCTTTTCTCTCCACTAGTGAGTTGGACATTTCCTTCTTTTTAAACTGTTAGTTTGAAAAGTTAAATTGTTAGTTCAGGTACATTTCATACCTAGATTCTGGCCACACCCAACATGTTGATTTCCCCCACTAGCTTTTGAGCTCACATGGCCACCTGCAGGCCTTCTGGAGAAATGAAAATGCCAGTACTAAAAGATAAAGAGAAAAGGCTTCATTGAGTGGAACATGAATGTAGTATAAAGTAAAAAAGAACACACCAGAGGAAGAGGAGAGTGCTTGTAAGTTGGGCAGGTTTTCAAACTAGGATCTGAGGGCAGGGAAGATCATTGGAATCTTCACCTTGAGCAATAAAGCCTCTCTGCACATAATGCACTGGGGAGGGAAGATCTCAAGAAATTTCAGAAAAAAACCTATACAACAAAAGTTTCTGTAAGTATGATTTGTGTTAACATTGATTTGTAATACCTGTTAAACTAATCCATTACCAAGTATTCTTATTTGTCTTTTCTCACAGCTGTATATCTTTGGTGGAACAAATGAGAAAGATTTCAACGATCTCGTAGGAATGAAACTGATAAAGCCTTCAGACAGACAACCTAGTAAGTTTATTTAGGAGCTGCTTTTAATTATCAAATGTTCACTTGAATTTCACTTGCATTCTAAGCTCTCAGTGGTACCAGTCACTAGAACTGCATTTTCCAAATTCATTTACTCTTAAAACAGCAACCATACTACTGCAATCCTGGGAAGGTCTTCTCAGAAATAATTCCTGTTCAGTTCAGTGGGCTGTAATCCCAGATAAATGCATATAAGATTGGAGTCTGATGCTGTTTAAATTCTAGATTCTAATTAGGGAAGGGGGTAGTGAGGGCCGCCTTCAGGAAATGCCTAAATGAAGCCAAACTAGGAAAAGGGGCAGGGATAATGTCTTGGAGGAGGTACTGAGTGTGATAAGGTTTTAGTGCAATGAAGGTTGCAATCCTTGAAAGGTTCCCAAGATGCAAAAGGAAAGAGAGGAATCCTGAAAATATAATATTTAAAAAAACAAAACACTTTTTTAGCTGGTGAATAGCCTGGTGTGATTAAAGCCCTTAGCTAAAGGGGCTGTCCAAAGATCAAGGTGAAATGAGAGGTTTACTTTTCACTTACTTAGGAAAACAGAATAAGGAATATTTTATATAGTCTACTTGCTTCCAGCCAGGTGGATGCAGAGCATAGTGGAGGGTGAACCCTTGTTCCACAATGACTGGGAGGAAAGGAGGAAGCTTACTAAGTAAATGCATAGACCTCCTTCGGAGTCTGCAAGTTGCAGCAACAAATCAATTAAGCTTTGTAAATTGTAACAAGATAACTGCTGTACTAGCTGAGCTGGAGATTTGCACACATTTCTCTTTGCCTGGAGCTGAGCCCACCAAAACTAGAGAATCTGCACCCCTGTCTCCCGCCTGGAAATGCCCGACAAAAACTGGAGAGTCAAGGCCAGGTCCTGAGATCTGGCAACACTAAGTAGGGGAAAAGTGGATTAGCAGGCGGTAGTGACTCTTGACAAGATGCGATTGTCAGCATTTCTTGGAAATAGAAGTTTATTGCAGACAGAGCAAAACAGATAAAACTGGCACACAAGTGGTCCCTTTGGAGGAAGGGACAAAGTGCTAAGCTTTCAAGCATATTTTATATTTTCTGCGATAGTGTGTGCTTCTCTGATAAGTAGAAATACACTTTCTACTTGTGACAAATTCTAATTAAAATTATTTTTCTGTATTTTCTGGCAGCAACTACTTTACCTGGCAACAAAAACAAAGTAAATGGATAAAACTTAAGAAACCTTCCAAGAACAGGTCAAACTGACCCTTGTGTTACCTGTGTCTGGTCTCTGCTTTAAGCAAAACACTTTTAATTGGGAAAGGTGAGGGCTTCTCTTTGAGTTGTCTTCCTTGCCTGTGTGGTCATTTCACCTGCATGAAATGGCTGCTGAAATCCATTTTGTATGGGCTTCTTTGGTCAAGGCTCTCACCATCACATGTGCCCTTCATCAATGGGACTCCAACTGTGGTCTTACTCTGAGACAGTAGTGGGTGGCTGTGAGCTGTCATTCTAAGTTTCCCACAATGGTGCATGCCATCATAGTGTTGCTTCAGAGCATTCTGAAACATTTAAAATGGTCCCTGAAAGAGCCAGCTGCCCAGCCCCAAGCAGGTATCAGTACAAATATACTTTGATAGGTAAGTGCCCAAGGGTGACAAATGCTCACACCGGGACAGACAATGAGTAAAACAGGGAATTGGGCAGGCAGGGGAGCAGAAACAAGTAGTGTCTTCATCTTGCTCAGATTGATAAAGCAGTTCATTCTTACACCAATCAGGTAAATGAACAAAGAAAACAAATCATAATGTTTGCAGAGGTTTTCCATATACATTTATACTGGCCACATCCATATTTTATACACTCAAAACCTACCTTCACATTTTACATACATGGAACAGACACATGTTTAATTTGGCCACCGTTACTAATACAACATGAAGATATGTTTGTTTAGAATCATAGAATTGCAGAGTTGGAAGAGACCACGAGGGCCATCCAGTCCAACCCCCCTGCCACGCAGGAAATCTTGATCAAAGCATCCCCGACAGATGGCCATCCAGCCTCTGTTTAAAGACCTCCAAGGTCTACATCAATGGTGTTTACAAGTTCTGTTCCTTGGCCAAGGTTCAAATAGTGACAAATGCAATGGCTAAATCTGCAAGGTCTTGAGTTCAGCCATAAACAGTAGCTTTCTTTATGAAGTAGTTTTAATTGCTGTGGCTAAATTATTTGTTTTGTGTTTTTCATTTCTTCTTTTTCTTTGCCATTTTAGTGTTTTACAGCTTCCTTATTGCACTTATATTTATTTAGTGTTTTAAAAATTATTAAGTTACTATTTCAACATCTGCTGTTAGCCACTTTGGGCTTTTTGAAGAAAGGCAGGATATTTTTTTAAAAAATCAAATATAATGAGTTTAAGCAAAGAGAAAAAGCAGTGACAAATTACTGTTCACTGAGCAATTCATGAATTCTTTAGGAATGTTGGATTATAAAGAAATTGTCTCAGGAAAGCTTCTTAAAAAAAATCATTGCTGACTCCCAAAGAATGAAATATTTTTATAAGGACTTTGAATGTTAAAAGTGACATAGAAATGATTAATAATACATAGAGAAAGCTTTGAAATCCATTATAGAACCTTCTGTCTAACCAATATTCTTGTTCAACTGGATTTTATAAACCACCAGTTCAAAAAGTTGTCCATTTTGTTTTTGTTATGAACATTGGAAGTGGATTTTTTAAAAAAACCAACCACCAATATCTCCTAGATCTCTCATAGTAAAAGAAGAAAAATTCAAAACTCTTCTCACCATAACACAAAGGGATCTTATAGCACCTATGAGACTAACTGGAAGAAAAAAGTTGGTAGCATAAGCTTTCAGAGATTTAAGTCTACTTCATCAGATGCATCATAATATTAGTACTGTGGTTGTAAACCTGAAAATAATATAGATTGATTTGAGTCTTTTCCATGATGCATCTATGATAGTAATTTATAATTTGTGACATTACTGAAAGCCCACTTGTGAAAGCATACATTCCTGGATAGTAAAGGTCACTATTTCACTCATACATACATTAATAAATTAGTCCATAAAGTTCCATATTTCAGCTTTGGAAATAAAATAAAATAAAATAAAAATGTGGCTATCTTATCTATACCATCTGTGAGGGGGCTCCCATTGAACTAGCAGGCTTATCTCTGAGTAGACATGTATAGGATTGCACTGTAATCACATTCAGCAGCTCCACAGTTCTCAGTTACATTAAGCAGAACTCATCTGCTGTCAGGTTATGATGCTCTACATATCTATCCCCAAATAACAGCAGATGTATTGGACAAATATCATCCACTTGTAGAAATGTTTCTATTCTGTGAGGACTGGAAACATTAAAAGTGAAAGCTACATTTCTCCATAAATAAACCCATTGTGCAAGTAAATTTTTAAAGCAGAATTATGACACAGTTACAATAGAGCTCAGAAAATTATTTTTAAGTAGTATTGTTTTTTACAGTTATGGCTTCAATACCTACCCCCTCCAAAAAAAAAAAACAAAAAAACCCTAGTTATCATCACGATTAACATCTTTTTAAATGATGATGCTACAAGCCACCAGTCAGTGCTACCAAACACATTATCCTGTCCTTATTGGCCTCACTTCTTAGCCACAACAGAGCATGAGATACAAGCATGGGTTACAGTATGATCTAACATTTAGACACATTATATTCTTCTTATACAGTGGGCCCTTGGTATCCACTGGGGTTTGGTTCCAGCCTGCCCCCCACCCCATGGATACCAAAATCCGTGGATTTTCAAGTCCCATTACAGTTGTCTCTCCATATCTACAGATTTGGTATCCATGGATTACGTATTCATGGCTTGAAAATATTCTTTAAAAAATAATAATCCAAAAAGCAAACCTTGATTTTGCCATCTTATATAAGGGACACCATTTTGCTATGGCATTGCATATAATGGGACTTGACGTGGAGAACTTCACATGCACCAAATGCAAGCTGGTAGCCCTCTTGGAGGAGAAAGTACAGCAGCTGGAGACACGGGTAGCTACACTTCAACAGATTCGTGAGCAAGAGGTTTTCCTGGACAGAACAGAACAAACAGTCTTGGATGGGGACCGCACAGAGGAAGTGGCTGTGGAGGAGAGGGTCACTTCACGGACACAGGAAGTAGACAGCTGGAGGAATGTCACACACAGAACAAGAAAATCCAGGGATTCTTCCAGCAGCTTGCAGCTACAGAATCGATTCGAAGCCCTTTCCCTTATCAAGGACAACGAGGAAGAACAGCATGGACAGACTTCAGGGGTAGAGCAGGGGACCTTGAGAGGACCACCGCAAGGAACAGCAGCTGCGAAGCCTCAGCGGAGGCGTGTGGTGGTGGTGGGGGACTCCTTGCTGAGGGGTACCGAAGCAGTGGTATGTGGGCCTGACAAGATGACTCGGGAGGTGTGTTGTCTCCCTGGGGCAAAGATCTGTGATGTGACCGAGAGGCTGACAAGACTCGTCAAGCCTACAGATCATTACCCCTTCCTTTTGGTCCATGTGGGAACCAATGATACTGCAAGGCACAGCTTTCCCAAGATCAGAAGAGATTATGAGGCCCTGGGGAGGAAGCTGAAAGAAATGAATGCACAGGTGGTCATCTCATCTCTTCTGCCAGTTGAAGGGCATGGTCCAAGAAGGGAGAGGAAAATAGCCGACGTAAACAACTGGCTCCGTAGATGGTGTCGCCGAGAACAAATTGGATTCTTGGATCATGGGCTGCGCTTCCATGCGGGGGGACTTCTGACAAGAGATGGGGTGCATCTTACAACAGTTGGAAGAAACATTTTTGCCAACAGTCTCAAGAATTTGATCAGGAGGGCTTTAAACTGAGGCAAATGGGGGAGGGAGACAGTATTCTGGAAGGCAAAAGGGCTGGAGAAAATAGTCAAACTGTCATAGAGGGAACAAGGCAAACAGCGCAAGGACCCAACAGTGGGAGGCAAAAAAACTTGCACAGGGAGCAAGTAAAGGGAACACATGGTCTCAGATGTCTCTACACTAATGCACAGAGCATGGGAAATAAGCAAGATGAACTTGAACTCCTTGCACTACAAAACAAATATGATATAATAGGCGTTACTGAAAACTGGTGGGACGAGTCTCATGATTGGAATGTAGGAATAGAGGGGTATAACCTTTATAGGAGAAACAGGCCAAACAGGAAAGGAGGAGGAATAGCATTATATGTCAGGGATATTTACACCAGTGAAGTGATCCACGACATCAATACTGGAAGCCAGGTGGAGAGCATCTGGATAAAAATTAAAGGGGAGGGAAACAACAGGGATGTTATTGTGGGACTCTACTACAGACCCCCAAATCAGACGGAGGAATTGGATGTTGCCTTTCTAGAACAGATGAACATACATGCAGAAAGGAGAGATGTAGTAGTGATGGGTGACTTCAACTATCCTGATATTTGCTGGCAATCTAACTCAGCCAAAACTACAAGGTCTAGCAAATTCCTTACATGCCTGGAAGACAATTTCATGGTCCAAAAGGTGGAAGAGGCAACAAGGGGGTCAGCTATTTTAGATCTGATCCTAACCAACAGAGACGACCTGGTTAATGGGGTGCAAGTGGTGGGATCCTTAGGTGAGAGTGATCATGTTCTCCTGGAGTTTGTTATACAATGGAAAGGAGAAGCCAGGCATAGTCAGACACGCATTCTTGACTTTAGGAGAGCTGATTTCAGTAAACTCAGGGAAATACTGGGGATGATCCCATGGTCAAGAATACTAAAAGAGAAGAGACCTCAAGACGGATGGGACTTTCTCAAAAGGGAGATACTGAAGGCACAATTTCAAACAGTACCATTGAGGAAGAAAAATGGGAGGTGTCTCAAGAAACCAGGATGGATGACTAAAGAACTTTCAATGGAGCTAAGTTTTAAATGGAACATGTATAGGAAATGGAAAAGGGGGGAAATCACCAAAGAAGAATTCAAACAGATAGCGAACACGTGTAGGAGTAAAGTCAGAAAAGCTAAAGCGCAGAATGAGCTCAGGCTTGCTAGGGAGGTTAAGAACAATAAAAAGGGTTTTTTTGGGTATGTCCGCAGCAAAAGGAGGAAGAAGGAAATGATAGGGCCGCTACGTGGAGAAGATGGCAAAATGCTAACAGGGGACAGAGAAAAGGCAGAATTACTCAACACCTTCTTTGCCTCAGTGTTTTCAGAAAAGGAAAAGGAGGACCAACCTGAGGAGAATGGAACAGAGGACACAATAGGGGAAATCCAGCTCAAAATAAGTAAAGAGGTAGTACAGGAATACCTTCTTAATCTAAATGAATTTAAATCTCCAGGACCAGATGAACTACATCCAAGAGTATTAAAAGAGCTGGCAAATATAATCTCAGAGCCATTGGCAATAATATTTGAGAACTCCTGGAGAACAGGAGAAGTCCCAGCAGACTGGAGGAGGGCAAACGTTGTTCCCATCTTCAAAAAGGGGAAAAAAGAGGATCCCAACAACTATCGTCCAGTTAGTCTGACATCAATACCAGGGAAGATTCTAGAACAGATCATTAAACAGAGAGTCTGTGAACATTTAGAAGGCAATGCCATAATCACAAAAAGTCAGCATGGGTTTCAGAGAAACAAGTCATGCCAGACTAATCTGATCTCTTTTTTTGATAAAGTTACCAGCTTGGTAGATGAAGGGAATGCTGTGGACATTGCATACCTTGATTTCAGTAAGGCCTTTGACAAGGTTCCCCATGACATTCTTGCAAACAAGCTTGTAGAATGTGGGCTAGACAAGTTAACTGTTAAATGGATTTGTAATTGGTTGACCGGCCGAACCCAAAGGGTGCTCAGCAGTGGCTCCTCTTCGTCTTGGAAAGATGTGACCAGTGGGGTGCCACAGGGTTCTGTCCTGGGCCCAGTGCTATTCAACATCTTTATCAATGACTTAGATGAGGGAATTAGGGGCATACTTATCAAATTTGCAGATGACACCAAATTGGGAGGAGTAGCTAATACCCTAGAGGACAGGATCAAAATTCAGAATGACCTGGATAGACTGGAGAGCTGGGCCAAAGCTAACAAAATGAAATTCAATACGGAGAAATGTAAAGTACTGCATTTAGGGCGGAAAAATGAAATGCATAAATATAGGATGGGAGAGACCTGGCTGAATGAGACTACGTGCGAAAGGGATCTAGGAGTCCTAGTAGACCACAAGTTGAACATGAGCCAACAGTGTGATGCGGCAGCTAAAAAGGCCAATGCAATTTTGGGCTGTATCAATAGAAGTATAGTGTCTAGATCAAGGGAAGTAATAGTGCCACTCTATTCTGCCTTGGTCAGACCTCACTTAGAATACTGTGTCCAGTTCTGGGCACCACAATTCAGAAAGGATATTGACAAATTGGAGCGTGTCCAGAGAAGGGCAACTAAAATGGTGAAAGGTCTGGACACGATGCCTTATGAGGAGAGACTTAGGGAGCTGGGTATGTTTAGCCTGGAAAAAAGACGGTTTAGAGGCGATATGATAGCCCTGTTTAAGTATTTGAAGGGATGTCATGCTGAGGATGGAGCAGGCTTGTTTTCTGCTGCTCCAGAGACTGGAACACGGAGCAATGGGTGCAAGCTCCAGGAACAGAGATTCCACCTCAACATGCGGAGGAACTTTTTGACAGTAAGAGCTGTTCGGCAGTGGAACACACTCCCTCGGAGCGTGGTGGGGTCTCCTTCCTTGGAGGTCTTTAAACAGAGGCTGGATGGCCATCTGTCGGGGATGCTTTGATCAAGATTTCCTGCGTGGCAGGGGGGTTGGACTGGATGGTCCTCGTGGTCTCTTCCAACTCTGCAATTCTATGATTCTATTCACAGATTTTTATATCCACGGGGCGATCCTGGAACCAAACCCCAGCAAATATGAAGGGACAACTGTATATACAATCACATAACAAAATGGTGTCCCTTATATAAAATTGCAAAATCAAGGTTTGCTTTTGGGTTTTTTTAATTATTATTATTTTAAAATATTTTCTGTGGGGAAATTAGAGTTACCCTGTGTTGGGAACTCTAAAAGTTAAATTCCTTTTTAAAACTTCCCTCCAAGCAGAGTATCAGTTTAGAGGCGTGACTCAAATGTATTGCTTTGCCCTGAACTAAATATAACAAAAGAAGGCTTGCAGCTTTAGGTTAAATAACTCAATAAACTTAACTTAAATGAGGTAGAGGAGAAAGAGTCATCCTGACTCACCAGCTTGAAAAGGAGAAGAAGATGTGTACCCAAAAGAGGGCAGGACAGAGAAGTATGTTAACTGCAGAAGCTGAGAGGGGACAAGTCAATACACACAAGAAGTCCAACAGGGGTTGGACTATAGTAAGAGAATGTGGGGAAAAGAGAATGCTTCAATCTTTTCCAACATTTTCAAGCTGCGGATGCTTGAATCCATGGATACGGAGGGCCAACTGTACCATTTTGTGAGTTCACACCCTCATAAGTATAGAGGTAACAAAAAGGTATAATATACCATAAAAGGAATGGTGTTACCACTCATTAAATTACAATCATAATATAACACAGTTTTACCTTTATTATCAGGGAAGGTAATTAATAACAAGTAACTACTTTGTTGTTGTTAACTGTCCTTGAGTCAACTTTGACTCAGGGTGAGCCCATGAATGAGACACCTCCAAGACCCCCTGTCCTTAATCACTCTGCTCAGGTCCTGCCGTGGTCTCCTTGATTGAGTCTATACATCTAGTATGCAGCCTTCCTCATCTACTCTCCACCTTTCCTAGCAGTATTGTCTTTTCTAGGGAGTCATGCCTTCGCATGATGTGACCAAAGCATGACAGTCTCAGTTTAGTCATCTTGGCTTCCAGGGAGAGTTCAGGCTTGATTTGTTCTAGGAGCCATTTATTGGTCTTTTTGACAGTCCATGGTATCCATAGAACTCTTCCCCAGCACCACATCTCGAATGTGTTGATTTTCTTTCTAACAGCTTTCTTCACTGTCCAGCTCTCATTTCCATACATGGTGGTAGGAAATACAATGCCTTGGATGAGCCTAACTTTAGTTAAGTTTTATATCTTTCAACTTAACGATTTTGTCTAGTTCTTTCATAGCTGCCCTTCCCAGTCCTAGTCTTCTGATTTCTTGACTGCAGTCTCTGTTGGGGACAATGGAATGTCCAGTTAATACATTTGTGCCTTGAAAGAGCTTGTTTGCAGAGCAGCCTGTGTTAAGAGTTCATCCCAATCTTGAAGGAAGATTTAGGACTTGATGTTTTGATAACTGTAGACAAGTAGGACTTTTTCAGACAGGGGGGAAAAAACCCTGAGGAGGTCAGGAGAAGAACAGGGCTGTTTCACTTACAGGGCCCCATTTCAGATGATGCAGTCCTCCTTCATCCTCCTCCTGACCTCCTCCTGACCTTCCCCCTGTGCTGCTGGTGTTGGTTTTTATTGACGGAGAACCTCTCTCCCCTCCATAATGGCACAGGGGATCCCTAAGAGATAAGGCAGACCATTTCACAGCCAGGGAAATGCATGGTGGTGTCCCCCTGGGACCATGTTGCATCACTCTTGAATTCTCATGCCATGGCCACATGGGAATAGGTGGAAGCCTCTTTCTCCAACATGGACAGCCTCCATCTTGGCCACAGGGCATCATGCCCCCACCAGAGAACCATGGCCTCTGCTGTCCATCCCTCTGATGAGGAGTGCGAGACAAAGCCTCCTGTACCATCTCCTTGGAGGGGGGCAAAGGAGATGGCTCATTAGAGAGAAGGTTTTCTTCCACCCCCAATTCCTTAGCCTGTCCAAAACGGAAGAATTTCCTGTTGCTTTTGAGGAGAGTAGGTAGGGCCCATGGCCTTCCCCCTTCCTTTGGAGCTGCCCCCCCGTACACAGGGGGGTGGGGATCTCTCTTCTATTCCCTGGGAGTGTGCTTCTCAGCTCACTTACGCAGGTAGGAGTGGAGCAAGCCAACCTCTAATAGGCTAGTCGTGGTGCACCCAAGGACTTACATAGACTGGTTAAGAACATAAGCTTCAAAACCCCTAGCTTTGAAGTTCCTCGTCAGTCTTAAAGGTTTTTCTGTTCTTCTTAAGAATATGTCAGAGTTAAACTATGGGCAATCTGCAGTTTCCTACTTATGAGCTGGAGTAGCTCCCAAGCGTTCCCAACCCAGGAGTGGTTCCCTAGCTACCTGGCAGAAGATACTGTGCAAACAGCTTTCCTGGGTTGGGCAAGTAGATGAGAGAAGCACCCCCCAAAGCACTGGGGCAGTTTTATAAGGGGTGGCAGTTAACCTCTCCTCATGTCTAATAATTATTGTAATTCCATGAATTGGGGTCTGCACTACATTTTTTTCTCCCTCATGGATGCCCTGTCTCTGCTCACCCCTCCCCTGTTCATGGCAGGGCAGAGGAGATGCAAGGATAAGCACACATGCAACCCCCTCTCTGGTGACTGGTGTCACCCCTAAATCTCCTCTGTTTTCAGTGTGAGAGCAGGCTACAGCAACACAGATTTGTTTCCAGCTAAATTGAATGAGGAAACTCACAGTGCATCCACACCACACAAATAATCCAGTTTGAAACTGGATTATTTGCCATGGCTCCTTCCTATGGAAACCTGGGATTTGTAGTTTGGTGAGACACCAGCCACTCTTTTCAAGAGAAAGTTAAAGACCTTGTAAAACTACAGGTCCCACAATTCAATGGGAAGGAGCCATGGCAAATAATCCAGTTTCAAACTGGACTATTTGTGTAGTATGGATTAAACTAACAACTGGACCCAAGCAAGAAGAGAAATATTCCCCCCATCTGCTGGTGACTCAGTTGATCTGCAGTGGTAAGAAACCTAGGGTCCTTTGAGAAAATCATCCCCAACTGGGTCAGATTTACACCACTGCATAATGGGTTAATGGTTTCAGGCAAGTCCCACTTCAGGGGAGTAAGGGGCAGCTGGTTCCAAGTAGGGAACACAGTCCCCTAGGTCTCCAGAGACACCTAGCCTCCCCTCCTTCCTTGCCTCAGAGGATTGCTTCTTGTCTAGGGAGAGACTAAGAAACACAGAGCCTTTCTGCTAAGGGAGGTTCCCCTCTGAATTTGAAGTGGTTGTGAAATTTCTAATTCAGGGGCAAAGAGTCCCCTTCAGCCAGAAAGACCCTTTTACCCCCCCCCCACCCTTCTTTAGTTCTTTAAAATTATAAGAATGGTTTATTCTGCTCAGGAGTTATCCCCACCCCCCCACCTCCCACACACCCTGAGTAGCCTTGAGGTGGTTTACCATAGAAGTACTTGTTAATTAGTCTGAATTCTCTCTGGGGTCGTTTACACGAGCAAATATTCCTCTAAATATACCGCTAAGATAGCTCATAATTCCCACAGATCGCAGCACAGCATCGCCTCATTCAGAAGGGGGGAAGGTAAAACACCCAAATGTAGCGTGCCAGGGGATGTCACTACTTTTGCCGGTATATTTGCAATGTAGCACTTTATTGGCAGTGTAAACTAAGGGCTGCATCAGATCTGCATTGTGATTGGTTGCTATGATGTAAGGGGCGGGCTTAAAAGAGAGGGACTGCATTCAGTAGCGATCAGGAAAAAATCCTCTTTGCTATTTTGCAGAAGGTCTGCCAAGAAAAAGGATTCCCAAGACCTTTCAGTCATAATGTTCCCATCTGTCAGCTCTGCTTGGGGGAGGGAGGGAGAGAGAGAGAGAGAATGAGAGAGAGAGCATGAGAGAGAGTGGGGGGAGGCTGGAAAAACTTGGGATAGGTTCACCTTAGGATCCACGGCATGGCAGCAAGGTCTTTTAGCAGAGAGATTACTATCCCTCTGCTTCATGGAGTGAATTCATTTACAGGCAGATTTACAGAGACAGAGCCACTACTTTGATCTTCCCTCCTGCTATTTGGGCAGCCTGTGAGTCTTGGTCTATGCCCTTCCCCATACAGCCTTTGTCTGCTTGGGAGGCCACACCCCCCATACTTATTCAAGTCTGAACTTAAAAGCGGCATAATTAGAAAAAAAACCTGACTGGCACAGCTGCGGAAAAGAATTAAAATGGAAGTTGCCGCAATAAATCTGCTGTATAAACCAGCCCTCTGGCTTTTCTTCCCAAACAAAGATTCAGGAAGGACTCATCCCATGCTTTCTGCAAACACACTGATGACTAAAAAGGCCAATCCAAGATAAACAAGACTTTACAAAAGAGTCTGGAATAATAAACATCTGAGGCGAAGCACAAAAATCAGTGTGTATAGAGCCATTGTTCTGTCTATTCTCCTTTATGGGTCTGAAACATGGGCCACCTATTGCCAACACTTAAGACTCCTCGAACACTTTCATCAGCATTGTATACGCACAATCCTAAATATACACTGGATTGACTATGTGACGAATGTTGCTGTCCTTGAGCCAGCAGGGATCACCAGCATTGAGGCCATGATACTGAGAACGCAGCTGCGCTGGGCAGGGCACGTTTCTAGGATGGAGGACCATCACCTCCCCAAAATAGTACTCTACGGTGAACTCGCCACGGGTCAGCGTAAGAGGGGCGCTCCAAAAAAGTGATACAAGGACTCCCTGAAACAACATCTCAGGCTCGGCCAAATTGATCACCAACAATGGTCCACCCTGTTCTCACATCGGGAGGCATGGAGACGCACAATCCACAATGCTGCAGCCTTATTTGAGAACTCACGCCAAACAAGTCTTGAAGAGAAACGACAATGCAGAAAGAATCACAACCTGGAAACAAGGAGACCTTCTGCTGTGTTTTCTGCAACTATGTCTGAATAGCTACATTTTAAATAAGAATACTCTCTGATGGGCTTATCATTCAGCTGACTCCAGACTTTTCAATACTCTAGGTAAAAGTTCAGCCCTAAGCCGGGGGACTTGATGGTTTGATCACCCTATTGTTATAAGATTAGTCAGTGTAGATTTTCCTTGGTTTTCTTCCAGGCTGTGAGGCCGTGTTCTGGAATAGTTTCTTTCTGAGCTTTTGCCTGCATCTGTGGCTGGCATGTTCAGAGAGATCCCTGAAGATGCCAGCCACAGATGCAGGCAAAAGGTCAGAAAGAAACTATTCCAGAACACGGCCTCACAGCCCGGAAGAAAACCAAGGAAAATCTATGGATGCCAGTTGTGAAAGCCTTCGACTTCACATTAGTCAGTGTGTGGGTGTGGCCAGGTGCCTTCGACTAGGCTCTCTTGTTAAGATTGTTCAGAGAGCACCCTTTTTTCCCCTCTGCTCTCCCCCCCCCCTGAAAGTATACAATTTGCTGGGGCTGCCAGTGGCTGCCCCTTGCCTTCTGCTAGCACACATGCTCAGCTTAATATATTGTCCTGCTCCCTTTTTAGGAAACTACTAATTTAAATGGTGGCCCATAGATTTGTTTGACAGGTGTTTCATATTGACAGATATTTCCTGGAGGAATTCCTTCCACTGCTACTCCTTCCAACTCCTTCTATTAGTTTCACGAATCCTTAGTCAACAATCATTCAATATGGTATGCCCTCAGCCGGCTAACAGGTTGATGATAATGTTGGCATGGAGTTAGAGGGCTCTTTAAGTGGCTAAGAAGGTGCTCCCTCTGATGTAGTCAAATAAAATTCTGGAAGCACTTCTCTGTTAACACAGGGTACATCCATGCATTCATATGGACTCAACAGTGCTTACAGGGAGTATATGTTAGCTAATCTCCCCATTACCTAACTATGCCAATAGTCTTATTTTATGCAGGTGTACAGATGATCCAGCTTACCATGCAGGCTGAAATATTGGTTGACTGACAGGTATTCATAGCCCTTTTCCAAAATGAGGAAGCCAGATTGCCACGAAGCAGAGCCTCTGCAGTTAGTGTAACCAGCTGATAAGTCAGGAACAGGCATAACTCCACATTTTTTGGATCAGCTGCCACTCTGAATGGTTGCAGAACCTGCCAAAGTGCATTTTGAATCCCTGTTTGCCCCATTGAGGTCTATAGGCTGGAGAGAAGGGGTGAAAAGGGAAGCTAGGTGCATGGAACAAAGGGTGCTCCCACTGATAGTGCCTCCCAACCCACAGGTTCCAGCATAGTTCTCTGTCTAATGTTCCAGATAGCTCTCTAACCCTCTATACCAGGGCTAGTTGAAGTGGCAGTCCCTAGACCAGGCTGCTGCCCCCTGGTGAGCTTGCAGGACACAAAAGAGGCATTTGCAGAGCCCTGGTGTTTGACTGCTGGTACTGCAGCCACAGCATTGTGGGTTAGACCCTGCAGGGCTCTCGGCTGACTCGGCCTTCCATCTGTCTGTGGATCGGTGGGATGGGTGCCTGGCTTGTTGGGGGGAAATTGGTTGGTGTGTTGCAAACCATTTGGGGAGTGTTTTGCAATGATGAGCAGTATAGAAAGATAAATACTATGCTATTACTGTGCTGATTCCACAAATCAAATGGACTGGAAGCATTGCTCTGTAGTAGTGCTCTGGTAGTCAGCCTGGGTGAATTATAGGTCTTCTGGAAAACCTCAGTCCACCCCCTTTCAGAATTCTTCCAGGGCAGCCTTGGCTGGGGACTTAGAACAACATGAACACCAATCACCTTGACATACACAGTGTCAGAGTCAGGGGCCCCTTCAGCATACAGTACCGGTAAGCCCAGCATCATCAGACCTGATTCAGGGTGATTTGACTGGTCCTGACCTTCACCTATGAGGAACTCTACCTTCCTCAGAATACCGAGCACCTAAGCTTTCACCCCCAAGGGTAATTCATTTTACCACAGGGCGCTGGTGGTTTTACTACCCCCTTTTCTGCTCAAATCCTTCAACTGAGCTTGAGAAATCTGGCATACTCAGAATGCTTGGTGGGTGAGTTGCATCAGCCTGAAGAGGATGGGCTCTTTCCGTGCATCGGAGGCCCTGTGTGTATCCTTCCATCTACAACACATGGGAAGGAAGGCGCCATCATCTACCCTGGGCAGATGGATTAGTGCTTCCACCATGACCTGTTATTATAGGCTAAGGAATTTTTATAGGCTATAATCTACAGTCGCCAGGTAGCATCACAGCACACTCCACCATGAGCGCTGTAACTATAGCGGCATAGCCAACCAGTGCTTCCCTGGAGGGGATCTAAAGGGCAGCTACCATTGAGGTCGGCCTCGACCTTCATAAGAGACTGTAAACTGGACTAGTTTTAATTTATAGAAGCCACCTTCAGCAGAAAGGTTTCTGCAGCAGATCATAAGGCACTGGGTTCAGGATTTGCCAGCGCACCCACCCAGAATAGGAAGGATTTGGCATGTCCCAAGTGCTCAGGATGTTCTGAGCCCAACTACCGGAAAAAGGAATGTTGGTCTTACCTGTGATACGTTCATTTTCAGTAGATGGGTGAGGAACATCCTCCCCGCCTAGAGAGCACTGGCACGGTTTCCGGTTATTTGGTTCTTTAGTTGTTGTCTGTTGGTAGATAGCCTTGGCTGCATGGCATTCTGCCCCAAGCCCACCGGCTTGGAATAGTTGTTCCTTGTGGTTTTCTCCTTATCCTTGCTTCTGTTCTCTTCTGGTCTGGAGTGGATATGTATGATGTTGGCTTTGTAATTAACTGAAGAGGCTGGGCTGGCTCCTCCTCACTTGGGGCCACCCAGAAGACCTTTCTTCATTTCCATTTCCTGCCTTTCTGGAGTGATGGGAGGAGCCAACCCAAGTGCTCAGGATGTTCTTTGCCCATCTACCAAAAATGAATGTATCACAGGTAATAATAATAATAAAATTTATTTATACCCCGCCCCTCTGTTAAAACAATCGGGGCGGCTTACAAAATTTAAAATACAATACAAGGTAAGACCAACGTTCCTTTCCCAATTGCTTTGAGTATAGTTTTCACTTCACTTTCCAAAATTTTGGGTTCATCTTTGTATTTTTCTTCTTCCCATGTGTCATCCATCCTTCTCTTTTATATAGCTCTGTGTATTCCATCATCTTTTTATTTCGTCTTGGTCATGTATTGTGTTTCCCTGCTGATCATAGAGCACCCCCACCCTTGGTTTAAATTTCCCTTTGGTTTCACAGATCTTGCGGAAAAGATACCTTGTTCTTCTTTTTTTGTTTCTCTACAGTGATTATTATAGTAATTCTCTTTATCCTTGTGCATTAATAATTGAACAGTTTCATTCATGGTTCTGGTTCTATTCATGTCTCCCTTTTCTTTTGCTTCTTGTCTTTCCTTTGCTGTTTAAAGTACCCAGATTGACGGGGTAATTAGCTAACACACATTGGAAACCACTTAATGTGATGTAGATGTTAAATTGCTATTGCTTAAACAATTTGTAAGCCACTGTGAGAGCCTTTGTGGCTGAAGAGCAGGGTATAAATACCCAAATAAATAAATTTTTCAAAAAGCATTTTGTCTGTCATCCATTGTTTCTTGTCTTTCTCTTTGGCCACAGATAGTGTCTTTCTATATTTCTCCTTGACTATATAATAATAATAATAAATAATAAAATTTATTTCTATCCCACCCCTCTGCAATGCAATCGCTGCAGTGAGAGGGAGTCTGCAGTGAGTGCAGAGATAGAACATGAGAGACACTGCAGACTGGGCCAGCCAGAAAAATCAGCAGTAGCAGAACATGCTATAAACCAACCTGGACACAAAATGCTGTTTGAAAACACAGAAATTCTAGACCAGGCCAACAACTATCATGTCAGAATGCACAGAGAAGCTATTGAAATCCACAAACACCTGGACAACTTCAACAGGAAAGAAGAAATCTTAAGTAAACAAAATCTGGCTCCCAGTTCTGAAATACAATAGAATCAAAACTCAACACTTACAAAAGAATTCCACCCAGGGACAGGGGGATTCCCAGGAGATAATGGCCCATCAACCAACTATTAGCCAAACAGACACTAACGAGCCTTGCATTTCTATACCCAGAAACTAACCATTCAATTACACAAAATTTACATATCCTCCCCAACAGGGGTTCACAGCATATAAACTCCACACACACACCTACCCAACCATGCTCTGAAGATGCCAGCCACAGATGCAGGCGAAACATCAGAAAGAAACTATTCCAGAACACAGCCTCACAGCCTAGAAAAAAACCAAGGAAAATCTATGGATGCCAGCTGTGAAAGCCTTCGACTTCACACAACCCTGTCTAAGGGCCTGTTGAGTCTACACTAAAACTAGCTGATGGTGGGTTGGATCCAGACCCCTCACAGCCTAGGGTGTTAGAAATTACTTAGGACTACTCTCACTTTGGCCTAACCTTGTGCTGATGCAGTGGTTGTGTTCCTGGACTGGAGGAGGATTGGGTCTTCCTCTTCTCCACCCCCCCTTTTTTTTTTACTCTTCCACAGATGTTAGCCAACGGAGTAGTTCTACTAGCAGATCACTCTTAACGCCTCACAGTCAGAGCAACTTTTGAGTTAGGACTGTACTGTTAATCCACTGGAGAAAGAAAGCAATAATGTTTTTGTAGTGCTGGTGATATAGCCATTTATCACCTTGAGAAGTTGCCATGCAACTCTGTGTGTTTTACTTGTGACTACTAATTTAAAGAAGTAACCCATTCTATAAACATTTCTTAATGTATGCAAGATAGGCTCTTAATTTCTTTTTAACTGTGACTGCCTGTGGAACTAATGGATATTTCTGTTCTGAATTTTAGTTATAAAGGAGATTCTTTCAGAACTGGGAATCCAAGGAATAAACAGCAGGTATTTTTTTCTGACATTATTTTCTCCTACCGTATACCTACTCTGAGGGGTGGGGGGAACAGGAAGGATTACTAGTTCTTTTAACACAATTTCTTTTCTGTTTATAGTGATAGTGTGTGTATATAATAACAGTTGCAACAACAGCCTATGCCATATAATTTAGTTTGGTCTTGATCTTACAAACTTCCTTCCTTTTATGTAAAAAACATTCATGGAGCAGTTTTCATCATAAATCTACAACCCCCCCCCCAAAATCACTTTATAATAAAACAAAACAAAATGTAAAATAGCAACAAAGCACCATAATCATTTTAAAGATGAAATGATGACATATAGGTACTAAGGCATTCACAAACAACCCCCAGGTTATAAAGTCACTTCTCTCTTAATGCACTGTTTATTTGGTATATTCTCATTTTTACAGCAATACAACATATCTACTAACAATCCAGGACATCATTATGTGTTCTTAACATTGATCCTTTGAGCCTGTGCAATGTATTTTTCTGGTGGAGCGCAGTGTGCACAGAACTGGCCTCACCCTTTAAACCAGAGATTCATCTGCCGTGGCCTTGCAAGCATGGACGTGGCAGCGAGGTCCTCGGGCTGTAGGTTTGATTAGAGTTTCCTTCTCTTAGATGGTTGACCTTACAGGGTTGGACGAGCACCATCTGCCCGGGTTTGGGATTAGAGTTTTCCTTCTCCTAGGATGGTTGCCACAAGGCTAGAGAGCCCATCCTGCCCTTTGACGCTCTTTGTCAGACCCTTCGGTTTTGACCTGTCTGGCATGGGAGACCCTACCAGTGGCTATTATGCCACCGCCAGCATAGCTCAAAACATCATTAGGGTACGCAAGCCTCTCTCCCATGACAAGGGGGCGTCAATGGAGAGGTTAACATTGATATTTGAAAATAATTTAGTTTATCACAGAAACACAATGTTTCAGTATATGTTTCACATTTATTTCACATAAATAAATGAAATAAAATAAACCCTGGTTCTTGTCTCCAGTACATCGATCCTATGAAGTCCATAGGATTTGAGCTAGATGAGTCTCATTCCGCAGAACTGCATATTATTCAGGGAGAATTCTGACTCAGGAAGATGGTAGGCTACCACAGATGAGATGAGGCTACTCTTATCAAATGACCACAAGTGATAAAAATGTTACAAAATCAAGAAATATGTGCTTAGCCAGTAACTCCAGCTTATGTTCTTAGCCATAAATTAAGTCACAAAAAAAGCCATGAAGTCACAAAAAGGTATAATGTGTTTTGAGCTTGGAAGGAACACATATAAATATATAATGTATCTAACACATTAGTATGTAATGTATCTAAGCTGGAAGTATAACTGTAAAAACAACAATGTTGCCTGTAGCACATTATTTGTGGGGGTAATGAGAGCATAATAGTGTTTCTTTTATAAAGTAACAAACACATGCTTGGGGGGCATTTTATTTAAAATATGATATTTTTTCACTGTTTTGGATAATTTATAGGTTTTTTTAAAGAAAAAATCTGACAAAATACTGAGTAATGTGGTAAGCTACTCAACAGAAATCATTCCAGTTTATAGATGGAATGCATTAGTGACATTTGGTTTTTTTAAATTAATTCTATTATTTTCTAAAATATTATTTTCTGTTATGTAAAAACTTAAATAGTAAGACTCAAAGACCAAATCCATTGTCAGTTTCCGGACTGAAGAGATCCACTCAATCATTGGGTTTAGGCCCAAGCTAAAGGTTAGGTCTGCTCTTATATTCTGTCCATGTATAATATCATTACTGTTTTCTGAAGAATCCAGAATTCCTTCAGCATTTTTTTCCCATTCTTGTTTCCTGCACAACAAGCCATAGAAAAACTGTAAGCATCTGGTTAAAGGTTCTTAGAACTGGGTGAGTTAGTTCCTGCTCAGTGTCTGTAGTGGTTATCAGTCTTTTCTGACCTGGGACCCACCTTTAGAAAGAAATATATTAAGGATATATTTTATGAACACTAGAGGCTGCAGTATATTAACAATAATTTTTTTGTCTACAGTCTATAAAAAAGTTGTAACTAGGGTTGCCAGGCGCAAAACAGGATAAGAATCCTGTACCTTTAATGGTTGTGTGGAAAAGGGAGTTTCAGCAGGTGAAGCTTGCATGACAATCAACACCTGCTGAAATTCCCTCTTCTACACAAAGGAGGAGAGCAGAGCAAAGCAAGGAAAATGTCATTCAATATCACATACCTACTGTTGTTCATATAAAATAAATCTAATCCTAAATTAACTGTTAATAGGTTGTATTTGGATGTGCAGGTTTACACCCACCAAAATCCCCAAAGTGAGATATGAACTAACAGATTCTTTTTTGCTGACTGAATCAATATCTCCACCACCACCTGTTCCAGTAAGTGCCTTGTTTAATTTTTGCTAAGTCAAGACCTTCACAGTTTCTCAGTCTAATAAAGGAGTGAAAACTGTGTAGACTTCTAGATGTTCTTGGACTGCAGTTCCCAGAATTCTGGGAGTTGCAGTCCAGTACAGCAATATCTAAAGGGCTACATGTTTCACTCTGTGTGTGTGTAAAAAGGTGTACTCCCATATCTGTGGGGGATATGTTCCAAGACCCCCTGTGGATACCTGAAACCATGGATAATAGGGAAACCTATTATTTTCAATGAGACAAACACCGGACATTGACCATAGAATTCCATTGGAGGACCTAGAAATGCCTAGAAAAAAACATTTATTTGAATGTGGATAAGTGAAACTGTGGATACTGAATCTGTGGATAAGAGGGTTGACCTGTATTTGCCTTCATGTTGCCTGTCAACTTATGGTGACCCCATGAATTCCATAGGGTTTTCTTAGGCAAGGAATACTCAAGAGATGGTTTTGCCAGTTCCTTCCTCTGAAATATAGCCTACAGCACCTGGTATTCATTGGTGTTCTCCCATCCAAGTACTAACCCAGGGCTGACTCTGCTTAGCATCCAAGATCAGGCAGGATCTTGTGGCCTTTAGTGTATTTAGACCCTGCATGTTTCACCTGTCTGGATTAATATGAGTTTTGCTGTGTAAGGAAGGCTAACTCACCTCCTTACTAGGCACCCACAGGTTCACAGGATATGTTACATGTTCCAGCATCCCGCTTCAGGAATATTGTGATAAACAAAGCAAAAGGAAATATACTGGCCCATCAAGACTGATTCTTTTGTCCTCCTGCCCAGAGTGACTCTGTGTATGTGTGTCTAATCTGGGGATACTTCCTGCCTGATGATTTTTAATTTGTGTTTGGTACAGTGGTGGGCGAAGTGTAACACATGGTAATCTTTAGCATGACCCTGCCACTCAAATGATTTAACTTAGAACCTTTACTCTTTTAGACCTATTTTAGGCTTGGGAGAGGAGCTTTTAAAACAAACTAACAAACAAAAAACAACTGTAAGTGATATCTAGTCACATCCAGTTTTGAAAACCACTCCTCCTGGATGTAAATCACATTATACAGTCAGGCAGAATTGTCCCCCATGGCCCTTAAAGAAGATGAGGGGCTGTTTTCAGTTTTGGTTTGTTTGTTTGTTTGTTTAATTTTGGGGGCTGAGCATGTGTGCAGCTCCCTGGCTTCAGTTAATTGTCCATCCCACTCTAGGATTTCTGCTTCAGTGTTCTAGGTTTTTCCTCCCCAAAGAAGCATCTCATATTTGTTGGAAGCAAAGAGGCATCAATGCTTATATAAAGTGATTAGTGAGAGAGGGAAGTCTTATGAGTTGTTTACACTGTGAAAATGCTCCTCACAGAATGCGAGGAGAATCCTACCTGTCTTAATGGCATTCTGCATCATTTTGCCTTATTGGGAAGGAGGGAGGCCCAAAATGCCCAAAATTCCACTGAAAAAGCCTTTGCGTCTTTTCCTGGAGTTTTTTTTTTTAAAAAACTGTGAGGGGAATACACAATCCTGCTCATTGGGACAAGCAAGCGATTGCTAAGGTGATAAAACAGGATGGGGTTTTTTGTTTTGCTTTCCTGTCAAATCGAAAAATCGCTCTGTTGCACCATGGACATCATGGTGTTTTTGTTTTTTGTTTTAAGTTTGGCAGCAGTAAACTGGGAAAGTACAAACATGAAGTAAATTACTCGTGGCTGCTATCTTGCATGCAAAGCTTATGGGGGCAAAAACATTGTTAAAACAAGTCACAGTTGCTGCAAAATGCTGTAACTGGGGGCACTTCATTTTGGGGAAGGGCTCTTATAAACAAGCCCCTGATAATGCCTGCCCGTAGTTTTCACCTCTCTGTATCTTTCTTTGGTCTATGTATTCAAGCCTTTTGCTTCCTTCTTTCCTGCAGACATCACTTCCCCCTTCTCTCAAGAAATTAGTCTCCTTGTTTCCCTTGGAAGGAGCACTCATGATATCCCAACCCTAACAAGCAATGCTAGCTTACAGTGACACATGAGAGCCAGCATTTCGGCTAATCGAGTATAGTTCAACTTCTTGCGTCTATCTCCTTTACTATCCTAAGATGGATTTCCTGAGACAATTAATGTAAGTTTTTCTTTTTCTTTTTACCTTACAAAAACATCCAGAGTAATTTCTTCTGTTTCTATCACAAGCTCATATTGCACTAGCCGAGCTGCACTCTGCTTAATAAAGATACCAAATAGTCCTACAATATTGCACCTAGGGAATAGTACAAAAGGAATATCCTCTTATCACCGAAAAAGGTTCATGACTGCTGCATCACTCTCTCTCTCTCTCACACACACACACCCATCTCACCATGGCCAACACTATTATTAACTACAGAACAATGGACTGCCCATCTTGGGTCCCCACCCTCCAACTGTTCTGATTTGGCAGGGACAGTCGCAAATAATCATTTGTCATTCCACTTTCAGCTGCTTTTGAAATGTCCTAGCTTCTCGTCCTCCTTCCATTTCACCCCTTTGTTCTCATCTAACTTCACTTGGTGTGTACTGATTTCAACATGCAAAAGCAGTTTGCCCTCAATTAACTCAGTGTGGGAGGGGGTGAAGTTTTGCCCTTCCCAATGGGCTCAGACCAAAGTAAGCCTCCCCTAGGGTATCTGTTCTTCCTCATTTATAATGTTTGCCTTCTTGACCACATTCTGATAATTGCTTGGTCAAACATATCCTAATTTCCATCTGTGAAATGTTGGAGGGTATGTGGTTGGCTGATTTACGGGTACTGTGAAAGGTTATTATACTGTAACCTCCTGTTGGGGTGGGAAGATTAGGGTGTCTGCCAAACATCTTGGGCTATATCTAGTCCACACTCCCTGTGCTTATTAATTGGGAATTTGGTTCCTGCCTGATACAGGGTGATGGAGGGGACATGACAGCAAAGACAGGTGCTACCTCTGTCTCCTTGGTGCTACACCCTTGTCGTTTTGATGCCCCCACACAGCAGCTTCCTGTATCATTAATTGCTCATTCAATTGCTAAATGGAATCATGTAGGAATTGTTGCTTGAAAAAGCAGGTTTCTTTTTGTTCCTATAAAATCCCCACATTAACACAACAGGAGATAGTGCACATAAAAGGCTGTTTATTATAAACATATTATGTTGTTGTCATCTGATCTGGAATTAATTTTTATGAAGAGGAATATATAAATACTTTAAACAGAATGATCCAAGTTACATGTGTAGCTAAAACTGATGCAAACTTGTAGCTCCCCTTGTGAAGCTGACTAGTGGTCTCACTTGTGCCTTTCTCCAATATGCTGTATTGGATATCATAGGATCAGTTATTTTTATCAAATAAAAGGGCGGACATGTTGGTGTCCCCCTACCCCAGATTCAAAGCAGTAACTATGCTTATGTCAAGCCAACACTCTTAACAGAGCCTGTTAAGGCCTTTGATCCTGCCTATGACATGAGATCGGGTAGAGAGACCCTTTTGATCATCCAAGATAGTCCAGGCCTCCAGATACCACAATAGGGCCTTTTTAGTGGTGATACCACAGCTGGGGAATACTGTCACTGTAGATGTTAGAACCACCTTTGACCAGCTTTTGTTGGTTGATGAAAACAATCCTTTTGCAATAGGTCTGTGATTAGACAGCTAGGCCTATATATTAAACCAGGGATGGGTAACTTCCTGAGGTTTGAGGGGATCACATACACCCCTCACCTTGCCTCCACTCTATTACTGTATTATTATTATTATTATTATTATTTACTTTTTTTAATCTCCAAAAGTGGCTTCCTGTGGCCTCTAGGGAACATTAAGGGCAATGTTGCCATGTTTTTGTCCCTTGGGCCTGAAGCTTCCAATTTTTAAAAGTGCCCTTCAGCCTAGAACAGCCCAGGGACAGCAAAAGCGTGTAAAAAAAAAGTTGTAGTGACCTTTGGAGTGAAGAAAATATTTTTAAAAATATTTTATCTATAAATTTTAAAAATTCCTCAAGAGCTGCAAAAATGTCCTGGGGAAATGCATCTTGCATGCCACACTCTCCTGTCTCTGTGTTAGACTGAGATAAATAATAGTATGTATCTGTGGAATTTTGTTATAGTAACTGGACACGTATTTTTATTGGTGTTATAATTTAACATATATTGTTAACTATACTGAGAGCATTTCATGATGAAATGCACAATATAAATGTTACAAATGAATAAACGCCCACATCAGGGATGTTCAAATAGTCCTCAGAATGTTGCATGTGTTGGGATATGTAGTTTGTAATCCAATAAGTTGAGATGTTTTTGATTGCTAAAGGGTTAACTGATAGAGGCAAACAGAATGTTTGATGTAACTTCCTACTAAAATGTGATTGGTGTTTCCAGAAAAAGAGGTGTGTCCCAATGTTTCCCTTTGTCTGGAAACACTGCCATGAGGTCTGTCGCCATGATACCTTTTTGAGTAACAGGACATGCATTGCAGTCCTGCACCTATTTTGTTTGTAATAATGTAGTGTTTAGTTATTTTTGGTAGTTTAGATTACAAGTTATCATTATGCTGCTGTTCTTCTGTATGAGAAGCTCTGAGTCTGTAAGTACAGTTGCCCCTCCACATTTGCGACTTCCACATTCACGGTTTCGATTATTTGTGGAAAGCCCCCCCTGCTCTCCACCCCAGTCCCTTCTCAAGGCAGTGAGGGGCTTCTCACAAAGCCCGTCGCTGCCTTAGGAAGGGACTGGGCTGGAAACCCTGCAGGCTCATTTCTTATTCATGGTTTTTTCACATTCGTGGGGGTTGTCTGCCCCTAAGCCCCGCGAATGTGGAGGGGCAACTGTAAAGCAGGTTTTTTTGTACTTTTTAACTACTTTAAGTGTTTTTGAGTCCTTATTATGCTAGACGTGTAACTTGGAGAAAATAAAGGGTGTGGGTATCTAAGCTTACATGCTAGAATCATACACGCAACCTCTGCAAATGTGTTTAAACAGTTAAACTCTGCTAATTTACTGTGTTTCTGAAGGAGGTTAAGTGCTATCCATTTCTATAGCAGCCCGTTATGGAAGGTTCCTCCAGTGAAGTGCAGTGGGTGAACACTGAGAAATGTTCTTATATCCCAATAGCATGATAGACCATTGGTAGACTCTGCTTTTTCATAAAGGCTACAACTGAGGTCCAAGTGGTGCTTTCTGGTTCTGACCACTTTTATCCATGCGCCTACGGTGAAGGAGAAAAGCAGGGGGCCGTTTACACGATGAAAATCTCCTGGGAAGAATTCGTGTCGATCCCTGGGAGTTTACACGTACATCGGGTCGGGTACATGATTTCGGAAGGGGGGCCACCTTTTATCCCTCAACCTGCGGGACTTCCAGTCCCGCAGGTTGTGCCGGTTTTTAAAAAAAGTCACTGGAGGATTCGGAAAATCGGAAATGTAAACAGCGTGGGACAAAAAGTCTCGGTACTGGGATGACCGGAAATGGTGACTGGGGGCGGGCTTAGAGATCAGGGACCAGAAAAGGAGGGGTCAGTCACCCGTTCAACAGATCCAGCCGAAAACAAAGGCATCCCTTCCAGCTGCATGAAGGTTGATGTGTGCGTGCGCGCGCGCGTGTACTCAATTATCTTTTTAAATGGATTTCTACACTGCAAACCCTTCAGCTTTACCTTTTCCTCAATTGCCTGTTACAGAGAGATCGTAGTAGCTTGGTCACCTCCCTGGCACATTAAAATATTCAAGCCTCTGAGCAAATTAGCACCCTTTAATTCCCCCTCTCTGTGTTTGTGTGTTTCAAAACGCCTGCCTATAGCCATCTCTGCAGCCAGCTGTAGGGGTTAATATTTTAAAAAGGCAACAGGAAAACCAAGCGCTTGATTTCAAAAGGAAAGCACTCTGCTTGTTTTCAAAGCACTCAGGTTGATTTCAAAAGGAAAGCCCTGCGTCTGAGCGAAAGATCTATCAGGATCTTTCAAAATGCTTTCTGCCTCTTTTGAAAGGGTTAAAATGTTCATGAAGCAAGGGGGAATAACAAACCTCTGCCCCCCTCTCTCTCCCCCCCCCAGCCAGCCAATAGCATCGCTCATGGCACGGAACTCTAAAGGAAGTGTGTCACCGAGGTTGTGAAAACACAAGTAATTGCATCTTTGATTGACAGCCAAAAAAAAAAAAAAAATTTAAAACCTAAACAAAACCGGAACTATGGACGTGTAAATATCAGTCACGGGACCACACGGGATATCCAGATCAGACATAAATCGTATAAACAGCGATGGGCGGATTCGTGATCACTTTGTCATGGTAGGCAACGTGACAATTTCTGTCATGTAACTGGCACCCAGGCCTAACATAAGCTATGAATAGAATAAAAAGAAGTGGATTCTTCTGAGCACAGTTGTGCTTGCGCTGCTTGACATGTATGTGAGCCCTGAGAAAACCTTCAGGTCTTAGTCTGTGGCTTGCTAGCATATGACCTACATATATTGTCTCCTCAGATGCCACTTGAAAACATTGCTCAAATGCATTTTCAAAATAAATTATATTTGCTGGAGGGACCCATTTAAATCTTCTTTAAATCATTTGTTTATAAAGATTTCCCAGATTACCCCAGTATCACCACTACTTAGCAAAGTAATTACCCTGTATTTAATTTGCTTAGCAATTAAACTACCAATTAAATATTTGTCTACATAATATACTCCTTTGCAAATGAATTAATTAGTACTGAATGTTAAGAAATGTCTGTTCAACAGCAGACATTATGCTATAAAAGAATAGATTAGTTACATTGCATCGCCACAATTAATATAATTATGTATTAATTAAACAAATGCCAAATATTTCCCTTGCTCCCTTTGGAAGGAGGAATAAAATATTAGAGGATCAAATCAAATCTAGAAATAGGATAACATTTGCTCAAACATTGACTACTTTGTAGCACAGCCTTTTCTTTAGTAAGATTGGGTGAAAGAGCAAGATTATGGACCACATCAGTTCTGGATTAGTATTCTTCCAACATTTCTCACTTCTTATGGTCTCCACAGAGGAAAAATTCATTGGGCCAAGAAATAAGCTGTGATGCAAGAAAACTTGGCTAATGGTGAAACACTGTTCTCAGTCAAAGTGGAGGTTACTCATGATAACAGCTTTCTCTTTTGTCCTGCTTTATAACAGCTCAAGCAGTGTTAACTAATGACTTTCTACACAGACAGCTCAGCTCCAGGATTTCCATTCTGTGCGTAACCAAGCAATGGAGATGATTACAAGGACCTTTGCTTTGATGGACTCTGAATTTCAAAAGCTCACCATGTAGGTATTATGTGGCATTATCAGAATGGCTATTTGATCTAATGCTTCATTGGGAGACAAGGCTGGGCTGCCTTTAAATGGTTGGGATCAGCATGCTGATGGCATAAAAGTAATGAAATGTTTGTCCCTATAAGTGTAACATTCCTTTAGGCTTTTAATTCTTCACTAATTTTCTTCTCAAAGCAAGTAATGAATAATTTTAGCAATTTTTCCCCACTATGAGGAAGTCATTGAAAACTGCCCTCTTTTCAAAGGCTATTTGCAGTTCTGGATTTATTCTGTGCAGAATTTGTACATGGTTGTTTTGTGTAGGAAACAGCATTTTCTGTGCAGACATATTATTTTTTGCAGAGAAAATGCTGTTTTCTCTGCAAAACAACCACATGTGAATTTTGTGCAGAATAAATTCTGAGCTGTGAAAAATCTTATCAGTCCAGGATTCTTCTTCTCAGAGTTTCCCAGCATTTGCGAAACATGTTGACCATTTTTTGAATATTTTGAAATATTCTTTCCATCCCTACAGCCTTCAATACTTAAAAAGTGTGGAAGAATCTCACTGCAACGAAAAATGTTTCACTACATGTAAATAATTTATTTCCTAGGGATCTTATTGCAGGTGGAGTATCCCTTATACAAAATGCTTGGGATCAGAAGTGTCCCATATTTCAGATTTTTTTCCCCAGATTTTGGAATACAGTACAGGTACCTGTATATAAAATGGCATAGGGCAGCAATGGAAGTGGTGCACATGCTTTGGGCTCCTTTGTCTCCAGGCAGAGGAGAGGAGCAGGAGGGAGGTAGATGGCATAGCCAATTTTGCAGCCAAACTTTGCACAAACAGCAGCCATAGTGGCTCCTCCTCCTCCTCCTCCACTGCCACCTCTCAGCCAATGTGATATCTAGACCAGGATGCAGTAGTGGCAGCTGATGGTGACTGTTTCTAGCTTTGGCTCAGAGGAGAGCCCCATGCTAAAAACAAACAGCCCCCCCTCTCCTCTTCCCCCTGATTCCACTGCCAAATCCCACTCAGTGCCTTTCCTACCCAAGTCTTCTGCTGATGGGAACCCAGTAATCACAGCGAACTCCAACAGCAGCAGTGGCGGAGGCAGGGCTGCCAGCTGCCTGCTTCTGCCTTCAAGGTAGCAGCTGTGGCACTCCTGCTCCCTTGTTTGGAGAGAGACTCAAGGATCTGTGAAATGGCAGGAAGTATAGATTCCCGCCATGTCACAATCCTCACATCTCTCTCCAGCTTTGCAAATACAGTATAGGTGTGTCTGTGTTGTAGCTCCAACAGTTTTGGATTTTGGAGCATTTTGGATTTTGGAATTGTAGATAAGGGATACTCAACCTATATTTTGGAAACAAAGGTGAGGCAGGAAATGCTGATGATATTTTTCTTGGTCCACCTTCTGGTTATGGTAATACAGGAAGAATTTAATTTATGCAGAAACATTCTTCAGGTAAAATGGAAATGCAGCTAATTCTCACAAGTTGTGTCTAGAGGAGCTTCCCCCACTGGAAGAAAGTGCTTTAGGAAAGTGCTTTATGATAAATACAAGCATGAAATTGAAAGCAATACAAAAGAATCAACACCATGAAACCAGTGATGTTTTGTAACAAATGTGAATATTTCTTAGGGCACATGTTAGCTTCAAGCTGAAACTGGTTTTGTTTGCCACAAAAACATGTGAGTTGTAACCTTGTGGGGTTGCTGAAGATTTTCTGCTTGAGAGCCTCAGCTGCTTCAACACGAGCACCATTTCCAGGATTACCTTGGGGACACACTATGACAGTTTCTTTAAAATAGGTTTGAATTCTTCAGTCCCGCCATTGTGGAAAAGCCAAATGAGTAAGGAGACAGGGGAAAATATTGAGGATTAGGTCTTGAATAAAAATATGTTATAGTTGCACTTGTTGATTTACTTCCTTAAGTTATAGCATGTAGACATTTTCATCAGTATATATTCTTGGAGACTTCGTTGTCTAGCCATTCTTAATAAATGTTCAGTGTAAATCAGGTGGATGTTCAACCTGTACCAGGGATAGGTACTGTCTTCTCTTGGACACTCAAGGCTTTTTTCATTTTTGTTCCACTTCTTACAAGGATTGAAGACTATCCCAGTACATTTATATGGCTCTGTTTCTACTGTTAGATACTGTGACATCATACAGTGTAGCAGTGTCACCATGTCATATAGGATTAGGCTGAACTAAGAGTCAAAGCCACTCATTGCTAAAAGCAGGAAAAAAGAACAATGCTGCACAGAGGTCACAATAATTGTAAGGTCAAAAAAGAGTGTATAGGCTGCAATATACATCCCAGCAGACTCCTACTGTGTAAAGTTCTACATTTGATTTGATTTTGTACTTTTTACACTGTTCAAGAGCCCCCCGGGACACTTTTAAGTGCTTCATTTTAGCATGCTAGCTAAGAAGATGTCTTTTTTAAAAGTGCATTAAAACATGAGGTAGCTTTATTTATTTTGGGTGTGTGCTTGTGCTAAACCTATAATTTGCTTTGGACCATCACTTATTCCTGCTGTACATTTTGATTAACCCTTCTCAAATGTCCAGATAGGAGTGTATCTCCCACAATCCCCTGCCAAAGTGGCCAATGACCAGCAGCTTGAGAAGGTGCATTTTAAAAAATCAACTTTTTATTTTTCTTGCATGGTCCATTCTCAGGGCAAAAGCTGAATTGGTCCAAGCAACAATGGCTTTCCAACGGGAAAAAGAGCAATATGACATACACTTTAAAAATCAACAGAAGGTAGGTAGGATTTGTTTTTTCACCCGGCACAACTTATTGTGTTATCTCCTCATCCAGCTTTTATTTATGATTGGTTATAGGGGTGCTGGAGCATACTGAAGCAGAGATCTTCAGCTATCCTGAACATTTCATTGATTTCAGTGTTAGATTCTATCTTGAAGCATTTCGTTGACCAACTACTTCTTACACAGATGGATTTTCTCTAAATCAGGATCTCCAAGAGATGCTAGAAAAACACAAGGCCCAAAATGAAGCATGGCTCAAAGCCAGAGCTGAAGAAAATGACAAAGAAAGGAAAGAGCTCTACAATCTGAGGGTAAATACTGTATTAACAATATGAAGGTGGGAGGGCAGTGACTAGGAAAAGCCTGAGTATTTCCTTATGCCATGACCTTAAGCCTTGCTTTAGATTGTATACACGGAATATTTTGCTAAAACAATATGCAGCTGTTGATGGAACTGTTCTGCAACAGCGTAGGGTAAATAACTTCAAGTGCCACCCCTTTTTAACTAGATGCTAATTCTATCAGCCCCAGTACTTCCTGGAGCTGAGTATAGCAAGTTATCTTTTGTTTCCAGATCTTATTATTTCTGTCCATTCAGTGGTAGGAATGGTCCACCCATTTCCCTGTAGCTTACTGCTCATAACCTCACTTTCTGTATTTCTTTCCATATGCCTGAAGGACATATTTGGAAGAAGTACAACTGGACAGCTCCCTAATCCTTAGATATAGTTAGAGCTCCTCTGTGCCCAAAGAACCACTCTTGTTTGCAATATGTTGCGTAGGTGCCAATATTATACTACATGAAGGCTTTCTAAGGACCAAATGAAAGATCTGGAGCAGTTGAATGTGTGATGCTTATCTTGTTCCCAAACAAAGCAGTAGTGGGGGAATCTACTTTTCACAGAAAATGGAGCCCTGGAGAACAGTGCGCAGCCTGGGGGAAATGGAGTAGATGAAGCATAGGGAAAATACAGCACAGAATAGGTAAAGAGGTACTTCAGGAATACCTGGCCAGTATAAATGAGTTCATGTCTCCAGGGCTAGATGAACTACATCCAAGGCTATTCTCTGGCTTTTCTTTGCAAACGAAGATTCAGGAAGGACTCCTCCCACGCTTTCTGCAAGCGTGCTGATGACTAAAAAGGCCAATCTGAGATAAACAAGACCGGTTGCAGAAAGCACAGCAGAAGGTCTCCTTGGGTGATGTTTCTGGGTTGTGATTCTTTCTGCGTTGTCATTTCTCTTCAAAACTTGTTCGGCGTGAGTTCTCAAATAAGGCTGCAGCATTGTGGATAGTGCGTCTCCATGCCTCCCTATGTGAGGCCAGGGCGGACCATTGTTGGTGATCAATTTGGCCAAGCCTGAGATGTTGTTTTAGGGAGTCTTTCTATCGCTTTTTTGGAATGCCCCGCTTATGCTGACCCGTGGCGAGTTCATTGTAGAGTACTATTTTTGGGAGGTGATGGTCCTCCATCCTAGAAATGTGCCCTGCCCAGCGCAGCTGTGTTCTCAATATCATGGCCTCAATGCTGGTGATCCCTGCTTGCTTAAGGACAGCAACATTTGTCACATAGTCAGTCCAGTGTATATTTAGGATTGTGCATATACAGCGCTGATGAAAGCGTTTGAGGAGTCGTAGGTCGTGGCGATAGGTGACCCATGTTTCAGACCCATAAAGGAGAATAGACAGTACAATGGCTCTATACACACTGATTTTTGTGCTTCGCCTCAGGTGTTTATTACTCCAGACACTTTTGTGAAGTCTTCCAAATGCGCTATATGCCTTTGCTAATCTGTGATCGATCTCTTTGTCAATCTTGGCATCTGAGGAGATGATGCTTCTCAGGTAGGTGAACTGCTGAACAGACTAAAGCACAGATTTGCCGATGGCAATGTGGGGATTAGGAAGAACGTCCTGACAGTAAGAGCTGTTCGGAAGTGGAATACACTGCCTCGGAGTGTGGTGGAGTCTCCCTCTTTGGAGGTTTTAAACAGAGGCTGGATGGACATCTGTTGGGAATACTTTGATTGTTCATTCCTGCATGGCTCTTGTGGTCTCTTCCAACTCTGTGATTCTATGAATATGAATCAGCAGTGTGACACGGCAGCTAAAAAAGCCAATGTGATTCTAGGCTGCATCAATAGAGGTATAGTGTCTAGATTAAGGGAAGTAATAGTACCATTCTATCCTGCTTTGGTCAGACCTCACCTGGAATACTGTGTCCAGTTCTGGGCACCACAGTCCAGGAAGGATACTGAGAAGCTGGGACATGTCCAGAGGAGGGCAACCAAACTGGTGGGCAAAAGTGGTGGGCAGTCTGGAAGCCATGCCCTGTGAGGAGCAGCTTAGGGAGCTGGTATGTTTAGTCTGGAAAAGAAACATTTAAGAGGTGACATGATAGCCATGTTTAAATATTTGAAAGGATGTCATACTGAGGATGGAGCAAGCTTGTTTTCTGATGCTCCAGAGACTAGGGCATGGAGCAATGGGTTCAAACTACAGGAAAAGAAATTCCACCTAAACATTAGGAAGAACTTCCTGACTGTAAGAGCTGTTCAGAAGTAGAAATACACTGTCTTGTAGTGTGGTGGAGTCTCCTTCTTTGGAGGTTTTTTAAAAAGAGGCTGGATGGCCATCTGTTGGGAATGATTTGATTGTGTAATCAGGCAGGGCAGGAGGTTGAACTAGATGGCCCTTGTTGCCTCTTCCAACTCTATGATTCTATGATTGTATAATCTGGTAGAGCCCATAGTCACAGAGGACTTGGTGATGCTTGGGGGAATGAGGGTGTGGCCCCTCTTAAGCCCAGTTGAAATTGAATAATTATCAGGAACAAGCTTGATGTTCCATGCACAGTAGTAGCATTATGAGAAACTACCACTTTAGCTCTAAGGCTCTAGAGAGATTTTTTTAAGCTATACATCTGCAAGGAGGTGAAGGATGGTGTAATGGGATGATAAGAGAGGAAGGGATCTGTTTCTCCCCCAAAGATGTATTTCTTCCCCATCTAATCATCCATCCCCTGCCACTACCTCTTAAAGAATGTTTGCACAGGAGGAAAGCAAGAAGGGACAAAAAAAATGGTGTGGGATAAATCAGAACAAGCTACCAGTCTGGAAGTGCCCTTTCATAAATCAATTTATACAGCCAATAATGAATCCTTAGCCAATTTGTATCTAGACCTAGCTGAGCTGACCACTGTTGGTTAATAGTTTGCCACACCTTGATTTCAGAATGCAAATACTCTGACAACTTTATTGATAGATTTTCCTTGGTTTTTTTCTGGGCTGTGAGGCCATGTTCTGGAATAGTTTCTTTCTGATGTTTTGCCTGCATCTGCGGCTGGCATCTTCAGAGATTGGTTGGCTAGGAGTGTATGTGGAGTTTATATGCTGTGAACCCCTGTTGGGGAGTATATGTAAATTTGTGTAATTGAATGGTTAGTTCCTGGGTATAGAAATGCAAGGCTCGTTAGTGTCTGTTTGGCTAATGGTTGGTTGATGGGCCATTATCTCCTGGGAATCCCCCTGTGCCTTGCTGGAATTCTTTTGTAAGTGTTGAGTTTTGATTCTACAGTTGCCCCTCCACATTTGCGACTTTCGCATTCGCGGTTTTGATTATTCACAGAAAGCCACCTGCCCCCCCCCCCGGCCGCTCAACACCCCATTCCTTCCCAAGGCAGAGAAGGACTTAGCCCATCGCTGCCCTGAGAAGGTGGGGTGGGAAGCCGCTGGTGCGCTCACGCTCTACCCCACTCCCTTCCCAAGGCAGCGGCTTCTCACGAAGCCCATTGCTGCCTTGGGAAGTCAGGGTGGGAATCAGCTGGCACCCTCCAGCTTCAGCCCACTCCCTTCCCAAAGCAGCAAGGGGCTTCTTCCTGCTGCCTTGGAAAGGGACTGGGGTGGAAAGCTGCTTGCCCACAGGCTCATTTCTTATTTGCGGTTTTTTCACATTCGCTGGGGTTGTCTGGCCGTAGCCCCTGCGAGTGTGAAGGGATGACTGTATCGTGTTTCAAAACTGGGAGCCAGATTTTGTTTACTTTTAAGGTTTCTTCTTTCCTGTTGAAGTTGTCCAGGTGTTTGTGGATTTCAATAGCTCCTCTTTGTATTCTGACATGACAGCTCTTGGCCTGGTCTAGAATTTCTGTGTTTTCAAATAGCATTTTGTGTCCAGGTTGGTTTATAACATGTTCTGCTGCTGCTGATTTTTCTGGCTGGCCCAGTCTGCAGATGCCGGCCATGAAAGCCTTCGACTTCACAAACTTTATTGATCTTTATTACTTCAGCAGAAATTTCCATCCCTGTATGGAATCTGGCTTCCATGTTAAAACCCTAGCCTTATTTTTTAGTGCTACTTCCTTTTGCACATAGAAGAGCTGCTACTTGCTTTAAATTAGTGGGATAGCCTGATCCCACCGAATCCCATGTGCCCACTGAAGCATAGCCTAAGTCTTACTAAATTGTATCACTATTTCTATTAACCTGTTCTCATTCCAGTAGTATTATCGTCCTTAGGGAGCCGCTGCATAAGGTTGGTGTCACTAATCTTAGCATTAATTATTTCTCTAGTGTGTGGATGCAGCCTCATGGTGGTGAAGTTCTAGCCTTAGTCATTGAAGTTATGGTCAGCAACAGTGATTTTCTATAGAGATTTTATCCCACTGTGTGCTTAGTTCACTTGTTGTATAATTAGGGAAATTGACCAAAAGGGATTTCCCCCTTCCTCAGTCCATCAGGAGTGGATCACCAGGATTAAAATGCCAAGAACAAACACACGTCTGCTTCAAAATCAGAGCAGCCCAATATAATGCATAGATCCTATTTTTCTTTGTCCTTGCATTATGGAGTGATCCAGAGAGAAATGCAGTGATGATTCACACAGTTCTGACTCACTGCATTAAATTGTTTTTAGAGAATGTAATTTGGTGTAGCCTGCAGCTTCTTGGAGTGTTTGTCTTTTTTTTTTTTTTTTTAATGTCAAGGTCTTCAGGTTAGCAGCTGATGCAGTGAGAACAATAAAAATAATATGGTTTTCTACAGATCCATTTTTATTAGGTATTTCAGTTTAAGAATTCCTTAGATTATTAAGCAATTGGTTGGAATTCAATTGTAAAAAAATTAAAAACAAACCCAATGAAACCTCTCGCCCCATTTATTGTTTAATTAATTCAGATGAAACTGCAGTTGGGGCAAGAGGTTTTGTTTGATATGGGTATGTGTGTGCGTCATGGTTAATTTCTGTGATTAGATTTAAATAAAGTGCAAAACAATATGTTAACAGCTGCTGAAATGGCCTTTCCTTGTTACTGTAAATCTTTCTAAACATCCTTTTTACCTTGAAATACTGGAAGCCATTGTGATGTAGTGGTTTGGGTGTTGGACTAGGACACTGGGAAAGCAGGGTTCAAATCCCACTCAGTCATGGAAACCCACTGGGTGACTTTGGGCAAATATCATTCTCTGTCTCAGAGGAAGGCAATGGCAAACCCCTTCTATACAAATCTTGCCAAGACAGTCCCATGATTGGGTTGCCATAAGTTGGAAGATACATAACAACTGAAATACTGAAGGCAACCACATGCTGTCTTGCTTGTAAGTCCTCCTAAAGACAGTAGGATTTACTTCTGAGTGAATGCATAGACTCCATCTCTAAGGAATACCGTACATTTCTCTTTGTGAAATTTAGCACACATGCAAGTACTTCCCAGTCTTTTCTATAGAGGGCAGTAATGCCTGAAGTGTGATATCTTTCTCCTGCTGCTTCTTTGGTAAATCTGTGGCATAACTTGGTCAGATTAGGTTCCTTAGGACTTTTTCAGACAGGACTTACCACGCAAGAAGACTCCAGAACAGTTATGACACTGTTGCGCAGCAGGGGATCCGTTTCGGATGATGCCGTCCCTCTCTCGTGACTGTTCCAGGTATGATTGAAGGCAGCCATGCCATTTTTTACTCACGGACAACTTCCATGAGTAAAAAATGGTGCGGCTGCCTTCAATCATACCTGGAACAGGCACAGACACCGCCGAGAGAAGGACTGCATCATCCAAAACGGACCCCCTGCCACGTGACAGTGTCGTAACTGTTCCAGAGGCTTCTTGTGCAGTAAGTCCTATCTGAAAAAGTCCTTTGTCTGCATACTGAATTCATGAGGCACTTCTTGACACATTGAGAAATAACCTATCTGACAACATGATTCATACTTCCTATGGCTACAACCCTGAACACACATACTTGGGAGTAATACCAATAAAACTCAGTGGGACTTACTTTGATGTAAACACACATAAAATTGTGCTTCATCATTTCTTTTTGGACTGTTTTGTTTTGTTTTGAAAGGATGCAAAAGAAATGGGAAACCAGTTAAGGGTATATCCCACTGCTATTCGGGGGACAATTGTTTCCATGTGTCTACCATTTTCTACTTTTCTGTGTAGAATCTTGAATTAGAAGTATCATCTCAAGAATGGAAGAAGTCAGAAAGTCATAAATTCTAACCTCTCTAATCTCTTCCACTTGGTTTACCTATTTCAGTTTAATCCATACCCCACTGAGCAGGAGCAAACAAAGTTTACCTTAGCAGTATGCCAGGGATTCTGTATGCCTGTGTGCCCAATTCAGATTGCCCTGAATCATGGTTTGTGCCTCTGACAGAACATTGAAACAAATGCTTCAGGAAAATCCATTCATCTGAGCAACCAAATTTTAGTTCAGATATAAAATGGCAGTCGGCCAGGCACTATCCTTTTGCAAACAGTGGAGCAGAGAAGCAGGCACAACTTGGTTTAGACCATGTTGTTGTTGTTACTGTTATGTACCCTCAAGTTGACTCTGACTTAAGGCAACCTTATTATTAGGTTTACTTGGCAAGATTTTTTTTTCAGAGGTTTGCCATTCCTTTCCATTAAGTCTGAGAGAGTCTGACTTGCCCATGATTACCCAGTGTGTTTCCATGGTTGAGTGAGGATTCAAACTCTAGTTTCCCAGAATCCTAGTCCAGCATTCATGCCACTGCACCACACTCCCCACTTCAGGACGTACATATCTCACAGTGCTGGAACTTAGGCTCATCTAATCATGGCCTCAATGCTGGTGTTCCCTGCCTGCTCGAGGACAGCAACATTTGTCACATAGTCAGTCCAGTGTATATTTAGGATTGTGTATATACAGCACTGATGAAAGCGTTCAAGGAGTCGTAAGTGGTGGCGATAGGTGACCCATGTTTCAGACCCATAAAGGAGAATAGACATTACGAGGCCATGATATTGAGAACACAGCTGCACTGGGCAGGGCACGTTTCTAGGACCATCACCTCCCAAAAATAGTACTCTACGGTGAACTCGCCACGGGTCAGTGTAAGAGGGGCGCTCCAAAAAAGCGATACAAGGATTCCCTGAAACAACATCTCAAGCTTGGTCAAATTGATCACCAACAATGGTCCGCCCTGGCCTCACATCAGGAGGCATGGAGACGCACTATCCACAATGCTGCAGCCTTATTTGAGAACTCACGCCAAACAAGTCTTGAAGAGAAATGACAATGCAAAAGAATCACAACCTGGAAACATCACCCAAGGAGACATTCTGCTGTGCTTTCTGCAACTGGACTTGTTTATCTTGGATTGGCCTTTTTAGTCATCAGCACGCTTGCAGAAAGCATGGGATGAGTCCTTCCTGAATCTTCGTTTGCGAAGAAAAGCCAGAGAGAGGGAATTTAGGCTCATCCAGTAAAGCTGAATGGTGAGGATTTCAGGATAGATAAAAGGGATCTTTTCACACAGCTCAAAGGTAAACTGTAAAATTCTCTATCACAAGATATTGTGATATCCACCTGTTACCTACCCTAACACCTCCTGCCCCATATCTGTAATAATTGGCAATATTTAATAATTTGGTTAAATGTGGCCTTCCATGCAGTATGGCCATTAAAAATGGGAAATTCCAAAAACCAGGAATTCCAAAGGCTAGTGTTCAGGCTCAGTCAGGTATGCACTAAGGAGGGGCCAGCCCAAATTCCAAAAGAAGATAATTTGCAAGGCAACATCTTGCCTGAACATCTGGCTAATCCTATCAGCCTAAACAGAGATATTCAAGTTTGTAAAGCACCCTCACCCTTCTACCTTCCCTCCCAAACAAAGAGGTTGCTTCGTCTATTCAATTACAAAGTATCTGCACATTAAGAATCATTAGCATATTTGGAGTGTCCATTGTCTTATCTTGAGAACCTCCAAGAAGCATTGTCTTTCACTCTAAATCCCATCCCCTGAAGGAAATTACTGGGTATAAAAACCTTCCAAAACCCCACTCAAGTGCACATGGATCTCCTTCCTGTGGACACACTCTGCTGGTTTCTTCCACGAATGCAGCTTCTCAGATCAATACAGTATCACCCGAAAACAACCTCTCTCCTCTATTCCTCTATCCCAATACTTCCTACTTTAGTTGCTTGAGTGAATGCTTGAAGTCTGAGTGTGTGCGTGAATGTTGTTATTATTGTTTCTCAAATAAAGATCAAATACTTATACTATCTAGCTTCATGTCTCCTCCTGGTTACTGGTATACATAGGTCAAAAGGTCCTGTTGTTTCCTCTCACTTAGCCAAGCTGAGTATATTAATTCCCCAAATTAATATCGATTTTTTTGAGGGTCCTTAAGACTCCTGAGCAACCGTGTTAGAGAGCATTAAAGGGAAATGAAACAAATTCAAGATAGGTGACTATCAGTCTTAAGACTATATGTTGTCTTCAGTATCCAAGGCAGTATGCTTCTGAATACTATTTGTTGGAGAACAAAAGTAGGAGGGTGCCATTGTGCTCATGGCCTTCTTTGTGGACTTCCTGTAGGCCAGTGGTTCCCAAATGTTGGTCCTCCAGGTGTTTTGGACTTCAATTCCCAGAAGCCCCAGCGAGCTTGGCCAACAGTCAAGAATTCTGGGAGATGAAATCCAAAACATTTGGAGAATCAAAGTTTGGGAATCACTACTGTAGGCAAACAATAATGGTGAACAAATGGCCTGGTCCAGCAAAGCTCTACTGATATACTTAGACATTCTGCAGTCCTGTATTTTCATAACTAGAGTTAATCCTTAGTAACAAGACATTACTTGGTTGTGTTTTCCCCTTGATGATGAGCTAGAAATGCTTAAAAATGTAGTTTCCTCATCAAAGAGGCATAAATAGAATGTTCAAATTCTGGGAGCAAGTGAGCTTATGGGATCAGTCTGAGGAAGATAACAGTGTTATATGTTTTATCGTTCATTCTTGTGGGTTATCAAGTATAATAACATTTATTTTATTTTATTTTTCCCTCCACAGGAAGAGATTCTACATGAACAGGAAAGGTTGAGGGATGAACAGCAAAGCATCCAGCAGCGCAATCAGCAACTCCTCTCTATAATGCAGCAGTTCAAAGGAATATGAACAGTTTGCTGAATAAAACCTGAACACGTTCTAGATCATAGCAACAACAGAGCACCCCTTGAACAACTGATGTCCAGTGTAACAAAGCTCCAGTTACCATACAGAGTGAAATTTGATCTCTTGGAGTTTCCATTCAGCCCAAGGATGAAGGCTCAATTAAATTACCTTCCTCTTTTTAAAAATATTGTAAGCTTCTAATTCAGTATTCTTTTTTACACACACACACACACACACACACCAAACACATCTCTGTATGTAGAAGAAAAAGTCTTAATGCCTAACATGGTAAAAAAAATATGACCAGAACAAATGTAATGCTGTCCGTATATATAGCATAGTCTTTGATAATATGTTATTTTAAAGAAAGATTAAATGCTTTGGAAATATGAGGGAGACTATTGTTAGAAAACTGCTTTATCTGTATTGGGCTTTCCCAACTGGTGGACTGGGATGTACTAAGAGATCATGAAAACCTCTAACCTTAATCTGTTAACAGCAAAGTTTGAAATTGTGTAATAGTAATGAATACTATATTACAGAGAACATATTCCACTAGGAAAGCAGAAGTTATGAGGGAAGTGAAACTTTAAATTCCTGTTTTTCTTTGTAAACACCTTGGTATGTGTGATCTGCATTGTGTGTTTTTAATTTTTTATGAATGGGGGTACACAGTTTTATGAGTTGTCTATCATGAAAAATTCCCCAGACTTCCAGTAAGATGTTAGAGATGTGAATATGCCCACGCATGTATGCATACACACACATCTTGTTTGAGAGGATTAAATATGCTCGGTGTGTAAAATTTCTGGGTAGAAGAAATGATTCATGCTTCTTTTGTATAAGCTTATAGCCACTTTCTTATAAATTGAATGATGAAAACCCTAAGTGCTGGCTGGTTTCCTTGTCTATATTTTATTATTTCTGATATTAACATTTTACTAGGCTTTTTTGAAAAACCGGACAAGGCAATGCAAAAGTGAGACCCATTGGTGACTTATCCCCAAATAACCATGTGTTTATACAGTTGCAGCCTCAGTACACAAATAGTTTTACAAACTTCCTTGCTCCATCATTAGTAAAAGCTACAGACATAAATAGAATAAGGCTGCTGTTCTTCTTTTGCAACTGAGAAATGTACAATAAAGGATTATCCCTTGCCAAATTCACCAAAGGAGTTCATGGTTAAGTGACTGATTGAATTCAGATTTTCTCTGTTCTTGTTAGCCTTGCTTTCTGTGCACAGTGACTTTAGTAATTCCATAAAATTGTTTCAATTTTTGAATCTAATAGTTTTAGCAGGTATGGTTATGTGTAGAATTGCATTAAGAAAAATAACATTTTGTGTCGTCGTCTTTATTTGAGGGGTGAAAAGTATAAGGTCCTTTTCCTTTGGAAGGGAAGGAACTGGAGTCTTTAAGTTTTTGAAACCATCTATTGACAAGTAGAGCAGCTGAGTAGGCATTATTAGGCAGGGAGCAAAAGTGAGCATTTCTAGCCAGAGAGGTAATGTCATCACCATGGAATTCCAACTATCCCTGTACCATAACCCTAGATTGGTTGGATCAGTTTCACTTTCTTGCTACTCTGCAGATGGAAGTGACTCAGTGTACATTTTGACCATCCAGAGTGAAGTATTCCACTTTTTGGCCTGAATCCTATTGATAGTTCTAGCTAGAACAGACCATGGGAAAAATGAAATTTACATGAGTGTTGGTGAATGAACGATTGTTTAATTCACTCTGCTCTAATTGGGGCTACCAATAGGATTCAGGCCTTTGTGTGCAAGAGCATAGTTGTGCTCTTGTTAAAACAAAGATGGACTGCTGAACTATTTGCTTTAAAATTACCCAACTGGCCTCAGTACAATTACTCCGGGTGACTTTAAACATTGCAAGGGGGACAACCAGGCTAAAACTGGTGCATGCAGAAAGGAATAGCTTGGCTTTCTATGTAGATGGTACCTTTGCCCTTTGAAACATTAAAACATGGAGAGGTATTTTTAGTATCATTGAAGTAAATCATTCTGCAAAGAATATGAGATTGCTTTCCCCTAGACAGCAACAGAAAGACATTGCAAAGAATTCAGTATGCCATCTCATCAGTATTCTGTGGTGAGACCTTAAAGCTATATAGCTTAAAGCACTTTCCTTGGATATGTATGAATACCAAATTCCAACTAGTATGAAATATGGTTGCTATAGCACTTAGCCCCCTGCCCCCCAAAATAAAAAAGGACTCTATTCAACCTCAGTTAGCATCATGCTGTTTAAATCCTGGGAAATCTCAAAATGAAGACTCCAGCTAACAAGATATTCATTAATACTTTTCATTTGTTTGTCTTGCAGGGGTAGTTAGGATGTTAGCAGGCCGCAAGGCATGTATTTCTGTCAGAAACATTTAATTGTTCCAAGTCCAGGCCTCTGTCTTCAGTAGTGTTGAACCTTTTCTTTCACATTTCCATGTGTTTTACTGAAGTTAGATTATGAAACTGGAGTTACCATGTGATGTTACCATGTGCACTAGGTGAGCAGTTTGGCAGTCTTCAACTTCTTTTTGTGTGTTTAGAACTTCAGCAGATAGATAGTACCTACCACATTAGTTCATTTATCCAGTGACTTGGCTGTGCTTTGCATTGCATAGTACGGTACAATAGGGATGCAAACTTTTGAAAATTTCATTCTCATAGGGAAGAAGAAATAATTTTACAATTTCTCTCTGTAGCAAGACAGTGATGAAACATGGAAGTTTTTGAAGACTAGTCACAGTTTGGGATTTGGGGGAAAATGGGATATTTATTTATTTAATTATTTGGCTCATAAAGTGTCATTTTCTTGCAAAAAGTATATATGGTATTTTCTGCACAGAAATGCCATGGGAATTTTTCATGCAGAATAAGTTCTATACTGTGAAGATGCCCATCATGGATTCCCAGCACTCAAGAAATCTAGTTTTTTAACCTTTTTTTCAAACAAACAAACAAAACAAAACCACTTTTGAATATTCTTTCCATCCTGGCTGTACAAACTAACCCTGCACAGGAGCTTCAGCTAGCAATAATCAATTTTAATCACACCTAATTATATTGTAATAATATACTGTTGAATGATACCATTCACACTATTTAATACAGAGGAAAAAAAGATATAATGGGAAATAGTCAGTGCTTGTCACACTTTTCCTTCTTAATAGGAATATCCAATATTTCTTGACACATCTGTTGATATCTGCCAGAATTTACTGCCAATATATATTCCATTTAATAGTTGACTTGTTCCTCTCACATTTCTGTGCCCTCTTTATTGTATCCTGCCATTTACAATATCCTTATGAATAACGGAAAGGCATATTACCCTGTGTGGATAATAAAAGAGCAGAAAAACATATCCAGATTCCCATAAGAATTGAATCCACACACGTCCTGATAGCAACTTCTGATAGCTAATACACATTGGAAACTGCTTAATGCAGTGTAGATGTGTAAATTGCTATTGCTTAAGACAATTTGTAAGCCGCTCTGATAGCCATTGTGGCTGAAGGGTGGGGTATAAATACCTAAATAAATAAATAAATAAATGTGAAAATGTAGTAAAGACAGTTGTAACATAGGTGTCTTTTAGCTTTTTACTAGGATTACATGCATCTCCTCCATGTAAGGCAATCATGTTAATGATGGAACTGTACAGTGTCCTTCTAACCCCCCATGTTCATCAAGATCTTTTCTCTTAACATACCCAAGCCATATATATTTTCTGGTTATCAGGAAAAACGGTTGTTAAGTTCTGATGGGGGAAGGTGAGGTAAACATTTCCTGCTGTCAATCAGGTTAACTAAGTGGTGTGAAGAATCATCACTGTGATTGCTGTCCCTCATAATTTTAAAAACAACAACACCCTACTCTCAAGCTCTGGAGCTTGTGTCTAAATGTGTGTGTCAGCTCCAGAAAAAGAATTGCTTCCACTGTGCTCTGCCACTTTCATTATGCAAAAGCCGTTGTGCAAGGGAATCCTGAGCCACAAAACAAAACTCATTCTGCTAGTCAATTAATTTCCTTTTGTGGCTGAACTTGACTGGAACTTGACTGGAACTTGAATTCCTGTATCTGAGACTATAAGACTTAAGAAATATTAAGAAATATTCACTACAGCATAGTGGCGGCTGCTGGCTTCCCTTTCAGTGGGACAGTAAATCTGTCCCAAGTTTTGGTTTAGACTTTAAAGCAATGATCCAAAGTGCTGAACATATTTTGAAGACAGGACTTGGTGTACCTTAATAGTTACGTTACAGTTCAGACTAGGGCCCTGTCTACACTAGTGAAAAAACCTAAATCCCCCCACAAAAAATCTGGCCTAACATGACATACGGCCCTATCTGCACCAAACTCAGGGTCTACCACCTTAATCCAGGTTTTAAAAACCTCACAGTTTTCAGAAACTGTAGTGTGAACAATGCATCCACCCTGGATTTGGGGAGTGGGGAGGTAGGACAAGCACTGTCTGACAGACTCCTGACATTTTTTCCCCTCCTCAGTGCCACTTCCTCATTCCAATATTGGCCAGGAAGGCAGAGCCCTGCTGCAGTCACTCACTCTGAAGTCAGAACGAGTGGCCAGACATGCAATCACATTGCTGGCCACCTCATTCTAACCTCAGAGCAAGTGACTGCACACCAATGGCAGTAGTTCTGAGGAGAGAAAAAAATTGGAGCCACAGAGGGGCCAGTGGGTAAAAATCCAGATGATTCACTGTGTAGACAAGCCTAGCAACAAGCAGTGCAGATTCGGGCTTTGGCCAAGTAAGATATAGCTCTTAAATCCAGGCCAGAGAAGTCCACATTTCAATTGGGTTTTTACCCACAGTGTAGACTGGCCCTAAAACTCAGAGTGGATTCATTATTCTATGCACATGGAAGCCACCATTGCTTCACTAGTCAGTTACCAGTTTGCAATGATGTGGAGATTTCTTCCATAACTTTTTTTCTGTAGACTTCCCCTCTCTTCCCCACCATTCCTTCCCCATAAAATGTGTTATTATTTTTTATTTTATTTCAGTTACATGCTGCCTTTTCCCCAGAGTGGGACCCAAGGCAGCTCACAAAAGGAAACAAAACCCAATAATATATTTTTTAAAATTAAAACCATCACATGTTTTAAAGTATAAAACATTTTAAAAACATATCAAAGTTGAAAATAAAGCACACGCACCAATAAGAATCCTCACTGCATGGTATTACATATTAAAAGCCTTCTTGAACAAAAAGCTCTTTGCATGCCAAAGAAAGGAAATCAGGGAGCGGGGCAACCTAGCCTGCCACAGAAGGGAATTCCAGGGGTAAAAGCAGCCAATGAATAGGCTCTCTCTCATATCCTTCCCAAGCTATCATGTGACAGTGGCAGGATGAAGAGAAAGCCCTCCCCTGTAGATCTTTAGATTGCCAGGCTTATATAGGGAGGTCCAGTTATTCAAACAGTCTGAACCTAAGCCATGTAGAATTTTATAGGTCAAGACAAACACTTTCAGTTGTGCCTAGAAACAAACCAGTAGCCAGTGAAGCTATTTAACAAAGGAATTAAATGCTGCAGGCTGCAGTTTGGACCTGCTGAAGTTTCCAAACAGTTTCCAAAGGCAGTCCCATGTAGAGTGTGTTACAGTAGTCCAAATGTTATCTACTCAAGGCATGTGTAGCCAGATCTGACATTTCAAGGAACAGGCACAGCTGACACACTAGTTTTAGATATGCAAATGTACTCCTGGCCACTGCCCAAACCTGTATCTAGGCTCAGAGTTGAGTCCAGAACATGCAAGCTGCGAGCCTGACATTTCAGGGGGAGTGTAGCCCCATCCAGCACAATTTCTATTTTCTGATCTGCCTTTTGACTGACCAGGAGCATCTCTGTCTTGTTTTGATTAAGTTTCAATTTATTTGCCCTCATCCAGTCCATTACTTACAACAGACATTGGTTCAGTACCAAGACAACTTCCTTGGAATGAGATGCAAAGGAGAGATAGAGTTGGGTGTCATCAGCATATTGGTGACACCAAACCCCAAAACTGAAAGTGATCAGGTGAATCATAGAATCATACAGTTGGAAGAGACCTCAAGGGCCATCCAGTCCAACCCCCTGCTATGCAGGAATACATAATCAAATCTTTCCTGACAGATGGCCATCCAAGCTCTGATTAAAAACTTCCAAAGAAGGAGAATCTACCACACTACGAGGCAGTGTATTCCACTTCCAAACAGCTCTTACTGTCTGGAAGTTCTTCCTAATATTTAGGTAGAATTGCTTTTCCTGTAGTTTGAGTCCATTGCTCTGTGTTCTAGTCTCTGGAGCAGCCGAAAACAAGCTTGCTCCATCCTCAGTATGACATCCCTTTAAATATTTAAACATGGCTATCATATCCCCTCTCAACCTTCTCTTCTCCAGACTAAACATGCCCAGTTTCCTAAGCCGCTCCTCATAGGGCATGTCTTCCAAACCACCCACCATCCTGGTCGCCCTCCTCTGGACACTTTCCAGCTTCTCAATATCCTTCCTGAATTGTGGTGCCCAGAACTGGACACAGTATTCCAGGTGAGGTCTGACTAAAGCAGAATACAGTGGCACTATTACTTCCTTGATCTAGACACTATACTCCTGTTAATGCAGCCTAGAATCACATTGAGTTTTTTAGCTGCTGCATCACACTGCTGACTCACGTTCAGCTTGTGGTCCACTAAGATTCCTAGATCCTTTTCACATGTACTGGCCTCAAGCCATGGGCCACCCATCCTATATCTGTGTATTACATTTTTACTGCCGAAGTGTAGTATCCTACATTTCTCCCAACTGAAATTCATTTGGTCAGTTTTGGTCCAGCTTTCTAATCTGTTGAGGTCATTTTGGATTCTGATCCTGTCCTGTGGGTTATTAGCTACCCCTCCTAATTTGGTGTCATCTGCAAACTTGATAAGCATACCCTCTATTCCCTCATCCAAGCCATTGATAAAGATGTTGCATAGCACTGGGCCCAGGAAGGAATCCTGTGGCACCCCACTGGTCACTTCTCTCCAGGATGAAGAGGAGCCATTGGTGACTACCCTTTGGGTTCGGTCAGTTAACCAATTACAAATCCACCTAACCGTTGCATTGTCTAGCCCACAGGTTACTAACTTTTTTGCAAGAATATCATGGGGAACCTTGTTAAAAGCCTTACTGAAATCAAGATACGCTACATCCACTGTGTTCGCTTCATCTATCAAGTTTTTAAAAAAAAAGAAAAAAAAGAAATGAGATTAGTCTGGCATGACTTGTTTTTGAGAAATCCATGTTGACTTTTGTGATCACGACATTCCTTTCTAAGTGGTTTCAGACTGTCTGTTTAATGATCTGCTCTAGAATCTTTCCTAGTTATTGATGTCAGGCTGACTACATGAAGTTTCATGTAGATGTTAAACAGCAAGGGTGATAAAACTGAGCTCTGAAGGACCCCATAGGTTAATGGCCAGCACATCAAACAGGAGTCCACCACCACCACCTTCTGAATTTGCCCCTCCAGCAATGACTGAAACCACTACAGAAAAGTACCTTTAGTCCCATTCCAGAAAGGCAGCCCAGAAGAATACCATGGCCAATGGTATCAAAAAGTGCTGAGAGGTCCAGGAGAATCAACAGGGAGAGGAGAATCAACCCTGTCCAGTTCCCTGCATAAGTCATCCACAAAGGTGACTAAAACTGTCTCCATCACATAACCAGGCCTGAAGCCAGATTGAAATTGACCTAGATAATCCATTTCATCCAGGAATTCAGGAACATATTTCAGAACTCATAAAAACAAGATGTAGGCTACGCAACACTGCTACTATCCATCCATCATACAACCTCCACAGCCTTGTAGTTTACCTGTATCCAGGCTAATTATTCACTTAATCCTTGCCTCCTGTGCTACTTTGTGATATAAAGTTAAATCCTCCACATTTGCTGCTATTTCTATGGTCCTTTGGAGGGACCATTTTGTTTCTGAAATGATAAAGTTGTGTTGTATGGTCCTACTGTGATCAATACTGTAGAAAAGTTAACTACTTTACTGGTTAAAAATTGTCCCTCTGAATCTGCTACTGGCAGCCAATAGTTGCTGGAGAGAGGGCTGATAGTAGCTGCAAGAGGCTATTTTCAGTGGGAAATTGGTAAAGGAAAAATGAGTTAACTTCCCCGCTACAGTGCAATCTCAATCTAATCAAGCATACCTATGGCTGTTGGTAGTATATATTTTAAAGGATGTAGAGATGGGATGAAAAGATGAATTGCCTCAAATAGTCTGACACACACACACTACATCACATTCCAGAGCATCATGGTAGAGGAAAAAACACCAAAACATGAGTCAGAGGAGCACTTGGACCCCAGCATATGTCTGAGCACCCTCCATAGTAGTAGGAGGCCTGGATCACCCTTTAGGATCATCTCACTGGGTGCTCAGCCATATGTCTACAATACGTTTTGAAACAGGAGCCTTCACAAAGAAATGTCTACTTTCTGTAAAATATACAGAATGAGAAATATGCTGTCCAGCTCTATAGTCTTTTTCTCATATTCCAGTTTATACAGATAAGTTTGCAATCATAAAAAGCAATGGTTGGTTTCCCATTACTCACCATCTCCCAAAACCAAGCTTGTTTACTTTTCACACAGCAAAGGTCAGCAGCCATTAAGTCTCACTGATACAATGGGATATAATGAGGCAGCCATTTGTCACTCGAAGGATGCTTTTAAAATATATACATTCTGACTCTGTTGCCCCCCTTGTTCTCCCTGCCTCTCTCCTCTATATTGTGTATCAGTCAAAGGGCCAAAATGATGAGTGGTATGAGCTAAATCATGCACATCAGTTCTTACTATATCTAAGCGGCAGTAAGCAGAAGGTTTAATGGGCTGAAAGGCAGGTTTAATACATTTATATTGTTAATAAGTGCTTTCTCTGAATTTGACCAGCAGCTTTTATTGCTGTGGATTTAGCAACAAACAGCAACAACCTTAATTATTTGACAGAGACTCACAACTTTTGGATTTGCAGCAAGTATTTCTCAAACTACGATACCCACATAAGGAGGTAAAAAGCAAATCAGCAAGGCAAGACTGTGACCCAGGAACAATTTACTATATGACAGACCAAAAATAAAATGGCAGAACACACTAGTTGTCACCTACACACACACCCAGCTGAGACCACCCAAATGCATCATCAAAGAACTACAACCAGTTCTGGACAATAATAAAGCCCTCTCACAGTCTCTGAGAGACAGGCTTCCCAACTTTAAACAACTATTCCCATACAACAGGATACATAACATGACTCTGCCACAAAACCAAATGCCAATTCTGTGCCCACATCTACTCTAAGAGCAACATTACAGAGGCTAATTCCACAGTGTCAGAGGTGCATTTAATATCTACATGAAACTGCTGGGAGAGGTCATTCAGAGTTTTGGGGTTCAGTGTCATCGGTATGCTGATGACACACAACTCTGTCTCTCCTTTCCATCCAACTCCAAGGAAGCTGTTTCTGTACAAAACTAGTGTCTGCTGTCAGTAATGGACTGGATGAGGGTGAACAAATCAAAACTTGATCCAGACAAGACAGAGGCGCTCTTGGTCAGTCAGAAGGCAGATGAGAGAATAAAGATTCAGCCTGTGCTAGATGGGTCACACCCTCCTGAAATCTTAGATTCTCAGAGTATGCTCCTCAGATCTGAGCCTGGATGCTCAGGTTTCAGCTGTGACCAGGAGTTCATTTGCACAGTTAAAACTAGTGTGCCAGCTGCACCCATTCCTTGAAAAGTCAGATCTGGCTATGGTAACACATGCTTTGATTACATCCTATTTGGACTACTGTAACGTGGTCTACATGGGTCTGCCTTTGGAAACTGTTCAGAAAGTTTAGTGGGTCCAAAATGCTGAGGCCAGACTATTGACTAGGACTGGCTACAGGGATCATATGACCCTGTTGAAACAAATGCATTGGCTACCAGTCAACTTCTAGAACCTCGTCATACAACGTTTTGGTGGTAGCTCTGCCCACCATCTCCTGACCTATATAAGCTTCCTCCCTGCCTCAGTTCCTCTTTTTCTGCTATGTTAGCATCATCAAGGAACGTTTCTCTGAACCTTGTTTTTTCTCTCACGGTTTGACCTTGGACTGGCTTGACTTTTGGTAACTTATTCTCCTATACTTCGACCTCAGACTGCTCCTTGACTACGTTTTGCTTGACCCTTGACGGATTTGTTCTCATTGAATTGTGAGTTGCTCGGTGACTTTCGGCATAGTAGGCCCCAGTATCATGGCCTCAACTGGATTTTTCCAGACATGGTCTGTCTGCTCCAGGAAGATGCCTGAGGTGGATGGTCACTCCAAGTGTATCCTCTGCTTGGGTGAAAAGCACGATGTTGACTCATGCCACCACTGTAAGGCTTGCATCCCCCAGGCTCGTCGAAACTGGGACAAGTGGCTGAAAGCTCTATTATACGAGCATGCCTGGTCTGCCACCCCTCTTCCTGCTGTGAAGTTGTCAGGGATTGGTGCCATCACCAAGACACACACACACAGTGTCAGGGACTTCGGCTGTGACTCAGTCATCTGCTCAAGATTTCAGGCACCATGGATCTGCCTCGGTCCCTTCGGGCAAGCACAGGACTGCCAAGAAATTGGGTACTGTGCATCACTCCCACGATGCCACCCACAATACCACCTGTGATACCACCCACAATATCACCAATGGTGCCACACAGAGCCCAGATGGGGAGTGTGTGCTTTCGCCTGAGGACCACACAAATCAGGCTGTCTTGCTCCGTCTTTGTTGGCTGCCAGTGAGGGTTCTTCAGCTGCTGCCAAGCCTGGCCCAGCTTCCCAGGAAGGGGAACCCTCCCATAAGAAGCCCAAGAGGAAGGATTGCAAGGTGGCTGGAGACTATTCCCCTCACCGAGGTCGGTCCTGCAAGCATCAGGAAGACTGTCGAGAATGATTCCTTCACCATGAATGGTCCCATGACTGACAAAACGATGGCCCTCTCCGCACCATGCACCAGGATTTGGTGCCCCCTGTTCGTGGTAGGGTTTCAACAGCATCTTCAACCCGGTCCTGTGAGAGTCTTCCTCACTGCAGTCTCCCATCTTGGGAGAAAGGGGAGATAGAAATCCAACCAGCCAACAAACAAACAAACAAATAAATAAATAAACAAACAAATTTACTTGCTCATCTGTCAATTGATATATGTACATCTTCCTATGAATCAGCATGGTGTAGTGGTTTGAGCATTGGACTATGACTGGAAACCAGGTTTTGAATCCCCACTCAGCCATGGAAACCCTCTGGGTAACCTCGGGCAAGTCACACTCACTCAGCCTCAGAGGAAGGCAAAGGCAAACCCTCTCAAATCTGTCCCCGCCAACCTTTCCGAGCAGATCTGTGGTTCATGAAAAGGGCTACAGAGAAGAGTAGAAAGATGCTCTACCACAAGTGTCTTGTCTTTGCAGACAGCACTGAATATAACACAGAAATAAACAATAGCACCAGATGTTATGGAATGTAAAGACACCAGGCTAGCCAAGGGCTTTGTGTACCTTCTGTTCCTTATGCTTCTTTAATTTTCCACTGCAGAACTTTGGTACCTCTCCCCACAAGGGAATAAGCAAGTTGTTTCTTCTTCAAAGGCTAGTAAAAGATACAAGTGTTCCTCTTCACACAGTACCTAAGCATACAGGTCACAGGAAATGTGATGTATTCACATTTCCAATTTCTCTCATTCCTCCATTCCCTTATCTCTAAAACTACTCTTTTTACAGGAAAACACATGTAATAACAACTTGTGAAATGTGACAGAAGGCTTGGAAAACTGCATGCAGCCCTCATGAGCATTACTTTCATAGACTACAGTTCAGCAGTGAAAATATCCTCTGTTCCAGATAGATTTTTTATTTTATTTTGCACTTTAAGAACAGCATTACATAGCTACATAAAAGTCTCCATCCAATGCCCTCCCCCTATATCAGATTACCTCTGTAATAAACCACAAACTTGTATCCCTGTTCTGCACTGTCCCCTTGTACATGTAAAGATTTCCCTGTTGTCCAATCACTTGACAATCTAAGAATCAGTGTTCATTGTTTTTGTTAACCACTTTCAGGTCAACTTCCACTTATGGTGACCCCATGAATGAGAGCCCTCCAAGTCACCGTATCATCAACAGCTCAGGTCTTGCAGACTCATGGCTGTGGCTTCCCTGATCGAGTCTATCCATCTGGAATGTGGTCTTCTTCTTTTCCTACTTCCCCCCACCTTACTAAGCATTATCCTCTTTTTTAATGAGTCATGTCTTCACATGATATGTACAAAGTACAACTGCCTCAGTTTACTCATCTTGGCTTCTAGGGAGAGTTAAGGCTTGATCTGAAGAACTCTTCTCCAGCAGCTTTCTTTGCTGTCTAGCTTTCACAACCATATATAGTAATGGAAAATAAAATGGCATGGACCATCCTAACAAACATTCAGTGATATACATTTATACTTCAAGATCTTTTCTAGTTTCTTTATCTCTGCCTTTCCAAGTTCTAGTCTTCTTCTGATTTCTTGACTGCAGTGTCCACATGATTGAGCCAAGGTATGGAAAATCTTGAACTATTTCAGTGTCTTCATCATCTGCTTCAAAGTTATACAAATCATCTGTGGTCATTATTTTTGTTTTCTTAATGTTCAACTGAAAACTTGTCTTTGCACTTTCTGCCTTGACTTTCTTTGACAATTGTCCCAAACCTTTGTTATTTTCTACTAGTAGTATGGTGTCATCTGCATATTTTAAATTGTCGATGTTCCTTCCTCCAATTTTCATGCCTCCTTTCTCCAAATATTATCCTGCTTTGCAAATGTTATTTTTGGCATACAAGTTAAACAGATGGGGTGATAAAACGCTGCCTTGCTGGGCTCCATTGCCTATTGGAAACCATTTACTAAACTCTTTAGTGTGTTCCATTATCCTGCATATGTTTGCAATATGACCCCTAGTACCCCTCCCTTTCCTGAACCCAAGTTGGACATCTGGCAGTGCTCACTCCATGTATGGTCAAGGTCTTTGTTGTAGAATTTTGAGCACCACTTTGCTTGCACGGGAAAATAATGCAATGGTTCTGTGGTTATTGCAGTCTCTGGTGTCCCCTTTCTTAGGGATTGGAATGCATACTGAGGACTTTATCTGACATAGAGAAACACGGCACAAAACCGTGTGCCAAAACAAATCAGAAGATCACAATGAGAACACAAAGGGTGACATTATCAGATGCCTATGTCCTCAGCTGTTCTAGGAGCATCACACAGGTGCAAATAAAGCATACCTTTTTTATGTTGGGCTAAGCTGTCAATAAAATGGAATGCTTTATTCACACCCGTGCTACACCCCCAGAAGGATGACATCATCTGATAATTTTGCCAGTTTGTGTTCTTGTCACAGTCTTCTGATGCTTTTTTTCATGCATCTGATAAAACTCTGAGTCTTTCCAATCTGTGGGCTAGTGTTTTGTTTCTCTATATGTCTTGACAGATTTTACTTAGAACTAGAGTAAATTCTGTCTCTGTAGACTGATGCAGCTCTATTGGTATGCCATCTTTTCCTGGCGATTTATATTTATAGTAATCTTCTACTATGAATGAACATCTATTTTATTACTAAATATCCTTTATCTAATTCATCATATCTATTTTGTTTAGAGTTCCCCATTTTTTCTCTAAAGCTTATACTCAGCACCTTTCTTTTCCAAATCCTTCAGCATCTTCTCCTTTTGTAGTCTTGTTAGTTTGTCCATTTCAACTAAGTCCCCTAGCTTCTTATCCATTCTTCTTGTGTTGGCATTTTTTACTTCTTTCCAATGATAGGCATAAACTATTCTAGCCACTGTTACCATATACAATAATATTCCTTCCTGTTATTTTCCTGCACTGTCTTCTAACATATTTAACAAGTATAATTATGGTTTCATCTGAGGTTTTATTTTCAAGATCTCTTGTATTGTTTTATGTATTTCGACCCACTATTGTCTTGCTTTTTTTTTCTTTTTTTTTGCAGGACCAGCACATACGGTAAAAAGGACCTATATTTACAGTACATTTCCAACATTTGTTGGTGGATCCTTTATACATTTTTTTAATAGTTCTCCAGGGTCAGATACTACCTATAAAACATTTTATAGTAATTTGCTCTCACATCAAAACTCAATTTTATACTTTTAGACCATGTCTTCTCCCATTGATACAATTGTATTGTTTGTCCGATATTTTGTGCCCATTTATTCATGCAATCTTTGTTTAACTCATCTTCCATTTTAAGCTTTAACAACATTTTATATATTTCTCCAATTAAATGAGTATCCTCAGAGGCTAATATTAAGTCAAAATCTGCTTTTCTTGTCTCTATAAATTCTATTTTATCATCCATCTTAAATATTTCCCAAAGTTCTCTATATAAATACCAGTGACACTTATAGCTCTCTGCTTCTAATTCTTCCCTTGACTTCATTCTGTATGTATCTTTTTGCATACACAATAGATCTCTATAAGTTATTCAACCATTTTTATACTGTTTCTCTCTTGTAAAAAGCCTGATGGAGTGAAACCCATAGAGGTATGTTTCTATACAATCTCTTTTTATATTTCAATAATACACTCAACAGTGGTTTTCATATGCAATGATAATTGAAATCTCTGTTTACTTTCAATTACTCTAAGAGGTGGGGGTGCTTTAGAGCCCCACCCATGTTGTCAGAATCTCTATTATTATTTGGGGGAATTATTAGCTTGAATGGCTGGCCTGTGAGAGGAGAGTAACTTTGGGGATCTTTTCACGTATGTATAGCAATACTAGGTGTAGAGGAGGCTCCTGTTGAGGTAAACTAAAGTATTTCATTAGAAAAACATAGACTAACACACAATAATTTACACTCTTATGAACCATACGATTCAGAAAAGGAAGCGGGAAGGGTTGGAGATAGAGGTCCGGGTAAGAGGGAAATAATTACTAGTCTTGGGAGAAGAAAGTTCCGGGTCATGAAGAAACTCAGACTGGCAGCTGAGGCTGGCACAGCAGAGCCCTGGTACTTGGTGCATCAAGAAAGCGAGTGGCCAGGTCTCTCTAAAATACACTTTGATAAAGTGGGGACTATGATATTTCTAACCCATTTCATGCTTTGAAGGCATGTTCTGGCTTTAACAATGGCTAGATGGCTCTTAAAGGGAGAGACAAAGGAAAATGAAACTCAGCTGATTGCTTTACTTGCTGGGAGATAGAAATTGATGGGTTTATAACAACCTCACAGGGCTGGCCAGGAGCGGGTATAGGAGAGACTTCCATAGGAACACATTTGGGAATAGGCACTTAATTGTTTGCTTGATTGAATGAATCATTGTTGAGGCGCCCAGTGCTGGAAGAAAGGATTAGCACATACTTCCTTAATGATTGTGTTTACTAAGGGTCTTCTGCACAATCCCAATAAGGGCTTTCTTGCCGTAATATTTCTAAGACACATCCCAGATCATTGTGACTTCCAACCATCCTTTTTGGTTTGCCCCAGCCAAACTTACCCTGAAAAGTGTCCAATATTTCCAATTATGAGATACTGCAGGGAGTGGGTAGTAGGGCTACTAACAATAGCACATGTATGAATGTCATCCATACCTTAAATCTATTCCTTCTAACCCCAACATCCCCTTATTCTCCAGTATAACTCAGAGTCTATTTGATTTCTATATTGGTCATCAGGGGTTGTCCATGTATACAGTTGCTTCTTGAGTTGCTTAAAGTATGTGTTTACTATGAAGAAACTGTTGGCCTCACAAAATTCAGTCAGTCAATCTCCTGCCTCATTTCTTGATCCTAGGCCAGATTTTCTTATAATCTTTGATTCTCCTCCATTTCCTATTTTTGCATTCCCATCACCTACGATTAACAAGAGGTCCTGTTTGGGTGTTCAGTATTCATACTCTGGCAGAAACATCATCAGAAGGATGTGCAGAAGATACCCCGTCACAGCTGAAAAATAGAGAGAGATTACTTTCCATTAGTCATTGTTGAGAATGGCTTGCTTGAAGAAAGAAAGTGCAGACCTTTCCAAAATGTTCTGAAAACTTTAGCTTGAATTGAATTTCAGTCTCAACAACAGTGCAGACTTGACCTTGGTGAAGCCTAAACAAAAGATGAGGGAGGTACTACATTTCAAGGTGTTGCTAAAGGTGATGGTGTCAAATGGGATGACACAATAAGCTTCTTTCTTCTATGAAGTTTCCAGGTAAGAGTTGCACTTTAACCTACAAAGTTTTCTTGAGCATTTTAGAGAAATGCCAATAGGAACGGCCACTTTCCCAACTCATATAAAACACATAGATTCCCAACAGGGCATTTTCTGTTCTGAAGGGCTCTCTTCCCATATCTTTTATTGTTCTCATTCTCATGGAATCACTGATCAGATCCTAACATTTATCTTTAGCTGGTCTAAAGAATTTTCTTCCTCAGACTGATGAATCAAGAACACTTTCCTGCTCTTTCATAGGTTTACTTCTCATCTAAGAATAGCTCTCTAAAGAGCAAAACTCAGCTGCTTGATATCCAGGAGTTCTATTTCTATTGTCCAAGGTGAACTGATGGTTGAGATAAAGATTTGAACTAGGGACCTTCTGACTTCTGCTAATTCATTAGTATATGGAAGAAGAGAGCTGCACATGGCATTTACACATATTCTGGCTGCTGGCTGATAAGCTTGTGTGGAAGGAAAACACATGCAAAGCCAATTCTTTCATGTCACTTCTCAATTCAGTAGTTTCCACAGCTGAAGAGAGAAGCTGCTGAAGTATATGAAGTTGTTTTGTCTATTCAGGACAGGGAACCATTACAAAGAAGTGTGAAAACAGACATGCATAACTATGATGTTTAATGTCCAAAGAGAAACAACTATATAATCAGAAGAGTCTCCTGACCCATCCTTTTCTTGAAGCCACCAATAACAATTTGGAAAGCTCTTTTGATTCACCATAATAATTTGAAATAATTTTTTAAAAAACAAACCCTAAGTTGATACAGATCAGCCTTTAAGTTTTCACTCTTGGTTTTGAGAGAGGACTGTTAGTTTTCACACAACTGCAGGATGTGCTTTGACTCCAAAAGTAAATCAAAAGAATGTGATCCAATTATCCTTTCTACCACAAGGTAAAGTTGTGAGACAAGGAACAAAAGAAACTGCCCTGTGATTCCCTTGACCATGAAAAGGTATGGTGTGCTATGGGATGAGCCAACACTTTCCTTCCTTAGCCACAGAAGCCAAGGTATGGGGATGATGGCAATTGCAGTCCAACTGATTTGGATTGAGATCCTACATAGCTCCACACACACTGTTGCGTGTCCTCCCACTGTCGAGCATGTGTCAAGCCCCAGGAGGGGCCCCTTCTGCTGTTGCTTACCAGTGGGGAAAGGAAGGAGGATGGAGACTCAGGCCATGGAAAAGCAGATGAGAAGCCGGGTGGACAATTAGCAGTCTGAAGATCAAGAGCCAAGATATCAGTCAGAAGCCAGGAAACAAAAATCAGCAAGGAAGAGCAGTCTGGGTTCAGGAACAGGGCCAAGTCTCTGAGCTGGCTTGGCTGTCTCTCACGGAGTGGGTGAACACTGTTTCCAGTGGCCATAAAACATTTTCTGCCTACCTTATCTAGGGAGGCTGATTGTTCAGTGTAAACAGTTGGGGTCACACCAACGGAGCTGCAGGAGCCTGACCCTCTCTCCAAATACTCCAGTCCTGCTAGTATCTCTGAAGGAGACCCAACACAGGGACTCAACAGTTGCCAGATGAGGGAGGTCTTTGGACAAAACACAGGGGCAAAAGAATAGCCCTTTGCACCCTGTCAAAAAGAGACTTATGTGCACATATGCTGCACTTAAGGATGCATAAGTTACTAACAGCACATCTGCTTTGGAACACATCAGATTGGTGAAGGTGCCTCCAATGAACAGGGCACCAAAGAAAATGTACAGGATAGGAGTAAGATTATGAACAGTTTTGATAAAGGACATTGAGAATCAGTTTTGGATGGAAGGGGTGCAGGTTTTCTTAGTATCTCAAAAGGCAGAACTAGACTAGAACAGCTTTCCCTCCAACCTAAATATTCATTTTTGCTTCTAACTAGAAGTACACATAAAACACTGAATATGATTAGATGATAAAAATTGTGGTGTTGATGGGTATGATGAGAGGGTTCAATTTTTCAGTTATTGAATTGGAGTACATGTTTATCTTCTGTATTAAATCTGCATGTTGGCTGCGCAGGGAAGAGGATAGCCATGGGATCATTGCTTTAATGAGCTCATGCTGTGTTTTCTCCAAGAGCCATTTTTCAAATCTCTGCTTTTTGTTGTTGTTTTTATATACAGCAGCAAAGTGAGCTTGAAATGTGCTTACCCACCCACCCTTCGACACAAAACTACTGAAATTGTTATAATCCACACACCTGCGGTCATATTTTTATACTACTTGCTATGTATACCAATGTTATTTACTCTGAAAAACCACGTAAAGTGACTTGCAAAAGTACTATGGGGGAAATAATCAAAACAATACTTAATCTACAGCATAAAATGTACTAACAAGAAAAGGAAAAATAGTCCTATTTAAAATCAGAGTCCAAAATTCTTCTAGATGTAGGAAAAGACTGTTAGAATAATAAAAATTAGGGGCCCTTTCACACTGTACAATTACAGTTCTCCACTTTAATTGCCATGGAAACATCCTATGGAATCCTGTGATTTGTAGTTTAGGGAGGAGTATTTAAAACCCTCAGTCACAGAGCTCTAGTGCTTCATCAGACTACAAACCACAGGATTCCATAGGATGCAACCATGGCAGTTTTTATAATCCTAAGTGCTTTGACCTATGTGTTTAAATGATTTTTAGTTATATATCATATTTTAATTTATGTTGTACCCCACCTTGACCCTTGGGGAGAGGCGGGTAAGATGATGATGATGATAATGTTAGCTACCTTAATATTGGTTAGATCCTTTTTGGTTATCTAGATCAGTACTGTCTATCCTAACTGGCAGTGGCTCTCCAGATTCTAACAAGAGATCTTTTCCATCACCTCTTCAGCAGTGGAGCTCTGAACTCCTCACAACAGGCCAGCTAGGCACTTTGCTAAAGGCCTTACCATACTCTGAAGAAAAGCATCAGCAGCAGGAACGTTCCATCTTTCCTGCTGCCTTACCACATGATGTTGGCATTCTTTCGTTTTGGTCCCATGGGGGACCAAGGTAAAACCATGTCTTTTTGCTAACCAGAAACATTTGTTTGCAAAAAGACACAGTTTTACCTTGGTTCCCCCACAGGACCAGAAGAAAAGAATGTCAGAAAAGGATACATCATTACATCTCAAGCAGACAGATATTCCAGAGACTGAAAGTAACTAGGTAGAAGAAACTAGAAGCTTGCAGGTAGTTCTCACCACCCTCCCAACCCCAAGTTATAATTACACCTAACAAGAGATATCTTCCCTCCCTTTGTGGTGTAAATTTAAGAAACAACTGTCATAATTATGGGGGTGCAGCCTTAATAAATGCTGGAGCAAGAATTTCGCATGGTTCATGCTGCCTTATGCTCTGTTGTGGCTGTTCAGGTAATGGCAAGGAGAACGGGAGATGAACAGTTTTTATAAAAAAATAATGGCATACCAGGGGGCTTGTAATATGCACACTTTTAAAGGAGCTAGAAGTAGTTCCTCTAGCTACTTTTTAAACATAATTTTTATTAAAAGTTTTAAAATACATTAAAAATTAAAGAGATTAGAAACAAAGATAGACAACTGAAATATCATAAACATTAAAGAATACAAAGCAAAAGTAAAGAAAGAAAAAGAGAAAGAAAGACAAGAAGGGGGAAAAGTGACTTCTGATCTTCCTCTTGGTGGTTTTATATGCATATAGCTATTCATACCCCTCTCTCCCAAATTACCACATGATCCCTTCTTTCAATAACCAGTTCTTTCTAATTATAAAATCCAAAAGTCACCAGGTCATTTTCGCTTTTCCCTGCAAACAGTCTATAACAGGTTTACTTTGAGAACTGTCACTACTGGCCTTTCTCTGATCAAGCAAAACAGTTTGTCCAGTTCTGCTAAATCTATCCGTTCCATCAACCATTCCTCCATAGTTGGAAGTGTTGAATTCTTCCATCTTTATGCATACAACAGTTTTGCAGCCATGGACATATATAGAAGTAATCTTCCATGACTCTTCTCCAGCTGTACATTCATCAGTCCCAGAAGGAAAAGGTCCAGTTGTAATTGAATATTAATCTTTAAAATCTGGAGCATGTGTGTGTATTTGTATCCAATTGTTTTTAGCTTTCTGCTTGAAATATGTGTTATAAAATCCACTATAATAAAGCCATTCAAAACTAATAAGCCTTTAATAAAATCTCACTCTTAAATTTATTGTGCATAATGGCAATCTTATGCATACCTTCCTTGGAGTAAGCTCTACAGAATTCATTGGTGCTTACTTAGTGCATCAGAGGTTCAGCTTGTAAAACATGCCAAACATTAACAAAAGATCTGTAGACAGCTTTAAGCTTTAAGCTTTCCACTAGAAATGCAAACAATCTTGCAAAAGGTAGTTGCTGTTTAAGATACACATCGATCTCCATATCTATAGATTCGGTATCCATGGTTTTACTTATTCACATCCAAAAAATATGTTCTCTCTAGGCATTTCTAGGTATGTGATTCTGTGGTCAACATCTGGCGTTTGTCTAATTGAAAATAACAGGGCACCTTATTATCCACGGTTTCAGGATATGGGGGTCAACCTGTAGAATTCAAAATAAAGTAGCAATTGCTTTGAAGAAAAGGAACTAAAGATCCAGCATGTGCTTGATTACGTGACAAATTCTCTGGGCTAAATCCAATTATAGTCCCAGGCAGAATGGGACTGAATGAATGAGACTTACTTATGTAAGTTCCATTGATTCAATGGATCTACTTTGATTTGGACTATCAACTGGATTTAGCCTTCTGATCTCTAGATCACTCTGTCATGAATAAATGTTAAAACCTTATTATCCTATGCCAGGACACAGAAGGTCTGCAATTACTCTGGTACTCTGGCCAATTTTGTTACTCCTCTGGTTTGGGGGTGGGGAAACAGAACTCTCCAATGGTGCCCCTCTACATCTGTTACCTGATCTTCCTATCTGGAGATGCCAGGAAATGAGGCTAGGCTCATTTGCATGCAAAGAATGTGTTCTACCACTGAGCTATATTTCCTTCCCCTCCTACCTAGAGGAAGCTAGAGGAAAGTTATCTAAAAGAAACCCCAACAGGTAGTTCCATCATGTGAAATAGGATCACTTTCATGTCCTAATTGGAATCTGTCCCATCTTGTACACAGACCAATTTTGTCTAAACCAGGGAACCCAAAGCAAAGTTCCTGATCTAATAGGTTTGGAAAGTATGTAAGGGCAACAGTGTTCCCCAAGGAACATGCCAGAAAAGTGGTTTCCTACAGGAGGGATGGAGAACCCTTGGCTTTCCAGATGTTTTGGCTTCAAGTTACCATCCTTCCCACCCATCTTGGCCAATGGTTAAGAGACTGTAAGAGGTGTAGTCCAAAGCTTCCCATTTTGGTCCTACAGCTTGATCAAGCTAATTACAGTGCTATGGAGTGGATGACAAAATCTTCATGGACCTTGAATCTTTCAGTTCCCTCTTTTATCAGCCATTTCTGCTGGGGACCTCTCCTCCTTAGCTGCCAGGAACTTCCTGTTTTGTGCTACACATGGATGCTGCTAAGTTTCCAAAAGCAGAACTGCAGTTCTAGAACACCAGAAGTGGGGGACACACATATAGTCAACCCTCTGTATCCACAGATTTGGTATCTATGGATTCATCCATCCCTGGCTTGGAATTTTTTTTAAAATAAGTGAATTCCAAGAAGCAAACCTCGGTTTTGCAATTTTATATAAGGGACAGTATATAATGGGACTTGAGCATCCACAGATTTTGGTATCCACATGTGTATGTGTGTCCTGGAACCAAACCCCAGAGGAAACCAAGGGCCCACTGTACAAGCAAGTTAAGCAAACATGAGCTTACTGACTGGCTGGTAAGCATGCTGAGAAGAAAACAACCTCATCAACAACACTGGAAGCTGCATTTTGTTTCTTTCCTAACTCATTTTTTAACATATCTGTAGAGTCTTTGAAATATAAATTACTTTTGTTTCAGCATTTGTGAATGTAGAACAGGAAAAGCAGTATAAGTAGTTGATTAATCTTACAATGTTGCCTTTTAATGTACTGGAAATAGAAAACGCATAAGTACTAAATATAGTAAAAGGGGATAGAAATTATGAGAAAGATGGACACTACCCTGGCAATGAAAGCAGGGGAGGGGGGAGAGCTTGCATAGTAGGACATTGCAGCTGAATGAGTCCATAGCAGAAATGGATTGCAGCTGAATGAGTCCGAATCCTGTACATTCCCAGGCTCCCATCTGAACACAATACCTCTATAATAACCAAAGAAAAATCAGCCTGGTTTTAACTCTATTTTGTTTCCAGTATTCAAAAATGTTATTTTTTTAAAACTGGCCATGGTGGCCATACAATAGCTTGATGCTGGGAGTTATAAACCAGAAAAGTAACTTTTCCAGGCTCTGGCCAATCTAATAACATGCCAGAATTTCATATGATACAGCAGGGGCTTTAAAGGTTCTACAGGGAAGCCAAAGAAGCCTCTTCATTCCAAGTAATTTTGCCAAGGGGTGCAAATTGTAGAGCCTTCCAGATGCTGTTAGACTGGAGTCCACAGCCAGCATGCCCAATGGAAAGGATACCAGGAAGTTACAGCCCAACAATTTCTGGAGGTCTGCATAATTTTTACTCCTGATCTAGCCCATTATCATCTGCTCTGACTGGTAGAAGCTCTCTAGGATCTCAGGCAGAAAATTATTTTGCCCATTCTCTGTTTCCTGAACTTGCTGGTGATGCTACAGCAAGGGTGGGTAGAAGTATTGGGATCTACTGGTAGATCACTGGATGGCCTGTAATAAGGAGGTAAGGAATGCCAATTCCCAAGGATCAAGATGCACAAACACACACCCAAAGTGTTTCGCCTCCACACATATCTGTAGAACTCTTTTCCAGCATTACATTTCGACTGAGGCTGCTGACACACTGCATAAATAATTTTGACACCACTTTAATTGCCATGGCTCAATGCTATCAAATTCTGGGATTTGTAGTTTTGGGAGGTATTTAGCCTTCTCTGTCAGAGAACTGTGATGGCACAACAAACTACAAACCCCAGGATGGCATAGAAGGGGGACAAGATAGTTAAAGCAGTGTCAAACTGCATTATTTCTGCAGTGTGTCAGCAGCCTGAGTTGATTTTCTTTCCGTTAGTTCTCTTCATTGTCCAGCTTTCACACCCATACATAGAAATCTGAACTACTGTGGCCTGGCTTATTCTGACTTTAGTATTTAATTATATGTCTTTATAGCTGAGGAACTTATCTATTTCCTTCATGGCTGCCTTTTCAAGTAATCTTCTGATTTCTTGGCTGCAATCTCCGTTTATGACAGAGCAAAGGTACAGGAAATCTTTAACTATTTAAGTGTCGTCCTTATCTACTTTAAATATATATAATATCATTTGTGGTCATTTATTTTTGTCTTCTTAATATTCAGCTGTAAACCTGCTTTTGCACTTTCTTCTGTAACTTTCATCAATAGTTGTTCCAAGTCTTTGCTATTCCTGCAGTAATGTGGTATCATCTGTGTATCTTAAATTGTTGGTGTTCTTTTCTCCAGTTTTCTTGTCTACTTCTTCAGAGTCTAATCCTGCTTTCCATATAATATATTCTGAGGATAAATTAAAGAGAAAAGGTGATAAAATGCAGCCTTGTCTGACTCCCCTGCCAATGGGAAGCCATTCTTTTTCTCCATATTTTTTAACTGTATTTATTAAAGTTTTTCATTTAGACAATACAAAACTGCAAGTATTGAACCATTCTGTTTCTCCATATTATGCCCTGACAGTGGCCTCTTGTCCAGAATATAGGTTACATATCAGGACAATCTGAAATTGTGGCACTCCCATTTCTTTCTGTGGCCAATTGGTAGATCTGGATATTCTACTTAAAAAAAAAAAAAGGCCAATATAATAAAGTAGATCATGCAAGCATAGAGTCTGCCTTCCCAGGTTCTAGAGATTGAATCTAGAACCTTTAGCATACAAGTTTACCAAGCTATAGATTGTCTCCAGATACCTCACAGTATTGTTTTATTGACTAAGCAAATGTGGCTTTTTCTTGCTTTGGTCTGCCAATTCTTCAGACTTGACAAAATCATTTATTTTTTAGGAGTGTCGGACTTGGACTGTGGGAAACCAGGGTTCAGATCCCTGCTTGGACACTCACTAGGTGGCCTTGGGAAAGTCAAGATGATGATAGATACCCCCATAAACAAATCTTGATAAGAAAACCCTGTGACAGGTTTGCCTTAAGGTGACCATAAGTTGAAAACAACTTGAAGATGCACAACAGCAATGATCTCTGCACAGATTAAACACTGGTATCATAGTAAGACAAAATGGTCATGTAGTTACTCTGGCTGTCTCGGGCCTCATCTTTCAAGATAGTTAAATAGCTATTAAGTGGGAAAGGAAACTCTTGCAACCTGTTTTGGTCTTTCCTTATGAGAATACATAGGACTTTATCATCTTGAAGTCATCCTGTTTGGGGAGCAAGCAGAAACACAGAGGTAGGGGAACAATAATTATTGCACCTCCGCTCCAATATCAGTATGGTGCTGCATATTCCCTTCCACACAGCCCACTTCTTCCCAGTTATTGCCTACAGGATGGGGAAGGCAGGAGAAGTGATATCAAGTGGGGAGGGGTGAGATTAGCATGGGGAGGGAAGAAGAAGCAAGATTGGGTGGAGGAAGGGGGAGAAATCAGCATGGGAAGGGCAGGAGATGGGAGATTGGGTGGGGAAGGGTGAGAGGCCAGTACAGGGAGGGCAAGAGAAGTGAGATCTGGCAGAGGAGAGGGTGAGAGATCAGCAAGGAGAGGGCAGAAGAAGTGAGATCGGGTGGGAGGAGGGAGAGGGGTGAGAACAGCAAAAAAAATGGAAGGCATTGCTGGCTTGCATGACAACAGCATGGAATGGGGGAGGGGGGAATAGCAATAGCATCTGTGTTTCTATACTGCTTTATACTGCTTAAGCACTCTCTAAGTGCCCTACAGGATTAAACTCACAACATTGTGGCTGCAGTACCTGCATTTAACCACTGTGCCACCAGGGAAAGAGAAGAGAAGAGAGAAAATTTGATAAGTCTCATGTATTAATATAGTTAAAACCAACAACAGACAATAGCCACCTCTTCTTAAACAGAGTTACATTCTAGTCAATGTAAGTTTTACATTTGAATTAGAAAATTGGGAAATGCAAACAAACAAACAAACAAACAAAACCCCCCACAACCCAGCAACATCAGGATTACTTCTGAAAATTGATGTAATTGATTGTAGAGGGCACTATACCATTTTTTAAAAAGGCATCCTTCATGCAATTATTTCATGTTTCTTCCAAATAGCTAGAGGTCTCATATAGACCATGTTGTGTATTACAACAATACTGAATTTTCCCAGAATTCATGCTTGTTGTATGTTGTGAATTCTGTTCAATGAGCTAGCTAGCGAACAACTAGAAAAAGGAAGGAACTATTTTCCATCCTCCTTCCTTCTCTCCCATTGTTACTGCAAACATATTGTGAAATGTGGTTTACGTGACTGAAACAGGTTTACACTGGAGTGGGTCATCCAGTTCATAAATAATATCTTTTTATTCTCTAAATGGTGTTTTAAAATCAAATGCAGAAGTTAGGTCACAATAAAGAACCATTAGAAAGGAGCTAGCAGTGAGGTGTAGAGTTAGGAATACAGGTCAAGGAGTGAGAGAAGGGGAGGGTAGAAGCTCATCATATTTAAACAAATGCCCTCACCTGAAACATTCTTTAGTTTGAGACAGGGTTGTAAAGGGCCATCTACCACAGCATAAGAATTGTAGTGACCCATCCTCCTGTGCCATAGTCTAGAACAGCTGTTCTGATGTTTGCATTGCCTGGCAGTTTTTGCAAGCTCAATTTTACAATCCGTAATATATAAATCCCTTGTTGCAGTTGCATGCATTACAATTTCTCCATTATGAGACACATGGCAGTCTTGGTCTCTGAAATTAACTTCACAGCCTTTCTTGTTCATACCTTAATTGATAATAAATTAGATCCCAAACCTCCAAAGACTTCCAAAGAAGGAGACTCCACCACACTACAAAGCAGTGTTTTCCACTGCCAAACAGCTCTTACTGTCAGGAAGCTCTTCTTAATTTTTAGGTGAAATCTCTTTTCTTGTAGTTTGAATCCATTGCTCCATATGCTAGTCTCTCGAGCAGCAGAAAACAAGCCTGCTCCATCTTCAATATGACATCCTTTCAAACATTTAAACATGGCTATCATGTCACTTCTTAACCTTCTCTTCTCCAAGCTAAAGATACCCAGCTTCCTAAGCTGCTCCTCATAGGGCATGGCTTCCATTTTGGTCACCGTCCTCTGGACACATTCCAGCTGGTCAATATCCTTCTGGAATTGTGGTGCCCAGAACTGGATACAATATTCCAGGTGAGGTCTGACCAAAGCAGAATAGAGTGGTACTATTACTTTCCTCAGTCTAGACAATATACTCCTATTGATGTAGCCTAAAATCACATTGGCTTTTTTCGCTGCCGCCTCACACTGTTGACTCACGTTCAGCTTGTGGTCTACTAAAACTCCTAGATCCCTTTCACATGCACTATTGTCAAGCCAGATGTCACCCATCCTACACCTGTGCATTTCATTTTTTCTGCCTAAGTGTAGTGCCTTAATTTCTTCCTGTTGAAATTCATTTTGATAATTTTGGTCCAGCTCTCCAATCTGTTAAGGTCATTTTGAATTATGATCCTTTCTTCTGGGGGTATTAGCTACCCCTCCTAATTTGGTGCCATCTGCAAATTTGATTAGCAAGCCCTCTGTGCCATCATCCAAACCATTTATTAAGATGTTGAATAGCACTGGGCCCAGGACTGAACCCTGTGGCACCCCACTAGTCATCTTTCACCAAGATGAAGAAGAGCTATGGGTGAGCAACCTTTGGATTGAGTCTGTCAACCAACTACAAATCCACTTAATAGTAGCATTGTCTAGCCCACATTTTACTACCTTGTTTGCAAGAATATTATGGGGGACCTTGCTGAAGACACTGATATGCTACATCCCCAGCAAGCTTGTAACTCTATCAAAGAGAGAGAGAGAGAGAAAGAGAGAGAGAGAGAGATGATTGTCCACGTTTTTTTACAAACTGGGTATTAGGGGAGCCAACAGCAGCAAAAACAGCATTGGGGGCCACTTGTAGACCTTTGCCCACCTCCCTGCTAAAAAAAATATTCAAAGGACATTTTGATTAGTGAAGTTCTAGAGACAGAGCTACCAGGTTTGTAGTACAGTTGTCCCTCCGTATCCACAGAGTTGGTATCCATGGATTTAAGTATTCATGGCTTGAAAATATTCTTTAGAAAATAATAATCCAAAAAGCAAACCTTGATTTTGCCATTTTATATAAGGGACACCATTTTGCTATGCCATTGCATATAATGGGACTTGAGTATTCACAGATTTTGGAATCCATGGGAGGTCCTGGAACCAAACCCCAGCGAATATGAGGGGAAAACTGTATATCCTTCCTACACATCACAACTCAGAAGTAAATTGTGTGATAGTAATGCTCTAGCTCCCAGTCAAGCAAATATATAATTTGTAGAACTGATGCTGAGTATATGGGCTAGACAGACAGGCATTCTCCCAGTCTTGCTACAAGCCAGAAGATACAGGCACAGCATGAGTGAGGCAAGCTCTTTGAATGCTTCCCAGAAATGGGCATTTGCGGACTCAGACCGTACAGCCCCTCCGCCCTCCTGAATAACACATACACACAAGTTCTTTCAATATTGTATTGTTACATATTCAGAAAACATGGTTAAGTACAGGTTAGTAATATAGATGAGTAAATACATTGTTGGCAATAAATTGGCCGCAACTTGCAAGCTAAATGGTTGGCTCAGTGTATGGGTCATGATCACCTCATTGCCCCACGCATGTGGGCAATGTCTGTGAGTCGGTCAATCCCGACTCCCCCAGGGGAGAGAGCCAATGGCCGGGCTGTCTGCTCGACTCTCTCTCCTCCCCTAAAAACAAATAACTGTTAGCAAACAGAGGCAGGGTCTCCCTTAAACTTGAACTTAAACTTGTACTTGATGGAGACCCTGGACCTCAACACCTTATCATGACCCATAACATCCACCCCACAAATTGCAACATGAAATTCTGCTCCTACAGGGAGGGTGGGCGGGTCTTCGGCTCCCCGGAGCCTGCTCTTGTGAGACCGCAATGGAGCCTCAGTTGGCCGTCTCTGTTGCTGCCTCTGATCTGGGCCAGTCAGCTCTTGCTGGCTTTTAAAAAGGCCCAGATTCCTGCCAAAATTTGGGCCAATCGGGGCTGAGCAGGCCAGCCCTGATTCGCCTGCATCCTTTCCCCTCCCTCCCAGCCCCAAAGGAGGCTGGGAAGGAGACGGAAAGATGGCTGCACCCAGGGGCTCGCCATGCGGTCGCCCCTCCCCCCAGGTAAGAAAACAAAAGGGGGAGAAAAGGGGGGCTGGAGGGCAGGCTGGAGGGGGTGGCTGGCCAGGCTGCAAAATGGCTTGCCAGTCAGCAACTCAGCCCCTTGTGGCTCTCTCACTTCTGTGCAGTAACCATCATTTTAAAAATGTTCGATCGTAATTGGTTTTTCTTTTTGTTTTAATGAACCCATATGCGCCAAATGAAAGCAAGGAGAGAAGATCACACTCAGCACTTTGCCTCCATTCTTCTTTTGAAATGGAATGATTTTTTATTAATATTTTTTCACCTCCCCCCACCCTCTCATTACTTGCCTTCATGCAGTGTAAGTGGAACAGGTGAATACAGCTCTAAAGGAATGCTTTTCTATTTTTCATTTTATTTTTATTTTAGGTATTTATACCCAACTCTTCAGCCATGAAGGCGCTCAGGGCGGCTTACAAAGTTGTTCAGCAATAGCACCTACACATCTACACAGCTTTTATAGCATGCTAGGCACCCTCCAAGTGGTTTCCATTGTGTGTTAGCTAATTTTTTCTGTTTTCTATCTCTATGTGAACTCTCATTCCCACCACTGCCACAGTTTGGCACTCATGAGTCTGAAGTTGCTTGATTTCATTTCCTTCTCTGCACCATTCAATGCCAGTTATTACTCTGAAGGAATGCTTTTATGCAGATCATCACCCATGATAATTTGCAGAGGGGCAAACTTGCTGTCCCTGCTTCTTCCTGGGTAATCTAGTCTTTATTTGTGAATAGACAAACATACGTTACACCTGTAAATAGTTCTGCACACAAAGTTCCTCATCCTTCCACTGCCTCTTGCCCTTGCACTCCATCCAGAAACCTCTCACAGCCAAGAAGCTGTCAAGCCCCTAGGAGGGGCCCTGCTGCTGTTACTTACTCAGGGGAAGAAGAGGGAGGGAAGGAAGAGGCAATTATGACCATGGGGAAAGAATGTGCCATATTTTCTTTCACCTAGGAGCCCAGAGCAGCCACATCTTCATGGTCAGTATTGCCTCCCCACCCTCCACTCCTCACCAGTAAGGAACAGGAGCAGGGATTGACAGCTGCTGGGCGGTAGGAGAGTTTTGGATAGAGTGCAATAGAACAGCCCTTTGCACCCTGTCTGAAAAGGGACTTATGTGCACATTAGTCACTAACAGGACTCCAGCCATAATATCTCTCACTGTATGTGCTGCAACTCACTAAATAGACATGAACAGAGATATTTGTGGTAGAGGTTCTCATGTAAAGAGGTGAATTTTGCAAGAGAATAAACTGGATTCACAGCCAGTATAGTGTATTTGTTTGAATGTTGGACTACCAGAATTCAAATGTCCACTCAGCCACGGAAACCCTCTGAATAACCTTGCACAAGTCACACTCTCTCAGCCTTAGAGGAAGTAACAGCAAACTTCCTCCAAATAAATCTTGCCAAGAACCCTAGGAGAAGGCCACCATAATTTGGAGTTGACTTGAAGGCACATAGCAATAGCAATAGCTATAAATAGGATTGCAAACTGAATGGATCTGCTCTAGCAAGGACTTGACTACATCTCTGGTGCTCTGTACTTCACCAGCTCCAGTGGCTGAACAAGGCATCACTGTTCTCAAGTTCAGCTAATCCCAACTAGAAACTCTTAGGTTTACCTCTCCATTCCTTTCTCCTCCAAAACTGCTCCTCATTTCTTGTTCACACCTTTTCCCCTTAGCTTCAGCTTAAAGACCTTCCCCAAGGCCTGATCTCATTTTACAACCACAAGGATCCTCAGCTAGGAACCAGCAATCTGTCTACCAAACGAATGGGCTGCCAGCAACTTTAACAGTAAAAAGGACTTGAATAAATAATATCTATTTTCTAAGGGTCACAAAAGACGTTTGGGCTGAATTTTGCAGTGTTCAAAACAGAATCTACACCATTGCATTGCTACTGTGGCTAGAGTGTGTGGTCACCTTTCAAAAAGAAGTGAAGTGAAATGGGATGACCTCGTGTTGACTCCACTCCTGACTGATTACTACTGCAATAAGTCCCATGCCAAGATTTGCCTGCAGTGCAGTATAGTAAAATTCCCACAGGGACTTGCATAGAATTATAACTGCAGGCATAACCTTCTATTTGATTGGGGCACTTCTGGGTTGTTGTGAATATGACTCCAGTTTTAACCCCTAAATGAATGAGGAAAAAGAGTCAGTTCACAGAAAAACACCTTAGCGCAGGTTTTGGCAATCATAGAATCATAGAATTGCAGAGTTGGAAGAGACCACGAGGGCCATCCAGTCCAACCCCCTGCCACGCAGAGAATCACAGTCAAAGCATCCCTGACAGATGGCCATCTAGCCTCAATCCCCATCCCCCTTCAAAAACCTCCATACCAGAAACTCATCCATTCAAAATGATTCCTTGGGAGGGAATACAAAATGTCACCTTCCTTCAGCGGTATAGTGGCATGGGGTGTTGGAGGGAAGGTTATGGAGCACCTCCCCCCCCTTTTTTTTAACCTCAGACATTCTGGTATCACCTCCTAGAGCCCTACTTGCCAGCCCTCTGCATACCAAATAAATAACATCATCATTTCAGAGGGGAAAATATTTAGGGGGAAGGGTGTGAATTAAACACAGTGGAAACACATTACAAGGCCTTCACTCTGCTTTTGTTAATACTGTGGCTCCAGCCAAGTATTGCCTCAGGGTGGCCCATTGATACTTGAGAACTCAACAGAAATCTGATAGGAGACTCACTATGAGGTTAGGGTGATCAGGTGTAAAATGGCTATGCATCAGCATGGTGTAGTGATTTGAGTATGTTATCTACTCTGATAGCCCCCATCTTGAAATATCACATAATTGGCAATATCTAATAATGTGGCTTGATGTGGCTTTCTACATGGTTAGCAGGTAAACCAGGGACCCCACAATACCAAGGTTGGAGTCACATATAACCAAGGGAGGGGCCTCTGGAAATTCCCCAAACAAGTAATACTCAAGTCATCCACTCAAAGATAGCAGAGTCCTTGATGCTTGCAAAATGTGTTCTTCCTCTCCCCTTACCCTCCAATAATGGACCTTGCCTGCTCCTATTTGATTCCATATGAATTGTCCATAAACAATACTCTTCCAGAGCATCCTTTGTTTAGTCCTGGGAAACTCCAAGAAACACTGTATTCAAGGGGAATTACCAGATATAAATATCACCTGAAAACATCATCCAAGTGGGCATGAATCCCCTGCTTTTCTACTCCAGTTTGTGTCACCATTCTGTCTTCCAGACCTCCTATCTGCCAGTTTACTCCATGATCTCAGCTCTACAAGATCGGTATAGTATAACCCACAATCCCCTTCCTCTGTTCCTCTATCCAAATGTTTCCTACTATTTTCAATAGCCTTGTGTGATTTCCTGAAGCATGAGTGTGTATGAGAATGCTGTTACTATTACTTTCCAATAAAGATCATTTAATTGTACATTTTGGCTTAGAGTCGCCTCTGTTACTACTGGTATACATAGGTGAAAAGATCCTGCTGTTAACTAGCCTCTTGCTGCCATTTTTGAGCTAATTAAATATTCCTCATATTAATTTTGGACACTAGTGGGATCCTCACAGAACCCACACAGTTCAGGTAACAAGTATTGGACTAGAACACTGGGAGACCAAGGTTCGAATCCCTGCTCAGCCATGGAAACCCACTGGGTGACCTTTGGCAAGTCACATTTTCTCAGCCTCAGAGGGAGGAACAGGCAAACCCCCTCTGAACAAATTCTGCCAAGAAAATCCATGATAGTGTTGCCTTATGGTCACCATAAGTCAGAAATTACTTGAAAGCACAAAACAACCACCACCCTTAATAGGAGTGTTAAAGAACGGGACTTCAGAAGGTGTACACTGTTGTTTAAGTCAGTACTTCTTAAGCTGTCTGATGTGGAGGACCAGTGTATTTTTCCCCCTATGGTACCAGGGACAAGCACCATATTTGTGTCCATTGGCTACCATTGCTTTTTTCTTTCCTGGAAACTCACTAGGGACTGGCACTAGTTAGGGACTTTGAGTAGCACTGATTTACGCAACAGCTGCTAAAATTTCCTCACCCACTCATCTATTAAAGGTGCAGGATCCCTCTGGCTAGGCGAGGAGAGGTCCGGAGGGCTACAATTTGAAGCAAGCATCACATAGCTCTTTCAGAAGGGTGAGAACTGTGCTGATTTGCAAATGTTGTTGAATTATAATTTCCAGCAGGCCTAGCTTGCATAGACAAAGAAGAGGAATGCGAGGACTTGCAATTTGACAAGATCTGGAGGGCCACACAACTCCTCCCCTTTCAAAAAAAAAAGATGATAGTGAGGACTGAGCGCAGCTTTCATCTCTTTCATCCATGGCCAGACTTATCTGCCAGAAAGCTCTGGAATCTCACCAGACTACAAACACTACACTAGAGGTTCTTAGAGGTTAGGGGGTCTTGGAATCGGCTTCAGGGGCTCCATGAATCAAGAGCAAAACATGTGTGTTTTTTCCTTCCAGTGTCGTTCCTGTCCATTTAAAAACTGTTGTGGAATCTTTTTGTCAAATTACATTATTAAAGTATTGTTTCAATTCTCTCTTGCTGTGGCTTCTAGCATCTGATGCCTTTATCTTTGTAGTACTACTGTACAGTATATGGTCACAGAACATACAATCCACATGGTCACCATGTTGGGTCCATAATTTTCATCAGATTATCAAATGAGGTCCATCACCAAAAAAAGGGTTAAGAATCACTGCACTATACAACTTTAGCACTATGATTCAATTTTAATTGCCATAGCTGCATCCTATGGAATCTTGGATTTTGTAGTTTGAGGCACTAGAACATTCTGGCTGAGAATTCTAAATGCCTCTCCCTAAAGTGCAAATCCCAGGATTCTACAGAATGTTGCCATGACAAGTAAAGCGGCATCAGAGTGCTATACTTATGTAGAGTGTATTCAGGCCAGTCTTTGCAATTTAAACTATGTAGCAGTAGTGTGTGTGAAGTGGTTGTGCTGTGTTATAATATCTTTTATTGGTAATTAAGTTTTAAATTATATTTAATTTTTTATGTTTTTAATCATGGTTTTTAAAATAATACTGTTATTTAATTATTTTTTAACTTTTGTAGAATAAGATTTTTATTTTAGGAGATTTTCAGAAAGAAATGAAAAAAAGTGTTCTTGTCCCAGAATCTCTGCATCTCTGCTCCTGCCCCTGTCCCATCCCTGTCATGCCACAATCATCCTCCCCACCGCACTTACCTCCTCTCCCATCATTCCGGCAGCCCAGGAGTGAACAGAGCTCTAATGGAGCTCCATTCACATCCTTGATCAAAATCCCATGGATTCTCGCAAGAAGATGCGAACGCAGGTAATTCAAAAAGAAAAAGAATACCAAAAAAATGACAGCAAGCACAAAAACATACTTTAAAATGTTAAAGTAACCTGGGGAGGGTCATAAAAAGTGTGTCACTTACCTGGATGTCCTGATCTCACCAGGGAGTGTTCTGGCAGGGACCTCCCATTGACGCTGGGATCTCGCCAGCATAATGGGGCAGCTTTTCGGTCACATGAACATCCATGACAGAAACAGAATGGGGGATCTATTGGTGGTTTATCCCATCAATAAAAAGCAGCACCGGCGGAATGGCAGCAGAACGGGTACATAACGAGGGGGGAATGACGTTGTCTGAAAAGGGAACCCTTTTGCGACCTTCAGTTCCACCCTGGGAGAAAAGCATGTCATAAACTTAATAAATAAAATCTGACACCTGCGATCTAAGGCAGATGCCTCACTCTGTAAGGCCGGCCCTCCTTCTGAGTAGTGTGAGGATTTGGATGTGGTCAAACAAATCCGTCTATATGATGAAATAGTTTTAGTTGCATAGCCTTAGTCAAGGTCCTTGGCTAAGAGGGCTGATACACCTGCACTTTTGCACTGACCAATACACCACTGCATTCATTTCTGACCTACCCTACTGCCTGTACCCTACTCTGGCTTCAAACTTATATGTAGTTTATGTTACCTGCTTCATAAAAACCTGGTTCCAATTTGGCTGATTCCACTCTCCACCCTTCCTTTACAATATGCAGAAACAGAATCTGTAATTTGAGGGTCTCATATTACATCTTTCCTGAATTAACTTGGTTTCTATTCGGCTAAGTTTGGTGCAGGGGGGGGGAAGGGAATTATGTAACCAAAGGCATTTTCTTCCCATGAAAGGATTTTCTTGTTCAAAGATTAAGAAGTTCTTCCATGATTCATAATAGTGGCATTTTGTTCTAAAGCATTCTAAAGTCAACACCTCAGATGTTTGCAACTTGTATCACCACGGGAAAATACTAGGTTCCTTTTTTGCCCTTTTAGGTTTGGGAAAATTGAAATGAAGAAATAACAGCGAAGAACGAAGGAGGTTTTGTCTGATGAAGAACAGCTGAGATTTTATGGTCATCTTGCATAAAAAATTGTTACCCAGAAACTCCAAGTGAGTTCAGCTCTCTTTGTATAAAGCAAAATAAGTCCAAGTTATCACAGCTGTGATGGTTAAAAACTGTAACTTTTGTACCCAGCTTGTTCTCATAATGTAAAACAAGTTAAATCAACAAACACTGGGATGTAACTGGACCATTTCCAAGAAACTGCAGAAGATGGCAGCCTTTGATGTCAAATCTTTAAATCAGGTTTGAGTGGCTGTCTTCGTGGATACAAATGACATAGAATCTACAGACCCATGAAGAGCCAATAAAAGGATGTCACCTGAAGCAAACAAAACTCCAATGAAAGCAGAAGACGGGCAATACAGTCATTTTTGTTTATACACCTGGTACTGAAGGATGGAAGAATTCCAAGGGTCCTGAAACCAAGGTATCTGATTGCACTTTAACTGCCATAGCTGTGTCCTAAGAAATCCTGGGATTTGTAGTTTGGGGAGGCACTAGTGTTGTCTGGCAGAGAATTCTAAATACCTCATGAAACTACAGATTCTAGGATTCCATCGGATAGAACCATGGCAGTTAAAGATTAATCAAAGTGCTATACAATAATTTTCTAGAGGGTGAAAGAGAAACCAGCAGCAGAGGAAGGGTATATGTCCGGCGAGACAGTATAGTGCAGCATTTCTCAACCAAGGTTCTGCAGAATCCTAGGGTTCCCCCAGAGATGGCCAGGAGTTCCGTGAGAAAACAGTAATAAATTAGATTTTCCTTGTTTTTTTTCTGGGCTGTGAGTCTGTGTTCTGGAAGAGTTTATTTCTGATGTTTCGCCTGCATCTGTGGCTGGCATCCTCAGAGAATGGTTGGGTAGAAGTGTGTGTGTGGGTTATATCCTGTGAACCCCTGTTGGGGCGGTTATGTAAATTTTGTGTAATTGAATGGTTAGTTTCTGGGTATAGAAATGCAAGGCTCCTTAGTGTCTGGCTAATAGTTGGTTGATGGGCCATTATCTCCTGGGAATCCCCCTGTCCCTGGGTGGAATTCTTTTGTAAGTGTTGAGTTTTGAAAAATGTGGGGACTGCGAGATACTGGGTCCCAAATCTGTGCCATTAAGCCACATTTACTCTCTGCCAATGATACAGTACCTGAGGAGAAAGTAAGAACAAAATGCTTAGGAGGCCCAGCATTCTATGTCCCTGTAGTACAAGTCCCTATCAAGTATCAAGGCTGGGAGGGAATATGGAAATTGGCAGTGTATGATGATATCCCAGCACCATTTTTAATTGGGAATGTCCTGGCTCAGGTCACTAAACAGACCTATGTGATTACCAGACACCAAGAATATCAGGAGGGGGAATGGCAGACCTTGAGGCAGGAACAATAAGAATAGAGCCTGACAACAGTGGCAATGAGGAACAAACCAATAGTGATCCACAGGATAACGAAATTAGAGAACTAATGGCCATTTATAATTTTGGAGAAGAGGAATCACAGAGATTTGATAGAGAGCAGAGACAGGATTAGAATCTGAAAGCCTTGTTTGAATCAGCCACACAAAGTGATGTGAAAGTGTCAGAAAGCATGCCAGTGACTTATACTTTTTTAAAAAAAGCAAACTGTATCACGTGTCTTTCAAAACAAACAAACAAACAAGAACCAGATAAGGTTTAAAGACAGCTAGTAGTGCCAACTAAGTGGTGAATTCTCATCATAGGAAGATAGCATGCTTCTAAGTCTCCTAAGCAAGTTAAAGCAAAGTTGCATCAGGGTGGGAGTTCTGTGGCCCTCCAGATGCTGCTGAGTTGCAACTTCTAGCAGTCTTCCCCAGTACAGCTGGGGTGAAGAATGCTGGGACCTGCAGTTCAATAAACTCTGGAAAGCGAAACAATTCCTACCCCTGATTTAAATGCTGGGGGCAGGAGGGACTGTAAATTTGGCAATAGGAGACATCTGCATCAAGTTTGAATACAATGTTTAAGTAACCTTGCTATATTACAGAACTTGGACAGGTCCCTATAACCCAGCGTTTCTCAACCTGGGTTCCTCAGAACCCTGGGGTTCTGCGAGACAGCGCTAGGGGTTCCACGAGAAATCACGGAGAAGTGGTGAACTGTGTGTGAATGCACGTGTATGTGCAGGAGCTCCCTCACTTGACAGTCTGCAACAACAACAATATACCATGTTCCCAACCACCAGAGGAGGCACACATGGTCTCTTGGGTCAACTGGGGTCTCAAGCAGAGAGTGGGTGAGCTAGCAAGGCTAGCTGGGAAGCCCCATGGCCCCTGGGCAAATAAGGACTGCACTTATAAGGAGGAGGAGTGGAGTGGGAGGGCCTTCTTTTTGTGAAAATAAGTGTGTGTGAATGCACTTTGCCTTCAGCTGGCAGCTAAAGGGGAGGGGGTGAGGAGTGTGTGTGTGTGGCAGGGGTTGCCTTTAGCTGGCAGCTAAAGGGGAGGGGGCAAGGAGTGTACGGTAGGTATAATTTTTATGTAGGGGTTCCCCGAGACCTGAACATTATTTCAAGTGTTCCTCCAGGGTAAAAAGGTTGAGAAAGGCTGCTATAACCTATCTTGCAGGATTTTTGTGAAGCTAAGAATGCTTCTTTGAGACTGTTGAAGTAATAAAGCAATAATTGTTAGCACTGCCACAGAACTGTTTGAGACTGTTGAAGTAATAAAGCAATAATTGTTAGCACTGCCACAGTAAAAGGAGCCCTGGTGGCGCAGTGGTTAAATGCCAGTACTGCAAGCCATCATGTCGCAAGTTCGATTCCAGCTGGCTCCAAGGTTCACTCAGCCTTCCATCCTTTCGTAGGTCGGTAAATTGAGTACCCAGCTTGTGGGGGGCAATTAGCTAACACACATTGGAAACTGTTTAATGCAGTTAGATTTGTAAATAGCTATTGCTTAAAACAATTTGTAAGCCGCTCTGATAGCCTTGTGGCTGAAGAGCAGGGTATAAATAAATAAACTACAAAAATATGGCATTGACTACCTGGCTGAAATATCATCTTTTTGCCTGAGATAGTGGGGATCAATACCATGAAGAATTACAGAGAGAAATGGTGCATCATTTCCCCCTGTAATTCTACATTTGCAATACTGCTAGATGATGTTCTGTTGTTGTTGTTGTTGATGATGATGATGGGTGAGGGGGCATGTTTCCACAGTCCTAGGAGAAAAGAAATGAAGTGCCGCATACTGGAGATGACCACAGAAAAAGGATTGTTTAATAAGCAAAGGTATTGTCCCTTGTATCAAGACAGACAGAACAAGCAAAGATTCAAGGCTTAGAAGACTATTACAAAAATGAGTGATTATTTAATTTTAAGTAATGGCCTCTAGGTCTGGCTTTAAATCCCTCCCTTCCCCCGCGCACCCCCCCCGCTCGTCCACCCCCCTCATTTCCCCCGCTCATCTTCCCCCCTCCCTCCCTTCCCCCCACCCACCCACCCCGCTCATCCCCCCGTCCCTGAAAGCAGCGGAACCGCTGCTTTCAGGGAGGGGGGGCGGAGAACCCCCTCCCTCCCTTCCCCCCTCCCACCCCCCGCTCGCCCACCCCCCTCCCTAAAAGCAGCGGAACCGCTGCTTTCAGGGAGGGGTGGCGGAGAAGCCCCCTCCTCCCTTCCCCCGCCCACCCACCCCCTCATCCACCCCCCTCCCTGAAAGCAGCGGAACCGCTGCTTTCAGGGAGGGGGGGTGGCGGAGAAGCCCCCTCCTCCCTTCCCCCTGCCCACTCCCCATGCATCCACCCCCCTCCCTGAAAGCCACGGAAACGCGCTTTCAGGGAGGGGGGCTGGGAAGCCCCCTACTCCCTGCCCCCCTCCACCCTCCGCCCAGCCACCCCCCTTCCCCAAAGGCTCGCTTTGGAGAGGGGGGTGGCTGTGAAGCCCCCTCCCCCCTGCCACCCTCCGCGCAGCCTCCCCCCTTCCCCAAAGCCCCGTTTGGCCGCACAGCCTGCGGATCCCCCTCCTGCGCTCCCTCCTGGGAGCGCAGGAGGGGCATGCAGAGGCTGCGCGGCCAAACCGCGATTCGCCCCTTCTCCCCACCTTCCTGGAAGGTGGGGAGAAGGGGCGAACGTGCCCGGTTTGGCCATACGGATCCCCCTCCTGTGCTCCCTCCTGGAAGGGAGCGCAGGAGGGGCATGCAGAGGATGCGTGGCCAAACCGCGATTCGCCCCTTCTCCCCACCTTCCTGGAAGGTGGGGAGAAGGGGCGAACGTGCCCGGTTTGGCCATACAGCCTCCAGATCCCCCTCCTGTGCTCCCTCCTGGAAGGGAGCGAATGAGGGGCATGCAGAGGCTGCGCGGCCAAACCCGCGATTCGCCCCTTCTCCCCACCTTCCTGGAAGGTGGGGAGAAGGGGCGAACGTGCCCCTTTTGGGCGCACAGCCTCCGCATCCTCCTCCTGCGCTCCCTCCTGGAAGGGAGCGCAGGAGGGGCATGCGGGGGCTATGCGTTGGAAGAGGGGGGTCGTCTTATAGGGCGAATATATCACAAACTCTGCATTTCCCCTTAAAAATTGGGGGGTCGTCTTATACGCCGGGTCGTCTTATACGCCGGAATATACGGTAGTTCTTCCTAGTCAGCTGTTCTCAAAAAAGTTGAGCATATACAATAGTTAACAATTCTGCAGAGGCCTAGACTAGTTTGTTTTCCCTTAGTGACCCTTCTTGTATGCATGCGAAAGACTGCATTTTAGTGATATATTATGTATCTAAAAAGGGGGTCATGTGAGAGAGAACATGGAGAGAGAGAGAGAGAGCCTTCAAGATGCCTGTTGACTTATGGTGAATGAATGAATCCCATGGGCTTTTCCACAGCAAAAAATACACAATGGTGGTTTGCCATTCCCTTCCTCATAAATATAGACTACAGCACCTCGTATTCCTTGGTGACCCTCCATCCAAATACTAACCAAGCCTGAACCTTCTATAGCTTCCTAGATCAGAGAAGATCTGGTTCCTTCAAGGTTTTAATGTCTACTAGGGATGATTTTCCTTACTGGTAAATGACACCTTCTTTACAAAGGTTCCCCAAGAAAAGAATTCTTGATATGCTGCCTACAAGACAGTACAGCATGGAAAAGTTACTATCTGGACTACAGCTCATGGCTACTGACTATGATGGTGGGAGGGTTCTGGGTTCCGTAGCCCAAAAAAAGTAACTTTTCCACACTCCGACAGCCAGGTTGAATCCCTTGACTGCCAGGTTGAAGCACTTCATCTGGCTAACTGATTAGGGAGTTGTTACCAGCTATGACCTTAGAGCACATGAATGAACTAATATATGTCCTGAGTACACATGCCTATCAAGAATCGTGTGACCTTGACAATAGTGCCTCTTAGGTAAATTGGGACTCAATAAGCTATACTCACTGGAAGCTCTCTAAAAGGGGAATTCTATTGGACACACAACAAACTAGATATACACAATAGTTGCATTGGGAAGTAGCAAATATTGTGGCAGAGCTTCATAAATGGCAAACAGTACATGCAAAGTGCAAACAAATACCTAATACAGCACAGTTGCTTTAGACGTGAGAGTTACTGCCTCAAAATGAACAAAACTTGCAAGGTTGTGAGAGTCTTTAATTAATCAATATGAAGCTCTAGGGGTTGCTAAGAGGAGAGAGAGAGATGAGAGAAAAAAAGAGGTTCAAAATTAAGAATATAATACTTTATGTAATCCACACACAAACACCAAAGAAAGAGGGAGCAATTTGGGAGAACTGCAGTTTGCAGGGGAAATACTCCCCAAAAGATAGTTTCTAGAGATGTCAAAAGTTGCCTCTCCTCATTCCCATTGGACTTTTCTTGTGAGAAGCTAGGGAATGCTCCTGGCTGGAACAGACAAAGAGGGCAAGCTAACCAATGCCTTCCCTCTGCCAGAGCCAGGACTTTGAGAAAGATAATTAGCTAATGACATTCTCTGGCCACAACTCCAGATTCTGGGAGGCAGGGTCTGAAAGGGCGATTTCAGCTTAAATGGAGGAAGGCCTAGCATAGGCAGTGACTTCAGGGGAGGAGCAAAGCTAAGCCAGTAATTTCACAAAGAGGCCTCTGAAAGGAGACAGCCAGCTTGAGTTCTTGCTTGATGCTTCAGGTAGCCTTCACCTGCAGAACCAATCCTTACTGAATCTGGAATCATTTTTAAGCATCTCAGGTAAGAAAATAATCATAATATCAGAAAGTTCTGTAAAACAAAGGAACTTCTTACAAACAGAGTGTTCACTAAAGGGGGACTTCCTGAGGAGATTATCAGACAGGAACGCAGAAAGCATTCCTGTCCAACAATCTCCACTACTGCCCCTGTCCTGCAACAGTCACCCTCCCCACCATACTTACCCCCTATCCCATAGTTCAGGCAGCCCAGGAGAGAATGGAGCTCCAATGGAGCTCCGTTCACTTCCTGGATCGAAGTCCTACCTGTTCTCACAAGAAAACACGAACACAGGAAATTCAAAAAGAAAAAGAAAAATACTCAAATAAGTTACAAAAAGCACATACACACACTTTAAAACTTCCAAGTAAACCAGGGAAGTTTTTAAAAAATTGTCACTTACATGGATGTCCCGATCTTACCAGGAAGTGTTCTGTCAGAGACCTCCCATTGATGCTGGGATCTCACAAGCAGCACAGGGCACTTTGTTGCACACAGGCAAGTCTGTAATAGAAACAGAACAGGTCATCTATTGACAGCTTCTCCCCATTAATAAAATACAGTGCCCATGGATGGCAACAGAACAAGTGCATAATGATGGGGGACAACGTTGTCTGGTAAGCAAGCCCTTTTGTGATCTCCTGGCATTTTTATAATGCCACTTTTGACACGTCTAATAATCTCCTGAGAGACGTTACCCAATACTTGGTTTAACAAAAGTTAGTAATGTCTCAGGCAAGCATGCACTTAAGAAAGACATAACAGAAGTCTTAAGATGAACATCCTTGTCTAAAAGGTGACATTTCCTAAGAATGACATTTCCTGTCTATAATGCATTGTTTACCAACTGCAGAATCACATGAAGGGAGATGTAGAACCTTATTTGGGGTTATTCGGCATTTTAAAAGTTTCAGGGCTTGCTTTTGGTTTTTGGTGTTTGTTTTGGCAGAGTTAGTGATGGAAGTTAATCGAGTTCAGCATAGATGCTAAATACAGGATAGGGCTAAAGAACTTTTCTAGCTAACTTGTGCTGTCCTCAGCCAGAGAGTCAAATAAGTTCCCTTTTTAGAACATACATATGTAGAATCTGGCAGTGTTGTACAGATCCCACTGTCTCCTAATACAGTTTCTGAGCCCTATTGTCAACCACCCTGCTCCCTCCAGCCCTGTTCAAGGAAAAAATAAAAAGATGATTTGGATTTCCTTTTCCTGAACCACAACACACAGAATTTATCAAGAACCTGTAAAAACTCCAGTAAAATAGTAGTAGTTTGTAACCATGCAGTAAATCTTTCATGTGGAAAAGGTTTAGTGAGGAAAAATCCTTTTAAGATAATGCACTTCAATATTTAAATATACAAATTACTCTGGCAGTGCTTCTTAAGCTGTCTGCTACAGGAGACTGGCAGGGTTTCTCCTCCAGTGTTCAGTGTGCTGGTCCCCCAGGGCCCAATCATCATACTTGTGCCCATTGACTACAACTATTTCTATCCTCTAAAGTTTCCATTAACTAGCAGCCAATAGTTTGTGCTCCAGTGTGGCCACAGACCACTACTTTGAGTAGCATTGCTCTGTGGGAGGGAGAAAGGGAGGGAGGGAAAGAAAAGGGAAGTGTGAAGCAAGAAGCTGGGCAAGTTTGGGTAGAGCCAGCCAATTACAGCTTGCCCTGGCTCAACTAACACACACACACTGGCTGACCAGAGGAGGAAACAATTAGTAGACAATTTGAGATAGTGCAGGAAATAAGCAGTACTCATAGAGCATCCTCGAAATGCTATCATGGTGTGTGTCAGGTTACATGTGAACCCAACAATTTTAGTGAAATGTTGCAATTACCCCAAGAGGAGCAGGTAGAATGGCATAATATGATGGTGATGAGATAAGTTCTATGAATGATCATGATGATTTTGAATCGACTAATTTGCCAGAGGGGCAACAACCTGTAGGATGCAGATGGGTGTACAAAATAAAAAGGTTGCATTTTGGTGAAACCAATACAAGGCTAGGTTGGTTGCACAAGGGTTTTCACAAATAAAACACCTAAGTTACAATGAAACTTTTGCCCCCAGTGCCAAGGGTGAAACAATTAGAATTGAATTGTCTGTAGCTAGTCAACATAATTTCAGAGTTCATCATTTTGATATTGGGAAAGCATATTTGAATGAGGATTTGAAGGAAACCATTTATATGTAGCAAGCACATGGATATCAAAATGATACCCCAAATCAAGTGTACAAATTGAGAAAGGCTGTCTACAGATTAATACAATCTGGCAGATGCTTGTTCAAATGCTTGAGAGATATGTTATTAAATATTGGTTTTCAATAAAGCAAAGCCGATGCATGCATGTATACAAGAAGAAATAATCAAAGCTATCAAACTCTGATTGTTTTTGTGGATGATCTTTTTCTGATCACCAAAACCCAGAAACAAATAGAAACATTTGTCAAGATCTTGGTACAAAATTTTAAATTAAGGATCTGGGTGAAGTTCAACAATATTTGGGTGCTCCTATCTTCCTTTAAGGTTTCCTGTCTTTCTGTTTGATCTTTTTCTTCCTTAACTCTTTCTTTACCATTCAGTTCCTTCCCATATTTTGCAAGAAAATCCTTTGCTTTTTTTAGTGTATTTAATCTGTGTCTCCTCTGGTGGTATGTAAAGGATATTCCCTCCACCTTTTCCCGTCTATACTGTATTCCCTTTTTTTGCAACTCAGATGTGATAAAGTGATAATCCTTTCTTTTCTTTAGGATCTGAATTGGTATATCTTTATATATTGCCACTTCATTCTCATCAATAATTAATTTTGTTTCCCCAGTTTTCCCCCCAGATTACATCCCTGATCTTTCCTCTTGTAAAATCTATTACGATATCTCTTGGCAATTTTCTCTGCATTGCCACTTTTGAGTTTATTCTGAATACCCTGTCTATCTCTGTTTCCATCTTTTCTAAAGGTAGTTCAGCATATTCCGCTAATCCTGGTAGTAATCTTTTGTACAAATCTTCTTCCTCAATTTCAACTAGTCCTCTTATTTTAAAACATTTCTTTATAATTTCACTTGAATTTCTAAATCTCTCTCCTATCCTTGTTCTTGTTCTGTTTTCAAATGTTCTGTCGTTTTCTCTAAATCTTTTGTTTTTGTGTTCAGTTTTTCTACTTTGTCATTTAGTTGTTCCAGATCTACTGTTATTTTATTTAATTGTTTACCAAAATCTTCTAATTCCTTCTTAATGTCTTTCCTTATTTCCCTCATTTCTAAAGAAATTTCTTCTCTAAATTTCCTAAACTCTTGTAGTAACAATTGTTGTATATCTGGTAATTTTTTTGATTGCCTTCTTGTTGTCAAGAGTTTGGATTTGCATTTGTCTTTATACTGGCATCTTTCTCTCTTTCTCTATTTCTTAACTTTTACCCAGTCTTGTTAGCTCCTTTCTTATTATTTCCCTTTATTGTTTGTTTCTTCTATACCACTGCTCCTCCCCTCTACGCCTCCACAGTTATAATCCAATATTCCAAAAATCAGGAATGAAATTCAAAATCTGAGGGAGTAGAACTATTAATAATACAGTTGCCCCTCCACATTCACGGCTTTCACTTTCACATTTTTGACTATTCACAGACTGCTCAGCAAGCACCCCATTTAAATCAGCTTCTCTCCCTCGCACACAAGGGAGAACAGCCAATTTAAATGGAGTGCTCCCTAAGCAAACCACACACCCAACTACCTGCTCTCCTGGGATTTGGCTCCGTTTGGGGTGGAGAACCAAGCCCTGAGAGAGCAGTGAGTTCGGGGCAGAGGCGCTTTTGAGCCACCCACCCCTGCCCTTCCCAAAGTGGCAATGAGGCTTTTCCAGCCTTGTCGTGGCTTTGGGAGGCTGAAAAGCCTCTCTACCATGCTCCCTCCACCCCCTACTGACCTTCCTGAAGCAACTATGGGGCTCTCAAGCCCCACAGCCACTTCAGGAAGCATAGGGGAGGCTGGCTAACCCCCCTCCCACCCAGCTGCCACCATCCCCGGCCTTCCCGAAGTGGGGGTGAGGCTTCTAAGCCCCACAGTTACTTCAGGAAGTGCAGGGGGAGGCTGGCTTACCTCCACACACCCAGCCACCACTCTCCCCAGCCTTCCCAAAGTGGCTGTGCAGCTTCAAAGCCCCCCAGCCATTTCGGGAAGAGTGGGGGGAGGCTAGGTAACCCCCGCCTGCCTGGCTTCCACCCTCCCCAGCCATCCTGAAGTGGCTGTGGGGCTTCAAAGCCCAACAGACACTTTGGAAAGTGTGGGGGGAGGCTGGCTAACCCCCAGCTGCCCAGCCACCACCCTCCCTGGCCTTCCCAAAGTGGCTGTGGGGCTTAAAAAACCCACAACCACTTTGGGAAATACAGGGGGTGGATGGCTAATTGCCCATCCACCACCCTTCCCAGCCTTCCAGAAGTGGGTGTGGGGCTTGAGAGCCCCATAGCTGCTTTGGGAAGCATGGCAGGTAGAGGGGGTGGTGGCCAGGTGGGCAGGAGGCTTTTTAACCTCCCCCTCCCGCACTTCCCAAAGCGGCAATGGTGTTCAAAAAGCCCCTTCGCCACTTTGGAAGGGCGGGTGGGTGGGGGGAGGCCTTTTTTATTCACGTTTTTTTCACATTCATGGGGGTCTTGAGGCCCTAACCCCCACGAATGTGGAGGGATGACTGTAATATCTGTAGTAATTAGTGGTACAGTATTGATATCTGTTAATACTAATATTTCCCAATCAATGTTTAAGCGTTCAGCAAAACAGATTTCCTTAGTTATCACAAATATAGTAATATCTCAAATTACTGTTGTTTCCTTATACAAGCTTCTCTAACAACTTCAAAGAATACTAATTTACAGCAACAAAGATTAATACAACACACAATTACTTATAGTTTACAGCAGCAAGAAATCAAATAGTATCAAAAGAGACTTATATGTTTCTTTTCTTCCTTTTTCTTACTCGCACTTCAACTTTAGTTTTTACTTCCAGAAACTTCCAATGACTTTTCCACGTCGTATTCTTTCCTCTTTATCTCCTAGTCTATCTGTCTCTATATTTCTCTGTAACTTTCTATTATTCTCCCTCCTTTCCTCTTCTGCTCTAAGTATCTTTCCCCAATTCTTCGTATTTCACCACTTCACGTGATTACTCTCTCTGATTGCTCCTTTTCCTTTCACTGTCTTCTTTTTAGGTATCTTACTTTCTTACTTTTGTCTCTCTCTCTCTGTCTCTATTTCCATTCCTCTCTAGTCACCAATCTCTGGTAATCTCTATCTCTTCTTCTCTAGTCTCTTTTTGCCATCTCTCTCACTGAACAAGAACAAGAAAAAGAAGGAGAAATTGAAAGTATGAGAGGTACTAGAGATAAGTCAGAAAGGAAAGATAGAGAGGATAGGAGTGAAGAGGAAGAGGAGATAGAGTTGGAAGAAGAAGAAGAAGATATAGATGAAGAAAGGGAATCGTTAGAAACAGAGTGGGGGAGAGAGGAAGAAGAAGAAAATGAGGATGAGAAAACAGTTATACTTTAGATAGATTAAATAAATTAAATAAATTTAAGTAATAATATTAAACAAAAATGGATATTAAATTTATATTGTGGAATGTGAGACGGATGGATACACCTCATAAAAGGAATCAGGTATTTCACCATCTAGAAAAGACCAGAGTGGACATGATTTGCATTCAGGAAATGCATATAAAGGGGGGGGAATCAAAATTTATTAAGGAACAGGAAACTGGGTGAAGAGTTTATAAATTCAACCAAAAAGAAGAAAAAGGGGATTGTGTTGTATGTAAAAAGAAACCTATCTGTGGAAAAAATATTAAAAGGCCCAAACGGAAGGTATATTGAATTAACAATAATGGATAAAAGAACCTTAGTGTTAGGGGTATATGCACCATTTGAGAATAAAGATAAATTTTATAAAGACTTTTTGGAAACTCTACTTGATATTGCCTATGACAGTATAATATGTCTTGGAGACTGGAATGGAGTTTTGGATCCTCTTAAGGATAGAATTTGGTGGGGGGAATAAAAGATAAAGAAGGAAAATTACCCAACTCATTCTTAAATTTGATGGATAATTTATCACTAGTTGAAGTATGGAGGCATTTATATACAGACACAAGAGAACATACTTTTTGTTTTCAGATACCCATAAGTCTACGTCACAAATAGATCTGTTTTTGTTATCTAAAAATATGGTAGGAAATATAACATCTATGGAAATATTATCAAGGACAATTTCCGACCATAACCTGATAAAATTGATGATGAAAAATAGAAGAAGAGATTATAGTTGGAGACTCAAGGAAGTATTGATACAAGATGAAAAGACACAAAAGAGAATAAGAGAAGTTTTTAATTAACTACTTTAAAGAAAACAAAGAGGGAGAAGTAAAAATCCAAAAAGTTTGGAAAGCAAGTAAGGCTGTAATTAGATGAGTACTTATGCAAATAAATTGTGAGAGAAATAAAAGAACATGGGGGAAAATGAAAAATTTACAAGATGTATTACAGAAAAAAGAAAAAGAACTTAAAGAAGACCCAACAAATATAGGAGTGTTGAAAGAATTAAAAATCCGACAAAATCAAATGGAAGCAGATCCAGTGCAAGAAACAGAAAAGAAGATAAGATATGTGAGGCAAAGACATTATGAACAGAGTAATCAAATAGGCAAATGGCTTGCCTATAAACTTAGGAAAGAACAGAGAAACAACAAATATTGAAAATAAAGTAAAGGGGGAAAATATTAACGTGCCAAGAGAAGATAAAAAGAAGCTTTCGAGAATTCTATAAGGATTTATTTAAGGAAACACCATTGAATGATACTAAGATAGAGAGGGTGAGAAAATATTTGAATGAACAAAACACCCCCCAAATAAATGCAAATCAAAGAGAAGAATTGAATAAAAAATAACAATAACCGAAGTGGAGAAGGCAATTAGAGCATTAAAGAGTGGGAAAATTCCTGGACCTGATGGATTCTCAGCTAGTTATTATAAAACTTTTGAGGGAGAATTAAAAGAACCATTATGGAAATTGTTTAACAGCATTATGTTAGGGAGGAAGTACTTCATTATCTTGGAACAAAGCAAACATTGTACTAATATTAAAGGAAAAGAAAGACCCTGAAAACATTAAAAGTTACAGACCTGTCTCCACGCTGAATATGGACTATAAAATTTTTGCATCAATTTTGGTGGCAAGATTAAAAAGAACCCTAAATGAGTGGATTAACAACAACCAATCAGGATTTTTGCCAGGGAGACACTTGAGAAACAATATTAGAAGAATATTAAATCTTTTGAGTATTTTGAAAACATCCGGAGAAAAAATTAGCCTTGATATTCCTAGAGGTGGAGAAAGCATTTGATAGTGTAAACTGACACTATATGATAGATTTAGGAGGTAACTTTATACAGGGGATGAAAGGAGTTTATAAAAATCAAACAGCACAAATATTAATTAATGGACAGAAGACATAAGAAATAAAAATGGAAAAGGGAGTAAGACAAGGATGCCCTCTATCACCGCTTCTCTTTATAATGGTATTAGAAACATGTAGGATTATGAGAAGTGAAGAGGAAATAAGGAGAGTGAAGTTAAAAAAACAATTTTTTAAGATATCTGCATTCACAGATGACATGGCTATATCCCTAGAAGAACCTCTGGAGTCAATTAAAAATTACAATAAATATTAAGGGAGTTTGGTATGTTGTCAGGAATAAAAATTAACAAAGAAAAAAACAGTAATATTAACAAAAAAAACTTGGATAAAAAAGAGGAAGAGGAATTGTCAAGAACATCAAACTTTAGAATAGAAAAGATAACAAGGTATCTAGGGGTAATGATAATGAATAACAATCTGGATTTAATAGATAACAATTACAAAAAATAATTGGAGAGAAATAAAAAACGATATAGAAAAATGGAAAAAGTTAAACCTATCCATTATAGAGAGAATATTGGTGGTGAAAATGATGGTGCTGCCAAAAATGCTCTTTTTATTCCAAAATCTGCCAATTCGATACAACAGTGAGTTATTCAAAACATGAGATAAAGATTTGTCAAATTTCATATGGCAGAACAAAAGCCAAGAATAAGATGGAAGGTGCTACAAGAAGAAAAGGACACAGGAGGATTGGGCCTAGCAAACCTGAGCTTATATTATCAGTCTTGTATATTGGTTTGGCTAAACGATTGGTTTCTTTTGAATAATGATATGACTATAACACTAGAAGGGACAGATATAAGGTATGGCTTACATGCATACCTTTGGTATGAGAAAGAAAAATAGAACAGAACTTCAGAAATCATATAATCAGGAAAGCAATGTTGAATACCTGGAAGGAAGTTAAAAAGAAATTATACGTTAGACTTCCATTGTGGGTTTCACCTCAGGAAGCTTTTAGAAGAACAGAGATTATGAATATGGAGGAATGGTGGATGTATAAAGACTTGCTAAAATTCCAAGGGGGTGCAAGTAGGCTAAAAACGAGAGAAGAATTGGAGGAAGATCAGATAACTTGTAATTGGTTCCAATATCGACAACTATTGGAAAGATACAAGATGGATGAAAAATTGTTTGGAATAGAATTCCAAAAGACAGATCTGGATAAAATGATAATAGGAAATAAAGGAATAACAATATCTAATGCATATAAACTACTACTAAAACTAGACCTAGAACCAGAATTTGTAAAAGAATATATGATTAAGTGGTCGCAAACCACTGGGCATAATATTCAAATTAGAGGACTGGAAAACATTATGGAAAAGAAGTATGAAATTTACACCATGCATGGAACTGAGAGAAAATTGCTATAAGATGCTATTTCGATGGTACATGACACCACAATTGTTGGCAAAAATGTTTAAGAACAAAGGAAAAAAATTGCTGGAAATGTGGAGAATAAAACTGTTCATTTTATTACATATGGTAGCCATGCAAAATTGCAAAAAAATGGATTAACATTTATAATTCGATAAAAAAAATTCCAAAAATTCTAAAAATAGAAATTAGGTTAAAAAGTTAAATGTTCTTGTTAAATACAGTTGCCCCTCCACATTTGCGGCTTTCACACTCGCGGTTTCGATTATTCGCAGTTTAGCCCTGAGCCCCCACGGGAAGGCTAGTGAGAGGCGGGGCAACCTCCTGCCTGCGCCTTCCCCGGCCTTCCAGAGGTGGCTCCGGGGCTTCACGGACCTCTGGGGTGTCTGTGGACCACAGGTTAAGAACCACTATATTAGATCATCTTTTTTCTAATATCAGTGTTCTAGCCAGCACATCAGAAAATTATTTAATAGTTGGACCCATCGATTTAGCTTATATCTCAAAAAAGCCAACCAATCTGAACCAGACAGCCTACTGTACAAAAGAGCTGAAATTTTAAGTGTGCATTGGAGAACAAAGAGATGAGACACACCTATGCAGGTTTCCTGGAAAGATGCTAATTTACCTGATGCTCTTATGAGGTATTGTTGAGCTATATCAGAATATAGGGGTTATCTCATGTTAGTTAAAAGTTAATGGGGTTTGTTAAAAATAACAATGTTATTACCCCCTGTGCTTTACTGGAAGTACCTGACAAAACATGCACCATAAAATGGATGGCATTAACTCCCTTTGAAAGCACAGAACTAATCAGCAGAGTTTTCTATTTAAAATACGTATGCAACAGACACGTATTGATTCCAGCATGCAGGTTTAAGATAACCATCCACACAATTTCCCCCAGTTTATATTCTCTAGCATAAAAAGACTCAAAAACACTCAAAAGTATTTTAATAGTATAAAAACATCTTTATTTACAGGCAGTGTGCATATCTTATTGAATATCAGCAGCATATCAACAGGTGAAGACTAAACTAGTAAAACATAACTAAAAACTACATGTTAAAAACAAAATGTGTGGGAACTCTGTCCCAGAGCTATTGCTCCTACAAAAACATCATGGTGAGTGGTAAACCTCATGGCAGCTTTCCAGACAAAGAGAAGGACTTGGGCACACCTCTTCCTCTGGAAAGCCAATCACATTTCAATAGGAAGTTACATCATACATTCTGTTTACTTCTATCAGTTAACCCTTTCAGCAGTTAAATATCTCAACTTATTGGATTGCAAACTACATATCCCAACAAAAGTAACCTCTTCTATGCCTTATTCTATGCATGTTTATTCAGGAATAGTCTCTCTTCATTTAGTGAAGCTTTCCCAAGTAAAGTATATAGGATAGTAATTTTCAATAACGAGTGCAGTGATTCATCCAAAACCACAACCCCTATATCAGTGATGGGCAACCTTTTGAGCTGGGTGTGTCAAACTTCGGCAAAAAACTGAGCATGACTTGGGTGGTGTGTCACTTTGAGGAAAAACATTATTTTGCGATATTTATAATTTAAATAACATAAATGTATAATTGTTATATATAATTGTATTTAATAAACCAAAAACTAATTATTTAACTTACCTGCTTAGTGACTTCTTTGTTCATCCGTCAGTTGGTTTCTTTTGTCTTGATATTATTTAGCTTGTGTGGGGTGCTGTGAAATAAGATAAGTGAGGGGGAGGGGGAATTCTTTAACTAAATTGCCTACAGACCTTCGGCACAGAGTGTCTAACAGGGGAGGATGAAACATTTGCGACTAGAGTCTTAGGACATTTTCAGACACAAAAAAGTCATCCTGAGGGATCGGGAGAGGTACAGGCCTGTTTAGCGGCAGGGGGCCAGTTTCTGACGATGACGTCCCTCTCGTGTTACCCTCCGTGTTCCTTCCGTGTCGCATGGAAGGAAAAGGCGCCACTTTTTACTCACAGAAGTTCTTCATGAATAAAAAGTGGTGCCTTTTCCTTCCATGCAACATGGAAGGAACCTGGAGGGTAACGCAAGAGGGACGTCCTCGTCAGAAACTGGCCCCCTGCCGTGGAACAGCCACGTACCTCTCCCGATCCCTCAGGATGACTTTTTTGTGTCTGAAAATGTCCTTAGAGTAAGACTCTTAACTCCAAGACTCTAGTCACAAATGTTTCATTCTCAGGAGCAGCAAATGTTTCATCCTCGGCTCCTGCACTTGGCCGTGCAGGAGCCGAGGATGAAACATCCTTCTCAGCATGCGGCCGCCTCAGCAGCCGCGTGTCATCAGAAATGGCTATGCGTGTCAGTGCTGACACACGTGTCATAGGTTCACCATCACTGTCCTATATGCATTGTCATGTATGAGTGGAGAAGGTATAATAGCTAGGAGCTTCCAGTGTCATTCCACTGATGGCAGCAGTTCCAGCTGTGGAACCAGGAATGCGGTAATTCGTTTTCCCACAACCACCCCTTGAACCCTCAAAATTTGTTCCAAAGGGATAGGAAATCTGCTTGAGCAGACGTACAGAAGGCTTCAGAAGGAAGGAAAGGAGGAAAAGGTCAGCTAGAATAACATGATGCTAAATCTAATTCAATCTTTAAAATTATATTACATTTTGTTATCTGCCACTGAAGGAATAACATATTCAGAGTATACTGACTCATTACATATATCAGCTGATTACCTCATGAATTTCCCCTAAGATCTAATAGGGGCCACAGTCAAACTCAGAGTGATGTATAACTTTCTCCTAAATATTGATTCCAATCACACTGAATTAGAATGGTTAACTAATCTGTGCTATAAAGGAATGGCCAAGGTGTAGCCAGGGGTCAGGGTGGCATGGTGGTTTGAGTGTTGGACTATGACTTTGGAGACCAGGGTTTTTTTTAATCCCCACTCAGCTACGAAAACCCACTGGGTGACCTTGGGCAAGTCACACACTCTCAGCCTGAGAAAACCCTGTGATGGGTTTCCCCTAGGGTCGCTATAACTCAGAAATAACTTGAAGGCACACAACAACAACAAGAAATAACTAGTAGTAGCTGTAACAAGATAAATGGGGCCTTAGATCATTGGTTCATTGGCATGGTTTATTTGGACTGATAGCAGCTCTCCAGAAACTCAGATATATTTTCAAGCCTTGCTACCTCCTTTTTCCTTTCTAACTGCAGAGATCAGGAATTGAAATTGGCCTCTCCTGTATCCAAACTCTGTGATCTCCTACTGAGATGTAAGCTTCCCCATTTACAAAACAAAAACATAGCTGAGAGGAAACATCTAATTCTATGCAGGAAATACCTCACTAAAACAAAAATTCAGCTAATAATAACCAAGTCAGTCAGCTCCTGGTGTTTTCAAAGACATAATGAAATCAGAACAGTAGCAACAGAGAACATGTCTTTGAGAGACTGCAGAGGTTATATTGTATTGAATCAAGATGAATCTGAATATGATAACATTAGGGACACGTCTTATAGATTATGTCAAAATGTATGTAAATACAAATGTGTTTTTCAAAACTCTGTGTAGCTATAGTGTAAGTCACTAAACATCTGAAATAATAAGATGTAAAAATTAAATCAGACCCACTAATTAGAAAATAATTTCTTTAAATGCAAGAGTTCACATAGCAATATGCAGCATAATTAATGAGGTTGTAGGTTCCTGGTTGAGAGAGAATAAATAGGAGGCAAAGTTAATAGCTCTCAACACAGGAACCAAAAAGGGCTAAAGAGACTAAATGCAAACATATCAGTGTTCCTGAAAATTACCACACACACAAATTATCAGAGGGAAATTGAATCCATTAACTCTAAACTAAAAGCAAAACAATGCAGTGACAGTCCAAATAAAACCATTTTATAGCATCACTTATGAATTGGTTTGCTAAACAGAAATAGGAAACCTGAAGAGTATATATCTCCTGGTTCTGTAAGGACTTTTTCAAATGGTTGGAAAAAAAACCACAGGAGGTCGGGAGAAGAATGGGGTTGTCCCACTTACACAGCTTCATTTCAGACAGCCCTGTGCTCCTCCGTCCTCCTCCCGACCTTCCTCGTGTTGCTGGCGCCGCTCTTATAGTGACAGAGTTTTTCTATCAATAAAAAGAGGCTCCAGCAGCACAGGGAAGGTCGGGAGGAGGTTGGGAGGAGGACGGAGGAGGACGGGGCTGTCTGAAATGGGGCTGTGTAAACGCAACAGCCCCGTTCTTCTCCTGACCTCCTCGGGGTTTTTTCCAACTGATTGAAAAAGTCCTGAGAGTCTGATGAAACAAACAAAAAGAATGTATATAAGGCCTGTCAAAAAGTTGTACTACAGAAAAGTTGTTATACTTGGAATAATAATTTGGAATGATAATCGACTCATCAGATAACGACTCTGTATATTAATGTTCTTTTGTTTTTGTGACAGACATGCTATGTGATTTATGTTATGTAAGATTCTATAAAACCAATATAAATAAATAATGGGGGGGAGTTGTACTACAGAAACTTGAAGAAAAGTGCATATATATCACTGTAGGATACTACACTTGGGCAGTAAAAATGAAAAGCACAGATACAGGATGGGTAACATCTGGCTTGATAGAAGTACATGTGAAAGGGATCTAGGAGTCTTAGTGGACCACAAACTGAACATGAGTCAGCAGTGTGACGCAGCAACTAAAAAGGCCAATGCAATTCTAGGCTGCATCAATAGGAGTATAATATAATGTTTAGATCAAGGGAAGTAATAGTGCCACTCTATTCTGCTTTAGTCAGACCTCACCTGGAATACTGTGTCCAGTTCTGGGCACCACAATTCCAGAAGGATATGGAGAAGCTAGAATGTGTCCAGAGGAGGGTGACCAAAATGGTGGGAGGTCTGGAAGCCATGCCCTATGAGGAACACCTTAGGGAGCTGGGTATGTTTAGCCTTGAGAAGAGAAGGTTAGGAGGGGACATGATAGCCGTGTTTAAATATTTGATGGGATGTCTTATTGAGGATGGAGCAAGCTTGTTTTCTGTGGCTCCAGAGACAAGGACATGGAGCAATGGACTCAAACTACAGGAAAACAGATTCCATATAAATATCAGGAAGAACTTCCTGACAGTAAGGAGATTGTCAGACACATTAAAAGTGATGTTACACAAATTCCAAGAGATCGCAAAAGGGCTCCCTTTTCAGATGATGTTGTTCCCTCCTTGTTATGTACCTGTTCTGCTGCTGTTCCACCAGCACTGCTTTTTATTGACAGGCGAAGCCATCAATAGATCCCCCATTCCATTTCTGTCACAGATGTTCCTGCATGTGACAAGGTGCCCCATTATGCTGGCGAGATCCCAGCATCAATGGGGAGTCCCTGCCGGAACACTTCCAGGTGAGATTGGGACATCCAGGTAAGTGACATACTTTTTAAAAAACATCCCTGGTTTACTTGGAAGTGTTAAAGTGTTTGTATGTGGTTTTTGTAACTTTTTTGGTGTATTTTGGTTTTTATTTTTGAATTTCCTGTGCTCGCATCTTTTTGCGAGAATCTGCGGGATTTCACGCCAGGAAGTGAACGGAGCTCCATTAGAGTTCCATTCACTCCTGGGCTGCCCTGTCATCAAAAGAGAAGGTAAGTGCAGTGGGGAGGGTGATTGTGGTGAGACAGGGATGGGACAGGGGAGGGAGTGGAGAACGCTTTTTTCATTCCTGTCTGATAATCTCCTAAGAGCTGTTTGGCAGTGGAATGCACTGCCTCGGAGTGTGGTGGAGTCTCCTTCTTTGGAGGTTTTTAAGCAGAGGCTGGATGGCCATCTGTCAGGAATGCTTTGATTGTGTATCCCTGCATGGCAGGGGGTTGGACTGGATGGCCCTTATGGTCTCTTCCAATTCTATGATTCTATAATTCTACTATGGATGCCCCTCTTCCCAGAAGAAAACAAACTGTACAGGAGGGAGATTGAATCTGAATCTAAATCAGTATTTCCCAATGAAAATAAGTCATGGCTTCCAATCACAGCAGCTAGAAATAATGATATGAATGATGTGGGCATGGAAGAAGTAATAGAAGAAGTTGGTAGGAAAACCAGAATTTTAATGTATCAAAATCTAGCAGTATACTTCAAACTTATTCTTCAGAATCCAAAACATTTACTGCTTCCCTGTGTTATAATACCAGATGAGATGAGCAGATGAGTAGTATAAATGTGTGTCAGCACAGCTATGCTAGAATTACACTATGCTGGATGTATTCTGGATCCCACTGACATGAAAGTGGCTGCACAAGAGGTGGCAATACCTTGGGCGAGCCTGTTATGCAACAGTGTAATTACGATTCAATCACCAAGTGAAAAATAGGAAACCAGCAGCTATCTATCTATCTATCTATCTATCTATCTATCATCATCATCATAAATTTTTATTTTTAACCTGCCCCTCTGCGCGGCAACCGGGGCAGCGTACAACAGGATTAAAACAGCAGCAAGTTAAAACAATCGTTCCCAATCCTAACCCTCCCACCCCTTAAAACTAAATTAAACTAGTTGAGAATTAAAACAAAGATAAAATACAATACAATATAAAAAAAATATATAAAAAAATAAAAAATGGCAATAGTGGCAGGGGGGCGGGTAAGCAATGAACTCCACTTGAGCTGGGAAGTTATTCCGAGAAGGCCTGCTGGGAGAGGTCCATCTTTAGCGCTTTCTTGAAGCTATCAAGAGTAGTGATAAGACGGATCTCATCCAGCAGGCCATTCCAAAGTCTGGGAACCATAGAAGAGAAGGCCCTCTGGGAGGTCTGCAACAGCCTAGTTTTCATAGGCTGCAGAAGGTTCCTCCCAGAGGACCGAAGTGCGCGTGGGGGATCATATGGGATGAGGCAGTCCCAGAGATAAGATGGACCCAAGCCATGTAGGGTTTTAAAGGTTAAAACCAACACCTTGTACTGTGCCCAGAAACTGATCGGCAGCCAGTGGAGAGATTTAAGCACAGGTATTATATGCTCTCTCCTAGATGTACCCGTAATTAACATGGCTGCCATATTTTGACCCAGTTGAAGTTTATGGGTTAGGCACAAGGGTAGCCCCATGTAGAGTGCATTACAGTAATCCAAACGTGAGGTTACCAAAGCATGTAACAGTTTCCAGATCCCTTGTATCCAGGTAAGGGTGCAGCTGCCATATCAGCCGAAGCTAATAACAGGCACTCCTGACCATCGCACTCACCTGACTAGTCATGTGAAGTGACAAATGTAGGAGTAGCCCCAGACTGCAAACACAGTCCTTTAGAAGAAAGTGTGACTCCATCCAGGATTGGAAGTTGTATTCCCAGACCTGGTTTCAGGCCTGTGACTGTCCGTACCTCCATTTTCTCTGGATTTAGTCTCAATCTGTTTTTCCTCATCCAATTCATTACTGCTCTGAGACAGTCATTGAGAGGAGAGACGCCATCTGAAGTCTGAGCCGACGATATGGTCATGGAGAAATATATCTGAGTGTCATCAGCTTACTGATGACACCGAGCTCCATGCCTCCAGATGATCTCTCCCAGCGCCTTCATATAAATGTTAAATAGCATCGGGGACAGGATGGCACCCTGAGGGACACCTCAATTAATCTCAATTCTGGAAAAGCAACTGTCCCCGAGCCTCACCCTCTGGGATCTGCCCGAGAGAAAGGAACGGAACCACAGCAGAGCAGTGCCTCCAATTCCTAACTCTCTCAGGCTATCCAAGAGGATGGAATGATCTATAGTGTCAAAGGCCACTGAGAGGTCCAAGAGCACCAGTAGGGTCACAGTACCCCTGTCGATGCTCAGGTGGAGGTCATCGGTTAGAGCGACCATGACAGTCTTAACTCCATATCCTGTCCTGAAGCCGGTTTGAAATGGATCAAGATAATCGGTTTCATCCAAGATGGCTTGGAGTTGGGAAGCAACTGCCCTCTCGATCACCTTGCTTAAAAAAGGTAGCAAGGACACTGGTCTTTAATTGTTCCTGTCCAGGAGGTCCAGGAAAGGTTTTTTCAGGAGTGGCTTAACCGCCACCTCCTTTAAACAAGATGGTACGATACCTTCCCTTGAAGGACGCATTGATTGTGTCCTGTAGGAATACTCTCAACGCGTCCCCCACCCCGCCGGACGACCAGCCAAAATGGACAGGGATCAAGAGGGCGTCGTCTTCTTCACTCTTCCAAGGAGGTTGTCATCGGTACTCACCGATTGAAACTGATCCAGTAAAATGCCATCAACTGAGTTGTTGGATGCCTCATCTATGGATTCTGTCAGAACATTGGCATCCAAGTCAGCTCTTATCTGAGAGATTTTATCTGCAAAGTTAATGTTAAATGCATCGCAGCAGGCTGTCGTCAGGTTAAGTAGGGGTTTGGTGCAGGAGGAGCCTGCGTCAGCTCCCCCACCACCTTAAACAACTCTGCTGGACAGGACTCTGCAGACGCAATATGTGCAGAGCAGAAGGATCTCTGTGCTGCACCTATTGCCTCCCAATAGGAATCAAGATGCTTCCTATGGCGAGTTCTGTCGGATAAGAGTCGAGTCTTCAGCCACTTGCACTCTAGTCATTGTCCAGTTCACTTCATCCTCCTAAGCTCCTCTGTGTACCAGGGCTTACGATTAGAGGCGGGCTGGAAAGGACGCTTGGGAGCAATTGCATCGATAGCCTTGGTAAGGTCAGTGTTCCAGATGTTGACCAAAGCCTCGACAGAATCACTGGTGTTACCAACCATTAAACCTTCTAGGGCTTTCTGGAAACTAATTGGTTCCATTAGCCTTTGAGGGTGGGCCGTTCTAATGGGTCCACCACCCCCAGAAGGGCAGGCAGTGGCTCTTAGTTCCATCTTGACCAGAAAGTGATCCGTCCATGACAATGCAGAGGTTTTTGTAACCTCCGCCCACGGATATTTCTGTTCTGTACTGAAGATTGCATCAAGGGTATGATCTGCACAATGTGTGGGCCCGTCAACCAATTGGGATAGGCCCATGTTTGTCATGGTTTCCATGAACTCCCGAGCCGCACCAGTTAGTTTTGACATGCTGGTCTCAAGTGGAACGTTGAAGTCACCCAAAACAAAAAGTCTGGGCAACTCCAACAATAGCTCACAGATCAGCTGGGTCAGCTCGGTTAGGGAGTCTGTTAAGCAACGGGGTAGCTGGTATACCAACAGAATCCCCAAACTATCCCTGGTTTTCAGACTAAGGTACATGCACTCGATGCAAGCTGTTTTCCAGATAGGCTTACTGGTCAAGGTTAAGTTGTTTCTATGAACCATGGCCACACCGCCCCCCACGCCCACTTTCCCTTATCTGCTCACTGACCGTATACCCAACCAGGAAAGCCCGTGCCCATATCGCAGCACTGGCATCTCCCAGCCAGGTCTCGGTATAACATGCCAGACCGACGGCCTCATCCACTAAGAGGTCATGTATAATATGAGTCTTGTTTTTAACTGAACTGACATTACAAAGGAGCAGAATAAGGGGCTGTGGAAAGGATGGTATGCTCTCCAAGTTATTCTGGGAAACAGAGTGAACTGAAGAAGGGATAGATATTAAGCATTGATCCCTTCTTCTTTTGTAACATTTCTTCACTCTGTTGCTGCCATAGCTTCCCTTCCCCCACATGGCCTCAATTCCCACACCCAGACCATTTCCGGTTCCATTATTTGGTGATAATGCTAAATAATCATTGTAAGCAGTTCTTGTAGCTTCAGGGTGGAAGAAGGGGCCATGGCTCCCAGGCAAAAGCTCACCCTTCCCAGCCAGATTTTGACACTCTGCTTGTAAGCAGTTCTTATAGCTTCAGGGTGAAAGAAGGGGCGTGGCTCCCAAGCAAAAGCTCACCCTTCCCAGCCAAGGTCTTGACTCTCAGCTTGTAAGCCGTTCTTATAGCTTCAGGGTGGAAGAAGGGGTGTGGCTCCCAAGCAAAAGCTCACCCTACCCAGCCAAAGTCTAGAAAATGCAACCAAATGGTTATACAACTGTAACACTGCTTGTGCAACCCAGATTAAGATACTCTCTTGCACAACTCCCTACAATGTGCATGCAATTATAAACCACCAAAAGGATTCTGGTCTTGATTTCATAATTCCTAATCAAATGACAATTATTCTACTCTATTAAATTTGATTTGAACTGTGGAGATTTTCAGACGCCTCTTTCAGCCTCTCGCTGCACAAGCAGCCTCCGGTGCAGATGATGCCGTTTCTCTCTTGGCGTCATCCGTGACTGTTGCGGCTAGCATTGGAGGCGGCCGCGCTGTTTTTCACTCACGGAAGTTGTCCGTGAGTAAAAAACAGTGCAGCCACCTCCAATGCTAGCTGCAACAGTCACGGACGACGCCGAGAGAGAAACGGCGTCATCCAAAATGGAACCCTTGCCGCGCAGCAGCCTCATTACTGCACGAGAGGCTGCTTGCGTGGCAAGAGGCTGAAAGAGGCGTCCAAAAATCTCCTGTATTTTGGATTAACATGCACACCTGTGGTTAAGTTCAGAACTGTTGTTGTTGAGTGCCTTCAAGTTGTGTCCAACCTATGGTGACCCGAAGGTAAATCTATCACAGGGTTTTCTTGGCAAGATTTGTTTAGAGGGGGTTTGCCTTTGCCTTCTTCTGAGGCTGAGAGAGTGTGACTTGCACAAGGCCATGCTATAGAAATAGTAAACATTTAAAACAGGTTTGGGCTACTATGGTGTCCAGACATGCAATTACCCTTGACTATACTGATGTGAACTGGTGTGATCTGTAGCCAATCATTGTGTGCTCCTGATTTAAAGCAAAATGGAACAAAACAGTAAGTTGAAGTACAAAATTTCCCCTACAGGTGGAGAAAAATAAAATCAATTAGCAACTTAATTTACCAAACACAACGTACATAGAAAGCCAACTTCTGGGCTGTCGTTTCAAAGACTTGTGTGAATAAAGAGTCTCCATAATAGTGGTCTTTGTGAAAAGATATTCATGAATGATGATAAAGAAGGTGCCAGCTGAGCTATTCCACAGCTAGAGTGCCATCAGAGAGAAACCTCTCTACGTAGTATCCACTTGCCTCATTCCATTTGGTGGTAACAAATCGACTAGGACCATGTATGTGTTCCAAACATCTTAGACACATCTTGAGCAAATTAAGCCCTCAAAATATCTGATTCCAAAAATAAAAATAAAAAAAAATCTCCTAAGATGTCCCATAATGAATTGACCATCTTGGACCATTGTGGAATATTAACACTGTCCAGACACAGACTGTGATCAGATCAGATCAGAATATAGCTATGTGCTATATTCAAGGATAGCACATAGTGGCAGTCCACCTCCATAACTATACCGCAGTCTAGCAACAATATCATAGTTGAGGTGAGGGTGCTTTAGAGCCCTACTCATGATGCCAAAACTATATTAATATAGTTTAATATAGTTTAAACAATAATAATAATAATAATAATAATAAGCTCAAATGGAAGGGTGCGAGAGGCAGGTAACTTCGGGATTTTTTCACCTATGTATACCAGTACTAACTGCAGAGGACTCCAGGTTAAAGTGAAATAAAATGTTTTATGGGAAATAACACAAAAAGCATTCACACACACAACACATGCTCACAAGAAGAACACAAGGCTATAGAAGAGTTAAGGTAGAGAGGTTGGCTAGAGGGATAGGTTCAGGAAGATAGGGCGATAGTTACCAGAGCGGAGTTTCAAAGAAGTCAGACAGAAGTCTGAGGGTAGCACTTTAAGTTCCTATCTGGTGCTGGGAAAGAGAGCGGATGGCCTTGTCCACAATGGCACACCTTTCTATTGTTGGGGGATGAATATTTATATCCTGCTTCATATCCTGAAGGGGTTACTTTGGCTAGAACAAAGCTTAGATGGGTTTCCCACTGAATAGAGAAAGGAAACTGAAAGTTAGCTGATTACTATTAATGACTGTTTAGGAGAACCTTGTTTAGGACAGGAGGGGGTTCCAAGGGACATTTCTTGGGGATCTGAGTTAGAAATATCATTTGATTGTTTAGGTTGTATGACTCAGCACTGAGGGGCCCAAGAAGGAATTAGTACATACCTCCTTAATGGTTTTGTTTACTAAGGGGCTTCTGTTCAATTCTAGTTTCAGCTTGCTTGCTGAAATATTTCTAAGACACTTTCCCAGGTCTTTGTGACCTCCACCTGATCTAATTTTGGATCACCCCAGACTACTTGACCTCTTCCAAGTGTTCACTATTTCCACTATTTCCAATTATGAGATACTATAAGGGAGGGGGTAGTAGACCATGCAAAAGAGGAGGTTGTGTAGCAGACTACATATTGATGTCATTTCCAGTGACTCCACTGTCCACCTTACCAGCTCCAGTGGGCATCAGGGCACTAAGTGCACAAGAAATAATGGAGGAGAAGAGTGGAATGAGAAGTAGAAGAGCACCTAGATATCATCAGTCCTTTGGTTTCTCCCATTGCTGCTAGGCAGCTGTTGCTGCTGATTACTCTTTACCCCCAATCCATCTTTCTTGGATCTTACCATCTATCCTTCAGTCAAATGCAGAAACAAAAAAGCCCTCACTCCTAGTGGAACATAGCACTATCATCTACAGCAGTTACCAATATGCATTAAGGAATAGTATTTTTATGTGTGGTGCCAACATATTTGTTCAACTAGGATCCCTTGCTTTTAAGGGTTGTTTGATAACTGTTATGTAACACAGTAATCTGGCAGGCTTCAGATATGTTCCAACTGGCTGGGAATGCTAGAAGATGTAGTCCAACACATCTGGAGAGGCCTAGGTGGGGAATGCTCATATGTTGCATGGGGATACCTATTTCTTTTTGGGTAAAGCTATTTCTCTGTTGTCTGTCATGGACCTTTCAAAAATATAGAAGTCCTACTAGAATAGGCTTTCCCAACATGGCATCCTTTAGAGGTTGGCACTTCAATTCCCATAATTCCTTTGGTGATACTGGCTCAAGCTGATGGGAACTGTAGTCTAACATATCTGGGTGGTAGGGTGAGGGAAACTGCACTAGAACCAGTAGTCTGACAATGCTATCCATTTCATTTTCTTTGAGATCATTCCACCACTGATGGTACTCAATAATACCTGTGGCTATGTTATAGCTGTGTCTCTGTACTGATACAAAATGTCAGATTTTATTTATCTGTACTAAAGCATTTACCCAAATACACATCTCTGGGAGGGAGATCTAGATGTTCCCTCTCACAGCCCACCAGGGTTCAGGATCATCAATTTACCCACTTTCTGATTACTTGAAAAAGTTGAAGGAGAAGTGAGCAGGCTCCTAACAATTCAATATCCCCCATTACTGTTGATGTGATAAAACCATACACTTGGGTGAATGCTGTGAAGGGATAACAAAATTTGCTGGGATAACAGCAAGCAGACGCTGGCAGTCAGCCAAATAGACTTGAGGAGGCGATGTTGGATTAAATGAACGGGGCATGACAAAATGAAAAGCATCATGAGGCATGTAAGAGTTCCATGCTTAGTCTATACTGGTATTTCAGTGTGGGTTAAATGCAGCAAGCTTAATCTAGATCTAACCCTATCTGTTTTTCCCAATAAACACTTTTCTTGCTTAAATATAGAATTGATGCTAGAATGTTGAGAGGTTTATATCACCTGTGATTTTAAGAGCTCTTTAAGAACACATCCACAGACCAGACCAGGAACCAGCCCATGCCACAAAGCAGAATGCCAACAGTATCCCTATCCCTATATCTTCCAAAGAGAAAATATAATAGGACCCTATCACCTTTGAAGTCTCATTGTGATATATGCCATCATATGCTTCTAATGCTATTCTGTAATTTATGTAAATTAAACCTTTCACACAGGGCAAGTAACCCCTAGGGAGATCAGGAGAGAAATGGGGCTGTTCCGGTTCTAGCGCTCCATTTCTCACACACCCTTCTTTCTCCCAATCTCCCGTCATCCTCCCTCTGTGCTGCTTCCATTTCCCTCCCGCTATTTTTTACTAACGAAAGTTCTTCGTTAGTAAAAAAATTGTGGAACATAGAGAGAGGGAAATGGAAGCAGCATGGAGGGAGGACAATGGGAGATCGGGAGAAGGAAGGGGGTGTGCGAAACAGAGCGCTGGAACAGGAACAGCCCCATTTCTCTCCCGATCTCCCCAGGGGTTACTTCCCCATGTGAAAATCTCCCTAGTATGGGACCCAAGGTCTTTTACAAGACCCAACAGACATGAATCAAACAGTAAAAATGGTAGCTCTGAGAAATGAGTAGAGAAACATTTCAGTCTCCTGTATATCCTGTATCTGACTTGAAAGTTTCTCTTCTCCTCCCCCTGCCCATCCTCCACCACTTCCTCCTCCTTATATTTATATCCTGCCTTTCTCCCAAAATTGGGACACACACACACACAAATAAATCAAAGTGAGCTTTTAAAGGAACATTCCAGCATAAAGCTACTGACATTGAATTCATGATGGTGCCAGGACTCTGGCTCAATAAGAATTGGAACTTCTTAAGTCACTAGAGAAAACAATGGTCTAATTTTTGGTATTTATGTGACATGCTTCATTTTACTTTGCCGATTCATCCTCCACTGGGAGTCAATCACATTCATCCTGATAGGCCCTGACTTTTTCCTTGTGTAGTGGGCAACCATAACAGCTTGTAAGCAAGTGATATGTAAGTTCTTTCCAGGATGAAGGAGTTAGAGTTCCAGGGATCCATCTGAGGAAAGTAAGTGTCCAAAGACAGAAATCAGACTAGGTCTAGTCTCATCTTGTATGTGTATGGTCAGTGTAGCTGTCCCAGTCTTTCTCTACCCACCACAGTTTTAACCAGGAGTCCTCAATGACAGGGATATTTCACCAGGTCCAAAGGGCTTTCTGTAGCAAATTCCCTCTGCAGTGGTTTCTGGAGTTTCTGGCCATTCTGTCAATATGACAGAATTTCGTTGTGAGCATGGCAGATATGCCAGTTCTTGAAGTATAAGATTACATACAACAGGAGAAAGAAGAATGGTACACTATGGTTAAGTACCACATTTTGTTTTGCACATTTTGGCATTTCTGATATGCTATTCCATTGCCTGTCTTTTGGGTTGCAAACTCAAAATCTATTCTTTTTTAAAAACCTCCTCCCCATCTCTTTTTGTTCTGAAGTCACTGAGCTGAATCCAAATTTTAAAAGAGTCTACACTACACAATTATTGCAGCTTTATACCACTTGGATTGCCATAGCTGTTTCCTACACAATCCTGGGATTTACAGTTTGGTGAAGTGCTTGGAATTCTTTGCTAGTAATTTGAACTTTAAAGTGATGCATTATATGATACTGGCTGCAAGGCTACTATATGTCCAGAACTGAAAAAATACTTGTTTGCGAACAAAAGAAGAATGGATTTTAAAAGTTTTTGAAATGGCAGAAATTGATAAATTATCTACTTTGATAAGAGAAGTTGTTGGACAACTTTTCAGCAGATTGGAAAATGTTTTTTATCTTTCATGAAGAAGAAGGGAATATCATGCTTGTGGGATTTGAAAATTAAGGTGATTTTTTTTCTTTTTTATTATTATTGGACTTTAAGTCAGAAGACATAACTTTAATTAATACAATATATACAGAGGTTTAGCATATTCTTATTGTATTGTCTTTGATCTGGAGGTTGGGAAGCCAGCATTTTTGTTTTTTATGTTTGTTATGTGATGGAGGGGGCTGGGGTGCAGATAAATTGGGTTAGTTGTTTGTAATATGTTTTTTAGGTAATGTAGTGTTTTGTAGTGTGCATTGTAGTGCATTGTTGTTGAAATACCAACAAAAATTAATTTTTAAAAAGGGAATATTGCTAGTGAGCGCCAGTACTGTAATTCAGGGGATTAATTTGAGCTTAGCTTGTATGTGTGTATGTGCCTTCAAGTCAACTGTTGACTTATGATGACCTCATGAATTTCAAAGGGTTTTCTTAGGCAAGGAATACTCAGAGATGGTTTTTGCTAGTTCCTTCCTCTGAAATATAGTAAGCACCTGGTCTTCATTGTCAGTCTCCCATCCAAGTACTCACCAGAGCTGACCCTACTTAACTTCCATGATCAGATGGGAGCTGGTTCCTTTAGGGCAATGGTTCCCAAATTTTGGTCATCCAGACTTTTTAGACTTTAGTTCCCATAATTCCTGAGTTGTCCAAGCCAACTAGGGCTTATGGGAGTTGAAGTCCAAAACACCTGGAGGACCAAAGCTTGGGAATCATGCTTTACGATATTCAGGGCCAAACTAAAATCCAAGGAATCTATAAAATGGAGTCGTGGCCATTAAAATGATACTGAATTGTGTAGTGTAGATGTACTCCTACTCATGCTTAGAGCTGATCAACTAAAATAAATAAGAGCTGAAGTCCTATTGATTTTATGGCCCACTATAAAAATGACTAAGGTTGGCTCTAGCCCACAATATATATACCTATCCACTTGGATTATAAAATTGTACATTTGTCATAGTGGCCTTGATCAATGAAAGCATATGCACTAATATTTTACTAGTCTTTAAGGTGCCATAATATTCTTCACTGATTTTCTTGAATGCATTGAAACAACTACCACCGTGCTCCTGATGCTCTTTGGAATTCTTCTGTGACTGTGATATGGTAGGTGGGTGCACAAACCCTTTTACCCAGGCTGCTTCCAAAATTCCAGGCCCCAGGAATCCTGCCACTCATCAATCCTGCCCTTGTTCCCCCAATTATTCTCTTGCTGGATTGGGTTACTGTGACTCAGGGTGACCCTTTTAATGTGGACTTCTGGCACTGTTGCTGTGTGGGTTCTTTAGGCTGGTATGTGTGGCCTGACTCCAATTCAGGCTTGACAGCTAGCCAGACAGGTTTAGAATAACAACAACAATAGGTTGATTAAACACAACAGAAAAATATAATAGTAGTATACCTGTGTAGCTCATGTCAAAATGATTGACAGCTGTCAAACTGACAGCCCCATCCCTGGATCTGCTTAGAGGTGGAACCTCCTGTTTAGGCATGACTTCCTGTCAGGGGTGGAACTTCCTGTTGAGATATAACTTCTTGTTTGGGTGGAACATGTGGTATGGGTCATGTGATACCCTGTAGGAAGTAGCTCCTCCAGTCTAACCAATAGGAGCTGGTTTTATACCCCTTGGCCCCACTTGGTCCTAACAGTGCAATGTTCAATCGGTGCCATGATTGGCTCCAGCAGGGTTCCCATGACCCCTGCTGGACCTTGCCCCCTACTACTCCCAGCCAACAGGAATGATTTTCGGACCCCTCATATGCACGTGGGCAAAAACTGCCAATAGGAGAACAGACCCAGAGATATATTGTGGAGGGAGAAGCGCACATTTTTGCATACCCAGAGACATTCTGCAGAGGCAAGATGCAGAGATCAAGCACCTCTCAGAGGCCTCTCCAGAGACTAAAATCAACTAAGGTCTCATCCTGGCCATTACATGGTGGTCCTATGGGATTTTCTATACCTCCTGTTCCTTTTGGACAATTTTATCAAGACCCTGAAAATATACGCCCAGCATCCTGGAGCATGGCTTCCACTGAGGAGATGCAGAACACCCCTCAGACGTTTGCCAGATTTTCCAATTCCTGGAAGATAAAACCCAGAAAGGAGTCACCCTGGCCAAAATATGATGGTGCTGTGGGATTTTCTATGCCTCTTGAACCTTTGGGGACAGTTCTATAAAGTCCCTGAAAATGCACGTCCAGCATCTTGGAGTATGACTCCCATTGATGAGGACTCCTATCTCGAGTGTGATTGCCATTGTAATTTAAAAACGCTTTTCAAGGCTGTAGAAAAGGTGGAAACTTTCCACACTCCTCAGAACCTGGGGACATCTTTGAATGCCACAGATGTTTTGGATGGTGCAGGCTTTTAGAAACTGGCCACTCAGACTGAAGAGGAAGATCCTAAGCTGCCTCTGCCAACTCTTGAAGAAGACCGTTTGAAGAAATGCATGGACACAGATTCTGTCTACCAGAGCTTGATGGTAAGAGTTTTATGTTCTTAAAATTATAATGTTGGCAGGCTATCAGGAGAGAGAGAGACAGAGAGACAGAGAGAGAGAAAGTATTTTATTGGTTTCCCAAAGAAAAAGAAGAAAGTATTTCTTATTCTTTTTTTCTACACAGGGAGAAGAAGAGGAGGAGGATGGTATTGCAAAACAAGCTGACAAGAGTACACAGACCGATGGAGCTGAGAAACAAGCTGACATGAGTACACAGACTGTAAATGTTTCACCCACTCCTGAAGAGTAGATATGTTCCTATTCTTTCTACCAATAAAATGTTGTTTGTGTTGCACTTGTGTGTTTATACTTACATTAGCTGTGAAAATGTCTGGGCATGAAAAAGTCCTGAGTGATATGTACTATTCACCAGGGGAAGTTGGGAGCTTTGGGGGAGTGAACTCCCTACTTCATGAAGCCAAAAAACAAAGCAAAAAGCTTAGGAGAGGGGAGGTTTCTCAATAGGTTTCTTGTCAAGATGCTTACACACTACACAAGCCAGCCAAAATTCATTTTAAAAGAAACAAGATTATTGTAGCAAAAGTGGATTCCCAATGGCAGGCTGAATTAGTTGATATGCGTCAGTTTTCTAAGTATAACAAAGGGTACAAGTTCATTTTAACAATAATATTCTGTCCAAATATGCCAGGGTTTCAGCTTTAAAGGACAAGACCAGTAGAGAGGTGTCCAATGCCTTTAACAGAATTTGCAGGCAAGATGGAAGAAAACCTGACAAATTACAAACAGATTGTGGCTGGGAATTTCTAAAAAAACCTGTAAGTAACCTATTAAAGCAACATAGCATTCATCATTTTGTCACCAATAATGACGCTAAGGCAGGGGTTGTGGAACAATTCAATAGAACTCTAAAAACAAAAATGTGGAGTTATTTCACAGCTAATAATACATTTACCTATACTGATGTGCTTCCACTGCTAGAGTGTTAGACTCATTAACATCTACAGGCCTCACTTTGATGGTTCTGTGAAAACTTTGATTATAACTTAGCAGGTCTCTATCAAGAGCAATGAGATTTAGCACCTTGATATACCCACAGCATTACAAAATTACAGCACATTAACCTATCATTATGCTTACCATATGTTAAAAATCTTATATAAACATTAGATTTCATTACAATATACAGTTGTCCCTCTGTATCCATGGATTTGGTATCCACACATTTAAGTATTCATGGCTTGAAAGTATTCTTTAAAAAATAATATTCCAAAAAGCAAACCTTGATTTTGCCATCTTCTATAAGGGGCAAATTTTGCTATGCCATTGCATATAATGGGACTTGAGTATTCACAGATTTTGGTATCCACGGGGGGTCCTGGAACCAAACCCCAGCAAATATGAAGGGACAATTGTACATAACAGTTCCCCATCTACTCTCATTAACATACCTGCAGTTCATTATTCTTTGTGTTTTATCTTCTTGTAATCATAGAATCAAACATAGCATCCAAGCATACATCATAATAATCCATACCATTCATATACAGTTTTAAACATATACTTAAAAAGTTAAATGCTAAAATTACTGTATATAAGTTAGACATCACAAACACAAACAGGCTTTTGTCAATGGTACATTTACCCTTTTAACTTTCCCTCAAATCTGCATCACAACAGTTACAATTCACATGCATAACCCACATAGAATTATACAGGTATCACAACCAGAGCAATTGACTTAACAAAATCCAGTATGTATGGTGGTACTTCCATCAAGTCTTTCTGTTCTCATAGCATCTGTCCATATAAACAGCTCTTGTCTGGAAGTTGCTCTAGTATACAGTCTAGTCATTTCCAGGAGCAGTCCAGCCTATGGAGATGGTCTTCTCTCTCTGGACAATGATGACCAATGGTGTGCACTCAATGACTATCCCGATGGTACATGGATGTCAGTTTGTCTGACTTAGTCCTGCAGGCATTCCCATGGATATTTCTTGCACTGCTTCCATTCCCTTCATTGTTGTTCTCCACTTTCTCACTGGAGTCAACAGTTTCTGCACACACTGTCTTGCCTTTATTGCTCTTGTTGGCAGCATGGCTGTTTTGGTGAATCATTTCCTCAAAGTCCACTATCTGGAGCTGTGTCTCTCTACAGAGTCCTCCCATTACTGGCACCACCACTTCTAGGCCACTCTGTGGTATTCCCTCCAAGATTTTTGCTTTCAGATTCCTCTCAGGATTGTCTACATGAGCTTTGGGTTGCCAATTTGCAATTAGCCTGCTCATTCACCATTTTCTCATTCTCTTTTATTAGTGCATCTGGTTCCTGAACTTGACTCAGGCTGTCATCCGGTGGTTGCTCAGCAGCACTTCTAAGTGAAAATTTCACTTCTGCGGGAATTAGCCCTGCTTGCTCCAGCCAATCCAGAGATCCTGATCCAAGCACATCATTATCTTCTTACTCCTCCAAGGTTGTTTCTGACTGTTGTTCTTCTTTTGTCTGGTGGCAAGTAATTACATAGTCCCCAGCCACCTGTTGGGCCAAATAGTTTCCAATTAAAGGTGGTACTGGGATATCTGAGCAGATAGGCAAGTACCAGGATCCTTGCCAGTCCTTATGTGTGATGTTGACTCTTGAAACTGGTACTGGCAAAGTTGGTCCTCCTAGGCCCTTAATCACAACTTGTTTTCCCTCCAAATTTTTTTTTAAAAAATGTGTTTGCTGGGGTTTGACAATGTATAAGTCAGACCCAGAATCCCTGAAAGCTTGGATGGTGTAACCATTCAGTGACACTTTCTTTTTAAAAGTAGAATTAGTCCTTGAACTTGTGGTGGTAACACATATACAATGCTGTAAAGTTCCTGAAGTTGCAGTGTCAGGTATTTCTTTGAGTTCCTCTGTTTCCTTGGTTGCCTTAGTGCAGTGGTTCTCAACCTTTGGGTCCCCAGATGTTGTTAGACTACAGTTCCCAGGAGCCCTCTGACGTCTCACCTTTACAGCCAGGTGGTCCTCCCAGTCATTAGTGAGGCTGTGAGTTCAGTCCTACAGCCTCACTAATGACTGGGAGAACAACCTGGCTGTCAAGGGGAGACCTCAGAGGGCTCCTGGGAACTGTAGTCCAACAACATCTGGGGATCCACAGATTGAGAACCACTGCCTTAGTGGATCTACCTTTCCACTAGAAGTGGAGTTTGTCTGCCTCCTCAGACTGAATCTTTCTCACAAGGTTTACTTGATTTTGCCTCATGGGTACATTTCTTTTAATTGTGACTGGGCAATTATACTGAGTATGTCTGATACCCCCACATCCATAACACTTCTTGATGTCCTAGGTGGTTTTGGGTGGTGGGGCAGCTTTATAATTCTCCTCCTTCCTACCATACGTTTTTCTCTCAGACACTTTGGTATTAGAGAACTGCCAGGGGTTGTCTAGGTGGTGAAAATACTCCTCATAGAATGCGAGGAGAATACCTTTTGTCCTAATGAGATCCCATGGTGATTCATCTTATTTGGAAGGAGGGAGACAAAAAACTACACAGGAAAAGCCTTCATGACTTTTCCTGTATTTTTTAAACAATCTGTGGGAATGCACATTAGCGCTTGTTAGGACAACTGAGTCGCATTTCTGTGCATTCTCTGAGAGAGCGGAACTGGGGAGCAAATTGGTCGGATGTGGGGGTGGGTGGGCTTGCTTGCAAGGAAGCAGCCGGAAGCACTATTTTGGATTTTTGCATTAGTGATAGGCACTTTTTTGCTGTGCTGACATGCCCAAATAATTTTTTTAAGCAGAAGGTTGCATTTTGCATACCTTTGCTTTAAATGTTTTAAAAACTGCAGTGGTGGCAATGTGTGGAGAATAATAACACACTAATTTATTTGGTTGCCATCTAGATTCGTGGGCATATGAACTTCAAATGCGGATAGCTTCTCATACCATACTTTTTGCCAAAAGACCATGGAGAGAAAAGAACACTGCTGTGAATTTGCAATAATGCACAGGAATCAGCATTATATCCTCTCGTCTAGACAAGCCCCCAGTTTCTGTGGGCCTTTCTCCCCAAAGAGGAGTTTTTGGTATCTGAGACCAGTGGTTTCTTTCTACTTTCTCCTTATAAGTACTAATGACTCCATAATCTCTGCTGCTTTGGCCACTGTTTTGGGCTATTTGTCCTGAAACAACCACCTATAATTGTGAGGCAGTATGCTGTAAAACTGTTCCAATCCAATTAAATTTACCACAGTTTCCTTAGTTTCAGCCTTAGATCATTAATCCAACTTTCCAACATTTTGTCTAATCTATAATTATAGTGTAAATTTCCTCAGGTTTTTTCACCAATTCTCTAAACTCCTCTAAATCTTCTATCCCCTAAATTCCTTTCTGTGATGTTGAAGGGCATGGGAATTGGGAATTAGGCTAATCCTCTCTCATGTTAATCAACCCCATAATCAGAACCCTGGACAAGGTACCAGAAAACCGGTTTTATCCCCTTTTTCTTATCTGTTTTAACCCAGGCTTGGAAACGGAGGCCTAGAGGGCTTTTAAGTGAACCATTACACAGCCATATTGTTTTTTGCAACTTCATTCCCTGTCCCTCCACTGCCCCACTTTCTGAATAGACAATGAGAATTAGTTTTGCTGACCTTAGCTGCGAAATGAAGTCTATGTTTCAATGTTTCTGATATCCTTTCATTATTGGCTAACTTCCCAATGTCTCTCTCTCAAGACTTTCTTTGTTCTAACTTGCAACATTTCTAGCCTACCCAGGACCTTGTTGCACTGACTGAAACACTGTATGTAACTTGTTCACTTGTCAATCATGAAAAGATAGAAACTTTACTTTGCACATGCGTTGTTAATCAATATGAGATCACTCTAATGTGAATTTATAAAATTACTGCTTCAGTCAATAAAGTTATTCCTCTTGCTCATAACAAGTGCTGGTGTGGCCATTCTTCTCTTGAAGTGAGGAGGATCACTTCGATCAAAGGTAAGTTGAGTTTTACGTGCCTTCCTTGGCTGATTCAGGGCCCACCCAAAATGCCTCATTCCAGATGGAACCTTGTGGGGGTCTGGTATTCCAGAGCTCACCCAACAAAGTTCTCGGGTTAACCCAAAGTCTTTGTTTAATCCTTAAATAATTAAAAAAAATTGGGCTGAACTGTGTAGTGTAGATGTACTCCTACTCATGCCTAGAGCTGTTCAACTAAAATAAATAGGGGCTGAAGTCCTATTGATTTTATGGCCCACTATAAAAATGACTAAGTTTGGATCTAGCCCACAATATATATACCTATCCACTTGGATTATAAAACTGTACATTTGTCATAGTGGCCTTGATCAATGAAAGCATATGCACTAATCTATTTTACTAGTCTTTAAGGTGCCATAATATTCTTCACTGATTTTCTTGAATGCATTGAAACAAGTACTACTGTGCTCCTGATGCTCTTTGGAATTCTTCTGTGACTGTGATATGGTAGGTGGGTGCGGTAAACCCCTTTATCCAGGCTGCTCCCAACATTCCAGGCCCCAGGAATCCTGCCACTCATCAATCTTGCCCTTGTTCCCCCAATTATTCCCTTGCTGGATTGGGTTACTGGGACTCAGGGTGACCCTTTTAATGTGGACTTGTGGCACTGTTGCTGTGTGGGTTCTTTAGGCTGGTATGTGTAGCCTGACTCCAATTCAGGCTTGATAGCCAGCCAGAGACAGGTTTAGCATACCAACAACAATAGGTTGATTAAACACAATAGAAAAATATAATAAACTTTAATCGTGTAATCTTTTCTTTAGGTTCCCCAAAGTCATAGGTAGATCTTCTTCGTGGTCTCTGTGAATACACACAGTGGGTTACTCCTGCGCCTGCGCAGAGCGTTTGGAACTTTCTAGAATCGCTAGGCAGAATTAAGTTTGCAACATTTTGGCGGTAACTCCGCCTACCCTAACGGTCCCTATATAGGCGCTCCCACCTAAATCCCCTCAGTTCCTTTCGTCCGCCGCGCGAGCAGCTAGTAAGGAACTGTCTTTTCGACCTCGGATTTGGATTTGGACTTGGTTTGGAATTGGCTGTGCCCCTGCCTCCTCGACCAAACTGTGTTTTGACTACGATTTGGATTTTGGACTTGGTTTCTGGACTTTGCTGATGGCTCTTACCCTGTTTTTGACTAGACTGCCTTTCGACGACTCCTTTGGCCTACGTCTTGGATTTGTTGCTGACCGTGATGGCGTCCAAGTTAGCAGGCTTCAAACACTGCTCAGTATGCCAGGCGAAGTTGCCTGCCTCCAACAGCCACTCCAAGTGCCTTATTTGCCTCGGGGAGACCCACAATGTGGACGCCTGTGCCCATTGTGGTCATTTCACTCCGCAGGCTCGCAAGCAACGCCTGTCTAGGCTCAAGTCTTTTTTGTATGAAAAGACCCTCTGCCCGCCTGTCCCAGCGGCATCAGGGGAGGCTTCACCCCTAAAAAGGGCCAGGTCTCCATCTCCCGGACCCTCGGCGGGAAAATCGAGCCCATGGCGGGGACGGTCCCCAAGGTCGGGACCATCGAAGAAACGTCATTGGGCATCCAGCCCTTAGTATAGAGAGGCGGTAGCCTCAGATCCCGAGGCAATACGGAGGTCACATAAGCACTCCGTAGCGTCCAGCTCCAGGAGAGACACTGATAAGTCCTCGAGCTCGAGTCTGGACCGACCCTCGGTACCGACATCGGATCGGGACCGATCGAGCTCCATCCCCAAGGATAAATCTAAGAAGAAGAAGAAGACCAAACATGCCTCTCCTAGACCGAGAACCGCTATTCCAGCCTCAATGTCTACCTCGGCCACGACGGACTTGCCTCTGCTGGCGACTACCTCCTCGGGCCAGGTGGTCGAATGCACATCTCCCCATTCCACCGCTCCCCTCACAGAGGGCTCCTCTAGCGTCCCTGAGTTTCGAGGACAGCTCCAATCTCTGGCTCAGACATCCTCCGAATTGGCCCAGCTTGAAGAAGGAGAGATTTGTGAGGCCGAGTTGACCGAAACCCGACCTGATTCTCCAGTTTTGATTGTGTCCCGAGAAGAACTTCTGGGTACGGACACCGTTGTGATTGATGTGGAGTCTTCTCCCCAGGCGGTCGAGGGTACGGGCTGTACGCCGATGCCCTCCCCACACCACGACATGAGAGAGGAGCAGGAGTACGATATCCCCCGCTCCTACGGTGCCTTTGATGCAGCACGAGCTGCACTGGAATCAGCCTCTCGACCTACCCAGACGGTGCTCTGGGGCCTTTCTGTGTACCACCGGCTCTCTCCTGGCACCGGAGACCTGTTCCACCATGGAGCCTTCCGCTCCCCTCCGCGCCTCTCCTTCCACGCACTGGAGCATTCCCGTACCGACTGGAGCCCACCTCGCAGGCCCCTCTTAGTCAATGCTGGTAGCCAAGTGGACTCAGAAGCTTGACCACGAGGCCCCACTCGGGTCGACTCTGCGAGCCAGGTATCTCCGGCTCGGCAGGAGCACAGATCACTGCCTCTGCTTCCTTCCCCAGTTTCTACTTGACTCCCAGCACCTCAACAACCGCCGCGTGAGGCTTCGCCAGCTAGCCGCAGCCCCTTTCCGTCCTCGGGCTCATCCTCTGACTCTTCAAGCTCCTCGTCCCACTATGCACCCAGAGTCCCCTCACCACCCCAGGAGCTGCTTGATGATGATTCCTCATCGCACATCGACGATATACGCGCCTTCTCTGAACAAATGGTGAGGATGGCCCATGCCCTGGAACTGAAGCTGACTAAGAAGGATGCCGATCCTCTGGATCCAATCCACCGTAGACTCAAGTCAAAGGCACCACCCCTAGCCGAGCTGCCAGTATTGCTGTCCCTCTTAAAGCTGACCCAGGGCAGCTGGGAGAATCCATCTTCCATACCACCCACCTCTAAACGTATTGATCGCCTCTACAGAGTATCGGGAGACGACATTGGATGGCTTCGTGAGCACCCGCAGCCCAATTCGGTGGTAGTGGAAGCCTCACAACATCGTCGCCAGCATCGCCCCCAGGTGACCCCAGCAGACACCAAAGGCCGCAAGATTGATATAATTGGGAAGAAAGTGTATTCCACAGCCGGGCTGAGTTTTCGCATAGCGAATTATGCGGCGTGTATGGGGGCTTACCAGCAAGTACTCTGGGAGCGACTGGGACCCCTGATTCAGGACCTTCCAGAGGAACGCAGATGCATGGCAGAGGCCATCCAACATGAAGCCCAAGCCCTGGCAGGCCAACAAATGAACTCAGCTCGACATTCAGCTGATTGCGTGGCAAAGACCATCGCCGGTGCCGTGGTGCTCCGTAGGCACGCATGGCTTCACTCCTCAGGCCTAGCTCCTCAAGCTGCCTCCACCATCGAGGACATGGCATTCAACCACTCAGGTCTTTTCAACTCGGCAACGGATGAAAAGCTCGAGTTTACTCAAAAAATAAGATCAACGGCCAGGAAGTACGGTATGCCTGCCTCTACTACTTATAGACCCAAAGGGCACTCCTCCTGGCAGCAGTATTACCCCTCCTCGGGACGGAGAGCTTATGGCCAACAGGCTTCAAGACGGCCTCGATACCAAAAACAACCCCCTCCTACTCCGTCGGTGAGAAGTCAGTCTTCCACCTCTTGCTTCCGTCAACCTCCCAAGCATAGGTCTAAGGACCTGGGAAAAAGAAAATTTTGAGCAGTGACCCTCACATCTTTTTCTATCTTCTCTCCTAGACTCTACTCTTCGGTTGTTGCCTGTTTCTGTTCCTGCCCACCTGGGCGTCGATAACATCAGAGCGCTGGGTGCTTTGCATCGTCCAGGAAGGGTATCGGATAGAATTCGATGAATTCCCACCGACAGGCTACATCCGGACAACCCCGCCATCCCCCCCCCTCCTAGAGGAGGTTCATACACTATTGCAAAAGGGGGCAGTCGAGGTGGTCCCTCCATCCCGACGTCATCTGTCCTTCTTCTCCCAGTACTTCCTAGTGAAGAAGCGAGGGGGCGGACTTCGACCAATCTTGGATCTCCATGGAGTGAACTTCTTCATAACCCCAAAGAAGTTCAGGATGGTGACCTTGGGGACAATCATGCCTCTCCTCCAGCAGGGCGACTGGTTCACCTCTGTCGACCTCAAGGACGCTTACTTTCATATTGGGATTCATCCCGACCACAGACGATTTCTAGCCTTTCACGTCGGTACCGAGTCCTTCCAGTTCTGCGTTCTCCCCTTCGGACTCTCCACAGCGCCGAGGGTATTTACAAAATGCATGGCTCCGGTGGCATCCTTTCTGCGACAGCAGGGCATCGTCGTCTTCCTCTACATCGACGACTGGTTGATAACGGCCCGAACCCGACGCCAGCTGATCCTCGATGTCAAGTTTGTCCTCCAACTACTGGACTCCTTGGGACTGATCGTGAACATGGAAAAGTCCCACCTCCAGCTGACTCGCTCCCTGCAATTCATCGGGGCTTGTCTGGACTCAACAGTGGCAATCGCCTGCCTGCCTATAGACCGCTTTGATTCTCTTCGCGCTTCCATCCATCTCTGCCACCGATCCCGGAGAGTGTCAGCGTTATCAATTCAGACCCTCCTGGGTCATATGTCCGCCACGACCTCCATCACTCAATTTGCTCATCTCAGGATGCAACCTCTCCAATCTTGGTTTCTGAGAGTCTTCGATCCACTTCGAGACCCTCCGGCGACTCTCCTCACTATGCCCCGGGTGGTTCAGCGCTCCCTACATTGGTGGCTCAACCCGGAAAACGTATTGTTGGGCATGCCCTTCGAACCCCCTCATCCGCATCTCACCCTTACCACAGATGTGTCGAATGTCGGTTGGGGAGCCCATTTGGACAACTACTGGATACAAGGGACATGGTCCTCCAGTGAGAAGCAGCTTCACATCAACTTGCTAGAACTCCTTGCAGTGAAGAAGGCTCTCAAAGCATTCGAGATCCTGATACAGAACTCTGTAGTTCTGGTTGCTACAGACAATACCACGGTAATGTGTTACCTCAACAAACAAGGGGGCATCCGCTCTTCATCGCTCCTCGCCCTCACCATGGAGATTTGGGACTGGTGCATCGAACGAGGGGTTCTCCTCCAATCCATCCATCTTTCAGGGGAGGAGAACACTCTTGCAGACGAACTGAGCCGTTCCTCTTCTTCCGTACACGAATCGAGCCTGCACGGGTCAGTAATCCAGACCTTGTTCCGATGATGGGGAACACCGGACGTTGACCTTTTGGCGACAGCCGACAAGAGGCAATGCTGTCGCTACTGCTCTCGCTTTCGGAGTCTGGGCTCGATGGGCGACATACTCCTGTTCACATGGGCTGGTCTCATCCTGTACCTGTTCCCACCGTTTCCACTCCTTACTCGGGTGGTGGCCAAGCTACACAGAGACCAGTCAAACGCAATCCTCGTCACGCCATGGTGGCCTCGACAAGCGTGGTTCGCTCCTCTCCTCTACCTGGCCGATCACCACTTTCTGCACCTTCCTCACCACCCGGACCTTCTTACCCTCCAAGGAGGGAAGATCAGACATCCAGACCTAGACTCACTCCGCTTGACGGCATGGAGGATCCTGCCGTAGGAGCCACACCGGTACCGACCGCACACCCGTCCCCTTGCTTCCCTGCGGATGTGCAGGCGGTACTCGATGCAGTGCTTCGACCGTCCACGCGGCGCTCTTATTCCTATAAATGGAAACGTTTCCAATCCTACCTATCTGAACTGAATGTCTCGCTGGTCGACATCTCGACACCGATAATTCTTCAATTCCTGATGCACCTCTCCACTTCGGGGCTGTCAGTCTCCTCCATTCATACTTACCTGGCAGCCGTATCTACTGAGCTTCAGGCTAGGGGCTCACCTTCCCCCTTCAAGGATCCTACGGTAAAGAATTTCCTTAAGGGGTACACCAATTTGCATCCCCCGGTGATTGAACCCACTCCTGCCTGGAGCCTCAAACTGGTATTATCCCAGCTCACGAAGAAGCCCTTCGAACCCATGGCCACCGCCGACCTATGGCTTCTCTCCTGGAAGACGGCCTTTCTGGTGGCCATCACCTCAGCGCGTTGAGCTGGAGAGCTCTGTGCCTTACGCTCTGACGCCCCCTTCCTAGTATTTCACAAGCATAAAGTGGTGCTTAAACCTGACCTCTCTTTCCTCCCCAAGGTGGTGACTAGTTTCCACTTGAATCGGCCCATTGTCCTTCCCGCCCTGATGCAGGACCCTAAAGATGATTTTGAATGGACCATGCATACCCTTGATGCAAGGAGAGCACTGGCGTTTTATGTGCAAAGGACTGCCCAGCACCGAAAGTCTCCTAGACTCTTCGTCTCTTACTCCAGTTCAAGGCAAGGAACTCCCGTCTCCCCACAGAGAGTGTCCAAGTGGGCCATCTCTACGATCTCACTTTGCTATGAACTTGCAAGAAAGCCTCTTCCCTCTCGGGTTCGAGGACACTCGACCAGATCTATGTCCACCTCGGCTGCCTTCCTGTCCGGAATCCCATTGGAAGACATGTGCAAAGCGGCTACCTGGTCCATGCCAATGACTTTTATTTCACATTACAGACTCGATACTCGGTCCCGCGCTGAGGCGGCTTTTGAGAGAGCTGTGCTCCTCTCCTCAATTCAGTAACTATGTTATGTTATGTTATGACTTCTCATGTGCAACTGTTATTGGTTTTCTCTGACTTCCTCATCTGCAACTGTTAATGCTCTGTGTGTATGTTTTGCGGTAACTCCTTGAAATATACCTATTTCATATTTGGGTTTCATGTTCATGGAATGTATTATCTTTTATTGATGACTGGTATCATTTGCTAGTCCTCGTCAAACTTTTAAGCATGACACCCCTCCTCCTGTAGAGGAAGCCTGCTAGTCTACCCACTGTGTGTATTCACAGAGACCACGAAGAAGATGGACAGGTTGCTTACTTGTAACCATAGATCTTCGAGTGGTCTTCTGTGAATTCACACAGACCCGCCCATCCTCCCCTCTGTGTCCTACTATGGCTTATATACTTAACATTTCTGATGCTGCTCTTTGCGGCGTCCTTTACGGAACTGAGGGGATTTAGGCGGGAGCGCCTATATAGGGACCGTTAGGGTGGGCGGAGTTACTGCCAAAATGTTGCAAACTTAGTTCTGCCTAGCGATTCTAGATAGTTCCGAACGCTCTGCGCAGGCGCAGGAGTAACCCACTGTGTGAATTCACAGAAGACCACTCGAAGATCTATGGTTACAGGTAAGCAACCTGTCCTTCTCCTTTCTTGTTCAAATCCAAAAGTCTGTCTTTATCAGCATAACACCTTGTCTGTGTCAATTTAACACCCTTCAGTGCCCAGTTCAAACCCTGTCTGGCTGAATAAAAATACAGTTGCCCCTCCACATTCGCGAACTCAGCATTCGCGGTTTTAATTATTCGCGGTTTTGGGAGGGCCCCCCCGGGCCCCCCAAAACCGCGAAAAGGGGCCTCCGGAGGCCCCTTGAAAGCTGTGGGAAGGAGCCGGGAGGGCCGGCTAGGCGTTCACGGGGCTTTTGGAGACCCCCCAGAGGCCCCGTGAAGGCCTGGGGAGGGTGGGGGGAGGGTGGGGGGAGGCCTTCACGGAGCCTTGAAAGACTCCGTGAAGGCCCCGGGGAGGGAGGGGGGAGGGTGGGGGGAGGCCTTCACGGAGCCTTCGAAGGCTCCGTGAAGGCCTGGGGAGGGTGGGGGGAGGCCGCGGAGGCCTTCACGGAGCCTTCGAAGGCTCTGTGAAGGCCCCGGGGAGGGCAATCCATATTCGCGGTTTTTTTACATTCGCGGGGGTCCGTGGAACGTAACCCCCGCGAATGTCAAGGGACAACTGTATTGACCTGAAACTCCTCAGAGGCAAGCCTTTGCCTTTTGATATGCTCTATTCCCCCTCCCACTTCATCGTCTCCCTGAGCTGTGATTGGCTGCCTTGAAGCCAAGTCCACCTAGCGCCTACTTCAATTGAGTATTTTATATTTCTGGAATATTTGTGTCAATTGACCTGTATTTGACCAAGCATTCACAAAACAACAGTGCAGATTAGGGATGCCAGGTTGAATATAGGACAGGCCTCCTGTATTTTTAATGATTAACAGATTCTGGAACAGATAGATGTAGCATTACGTTCTACCAGGTGAAACCACACATTTCCTTCTTTTCACTGCACTTTTCAATGCACTTTTTAGGTACTCAACCTGCACACCCCCACACCACCCAGCAACATGATCTTTTACTGTCAGCTATGTAAATACCCTAAAGGCATGAGATCCTATCTGATCTTGGATGCTAAGCAGGATCAGCTCTGGTTAGTACTTGGATGGGAGACCACCAATGAATACCAAGTGCTGTAGGCTATATTTCAGAGGAAGGAACTGGCAAAACAATCTCTGAGTATTCCTTGCCTAATAAACCCTTTGAAATTCATAGGGTTGCCTTAAGTTGACACATGACTTGAAGACACATGACCAGGAAGCCCTGGTGGCACAGTGGTTAAATGCCAGTGCTGCAGCCACAACATTGCAAGTTTGATCCTAGAACTTCCATCCTTCACTCAGCTTTCCATCTTTCCATAGGCCAGGTTGGCTTATAACATGTTCTGCTACTGCTGATTTTTCTGGCTGGCCCAGTCTGCAGTGTCTCTCATGTTCCTTGATTCGAGTTTGCACACTGTGTTTTGTGGTCCCTATGTAAACTTGTCCACAGCTGCATGGTATGCGGTAAACTCCTGCAGCTGTGAGAGGGTCTCTTTTGTCCTTCACTGAGCGCAGCATTTCTTGGATTTTTTTTAGTTGGTCTATAGATTGTTTGGAGGTTGTGTTTCCTCATCAGTTTCCCATCCTGCCTGTGACTCCTTTGATGTATGGTTAAAATACCTTCCCTTTGGGTGGCTGTTTTTCTTCTTCATTCCAGTGGTTTCTTCTGGGTCTGGCTGCTCTTGTGATGTCTGATCTGAGTAACCATTAGCCTGTAGGGCCCATTTTAGGTGCCTCAGTTCATCCTCCAGATAGTGGGGTTCACAGATCCTTTTTGCACAGTCTACCAATGTTTTTATTGTGCTTCTTTTTTTGTCCTGGGTGATGCTTGGACTTCTTGTGTAGGTATTGTCTGTGTGGGTGGGTTTTCTGTATACCTTGTGGCCTAACTGTTGGTTTGGTTTGCAGATGACTAGGACATCCAAGAATGGCAGTATTCCTTCCTTCTCTTTTTCTATCATGAACTGGATATTTGGGTGGATGCTGTTCAGGTGGTTCAGGAATGGGACCAAATCTTCTTCTCCATGGTTCCAAATGGTGAAAGTGTCATCCACATATCACTATTGCTATTGCTATAAGGCACACACCTGCACACAGCACTGAAGGATGACATCTGTAAATGATGGTGGTGGTAGAGGAGGCAGCAGCTAAAAGGTGGGTTTTAATGAGGGTGAGGGATGTTGCATAGTTCTTCATCGTGGTCTCTGTGAATTACACAATTGGGTTTCATGCCTGCGCAGACACAGCATTCAGAAATTCTAGAGCAGTCAGTTAGAGCTTTTGGTGGTAGCCCCACCCATCTTCCCATGGGTATAAATACCCCAAGCCCACCAAAAGTACCTCAGTTCTTTTCCATCTACCATGTTCACAGCAATGGAATGTCTTGCTGCTCCAGGAAATGGTAAATATCAAAGATGCATTCAACCTGGCAATGTTAGCACAGAGTAAGGCCTATTCCCTAAACATAATTGTTTGGTATGTCAGATTTGTTAAATTCTAGTAGATGAATGGACACTCCCCATTTTTTCTCCAGTGAGTTTTAAAAGCGTAGAGTTATTTGTTATTATCCCTGAGGACATCACAGTAAAGCATTTTCAAAATAAAGGCAGAGGTTAACATGAAGAATATAAGACTATCCATACAATTAAAGAATAAATAAAAATGGTTCGTTATTCTGTAACTATTATGATACTTTTAACAAGAGAGGGGTACTAAAAATAATTAGAGGGAGTTCATAGGCTAAGTTGTTCTTTTCATTTGGTAATTGTTATCTACGCTTTATAGTTAGAATATATAATACTGCTATCCTAAATTATCATAGGATGAGTCACAGACCATTGTCTCTTTGTCATCTCAGGAAAACTACTTGGAAAAGGAAGCTGATATAGATAAACTTACCATGGTTGATAAGCCTGTCATAAATGGATAGTCAACTGCCATGTTCAGGTTCATCCAAACATGTAACCTTTGCCTAAAATTCTGTGAAAAGAATGTGATATCAAATGTTGTATAGTGGGCCCTTGTTATCCACTGGAGTTGGGTTCCTGGACACCCCCATCCCTGGATACTGAAGTCTGTGGATGCTCAAGTCCCAATTTATACAATTGTGTAGTAAAATGGTGAACAGCAAGGTTTGCTTTTGGGAATTAAAAAAAATATTTTCAAGCCATGGATTGTTGAATGCATGGATAAAGAATCCGTGGATACAAAGGGACAACGGTACTGAAAGATATATAGCAATTTTAGTGTTTATCCACACTGAGTCCTTCCTGAATCTTCGTTTGCGAAGAAAAGCCAGAGAAAAGAGATATCAGACCACTGTGGCAAATTACTTTCCACAGAGTATAATACTCTCTTGGAGAGCCAGTGTGGTGTAGTGGTTTGAGCACTGGACCACAACTCTAGAGGACAAGCTTTGAATCCCCACTTGGCCATGGAAAACCACAGGGTGACATCAGGCAAATCACATTCTCTCAGCCTCAGAGAAAGGCAACCCTCCTCTGAACAAATCTTGCCAACAAACAAACAACATTAACACATGATAGGATCGTTGTAAGTTGGAAATGACTGGAAAGCAATCTACAAGAACAAAGTATTCTCTCCACTCTCCACACAGTGCTTCCTCCATAGCTTGCCATAAAGTGGATCCTTCCAATTATGCCAAGAGAGTCATAGGCAGTATCAGATATCTCTGGCATCTCTGTCACCAGTGTAGAAACTCACTGTACTCAATGGCTCAATGCGGTAAGCTTTGTGAGATGTTAACAGCCTGGAAAGTTATATCATGGTTACTTCATGTTGCTGTTAGCCTTGATGTTATATATACAGTTGAATAAAATTTTAAACATGTCTTAGGACTCTGGTGCTGAAGCACATTCTGTGTGCTTCACAGGTCAGTGGACAGAGTGGCTCCCCAGAAAGAACATCCTAGCAGAAGGAAGACCAGTGTGCCCCTGCTCATTGATTAGGAGCCCTGGTAGTGCAGTGGTTAAATGCCAGTACAGCAGCTACAATGTTGTGATTTCCATCCTGCAGGGCTCCAGATTAATTCAGCCTCCCATCCTTCCAAGGTCGGTAAAATGAGTACCCTGCCTTTTGGGCGCAATTAGCTAACACATTGTAAACCGCCCCCTAGTGCCACCACTGCTTCTCTGTGCCATTAAGAACACCTTTCTCAAATTGCTATTTACCTCTGAGAATGTGGACGTACTAAAAGAAAAAACATTCTGCTCCCATCTATGGGTCAGAGGACTAAAAGCTGTATCCTCCCTCACCACAATTCATGGTAAAGGCCATTTAGATTGATGGTAACAACATATATATGTAAGGTGCTTTATGTAACAGATAAACTTGGTCAAGCTCTCTGTAATGCCTGCATTTGTTGCCATGAACTTGTTGCGACTTTTGTTAATATTTCAGGATTTTTTTGTATTATTCTTCATCTCTTCATCTGAACTATACTGATGAATTTGATGATAAAAATCTAAATAATATACATAAATTAATGTATGGACACTGATGTGCAGATACAGAACACATGCACGACTGCAGAATCAACTTTCATCACATTTCATTTTCTAACACAAAGATGCTTTCCATCCATAATGAAAACGGGTAACACAAGGCAAAAAGGGATCCACTGGATGGTCTCTGCAAGCCATACACTACATTTGGAAATGAAATCCCTCACCCCATCCTACACGAAATGTAGAGGACATCTTACAGCTCACCTTATCCACACAACACAAACAATCCAGTTTGAGACTGGATTATTTGCCATGGCTCCTTCCTATTGAATTCTGGTGTTTGTAGTTTTACAAGGTCCTTAGCCTTCTCTGCCAATGAGTGCTGGCGCCTCACCAAACTACAAACCCCATGATTCCATAGGAAGCAACTGTGGCAAATAATCCAGTTTCAAACTGGATTATTTGTGTAGTGTGGATGCACCTATAAGGCAGGCTTTCTTCACCCCCTATAAATGAAGATTAAGAGAAGCGAATGGGAAATTCAGCCTCTAATAAGAACCCTGAACTAAGCTTATCCACAACAGAGCCCCAACGCTCCCACGCACCCCTTCGAGGGACGTAACAGACTGAGGTTTCTTTCCCCGCATCCCTCAGATAACTGAGGAGCCCGCGCAAGCGCACTAGGGCCTTTTGCCAGCCGAGGGAGGTGAGCGAGGCAGCGCAAGGCTCCGCTTTCCTCTCCTGTCGCAGTTCCACGGACCGAGTGCGCCTGCGCGCCGCGCAACGGGGGAAGGCGGGGCCGCCTGTTTGGAGTGGATCACTATTTGGCAGGAAGGCGCAGAGGCCTCTCTCTTGGAGCGGCGCCCGCGCAGGCAGAGGGGCGGCTCTCAATGTGGCAACGGAGAGGAGGGCTGAGCGGCGGCGGCAGAGGAGGAGGGAGACAAGGGGAGCCGCCGCAGCAGCAGCACCAACCGCCGCCACCAAGGAGGAGGAGTTGCTAAGCGGCCTAGCCCGGCCGAGCGGCGGCGGTGGCGAAGCCTCTGCAGCACTGGCACCCCCGCCGACGCCATCCCCCCGCCGGGCACCTCACGCCCGCCCGGGTGGAGGCGGCGGCGGCGGCGGCGGAGGAGGAAAAGGAGAAGCCGGGGGCAGCAGGTGAGGGCGCGGGAAGCGGGGCCGGAGCGCGGCGGGAAGGGGGTGGCGGCTGGGGAGGGGTGGCGGCTGGGGAGGGGGGAGGGAGGACGGCGCCGGAGCCACCGCGCCGCCCTTGGCCCAGCCGCGCCGCCGCCAGTCCCGGCCACAACCGGAGGGAGTCGCTGTGGGGCAGCCGCCGTTGCTCCCCTCCCTCCCTCCCTCCCTGCCTCCCTCCCTCGGGGCTGGCGGTCTTTATTATTCATTCCCGCGTCGCCCCTCCTCCCTTCCTAACAACCATCCCCCCCCGGAAGCTGTTGCCAAGAAGAAAGAGGGAGCGCAGCCAGAGGGGAGCCCCCGAGTAACCTGGTTGGGGGAGAGGAGAGGGGAGGCGAAGGAAGAGAGGGAGCCCACCGAGGTCTCCCGCTCCTCCCCTCTGCCTTAACGGCGCCTCCTGGGGGGGGGGGCAGAGAGGGTGGCGCCAGGCCCTGTTCATTTTCTCACCCCCCTCCCGGCGCCCTCCGACCCAGTCTTTTTTCCGCCTGAATGTGCTGGTTCCCTCCTCCCCGCTATTGTGTGGCAGGCAGGCAGGCAGGGGCCCCTGCAGGGGTACCCACATTCCCCCACCACCACCACCATGTCTTCCTCCCTGCCCACCCCGCGCCTCTCCTTTCTTTCCTCTCCACCCGCTCCCTCCCCGCCGCCTTTCATCCCCAGATAGTGGCACGAATGGAGTCGCCTTCAGCGCTACTGGGAGGGAAAGGATGCGTTGTAGGCGGGGAGGGGGGAGACTGTTGCTAGTGGTGGCCCTGAGAATGTGCCTCGGCCTCCCCCACCCCCACCTTTTCTTTTTTTAACTAGGAAGCAGAACAGTGTAGGAAAGAGAAACACACTCTCCACACTGCCTCCTCACACAGCAGCTCCGTGTGTGTGTATGTGTGTGTGTGAGGCTTTGCTGGGTTCCTTTGTCTGCTGTTGCTGCCTGTACTCTCCTCCCTTCTTTCTTTTCTGCTTTTCTCCCTTTCCTTCCTTGTCGCTCATCCTTCCCCCTCCTTTTTCCCCCTTCTCCTTCCCCTCCCTTTTCTCCCTTCACAGACTCCAAGCTGCAGCTGCAGGTTTGTAAATACTGGGGAGACACACTCACAGGCACACACGCGCACACACAACGCAGAACATGGCTGACTCTGATTCCCCCCCCCCACATACACACACTCAGAGCTCGTTTTGTTTCTGCTTCTTAGCTTTTCATCTACTTGTGCTTTTCCCTCATGTCCTCTCTTTCTTCCTCTCCTCGGAAAAGAAGGAAAGGCAATTCACCATACTCCCTGGTGTGTGTGTGTTTCTGTGTGGTTGCACATCAAGGGTAACGATCTTTGCTCAGGAGCTTTCTTCTTTGTGATTTGTTGCATACAGTGTGATAAAAGAAAACAGTCTAAAAGATTTTGGAAGCTTAGTGAGGACTTGTAGGTGGGGGGAGAGGGGCGACCTCTACTGAGAAGCTTGACTGGAATGTGCATATCTGTCTTCCCAGGTATGGGGGAAGGGAGACTGATGCACCAAAAAACGTTGGTGGTGATTAAATAGGCATTACATTAGCAGAATGCTCAAGGCTATTCCTTTTATTCTGGGATATGCTTCATTACCTAGTATCAGCCAGTATGTTAGCTCTAAACAGGCTGGCAAAAGTATGTGCGTGCCCACCCCCAGCCTGGTCTAACTCCTTCTGCTGTGTCTTCAATTTAAATTGCTGTTGTGCCTTGGGAGATAATACTTTGAACTGTCACCATAGTAAATAGTTTTATACAACAATTTGCCCTTTTGATGACCCTATCATGGCTGAAATATTTTACATACAGTGAAGGTTTGTCCCTGGTCTCCTGATTCTTGGAGACCTGTACAAGTTTCACTGCATGTACAAGTCTCAGATTCCTTACCATCTTATGTTTGATAATAAAACGATATCCAACTCTGTTTTACAGCTAGAGACCTTTTGCCCCCCAAGATCCTGGCCAATTACCAGCATCTCCTCCTGGCTTCCAAAACTTCATGAAACAGTTTTGAACTGCATAGATGCAAATCCTTAGAGAGGTTTTTCCCTGTGTACACTCTTCTTTGATAAAATGACCTTGAATGTAATTGCATGTTTATCTTTAAAGCATGATAATGCACAAGAGGCTGCCTGTGGCTGGTTGTGACTGCTAAAAAGTATTTGTCACTGTACATTTTATTCATAGATCATATTTGAGAGGGTATTGCTAATACTTCAGATCCAGTCTTTATGGTGGCCTCCTTTTATCTTGGTGTTAAACTCCTTCTGTTGCCTTCATGTGATTCATTATCACTATACTTGGTGGCATCTTTCAAAAATATAGACTATAACTGGTAGGCACTCCCAATGTTTGTGTCATGATTGGTAAAAGTGCTTTGAAATTGTCAGATTGGTGAATTAATGACATCTTTAGCCAAAGTTTAGGAATGGGGAACTCGGTGGATTAGTTGTCACATGACAAAATTGTATCATCAAGAGCTTTGGTTAGAAAACATTATTATGTTAGGTTGTCTGTGTTTTTTTTTCCAAGCTGTGAGGTCGTGTTCTGGAAGAGTTTATTCCTGACCTTTTGCCTGCATCTGTGGCTGGCATCTTCAGAGAATGGTTGGGTAGGGGCTCACAGTATATACCCCCCCACACACACACACCTACCCAACCATTCTCTGAAGATGCCAGCCATAGATACAGCTGGAAAAAACCCACAACCTATGGATTCCAGCTGTGAAAGCACCCCCACTAACACATTGTGTTAGTTTACATCGCAAAATGCTTTCAAGATAGTCATGCTGGATGGATAACTTAAAGTTCCTGAAAGTAAAGGCTGAACCCAGCTGAAATCAAGGATTGATTAATTGGTATAAACTAATGCAGACAATGTGAAGTCACTTGTGTCCCAGGGCTACAGTATGGAAATGCTGGTTTCATTCATGATGGACTTCCCCCTCCCCCCAGCATTTTAGCAGCTTCACTAACCACTTGTTGAGATGAGCAGATGATGCCCTACACACTTTTCTTTTTCTTTGATTGATTAAATCTATGTCAGTGAACATAGTATCCACGGTTGGTTGTACTACAGTTAATAGCAGTCTGCTTCAGAGAGACCGTCTTTTAAAAATATATACTGAAGGGGTATAATACTTTCAGAACACATTCAGAGATTATGGCTAGGTTCTGTGGGAATTAGCTTGGCATATATTGGTAGAATTTGTTTTCAACAATCCATAATTCAGGCCTACATACGGAGTTGAAAAGATCTAGCATGGCTGTTTGGGAGAAAGCGCCCACAGCTCTGACATGTAGGTCTTCACCCCTGATGTACTACAAGGAAGTATTAGCTTCTGAGAAGAACATTTAATCTCAGTTCTAAAAGGCATTAAAGAAGAGATTCTGATCCCAGAGTTTAAAACAAAGGACTATTTAGCACATAATACTTAAGCTAGCTGTGATTTGTTTAGTCAAATTCTGGTTTGTTTGAATGTCTGAATTCACACCAGCCAACAAGCTATGGTTTATTTTAAGCAACAAGTTCTAGTTTAAAACCAAGAATCAAAGTTACGGTATATCAAAATCCTGGCTCATTGCTGGTTTACTTCTATATCCTACCCAGCTTCTCACCAAATCCACATAGGTATGAGGCAAGAAAACCAACTATTTAACCTCCCCCCCCCCAAAAAAATTCATCCCTTCTTCTCTCTGGCAACAGTCTTCTTTGTACCCCGAACTCCTTCCTCCCAGAGTAAAAGATAAAGTTATGACTTGTTGCGTGCCTTTAAGTTGATGCCAATTTACATTAACCCTGAGGTGAACCTATCACATGGTTTTCTTGGCAAGATTTGTTCAGAGAGAGTTTGCCTTTGCTTTTGCCTTCCTCTGAAGCTGAGAGAATGTGACTTTCACAAGGTCACCCAGTGGGTTTCCGTGGCTGAGTGGGAATTTGAACACTGGTGTCTAGAGTTTTCTTTCGTCCAATGCTCAGACTACTGCACCATGCTGGTTCTCAAAATTTATGACCCCCCCCCCCAGGATACCAAAATACCCATTTAACAGAAGGGGCGAATACAGAGACAAAATGCCCTGTAAAATCTGTCGTATCTTTCCCAAAACCCAACATGTAAAACATACTACACTGAAAAATTAGATAGATGAACCCCACATAATGCATGCACACAAGCTGAAATACAGGCAAGGCACTCTCTATTCAAAAACTCGAAAACATACAGATACAGACCTTCTCAAACTCAGTATCCACAAATATTCCCACAAACACCCAAGACACTCCCCCCACATCCATGCACAGGAAAAATGTTTTTATTGCTTCCAAGGCATTTGGGATAATATCTGTATATCAGCGTAAGAAGTGAGGGGAAACAAGCCAGGAACTGGCTAAACAAGCCATGATTATTTTGCTTGGCTGCACAACAGACTCTGGCTAGATTTACAAACTATGGTTAAAACAAATGTTGGCTCAGTGTTATTTGTAACTGAAGTCAGTGGGTCAGACAAGACTTACAAATAAATTGCTGTTGTTACACTGTGAACACCTTCAGGAAAATGTGACCCTTCAGATGATGTTGAATTTCAGTTTTCATCTGTGGTAGTAGACAGCATGGCCAGTGGTGAGGAATCATGGCATTTGCAGGCCTGCAATATCTGTTTTCCTTGCCTGCTGTAGTAACAAGAAAAGAAGCAAAAACTCTTAGATAGTTGATGTACTTTTCCCAGACACAGGAGAGAACTTGGATTAAAGCTCTTAGGATTCTTTCCTAATGGACTACTTTCTGTTGCTACAAATGCAGTGCATTTGAAGAAGCTATAACATAAACATGAGTTTGTATGGTTTAATTTTCAGCCATCTTTTTATGGAAGAAAGAGGTAGACAGGTGGATCTGAAATGCTAAAATAAAGAAAGCTTAAGCGACAGGCATGTGGTGATTCTCTGAGCAATGTTTATCCATGGCCAGAGTGGGCTGCTGACATAATCTGCTTAATGGTTATTGGTATGGCATTTTTATTGCCTCTTGAACTTTTGCAAGGGGTAGGACACTCAGAAGCCTGGGGCCATGTATACACAGCTTTTTTCTTGGTGTCATAATTTCAGTAATTGTAAGATGGATATGCTTGTCCTACAAATCAGAAAATATGAATTATACTCAATTTTAAAATCTTAATACAAATAAGGGCAGGTACAAATTTGCAGGAAGCCAGCTTGAGTACTGGTCCATATTGCACACTAGTTTAAGAATACAGTCTTACAATCTTCAGTATTTCATTTTGCTCTTACTATGATTTATGAAACTGATTTTTTACATGGCAATATAGTAGGAACCGTGTATCCACTGGGGATCAGTTCTGGGGAGGGCTGTGGATGCCAAAAACCATGGATAATAGTGAACACCATTGAAAATAACGAGACTTCCGGTTTAACATACCATAGAGTTGTCTTGGAGGAGCTAGAAAATGGCTAGAGATGATACATTTTCTAGGAACACTATTTCTAGGTAGGTGTGCTTTTTTGTGTCCAATGGCTAATTGAATCAGTGGGTAATGAATTAGTGGATACAGGGGTCCTCCTGTATGTGTTTACATTGGATTAAACATGGGTTACTTTTATTATCTCTGTCAGTCTGAGCAAAACTTCTGATTGAACACATTAACCTGTAATTACTACCATTTCCATCTTATATTCAATTTGAGTCAGTGTCATGGAATATTGTGAGCATCTTTCAGAATTTCCAATTGAAAGCAGTAACATTCAAGCTTGGAGTTTTTTTTGGGGAGGGCTTTCTGCCAGAGTGGGTATTTCTTCTTCCTTGCTTGGCTGCCTGAATGTAGCCTGAAATGACTTAGCTGTGTGCCACCTCTCCCTGTTATGCACTGTGATAGAATATTGAGGCAAAATATACAGATTTGTTATTCCTTGGTGTAGTAGTGACAGTGGTGTTTGAAAAGATAAACGAAATATTGATGCTTGACCATTGTAATAAATTTGCAATTTCAAATAGATCTGAATATGGAGCACAGGTTAAGAACAAGGAAGTCATTAACAATATGCTGTATTAAGTTTTTGACAGTTTCCTGGACCATCTAAGATTCTAGAACCTTAACTACTGAAAGTGTTTCAGTGTGATATACAGAAAGTTTAACCTCCAATTAGTGTTTTGAAAACAAGGGATAAAAAGCAGTATGTTTAGGAGATATGTGAATTAGCTAGTTAAAATCAGTAAAATTGGGAATTTTCTAATGTAAAGTGGCAGCTTAATTGGATTTATATTTAATTAAAGTCAATTAGCTTAAGTTGGAATTTTAGGAGTAATTTAATTCCAGATTTTTTAACTTAGCAGTTAAATCCCCCCCTTCTGATATAAAAGCAATTGAATTGTAATTTTAGCTTATTAACAATTAAACACATTAACCATTTCTATCAACTTCCCTGCATCTGGTAACTAGTTTCTGGTGTCTGTAATCATTATGGAATCAAAAGTTGTTTCAGGGCTACACTTGGGTTATTTTGATAGTTTCATTGTTATAAGATGTCTGTTCTCAACATTTTAGCAGGAGGTTACTAGAAGTATGTGTGGTTATCCTCCATAAAAGTAGGAGCAAAACATTGGGTAGGGTTGGTGGGAGTTGCAGTGCAAAGCATCTGGTGGCTGTTAATTCTCCAATTCAGCTCTAAGAGTGTATATCTGATGGAACCAGTAAATCAAGGCTAGACCATTCTTGCCAGCTGACAAGAGCTTATCTAATCTCTGAAATGTGGATATTTCTCCTACTTCCTTCATTATAGACTTTAGTCACCCTAGATCTGTTGTTGTCTTGGTGTTTTCAAATTTGTGTGCATTTTGTCTTCATCTGTAACCTCTTTATAGATTATAAGTTGTTGGTAGGAAACATACTTAGTAATCATTGTATTACTTAGTAATAATTAGTGTGCTTGAAAATATTGAAGTGCAATTGAATACAGTATAGAATTTGGGTGTTGAAACACACACAGTTGGTTCTATCCACCAAACTGAAATAGACAGTATATCCTACAAGATTAGCAATCCCTTTATGTGCTAATGGCTGGTGGAAGTGCTTCTTCTCCAGTTTACTGATCCAGCAAACAGACACCTTTTTCTTGGAACATGAACAAAGTGAGGGACTTAATTTGGTAGAACAATATATCAGAAACCTAGCAATAATTATTTTTTTAAAAGTTATTGGTGGAACAGAGGCGTAGTATGCACTTCATACTGATGGTGTAATGGTTTGAGTGTTGGACTACGACCTCGGTGACCAGGGTTTGACTCCCCACTTGGCCATGGAAACACATTGCATGACCTTAGGCAAATCACACTCTCTTACCCTCAGAGGAAGGCAAAAGCAACTCCCCCCCCCACAAATTTTTTCTAGAAGACCCTGTGATTCACTCACCTTAAGGTCACCGTAAGTTGGAAATGACTTGAAGGCACACAACAGCAGCAGCAAACCTTCACACATGATTTTGAGAGCCAGCATGGTATAGTGGTTTGAGCGATGGACTAGGACTCTGGAGAACAAGGTTCAAATCCCCTGCTCAGCCATGGAAACTCACTGGGTGTCATTGGGCAAGTCACACTCTCTCCGCCTCAAAGGAAGGTAACGGCAAACCCTCTTTGAACAAATCGTGCCAAGAAAGCCCCATGATATGGTTTTCATAAGTTGGAAATGACTTGAAGGCACACAACAACTACTGTGCCAAGTTTCCAGGAAAGAAAGAAACATTTGTTGCTAGTGGGCATAAGTATGCCAGTCCTTTGTACACTGGGGGGGGGGGAAATAACCTGCTTGTCCACCATATCATATAGCTTAAGGAAGTCAGGTTTAGTTGTTAAATTCTGCTGTAACCTCTATTTTACATTCTCACCTCTCTCTCTCTGGCTTTTCTTCGCAAACAAAGATTCAGGAAAGACTCATCCCGCGCTTTCTGCAAGCGCGCTGATGACTGAAAAGGCCAATCCAAGATAAACATGTCCGGTTGCAGAAAGCACAGCAGAAGGTCTCCTTCCGGGTTGTGATTCTTTCTGCGTTGTCGTTTCTCTTCAAGACTTGTTCAGTGTGAGCTCTCAAATAAGGCTGCAGCATTGTGGATAGTGCGTCTCCATGCCTCCCGATGTGAGGCCAGGGCGGACCATTGTTGGTGATCAGTTTGGTCGAGCCTGGGATGTTGTTTCAGGGAGTCCTTGTATCGCTTTTTTGGCGCGCCCCTCTTACGCTGACCCATGGCGAGTTCGCCGTAGAGTACATTTCACATAAACTGATCTCTTCTGTTTGTATGTCTTTTCAAGCTTTGTATGTAGATTTTATAAAACAGCAACAGAACAAGTGGAAATGCTAGGATAAACATTTGTCAGGTCTTACCCATTTGACTGGATCTACCATACCCCTGAGACTGTGTGGCTTTTTTCATCTCTTGGCAACTTGGAATCTAGTGGAGCATTTCCTCTGGCAGAGTACGGATATCATAGATCAAAGATTGGGTGTGGTTACACTAGGCAAGGTGCAGCAGTGACCTATGGGCACTTACTGACTCCCAGAAACTTGATGTGGTGACATGAACCCCAAGGGCAACCTCAAATGTGCCAGCTAACTTTTCCTAAACATTCAGCCTAGCCTCATCTACCCTCTTTTCCTGTTACCCAGCCTTCAGATTCACCCTGTCCCTTTTTCTTGAACCAAGAATGAACCTTTTTAACCAATTATGTGTGGAACTGTGTGGTATTACTCTCGTAAGTGTGCCGCCAATTGTCTAGATGTTGAATGAATCATCAAGAGTCTGGATCTGACCAAAACAACAAAGAGTTGGTTTATTGAAGGGATAAAGATGGAACATCAATTAGGAAATATTGTGCTTATAACATTGTACTATCTGGACAGCCTGTTACTGGATAATAATCAATCATTAATATCATAGCACACGGATTTGCCTTTGGTTATTCTAATACCTTCCCTTATAATAACCCAGACCCGTTCACTCTTTGTTCATTCAACTTTCACATCCAGACTTCCAACCTCTGCACACAATATTTCAGGATACAAACCTCAGTCATAAAGCACACAAGCCTCCACTCAGACTTCACTGCATACACACACACACACGCACAGTCTTCAGCTGCAATCAACCAACTGACAACTCTGTCATACATGCCTTCAAACACCCAGAAACCCCTCCCATTACAGTCTTCTGCTCTGGGATTGGTTCCTTTCAGGCTCTTATCTCATTCACTCATCTTCATGCTCATCACACTTGGATAGGTTCCTGTGCATCAAACTTTGGATATGAAAAATAACATATATTCTCCTGGGCTGTGGAGGCAGTATCTTACTGTCAATAAGTAAGATACTACTGTCTCCATTTTGTCCTTGGATTCATACCAATGCCTTTATTTTTTGTGCTGTCTTTCTTTTCTGTCTACACTTTGTGATGGTATTCACATGAGTGGGTACTCACTCACAGAGAATGAAGTAAAAGAAGGTAAACTTGAAAGATGTGTTTGCTGCCATCCCATGGTCATACTCAAAAAGATTACATTCTTGGACTGTGGGAGAAAGTTGGGCAGCAATGTGTCAAGCAGCCTTGTTTCTAGACTGCCAGGAATACCATATATTCCGACGTATAAGACGACTGGGCATATAAGACGACCCCCCCAATTTTCAACTAAAAATCTAGGGTTTAGCATATATTCGCCATATAAGACCACCCCCCAATTTGGCTGGCTGGCTAGGAGAGCCTTGCCAGCTGATCCTCTTTGTTTCCCAACTCACAAGGATCTCCTCGTGAGTTGGGAAAGCGAACAGGATCAGCTGGCAGGGCTCTCCCAGCCAGCCAGCAGCAACATTCACCCCTCTCTTCCACCTTCGGTTGCTCCCCAAAGGGAGTGAAGGCAGAGGAGGGGGCCGAATGAACCCGGTTTGCCTTGACCACTGCCCATTCCCTCCGTCTTCGTTCCCTTTGCACCCTCGTTCCCTTTGCACCCTCCTCATTGTTTTCTAATTGACTTTTGAGCACATACATGATTTTCAAACACTTTTAGCCTTTTTAAGTTGTTTTCACTTGAGTTATTTAATATGTTTTTATTGTGTTTAAGTTATTAATTGTTTTTACTCTGACATTATTTAAATTGTTTACATAGTTTTATTTATCTGTTTCCCTAAGATCTCAGGATAAAAGGTGGGATAAAAATATTTTAATACATAAATATAATTACAGGAGAAAAAATATGCAAAAAATATGTTTCAAAATGTGCATGATTAAAGGTCCACTTTTTTAAAAAAATACAATCTCAAAGGAAGACAGGTTGGCTGTATCTCTGCTGAATTTCCAGTGAGTCGTTAAAATTAGCCACAAGTTATTAAAACTGGCTTTAAAACTAGCTTTTAACCATTGTTTTTACACTGTTTTTAAAGAATGCTATAATGTCTCTTGTTGGTCATCACTTCAGGGATCTGGGTAGTCAGAGAAGCAATTAACAAATACTTTTTTTTAAAATGAATAAAGTCAGCATAATTATATGAACCATAATATGAACATCGTTTAGCCAGTGCAAAAATGGGTACAATAGAGAATGCTTGCAAAATATTTTGCAGGAAAATGCACCCAAATATGCCCATTAATTTCCGTGCAGAATTAGAAGAAGTCTCACAACTCAGTACAGAAATGGGATGGAATGAGAATGCCAGCAGGAAACCTGAGAAACTCAACAAGAATGAAACTGACAGATTTTCAGATGCCTAGGTGGAAATATCAAAGTCCAAGTGACCAATCCTGGAGAAGGGTGGCTGGAGGGAGGGGGCTTCACGGAGAGGTAAGGGTGGCTGGAGGGAGGGGCCTTCACGGAGGGTGGAAGGGTGGCTGGAGGGAGGGGGCTTCACAGGGGGTGGAAGGGTGGCTGGAGGGAGGGGGCTTCGCAGAGGGTGGAAAGGTGGCTGGAGGGAGGGGGCTTCCCAGGCACCCACCGTCTCCCCGAAGCCAGGATCGGGAGCCCGATCGCGGCTTTGGGGGGGTGGCTGGAAGGGTGGCTGGAGGAAGGGGGCTTCACGGAGGGTGGAAAGGTGGCTGGAGGGAGGCGGCTTCCCAGCTACCCACACCCTCCCCAAAGCCAGGATTGGGAGCCCGATTGCGGCTTTGGGGAGGGGGGGTGGCTGGCGGGAGGGGGCTTTCCAGCAACATTCGCCCCCCTCCTATGTCTTCGGTTGCTCCCCAAAGGGGGAGAAGGTAGAGGAGGGGGTGAATGAACCGTAAGCACTTTGCCTCCCCCCACCGCCTGATCTCCTGCCTCTTCGCTCCATTTATGAAGGGAGCAAAGAGGCAGGATTTCAGGCAATGGGAGTGAAGCAAAGTATATCCGCCGTATAAGACGACCCCTGATTTTGGAGCCTATTTTTCAGGGCTCAAACCGCCGGAATATACGGTATGTCTGTCCTGATTTCCATGGAGAGACAGGGAAGACCACTTATGAAAGATGGAATGATACCTTGAGAAACAAAACTGGTTCCAGCTGTATTTGGGAAGATGGTTTTTTATTTTGTTAAGTATCAAGTACCAAAAGAGAATCTTGGATGTCTGGGTTGCCTGAAAATGTGTCATGGCAACTATCAGTGGCTTGCAGTTACTTGTATGGAACATAGCGATTTAGTTTCCTGACTTGATTTTATGTCTTACATTTGCCTATCTGCAATTCCTTGTGTATAAGGTTGTGTAGAATTAACTAAAGTCTATTTTTTTAAACAAAACGCACAGGCCAAATGGATGTGCTATTCTATATATTGATTTTATTGCCAGTTTTGACAATAGTGTCACATTCTGTATAACTAAAACCATCTTTAATGTAGAGCTGTCAAGTTCACAGGTTTATCTTGTGCTACCCCACTATCTTGTCTTGTCTCTTCCAACCTTGTCCATCACTGCATTCCCAAGATGTTTTGAATTACAGCTCCTGTTATCCCATCCAACATATTCATTGGGCAGGAATGATGGGAATTGTTGTTCAAAATGTCTAATGGGTCCATGTTAGAGAAGGCTGGTCTAGTATTTAAATTTTATTAGAGTATATGAGCCAGAAAGATGCTTCCTGATCACTATTATCAACTACTCTTCCTAACTTTCCAACCCTGTTACAGTTCTGCCTGTTGTTTGGGGGCGGGGGAATGTTTGCATCAAAAAATTTAAACTGCAGTTTCCATCAGATCAAGACAATCTAATGATAAGGGAAGCTGAGAATTGCAGTCCTGTAACATCTGAAGGGAAGCTTGATTCAAATCTTTGTACTATGTGCCTCCAGTGTTTAAGCCATCTATGTAAAGCAGAGGTATTACTCATATTGCTCTTGGAAGATCCATTGTGGCCTGTGGGACCCCCACTGATTCCCTCAAGCACCAGCATTCCCATACTGTTCTTTCCAGCCAAATAGAAGCTCATTTTCTGTTCCCCCTCCCCCTCTCATTTAGAAGGCTTTCGTGTGAATATGCTCCTTTGGGGATCTGCATACCCAGACAGTCAGAACAGTGTAAAAAAAAAATCCCAAAAGGCAACCACAAGTAACATGACATCACTTCCAGTTTACAAAATGATGGCTGTGACAGCCTGGTTGCAGCCCTCTGAAGTTACTAATGAGTTGAAAACAGACTGGTGCAATTCTTCAGGCCCCAAAGCATGTCCATCCCAATGTAAAATTTGATACATTGCTGAAATGGTGCATATTTAGCTACCCGACTCATAGCATCATTAGCTATTCATGAAATTAGAGAACTTTCTCTTATAAAAAAAAGCTTCAGTTTGCATACCTAAGCAGCACACTGGGTAATGAATGGATTTTTGGTTGAGGAGGCTAGTCACCAAAAAGAGAAGCTACAGTACAACCCCTGTATCCACAGGGGATACATTCCTGGACTTACAGTGGTTGCTGGAAACTGTGGATAATAGTGAATTCTATTAAAACAAATGACCTCTGGCCAACTCATACCATGGAGTCATGCTGGAGGACCTAGAAGATGCTTAAAGAGACGATCTTTTTTCAGATGCAGGTAAGTGAATCCATGGTTACCAGTGTTATGGATATGGGGGTTGTACTGTACTTTTGCTGAGTGTTAGAAGCTTAAAATTGATATGTTATACTTCTGTGTAAACATTTTCCTTTTTCATCTACCATTTAAGTCAGAACAGACTTCTACCATCTAAGTCAGAACAGCTACATTAGAAAAATAAATTTTTTTTTATTTCTATATGTGCTTAGTTAGTTTTTGTTCATCCAAACAGTCCACTTCTGTTATCCCACCCCTCAATCTTACGTATTAGTCCATTGCTACTCAAAGTGATGGCCCACAGGCCAGTGCCTGTCTGTGAGCCATCAGCAACAAATTTCCGGGACACTGTGCAAGTATTATGACATGGCACCACTGCCTGGCACATTAGAAGGAGGGCGGGAATCACCAGTCTGCCACATGAGATAGTTTTAGAAGCATTGCTCTAGTCCAAGCTGTGTAAGTCCCAATTCAAGGGCTTCTAAAACCACAAGTTGGAAAGTCCCTGTAGTAAATAACAAAAGATTGTACATTGATTCTACTCTTGTTCTGATCTTTACCTAGTTGGACATAAATCAAATGAAGTTGTGGCAGGGATGCCCCAATGTGATGTATAAAAACTGGTTTGTGTGAGCCTGTCTTTTACTGAACAGAGTTACCCCTGGGTTGTATCTTAGTGTAAAGTTGTGGAATGTGTGAGTAACCAAGTAAGTGGCATTTCTGTTCAATGTTTTGTTTGTTATTCAGTATAAATCCCTTATTACTGATATTGTTTGACAGAAAAGGCACAAATACAGCAGTGGTTAATGGTAAAGAAGACCAGCAGTTGAAAACTAATATAGCGTTTTCAATAATATGCTATTATGTTTTGGATGCGGCAAGGCCAAGATGCAAAGCAAGGTGTTTGACATGGATGGTAAGGAAAGGCTGGCTTTTAAATCCCTTTGCCCCTCAAAACCTACTGAAGAACATGTATACTGCTAGATCCTATTTCATCCTTGTAACCTGTCATCTTCTACTCCTCATTCTGTCCATGTAATGTGAGCTGCAAATTCATTTAGGGTCATCCAAAGAATTATTCTGGAAACTGACAAGAATTTTGAGGATCAGAAGCACTTTGGGCTAAATCTAGTTCTCTAAAGTATTTGTACTACTCTTTCTGCAACACTCATCTCTATATAGACTTCCTCCCATAGGACTGTTTTACAGTTACAATTGTGTTAGAAAAATCTGTTTTCTCTATAAGGGAACAGTGTAATGAAGAGAAGAAATGAGAGTTAGTCACATTCCTGCTTTTGGACTATACAAACATTTGGGAGAGTAAGCGTCTGTTGGAGCCTGAGCTGGAATGTGATCAGTAGAGAGCCTGTACCAGTTTTCATCTGAAAATCATTTTTTCTTGTTTGCTTTTTGTCCCAAAAGCACCTTTGGGAGCAGCCAGGTAAGGGAAAATCATCAGCTGAAAACTAGTACAAGGTCTTGCAGCTAGTTATTGTCCAAATTAAAATCAGGTAGGAAAAGCACATTTATTTACACATATCATGTATAGCTTGGTCATGAGCTGACTTTTTACTGCTTCAATTCAGTTATCTAGTCACCATGACTCCAGGTTATCTTTCTTGCATATTTGCAAGCAGCTCTAGTCCCATCAGTATAGACTTCATTTAGTTGCCCATTTGTTCTGTTCAGGCAAATCCTTCATGTTATTCAGTCTGTATTATCCTGAATAATGGTGTTGTCCACAAAATGGCTATGTATGTCTATTCTTTCTGACCTTTGATATTGCTGGGCACTTCTTTCCCCCTCCCCCTAATAATTGTCATTTGTTCCAGGAAAGAACAGGGGCCATTTTCTCTTTACTTCTTTTGTCCCACTTTGCTGTCTGGATTTTCAAAGCAGCTTACAATTGAAATATGTATAATGTCTGAAACACAAAAGATCATCAAAATAGCATAAGTGGTAATAATGAAAACAGCAATTCTACTGTACAGTCATCTTCTAAAGCCAACTGCCAGGCAGTCTTCCAAAGTGTTCCTTCTGCCCAGTTGCTGCTTTTCTAAAAAAAGAACCACCCATTTAAAGCAGCCTTTTCAACTCAGACCTATTGATGCATCTGGGCTATAACTTGTATCATCCCCAGCCAGTGTTCAGTTGGCAATGATGGTGGGAGTTGTAGTCAATATCTAGATGCTCATGGCGGGAACAGGCTAATTGAAAAATGTAAAGAGTTTTCCAGATTTCTTTCTTTGGATAAGGCATTGTGTATGGCAGGTCCTGATAACACTTTCAGCTTTGTGCTCTTTTGCTATACCCTGAAGCCCGGTTACCTGGAGGAAGGCCTCTCTGGAAAATCACATATTTGAGGATGTCTATTTGAGTATTCTGTACCTAGGCTATTCAGGATTTTGTTTAAAGGTTAAAATCAATGTTCTGAAGGTTCCTGACAAGAACTGTCCATTTTTGAGATTATGTGAGATGGCCGTTGGAACCAGTCCTTTTCAAAAGCCATAGGCAAATGTGTTCTAGCACACCAATTACAGTTCTAGTGCAGTTGCATAGCTAGCCAGTTCTGTTTTTTAAAAAATAGAAGTACCAACTTTACAGCATAACGGCTTGAAGTTCAAATTATCTGGAAAGTGTCCCAGTTGGGAAAGGCTGATTTTATAGAGGGGATGTTAAGGGGAAAAAACAAATAATGTCACTGTAATGAATCTGTGTATCAGAATCAACTTATAGGTGGGGACAAGTGGAACCTACTGGTGGTGATGGTGATGATTTTTTACCTGCCTCTCCCTACGGATCAAGGTGGGGAACAACAAACATATAAACATTATGTTAGTTAACAATGTATAGCAGTTTAAAAAAACAAGTAAGACCAAGACATTTTAAAACAATCAGTACACAGTTTAAAATTCACAATTTAAAATCATCTGGCTTGGTCTGCTGCTTTAAATTCCAACAGCGTATTCAGCTGTCATATCTCTTCTGGCAGACTGTCCCACAGTCTAGAGGTGGCTAAAGAAAAAGTCCTCTGGGTGACAGTTGCTAACGTAGCCCTAGCTGGCTGGAGCAAATGTCCCCCAGAGGACCTACCGTATATTCCGTCGTATAAGACGACTGGGCATATAAGACGACCCCCCCAATTTACAACCAAAAAACTAGGCTTAGGCAATTATTCGCCATATAAAACCACCCCCCCAATTCGGCTGGCTGACTGGCTGGGGGAGCCTTGCCAGCTGATCCTCTTTGTTTCCCAACTCACGAGGATCTCCTCGTGAGTTGGAAAAGTGAACAGGATCCGCTGGCAGGGCTCTCCCATTCGCCCCCTCTCCCCACCTTCAAGGAAGGTGGGGAGAAGGGGCGAAGATGCCCCGTTTGGCTCCGCAGCCCCGATTCCTCCTTCTGGGCTCCCTTCTGAAGGGAGCCCAGAAGGAGGACATGGGGCCGCAGAGCCAAACCCCTAGATTCGCCCCCTGGGGAGAGGGAGCGAATCTAGGGGTTTGGCTCCGTGGCCCCGTGTCCCAGGAGCCCAGAAGGAGGGATCGGGGTTGCGGAGCCAAATGGCATCTTTGCCAGAGGGAGCAAATCTAGCGGTTTCAGTCAGCGGCCCCGCATGGCCTGCCTTGGATCCGTTCAGAAGGGAGCCCAGAAGGAGGGGTCGGGGCTGCGGAGCAAAACGGGGCATTTTCGCCCTTTTCCCCCACCTTCAAGGAAGGTGGGGGAAAAGGCGAATCTAGCGGTTTGCCTCGGCCGCTGCAGAGGTGATTGAGCAGCGGCCACGGCAAACCGCAACATTCGCCCCCTCCTCTGTCTTCCGTTGCTCCCCAAAGGGGGAGAAGGCAGAGGAGGGGGGTGAATGAACTGCTAAACACTTTGCTTCACCCCCCTGCCCCATCTCCTGGCTCTTCGCTCCGTTTGCGAAGAGGCAGGAGATAGGTAGGCAGGCAAAGCAAAAGTATATCCGGCATATAAGACGACCCTCAATTTTGGAGGGCATTTTTGAATGCTCAAAAGTCGTCTTATACGCTGGAATATACGGTAAGCATACAGAGTAGATTAGACGGGAGAAGGTGATCCTGTAGGTAACCTGGAACCAAGCCAACACTTTGTATCTTGCCTAGAAAGTCATTGGCGACTGGTGGAGTGATTTTAATATTGGTGTGATATGATCACTCTTGCATGTACCAGTGACTAATCTGGTTGCTGTGTTTCGAACCAACTGAAGTTTTTTAACTTGGTACAGAGGTAGCCCAGTGTACTGCAGAAGTCTGGCCTTGAGGTTACCAGCATATGCACTGTCATCTTTAGGTCCTCCAATGCTAGGGAGGGTGCATGCTCTGTACAATGTTCTGCATTGTTTTAACGTACTTCCTTTTATCTCCAGTGTGGTGTAGTGGTTTGAGCATTGGACTAAGACTGGAGACAAGGGTTCAAATTCCCACTCGGCCATGGAAGCCCACAGAGTGACCTTGGGCAAGTCATTCTCAGAAGATGGCAAAAGCAAACCCCCTCTGAACAATTGTTGCCAAGAAAACACTGTGATATGTCATCATAAGTTAGAAATGACTTCAAGGCACACAACAACAAGGAAAAGGAATACAGTCATATCCTTTTAAAATAATCTGTACCATTTTTCAGATAAAAAAATCAACCCAAACCTAGATTAACAGAAGTAATTGGATATACAAGCTGAGTCTCCCCTTATCCTAAATGCTTGGGTAGAGGTATTTTGGAATATTTTGGATTTTGGAATACTTGCATATGCATAATGAGATATCTTGGAGATGGGAACCAAGTATAAACACGAAATTTATTTTATGTTTCGTATACACTTTACCTGAAGGTAATTATATACACAATATTTTCTAACAATTTTGTGCATGAAACAAAGCTTGTGTTAACTGAACTATCAGAAACAAAAGGAATCACTATCTCAGCACTCGTGTGGACAATTTTGGATTTTGGAATATTTCGGAATTCTGGATAAGGGAGACTCAACCTGTATAAAAATAAAGACATTATTTTAAACCTTGTGTATGGGCTGGCTTTTTTCAAGAGAAAAATACTGAAGGAATATGAAATATTTAATATTCAGGAGCGAATGTTGAAAACTTGGTTCCTAATGTCAGAAACACTGCCAAAACCAAGTATAAAGACCGGTAACTGGAATACAACAATGTTCGCTACTTCAGCTTAACTTCTTAAAGCTGGTTCCCAAAACCAGTGGGGCAGCAGATAATTTATAAATGCTGAGCTGCTATTTTGATTTCACTTGGAAGAGCCTTTAGATTCCCAGTTCATTCATGAAACTGACATTAGAATGAGTAGACATTAATACATTTTGAAACAATAAACACAAACAATGCTATTTTGTTACCATACTTTATGTTAGAAGACATTTCAGATATGTTTAGACTTCATTTATAAGAATTCATATTCAAATATTTTCACTAATATTCCACTTTCATCTAAAACCCTTAATGCAGGAGTGGACAAAGTGGGGCAATTTGAATTTCAATCTCTGTTAATCAGTGCTGATAGGATTTGTAGTCTAAAACATTATCTTTTATCTTTTATGAATTTTTTTCCACGTTGTTGGACTACAACTCCCATCAACCTTAGCTAGCATATCATTGGTTTTTAAAAAGGCTGAGAGTTGGAGGCTGACAGCCTCTTGGAATTTCACACAACTTCCACCCCATTCTACTCTCATGACCAATCATACATGTTCAAGTATGTTTGAAGGCTATTATTCTCTTTCTCCATCCACGCCCTTACTCTTTTTGATTAGGCTAGCCCATAGTATCTCCTCCATTACCTATGAATATATATATTTTGCATGTTTTTTTTTACTCTGCTTTTCAGCTTCCCCTGGCCATCACATATATTCCTGTTTATCCTAATTGACCCCCCTCCCCTTAATCTCTAATCTCATTTACCACTAGTTTCCAGTCTCCTTACCCCCAAACCTTTTGCTTCTGGGTGACTTCAGCATACCATTAGAGGCCAGTTTACCAGCTGCAGCTCGGGAGTTCATGGTATCATGGGCCAATCACAATTGGTTTCAGGACCTACACATTCAGCAGGTCACACCCTTGATGTGGTTTTTAGCTTGAAACATACGGATCTGTTGGCAGAGGTGACTAATATCTCAGAGTTGTCGTGGACAGATCATTTTCTGGTCAGGGCTTGTATCACAACTACACCCTGACCCTGCAGGTATAGAGGACCTGTTAAAATGGTCTGCCCTTGAAGGCTAATGGATCCCTTGAAATTCCAGGAGGCCTTAGAAGGTTTTATGGCTGGTATCACTGACAATACTGTTGAAGCCCTGGTCAATAAATGGAGTCAACATCTAACCAGGACTATTGACACGGTCGCTCCAAAATGTCCTCTCTGACCCACTGGTAATCAGGCTCCTTGGTATACAGAAACTCTCAGGGAGATGAAATGGGAAGGATGATGACAAGATTGTAGATGACGGAAAACTCAACTATGTCACAAGACACATATAGAGAACATCTTTGTTCCTATAGGGTGGCAACATGTGCAGCACAGAAAGCTTTTTGCTCTGTATGTATTGTATCTGTGAATTCCTGTCCAGATGAGCTGTTCAGGGTGGTAAGAGGTCTAACTCAGGTACCCTCTCCCCTAAACCCAATCTTAGAACCTTCAGTAGCTTCCTGGGATGCTTTTAATGACCATTTTGAAGATAAAATCTCTTGCATAAGGGCAGACTTGTATGCCATTATTGGAGCAGAAGTCAATAATGCGGTGTACAGCAACTCTGTGAGTGGGATTGCACTGGATCAGTTTCAATTGATGAGTATTGCTGATGTGGACAAGCTGCTGAGGCAAATAAGGAAGACAACATGTTTTCTTGATCCCTGTCCCTCTTGGCTGGTCATCCAGGGAGGAGATGCAGTTAGATTTCAAATGCAACAGATTAATGCATCTCTCAGGGAAGGGAATTTTCCATCTTGTTTAGAAGAAGCAGTGGTTAGACCACTCCTGAAAAAGCCCTCCCTGGATCCCCTGGACCTCAATAATTATAGGCCAGTGTCTAATCTTCCTTTTTGAGCAAGGTGATGGAGAAGGCAGTTGCCTTCCAACTCCAGGCAGTATTGGATGATACACACTTCCTTGACCCATTTCAAACTGGCTTCAGAGCAGGTTACAGAGTTGAGACTGCTATGGTTGCCTTAGTGGATGATCGTCTTTAACACTGACAGGGTGTGGGTGTGTGTCTGTCTGTCTCCCTGTTGATGCTTTTTGACCTCTCAGCGGTGCTCAATACCATCAGCTATGGTATCCTTCTGGAACCGGGGTGTAGGGAATCAAAGGCACTGCGTTTCAGTGGTTCTGGTCCTACCTCTCAGGCAAGTTCCAGATGGTGGTGCTTGGGGATAGCTGCTCCTCAAAAAAGGATCTGTTAATGGCATCCCACAAGATGCCATTCGATCCCCAATGCTATTCAATATCTACATGAAACTGTTAGGAACAATCATCTGGAGGCATGGGGCAGGATGCTATCAGTCATGCCTTCAAAAACAGCTTTAGTTAAGGATAGTGTGTCTCCTCTGAATGAATGCTTGGGGGAGGTAATGGGCGGGATGAAGAAAAACAAATTGAAACTGAATCCAGATAAGACAGAGGTGCTTACTATTAAGGGTCCTAATCTGGGGGTGGCAATGTGTTTTAATCCTATGTGTTTTTACCTGTGTGTTTTAATGGTTTTATGTTATGTATTGTAATTTAATTTGTATTGTACCCTGCCTCAAGCCTTGGGAGAGGTGGGTAAGAAAATAATAATAATAATAATAATAATAATATAATAGTTATTTGCCCTCCTGTACTTCTTATTGCCTTTATACTTGCTGCTTCATGGTGGTGATGCTGTCTCTGATAGCAGCCTGGGGAGGGACTCCTTGAATGGGTAATGGCTCCGCCTTCCAGCCAATCGCAGGCAGGACAACCTGTAAATTTGAATGTAATACAATCCCCCCTGGAGGTGGAGCCATCCCCTGCCTCCCCAGTTCTGTTCTGCCTCAGGCTGAAGCAGGTCGGATTTCCCTTTGCTCCAGCAGAGAACAAAGAGAACAAAGGAGCTATCATGGCAGCCCTCATGCACAACTGCGTGCTCAAGGGAAAGCTGTCCTCCGAAGAGGAGGAGGTGGGCGATGCTGGCCGGCATCGACAGGAGCCTGGGCTCCGCGCTCCCTTTTTGGGACGCGCATTGAGCCAGACCAGCCAGGACAACGCGGAGCGCGATGGGGCCTCCTCCCAGGAAGCGGACCGCGCTACCGCTGGGGACGCGTCATCATCCGGGCCTCCAGAACGATGCCTGGCCACCCGGACCAGGAGGACGAGGAGGATGCGTCCCAGGAAGATCTGCCCCTGCTGCTGATGGAGGGTAAGGCCCTCCCGCCTCCACTTGCCACCTGGCTATCGCTGATAACGCGGCAAGTGCTGGCGGAGGGCTTGAGTGCCGGGGGGCCCTGGGGGCGGCGAACGGTCGCGTGCAGGGGGGATCCCCGGTCTCAAACTTCCCCCTATCCTCAACCGGGGTCGTAGGAGGGCTGGTGCGACTCCTAGGCGTGGGCGGGAGCCCGAGCCCGGGCAAACCAGGACCAGCACGGGGGGGCAACCACGGGAAGCCCCCAGCTCTCCCCCACCTCGGAAGAGGGCTAGGAAGGAGAAGCATCTAAATATGGGGGGGGGGGGAGGAAGACCATAAGGAAGAGGAGGGGGATGTGGAGGACAAGGAAGAGGGAGAACTCTCTTCCGAGGGGGAGGCGGATTCAGGAGATAAGCGGTCCTCCCCACGGCTTTTTGAGACCGCATTCTTCTCCATTCTTCTAAAGAAAGTTCTCAGAGCCCTTGAGCTGGACCCAGTGGGGGTTCCCACGGCAACGACTAGCAAGGGGGTGCCGGAGGTTAGGGCAGGCGGCAACGGGAATGGCAATGTGCTCCCCTTTCCGGATATTCTAAAAGAGACCCTCCTGGGTGAATGGACCCAATCAGGGGCTTCCAAGACCCAGTCATCCATGGCCAAACAACTTTATACCTTACCTGGTGAGATCATGGATCTTTTGAAACTGCCTGCCATCAACGCGCCCGTCGTGGGGCTAGTCTCGGGGTTGCTTTTCCCCAGGGATGGGGATGAGCACTTGAAGGCCCCAGATGACAAAAGAATTGAGACCTTCCTCCGCAGAGCCCATGAGGCGGTGGCTTTGGCTATATGGGCGGCAGCTGCAGCGTCCATTTTTTCTAGAGCCACCATCAGGTGGGCCAGGGACATGATCACTAATGTTCCTGACGATGAGGCCAAATTTAGGCAGGGCATGAATAAGATAGCCAGGGTGTCGGCATATGTAGCAGATGCCAGTTTGGATGCTCTACGCTTCTCATCCAGGGCGGTGGGCGCCAATGTGGCCGCCAGACGCCAGTTATGGTTGAGAAATTGGAACGCTGATAACAAAGCCAAGGCCAACCTTGCAGGGTGTACCTTCAGGGGTGGAAAGTTGTTTGGAGAGACATTAGACGAAGTCTTAGTAGAGACCGAGGATAAAAAGAAGGCCCTTCCCTCGTTGCCCAAAAAGGAGGATCGCAAGCCCTTTCGACCCAATTTTCAATGCTATAGAAATTCTAGATTCAACAACCAAAGGGACTTCAGACAGTCCAGGGGGGGTGGAATTCATCAAGAGGATTTCCAAAGCCCAGGTTTAATCAACAGCCCAAAGCCTCCAACTCTCAAGCCCCCAAACAGGGAGGCAAACCCGGTCAGTCATTCTGACTATGCGCAGGAGAGGATCGGGGGGAGGCTAGCCGGATTCGCAAGAACATGGAGCTTACATGCTCCGATGCCTAGGTCTTAAGAACAGTAAGACTAGGTTACACTATCGATTTTCTGACAAGACCTCCCCCGACCTTCATACCAATCAGGAGAAACAAGAGTCGGATGGAGGAGGCAATCACTCATCTTTTGGAGATCCAGGCGATAGAGGAAGTTCCAGAGAACAAGCGCTTCTTGGGAACTTACTCCCCGTTGTCTCTGGTTCCCAAGAAGAACAAGGAATGGAGGGCCATCCTAAACTTGCAGAGCATCAACTTCTGGGTGACGAAACGCAAGTTTCGTATGGAGACTCTGAGATCCATTCTGGAGGGAATCCAGGAAAGGGGCTTCCTGGCCTCTCTGGATTTGCGAGAGGCCTACCTCCACATCATGATCCATCCGAAGCACAGGCACTTCCTGAGATTTGCTTACAAGAAGGCACACTATCAGTACAGGGCCCTCCCCTTTGGTCTGTCGTCCTCCCCAAGGGTGTTCACCAAGGTGTTGGTGGCGCTGATTTCTCATCTGAGGACACAAGGGATTCATATCTACCCTTACCTGGACGATTTGTTGATAAGGGCCCCATCTCAGTGCCAGGCGTCACAGGACGTGAGTACAACTATTGCTTGTCTAGAGTCACACTTGTTCTTGGTGAACAGGCAGAAGAGCCAGTTGGTTCCAGTACAGAGACTTCAACATTTGGGGAATATAATAGACACAGGGAGTTATCGGGTGTTCCTTCCCGAGGACAGGAAACAGAGGCTTCAGGAACTGGTTCTTCAGCTGTTGGAACAATCCAAGACACCGCTGATGGCATTGGCGAGACCTCTGGGCCAGATGATTGCTTGCATAGATTCAGTCCCTTGGGCCAGGTTTCACCTCAGAAGACTACAATGGTATCTCCTTCCCTTTCAGGATGGGATAGCAAGGAGAAGCTGCAGATTCCTGAGGGTTCCAACAGAGGTGAAGGAGTCCCTCAACTGGTGGCTGGGGGACCACTTATCATCAGGTCTCCCCATCATGGATCCAAGAAGGATAGTAGTCACCACGGATGCGTCCCTCTCGGGATGGGGAGCTCACTGTGGAGAACAGTCAGCCCAGGGGCTGTGGTCTCAGCAGGAACAGGACTACAGTATCAGTAGACTGGAGCTGAGAGCGGTGAGACTGGCCTTGTTCAGTTTTGCAAGATTGGTGGAAGGGAGACATGTTCTGTTTCGCACAGACAACATATTCACGAAGGCGCATGTGAACAAATGGGGGGACGCGCTCCCTGTCTCTCATGCAGGAGTCAGAGCAATTGTTCCAATGGGCGGAGAACCATCTTCGATCAGGGCAGAGTATCTACAGGGCAAGTTGAATGTACAGGCCGACTGGTTGAGCCGGAACACTCTGGACCACGGCGAGTGGAGCCTCAACAACTTGGTATTCCAGATGGTAGTGTTTCGGTTCAGGGAGCCATGGGTAGATCTGTTCGCGTCGAGGGAAAACCACAAGCTAGGGCGCTATGTGTCCAGATTCTGGACTCAGGGTGCATTAGCCTTCGATGCCCTGATGCTACCTTGGCCGAGGGAGTTGTGTTACGTTTTTCCACCAACGGCGCTATTGGGTCGATTGGTGAGGAAGATAAAACAGGAAAAGGCGGAGGTGATCCTCATAGCTCCTCGTTGGCCGAGAAGACCATGGTTTTCAGCATTGGTGAAGATGCAGATACAGGAGCCGTGGCCTCTTCCACCATGGCCGGATCTTCTAGCTCAAGAAGGGATTCTTCATCCAGACCCAGGCTGGTTACGACTTCACGCTTGGAGGTTGAGCGGGAAAGATTGTTGAAGAAGGGATATGAACCGGAGGTGGTCAATACCATGTTAGCGGCTCGACGTCCATCTACGATTAGGATATATGAGGTCACTTGGAGGGCTTTCTGCAGATGGAGTCGTAGCAAGGATATTAGACCATTGCAAGCTTTGATGGGTTCAGTCTTGGCCTTTCTTCAGTCAGGTTTGAAGAAGGGTCTGGCCGCCAGTACACTGAAACGACATGTTACGGCTTTAGGTTCCACTCTGAAAGGGGGTAGGGGGTAAATCCTTAACGTCTCACCCTCATATTAAGAGTTTCCTCAGGGGTGTAGGAGCAGTGCGCCCACCAGTGGTGCATAGGTTTCCCTCATGGAAGTTGAATGTGGTTCTCAAGGCGTTAATGCAACAGCCCTTCGAGCCGATCAAGGCAGTGGATTTATCTTTTCTTACCTGGAAGGTGGCCTTTTTAGTGGCAATTACCTCAGCTAGACGTGTATCAGAGTTGAGTGCCCTGTCAGTACGTGAGGATCTGTGTATTTTTCAAAAGGATTCGGTCACATTGAGGTTGGACCCTTCCTTTGTTCCTAAGGTGAATTCTATGTTCCATAGATCTCAGGAGATTGTACTACCTTCTTTTTTGTCCTCGCCCTCAGGCTGAGTTGGAGAGGTTATGGCATATGTTGGATGTTAGAAGAACCTTGAGGATGTATTTGAAGAGAACTGAGAGCTTTCGTAGGCCGGACTCTCTTTTTTTAGCTTTCACGGGTTCAGCGAAAGGGAAGAAGGTGTCATCTTCCACCATAGCTCGATGGTTGAGACGTTGCATTGAGGAGGCTTATTCAGCTAGTGGGCTGGCAGTGCCCACAGGCATTGAAGCTCATTCTACTCGAAGCACTGCTACATCGGCTGCGCTAGGACATTCACAGTCCATAGTGGAGATTTGTAGAGCAGCTACGTGGAAGTCTGCTTCGACGTTCACTAGACATTACAGAAATGATTCGTATGCTGCAGCGGATGCGGCCTTTGGTCGTTGGGTGTTGCAGCAGGTTCTTCAGAAGATAGGGAGTTATAGATTCCCACCCTGTTTGGACTGCTGTTCTAGGTCCCATTCAAGGAGTCCCTCCCCAGGCTGCTGGAAAATGGAACATTGGTACTTACCGTGAAGGTTCCTTTTCAGCAGCCTTGGGGAGGGAGTTCTTACCCACCCCCCACCCCCAAAAAAAGGGATAGGTGGTGGTTAAGTGTAACAGTTGTGTATGTCAGGTTACTTATAGTGTTAATTTTTGTTTTTTTGTTTGGTTTGACTGATGTGGTTTTTGAGCTGGAGCTGTGTTAAGTCTTCTCTGGGGAGGCAGGTGATGGCTCCACCTCCAGGGGGGATTGTATTACATTCAAATTTACAGGTTGTCCTGCCTGCGATTGGCTGGAAGGCGGAACCATTACCCATTCAAGGACTCCCTCCCCAAGGCTGCTGAAAAGGAACCTTCACGGTAAGTACCAATGTTCCATTTGCCCTCCTGTACTTCTTACTGCCTTTATACTTGCTGCTTCATGGTGGTGATGCTGTCTCTGATAGCAGTTTTTTTCTTAGCTTGTATTCCTTCTCTGAGAGCCAGCATGGTATAGTGGTTTGAGTATTGGACTAGAACATGGGAGACCAGGGTTTGTATCCTCCCTTGGCCATGGAAACCTCCTGGATGATCTTGGGCAAGTCACACTATCTCAGCCTCAGAGGAAGGCAAGGGCAAACCTCTGAACAAATTCTGCCAAGAAAACCCCTTAGGCCCTAGATAAACCAGAAATGACTTGAAGGCATGCAAAAACAAACAACAAAACTCCTTCTCTATAATATGGAGAGAGGGGTAAGTGGAAATTAAAGACAAGGCAAGTAATGTCTTTACAACCCACATCTATCATAGAAATAAGGATATCAGCAGTATACCAACCCCCCCACACACAGTTCTGCAGTAATTTTTCAATTAATTGCAATACTAAGACCATATTGCTTGTTGATGTTAAGTTTTTAGGAGGTGAAGTATAAGTACTTTTATCAGTTATAATGAATTCTTACCAATTTGCACAGGCTGCTGACCAGGAGTCTTTGCTAAATGAATGTTCATGCACTACATTGTACTGTTACCTCTGCCTTAGGAAACAGCTCACAAGATGCAGAACGGAAGGTAGGCAACCAGTGGTTTGATTTGAAGCTCAGTTTACTTTCATTTGGCCAAATGGGTGCCGAAAGGAGTTTGGGAGAAAGATAAAACACTTGGCCAGGACTTTTAAAGTTTTGGCTGAATTCATAACATAGATAGAACGACAAATCAGTGCATTTTCCACGTCCCCTTTGGAACACCCATCTCTATGTCATCAAGATACAGATGCACATGCTTATAGAATGGCCTGACCTATTTGTGTACCTGTCTCTTGGAACATCTTATGGTACAAACACATATTCAGATCAAAACTAGTCTATACTTCCTGCCATTTTATGTGGTTAAGCTAGCTACTTCTTCTCTAAAGCTACTTGTGTTTTGCCTTGTGGTTACAGTTCTGCAGAGAAAGACACATTTAACTTGACACCGTGTTGAAAGGAGGGGGAGAGAAAGGGAGAGAAAGAACTTTTCATAGCATCAGGGTGTTTCAAGGGAACCTGAGAGGACATTTAGTCCAACCCTGAATAAGGTGTTTGAAACCCAGTATTGGAGGCAACAAAGTTGGGAATCTTTAAGGATATCTTTCCTATTCCTGCCACCACCTTACAGTACCAGTTTCATAAAAATGCTGGCCACAGTGACACATACTTTTGTTTCATGTTGTTTAGACTGGTAGTTACTAATCTGTGTTATACCCACCATTAGTGGAATGCAGAAGTAGGACTTTTTTGGACGCGTCAAAAATAACGCAAGCAGCCTCGTCGCGTTGTGAGGCTGCTGTGCTGCAGAGCGTTGGTTTCGGATGACGCTCTCCCCTGCCGGTACTGTTGCTGTACCGCGGGGAGATTTGAGCGTCATATTTCGTCGATTTTTAAGCACGAAAGTTGATCGTGATTAAAAACCAACAAAATATGACGCGCAAATCTTCCCGCGGTACCGCAACAGTACCATCAGGGGAGAGCGTCATCCGAAACCGACGCTCTGCAGCACAGCAGCCTTGCAACGTGACGAGGCTGCTTGTGTTATTTTTGACGCATCCGAAAAAAGTCCGTAGTCTAGGTGGGACCCAGGTTTTCATAAGAGCTACTAAGAATTCATTCTTCCTCAGTCCCCAAGTCCTAAAAGCATGCATTGCCGTCTCCTGTCTCATCTGCCATAGATTAGTCATCTGTGACCTTCTGACATGCCTGTAGTAACTTCGGATGTTTGTGTTTACTTTCAACTATACTACTGTATTTTTCCCTCCTTAAAATTGATCTAAATGATAAATATAACAGATTGTCTGTAAACATTCTCAGAATATATTTATCAGGAAAAGTTGAGTTTTTGGTTCTATCATGGTGGGAGCAGGTTCTTTGATAGATGTGGGATGTAAGATGCTATTTACATGACTTTAATGAGTTCTACATGTGACTGCCTTTGAACACTGCTTTGAAATTAGTTGGTTCACAGCCAGACATTTATAGAGAGCAAGTGATTTTCATATTGGAGCAGCTTGACTGAGTAGTGGTCCATTTCCAGGCACAATTCAAACTTTTGGTTATAACATGCGAGCAGGTTATTGGAAAAACACACTGTCCTATACAAATCTGCTTAGGTTTCTGCCTCTCTTATACCTGAAGCACGTCTGTGACAACTTTATAGGGGGTTTTCTTGGTGGTCCCCAGGCTTTGAAATCAGTTGCAAAGGAATCCCTGACCATTTCTGTCTCAGGTGACATTTTAAGTAAACTTGGTCTTCATTGATTTTGCTGAAGCTCTTCTGCTTTGTTTTTGTATTTTATTTTGGGTTTTGTTCTTTGAGTACTTTTTTATGAGAAAGTAGGATCCTAATGTAACAAATGCGTAATTTCTACCACTCATACACAGGTAGTGTGCAGTGAGGTCTTGTCCATTCTCTTTAAGATCAAGTCATATGAAATTAAAGACTATAGACTTAAAGAAGTTGTGTTTCTTGAGAATTGTATAGATATGCTGTACATACAAAGAAGACTTGATATGAGATGGAAACAGGCTGAATTAAAGAGTTTTTGAATACAGAGTTTGATGTGATTGATCACACTTGAATAATCTAATGAGCCAATAATCCAATGAGCCAATGATTAGTTCTAATAGACCTTCAAAACTCAAATGAAATGGCTTGCTGAATAAGAGCCTATGCAGTGACAAAAAATTTGACTTCATGTGTAGACCTTCTCATTTGCAGGAGAGTGTTCACAAATAGGAAAGTCTTCTTCAGATGAAGGATATAAAATGATAGTGTACGTTGACATGAATTAATTGCTAGCCTAAACGACATTACTATATAAATCCATTACTATGTACATCCAAATGTACAGAGCAGTGATAGTTCCCATCATATCTCACAGTCAAGAACCTATCAAATGCCTTTTACAATCTACTTATTAATTCTTATCTTCACGTGTACTGATATTTTTGCTTGATCTCAGGATATACAACTGCTCTGATTATTATAAACCTATCAAACCTTGTCAACAAAACTCATAGTTCTGGCTGGTCATCTCACTTTTAAAATCTTTTTCGAGATCCTGATAGTCTCATTGGTGCCTGTGTCCTTAACAAGGTGTTTTATCATTTTTTTCTTCTTTCTTCTCTAGTGGCAATTAACTTTATTCAGAACATGAAATCTTAAACCAACAGCTAGGATAATATGTAGTATCATAGCTTGGGAATATTTATATTCCTAAACTATTATCTCTCATACAAGCTTACTTCCATCAGTGAGATTTTAGCAGCATATATGCAGAATTGCAGTAATATACAGAAATATAATGAAATACAGGTGCTGTACTGAAATCTGGCATGTAAGTGATGTTAGCATCATGTGTTAGCAGTTGAGTCTCAATTTTTTACATGTGTTTGGTGTCCCAGCTCTGTTACTGAAGCCAAAGGGAAGATATATCCTGTTTGCGAAGACCACAAGACTCTTCCTGCATGTCTGACCTAGGTTTTATCTCCAAAATCTGTGAGATGTTTGTCTCCTGAAATTGAAGGCAGGGGTGACATTTTGGTCTGTGGGACACAAATTGTACTGGCCAAGACTTCATGGCTTCTTCAGCTTGTAAGCCACAGCCCTTTATGTGGTTTTAGCTTCTTGTAACTTAACTTACCTTCCATGATGAAGTTCCCATCATCCTGCCTACAGGGTGATGCCACTTCCATCATTCTGCAAAGACTACATTCCCCATTATGTGCAAACAGTGATTCTCTTGTCAGCATGGCATCAGGTAAGGAAAGAGTTAACTGGAGGTGAGGGCCTAAAACACCACCTCCACAGAATCTCCTGAGATAGCATCATCAGTGGCATCAGATCACCTGAGGCAGGCTTGACCAATCAAGAATGCCAGAGTGGGAATTCCAAATAAGGTATAACTTGCTTTGTGTGAGCACATGGCTTGGGTAAGACCATGAGATTTGAGACATAAGTTGTTCATATTTACCTATGCAGTTTGTATTGTAACCGTGTTGCCAAAACCTTCTCAATGTAAGTTCTCTTAACTCTTATCCATTTGCCATCTTTTCCACTACATTGTTTAAAGAACTGGTTTTGGAAAACAAGAAATATGGCCATTGGGGCATTGGGTGTGAAGACCTGAAAGTGTTTTCTTAAGATGCTGAAGGCACAGATGTTTTGCAGATGTTTTAAAATGTATAATTTATCAGCAACTTTTGAAAATTATAAAAGATGTAATATGATATGAAATAGGTCCTTCTAAAGTTATCCTTTAGGTGTGCACCCCTCTCTAAAAGTTGCACTGTCTTCATATTCACCTAGACTTTCTCCTCTAAGCATCACCAAGCACATAAACAATCTTTTCTATTAGATAGAATCTTATATAGAATGTTAATATTATATAGAAAATAGTACCTACTTAAATATCAAAGCCTATAATTGTGCCATCTCCTTTTTTACCCTTAACATATTCAATAAAAAGCTGCCAGTTTTATAAATAAGTTTGCATTGAATTTCTCTTTATCTAATTTATCAACTTATCTGATGTAGCGAGATCCCATAATTTTTCAACCCATTCTTCTATCTTTGGCATTTTCTTCTATTTCCAATGTTTTACACATTTCAGTCTTGCTGCTGTAATCATATAACCTATTAGAACTCTATTCTCTCTTTCATCTTTGTCTTCTAAATCTTAGCAGGTTTAAGAGAAATAATTCAGGTCTGAATGTTAGATCTGCTCTCAAAATCTTTTGCATCATCTTATTAATTATTTACCAAAATTTCTTTGCTTTTTTCCATGACCACCATTGGTGGTAAAAGGACCCCCAACAGATTTATTACACTTCCAACATTTATTACGGTACTTACTTTATTATATATTTTATTCTAGATAATCTTAGTGTGGACAAGACTGTTTAAAAGTGGTTTCTTTAATGGTAAGTGTGACAACCCTTTGATTCAGGGTGAAGGAAGCCAGAGACAGGTTTAACAGATTAAGAAGCAATTTACTTTGTTTATTATATGATGCATATAGTGAAAGTGAAGGCTTTTCCTCGGAGTATATGGTGTATTTAGCCCCCCTCCTTCTGAATACGGCGATATGATACGGGATGTCATTAAGATAGATCATATCCTCCTTGCATTCCGTGTGTATTTTTGCCATTTAAACAACCCCTCAGTAGCCTATTTGCAAGTTTTGTTTTCTCTATAGCAGTTCCACACTTCCCTCCTTTCAGAAGTCATTGCTTTGCTGAGGCCTCCAAAGGTTCAATTGACAGAAATGAGATCTAAATCCTTGACACTTAACTAAAGTCATTTTGGCTTCTAGTGAGAGTTCGTCTTTGGTTTGCTCTAAGACCCAATAGTCTTTTTTGCAGTCCATGTTATCCTTAGAACATTCTTCTAGCACCTTACCTGAAATGAGATGATTTCTTTTCCTGTCAGCTTTCTTCACTATCCAGCTTTCACATGCATACATAATAATCAGAAATACTATGGCATGGATGATCCTGACTTTGGTATTCAATTATATATCTTTTAACTTGACAATCTTACTTAATTCCTTCATAGCTAACTTTCCAGTCTTGGTCTTGAGCCAAGATACAGAAAAGAAACAATTCCAAGGTATAGGAGATATTTGACAATTGTGATGTTTTTATCAGCGCCTTTTGAGTTGTATAAACTTCGTGTGATCATTATTTTCAAAAATATTCAGCTAAATTCTTCCTTGACTTTCATCAGTCATCGTTTCAAAATAAGAATGGATTCTTATTACAGTAAACATGTTAATTGGTATATTCAATGCCAGGAGGTTTATGTTTGCAAGATTTCTGTGCATGGTCAATGTTAATAATATAATTGTTGCTATCTGTGTGTTCTGCATTTAATTGATTTCTGTCATTATCTCAACCAAAAATACTCTCTGTGTGTATATGATAGGGTTGCCAGGGACAGGGCTCCTCTACTTTAAATAGTTGTGTAGAAGAAGAAATTTCAGCAGCTGTTGCTTGTCATGCAGGCAATACCTGCTGAAATTCCCTCTATTACACAGCCATTAAAAGTACAGGGGAAAGATCAAGGATCTAACCTGAAATCTGAAGTGTTGAAATGGCTACAGCAAGTGAACCCAGCTGTGAAATGGAGGGAAGAGGACATTGAGCATATACATAGAGAACTGACAGGAAGGAGAAGTATTTTGCCAAGAGATGTTATTGTTAGAGTTATTAATTACAATAACAAGGAGGAATTGATGAGAACAGTCAAGAAACACCCAGAGAGACTGAAGTATGGAGATGTAGGGGTAGAATTATATAATGACTACTGTCCACAAACAGTAATTTGGAGAAAATTGATGAAGCCTTGTATTGCTACTCTTTTGAAAGCTGGTATAAAATATGCTTGGGGATAGCCAATGTTTTTGAAATTTCAGTGGGCAGGAAAAAGATATAGAATGGAAACACCGGAAGAAGGACTGCAACTGTTGGAGGAGTTGGGAATACATAAGAAGGAGTATGGAGCTGATGGAGGAGTGGACAGCAGAGATGGAAAAGTTTAGACAGATGTAGAAAGAAGGAAGAAGAGTAAAATTACACGGGGGGGGGAAGAGGGGAAATATTTTTTTTTATTTTTATGAGCACTCGAGGGGAGGGAGTTGTTTTGGGCCATTGGATGATCTCTTCACCTCTCCTCACCTGGAAGACCTGGGGGGTCATGAGCAAGGCAATTTGCCTTGGGAAGAAAAGGTGGGGAGGTAAAGAAGGGGAAGAGGGGAGGGGGGAAGGGAATGGGGACGAATTGGGAAGGGGTGGGTATGGGGAAGAGAGGTCACTTTTGGGAGCCAGAAGGATAATGGCTCCAGTGAAGGGGAACACTGAGGTGGGGGGGAGGGGAATTAATACTCTTGAAAAGAATCATAGTAAAGAATCTATGTTAACTTTTGCAGTTAGTTAATAGAAAAATTGTGATGTTTATGGTAATATTATGTGTTATATTAAACAAGTATTGATTGGGAAAAGAAAGTACAGTTCTATCCTTTATTTCACCTGGCAACCCTAGAGTGTATATCTAAAGTTTCAGATTATGCTTCATGCATATAGATCAATAAATGCCATTTTATAATAAATGTATTGAGTCTTTAAGATGATACATGGCTTCTTGATATTTTAGGGAACCATTGTCAAGGGAGTTAGGAGAGGCTTACCATGTGGAAAGGGGAAGCCATTAGTGTGCTTAGTCAAAAAGTTTTAGTTGGGATAGCAGTAGAGAGTCAACCACTAGAGGGTGCTAAAATGCTTGCTTCTAAACAGTACAACTTGTGTCAACCATATTTCTGGTGTGTGGAGACTGACTAAAAGAGAATTTGCAATTGTTTTAAAATACCAACTTTTAGGACAACCCTTCACAAAGTAATACAGTAAATATCCTTTTAGAATACTGACTCCAAGCTTGATCTGGTACGAGTGATTTTTATTTGCAAAATGCAAGTAAATTCGGCTCCTGAGGATTCCAGATGCTGTTCCTCTAGGCTTATTTGAAGGTTTCCTTCCAATTGGAAAGAGATCTGCCAATGGCATTGAGCAGATGGAACAATGACAGAAAATCTTTCTTTGCCATGGGGAAGTTCCTAAGATGAGCTGTAACAAATGTATCATTATATTCAATTTTTTTTAACTGTTTGTAGTTTAATTTTGACCAGCTTGGAAGTGATATTTGAGAGCAATCCTTCATTCTAGAAGGACCGGAGTCTTGGTAGAACCATCAACCATATTTGTAGCAAAGCTTTGCAGAGGTGTTTTGAAACCGTATAGATGGAGCTCTCTCTCCCAGTTGTATGCGTATGGATCCCTCAGTCTCCAAGATCAGATTAACATGATAGGCTTTCCACTCCTGTGGAAGTTGAAAGTAGCACACATTCATATCTGACCAAATAGTAAACTGTCTGCGTTAGTGAATAATATCATGATACATCTCTCCAACCACAGATTTCCTCCCAACTTGTCTAATCAGAACTGAAAAGCATGTCCAGTATCTGGCCTTCTATCATATTTTAAACTAGATATAATATGCAGTAGGTCTGTGAAGGCTGTGACATCCTGGGCTATTCTAGTCTTCAGTGTTAACGTTAAAATTGTCCCAAGATGACCCAGCCATGGGCTCCTCAGCACCAGCGCTGAGGCCATCTCCACCACTGGGGAAGGATGTAGGCAGCATACTAGTACAATCCCAGGGCTCTTTTAAAATCTCTCGTTTCCTTGTTTTGAGTGATTAGAGAAGGAGAAGGTATCCTTATGCATAACAAGGTACACCTTCTCCTTGCCCTTGGATCAACCAGTTGTCTTTTACTGATATGTTGCCAGATAATGTAGAATGAAACAGTGTCTGATTCTTCATATCTACAGCAGTGTGTCAATGGTACTTCTTGAAAGCTTGTATAGCAAAAGCATTGAGTAGTGGTAAGCAGTACTGTGGTAGCCAATTATTGGTGGTAGCCAATAATAAAACAGAAATCTACCGCCTTAAGTAGGAGGGCCCTCTCCCAACTCCCCAGTTCTGTCCTGCCTCGGTTGCTGAATGGAGCAGGGTTTTTTTACTCCAGTGCAGGCTGTTCTCTTATTTCCTCTTCTTTTCTCTCCTCTTCCACCTTATGGAGGATAACTGGCTGAAAGGATGTTGCTGGCACACAGAGCTCTGCCCTCTTAGACAAGGGATCGGAGTTGGGGGACCAGCTGACCCTCTTGGGCCATGTGGATGACCGGGCCCTCTCAGACCTCGCCAAAGGTTCTGGGTGGGGGCCATAGCGACGGCCATTCCACATGATAGGGATCCAGTTCCTGGATTGGACCACGCGAAGCCTTTTCCTGTGAGGCCCTGGATTTGGCAACAGCATCTGGCATGAGTGGGGGAAACCCCGCCGCCTCCCTCACTCCCTTGATCATTCATTGATGGCAGTGAGCTGCCACCACAGTTGGCGGAATGGATTGCACGTATCGTGTGCCAGGCTATGGTGGCAAGTGGTTCCGGAGGGGAGGAGAAGCTGTGGGCCTATCGGAGGCCCCTTCTCAGGCTGTGGGTGTTTTGCGCCAAAATGTGGGGGAGGGGCCAACCTTTCTTCCCACGCCCGCTCGACTGCTGGTCCACTGCTTATGGAATGCAAGTGCCATTCAGCAGAGCTGGAGGAGGATTTTGGGGAGGCCCTTGTCGGGTGGATTACTTTCCCTCTGGGACTTCTTCTGCACCCCCCTGCAAGGTAACGAGGAAGTCTCTGGGCTCCCACCCCCCTCTGGGAGGAGGAAGGTTCGGAGGCTGGTGGGGCTGCTTTTGACAGGGAGGAAGAATTCTCTGATGAGGATGTCACTCTTCCTCAGCAACTCTCCCCCAGACTCTTTGATGGGAAAGTTTTTCAGGTGTTGCTCAGGAAGGTGGAAAAGACCTTGGGACTACAGGCCCCCACCAAGCCTCTTGAGGAGAAGGAAGGTGGTGTGCCTGAGGTTTGATTTCAGTCCAGACTGGATCACACTGTGATTTCTTTCCCTGAGATTTTTTCAGAGACTTTGAGGGAGAATGGTTTTCTCCTGGAGCTCCTCGCTCATCTCCTGCTTTGGCAAGAAGCTTTTATACCTTGCCATCCCAGGTGATGGACAAGCTCAAACAGCCTCCTATTGATACCCCTGTCATGGGTTTTGTTTCAGGATCACTCTTTCTTTGGGATGGTGATGACAACCTAAAGAGTCTCAAGGATAAGAGGGTGGATAACGTCTTAAGACATGCCCATGAGGCTTCGGCTCTGGCCATTAGGGCTGGAGCAGCTACATCCTTATTTGCCAGGGCCACCATCAGGTGGTTTGGGATATTCTGGAGGCTGTTCCTAAGGGGGATCCCAAGGTTAAACAAGGGCTGAATAAAATTTCCAAGACAGCTGCTTTTATGGCAGACAACAGTCTTGATTCCATTCAGTTTGCTTCTAGATCTTTGGTGGCGAAAGTGGCAGCCAGGTGCCAATTATGGCTTAAGAACTGGAACGCAGACACCAAGTCAAAATACAATGTGGCTATCTTCCCCTTTAAAGGGTCCAAATTATTTGGTGATTCATTGGAAGATGTCCTAGTCAAGACCAAGGCCAAAAAGAAAGCCCTCCCCACTTTGCCTAAGAAGGAGGACTGGAAAGGGTTTCACTCAGGTTCTTAACAATTTTGTAGTTTCAGACCTCAGTTTAAACAGAGGGATTTCAAGCCTTTTAGGTCCAATGGGGGAGGGTGCTTCCAGACATCAGATAAAAGCCCAATCTTCAGGCTTTCAGAGGAATACCTCCAATCACTCTTCCAAGTAGGGCTGGAAGCCTAATCATCCCCTTTGACTGGACTTCTGCACCTGTGGGGGCATGTTTCCTTCTGTTTGCCCATCGTTGGAGGAATGTCTCCTCTGACTTGGGTGCTCAGAACGGTTTTGTGGGGGTACACTATAGATTTCATCAAAGGGCCCTTCCAGCTTTTAATCAGTCGTATACCTCCAAGGTGGCACACAAATGTCTTCTCATGCTGGAGGCGATCACGCATCTATTACCAATGCAGGTAGTAGAGCCTATTCCTCTCCAACAAAGATTCCAGGGGGTATAGTATAGTATATATTTGTTTCTGGTTCCCAAAAAGAATGTTGGAGACCCATTCTCAACCTCCGGGGAATTAGCCGGTAGGTGGCAAGACTGAGGTTCTGCTTCCAGGAGGAAGATTTCCTGCCATCTCAGGATTTACGGGAGGCATAACTGCACATTCCTATTCATCCAACCCATCAACATTTTCTTCGGTTTGCATTCCAGGAAGAACAGTATCAATACAGAGCCCTTCCCTTCATTCTCTCAGCATCTTCTCCAGTATTCACAAAGATCTTGGTAGCTCTCATAGCCCATCTTCGACAGAGAGGGATTCAGGTCCACCCTTATTTGGATGACCTCTTGATCTTATCAACATGTCTGGTCCACCATGTGGTGTCTGGAGCATTTCGGCTTCATGATCAACAGGGAGAAGACGCATCTGGAACCGGTACAGAGACCCCAACATCTGAGAGGTCTGATAGATACAGGGTTTTTCTCCCAGGGTCAGAGTTTTCTTAAGGGGGTTTCTCAGATAAGTCCTCTGGTGGTTCATTGTTCCCCCTCTTGGGATCTCAATGTGGTTCTTATGGCGACTATCAGATCTTCCTTTGAGCCTCTCAGGACTGTCGACACAGTTTTTTACTCTTAAGCTTGTGTTCTTGATTGCATCACTTCAATGCACAGGGTCTCTGAGTTAGGAGCTTTGCCAGGGAGAAGCTTTACATTTTTCAAAAGGACTGTTAGCCTCAGATTGGATCCATCTTTTTCCCCAAAAGTGAATTCTATTTTTCACAGGACACAGGAGTTGATTTTGCCGTCTTATACCCTCATCCTTCCTCTTCCTTCAAAGAGTGGCATAGGATAGATGTGCGATGTGCATTGAAGTTTTATTTAGAAAGAACAAAGGATTGTTGTAAGTCGGATAGTCTATTTGTGTCCTTTTCGGAGGTGTCCAATGGACGTAAAGTTTCTCCTTCGACCATAGTGAGGTGGCTTCAATTGTGCATTCAGTTGGCGTACACACATAGTTCTCTGCCTGTGCCAGGACATGTTCTGGCACATTTGACCAGGAGTGCGGCCACTTATGCTGTGTTTGCTACTTCTGCCTTGTTATTGGAGATTTGTTGTGCAGTGACATGGGCTTCAGTGTCGTCCTTTATCAGTCTCTATAAGACCAACAGATTTGCATCTCCTGAACCGTCTTTTGGGAGATGGGTCCTACAGCAGGTGGTGGAGTGCTGAATATGTTACCCTCCCTTATGGAGACTGCTTTTGTAGGTCCCAGACTGAAGGAATCCCTCCCCACTCTGCTGGAGAATCAAACATTGGACTTACTGTGAATGTTCCTTCTCAGCAGCAGTGGGGAGGAAATCCTTCCCACCCTTCTGTTTGTTACTTTATGTTACTGGTTGTTTAGGATTGTTCTGTAAGGGTATGTTATATGCAATCCCTGGAAATTCATGCTATAAACAGATTGTCGATGATTGTTTATTTTCTGTAAATATTTTTATGAATTAAATAAATTGTAGTTAGCAATAGCTAACAAACAATAAAAGGTAGTCTGATGATTGATGCTGACATTGATCAGAAGTATTGGGATGAAGCTATGTTGATAACTAATTATTTGCATAACAGAATTTAGAATACTGTTGTGTCAAATGCCCCATTCTTCATGCTGTATGGTAAAAAAAAAAAAACCATCAGTGAAGCATATCAGAATTTTTGGAAGCTATGCATGGGTTCACATTTCTAGTGTTTCCAGAAGGAAGGGTGATCCTAAAGCTCAAAGGTTGAGATTTCTTGGCTATAAACAGGGCAGTAAGGCATGGCGTTTTGCTCTAATTGCAAGGTTCTGATTTCCAGAAATGCTGAATTTGAGGAGCATGCCAATTGACGCCATGTTCACAAGGGTATTCACAAATTAAATACCAGAACTATGACCAAGTTTTTGCCCCCACAGCCCGTGCACAAACTATAAAAATTGTTTTGTCTGTTGCAAGTTTGCACAATTTTAAGGTTAACCATTTTGATTTTAGTACTGCTTACCTGAATGCTCCACTCCAGGGATGCATTTATGTACAGCAGGCACTTGGGTTTCACAGTGGTGATTCTAACCATGTGTACAAACTTAAAAAGTCTCCGTATGGGTTAAAACAGAGCGGCCATTGTTGGTATCTATGTCTGGATGAAATGTTGAAGAGCGTTGGATTTGAAAACAGCATTGCTGATACATGTTTGTACACAAGAGGAACCAACCAATGTTATGAAATCCTGATAGCGTTTGTGGATGATTTATGTTTGATCACAAAAACTGAGAATCAGGTGAACAGTTTCAAACAAGAACATGAGTTCAAGGTTCAAACTCAAAAGATCTTGGTGAAATACAACAATATCTGGTAGTAAATTTTCAAAGGCTTGAGAATGGTGATTTCAGAATGAGTCAAACCCAGAAAATTCTAAAATGTTGTTTGATTGTACAGTTGTCCCTCCACATTCATGGATTTGGCATTCACGGTTTTAAGTATTCATGGCTTGAAAATATTGTTAAAAATAATAATCTAAAAAGCAAACCTTGATTTTGCCATCTTATATAAGGGACACCATTTTGTTATGCCATTGCTTGAGTATTCACTGATTTAGGTATTCCTGGGGGGTCCTGGAACCAAACCCCAGCAAATGTGAAGGGACAACTGTAATATGAGTGACTGTAAAAGTGCACAGACACCAATGAATACAGATTTTGTAAATGTAACTGATTATAGGTTGTTTGAATGCCCAGAACTGTGTCATTCAGCAATAGGGAGTTTGCTATACAATTGCTGATTGGACATGTCCTGACATTCAATTCGCAACCAATGTTCTGTCCTGAAAGGTATCTACGCCAACTCAGCATTATTGGCAAGATTTGAAGAGAGTTCTGAGATATTTAAAAGTTATTTTGGACTGTGGTGTGTTAATCAGTTCACAAGAGTGTCATGACTTGCAGTGCTATTGCGATAGCAATTTTGCCCATGAAGTTCCAGACAGAAAGGCAACGTCTGGAATGGTAATCACATATGCTGGGAGTCCAATATATTGGAAGACCAGAAAACAGTCAAGTGTTGCGTTAAGTTCCACGTAGGCTAAATATGCAGCCTTATCTGTTCTGATTTCTGAGTTGATTTGCACCAGTCAAGTATTCATTGATTTGGATATTCCAATACAGAAGCCTGTAGAAATTTTTGATGACTCACAAGCATGTATTCAGATGGCAAGCTCTGAAGGGGTTAAGTCACAAACCAAACATGTTGCTGTAAGATATCAAAATGTGAAAGAAGCTGTACAAGCTGGACTGGTCAAACTGACATATTGTCCATCTGAAGAAAACATTGCTGATTCGTTCACAAAGTTGTTGTGTCCAACCAAGCATCGCTGTTTGTGTGACAAATTAGGCGTGATACCTGATATGTAAAATACATCTCTTTAAGCATGAATGTAGAGGGGTGTCAGGGTATGGGATATGCAATCCCTGGAAATTCATGCTGTAAACAGATAGTCTGCCTCTAGAGGGCAGACAAAGGCCTGTGAAGCTAGCAGCTGTGTTTTGGGAACTGTCTTATCAGTGTGTGAAAGCAAAGCAGCTTCCTGCCTGTAATCTAGCTGTACTGATGCTAAGCATTTGCAATTCAGTCTCTATCTGTCTGTATGTCTTCTGGCTGCATTTGCCACAGAAATGATTGTTTATTTTCTGTAAATATTATTTTTATGAATTAAATAAATCGTAGTTAGCAATATCTACATGTTTCTATGCCTATTACTAATGGAGGTTATGCTGGGAGTACCTAGACCATCTTCTGCTACTCTGCTGCAGTTTTTGCCTTCCTGGATCTCTGAGCATGTACAGAGTTCCAGTGGGGCTATATAGCATGTCAGATTATGGGCTCAGCTGTCCAGGGTGCTGCCCAGCTGTCCAGGTGTGTTACCTGTCCATCTGAGATGTTCCTGACTGTTCATGTCTACGTCAGGTTTGGAGGCTGAGATCTGAATCCTGTGTGCTGCAGATGTCTGCAAGCTGCTGAGAGCTGTGTGGAGGTCCTAGGTGGTAAGCTGTTCTGTTGGAGAAAGTTCCCAGCTGAGAGGGGCTTGATAGTTCAGAAATTACAGCAATGGCATTTGCACTGGGAGGTCTACCTTTTGAAAGACTTAATGACAGAAATTATCTTAATTGGGCTGTGAATATGGAGGCAATACTGAGACAGGAACAGATTTGGGATCCTGTGTTACAAACAGTTATGGCTTCCTCAGCTGTACAAGTAAAAGCTGAGGATAAGGCCAAGTCATCAATTATCCGGGGGCTGGAAGATTCTCAGCTGATGTACATTCACACGTGCCAGACTGCCCAGCAATGCTGGGATCTCTAAGGGAGGTTTATGTCCATGAGACTGGTGGTTCTAAGATTTTGCTGACACACAGATTGTACAAGGCACGGCTGAAGCCCATGATGATATGAACACTTACCTGGCCATGATCTGTGATCTGTTTGGCAGGCTCAGTGAAATTGGCACTAATTGCAATGAATGTGACAAAGTGTATATTATGTTGTCTACTATGGATTCAAGCTGGAATGGTTCAGTCAACTCAATTGAGGCTATTCCTGAAGCTGACCTCAGTCTGAATTTTATTGCTGGCTGTCTGCTTGAGGAGGAGGAGAAGCACAAGCAGTGCGCAGCTGCGGAATGGCCAGTGAAGCCGAAATCCAAAGGAAACAATAATTCAAACAGCTCCAAAGGGCCCATTGAAGCCAAAGGGAGTGCATTTGCAGTCAAAAGCAAAACTTGTTGGATTTGTGGCTCCAAAGGGCATTTGGCCAGGGACTTTGATCATAAATCACAGAAGAAATAAGGCAGCCAAGCTGGGAAGAAGACGAGCCAAAGCAAAGTGCTGTCAGCTGTGGTGATACCACAGAGAACAGATGTTGCTGATGAAAAACCTATGTTCAGTGAGTGGGTGCTCGATTCCGGATGCAGTCAACATATCTGCAATTGTAATGAACATTTTGTGGATATTAATAAGACTGATCCATGCCATGTAAGTTTGGCTGACGGGTCTCGTTAAAAATGTCTGGGGGCGGGTCTTTGTTATGTGTCCTGTCTCACCAAAAATGTCAAAAATGTTCAGTTTGTTCTAGGTATGAAAATGTGCCTGTTGTCTGTTGCAGTGTTGGCACAAGAGGGTCATGAAATCAAATTTGTCAGGAAGAAATGTTTTATTATGAAGGGTGGAGCTGTTATAGCTGAAGGGATATTAAAAGAGCACCTATATTACATGAAACTGAGGCACAAGTAACACAAGCTGAAGCTGTTATGTCAAATGATCCAATGCATGATAATTGTATACATTGGTGGCATAGAAGACTGGCTACCCAAGCTACAAAGTGTTAAAGCAAATGCCTGAAATGCGTCATAATTTAAAGGTTTAGGAGTGCAATGTGTTTTTGGACTGTGAGGTTTGCAAACAGTCTAAATCTACATCACTCCCTATCTCAAAATCCAGTGACAGAAAGTCACAGAAAATTTTGAGCTTGTTCACATTGATCTGGCAAGACCTTTCCAACCATCTTTGGGAGGGGATAGATTTGTAATGATAATAGAGATTTGTAATGATAATAGTAGATGATTTCTCCCATTTTTCCTGTTTCTTGATCAAAAATAAGTCTGAAGCATTTGAAACATTCAAACAGTGGTGTGCCTATGTACAAAGGAAATTTCCAGAGAAAATTTCCTCAATGCAAAGTGATTGCAGGGGCAGGGGGATTCATGTCTGGTTAATTTCCAAGGTGATTAAAGCAGAAAGGCATTTTCCATAGGAAGAGCGCTCCATTTACCCCTCCTCACAAACAATAAAACCTTTTGCTACTCTGCTGCAGTTTTTGCCTGCCTGGATCTCTGAGCATGTATAGAGTTCCAGTGGGGCTAGAGTGCATCTTGTTCTGCTGGAGTTCTTTCCTCTTTTCCATTACTGGGGGAAATGTTATTACCAAGAAGATGGCCTTCCTACTTAAGGTGGTGGATTTCTGTTTTATTATTGGCTATTATCCCTGCCTGTTAGCACCATGGGAGGAGGCAACACAGACTGAAGGATTCCCTCCTCACTACTGCTGAGAAGGAACCTTCATGGTAAGTCCAATGTTCCATTTTCTTTGCTGCCTTGGGGTCTGTCCCAAATATGCATTGTATTGTGGAAGTATTCATCCCCCCAACATTTCTACATTTTGTTGTATTACAGGTTATAATTGAAATGGGTTTAATTGGTGTTGTTACCACTTGATATACACAAGAAGGTCAAAAATAGTTTTCTTGTTGCACAAAAGCTAAGTAACCCAAAACAAAACTGATAACCTAAGTATTCATCCTCTTGAATCAGCGTTTGGTAGAAGCACCTTTGGCAGTGATTTTAGCTGTGAGTTGTCTTAGCTAAATCTCTTCTCAGCTTTGAGCATCCAGATCCTACATTTCTTGCCCATTCTTCATAGCAAAATTGATCCAATATTGATAAACTTGCTTTTTCAGACTCAAAATGTGTTTTGATATGATTTAATTTCAGCAGTGGATTTCTTCTTGCCATTTTTCAGTATAGCTCAGCTTGTTAAATGTTCAGGTAATAACTATCCCATGTATGGGTTCTGCAGTCTCACCTTGCAAGTCACCCCACCATCTTTAGAGTGACTGTTGGCCTCTTGGTTGCTTCTCTGACTAATGCTGTCCTTACTCAGTCTTGAAGTTTTGGTGGACAGCTTCTTTTAGGCAGAATTGCAGTTGAACCCTATTCTTCCTGTATTGTAGTTATGAATTTAACAATACATCTAGACCCCTGTACCTGTGGATTCACTTATCTGCATCTGAAAAAATAGGGTCCCTCTCTAAGCATCTTCTAAATACTCCAGGGCAACTTTATGCTGACTTTGGCCAAGTCATTTTAATAGGGTTTGCTGTTATCTGCAGTTTCTGGTATCCACAGTAAGTCTGGGAACATACCCAGCAACCCTAATCTGGCATAAAGTTCTGCAGATGTACCAGTCAGGACTAAGGTACACTAATATCCCAAAATGATGAATATCTCCCAGAGTATTGATAAATCCTATCAGTATTCTGAGGGACATTAATCCTTTTCATTCTTTAGGTCTCAGTCCTGAGGTTGAATCCACTGGAGAAGATATACCATTTGATTTAAAAACAGATGAAAAGTTGAATCACAGTTGGAAAATGTTATTACCAAGAAGATGAGCATCACTTATGCAACATCTACAACTAAGCAGCTGTTGTGACATCCAATTCTCTTAGAATCAGTTTCTTGCATCAGATTGATCTCACAACATCCACACTTTAGTCCACTAGCTTTCTTGTCATACTACAGCCTGGGTAGTTCATTTCCTTTGGGCAGTGGTAGGTTCTAGCTCTTCAGTGAATTGGTATGCTCATCTCAGGATTCACTCACTTAATTGATGAGCCATCACCCACAATGACCAGAGTTCAACCTATAGACCAAGTGGATACACCTCCTACAGGACGTAAAGGCTTCACTGTAGTGGTGGCTCTCCCTCAACAAACTCAGCATAGGCATTGCACCCCCCAGCCGCTAACATAGTCTGTCACAGCAGATGCATCTCTCATGGGATGGGGGGCACATTTGGGAGAACTAATCTTCAGTAGTTCCTAGTCCAAGAAAAAGAAGGCAATGCACATCAGTGTTCTTGGAACATTTGTGGTGACCAAAACATTTTGGGTATCCAGGAGCCTCTTGAAAGGATACAGTGCCCAAGTACTAACACACAACAGTTATGATGTTTTACATGAAAAAGCAGGGATCTTCATTAGGCAGCCCCCCTTGGCATTTGTGGAAGTGGTGCGTAGACAGATTACCCTTGTTGCCGTTAATATGTCAGAGACTGGAAACTTGATAGCTGATGATAGCATTAAATGAGAGTCACCTCTAACATAGGGATGGAAAGAATATTAGAAAAATGGTCAAAAACCATGTTTTTCAAGGGTCAAGAAACCCTGACGAGAAGAATTCTGGACGGATGAGAAACTTTGCAGTTTGGTACTTGATCTGCTCAAAAGTCATACAGTTGCCCCTCCTCATTTGCGAATTTAACATTCGCGGTTTTGAATATTCGCGGTTTTCGGAGGGCCTTCCCCAACCCTCCCAAAAGCAGTGACAGGGCTTTAGAAGCCCTGTGGCCGCTTCGGGGGGGGGGAGAGAAACAGGCTGGGCAGGGAGTGGGAGAGGTGGCGAGGGGGCCATGGGAGGCAGGGGGAGGCCTAGGGAGGCAACCACAGGGCCTCCAGAGGCCCCGTGAAGGCCTTGGGTGGGAGGGGGGAGGGCTGGGGAGGTGACCACAGGGCCTCCACAGAGTGCCTCTGGAGGTCCTGTGGTGCCTTGGGGGGGGAGGCGTGGGAAGCGACTATGGGGCTCCGGAGTCCCCGTGGTCGCTTTGGCGGGGGAAGGGAGGACTGTCGTTATTCGTGGAATTTTCACATTTGCGGGGGTCTGTGGAACCTAACCCCCACGAATGTGAAGGGATGACTGTACATGGTTTTGTATTGAAAAACCATTTTCTGCACAGAATACTGTATGTTCTGCATGGAAGAATAATATTTCAATGAAGAAATATTAATTCACGTGCAGAAAATGCTGTAATTGTGGAATTGTTCTGCTTAAATTTACACATAGTTGATTTGCATAGAAAACAGCATTTTCTGTGCAGAAATCAGTATTTTTGAACTGAAATATTTTCTGTACAGAAAACACTCAAATAAGAATGTCTCAAATTGCAAAGAGCCTTTGAAAATGGTGTAGTTTTTGAAGATTTTCTCACAGCAGAAAGAAAATTGCTGAAATTACTCATTGGTACTTTCAAGAAGAAGCTTAGCAAAGAATTACACCCCTGCTCTAACAAGAGAGAGCTGTATTACTCAGTGAGAAAACCTGAGGTAACTTCTTTGCATTGCAAAGCACTGTACCACATGTATTGCACAAGAGGAGAACATGCACACTTGGATAGGAAATATGTTTCCTTATGAAAAGACCAGCCCACTGTTGTATATCTTCTCCCCATTGTCTCTGGTTACCAGGGTCATTGAGAAATTACAGGAGAGCGATACTGATTTCCTATTGGTTACCTTGTGGTTGCCTGAGCAACCTTGATTTCCTACCCATTTTCTCATGTAGAGAAAGCTCTGGAGAATATTGGCCAAACTGGTGCTCTTACCCAACGTTTTTGGAGGGTATTGGCCCCACTGGTGTTCTTACCAAGCAGAGGAGCTTTGCGGATATGGGAATTACCTCATGGCCTGGAAAATTTGCCTGAGAGACTACTGTCACCAAAAATAATAGCATTCAGGGGAAGCAATTGGAAAACCACCTTTCTAAGCCATAATCGTGAAGTTTAAACATTCCTCAGATTTTAAGGTACCATGGGGTGAACCTCTCTGAATTAAGAATAAATAATATTGTTTTCTGGCATTCTTTGATTCTAGGCATTTATTGGTTTTCCTTTTGCAACGTCTACATTGCAGTAATTTTGGCAGCCACCCACCCACTGGTCCTCCTGGTTCATCCCACAGATGGAATAATTTCTGAATGGGTTCCATAATCTCTCTGGAGATAGACAGCCTTTGGTCCCTTCATGGAATCCCTCTCTTGTGCTTGTGGATAAACTGTTTTGAGCTATGTGTAATGCTTGTCTACCCATTTTTTGTCCCAGACTCGATTCAGAGAAAAACAATAGTACTCCGTAGATGAATGCAGGACTTTAGTTTTCCACATTGATGGAACTGAGCCTTTCTGCTTCATAGCTTTGTTTGCTGTTGTTACTAGAGTCCTAGGAAGGGTCCCCCTGTGTCCAGTCAGCATATGTCAAAATGGCTGCCTAATGTAATATGATTTGACTATGAGTTGGCTGAGAAATCTCTTCCTGCAGCTATATGAAGCTGTTCCACCAGAGCTGTGACTACTTCCATGGCCTTTCTGAAGGGCATATTTGCACAGGAGGTGTGTGGTACTGCCACATCGGCTTAGCCATCTACCTTGATTTGCCGTTGTCAGTTTGACATGAAGGTGAGGAGTGACACTGCCTTTAGGGGAGCAGTGCAGTCTTCTTTGTGCAAGTGGAAGCTGTTCCAGTCAAAGAGATAATAGAAAGAATTCACACATCCCACTTGCCTCCTCTCTGTCAAGTTTAGAATCTAGAGAAAATGAATTGGCTAATATAAGAAAGGAAAGACAGGAAAGGGAATTAAGACACCAAGAATTTAAAAAAGAATATGAAAGAAAATTAAGAGAAATAGAACAAAAGAAAAATGAGTTAAAAGGGAAATTTAAAGAAAGGGAACTGCAGCATAAGAGAAAGTTGAAGGAAGCGAGAGAGAGGAGGATAGGGATAGAAAAAGCTTGTGAGGAAAAAAGTGATAATCCTACATTGAAAAGGATAGAATTGATAGCCAGTGTGAACACAAACAACAATAATACAATTAATGGCCCTTCTGTAGTTACGGACAGATTACCAAGATACATTAGAGGGGATAGTGTGAACTCTTTCCTTAATTCTTTTGAAAAATCTTGTGTGGATATGAAGGTTAAAGATGAGGAGAAGATGTCATATTTAAGATCACAGATATGTGGAGGGCTAGCTGAAATTTATGGCAAAATGAAATTGGAAGAGCCCTCAAATTATTCCTTATTCAAGGAAAGAGTGAAACAGAGATTTGGACTAAAGCCAATGCATTATAGGCAACTGTTTAAATGTACTGAGAGAAGACCCTGGAACTTAAATTTGAAAACTCAGTATGCTGACAAGAAAATATATAGAGAGGAAAATCCCTCATATGATAAAGAAAACTCTACCTATTGCCCAGAACACAGTAATAGGGAGTTTAACCAATGGAGGGTGAAAGACGCCTAGTTCATGAGGGAAAAAGACAGGTTGCTTACCTGTAAACATAGATCTTCAAGTGGTCTTCTGTAAATGCACATACCTGGGTAAATCCTGTGCTTGCGCAGAGCACTTGGAACCTTCTGGAATAGTTATGTAACTGATATTTAGCAGTAGCTCTGTCCGTCCCAATGGCCCCTCTGAGGCGATACTGCTTATTCCCCTCAGTTCCGCATAGGACGCCGCAATTAGCAGCATCAGGAAACTTAAGCGTAAAGCAGGACATAGAGGGGAAGTATGGGCAGGTCTGTCTGAATTCACAGAAGACCACTCGAAGATCTATGGTTACAGGTAAGCACCTGTCCATCTTTGTTGAGGTCTCTGTGAATCCACACAGCTGGGTAGACTAGCAAGCTTTACCTTCTGGGGGAGGGCATGTCATACTGCAACACAACACAAGGTACAAAATGTAAAGTAAACTAAAAACCATTTATTAAACAACAAAGCATGCAGTGCAAAAAGGTGAACTATGCAATCACTGAATTGTAGAGAGTCGAACAGCCCTCCCAAAGGCAGCATCACTTCTCGACCTGGTATCTAGTCTGTAATGAGAAATAAAGGTCAACGGAGTGGACCACGTCTCTGCCTTGCAGACATACTCCAGGGGAACAGAAAGGCAATGGATGCGGCTACTGCTCAGATTTGAGATGGTAACGGTTTCTGGGCCAGTTCATAGGCCAAGGTGATGGCCAAAACCACACACTGGGACAAGTGCTGCGGTGAAAACGGAGTGCCAAGCTTAGCGTCTGCGTATGCCACAAACAGTCTAGAGGAATCTCAAAACAGAGCAATCCAGAGCGTGTAGAATTCGAGAGCTCGTCTGACATCCAAGGAATGCAGAACTCGCTCGAAGTCATCCGTCGGATGCTACATGAGAGCAGGCAGGATGACGGGCTGATTCAGGTGGAAGGTGGAGACGAACTTAGGCAAAAAGGAGATGTCAGGTCTGAGCACCTCCTTGTGCTTGTGGAATACCAGATAAGATGGGTTGGAACGCAAAGCACAAAGTTCACCCACTAGTATCACAGATGTGATAGCGCCTAGTAAAAGCCATCTTCCAAGATAGGAGATGCAGATCAGCCGTGGCTGATACTTGGAGAGTTAAGACAAAACAAGCTCCAAACTCCATGCAGGGGTCAGTGCCAACATGGGGGGATGCAAGTTCATGTATCCTTTCAAGAACTTCTTAAAAAACGGGTCACGAAACAGAGAAGTATGACCCATAGCCTGGAGCTCACTGGATATGGCAGCAAGGTAACATTTCAAGGACGACATGGAATGGCCAAAGTCAGACAAGTGCAGCAGGAACTGTAATATGGTAGACACGGTCAAAATGAACAGGGTAAGACCTCATTTGGCCAGAAAAGTCTCAAACCTACTGCACTTGTACTGGTAGGAGCGTTGAGTAGAAGGACAGAGAGACACGTCCACAGTGGCCTGAACATCCGGAGGCAGGTCCAGGGCCTTCGAGGTCAGTTCCGTTGAAGCCGGATTTATGGCATGATCCTCCACGTCATAAGCTTCAGAGTGTCTAGGTCTGGGAAATAGACTCTCCTGGCCTGGATGGTCAGCAGATTGGAACAGGACAGGACGGAAGACATAGAAGCGATGACAGGCCAGCAGGAGAAGACCGAACCACGGTTGCCGAGACCACCACGGGGCAATGAGGATCGCGTCTGACCTGTCCTGACGGAGCTTGGAGACCACCCTCGTCAACAGCGGGAATGGAGGAAACAGATACAACAGGTCCATTCCACTGGTGTACGAACGTGTCTCCCTTCGATCCCCTCATGCGAGATCTCAAGCAGACCTGTTGACATTATCTGTTGGTCGCGGATGCGAAAAGATCCACACTCAGAGTTCCCCACCAACAGAACAGGGAGAGGACCACGGAACGGTGCAACATTTACTTGTGGACAGACGAATTCAAGCAGCTCAGTCTGTCAGCGAGAGTGTTCTCCCCAGGAAGTTGAATGGACTAGAGAAGGATGTTCATCTGTACACACTAGTTCCAGATGTCGATCGTGGTTGAAAGTAACGTGGAGGACCTTGTCCCGCCCTGCCTGTTCAGGTAGTACATGACGGAAGTGTTGTCCGTCATTAGCAGGACAGTCTTCCTAGCCACCATCGACTCGAAGGAACACAGAGCCTTCTGCATGACTAGCAACTCCAAGACATTGGAGGAGAAGTTCTTCCACACACCACAATCCCTGGACAGCATACTCACCAAGATGAGCCCTGCAGCCAAGAAGAGAAGCTTCCGTCATCACCGAGGTTGAGAAGGCTCGAAGAGTAAATTGGCCAAGACATTTGATGGGTTCAGCCACCAGTCCAGGAAGTGCTGCACCGCCCAAGGCATGGTGAGCAGCTTGCGAGGTGGGTTGGAGAGGGGATCAAAGACCGAGAGGAACCATGACTGGAGATGTTGAAACCAGAGCCTGACAAAAGGAGTGACAGCAGTTGTTGATGCCATATGCCCCAGTAGGACCTGCACGAAATGGGTTGTGACTTGACGGGACTGATGGCAGCGATGAATCAGAGCACAGAGTGTTGAATCGCGTCTCCAGCAGATATGCAGCTGCCATTGTAGAATCCAGTTGGGCCCCAATCAATTAGTCTGGGACTGGGTCAGTTGTGATTTGTCCTCATTGACTATCAGTCTAAGAGAATCTAGGAGCTCCATGGTAAACTCTATGTACAGAAGCAGCTGAGACTGGGAGTCTGCGACCAGGACCCAGTCGTCGATGTATGGGAACACCACAACACCCTGTTGCCTGAGGTATGCTGCCACCAACACCATGCATTCCATGAAGACTTTCGGACCCGTCGTGAGGCTGAACAGTAGTACTCGAAACTGGAAGGCATCCTCACCAATCTGGAAGGAAATGCCAGTGAGGATGGATCCCGACGTGGAAGTACGCATCCTTCAGATCCATGGTTACAAACCAGTCTCCCCGTTGAAGAAGGGGGTGGCCAGAAGAAAGTGTGACCATCCAAAACTGCTTCGGGATGATGAACTAATTCACTCCGCAAAGGTAGAGTATTGGCCTGAGGTTTACGAGGAAGTAACTCGAGAAGAAGCAGATATAGCACTGGTCGGGAGTCACCAGCTCAGTGGCACCCTTCATATTCGACCTGCCAAGGGGTACTCTTTGAATTCAATCCAGCAGCCATCCATGATGATCCAGAGCATCCAGTGGTCTGACGTTATGGAGGACCATGCTTCCTGGAACTGGGACAGGCGATCCTCGAAGAGCACAATCTGGAGGAGAAAAATAGGGAACAGAGAGGAATCAGAACTTGTGCTTTGATTGATCCCTGGAGCGTGACTTAGGAGGAGGCCTGTAGCGGGAGGTAGCAGCTTTGCTTCTCACCGACAAGGCGGACAATAATGAGGGAAATCGGGATCGCTGAGAAGACTGAGCATAACTCCACCACTGCTAGTAACGGTACTAGGAACCCTGCCACCCCGACCGGCCTCTTGATTTCCTGGCCATGCTCCTCATCTTCTGTGTAAACTCCCAACTTTACATCTGTGGAGTGATTGAAAAGTCCAGAGTGATCGAATGGCATGTCATCAATGGTCGCACATGCCTGTGGGGCCAAACCTAAGGATCTCAATCAGGTGTGGTGCCATAGGGAGATGGAACCAGCCACCAATTTAGTGGCACAATCCGTGACATGCCATACCGAATTAATTTGTTGATCTACCAGGCATTGTACCTCCACTTGAATAGCATGGTCCAGTCTCCTCTGATCCTCTGAAAGGTCCCGGAGGAAGGGAGTCATCCTGTCCCACAACACCTGCTGGTATGCCCCACGCCAGCTGATTAATTGGAGATCGGGAAGCTGAAGACCGCAGAAGAGTAGAGTTTCTTCCCAATGATGTCACACTTCCTTCCCTCTGGATCCGCCGGAGTACTTTGCAGTTGACATTGACACTTCTGCCTCAAGGCCTCTACCACCACTGAGTTTGCTTTGGGGTGCTTACGGACCAAGCGATGTCATCCCCAGCAATTCGGTAGAGGTGGTCAAGGTAGAGGGCAACGAAGATGGATTCTCCCAGGAGTCTTACGCCAACTTGAGCAGAGAGGGAAGCATTGGGATTTTAGGTACCGGGGGAACCTTGGATTTTATCCCATGGTACATAGGATCCACAGGATCAGATTCCTTCTCTGGAGCTTTAAGGTCCAGTGCATGGGCCATGCAGACCATCTGTTTGGAGAATGCCCAAATATCATCCATCAGGGAGGAGGAATTGTCATCCAGGAGGGCTGGTGGTGGGGTTGGTATGCACGGCACGTACGGCAGAGTAGACCCGCTTGTCGACAAAGAGTAGCAATCCAACATTGAGGGGCTACAGGACCATTGGCGTAGAGAGGTGGTCCGGTGAGGTGGTGGAGGAGGGACATCTCTTGGTACCAGAGGGAAGGGGCACATTGAGACCCCGGAGTGGTCATCTCTATCATCTTGTTCTGTTTAAGAGACACGACCTGGTGTGAGCTGACTCTGTGTCCACCATGGGCGTCTTCTGACAAGGGGGCTCTAACACACAGCTTGGAGTGACAGATGAGGAGGAGCCTGAAAATACATGCAGTCTTCAAGAACCGCGTGAGAAAAGTCACCATGTTGTTTGAAGGTCTTTGCATGGAACTTAACAAGAGAGGATGGAAAATCCATGAAGGTTAGCCGGGCGGCATCGAAGTCTCCATATGACTTCACCGTCTCAGGACCCCACATAGACGGTGTTGGCAGAAGTCATGCAGCAGGGGACCTGGATCAAGATAGAGAGTATTTGACCAATGCCTGATCTGCAGCCTCCACATGGGTAGTACCCCCGACCAAGAGCTCTTGATGGGAGACAATGAGCAAAGGGGAGACAATGGCCCCGTCTAGATGGAGAAGACACCTCACCTTCTGACAGATGACCCGGTTCCACCCCAGTGAGTTTAGCAGAAGGAGTTGGAGTTGGCTCCTGCTCTGGACTTAGGTCATGGACTTGGGTCATGGACTGGGGTCGGAACATGCACCATGGATGCCACCGCAGTGGATGAAGTGCGGTCTGCAGGGCGAGAAGAATGCTTAGTCTTCTTCCCCTTATCACTCAAATGCTGGGAGGATGCCAAAGAGTTGTGTTCGCAGCTTGATCCCAATGCTCCTGGTCTGTTGCCATCGACTTAGCAACCTCACAGCTATGGCCCAAAGTTGACGATTTGGAGTCCCCATGGCCCCGTGTCAAAATGGACAGCTCCAAAACCATATGGCTATGTTTTGAAAACGAAGATCTACAAGCTTTGGTATCAGAGGCCGACCGGCCCAAGTGGTCTCGAAGGACTGGTGGACTCAGCCCTATGCTGTTTCGTGGGACTCATTGACCCGGAGCGGCCCCTCTTACAGGTCGAAGAAGACTGGGCAGCCGAAGCGGTCGCAACAAATAACCATGGGGTTAAAAGGTTCAGAATTAGCTTTGAATTCTATGAACCTGACATAGAAGGACTGGAACTCAAGAGAGCAAATAAGTGCAGAGACAAAGGACTCAGAACTAATAGATTTTCTTTGGGTATGGATGCCAGCCGTGAAAGTCTTTGACTTCACTCAGAACTAACTTTGCAATTGAAGCATGTTACCAAGGGACAGGATTTGGGGAAAATAATACCCAACTATGTGAAAAAAAGTCCTTTACATCTTACCAACCAGCATAAAGAACACCCTGTTAAATATTCTGATGAATTTGGCATGCGCTGCCACTTAACTAGAGAGACCCTGAGAGAGAAGGTGATCCTTAATAAGAGATCAATGATTGCTACATCTGAGATGTGAGTTTGAAATCCACAGATAAGTCATCAGTGGAACCCAGAACCTGAAATCTTGAAGATAGAGGAGTGTAACCAAGACAAGGAAAGAAGGATTCTTGAGAGTCTAAAATCCTTTATAGATCTGCTGAAGGTCAAGATGGGCATTGAAAAGACTGTTGCAGAGCATAAGGAAGAGCAAGCAGATACTCCAGTATAAGGAAGAACAGCAGAGGAACCATCAGAGCTGGCAGAATGCCTTCAGAACCATACAGAGGCTGAAGCAAAGCAACAGAATATCAACTCAAAGGAGAAGATGGAAGAAAAATCTGATAGAGTTATTAGCAGTTTGTATGAGTTTAATGTAAAGTATGTATCAGAACTGTACCCAGGTAATAAAAATGCCAGTGTATCTTTCAAACAAGGGAAAGGTTAATGAAAGAATGTGTAGGAAAGGAATGTATAAAGGTATTACTGTATTTATGTAAATAAGGTACTTGATTTGTTGCAGCCAGATAAGAGGTGTGTGTGTTTTCTGCGAAATATTTATGTGTAATGTAAACGTGTAGAATTGCCAGAGTGTTTATGTAAGTAATCAAATAATACAATGTTTTAAGGTAATCATTGTATAAATTATACAGGAATGTTGGAGTGTAGGTGAGTATTGTTTGCCTGGGTGACATGTAAATCTTTTTGCTACAATTGTGACCTGTAGAGTTCATAATTATAGCAAAATTTCCCAAAGTGGGGAGGTATATGATGGACAGCTAGGGGGCCAATGAGGACAGTGGACTCCAGGAGCCAATCCTCTGTGAGGAGGTGGAAGGAGGAGGGGCTTCTGGAGGAGAAAAAGGGCGAGTGAGTGCAGAAAGAGTTCAGTTTTTAAGTAGAGTTTTAAGTTGAGGCTTGGAGAATGACAGTTCTTGAGCAGTAGTCTGACAGAGGCAGCAGAGTGCTGGAGGGGAGTAGTCAGAGAGGAAGAGGCTTAGAGAGGGAATGTATGCAGGCCAAATGACTTGTTTATGCAGTTATATTTTATTCTTTGCCAATAATGGTAGTGCCTCTTTGTGAGTAGTTTACCCGTTATTATACAAAGTCTGCAGGTCGACAAATGTAATGGATACTGTATATTGTGTTCCACTGTATTTCCTAAATTAATAAAAAGAAAGTTATAAAAGAATTGTGGAGACTATACTCTCCATATCAGGGACTGGACTCATTATCAGGATAATATTGCTTTAAATGCAAAGGGAAAAAAATTTTTGGTGGAGCAGCAGACCACAGGCTAGCACAGCTGAAGTGGGTTTGACCACAGCTGTGTCTAGGCAGATGGCTGACAGTCAAACACTCCTATGTGCATTGTGTGTGGGTTGGTGTCATGGAGAAAGAGGAGTGTTGGTGGATGTTGGAGAATTTGCTGTTGAGTTGGTTAATGAGGTTTGATGTGTATATACTGTGTTTGTTTATACTGCAATTAAGGATAAAGGCTTCCAGATATCTTTGGACAAACCTTGCTGTCTGTAAGTCTTTATTGTGTGTGAAAATGGGTCAGAGCAGTGAAACAACTGCTAGCTGAAACCTTTGTTTTTTGTGCCCTTTCTGTTGTGTTGTTCTGCTGTTTGACTGCTCCTGGGTTAGTTTGTCCCCAGGCTGTGCCAGGTGCCTCTCAGTGAGCCTATACTGAGTGGACACTTATGTGACCCTACAAATGTTGCACTGCAGTTTCCAGCAGGTCTAGTCAACATAGCCAATGGTGAGGATTGTTGGAAGTTTGTAGTTCTACACCTTCTGGAAGGCCACACAATTCCCACCTTTCTTCTGGATGTTATAAAGCAACTTGTAGTAATCAAATTTGCACCACTGTTCCAAAAAAAAAAAAAAGGTGAAGACATATCAATACACTTTTTAAAAACCACTGGTTTGAGATTTTCTTGTAAATCACTTTGATTTAAATAATTCCACTCCTGTAGACAGGGAGGTTTTTTTTTACTGCTCTACCTGAATACTCACAGTCTGATCACTGTCCTACAAGTTACTGATTAGCACTCCTTGATGTTATTTTTCTCTTCCAGAATATTTTAATTGAATTGCATCTAATCTACTAAGATTGTGGGGAAGAGAGTCCTGGCTTGGAGTCTGGACTGTTGTATCTGTTATCCTAAGACTGAGGAGGACTTTGCAGCATCCCTTAGAACTGGATTTTCACCCTAGTTCAGCAGCTTTGCTGCTCACTTAAATACAGATGAATGAAGACCCCATTTGGAAAGGCACCAGGTCAGCGATCCAGAGCTGATGCAGGTAGGTAATACATTGAGCACTTCACAAGTGGGTAGGAGATATTGGTGGTATGTTGCATTGTGGTGCTTCTAGGTGATGGAAGCCAGATCCCTGTACAAGGCTCCTGTTCCTTCAGTGGTTGTTTCACACAAGTAACACCTGCTGAAATGCTTTCTTCTACATAATCAATAAATAACAAATAGTTGAGAGCCAGTGTAAGATAATATTCCCCCAGCATAACCCTACAGGATTGTAGTTACAGCTGAGGGAACCAGAGTAACAGGTCTCTGTCATTTGAGAAACTCACCATACTGTTGCACCTCATGGTCTTGGAAAGCTCTTTAAATAATCCAGTATACAACTGGTTTGTTGTACATCCCAACAAGATTTTGGGTAATGTTTATGTACAGATGAAATGTACACTTGTGCATTACCTTCATGGACCAAATTTTATGTCACAGAAGTTTCAGTAAAGGTCAGCAACGATGCAAAAGGAACTTTCATGGTTGATAGTCTGGCATTTAAATTGAGAAGGGCTGTGGTCTGTCAGTAACAAATGCAAGATAGATTTCTCATTTGCCAGAAGTGACTTAATTTGAAACACATCTGGAAAAGCTTCCTGCTGTCAGGCCACACTAGTAATAGGTCTAAACAGAATGAAGCAAGTATGGAAAGTGGAGCTAGGAAGCAGTGCTAACTGAAACAATGGAAAATCGCATTAAAGTCCAGATAAATCCATTCTGCTGGATTGATGACTGTAGTTGATGCAGTAAATATTTTCAGGATGCTATGATATCTGAAGTTACTTTTCTTCTGTTGAATCTAAGTCTGTAATGTAATAAACTTTACATTGGCAGAACTTCTAGAACTACACCTGGGTAATTTTGTAACCCTAACCCTAACCCCCATTAGTATTGTGTGTAACTTTAAAGAGTTGCTCAATTCAATTCTTAAGCAGCTGTGGGCTGTAATAAGGTTATTAGAAACCTGGGTGTTCACCATGAAGTTCCTTTTTTAGGAGAGGTAGCTTTGAGTGTGTTGGTCTGTTTGAAAGGTCTTGTGACTAGCAGTCCTGTATGTTTGGTGTTGACTTTTCTCAGAAGTCTCAGGTTAGTAACATTTGTTTCCTTTTCAGGGATAAATTAATACTTGGCAGGAGAGAAGATATTATATGTACACACATACACACACTGTTTGTTTGTTTCATTTTGTATTGTATTTTATATACTGTTTTGGTCCTTTAAAAGATAACTCTGAGACCTGTTTAATTACTATGACAGGCTCTTAGTGAGCTCTTTGCAGAACATTTAACATGTTTATAATTAAATTTGTTTTATTCATCGAGCTCTTGTCCCCTTTCTTGTTGATGTGTTGCTGTTTCTCCTTTCATTTTCACACACAGATGAAAACCTCATAGAAACTTTGTAAATTGCTTTTAGTGTGACTCCATCTTCATTTTATTTTTTTCCAAAAAAACTTTGTAAGTGAAATTTGTCAACATTGCATCAATGTTATGCTCACTGTTTGTACTGGCGTATGCCTAAATTTTACATACCCTTTCCAAAACAGAGTTAGGAGGAGGTTGTCTGTGCTGCTTTTCTTATCAGTCAATTTTTATTGCAAATGTAGAAATCTGAGCTTTTTAATTATAGAAGAAACTAAAAAAGCTAGACTGTAATAGGAGAAAAATCCTCATACAACCAGAGCATCTGTTCATACCTGTCAAAATAAGGTGCTTCCAAAAATTTTAAAATTACTTTTTTTCAGGGTTTCCCTTGGTCTCCTGAGGTCCATGCAGAGATTAGTTCTAATTAGCAAACATACTAAAGGGTTATCATACTTCTGTAAAAGTGTCATTGTTTACATATCCTCTATTCTTATCTTATGGTTATTTTTCTAAAAGCGCAGATTTCTGTTTCTTATTCAACCACTCTCTTAGTTAAAGGGCTCCAAGGCCTTTACAGTGTGCCACAATCCCAGCCTGGTTGAAGTTAAAAATACTTAATTAAATTATTTCATGCTATTTGTGATTATCCTCCTCAAATAGTGATAATTAACTATTGCTTACATGCTGGTTTTTCATTTAAGATGTAAAGTATAAGAAATGGCATCAGAAAACTAACTTATTGGGCAACAAAACCAAGAAGTAGAAGGGGGGAAATTCATACCAGCATGCTGGTGAGATAGTTGATGCTTAATCATGGAAGGGATGCTAGGTTGGGCGAAGAGAGAGTTTACTGGTGCATCAATCCATAGTTTGTCCCATTGGGTATCAGTTGTAAATATATTTCAATCTGCCTCCTACAGAATTTTTTAACTCAGACCTTGTGTTCATTAATAATACATACAAGTACAAAACCTGGGCTTTGGTTACATTTGAAGGTTTCTTGCATACGTAAGGGCTCAAGTGCAGTAAGTAGATGAAGCCCCTCTTTCTTAATACCCAGTGTGTTTGCAAAAGTGTTAGCTTGCTTTATTTGAAACTAAGTGGTCATCAATTCTGGAGCTGAACTATCTAGGCATTGTGTCTGAGTGATTTGCTCCTATCAAATGGGTCTTGGACACACAAAAAAATAAGAAAAGTGCACCCCCAACCTTCGTAACATATTTGTGTGGATTTGCAAGTCAAGTAGCCATCCACATTTCTATACACCTTAGTGCTGCGTACTACATTAATTCAACTTAATGTCTTCAGTTTTTTTTAAGACAACAAGAAAAGCTGTTTGTTCTTCGTGGTTTTTGTGCCTCACATAAATGGGTTTTGCACCTGTGCAGAGACTGTCCTCAGAAAGTTCTAGAGCTGAGTAGCCTGGCAAGAGGCCCCTCCCTCTGTAGGAGGCTATACTGTGTCTCGGTAGGAGACACAGTAGGCCCCTGTGTCTACTCCGACCCGCCATGTTACCATCCCCTCAATTTCTTTTTGTCCACTGAAAGAGTAGCATCTCCTTTGGTCATTCTCTACTGAGTATCTTCCCTCCTCTCTTTCAACCTCCTTTCTGGCCTATGTTGTCCCTTTCTTCACCCTTTCTACTACTGTTTTTAAAAATCTCCTGCTCTCTGGTCTGTGTCCCTTCCTCCCTCCCCTCTTGGCCTCTGTAGCCCACTTTACACTGTACTCTTCCTGTGTCTTCAAGGTCTCTTTCTGATGGGCACTCTCAGTGCCTTTTTTGGGGTTTTTTTTTTTTTGGTTTTTTTTTTTTGGCCTGGGGGGAACATATCATTGATAAGTACACTATCTGCAGGAGTTTTACCTCCCAAGCGCTAAAGAATCAAGTTTTCTGGCTGAAATATTATTGTTCGGAGAAATCCCTCCAAGTTGCTTCACAGGCCGCCTCTAACCGACCTCTACACATGGCCTCAGTCTCTGTAACAAAACTAAGTCCTGTCTGACGTTGCTACCAATGACATTAGCAACAGCAACCTCTAACTTCTTTCACTCTCTCGGTACTGACTACCCCATCAACGTCAATGTTGGCCCCAGTACCGACTGACCCAACTGCTTTTGATGTTTTGTCAGAAGGGGTTCCTTCTCTGGGGAAGAAAACCAAAAATTATTTGACTCACTTGAAGTGTTCCTGGAAGAGGCATACGTAGGTGGATATCCCATTGGTGTAAGACGAAGGGACCCACCAGCAATCAAAGAAGAAGAAAAAGAAGTACAGATGTCCCAATGTATCCACAGATTTGGTGTCCATGGATTTAAGTATTCACGGCTTGAAAATATTCTTAAAAGAATAATAATCCAAAAAGCAAACCTTGATTTTGCTATCTTATATAAGGGACACCATTTTGCTATGCCATTGCATATAATGGGACTTGAGTATTTATGGATTTTGGTATCCATGGGAGGTCCTGGAACCAAACCCCAGCAAATATGAAGGGACAGCTGTATACGCAGAGTCCAGCATTGACCACCACTCCTTCAGTGCCAGCCCTGCCATTGTCTTTCTCCTCTGGCTTGGTGTCTACATTTCTCTTGCCAATCCTGGTACTGGCAATCGTAACCAAGCCTGCTGTAGTTGTCTCAGTACCAGTGGTTTCCCATCAGTCAGCGTCGCTCATGGAAATTGGACCTCTGGACTGTGATCTCCTGGTCATGGTCTCACCTCGACACTAAATCCCTCAGTGGTGGCTTCTCCCCAACACTGAGTCTCGCCCCTCTCTCATCATCATTAAACTTGTGGGACAGATAGGCACACGGTCTCAACTCCCCAGTTTCATCTTTTTGCAACAGTACTGCCCCCATAGCCACACCTGAGGCGTCCACCTGTACCACAAATACTTTCGATGGGTTCAGGTGCTTTAACACTGGCTCAGAGGTGAACAACTTTTTGAGCCTATTGAAAGTACTCTGGCACTTCTCAGACCACACTGTTTTCTGAGGGGGGTTTTCTTTGGCCCCAGACAACCCGCCTTCCTTCCCCTTTGGTTTCTTTTGGTTTTGAGTAAATCTGTCAAGGGGAGGGCCACCTCAGCAAAGTTAGGGTTGAATGTTCTGTAAAAATTGACAAACCTCAGGCAACTTTGCAACTGTTTGCGGCTCCTGGGAGCCTCCCATTCCAACACTCCTTTGACCTTTTCAGGGTCCATCTCCACCCCTTGCTGGATATGCGATACCCCAAATAGTTTAGTTTAGACTTATGAAATTCACGCTTGGACAGGTTAGCATATAAATGGTTCTCTGCCAATTTGCTCAGTACCTTCTTCACCAGCTTGACATGGGAGGTATAGTCCTGAATAAATCAGTACATCAAGTACACTAACACCCCCCTTGTACAAAAACTCTCTGAGAACATCATTGATAAAGTTCATAAAGATCCCTGGGCCCCTAAAAGTCCAAAAGGCAAAACCAAAAATTCAGAGGACCCCAGCTGGCAGTTAAATGCAGTTTTCCACTCATCCCCCTCTTTGATCCAGACTCTGCAGTAAGCTTATCGCAATCTAACTTTGTAAATATTTTGCCCTTGACCAGATGGGCTAGCACGTCCTTCATCAGGGGTAACGGGTATTAATTTGACACGTTTACCACGTTTAACCCATGGTAGTCAATACAAAGCCTCAGGGATTAATCTTTCTTGTGCCGAAAGAACACTGGGGGCCCCAGAGCAGATGTAGTCGGCGTAAGAAAACCCCTCGCCACATTTTTATCAATGTATTCCCTTAACACTTTCATCTCTGTAGGGGTCATAGAATATAGCTTGGATTTGGGCAACTTGCTCCTGGGATCAGATCTATGGCGTAGTCCAAGGCCCTGTGAGGGGGAAGGATGTCACTCTCTTTCTTCTCAAACACCACCTGCCATTCATTGTACTCCACTGGCAGGCTGGCCACTTCCCCCATGATCATAACTACGGCTAAGGCACAATGTTCCTGGGTCGGGTTTTCTCTCCGCTCCCCGGGGTGGGAGACTTCCACTTCCAGGTCTGACTCTCCACAATGTTCACATATACAAGCTGGGTAAGTGAATATGATGATTTCCTTAATCCAGTCTATGTCCGGGTTATGGTATTTTAGCCAGTTCAGTCCCAGTAGCACGGCCTGTATGGCCCCCGAGGCAATTACGACTCTAAGAGTTTCCCTGTGGATCCCCATCTTCAGCTGTACTGATTCGGTCAGTTTCCTAGTGGGACCCCCCCTCGTTGGACCACCGTCCATCTGGGTAAACTTGATTGGGGTTTGGGGTTTCTGAGTCCCTAGCCCCAGCTCGGAAACTAACACCTGAGTACACCCGCAGTCCACCATGGCCATTATTCTACAGGGGGTCCCTTCCCTTGGGCCCATATTTTGGCTTTAATAAAAAAAAGGACTTTCACACCACTCACCACAGATTCTGGGTGCCGTCCAGGATTAGCCCGCCTTGTGGCGCACGCTAGGGCGGGCCTTGCCTGTTTCCCGACAGCTTTCCCTCCGATGAGGACAAGGCATCTGCCTCATCAGTGTCCCACGATTCCCCCGCTGGGTGGCCTAGCACCACTGTCTGCACCGCTGCTTTAGCCTTGGATTTCCCTGGGGATTTCCATGGCGAGGGTCATCCTTTGCTCTTCTTTCGGGCCTCGTCCTTCTTCCCGCCACTTGGAGCCTTCTCTGGACACTCAGTGATGCAATGTCCTCCCTTGCCGCACTGCAGGCACAATCCTAGTCGCATCTGCTGGTCTCATCCGATTTCGATGGGGTGGTTGCGGTGCAAGCTGCCTTCTTTGCCTGCCCTCCACCCAGCTTACTGGCCCACCCTTGCCACTGTTTGGCTAACTTAACACTCTGGTGTACTGCCTCAACTTCCCTGGCCAAACGAATCCATCCGAGCAGGGTCTCTGGGTTGCCTTGGACCAGAGCCCACTCCAGGATGTTGACATTGAGGCCGTCCCTAAAATACTAGACTTTTGTGGCTTTGGTCCAGTCTGGAATCTGGCTAGTGAGCCGTCGAAATTCAGTGGCGTAGTTGGCTACAGTTTGGGTCCCTTGGCACATGTGCTGCAGTTCTGTACGAGCCCACAGGGCCATAATAAATGGGTCCTCTAACCGAGCCCACAGGACCATCATAAAGTCATTTAGGTTGTTCAACTCTGGTGCCGCCATGTCGTACAGTCCAATGTGTCACCTCACCTTTGAGTTGGCCGGACACATACTGGACTTTTTCTTCCTCTGTCTGGATCACCTGTTCCCACTGCCTCATTGTCACGAGTTAGAGACTGAACTCCATTATAAAATGTCCGAACAACTGCAGAACCATGCTGCATGAACTACCAAGTCATGCCTAGTCAAGCCACTAGGGAGCAATGTCGTGTGTGTGTGTGTGTGTGTGTGTATATATGAGCTCAGAAGAGAGCTCACTTCTTTCTCTTCCTGTGAATGCTGAGGCCTGGTGAAGCTGTTTCTCCTTCAATTGTAAATATTTGTACATAATTGCAACTGTTTGACTTTGAAGATAAAAGTGCCTCCTGATTATTTGGACATCAAACACTGTATGTGAGTATTTTGGGGAGCGGGTTGCTACTGAGTCTCCTGAGATAGTTTTTTTCGGCTTCTTCTGGGACCTGAGTGTCCTCTCATTCCCTGATAGTGGTTATGTGCCCTGCGTATTGATCTCAGATTTGATAAGGTGCACCCAGAAAACTTCCCAGAAACACTTTTGTTTTGAGTGTTTTTGGCTAGTTGGCTGAGAAACAGTTAAGTTTCAGCCAGGCCCTCTAATATCTTCAAGTAACCTTGAAGTGCTGCCAGCTGTCTGTGTTTCATAGCTGCGAATTCAGGGGCTTTCTGCATACTTAACCACCAACCCGGTCACTGATTACTTGTCTAAAGTCTCTGAAGCAAAAGAACTATCCACATAGCACTCTATGGTCACCTGAATTCCTGTCAGCTTCAAACGCATGTCCTTGGTCCCCTGGAGAAATCTATCTACCCTCTTCAGGGCTTCCCAATACACTCTCCTTGGCTTGGAGAATCTTCTGCTGAGCACCCCAACTACAAAACTGATTTCAGGCCTTGTGTTGTTTGCAATAAACAACAGACTGCCTATCACTGATTGGTACAGGTCTGCCCTCTCAAACTCCTGTTCTGCCTCTAAATTCACAAAATCAGTGGTCATTGGTGTCCTGACCACTTTAGCCTCACTAAGCCCACACTTGGCCACAAGACTGTCAATCTTCTTCTTCTGGCTTAAGAAAAATTCTTCATGACTGATTCTTTCTACCTCTACTCCTAGATAACATCTCAGGCTGCCTAAGTCCTTTAACTTGAACTGGATTTCTAACTCCACCTGCACTTTCTTGACATCACTGGCACTCTTTGCCGCCACACAAAGGTCGTCCACATAGATAACTAGCAAGACAGCACTATCACCTGCCCCCTTGGTGTACACACAGGTGTCTGCGACGCTCTTTGTGTAACCTAGTGACACCAAAACCTGGTGTATGCACTTGTTCCAGCAACATGCACTTTCTTTCAAGCCGTAGAGCACTTTGTGCAACAAGTACACCTTGCTCTCACCTGGACTGTCATACCTTGGGGCCTGTTCCATGAACACTATCTCTTTAAGATCAGCATTCAGATATGCTGTTTCAAAGTCAAAAGTGTTGCACAGCCATTTGCCTGCCTCTTGGCTGCTACAGCTAAGACTAACCTAAAACTTTCTGTCTTTGCTGTGGGCGAAAAAGTTTTGTCAGAATTTGTGTAGCGCTCCTGCAAAAAGCCTTTCGCAACCAAGCGTGCCTTACACTTTTGTGTCACATCAGGCATTTCCTTCAGCTTGTAGACCCACCTGCAACCAACAACCTTCTGGTCTTTCAGCCTTTCTACTATCTGGAACACTTTCCTCTCCACCAGTGACTCGAACTCAGAGTCCATGGCTGAGTTTCACCTCTCCTGCTCTTCTTGGGGAAGTTTTAGGAGATCCTGAAAACTTGCAGGCTTCTCTGCTATGACATTGCATAGCCTGGCTTCCTGAACAACAAATCTGTCAGAAGCCATTCTGACCCTCCTTGACCTTCTGGGGATGATCACCTTAGTTCTGCCTGACTCATCCTCACTTGCACTACTGCTGGTGCTTTCTCCCCTTGTGTCAGGGTCCCTCTTCAAAAACATGTTAGGCTCAATGTGTGTGTGTGTGTTAAAGTACTAGGCTTTTCTTCCTCTGCCTCCCTTTCATCATCACCAGGCTTAACCACCCTTCCATTTGTGGACCTTTTGAAAGTTGTGGTCACATCCCTCCCCAAGGGAACAAACACCTCCTGCTTACAGTGCAGTCTATCCCACCCTGAGTGCATTTCAACATTTGCACTCCTGGAGAACGTAACCTTTCCAGGATGGAGAGAAAATATGTACTTATTACCCTCATAGCCAAGAAAATGCAGCCTCCTGGTTTTAGGCTGCCCAGGCTTCCTTAGGCTAGGGTGAATAAGTACATTTGCAAATTATCCAAAAATCCTCAGGTGCTTGAGGTTTGGTGCTCTACCATACAATAGATAACATGGGGTTTGATTGACACTAGACGTCCACAGCCTATTTAAATGGTAAGCAGCATTCTTCACTGCCTCCCCGCACAGCCCAGCTGGTGCTTGTGCATCCTCCATCATGCACTCCATCATGCACTTCAACATCCCAGTTTTGCTTTCTGCAAGCCCATCCCCCCTGGAAACACTGGGTTTGTGGTCTTGTGTCTAATGCCCCTCCTACGCATCCAGGTCTGCAAACTGTTGGATAAGAATTCCCCTCCCCTATCAGTCACTAGACTGGAAACCTTAAGAGAAGGAAATTTGCTTTCCACCATGTTCACCCACTCACGGAACCTGTCTGCAGCCTGATTTTTCTCCTTCAGTAAATACACGTAGGTGTACCTAGTGTGTCTGTCCACAATTACAGTCGTCCCTTCACAATTGCGGGGGTTAGGGTTACCAGACCCCCGCCAATGTGAAAAAAACGCGAATAACAATCACGATCCCTGGGCTTTCGCTCTCCCTGCAAAAAGAGCAAATGTCCAGCAGAGGGCCGTTTTAAGAGGCTTTTCCTCACACTCCATGCTTGTCTGTGTCGTCTCTCCTTTTAGAAAGGGAAGGGAAGACACAGATAAGCACGGAGGGTGAGGGAAAACCCCTAAAACCACCCCTCTGCTGATGAAGGCAAAGGAGAGGGCTGGTTTAAGAGGCTTTTCTTCACACTCCGTGCTTGTCTGTGTCTCTCCTTTTAGAAAGGGAAGGGAAGACAGACAAGCACACAGGGTGAGACAAACCCGCGAATACTCAAAACCGCAAATGTTAAGGGACAACTGTACAAATAAATAATGATTACCCCCTTCAGTGGGCTTATAGGGGCCTGCTAAGTCAGCATGTACAACCTCAGAGGGTCTTTTGGTGACATACTGGGTCTTTTTGGCAACAGGGAAAACCTTTACCTTAACTTTCGTATACACAGCACATTCTAAAAATCTTGGGCAGTGTTTCATGTTTAGACCAGGGCAAACCTTTGATAGCTCCTTTAACCCTTTGTAGCTAGCATGGTCCATTAGCCTCTGGTAGTAATTGACACATTTATCATATAGGGGCACATTGTCTGCAGGATTCACATTTGCCAGCTTCCCTTTAGGTAACATGTAATACAACCCATGTTTCTTCCCTTTTGCAAGACATCCCTTTTGAAAGACATTATACATGTTATGTCTTTCTGTTACTGTCCATTGGTCCCCCTCAAATACAGTCATCCCTTCACATTCGCGTGGGTTAGGTTCCACAGACCCCCACAAATTGAAAATTCCGCGAATAAAGACTGCCCTCCTCCTCCCTTCCCTAGTGACCATGGGGCCTTCGAAGGCCCTGAGGTCACTTCCCAACTCCCTCCCCAGGCTTTCGCAGGCCCTCCAGAGGCCCTCCAGAGGCTCCAAAGTGCCTCCCCACACCTCCCCGCTCCCTCCCCAAGCAACCACGGGACCTCCGGAGGCCCTGAAGTCGCCTCCCCACTCCCTCACCAAGTGACCACGGGGCCTACAGAGGCCCTCCAGAAGCCCCGTAGTCGCCTCCCCACTCCCTCCTGAAAGTGACGACGGGGCCTTAGAGGCCCCGTAGCCACTTTCCTCAGCCTCTCCTCGCGGCAAACCACGAATATGCGGAACCGCGACTGTGGAGGCCGCAAATGTTGAGGGAGGACTGTATTACTTTATAACTATCAGTGGTGATTTGAGACACACTTAATATATAATTTTCCAGTTTCTTAAAACATAACACATCCTCAAATTCTTTAAAATGCAGTGCCTATTTTCTGCACCTTGCTGGGAGCAGCACTATCTGTTAGTGTAATATTGGTTATAGAAGCATTTTTAACATTGCTTAACAAGCTTTATACCATTTATCATATTGTAGGTTGCCCCACTATCTAATAACCAAATTTTCCCCTCAATATGATCAGGATGGTGCTTTGCTACTGAGGCATGACTTGCAGCCTGAGGGGATGCACCCCTCCTTTGCCTTGTAGCTCTGCCGCCCCTCCTGTCCTGTGCAGGCATCTTACAGTCCTTCTGGAAATGTCCAGGCCTTTTGAATCTGAAACAGCTTTTCACATAGCTGTAGGCTCCCTCCTCCAGTTCATTTGCCTCTGGATGTGTTTCAGTGCTCTCCTTATTACGTCTGGTAATTTGTGGCTGTTTATTCCACGTCGTCCAGGAATTAAATCGCTTGTGTTGGACCTGTTCCAGAATATGCCCATCCACCAGGTCTACAGACAAATCAAGCTCTCTGATGTTCTGCAGTCTGTAGATTAGGAAATCCCATTCCTTTGGCAAACTGCCCAATAATATAAAACACTTATGGGCCTCTGGTATGTCAACCCCCCCTATTGGCTACCTCTTGTAAAAGCTGCCTCATTTTCTCCAAATGTGCTTTTACACATCCCCGAGGACATAGCTTTGTGTTATAAAGTCTCTTCGTCCAAATCATCTTTGAGAGGGAAGAGAAACTCTGATGAACAGTTTTTAAAGCTGTCCAAAGCTGAAAGGCTGTCTGTGTTGGTGTGTGAATTAGCTGTGAGGAACTTAAAGATAAGAGAATTGTAGCTCTAGCTTTCTGGTCCACCAGTTTGAATGCTGCAGTTTCATCTTCTGAACCCTCTGGGATCACACTTACATTCTCCAAAGCATGCCACAAATTGTCCATAATTAATGAAGCCTCCATGTACATGCTCCATGCTGGATAATTGCCATCAGTCAACTTCTCAAAGCGAATGAGGCTAGTGTCTCTAGTATCTGCCATTGTACTGCCTGAATAAAAAAAAAAAAACTCCAGCTATGAAACACAAACAGCTGGCAGTACTCCAAGGTTATCTAAAGATAAAGCTTGGCTGAAACAGAGCCTACTTAAAAAATTAACTGTTTCTCAGCCACCTAGCCACAAACACTCAAAACAAAAGACTTTCTGGGAACTTTCCAGGGTGTACCTTATCTAATCTGAGATCAATCCGCTGGGTCCATAACCATTGTCAGGGGATGGTAGTACATTCAATCCCTGGCAGAAACCAAAAACTATCTCAGCTGACTTTGTAGCAACCCTTTCCCAAGAATACTCACACAGAGAATGTTTTAACGTCCAGAAAACAGGAGATGCTTTTATCTTCAGCAGTTACAGATATTCACAGTATCAAAGTGCTACGCCAGACACCATAGAATCACAAGAAGAGGATGATCTCTGGTCTAGCTCACTTATATACACATCAGCATAGCTTTGGCTTAATCAGATGGATACATTGCATCAGATCTTTTTCTACATAGCTTGCACTCTAGTAACCCTTCTCATGCAGGTTTGTCATGCCTAGGCATGACTTGGCAGTTCATGGAGTCAGCCATCATGTGTCAGCATGGTTTCTGCATTTCGTCCGAGGTCTGAGCTGCCATGATCCTCTGCCTGGCCCCTTAGGTCCTCCTGCTCTGTCTCCTACTCTTAAGGATTGACTCTCCACTCTTTTGGAGAAGAGTATAAAAGATATTGCTTGGCTATAGAGTGGAAAATTTACTGATTTACCCCCATTATACTTGAACCAACATCTGTTAAAATTGGCATTTGTAATCATAGCAAGCACATACTATGAGATACAAAAATAAAGTATAACTAATACCATGTTTTGCTCTGCGTATTGGGTTAGTCACTGTTAACCTCTTTCTTGTAGGGCATGCCGGTGTGTCTGCAAGCATGATGAAGAAGAGAGCTTCCCACAAGTAAGTGCTTTTGTAATTGTTAACCCATGCTTTACTGCTCTTTCAAGAGATGCACAATCTCAAATATTGGCTTTATTGAGGGTGGTTGTTGCAGGATGTCCCGTCTGGGCCACGTAAAATACAGTGATCTTTCCACTCATAGACCTTCTATAGCCATGATGTATTATCTCTTTGTGCTCCACTTGTGGAAATATGGATTTTGGAAAGCAAGAAGTGGAAAACCTGTTCTGTGAACCAGTTTGAAATTCACTATGAAATTTACATTTGGACTCCTGTATCCCCGGGGGGGGGGTCGGTTCCTGGATTTACTGCAGGTATTGGAAATTGTGGATAACAGTGAACCGTATTAAAAATATGGACTTCCAGTTAAAAAAAAATAGCATAGAGTTGTCTTGGAGGACCTAGAAGATGTCTAGGGAGGGCACCTCTCTGGGCATTTGCTAGGATGACTCTATGGTATGTGTCCCTATTTTGAGTCCTGCAGATAACTGAAACCACATACCGTATATTGCTTCCACGGATATGTGGGAATGACTGTATACAGTTAACTACAGTGCAGTGGAAGTGCCCTGTTTCAAAGTTGGAAATGTATCAAAGTTGAAAGGAAATCTGATGCTACTGTCTTTCCAGCACAGTTCTAACGTAACAGGGGCACAGGAACTCTTCTGAGAAAGAAGGCCAACGGGCATTTGATGGGTGGGGGATACCAGAGGAGTTTGGACAGGGAAGTACAAAGTTCTCTTTTAGTGACTACTTAAGAAGATTGAGTATGGGCAGTGAGGGAGCTGCTGCAGTCACCTGCAACACTTGTGGGATATTTGTCTTCTTGCCAGAAGATGTGGGGAGCTATATCTGCAGCAAGTGCAAGTTGTTGGCCCTGCTGGGAGGGAAGGTCAAGTATCTTGGGGACAGAGTATCTACTCTTCTGAATATTAGGGAGTAAAAGATTTTCTTGGACAGAGTGGAGAAGACTGTCCTGGATGAGGAACACACTAGGGAGGTGGCTGTGGAGGAGGCCATCTTCCATACACAAAAAATGAACACTTGGAGGAATGTGGCACAGAGAAGTAGACGTGCCAGGCCTCATTCGGCCAGCTTGAAGCTACAGAATCGATTTGAAGCTCTCTCTTTCCAGAGAAGAGGAAGAGTAGCAATGCCAGGCCTTAGGGGAACATACACGAAACCTTGATAGATCCAGCACATGAAGTGGCTTCTGCCAAAACTCGAAGGAGGAGGGTGGTGTTGGTAGGCGATTCCCTGCTGCGAGGAACAGAAGCAGTAGTTTGCACGCCTAACAAAATGCTGTCTCCCTGTGGGAAAAATGCATGATGTAACAGAGAGGCTGACAAGACTCCTCAAGCCCTCTGACCATTATCCCTTCCTTTTGGTTCACGTGGGAACCAATGATACTGCAAGGCATAGCCTTTAGAAGAGCACAAGGGATTATGAGACTTTCGGTAGGATGCAAAAGAACCTGGATGCACAGATAGTCGTTTCCTCTGTCCTTCCAGTGGAAGAGCATGGCCCAGGAAGGGAGAGAAGAGTAGAGGTGAACAACTGGCTACGCAGATTGTGCCACTGGGAATAGTTTGGCTTCATGAACCATGGGGTGCTATTTCAGGGAAGTGGACTTCTGGCAAGGGATGGGTTGCACCTCACACCAGTTGGCAGGAATGTTTTTGCTAAGAGTCTGAAAGATCTGTTCAGGAGGGCTTTAAACTGAGTTGTATGGGGGAGGGAGATAGTACTCTTGAAGGCAGGCGTTCATCGGGTGCTAGAGATTATAGCCCAAATGTTACACAGAGAACAAAGCAAATAACACAACAACCTAACAATGGGAGGAATAAACCGTTTAAAAGGCAGATAGGGGAAATGGCCTATGGTCTTAGATGTCTTTATACTAATGCACGGAGCATGGGAAATAAACAGGAATAACTTGAACTCTTAGCGCAACAGAACAAATATGATATCATAGGCATCAATGAAACCTGGTTTGATGAGTCTCATGATTGGAATGTACTAATAGACGGGCATAATGTATTTCAAAAAAAAATAGACCAAACAGGAAGGTGGTAGAGTAGTATTATACGTTAAGGATGTGTACACCTGTGAACAGATCCATCACTTAAATTCTGGGAGCCAGGTTAAGCGCATCTGGGTAAAAATCAAGGGGGAGAGGAACAGCAGGGATGACATTGAGGGGGTCTACTACAGACCTCCAAGCCAAACCAAGGACTTGGATGATGTCTTCCTGGAACAGATGACTGCACATTCAGAAAGGAGAGATATAGTAGAGGTCAGGAAGCCATGCCGTATGAGGAATGACTTGAGCTGGAAATGTTCAGCTTGAGAAGAAGAGGCAGCTGCCTTGGGTCCCATCCCTGGAAAAAAGTGGGGTATAAATCAAATGAATGAATCATGTCTAAGTATCTGACGAGATGTCCTATAGAAAATGGAGTGAGCTGCTGCTTTTTTTTTTTCCTCCAGAAACTAGTACATGAACCTATATATTCAAATTACAAGAAAAGAAATTCCACCTAAATATTAGGAGGAACAACTTTACTGTAAGAGCTGTTCACAGTGGAATAGACTGCCTTAGACTTTGGAGGTCTTTAAACAGGTTGGATAGCTGTCTCAGCAGTGCTTTAATTGTGTGATGAACTCTGTCAACACCCACTGATGCACACGACTAGCTCATTGGTTTTAGCTTTATTGTCAGGACTTGGATGTCAACAGTAACACTGCAAAGACAGTGCTGAGGCCTTGGCGCCAATGGCCCTCTGCTAATACAGATTTCATTTCTACAAGCAGCACCTGGTTAATTGCTGTTATCAGTGCTATGCAAGTCTCCTTACATTTTCACAGAGGAACAACCTTGAGTGCAGCTTTCCCCCAGCACATACTAAACCTCCTCCCATCATGCTCTACTCATGTCAGGTCACTGGTGCAGATGCCAAGAGAGGCCTTCTAATGCTAACTACATAACCCAAGTTCTAAGGTACCAGTGACATGACAAATTGTACAATACATTCCGTCATGGCAGTGACCCTCATGGTTCCTTCCGGCTTCCTGATTCAAACCAAAAGTTTGGTTTGAAGTGCTGCATTGTAAGAAATTTATTAGAAGATTTAAACACTGACAGTTATGGTTTTATATATACAGAAAGCATCGAAACAACGTGGGACCAAGCAAACCAATTTCTCAACCCAGAAGAAATATTGTAGGCTGCAGAATACAACATGGATGGAAAGAAGGGAGTGGACCTGTAACACAGTGGAAAGGCACAGTCCTGGATCAGGTTCCTGTAAATCCCTCTCTTTATCTTATTAAATACGATGGATTTGATTGTGTCTATGGACTAGAACTGCACAAAGATGAGAGGGTTTCAGCACTTGAAGTCCTTCCTGATAGAGTTGGTAAGTGGTCTTGATTGGGCCTGGATGTGTTGATTTTTAATTATCAAGTTTTGGTTGCATTTTCAAATATTGAAGTAGATTAATAATAATATTCAGAATGAAATAAGGAGCGGTGAGTATACTTCCTTTAAATTGCATCACAAACATGACTTTACAATGCCTTCAGGATAGCCAACACAATTTGGAAACAATAGAAAACCAGCTGCCAACTTGAAATATGAAAAATAATTATTTTTGTAAACTGCAGAGCATTAAATCTAAATATAAATGTCTGTCTGGCAAATTTCACATAACATATAGACATGCCTCAATTCTGCAAATACTGCCTTGAAGGCACAGAACAACAAAAAACAGAAAAAATGTCTATCCTGCCTCTGGCAAAGGTGGGCATCCTCAAGTGAGGTCAATGCACCTTGTGGGACAAAGGGAGAAGAATGCCCTGGCTGAGGTAAGCAGGACTAACATGCGCTTGAGTATGTTTCTACTCCCAGTGTGCTAGTTGGCCACTAAGGAAACATACCCAACCAATCTCCTCCCTCCTCTCACTCCCTCAGCCAATCACCACCCACATGCAAATTCCCTCTCCACCTCACAATCCACTCTTGCCACTCAATCTGCATCTATACTGCCAGCCTCACAGGGGCCCCTCACTCCCTCAGCTACTCACCAGTCACGGGCAACTGTATGTTGCTCTCTCAAGAGTACGATCATTTAACACATAAAATACATGATGCAAAAAAAAAAAAATTACTTACTGATATATAGCCTTTCAGATCTACTTGGTAGATGAAGGGAACGCTGTGGATATCATATACCATGATTTCAGTAAGGACTTTGACAAGGTTTCCCATGACATTCTTGCAAACAAGCTTGTAAAATGTGGGCTACACAAGTTAACTGTTAAGTGGATTTGTAATTGGTTGACTGGCCGAACCCAAAGGATGCTCAGCAGTTGCTCCTCTTCGTCTTGGAAAGATGTGACCAATGGGGTGCCACAGGGTTCTGTCCTGGGCCCAGTGCTATTCAACATCTTTATCAGTGACTTGGATGAGGGAATTAGGGGCATACTTATCAAATTTGCAGATGACAAATTTGCTTAGAAGCCCCGGAGCCCACTTAGGAAGGCTGCAGAAGGCAGCTGGCGGTCGGGCGGGTGGCTGCCCTGTGCCTCCGCGGCCTTCCTGAGGGGACTCCGGGCCTTAGAAGCCCTAGAGCCCCCTGAGTACGGCCAGGGAAGACAGCGGGCTGGAGGCTGCCCTGCCTCTCCGTGGCCTTCCTGGGCGGACTCCAGGCCTTAGAAGCCCCAGAGCTCCTTTAGGAAGGCTGAGGAAGGCAGCAGACGGGAGGGAGGGTGTCTGGCTAGTCTGGCCGGCCTCTTTGTGGCCTTCCTGTGGTGACTCAGGGCCTTATATGCCCCTTTAGAAGCCCCAGAGCCCCCTTTTGAAGGCCGGGGAAGGCAGTGGGTGGGCGGGAGGCTGCCCTGCCTCTCCGCCGCCTTCCTGGGAGGTTTCCGGGCCATAGAAGCCGCAGAACCCCCTTAGGAAGGCTGGGGAAGGAAGCAGGCGGAATGGAGGGAAGCTGCTCTGCCTCTCCGTGGCCTTCTTGAGGGGATTCCGGGCCTTAGAAACCCCGGAGCCTGCTTAGTATGGCCGGGGAACAGCGGGCGGGTGGGAGGCTGTCCTGCCTCTCCGTGGCCTTTCTGAGCAGACTCCGGGACTTTGAAGCCCTGTAGCCCCCTTAGGAAGGCCAGGGAAGGCAGCGGGCGGGAGGGAGGGTGTCAGACCAGCCTGGCCGGCCTCTCTGCGGCCTTCCTGTGGGGACTCTGGGCCTTAGAAGCCCCAGAGCCCCCTATTGAAGGCTGGGGAAGACAACAGGAGGAAGGGAGGTTGCCCTCTCTCTCCGCTGCCTTCCTAAGAGGACTCCGAGCCTTAGAAGCCCCAGAGCCCCCTGAGGAAGGCCGGAGAAGGCAGCGGGCAGGAGGAGAAGCTGCCTTGCCTCTCCGCGGCCTTTCTTTGGGGACTCCAGGCCTTAGAATCCCTGGAGCCCCCTGAGGAAGGCTGTGGAAGGCGGCGGGCGGGCGAGAGGCTGCTCTGCCTCTCCGGCCTTTCTGAGGGGACTCCGGGCTTTAGAAGCCTCGGAGCCCCCTTCGGAAGGCTGGAGGAGCCGGCAGGCGGGAGGCTGCCCTGCCTCTCCGCAGCCTTTCTGAGCGGACTCCGGGGCTTTGAAGCCCTGGAGCCCCCTTAGGAAGGCTGGGGAAGGCCGCTGGAGGGCGGGTGGGCGGCTGCTCTGCCTCTCCGCAGCCTTCCTGAGCGGACTCCGGGGCTTTGAAGCCTCGGAGCCCCCTTAGGAAGGCCGGGGAAGGCAGCAGGAGGGAGGAAGGGAGGCTGCCCTCCCTTTCTGCGGCCTTCCTGAGGCGACTCCAGGGCTTTGAAGCCACAGAGCCCCCTTAGGAAGACTGGGGAAGGCAGTGGGCGTGTGGGAGGGAGGCTGTCCTGCCTCTCTGCATCCTTCCTGAGGGGACTTCGGCTTTGAAGCCCCAGAGCCCCCTTAGGAAGGCCAGGGAAGGCAGCGGGCGGGAGGGAGTCTGCCCTGCCTCTCCGGGGCCTTCCTGAGCAGACATCAGGGCTTAGAAGCCCTGGAGCTGCCTCTGGAAGGCCGGGGAAAGCATAGGCAGGAGGCTGCCCCGCCTCTCTCTGGCCTTCCTGAGGGGGCTCTGGGCTAAACTGCAAATAATCAAAACCGCGAGTGTGAAAGCCGCGAATAAGAGGTAGTACAGGAATACCTTTTTAGTCTAAATGAATTTAAATCTCCACGACCAGATGAACTACATCCATGGGTATTAAAAGACCTGGCAAATGAAATCTCAGAGCCATTGGCAATAATCTTCGAGAACTCCTGGAGAATAGGAGAAGTCCCAGCAAACTGGAGGAGGGCAAACGTCCCCATCTTCAAAAAGGGAAAAAAGAGGATCCCAACAAATATCGTCCAGTTAGTCTGACATCAGTACCAGGGAAGATTTCTAGAGCAGATCCTTAAACAGAGAGTCTGTGAACATTTAGAAGGCAATACTATAATCACAGAAAGTCATCATGGGTTTCAGAGAAACAAGTCATGCCAGACTAATCTGATCTCTTTTTTTGATAAAATGACCAGCTTGGTAGATGGAGGGAACGCTGTGGATATCACATACCTTGATTTCAGTAAGGACTTTGATAAAGTTCCCCATGACATTCTTGCAAACAAACTAAACTTGTAAAATGTGGGCTAGACAAGTTAACTGTTAAATGGATTTGTAATTGGTTGACCGGCCGAACCCAAAGGATGCTCAGCAGTGGCTTCTCTTCCTCTTGGAAAGATGTGACCAGTGGGGTGCCACAGGGTTCTGTCCTGGGCCCAGTGCTATTCAACATCTTTATCAATGACTTGGATGAGGGAATTAGGGGCATACTTATCAAATTTGCAGATGACACCAAATTAGGAGGAGTAGCTAATATCCTAGAGGATATGATCAAAATTCAAAATGACCTGAATAGACTAGAAAGCTGGGCCAAAGCTAACAAAATAAAATTTAATACGTAGAAATTTAAGGTACTGCACTTAGGGCAGAAAAATGAAATGCATAGATATAGGATGGGGGAGACCTGACTGAACGAGACTACATGCAAAAGGGATCTAGGAGTCCTAATAGACCACAAGTTGAACGTGAGTCAACAGTGTGATGCAGCAGCTAAAAAGGCCAATGTGATTTTGGGCTGCATCAATAGAAGTCTACTGTCTAGATCAAGGGAAATAATAGTGCCACTCTATTCTGCCTGGGTCAGGCCTCACCTAGAATACTGTGTCCAGTTCTGGGCACCACAATTCAAAAAGGATATTGACAAATTGGAGCATATCCAGAGGAGGGTGACTAAAATGGTGAAATGTCTGGAAACCATGCTTTATGAGGAAAGACTTGGGGAGCTGGGTATGTTTTGCCTGGAAAAAAGACGGTTAAGGGACGATATGATCGCCCTGTTTAAGCATTTGAAGGGGTGTCAGGATGGAGCAAGCTTGTTTTCTGCTGCTGCAGAGACTAACACGGACCAATGCATGCAAGCTCCAGGAACAGAGATTCCCCCTCGGCATTAGGAGGGACTTTCTGACAGTAAGAGCTGTTCGGCAGTGGAACGCACTCCCTTGGAGCGTGGTGGGGTCTCCTCCTTGGAGGTCTTTAAACAGAGGCTGGATGGCCATCTGTCAGGGATGCTTTGATTGTGATTTCCTGCATGGCAGGAGGTTGGACTGGATGGCCCTTGTGGTCTCTTCCAACTCTGCAATTCTATGATTCTATGAATGTAGAGGGGCAAGTGTAATATAAATTTAAAAGACAAAATTATACATAAAATAAAACATCTGTTAACCATTTATGAATTAAAATATATCACACATTCAAAAGACAAGCACTGGGAATTCTGTACCAAAACAGATTGGGAGCTAATGCAGATCTCTTACCACAAGTGGTAAATGGTCCCAGTAACTTGCAGTAATAAGCAAGTTTGAAGATGGTTAGAGAAATTGGATAATGTCCCTGAGGAGCTGACCTGCTCCTGCTTTCCTCTAAAGTCAGTCATGGCTATTTCCAGTTGACAAATCTCAAACTAATATTTATCAGGATTGATTTAACCCTCATTAAGGCAGTTGGTTGTTGTTGTTTAAAACAAAAAACTTCAATTGAGTGTATTGTAGAGTATAAAAATGTCTTGTATCCACAGTAGTATTTCTAGGTGCGGAGTCAAGGGAATTTTACATACTTACAAGCTAAACAAAACACATGTTCACATAAAGTGAAATGTTTGAATAGTTTCAGCAGTTTTTGTTTTCAAAGTAATATATTTGTTGGGACTTTTTTTGTCCCAGACATTTTTGTCCATTAAAAAAAAAAAAAAAAAAGAACTTTGTATGTCAAATGCTTGAAATTTGTTGTGGCATTTTTTTATAACTGCTTAAGTAACAAAGCTTTAAAGTTCTATTAAGTAAGTATAGTTCTATGAATTTGGTAACAAAACAAAATATTGGAGGACTTAAAACAGTCTTTCTGCCTGGATAATTGCTAATACATTCTGGAACAAGAATCAAGCAACTTGTACAGTCAGCCCTCTGTATCCATGGATTTGTTATCCAAGGCTTGAAAATAGTCTAAATAAATAAATAAATATTCCAAGAAACAAACATTAATTTTGTTGTTTTATATAAGGAGCACCATTTTATTATGGCATTGTATATAATGAGACTTGAGCATCCACCGATTTTGGTGTCCGGGGGGGTTCTGGAACCAAACCAGCAGTGGATATTAAGGGACCATTGTATGTGCCATTTTGTCATTTTATTTGAGTAGCAGGCCACATTAGAGGTATACCTCATTTAACAAAGCCTTTGATAAAGAAGTTCCCTTTACAAAGTCTTTTTATGTCTGCCCTGTGCTCCCTTTTCTTCCTCAATTTAACTGGAAGCATTTTAGCAACATTAGCATTGAAATGTTGCTGAAGGACTAAAGATGTAAAATTTCCAGAAATTTTGAAGCCATGGAAAAAAAAATGGCAATTTTTGGAAAAATTTAAAAAATACAACATTAGCACTTTTTACAGATTGAAAGTCACTCTGTTGCTTTAGGGACATAAAATATGATTATGTACAATTTGATTTGGCATAAAATTATCACAATTGGTATATTAAAAATACAGTGTATTCAAGCAATTATTACAAGTGGAATTTACTTTTCTTTTCTTTTAATTTTTATTTGTAACAAATGGAACAACAATCTCCTGAACTATATGGAACCTCTTTGATTTTGCTAGTTTATGTGGAGGAGGCAAAAAAAATTCTTTCAAAAACCACAAGAAACCATCAACATTAGTAACAAAGAAAATTAATTGTATTTCCTCTCCAGAATATCAAGTGGACATAAATCACCCATTCCCATAAAAAGAATTGAAGGAGGGAAAGTGTGGAAGGGAGGAGGGAGGGACTAAGATTTAATGAATAGGCATAATATTTAATCAGACTCATTTTCTGAGCTATAGTTATCAGTATCAGTTTCAGTCTGTGCTTCTGCTTTGTTATGTTTGTCATCTCACGGACTCCTAAAAACCGAAGGTTTACCCAGATTGAAACAAGTTTCTCTACCCTTTCACATGTCAGTTTATTTCTTGATTCAGTGTGTTTCCAAACATAGACCAGATTTTTTCACATGCTACAGAAGACGGAGGAATCTGAAGAAGGCGAGAAGCGAGAGGAGTTAGAGGCTGTGTTGTGCAGAGACCTTGCCACCATGTTGCAGGAGGGATATGTTTGGCAGAATCCCAGACTGCATTCCTGGACCAAATCCCTCAAGATGTTCTACATTCTGCAACATTTGAAAATACCTTCCAAACATCAAGTCCTAAGTGTGATTCTTGTTTTGTAATCCAGTCAAATGCAGTAGCAGTGCTATCATCACTTATATTTCCACCTTTGAATCTTCGATTCAGCAAATTTGCAGCAGCATGAATTGGATGGCAACAGAATTCTTCCCTTTTTTTAAAAAAAATCTTTCACTTTACTTTCTTCTATAGTTGTAAGTGGAGACACACTGTGGGTAGACATAGACTGTCAATGTCTACCCATTGTTTTTATCTTGGCCATTTGATAAGGAATTTCTGACAGAAGTGCACTGCCTGATTCAGATGCAGTGATTACTGCAGAAATTGGCTTTAGAATCTTCAGGGAGTTTTGCAGCTGAATCCAAAAGACATCCTCATCAGGAACAGTGGTTCTTACATTCCTGGGTACTTCAAGATCTTCAACTATTACTGTTTCTTAAAGGGCTTCTTTGTTTTCTAGTACACTTTCAAAGGAGATCATCATTCCACCCCACCGAGTTTAAGTACAGAGCTTCAGCGTCACTATTTATTCTTTAGATTTTTTTTCCCTACTTGCTTCTTTTTGAAAACTGCAGCTACAATATGAGTAGCTTTTACATGTTTTCTAATTTCTTCTGCTCATCTATAGATCATTTGAAGGGTGTCCAGTTGCATAATATCATTAAGAAGCAAGTTTAGCCCATGAGATACACATTCTATTGCAGTAATATGTGGATACCTATCCATTGTTATCTCCCATGCTGCTTTCATATTGCTGGCATTGTCAGTCAACAAAGTGAATACTTTACCACTCCCAACTTTCTTTTGGACTTCACATATTTTACAACTGATATACTCTGCATTTCTGTTCTCTCCTGTTTCAGTGCTTCTGTAAAAAACTGATCGTGTTGTTATAAAATTTATAATTCGTTCTCTCACATTTGTTCATCCGTCTGTAAGTAGTGCAAGACACAGTGCTTCGTTGATTTTTCCTTGCACAGATTCCATTACATGTCCATATTCTGACTCTAAAAGAGCCTTGTTCAAAGAATGTCTGCTGGACAAATGGTATGATGGTCTTAATAATTCCAAAGCTTCCTGCCAGTATGTATTTTCAGTTACTGAAAATGGAATTCCAGAAGAATATATTGCTATTGCAAGGGCTTGGTCATTTTTTTCCTGATCTTCAGGTGTCATCTTGTCTACAATGAAGCTATTGAGGGTTTTTTTGTTTGTTTGTTTTTTGATATAGTTGTTTTCAGTATTCGTTTACTTAAAGATGCTGCTGATGGGACAACACTTTGTGATGTTACAGATGGAGCAGAAAGAGGTCTTCTTGAATGCGAACATTGAGGAAAGCTATGTGCGCTTTCACCATTATGGTCTCTTCACTTAAATCCATGAAGGATTTTTTAATATCTACAGGACACTTGTTACATACAAGAATGTGTTTTCTCATCCTGATAGCATTTGGAAATGCATATTTCATCTGACAGCATTTACAAATCACATTTTTCTTCTCAGAAGAACCTAATGTGAAAATGCCTCCATATGCTAGATATTGGTCTCACCATCTTCCTCGGGGGAGTAGGAAAGAAAAATAAATTAATGGATTGCTTGCAAGAAAACACTAAGCTATGGTTGGGGGTGGGGGAGTAAAGAAACATACTAGTAGTAATTAAATTATTATGTACATAAAGGTTATAAAGATAAACTAATGTAGCTAAAATATGATTCAATGTTCTGCAATCAGATAAATTTAAACTCTTACCTTTTAAAATTACATATATGTTCAGGTCATTTTTGTTGCTCTATACTTCCTTCCTGTGCTTTGAGGCCTAGTGACGACGACAGAATAGAACCAAACAGACCCACCCACAAGCAAAAATGAAACTGAAACCTTTTTCCAGTTTTTTATTTTTATTTTTTATTTTTTTGCTGACATCAGTCTCTAAAATGTGGTTTTCATTAAAAATCATTTACTATTAAAAAAAAAGAAACTGAAACCTTTTTCTTCTCTTGTGACAAGAGCAGTTCCCCCCTAAAGGAAGAAATGCATCTTGCTCTTGCATTGGAGAGTTCAGTTTGTAACCTAGAATGTGCTTGTTTTCAGTGCACAGAAATTAGCAATAGCATTTATATTTCTATACTGCTTATCAGTGCAAAGCACTCCCTAAGTGGTGTTTACAATGTGTTAGCTAATTGCCCCCAACAAGCTGGGTACTCATTTTAGCGACCTACGGAAGGATGGAAGGCTGACTCAGCCTTGGAGCCCTGTAGGGTCAAACTCACAAGGTTGTGGCTGCAGTACCAGTATTTAACCACTGCACCACCAGGGCCTTGTCAAATAATTAGAATATAATTAGAATAATCTGATACTGTACATCATTTTTAGAAATGATTTGGAGAATATATGAACACTTTGTCTTAAAGATTTTATCCATTGTGCTAAAATAAAATATTCCATAATCAATTTCCTTCCTTTTTTTTCAATTTTTTGAAAACAAAACAAAAACAAAAAAGGCTTTGCGGGGGAAATGGGGAAAATGTTTTTTTTGTTTGTTTGTTTGTTTGTTTTCTGGGCCTTCACATCTCTATGAAGTATGGCTGGAGAAGTACAGGCTTATAGTGCAGCAGTAGGTCTGCAGTAAACCATTCAATAAACTTTGAGCATTTCTGTTTATTTACACAAGGCCTAACTGACCTGGTTCTTTCATTTCACAAGAGCATATTGTCAGTTTTGAATGAAAAGTTTGCTGAAACTTGTTGAACTACTTCTTTTCCTATTCCATGTTATTTCTGCCTCTGGTACTAAATTATCTGTTAAAAGAAGTAATGCCCAGGGAACATTTATTTTGTTAACCAAGGTTTACCTGTATTGTACACATTTCTAGAGTTTTGTCTTTTTCAGTTGGTAGTTAATGTGTAACAGTGAATCTTAAACTAGACAGTTCTAGATATTGGTAGCTAATGGGTTAGGGTTAGGGTTACAACTGAAAAATGTAGCAGCCACCGTTCTCACAAAATATTAACCAAATACCGGCCCATGTCTTCCAGCTTCATCTCGAATCAGTGATGCCCACCTGGCAGACACAATGATTGGCAAAGCAGTGGAACATATGTTTGAAACAGAAGATGGTTCAAAAGATGAGTGGAGGGGAATGGTCCTGGCTCGAGCACCTATAATGAACACATGGTTTTATATTACCTATGAGAAGGATCCTGTCTTGTACATGTACCAGCTCTTAGATGACTATAAAGAAGGTGATCTCCGTATCATGCCGGATTCCAGTAAGTTGACTCTTCTTTGATCCTGTGTTCAGTGGAACAAAATAAGTTTTAAGTTCTGGAAGTTTGATTGAACAGTGGTGTTGTAGAAGAATTGGATGCTGAAAAGTGATTCTTGTTTTAAACCACTCTGAGAACTTGCTGTATTGTGGTAGAGATTCCTGAACACTTGTTTGTCAGAATCCAGTTGGGTACTTAAGCTGGACAGATTCTGCCAGAATTGGCAACTCACCCTTCTCTCCTGCAGCCATATCTGTGTCCTAAAAACTTGATCCAGAGGATTACTTAGTACTCTGGAGTATATGCACTGGATGTTACAGAAATGGGAGGAGGGGCAATTTGGTGGGGTCCAGCTTAAATAATAGTCTAAAAAGGACTGTTTTTTTATTCAGCTCTGAACATTTATGTGATAGGCGCACACATTTTGTGAGCTTCTGGTGGAAAAATAATTACCAAAATGGAACATTCATACAGTTTTTCAATTACTCTTTTGTTGTTTATATGATGTTGTTTACATCTAAATCTAAAACATTGAGATTAGTTCTTCCATTTTGTATTGTAATTTGTTATCAGCATCTGATAATCATTCTGCTTATGGAACTAGATATCTCCTCCTCCATGCCTTCAAAACTAGTTTTGTAGGATTCAGGCAGTGCAGAAGCCTAAGGGGAGAAGGGAGAGAAAATCCCATCACACCAGCAGATACTCTCTAGCGCATCACTAGATTTGGGCCTATGTCTACCCACAGGCAATACAATATTATAAATCCACGTTTCTGGCAAACCTTTAAAATACTTTCTGCAGTTGGTGCAGTTGTATCCAGTCCAGTGTACAGTCTCAGATAAGTGGTTACTTATTCTTATAAATTATATTCGCTGTTAGGTTTTGCACTTTAATTCGCTTCTGCATTTTTCTACAGTAATCAAAAGAACAAATGTGCATGCAACAGAATCACTTCATGTGGTGGGAGAATAATTTTATAATAGTGCATCCTAGCCCTAAATATAATTTATACAAATATACTTGAAAGATGGGCCTAATGTAGCTTAGTGCAGAATACTGGTTTGGTATTGTGACTAGGAATATGAGACACTGACCAATTTTTAATGAATAAAGTCAAGCCAGATCATTCATTACTATAGCAATGATTTTATTACCACATATTTTGGAGAGACGTAGTAAGTTTTAAGTGTTGTGGTGTTAGATCATGAAAAAAGGCTTGACTTAAAAGTGTAACTTTCTTGGCACCTGTTACTCCATTAAAAAGGCATATTTAATGGCAATAGAATCATAATTATTTAAGTGCGCCTTCATCTTGGTCACTTTTTCTAACAAAACTGAAGTTACATATGTATATTTAAAGCCATAGCTCTGTTAGTCTGGATTAATATGCAAAGGGATCTTGTAGCACCTTTGAGACTAACTGGGGGAAAGAAATTGGTAGAAGAAACTTCTGTAGAATTCTACTTCCATCAGATGGGTGTAGTGAAGTGCCTAGGAACAGACCTTTATAGCTATGAATGAGCAGGCTGTATTTGTAAACAGCAATAGAAATGCAAAACTTGTGGGTATGGTGATAAGGTGACAAGTTCAGTTTTAATTATGGTCATTGGGGGACAAAGGCAGGAGGAAAGATGTTGCCTAAAGCCAAGTTAAGTAGATAACCATATGAATGGTGGAGAGAATTATTGGAATGTAGTGTGATGTTGGCTGGGAACCAGAAAGAATATATGATAAACTTCATGAGGCTGGGGTATTAACTGGCTTTATAATATGTGTGCCAGAAAATCATTGTCTCTGTTCAACTCACTGTTGATGGATTGACTACACTTATTTTAACATCAGTTAACTTCTTTGTCTCAATTACTCCCAAAGGTGCTGCAAGATCCCTTTGCATATGTATATTTATTTTTCTGTAGTACTCATATGCTTTTAAATTTGATTTTTTAAATATATCAATGCTACTGTATTTTGTTCAACATATCAGATTACCTAGGTGATTAATATGGTCAAGGCACATATTGAACACATTTCAAGTACTGAACTTTTAAAATATTTCTCTACAAAATAATACCAATAGGATTTAGCAGCATTTTCAGCTTTTCATTTGTATGCCCTTGTTTTCATAGTTTTGTTAAGTTTAAGCTGTGGGTGTATAGATGTGAGGCTTTAAAAATAAAACCAAAAGCACTGTGTTAAATATCTAGTACTTGTGTACAATAAATACAAATTGAAAATAAAAAGCAATTTAAGCATGGTATTGCCCAGGCTTTTAACCAAGCATAAATAAGCTTCTTGAATTGCATAAAAATGGTATATTTGTATGTATATGTGCATGTAATACTATCTGTTCCAGTTCTGTCTCGAACAAATTTGCCAAATGTCATACTTAATTTCTTGGACAACTGACCCAAAATGTTACATTCAGTCTATGGGCTTCACTTTTCTTTCTTTTCTTTTCTTTTTGCTAGCTTCCCCACCCCCACCCCCACCCTTTTTTAAAAACTGAATTACCAACATTACCCTCAAGACACCCAATATCGTGATTTCATTAGTTAGCCAGGATCAGGCTAGTTAGTACTCAGATAAGCAATTTCCAGGTATGCCTAAGAAAGAATGTTGCCTAAATATTAATGCCAGAGTCAAAGTACTAGACTAGATGGACCAGTGGCCTGGCTCAGTGTAAGGTAACTTCTTGTGTATAGCCATCATCTGCTAAATTCCAAAGAATGGAGGCCATTGAATGAATACCCATTCAATCTGTTCTTACCGTAATTGTAGCTATTTTCTTCAGGGTGTTTTGTTTTGAGATAGGTCTATGAGGCAGACATAACCTGCTTAAGAGAAATGCCATTCCTTTCAGATGTGTACATCCAGGTGATTAAATTATCTGTGTGAAGAGACAAGACTGTTGTGGTCAGAAATAGGTTGCCATGCACATCTAGCTAACATTAAAGCAGCCAATAAATTATTGTTTGTAAGAAAGCTTGGATGTAATGATCAACTTCCTGATAGTGATTGTGCAAACTGATGTTTTAACTGAGTTCTGTCTTTCTTAACACAAACTTTTTGTTCCCAGATGATTCGCCGCCAACTGAACGGGAACCTGGTGAAGTTGTGGACAGCCTAGTGGGAAAGCAAGTGGAATATGCCAAAGAAGATGGCTCAAAAAGGACTGGCATGGTCATTCATCAAGTGGAAGCCAAGCCCTCAGTCTATTTCATCAAGTTTGATGATGATTTCCATATTTATGTCTATGATTTGGTGAAGACATCCTAGACCCCATGCAAACTTTTGCCAAACTTGTGGAACTTCAATGTAAAATTTGTAGACACAAAGACTTAACTGCTTTCCAGTTTATTTGAAAGCTTAAATGTCCCTGCGAGCCCACAATCTCTGCCAGGAAAACTATTCCATTGTGAACTGTACAAATAGACTTTGATGTGAACATCACACATTTTGTGTAGGGGAACTCCTTTTCTCAAAGGAAGTCTTCTGGGTTGGGGCGGTATGTGGATGAAATTAGACAAGATAGCAGCTGCAAATTCAAGCTGTGTAAGCGGATCTAGCAATGTAATCATTAATCTGATTTTTCCCTAATTATAACTTTTCCTCAGCTTCTCACTTAACTGTTCAACTGCCACGTGCAAGTGTTGCTTGGTATTATATTGCTTTCATATATGTAACATTAAGTTTTCTTGTCTGGCAGTCCTTGTTTCCAGGGTTTGGGCAGAGATGATTATAAAATGTTTTAAGCAGTGTTAAGGAGTGCCTGACCCAATTAAGATCTGTGTACTTCATTCAAGTTAGTAGTTAAGCTACTATTAGGTGAGTTTTTATATTTTAGTTGCAGAAAGTAGAACATGGCATAAATGTTATGCAGTTGATGAGAAAATGCAGAGCAAAAGCCCATATTGGCAAATGTAGGATCTGGTCAAACTGTGTAAAACACGGATGCCTTCAGTTCTAAATGTTGTAGGGACTTCTGTTTCTTTTAGTAGAATTCAGGTGCTTGGTGCCATATCAGTCTAGTCATTCATGTAATATTAAGAGTTCTACATGGCAACCACTGGGTGTTTCCATATCAAGGCTAGCAACCTAGATTACTTGTGTGTGGACTGAAAACTGTTTCATGTAAAGACAGACCTTACAAAAGAAGAGTCCTCATACATTAAAGCTTGTGTTGCAGAGAAGGAAAATCATGTTGCCTTCTGTTTTGATCTGCTGCATTCCTTTGCATTTAATTGTGTTTTGTTAAAGAAGGCATATACTTTTTTTCCTGGCCTTTCTTCTAGGAATGTGTCCAGACAAGATGTATAACTCAAACCTATTTGTCACATTTTGTGCTGTACATTGTGTTTGCTCAAGGTATGCTGTTTAATGTGAATTTCATTAAAAGAACACTAGGGTTCTGCATGCTAATGGTGTACTAGCTAGCTAAAGCTAGATAGTCTCCATGATTCAGTCATGTGCAGCAGATTGGGGAAGTAAATAAGCAGCCCACAGCCACAGAATTCACTTGTTTTTATTCCTGTTCTTCTCTCTCTCTCTCTCTCTCTCTCTCTCTCTCTTTGTTTTTTTGTAAAGTGGTAGGTTGGTGTGGCAGCTTTTAATGTAATCAGTGGAAGAATATCAGAACAGCAACAAAGTTGATACAGGGCATTGCAGTTGTTAAAGAACTGCTTTGCACAAGTAAATAAGAACCAAACACCATTGTTTATAGACAGCTTAGAAGAGGATTTTTTAAAAAATAAATAACAGTTGCTGATCAGCTTACTTATTGAGGCCCAGATTACCTCTGGTGTTGAATATACATATTAAACTCCATGTGGTTTTAAACCCTTTTTTTTTTTTTTTTGCCTGAATTCATATTGTAGCCTTAAGGCTTGTGCCTCATTATGCTCTTTAATGGTAATAAATGCTCACCATATAATTACAGTACAGTATCTTAAAATCTCTTCTCCATTGCTACTGTTGCATTATGTCCAGTATTACATCATGGGCAACCAAAGGCAGGCTATTGTCTTTTCCATGAAGAGCTTCTCAAATGCAGTCCTTAAGCCCTAAGTACCTGAGTCATAAATGTTCCTGTGTTCTTGAACAAAGTGAGCAGATTTGCAACCCAGTGTTTTTCATCCTGCAGATCTGTATGTTTTCTATTGACTCTTTAGAGTCCTGCATGTAAATCTCAAAGCTGAGCCTGGCTCCATGAGCCCAAGTTGATATTTGTGGCACAAGAATGAGTGAGTGTATTTGAACATACACAACACACACACACAAACGTAGTACTTTGAAAATTGTGGGCTACACAAACAATGAATCCAAGGTATGTCTCAAGATGCTTGCTGAGGATTAAGTAGACCTAAAACGTCATGTTGTTCAAAGAGCTTGCAATGGGGGAGGGGGTGTTCTGCGAGTCTCTTAATACACCACATTCTGCCAGTTTAGAGTAATCTATATTCTGTATAAATTTTATGGTTTTTTAAATGTCCACATTGTCTGCCTTTTTGATAGCTTAGAACACCTTTTGCTTTTGTTTTTCAGAGGCTTGAGACTATTCTGCTCCCTGCCCATCTGCTTTTGGGCTTTGTTTTAGGCTCATGTTTCAGATCTGCATGCAGTGCTTGTTACCCTGGTAACTAAATGTTGGTTCCTTGTTCTAGGGATTCAACATGGTCTTCAAGTTATCATGGGGCTTGTGGTGGCACAAGCTATGGATCTGTGTATAAAAGTTACTGGCCTTTCTCCATTTACCTGCTGTAGTACTGTATATTGTGTGTTTTGCGTGATGTCAGGCTGCCCTGTACAATTTTAAAGGATAAACTTAAAATGCAGACCATCCCCTTTTTTGCATGCTTAGAAGGTAGAATGTTCAATGTAACAAACTTTAAAGTTGCATGTTTAAAAAAATGTTTAGGTTCTTATTTTTTTTTTTAATTTTGTGTTTTTTGTGGTTTTGCTTATTGTGCTGTTTTAATGGTGGTTAGTAGGATTAAATGCACTGGTGAGGCAAAACATAGTGCCAAGAGGAGGTAACTTTCCAGTTGTATGTGTCATGCAGCGTTTGAAGGGACCATGTACTCTGCTCAGAATAAAATAAAAATCAGTTGAATTCAACACTATGCTTTTTTTGTGCCAAATCAAAGTTTGAAGTAGATTCATATTAAAACCCCAGACAATAATGGAAAAAGCATTTTTCCCTGGATACATTTTCAACCTTAAATTGGTACCGTACTGTTTAAAAAAAAAAAAAAAGGCTTCTCTGCAGAAACATTAATTGTAACCATTTCAGAGAACGGGAGGGGGGGTTCAACAGTTTGTGGTTCCTTGAAAATGCTGTGCTTTTTTGTATTTTACATCTTTAGTGCAATTTGGATGGTTATTGATATGTGTATAGTTCAGAGGTCTTCGTGTTCACATTTAAAATTAGGTAAATGACTTCATCTCTAGAGTTTGGTTTCATTTTTTTTAACAATGTAGACAGTTCCCTGTTCTCTGCATTTAGAAGTATAAACACTTTAAATCTGTCAATTCTGTAAGTAATTTTTATAATTATGATGTAACTCTATCCTTAAAACATTTAAAATAAACCCTTTATGTGCAACATATGACTGTAAATCTTGTTCTCACAAGGCAAATGTAGTGTTGTGTTTAAAACTGAACAGGAATTTCTTCCATTTTATAATTAAAATTATTTTAACAATGAGGATTTATGCTGATATATATCTTACCCAGCCAGTTATACTTATTAGGCAGTACCTTTTGCCAAGAATGATAAATTATAATGTCCCTTTAAATTTTATAGAATTTTTTTGATAGCTGAACATGATTTTACTTTAAATTGCATGTATTGACAAATACCATCTAAGTAAGTAAAAACAAATATATAAAGCAACTTGAATTTTACCCCTACATTATACTCCTTGCTTTTAAATCCAGTGTTACATTAGTGAATGTCTAGTAGCACAGCAGTACTAAGTTCTCCCTCCCTCTTCCCTCAACCCTCTGTCCTGCCCAAAACTGCTGCAGAAGTTTTTTCCCTCCAAAGTAGGTTTTGAGGGGGAATTGCCCTCCTCACAGCAGTACTGAGGGAAGCAGTTCCATCAGTGGTCCTGGAAAATATCTTGTGGGTGCATAGCAATATGTGCTTCAAGTCATATTTAAAAGCAGATGCAGGACTGCTGGATGTGGTGTCAACTGACTAGATATATTTGTTATCTATTAATTCTCACTTTTCACAAAGTTATCAAGGTTTTATTTGTACCCTTTTACCTTCTCAAAGTTAATGAACTTGCTGAGTGTTGGGAGGATGAGGAATATTCAATGAAGCCTGAAATCCCAAATTGATTTTCAGTAGAGTAGCCCCCCTCGCCACAGTGACCTCCAGATGTTTCACTTACAACTCCCATCATCCCCTAGCCAAGTTATGGGAGGTTAAAGGGTAGGTAAATGAGACTTGCAAAGTAGTTGTTTATGTTAAGAGATTATCTTTATTTGCTGAGGAAACTGCATTTCCCCAGAAAAAACATTGGAGAAACAAGGGCAATGGTCCTTTCTCCCTTCTATTTCTATACCTAGCATGTGTCACAGAGAAGAAATTATTATTATTATTATTATTAGTAGTAGTAGTAGTAGTATTGCTGTTATTAATTTCTTCTTGTGCACCTTCAAGTGATTTCTAACCTTATGACAGCCTAAGACGAACCAAACCTATCACGGGGTTTTCTTGGAGAGATTTCTTCAGAGGAGGCTTTCTCTGAGGCTTAGAGAGTTTGACTTGCCCGAAATCGCCCAGTGGATTTCTATGACTGAGTAGGGATTTGAACCCTGGTCTCCAGAGTCCTAGTTCAACACTCAAACCACAACACCATACTAGCTTGATCCTGCCTTCCCCAACATTCAGGACTCAAAGCAGCTTTTAACAAATTTTTTTAAATGATTTAAAATTCCCAAGATAAAAAAGTTAATACAATTAAATGATCAAAATATTAAAACCTGATTAAGGCATACATCATCAAATACACACACGCACATACACACCAGCACAACAGTTAGGAGGATCCAGCTTAGGTGAGATAGGCCTAATGCAGTCATTCATCAAATGCCTGTCAGAACAGAAAAGTCTTGTCTGCAAAATAAAAGTGGGGGGAAGGTGCCCATCTAACTGCTCTGAGAAGGGAAGGTAAAATCATGTTCAACTCTGGAAGGGAGTTCCAGAGCCTGGAGTCAGCCACTGGGAAGGCCCACTCCTTGTCCCCACCAGATGCGCCTGTGGGCTGTGAGAGTGATGGGACAAAGAGAAGGGCCCCCTCAGTGGATCTCAAAGCACACGGTTTGTAAGAGAGAATATGGTCCTTCAAATCACTTAAACTTGAGTCATCTATAACAATTCCGATTACTATAGTCAGGCTTCCAGTAATAACATTCCTCTAGTATTTGAAATACAAATACTGAGCTGCTCCTCCCATTGATACAGCAATGTTTTTGTCTTTATTCTAAATAGCAGTATCTTGCTTTTCCAGCAACTGTGCCCAAAGTTAGCCCACAATAAAAATGCAATTTTTTTAAAGCAGTTGAAAGTTGGGACAAGAGCTAAAACTGTCAAAAGAATTTGGCATGGTGACCAAAAAAGGCAAAGCTGAGCAGAACATGGTTATGGGAAGCTGTTTGCAATGTCCCAAGTACATACTACTTTGACAATGTGTTATACATTTAAGGCTTTTAAAGAAAGCAAGAGTTCTATTGCAGCTTTTAAAAAATGAGATACTAAATAGACTGCTCTTTCTGCTTGTGTATCCAAAAATCCTTTGCAATCTGGCCACTTCCCTCCCTCCTTCTCACACATACAAACACACACACACACACATACACATTTGACCCTTTATCTTCACTGGGGTTTGGTTCCAGGACCCCCGTGGATACCAAAATCTGTGAATACTCAAGTCCCATTATATGCAATGGCACAGCAAAATGGTGTCCCTTATACAAGATAGCAAAATCAAGTTTTGCTTTTGGGATTATTATTTTTTAAGGATATTTTCAAGCCATGAATACTTAAATCCGTGAATACCAAATCCGTGGATACGGAGGGACAGCTGTATTCCCTAAGCTCTTTAGAAATCAACTACTATACAGTTGTCCCTCCGTATCCATGGATTTGGTATCCACGGATTTAATATCCAAAAAGCAAACCTTGATTTTGCCATCTTATATAAGGGACATCATTTTGCTATGCCACTGCATATAATGGGACTTGAGTATTCACGGATTTTGGTATCCACGGGGGTCCTGGAACCAAACCCCAGAGAATATGAAGGGACAACTAATTACAAAATACAGTTTGCAAGGTCAGTGTCATTCTAAATGTAAATTACAACAGACTATGCAGTTAGTCCTAAACAACAGAATGGTGTTTCCCTTCACACACACACACACACACACACACACACATCCTCCCAAAATCAGTAACACAAGCTTTTGGTAAATAAGTACTCTGTATAAAGGTATCACATGCCCAACATACTACTAAAGTTCTAAACTGTCTGTTAGGGTGCTTGTATTTAAAATGTGGAAAAAAACAGTACATTTAAAGTGCGTGGCAGGGAAGCAGTTAGGCCAGTTGTCAAAACATTTCTGTGTAGGATATCACTGATGCTTTGGGATTAAATAATTAAAAGGATATGCATTGACTTTTATAAGAAACAGGTAAGTGATTATAGTAGTATCGTAAATGTACTGCAGTAATTGGATCAAGAGAGTGATAATGAAGGCTACGGGTCTCTTTAGACATTGACAAAACCCTGGGTGAGGGGAAACTGAATTATGCTGCCTCTGTACACTTCTGAGTCACATCCAAAAGGGAAAGGCACATGTTCTATTACAACATTTGGACAATGCCCTGAAGGGACCAGATCCTGTCTGATCTTGGAAACTGAGCAGGGTAAGTTCTGGTTAGTACTTGGATGGGAGACTGCCAACAAAGACCAGGTGCTATAGGCTATATTTTTGAGGAAGGAATAGGCAAAACCACCTCTGAGTATTCCTTGCCTAAGAGTCAGCGTGGGGCTGTGGTTTGAGTGTTGGATGCTGGAGACCAGGGTTCAAACCACCTGTGTGAAGGAATGTGATAACCCCACTTGGCCACAGAAGCCCACTGGGTGACTTTGAGAAAGTCACACTCGCTCAACCTCAGAGGGAGGCAAAGGCAAACTGCTTTGAATAAATTTTGCCAAGAAAACCCCATTATAAGTTCACCTTAGGGTCAGCCAGAAGTTCAAAATGACTTGAAGGCACACAACAAAAAGGAAACCCAATCAAATTCATGAGATCACCATACATTGACAGGCGACTTGAAGACACACACACACTTTACCCTCTCCTCCCCTCCTTTTGTAGTGTGTAAGGTGGAGGCAGAAACAGAAAAGATATTCTTAAAGATTCCCAGTTATGCTGCCTCTTATAAAGCTACTGAATGATGGGCCTTACAGTCCTTCTAGCCAGGGTGCAAGTTAATCCTTTTTCTATTTGCAAAGATACAGCCACAAGGCAGAACCAAAGATGCTTAGCTTGCTTGCAAGAGGAAGTAGCCTGACCACATAGAATGGCAGGAAATTTAGGCTTGTGTCAGTTTGACTATATACATTTAAACAAGCTAAGTGTGAAAGCTTTCAAGCTGATGCTAAAAAATATTCTGCTTTGCTGATAAGAAAACCACAAAATGTCTAGACTCAAACAAAGGGTGGAGGGGAGAGGAAATAACCAAAGAAGCTAAACCTTTAGTTGAACTTTCAGCTACCTATAGCTTGATTAAGATGTATATATCATTAATTTGCTTCTAATTAGACCATGCCATCCCCTTGAACATGTGCACTTGTGCCTTGATGACATAAATGATGGCGTACCAGAAGTGGATGTGTCAAATAACTTGATTGGTCCTTCTGTATGTGCTATGAACTGAGCTAAACTTTAAAAATGCCTGTCAACTGTTGAACTGTATCCTGAACTTCTTTCTCGGTACCCATTTGGCCAAATGAAAATAAACTCAGCTTCCGTTCTATAAGCTGTTTTTCCTAAAGCCAAGTTAACAGTGAATGAAGCCTTTGACCTCTTTCAATGTAAGTTCCTCAAACAAAAATTATTATTATTCAGTAAACAGGTAAGATACTAGCTAGCTGGCTTTTATTCAACTCTTTTTACCTTTTCGTCAAGATAATCTAAACAAAAAGTATTTCAGACCTTCCCATAAGTGTTCATCCTTTTAACAGGTACATAATTTACTATTTATTTTCACATTTCCTAAACATTTGCTCAAGGTGACTTCAAGTTAATTAATATAAATATCTGTAAAAAAATTAAATATGCAAACAATTCTAAGCAAGTAATTAATTGCTATATGAAAAGACCATGCTTGGTAAGGTCACAACAACAGAAATAAGTTCTTAAGTGACTGAATGTACACTCCTTGCAATTTTTAGCTGTGACCAGAAGTGATCTTATTTTATATTTTTTAATCTTTTTAAAATATTTTATTTTAAATATCTTCATTATGTTTGGCTAACTGCTACTGCACAACTTGTTTGCTTAACCATGTACTGGAAATGCTTTTTTGTGTACACACTAGATTTAGTTAATTAGGCTTTAATGAATAGCATGTTCAAAAAGAAGCTGTCTGGGTCCCATTGGACTAGATGGTTACTCTCAAACCACAAACCTGGAAGGTGTCCTTGGAAAAAGCTGTTACTTAGGCATAGCCTCAGCAACAGAGAGGGTAAATTCTGCAAACTGCATATTCTCCAAATATAGGAGGATGCAAAAAGACAGGTTTCCAGCTATGGCATGAAATCCTTGGACTGTGAACATCAGTTATACTGACAGTACAACCTCCATATCTACAGGGGAAACATTCCTAGACTTATCGTGGAAGAGTGAAACAATGGATATCAAACCCTATTGAAATGAGGAAATGAATGACTTCCCACCCAACTTCTGGCAGAAGCATACCATAGAATTGTGCTAGAGAACCTAGAAAATGCCTAGAGGGGACATAGTTTTTGGATGTGGGTAAGTGAAACTGCAGATACAGGGTTCATACTCTACTTTTAATTTACTAGCAGGTAGCTAAGTCACAGGTTGTTATGCCCCCAAACACCCTGGACATGCCAAACTATTAGCATATCTGCACTGATGAATATCACCTCCTAAAAATTTGCAACCAAATAAGCTGACCTGACCATAAAACCAAGGAAATCTGATGCCCTGTGGCCAGACCAGGTACAAGAAATCAGAAGGTATGGGTTGGGCATTTCATGCTGTTTTGAACATCAGAATCTAGAGGAATCATTTTGAATACCATAATGACATCAGAAGAGTTTATATAAATGGAATAAAATAGGCTTGTCCATTACTCAAGTAAAGGTGACCCCTTCTTTCACCATCCTGAGCTGGGATATTATGTATTTCTCTAACTCAAATAAATGAACGTTGCATGTTAAATTTCATCAGGATGGACAGTTTCAACAGGCCCAAGGGGCAGTTTTCTGTTCCTGCCTCTCTGCCCAATTACAGTACTAAGAGTGGTAATCACAGGGAGTAAACTTCTAGTTTTGAAAAATGTTTTTTTTTCCCATGTTAAAAATGCAGGGGGGGCTGCATCCTATACAAAAGGTTAATTGCTGTTCCTGCAGGCTTCTAGAAGGAGTACTTCATTCTTTTGGGCAGGAAGAGGAGAGTTGGGGCTACAAAGAGAACTTTGGGAGCTGCTTCCAGCCTCAAGTCTGCACTTTACCCATCCCCTGAACCAGATGGTAGATTAAATAATGCAGTTTGCAGCTGAATTTCATTTTATTTTCCATTTACGAGAAAGTGTGTGGCCCCTGCTATGTAACAGTAGTTGAGGTGAGGTTAAAATCTTCCCCTCACCTTTTCAACATTCCCCCATAAAAGACATGAGGTATTTTCTGTTACTAGCCTTACATGTATAGGTGTGTGTGAAATAAACTGGCGGGGGGGGGGGTTACTACTCCTCTAACATTGGCTACTATATGCTTGCTTGTGAGTTCACCTGCATGGTATGTTTGACTTAGTATGTTTTTTTACTCTTTAAGAGGACAATGAGAATGTACAATGGACGGAAAGTCTCATTAAGACTAGCTATATTTTGTTAGTTTGGTAAGAAGCTGTCCAGAAATACACTGTTCCAAACCCAAGGGGTCAGCTAGACAGGATAATTAACAGTGAATAATTGTGCATTAACTCACCATCGCAGCAGTGTTCATTTGTCTTCATGATTTTTTCTCAAGATCGCTGGTATGGGAAGCTCTCCATGTTCGGTTCACATGGGGCATGCCTGTGAATAAAAATGGTGGCTGCAAGTGAATTACTTGCATTATTATTCTCCAAAAGCACACACCGTTGCACATTTTTCCTCTCTCATTAAATCCAAGATGCAGACGAGTGATCTGCTTTATTATTATTACTATTATTACTATTAGTATTATTATTTTGTTTTACCATTCAAAAATTGTGCACAGTCGCTTCTATGAAAATCAACAATGGCAGCTCCGGCCACTTCATCACCATCAAGCCCACCTCCCACACACATCTGACCAATCACATTTTGACTTCTGCAATGTGCCCCGATTCAAACTGGTTTTTCAAATGGTCAGGAATGCTCATTTCTGCATATATATTAAAAAAAAAAAACTTCACGAGAAACAGTGAAGGCTGTTATTGCAGATTACATAGGTTTGGGGCCCTCCTTTAGAATACAGCAAATCCCCACAGGATCTCATCAGGACAAAAGATATTCCCATCGCATTTCGCAAAGTTTTTTCATCATCTAAACAACCCCCAATTGTTAAGAAATAAATCACACAGATGGAAGATAAGAGACACATCAGTCAACTGACTCTACCCCAACATCCCCCCAGTGACTGGAAGATTTGCAGTGTGGATGTTGAACACATTAGGCTGCCCACGTGACAATTCTCCATGAGAGTGCTGGAGCCCTGCTCAGTCAGGGTTTCTCATCCTGAACTGGTTTAGTCTAGTCTTTTCATCTTAGCCAGCCTTGTGAGATAGGTGCCAGGTATGAGGTTGGGAATGAGCCCCAGATAAACTGAGTAAGGATTTAAACCTAATGCTGCCTTGTAGAGCTAGGAAAGATACTTTCTTAAGAAAAGTGAATATAATGACATGCTGAAGCCACCTATAATGACAGGATAATGTAATGGGTCCCAGAGCAACATCCTATTATTGTTCAGGTGTAGATGACTTTGCCATTTCATTCTGTTCCATCCTAAAATTTCTAAGTTTACTCCCTCATCTCATACTCAAACCACTGTGCCACACTCACTATCCTGACAGAATCATCCTAAAACCTCTTAGCTGCCGTGCTAAAATGTTTTCAAATCTTACTGCATTATGGCACCTTGATGCATTTCATTCCAGTTTAATTATTTATACTAATTGGATAAAATGTTTCCCTGCTTTTGCAATGTACCACAATGCACTTTGTGTCTACTTTTATGTCCATTGATGGTGATGGTGTTTTTTCTTTTATAGGGTGGGCTGTCTCAGCTATTGCTGCCCTCACCCACATTCCTTTATTGCTTTAACTCCATTTTCATCACCCCTCCCTTTTTGCCAGATACTCCTGCATATTGGTTCCATAAAGATCTTTCAAATTTCAGTTTTAAAATTTCCCTTTCTTCAGATATGCTTTCCCTTGGCAACTGGTCTAAATCACATCTTTGGCAGATCTGCTGCACACTAATGCACTAATGTACTTCAACTACAAGGAATCATTTTCGCTAAAGTTGAAAAACAAATGTGGCTACACCAGTTGCAAGTTTCAGTCCCATTAACAAGAACTGTGAAAGATACATTTTCCTTTTGTAATGGATTTTCAACAGGAGGAGGTCTTTAAATGTTAGGTCTAAACAATAGCAATAGTTGAATTATGGAGTTGGAAAGACCCTATGGGACATCTAATCCAACCCCGTGCCATGTTGGAATCTACCGCTAAAGCACACACCTACTTCTCAAAATGGCCATCAAAATTAACAAATTTTAGGTGCATGCCACAATAGTACCACTAGATGGGGTGCTAGTTTCTTTATCCTGCAGGTGCTGTACTCCCTGCCATTGATATCCAGACATCTTGCTGGAACAATCTGAAAATGGGTGGAAAACCATGCGAGGAGGATATGGAAAGGAGTTACAGCAGCACACACTCGTCTTTATAGTCAACTCCACAGCACCAGGAAAAAAGGCCCATTGTGAAAGCAACAGTTTGCAGTATATGAAAACACAATTGAACAGAACATTTGTTTTTATGTGCCTTCAAGTCAACTCTGACTCACAGTGACCCTGTCACAGGGTTTTCTTGGCAAGATTCATCCAGGAGAGACAAACTGCCATCCTCTAAGGCTGAGAGCATGTGACTTGCCCATCCTTGCCCACTGAATTTCCATGGCCAAATTAGGATTCAAAGCCTTGATCTCCCAGAGTTCTAGTCCAATACACACACCACTGCACTATGCTGGCTCCCAGAACATAGTACTTCTAAGTTGTCCAAGTTGGTGCAGAATTTTTAAAAACCAGCTATGCCAGGAGAGGTGGCTTTGATATTTTGGAAGGACATATGTGTGATATGAATCGTAACTAAGAAAATGCAAATAACTGAGCATAAACAATCCCTTAAATTGCAACAATTCATTAACCTAAATTTACCCTTATTCTCAGACTTAAAACTAATTTGTTAAGGAGGTCTGTATATTAAAAAAAAGTATGCTGATAAACCTCAGAGAGGCTACAAAACTTATTACCAGACCAAATTTTAAAAATGCATACAGTATTCTCCGTGAACAAAATATATGTCTCTACAAAGTAGAGCAATTCTTTTCTATGAATTGTTTGCACTGTTTGGACAAACTTGATACAAAATTCCTAGAGAACTCTGCACTTTCTCGTTAAGTCAAAGAAGGTGAAGAGGTAAGAATAAGAGATTTTAAAAGTTTTCATGATAGTTACTATGTTACTGGAAACTTTGCAAAGCAATGCTTAACAAATTGTCTTTATCAGCAATTAGGTAAGATGGGCAGAAGACCAAGATCTTGTATCTAAATCCTGAAAGAGATACAGTAGGACCTCCATATCTGCTGGGGATTGGTTCTGGAGGGGGGGGGGCGTGGATACTGAAAAGCATGGATAATAGCAAATACCATTGAAAATAATGGGACTTCTGGTTTAAAATACCATAGAGTTGTCTTGGAGGACCCAGAAAATGGCTAGAGAGGACACATTTTCTAGGAAGACTCTATGGTAGGTGTGATGTTCTGTGTCCTGTGGATAATGAATCAGTGGATACGCGAGTCCTACTGTATTCTCTCTGACACTGAAGCAAGATTACTCATCTCAGTTTTGGACCTATGTATTGGTATTCATGTATAAACGTTGTCCCAAAAGGGGGGGCGGGAATATCAGATAGGATAATCAACTGGAAAAACCATTCATAAGGAGCAAAAATTGGCACAAATGCTTTTAAAAACACCTACAAGGATCTAATTCACAAAAATGAAGTTTGTATTACAGTATCACGAAACATTGAAAAGAAAATTTTTAGTCATATTTGTACATCATGAAGTTTTACGTTGAGATGGATGGCCTGGAAGTCCAGTGAAGACCAACTTCTGTAGGGGTTGAGTCACTGCTTGATTCAGTAGGAGCCAAATGAAAGTCTTTATAAAGCATCTATATTTTGGTATATGATTTGTTATTTTTGTGTGCCTTCAAGTCATGTCCGACATATGGTGAATCTAAGATGAACCTATTGCAGGGCTTTCTTGGCAAGATTTATTCAGAGGGAATTTGACTTCCTCTGTGGCTGAGGGTGACTTGCCCAAGGTCACCCAATGGGTTTCCATGGCCAAGCAGGGATTCAAACCCTGGTCTCGAGTCATAGTCCAATGCTCAAATCACTACACCACACCAGTTCAGTATATGATTAGAGATCCACAAAAGTAATTGAAATAACAACCTTTCTGTTTCTCATTGTTACAGGGTGCTAGTAACTAAGAACTGTAATATATCCAAAATAGTACAAGACTTTGGTCATTTCAGATGCATCACTAAACCAAGGGTGGGTGAGTTGTGGTCCTTCAGATATAATGCAATTCCTATAATCTCTCACCACTGGTAATGCTGCCTTGTGTGACAGAGTTGTAATCCTACAATCTCTTGGCTCTACTACACTCTCTTATGACCCCCCCTGCCCTGCTTTCAGTGATAATGTGTATTTTACTTACTTTATAATGTAGTAAACCAGTCTTGCTGCATTTAAAGGGCCCTCCAGCTTATTCTGCTAAGAGGTACCCAGGGTGCCAGTTACATGACAAAAATTGTTGCGGTGCTTACCGTGACTTTGTGATCACGAATCCGTCCCTCACTGTTTATACGATTTATGTCACTGATCTGGATATCCTGGGTGGTCCTGTGACTGATATTTACACGTCCAAAGTTCCAGAGGTTTTTTTAGGTTTTAGGTGGGGTTTTTTGGCTGTCAATCAAGGATGCGATTACTCGTGTTTTCACAACCTCGGTGACGCACTTCCTTTAGAGTTCCACGCCACAAGCGATGCTATTGGCTGGCTGGGGGGGAGAGAGGGGGCAGAGGTTTGGTATTCCCCTTGCTTCTTTAAAATGTTAACCCTTTAAGCAGAGGCAGAAAGCATTTTGAAAGACCCAGACTGAGATCTTTCGCTCAGACGCAGGAACGAGTGCTTTCCTTTTGAAATCAAGCTGAGTGAGGTGGGGAGGAGGCATGGGTTTCCCCTTGCCTCTTTAAAATGTTAACCCTTACAGCAGAGATTTAGCAGCAGAGTTTAGGTTTCAAGCCAGCTACAGACAGGTATTTTGAAAGACACAGACACAGAGAGGGGGAATTAAAGGGTGTTCATTCGCTCAGAGGCTGGAATATTTTACTGTGCCCGTTCAGACTCAGGGAGGTGATCAAGGCAGGGGATGAAAGGGTGACCCTCTGCCCACCATGATCTCTCTGTAACATGCAGTTGAGGAAAAGGTAAAGCTGAAGGGTTTGCAGTGTAGAAATCCATTTAAAAAGGTGATTGAGTACACGTGCGCGCACACACACACATCAACCTTCATGCAGCTGGAAGGGATGCCTTTGTTTTCGGCTGGTGAGGCTGAATCTGTTGAACGGGTTACTGACTCCTCCTTTTCTGGTCGCTAATCTCTAAGCCCGCCCTCAGTCACCATTTCCGGTCATCCCCTAGTACCAAGATATTTTGTCTCAGGCTGTTTACATTTCTGATTTTCCGAATCCTCCAGTGACTTTTTTAAAAAACGGCACAAACCGCGGGACTGGAAGGGTGGCCTCCCTTCCGAAAATCACGTACCCGACCCGATGTACGTGTAAACTGCCAGGGATCGACACGAATTCTTCCTGGGACATTTTCATCATGTAAACGGCACCCTAGATTTCAGTTCCAAAATCCTGTCCTGAAAGCACCACAGGCAAAGACTATATTGAGTTGGATCCAAAAATCTGCCTTTTATTTACAGAAAGGCTGTGTTCATGGCATATGCCTCCATCTTATGGGGAGATCCATCCTCTGCACACCAGTTTGCCCCATTCATCAGTGTCCTTGATACTGTGTAGCATTCCCAGGTGTCTGCAGGGCTTGCCATGAAGAGGAAAGGGCAGGAAACTGTTTCTGCTAGTCTGCCCCATGTCTAAATTTGGAACCCTGCAACCTAGTGAGAGTGGGATGATGGAAGCTGCAATCCAATATCTGGAAAGCCATAAATAGAAAACCCTAGACTGCACCCACACTTACATGCATTTGCCTGCATGTAATCCCCACTGAAGTTCAGTGATAAATTAATTAGTTTTATTTCTCTAAATGTATATACTTCTATTTCATTTTACATTTACTTACAAGTAATTCTCATTGTGCCATGTAGAAAGACCATCTGATATGGACACCAAATATTTCTTACATTGTCAGTTTTCTTTCTGTCACTGTCACAAGTGAACCACAGCAGGTATATCCCCCTTCTATGAGCACCCAACTACAAGGGCTCAGCAACACAATAGCCAAGGACTCTGAAACAGTTTTTTAAGGTGTGTGTGGGTTCCACATTGACAGACAAATTGGTATTTATTTTGCCTATTTGCAGATACTTGCAGAGGAAGGCCAATTATTTTCCCCATCCATTATCATTCGAACATCCTTAAATATGAGGAGTCTTACAAGCACAATGTGTATTTACAAGTGCCCTCCATGTGTTCAGTGGGACTAAGGAACATTGCAGGCATCCTTTTATTATTCCTAGAAAGGCTCAACAATAGCTTTCTTACTACAGTTGGCCCTCCGTATCCATGGGTTTGGCACCCACAGATTCAACCAACCACGGCTTTAAAATATTCAGAAAAAAATTCCCCCAAACAAACCTTGCTGTTCACCATTTTATATAAGGGATACCATTTTACCACACCATCATATATAATGGGACTTGAGTATCCACATATTATGGTATTGGGGGGGGGGTTCCTAGAAACAAACACCAGTGGATACCAAGGGCTCACTATTTCTTTGTGGTTGGTTATTTTATACACTTCTGATTGATATTTCCTGAGGAGGCTTAACTACATAGGAGTCTTGGTGGTCCAATTTTGCCAGATCATTTTGGAGAGGGCGGCTCAGCACCCCAGCCTTATTTTAAGGAGGACTCAAACCTCCTGTTTCAAGATCCATGATAATAGCTGTTATGGAAGCAAAGGTGCAGTGTTTTTACCTTGCAGTTTACAAATTATGGTGTTCTTCCTTGTTTTTGTAGGACAGTAGGCCTGGATTGGAATTCCTCTGACGTGCAAAGTGAAACATTTGAATATTATTCATAGTTGTAACTCTTATATTTCTTATGTTAGCATTCCTTTGGTACCTTAGCCCCACCACCTCTCTTTGGATGCCTACACTGTGTTTCTAAAAGCTCAAGTGACTGTTTATGTTACTGCAATGCTTGAAATTGGGAGACTGAAGGAAAATTGGAGAATAGAATGATCATTTGGGAGGAAAATGCCCTGTCTCTCATTGCACTGAACAGAGATTTGTTTTTTGAGTGTATGTATATATGAGATTGTAAGCACACACGTTCTCCGCTATGTCATTTAAAATGTACAAAATGTTGATTTTGTGGCTTTGTTCTCATTAGCTTAACATTCAGGCTTAAGAAGATTTCTATATAATTTGAAAGTGCACTCATCACTTGGAAAACTTTTACTTCAGGGATGGGAAAACCTATATCCCACCATTTGCAGCTACTGGACTACAACTAAAGGTGCATCTACACTTTAGAAATAATGCAGTTTGACACCAGTTTAACTGCCATGGCTCCATCCTACAGAATCCTGGTATCTGTAGTTTTGTGAGGCACTGGCACTCATTGGCAGAGAAGACTAAAGACCTTGTAAAACTACAAATCCCAGGATTCCATAGGATGGTGCTATAGCACTTAAAGTGGTGTCAAACTGCATTATTTCTATACTGTAGATGCCACCTAAGAAGCTGCCTTCTTCCATATAAACCCATTTGGTATCTGAGACAATCTCGAGAGACTCATCTGATAGCAGCAGGTGCTCCTGAAGTCTACCCAAGCAGATAATTTATTATGGTTGCACCTACTATGAGTAACACTCTTCCATCAGAACTTCAGCATCTTCTAAAGCAGTTTTCAACATAGGATAATGACTATTTATTTGAGCAACCTTCCTCTATTTTCATCTAAATAGGCATCTATTTCTTCGGCCTCAAAAAGCTCTTACAGTATGTAATTTTCTTCAAACAAAAGAACAAGCCCCCTGAGCCCATGGGTGGCCTCTGATTTACCTGTACTGCTCATTGTTTTCTTAGCTGTTTTGCAGAGCATAAGTGAGATTAAAATTAAATAAATACATAAACAGACCGCTTTGTGTAGCTGGCAGGCATTTGCCAGTGGGGAAGTAACATTGAATAAATAAATTCTGGTAGTTGCAACCTAATGCAGTGATTCTTAGCCTGGGGTCCAGGGACCCCCAGGGGGACACAGTGTCCTCACAGGGGGTCCAGGAAAACTTGAAGGCTGCTCAGCCCACCTCCTGCCTACAGTAGAGTGGTCATGTGACAGGAACCAAGGCAAAGGCTGGCTGACTTGGCCTGCACATTGCCATCCAATCCACTTGAGCCACAAACTTGTTGGAAGAAGCAGAAGTCTTCCCCTCCAGTGCTTCTGAGGGAGGGTTTAGTGGATAGTGTAATTGTATTGTTGTTGTTGTTTTAAATCTTGAGTTAAGTCTTGGGGGACCCTGGCACCAAACATATTTAAAGGGGGTCCCTGGTAAAGAAAAGGTTAAGGGCCACTGACCTAAAGCATGGGGAGGGCCAAAGCTTCTCACCCCGACCGGCTCCTCCTAAAGGGCGGCTAATAGGGGGTGACAGCGTTGCTGTTGCTTAGAGGAGCGGGTGAGAAGGGCGCTCAAGGGCCCTGGGTGTCGGTTGGCAGCAGCCGCAGAGTTTCAGGCCTTCCGCCCTCACACTGACCCTTCCTCTTTCCGCAGGACTTCCCTCCGCCTCGTCCATTGGAGGGCTTCGGGAGCCGCCACTCCGCCTTCGAGAAGCCCGAGTTGCTTTCCCGCGCCTCCTTGGTGCCACCGGATCTGGCAGCTAAGGAGAGACTCCTGAGGAAAAGACCCAGCCCTCGTCTAAGTCGGGCTTTGGAGGGCTATTCTTAGCGGCGCTTAATCCCCCGAGAGCCCTCGCAAACAGAGGCAAGGAAGGGCAAACGCGGTGGCGGCCTGACCGCACTTTCCTGTCACAACAAGTGGCAGGTCGAGACCCGCCGTCCCTTCTTCGCGCTTGCGAGCCTTCGGTTTCCCGCCTGCGCGCCCTCCTGGTGCGCCTCGAGGGCTTCCTCGGGGCAGCGCGGGCACCGACGCCGCTTGTTGCCGGGCCTCGGCTCCATTAAGCCCCAGGCCAGCCACCCCTGGTGACAAGGGAGAAAAGGAAGAGGAGGAGAAGGAAGAAGAAGAAAGTCTTTGCTCCCCCTCTCCCCGTCTTTCCTAATCCTTCGTCTGGAGACGTTTCCCTGCTGGAAGGGGGTTCTGCTTTCTCACTCCAAAGCTCTTCGACTTCGTGGCATCCTCCCCTCCTAGAACTTTGGGCGCTTCAAGGGCGGCCCTCCGCCCCCCTTCGGCCGCCTGGCTGCTGCTCGTCGTCCTTCAGACGTGCGCCGCGTGTCCACCTACACACTCACACACGCGCGCGCGCACCAGGATGGTGGACATCTTCAGCGGGCGGCTGCTGGTGAACCGCCACGGCCGCGCGGTGGACCCCGAGCAAGCGCTGGAGAACAAGGTGGTGGGCTTGTATTTCTCCGCCGCCTGGTGCTCCCTGTGCCGGGAGTTCACCCCCGTCCTGTGCGACTTCTACAGCGAGCTGGTGGAGGATGCGCAGCCGCCGGCCCCCTTCGAGGTCGTGTTCGTCTCCTCCGACCGCAGCCCCGAGGAGATGGCGGAGTACATGCACGACATGCACGGCGACTGGCTGGCCCTGCCTTTCCACGACCCCTTTAAGCAGTGAGTACGGGGGGGAGGGAGCTGGGCCCGGTCCCCTCCCCGTACCTGTGCCTTCGCTGGGAGGGGGGTCACTCTTTTTTCCCTCAGCCCTCCCCGCCCTTTCGCCATTGGTTTGCTGCGGCTTCAAGGTGCAGACTTGAAGACCTGATTCCAGATGCTTGGGAGAAGAAGGGGTGGCAACGAGATGTATTCCGCCTGGTATTTCTGGGTCATTCACACACACATGTGTCAGAGGAAATGGAACATGGTCCCTTAGGCCAAGGCAAATAAGACTAGGGTTGTCTAAACGGTGAAAAAACTCCTCACAGAATGCGAGGAGAATACAATCTGTCCCAATGGGATCCAGCACCTATTTGCCATATTGTGAAGGATATACCATATCCGCCATATAAGAAGAAAAGTCTCCATGGCTTTCCCCATATTTTTTTGAAAAACAGCGAGGGGAATACTTATTCCTGCTCATTGGGACAAGCGACAAAATTCATTCCCTTTCTCCATATGAGCAGATGATTTGTTGGCTATGTGTGGGGGCCAACCTTCCTAACAAGACAAGCAGCCACAGCTGCCATGTTGGATTTTCACCTTAGCAAATGAGTGCTAAGGCGATAAAACAGCTTTTTTGTTGTTGTTGTTTGCTTTTTTGTCAAAGTGAAAGGTTGGTCTTTCACACCTTGGATATGGGTTTTTTTTTTTAAAAAAAAACACTGTTTGGCCGTGGCAAATTGAGGTAAGTAAAAACGTGAGTAATTCACTCGTGGCCACCATCTTGATTTGCAGGCATGCCTGTTTGCACAGCAAATGCTGATAGCTTCACATGCCTGCAATTTGCCAAAAAAAATCCCCCACAAACATTAAGACACATAGCAGCTGCTGCGAGTTGCCATTACTGCAGAGCAATCCACTTTTTTTTTTTTTGCCTCAGAGACTAGAACACGGAGCAATGGATGCAAGCTCCAGGAACAGAGATTCCACCTCAACATTAGGAGGAACTTTCTGACAGTAAGAGCTGTTCGGCAGTGGAACACACTACACTCCCTTGGAGTGTGGTGGGGTCTTCTTCCTTGGAGGTCTTTAAACAGAGGCTGGATGGCCATCTGTCAGGGATGCTTTGATGGTGATTTCCTGCATGGCAGGGGGTTGTCCTTGATGGCCCTTGTGGTCTCTTCCAACTCTACAATTCTATGATTCATATAGACAAGCCAGGTCTCAGGGTCTAGACCTTCTCCAGTTCTCAGGGCAAGGGAGCAAAATTCTCAGGGTGAGAGCACACTGAACAAAGAAGCTTGCACCTATATGTTTTCCTCATTTATTAGACATCATACTTATTTGAATACTGTATTCTGTGCAGCTGCGGTTGATACATAATGTCTTCTGGTTAATGATATCACCAGGATGTGTCTTATGTGAGATCACAAAGGGACATATGTTGGTCCTAGATTCTGGCCCTGAAATCTCAGGGCCTGGGATAGTAGGTCAGTTTTCTGTTGCCTCAAAGAGTAGGGACAAGTCCAGTGGCTTCAAGTTACAGGAGAGTAGGTTTCCATTGGAAGGAACATCTTGACAGTAAGAGCAGTTTGGCAGTACAGTAGAACCAGTTGCCTAGAGAGGTGGTGAGGTCTCCTTCTGTGGATGTCTTCAAAAAGAGGCTGAACTTGCTGTGGATGCTTTAGCTGGAGATCCTGCATTAAGCAGGGGGTTGGACTTGATGGCCCATGAGGCACCTTCCAACTTTATGATTCTGTGATTCTATGACTAATCCTGATTGGCCTGACGTAAATAGGACACTGCCCTACCTCAGGCTCAGGTTACTCCAAGCAGAATCAATGATGAGGAGTGAGAAAGCCAAGCCCCAAATAAATAAATAAATCCAGCTGATCTTGGGGCTTGCCTTCATCACCTCACTTGCTCTAAACCTCCAGGAGGCAGTTGAAAGCAAGTGGGGTGAGAAAGCCAAGCCCCAAGATTGGCTGGATTCAGAGGTTTTTGCCCTCAATCCAGCTGATCTTGGGCTTGACTTCATTACCTCACTCGCTCTAAACCTCCAGGAGCCAGTTCAAAGTGAGTGGGGTGAGAAAGCCAAGACCAAAGATCAGCTGGATTCAGAGGTTTTTGCCCTCAATCTAGTTGATCTTGGGGCTTGACTTCATCACCTCACTCATTCTAAATGACTAGAAGCCAGTTCAAATTGAGTGGGGTGAGAAAGCCAATCCCCAAGATCGGCTGGATTCAGAGGTTTTTGCCCTCAATCTAGTTGATCTTGGGGCTTGACTTCATCACCTCACTCACTCTGAACCTCCAGGAGGCAGTTCAAAGCGAGTGGGGTGAGAAAGCAAAGCCCCAAGATCGGCTGGATTCAGAGGTTTTTGCCCTCAATCCAGCTGATCTTGGGGCTTGCCTTCATCACCTCACTTGCTCTAAACCTCCAGGAGGCAGTTGAAAGCGAGTGGGGTGAGAAAGCCAATCCCCAAGATCGGCTGGATTCAGAGGTTTTTGCCCTCAATCTAGTTGATCTTGGGGCTTGACTTCATCACCTCACTCACTCTGAACCTCCAGGAGGCAGTTCAAATTGAGTGGGGTGAGAAAGCCAAGCCCCAAGACCGGCTGGATTCAGAGGTTTTTGCCCTCAATCTAGTTGATCTTGGGGCTTGACTTCATCACCTCACTCACTCTGAACCTCCAGGAGGCAGTTCAAATTGAGTGGGGTGAGAAAGCCAATCCCCAAGATCGGCTGGATTCAGAGGTTTTTGCCCTCAATCTAGTTGATCTTGGGGCTTGACTTCATCACCTCACTCACTCTGAACCTCCAGGAGGCAGTTCAAAGCGAGTGGGGTGAGAAAGCAAAGCCCCAAGATCGGCTGGATTCAGAGGTTTTTGCCCTCAGTCCAGCTGATCTTGGGGCTTGCCTTCATCACCTCACTTGCTCTAAACCTCCAGGAGGCAGTTGAAAGCGAGTGGGGTGAGAAAGCCAAGCCCAAAGATCGGCTGGATTCAGAGCAAAACCGCTGAATCCAGCCAATACTGGGGCTTGGCTTCATCACCCCACTCACTTTGAACTGCCACAGCCAACATAAGCTGGAAAAAAGCCGCCGAGGCTATGGGTTTTCCATCAAACTGTGGCAGCTTTTTCTGGGTTTTGTTGGCTGTGGGGGAAGAGGCTACAGCAGGCAAAAGCTGCCCCTTCAGTGACATTGGTGGCTTCCATGGGCTTCGACTCCCCCCTTCCCCAGGGAACGAAGGCCAATGAAAGCCATTTGTTCCCGGGGTGTTGGAGATACTTCTGCAAATAAACAAAACTGTGAAAATCAAAGCCACAAATATGGAGGGACAACTGTATATCTGCAAACTCCAGTCCATTGACAGTAGGTTGAATGGTTTCCTGGCACAATGGTTCCTGGCACACTACATATAATTGTGGTAAACCACCTCTGTCTCCCCAACTATTTCTCTTTAAAATCTTAAGTGACTGGCTTCTTGGCACTTGTCACCTCCCCATCAATAATCTACTGATAACACAATGGTAGCAGTTTTCAAATACTAAATGGTGTATTTCTTTTAAATATGCAGGCACTATTTCTTGTTCTTAAAACTTGGTAATAACAGTTCTGAGTTATAGGTTCGTATCCATTGTAGCTGTTTCATATACAATACTTCATCTCTTCTGACTGTTACAACCTAACAACACGGACCCTCCTAGAGTTCTGTAAATAATAAGAGTTATCCTTTCTTCCACTCTTATCCTTTTAAAACTTAGTTCCCTCATGAACTCTGACCAATTGATTCTTCACTGAACTCTCTCGGTTCCTATCTCTTCTAAGAACCATCCCTATATTCTCTACAAGTGGTCCCTCCTCTCTCTCTTTTTCACAGCCTGAGCTATTTATCTGCTCCCAGCTGCTCTCTCATTGGCTAGCTCCAGCTGACTTCGGATTGGTCAGCTACCTTCTGGTCTTCTCAGCTCACAGCTGTCCTTTTGTTCGTCAAAATAATAACATCAGTTAACACCCCAGCCTCATGAGAGCTCTCTTGGCCAGTTCATCACATCTCCTTTCTGGTTCCCAGCCAGCATCACACTACATTCCAATAACTCCCTCCAGTACTCACCTTGGCTTTAAGCAACATCTTTTCTCTTGCCTTTGTCCTCCAATGACCATCATTAAAACTGAACTTGTCACCTATCACCATACCCACAAGTTTTGCATTTCTATTGCTGTTTACAAATACAGCCTGCTCATTCATAGCTATAAAGGTCTGTTCCTAGGCACTTCACTCCATGTATCTGATGAAGTAGACTTCAGTCTATGAAAGCTTATCCTACTAACTTCTTTCTCTCAAAAGTGCAGCAAGATCACTTTGTATCCACCCATAGTTTATTGATTTTACCACTTGATGACTTGTGCCTGTGAGTATAATGGTTCTTTTGAAAAATATTGTGTTTGAAATTGTGTGAATTGGGGCTAAAGGGAGAGAGAATGGGTCTATCATAGTGTGGTAGTAGCTGACTCAGATAGAAAGATTAGGAAGACTTCAAATTGGTGACTATGGGCTAGAGGTAGTTCTATCTCTTGCTTGCAGTAGGCTCATAGAACAAGTGGGATTCATCAAGTCAGCATTAGTGTAAGCTCTTTGACTCAGTGAGTCTTACTCTAGTTGGTAGAAACAGCTGGAATTAAGCCTGTGATAGCTAAAATCTGGAATAGCATAGACCTGTGTGCTGTATTGGCCAGCACCAACTCTCCCCTCACATTACCATCCCTATTAATTACAACTGATTTCTCAGTATCAGTTCTAAAATTTGGTAATTAAACAAGTTAAGGCCAATTACTGAGGTCATAAATGTCTAATACTTAGAGACTCAACAATATTTATTGCTTCCCAAGTTTTTATACTGAAATTTTTAAGTGCAAGTGTGATGGTTCCAGAAGTAGCAATGCAATCCACTGACACATACACACTGAGATCTGGAACACCCCCCCCCAAAAAAAAAATTGGCTGAAAAAATGCTATCAGACATGTGGGGGTGGGACCCTTAATTGAGTTCTGCAATGCTATTTTTTGAGGGGGATCCCTATCCCAAAACAGTGACTACCCCGGATGGCCCAAAGGGTAACTGGAAATGATGCGTTGTCACTTATTGTCACCCAAAAATGGTGGTTGTGAGGATGTAGAGTTGTCCCCTGGTAAATGAAAATAGGCATAGCCGTTTGGCATTCATAGAATTATAGAACTGAAAGGACCTCAAGGGGCATCTAGTCTAGCCCTCTGCCATGTACAAAATCCACAGCTAAAGCATTCCCCAGAAAAGGCCATCCAATCTCTCTTCAAAGACCTCAAATGAAGGGAGTCCATAGCCTTCTGAGGGTAGTCTATTTCACTGTCGAACAGTGGATCGATTGTCAGTATTGTGGAAGTCCATCATACCCAGAGAACACCAGGTTGGGAGGGCTGGCATAGATGAAAAGGTAGACTGACTATCCAAGATCCTCTGTCCTGGCATATCTTTCGATCTCTACTGACTGTTTTACATACCCTCAGCTCTGGCCTTGCCATTTAGCAGCACATTTTGAGTGTTGTGAAAGGCAGCAAATTGTTAATTACTTATGTATAACTGCTGGATTTTTACTGCCACAAATGGGGAGGAGTTGCTGTAAGATTTTCTGTTACATGCCAAAATAACTTGATTGGCTTTGAGTACCCAGTTTGTTGGGGGCAATTAGCTAACACATTGTAAACCACTTAGAGAGTGTTTTGCACTGATAAGTATAGAAATATAAATGCTATTGCTAAATAAATGCTACTTAGCCTTTGAATTATGTCAGTGGATGGGCATATGTGTACCATTTACTGTTCTGCCTCAGGCAGCAAAATGTCTTGGGCTAGCCCTGTGTGCATCATCATCACTTGATTTAGCACTGTCAAATGTTAGATTTATATGTTTAGGCTTGCTTTCAAAAAATCTCCCAGTGCTGGTTTTAAATTGACACTTCATCATTAGTATGTTTACTTATTTATCACATCCTCCAAGGAACAACAGAACAGCGTTTGTCTCATGTTATCCTCACAACACTCCTTCAAGTATCAGTTTGTTTGGCTTCAGTTGATGTGCCCAGTCAGCTTAATGAATCCCTCAGATTTTGAATCCCGTTCTTGCTGGGCCTGTTTATTCTTCCCACTATTATACCATATTGGCTCTCAGTATTGCTTACTTTCCATGAATATGATTACAGCCAAAGGATTTCAGGGGTTCCATTTAAAAAAAAAAATTAAGCTCACATTGGTTTAGTAATGTAATATCCTGTCCCCAGTATAGCTGGTGAAGTTTCAGGTGGAAGTAGACATTCCATGAGTGATTTACAGTTTTTAAAATAGTGCACTCCTGCACATTTGTGAATGAAAAAAGTCTACAAAAATGGTGTGATACTGTAAGGGGATAGGACAGGTTTGCCATTTTGGGCTGACACTGATTTTTTTACTTCCCTCAGATGTAAAGGCTTGTGGTATAGGAGTATGAAATATTTAGCCACCCAAATACAAATGATAAAAAAATACAAACTTTTAAAAAAGGGGATTAGAAGGAGAAATTATTCTATTTAATCAGTAAGCACCCATGCTCCACATGTTGGTAGATTAGTTAACTTTACCCCAAGACATAGATATTTAAATTACTGTGTGAAGAGAAGCCATTTTGCTTGCAGCTATAGCAAGGAACTTGCAATCAGGATGATTAATCTCACCCTTGCTCAAGATATTATCAGCGATAATAGCTCCTGAACTCATTTTACCCTCCAGTTTGTCTGTTAATCCAGGATACATCCTGAGGCTGGGGTGAGTTCACAGCATGGAGATAAACTCAGAAGGGCTGAAATGTTCTCAATTTACTGCACTGTGCATCTTGAAAGGAGTAAACAACAACATGCAGTTCTGATGGGCAGGAACACTACTAGGCATGTCAAGGTTTGGTGCCCTGGCCTTTGGGGTACAATCTGTATTGAATTTGCATATGTTTGTGGAATTGTATGTGTATGCACGCACATACATGCATGCATGCGTGTACATGAACATATGCCACCGTCCTGTTGCTGATTTATGCTGCTGTAATCCCTGGTTATGCCAGTTTAAGTTGGATACATTCCATGAGGAGTTATGCAAATACTTTTTTAGCCAAATTTTTATTCATTATACATACAGACTACTGTACTAACCAAACTACTAGAAGAGGATTTGAAAAACCTAGTAGCACAGGAAAGTTAGGAAAGGGGTGATAGGAGGAATAGAGAGAAGATTAGAGCCATAATGAAAATTAAGACAAAGTCAATCATGTCCACATTGAAGGTAAGTACAGAGCGCATCTACATGGTCAGTTTGCCCCATCTTGCCCCTGTCTTGGAGCTCTGGAGTCCTGATGATGCGGGGCTTTTACCCTGTTCTGTCCCTGGGCAGTCTTCACAGTCCCCGGAGCAAAGATGGGGGAAGACTGGGTAGGGCCAGATAAAGTGTTCTAAAATAATACCTGCTTTAATCCATTGCCACTGGGAAAAACAGATTAGGCCCTGTGTGACCATAGGAGCCTGTTCTAGAACACTGGACCATCACTTTGGGTGCCTTCTGCCTCATCCTGCAGCATGTGGCCAAGGCTGGTCACATGCAGGGGACCTTTGTCAATGTTGTGGAGAGGCTTCTTGCTTTCAGAGAGAATGAAGGAGACACCAGTGGTGATGGCTGCGGCAATGGGTTGGCATGCCCGTCTGGACTCCAGCCCATTCCGTCCAGGTAATGTGGGAGGAACAGGCCTGATCTATGGCCAGGATATGGCGGTGGGGAGCTGGCATATCCTGGCTTGATGAAGCCTGCTCCTTTTTTCTATGCTGTATAATTGTGCCCATCTGATGCTCAGGAGGAGATATAGCTGTTTTGCTGCCATTGAACAACCAGGAAGAAAGGAACAGCCTTCTCCACTTGGACCACCAGCATAAGCCAGTAAGCTAATACGATCTTGACCCAGAGTTATTAAGAACAGGACTATTTGTCATTATTGAGGTATATATTTGTTGTTGTTCTTTTTAATGGTTATGCCTCTAACTATTTTAAATTTTAGTGACTGATTAATTTTTTTATATCTTTTGTATGATGTAATTTTTTAAAAGAGAGCAAACATGGAGTCATGGTTTGTGTGTTGGACGATCACTCTGGGATACCAGGGTTCAAGTCTGCACTCAGCCATGGAAACCCATTGGGTCACCTTGGGCATGTCACACACTCTCAGCCTCAGAGGAAGGCAAAAGCAACCCCCCCACACACAAACAAATCTCATCAAGAAAATCCTGTGATAGGTTTACCTTAGGGTTGCCAAAAGTCAGAAACAACTCAAAGGCACACAACAATGACAAAATCTTTATCGGTTTAACTGTAGCTGTCTTGATTCCTGGACTGGAAAAAGGGAATGATGTATATGGTGGGGGGTGGGGATGATGATGATGATATGTTACAGCACTATACTAGGCTTCTGCCTTCTCCAATTGCTCAAAATAAAAGTGAGCTGTATCCAAGGTGGCAGTTAAAAATGTGGGAAATGAAGTATTCCAAAGTGGATGGTAATATTATGTATTATCCTCCTGATAGACACCTTGCAGTATTTTTAAGTGTGTGTGTTGGTTGAGGATCCATAGTATACAGGGAGGGTAGAGCACACCCTTCCTTAACTGTCCTTCACACCAATTATCTTTTTTCCCTCTCAAATAAAGAATTCCTATTGGCACCAATGGAAGGATTTTCTCTAGCTAGTGGGAGAGAAGGTCACTTTCTCTGTCAGTTGCCATCTCCCTTGACAATTAGGTCTGTTTGGCTGGTTTCAGAAGCAGCTCTTCAATCATTTCTTATGCTTTGTATGTCTGGAATTTGACTGGGAGGTCTTATTGGTGCAGCATACTTTTATTCTAGGTCTAAAAACCAAATTCAAAACCCTGAAAAGTGGTAGTCTGACAAAAGAATTAAGGCTTTTACAAATCCACTCATCCTTTGAAAAGCATAGAAACTTTTGCCAATTCACCTTTTAAACAGGTTGCACAGTATCGACATAAAATACCTGTTTTTCGAAATCAGAAGTGAATTTCTGGCCCATTCCAGTTTTGTTTTTGTTTTTTGTGGCCCACATGGCTCCTGAAGGGTCCCTGAGTAGAAAGGTAACCCCCAGACCCACTGCAGTTGTCCAGTCCCACTTTAAGTGAAGGTTGAAGAAGAGAATTGAGTGGCATCTTTGGTGATGGATGTAGCTGGAGGGTGTGCCATAATGTTGAAAGCACCAAGAGGAATTAATGGAACAGTGGAGTGGAGCAGAAGATGGTTCAGCAAGAAAAGTGGTGGAGTGAGAGAATAGAGTCCATGACAATGGGTGGAATTAGAGCCCAGAGAAGTTGCTTTTATGACTGCAGTTCACAGAAGCTAGCATGGCCGTGGTGATTCTGGTAGTTGTATCATCATCATCATCATCATCTTTATTTCTATCCTGCTCCCCCCCCCCAAGTTGAGACTCAAGGCAGGCTACAATAAAAAGGCATTGTTAAAATCAGCAAAATACAAAATTTAAAACAGAATTAAACTACAAAAAAGTTAAAAACAGCTAAAATTTTAAAAACACATACATATGCACACAACACAGCACATACATCTCAGCACAACCATAGATTGGCAAAGGCCTGCCGAAACAAGAAGGTTTTTAATTGGCTCTGGAAAGAAGACAGTTGTAGTCCCTCAAAAGTAACCTTTTCAAGCTCTGGGATAGAAGAAAACTTTGTGTGTGAAAAGAGTGACTGAGAAGAGGAAAAGGAAAGTTGCCATAGCTTGTTGTTGCTAGGGGTGCCATCAAGTTGTCTTCAACTTACAGCAACCCCATAGATGAGTGACTTCTGAGAGAATACATTATTAACAGCTGTGTCCCAGTCTTGCAAACAGTGCAATGTTTCTAATGTAATATAGTCTTCCTATTTCCCTACAGTAGGGATGGAGGGAATATTTCTTATTATTTATTTCCATTTCAAAAAACAGGATTCCCAACAATTGGAACCACCCCCACCCCCAGAAGAATAAGCCAGCAAATAATAAACCACAACTAAATATTTTAGAATTTAACAGGGATATCTCATAATGATACATTGTTGCCAGCAAAATGTATTTCTGCTCTTGTTGCTAAGTTCAGAGGGAACAATAGAGTCAGAGTGGGGTGGAGGGTGGCAGATGATGTCATAGAGTCAGGGTTGGAGTGACAGATGATATCATAGATCCTACGTACTAATCAAAACATCCTGGGAGTCTGGCCACATGAACCATGGCTCCACTACACCACTGCCTCCTGCCTGTTGTTAATGCATCAGTGGTGGTGTTTTGACTATGGTACATAAGGTCAGAAAATGAGTGTATTATTTGACAGACAGAATTTAAACAATTTAAAATGTAAAACAGCCAATCAGGTCCAAAAGATCATAACATCAACCTTCAGACTCATGAACTGAAAGATTAGAAAGGCTGGGTAAATAAAAGGAATAGAACAGGGGAGGGCAACTGTCAAGTGTTAGACAGCTGCATTGACCCCCAAGGAAACCCCAGAGGACTGAACCCACTTCCACTCCCCCACACACACTGGCAAAAATGTCATCAGGTGCTCTCTTAAGAGGCATGAAGAGCATTTTTGCCATGTTTGTGGCTTGGTGGGCTGGTCCAGGAGAGGTCTCCTTTTTAATCAGGAAGTTACTTCCTGTCAGACAAAAATGCTTCTCCTTTGCATAAAATAGCCAGAAGGGGCAAAACATGGCAAAATTGCCTCAGTCCCACAGAGAGTGTTTGAGTGGAAAACAAATTTTAAGGGGACCCTAGGGTCTACAGAAACAGCCCTGGGGACCACATGTAGCCTGCAGGTTGTACTTTTCACACCCCTGATCTAGAGATATTTACCCTATATCTGGAGCAAGACAAGCCTGCCTGAGGAGCTAGTTTGGTGTAATGGAGAGGTGGGAATCATGTGGCTCTCCAGATGTTGTTTGATTGCAAATTGCATAAACCCTAGCCAGCATTGCAAGTACTGAGGAATGCTGAGAACTGCAATCCAACAGTGTCTGGAAGGCTGCATGATTCTCACACCTCATATAATGGTTAGACTACGGACTTTTTCAGATGGGCTAAAAAAAACCCTGCAGAGGTCAGGAGGAGAACGGGGCTGTCCCGCTTCCAACGATTGATTTTGCATGCCTCCATCCTCCTCCAGTCCTTCCTCCAGCACAGAGGAAGCATGTACAAAGTACAGGAGGAGGACAGCATCATGCGAAATCGATCACTGGAAGCGGGACAGCACCGTCCTCTTCCCGACCTCCATGGGTTTTTTTAGCCTGTCTGAAAAAGTCCTAGGACTGAGGAGACCTGATTTCAAGTCCCCATGTAGCCATGAGGACCACTGGTTTACTTTTGGTCAGTCCTGTTGCCCAGTCTAGCCCATCTCACAGGATTTTATTGCAGATAAACCTGTGTACTGCTTTGAATTCCTAGGAGGAAAGGTGCTACAACATAAATGTATTTTTAAAATAAAAATATGTAAACTGGGTGCCTCAGTGAAAAAGATCTTATTACTACCTCAACCTCTGACAGCAAGAGTCCATTCACACTACAGAATTATAGGATATTATTCATAGTTCCATCCTTTGGAATCCTGGGATCTGCAGTTTAGGGAGGAGCATTAGAATTCTCAGCCAGTTCTGGTGCCTCACCAATCTCAGGATTCCACAGAATGGAACCATGGCCATTAAAGTGGAATAATAGCATATAATTGCATAGTGTGAATGGGCCGCTGAGCATCTTAACTATCAGTCTGGCTGAAGGCTTTCACACAAGACACAGTCTTGGTACTGAGGAAACAAAATTGGTTTCATCTTGTATGGAGCTACTTCAACAACCTTATTTCTCTTCTTGTAAAATCTCCCTGAGGTAAACTTGTGCTTCTGCTACTCCTTATAGGCCTTCCTCACAACAACAAGTTATATAACTTGGAGTCACCTGATTTTTAATTTTTTTTATTTTTGTCAGGTTCATTTTACAGTTGGTGCTTTCTGGAACCACTTTTGAGCTCAGCAGGTAGGGACAGGGACAGACAGGAAGAGATGACACAAACAGAGTAAGACGAATTGATTAAGAACAGCAAGTAGCAAATGATGTGCCATTTCATACTGTTACCTGTAAAGGTAATTGAAAATGAAATGAAGGTAGCTGCATGGATTTGAAGGAATAGGCTATAAATCGCAGTCCTGCATTCAGACCGTGGGGTGGTGGGCCATCCTATTGGCACTCTTTGTAATTTCATGTGGCCCTTAGCCTAATTTCAAAAGTATTCTGCAGGCAGTCAGGTAACCTCTGAGAAGAGTTGTATCTCCCCCTGCCAGTGATCCTTTGAGCGGTGAAGGACAGAGTGAGAAGAAGAGATGGATCACTGACTCTTGATTCTACCCCCTATGCATATGTGTAATTCCTGACATATTACCTTGAGAGAGTAGGCCTCAGCAGAAGAAAAAGAGGTTTCATTCCACTTGCTTAAAACATAGTCCTATCTGAGGTTTGCCCCTGAGCATTAACTGTGCACACACTGGCATGTCTTTACTACACTACACACACAAAGCAGTTTGATGCCACTTTAATTGTCATGGCTCCATACTACAGAATCCTTATAGCTCCATGTGAGGAATTCTGGAATTCTCTACCAGCACATTATTGTGTCTTCTCCTGCACAATACCTGATGGGAACTGTGGCCAAAAATATCTGTAGGACACTTGATTGCCTGAGAGCAATCTGGAATTTGCTGAATAAGACATTTGATGTATTTGTTGTTCATACTGATTCTGCAACATTCGTTGTTGCAGTATTGCTCTAAAGCCTTACAATCTTAGAGTCTTTCCTAGGTTCTAGGGATTAAACCTGAGATAACTTGCATGCAGAATATATGTTCTTCCTCTAAGCTATATCATTTATCCAAGAGTTTGTGTGGTTGGAGAAGTCAGTTCTACATGTCTTTTAGAGATGGTTCACAAGCCTTGGCTTCTCCACCATGATTGTTTATTCGGTATGTGGCCAAGGAACCAGACAGGCTTAACCTGGTAAGGGAGTAATCTCACATGGCTTCTGTACACTACAATTATTCCTTTCTCTCCTGTTGAGTTCAGTTCTGTTGTATCACTGTGTGGCTAATCGTATTTGCATTCCTTTATATTTGCTAATGAGTATGTAGTCTAACTGGGAAAAGGGAGTGTGTGTTCTTTGTAACAGTTTGATAAAGCTGGCACCTGGCCTCAGCTATGAGAAAAGTGGGCTGAGTGATAGGAACTGAGAATGGGAATGATGGATAGCCAATGATGGTATAGCCCACCAGATTTTGTAGATTGTTTTTGTAGATATGCTTTTAGTTTACTTCTTGTTAGGTAGGTTTCATTCTGAGCAACAAACTTCAGGGTTAGCTCTTTGGATAACTGTGCCAATAAGGTTTTTCTGGTTTTTAACTCTGAAACTGCTGGTCACTGAGTCTGAAGAAGCCAGTACATGACACTAAACTGCACAACCTAGAATTCCATAGGATGTTAACATGGCAATAAAATATCGCACTATTTATGTATAATAACTATGCATAATAAGAAAACATCCTGGGTTTGGAAAAATGTACAGTGTTGTGAGGCCATGACTCTATTTTCATATTCAGATTATATAAGGCACCATTATCAGTCTACCATGGTTACCCTGACTAATACAACATGCTAAAAGCACAAAACACAATAAGCAAGCAAATAATCTTATCCACAGAATACATCTCAAGTCACAAAACATATAACATACATCACACTAGTGTGGTATAGTAGTTGGTTTAAGCCCCTACACAGACGTGACAGTCACTAGGTGACCTCTCTTGGCCTGATCTATCTTCTTGGGGTAAGGATAAAGTAGGAAGAAAAAGGGTTATGTACATCACTTTGCTCTCACAGGGTAGAAATGTGGCTAATAAATATATGGAGCATATTATCAGGAAATCATAGAATCACAGAGTTGGAAGCGACCTCAAGGGCCACCCAGTCCAACCCCTTGCCATGCAATAAGCAATTGTAAAATGGACAGGCTAGAAATATGCCCATTTTAGTGATGCAACACACCTGACACAAGTAAAAGGTTGGAAAGTGAAATCCAAAGAGACTAATAACTAGGTTGACTGGGCCCACCTTGTAAATAACTTCTTACTCCTGCCATCCGAAGCCCCTGAATTTGACTTTTGGCATTAAAACACAGCTCCTTGTTTTGTCTGTAGCCATATATTTAGGCTGCAGTGCTATATTGCTATGGCTATTGCTTCTGGCTAAATATGCATGGGATTATGCTTGATGAAAAATCAGGTTCTGGCCTTATGAATATTGAAAACTTTGCAGAATGTAGTCTGGGTATAAAAGGCATGCAATTTATTGAGGAAATCTGATTTGTCATTTAAAACCATTTTTTTAAAATTATATTTTCTTAACTGAAAAGTGTGTGTGTGTTTCATAGAAAACACAGTTTTATTTCTTGGAAGCCCATTGTTAAAATTAAAAAAATATGTGATACACATGTATTTTAAAAAATATTTAATTTTTATCCTGATTGTTTGATTCGTAATGATGGGTTTAACATTTTTTTCTCTCTTTCTTTACAGTGAGTTGAAAAAGAAATACAACATCACAGCCATTCCTAAACTTGTGATTGTTAAACAAACTGGGGAAGTCATTACTGATAAAGGAAGAAAACAGATACGGGAGAGAGGGCTCAATTGCTTCCGAAATTGGCTTGAAGGGGCTGATGTCTTCCAGAATTTCTGTAGCTGAACTGTGATGGAATTTGCAGAAATGATAGCTTTGCCACACCTTTAATACATTCAGAGTTCCCATTGTCACAACTACAACTAACAGAGGAAATGGCATTATCCTTGTTTTAGAGTTGCTTTTATTTCAAATTGGTTTTAGCTGGAATAATTCAGCACAGGTTTCCCTGATGCAGTTGTCTTTCTATTCCATTTTATTGTTATTTCTGTTTGTATTATATAGAAGATAACCAAAGCAGTTCTAATGTTAATGAACCATTTGATAAAGGTCAGCTTTGCTTAGTAGGGCCATTTGGGGCACTGGAGAAAAAAAAGAGTACCCTCTCAAATCTATGCAAGCATTTTATTATTTTTTTTCCAAAGGCAAAAAAACATGACAGGGACAACTTTATATTTCTTGACAAGACCTTTTTGAAGTGTTGGTCTATAATTTATATTACTAAAATATGAGAGAGAGTACTTGCTTTATTAAACCTGTTTGTAGCTTACTTGCCTGTTCCTGTCTTCTTTCATGATATACAGAACTGTAAATGAAAATGAGTGGCTATTTATTGAATCCTTCTCTGGTATTACCAATATCCAGTCACTTATTTCCAATGGCTCTTACTGCTTCCACCAGAATCAACAATTCCCCACTCCCTCCTGTGCAACCTCTCCGGGGAGGGGGGAACAGCCCCAGAAGGCTGCAAAACAATATCAAGTAGGGTTTAGGTGCCCCAGAGGTATGCAGTGGAGGACAAACTCCTGATTTTGCTGGTACTGATCATTTCCAGTATCAAGCTCTGCCCTTCGGTCTGTCGTCTTCGCCCAGGGTCTTTACCAAGGTACTGATAGCGTTAGTGCCCCTTCTCAGCTCGCAGGGGGGTCAACCTATATCCATACTATATCAGGGCACCTTCTCAGATGTTAGCGGCTCAGGACATTGAGAAGATGATTCACTGTCTGGAGTACCAGGGGTTCATGGTAAACAGATCCAAGAGTCAACTACAGCCGGTCCAGAGGTTACAACATTTGGGGAACATCTTGGACACAGTGGTTTTCAAGGTGTTTTTACCAGAAGACAGGAGGAAGAAGCTGCAGGATTTGGTGTGACTGGTATTGAGTCAGCAGAAGTCTCCTTTGATGTCACTAGCAAGACTGCTGGGTCTGATGATAGCATGCATAGACTTGGTGCCATGGGCTAGGTTTCACCTCAGGGAGCTTCAATGGTTCCTGCTGCTCTATCAGCATCTAGTGGCTCAGAATGCATGCAGGATTATCAAGGTGTCACCGGAGGTGAAGTCCTCTCTTCATTGTTGGTTGATGGATGTTCTCCAGACAGAGGTATACATCCAGGAGCCCAGGAGAGTGGTGGTGACCACCGATGCTTCCTTTACAGGATAGGGTGCTTTCTGCGAGGACCAGATGGCCCAGGGTTTATGAATACCTCAGGAGTGTTCCTGCATCATCAACATGTTGGAACTGTGGGCAGCGTGTTTGGCATTGATCATGTTTCAACCCTTCTTCAAAGGTTGACATGTGTTGGTTCGAACCAACAACATCTCAACCCGGGCCCACCTGAACAAGCAAGGGGGACCCGGTCACGAGTCCTCATGCAGGAGTCAACATTACTTTTCCAGTGGGCAGAGAAACACTTGAGCTCCATTCGGGGTGAATATCTCCAGTGAATTTTCAATGTTCAGGCAGATTGGCTGAGCAGACGGACTTTGGTTCACAGTGAGTGGAGTCTCAATTCTATGCTCTTCCAGATGATAGTGTTTTGCTTCAGGAATCCTTGGGTGGACCTGTTCATGTCCAGGGAAAACAACAAGTTACCTCAATTTGTCTCCAGGTTTTGGACCAAGGAGACATTAGCATTTGATGCTCTCATGATAGAGTGGCTCCAGGCATTGTGCTATGCATTTCCTCCAACAGCCCTTCTGGGAAGAATATTGAGAAAAATCAGATAGGAAAGAGCGGAGGTAATTCTGATAGCCCCAAGATGGCCGAGGAGATGATGGTTTCTGTACTTGATACAATTGCAGGTTCAAGAGTCTTGGCCTCCTTTTCCATGGCCAGAACTGCTGATGCAGGGGAGTCTCTTGCATCCAGAGGCGGGCTGGTTAAAATTACATGCCTGGAGGTTAAGCGGGAAAGACTTTTAAAGAGGGGCTATGAAGGGGAAGTGGTTGAGATTATCTTGCCTGCTAGGCGCCCATCCACAATTAGGTTGTATGAGACAACATGGAGGGCTTTCTGTAGATGGTACAGGATTAAAGGCCTTCATCTCCTTAAGGTGTCAGTGAGAACTGTCTTGGTCTTTTCGCAATCCGGTTTGAAGAAGGGGTTGTTCCCTAATACGCTTCGACGTCATGTTTCAGCCCTAGGTTCCATCCTGAAGGGCAGGAACAGCAAGCCGTTGGCTTCTCATCCTCATGTGCGTAGTTTTTTGAAGGGGGTTTCTGCATTGAAGCCACCTACCATACATAGATTCCCATCCTGGAAGTTGAACGTGGTGTTAAAGGCTATTACACAGGTGCCTTTTGAACCCTTAAGTTGGTGGATTTAAGTTTTCTGACATTCAAACTGGAGTTTTTAGTGCCAGGAGGGTCTCAGAGTTGGGGGTGTTGTCAAAACAGGAGGATTTGTGTATTTATCAAAACGACTCGGTGATTTTAAGGTTGGATCCCTCCTTTGTTCCTAAGGTTAACTCGATTTTTCATAGATCTCAGGAGGTAGTCTTGCCATCATTTTGTCCCAATCCATCTTCAGAGTCGGAGAGACTATGGTATACCTTGGATGTCAAAAGAGCTCTGAAGGTCTATCTGAAGAGGATGGAGAAGTTTCATAAGTCAGATACTCTGTGGCTTTTACGGGGTGTACTAGGGGAATGAAGGCGATTGCACGAGGGCTGCGTCGTTGTATTGAACTGGCCTATATTCACAGTTCACTGCTAGTTCCTTTGGGCATTCAGTCTCATTCTATGCATAGTGTGTCTATGTTGACGGTCTTGGGTTGCACTCAGTCCATTGCAGAGATCTGTAAAGCTGCCACTTGGTCGTCTTCTACGTTCTCCAGACATTACTGTATTGACCTTTATGCATCTGCTGACGTGGCTTTTGGGTGTCGGGTCTTACAGCAGGTGATTAGTTGAGAGGAATTGTTTCCCCCGCCCTGATTGGACCGCTTTGGTAGGTCCCAAGATGAGGAATCCCTCCCCATCCTGCTGGAAAACCGAACATTGTTACTTACTGTGAAGGTTCCTTTTCAGCATATCAACTGATGGATCCATCCAAAAATTATACCACCTGAGGCACAAGACAAGGTGGTGTCCCCTTTTGTTCCACATACAGAAGCTGGCTACACTAGCAATTGTGCAAAATGTTTACCGAGGAAATATTACTGTAAACAAACTCTAATATGTTATCTTCAAACTCAATAATAGAGAATCAATTTTCTATAAATCTCCAGTGTATTGTGATTCTGAATGAACTTAATTTTAGTGCATATATTATACCAAAGTGTCACATGCAAGTACATATAAATTTCTACAAACACATAATCAAGTCCTTATATGTATGAACATGTAGGATGCAAATTCCAAAGTGTCCACAATGTCCATAAATATTTATTTGCAGGGTTTGGGGATGCATTCACTTATATGCAGTCATTTTCCTTTCATCATTCCAATTAGACAGGAGAAGTATCTTCTTTCAAACAAGATGTCTAAATATGAGATAGTACAGTGATGAATGGGGCAAGCCATGTACTCCAATTACTTTCCAGAGTGCATTGCAGACGACAACCTCCAGAGATTAATTCTAGTTGACGTTTTGTTTCCTTTATCAATGCAATGCTAGGAGTCTATAATTAATTCACACAAAAACATTTAGTGCCAAAATGCCCCATTATCTCATTTAAACATTGAAGATTAAAGAGTACAAAGCCCATAGCTGCTTACCTCAACTATACGTTTAGCAGTCACAATGATAATTACCTTCCACTCCCTGTCTGTGCTGAACTAAATTTCCTCAAGTATTTAAATCCAATCCATAAGTATTTATGGACATTGTGGACACTTTGGAATTTGCATCCTAGGAGATTTTCACATGGGGCCAAAATGCCCCGTTACTGCCCCGCTACCTCCTCTCCCGTTCCTGCCATGGAATAACATAAATCTTTCACACACTTACCTTAATTCCGCAGCAGGAACGAGCTCCCCCTCCCCTTGCTGGCCGGCCGTAAATGCAGCCGTCGTAAGGCTGCTTTTACGACCAGCCGTCTGAAACATCACGTTATCACATGATAACACCGGACGGTAAATTTAAAAAATAAAACTGCCCCAAACATAAAATCAGTTCACCAAGCATGAAAACACTCTTTAAATCACATAATCAAAACAGGGAGGGTAAAATAAAGGGTGCCACTTACCTGGATGTCCAGATCGTACCAGGAAGTGCTTGGAACGGACCTCCCCTCCACGGCTGTCATTTCGGAACAGGAACGGGGCTCCTGTTCGCACACCTGTGATTGCGTTATAGTGACGGAACGGGAGGTCTATTCACGATGAAAAATCGTGATTACATTGTTCTGGAACAATCACGGGAGTAGGATGGATGCAGGACAGAACGAGGTCAACGTCGTCTGAAAGGGAAAACCTTTCCCGACCCTGTTCTGTTCCTGCCACGGGATATATAGCCTGTGTGAAAATCTCCTTACATGTTAATACATATAAGGACTTGATTATGTGTTTGTAGAAATTTATATGTACTTATTTATTGATGAAGTAATTATTACTTGCATGTGACACTTTGGTATAATATATGCACTAAAATTAAGTTCATTCAGAATCACAATATACACTGGAGATTTATAGAAAATTGATTCTTTATTATTGAGTTTGAAGATAACATATTAGTTTGTTTACAGTAATATTTCCTCTGTAACCATTTTGCATTGTTCACAGTGAAACCTCCCCTGTACTTGAGTTGTACACTAGCAATTGGACGTTAACACTGGCAATGAGAATAGGGTCCTCTACTACAGCTGAAAGCAGGAGGCTGTTTTGGGGAGTGGTGATAAAGCTGTGTGGCACACAGAAGGTGAAAGCCAGTGGGCTCAGGATGAATAGCGAGAGTGCTGCCCATCAGTATCTGCCAGCTGAAGTGGTTGCCTAACTGCCTAATGGAAGAGCCTGCCCTGTCTTTGTTAGGCATTGGTGTAAAAGGGCCCTGGCATGAATGGTGCAGATGTTTACCTGTAGGAGTTCATTCACTCGAAACAACTGTCCCACCACCACTCAGATTGGCTGTTTCCCAGCTGGAAAAGAGGAACTGCAGCACCACCAGAACTTATCTACTGTGTCAGAGTCTAGCTAGAGTAGAAGAGCATTTGTGTTGGCCATCCTTGGAGGCAGCTCTGTCAAGGTAAGTCTTTAGGCTCTTAAGCTAAGCAGAGCAATTTCTGGGCCCCCAAAATCTTAAAGCTGGCTCTTTCTGGGTATGGAAGTAGGATTCTTTGGCTGAGGTCCTACATCAGGGTTGTGTAGCATAAATCTCCACATGCAGAGTTGTGCATTGATCTTGCTCCATCACCATTGTGTTGAATGGCAATGTTGCACAACCAAAGGAGCAGTACCACCAATTTCAGCAGGGCAGATGGATTCACACGGGCTGAGAATGTGCATCTATGGAGATTATCAGACACGGCCAAAAAGTCCAAGGGGAGCATGTGAGGACAACATTACTGTACTGTGAATTGGTTCCAGTTTCAGACATTGTCATCATCCTTGCATTCTCAGTTTGTGCAGCAGCCGTGAATAAGGTGTGTTGCTTTCAACTGATGGGGAAGTATTTGCATCTGAATCAACATTTTGGTTAAATATCCTGTATGTGAATTAGTTTGAAAATAATGCAGTGGGATCAGAATTTGGAAGTGACACTATAAATAATGAATTACTTCTAACCATGTACTTTCTGCAGTAATTAAAGAATTATGTTTTTATATAAAGAAGGATAACTACTATTTTTATGGTATAACTATAACAATTTTTGTGACTTTTGTAGTTACTGGGTGTGTGTATTTTCTCTAATTAGATGTGTATTGTACCACAGGCCAGACATTTGTAACACGTTGTATTTTTTAAAGTAAAAAGTAGCAATTTCATTATTTTTGAAAGAAAAGTTACTTTCTAAAAATTGAAACTATAGGGGTAGCTAACTACTTCCTCCTGGAACTGTAAGTAATTTGCTTTTAAATTAACTATCACAAGAGTGAGGTTAATTGGCTAGCAGATTGGTCCAATTTTGCAAAGCAATGGGAGCAAGGAGAAGAAAAAATGAAAACAAGGTTTATTTCTTCAGCAGAAAAAGGTAAACACTTTGAGACAAAAGTCTAAGTGAAACCAGTAATCATTTCAGAGCCCAACTTATATATCCTTTTGTAAGCATTCAGAAGAACATTAACAGCTACTTCAAAGCAACATCCTCTATGTCTGCATTCTATAAACATTTCCAAACTGTTCTGGAGATGACTCTTTTTGTTCTGAACACTTTATCATAGCAGATAACACAGTTGTAGTATGTGAAATATTAGTCAACAGGAACTTCAGGTTGTTTACTTCAGAGAGTCTGTCACTTTAAACAAGGAATGCAATTAACAGTTGTAAATCAAGCAGGAAACTCATTTTCTCACCTATGTGTTAAACCACAAGATAGAGTAGGGGGTCTGGGGGAAAAGGGTCACCTGCTGCCTAGTGACCCTCTCACTTATGGGGATGGAGTTTTAGGTCACTGAATTCAGTATGAGAATAAGGAATTTCCAAATTAAAGTAGGTCTTTTCTCTTCTTTTTATAATAATTTAAATAATTTTTATTGAGGATTTTAAGTCTTTAATAAGTCAAGGACTTTTTCGGATGTTTCAAATACAACGCAAGCAGCCTCGTCGCGTTGCGAGGCTGCTGCGCTGCAGGGCATCGCTTTCGGATGATGCTCTCCCCCGCCGGTACTGTTGCAGTACCGTGGGGACATTAGAGCGTTATATTTTGCCGGTTTTTAATCGCAATCAACTTTTGCCATGATCACGGCAGCCCAAAAAGCATGCAGTTCTCAAGGAAGGAGATGGAAAAGGTATAAGAGCTGGGACATGGTTCCTGTACTGCGGCAACAGACCATCCACACCTTAATGGACGTCTGATCACCATTCAGGGAAGGATCGTTGTGAGTATGTGGTGTGAGTGTGTGTGTGAATGGAAAAGAGCTCTTGATAGTTAACTGAATGTCTTATGTCTAAATAAATGTTACATGCATAGTGACTGAAAACCAAATTTGGTCTCTCTGTGCCTTTTTGCCTGTCACTTGTCTGGGAAAATCTTAAACACTACCTGATTAAAACGACCTCTATGTGGTCATAACACCAGGTTTCAGTTTGACCTTAAAAGTGCTATCCAAGATGCTGAATCCTATCCTCAAAATAGTTTCAATACCTAGCTCATCTTTTTTAAAAAAATTATTTATTTATACCCCGCTCTTCAGCCACAGAGTGGCTTACAAATTGTTTTAAGCAATAGCTATTTACACATCTACACTGCATTAAGCAGTTTCCAATGTGTGTTAGCTAATTGCCCCCACCAGCTGGGTACTCAATTTACCGACCTACGAAAGGATGGAAGGCTGAGTGAACCTCGGAGCCCGCTGGAATCGAACTTGCAATGTGGTGGCTTGCAGGACTGGCATTTAACCACTGCGCCACCAGGGCTGCTTTTTTTCTGAAGTTTGAACTAAAACCCAGAGTGGATTCCACTAACATGGGATCTCCCACTGGGAAGTATAGAATCCAATGAATCCAACACTTTCCTATGCTGTCTTTCTTCAAGGCAATATTCATGGGTGTAGCCAAGTGAGGAACAATCTTCTCTTTATCACCTAATCTCCAAGGAGCAATTCACATTTACAGCCAACAAGCTTTGCCTCTGGTAAATAAAAGGCTCTTACGTGTCAGAGTCTCACAGATACCAATCTCTGAAGGTTTAATTGATGTGGATGTGCCTCTGGTTAGCAACAACCATCTGTGCTTTGGGAACAAAAAGCTCATATTTCTTCTGTTAAAGTTCACACCTGATATTGTTGATCAGAGGCGATGAAATCAGATATTTATTCAATATTACCAAATAAAATACCTTCCTATGTAAAAACAAGGAGGAGGAGGAGATAGTGATGGTGTTGCTTGGTTACTTATGTTACAAATCTGAAAACTGAATAAATAAAGCTAATGATCTTAAGGAATCTGCAGAGAAAGTTTAAGGTAATGAAGGAGGATGGATTTCCATCCTGCTTCGTATCTGTGGCTGGCATCTAAATGGAAGAGGCATGCCTTAGTATAGTGAAATTTTTGCATTTCTTTTTTCTTTAACAGCTGACTTCTACAAACAGCCTTTGAATTCCTCATCATTGCAAAAGCAGTCTGCTATCCAGCTGCCAGGCATCCACCCACTCTGGATTCACAGAACCAATTTTATTGTCAGGGCATCCTGGCTTATGTAAACATTATTTTCCTCTTTAAAATAATTCACTCATTACCTTGCCTCAGCCTGTTTCCCAGAAGGCAAAAACATACCAATCACAGAGGTTTCTAGGACTACAATTTTATTTTAAAAACAGTTGTAAACTTGTACTCATAATGTAATAATATGATGTCAGACCTTTCTGTATTTCTCCTTCCCGCTAACCTCACTGTATATCATCACACCCAACCATATAGACCATGTACACATAAACTAAAATCCTGGAGACTTTTTCATCACACTTCTGTGATGAAAACTCAGTTGTAGGAGATTTTCAGACTACACTGTTATAGTGTTACTATTCCACTTTAACTGCTCTGGTTTCCTCCTGTGGAATTCTGGGTTTGTAGTTTAGTGAGGCCTAAGATCTCTGGCTGAGAGTTGTTAATGCCCCTCCCTAAACAGCAAATCCCAGGATTCAACAGGAGGCAGCCATAGCAAATAAAGTGGAATAGTAACACTATAACAGTGTTGTCTGAAAATCTCCGTAGTCCACAACAGCTGGAGCTTTATTAAATTTGTTAGCCTTTAAGGTGCTCCCAGGACTCGTTTTTGAAAACATAAAGTAAAGAAAAAGAACATTAGAAAGAATGAAAAGCAACATGAATGCACATGATGTAACTGGAAGGTTGGGAATCAGGCTTGGTCCCATTTTGCTGTCTGAGAAAGAGGTTAAAATGGTGTTTCCTCCTATTATGTGTTCAGAACTTGACCAGACTGCATTGATAACAAAGACTGGCAAGTCTTTCACTGCGCTGGAGTCAACAGAACATCTGATGCACACAGCTCCAGCCTTCCAGTTCTTTACGCTTGCCTCCCAGCATCTGCCCAGGAAGGTGGTAGCCTCACTCTTCCTAATGTTTGGCCTTGTAGAGAATGCAGATAAAGGCATCCCCCACTTTTTGACAGTCTGCTTTTTGATGGTCCACTCTTTCAACCCTTTTGAGTTATAACCAAAGCCCATACATTTGCTGCATGGGCCACTCTTTCAAACTATCATCATGTTTCTATGACCTTCCACATGCTTCTGCAGCCACACTCTTCTTTTTCTGTCAATCAGAAAATGGTCTGAGGGTACACACTGCTGCTATTACATTAACAAGCAAGGCTCATTCTGGTCAGTGCCTGGATGACAGACATGACAGGGAATAGATATACTCATTCCAATCAATACAAGAAGGACTGCTACCCAGACTGACAGCTCTAAGTCAAGTTCACCCCCTCTGTAATGTGTAATCAATGTTTTTCTACCACCCTCAGCAGCTGCCGTGGCCCATGATACAAAGCAGGAGCTGAGAAACACAGTGTGATGACATAAGGACAGATATATTTTACTAGACCTCATGGAAGGGAACGGAAGAACTCAATATGAGGTTCCTTTATCCAGTGGCAGCTCTGCATTTGTCATAATGTGTATGTTTGCCTCCAGGTTCCTAAAAAAAAGAGCAGTGTTTTACTAATATATTGAACTTACAGACTGCTTTTCTCCCAAACAATGGGCCTCTATGTGATTAACAATGATCAAATCACATAAAACAAGTACAATGAAAACATACAAAGATTTAAAACAGAATGAATCTCTCTCTCTCTCTCTCTCTCTCTCTCTCTCTCTCTCTCTAATCTAATCTAATTTTTGTACTTATTTATAATTTATTTAGAGTATTTATATTTATGGTATTTATATTCCACCCTCCAAGCACAAAAGTTTCCAGAGTGACTTACAATTAGATAGTTTGACAGTTTCCTGTCCTGAGGCTTACAAATTAATTAAGGGGTTGTCTAGATGGTGAAAATACTCCTCATAGAATCTGAGGAGAATACATTTTGTTCCAACAAAATCACCCAGTGATTCACCATATTCGGGAGGAGAGGGGGCAAAAACTCCAAAAACTGCAGCGGAAATGTCTTAGTGACTTTTTCTGAGATTTTTAAAAAATATGCAGAAATGTGCATTACCGCTCATTTGGATAATCAATTCTCATAGTGCATTCCCTGATAAGAGCAGAAGTGGAAAGCTGATTGGCCGAATGCGTGTAGGGGGATGGTTTCTGGCAATGAAGTGGCCTGAAGTGCCATTTTGGACTTTCACATTCCTGACTGTGTGTTTTTTCACTGCATTGAGGCAACCAAACAGCTTTTATAAGTCAAAGGTAGCATTTGCATACGCTGGATGGACAGTTTTAAAAAAAATACTGTGCAGTGGTGACAACTTATTGAGAATAATAATACAAGTAATTCACTCTTGGCCACTATGTTGATTTGCAGGCGTGGGTACAATTTTGACAAAGGACTGTGGAGATGAATGACCGTTGCTGCGATTTGGCATTAATGCACAGCAATCAGCATTATATCTTCTCGTCTAGACATCCCCTAAGACATGATGCACAAGGAAATGGGGGCTGTGGGGTGGGAATTAAGTTAAGCTGTTGCTGGAACATAGAGGGAGGGCTGCTGCGGCCCAGGCATGATGGACCTGTACTTGACTCCTCTTCTCTTCTTCAGAGGTCACAACAGTGACAGTTGGATTGGAGGTAGAGATTTTAACCAGCCACGTGGGGCCAGGCATGATAGAGCTGTGCCTGGCTGCAATTGTCTCCTTCAGAGGCCCTGATTAAAAGACAGAAAATTGCCATCCTGTTTAAAGCATCATACACAGCAAATCCATTTAAGCTGACAAAGGCCTGCCTGAAGAAAAAGGATTTTGCTTACTGATGGAAGGCTGATGGGAATGAGGTCAGCCTAGTTTCCATTAAGTGGGAATTCTCCATTCTGGAAGCAGCCACGGAGAAGACCCTCACTTGCATCCTCACCAAACATGACTCCAAGGATGACAGGACCAAAAGAAGGGCATTTATTACCAACATTTTATTATCATTACTGCTAAAAGGGGTAGTTGTAGTTGTTATTATTTTTAAAAAATCATCATTATCTATTTTTTTCTGTATTATGTCAAAGTATTCCAACTGTGAAAAACATGTGTTCTTGACTTTTTAAAAAACTAAAATCTTAATTTTTGTTGACAAAGTAAAACATACAAATTTCTTGTACTGTTTGCAGGATGTCAGTTGCAAGCATTAGACAGGGTTAATTCAGATAGGTATTTGTATCAAGCATAGATTAAAGTTGAGGCTTTCCCCTCATTCTAAAATGTATGGGTTGTCTACAGATTCTCTGCTCTCAACTGCTATAAAGACAAATAAACAGATGCCTACTGGCAGAAAGATTTATTATAGTCATCTTTCTTCTTGTTTTACTCTATAATATATCTATTCCAAAGCTTTGGACATGAAACCATGTTTATGATTATTTTCTCTGGCTTTAAGAAATAAGGATGTTTTTTCTGAGGGGAAGGTAAAAGACAGGGTGGAAAGGTTACTATGATAAATGACCCTTCTCATATGTTGAAGCAGAGAAGGATGTTCTTACCTCAGGTAAATATTAAATTATTCTGGAGAAGTAGTTATGCTCATTTTTTGAAGCAAAACCAAGAAAGAGACCTCAGACAACTTCAGAAAGGAATCATTTTATTATGGTTTATAGCACTATAAGACTAAGATCCTATTAAGCAACATAACTACACCCAGTAATAAAAATAAGTAATTGAAAGCAATTGATTTTATCAATTAATTAGAAATTTTCTAACAAATATGGGCAACATCTTAATTGATTGATTTAAGTTAGAATTTTGGCATTAACCTAATTCCAGCATCAAGTTATTAGTGAACTTATTAATTAGTTAAGTGAGAGACCATGCTAAACAGCCAACACATTTTTCCAGCTGGTTCTTTACAGAAAGCCTAGTTTTCTTGGGGAAAAAATTGTTTCTTGCCTTTTGTTAGTTCCTCAACATAGGGCCTTCCTATTTTGCACACAGCAGACACCCCACAGAGGCACCTCATATGTCCCAGGAAACTGAATTATCAATCTCTTAAGCCTAGGATTTTTGTGGAGGGCCACATGAGAATCAATAAACTAAAGAGAGGGAACAGGGAAGGAGATGAGATTATAAGGGACAGAGCAATGAAAAACAAGAAATAAGGGATTGTTGGGGGAGGGGCGAGAAATTCATGTGGCCTTTCCCTTATCTCCAAGGCTCAAGGGGGGGGGGGGATGAGTCCTGAACTGAGAAAAAAGTGGTATGATGATGGTGATGGTGACGATATTGGCTGGAATCCTCTACGGCAATTACAAATCCATAACCATTAGCTTTGCTACTTTTCCTCGGAGTGTGGGAAGGCACAAAGTCCCTTTGCCTGTATCTGATCTGCTCAGGATCCAGCAGAGCAGCTTTATCTCCTAATCAAGATGGCTTTTGTTTTGCTACTGTCCTGCCACTGCCACTATGCCTTGCTTGAAAAACTGACACTGGCATAATGGATCAGAAATAGTCAGTAGACATAGAAAGGAAGGAGATGGTGAATTGTTGTTGTTCATTGCAGTCAGGTCAGCTTCACCTTATGTCAAATGAATGTGAGACCTCCAAGACACCCTGTTATTAACAGCCTTGCTAAGATCTTGCTGTGGACCAGAATAGCAGAACACTGGAAGAACAGTGACATAATGTGGTAAGGCAACACAGAAAGTGAAACCTTCCGGCTGCCCTGCCACTTTTCTTCAGTGTGTGATAAGGCTCTGAAAAGCCACTGTGTAGCTCTCCCATCTTTCCCTCTTTAATGAATAGGGAAGAATTTAAAAAGATGAAAGGTTACAAATGGAAACTACTGTTGTTTCCCTGCCCCTTGCAAAAATCCCTGCTTGGGGCAGGGTGAATGGACCAATACAAGGCTGCTGACACACTGCAGAAATAATATAGTTTGACACTTCTTTAACTACCATTGCTCAATGCCATGAAATTCTGGGATTTGAAGTTTTGTGAGATATTTCGCCTTCTCTGTCAGAGATCTTTGTTGCCACAACAAACTACAAATCTCAGGATCCCATAGGATGGAGCCATGGTAGTTAAAGCGGTGTCAAACTGCATTATTTCTGAATTGTCTCAGCAGCCCAAGACTCATCCAGAAGCATCCTAAAAGATTTACAGTACAGAGGCATAGATCAAAAAGAAGGTTGTTTGCCTGATTTATGCATTTCTTGTTCAGCTGAGAACACAGATTGTTGAAGTCTGAATACTTCAAATCTATTCAGAATCATATTAGGGAAGGTGACAGCTATATGGAGAAAACCAACAGCAAGAAAGTGAACTCCATGTAAATAGAGTAGGACCCCCTTATCCACTGATTCATTATCCACTGATTCAATTATCCATGGGACACAAAACAGCACACCTACCACAGAGTCTTCCTAAAAAATGTGTCCTCTCTAGCCATTTTCTAGGTCCTCCAAGGCAACTCTATGGTATTTTATACTGGAAGTCCGATTATTTTCAATGGCATTTGCTGTTATCCACAGTTTTTGGTATCCACGCCCCCCCCCCCCAGAACCAATCCCCAGCTGATACGGGGATCCTACTATACTAAGAATAACATGGAAGTTGTCGATTGCACAGAGAGAATGCAAGGTTTGAGGAGTATTCAACTCTTTTGTGAGCCAAATGTGCCTGTTGAGCAATTACACATAGTACTCTGTTTGTTACCGTAGTTACTTATCTGAGGGGTTTCCATTTGAGAAACTGTTTCTTCAAGGATCACAAAACAGATGATTTTAATCCCAGTACCAGGTGCTGTAGGCTATATTTCAGAGGAAGGAACTGGCAAAACCACTTCTGAGTGTTACTTGCCTAAAAAATCTTTGTGAAATTCATAGGGTCACCGTAAGTTCACAGGTGACTTGAAGGCACACACACAGAGGTATGATATTGAAACAACAAATGCTTCTCTTTAACTAATGTAAAGCTCTTCACCATGCTAACAATCATAAATTATTAGACAAATATGTTGTTTTTCTAATTATTTTAAAAATAAAATAATAACAAGGAGGAGGAGGAGGAGATGTGTCTCCCCCCAACATTTGTTCTTGTCATGATATTATTCTCTAAGCTATACAATCTTAAGAGAGACTAGCAGGGGTGTAGCTTTGGGGAAGGGGAATGAAGACTGATGAGAGTCTTAACAGGAATATTGCTACAGAAGGGGCAAAATGATAACAGAATTCTACACAGAATTCTGCTCCTCTCCCCTTGAAATTTTCCTTCAGTCCCCAAATTTCTAGTACTGTAGTAAGTAGATTTTTCAATTAAGCATTTAGAAGTACAGTTTTGGTATCCAAAGAAAAGGGGCAAGCAAAGTTACTAAGAGAATGCAAACACAGCAAATATTAGAGTTTCAGCTGGTGAATAATTTTTAATGTCTCACCCTCTGCAATGCTAAAAATTTGCATTTGGTGGGGCAGAAAATTTCATTTGGTAGGGCGGAATTCTTATTTTGGGGGAGGTCAATGCCTCATTTTGTTCTCCCAGGGACAGAAGTTTATTTTACGGACATTATCAGGAAATTATCAGACACAGCAAAAACCGTGTCAGAAGAATGCAACAAAAACAGAAACAAGGGACATTATCAGGTTATGTTGCCCTTCAGGGGGCATACCGTGGGCATGACTAAGGCATCCCCTTTTTATTGATGGCTTAACCCTGTTAATAAAAAAGTGAAGCCTCATCTGTGCCAGTGCTACACCCCAGGAACAGCTGAGGATATGGCTGTCTGGTAATGTCACCCTTTCTGTTATCGTCACATTCTTCTGATGTGGTTTGGGACGTGGTTTTTTGCCATGTTTCCCTGCATCTGAAAATCTCCATAGACATGGCAAAAATTGCAGGATTATGATGTCAGGGTAGAACGAATGGGCCACATTATCACACAATGTCATCGTCCTCGCATTAATACTCTGTGCTTCAGCTGCTAAAAAGACTTCTTTCTCATTCATGGGACAAGCTGTGAATAGATTTTCAATAGTGCTTTTTGTGCTATTGACTGCATGCAAAAACACATCCCATTGTAATCACGAGATTATAGCATGAACGGGTGGTCCTCAGCATGAAAACGTCTGTGTGAGATCATGAAAATGAAGCAGACGATGCTCTTTTTGTTAACTGTCCCCTGTAGTTTGCACATTTTTCGGTTTGTTTCAGTGCTTGTGTGCTCATTTATTTTGTTAATTAAGGGGTTTTGGGAGTTTTAAATGTGATCACGTCTTCTTGCAAGAACTGCCAAAATCTTGCCCATGCCAAATCGTGGAAGTAAGCTCCTGTTCTTGAAATGCTAGTGGTCTTCATGTGATAGTTCTGTGGTGTTTCTTTTGCATGATTACAGGTACATGAGATCATAAGTGTTACAATGCCACAATGTTCCTGCTATCTTCATTCGCGGAATTACAGTGTTTTTAGATGCTTGTCTAATAATGCCCTACATCAGGGTGATCCACTAGAGGACACCTGAGTGGCCTACCATGTGTGCTCTGCCCACTCCAATTTTTGCCACCACAACCTCCCAATTAGCATTTCTCTTGTTCCCCCATCTACCACCACTTCATGCTTTCCAACTACTTCTACATCCCGAATAAGTTAGAGAGAGACAGAGAGAAATTGCCAACTCTGGTTTGGGTTTTTTTAAAAAAAAAAAATAGTATGACCATGTGTAGTTTTACATTTAACTAACACCACCATTGTGACTACAGGAATAACATAATGTGTGATTCTGATAATCAAAACATTTACTTGGGAATAAACCAGAGCTCCAAAAAGTTACCTTTGAGTTTACAACTCCCACACTTCCCCACTGAACATAGTCACTGGGAGATTCAAAGAGCTGTATTCCTAAAAAAGAAGCTTTCCTAAGCCCTAGAGTACATGCCATTTTATTGAAGAAAAGACAGTGAACTTTTAAAGTGAAAGCAATCAGATGAGTATCTAGAAGTATGTAGATGAACAACTTGCTAACTGTGAATGTTTGTGTGTTTACATTAAGAGGAGGAGGAGGCAGCAAAGACGCTGTGGCAAGCTGAATCAGCTTGGGTGGGACCCATCCAGTTGCTGATGTGGAACACTACCCACATCACTTCCCCCTTATGGGGGATGCTGGCCTGTAGACTCTGTACTTAGTAGGCCCCAAAGTCCTTCCTGAGTCACACCTCTTCTGCTGAGGGTCGGAGGGCTTGGCAATTGCTCTGCCATGCCAGCTCTTGTTAGAATTTTTTCATTATCTGCTAATTTCAGGGTAATTGTAATTTTAGGGTAATTTTGTAACTGGAGGATTCCATTAACTTCTATCAAAAGATAATAAAACAAAACAAAAGCACATAAGACACCAAGACACAGCTGTCATAGGCAAGATCAACAACTCATTCCAAGAGAGCCCATCAGTGGATACAAAAGAAACAGTCCACCTAGTTTTTGGAGTTCAAAGTTGGCAGCGGTACATACGTATATTCTTTCCAAAAATCAGTTTTCCAGGGAACACCAGAATAGTATCCAGATTTACTGTGAACTAACCCAGGTAAATGCTAAGGCAATTATTAAGGGGCTTACCGCACACCAAAGAAAAGCAGCAAGGCAGCAGGAACATTCCATCTTCCATGCCTTACCATATGACATCGTCATTCTTCCAGCATTCTTTCATTTCAGTCCCATGGGGGACTGAGCTAAAACTGCATCTTTTTGCTAACGGGTTTTTCTGGTCAGCAAAAAGATGTGGCTTTACTTTGGTCCCTCATGGGACTGGAATGAAAAAACACCTTCCTGCTTTTCTTCAGAGTGCAATAAGCCTCTAATATTAACATGCAGAATTTTCCAGTCAGAGACTTTCACTGCATAAGGAAATTGGTTACCTAAAAATATCAGCAATTAATACATGAAAACCTTCAGTGGAAAAGTGATCAGAAGTAAATGAGATAACAGATCTAGTGCTGCCAACAAAACCCCAGTTAACTGATGTTAAAATATACGCTATCGTGCATCTAGAAACCATGCTGTTTTATTTGCCTCTGAACTGCTGGCTCGCTGTTTTTAATCTTCAGATTTATTCTGTTTCTAGCAATACCTCTATGACAGTTGCAGTTTCTATACAAACTGATACACACTCACATTCACCACTAATAGTCTAAATCTAATTGATGAATGCCAACTAGAATAAACCCATTGAATCTATCACTATGTGATGGGTCAACATGTGAATAAATCTTGTGGATTCAGTCATTATACCCTAGATGGGATAAACAAATTAGATTCAGGCTATTGTGGAGAAGGGAAGAGGAAGCAAATCAGCCATCCAAATTCTGAACATCTCCCTTCCATAAAAATATCTACTTAATATATTCAGGTTTCTTAACTAGGCCTCCTCTATGCTTCATGTCATTTTTGCCTTCCCCAACCATGGTACATTTTTCTAATTATTTTACATTATTTTTGAACACCTCTTCCCCAACTATAAAGACTGCTCTTACAGAAATATATTTATAGGTTTGAAATTTCAACTATTTGAAAATCGCATCAAATTCTGCTGTGGAACTTAAAAAAAAAAAGTTATTGGGAATTTCTTTTTTTAAAAAAACTGTAAAGGGGCACACACTTCTCCATTTTCTCTGTCTTCACTTTCTGAAGCAGTTCTTCCTAATTTGAAGAATAAAACAGATTGAAGGAAATAAATGTTTCTATATTATGGCTGTACACGATTAGTTAGATAAAACTATTGAACTAACAAATAGTGAGTTTACTTGAATTGGGACTACCAATAGTGTTACCTAGTCTTATACCCCTTCCCTATAATATTTCATACGTGGCAATAACTAGACACTTCACAAGGTCTAGTAGACCAGGGTGGACCAAGAGTGAGGTCAAATGGAGGTCACCAAGACCCAAATGAAGGTTTCAGAAAACTACTGGCAGACACGCCCAAGATAGGATTAAGCAAAACCCCTAGTAAACAACACCATAACAGAGGTATGTGCTAATCCCATCTTGGATGCATTGGCAATTGATCATCTGTCATAAAGAAGCAAGTGACTAAAACGATCATTATCCCCAGGAAGCCTTTCCTCACATCTTTCTTATCCTACAATATGGAGGTTTTGTTATAAACCCTTCAATTCTAATAGCTTAGTGTTCTTCACCGTCAGCACCACCCTGATTTGGGAGGCGTGCTGGGTTCTGGAGGGAAGTGAAGTAGATAGAAAGGCAAAAAGACATTGTTCTGGTTAACCAATATAGAAATGGACAAAAGGAAGAGAAATGCACCCACCCTTCAGAGCTGCACATGCTGAAAGGAAAGGCACTGCCCCAGATCTATCTATCCCTTATATGGGTTAGCTTTTGCAAGCAGTGTAAGGAAAAACAAAAGTCATGAGTAAAGCTCGTTAGCGGAGAAAAATGTTCTCAGTGTTGGAAATTGTGTAAAAATACACTGTTTAAAATATCAGGGTATTTTGTCCCTGTTTAAACATCCACACTGCACTTCACATGTTAATGGATAATGCAGCCAAATTTATAGCAGAGCATAGCAAGCTTAATGCACACACACAGCATCAAGTGTCAGAATGTTAGCATGCATGTAAAAACACTGCTTAGCTTATAACCAAACACCCTTTGTCTTTTTCCAAGTTGTTTAACTACCAAAGTAACCACTCAAGACTCAAAGTTAGTTTAAAAAGTACAAAAACTTCTTTACTCACAGTTTAGAGAGCTGATTCTTGGCAGATAACAAAAACACCATCAAAACAGACTAAAACTGGTTAAAAATACTTAAAAACTACATTGTTAGAAAACTATATTCAGGACGCCCCTTTCGGGGTCCTCTCAGTTCAAAGGTCCATGAGGATTGTTAGATAACATGGCGTCTGGAACAAAGAAGAACCCTCAGACACTCCCCCTTCATCCCAGATTGCCCAATAGTAAAACTTTAGGAAGTTACATCAGCTCATCTCATATGCCTTCTCAGTTAACCCTTCAATGGCAAAACCATTTCCACTTATTGGACTGCAAACTATATTTTCCAACACTCAGGCCAATTAGTTGGGGCCAGGTGCTCTCAGACCCAAACATCCTTATCTTATAGGCCACACTGTCTCTCTTGTTCCCAGGAGAAACCTCTCCTTGACCATCTCAAAGGCAAACAAGGATTAGCATGTTCTCATGAATCCTGAACCAAACTTTTTGGGGCTAGGCCTGCACCCAGGGCCTAACACTCAGTCATTAACAACAATTAGTGAAGTCACAGTTTCCTTTGTTTAAAAGTGGGAAATCCATCAAAGCTTTGTTCCAAAGCTCAAACACCCCTTCAGGACATGAAATACGGTATAAATACTAGCCCCAAACAATAGCAAAGTGTGTGCACAGTGCTACACCATAACTCTGCTGGATCACTGTGCCAGCCTTGGCTGCATGTCTGAGTCTTCTCTGCTGCATGTAACTCTCCTCTTCAAGACTGGTAATTATCACCCATACTCCCTGAATCTATTCCTCTATCCAACCTTTCTATCTTAACTCTTTGTTAGCCTTGTCTGGTTCTTGTGAGTGTGTGTGTGTGTGTGTGTGTGTGTGAATTAGTACCTGGGCTGCATCAATAGAAGTATTGTGTCTAGATCAAGGGAAGTAATAGTGCTGCTCTATTCTGGCTTGGTCAGACCTCACCTAGAATACTGTGTCCAGTTCTGGGCACCACAATTCAAAAAGGATATTGACAAATTGGAGTGTGTGCAAAGAAGGGTGACTAAAATGGTGAAAGATCTGGAAACCATGCCTTATGAGGAGAGACTTAGGGAGCTGGGTATGTTTAGCCTGGAAAAAAGATGGTTAAGAGGCGATATGATAGTCCTGTTTAAGTATTTGAAGGGGTGTCACGTTGAGGATGGAGCAGGCTTGATTTTTGCTGCTCCAGAGACTGGAACACGGAGCAATGGATGCAAGCTCCAGCAACAGAGATTCCACCTCAACATTAGGAGGAACTTTTTGACCATCAGAGCTGTTAGGCAGTGGAACACACTCCCTCGGAGTGTGGTGGGGTCTCCTTCCTTGGAGGTCTTTAAACAGAGGCTGGATGGCCATCTGTCGGGATTGCTTTGATCGTGATTTCCTGCGTGGCAAGGGGTTGGACTGGATGGCCCTCGTGGTCTCTTCCAACTCTGCAATTCTATGATTCTATGAATACCTCTGTGTTATTTTCCAATAAAAACATTTTATTTCACTTTAACTTGGAGTCTCCACAGTTAGTACATAGGTGTAAAGGTTCCACAAGGTACCTGACCTCTCGCAGCAATTCATTTGAGCTATTATAATTCCCACAATTAATAACGTAAATTTGGTACCATGAGTGGGTTCCCCATAAACCCCCACCAATTCAGGTAACATTAGGATTCAGCTCTTTGACTTTAAACACAGAACTGAACCTAACAGTCTACTTAGTACCTGAAGTTCTTTTGTAAGATGTAACACTGAAATGGTTTGCAGAATATTTTGGTTTTTTCTTGGCAGATTTCTGAAGCTATAATAAGACATATTTAGACAGGATTTCCTTGATTTTTAAAGTCATTATTAGTGATAGACACTATAGACTAAATAATACTATAATAATTCTAATGGCAACCAGACATACTGTGGTCCATCATAATCTTCTACATAAGCTTTCTTTTTGTCCCAGGATAGAGAAGATGTACCTGTGGCATGCATGTAACGAGGGTCAGCCCAACCACTAGGCAGAGTGAAGCAGACACCTCAATCAGCAGATGCTGGGGGGCTGTGATGGCAGCAGTATGTTAGAGAATAGGGTGTAGCTGCCAGGCAGCCTGCCCTGTATCCGCTAACCCAACCTTTTGTCTTCAGATGCATTAGGGGACATTGTTACCTTACTCATGTTGAAGTAAGTGTCTTCTACATGTGGAAAGAAGAGGAATGTCATCTTGTCTTTCACTTCAGGCAGCAAAATGTCTTGAGCTAGCCATAAGCTTATATTCTGACATGTGTTGATTACATATTTTTGCAAGAAACTGGCAGATGCTTCTTACAGGTCTCTTCTGAATGTGATCTAGTCTGTCTCATAATTTCCACGTAGTTTCAGGTACAGGTGAAACATGCAATTTTCAATGTGGGGAAGAGAAAGTCCTGATGGTGGTTTGGTGCCCAGTGCTAACTATGGAGATTTTCCCATGGGGAAATTATTCCCCGGGGAGGTCGGGAGAGAAATGGGGCTGTTCTGGTAGCAGCACCCCATTTCGCACACCCCCTTCCTTCTCCCAATCTCCCGTCGTCTTCCCTCCATGCTGCTATGCAAGCAGCACGGAGGGAAGACGACGGGAGATCGGGAGAAGGAAGGGGGCGTGTGAAAGGGGGCGCTGCTAACAGAACAGCCCCTTTTCTCTCCCGATGTCCCAGGGAATAATTTCCCTGTGTGAAAATCTCCTAGGACGGTCTCCCAGCCCCAGATAATAGGGAGGCTTGACTGTTTTCTAGCTTCTGTGCTCCATCAAAACAGCCACATTACTGTCCAGAAGCCAACTATGTTTACGAGTTAGCATTTCTCAGACTGTAGCAATATAGAAAACAATGCTCGTTTTAAAGCTCAATGCCAGACCTCTCATTATATGCCACAAAATCATTGCCATATGTTACAAACTGGGTTTGCTGTTCTCTTGTACCTCGCCCAGCATGCATGTGTCTAATGGCAGAAAAAAGCCTGAAGTTTAAGGATGGGGCCATGTAGTCTTAACTACATATAGTCAAAGAAGAGTGAAAAATTGCTTGTGTCCTTGGCAGAGTTTGGAAAAGTCACTTTGCTGCGATCACTGGGAGGTGTCCTTGAGTTGTAATCTAAAAAGTTTATTAAGTTCTGATGCTAACCAAAATCAGCCAAGATCAACTTTATAAGTGATTTTTTTTCATTGCCAAGTAATCCCCATTTCAGTACCCTTCTAACTTTTATTTTGTATCAACACTTATCAGTGCCAATCTGTCTTCTTTTAGGAAGGTTTCATCTGTCACAGACTCATTGGATTAATAGTTATCCAAGATCTCTCTTAAGGAATCAAATCAGGGACTGGTCCCAGGAGATCGTCTGAGTTGTCATATATTCCATAAGACGTGCACAAATAAAAACATTTGATTTAAAACTTCTGATGCTTTACAAGTATGGATTTGTTGGCAGCACATTTCAGAAGTGAGCAAACCTTCTATGTGGCTTTGAAATTTCCACTTCACTGCTTATCCACAAGAGGGCAATGTTATGCTTAAATTCAATATTTGTTAAGCCACAAAAGCTCCACAACTCTGTATTTTGTATAAATTGCAGTTTGCAACACCATATTTCTACCAAAAGATAAGAACTGTTAGGTTTATTATCAGCTTAAAAGTATTTTTTAAAAGCATATGTGAAGGGAATACAGTATTCAATTTAGCTTTGGAAATGTGAGTACTGTATACTGTTTCTACAACCAGAGGTTACATGACTTTTGAATATTGTAATTTATTTAAATAACCTGAATACAAACCCTGGTAGGAAAACATGAGCTATAACAATAACATGGAACAACACACACACACACACACACACACACACACCAGTGCTTTCCCCCCTTTCATTCTTATCATATTCCATAAATTGTTGTCAGCTCTAATGATCTTGCTCCAGGATATCCATGGTCTCTTTCATGCATTCCTACATTTATGAGTTGATGTTTCTATTCATTTTAAATGTTCAAGGTAATACAGAAGCACATTTTTTAAAAAATAACAATCAAACCAACATTATTTGGTTGGGTGTCTTTCTGGCACAGTCATTTTGTGATATAAAAAAATGTTATTTGCCATCAAGTCAGCTTTGACTGATGGTGATCCTATGAATGAAAGACCTCCAAAATACAGTTTTGATATGTATAAGAGTCTTTGTTTGGTATTGTAATACAGTAATATGTAATTAGTAATATTTCAATGTCCATCTAGATATATTTATAGTTATTTATAATGTGCATGTTATTTATATATTATATAACTAATTATATTCTTGATGATAATATAAAGTATAGCCTACATCAAGTCTGGTATGATTTGTTAGTTTATATTATATCTTCAATTTGTATAAACAGGAAAGAGAGAGGGAAGACTAGGTTTCTTTTCAAAATGGTCCAAGACGCCTCAAGCTTTGCAGACTTTTCCCATGTTCCCCCACCCCACTATTTCTTTTAAAGAGCAGTGAAGTCTAAATACCCTTATGGCACCAGATTCCACCTAAGCAGGGTCAGCTCTGGTGAGTAGTTGGATGGGAGACTGCCAACAAATACCAACTGCTGTTGGTCATATTTCAGAGGAAGGAAATGGCAAAACCACCCCTGAGTATTCCTTGGCTAAGAAACCCCAATTAAATTCATGGGGCCGCCATGGGTTGACAGGTGACTTGAATGCAGATACACACATACATACCCCCATGGTACTTACTTGTGCTGATCCTTCAGAGGGAAGAGGCTACTCCTTCTTCCCTATCCCCCCCCCCGTGGAAAAAGCAGCCTGGGGCTCCTGAGTGCAGCTCCAAAGACAGGCTGCCTTTATACACCTGGCCAGAAAGAGCAATTTCTGCATAAGAAATTGCTCTTTCTTAGTAGCTTAGAGGCAGCTGGGATTATTTGCCCAAGCACACCCCTGCAGCTGAGCAGTAAATGAGGGAACAGAATCCCCCTCCACCCCCTAAATAAAAATGTGTCAGGTAACACACATTTGTTAAATGCATGATTAACATGTAATTTGGCTCTTATGTAGAGTACATTAATGCGGGGAGGGGGAAGCCTACACTTCCTCAAATTATCCTAGAAAAAGGTGCAGTGAAGCTCAAAATACCTGAGGAAACATTGGGAATGAAAATGCATCTCTACGGAGTCAATGGATATTCTCATCTGGCTTCTGTCATGAATTGATGCAGCTCTCCCCATTTCTAGCTGGTGCTGTCATGACAACAGTGCACTTCCCCCTCCCCCTCCTGTCTGGGAATGTTGGCAGTCATAATCCAACACATTTGATGGGTGGAGGGGGGACCAGATCGGTGAAACTTCAGTAAATGCACATTTTTGTTACAATGTGCATCTCAACCCCAATATGAGCTGCACTCATAAGCTATTTCATTTTTTCACTGGTAAAGCAACCTATGGGATGGATAGATATTTCAAGCTGCAGTCCCAGTGGCTTTCACTTGGAAGTGATAGCCTGTGCAATCATCAGTACATGGGTTCCACATAAATATCACCAAGCATTTTTGAATTTTTGACTAGGTATTTGGAGCAAGTTTTCCGATGTCTACAGCAGTAGTAGCCAGTTGCTTCCACATCAGGTTGGTGGTGACTATGCTCCATGTTAGCCTGGTGCTGTCCAAGGTTCTGAACCAATTTTAGAGAACAAATGCAGAACTTTGGATAGTTCTTTTAAAGTTCAGTCAAAAACCTGGAGTACATGCATCACCCCACTGGTCACCACCTGCCACTGGCTTACAGAACAAACCATGCTTAATTTTATACATAGTGAGAGAAATTTGACAAAAAAGTTTCACTGCATAGCTTTAAATGGATACAGTAATCATGTGTACAATAAATAAATGGTCACCATAAAGCTCTCTGTGTATTACTTTCACATTGGAAAACTTGATCTAGTCATTTAATCCTGGGCCAAGTGACAGCTTTACAGTCCAACATTATGTCTTGGTGCTCCATTGTTCCTTCAGAACCTCTTCGATCTGTTGCATAACAGTATTTATGTATTTATTTATTTATTTATTTATTTGAAGTATTTCTTTATCACTCCCCAGCCCACAAGAGCTCCCAAGGCAATGAATAAATAAAAACTGATTATAAAATACAAAGATAAAAACATATTAAAATATTCTTTAAGAACTCCTAAAAGCAGTCTAAAAGCAACTCTAGAACCCAGTTTTAAACCATTAAAAGAGCAGTTTCAAACATAGAATGCTATGCAGAACAGCACTGTCTTGGCTGCCCTCCAGAATCTCAAGAGATAGGGCCAGCCTAACTTTCTTGGGTAGGGAGTTTCACAGAGTCAAAGCACTGCTACAGAAAAAAACCCATTTTGTGTACCCACTAACCTAACTCCATGAGATGCTGGAACAAAACAAGGCCTTTCTGAAAATCTCAAATTCATATAAATGACACAGGGCCAGCCCTACCTCTAGGCAGAGTGCATCTCATGTACAAGGCATTGGAAGATGTGAGCAAGGCGTTGGATTTGGGAGCTGTGTGCGATGTCATCTCCTCTGCACCCCCCATATGGGACTAATGCCTTCAGAAACTAGAGCATATTGTCCCATTGCCAGGGTTTAGGGTTTTTTTGTTTTGTTTTTTAATAATTCAATTGCCAGTCCAGTTGGGTTTTGCAAATTTTGGAAGCTCTCTTGTTGTCTGGGGCTTCAATGCCATAAATGCACCAGATCCATCTCATCATGGAAGCTAAGCTGGGTCAGCCCTGGTTAGCACTTGATGGGAGACTGTCAACAAATACCAGGTGCTGCAGTTCAGAGGAAGAAACTGGCAAAACCACCTCTTAGTACTCCTTGCCTAAGAAAACCCTATGAAATTCATGAGGTTGCCATAAATCAGCAGGTGATTTGAAGGCATGCATGTGCACACACACACACACACACACACACACTTGTTACCCAGGCAGCAAAATCCCTTGGGCCAATCCTGAAATACTGCCAATGGTCCATCAACACATGGATGTGCTGAGCTCACAGATGTCACCCCTATATCACCTATTATCTAGGATTTTATTTTTTGTTTTGCTATCCTTTTAATGCAAAAAAATCACTCTATTGCTCCAGTGCACCTTAGATGACATTAAAAAAAAAAAAAAGTTCAGTGGCAGGAAGAACTGACGTGGGTAAATCACTCATAGCCGCTATCTGGCATCCGAAACTTCTGGGGGCTTCTGGGGCCAAAGCCACCATTAACCATGTTGCTGTTGCTGCAAAATTCCATTACTACGAGGTACTCTTCCCCCCCTTTTGTATAGATGGGCCCTAAACCACAACTGTAACCTATTGGTTAGTTTCACAGTTATATAAGTATTATCTCATCTAATAGTGGAGGATAACATGGAACAATAATATTTTTAGTTACTTTTAAAAAATTATGATTCCTATTGTTAGCTAACACACATTGTAAACCGCTTAGAGAGTGCCTAGAATGCTATAAAATGGTGTAGATGTGTAAGTGCTATTGCTAAAACAATTTGTAAGCTGATCTGAGAGCCTTTATGGCTGAAGAGCGGGGTATAAACACTCTAATAAATAAAAATTAAAAAGTTCGAACTAGAGTAGATCCATTGAAACAATGGCATTTGCCTACTTGATGACTCACCATGCAATAATTGATTCAATGGGTCTCCCCTAGTTGGGACTAACCAATGAGATTCAGGCTACACACATTTGAATACTGCAAGCTGCAGGACTTCCTTACAAAACACAATCTCCTTCCATCTGCCTTATTGTCACCTCAAAACGTATACTAGAGCTAAAGGCAGCAGCATGAGCTAGCATTTGAACCATGTGCAATTCCTTCTCCACCACTTAGTGAGCCATACCTGTCTAACAGTTAGTGTTATAGCAGGAAGGAGGAACTTTGTCCTCATTAAATTGCAACTGCACTTAACTGTGGCCTTGTCTAGATGGGCTATTTATCCCGTCTTGACCCTGTCTTGGAGCCTTGCAGTTCAAACGACATAGGGGTCTTGCCCTGTTTTGTCCCCAGGCAGTCCTGATGACACCCGGGGCAAAAATGGGGTGAAGACAGGGTAAAACCCATTAAAACGTTTCAGCAAACTACCTGGGGATAACTGCCTCTTTTAAGATAAGCCAGTTCAAGCCCCACGGGAATATAGGAGATCATACTGACACTAGTCCATCTCTGCGATTACAGCTGCTTCCATCTGCATCACATTCTTTGAAGCCAGGAAGCATGTCTGCAGCATGAGACCAAGGCTGGTCACATGCAGGGGGCCTTGGTCACGCACCGCGGGCCCCCTTTCTGGCTTCAGAAAATGTGACGCAGGTGGAATTATGGGAGTTCTGTGTGTGCGTGTGTGTGTGTGTGTGCCTTCAAGTTGCCTGTCGACTTAGAGTGACCCCATGAATTTCATAGGGTTTTCTTACTCAAGGAATACTCAGAAGTGGTTTTGCCAGTCTTCTTCTTCTGAAATATAGCCCACAGCACCTGGTATTCCCTGGTGGTATTTCCTTTTCTTCCCTGATCTGATTAGGGGAAATAATATCATCTACATTTCATTCCCTGAATATAATTTTTGTAGGTTCTAAAAGAGAAGGCAATCTGTGGTGGTTGCTAAGCAAATGCAAGGGGCTTTGTTCTCCCCCAAAACATGCAAATAATATAGCATTTCTTAGCACTTGTTATATGGAAATGTGCTGAGGTGTGTGGTGCAGTAGTTTCTTGATGGCAGGATGATCAGGTGGTAGAAAGGGAGGTACACAGAGATCTCAGGTAGTGCAGCCTGGATTGGAATCCTATTATCAGTGTGGATGGGGGTGGGATAGGGTAAAGCTACATTGAAGACTGTGTCTGCTAATATTTATAGAAACTGGTTTTCCCAGGATCTCTGTACTTTTTGTCTATATCTTGTAAGATTTGATGGAAATGAACTTTCAAAACAGTGGTATGTTAAACACATATCATCCAGTTAATGTTCTTTTTCTGTTTTATTCTAGAGTAAGGGTATTTTGACCTCAGTCTACACTTGAAAGGAACACACATGGGCAAAGTGGGATTTTGCCCCACCTTTTATTTTTATTTTTTTAATTTGCACAAAGGTTTAAATAGAGAAAAATCATAGAATCATAGAGTTGGAAGGGGCCTCATGGACAATTAAGTCCATCCACAATGGAGGATCTCTCAGCAGGTAGCTGTCTAGCTGCTTTTTGAAGACATCCAGAGGAGACTTCACCATCTCTCTAACTAATTGGTTCCATTGCCAAACTGCTCTTACTATCAAGAAGTTCCATCTAATGTTCAATTGAAATCTGCCCTGCAGTAAGTTCAAATATAAGACCTGGTTGTACCTTCTGGGGCAGCAGAGAACAGCCCAGCCCCCTCCTCTCTGTGACAGCCCTTGAGGTACTTGAAGAGAGCAATCATGTCACCCTTCAGTGTTCTTTTCACCAAGATGAAGAGGTCCAGATCCTTCAACCTTTCCTCATATATTTGGTTCTCTATAACTCTTATCATCCTTGCTGCTCTTTCCTGAATCTACTCTAACTTGTCTATAGTCTTCTTAAAATGAGGCACCCAGAAGTAAACACAGTACTCCAGATGAGGCCTGATCAGTGCAGAATATAGTGGGACTATTACTTCCCTCAGCTTGGAAACTATGCTTCTATTTATGTAGGCTAAGATAGCCTTTGCATTCTTTGCTAAAACATCACACTGCTGGCTCATGTTCAGCTAATGACCAACAATAACCCCAAAGTTCTTCTCATGTGTAGTAATGCTGAACCATGTATCTAACATCCTCTACCTGTGCATTTGGCTTTTGTGGCCTAAATGTAGAATTTTTCATTTGTTCCAGTTGAATTTAATTTTATTCAACAGATCTCCCTAACAACATCTAGATTGATGGTTTTAACTTGAGGTGTGTGTATGTGGGGGAGGGATGACCTCCTCGTTACAAAATACAGTAATCACATTGCCTATTTGAGAATAAAAAAAGAAAGGCATTGTTTTAAAGTATGTTTATGTGCTGGCTTTCTTCAAGAGAAAAATACTGAGAGAATATTCAACATTCAGGAAAGAATGCTAGAAACTTGGTTCATAACGTCAGAAGTACTTGGTCAGAAGACCAGGTATAAAGACCAGTAACTGGAATACAACTGTATTAGCTACTTGATCTTAATTGCTTAAAGCTGGTGCCCAAAACTGGGGAGAGGGACATCCTTTATGAGTGCTGAGCTGTTATTCTGTAGTCGCTGGAGCCTTTAGTTTTCTAATTCATTCATGAAACTGACATTAGAATGAATGGATACATTAATACATTTCAATTCAAAAAGTATAGTATAGCAACAATGCTGTTTTGCTACCATACTTTATGTCAGAAGAGATTTCTGATATGTTTAGATTTCATTTATATGTGAATTCATATTCAAACCTTTTTACTAACTCCCCACTTTCATTTAAAAGCCTTAATGCAGGAGTAGACAAAGTGGGGACCCCACCCAAGATGTTGGACTGCAACTCCCACCTGCCTTAACCAGCATACTAAATGGTAAGGAATGCCAGGAGTTGCAGTTTAACTCTATTGCATTCAATAGAGCTTTTTCTTTTCTAACACTCATGCAGGCCCACTGTGATTCTCTTCCAGATCAAATTATGTGGATTACTCTATCTACAGTTAAAAAAAAAAGTAATAGCATGGTAAGTGTTTAAGATAGCATGTCTTTTATTGACGGAAACCCCCATCAATAAAAAGTGGCACCTGCAGCATGGAGGAAGGTCAGGGGAAGGTCAGGAGGAGGACGGCACCATCTGAAACAGAGTGCTGTAAATGGGACAGCACCATTCTTATCTCAACCTCCTCGGGGTTTTTCCCCCATTTGAAAAAGTCCTGAGAGACAGAAGGCTGTTGCACATGACACAATTATAGCACTGCAATTCCACTTTAACTGCTATGGCTGCATCCTATGGTATCCTGGGGTTTGTAGTTTGCTTGAGCTGCTAGGGTTCTCTAGCCGAAAAGTCAACATTCCTCTTTCTGAACTGCAAAATTCAGAATTCCATAGGATGGAACTACAGCAACTAAAGTGCAATCATAGTACTGTAATTTTGTAGTGTGAAATGTGTGCTTCCCTGTGGGACATGCTTTCTAAAGAACTACCAGACCCACAATTCTTTGTGCATAGGCAGACTGGCAGGCGGGAGGGACAGCTGGCAAGAAGGACAAAACACACCATGTAATCAAGGAGCTAGTTCTGCTAAAATATATGCCAGTGAACATCCACTTTACAGACACACTTACACCATTCTGTCATGTATGGCTATAAAGACAAATCAGGCAACCAGGAGTAGGCTAAAAAAAAAAGTAACCAAAAGAACCATGTGCCAGTTTGTCAGAACAGTCCATTTTGCAGCCTGACTTGGGCAATATTATAATAGCAAAATAGATGAACAAAAACAAAGTAATGTAAATATGAACAGCTACATAAGCCTCCAAGAACAAGAATCTAACAATATCTGAAAGCTTGCAACATTTTTAAACAAGTATTGGTTCCACCAATAATATGTAATCAGCTCTGTCTAGCTAACAAAAATAAGATGGTAAGAGCTGTTCGGCGGTGGAATGCACTGCCTCTGAGTGTGGTGGAGCCTCCTTCTTTGGAGGATTTTAAACAGAGGCTAGATGGCCACCTGTCGGGAGTGCTTTGATTGTGCATTCCTGCAGGGAAGGGGGTTGGACTAGATGGCCCTTGTGATCTTCCAACTCTATAATTCTATAAGAAACTTTTCTAAGAAACTAGTACACAAGTTTCACAAGGACATATGAAAGTTTAGCAAACAATCGAGTAATTAACTTTATGTTGTAGTTGATATTTTAAAATTATCTGCTGATTATGTTTTTTCCCCATTCTTATTTGAAACAGATGATGTTTATAGATAAATACCGAAGATATATTTGAAGCCATCATGTGTAGACACAATAATTTCATGGGAGGGACTATTCATGCAGTATATCTGTCAGTTTCTCTGTTTTCTCTTGCTTCCCATCTGGCTACATATGCACATGATATTTTTCTTTCACTTTCTTTGCCTCCCACTCCCCACCCCTTCTACTTTATCTTGCTATCACAGAAGTGGTACTACTTAACCAGATGACCCTTTACAGAGAACTTGGCAACTGAAGCCTTCTCTCATCTCAAGAGTCCCATTCTCAACAGCTCTTTGTACCAGTGCATAGTATGGTATAGTGGTTTGAATGTTGGATTAGGACTCCAAAAGACCAGGGTTCAAATCCCTACTCAGCCATTAGGGTGACTTTGGGCAAGTCACACTTTCTCAGCCTCAGAGGAAGGCAATGGAAAACCTCTTCTGAACAAATCTTATCAGGAATGCCCCATGATACTGTCACCTTAAGTTGGAATGGATTCAGAGGCACAGAGCAAGTGGACACCTGAGTACAAAATAGAGGCCCTGTCCATCATGTATGAAGGGTATAATTTTTGGTCTTTTCCACATTTGATGAGAAAATGTATCTCAATCTATGTGCCAGTAGTGTACACTGAAACGGAACAACCAAGCATGCTTGACTTGCTCCAGTATTTTGACACATATTCCTTATTGTGTCTCTCCATTATATTTTACTTAGATCTTCCCACAAAACATCTATTTTTAAATATGGACAATGAGCACTTTAGCTTACGGGTGTGAAGAATAAATGTTTCTGTGGGCTTGTCTAGACAAGCACTATACCCTGTCTTAGAGCCCTGCAGTCCTGATGGAGCCCTGGTGGCACAGTGGTTAAATGCCAGTACTACAAGTCACCACGTTGCAAGTTTGATTCCAGAGGGCTCCAAAGTTCACTCAGCCTTCCATCCTTTCGTAGGTCGGTAAAATGAGTACCCGGCTTGTGGGGGCAATTAGCTAACACACATTGGAAGCTGCTTCTTGCAGTGTAGATGTGTAAATTGCTATTGCTTAAAACAGTTTGTAAGCCACTCTGATAGCCTTGTGGCTGAAGAGTTGGGTATAAATAACTAAAAAATAACTTTTGCCATGTTTTGCTCCTGGACAGTCCTTCCTACCTCTGGGGCAGATACACGGCTGAGATGGGGGGAAGGCTGGGTAGGGCCTGATATAATGTCATAAAATTATACATCTTTTAATTCATTTCTGCTGGAAGGAAATGGATTGGGCCCTATCACTCCCGCTGCCAGTCTGCCTTGCTCTCTCTGAAGCAGGAAGTAGGCCCACAACATGTGACCAAGACTGGTCACATGCAAGGGGCCTTGGTCACATGTTGCAGGGTGGCTTCCTGCCTTCTGAGAAGGTGAGGGAGATGATGGTGGCACTGGCTGCAGCAGCAGGCCGGCAGACCCATCTGGACTCTGGCCCATTTGGAGGCAGTAGCAGGGAAACAATGAGCCTGATCCACAGCCAGAACGTGCCAGTGGGGAGCCAGTGTATACTGCCTTGAGTAGATGAGTCCTGGGTGTATGTCTGAAAAAGATGCAAGAGAGGACTGAGAAAGAGTTTTTGCTTGGTTTTGTTTTCCACCCAACTGAAATGCACACCTACCAAAAAAAATTGGAAAACAATACAATGGGATGTAAACCAAGATTGCCTTTCTAAAACTTAGGGCCAAAATATCTGAAAGATCACCTCCTCCCATATGAGCTGGCCAGAAATTTGAGATATTCAGAGGAGGCCCTGTTGCATGTCCCAACACCTTGTGAAGATAGGTTGGTGGGACCATGTAACAGGGCTTTCTCTGTAGCAGCGCTCAAATGTGGAACTCATTACCCAAGGAAGTTAGGCTGGCCCCATCTCTTCTAAGCTTCCAGCGGGCAGCCAAAACAGTGCTTTTCTGCATGGCATTCAGCGTTTGAAAGTGCTGTTTTAACTGTTTCAAAACTGGATTCTAGGATTATTTTTAGAGTGCTTTTAGGAGTTTTAAAAATATTTTAATGTGTTTTTAATTTTTTTAAAAAATCTTTTAATTGGTTGTTATTTGTTCATCACCTTGGGAGCCCTTGTGGGTTGGGAGCTGATAGAGAAATAGTTTAAATAAAGAAAGAAAACTTGGTACACTTCAGAACAAATGTTACCAACAAGTTTGCAAATTTGGAGGAAGTATTTCTTGGGGAGGGTGGAAACACCCAGACAAATCACACAAAATTCTCACTCATTGACAGCAGCCTAATTTGATAGATACAGGCATTTCCTGCTTAAGAGGACCATAGTGTATGTGGTTGCCATGTTTTAAAATGAGGATTTAAAAATCCAGGGACAGGGGGATTCCCAGGAGATAATGGCCCATCTACCAACCATTAGCCAAACAGATACTAACGAGCCTTGCATTTCTAAACCCAGAAACTAACCATTCAATCACACAAATTTACATACTCCCCAACAGGGGTTCACACCATATAAACTCCACATACACTCCTACCCAATCATTCTCTCAAGATGCCAGCCACAGATGCAGGCGAAACATCAGAAAGAAACTATTCCAGAACACGGTCTCACAGTCCAGAAAAAAACCAAGAAAAATCTATAGATTTAAAAATAATCAGCAAAAAGAAAAAAAAAAAAGGAGGAATCCTAATCAGTATTGTAAAAAGAGCTGAATACATAGGGCTTTTAAGAGCTATGAACACTTCCTCTGCTTGGATAGTTGAATCTGTCTGTTTCTTTTTCTCCCATGTTAAAAAACACCTCAGAGCTTGGGAAAAGTTATTTTAGGGAGGCTTTTACATGCCACATAATGATACCCTTAGGATTCCACCTTAATTGCCATGGCAATATCCTATGGATTCTGGGGGTTGCAGTTCAGAGAAAGGTATTTAGAATTCTCAGACAGAGAGAGCTAGTCTAGTTGCTCATCAAACTACAAATCTCAGGATTCCTCAGGATGCAACCATGGCAGTTACAATAGAATCACACTGCTATGGTGGCATCTGCATTGTAGAAATGATCCAGTTTACCACTGCTTTAACTGCCATGGCTCAATGCTATGGAATTCTGGGATCTGTAGTTTTGTGAGCTATTTAGCCTTCTCTATCAGAATGCTCTGGTGCCACAACAAACTATAAACCCCAGGATCCCATAGCATTGAGCCATGGCAGTTAGTGGTGTCAAACTAGATTACCTACCATGCAGATGAAAACTTCAGTGGCGTAGTGTGGACTACAGCTAGAATCCCTCGGCTATCACCTATGGGATTCCAGGAGCTATAGTTCAAGAAAATATTTCCAAGCTCTGAAAGAGCTCAAATATTTCCTGTCATGTTTATGGAGAGAGTTTCAATATTTTGGCATGTTTTCATTCAAAAATACCACAAAAACCAAACCAAACAAAATCTCTCTCATCCCTAGTGTGTACTAGCTCCAACAATATGCATTTCAGTGAGGGAAGCAGCTTTATTTTTGGCCTTGACAAATGTTGTCCTTGACCATACAGAATCAAATGGTTTATGAAGCTCTGCTTTCATAGAATCATAGAATTGTAGAGTTGGAAGAGACCACAAGGGCCATCCAGTCCAACCCTCTGCCACGCAGGAAATCTTGATCAAAGCATCCCTGACAGATGGCCATCCAGGTCTGTTTAAAGACCTCCAAGGAAGGAGACCCCACCACGCTCTGAGGGAGTGTGTTCCACTGGCAAACAGCTCTGACTGTCAAAAAGTTCCTCCTAATGTTGAGGTGGAATCTCTGTTCCTGGAGCTTGCACCCATTGCTCTGTGTTCCAGTCTCTGGAGCAGCAGAAAACAAGCCTGCTCCATCCTCAATGTGACACCCCTTCAAATACTTAAACAGGGCTATCATATTGCCTCTTAACCGTCTTTTTTCCAGGCTAAACATACCCAGCTCCCTAAGTCTCTCCTCATAAAGCATCATTTCCAGACCTTTCACCATTTTAGTTGCCCTTCTTTGCACACACTCCAATTTGTCAATATCCTTTCTGAATTGTGGTGCCCAGAACTGGACACAGTATTCTAGGTGAGGTCTGACCAAGGCAGAATAGAGTGGCACTATTACTTCTCTTGATCTAGACACAATACTTCTTTTGATGCAGCCCAAAATCGCATTGGCCTTTTTAGCTGCTGCATAACACTGTTGACTCATGTTCAACTTGTGATCTACTAGGACTCCTAGATCCCCTTCGCATGTAGTCTCATTCAGCCAGGTCTCCCCCATCCTATATCGATGCATTTCATTTTTTCGCCCTAAGTGCAGTACTTTACACTTCTCCGTATTGAATTTCATTTTGTTAGCTTTGGCCCAGCTCTCCAGTCTATCCAGGTCATTTTGAATTTTGATTCTGTCCTCTAGGGTATTGGCTACTCCTCCCAATTTGGTGTCATCAGCAAATTTGATAAGTATGCCCCTAATTCCCTCATCCAAGTCATTGATAAAGATGTTGAATAGCACTGGGCCCAGGACCGAACCTTGCGGCACCCCACTGGTCACATCTTTCCAAGACGAAAATCAGCCACTGCTGAGCACCCTTTGGGTTCGGCAGGTCAACCAATTACAAATCCATTGAACAGTTAACTTGTCTAGCCCATATTTTACAAGTTTGTTTGCAAGAATGTCATGGGGAACCTTGTCAAAGGCCTTACTGAAATCAAGGTATACGATATCCACAGTGTTCCCTTCATCTACCAAGCTGGTCATTTTATCAAAAAAAGAGATCAGATTAGTCTGGCATGACTTGTTTCTCTGAAACCCATGTTTACTTTTTGTGATTATGGCATTGCCTTCTAAATGTTCACAGACTCTCTGTTTAATGATCTGCTCTAGAATCTTCCCTGGTATTGATGTCAGACTAACTGGACGATAATTGTTGGGATCCTCTTTTTTCCCCTTTTTGAAGATGGGGACAACGTTTGCCCTCCTCCAGTCTGCTGGGACTTCTCCTGTTCTCCAGGAGTTCTCAAAGATTATTGCCAATGGCTCTGAGATTACATTTGCCAGCTCTTTTAATACTCTTGGATGTAGTTCATCTGGTCCTGGAGATTTAAATTCATTTAGTTTAAGAAGATATTCCTGTACTACCTCTTTGCTTATTCTGTGCTGGATTTCCCCTAATGTGTCCTCTGTTCCTTTATCCTCAGGTTGGTCCCCCTTTTCCTTTTCTGAAAACACTGAGGCAAAGAAGGTGTTGAGTAATTCTGCCTTTTCTCTGTCCCCTGTTAGCATTTTGCCATCTTCTCCACATAGTGGCCCTATCATTTCCTTCTTCCTCCTTTTGCTGTGGATATACCTCAAAAACCCTTTTTATTGTTCTTAACCTCTCTAGCAAGCCTGAGCTCATTCTGCACTTTAGCTTTTCTGCTTTTACTCCTACACATGTTTGCTATCTGTTTGAATTCTTCTTTGGTGATTTCCCCCTTTTCCCATTTCCTATACATGTTCTGTTTAAAACCTAGCTCCGATGAAGTTTCTTTAGTCATCCATCCTGGTTTCTTGAGACACCTCCCATTTTTCTTCCTCAATGGTACTGTTTGAAATTGTGCCTTCAGTATCTCCCTTTTGAGAAAGTCCCATCCATCTTGAGGTGTCTTCTCTTTTAGTATTCCTGACCATGGGATCACCCCAGTGTTTCCCTGAGTTTATTGAAATCAGCTCTCCTAAAGTTGAGAATGCGTGTCTGACTATGCCTGGTTTCTCCCTTCCATTGTATAACAAACTCCAGGAGAACATGATCACTCTCACCTAAGGATCCCCCAACTTGCACTCCATTAACCAGGTCATCCCTGTTGGTTAGGATCAGATCTAAAATAGCTGACCCCCTTGTTGCCTCTTCCACCTTTTGGACCATGAAATTGTCTTCCAGGCAAGTAAGGAATTTGCTAGACCTTGAAGTTTTGGTTGAGTTAGATTGCCAGCAAATATCAGGATAGTTGAAGTCACCCATCAGTACTACATCTCTCCTTTCTGCATGTGTGTTCATCTGTTCTAGAAAGGCATCATCCAGTTCCTCTGTCTGACTTGGGGGTCTGTAGTAGAGTCCCAGAATAACATCCCTGTTGTTTCCCTCCCGTTTAATTTTTATCCAGATGCTCTCCACCTGGCTTCCAGTATTGATATCATGGATTTCTTCACTGGTGTAAATATCCCTGACATATAATGCTATTCCTCCTCATTTCCTATTTGGCCTGTTTCTCTTATAAAGTTTATACCCCTCTAATCCTACATTCCAATCATGAGACTCATCCCACCAGGTTTCAGTTATGCCTATTATATCATACTTGCTTTGTAGAGCTAGGAGTTCAAGTTCATCTTGTTTATTTCCCATGCTCTGTGCATTGGTGTAGAGATGTCTAAGACCATGTGTTCCCTTTACTTGCTGCCTGTGCAAGTTTTTTTGCCTCCCACTGTTGGGTCCTTGTGCTGTTTGCCTTGTTCCCTCTATGACAGTTTGACTATTTTCTCCAGCCCTTTTGCCTTCCAGAATACTGTCTCCCTTCCCCATATGACTCAGTTTAAAGCCCTCCTGATCAAATTCTTGAGACTGTAGGCAAAAATGTTTCTGCGAACTGTTGTGAGATGCACCCCATCTCTTGCCAGAAGTCCCCCCTCATGGAAGCGCAGCCCATGTTCCAAGAAATCATTCTTGGTAACACCATCTATGGAGCCAGTTGTTTATGTCAGCTATTTTCCTCTTCCTTTCTGGACCATGCCCTTCAACTGGCAGAAGAGACGAGATGACCACCTGTGCATCCATTTCTTTCAGCTTCCTCCCCAGAACCTCATAATCTCTTCTGATCTTCGGAAAGCTGTGCCTTGCAGTATCGTTGGTTCCCACATGGACCAAAAGGAAGGGGTAATCATATGTAGGCTTGACGAGTCTTGTCAGCCTCTCGGTCACATCACGGATCTTTGCCCCAGGGAGACAACACACCTCCCGAGACATCTTGTCAGGCCCACAAACCACTGCTTCTGTACCCCGCAGCAATGAGTCCCCCCCCACACGCTTCCCCCGAGGCTTCGCAGCTGCTGTTCCTTGCGGTGGTACTCTCAAGGTCCCCTGCTCTGCCCTGAAGTCTGTCCGTGCTGTTCTTCCTCGTTGTCCTTGATAAGGGAGAGGGCTTCGAATCGATTCTGTAGCTGCAAGCTACTCGAAGAATCCCTGGATGTTCTTGTTCTGTGTGTGACATTCCTCCAGCTATCAACCTCCTGTGTCTGTGGAGTGACACTCTCCTCCCCAACCAGTTCCTCTGTGCGGTCCCTGTCCAAGACTGTTCTGTTCTGTCCAGGAAAACCTCTTGCTCCCGAATCTGTTGAAGTGTAGCTACCCTTATCTCCAAGTGCTGGACTTTCTCCTCCAAGAGGGCTACCAACTTGCACTTGGTGCATGTGAAGTTCCCCACGTCTGTAGACAAGAAGACAAACATCCCACAAGTGTTGCAGGTGACCGCAGCAGCCCCCTCAGTGTCCATGGTGAGAGCTTTTAGAACTCTTAGGGGTCGTTTACACAAGCAAATATTCCCCTAAATATACCGCTAAGATTGCTCATAGTTCCCACGGGTCGAGGCACAGAATCGCCTCATTCAGAAGGGGGGTAATCAAAATCCCCAAATATAGCGTGTCCTGCAATGTCGCAAGTTTTGCCGGTATATTTCAAAAATAGCGATACTCACAGTTTTTTTTTTGTGTGTGTGAACTGCTTATCGGAAGATTTAAAAAAAAAAAAAAACAACCGGAAGCTAGTGCCCGGTGGGCAGTGCCATGGGAGGGGTCAATCCCCTTTGCCCGCTATTTTTTTTTTAAAGTAAGGGGATAGAGAAAGCACATCTTCTCAGGAGTGGTATTGTTTTCAGGCGCGGAAACAATGGCGTGCACATCTCAGGTCAGAACCAAGAAGGGTGGCCGTGGCATAGCTTGGGGGCATGTAGAAACACTAGATTTGATTGAGTTATGGGGGGAGCAGAAGGTGCAGGAGCAGCTTCAAAGCAGCCACCGAAACATAGATGTTTTTGAAAAGATAGCTGAAGTAATGCGTACGAGAGGGCATGACCGCACCACGGAGGAGTGCCGTTCCAAGAGTAAAACGCTGAAGGCGAGGTATAGACAGATAAAAGACCACAATTCTACTAGCGGGAATGATGCGGCAACCATGCCATTCTTTGCTGAACTTCATGCTATATTCTCCGGGGACTGCAGTTTAAACCCGCCGCGAGTTTGTCACAGCTCTTCTGCCGATCGCAATCCCTTTCTCCCCCGAGCAATCAAGGAACAGCATCTCCGTTTGCTCCGGCACCTCTGTGAGGGACTCGGAGGTGAACTCTCCCCCTTTGTTTGACGAAGACTTAGGTACGTTGAAAAGCTTACTGATTACTTATTAAAACACTGGCATTATGATCTACTTTGCCTTTTTGAAGTACTGTAACTTATTTATATTTACCGGCCCACTGACAACAAAAGCGCTTTGTCGATAGTTTTGAATTCCCTTTTTTTGCAATTCTAATATATATTTTACTTTCCCTAACATTTCCGATTTCAGGTTTTATGAGAATTGATACCTGCCTCGTCATTACCTCCATTCAGGCTGCCATTAGATAGCCCTTTACTTAAGGCTCGTTAGTACACCTTTACAGAGCAACAGCGCATATTTGTTAATGTTCTGCTGTGTACTTAGACACAATATATTACAAACAAGTAACTGTACTTCCTAAAAAAAGTTGGTAAAACAAAAGTGCTTGCTGATACTGAAATATGCCACATGTGTCCTTTTGGGGAAAAAAAGGGGGTCTTATGGTGGCTGACCGCCAGCCATTTCTTTTTGTTATGGGCGAAATGCATTTTGTTGTTTAGGGGGGGGGTTAAAATGTGATGATGCTTACAGTCTTTTCAAATGTTTACGTGCGCTGTGTAAATTACATAATGGCTACCCTTACATTCATTGGCCGAGCCTGATTGAGGGCAATAAAAGGGTGATTTAAGGTGGCCGGAAAAGCTGCTTCCTTTGTTTGCAGGATTACTTTCGGTTTCAGGCAGGAGACATCTTACCCTTCCTATTCTTGTACTGCAGCATTATATTTTTTCATTCCTGTAGTGCCAATTTCTCAGTTCTGAAGGCCTGATTTTGGAAAGCACAGCTACTGCTGGAAATTAATATGTGGAAGCTGAATTACCTATTCATGGGCAGTTTGGCTCTTATAATACTTTAAATGGTGCATTTTCCCTTATATAAATTGCATATACATAAATTGCTCTTTTTCTCTACTGGTTAACCTTAGCAGCTATAAATGGTATAACATGTGGTGCTACTGGTACCTACCGTTTATAAAACCTATGTGGCACTTTTACATAGTCTACATCGTCATTGTGTTGTTTGGTTGTAATCATTTAATCTGAAAACTTATTCTTACATTCCTAGACATGCAGGCAACAACAGAGATCAGTCCGGAGGAAACAGTAACCATTACACTTGAAGAAGTAGACACTCAAACAACATCTACACCAGTTGTTCTGCTTGACAGCCAGGATCCAGAGCTTGATTTGGCTGCTGAGAGGAGAGCAACCGAATTTGAGATTGCATGGACCAGTCAGCAGACAGAGACCAATGAAGGTGGGAGTAAAGCACATCTTTAATTCTTCTCAGCAATGCAGCTGATATGGTAGTGCTATGTGGTTGACATAACTTGCCTAATTTTTTTTTCCTAATTTCAGGGACAACAACATCCTCGCCTCTGTCTGCCCTCACCCCTGGTGAAAGACTGGCAATAAGTAAGAGAAGGAAGGAACGAAAGCCCTCTGAACATCAGCAGCTTATGCTACACTCCTCTCGATTAATGACACGGATGCTCTCGCATATGGATGCTCTGGCTGAAAAAGAAAATCAGCGGCTTGATAGGTTGGAAAAAGCTGCTGAAGAAAGACAGAAGGTTGAGGATGCTATGTATGAACGTAACACTTCTTTCTTGCATGCCAATTTGGAGAAGCAGACATCTCTGCTCTCTGAAATGGTCCAATACATAGGAACCATAGCCAATAGACCACCATCTGTATGTACGGTGGTTAGAAAGCAGCCTACCCCTAGGCCTTGTTGTGATCATGCTCATCCCACGCCAGACAGTGTGGAGTTATTCTCTGAACCACTATCTGACAAGGAAAATACAGGTAATGCTCAACCTGTAAAGACAAGGCCGGCCAGAAAAATCAAAAAACCAGATATTATGTCACTATAGAGGTGCATACCTTACATTTCTGACAACTGCACACAGACATGGTGGTCATGTATGCCATAACTCATAATAATTATTAAATGCACCTTCCCAGCCAGTATTAATGTGGAAGTTTAACTTTACTGTCAGTTAACCCCTATAAGAAACTACTCCTTTCTTCTTGAACTAAGGTGCATGTGTATAACCTTAAGAACGATAGAATAGTGACCATCTTCTGTTGTGGTTCTGTTGGACCTGTGTTCTACTTCCTAAATAAAGACACATCACTATGAGAAGTACAGTGATATAAAAAGGCAATATTTTATTTACATAACACTATATTTCTATTGACATTATGTACATTACACATATGAAATCAGAGCAGTATTACTTGGAAACATAACTTAACATGCAGAAATCCTGCAAAGTATACCATATAAAAACTATGTACATTGTAAACATACACTGCAGTGCTGACCAAAGCAAAGAATACACCAAAAAATTGGTTTATCATAGAAGAGATACAGAAATTAAAGGCCCCCCCTCCTGAAGCCGTTCCTCTATTGCAGATAGTCTGGGCTCCAGTATCCTGACTGGAATAAAAAATATAAAAAATAATTAATGTTATATATCCTATACTGCACAAAACGTACTACACAGAAGGCAAGAATATACAGGTTTGACTTCAATTAGCTGTGACAAGAACATTAAAGTTAAGTTGAGCAATTTTTCAAGGCCTTCTGATTTCATTCAGTAAGATGAACTTTTCTGAACTGATTAAATTTATTTCACAGTGTGTACGTAACTAAAATTACAAGGATAACTTTATGGAGAACAGCAACACTTGTGGATGCATTCCTGGGTACATACCTACTGCATCTGCAACTGCAGCAATGAACTGCTGGCCCTCCTCCCCTCTAAGGAACTCCAGCATATTCATCCTTGGAATTTCTGAAAGTAAGAAATTGACAATTAAAAACACTATTCTCATTTCCATGGCAACAAAAACGGGATAGTATGCAGTTATTGGATGATGGTGTAGACACAGATCAATTGCATATTGGAGATGAGTATTAACATTTGATGTACTGTACAGCTTGGCAAAAACACACACACACGCACACATGCACCCACACATAAGAGAAAAAATAACAGTAATATGTGGTATTCCTTCCTCATTGGAGATTAATAGTTTCCCTACAGCTATCATCCTACATTATGTTACATGTACTGTACTTTGATTTTCTTACCAAAAGTGCTTTTGAAAATGCAATGATAACAGTGGCTGTAGATTTTAATGGGCAACTTAACGGACACTATTCATACTTAAGTGCTCTGGAAGTTAAACATTACCGGGTGCTTCAACAGCTTGCTGGGGGGGGTGTTCCTCTTCCTCCGGCCTTTGTCCACCTGGCTGCTCAGCTTGCCCGGCGGCTGACTCCTCCGAGGAAGACTCGGCCACTTCCGCAGCCCTTCTCGCATGGCCACGCATCCCTAGCAAATGGAAGCACCCTTCCTGAATTCCAATTCATAAAAATGACAGCACACATTGGGACGTCTAATGGAATACACTTACCAGCTGGTCGGCGATCCCTCCAACTGGGTTTCCCCCCCGTAACCCACAGGTCATGCATTGCCTGGTAGAAGGGGGGTTGACGGCGTGGGGGCAGGCTGCCATCGTAGGCCTTGCGGGCCTCAAAAAATTTTGCCTTTAATATTTTGAACTTCGACCGGCACTGCTGTGCCGATTGATTAAAACCTGCGTGTTGTAGGCTTGCGGCCGCCGAGGCAAAGAAGTGGCGGTTCACACGGTTCGAGGAGTGCATTATCCTCCTAGGACACCCCTCCTGCTGGACAAGGTGTTCTAGGAGGAACAATGTCTCCTGCGACCTCCAGTATGTGATCCGCCGTGGTTCCATGCCCCGGTCAGCCATGCCTGCAATGACAAAAAAAGCGCTCTTCCCTTTTTGCACTCTTCCGGTGGTTAGTATAGGTCCGGTGCGGTAACTGGTGGGGACATTTAAATTTAAAAGTATCAACTTTGAGGAACCACTGCAATAGGTTACTTTGAACTGCTAAGGTGTATTGATACTCTTGCATACATACACTGCCGACAATGCATATATTCAAGTCCGTTTTGGGACTATTTTATTTGTGGTTTTGCACCCCATGAATAAATGACACCAAAAGAGATTGTTTAATACTTTTAAAACGAATACAAATTTTATTTTCATTACTATTTTGAGAAACATTAAAAGAAGCGCAATTAGGCTTTGTAGGAGTACTTTTTCTACAGCACAGTCGTCATGAGAAGACACACATTCCCTGTGAGGAAGCTACCTTCTTCTTCTGTCCCAGAAATAATTGGCTATCGCGTTGCGCACTGCCTCGCCCTCCTCTTTCTTTTCCTGCTCTAAATTTAATAGTGGTGCTCCCAGTGTGTGCAGAACGTAATGGTTGGAATGGTAACGTTCTGGATTAAAAATCTCTCCTTTAGTTTCACAGTAGTTGTGTAAAATAACGCATGCGGCAATCACAGAACATATGTTCTGTTCTGATACCTCGAGGGGTACTTTTAATGCCCTCCATCTGGACTTGAGATGCCCATAACTTCGTTCTATACAATTTCGAAGCCTATTATGGGTTTTGTTGTACAGTACTTGCTTTGGGGTTAAACGGCCCTGCCTGTATGGAGTCATTAGCCACTTCCTGATGGGGTATGCACCATCAGCAAGAACAAGTGGAGGAATCAGCACACCGTTAACAGCAATGCTACGGTTATTGGGGACATATATCCCGGCCTCCATGGCCTCAAAAAAAATTGAGTTGCGCAACATGCGTGCGTCATGCACTTTGCCACTCCAATCGATGACCGTGTCCACAAACAACCCTCTGTGATCACAAACACCTTGAAGCAACACAGAGTAGCTATTTTTTCTATTGATGTAATCATTCCCCTGCCTCACAGGTGGGACTATCATTATGTGGCATCCATCAATGGCCGCAATTACGTTTGGAAATCCCATCCGCTTGAAACCAGCCATTATCTGTAAAAGTTAAAAAAGGATATTACTAGCATTTAAAAAGCACGTAAATGTATAAACTTTATGTCATCTGTTTTTTTGTTTATAAATTGGTTTATGATCTCTGAGTGATGAACATTATGACAACAATTTCGCATATGAGAAATTCCTCCATTCCACAAAGGAACATTCTAACACCAAGACGAATGTGCAATACTGTAAAAAATTAAAGGGAACATCCACCGTAGTTTGTGAGGTTTGGTTGGTTTTAAAAAATTAATGATAATAAATACATATATGACAAATTTTAGAACTCTTAGAAAAGCGCAACCTTTTTTTTTTAACAGCAAAATACCTCCACAAGGTAAAGAGACCTAATAGTGTGAGCATACATAAAACATTTTGTACTTTGTTTCAATTGTAAACTGGTAGGATAACATATGAGGAAAGACTGGAAAGCAGCAACTATTAAAGCAGGGAAGGGGGAAAAGCACAAGACTGATTGTTGTATGGTACGCATTTTCAGGTTTGTAATTATAGCAAAAAAGGGAGCAATAATTGGATAAAAAATTAAAAATTACCTCATCAGGATCACCGGGATACACCGCTTTAGGTAGGAATACATGTTCCATTGTTAATACGACCTCCTCCAGAATTTTGGAAATTGTTGCTTTCCCCACTCCAAATAGATGACTTGCAGTAAGGAAGGAGCACCGATGGCCGAGGACCCAAATATCAATAGCGACACGCTTCTCTGGAGGTATTGCTTTCCTCATATTAGTGTCCGACTTCTGGATATGTGGCCGACTTCTGGATATGTGGCCGGAGCATCTCAACAAGTTTGAGAAAGAGAGACCTGTCCATTCTAAAATTTGAAAACCAGCGCTGATCAGACCAGACAGACATAACGAACTTCTCCCACCACTCTTTCGATCTTGGATACTCCCAATATAATCTCCCCCTTTGAGAGCGACGTTGCATTTCCGAATGCATTGATGGGACTAACTGGGAGGTAGCTAGCATGCCAGCACATGACGACATACGCGATTTTCTTCTTTTGTACCCATCGCGCGTTCCGTGACTCAATCGCAGAGCCCTGCTTGTTCGTCTAGATTTCCTGTCAAGGTACACACGCAAGTTCTCATCTAAGGCACTCAATGTTGAGCATATGGTGGATAACAAATAAAACCCACATGCAACTATCACAAGCGACTCTATCTCATCCTCATCCGCCATTGCTCATCCAGATGTGCAGACAAAGGTAATAGAGCCAGACCAATGAGAGCACATCTTTGCCTTCTTTGGGATAGCCAATAGGAGTAAAGGTGGCGGGAAGACCAAACGGAAATACATGTGGAATTTAGGTCATGTGAGCTTGATTGACAGGACTACCATAGCGCATCTTTGCCAGTGGGAACTAAAATTGGAGCGGTATGATAAATAGCGATTCATTTAGAATGACGGAATTATTTCCATGTAAACTAATTTCATGCTATATATTTACAAAGCTACAAATGCCGTGGGAACTATGCGCTACAATATCGAAATTGCGTAATTGTGCAATTTCGCGTAATAAATCATTCCGTGTAAACTACCCCTTAGTTAATGCTGAGAACTCTAAGCTGTACTTTTAGGTATGCTGTATTTTTGTTTGGTCACTCAAATTCCTTAGCAACAAGCAGCCTCTCCCAAGAGTTTTTAAAAAATCAAACTCCCAGAAGCTCCACCCCCCTCAGAAACAAGCAGCCTCTCCCAAGAGATTTTTAAAAATTCAAACTCCCAGAAGCTCCGCTCCCCTCACCAACAAGCAGCCTCTCCCAAGAGTTTTAAAAAAATTCAAACTCACCCACTCAAAATGGCTCTCCAGAAGCTTCTCTCCTTCTTCTCCCTGGCAGGAAACTTATTTATGTAACAACAATCAACAAATCACCAGTGCTAAAAGCCTCTTTTCCAAAAATGTAACTGGCTGCAGTGAAACTTCAAGTAGCACAGAACAGATTCTCTTCATGGATGGCTACGAGATGCCTGGAATGATTTCAGCATGGAATTATGAAATTTTATCAGTAAAACCAGAGATTGTTTCTGAACTTTTAAGAAACCAGTGTTTTCTCTTTATGGCCAGTCAATATATTACAGCACCCGCAAGGTCTGCATTTACTGACATCGCCAAATAGATGAGCTTTACACTGGTAAAAATATGGCATACTGGCCAGTTCCCAGCTTTATTACATACTGTGTAGGGTTAGGTGGACACAAGCAATCAGTGGCAGCACTGGGGGGAGCGGAGAAGCTGAACCACACATGGAGACACTGTTAGGGGAGGGGTGACACCAGTCTTAGTGCCATCATAGCAAGCAATCATCTTCCTTTGAATATGTATATGGAAAAAATCATGGACCAAAATATTCTGCACATGTAGCACAACATACACCAGCATGGTTATGATCATTATGCTGTATCCCACAGTTGCAGCGCATGATTTTGCAACAAGTGCCATGGCCTTGAGCTTACCTATTGCATGATTAATTCCCCATCCACCATGTCAAAAGTATGTGTGCTTGCAGAATCATAGCCTACACAAGGGACTCCACTTACACAAACTCTGATGAAGCACAACTGTTTTTTATGCTATAACATCCAACCAGAACTTCAGCCACAGTGTATATAAGCAGGTGTTTTAGACTGAGAAAACATTAGCTTCTTACAATGGACTATGATGTCCAGGGGATGAGGCTAAAGGTTGATACAGTGTGTTTGTTTAGCTTTTGAAAAGTTACTTATAAAAAGTAATTAATTACAATTGTAGTTCAAAGACCCAGAAAATAAATGGTACTGTTAACAGTTGCTATTTTATATAGTAACTCCTTTTTGCAGAAGTTATAAAATAGTTGCTTTTAGTTACTATTAAAAACATCAGAATGTTGCAAATTGCTAACCTGGGGCACAAAACACAGCCTCTCCCACCCACCTCCTATGTACATTTTCCTCCTATCACTTCAACACCATGAGGTACAGCATGAGCCAATATCTGAACCAGCTGGTGTTCTTCCTTTACCAGGTAGGGAGGCTGCATTCCTGTAACTATAAAAGTCATTCCAATTTATGGTCACATCATAAAAAGAGTGAAGCTGTCCATCATTAAGTTACAACTGTAGTGTAACATGGGTGGGGGGAGGGGCATGTGTGTTTGCATATGTGCCTTCAAGTCACCTGTCGACTTATGGTGACCCCATGAATTTCATAGGGTTTTCTTAGGAAAGGAATACTCAGAACTGATTTTGCCAGTACCTCCCTCTGAAATAATAACCTACAGCATGAAAGGTATTCATTGGCAGTCTCCCATCCTAATATTAATGAGGGCTAACTCTACTTAGATTCCAAGATCAGACAGGCGCTTAGTACTTCAAGAGGAAGAAAGTGAAAATAACACGTTACAAATAATGCAAATACAAATACACACTATTTGTAACTAATCATTTCCAAGCTCTGTGTTTTGCTTTTCCACTTGAAATCCAGGAGAGATTCCAAAGAAATAAATGGACTTACTATGGAAGTACAGTGTTGAGTAACTTGGGTGTAGAACTAAGGAGCTGTGGAAATTATGTATCAATGCAGTCTGTTCAGTACCTCTATTACAACTAGCCAGTAAGGAAAACCATCAGGCCTTCAAAGTAGCAAACAGAAGTTCCTTAGCTGCATTCTGCAGGAAAAAATAGAGCTGAATGGTCCTCCCCTTTCTTAGCCCTATTACAGTTGATGGAAATTGTGGGAACATTGTTGTGGTTTTTCAAAGGGAGGTTAACATGTGGGACGGGTGAAACTCACTGGCCCATGGTATACTTCTGCTGGCATTTGGCAACTTCTTCCCACAAGGTCCTGGAGGACATGTTGTAGTGCCACTCCTGGGACATTCTTGGAGGTGTGTGTGGAGGGGATTACAGGGTGATCCTGACCTCTTAACCTGATGCACCTCTCAGGATCATTGAGAATTGGGACTTGGAAATCCTTGGAGGGAAAGTGGTATCCAATCAATAAACCTAAAGAAATATCATACTTAGAAGATTATCAGATGACCAAATTAAACCATTACAGGGACAGCAGGAGATCACAAAAGGGCTTCCCTTTCAAACATCATTGTCCCTGTGTTGTTATGCTCCCGTGCCCCTTCCGTTTCCCCCGTGCTCCTTTTTATTCATAGGCTAAGCTGTGAATTGACCCATTGTTCCATTTCTGTAATGGAACAACAGGTGAGCGAAAAGCTGCCCTGTTATGCTGGTGCCATGCCAGTGCCACTGGGAAGTCCCTGCCTAACACTGCTGGTTGAGATGGGGACATTGAAGTGACACACTTTTTCCTGGGTTGCTTGGAGTGGGGGCTTAATGCGTTTTTGTGCTTGATGTACTTTTTTACCTTTTATTTTTATTGTTGAATTTCCCGCACAATCATTCTCTCACAAGAACGGCCTGGGATTTTCTTTCCAGGAAGTGAAAGCAGCTCCATGAGAGCTGCTTTCACACCTGGGCTTCAGGAAGGGAGGGGAGCAGTTTTTGCAGCACTATTAAAGTAGGTCTGAATTTTTTAAAAAAAATTACAGGGATGGGAGTGGGGCAGGAGAGGAGATGGCGAGACGGGGATGCTATATTTGTCCCCATCTGATAATCTCCTTAGTAAATTTCTTAGAGCTGTATACAATTTATGACCCCAAGAATACACAGACACAGTATATTAGCTGTAACATGTACTGCAAATAAACAAACAAAAATAAATCACACTGGCACCAATGTATTTTGGAATTACAGCCTTAATAATTGAATCAGGATGCTGAAATGCCTAGAGCCTTTAACACTGTATTAGCGAATAGGGTTGATTCAAAGCAAGTGTGGCGCGGAGAGACGACCATTGATTAGGAATAAGAAATCTATTGGCTTATGTAGAAACCAATTCTAATGAGTGCGCAAGCACTGAAAGATGTATTTTGAACTCAGAAGTCTAAAGGATGAATGAATATTGGATAAATATACAATATAAGTGGCTTAGCATGGGCAATGCATCTGTTTGCTATTAACTTTTCTGGAGATAAGTAAAGGTCGGAGGTTTTCCTGTGGTTTAATTTGAAAAGCAATTTGGATTTCCTGCCCTCAGCTGGAGACATAGTTGGTATGAGACCAAAAGAGGTCTCAACCATTCAGTAAAGGCTTATATTTCCAGAGGAAAATGTCTACTGGAGTTTCTGTAGGCATTCCAAAGAATTACAAATGAATGGTAGAAGATTCGAGGGAAAATAATTACTTCTCACTCCTCTGGAATTTTTTTCCACACTGGGAATTTAAATGCTTTCAAGAATGAATGTATTTTTTCATGCTTCCCCAAAAGAATTTTAACATGAAAGAGACAAAACTTTCTGTTCATGTTGCATGATTATTAGCCATTCTGTTTGTTTGGGTGTTGAGGAGTTTTCAGTAAGGCTCTGAGGGCATTTCCTAGCACTCCTCCTCACACTAGCAATGAAGAAGGCACAGTGCAGCTTTTCCAATTTTTTCCTGCTTAATGGGCTTTTTTTCAATAAGAAAAAAGATAGAAAAACTGTAATTAAAACAAGGGGCAATGATATTTTGCCAAACCACCCATACAATTTACATACAAGTCAGGGTACCTGAATCAAAAAATTGCTCTCGAGCTTTATTCAAATATCACACTAAGCCAAAACAGAAGGCTTAATACACTATACCCATAAGTTTGAATGCTATTGTGAATTGGTAAACTAATTATGGAAAGGTGATAGCTGCTTGTAATGGTCAAACTAAGGGTCATAGCTTATTGTGCCCAAGCAAGCAAGATTATGTAAGCCAACCACAAATTCTGGTTTAAAGCTTGCCTTTCCCCCTGTTGCTGTTGTTTTAGAAACAGTAGCTATGGAGTATACCAATTGAGATCAGCATAAGGAGAGTGTTCAAGGCTTACATGCAGCACCCTTGATAAGAATCGGCTAGTTTAATGGGGCATATATAACCCTGTCTTTCAATGAAAAGGAATAGCTATAGAGTTCATGCAGGAGGCTGTCACCAATGCTCGCCATCATCTGCTTCCTAAGGAAGTTGCTCTACTCTGCCTCATGATAGGGCTTGTCCTGACTATGGACTTTACCACACGAGCTGTAATTCTACAACTGAGGACAGCGTAAGCATGGCAGCATGATTACATTAATTATTACACTTTGCCACAGTCACACAATACTACTGCTAACAGAACATTGCACAACCACCTACTAGTATTTTATGAACAGGATTGAAACTTGTGCTATTGTAACACTTGTTTTCACATTGTGTTAGAATAGCACTGCATTGCCACTTCGAGATGGCCCATGCATGTGCCTTTAAAAATAATTTCTCCTCCTGCGATTTTGCAAGAGCGCGGTTTCAACCATTATCACCAGAAGACACCACTTCAATTAAACAGACAAAAAACAAAGAAATTAACAAAGAAATCAACAAATTAACAATTAAACAAAAAAAAGTACTAAGAAAAGGTGATGATTCCTTAAAAGGGCATTCAAATGGGCGATTGCGAATCAAGATGGTGCGTGCGAGTGAAATACTTGTGTTTTTATTGTCACCAGTTGCCACCGCTGAACAGTATTTTTTTTTAAAAAAAGCATATTCAGGAGGCGGAGGTACAACATTCCGCTTAAATAGATAGGGGGAAATGCTGCTTTGTTACCTCAGTGCACAATCACTATGGCAAAACTCCAACATGGCAGTTCAGGGCACTTGCCTAGCCAGTAAGCTCCACCCCCTGTGCATGTCCAACCAATCAGCTTTCCACTTCTGCTCTTATCGGGAATGTGCAGCAAAGCAAATTGGTTGTCCCAACGAGTAGCAATGAATGTTCCCTTCTGAGCTTTTAAAAAACTTTTGGAAAAGCCACAAAGGCTTATCCTGCATAGTTTTTGGAGGTCTTGGCCCCCCTCTTTTTGAATACGGCGGATTGATGCGGGATCTCATTAAGACAAATCATATTCTCTTCAAATTCTAGGAGGAATACTTTTGCTGTATAAACAGCCCCTCAGATGACCATGCTGAAATTGCTAGCTGGAGGCCTGGTATGTTTATATGCTAAAATTCTTTAGTATGAGCCTGTTGGGAGTAGGTTGCCCTGTGTTGCCTTCAAGGAAAGTGTTGACCTTGTTTACTATGAGGATGTTACCCTAAGTGCTCATGGAAATTCTACGGAGACATCAAGTTTCTAATATGTTGGGGAAATTAGCAGCAACTCAATTATCAGCTGTAGCAATGTGAAAGGGGGCAACAGAGAGAGGGATCTTTACACCAATTGTATACCCCTACTAACTCTGAACAGATGCACACAAATGCAAGATGAAAAATTAATTAACAATTATGTTTATTAAAGATTTTAAAATAATAATACCAATCATACATACACTCATATGATGAAGCATTCACACAAGACCACTAGGAATGGAAGAAGAGAGGTTGCCAGAGGGGTAGGTAGGTAGATTTCTGGAAATATATGACACCTGTCTTGTAGTCTGAAGTCATCAAGCAGACTGGCAGCATGGATGGATGGATGGATGCATCTGGAGTGGCTTACACAGAGAGACATAGTGTTCTCAAGCAGAGGCTCTGTGCACAATGAGGCATGGTTTTTGGCTAGTGTTTATACTAAAAATGTGCCTTCAGGCAATTGGGTTTCATGTGTTAAAACAATGGATTCGAGGTGTCTCCAAAGATTAGATAATGAGTTTCAGGAAAAACTCCCGGGTTTTAAAATAGCTATCTGAAAATGCGAATACGTTGCATCTGCCTTAAATGTCCCAGTGATTAGATTTACAGCTTGAGTTGCCTCTTTAATGGCTGGGTGATTGGGGAAGGGGAGCTCGATACCTCTCAAACAAAGGACTACTCCATCCATTTAATGGAATCATTGTCAGTCACTTGGGTGTCTGCAAACAATGTCCTTTTGACCTCATTATGTTTCTTCATACTTTGGAATTTGTCAGTAATTCTTCCTTTGGGTGATGTATGGCTTAACACGTGCCTTTTTGGAATCCTTACAGTAAGTCCCTGATATTTTACTGCTCTTCCCAGTGGAAGACCACATTAATAAGCCAAATTATTAATAAGCCAATTTTTGGAGTTTCTGGAGGTGGGACATACTAGGGGCACTAACAAGGGAGCCAATGAACTGTCAATATGGAGAAGTGACAGACCCTAACAAAGTGACATCTATATATATAATTCTCTTGGGTATGTTGCCATTCCCAGTGTGCTGATTGGCTGCTCAGGAAACACACCCACCCACATCCAACCAATCACCACCAACATGCAAATTCCCTCTCCACATCACAATCCTCTCAATCTGCATCACTGCCTCACAAGGGTCCCTCCCTCCTCTCACTCCCTCAGCCACTCATCAGTCATGGGCTGCGATGGGATCCAGGCAGCTAACTGATGGTGGCCATGGGATGCCACTGCTGCCACTGCGATGGTACCTAGGCAGTCAACTGGTGGTGGCCGTGGCAGAGTAACAGAGTGAGTCACCCTCAGCAATTCCTGGAAAAGTGTGGAATGCTGAGAAGGGGGAGGAGGAATTGAAATCCACTGGCCTACCTTACAGGGTTGGCATGAGGACTACTGGGCATTTTGGGGGGAGTTTTTTTTAATGGTGTATGGTATGCCAGGTCAAACTAGTTTCTTTATAATTTCATAGCTATGCCATTTTAAACAATTGTTGAAACAAACATAACACAGTCAGACCCCCGTATATGTGGGGATTCTGTTCTTAGATTTACTGCAGATACTGGAAACCATGTATAACAGTGAATCCTATTAAAATAAAGGACTTCTAGTTAAGACATAGAGTTGTGTCGGAGGACCTAGAAGATGCCTAGAGAGTATGCCTCTTCAAGGATTTTCCATCCTGACTCTATGGTATGTGTCCTTATTTTGTGTCCCACGGATAATTGAAACTGAAACATTGCTTCCGCGGATACAGGAGTTTGATTGTATTCTCTGGTCCAAGCTTGTATATTCCAAAACAAACATACCACAGGGTGTACAATATCAGTTCTTCCATGCATGTTAATTTCCAAAACCTCCTGTAGCTACACTTGCTAAAACTTCCCAAACAGCATAAGACTAACAGTTCAAGATTTTCTGAGAGTTCCTTTTCCCAGCCACCCTGGCATAAAAGAAAATCTATCTAAAATTTTAAAAGGATTTGTGTCAGACTTAGGAGATTTTCACATGGGGCCAAATGTCCCGTTACTGCCCCGCCACCTCCTCTCCCATTCCTGCAATGGAATGGAGGTAAATGTTCAGACACTTACCTCCATTCTGCTGCAGGAACAGGCTCCCTCCCTCCTTGCCAGCCATCTGTAAATGCAGACGTCATAAGGCTGCCTTTACGACTAGCCAGCTGAAATCCCACTCATTCTCACGAGAGAACGGGCAGGAGGGAAATTCAAAAATAACCCCCCCCAGCTATCAAAGCAAGAAAGAAAATACAAAAATATTTTTTTAAAAAAACCAAGTAACCTGGGGATGGGGGGAAACGGTGCCATTTACCTGGATGTCCCATTCGTGGCTGGAAATGCTCGGCATGGACGTCCTCCCCCGTGCCTGTCATCTCAGAACAGGGATGGGGCTCCTTTTCCCATGTCCCTGATTCCGTGACAGACATGGAAGGGGTGTTCTATTCACAATGTTTCATCACGAATAGAATACCCCGGGAGCATGACGGGAGAAGGATGGGAGCAGGAGGGAAGGGGTCGACGTCATCAGAAAGGGAGCCCCTTTCTCAACCCGGTTCCGTGCCTGCCCTGCAATATTGGCCCCATCTGAAAATCTCCTTAGTAACAGCCAAATATATTTGGAGTCATAATGGGAAGGGCCCAGTGATGCCAACAATTCATGAATGGCTAAAATGGCAGCAATTGATAGTATAACTGAAGTAACGTGTAGGACAGGAGTGGGGATGTATGACCACTATGACCACATTGGCATTTTTTTTTACAGAAAATGGTGGTAAGAAGTGACATCACATCATTTCTTGTGTACCCCATGGTGGTAAAAATTGGTCCCACCCCCTGCACAGTTGCCTACCCTTGGCATAGAAGGGTTGATTAAATGCAGACTAAGACTTAGGGCTTGTCTATAGTAGGGATAAAAATCCAGATTAAATTTGGACTACTTCAGCCCAGAACTGCAGCACATGAAATTCAGACTACTTTGCCCTGGATTTAAGTCCCACACCTTACCTGTATTTGGATTTTTACCACCAGTGAAGCTGCAGGTCCACTGCCACTGCTAGCTAGACACCACCATGGCACCTCTGCTGCTGGCTTGGGCCAAAGAATGATAGGGCTCTATCTTTCTGGTGAATAATTGCCTGCTCTGAGGTCAGAATGGGTGGCCAGTTCCACCACTGTAAGGCTGGCTGCCCATTCTGACTTCAGAGACAATGAGTAGCACCAAGGCTCTGCTTTTCTGTGCACAACCACCTGCTCTGTGAAAGCAGAACCCCAGTGTTAATTGCTCTCTCTGAAGATAGAGGAGGTGGTCAGTGTTGCAACAGCAGGGCTGGCCAGTCATTTTAATCTCAGGACTTTTTCAGACAGGACTTACTACACAAGGAAACTCCGGAACAGTTACGACACTGTTGCATGGCAGGGGGTCCATTTCAGACGACGCTGTCCCTCTCTCGGCATCATCCGTGACTGTTCCGGGTATGATTGAAGGCAGCCATGCAATTTTTTACTCACGGAAGTTGTCTGTGAGTAAAAAATGGTGCGGCTGCCTTCAATCATACCCAGAACAGTCACAGATGACACCGAGAGAGGGATGGCATCATCGAAACAGACCCCCTGCCGCGCGACAGCATCGTAACTGTTCCGGAGTCTCCTTGTGTGATAAGTCCTGTCTGAAAAAGTCCTCAGAGAGAATGACTAGCACCATGGCTCTGCTTTTCTGGCACACAATTGCGTGCTCTGAGCTCCGTGAAAGCATAGCCCGGTGCTAGTTGCTCTTTCTCATTGTGATGTCAGAGCCGGACAGTCATTCTCATCTCAGAGAGAGTGACTAGTGCAGCGGCTCTGCCTTTCTGGCACACAATTGCCTGCTCTGAGCTCAATGAAAGCAGAGCCCTGGTGATAGTTCTCGTTGAAGTCAGAATAGGTGGCTAGTCTCACAATGGCCTGATCTCTGCCTTTGGAATGAGGAAGTGACACCAAGCAGGGGTAAAATAGCAGTGCTTCAGGCAGCACTTGTCCTCCCTACTCTCTGAATCCAGTGTGGATGGATTGTTCACACTATACTTTTCTCTGGAATTTCAAGCAAACTCTGGAAAAAACTATGAATTTTCTAAAACCCAGATTAAGGCAGTAGTCCCTGAGTCTGGTGCAGATAGGGTCATACGTTGTGTGGCATTATTGCACCAGATTCAGGGAAAAGGTGCATGTCAGGTGGCATTATTGGGCCAGATTCGGGGGAGGGACTGGGGTTTTTTCAATAGTATAGACAAGCTCTTATCAGACAAATGGAAACTGTCTTTGAAATTTGTATTATAGATAGTAAGACACTTGTTTTTGTATTATTATCTTTGATTGCATCTCTGACTTTATAAAATAAAATCTTAGAACAGGAAGAGATGTGGTGATAGCAAAACCTAACAATACTGATCTCATCACATTGATTATCAGGTATTTACCCAACAGAATGGATTATTGGTTATTCAGTGTGATATTCTGGAGTCAGTTGTCCAAAAGGTAACTTTTCCAAGCTCTGGCTCAATGGATGCATAATTATTGACATAATTGTACATTGCTTTATCTCTGCCTTATTGCCGCTCTCTTTTCCTGGATCTTCAGTTATGGACCATCTGAGTCAAATCCTTGATTAACTAGAAGTAAGATAGAGGTTACATATTCTGGCAACTCTTTTCACTTTGTATATAAATTTCTTTAATTTCCATATTTATATTTGTCAGCTGTTGCATGCCATAGTGTTTTGTTTTGTTTTTGTTTTTTGCAGAAAACAATATAATTTGAATAAAGTGGGTGGGGGGATAGACCTTCTTTGTTTCTGGCTGGTTACTTGTAAAAACCTGGTCTTCCATCAGAAGCAAAGTATGGACTGGACATGTTTTTATTACAAATTTTATTATATGTTATTATTTCTAGTTTGCTTCTACTGTGTGATTTATCTCTCTCGTTTTCTCCATCTGAACATATATAAACCACAAATGGGTGAAATTCATCACACTACCTCAATATTTAGGATAGTTTACTTTATATGCATTTAACAAAGTCCAGACAGCTTTTTCTTAATAGGAGTGGGAAGGGCTAAATATGAGACTTTCAAAATACATAGAACCATCAGAAATGGAAAGAAATATTTAAAGATCTTAAAGATCTTTAAATATTTCTTTCCATTTCTGATGGTTCTATGTATTTTGTGAAAGGATTTGTGAAACATGAAAAGAAAAAGGGTTGTACCCCTGTGTTGTTTCCTTTCAGCATATCTGAAAACTGCAAGCTGTGTGCTATTAAAAGTGGGTGGCATTGCTCCTCCACCATAACAAAGAGGGGAGGGGGAAGAGGGAGGGTAAGGAGATAGACATAGTTGAAAGGATAGATCTCAAACATGCTGAAGTGTAACAGTGATGTAAACCAAAGTACGGTATTGGTGTATAATTTGCCCAGTAGCAAATCACAGTTTTTTGTTTCCATCAACCCAGTTGCCCATTCAATATACACTGCCTCAGAGTGTGATGGAGTCTCCTTCTTTGGAGGTTTTTAAGCAGAGGCTGGATGGCTATCTATTGGGAATGCTTTGATTGTGTATTCCTGCATGGCAGGGGGTTGGACTGGATGGCCCTTATGGTCTCTTCCAACTATATGATTCTATGAACCCCAAGACCCACATGGGGTCTGTTCATAGCCCATTGCTAATAAATCACCCTTGGACATGGTAAAAAAGGGGGAATAATCTACAACCCCATGATTTTTTTCTTGACAAGTTCTGGCAATACATTGTACATGACGTATTTTCAATTTTAGTGCTTAGAGAGGTAACATAGCCAGCACTTCGGATGATGGCTCCAGAAAGAGATACCCTGTCATAGGAACCTCTGTGTACCAACCCTGAAACAGGTGAGGTTTCCCACTCCTGTATCTTTAGAATGAGGGGCTGAAGGTTCTTTGCCACTTGTCAGCTAAACTCTATCTGTTTGGAGGTCCTTTGTGTCACCTTCTGGTTACACTGAGCCTTACCACACTGCTAAGAAAAACGGCAAAACAGCAGGAATGTTCCATCTTGGTGTTAGTAATGAAAAGGCCTTCCCAGTTGGGTGTATATGCTGTTAATGGCAGTTTTGGAAGGTTTTATATTTACAACTTTGAAATGTTATTAGATTTCTCATGCTGCTGTCTGAGGAGATTATCAGATGCATCCAAAAAAACACAAGAGCAGCACGCGAGGATGATGTTACTGTCCTGTGAACAGGACCCAGTTTCAGATGTCCTCATTACTGTCACATGCTGTTTCTGTGCTGAAGCCACAAACACGGCATCACTTTCAATTGACAGGAAGGTCCCATCAAAGAAAAGCGATGCCTTACGGCTGCAACACAAAAGCAGCATGCAGTGATGGCGATGTAGTCTGAAACTGGTCCGGAACAGTAACATCATCCTCATGTGCTATTCTGTTTTTGATGGGTCTGATAATCTCCTGAGTATATTTTAAGTCTGTTGTACTGCAATCAGATTGTTTTTAATTCTTTTAATTTTGTGCATTACATTGCATGATTTTTATCCAGAATATCTATCTATCTATCTATCTATCTATCTATCTATCCATCTATTCTAAAATTCTGTTAAGTTGTGAAACTCTCTTCCAAGAGCCCCACCCCAAAAGAAACTTTTCAAAGCTCTGAACAAAATGTGCTTAGCCTAGCATTCTCATTTCATGTGACATCATCCATGGTCCATCATCTACAGACAATTGCAGTATCCATAGAGACTGATTTGGGTGAAAGAAGGGATGGATTAGGTTTCCAGTAAAGGGAAAACTTGAAGTTGCTCAGCATATTATTGCTTGGCCACATTAGAGTGATCAAACTGAAATGCTTTGGCCTCACTAAATCCCAAGATGTACTGGCCAGCACCAAACAGCTATTATTCAAGATGACATTTCAAACATGTTGTTCATCAGCAGGAGCCCCTGAAATAGACATGGTGACATTTTAATGAGTGCATAATGAAACCCATGTCTCAGATTTGTGTAAACGCACTGGGGTAATTTACATGCATGCTCCAAAGGATGACAATGTTTATACTAGATTTAGGGTGTTTTTTTTTTAAGGCAGTAAGAAATACATTTTCACAAATAATAGGATTACATAGCAGCTAAGGCAGTATTAAACTAATAGTTGTGTGTACAAATGGGCACAAGCCTTGGCTTTTGAATGCCACTGGAGACAAAGGAGCACATATGTTTTCATCAATGAACCAAAAACACAAAATCAGATTGGAAACTACTGAAATACTAACAAGAGGAAAGAAATTTTAGTGAAATTGAATACAATCAGTAGAACATATAGGCACAGCATTACACAATAGTTCTGAGGGTTTTTACAAAGCACAAGTCTTTTAGAAAAAATGTCTTTTAACAAAATCTCTGTGATATGCAAAGGGAATTTGTCTTATGTTCACAGGCCAGGGTTTCATTCTTAAGGGAAATGTCCAGGCCCAAAAATGTAAAGCTGCCTGAGTCACCTGCCATCTGCCCTGGAAACCCATCTACTTAATTTGATCTAACATAAATCTTTGGCTATTTACTAATGGCAGAGTGCAGACAGAAAGACCTCCCCTCCAAATATGCATAGAAGTGCATAAACTCCACGGGTTCAAGGATGGGTTTCCTCTTCTGGGACATACCATGGAGTGCATCATCACCCCCAAACAAAACTGGAAGTGGCTGTTAGGCCTCTTTCTGATTGTGTAAAAAATTTCTTAGCTCCCATGCCAGGAGAAAGGCAGGATATACAATTTTCAGTGGAGTGGGTACAGAAAGTGCCCAGGGCTCACAAAAATAAGTAAGCCACAAAGTATGTGATTCCTTCCCCTGTCATAAAGGGTCAAGAGGGACTTTATTATTAATAAGTCAATTTGGTATCAAAATCACGCTGGCTCATGACTGAGCCCTTGCACGAATTAAATCTATATTTGTTCTGAGAAAACTGGGATATGGTGTGTATGCATGGGGGGGGGTTGGAGGGGATAGGGAGAATGCTTTGTTGAGCAGTATTTTCCACCATGTTGTTGTCGTGTGCCTTCACGTAGGGTTTTCTTGGCAAGATTTATTCAGAGGAGGGTTGCCTTTGCCTTCCTCTGAGGCTGAGAGTGTGCAACTTGCCCAAGGTCACCCAGTGGGTTTCCATGGCTGAGCAGGGATTCAAATTCTAGTCTCCAGTCACAGTCCAGTTCTCAAACCACTACACCACACTGTTTCCTATTTTTCAAGATATCCTCATGGAAACAAAAACACACTGGGGTTTTGCATGTTGGTGAAAATCTGGAAGTGTGAAAATTGAGGGGCGTGTGTAAAATGAGTTGTTAGTCCCAATTAGAGTAGTTCCATTGAAACAAAGGAACTTCCATAAATACTGATTTAGGAAATTATCAGACAGGAACACAAAAAGCATTCCTGTCCCACAATCTCCAATCCCACTCCTGTCCTGAAACAATAACCCTCCCCACCACACTTACCTTCTCTCTGGTTGTTGAGGCAGCCCAGGCATGAACGGAGCTCTAACAGAGCTCCATTCACTCCCTGGAGTGAAATTCCTCCGTTCTCCATTCTCATGAGAAGACGCAAGTGCAGGAAATTCAAAAAAGAAAAAGAAAAAGAAAGCATTAAAAGTTACACAAAGCACCTAAACACAATTTAAAAGTCCCAAGTAACCTGGGGAGGGTCATAAAAAGAGTGAAACTTACCTGGATGTCCCAATCTCACCTGGAAGTGTTTGCGCTGGACTGGCCATTCCCGCTGCAGTGACGGGATTTAAATGGCCCAAGGTTTTGCATGCTGGCCATGCCGGCACCAAAACAGATCGAGGGGATCTATTGATGAATTCAGCCATCAATAAAAAAAGACACCAGCATAATGCCGGCAGAACACAAAAGGACGACGTCATCTGATATTGGCATCCTTTTGGGTTATGCTGATGTTATGCTGCGACACATTAGCTGATCTGATAATCTTCTAAATTCCCTTTGATCTAATGTGCCTCTTCTAGTTTGAGCTAACAATAGGATTGAAGCCACAGGTTCCTGTCTGATTTGGACATTAGCCAGACCAATAGGAGCTCTGTGCAATGAAGAGAAAACTTCCTCCTCGCCATCATGTATCTCGCAATGTGCTGTCTGAGTGCTTCTTTGTATATGTACCTACGCGTATACATCTAGTGGATTGGACTTGGTTAGATTTTGGACTGCAGGAACCTGGGTTCAGATCTCCAGTCATAGAATCATAGAATTGTAGAGTTGGAAGAGACCACAAGGGCCATCCAGTCCTACCCCCTGCCACGCAGGAAATCATGATCAAAGCATCCCTGACCAATGGCCATCCAGCCTCTGTTTAAAGACCTCCAAGGAATGAGCTCAGGCTCACTAGAGAGGTTAAGAAAAATAAAAAGGTTTTTTTTTTTTGTATGTCCGCAGCAAAAGGAAGAAGGAAACGGTAGGGTCACTACGTGGAGAAGAATGCTAACAGGGCACAGAGAAAAGGCAGAATTACTCAACACCTTCTTTGCCTTAGTGTTTTCAGAAAAGGAAAAGGGTGAGAAACCTGAGGATAATGGAACAGAGGACACAATAGGGGAAATCCAGCACAGAATAAGTAAAGAGGTAGTAAAGGAATATCTTCTTAATCTAATGAATTTAAATCTCCAGGACCAGATGAACTACATCCAAGGGTATCTTGTAGACATTCTGGAAAAATTAAAGAGCAACACCATTTCTGCCTACAGAGATGTGAAAAAGGAGGATGAGGAAAAAGAAAGGTGAAAAGAGCAGGGTGCCAGTTACACGACAGAAATTGTCGCGTTGCCTACCGTGACATAGTGATCACGAATCCGCCCCTCGCTGTTTATACGATTTATGTCTCTGATCTGGATATCCCGGCTGGTCCCGTGACTGATATTTACACGTCCATAGTTCCGGTTTTGTTTAGGTTTTAATTTTTTTTTTGGCTGTCAATCAAAGATGCGATTACTCGTGTTTTCACAACCTCGGTGACGCACTTCCTTTAGAGTTCCGTGCCACGAGCGATGCTATTGGCTGGCTGGGAGGGGAGAGGAGGGCAGAGGTTTGTTATTCCCCCTTGCTTCTTGAACATTTTAACCCTTTCAGAAGAGGCAGAAAGCATTTTGAAAGATCCAGACAGATCTTTCGCTCAGACGCAGGGCTTTCCTTTTGAAATCAAGCTGAGTGCTTTGAAAGCAAGCTGAGTGCTTTCCTTTTGAAATCAAGCGCTTGGTTTTCCTCTTGCCTTTTAAAATATTAACCCCTACAGCTGGCTGCAGAGATGGCTATAGGCAGGCGTTTTGAAAGACACAAACACAGAGAGGGGGAATTAAAGGGTGCTAATTCGCTCAGAGGCTTGAATATTTTAATGTGCCAGGAAGGTGACCAAGCTACTACGATCTCTCTGTAACATGCAGTTGAGGAAAAGGTAAAGCTGAAGGGTTTGCAGTGTAGAAATCCATTTAAAAAGGTAATTGAGTACACGCACGCGCACACACACACATCAACCTTCATGCAGCTGGAAGGGATGCCTTTGTTTTTGGCTGGTGAGGCTGGATCTGTTGAACGGGTGACTGACCCCTCCTTTTCTGGTCCCTGAGCTCTAAGCCCGCCCCCAGTCACCATTTCTGGTCATCCCAGTACCGAGACTTTTTGGCACACGCTGTTTACATTTCCGATTTTCCGAATCCTCCAGTGACTTTTTTAAAAACCGGCACAACCTGCGGGGCTGGAAGTCCCACAGGTTGAGGGATAAAAGGTGGCCACCCTTCCGAAAATCACTTACCCGACCCAATGTACGTGTAAACTGCCAGGGATCGACACGAATTCTTCCCAGGACATTTTCATCGTGTAAACGGCCCCCAGGACTGCCTGGAATTCTTAGGGACAGAGCAAGTCGAAGGAAGCTGTCTTGAAAATGTGCATGATGGTCTTGGTTTCTGGCTAAGAAAGAAAGGACTCCCCCCTCCACACAGAAACACCCTCCCTGTCCCCAATTTCTTTTTGAGGTGAAGGTAATTTTCTCTACAGGGACAAGGGGCACTGTCCAGTTCAGATTGGGTGGTAAAACATTCCCTATTTCAAGAGAGACTTCAGAATAGCTCATTCACAAGGTCTCTTGTTTTCTTTGTAGGCCTTGGTGTCCCCAGCCATTTTACATGAGGCAGAACCTGGTAAAAGAGGAAAGTGCTTTCCTAGGATGTTAGAAACTGCTTGGGTGAAGAGAGGGGAAATCAAGACTCAGTCTACTAGACAGAGAAGGATTTCATGCTGGCCAGGCTATGTACAGAAGAGCGTTCTTGGGCAGCACCATAGTGGAGAAGATCTTGGGAGAAAAGATGCTCAGTTCTGAGACCCAGCGCAGCACTTCAGACAATTGGGCTACCAGGAGGCTTTGGAGGCCCGAGAGGTTTGCAGCCAGCTCCACAAGCTCTGCTGTCAGTGGCTGAAGCAAGAAAGACACACCAAGGCTCAGATCTTGGACCAGGTGATCTTGGAGCAGTTACTGACTGCCCTTCTCCTAGAGATGGGCAGTATGGAGTATGGAGCAGAGTATGGAGCAGAGATGACTTCCCAAGAAGTGGCCTTGGCAGAGGTTTTCCTCCTGAGTCAGGCAGAGGAGAAGAAGCAGGAAGAGGAGCAGGTGAGGCCATTTCATCCTGGTTGTTTCAAGGGACCATCAGTAATTATTTGCAAGGATTTTGAAAATTCTTGTCATGTCTTGTAATGCTCCATACGGCTTGGGTGCCTTCTCCCACATGAGTGTGCTGAACCCTGAGGTGCCACCCCCTTCATGGGCACATCTTGTGGGAATGTAGGAAGATTTTTAGATTATCTTAAGCCAGTCACTATCTCTTAGTCTACGCTAAGGATCCTCAACATCAAATAAGATACTACCTCTGGCAGGCAGGGAGACAGAAAAGCAGCAAGGTGGGTGGCAAAACACCCTCCCAAAGCCCCTACTCACTCTTGCGTCCCAGTTAATAGAGAGGGAAAGGCGTACCTATTGTCTCTGCTCAGTGCTCAGAGATAACAAAAACAATCTCTCTATGCATGTGGACATTACAGACCTACTTAGCAATCACATAATATGATTTTCTAAAATTACTGAAAATATTCAGGATGGGGACAGGAAGTTTAAGCCTTCTGTTCCCTACTGTGATCTTGGTGAAAATTAGTTCTAATTGCTGCATGCAGGGGAAGGGGAACATAATTTTCACTAATATCACAGCTAGAAGTCTCTATGCATTGTGTTTTATAGGACAGTCCACCTCCACATTTCCCTAATACTGAATTATGCAAACTCCATGATATCACTGCTGTTCATGTCACTAATATAACATGCAGCAACAATAGCATTTGTTGTTATGATTTGCACACAATTAAATAATTATGCACTATTATGAATATATAGTTATTGCTTATTATTAATTATTCTTATTTATTAATTCAAGTGGGGCTAACATCTCTTTGGGAGCAATTGCCTTTGCCCTCAAAGCCCCTTCATTGGAGGTGTTTTTGTTTGTTTGTTTGTTTTGTTTTTGGAGGCTGGTGCTATAGAATTGCCTTGCAGTAAGAGAAAATCCTTGGAGCAATCTATAGAGCACTTGCTTCTTCATTCAAATACTACTTAATAAGGAGGAAATATGATTAAAGGAGGACTCTTTGGCAGCTTCTGAGCCTAGGGCCCAAGAAAAACCTGGATTCAGCGCTGGGTGATCAGGTGGGTCTAGTCTTTAAATGTTTCAAACCATCTTTGATTTAAAAATTGGAGCAAAATGTAAGGATGTAACAGGGTAAGTGCACTACCAAGAGCTACTATTTGGGTCTGGATCTACAGGGAACCAAAATATCACAGCACCAAGTACAGGTTGCACCCTCCCCCCCCCTCTGCATATCCGTGGTATTGGCAACCGTAGTTTCATTTAACCATGGTTGGAGGAGAAGGTATCTCTAGGTATCTGGAATTTGGGGGTGGGGGGATTAGGAATTTTTTATTGGAATAAGACCATTCTACTCAAAAATACACCCGACTGCAAAAGGCAGTAACAATAACACAAAAATAATAATACTTGTTTTCCTCTTTTCTTACTAATACAAAAATAAAACTATCCTAACACTAATACATTTTTCCTCTTAATCTAAACGCACTATAATCACATTATATTTACACATTACAATTATACCTATCTGGAAAAGAAAAAAAATCAATAAAAGATTAATACAAAATAATACAATAATACAATAATAATAATAATAATAATAATAATAAAATATTTATTTAAAATATCCCTTTATGTTATTGCTGGGGTTGTCTCACTAAACCACGGCCAACACTTTTTCCAACGATGGTTTGGCAATTTCTCTTTTTCACTCAGAGCTAAATTTTCAATTACGTTCTTCACAAAATAAGCAGTGCCTTTTACATCCTGCAGATTTTGACTTTTCACCTCCCTTTGTCTTTGGAAAACTAACACTAACATCACATAGAGGTTTACCAGGAGCACTGTGGACCAGGGCACTTTCCAAAAACTCTCAGTCACGGAACCAGACTCCTTCCTCTTCCTCTTTTGACCCACTTGACTTTCTGGGTCCCCTGACACCCTCTGGAGGTTCAGTCCCCAAAAGCACTGTCTCCCAAGCCTGTTGTGCCAAATCTGGCCAATCCAGGACCTGGGCCACCTCCTCCCGTGTTTCCCAGGCACTCGGGCAGTCCTGGACAAAATGTCTGATAGTCTCCTTTTGTGCCACACCACTCAAAATCTCAGCCTTTTTACATTTCAGACGAGGACAAGTCTGCTCATCTTCTGCGGTCCACAGTCTCCTTCCCCTCAGATTAAGAACCTGATGGTAGAGTCTCCACCTCAAGTCCCACAACTTTTTGGGGACCCTTTTGTCCATGAAATACTCAATTGGGTTAGTCTGGTGATTTAGGTACTCTGATAAATCTAGTTTGGCCTGACGTTTTTGCAAACACGGGTTAACGTAAATCTCCTCCACTATTTTTCTGTACAAACCTCTCTTGATGCTCTGACCTGGTCTGTCTTCCCCCTTCAACTCCTCAACATGAATTCTTTATGTAAAAAACGAAGTCTCTCAAATAATCTGGTGCTTTCAATTTTTCAGGCAAAGAAAACCTAAAACTTAATGAGCCTTCCTCCCACCAAGTCTTTCCCCATCTAGTCCCCATCCAGCACTCACAAAACAAAACTAGATGTGTCTGCTCTGAGCATTTTCTAGGTCCTCCAGTTTTTCTGTGATTTGGTTATCTAAGGAGATTTTCAGACGCGATTTTCGGCAGGATATATTCCAAAACAGCTCCGTTGCTGCCGCGTGGCAAGGGAGCAGTTTCGGACAACGCTGTCCCTCTGCTGAACCCCTCCGTGTCACTTCCGTGACAGAATGGAGGAAAGCATGTCATATTTCATTTATGATTGTTGCCCGTGAGTGAAATATGACGCGGTTTCCTCCATTCTGTCACGGAGGTGACACGGAGGGGTTTGGCAGAAGGACGGCGTCGTCCAAAACTGCTCCCCTGCCGCGCGGCAGCAACGGAGCTGTTTTGGAATATATCCTGCCAAAAATCGCATCTGAAAATCTCCTAAACTTCAGAAAAGACAATGATTTTTTAAAAGGTATTTTCCCATAATAGTTCTTCTCCCATTTTTTAAAAGCAAAGTGCCAGACATTTGAAATAGTTTTGCATGATCTGTAGCTTTTTGCCCACTCCTGTCCACTCTTCCCAGTAATTACAAATAGCTGCATCACCCACCAAGGGAACTCTTTCCATCTCTCCCTCTCTTTCCCTCTGTGTATTTTAATAAATACCACATGGTCCTTATACCATGGTGCCTATTATTAGAGCCCCTCTAAACATTTCTTCCCCCTTTGTAAGAAGGAACAATTGTGTTCCAAATGAATTAGGGCAGCCCTGCTTCAGGATTCCTGAGGTCTCAGACTGCATGCTGTTTCATTCAGCTGCCTTTGACAAGAGGAATGCAGCCAGTGGGACAACTTACTAGTTCTGCTCTTTGTGTTCTCCACAGTGGATATGAAAGAGCTGTGCTGAGCCTTGACTTCATTTGCCACTTCAGAGCCTCACATCTTATATTTTTTTTTTTAACCAGAGAACAAAAAGGGGGAGGAGGAAAAATAAACTGTCCACTCCCACCCTGCCCCCCATTTGAAAATGTCCATCATGAATAGACAAAAGACTAATTCTCTGTAGGACAAACAGCTGCCCCTGGAGTGTGTTCTGGGTGAGAAATGGTTCTGTTTATTCATCCTGAAGAGGACCCTTTCGTACCCCTGAACCATTCCAGCAACCAAAGCTGTTAAGTCAACAGAGATTGCCTCCCCTCACTGGCCAACACACACTCACTTGTGTTTACTCATGTTTATGACTCTTGTGAAGGATCGTTTCTGTCAAATGTTTGAACTTTCCAGCTCTCATCATATAACATTCAAACCATCTGTACATATAGAGCACAATCTAGTTGAAGCTAGTCACAGATATGGCTTGGTTCACACATTCATGTTCATCACTTGATGACTGCAACATTCATGGCACAATTGTACTGCAGGGAGGGGGAGTCCCACAGAGTTAAATGGGACTTACCTCAGTGGGCATGTAACTGTAGCATAGAACTGGTGTTTTTCTGTGACTATGTGGAGCTTTACTGCACTCCGAGGAAAAGTGGCAAAGCAGCAGGAATGTTTCATCTTTCCTGCTGTCTTCCTGCATGACATCAGCATCCTTCTGGTGTCCTTTCATTCTGGTCCCATGCGGGACGGAGCTAAAACAATGCCTTTTTGCAAGTGGGTTTTTCTGGTTAGCAAAAAGGCACAGTTTTACCTCGGTTCCTTGCAGGACCAGAATGAAAAAACAACAACAACATGCGGGAAGGCAGTACAGAAGATGGAAAGTTCCTGCTGCTTTGCCACTTTTCCTCGGAGTGTGATAAGTCTCTTGGTGTCCCATATATAACACTATTAAAAGAATTAATACCGTATATAATTTTTTTATCATCATTGGTATAATGCTTTTTAGTCAACTCAATCATCAAGTATATAATTAAAAAGGAGTTTGGAAACAGAATTTGAAAATGGTGGCCAGTTCTACTTCCATCAAAAGCAAGAGAATGTTGTTAAAAAGAATGGGGGTCAGAGAGGAGCAAAGCAGTCAATACACTGCTGCATCACAAGCCTGCTCACTCACACTGCCCAATACAAGATTCTGGGTCAGAACTGAGATATTCCTTTATGGTGGTTGTAACCACTATGCCAGAACAAAGCAGGACCGGGACTGGCTAGTACCTGGATGGAAGACAGACTTCCTGGGAACCCCATGGACACACTATCTCGTGCTCTGCCATGGAAGAAAGGCAGAATATAAATGCAACGAAGAAATGTAATAGAGAAAGAGTTACTATGGGAACAGAGACTGCAAAGTAACCCAGAGGGCAGGAAATACAAGTCATTTCCTGCTCCCTACATATATCTTAGCATTCAAAGTCATTCCCACAGAAGAGAAATTGAATTAATAATATGGCTTCAGACTCAGCTGATGAAAGTAGTGCAACAGAAGTATCATAGAAAATTGTGTGCATTCCAGCCTTAACAACACTAATCCACAGGTTCCTCACACCTCAGCCAGTCCCATTCAGAAGGATCTCCTGACCAGAGCTGGCCATTTAAAACTCAAAATCTGCCATTTGGTTGCACTGGGTTGCATTGTGTATGTTTGCTGTTGGAAACTTAGCTCTAGACTGGAGGCAAGCAACTGAGCCAGATATTGCTGACTAGGGCTGATGGGAGTTGCAAAGGTGTAACATTTAGGAGAAGCTAGTAAGATAGCTGTGAAGAAAGAACTGGGAAGTGTTTCCAGTTCCATATATCTAAATCTGGATCCAACCCACTGTATAATTAGCAAGGGATAGATGATGAGCCCATCCAAACTCTATTATACACACTGACACACTTGTAATGTAATGACAGAAAGCTTGAGTTGGTTTTCAATGGCTACATAAACAAGACTTTTTAAAAACCCTTTACATTATCTGATTGCCATTCAGTCATAAACTAGAAGTGACTAGTAGCTGAAAGGAATGTTAGAGGATAAAGTGGACTCACTTGCATTAGTTGTCACTATCCAAACACAATTTCTATAGCCACATGCCAGAAATATGAATGTCCCAGTCTAACAGTGAATCCTTTTCACTGGCACTGATGCAGTGAACACTTAGGACATAATCCAGATAGAAACAAAATGACAGCAATTTAACCTATTTTCTTAGCTTCTGTAGGGATGTTTTAGATCTCTGTATTATTTTTTAAAGTCATACAAAAAGTATTCAGTTCCCAAGACAAATGTTCCTTTTAGAATTCATGGGGACTTTTCATATAAGCAAGGAACTGGAAAAGACTGAAAGATCATCTTGCTCAATATTATAGTGCAAAGCAGAGTCATCCAGTGATCCACTGTTGGATTCTATAAATAAATCATCTTTGTCTAGATGATGAGTGGGCTAAATGTGAAGTTGAAGGCTTTCACGGCCAGCATCCATAGGTTTTTCATGGTTTTTTCCCAGGCTGTGAGACTGTGTTCTGGAAGAGTTTATTTCTGACGTTTCACCTGCATTTGTGGCTGACATCTTTAGAGATGTTCTCTGAAGATGCCAGCCACAGATGCAGGTGAAATGTCAGGAATAAACTCTTCCAGAACATGGCCTCACAGCCCAGAAAAAAAAAACATGGAAAACCATTGGGCTAAATGTTGGGCTGCACCTCCTGTCAGCTTCATAGCTGGTTAGTGGAAACTGTACCTGGAGACCCACAGTTCTCCATTGCGTGTTTCTCCTTAAATTTACCATAGACACCACAAACTTTGTACGCCTACGAAGCAATAGCTCTAGCTTACTATAGTGTACCAAGCACACAATACCAAAGGAGGAAACCAGTCTTTTGTTTTCACATCAGTGTCCAGTTTGATCATTAAGAGAAGAAATTCTAACAAACCTTCAAACATGGTGACCGCTCAGATACTGAACCATGCATTTCCACAGAATTTTCTTGAATAAAATGCTGTTGGAGATATTTCCTATGTCATCTGTCTCTAGATGTGAAATCTGACATGAGCTAGCCTATCCAGCTTTATTTAGAACGTTCATGAACAATGCAAGAAATGTCACCCAATAAATGCATGACAATATATATACTTGAAACTTTTCCAATAACACTGGACTTTGATAAGTTTCTGGTCACTGCTGGCTGTCAAAGGAGATGGATCCAACCTAGTCATACAGGCAAATAAGAGGAAAATATCTTCTGTCTTTTTTATGCAATTTCTTATGTATTAGGGTGGAAAATATAAAGACTAGCCAACTGGTTGCTATCTATATCAGCCGTATTCACTATATTTACTTGGAAATAATGCAAATATAGTAAATATTAATGAAAGAAGTATATATCAGGAAGGCTGTCTGCAGTTTCAACATATTTACCCATAATGTGAATAGAATCTATATATCTATATATATAATTCTCCTGGGTAAGTTGCCATTTTCAGTGTGCTGATTGGCTGCTTAGGTGTCAGGATCTGCCTCTCCTTGCAGGACTAGGCCCCTGGCTGCAGCAGGTGGCACAGCCTCTTTGCAGACTCAGGCCCTAGGTGTGGGGGTGTTGGAAGAACCAGGGCCAAGCTATCAGATGCAGCCAGCGGCAATCATGCAGTACACCTGAAGCAGCCAGGGGAACTGCTATTTAAGAGCAGCCCTCAGGCTTGGCCACCACAACATGGTCTTTTGTGCTATGTGTAGCTGCTTCTTGCTTTTGGGTTGGAGCCTTCCATGTTGTTTGTAGCTGCTCCTGGGCCTTGGGCTTTCTGCATTGTCTGTAGCTGCTCCTGGGCCTTGGGCCTTCTGTGCTATCTGTAGCTGCTCCTGGGCCTTGAGCCTTCTGCGCTGTCTGTTGCTGCTCCTAGGCCTTGGGCTTTCTGTGCAGTCTGTAGCTGCTCCTTGCTCTTGGGCCTTCTGTGCTGTCTGTAGCTGCTCCTAGGCTTTGGGCCTTCTGCACTGTCTGTAGCTGCTCCTGGGCCTTGGGCCTTCTGTGCTGTCTGTAGCTGCTCCTAGGCTTTGGGCCTTCTGCACTGTCTGTAGCTGCTCCTGGGCCTTGGGCCTTCTGTGCTGTCTGTAGCTGCTCCTGGGCCTTGGGCCTTCTGCATTGTCTGTAGCTGCTCCTGGGCCTTGGGCCTTCTGTGCTGTCTGTAGTTGCTCCTTGCTTTTTGGCCTTGGGCATTGGGGTGGAAGCATGTGGAAACTTCAAGTCCTTTCTAAACATGGTTGTGGTGCATGTGAGGTGTGTATGTATGTGTAGCATGGTGTGTGGGGTGTATGTGTGTGGGGTGTCGTGTGTGTGGTGTAGGGGGTGTATTGTGTGGGTGTAGGGTGGGGGGTGTAGCATGGGGTGTCTGTACACATGGTTGCATGGTAGCAGCAGAGGGGCCCTCATGTCCTGGCACATGTGGTGTGTCTGTGTGCGTAGTGTGGTTACATGGTGGCAGAAGGGGTCTTGTGTCCTGGCATGCATGGTGTGTGTGTAGCATGGTGTGTGTGTACATGTGGTTCCATGGTGATGGAGGGGCCCTTGCGTCCTGGTGCGAATGTTGTGTGTGTGTCTATGCATCTGTGTCTATGCACGGTTGCATGGTGGTGGCAGAGAGGCTCTTGGCATGAAACTAGCAGGCAGAGCTCCATCTTGCCTCAGAGCAGAAGCAGAACAGCCCTCCCTCCATCCCAACTGCTATTGCCCTGGCCAAGGAGGAAGAAGAGAATGCTAGACTTAATCCCTTCTCCTACTGTCATCCTCCTTTCCTTTTATATCATGTCTTCATTAGATTGTAAGCTTGAGGGCAGGGAACTGCTTTGTTGTTCTTTTTCTTGTGAAGTGCCATGTACATTGATGGTGCTATAGAAATAAGCGATGATGATGATTATACTGTAGTTGATTTGAAAGGTTATATATTAATGCATCAAATAATCGTATTCTTGATATGATTCCTAAGTGGCTAATCAGCAGAGTGGGAATGGAAACATACCAAAGCATTTTATATATGTAGAGAACGGTGTATGTTACGCTGGGTATAGCTAGTATGGACAAAATGTGAACATAATCATTTGGGAAATATAGACTTTACCAGAAGGCACTCTCTTGAATCTGGTGAGAAAACACAGTTGATGTCAAGGGAACAGATATCTCTATCCCTTGTATATATTATGCATTAAACATAGTACTTATAATGATAAGGGATTTTTGCGGTTGCTGAAAAGTTAGTCATCTTGAGTCATCCTGTCACTCTCAGAGTGAGGCTCAGGATTTAGTAACTTTATGCAGTTGAGGTCCTGATTCTGAACTCATTCTCACAATGTACATGGAGGTTTGGTTCCCGGACATACTGTAGGTACCACAAACCACAGATAATAGTGAGCACTATGAAAATAAAGAACTTCAAATACAAACATACCATAGAATTGTGTTGGAGGACTTAGCGAGTCCTAGAGAGGACACCTCTCTAGGCATTTCCCAGCATGACTCTATGGTGTGTGTCCCTAACTTTTCAGCCGTGGATAACTGAAACTACAGATATTGGTTCCACGAATACAGATTCCAACTGTATGCAATCTAAATTTGATTATGAATACAGTAACTAAATTTAAGCATGTGTGATGAATACAGTAACTAAATTTAAGTGTGTGTGTGCATATACTTTAACATGCTTTAGCCAGATTTTTGTTTTGGAAGCTGTTACTGTGAACCCACAACATGCGGTCAAAGGAGCTCTTAATGTAAGTGAAACAGGCCATCCTTAGGCTGCAAAAAGCCCCAAAATCAATTGGAGAGATAGCAGGAACATTAGGAGTGGCCAAATCAACAATTTGGTACATTCTGAGGGGGAAATAAAGAACGCACTGGTGAGCTCTGAAACACAACAAGGCCTGGACATCCATGGAAGACAACAGTGGTGGATGATCGTAGCATCCTTTCCATGTAACAAAACAAAACACCCCCCCCCAAAAAAAACAACCTTCAGAACATCCAGCCAAGTGAAGAACACTCTCCAGGAGGTAGGCATAGCATTATCTAAGTCTACCATAAAGAGAACACTTCACAAGATCAAAAACGGAGTCCCTCCTGCTCATGTGCAGAGGTTGCATCATAGGTGTAGGCGCATGTGGCCTGCATAAGACTGTTAATAAAGCACTCACACACAGCATGTGTCTAAACAATAAGTCTTTACTAGAGTATAGCAGAGTATATAGAGTTGATCCATAAGGATCCATACAAGCATACATAATGCATGATAGCAAGACAGACAAAGATTCAAGGGCATGAGACAAAGGACCGCACTGCTATTTATATACAACATGATGGGTTATACATTCATACCCACAGTGCTGTTCCCAAGCTCACAGTTTGTACAATCCTTTCCCATGAACATACAGTTAGGTCCAGAAATAATTGGATGCTGACACAAGTTTTGTTATTTTGATTGTTTTTTCTGTCTATCATGCATTATGTATGCTTGTATGGATCCTTATGGATCAAATCTAAATGCTCTGCTATATTCTAGTAAAGACTTGTTGTTTAGATACACGCTGTGTGAGTGCTTTATTAGCAGTTTTATGCAGGCCACATGTGCCTACACCTTTGGTGCAACCTCTGTACATGAGCAGGAGGGACTTGTGCACATGCCTTGACACTTTTGATCTGCCAGAGTCCCCTTCCTTTGCCCCTGACATAGTGCTGCAAATACCCTATTTTCCCACTAACACCCCCCCCCCCATCATTATCTACATGACAGCTATGGCTGTGAAACTTTCCAGTATGGGTGGAGAGAAGCCCTCCACAGAGAAGCCCTCTGCCAATAGGGCTTCTGCACTGTGGAGGAGGATGTTTGTAGGTTCTTGGGCCACTGTGCCAGAGTCATTGGATTGACTCCCCTCTCATCTTTCTTCCCATACTTTCATCTATTTATTTATCTTTCACAACTGGAATAAAACAGGCACAGATAAAAACCACAAGGAAATAAAATCTTAAAACACAATTCAAAGGCTACTATATTAAAAAAAACATATTTGAAATTGAAAACATTTTAAAAAGACATTGATTTTTTAAAAAGGACTTTATAAGCCTCTCTCAGCAACAAGTCCATTGCTCAAAGTTTTGTAAACCACCTAAGGTACTATGCTGGAGGGCAGCATCCAACAGTTTAATTAATTAATTAAATTGCCCATTGCTTTTGGGATAATCCTCCTTTGGAACTGTTTATAGGTGCACTGGATTTAGAAAAAAATCTTTGTGTGACCTGCCGCTACTGCCAATAGTCATTTGTTTCTTGGCTGACCCCCACAATAAAAGACAATCAATAATTCTACTACAGTATGTTCCCAGTCTTTAATAAAACAAAAACAAAAAACAAACCAGATCCTCTGAGAATTTTTCTAGCAAATATAACATCCAGGACTCTGATGAGTAGGCTACTTGGACTCAAATGTCAAGTCTCCAAAGTCCAGTCATTAAACGGTCAGCCAAAGCTAGTTAGACTCTTCAGAGGATTTAATAGAAAGCCAATAATCAGTGCCATAATTAATCTTCCCATAACAAGACCAGTGTGAGAATATAGCTATTAAATGAATGGACTCCAGTTTAATGCTTATTGATGTAAATAGAAAGTTTCCTATTGGACCACAACTCCCATTGCTCTTGTGTGCCTTGAAGTTGTTTCTGACTTATTGTGACCCTAAAATGAACCTATCATGGGGTTTTCTGAGGCTGAGAGAGTATGACTTGTCCAAAGTCAGATTGTGGGTTTTCATGGCCGAGTGGGATTTGAACTCTGGTCTCCAGAGTCATAGTCCAGCACTCCATTACACCACACTGGCTCCTCCACAACTCCCATATGTATCATTTTAATTTTACTGGGAAAGAGTCTGGGTTTGCACAGTTCAGAAAAGCCCTTAGATTAATATGTCAAAATCCTGAAACAAAGTTATGCAGATGTCAAATCTGGACATGTTGGGTGGCATTCTGTTAGTGACATATGTGCAATGTGAGTGTGGCTTACTCATATGTTTGTCTCTTTTTGGACTGGGCATCAGAGCTGTTCTCTTCCCCTTTGTGTCCCATCCAAAATCTCCCAGAGATGCCAGACCTGAGCTCCAAGGGGAAGGGTGATGTAGTTGGTTGGGGCTCCAAGGGGAAACAGAAGGAGAGTGTCCTCAGTCTGTGAGTGCACCTTTGTTTCCCCCACCCTGCACTGAAACGAGTTGCTTCTTCCTCATCTGAATTGCCTCTCTCCTCTTTCCTTCTTCACCAGCAAACAGCAGCAGAAGGACATGGAAATAAATACACTCCACCTCTTTGATTGAGGATCTTTGCCATAGTGTCTGCCATCTATGAGACAAACAACAACAACTGGAATGTCTAAGCCAATTATTTGTCAGGGGAACCCCTGCATCTGACCACTCCATGCCCATGAGGTAGAAGCTTGCTGCCATCAGGATAAACAAAATATTCCCATAATTCTGAACCTAAAATTCAAATCATATTACAACAAAGTTATGCACTGCTTTGGAAAATCTGCAACGGACTGACTCAATATGGTTTTACGGTGTCAAGTATATGGAGATGTTTAAATCAACTGAAAATCAAATAAACCCTAGATAGGGAACCAGCATGGCGCAGTGGTTTGAGTGTTGGACAAGGAACATAATCAGACTAGCATCTAAAAATTCTGTAATTCTGCAAATGAAGATAGCAGGAACATTGTGGCATTATAACACTTATTATTGCATGTCACTGTAATCATGTGATACAAGTGCCACATGATTATCAAACGAAGACCACTAGTGCTTCAAGAATGGGAGTTTACTTCCATGATTTGGCATGGGTGAGATTTCAGTGGTTCTCATGAGAAGACGTGAGCGTACTTAAAACTCCCAAAACCCCTTAATTAAAAAAAGTAAATGAACACACAAGCACTGAAGTAAACATAAAAACGTGCAAATTAAAGGGGACAGTTCATAAAAAGAGTATCTTGGCTTTGTTTTTGCATTCTTGCCCAGATGTTTTCTCACTGAGGACTGCCCATTCACGCTGTAATCTCACGATTACAATGGGATGTGGTTTTGCACACAGTCAATAGTGCGAAAAGAGCGCTATTGATGATCTATTCATGGCTTATCCCATGAATGAGAAAGAATGCCTTTTCCCAGCTGGAGCCCAGAGCAACAATGTGAAGAGAATGTTGTTGTGTGGTACCTTTGCCCATTTGCAGTACCCTGACATTGTAATCCCACGATTTTTGCCGCATGTGATAATGTCCTATGAATCTGGAGACCAGGTTTCAAATCCCTGTTCAGCCATGAAAACCCATTGGGTGACCTTGGGCAAGTCACACACTCTCCAGCCTCAGAAAACCCCATGGTAGGTTCACCTTAGGGTCGCCATAACTCTGGAATGACTTGAAGGCACACAACTACAACTACAACAACGCATGCCAAGTTTCAGATTTCTAGGTTTCATGGCCTTGAAGCTATAGCTTTGACAGACAGATAGGCATTCTGTTTTATTATTATAGTTAGTTTTCATAGCATTATAGTATTATTAGAGATCGTTTCTAATGTTTTATTGATTATTTGTGTTTTAGTGAGGCCATTTGTAATTTAATGATGGTTGTTAGTCACCTTGAATGGCCTGGTAGAATTCAAAAGGCGAGTTCTTAATATTTTTACCTGACTGACCAGTCCATCCATCTATCCATCCAGAAATAATCTAAATGATAGAAAACTTTGCATGGTATTATGGCAAAAACAAAAGAAAGAGAAGCAATGCAAAATAAACCTGGATTTTTTTGCATACCCGTACCTTTAATCTCCAGGGCTCCCAGATATACCGCATCTATAAGATATATACGTATGGATATTTGGGAATGGAATTGTACCACTGGCCCTGCCCATGTTATCACATGCTGTTGTCACATGTACCCCCAAGATCCACACATTCTGTTGAGTGTTTACATGTAGACATCTTATCACATTAATAAATGTTCCACTTCCTTGGGACGCCTGCATGATTGGAAGCCCTAGCTCAGGTGAATGTGAGTCGGTAAACCATCTGCAAATATTTGCATTCAACACAGAGATCCTCAGGTGTGGGATTTGGAAGAACGTGCAATGCCAGAGACAGTGACCAAAGTGTAATCCCCCTTACAAACATGCACAACATGCACATAATGGGACTGTTTGTACTCAGAGTGTATCATATTATATGTTGTAACATTTTCCTTAAAGGGAGGACTATAGTACAGAAGCAGAGCCCATGCTTTGCATGTAGAAGGCTCCAAGTTCAATTTCTGGCATCTCCATGTAGTGTTTGGAGATTGTGTTTGAGATTATGGAGAGGTACAGCACATCAGCATTGATCAGCCTTTCTCATCCTGGCCATCTTCTGATGAGCTGGTCTGTACCTCCCATCAATTTTACCAGCATCACATTGGCAGGGCATGATTAGGGTTCTAGTCCAACAGATGTAGAAGATGCTAGGGTGATGAAGCTTGGTGTAGAATCTGCTTACAATACTAAGAGATCTGGACCAAAGATCTGACTATGTCCCCATGTTCCTATGCCATGGCTACAGAATTCCTTTTAAACATAGAATTTCTGTTCAGATCAGAGCTTAGGAATGGTACTTTTGGGGGCTAGAAGCTATGCTCACCAGGGGATTTAATTTTAGTCTCAAAAAGTAACTTTTCTGTGCATTGTTCTAGGACTGGAGAAAGGAAGAAGACCAGGCCACTGTTTCCACCCCCAACATGTACACTGGACAATGGCTACCTGTTTGGTGTGATCTGACTTTGGTCCTGTGTACTTACGCTATGCCCACTGAGAACCTCCTGTGGACCTTAGTGGATGATGTTGTCATTTCATGTCTGGCTATAGGGACATAGCTAGATGATTCTCTCAATCTCCAGGAGGCATGGAATGGCCATTGGAGTGGCTGCAGTGAATGGCCAACTATAATGTAGGTCTGTTTGAAGAACACTACTGCACTATGCTGAGCCATAAAGGATTTCCACCAATGCATTTGAGACTGTGTTCAGATGAGATGTCCATCAAGTGGAAGTAAGTAAAAGAGGGAAAACAGAGTCAGTGGCCATGACCTGGAACCTTTCACACTACACAGCTATAGCATTATATTCAACTTGAACTGCCATGGAAACATCCAATGGAATCCACGGGCCCGTTTACACGGCAAAAAACCCGAGAATAATACATGTCGAACCCTATTTGTTCAGACAGTCATCGGGGCAGACACAAGCTATTCAGAAGGAGGGGTAGCAAAAAAACCAGTAAACCTGTGACTCTCTACCCCTCTATTTTCCACGGACTTTTTTGGAAAGTCCGGGACAACCCACGCTATTGGTTGTCTGAACAATCAGGGATCATCCCAGGAAATGTGGTGATTTTTGATTGGTCAGACTTTGGAGGGGGCGAGCTTGCAAGGGAAGCCTTGCAATTCTTTTTTTTAAAAAAATATTTTTTATTCATTTCATTTCCAACAAACATATCATAAAATAAACATATATTTCCATCCTCCATATCATATACATCGCATATATCCTATTATATATATTATATATATATATATCATTCAACCATACCAAATCTTATCTACACTTATACGTCCCACCCCCTCTCTTCATAACATTCAATATACACCTTTCACACTATTCCTTTTGTTCATTTGATTTCCTCTTTTTCTTTTCAATCCATTTTGATAACTTCACAATTTTTTCCCTTTTTAAATTTGTAACAGCTCATTTATTCTGCTTTTCTTCCATTCTCAGTTACTCTTATATTTTCTATTTTAAGGATCTAATTTATTTACGTGTTCTTCTCCCCACTTTTCTTTCCATATGGGAGTTAAAATTTTCCATTCTTTTTTTTTGGGGGGGGGGTCACTTTATTAAATATTAAACAATAACAACAACAAATATATAACATCTACCAAAACAAAACTAAGTACATACCAAACAAAACAAAAGAACAAATGATAGTACAATTCATGTCCTCATTATAAAAAACAAACTATTAATTTAACCATCTCACATACAAGACACGACATACACCCAAATTTAAACGACTTCTCACTTACTCTTTTTTGGCTCGACAGTCCAATTCAAAGTTCACCTCCTATAAATTACATTATCACTTAGCTTTATATCTAATCATCCTTATATCCCATATTCAACATTGCTTTCATTCTTATCTAGCTTTGTTCATTGCATATAATTCCAAAATACATAGTCTCTCCAGTTAACATATTTTTAGGATTATGAATTTACCAATAAGCAATGAACATCTTTATCCATATAAAAAATTATTATTCTGTTTGTTATTTAACTGTAAAAACCAATTATACTTGTTTCCCCATTTTTTTGTTTAAGATAAATAATATATGGTTCCCATATCTTTATATAATCTTTCATAGTTTTCTTTCTTATCCAATTCGTGAGTTTATCTAATTGTGCCAATTCTGTAACCTTCTCTAGCCATTCCAATTTTGTTGGGATCTCTTCCTTTCTCCATTTTCTTGCCAACACCAATCTCGCTGCAGTAATCAAGTAATATAGTAGCTATCTATGTGCCTTTTCCTGTTGATTTTGAGTATCTATCATATTTAATAAATATAAATCCGGCCGTATACCCAATTCGACACCTATTATTTTTTCTATTTCTCTATTTATTTTAAGCCAAAATTTTCTAACCTTATTACACTCCCACCACATATGATAAAAGGATCCTATTCGCTCTTTACATCTCCAGCATTGTGAGGAGCATTTCTTATTAATTTTCGCTAACTTATATGGGGTCATGTACCACCTATACATTAATTTATAAAAAATTTCTCTTAAATTATAACAGCATGTGAACTTCAATTCCTTTTTCCATACCCCCTCCCATCGTTCTAGGTTAATACTATATCCAATATCTTTGGCCCACTTGACATACAATGTTTTACAGTTTCATCTTCTGTATTCCATTTTAGTAGCATTTTATATAGCTCACTATTGGTCAGACTTTGGAGGGGGCGAGCTTGCAAGGGAAGCCTTGCAATTCTTTTTTAAAAAAATATTTTTTATTCATTTCATTTCCAACAAACATATCATAAAATAAACATATATTTCCATCCTCCATATCATATACATCACATATATCCTATACTATATATATTTCAGACATAGCAAATCTTATCTACACTTATACGTCCCACCCCTCTCTTCATAACATTCAATATACACCTTTCACACTATTTCTTTTGTTCATTTGACTTCCTCTTTTTCTTTTCTATCCATTTTGATAACTTCACATTTTTCCCCCTTTTAAATTTGTAACAGCTCATTTATTCTGCTTTTCTTCCATTCTCAGTTACTCTTATATTCTCTGTTTTAAGGATCTAATTTATTTACATATTCTTCTCCCCACTTTTCTTTCCATATGGGAGTTAAAATTTTCCATTCCTTCAAATCCTTAAGTGTTTTTTTCTTGTCTAGGATAATTGTGAATTTGTCCATTTCGCACACCTCTTGCAATTTAAATAACCATTCATCAATTGATGGAATCTCTGATGTCTTCCAATACTTTGCATAAAGTATTCTAGCTGCAGTTATCGTGTACGATAAGAGCTTCCAGTATTTTTTTTTGAATTTGTTCATCTAGTTTATAGAACATATTCAGTAAGTAAATCTCTGGGGCTAATGGAAATTCCATGTTAAATATTTTACTGATTATTTTATTTATTTTCCCCCAACATTTTTCCGCCCTCTCACACCTCCACCAAATATGATATAAAGACCCTGTTGCTTTTTGGTATTTCCAACATCGATTAGATATAGTCTTGTAAATTTTTGCCAGTCTTACTGGTGTTAGATGCCACCTTGTCATTGTCTTATATAAGTTTTCCTTTAATTTATGACTTCTTGTAAAGGAGAGATTTTTCCCCCCAAAGTTTTTCCCAATGTTCTAATTGTATTCCCTGACCTATATCCTGTGCCCACTTTAACATGTAGGGTTTTATAAATTCCTATTCTAAATTTACCTGTAAAATCATTTTATATATCATTGATAATCATCTTTGTCTTATTTCCCCATACCAACTCATCCAGTTTTGTATATTCAGTTTCTATTTAATCGAATTTCTCATTTAGTTGCCTATATAACAGCCAATGGCATTCTTTATTTTCTGATTTCAATTCTTCTTGTGTTTTCATTTTATAAATGTTTCCTTCTTTCTTTAATATGTCTGTATATGTCAGCCACTGCCCTTTATAGATATCTTCTCTTTTATAATATGCTTCATGATTAGATAACCACGTCAGTATTTTTAAATATAATTTTCTTCTATATTTTGTCCGTACTCTTAACAGTGCCTTCCTTACATAGTGGAAGCCTTGCAATTCTTGATCCACCATTTTTGTATGGCCATGAGCAGGGTCTTCCACTGGCTCCAAAGCCCAGCTGGCAGAAGCTGCAGCCAGCTGAGAGCCAGGCAAGGGCCGAGTGGCCCAGACCTCTCTCCCACCCACTAGCTGGACTTTTCTCCTGGCTCATTGCTGACTGCGTAGACTTCTTCCACCGAGGGACCGTTCCCTCGGTGACAGAAACAGTCATAGTCAGTGGTGAGGTGAGTGAGGGCCAAGTGGGCCAGATGTCCCCCCCTCCCCTAACCCCTTCCATCTGGTGGTGCTGCTGCTCCTGCAGCCAGGAGGGGCTTTCTCCATGACTGACAATCACAGAGAAAGCTCCCCCAGCCAAGGCAGCTTCTTCTGCTCTTGCCACCGCTGCTCCCGCTGCCGGGGGGGGGGCTTTCTCCATGACTGATAGTCATGGAGAAAGCCCCTTCCGGCTGAGGCAGCTTCTTCCGTTCTTGCCGCTGCTGCTCCCACGGCCAGGATGGGAGCTTTCTGTCAGGAGTTAGAGACTGAACTCCACTATAAAATGGCCGAACCACTGCAGAACCATGCTGCATGAATTACCAAGTCATGCTTAGTCAGGCTACTAGGGGGCAATGTCATATATATATATATATATATATATATATTAGAGCTCAGAACAGAGCTCACTGCCTTCTCTTCCTGTGAATGCTGAGGCCTGGTGAAGCAGTTTTGCCTTCAGCTGTAAATATTTGTACATATTGCAACTGTTTGACTTTGAAGATAAAAGTGCCTCCTGCTTATTTGGACGTCAAACACTCTGTTTGTGAGTATTCAGGCCTCACAGGTTCCGTGAGTGGGTGAACACGGTGGAAAGAAAATTTCCTTCTCATAAGGTTTCCAGTGTAGTGACAGATAGAGGAGGGGAATTCTTATCCAACCGTCTGCAGATCTGGATGCGTAGGAGGGGCATTAGACAGAAGATCACAAACCCAGCATCTCCAGGGGAGGATGGGCTTGCAGAAAGGAAAATTGGGATATTGCAGTGCATGATGGAGTGCATGATGGAAAATGCACAAGCCCCAGCTGGGCTGTGGAGGGAGGCAGTGAAGGCTGCGGCTTACCATTTAAATAGACTGTGGACATCTAGTGCCAACCAGACCCAATATTTCTTTTGTATGGTATGGTCGAGCACCTGAGGTTTTTTGGACAGTATGCAAATGTACTGATTCACTCGAGCCTAAGGAAGCCTGGGCAGCCTAAAACCAGGAGACTGCCACCACCGTGTGTTGCTGCTGTGGCCTCCCAGGCCTCCTCTTCCTCTTTCTTCTCCACTACAGCTGCTGCACATCGCTGCTGCGGCCTCCCAGGCTTCCAGATATCCCTGGCAGCCAACCACGAGATCTCCCCTCCTCTTCTCCCTTCACCCCCCCCCATTGTCATTGTTATTGCCACCACCAGAGCCATCTCAGAGGAAGGGGAAGGGAGGCAAAATCACCTCCTCCCCTCCCTCCATGTCCATCCACCCCCTGCTGTCGCCAACCATGGATAACTGAGTCAGTGGATGGCGAATCAGTGGATACGGGGGTGCTACTGTATACTATGTTTTATACTTCTCACCCTATTTTTCAAAAATTATTCTTTCTGGTAGACCATGGAAACTTTGATTTCTTTGATAGCAGAATTGTGAGATTAGTTCTGAGATAAAAGGGTGGGGGAGATTGAGAGAGAGAGAGAGCATATCTGCTGATGAAGTGTTAGCATGATATCCCTTTTTATATTCCAGCTGTGGCTGTGTTTTTAACTTTAAACACAGTGGTGGAAAGAATCCAAGTAAAGCAACTCGTAGATTTCCAAGAGTGAATTTTACCCTGTTTTAGATATATTTATCTACTGTCATCTTCCATAGATCATGAGAAAAGCTGCATAAGTCAATAGCCCTAAAACCCACTCCACACAGGCATTTTTGAAATAGAGTCTCGTGCCTCTTTCTACTGAAAGTCAGCCCCCCTCCATCAATGCTCCTAGACTTCTACAGGCAGGCGGTCAAATTTATAAAAGTGAGAAGTAATATAAAGCACCATTATTTTCTTCTTGCCCTGTAGTGTTGAAGAACTTTTAATGAGAATTAGAAAAGAAAACAGAGAGGGACTTTGTTTGCCTTTTTTTAAAGGAAAGGGGCAGTTGTTTTTCTTATTCAGACAAGAAACAGGAGTGCTTTTATAGGCCAGACTTCTGCAGTCTGCTCTGTTTTCCATTGGATTCTCATTAGACAAACTTTCAGCTTGGATGGCAATAGCACTTCTGCATTGTTATTTCAAATAGACCAATGAAAGTGTACCTTTTGATATTAAAAAAACAACAGATGTGTCTTTTTCCCCCTCCCCCCCTTTTTTTGCAGAAGTGATATCTTAATTTTCCACACTGGAGTTTAAGCTTTTTAAAGTTATACTCAAAATCCTTGGGCTGTAATGATGCCTGTTACATCTGGAATTCTTGAAAGTATGTCTAAAGTGCAGATGGCTTCTAACATCTGGCCTAATTGTTTTACTCTTTGTTTCTTTCTTTCTTCCCTGATACCCTGTTATTTTCACCACCTAGTCTGATGATGGGAGACTTAGCACTCTTTTGTGAAGTTTTTGGTTGACTTTAATCCAAGTGTAGGTTTGAATTGCTGTGTTTGTGTTTTCTTTGCCTTTGTGTAGTATTGGGGTGACCCTAAGGCAAATCTATCACAGGTTTTCTTGGCAAGATTTGTCCAGAGGAGGTTTGCCATTGCACTCCTCTGAGACTGAGGAGATTATCAGATGTGGCTAATGTTACACCAGAATAATGCCAGCGACAGGAATAATGTCCTTATTGGCATAAGGACGCCAATATCACATGACGTTGTACTTTTGCATTCTGCCAGAGTTATTCTGGCATTTCTTTTTATTGATGGGCCAGAGCTGTAAATTGATTGCCCATCCTGTTTTGGTGCTGGCATGTGAAATCTCAGGTCATTTAACTCATGTGAATTCAGCATGAATGGCTGGTGTGAACACTTCCAGGTGAGATTGATACATCCAGGTAAATTTTGCTCTTTTTATGACCCTTCCTGGGTTTCTTGGGACTTTTAAAGTGTGTTTAGGTGCTTGGTGTAAATTTTTATGTTTTATTTTTAAATTTCCCGCATGATGAAGTCTTGCAGGATTTCAAAGGAGGAAGTGAATGGGGCTTTGTTCACTTTCTCCTTCATTGCTGGGGAAGCCTTTGCCAGAACAGAAGGTAAGTGCAATGGGGGCGTTCTTTTGCTGGCATAAAAATGGATTTTTTATGCCAGCAAAAGAACGTTTAAAGGGGAGCATCTGATAAAGTCCTCTCTGTGATTTGCCCAAGATCACCCACTGGGTTTCATGGCTGAGCGGGGATTCACACCCTGGTCTCCAGAGTCATAGTCTAGCACTTAAACCACTATGCCATGCTGGCTCTTTGCCTTTACACCCATTTAAAATACCATGTAAAATAAAAACATACCCTTTCCCTTGCCAGTATCATATATTTTCACAGTCATCTAAGTTTCTATCTTCCTAAGGAATCCTGAGACTTATAGTTTGGTGAGGCACTAGCACTCTTTGGCAGAGAAGGCTAAAGGCCTTGTAAAACTACAAACCCCAGGATTCAATAGGATGGAACCATGGCAAATAATTCAGTTTCAAAGTAGATTATTTGTGTAGTGTGGATTAGGGAGATTATCAGACATCCTTAATATGGCATTACACGAATGCCAGGAGATCGCCAAAGGGTTTCCCTTTCAGATGACATTGTCTGTCCTGTTATGCTCCCGTGCTGGTCCCGTTTCGCCCTCATTGCTTTTTAATCACAGCTTTTTTTATTTTTTATTAAGCCGTGACTAGATCACCCATTCCGTTCATGTCATGGAACAACAGGCGAGTGAAAAGGTGCCCCGTTTCTGTGCGATCGGGACATCCGGGTAAGTGACACCCTTTTTTGAACCTGCCCCAAGTTACTTGGGTTTTTTAAAATGTGTTTTTCTGCCTGCTGTCACTTTTTTTACTTTTATTTTTCATTTTATTTTTACATTTCTTGCACGCTCGTCCTCTTGCAAGAACAGCCCGAGATTTCAACCAGGAAGTGAATGCAGCTCCATGCAAGATGTATTCACTCCATGGCTGCCGAGGGGAGGGGGCGGGTGCATCTAAGATAGGTATCTGAAACTCTTCCTTACTGTGCCAGGATGGGGTCAGGAGGCTGTCAGGAGAGGAGATAGCAAGATGGGGACACTATTTTTGTTCTCATCTGAAAATCTTTTTTGCCCTAGATTTTGTTCAGGCAGGCTTAAATATTCAGTTTTACTGCTAATGTGCATAACATTGCGAAGCATCCTGTCTGCACAAATAGGTGCTCTATTTCTAAAAAATATTTTGTTTTAAAGCAATTTCTTTTTGTGATTAAATTTCCATTTCCCCCCATCTGCTTTTTGTTAACAAGCTTGTAGCCTAAAGGCAATTACCTCACTCCAGCTGGGATAAATTAAGTCAGGATATTTCTTTAAATAAAAGTGCCAGGCATATTAAATGTGAAATCCTCCTCCTGATGTATAGGACATAAACAGCGTGCTGTATATTTTTAGTCCTATATCTAATGGGTGCAATTCATTAAAAAAAAATAACCTGGAAAAAGGGTATGTGTATAGGAGGGTTGTTAAGGTAGGGCCATTCTGTTCTTAAATGATGTCCATTCATTTCAGTGGGACAGCATAGAAAAGGTACCTGGTTGATTAGTCCCTTACCGATTAGTGAAAGAAGCATGAAGTTTCCTGGAGCATGAAGCAGACAATTAAAAATATGCTCTACTGTAACTGTTTAGTCAGTGACTGGTAGCGCTGGGTCATGGTTTTCACATCTGTGAGTCAATGAATCTGCTCAGAGTTTTAGCACATTACACGACGAGTGTCTAAAAATGTTGTAATTCTGCAAATGAGGATAGCGGAAACATTGTGGCATTATTACACTTATTATTGTATATTGCTGTAATTACATGAAAGAACCACCATGGAATTATCGCATGCTGATGACCACTAGCACTTTAAGAATGGGAGTTTACTTCTGTGATTTAGCATGGCTGAGATTTTGGCATTTCTTGTGAGAAGATGTGAGTGTGCTTAAAACCCCCAAAACACCTTAATTAATGAAGTAAATGAACACACAAACCCTGAAACAAACATAAAAACATTGAAACTAAACAGGAAGGTTCATAAAAAGAGCATCCTGTGCTTCATTTTCATGTTCTTACCTGGAGGTTTTATCTCTGAGATAAACAAGTCCGGTTGCAGAAAGCACAGCAGAAGGTCTCCTTGGGAGATGTTTCCAGGTTGTGATTCTTTCTGTGTTGTCGTTTCTCTTCAAGACTTGTTTGGCGTGAGTTCTCAAACAAGGCTGCAGCATTGTGGATAGTGTGTCTCCATGCCTCCCGATGTGAGGCCAGGGCGGACCATTGTTGGTGATCAATTTAGCCGAGCCTGAGATGTTGTTTCAGGGAGTCCTTGTATTGCTTTTTTGGAGTGCCCCTCTTACGCTGACCCGTAAGTTCACCGCAGAATACTGTTTTGGGGAGGCGATGGTCCTCCATCCTAGAAACGTGCCCTGCCCAGCGCAGCTGTGTTTTCAATATCATGGCCTCAATGCTGGTGATCCCTGCTTGCTCAAGGACAGCAACATTCACCACATAGTCAGCCCAGTGTATATTTAGGATTGTGCATGCCTTTAATACTGTGGAAAAAAAGTGATATTGAAATCTATTCACAGCTTGTCCCATGAATTAGAAGAAACGTCTTGTTCACAGCTGGAACACATTGTAACCATGCAAAGATCATGACATCGTGCGATACCGGGACCTGTTTGTGCTACTGTGGTGTCGTAATCCTGAGATTTTTGCTGCATCTGATAATACAATGTCCTTAGTCTGAATTTTAAGAGAACTGTCTGAGGAACTGATCCCATTCCCAAATGAATTCAGCACTTTAGCTCCTTTCAGATTCAGAATAAAATCCAGAGCGGATTCACTGCCGAAAGTCATCAGAGTCACCCACTGCCACTGATAGCATCTATTCATACTTAAGAGTATGGTTTCACCAACTGGATGGCTTTAGAGAAGGATTATTAGGCAAATTCTGATCCTGGAAACAGCAGACAGCCATCGTGGCTTGTTGTTCTCAACAGCATTATTGTTCATGAACAACAAGCCATGACGACTGCTTGCTGTTTCCAGGATCAGAAACAACAAGTTACAGAACACCATTTGCCGAGGATGGAGAGTAGGAAAGGGGTATTGCCCTCACGTCCTCCTTGAGGACTTCCCAGAGGCATTTGTTTACCCATTGTAGGAAAGGGAAAGCTGGATTTTAGTCTGATCCAGCAGTTTTCTTTTTATGTTCATTAATTCCATGTGAATGTTTTAATTAATCAGTTAGTTAGCTGGTTGGTTACTTGATTTTTAACAAGTTAAATATGTTACAGTTCAGGGCCTCATACATTTAGAGGCCTCTAAATAAAGTAAGACTTTTAAAAATGACTAAATTTCAAGTTTTACATCGTGTGTTGGGGCTACTATTGGCAGGTTTTCAAAACAGCTATAAGTACAGGTGAAGTACACGTTGACCCCTGTATCCATGGATTTGGTATCCATGGTTTCACTTATCCACGTCCAAAAAAAGTTCTCTCTAGGCATTTCTAGGTCCTCCAGAGTTTGTCTCATTAAAAACAACAGAGTTCCCCATTATCCATGGTTTCAGGTATCCATCGGGGGATGGTCTTGGAACATATCCACTGTGGATACAGGGATTGACCTATACAGTAAAACTAAGGCAAACCCAGCATAAAAGCTATATAAAAAAACCTATCCAAGGTGCGAAAGAGTGACCTTTCACTTCAAGAAAAAAGCAACCCCCCCCCATTTTATCGCCTTAGTGCATGCTTGCTAAGGCAAAAATCCAAGATGGTGGCTCCAGGTGCTTGCCTTGTTAGCAAGCTCCACCCCCACACATGTCCAAACAATCAGCTTTCAACTTCCACTCGTATGGAGACAGTGAATCAATTTTGTCGCTTGTCCCTGCAATGCACATTCCCGTTGCTGTTTTTAAGAAGCTTCAGGAAAAGCCATGAAGGCTTTTCCAGCATACTTTTTGGTGTTTTGGGCCCCCCTTCTTCCAAATACAGTGGAGTGATGTGGAATCCCATTAAGACAGATGGTATTCTCCTCACATTCTGTGGGGAGTATTTCCGCCATTTAGACAACCCTTTTGACTTACAGCAACTCTATGACTGAGAAACACTCAAGACCGCCTGTTATCAATTACCCTGCTCAGTTTTTGCAAACTCAGGGCCATGGGTTCCTTGACTGAATTAAGCCACCTGTGGTGCAGTCTCCCTCTTTTCCTATTACCTTCCACTTTACTCAGCATTGTTGTCTATTCCAGTGAATCACATTGTCTCATTTTACATCCAAAGTATGACAGCCTCAATTTAGTCCCCTTCGCTTGTAGTGAGAGTTCAGGCTTGATTTGGTTTAAGGCCCATTCATTTGTCTTTTTAGTTGTCCATGCATCTGTAAAACTCTCCTAATACAGTACTTACCTATATTCTAAAGCAAGGGTAGGCAAAGTGCAGCCCACAGACCATGTGTAGCCCTTGGAACCCCTCAGAAGCTGCCCAAAGCCTCCATATTTTTTTAAAAAAAATCAGGGTGATTTTCAGTGATATTTTTGCCTCAAACTGGGCCAAAAACTTCCAACACTGTCTAAAAATGCAGAGGTGTTCTTCCACCAATCCTCCAAAACACCCCCCTTGCAGCTACCCAAAAACACAAAAAAGGAGGGGAAAGCTGAAAATCAGCCAGCATGGCAGCTGGAAGTGATGTTGCATCACTCAGGCCACCGAAATGTGTTGGTGTAGCCTGCCAGGCAGATATGGAGAAGGAAAATGGCCCCCACCCCCATGGAGTTGCCCATCCCTATTCTAAGGGTTTGCACAAATAAATACTATTGGGAAATTGTAGTAGATCTCTCAAGTAGAGTTATTAACGCACTAGGCAGAAGCTGAAGAGTTCACCAGCCCAATCCACTCCCCACACAAGGTCTAGCAGAGAAAGAAGCCAAACTTAGTTTTCTTTGTAAGGTACGGTATATAAAAGTGGTTTTACTCATAAATACCTGTGCATAACCAGTGTAGGTTCATATTCTTGAAAAAAGGTAAGAAAAGAAGGATTACTACATGGTATCTGGAGAGTTGGAGCATCTCACCTACAGAAGATCTTATCACACAGGCTTCATGGAGGACAGGCAGGGAGAGAGAGGTGTGAGAGCAGATGTGACTCCAAAGAACAAAGGAAGACGATGTGATGCACAAAGAGAATGGGTGTGAAAAAACATACAAACAAACAGGAAGTTGCCATAAACATACCGTGCCTAAACACCTAGAGTTTGTCTAGACAGGCAGTTTACCCCCATTTCCCCCTCTCTTGGAGCCCTGCAGTCCAAATGATGCAGGGCTCTTGCCCCATGTCACCTCCAGGCAGTCTGGATGACACTCAGGCTAAAGATAGGGGGAAGCCAGGATAAAGCTGTTTAAAACATTTTTTAAAACCCTGGGGAAAATCCATGTTATGTAGGGAAACCCAGAGGGGTCCAACATGGGAAGTCTGTACCTGCACACCGGTATGCATTGCTGGCCACCACTGCCACCACTGGAATACCTCGGCAGCCAGAAAGGAGGCCTCCCAGCATGTGATCAAGGCCCCCCTACATGCCACCAGCCTTGATCACATGTTGAGGGCCTCTTTCCTGGCTTCAGAGAGTATGACATGCAATAACAGATACTGGCTGGCATGTATGTGCAGACTTCTGCCCATTTTGTCTCAGTAACGTGGGGTGGGGAGGACAATGGGCCAGCTCTGGGGTCAGAATACACCGGCAAGAAGGCGGTGTATTTTGGCTGGTGTAGACAAGCCCAGAGAGAAGTGTGGGAGCACTCCAGAGAACTAAGGAAGGCTATGTAATCCAGAAGAGAATGGGTGTGAACACACACAAACAAACAAGAAGTTACCATGAACACACTGGAGCCCATAAACATAGGGAGCCCTGGTGGCGCAGTGTTTAAAATGCCAGTACTGTAGCCACAATATTGTGAGCTCGATCCTACAGGGCTCCAGGTTGACACATCCTTCCATAGGTTGGTAAAATGAGTACCCAGCTTGTTGGGGGCAATTAGCTAACACGTTGTAAACTGCTTAGGGAGTGCTTTGCACTGATTAGCGGTATAGAAATAGAAGTGCTATTGCTAGTGCTATTGCAAATACTGTGCCTAAACTCCTAGAGAGTTACGTGCAATCTAACTACCAGTGAATATAGGCATGCAAAGGTTTCTAACTCCAACAGATACATGTGCTTTTAATTAGCTGCCCATCTATAGCCTTACCCCATCACATATGTTGTCAGAACCTGAGCAGTGTGGGTTATACTCTAGCCCTTTCAGATGCCCCCTTCCTTACTTTCACACCTACACTTGAACAGCCACTAAGTTTTCCAATTTTTATTCTGCATGGCTCCCTCCCAACACTGCAAGCAGGCTCAACAATGCTTTATCTTTTCAAAGGAAATAGAGGTGACTCTCCCCTGTTCTGACTTACGTGGGGTATGTGATCAATTCCTTAGTTAACTAAACATTTCAGAAAAACAAAAAAACAAGTCGAATTCTTTCAGGCTTTGGCAGAGCCACCTAGCTATCCCATGCCATGCCCATGTGTCAGAGGCAATACATGCTTTTACAGCAAGCAGGGTTATGATTATGGTATTTTCTGGGTATATTTGAAGAAAACAAGCCATCAAATATTTTGGCCCATTGCACATGTCACCACAACAGTAATTACATGCATGGTAAAGTTGGGAGCAATTACACTTGGTCTATACCCAGTTCTTCCAGAATAGGGAGCCCATGGTTTTAAGTCAGAGTATAATTTCTTCACAAAGCAGTGAACTGCTTTCTGTGTGTTGGGATACCTGTTTCTTTGTCATCATTCAGTCTTAAGGGAAACCTATTATGGTGCCTTACTTTCCAGAGATTAGGGAGATTATCAGTCGACTAAATTAATCAATTACAGGGACAACAGGAGATTACCAAAGGGCTAACTTTGCGGACAACGTCATCCTCGTCCCGCTATGCCCCCGTCCTGGTTCCATGCTGCCCTTGTTTCTTCTTATTCATGGCTCAAGACATGAGTGGATCGTCCATTCTGTTCCTGTCACAGAACAACGGGCGAGCGAAAAGCTGCCCTGTTACACCGGCGTGATGCCAGCCACAGTGGGAGGTCTGTACCAAACACTTCCAGTTGAGATCGGGACATCCAGATGAGTGACACCCTTCCCCCCCCCTCCCCAAGTTACTTGTATTTTTTTTAACTGAGTTTTTGTGCTTGCTGTCACTTTTCGATCTTCCTTTTAATTTTAATTTTTGAATTTCCCGCACACTTGTTCTCTCGTGAGAATAGCCGGGAACTCAAACCAGGAAGTGAATGAAGCTCTTTTCGAGCTCCATTCACTCCTAGGCTCCTGGAGGAGAGAGTGCACAGTTTTTACCCTGCTATCAAGGTAGATCTGACATTTTTTTTTACACCGTTACAGGGACGGGGGGGGCAGCATTAGCTAGATGGCAAGATGGGGACACTATATTTGTCCCGCATCTGAAAAAGTTTTAGTACTCTGTTTCACAGTTGACAAAGGACAGTTCTCTGTTTAAAGGTATAGTCACTCTTTCTAAAGATCTGTGCAGCAAAGCCTGTCCTAAAGATCAATAACTTAAGAAGGAAAGGGAAGGGCATCTGACTAGGGTTGACACCTGAATGGGGTTGACAGGTCAGAAATATCTCACTCCCTGAGATTTTAGGGCCAGAGCCTGAGGCCTAGGAATGACCCCTTGTGATATCACAGAGGTGGGTCCAGGTAATGGTACAAGGATAGTATTACAAGGTATAACATCACCATGAATGGCACTATCTTTCCTTGGTTGCATGCTGCTGTGAAGCAAGAGGCTATGCTGATGGCAGCAGTTCTGTTGGTAGGGTCTCCCATCTCAGACAGGCTTTTGCTGAGGAGCCAGACTAAATGAGCCAAACAGCTACTGGGCTTGCATCCATTGTTCCGTGTTCTAGTCTCTGGAGCAGCAGAAAACAAGCTTGCTCTATCCTCATATTTATTTTCATTTATACAAATATTTTCATTTATACAAATAAATCAACATACACAAATTTTATGAAATCTATGTCTTCTTTTCTCTTCCTTTTCTGGTTTTGTATTTCTTTTTTAGTGATACAGGCATGCCCACTCTGCTATGAATGAATACAGTCGGCCCTCTGTATCCATGGGATCTGCATCTATGGATTCAACTAACTACAGCTAGAAAATATTTGGTGAGTTTCGGGGGGAATATTCCAAAAAGCAAACGTTGCTGTTCCCCATTTTATATAAGGAATGCCATTTTACTACACCATTGTATTTATAATGGCCATCTGTCAGGAATGATTTGATTGTGTATTCCTGCATGGCAGGGGGTTGGACTGGATGGCCCTTGAGGTCTCTTCCAACTCTATGATTCTATAATGGGACTTAAGTATCCACAGAATTTGGGTATCCACTGTTGCAATAAGGCAAACTCATAAGCTGATAAGGATCCAAGACAGCAGAGACAAGCTTTATTCTTTCAGAAACTCCAGCCAAACATTCTGGATGAGGTCTGACAAACACAGGAGCCTCACCCCACTAAATACCATTCAGTTGGAGTAAAAGCACAGTTAATTTAAAGAGACATTACACCACATCTTTCTTTCGTAAAACAGAAAGAAGAAACAGGTCAATATACATATCGTAACACATTTCAAAATACTATACATATTAAATCACATTTCAAAATACTATATTTCCCATACATATCAATATCAGTACACAATTATTTAAAAACAGTACAAAAACAAAAATCAAAGCTATTATTATGGAGCCAGAGGTCACCAGTAGGCCCACCGTTGAGGACAGTCTTTACCATCAGCCTTCCTCACAGAACATATCTTTCTGGCAAAAACACAGGTCTGCCTCAAGATGTTACATATACAGGATGCCTGTCTAATGATGGAGGCACACATGTCTCATAAGACCGATCCCGTTCCTCATTGGCCTTTCCTATATCACTATAGGGATCATCAGGAAGCTCAGCAAATTGAGCATTTTGTTCATCTTGTCTTCATTCTAGGCAACTAGGACTTTCAGATGCTTGCCTTCTTGGGGAGGGATAGTTTTGGGAGACTGAGCTACAGAAACCTACCTATAAGATACATGTATGTGTCCCAATGCAGGATCTCAGCCACAGTTCCTTTCTGCGATGATTGATTTCTCTCCAATGTCATGTGCAATTACATAGAATGTGAATAGGAAGTACCGTATATTCCGGCGTATAAGACGACTTTTGAGCACTCAAAAGTGCCCTCCAAAATTGACAGTCGTCCTATACGCCGGATACACTTTGCTTCGCCCACCTGCCTATCTCCTGCCTCTTCGCAAACGGAGCGAAGAGGCAGGAGATGGGGCAGGGGGGTGAAGCAAAGTGTTTTGAAGATCATTCACCCCCCTCCTCTGCCTTCTCCCCCTTTGGGAGCAACGGAAGAAAGAGGAGGGGGGCGAACATTGCGGTTTGCCGCAGCCGTTGCTCGAGCGCTTCTGCAGCGGCTGAGGCAAACCCGCGATTCGCCCCCTCTCCCCACCTTCCAGGAAGGTGGGGAGAAGGGGCGAATGTGCCCCGTTTGGCCGCACAGTCTGCGGATCCCCCTCCTGCGCTCCCTCCTGGAAGGGAGTGCAGGAGGGGCATGGAGAGGCTGCGCGGCCAAACCGCGATTCGCCCCTTCTCCCCACCTTCCTGGAAGGTGGGGAGAAGGGGCGAACGTGCCCCGTTTGGCCGGGCAGCCTCCCGATCCCCCTCCTGCGCTCCCTTCCAGGAGGGAGCGCAGGAGGGGCATGGAGAGGCTGCGCGGCCAAACCGCGATTCGCCCCTTCTCCCCACCTTCCTGGAAGGTGGGGAGAAGGGGCGAACGTGCCCGGTTTGGCCGGGCAGCCTCCCGATCCCCCTCCTGCGCTCGCTCCCTTCCAGGAGGGAGCGCAGGAGGGGCATGGAGAGGCTGCGCGGCCAAACCGCGATTCGCCCCTTCTCCCCACCTTCCTGGAAGGTGGGGAGAAGGGGCGAACGTGCCCGGTTTGGCTGGGCAGCCTCCCGATCCCCCTCCTGCGCTCGCTCCTGGAAGGGAGCGCAGGAGGGGCATGGAGAGGCTGCGCGGCCAAACCGCGATTCGCCCCTTCTCCCCACCTTCCTGGAAGGTGGGGAGAAGGGGCGAACGTGCCCCTTTTGGGCGCACAGCCTCCGCATCCTCCTCCTGCACTCCCTCCTGGAAGAGAGCGCAGGAGGGGCATGCGGGGGCTATGCGTTGGAAGAGGGGGGTCGTCTTATAGGGCGAATATATCGCAAACTCTGCATTTCCCCTTAAAAATTGGGGGGGTCGTCTTATACGCCGGGTCGTCTTATACGCCGGAATATACGGTACATAGAATGTGAATGGGAAGCTTGTTTCTAATGTGTACAGTGGAACTTTCACATCTTCCTGGCTATTAATAAAATTAATATTAAGGTATCCTTCAATTAATATCAATCTGCCTTACCATTTGGAAAAGAAAGAGAAAAGCACCAATTGTATGATCATGTTTTGAGAATATTTCTTCATCAAGGGAAATTGTGGATATCAACCAAATCATAATGGCTTCATTCCTTTGCCATTCAGACACTTGTTTCTGGTAACACTCTGTGATTTAGTTGTGTGTGGCTGGACAACATGTGGCCCTTCAGATGTTGCTGGAGAGCAATTCCCATCATCCTTTGCAATTGGGTATACTTGCTAGTGATGAGGGGAGTTGCAGTTCAACATCTGGTGGACCATATGTTCCCCACTTGTGTATTAGCCAATAGTAAGTATCATTCTCTGGGAAAAGTGTGATTCATTTTTAGTCCAGCTCATCTAGAACACCTCCTGATGAATTTAGCCACTATCTTCATGAGAACTAGGGTGGGGAATTAAAAATGAGGCACAATGAGCTAAGAGAAGAAATTGTGCAATCAAGTAGGGAGGGTATCCACTGAACCTGGCCTGTGGGGAGTAGTCTTAGCAGAGTTATTTCTACCAGAGCATTCATACAAAAAACAACAACCGAAAAACCCCACTGTTCCCAGAAAACTAAGGAAGCATATGTCTGCTTTCACCCGAGCAAAAGGAAAAGAATTCCCCAAAGAACACAGAGGAATTCATCTTGTGTTCTTGTACTTCACATCTGAAGTACTTCACATCTGCGGTTGCAGCCACATTGAAATACAAACAGATGTGCAACAAGACATCATCCTGAGTCTTGATTTGCCTTTGCACCCCTTCAGCAACACCAGCTTTGAAAAGTTGTTGTTTTGGGTTTTCATTAAGGGAAGATCACAATAAGTTATTATATGATTGGTAGCCATGTGTATAAACTCTGAAAGACAAAACATTTCTTCCTGCTCAGACATTACTGACATTACCAAGGACAAGAGTGGGTATTTGAGCCACTCATCGGGGCCACCCACTCTTTCACAGGAAAATAGGATAGAATGTTACACTACACCAGTGTAATTATGCTGGTGGTGGCAATGGTAGCAAGAGAGAACAGATTCAAGAGAGGCAGCCATGAAAGAGCACTTACACAGAACACACAGATTTTGCTTGCCTTCCCTCATTACCACTGCATAATCCTGGACAATTGTAACCAACACGTTTCTAGCCATAAAAAGCTGATACTACTGAGTTAGACCCTTGGCCCATCTAGCCTAGTATGGCTGACATTGGGTGGCAGCAGCTCTCCAGAATCTCAGACAGAAGTGTCTCCGAGCCCTACCTGGACATATCAGGGATTGAATTGGGGGCTTCTGCATGCAGGACGGATGCTCAACCACTGAGCTATCGCTCCTCCCATCATTGCTGTGGGCTTCTTTGCCATCCTTGTGCTGGAGGAGTAGCTTCAGCAATGGGACTGGGATTTTAAAAAAATTATGACAGGAACATACACAAATTGAACATTGCAGACATTAATTCTAAAGTGAGTGGAGGGCTATGGGGCTATGGGACCAATGATATAGGAGATTATCAGACAGGAATGCAAAAAGCGTTCCTGCCCCACAACTCCCGACCCGTCCTGTACTTGTTCCAAAACAATTACCCTCCCCACCGCACTTACCTTCTCTCCCATTCTTCTAGCAGCCCAGGAGTGAACAGAGCTCTAATGGAGCTCCATTCACTTCCTGGATGGAAATCCTGCAGATTCTTGCAAGAAGATGCGAGTGTGAGAAGTTTAAAAATAAAAATAAAAATACACAAGAAAAAGTGACAGCAATACACTTTAAAATGTTCAAGTAACCTGGGGAAGGGCATAAAATGTGTGTCACTTACCTGGATGTCCTGATCTCACCCGGAAATGTTCGGGCAGGGACCTCCCATTGATGCTGGGATCGCAACAGCGAAATGGGGCACTTTGTCACATACTGCAAAATCCATGACAGAAACGGAACAGGGGAATCTATTGACAGCTTCTCCCATCAATAAAGAGCAAGCAGTGCTGGCAGAACAGGTGTATAATGATGGAAGACACAACATTATCTGGTAAGGGAGCTCTTTTGCAATCTCCTGGCATTGCTATAACACCATTTTTGACTTGTCTAATAATCTCCTAGGACACCTGAATTTGTGATTTGATTCATCTGATAATCTCCTAGGACACCTAGGTCATCTGAATTTGTTCCCTTGCCCCACACTCTGACATGCAGTGATAATAATGTATGTGTGTACATCTGTTGGAGTGGGGAGAATGAAAGAACCTAAAGATGCTTTAAGATATTAGTTTAATATCCATAGATATGGAGCTCTATGTCCAATAGGCTGAAAGTAATGTTAGACAGAGAGCCAGCATGATGTAGAGATTTGAGTGTTGGACTAGGACTCTGAGAGACCATGGTTCAAATTCCCACTTGGCCATGGAAACCCACTGGGTCACCTTGGGTAAGTCACACTCTCTCAGCCTCAGATGAAGGCAAGGGCAAAACTCCTCTGAACAAATTCTGCCAAGAAAACCCTGTGATAGGTTCACATTAGGGTCACCATAACTCAGAAGTGACTTGAAGGCATACAACAGCAGCAATATTAGATCTAGGTCACCACCTGTATCTGTAGGGGACATGTTGCCAGACTTACTGATTATAAATGAAAGCACAGAGAAAAGTGAATGTTATTAAAATAAAGGTCTTCCGATACAAACATACCATAGTGTTGTGTAGCAATTTCTGGAGAAGACACCTCTCTGGCCACTTTCCAGTGTGACTCTGTGGTATGTGTCCCTATTTTTTCAGTTGCAGATAACAGAAACCTCAGATATTGGTTCAATGGATATAGGAGGGGGGAGGCAAACTGTACTACCAGCTTCCTGGCTTGCTTTACTTCTGCATTGGTTAGACCACTTTAGAAAATTAGCTTTCCAAATGCTAGAGTTTTACAGCAAAAAGAGGCAAAGGATGAGGTTATATCAGAGGTATGGTTTCTGTCTAGCAGGCATAGAGCATGGTGCTCTGAAAAAGAGAAGGTCACTAATTCTTTGAGAGTAGAACCTCAGAGACTGCAAGCCATGAATCATTCTTCATTCTCACTGATAGCTTCCCCCGCAACATGCTTTTGCTATCATTACATACCAAGGATAGCATATAAAATACTGTACTCAGCAATCTACTTGAGGACTAGTCATGAACATCTTTGGCTGTTTCTAGAGTTATGTAGATAAAAAAATAATAACAAAAAACAAGACTTGATTCAGTACATATCTCAAATTCACATGCCTTTTGCTTTCAAGGCAGCCTAAAATTAAAGTTAAAGGGAGTACATAAATAAACTACTAGGTAAAGGAAACACTCAGCAAAAATCTGTAACACATTCACTAAAGAGCATCAGGTTATTGCTAAAGCTGATGGTGTGAAACCCAGAAAGAAACATCTGTTACTGATATAGATGGAGTATATATAGGGAAGGCTTGAATCAAGGGTAAAGGTCAAGAATGCTAAACCTCCTGTCATAAAAATGCATCCTCTGAAACATAAACCAACCAGCACTCCAACATTTTGAGAACACCAGTTTTCCAGTAGCCCTGTAAAGAAATAAATTTTCCAGGCCTGTTTCCAGCTTTGTTGGTAGGGTAAATTAGTGTCAAAAGATGGCACTGTGGGCTACAAACAAATTTTAATTTAATTAAGTAAATTTGATAATTGCTTTCAAAAACAAAATAATCCTGAGATGCATACTCTAAGGGCCCCTTATCATTTATGCCACATTCCGTGTGTCTCAATTTCACAGGCTTGGAGATATGTTAGAAACATTCTATTTTATGATTATTTATAGACTGCAGTGAGGGCCAGCATGGTCAAGTCAGATATGGCAATGCTCTTTCAGAACCCTTTCTAATAACTAATGGAGTGAAGCAAGGTTGTGTTCTTGTTCCAACTTTATTTACAATCTTCTTCAGCATGATGCTCCAAAGGGCTATGGCAGGGTTTGAAGAAGACGACGGCATCTATATACGTTACCGTATTGATGGTAGCCTGTTTAACTTAAGCCATCTGAGGGCTCGCATTAAGACTATAAACTATCTAGTCCATGAGCTGCTCTTCACTGATGACGCTGCTCTTGTTGCCCACACAGAAGCAGCTCTGCAGCGCCTAACATCCTGCTTTGCAACAGCTGCAGAGCTGTTTGGGCTAGAAGTCAACCTGAAGAAAACAGAAGTTCTTTACCAGCCTGCACCACAGGATGAGCACCATCATTCCCGCATTGCCATCAGCAAATCTGTGCTTAAGTCCATTCAGCAGTTCACCTGCCTGGGAAGCATCATCTCCTCAGAAGCCAAGATTGACAATGAGATCGATCACAGATTAGCAAAGGGATATAGCGCATTTGGAAGACTTTATAAAAGAGTCTGAGTAATAAACACCTGAGGCAAAGCACAAAAATCAGTGTGTATAGAGCCATTGTACTATTTTCCTTTATGGGTCTGAAACATGAGTCACCTATCGCCACCACTTACAACTCCTCAAACGCTTTCATCAGCACTGTATATGCACAATCCTAAATATACACTGGACTGACTATGTGACAAATGTTGCTGTCCTTGATCAAGCAGGGATCACCAGCATTGAGGCCATGATATTGAGAACACAGCTGCGCTGGGCAGGGCACGTTTCTAGGATGGAGGACCATCGCCTCCCCAAAATAGTACTCTATGGTGAACTCACCACGGGTCAGTGTAAGAGGGGTGCTCCAAGAAAGCAATACAAGGACTCCCTGAAACAACATCTCAGGCTCGGCCAAATTGATCACCAACAATGGCCCGCCCTGGTCTCACATCGGGAGGCATGGAGACGCACTATCCACAGTGCTGCAGCCTTGTTTGAGAACTCACGCCAAACAAGTCTTGAAGAGAAACAGCAACGCAGAAAGAATCACAACCCGGTAACATCACCGTAGAAGACCTTTTGCTGTGCTTTCTGCAACCGGACTTGTTTATCTCAGATTGGCCTTTTTAGTCATCAGCGCGCTTGCAGAAAGCGCGGGATGAGTCCTTCCTGAATCTTTGTTTGCAAAGAAAAAGCCAGCGAGAGAGAGAGACTGCAGTGACTTCAAAAGTATGTGCATTCTTGTTGCATGCAATGGATAAAGGTACTAGTGACTAGTGACTTTTAAAATCCAGTAGATAATGAGTTGCATGGATGTTATATCCCAGAGCATGGCCTCTGGATCCAGGATCCTAACTTGTAGGTTAAGGTCAATTCAAGTCTAAATATCAAATTTGGTCAAACTCAGTTCAGAGCAACAGAGAGAGACAGAGAGAGAGAGAGAGAGAGAGATCCCGTAGGAGATGCCCAAGGTAGTTGATGGATTGAGTCCTAAAGCTTACTATAGTCTTCATTTTGGTCCCATTAGAGAACACACCATCTGGTGACTTTTGATAGACATGTGGATTTCTATAGTATAATAGACAAACTAATACAAATTTTAAATTATAATATAGATTTTAATGTTTCAAAGAAACATTTTTCTTTGAGTCCTTAAAAAAATTGCAGTTTTACAGTATAATAATGAATAATATTGACAAAAGCACTGGACAATTTCTGAGTATTACAAGTGTTTCCATGTAGAGTATATTATATCAATAATCTTAGGACTTTTTCAGACAAGCTAATTGTAGCGCTAGCAGCCTCGCCACGTTGCGAGGCTGCAGCGCCGCAGGGCATCCCTTTCGGATGATGCCCGTCCCTAGCGGTACTGTTGCGGTACCGCAGGGACATTTGACTGTAATATTTTGGAGATTTTTACTCACTTATTTTGGAGACTTTTACTCACTGTAATATTTTGGAGATTTTTACTCACGATCGTTGATCGTGAGTAAAAATCGCCAAAATATTACAGTCAAATGTCCCTGCGGTACCACAACAGTACCACTAGGGACGGGCGTCATCCGAAAGGGACGCCCTGCAGCGCTGCAGCCTCGCAACGTGGCGAGGCTGCTAGTGCTACAATTAGCTTGTCCGAAAAAGTCCTTAGTCATTAAAATCTTTATCATGGCAATTATTGTCAATGTGTAAGAAGGGTAATCTCTCTTGCAGATAAATTATTTATGTATATCTCACCTAGACATATAAAATTTCCAGAAATTTTGAAGGCATTGAAAAAACTCGTTTCCCTCCATATTTTCAGAAAGAAATGAAAAAAATATATCAGCATCCTTTTCAGAGTGAAAACCACTTTGCTACTTTATGAACACAGAATGTACACACACGATACAATTATGCAATTTTGTTCAACATAAAATTATTGTTCATTGCCTAAATACTCTAAAGACACCAGATCCTCTCTGATCTTGGAAGCTCAGCAGGGTCAACCCTGCTCAGTACTTGGATGGGAGACCACCAGCAAACACCAAGTGCTGTAGGCTATATTTCAAAGGAAAGAACTGGGAAAAACTTCTCTAAGAAAACCCTATGGAATTCATGAGGTCACCTTAAGTCAACAGGAGACTTGGAGGCATATACATATTAAAAAAATATAGTTAAGTTAGACAATATTTACATTTTTTAATTATTTTTGATTTGTTTTGTTTTGTTACAAATGGAGCTTCACAGGCCTGAACTATAAGGAATCTCTTTGGTTTTGCCACTTTATTAGAACCTGACAAAAATCAGTAAGAACGGAAGAAATAATCAGCATTAGTAAAACAAAGAATTGTTTTGTTTTGTTTTTTGGTCTCCTCTAGTCTTTTATAGTGTCAGGCAGACATAGGACTTTTTCAAATAGTTGAAAAAACCCACGAGGAGGTCAGAAGAAGAATGGGTCTGTTGCGCTTACACAACCCTGTTTCAGACAATGCAGTCCTCCTCCTGACCTTCCCCTGTGCTGCTTGCGCTGCTTTTTACTGACAGAAAGCCTCCATGAATAAAAAGCGGCATGAGCAGCACAGGGGAAAGTCAGGAGGAGGATAGAGGAGGACTGCGTAGTCTGGAACGAGGCTGTGTAAGCATGACAGCCCCGTTCTTCTCCCGACCTCCTTGTGATTTTTTTCAACCATTTGAAAAAGTCCATAAAGCATTCATTTCCATAAAAAGAACTGTGAAAAGAATATTAAGACCAGGAATTGCAGTGATCAGATATTGTACATTGACGTCCATAGAAAGTCTTCCTGATATTTAGTTTTTAGAAACAATTATGGGGAAGTAAATATATGAGCACCTTGTTTTAAACATGTTATTAATCATTCTAAAAGAAAATATTCCAAAATCCTTTTTTTCCTATTCTTTTTCAATTGCCTTTTCCTTCTGAAAAAGGACATGGGGGATATAAAAAACTAGTCCCCCCCCCTGAATTTAAACCATTTATTTATTTGTTCGTTTTTGTACAGATCTTCACCTTCTATAGTCTCACCAACTGATCTCAATGCAGTGTCCATTCTCATTTGTTCTCACTATAATCCTGTGAGATAGGCTAAATTAGTGTTAACTATGTACCCAAGAGGCTTCCTAACTACTGTAAATATAATCTGAACAGTAATCTCTTTAGCACACAGCCACGATTTTGCACCAGATCTAACAAAATTGTAGATGTTTATACATATTGAAGATTGCTATAGTTCCCTAAAACAATTGCTATACTTTCCTATTTGTACTACATTCATGAACATCCACCAGTCATCCAAAAACATCTAAAAACATTGCATAAAGCGGTACTTGTAGCTCATTATTTTAACATTGCCAACTAAACATGGCAGAGTGAGTTCACAGAAAGGACAAACACCATATATATACGCTTTTTTAAAAAAAAAAGTCATCTAAAATAGCACTGACAATGTTTGCAAGTTACATCTGTAGAAACCATATGTTATTGAGGAGTCATGCTAGAGTGGGTCCACTTTATGAGGTGAAGGAGAACATGTCCTGTACTCTGTCAGGAATATAATTGGCAATAAATATGCAGCAAAACATTCCTGAGCTGATTTAGAATGTACCAGAAAAAGAAAAAGTAATCCTAATAGGGTATGAGAAAAAGAAATTCCCAGCCTTGCTGTTCATGTAATATCACCAACTGATATTTGCCTGAGGGCACTGCAGATGCAATCCAAAACAGTAAGTGGATGTGAGACAATAGTTTAGTGAATGAAGACATTTATCCCTGGAATCCAAACTGTGACCTTGGAAAGCCACTGCTACAGTAGACAATAGTGATCTAGGTAGACTCTGAACTGGCACAAGGAGGATTTCTGTGCATTTATTATACCTGCATGCTTACCTTTTATGCATTTCTCAGAACATTCTCTGGAGAGTGGCTAAAAAAAATAGGACATGCCACCAGGTGATATGGAAAATGTTTCTGTTTGTTATTTTCACTAGGAGGACAGCAAAAAGCTTTAGGGTTTTTTTCCCCAGTCTAGAGCTTGGAAAAATTATTTCCCTACTCCCTGGCCAGTCTGACTGGGGGATACTAGGAGCAGTAGTCCAAAAGAATAATGTTTTCAAGCAGTGTGTAGTACCCTTCTCAGGGATTTCTAAGTACACTTATCAGAGTTGCTTAATTTCAGTAGGCAGGTTGGTATGACAAGCTGCAGTGATGTTCCCACACTGCTTTGTGAGGCCATCAGATAATGGCCTCACAAAGCCAAAACCCACCATTTCTCAGTACAACTTCACACAGTGGGTATAGCTTAGTGCAGTGATTCCCAAGCGTTGATCCTCCAGATGTTTTGGACTTCATCTCCCATAATTCCTGACTGTTGACCAAGGCAACAGTCTGGGAGATGAAGAACATTCTGGGAGATGAAGACCAAAACACCTGGAGGACCAAAGTTTGGGAATCACTGCACCAAGCTATACCAACTGTGTGAAGCTGCCTTATACTGAGACATGATGGGTTTTGGCCTTGTGAGGCCATTATTTGATGTTCCAAGCAGTGTTAATTATCAAGAACAGTATATTGCTGACACTGAGAGAAATTCCTTGGGTACACTATGGTAAAAATCATAGGAAGATACCAGCCTATTTGTGCATTCTAGAGGTGGGAAACATTTAGGAGTGGGTGGAAAACCAGACCCCTCCCCCCAAACTTACTAATGTCTGCGTCTCAACTGACCACCTGCCTACAGTTGTTTGTTTTGTTTGTAGAATTGTGGGGGTTTGGGGGGGCACCAATTGCAACAAAAATGCTTTATGATTTTGCTTTAAAACAAGGTGCACATGATCTGTGCAATATTTTTAAGACAGATTATCTTCCCAAGGAATCTTCCTGCTTCCCTACCCCTCATGGGGGGAATGCAACAAATGAATACCCTCCAATATTTCACAGTTGTAAAATGGGGCACATGTGGTTAAGCAACATAAGAGTATGGTCAAGATGGCCAAAAGTATTAATGTGGAAGAACACACAAGTTAGGAGAGGCTGCAGCATTTTGGAGATTTTCAGACCGCGTTTTAGAGTGCCTAGAGCGGGAGGAGCTTTCGGGAGAGGGACGGCGATCTTGCGCAGCAGGGGGGCATTTTCGGATGCCGTTGTCCCTCTCCCGAAACCATCCGTGTCACTTCCGTGAAGCTTCGGAAGCCGCAGAGCCATATTTTAATTACGGAGGTTGCCCGTGATTAAAATGTGGCGCTGAGGCTTCCAAAGCTTCACGGAAGTGACACAGATGGTTCGGGAGAGGGACAACGGCGTCCGAAAACACCCCCCTGCTGCGCAAGATCGCCGTCCCTCTCCCGAAAGCTCCTCCCGCTCTAGGCACTCTAAAACGCGGTCTGAAAATCTCCTTTGTGTTGCACTGAGCCTACTGGGAAGGGCAAGATTCTGCCCTCTTTTCCTCTCCTCTCCTCAACTCTCCCTCCTATTGAGTCAATGGAGTGCAAACTACTTTTGCACTTTGAACTCAGCAACCAAAGTAAGCTGAGAACTAAGGGGGGAATTGGGAGAAGGAGTGAGAAACTGGGACATTTTAAAAGCATCTGAAAAAATGGGTCAAGAGATAATTGTACTATGTGGGGAAATCATTATTGTAATGCAATACAATCTTGTGTATCCCATGTTAAGTTCAGTTTAGGAATTTTCCCTGCATGCATCAGTTCTTCCACTCCCCCTTCACTTTTCACTGGGCAATTTCAGCCAACTGGAGCAATGGGTCATTCATCACATGACCTAATTTAAATATTATATGACACTTTGTCTAAGTTCTTTTTAAGTTAAGGCTCCATGCAGCTGTCGACATGTTAGAAATCATGTTAAAAGTCTTTGAGTCTTTTTTAGTCGAGTCACCATGTAGCCCACACCGCTCAAGGTTGGGTGAGTCTTATCCTACCCTAAACCCTCTTAGTTAGGGACATTTTTAAAAGTTTGTTTTAATATGTAGATTAAGATTGATATACCTTTAGTAAACTTTGATATGCTTTTTAAACTGACTTCTTTGTTGTTTTAATGAGTCTAATTGATTGGGTGATCAGACCACGCATTTAAATGTTAATTGAGCTGTGTCTCCATTCCGATGCCATGCTCTGCTTGCTTTGAAAGAAAAGTGTTTTTACTTTTAAAGAAGATATTTTTATTTTTAAAAGGGCTAGATTCCTGAATTTTTTAAAATACATTTTTAATGTTAGACTCATACCTCCAACAATAATTAATTGGGACTATCCCTGCCAAAGCTGGACAGTTGGAGGGTATGTATTGTGGTGATACAGTGGGCTTTGAATGCTAGAGTGATGAATTCTGCAGGTTTTTGGTCGTCATATTAAGATATCATGATAATATGTACTTTAGTTTTTTTTTTTTTAATTAAGGTCAGCATAGCTACCTCTGGATTTTCCCCCCACTTTAGATTTTTTTATGTCAACACACCTACCTTTTCATATATATTTTTCACATGAAGACAATTTTTGTAGGTTGCTTAGCTGCACTAATGCTAATTAGTGCTAACAACTAGATTTAAGCCAAAATATATATGTTACTTAAGCAAAGCTGGAAAAGGCTGCAGTGGATTTAAGAACAAGGACATCCAATTCATTTCTTCTAGAACTGAATGTTACTCATGTATTAGCAAAGCAAACATCAACTGTTTTAAGTAAGGAATGTTTGTAGAAGGCTCTCTTCCCATTTGGCTGCTTCCTCACTTTCAGCTGAATCTCTTGGAGTTAAAACCAATAACCTCTGTGAAACATCAATCAGAAGGCAATGATGTCTGGAATTAGAGGGACCCTGGTAAATTACATTCCAGCTAGGATGCTCTTACTTTGGCCTACAGCCAGTTGTTAATCCCAATTAAAGTAAACCCATTGACTCAATAGCAGGTTGTTAAATCAATATCATATTGGGACTCACAATTGTATTTGGCCTTTGCTACCATAAAATGATCCCTGCAACTAGACTGTAGATACTGCTGTAGCCTTCCATCTAATGAACAGCTGGGATTTAAGAAATGTGAGGGAAAACAAACCTTGAGGCATGCTCCATTCCCTTAATACTGTGGCCTTCCCCAACCCCCCCTCGCCACGTCTGTTGCCTCACATGTGTTTTAAGAACATAAGATCTCTTCTGGATCTCAATTCAGAGGTATATCTAGCCCAGCATCCTGTTTTCCCCCAGTAGCCAATCAAATGACACTGGGAGGCATTAAAACAAATGAGGGCAATAGCTTACACCTGCTGTTTATTCCTTAGCAACTGGTACTGAGGGCATGATGACACTTCTGAATTTGGTGCCGCACATAAACATCATGCCTAGTAGTCATTGGTACCTTTGTCTTCCACGAATTTTACCTGGCAAATCCAGTCAATTCATTGTGTGCTGTGTGAAGAAGTGCATACAAATGGAAAAATCAGGCTTGGTGTAGGCCAGTGGTTCTTAATTTGTGGCCTGGGGACGCCCAGGTGGCCACGATGTCCTCACGGGGGGTCCATGATAACTTGAAGAGTACTTGGCCCACCTCCTGCCTGCAGTGGACTGGCCACGTAACAGGAGTCAAGGCAAAGTCTGGCTGGCTAGTTTGGCCTGCACATTGCCATTCAATCTGCTCCAGCCACAAACTTGCAGGAAGAAGCAGAAGAAATGTCTTCCCTCTCCCACCAGTACCTCTGAGGGAAGGGTTAATGCATGATATAATAGTATTGTCATTATCATCTTAAATTTTGAGTTAAGTCTTGGGGGCACACAGCAACAAAAGATATTTAAAGGGGTCCCTGGAAAAGAAAAGGTTAAGAATCACTGGTGTACCTCTGTAGCTGCAAGATGTAAAGCAAGGGCTTGGTGAAACAAAAAGTTAACAGTACCAGTTTACAGTTTTGTAGGTTACACACTTGATAGTTTCTCAACAAATCAGCACCAAAAAATTGCATCTTTCTGTTTCCTATTATGCACTGATGTCACTCTCTCAACTGGGTAATACACCTGAGGTTCGATATTAACCCCATCAGTGCATTTGAAATGGGTTGAAATCCATGAAATCTCATGCTAAAATAAATCAGTCTTGAAGTTCTTGTTACATTTCTCCTAATAAAAGATATTACCCTACTTTGCATTTGTTTTTACATATAGATTGCCTGGATTCTTTGTTTTTAAATAAATATATAATAAGACAACTCTTCATGTATTTATAGAATGGGACTGCAATATTGATAACTTTGGATAGTTTCTAATGGCTGCGCCAGGAGCATGCAGTCTGCATAGCCAAATTTTGTCTTCTGTTCCCAGCTGCAACACCTTCTGCCCATCAAATCTTCCCCAGAGGCTTGGGAGCCTGCTCAAATAGTGGGAGCTGTGTTTCACCAAGTTTCAGTGTTAGGGAGTATCAAATATGGCTACACAGAGGAAACCCAGCTTTCAGGGTTATCACTAAATGGATATTTTTCTGGTGCCCCCCCCCCTTTGAACTTTATGGCTGGTTAATGAGTTAACAGAGGTATAAGTTACACATCACATGCAGAGAGGTTATTTTGACATTGTGCAGCAACTGTATTTAGCTGATGGTAGCAGAAGTGGAGTTGTACATTTGGAACTTTTGCTCATTGTAGAATGGGACCCATTCCCGAACGTGAATTATACAATGTTTTTATGGAGATTAGCAGACAGGGCATAAATTGCAGGATTACAATGCCACAGTAGCGCAAACGGGTTCCTCTATTGCACAGTGATGATGTCTTCATGTGGTTACAGCGTGCTTCAACTATGAAAAAGGCATTTCATCTAATTCACAGGACAAACCATGAATAGATCTTCAATATCATTTTTTTCATGGTATTGATGGCATGCGAAACAGCACCCTGTTGTAATCATGAGAGTACAGTGTGAAAGGGCAATCATCAGAGAGAAAACTTCCAGGTGAGAACATGATAATAAAGCACAGGATGATCTTTTTATGAACTTTCCCATGTAGTTTGCATGTTTTTAGTTTGTTTCAGTGCTTGTGTTCATTTACTTTGTTTATTAGGTTGTTGTTGTTGTTTTAGTTTTAAGTGTGCTCCCGTCTTCTCATGAGAACCACCAGAATCTCACCCATGCTAAACCATGGAAGTAAATTCCCGTTCTTAAAGTGCTAGTGGTTGTCGTGTGATAAATTCCATGGCAGTTCTTTCATGTAATTACAGCAATTTACAATAAGTGTAATAATGCCACAATATTTCTGCTATCATTCATGGAATTACAGCATTTTTAGACTCTACCCTGATAATGTCTTATTCTGCATGGAGGTTACATAGCACTAGAATGGCATAACATCATTAGTGGATATTTATGCCACGCTGTGTCAAGGTACAATTATGGCTTCTGTCTGTAGCCAGGATTTGAATATTACATTCCCATCTAGATATGAAAAGAGGTGGGTCAGCCAGATATGCCATGGGTACAGGGAGAGCAGATATGTTCCTGCTTCACTCCATTTAGTGGGCTAGGTTGAGGGAGGAATATTATGCAAACCAGCCTTTCACCAGCAGTTACATCTGGAAAAGCCAGTAGGTTTCTTAACCCACATAGGCTTTTAACAGAGCAAACGAAGATATGTTATTTTGAGTGGTTGGCTGTTTACCTTAAGCACTGCATGAATAATGAGTTTTATATTACTTGCCATAAAAACACACTTTGCAAAAGGAACAGCCTAATTGGCTTATTTCCTTTCCAAAAATATCATCTTCTCCCTGCATCCTTTCTTAGGAAACAATCCCAGCCACCTACCCCATCCCCAAATCTCAAGAATATTGTAGGACTAGGATGTCTTAGCAGGCACACTTCCTTTGGTATTGTAGAGTAGGACACTGAAAACTTCATCCTAAGTCCTTATTTTATTTTATTTTATTTTACTTTTTATTTATTTATTTATACCCCGCTCTTCAGCCACAAGGCTATCAGAGCGGCTTACAAATTGTTTTAAGCAACAGCAGTTTACACATCTACACTGCATTAAGCAGTTTCCAATGTGTAAGCTAATTGCCCCCACAAGCCGGGTACTCATTTTACCGACCTATGAAAGGATGGAAGACTGAGTGAACCTTGGGGCCCTCTGGAATCGAACTTGCAATGTGGTGACTTGCAGTACTGGCATTTAACCACTGCGCCACCAGGCCTGAGTGGGAATCAGTAACACTCCTACCAGCTAAATTTGTGGGGCAACCATAGACACTCAGACCTTAGTTTCTGACCCATCAGATTTCATAGTGGGACAAAAGGATCAAGCCCAAATGGTTTAGGATCTACTGTCAGGCTGGTGTCTGAAGCAGTTTGAAATGAAACAATACAATTCACTTCTATGGATGTGCAAATTCAGCTCAAGTCTATATCTGAGATCAGTCTACCAAATCTGAATATTTACTTCCTCTGAAGGTTGGCAGCTACATTCCCAAAAAAATGTCCCAAAGCACATCTATTTCTGGACACAATAGGAGGTCCTGGCTTGACCTCTTTGACTCCCTACTGGCTTTGGACCTGGGTAACTTAAAAACTGTTTTCTTGTACCCTTGCATATGCTCCCTTAAGCACATGAAGTTCAGCGAAATAGCTTGTTGACCAATGAGATCTGGTAGACACCTACTGAGAATAGGACTTCTTGGCAGGGGTTCCAATTTTTGTGAAACTCTTCCTGCAGCATTTCATTGGACCCCAAACCTGTACATTTTTAGATGCTTCATTAAGATCTGGCCTTTCCAGAGTTTCTAGTGCCACACCTTAGTTTTTAGACTTTCCCCATAATACCTACTGTTCTATTACAAGTTTCCGCTATATGTTGCTGCTGTGCAGGAGGGTATTTTTTTCTATAATGATTTTGCTCTAATAGTTTCTTTTATTCTGTATTCTTTCCTTTTGTTAATTGCTTTATGTTGTGAGCCATTTGGAGTTTATTTTAATGAAAACAAAGGTAAGCACATTTTAAAAAATCCAGATAAATTATGTAATACCCTTGGCTGAATATTCAGATTGTTTTGAATATTCATATCATCATTCTCATGTCAACCACAAGTTTTTTTGTTTTGTTTTGTTTTACTGTTGATATTTAATTTGCAAACTGATGCAGGCCATTTGCTGAGGGTCACAATTTTATTTGCCACAGGACGTGGCATACATAGCTGATGTAGCTTTGATTTCCTGTATGTTAGAATTGTTTTGTTTTCTCAGCATGCTAAACATAATAGAGACTTGGAATACCTCCAAGAAACATTTCTTGTTCTTTGAAATGCTCTCACACTGGAAATTGATCTAACTGTCTTGGTGAGGGACTGTTATATGAACTGTTCTCGAAGGTAGAAATATGTGCATCATATTCCAAATAGTTCTTCTGGAACCACTTCACAGGAAGTGCTTCAGTGGATACATTTCAAGGAAACATTTCAGATGGCATGAATTTTAGGTGCCAAATATGATTAATGTCCCATTTGTTATGTGCCTTCAAGTTGACTCCAACCTATGGCAATCCTAACACAGGACTTTCTTGGCAAGATTTATCCCAAAGAGGTTTGCCATTGCCTTCTTCTAAGGCTGAGAGAGTATGATTTGCCCAACGTCACCCAGTGGGTTTCCATGGCTGAGCAGGGATTTGACCCCTGAACTCCCTGAGTCCTAGGAGATTATCACAAATGGCTAGAAAAGTGGAATTAAAGCAGGATAATACTGTTTATGGCTGAACCTTATCACATGAGGTAGTGACTGTCCTGTTGGTGGCATGTACTCAAACCATTACTGTGGCGTCCCTTTTAATTGATGAAAAAAGCCCATCCATAGCTCGAAGGACATTTTCAGACGATCCTTGCACTGCACAGAGGTTGTCCGTGAATAAAATATGGCTGAATATGGCGTGACAGGCTCCAATGCTAAATGGAAGAGACACGGATGATTTCACTGCAGGGACGGCGGCATCCGAAATGGACCCCCTGCCGTGCTGCAGCTATGAAGCTCTCCCACTCGATCCTTGCACTACAAGGATCGTCTGAAAAAGTCCTAAATGTCACTATTGTTCCACTGCTGGCCCTGGTGCAATAGGTCTCTTCACTTCAATTCTGACATTACAGCAGTCAGGGCCATAAGGGGACCTTAATCTCCTCCTCACTCCCCTCCCACTTGTTATTCCAAAATAGGCTAACTCCATACCTGTCAGGATTTTTTTTTATTTTTATATTTGCTGTGTTTGAGTAATAATGGCAAAAATAATTAAAATTATTTTTATTTTATCATGTTGCTGTACTGACTGCTGTAATACTGGAACTGCATTGAAGAGACTTATCACACCAGAGGGGTTTTCAAAGCAGCACAGTTGTGTGAAAGAAGAAAGTTGTAATAAGAAATATTTTCAAAGTGATATGGTTCCTGGTTCCTTTCATAATGTGATTGCCCCAAGACACTGGCCTCATGTAAGCTGCAGTAAGAGGAAGAGCCAGAGGGGAAACTATAAAGGCTCCACCTTCACCATCAGCTCTCCAGAAACTGCAGTAAGGGGAAGAGCCAAAGGGGAAACTATAAAGGCCCCATCTTCACCATCAGCTCTCCACAAGCTGCAGTAAGGGGAAGAGCCAGAGGGGAAACTATAAAGGCCTCACCTTCACCATCAGCATTGAGCAGCAGTGAGAGGGGGCGTGGCCAGGAGTGGCAGGCATTTTAAGCCACTCCCACACACCCCAGGAACACCAGTCAGTCAGCCAGGAAGACCTAAGCTTGCAATTGGAGTCAGCTGAGGCCGGGAATGGAGTGGGGGCAAAAATTGGAGTTGTGCTGGGGAAAGGGAGGTATGGTCGGAACAGAGTGAACAGATGTTACGAAAGAAGGCGGGATCGCTGTTTGTTAGCTATCCCACCTTCAGTTCACCCTGTTTCCCGGAATGGGTTGGAGAGCATACCTACCATTCCACAGAACCTTACGTTGCTCCTCTGCAATGCCAGGTCGGTTAGGAATAAAACTCACATTATTTATGATCTTCTTTTGGATCAGGATGCCGACCTGGTGTGCTTCACAGAAACCTGGCTGGGAGAGGATAGCGCTTTCACGTGGGCACAGGCCCTCCCAGCTGGGTATTCTGTCAGCGAGCAGGTGAGGGGAAGTGGGCGGAGTGGCTCTAGTTTATAAGGACAATCTGACCTTGACCAGGATGCCTGTCCAAAACACAGTCCACTTTGAGTGTATGTACCTTAGCCTGAAGACCAGGGATAGTTTGGGGATTCTGCTAGTATACTGACCACCCCATTGTCTAGCAGACTCCCTAACCGAGCTGACACAGCTGATCTCAGAGTTGCTGTTGGAGTCGCCCAGACTTTTAGTTTTGGGCGACTTCAACATTCCACTTGAGACCAGCTTGACAAATCTGACTGGTGCAGCTCGGGAGTTCATGGAAACCATGACAAACAGGGGCCTATCCCAAATGGTCTTCGGGCCCACGCATTGTGGGGGTCATACCGTCGATGCAGTGTTCAGTACAGAACAGGAATATCCGTGGGCGGCGGTTATTAAAACCACTGCATTGTCATGGACGGATCATTTCCTGGTCAAGACTGAACTAAGAGTCTCTTCCCACCCCACCGGGGGTGGTGGACCCATTAGAATGGTCCGCCCCCAAAGGCTAATGGAACCAATAGGATTCCAGAAAGCCTTGGAGGGGTTAATGGTTGGTACCACCAGTGACCCTGTCGAAGCTTTGGTTAATACCTGGAACACCGACCTTACCAAGGCTATCGACACGATCACTCCCAAGCATCCTTTCCAACCTGCTCCAAACAGTAAGCCATGGTATACATCAGAGCTTAGGAAAATGAAGCAGGTTGGACAACGACTAGAGCGCAACTGGTGGAAAACTCGACTCTTATCCGACAGGACTCGTCATAGGAACTTTCTTTGGTCCTATCGAGAGGCAATGAGTGCAGCACAGAGATCCTTCTCCTCTGCACGTATTGCATCTGCAGAGTCCCATCCAGCAGAGCTGTTTAGGTGGTAAGGGAGATGACGCAGGTTAGTCCTGCGGAGAACCCATTGCTTAACCCAACGACGGCCTGCTGTGATGCGTTTAACAACTTCTTTGCAGATAAAATCTCTCGGATAAGAGCTGACTTAGATGCCGGTATTTTGACAGAAACAATTGACGAGGTGTCCAGCAACTCCGTTGATGTAAGTTTACTGGATCAATTTCAATCCGTGAGTACTGAGGACGTGGACAAGCTACTTGGTAGGGTGAGGAAGTATGTTTAGGTGCTTGGTTTCAGTTTTTGATGCTTGGTTGTATTCTTATTTTTAAATTTCCTGCGAGATTATCCTCTTGTGAGGACAGCTGGGATTTGCTTTCCAGGAAGTGAATGGAGCTCTGTGAGAGTTCCATTAATGCCTGGGCTGCCAGAGAGGAGGAGAGGACTTTTAATACCACTAAAAGGTAGGTGTCTGAAAAAAACTTAATAAACCATTACAGGGATGGGAGAGGGGTGGGATATAGGTGGTGAGACGAGGACGCTATATTGTCCCCATTGATAAACTCCCCAAATTACACAAGTCACAATTAGCAAATAGTGAGGCATTTCTAAATCTGAGTAGACTAAACACATGAGGGGGGACTTTGACCCGATTCCCCTTGCTAGTCCTAACTGGAGTACACTCACTGAATCAACGGAATTTAATAAATATTGACTCACCGTTCAGCAATTGATTCAAAATGGAGTTTTTCTCGTACTCTATTCTAATGAATAGGGTTTTAATCTGTGTAAGTCCCACCCCCTCTTGTATAATTTCATCTCCTTCTCTGCAGTTTGAAAAGAGAGTCTCCTCACGCCACAGAGATTTTCTGTTGTTCCAGACCATGTATAGAGTTTTCAAGGATCTCTTTCAATTGCCACCCTCCATGTCGAGTGGGCAGCAAAAAAGTGATAGTGTGGTGGTGATGAGGAGGAGTCTAAAGTGTCCTCCTTTTCAGCTATTTAGTCTACTCAGATTTGATCATGCCTAAATGATGATTTAGTTTTCTTTAAATAAATAGGACCTAAATTAGTCAACATCAATTTAAGTCTTATCAGTTTCAAAAGGTTCAAAATCTGACATGAACCTTATATAGCTGCTCACCTGCTCATGTGTAGGTCTAACACTGGAGACAGAGATGTGGAACCACATGTGCGCTTCACCCCCGAACATTACAAAGCACTTGGAAGCATTCCAGACTTTTGTGTGCTGAGGATGAAGATCTCTATAGGGACCTGTAATTGTATAGGAATCTGGCTGGATGCAATTACGGAGTTCAACCAAACATGCTTTGAGACCCCTATATGATTCTTCATCTATAGAATGCTTCCAGGCTTGTAGTAATGTTTCAGACAAAGCTTGCATGTCCATGTCCCCTGTCATGATGGAGTGCCCAAATCCATCATGGTGAGCTCATCTGCAAAAGCTCATTTGGTAAATCCCACCCCTTGTTTCCATAGCAACAGGTGTGGTAGAGGGTGGGACCCTCATTTCCTAAACATGACATCACATCACCTGACTGAAGAGCCAATCAAATATGGCAATGCAGAACCAATCAGATTCATCACTATTTTCTCTGATTCTTGGGACTACTTGTAGCCCTACACACAACTAGGTGAACACCTGAAGAGGGCTTAGTTTAATCTGGATTCTGTTTGTTAATCATCATGGGTTGCTTAAGAGTCATTTTAAATAAAAGCAGCTTCCTAGAATTGCATCACTTTGTAGAGGGCAAACTACATTCTTGTGGATTGCATGCTTTATAGCCACATGACAGGTTTTAAAAAAATCAATCCTAGATGTCAGAGCAATTTTCATCAGAACTACAGTATGTGGGAAGGACAGTTCATCTCTTTGTTCTCCAGCTGTGATCTCAGCAAAAGTCCCCTCATGCTGCAGTTAAACTTAAAGGGGAAGAAAACTCCAATTGTCACCCTTCCCAGATAAATGGTATGTATTGCTGTATTGTTATAAGATGCCTTGAATGACATAAGAAAGGAGGGAGGGGGGGGGAGAGAGAGAGAGAGAGAGAGAGAGAGAGAGACTGAATGAATATCCATAAAGCTTCCCCTGTGCTGAGTGCCTTAACTTACAGAAGCTGCAAATAACTTTATTAATATTATTAATATATAGTAATTATTAATATAATTAATTAATTAAATGTGTATTGGCACAACACTCCTGGCAGGGATCATAGCTCAGTCTTACGGCTTGTCTAGATGGGCTATTTACCCCAGCTTCCCAGTGTTTTGGAGCCCTGTAGTCCAAACAATGCAGGGCTCATGGCCTGATTCACCTCTGGGAAGTCCTGACAATGCTTGAGGCAAAGCCGGGGGTGAGGTGGGGGGTGGGCTGCTGCCACTGCCACCACTGGAGTTGCTCTGCAGCTGGGAAGGAGGCCCCCAGCATGTAATCAAGCCCCCCTGCATGTGGCCCACCTTGATCACATGCTGATGGCCTCCTTCCTGGGTTCAGAGGAAGTGATGTACAACAGCAGAGGAAGTGCCCACTAATGCTGGCCGGTGTATGTGCACAGACGTCTGTCTGTTTTGTCTAGGTAATGAGGGAGGCGGGAGAAAGGCTAGATCCAGGGCCAGAATACACCAGCCAGAAGGCGCCATATTCTGGCCAGTCTACACAAGCCCTTGGTCAATGTTTTGTTTACAAAACGTCTCAGTTCCAGTCCCGGCATCTCCATATAGTAAGATCGAGTAGCAAGTGACGGGGAAGACCACTGTCCTAAGGGCAGATTTACATTAGACTATGGTAGATAATCCTAGACTAGTATTATAGACCCTGTTATTTACCTAAGAAGGGTAAATAATGCTAGACTAGATGGGTAAATGTATTTGATGCAATACAGTAGCACCCCCACATCTGCTGATTTGCCATCCGTTGATTCAATTATCTGCGGATGGCGACAGCAGGGGGGGTGGATGTGGGAGGGAGGGGAGGAGGAGGAAATCTGCCTCTCTTCTTTCTTCGCCCCTGGGATCCCCCTGGGATAGCTCCCATAGGGAGAATGGCGATGCAGGGGCAAAGGGAGGGGAGGAGTACATGTGCCTCCCTTCTCCCTTTGCCCCTGGAATCACCCTCTGGGATAGCTCCTATGGGGAGAATGGCAACGCAGGAGCGAAAGGAGGGGAGGAGTAGATCTGCCTCCCTTCTCCCTCCACCCCCAGGATCACCCCCTGGGATCACTCCCATGACGGGAATGGCAACAGGAGCATTCGCTATTATCTGCAGATTTCATTATCCGCAGGGAGCCCTGGAACCAATCACCCATGGATACGGGGGGGGGGTCCTACTGTATAACTGAACAGATATGAGGTATGAAAGCCAGCATGGTGTAATGATCTGAATGTTGGATGATGACTCTGGAGACCAGGGTCTAAATCCCTGCTCAGCCTTGGAAACCTACTGGGTGACCAGGGGCAAGTACTCTCTCACTTGTCTATACAAGGCCAAAAGAAATGGATTGCTGTGCAATAATAGCAATTAGCATCAGCTGCGACTTGTCTTAATGGTCTCACAGCCCCCATGAACTTTGCATGCCCTCTAGTCAAGATGGCATCTGTGAGTGAATTACTCACATTTTTAAATCTGCTACTGCCAAACTATTCTTTTTTAAAAATCTATTTCCATGGTGCTCATAAACAATATTTCTCCTTTACAAAAAAAGAGAAAAAAACGACACCCCATTTTATTGCTTTAGTGATTGCTCACTCCTCTCCATTGACGCCCCCTTGTCGTGGGAGAGAGGCTTGCGTACCCTAATGATGTTTTGAGCTATGCTGGCGGTGGCATAATAGCCACTGGTAGGGTCTCCCATGCCAGACAGGTCAAAACCGAAGGGTCTGACAAAGAGCGTCAAAGGGCAGGATGGGCTCTCTAGCCTTGTGGCAACCGTCCTAGGAGAAGGAAAACTCCAATCCCAAACCCGGGCAGATGGTGCTCGTCCAACCCTGTAAGGTCAACCATCTAAGAGAAGGAAACTCTAATCAAACCTACGGCCCGAGGACCTCGCTGCCACGTCCATGCTTGCAAGGCCACGGCAGATGAATCTCTGGTTTAAAGGGTGAGGCCAGTTCTGTGCACGCTGCGCTCCACCAGAAAAATCCATTGCACAGGCTCGAAGGACAAATCCATTTCCAAAAAAGCCCTGTAGCGACTGGCGAGGGACGAAACCGGCAGGTGTAAAGATGCACTGGAAGCCGCAGCCCCAACCCTGCATGCAGGCGGTTCAGGACATTGGTCGTTCGAGGCTGACCTGGGAGATGACAGTCTTGTTCGGCAGCATCCTGAATGACCAAGCAGCCTTTTTTAAGGAGAGCACTGCTTGCTCCATATGGACAAGTCTTGAAGAGAAACGACAACGCAGAAAGAATCACAACCCAAAAACATCACCCAAGGAGACCTTCTGCTGCGCTTTTTGCAACCGGACTTGCTTATCTCGGATTGGCCTTTTTAGTCATCAGCGCGCTTGCAGAAGGCGCGGGATGAGTCCTTCCTGAATCTTCGTTTGCGAAGAAAAGCCAGAGAGAGAGAGAGAGAGAGAGATTGCTCACTAAGGTGAAAATCCAGCATGGTGGCCATGGGCACTTGCCCTGTTAGCAAGCACACCCCGCACTCATCCAGCCAATCGGGTTTGTGCTTCCTCTTGTATGGGAAAGCGATTCATATCGAATCGCTTGTCTCAATGTGTGGCAATACACATTCGCCTCACTGTTTTTTAAAAACTCCAGGAAAAGTCACGAAGGCTTTTCCTGCAGAGTTTTTGCCATTTTTGCCATTCTCCTTCACAATACGGTGAAACAATGTGGATTGCCATTAGGACAGGTTGCCTTTTCCTAGCATTCCAAGAGAATTTTTTGCCATTTAGACAAACCCTCAGCCTCAGAGAAGGCAAAGACAAACCCTCTCTGAATACATTTTGCAAAGAAAACCCTGGGGCAAGTTACATGGCAAAATAATAATAATAATAATAATAATCATCATCATCATCATCCTCAACTGATTTGCCCAGAATCCTAATGGTCCACACACATTTCAGGCCAATGTCGTCATATTAAGAAGGAGAGGGACCAAAATACCCTCTCCTTCTTAATATTGAATATCGAGATATTCAATATAAGCTTTCGCTATTTTTCCCAACTTTTTTGAAAAGTTCTGTAAAATTGCTCACTATTGGCTTTGTGATCTACCAGCAATTTTCCCGAAACAGGGGCTCAAAACAGAGCTGAGCTGTGATTCCTCAGAGGAGAAGGACTTGCAAGAGATGCCTTGCAATACTGGATCCACCATTTTTTAAACAACAGACCAGGTAACTCCAGCGCTCTCCCCATTCCCAATTGCCAGCTGCAGCGGTGGAGAGATGGACCTATGGGACTGTTAGTCCCATAGGCCCATCTCCCCACCGCAGCAGCCTGTTCCTTCCTGTGTCCCCTTCCCCGTTTGCTGGCTGCGGGGGGCAGAGAGATGGGCCTACGGGACTGTCAGTCCCATAGGCCCATTTCTGCACTACTGCAGCCTGTTCCTCCCTGTGCCCCCCCTTCCCCGTTCGCCAGCTACGGGGGCAGAGAGATGGGCCTACAGGACTGTCAATCCCATAGGCCCACATCTCTGCTGCTGCACCCTGTTCCTCCCTGTGCCCCCCTTCCCCATTCACTGGCTGTGGGGGCAGAGAGATGGACCTACATGACTGCCAGTCCCGTAGGCCCACCTCTATGCCGCTGTACCCTATTCCTCCCTATACCCTCCTTCCCTGTTCACCGGCTGCGGGGGCAGAAAGATGGGCCTACGTGACTGTCAGTCCTGTAGGCCACCTCTCTGCCACTGCAGCCTGTTCCTCCCTGTGTCCCCCTTTCCTGTTCACCGGCTGCAGAGGTTGAGAGATGGCCACCTCTCTGCCACTGTAGCTTGTTCCTCCCTGCACCCCCCTTCCCCATTCACTGGCTGTGGGGGCAGAGAGATGGACCTACAGGACTGTCCTTCCCTCCAAGCCACCTCAAAGGATGGGACCATCCCCCCTCTTCCTCCCTATCCCTGATTTCCCCAGAAAGAGCCTTTTGGGCCTACCACTGTGCCACTCATGTGTGGTTGAAAAATCCTTGATGGCAATCTTTGGCTTGGAAGGCTTGCCTTGGCTTTGGAGTTGAGATCACTTGCAAAGAAAGGGGAAAACAGGCTTGTTTGCCCATCCTGACTGCCCCTGTGGGAGGGGGGCTGCAGCGCTTTCCGCCCTGTGCCCACCACGGCCCTCGGCGACAGCTGGTTCAGTGGAGAGATGAGCCTTTGTGACTGTCAGTCACGGAGGCCACACCCTCCTTTGCGAACTGCAAAATCACTAATTTATCAGAATTTATCGGAATAACTACTTTTTGCCAAAATCGTGTAAACAGCTTGGCACTGGAGCAAAAGGGAGGTAAACCGGCATTTTCCTCATTAAAAGTGATCTTGTAACTGCCCCCCCCCCCAAGATTGTTTCCCTTTAGGGTCACCATAAATTGAAATAGTCTTGAAGGCGCAGAACAACAAGATATAAGGCAGCTTCACAAAGGAAAAAATGGTGCCCATTCCATATTCCACAAAGAAAACTATCTCAGCTGGCAGCGGAATCTTAAGTTAATAATAGGCAATAAGGTATCATCCTCTGCTGCACTTGAGAGCAGTAACTGTGTCAGGATCTCAGAACAGAGCATGTGGTAGATATAGCTGTATCCACCAGAGGAGAATGGCCAGGGCTGTGGCTTTTGCTCCTCACCAACATCTGCTTTCACAACAGTCACCTCCTAATGCATGGGCAAGTGCAGCCCATGGGCCACATGTAGGTCCTTGGGGCCCCCAACACTTCCTGTTTTAGACTCAGGTGAACCCTTGGAATTGACCTTCCAGTCACTACATGTTGGGGGGGGGGCTCTCCAGGGTTCAAAATGGTCAGGGGGGACCAAAGCATGTCAAAATAGCGGCATGGGGGAGCACTTTGGTGAAAAAATACATAAAGGTTTGTTTTTGGGGAGGGATCAGCAGGTGGGGTACATCTCCCATGCGCTTCTGGGAGACCAATATGGATTCCTAACTTCTAGCAGTTGCCCACTCTGGCCTAATGGCACAAATGGCCATGGAACATGACACAACACACAGCTTGGGGATTACTTTTGTATAGTACATACTTTTGATTCAAAGTGTGATGCACACTGGTCTTCTCTAAACAAAATTTTCTGGACATTGTGCTGCTGCAAATAAGGACAATAGATGTTACAGTTCTTGACTAACTTTCTTTGGCCCAGAAAGAGCAACCTAGCAAAACTGTAGAGTGTGGGCACAATTCATTGCTTCCTGGGGGTTTAGCAGTGTGACTCATATATTTTTTTCTGGATTGTGCTGAGTTATTCCCTTCTCCCAGAACTACAGTAGTTCATTTCTGTGATGTTAGTAAGGCAATCCCATTTTCTGAAATCAAACTTAACATCTTCTACTGGATCAGATGGTTCATTCTAGGCCAGTGATTATTTCTGCATAATTTAATATTTCTTTATAAGAATCTATTTGAAAGGTTGTGGAGAAATGTAGTGAAGCCAACTGCTGAAAATGATAAAGACAATGCATAGCTGTTGCCATGTGGGCATTTGCCTTTAAGTCACTTTTAAGTCATTTCAAATCACTGAATATTTATTTTGATATTTAGGTTGCTGTGCTCACTTACTCTACTACACAAGCAATAAACACCTGAGGCAAAGCACAAAAATCAGTGTGTATAGAGCCATCGTACTGTCTATCCTCCTTTATGGATCTGAAACATGGGTCACCTATCGCCACCACCTACGACTCCTCGAGCGCTTTCATCAGCGCTGTCTACGCACAATCCTAAATATACACTGGACTGACTATGTGACGAATGTTGCTGTCCTTGAGCAAGCAGGGATCACCAGCATTGAGGCCATGATATTGAGAACGCAGCTGCGCTGGGCAGGGCACGTTTCTAGGATGGAGGACCATCGCCTCCCAAAAATACTACTCTACGGTGAACTCGCCACGGGTCAGCGTAAGAGGGGCGCTCCAAAAAAGCGATACAAAGACTCCCTGAAACAACATCTCAGGCTCAGCCAAATTGATCACCAACAGTGGTCCACCCTGGTCTCACATCGGGAGGCATGGAGATGCACTATCCACAATGCTGCAGCCTTATTTGAGAACTCACGCCGAACAAGTCTTGAAGAGAAACGACAACGCAGAAAGAATCAAAACCCAAAAACATCACCCAAGGAGACCTTCTGCTGTGCTTTTTGCAACCGGACTTGTTTATCTCGGATTGGCCTTTTTAGTCATCAGCGCGCTTGCAGAAAGCGCGGGATGAGTCCTTCCTGAATCTTCGTTTGTGAAGAAAAGCCAGAGAGAGATAGCACTATGATTGTACTTTAACTGTCATGGCAACATCCTGTGAAGTCCTGGGATTTGTAGTTTGGGGTGTACCAAACATCCCTGACTGAGAATTCTAAATGTGTGTGTATGTGCCTTCAAATCACCTGTCGACTTATGGTGACCCCATGAATTCATAGGATTTTCTTAGGGAGCCCTGGTGGCGCAGTGGTTAAATGCCAGTACTGCAAGCCACCACGTTGCAAGTTCAATTCCAGCGGGCTCCAAGGTTCACTCAGCCTTCCATCCTTTCGTAGGTTGGTAAATTGAGTACCCAGCTTGTGGGGGGCAATTAGCTAATACACATTGGAAACTGTTTAATGCACTGTAGATGTGTAAATAGCTATTGCTTAAAACAATTTGTAAGTCGCTCTGATAGCCTTGTGGCTGAAGAGCGGGGTATAAATAAATAAATAAAAAATAAATAAATAGGCAAGGAGCACTTAGAGGTAGAATCATAAATCATAGAGTTGGAAGAGACCTCAAGGGCCATCCAGTCCAACCCCCTGGTAGTTTTGCCAGTTCCTTCCTCTGATATATAGCCTACAGCATCTGATATTTGTTGGTGGTCTCCCACCCAAGTATGAACCAGGGCTGATTCTACTTAGCTTCCAAGGTCACAGGCTCTGGTGCCTTTAGATAGTTAGGCTGTCTCAGCTGCTGCCATACAGAGCATTTACTTCTGAGCAGGAAAGGGACGTGTGTGAGTGTGTGAGAGAGAGAGGTACATCTCTGAAAGCTGGGGGGGGAGGGAGGAAGGGTTTGCAGGATCCATCATATCATCGACAATAGATCATACACCATTTTTTCAACAGCTGTTCCTCTTGCAAAATCTAAAACAATGTAGCTTAGAAGGGGAATGAAGTGCTGAAACTCTGTTTATTTAAGAGAAAGAGTAATTTATTATGGGGCCAAATAAAGGAGAGCAGATAAGAAGAAAACATTGGCCTGAATCCCATTGTTAGTCGCATTGACTTATTGGGATTTATTATGTGTTGATTCATAATTCAATAATTGATTCTATGGATCTATTGTAGTTGGGACTGACTAATATGAATTGTACTTACGGATCCCATAGCATCGTATTGTACTAATTATGTTACTCATTGTTATTTAGCATCTTAGACTGTATAGTTGTCCCTTCATATTCACTGGGGTTTGGTTCCAGGACACCCCTGGATACCAAAATCTGTGAATACTCAAGTTCCATCATATGCAATGGCATAGCAAAATGGTGTTCCTTATATAAGATGGCAAAATCAAGCTTTGCTTTTTGAATTATTATTTTTTAAAGAATATTTTCAAGCTGTGAATACTTAAATCCGTGAATACCAAGTCCGTGGATATGGAGGGATGACTGTAGTCTTAATTCACCAGGATGGCCGAAAGCCAGCTGAGCTAATGCCTGGCCTGTTGAAGACCTTCCCATGGAGATAATAAACAAAGGCCCAGATCACATGCATACCTGTTCTGAACATAGAGAGAGACCATCCTATTAAAACCAGTGAAACTGATAATCATGATTGGTAGCACCATATCCTATGTAGTCATCTTAGAACAGCTTTCCCAACCTAGTGACTGGTTTCCTCATTAGCCTCAGCCACAATAACCCAATAGTCAGGGATGCTGCACTCCAAAACCTCTGGAGAATGTGAGGTTGGTGTAAGTTGCCTCAAAAGAACTGTGATGTTCATGGAACTTTCATAAATACTATAACCAATGAGGATGAATATGTCAGCAATATGATTTGACAATCACTGCAATTTCTCTGAGGGAGAGAAGAGTTGAGTAGAGAAAATCACGGGACCTGTGGGTGAGCCACTGCATACACAATATTCATGAGGAGCAGTTTAAAGTAATCTTTGTGCTACTGCTTGCTTGTGTGCATTGGGCTAAGATTATTTTAAAAAATTATAACAGAAATTGGCTTAGTTTCAGGCTGGCATGAAAAACCAAAAGAACCTAAAATAATATGATGTATGTCTAAACAGAAACTCATAAGTCCGGTGGAAATCTGACCATGATAGGAAATGAATGCACCGTTTCTGTGAGACTGTTCTTGTGTAACCATTCCCTTTCATAGAAGTACAGTTGGAATTAAGTTTCCCTGGAAACAAATGTGGAAAACATTATGTCTGAACAGAAAGTCCGTATGATCTAGTATCATTTGAAATAGCCCATACTTCTTTGGACTTTTTCAGATGGCGATCTGTAACGGAAGCAGCCTCGTCCCCGTTGCGAGGCTGCTGCGCGGTAGGGGGTCAGTTTCAGATGACGCTGTCCCCCTACCAATACTGTTGCAGAAGAGCTGGGAGGCTGCAGCACTATATTTAGCGATTTTCTAATCACGGTCAACCTCCATGATTAGAAAATCGCTAAATATAGCGCTGCAGCCTCCCAGCTCTTCTGCAACAGTATCGGTAGGGGAACAGCGTCATCCGAAATGGACCCCTACCATGCAGCAGCCTCGCAACGGGGACGAGGCTGCTTCCATTACAGATCGCCATCCGAAAAAGTCCATAGTCTATGGACTTTATCAGATGATCCCTTTTAAAACCTTCTCTTGCTGGCATAGAAAAACCCATTTCTATGCTGGCAAAAGAACACTCCCTCCTGCAATTACCTTCCTCTCCCAGCAAAGGCTCCCCAGCAATAAAGAGGAAGTGAACGGATCCCCATTCACTTCCTTGTTCAAAATCCCGCAAGACTTCATCGCACAGGAAATTTAAAAACAAAAACAAAGCCTTAAAAGTGACATCAAGCACCTAGGCACACTTTAAAAGTCCCAAGGAATCTGGGGAGGGTCATAAAAAAAGGGAAATTTACCTGGATGTCCTGATCTCACCCAGAACTGTTTGCGCTGGACCAGCCACTCTCACTGCAGGGATGAGAGTTAAATGGCTTGAGGTTTTGCATGCCAGCAATGCTGACACAAAAGCAGCAAGGGCACAAATCCCGGCACAAAAATGTCTTCAGCTGTCAATTAAAAGCTATGGGATTTTGACAGGACATAACTGCGAAAGGGCAACGTCGTCTGATCTGCACACCCTTTCTCAGTTATGTGGTGTCTTTATGGCACTGTATTTTGTCTGTCTGATAATTTCCTATGTCTCAAGGAGATGAAAATGCATGAAAACCAATGCATTTGAAATGGGGTGCTGAAGAAGAGTTCTACAGATACCATGGCCTTGAGTTTGCAAGACCTGAGCAGGGCAGTAGGAATGTAACTTGCTGTTCACTAAACATATGAGATTATGGTTTCTCAATGCATTTACATTTCTCTTTATGAGACAAGCCAAAAAATTTGCCAGCTGCTCACCCAGGTGACAGAGTTTGAACATAGTGCATTCACAAGAGAAGTAAGGAGGCGAGCACTTCAATTCAGTTACTCCATTGTGTCTATAGATAAACACAGGTCATTCTTCCTTGTTAGACACTGTGGAAGGGAAAGACAGCTGAGTGTTTTATGGCCCTCTCCAGTCACCACCAAAAGGGATGGTGGAGGGTTAGGTGGGTTATGTGAAAATTGCCAGGATAGCTAGCTAGGCAGGATAATCTGCTTTCCCCTTTTCTTTTTGTTTTACTCTTAAAACATGCTCAGTAAGTGATTCTGGAGGCAGCTTACCTTGTCCATTGTACATAAGCACACACAGTTGCAATGGGATCACCTAGATAACTTGATATTCCCCATTATGATTGTGTGAGTCTCAGTCAAGTCAATTTGAATTACTCCACTTGGCTACAGGTGAGGAGGAGAAGAGGGAGGAATTCCATTCTAATCATAGGCCATCTTCTGCAAACAGAATGTTATGGTTCACATAGCTAATTGCAAGAAGAATTAAGGAGAGAAAGACAGCTGACTGTTTTATAGCCCTCATTCTTTGGGAATTTGTCAGGAATGGTTCTGGTTCTGTGTAAGGGGTGACTCAGTTGAAATATCTCACACTTCAGACAAAAGCAAGGAGAGTAATATAACACCCCCTTCAGGGGCAGGAGGAATAAAACCACAAATTTATATGATTACAGGGCAGTGGATGATTGGGGATCTTGGAAGTCTCTCATTCTTAGGATGTCCATAAGTGGAAGTCAATTTGATAGCAAATAACAAAGTGCCAAATACAATCTTGGCCATAATATCCACATTATTAGTCTCTCATTCACATGGGACAAAACAACACAGAGACAATCACCATCACCCTGCACACTGCAATTAGGCTTAACCTTTTAGTGCCTTTGCTGCAATGAACTTCAACATAAGGCTTTTCCCAACCCAAATCACAACATGAATTTTGGGTGGGTGGGTGGAACTGGCACATAGGGAAGAAAGAAGCAACCTTCTTCTTCTCAGCTCTGAACACCTCCACCCCTGATTGCTGCTATACTGCAATTAGGCTTTGGGAACCAATGGAAGGTTTTAAAAATATAATTGCAGAGGGCTAAGGAGGAGAGACCATGGGCAAGATGGGAAGCCTCCATGGGCTGCATCTAGATGCTCCCCACCAGTGATGTAGACTCGAGTCGACTGACTCGGACTCAAGTCAGACTCAAATCCTTTCAATGAGTCGACTTGGACTTGACTCTGCAATAAATGATTCACTGATTCAACTTGACTCGCGCCTTGTATATTTTTAGAGACTGACTTGCTGGCCTTGGTTCAGTAACATAACACATTCATCCAGAAACCTTATGGAATGGAAAATGTTTTTTCTTCCTTGAACAATGCTTCCATCTCATTGCTTTTTGTCTTCTGGGCATGTGACAGAAGCAGTACCTTATGTTTGCTGTACAGGAAACCCCTGTTTATCTGACAGGTGAAGGACTGGAGCCCTGTCAGAAAATGGAATTGGTTGAAAAGTGGGGACCCAGGGTTGTTGTTTTTTAGCTTGCAACTGCATTTTGGCATTTACAACCTGAAAAAAGATGGTTCTGTATTTCATGGTGGCAAAACCCCTTCAGTTACTATTATAAAATGCTCTCCGGGCAAGGACAACACCCTCCTGGCTTCCTAACCCAGGAATATGTTCAGAAAGTCCATGGCATCATTCACTTCAAGCAGCAGGCAAGACTTGCCGCCAGAGTGCGGGGTGTGTTTCTTGGAGAGGAACAGCAAATGCATTAGGCAGCAGGCTTGAGGTGGAAGGATCCTTCTAAAGCTTTTCTTGGGAGCAGCAGGCAAGACTCACTGCCCCCCCCCCGAGCACAGGTAACATATTTGCTGTTCCTCTCTGAGAAACACGTCCTGTGCTCATGGGAACGAATCTTGCATGGTGCTTGAAGTGAACGATGCTGTGGACTTTCCTAACATAACCCATCACCATCTCCTTTTTTTCCTGTTAAAGTTGGCTCCCAGACATGAGACTTGACTTGAAAGTATCTTGAAAGGACTTGTGACTTGGAGTAAAAGGCTCAAATACATTGAGGGAGCCCTGGTAGTACAGTGGTTAAATGCCAATACTGCAGCCACAACATTGCAAGTTCTATCCCAAGGGCTCCAAGGTTCACTCAGCCTTCCATCCTTTCATAGGTTGGTAAAATGAATACCCGGCTTGTGAGGGCAGTTAGCTAACACACATTGGAAAACGCTTAATGTGATGTAGATGTGTAAATTGCTATTGCTTAACAATTTGTAACCCACTCTGAGAGCCTTTGTGGCTGAAGAGCTGGGTATTAATACCTAAAATAAATACATAAATAAATAATACATCACTGCTCTGCACCTATGCTAGAGGTAAGAGTGCCTTTGAGTGAATAGAGGCGGAGGAGGAGCACACACTTCAGGGAGGAAGTAAAGCTAGACTTTAACATTTTGTTCAGGGCACGAGATTCTGCCATATCTGGGAATATTTATACCCACCACTGGTCAGTAGAGACTGATCATCTTCTTTGGGTGGATGCATTGTGCAAGATGGCAGCATAACCATTCACTGTGTCAGAGCCCTTTGCTAGATTAAATATATCAGGAAAGTGAAGTCACTCTCCACTTTAGGCAGCAAAATGTCTTAGACCAGGCCTGCTTCCCAGCAAAATGTCTTAAGTTGACCCTTTCTAGGACCAAAAAGAGCCAAATTTCTAAGTGCAAGGATGGGATACAAGCAAAATTAATTGACTAAATCACATGGACTACCCATACTGTGGGAGTACCTTTGATGTTCAGTCTGAGAGAAGAGATGTAAAAGGAGTAGTGTTTATACAAATCCCAACACATCTCATTTAAAAATCTAACTGAAGCATTAGGTTAATGCTTTCAGTTCTCTTGCAGCAGCTTTATTCTACATTTAACTTTAAACAGAGACTGGAAGGCATCAGCAGGATGAGTCAATGTTTGGCATTCTCAAAGCCTTGTCTGCATTTGTGGCCCCTCAGAGAAAAGGGAAGCAGAGGAATAGAGACATATCACTGACCTTTAGGAGACTGAATGTTGAGTAAAATATTATGTTATGCTCTTCCATGGTAAGCCAAAGTTGAGAGGCCTTTTTAAAATAAATAAATAGTGCTTAGGAAACACAGTCACTGTAACACTTCTGTGAACTACAGCAAAGGGATGCCATAAAGACAAGAAATACAATGGTAAAAAATGAAGTGCTATTCATGATGGGTGAGTGAATACATTCAGCAAGTAAGTGCAGCCTTACTTATGAAATCTCCTGTCCTCAGAATCAAGGCTTTTCCTTGATCTTTACAAATGAGAAGATTTAACAAAGAGGTGGGTAGAAAATAAGAAAGACTCTGATTCTTCTGCTTCCACAGTTCTCTCCCTCTTGCCAGCCTTATTACGTACAGACCAACCCCCATATCCATGGGGGCTCCATCCCAAGATACCCCCCCATGGATACCTGAATCCGTAGGTAATAGCAAACCCTATTATTTGCAATGAGACATATGCCAGAGGTTGACCATAGAATCACATTGGAGGACCTAGAAATGCCTGGAGAGAATGTATTTTTTCAGATGTGGATAATTGAAACTGTGGATACTGAAACCATGGATACAGGGGTCAGCCTGAATGGTGTGGACATGCAATATTGCTAGGATCTAAGATAGAGGAACTGGTAGCAGAGTCATTATGGCAAACATATTACCTGTTATGGTACAGCAATGAAAGCCCTGTTTTTTCCAAGGGGTTGTCTAAACTGTGAAAATAACCCTCATAGAATTCGAGGAGAACATATGTTATTTTAATGGCAACCTGTAGTGATTGGCTGTATTCAAAAGGAGGGGGATGAAAACTGCCATATGCTGCACGCTAGGAGACTTCACGGTTTTCTATGAAGCTTTTAAAATACTGCATGGGAAATGCGCATTCCCCCTCGTTGGGACAAGCGATTTGATATAAATTGCTTTCCCATAGTTGGGGAAGCACAAAGCTTATTGGCTGGATGAGGGGGTGGGGCTTTCTAACAGGGCAAGTGCCCAGCACTGCCATGTTGGATTTTTGCTTTAGCGAATGAGCGCTATGGCAAGAAAATGGGGTGTTCAGCAAAATATCACTGAAGTGCACAATGAATTTTGAAAAAAAAAAGTTTGGTGGCAACAAATTAAAAATGCAAATAAATCACTTGCAGCTGCCATCTTGACCAGCGAGTATATGAAGCTTTTGGGGGCCAAAACACCATTAAGACAAATCACAGCTGCTGTGATTGGCCATTACTGCAGAGCAATCTGTTCCCCCCACTCATGTAGACAAGCACTAAGAGATTTTTGTTGTCAAAAGCAGGGAGGGAGGAGCTGTGTTTTCCCCTGGGCATGGGGCATGGGGCTAACAGGATAGGCATAGAGAACTAGTGGTTAAATCTCTTCTATAGAGAGAAAATGAGAGCAGGGCTACCTAGGTCAGGAACATCCCATACCCTGAGATTCTAAGGCCCAAACCCTGAGACCTAGGGATAGTTCCTCATCATGTTTGAGAGGAAGAGGAGTAAGGTCAGGGATGGGCCAGGTGGGCTCTCTGGAGAGCCTACAGCATCCATTCTAAAGCAGTCTGAAGCAAGGCCAACAACACACAGGGTTCAGCTATATGAGGCAATATAATGTGGACTGAAACATATTATCACAAATTTGCAGCAGTACCGTTTTGTCTACATGGCCATTCTGATTCTGTGAATCAAATCACATCTTTCTTATTTTTTTCTGTTCACACAGAGCCTGGATGTGAATCAAGATGGAGTCTGGCAGTAAATTATGGTGTGTTATTTTTGTCCTGATGGAGTGTGCATGTTGGTGGGGTTTTTTTGTTTTTGTTTTACTGTCAATCAAGTTTGTGCATGTGCAATCGCCCACTTCTGTTGTCATGTACTTCCTGTGGTGACTTGCTGTCATTGGCTGTTGTCACATGGAGGCAGGTGACAGGTAATCACGCTACAGCCACCTACCTGGTTATTGTCACAAACAATATCTGGGTGGCAAGCAAACAACTGTTCTCATCTTTTTCTACACCCAACAGCTTTTTAAAAATCTACTCTGACACAACAGCTTTTTAAAAGGCTACGTTTTGCTTATTTTTAAGGTCCTTTTGTTTCCCCCCCCACCTTTTTTTGGTGGCACTACACACATGCAATGAAGGGTGCTACTGAGATCTGCCTGGCCCTGATGGCATTTATGCAAGCTACAATTGTGGTTTGTAACACTATGGGTCTTAAGCACTGCTGAAGATGAGCACATCTCCTTAGTGCAATGGCGAGAGCTGGGGTACAGGAGCATGCTGGAGGACAGGGACAAAAATGATGACCTGGAGGAACATCTTTCTGTCAGAAATGTCATGGTCAGCATGGCAGGTGAGACACTTTTTGACCAGTGTGGAACCTCCAGGCAGAGTCCAGTGCAAGATTGTCACTGGTGGGTGTACCCAGCCAGCAGAGATTGGTGGGAGAGGTTCATGATCATTCTTTAGGATGCCGAGGACCATCTTCTTTTGGTAGAAGCTCTGAGCCTGGAGATGGCAAAGCACAGCACCAATATGAGGAGGACCATTCTAGCTAAGAAGCATGTCACCATCACTGTCTGGCTACTCAGACATCGCAGATCCTATGCGAATGCCTGTAATTAGTTTGGGGTCAATTGCTCCATCATTGCTGCCATCTTCATCAAGGTCATCCTAGTGATGGAGAAGGTTCTCTTGCCACAGACAATCTACCTTGGAGACCCTCATAATGTACATATGGCTAATGTTTTTTGGGGGGGAGGTTGCAACATCATTGCACTATGTCAGTTTTGTGCATCTATTGTCATGATACTTTAAAGTCCAGTATCTTTTGAGACATATATCAGGTTGAATGTGTGATTTTCTTGTCTTGTGAATTATGGGGGAGGGGATTGCTGTGTTATGATTCTGTTGTATGTTTCCATGCACATGCTGCTTCCTAGCTGGAATTTTGGCTTATGAAAACTGTCTCTCCCATCCACCAGGGAAGAAAGTTCATCAACAGGAAGAACAGCTACTCCATCCTTCTCCAGGGCACGTGTGACTACACTGGATGCTTTGTTGACATGGAGATAGGATGGAGCGGAAGGAACCATGGTGCCCAGGTGATAGGGAATTCCACCTTGCACAAAACCATGGAGGCCAGGGCCTTTGTCCCTGGAAATCCAACCATTACTCTGTGTGTGGGGAAAAAATGGGTCACTTCTGATAGCAGACAGTGCCTTTCCTATCAGTAAGTGGCTCATAACCCCCTACAGAGGATCAACAATGGCCAGGCAGCCTTTGTTCAACAAGTGCTTCAACTGCTCCAGAAATGTTGTTGAGAGGACTTTTGGGCAGTTAAAGGCACAGTGGAGGTGCCTTACAGCAACCTTGGAGGTGTCCAAGGAAAATATCCACTCGGTCATCTCTGACTGTGTGATTTTGCACATCTGTGAAACACATGAGCAGGTGCTGGAAGAGCAGTCACAGAGTGTTCCAACATATGTGCTGGACACATTGGGGGCTTTTCTACTCAACACGGAAGAACAGAAGGCAGCAGAGGGCAAGGTAGTGAGGGATGCTCTTACTGGATACTTCTGGAGACAGCCACACCAGGCATAATCACTGTAGCTGTATTCCATCCTTTGGATCTACTTCCTTCTTTCTCCTGTTGCAATGCAAAGATGTTTCCTATTTTTAAAATGTCCTCTGCTCCATTGTTTGTTATGAAACTCCCTTGTAAATTTTCTTGCATAGTATGTGATTTCAGATTCTGATGCTCAGTGAACATAACATATGGTTGCTGTTGAAATCCAAGCCCTTGTAAATAAAAATGCCGTCGCCACTAGTTTGTTTCCTACATTTGAGTACACATCTTTTCTCTATGGCGCTTGCACACCTCAGAATTGCCCTGCTGTGGGAACTAGAGATGTGGGCAGTTGAGAAAAATGGCCAATCCACATGGCTCTGGCAGGGGACAAGCAGAATTCCAGAATTTCATCATATGGTACCAGGGACATTAATGGAATAGGGTAATCTAGAGATGCAAAAATGTAAACTCGGACAGGTTTTACCCTCCCCCGCCCTTCCCAAGTAGAATTCCATCATATAGAATGGGGAAACACTTCATGGAAACTCCAAAAGGTTTTACCTTCCCCACTTTCTCAAGAAGAATTCCATCATATGGCATTGGGAAACACTTCACAGAAACTCAAAAAGGACCCCCCTTCCCAAGAAGAATTCCATCATTTGGTACCAACTGGAATGGGGTAATGCACATTAATAACAGAAGCTCAAAGATTCATAGATAGTGCTAGGGATTAGCACCTCCCCATAAGCCTCATGTCAGGGTGCATGGTGGACACATTGGGAAACACTTCCAATGTGCATGTGCCAACTGCATCTGTGACAGCTGACCCATGACATTTTGCTACCAGAGGAACAAAAATGGAATGATTTTAAACCCCATGCACCACAGGACGAACATCACCATCCCACATCGCTGTCGGCAAATCTGTGCTTAAGTCCGTTCAGCAGTTCATCTACCTGGGAAGCATCATCTCCTCAGATGCCAAGATTGACAAAGAGATCGATCACAGATTAGCAAAGGCATATAGCACATTTGGAATACTTTACAAAAGAGTCTGGAGTAATAAACGCCTGAGGCGAAGCACAAAAATCAGTGTGTATAGAGCCATTGTACTGTCTATTCTCCTTTATGGGTCTGAAACATGGGTCACCTATCGCCACAACTTATGACTCATCGAACGCTTTCATCTGCGCTGTATACGCACAATCCTAAATATACACTGGACTGACTATGTGACAAATGTTGCTGTCCTTGAGCAAGCAGGGATCACCAGCATTGAGGCCATGATATTGAGAACACGGCTGCACTTGGCAGGGCACGTTTCTAGGATGGAGGACCATCGCCTCCCCAAAATAGTACTCTATGGTGAACTCACCACAGGTCAGCGTAAGAGGGGCCCTCCAAATAAGCAATACAAGGACTCCCTGAAACAACATCTCAGGCTTGGACAAATTGATCACCAACGATGGTCCGCCCTGGCTTCACATCGGGAGGCATGGAGACACACTATCCACAATGCTGCAAACTTATTTGAGAACTCGTGCTCAACAAGTCTTGAAGAGAAATGACAACACAGAAAGAATCACAACCCAGAAACATCACCCAAGGAGACCTTCTGCTGTGCTTTCTGCAACCAGACTTGTTTATCTCGGATTGGGCTTTTTAGTCATCAGCGCGCTTGCAGAAAGCGCGGGATGAGTCCTTCCTGAATCTTCGTTTGCGAAGAAAAGCCAGAGAGCGAGAGAGAGAGAGAGAGAGAGAGAGAGAGAGAGAATGTCCCATAGCCCATAGTGTATGATGGTCTGGATTGTGTTGAATGACATGGAGCATTTCCAGTTTTGTCCATTGATATATTGCTCCACGTTTCCACCCCACAGTTCTTGCTACCTGAGGAGGCAGATTCACTTGCCATCATTAGTCTTGTGCACCTTGAAGTGGTAGTCAATAGGTTTGTGGTAGAATAAAAGAAACTGAGTAACAGGAAATACTATGGAGTGAGCTTTCTTGAGGGGGGGGGGAGAAAGAGTTCTCTGCAAGATGTGCAACAGGTGCCAGAAACATCTAGACCATCTGATGGGTGGAGCCTCACCAGGCCAACGTTTCCCCCAATTTTAAAATCCTTAACAATAGCCAACCCCCACCCCACAAATACAAAAGTATAGAACAGTGGTTTTTCACAAAAATTGTCAGGTGGTGTCAGCTCCCAGGGTGTGTGTGTGTGGCAAGGAGGATCGCACATTGGCAGATGCAGGAGACCAATGTGATGCTGGACAATTTGTCCCAGCAGGTTGATGCTCCTGTCCACCTTATGTGAACCTCCAACAGGAGGAACTGCCATCTTTTTGCCATGGCTGCCTGTGACCTACAGAGGAGAGGGTTCAACCATACAGGTCTCCAGTGCTGCTTGAAGTTTAAAACCCTAAAAGAAAAAATTCTTTGAAGCACTGGAAGCCTACCAGGGGCACACACACACCCATCGGAGGCCACCATTCTATGCAAAATTATTATCAATGTGGCAGGTGGTGGGAAGGCTATCATTGCCTCCCACCTGGTAAGTTCCCCAACCCACATCATGGGACATATATTTGTCTGTACCCTATGTGCATGTTTTATGCACACAGGTTTCCCAGGGTAGAATCATAGACTCGTAGAATCATACAGTTGGAAGAGACCACAAGGGTTATCTAGTCCAACCCCTGCCATATAGAAATACCCAGTCAAAGCACTCCTGACAGATGGCCATCCAGCCTCTGTTTTAAAAACCTCCAAAGGAGACTCCACCACACTCTGAGACAGTGTATTCCACTGCCAAACAGCTCTTACTGTCAGAAAGTTATTCCTAATATTTAGGTGGAATCTCTTTTCTTAGAGTTTGAAACCATGTATTTGTCTGTACCCTGTGTGCATGTTTTATGCACACAGGTTCACCAGGTTAGAATAATAGAATCATAGAATACCTGTTGGGTCAAATATAGCTTTTTAAAAAGCTGTTGGGTCTGATGCTGGGGGCGAGGGGAAGCAGCAGAAAGCTTTCAATATTGTGGAAAAATCTCTTTGGCCACCTCATTAGATGTGCACATTCAAGCACCACACCTTAAAAATGGTGGTTCTTCTTCTGCCCACTGTCTTGTTGAATACCAAATGTTGGGAATCTCTTTGCCCACCCCTTCAGCCACCTTTCCCATCTACCCAGTCTCCACTTCTGCTGTTATCCAAGAATGCACAGCAATGCAATATGGCTTGTCCCAACAAGCAGGAATGTACATTTCATCCAGTGGTTTTTTTTTAAGGTCAGGAAAATCCACAATGCCCCACTTTTCTGGATATGGTGAAATGATGCGGGATCCCATTTAAACAAAATGTATTCACTTTGAATTCTATGAGGAGTATTTTTGCCATATAGACAAGCCTATAGTCATATGCACAGGGTGTCCCCCCAAAATGTATGTGGTACACCATTTAACAGCTAATAGTAGCTATGGTGATTATTTGAAGTCTAAGTAAATATGTTTATATTGAAGAATAAATGTTATAATAATGATTTAATCAGAATTATTAATTCCATCTTAAATTAAGGTGTTCAAATTGTTGTCCCTGTGCAGCAATGCACTGCTGGCATTGTTGAACGATGCAGTTGCAAACCTCACTTTAAGTTTCTCTTGTAATTTTACAACACTTCTCAACTATTATAATCTTTAATCCTGTTAAGGATGTATACATTTTTTGGGAAAAAATTTTTTTGGGGGAACCAGAAGTATAAGTGGTTAAGGGTGTAGATGTTTTTTGGGGATACATTATGTACCCAAACAGGAAATGACTAGAAAATGAGATCCTGGTCACTTCCTGTTATAAAAAAGGGGCCTCTCCTAGGCTTAAAATGGCTCAGGGAGACGCCAAAACATGGTGACCAAGTTCCCCATGCCCCCTAGAGGGCATTTGGGGATAAATTATATATTTGAGTTTTTGCAGGGGTTGTGGTGGTCTCCAAGGTCTCCTGGTGGGCTAATGCGACCCCGTAGCCTCTGAAAGTGGCCCAACATTTTTCTAACCACTGTTCTATACTGTCTTGCACTGTACGATCACAATTCACTTATAAACAAATAAAATAAATGACAGCACCAGTAAAAAGCCAATTCAGCTAAAACCAAAAAGAAAAAAAACCAGGCTAAGGACCCTCATCAACAGAGACTGATAATAAAATTATATCAATATAATGTCAAAATAGGAGAATAAAAATATCTTAGGGCTTGTCTGCACTGGCCAGAATACTCTGCCTTTTGGCTGGAGTATTCTAGCCCCAGAGCTGGCCCTGATCCCCACCCCCATTACAGCAACAAAATGGACAGAAGTCCACATGCACATGCCAGCCTGTATTGGCAGGCGCCTACACTGCTATTGCACTTCATAATCTCTGAAGCGAGGAAGAAGGCCCTCGGCATGTGATTGAGGCTGGTCACATGCAGGGGGGCATGATCATGTGCTGGGGACCTCCTTCCCAACTTCAGAGTGACACCAATGGTTGTGACAGCAGCATCCAGCAATACAGCCTGGTGTGCAGGTATGGACTCCTGTGTTTCCACGCTAGACACTTCTGGGTTTTCCTGCATGATGCAGTTTTTCCTGTGGGTTATTTTGAAAACCTTTAAAAGGGTTTACCCAACTTTTCCCCAGCTTCACCTCAAAAGTGTTAGGACTGTTCAGAAGCAAATCATGGCAAAAGCCCTGCATCATTTGGACTGCTGGGCTCCAACACGGGGGAAGCCAGGATAAATTGCCTGTCTAGACAAGCCCGTAGTCTGGTGTAAAAAAATAAAAAGCATCAAAGTGGGTGCCAAGCAAGCCTCTCTTGGATGAGCATTCCATAAATGGCGGAGTAATCAAAGAAAAATAGTGGGGAAAACATCAGCTAACAACAATGGAGGCAGCTATAAAGATTTAAACCTTTCTTCCTTGCATCCAGCAGTCCCACTCCAGTCCAGTTTCCATGTCCTTATTTGTGAGAAGAAGGGGGGAGTTCAATATTTAACAAGCACTTCATATTTAATTTGGGTTGTAGGTTTGGTCCTGAATTATCCTGGGATGAAGTTGGGCTATGCCAGAGCTGAGTATGGAGTGGCCTTTTGGTCCCTTTTGGTTCCTTGTACCACTCTCATAAGAAAAAAATGTATTTATGTTTAACCTTTAATTAGGACGATCTGGTGTAGTGGTGACATTATAAACCAGGAACAAAAATTAAGTGTGGATTTCTTCATGTCACCACAACCTCTGAGATAAAATCAAAGCGTCCTTGGATAAAAGCTGCAGTAAAGAGCAATTTAAGAACACAAGCAAACAAATGTGGCCAAGTATTTGCTGCTCTTGGAACACATTGTCAGCCATTTAAAAATTGTTAAATGTTAAATACTGTATTGTTAAATACTTGAATTCTGAATTGGGGCAGGCAACAAATGAATAAACATTGAGGCTCAAGACTTTTGAGTCCCACAACATTCATGGAGGGGCTCTCTCATGCCCTCCAGCTTTCAGTGCCTTGTGGCAATTCTGCTGCTCCCCTCAGGCAATTCTACTGCTTCCACCAAATGTGGAGCTCTCCCAACACTTATTCTACCAACTGTGGGGTTTTCCCCTTGGGCAATCCCACCCGTGCCACCAACTATGAGTGTTCTTCTCTGGCAATCCCACCATTGTGACCAAATTTGGGGTTTTCAGCCTTTAACTCATCAGATGTAAAGACTATCATGGTGCTCACTGCAATTACCAAGAGTGAGAGATTTTCCTGATCCCCACCTCTGTGACACCAACTATGGGGACCATTTAAATGCCCTCAAGGTACATATGAGGATTTATGCAACTCTGTCCTCAATGGATATCACCCTGCTATATTTAATGCTGCCACCACAGACACCTGTGCCTCATCTACATGGGCCAGAATAAGCTGGCTTCCTACTGGTGTATTCTGGGCTTGAATCAAGTCCATTGATCCCTTGTTACCTGCATTAAATGGGATGGCATACATATGCCACACTGGCCCATCACTATAGGTGCTGCTGTTGCTGCCCACATCACACTCTCTGAAACCAGCAAGCAGGGCTGGTCATATGAAGGGGGCCTGGCTCACGTGCTGCATGTCTGCTGCATGCCTGCTTCCTCGCTTCAGAGATAGCAACATAGATGGCAACAGCAGCAGCTGCAGAGACAGGTGAGCCTTCTGCAGACCTGGGGGGTTCAATCCGTGAGTGTTTTGTTTTTTTTTAATGAAGCACTTTCCCCTGGGTATTTTGCTGAAATGGGCTTTACCCATCTCCCCCCCCCCCCATCTTTGCCCCAGGAGATGTGAGAATTGCCCAGGGGTAAAATGGGGCAAAAATCCTGCATTGTATGGACTTCAGGGCTCCAAAACAGAGCAAGACAGGGAAAATAGCCCATTTACACAAGCCCCTGGCCTGCAGCCAAGCTCTCAAATGTAATTTCTGGAGGCCAAATGTGTATAAAAAAACAAAAACCAATTTTTATTTATAGCAGTTAAACATAACATAGCAGATTATTTATTACATTTAAAACAGCACACACACTTTCTCTTCTTTTAAACTGATTCAGACCCTTACCAATCACTCAACTCAAACCCCCTCCTCTCAATCCAACCCTACTCTACCTCAAACTCTTTTCAAACCACTCTCTTCAAACCCTAGGCCAACACCTAACTCAAACTGAACTCCCAGCTGTCTTCCACCAGCCTTAATGCAAATCTCCTCAAACATTCCACCAATCAGCATTCACTTCAACACACCATTCTGTCCCCTTTCCTACAAACTTACCTCATATTCTACTATACAATCAATAAATCAAACATCATTTTCAAATACAAACCTATGACATTACATTCCTATTCATGACTATTAACAGAACAATGCAAGAATAGATTTTCCTTGGTTTTTTCCGGGCTGTGAGGCCGTGTTCTGGAATAGTTTCTTTCTGATGTTTCGCCTGCATCTGTGGCTGGCATCTTCAGAGAATGGTTGGGTAGGGGTGTGTATGTGGAGTTTATATGCTGCGAACCCCGGTTGGGGAGAATATGTAAATTTGTATAATTGAATGGTTAGTTTCTGGGTATAGAAATGCAAGGCTCATTAGTGTCTGTTTGGCTAATGGTTGGTTGATGGGCCATTATCTCCTGGGAATCCCCCTGTCCCTGGGTGGAATTCTTTTGTAAGTGTTGAGTTTTGATTCTATTGTATTTCTGAACTGGGAGCCAGATTTTGTTTACTTTTAAGGTTTCTTCTTTCCTTTTGAAGTTGTCCAGGTGTTTGTGGATTTCAGTAGCTTCTCTGTGCATTCTGACATGATAGTTGTTGGCCTGGTCTAGAATTTCTGTTTTCAAATAGCATTTTGTGTCCAGGTTGGTTTATAACATGTTCTGCTACTGCTGATTTTTCTGGCTGGCCCAGTCTGCAGTGTCTCTCATGTTCCTTGATTCGTGTTTGCACACTGTGTTTAGTCGTCCCTATGTAAACTAGTCCACAGCTGCATGGTATGTGGTAAACTCCTGCAGCTGTGAGAGGGTCACTTTTGTCCTTCGCTGACCATAGCATTTCTTGGATTTTTTTGGTTGGTCTATAGATTGTTTGGAGGTTGTGTTTCCCCATCAGTTTCCCTATTCTGTCTGTGACTCCTTTGATGTATAGTAAAAATACCTTCCCTTTGGGTGGCTGTTTTTCTTCTTCATTCCTGTGATTTTTTCTGGGTCTGGCTGCTCTTGTGATGTCCGATCTGGGGTAACCATTAGCCTGTAGGGCCCAGTTTAGGTGCCTCAGTTTGTCCTTCAGGTAGTGGGGTTCACAGATCCTTTTTGCACAGTCTACCAATGTTTTTATTGTGCTTCTTTTTTGTCCTGGGTGATGATTGGAGTTCTTGTGTAGGTATCTGTCCATGTGTGTGGGTTTTCTGTATACCTTGTGGCCTAACTGTTGGTTTGGTTTGCGGATGACTAAGACATCCAAGAATGGCAGTGTTCCTTCTCCTTTCCCATCATGAATTGGATATTTGGGTGGATGCTGTTCAGGTGGTTCAGGAATGAGACCAAATCTTCTTCTCATTGGTTCCAAATGGTGAAATGGTGAAAGTGTCATCCACATAGCGGAACCATGTTGTGGGCTTTTTTGGTGCTGTTTCTAGGGCTTGCTTTTCAAAATGTTCCATGTAGAAGTTTGCTATCACTGGGCTCAGGGGGCTGCCCATGGCTACCTCATCTATCTGTTCATAGAATTCGTTATCCCACTGGAAGTAGCTTGTGGTGAGGCAGTGTTTGAACAAGGCTGTGATGTCCTCAGGAAATATTTGTTGTATGAGTACCATGGTGTCCATTATGGTGAACAATGAGACAACATCAAAACAGATCAGTCTGTCTCCAGGTTTCAGTTCGATGTTGATTTTACCTATGAAGTGAGCTGAGTGAGAATGTGAAAATGAAACACAGGATGCTATTTTTATGAACTGTCTCCTTTAGTTTGCACATTTTAAGGTTTGTTTCAGTGCTTGTGTGTTCATTTACCTTGTTATTAAGGTGTTTTTGGAGTTTTAAGTGCACTCGTGTCTTCTCACGAGAACCACCAAAATCTCACCCGTGCTTAACCATGGAAGTAAATTTATGTTCTTAAAGTGCTAGTGGTCAGCATGTGATAATTCTATGGTGGTTCTTTTGTGTGATTACAGTGACATGAGATAATAAGTGTAATAATGCCACGATGTTCCTGCTATCATTCGCAGAATTACAGTGTTTTTATATGCTAGTCTGATAATGTGGTAAGTAAATCAAGCTGATCTGCACAGAGTACTCTTCACATTTGCTTAAGCATTCACATGCTTGCTTCAGTAGGTACGTGGTTCAGCTCCTGTTTGTTTCTGTTCAACACTCAGCAATCTCAAGAGCTTTGCAGTGCCGGGTACATGAAAGTACTTTTTACCATATGTGGTGGTCCTTTTGTAAAGCAAAGATTTCTTGGAAAAAATACAGAGCTTGATGCAAATAATTTTTAAATGTAAGATTGAGTTAAAACCAGAATTCTTTTTTATTGGGCATATCTAAAGAAAAGCATAAAGGTGTTAACTTTGAAGTGATACACTATATGATAATAGCAGCAAGATTGTTCTATGCCCAGAATTGGAAGATGAACTGCATTCCTTCAGAGGAAGATTGGATTTTAAAAAGTTTTGTAGTTGGCAGAGATGGATAAACTTTCTATGTTATTTAAAGAAAAATCATTGCTTGCTGACTGGTATGCTTTTGTTGTATAATTACCACAGAAGTAGATTTGAAGTAGGTATGTGTCTTAGAGAAGTATACTATATTTTACTTCAACTTTCCTGAGGCTGGAGGAAGGAAAGTCAGTTTTAGTAATGGATAGACTTTATCAGACAAGCCAAATCTCACAAAAAGACTGTGTCATTTAGGATGCAAGGATAGCAGTAAAGGCAAAATTATCAGACATCCTCGTTGCTTACCCGTTCCCACTGCATCACACTGGTGCGAATGAGGCATCACTTTTTATTGATGGGGTAAACTGTCAATAAAAAGTGATGCCTAATTCACGCCAGCGTGATGCAGTGGGAACAGGTAAGTGATGATGACGTCGATAATTTCAGCCCTTTCTGCTATCATTGCATCCTGCGTCTGATAAAGTCCTATGTTATGTTAGTAGGGAGCAGAGGTGAGGGGGAGGATACATTCTAGGTTGAGAGGGAATTGGGGGTTTTATTTAAGAGGGTGTTTTTCTTTTTTATTCTCTTCTGTTTTGTATTTTTGTACATGTTTCCGGGGCTTTTTGTATTACATATTTTATATGTAATAAAAATATATTTTAAAAAAAGAGTTTTGCAGTGTCATATTAAATGTCAGGTTGCAAGCTGCACACATGGCAAACAAACCTCAGCGCAGACCAAACTTTCAGACAATCCACTCCACCTCATTTCTTCCTATACAAATTTACTACTGTAAATTCCTTACCCAGGCAAATATTGGGAAAGCCTGGACTGGTGGCAGTGAGGAGGGGCTTCATTTTTCACTGTTTGCATGAGACATTGCTTTTGTTAACATTTAACAGTTGAGGCCTCATTCTAAAGATAAACTGTAATGAAATTTGATCCTCATAAACACAAGGTTTTACTCTTCTGCTCTAGAAATCCTGCAAAACTGGGCTCCAGGTCATGTCCTTGGGTTTTCTCAATGTACATCAAATCTAGCATGGAAATTGTTTTCCTCTGGCATACTCATTGTTCCAGTGAAGAAACAGATGAAGCATTTCAGAATGCTGTTTGTGGCGAGGCCCCAGCTATATGGTCCGAAATGGTTTAGTGCTGAGCTTTATTCAGTTTCCATGTTATATAGAAATGCAGATGCTAAGCAGATGTCTTCAATAAAGAGAAAGGGAAGGTTCTCATGGATTTCCTATGAGAGCAGCTTACCTCTCACAGTAAATATAGCCTTTTCCAAGAATTAGTTGAAAGAGCTTTACCGTACTAAGTTTTGCTTGTGTTTTATGGACATACTGTATATTATCACCCATGTCATCAGCAATGCTGATGATGGCACATTTCCCCTGTTAGATTTGCCAGGGAAAAATACAAAATGATATAAATCAGCTGAGAGTTTTGTTAGAGCAGATGCAAGCACTGATCACCTCCGCTAGCAACTCACATGAAGATTGTTTATCATTATACCTGAATGCAAGTTGTGCACTTTCTACTAGTTTCTACACTTAAAAGAGAATCCATGAGAAGTCTGCTGGACTGCCTTAGCATTTCTGTCTTTCAGTCTCTCTGTAGTTCCCACCAGCTGTTTGTAGGGGAAGGATGAGAAACATTATTGAATCTTGTCAGTTCTTTCCTCTTCTCTTCATCTTGTCCACCCACGGGTTCCTTGGAAAGGATGAAGAACACAAGAAATGCCTATAATAAAAATGATGATGATGATGATGATATTTTCCCTTTATGAAAAAGAAAATTGTAATATTTAGAGCTAATTCCTATTAATAGACCCCATTGCTTGAATAGCTTAATGGTGAGCCAGCACGTAAGTAAATCCCATTGATTCCATAGGTTTAGAATGATTGGGACTAACAATAGAATTCAAGTCTTAGCAGCCTACTTCTTTGTGTTTTTCCTTTATACCTGTTATTTTTTGAGCAGGGTCCAGGTCTAGTCATACCTAGAGTCGACCCATTGAAATCACTGAGTCATGAATTCAATTGACCTGCTCTATATATGACTAGATGTGGATTTGACTACTTAGCACTGGCATACTATATTTTGCTCACTGTTACTACTAAAACTCTTATAAGCTATCTTGTTTTCTATGCTGAGTCCAAGAAATTCTTTCAGTCCCAAAAAATCATTCCCCCCCCTTTTTTTGCTTATTAAAGCTTTCAATATCTCAGTAATATATGGATGACTTAAGTATAATGTATTTTACATTTCAAATCATTGAATATTTCTTTTGATCTTTAGGTTGCTTTGCTCACTTACTTTACTACACAATTATAGCAGTATAATTGCATTTTAACTGTCATGACAACATCCTGTGAAGCCCTGGGATTTGTAGTTTTGGGTGCACCAAAACTCTCTGGCAGAGAATTCTAAATGTGCGTGTATGTGCCTTCAAGTTTCCTGTCGACTTACAGTGACCCCATGAATTTCATAGGATTTTCTTAGGCAAGGAATACTTGGAGGTGGCTTTGTCAGTTCCTTCCTCTGAAATATAGCTTACAGAACCTGGTATTCATTGGCAGTCTCCCATCCGAGTACTAATGAGGGCTAACCCTGCTTAGCTTCCAAGATCAGATAGGAATTTGGTGTTGTGTGCCTTCAATTCATTTCCAACATACGAAGACTCTAAGGTGAACCTGTCATGGGGTTTTCGTGGCAAAATTTGTTCAGAGGGAGGTTGTCATTGCCCTTCTCTGAGGCTGAGAAGTGTGACTTGCCAAAGGTCATCAGGTAGGTTTTTATAGCCAAGGGGGATTCAAACCCTAGTCTCCAGAGTCATAGTCCAAGGCTCAAACCACTACACCACGCTGACTCTCTAAACTGAAAATCCCAGAATTCCAAATGATGTTGCCATAGCAACATATTACTATAATTGCATGCTGTGAAAAGGCCCTTAAAGTAAGATACATTGAATATGATTTTATATTTATAAATAGGCCCTCTTACCTGATGTTTTGGAATATTTTTTTCTACATATTCTTTGACTGTGTCAGTAATCATTCTTAATCAAAGAAAATACTTGGTCCAAAATCCTGCTGAATTATTTATGTAGGAGTAACTATGCTGGCATAGATAGTGGCAGCAGGGGGGAAACACCATGGGTGGCCACTATGAAGGAAGATAGGTTTTGGTGAAATAGGATGCTTGGAGCAGATTTTGATTGCCTTGTACCTTCTTTACTACTGTGCAAACTTGGACAAAATGTTAGCATTCCTTACTACCCCCTCCTCACGGTATCTCATAACTGGAAATATTAGACACTTTTCGGAGTCGCTTGGCTGGGAGGTTAGACAGACTGGGGGTCAGTCAAAGATCACAATGACCTGGGACATGTCTAGTGCTATAATGGTAAGAAAGCCCATATTAGGATTGAGCAGGAAGCCCCAGTAATGGCTTTGTGCTAACAACCCAGTCGTTAAGGGGGTATGTGCTAATCCTTACTTCCAGCAATGAATCATTCAAACAAACAATTAAGTGACAATTCCCAAATCTATTCCTACAAAAATGTCTCCCATGACCCCTGTCTGACCAACCATTAAGAGGTTGCTGTAGAACCATCAATGTTTTGTTTTGCTGGAAGCAAGGCAATCAGTTGAGTTATGTTCCCTTTGTCTATCCCTTGGGAAAGCCACCCAGGCTTTGTCACAACCAGAGTACTCTTTCAGGATATGAAATTGGGTATAAATACCCCAGCCTAAACCCCAGCTAAGTGTGCCACAGACAGACACGGACACTCTGCGGGATTCTCTGTGCCACCTTCAGATGCCAGTCTGGGCCTCTTCGCTTCAAGACTGGTAACTATCACCCTATGTCCTCAAATCTCTTCCTCTATACAATCATTCTGCCCTACTCCTCAATAGACTTGTATGGTTCTTAGGAACCTATGTTGTGTGTGGGAGTTCACTTTGTGCTGTTTCTAATATAAATACTTTATTTCACTTTAAAACTGGAATGCTTTCTACAGTTAGTACTAGTATATATACGTGAAAAGATCCTGAAGTTACCTGCTTCTCACAGCCTTCTATTTATTATTATTATTATTATTATTTGCACTAATAATTCCCCGAGATAGATTTGGCATCACAGCTGCATCTCTAAAGCACCCCAACTCTTTGGGTAACAAAAGTACAACCTCTACAACAGTGAACCAAGAAGACTCTAACCATAATCAATTGTTGTTTTTATATGGATCTTGGAGACCTGGAGCCCATTCACACTAAACAATTATAGTGCTATTATTATACTTTAACAGCCATGGATGCATCCTATAGAATCCTTGGGTTTGAAGTTTGGTGAGGCACTAGAGTTCTCTGGTTGAGAATATTTAGATGTCTCTTCCTAAACTGGAACCATGGCAGTTAAAGTGGAATCATAGCACTATAATTCTCTAGTGTGAATATCTCCTGGATGTTCCCATTCACTTTCAGTTAAATAATGGAGATTATCAGATGCGGTGGAACACGGCAAAAAATTGTGTCCCAAACTGCATCAGAAGAATGTGAGGAGAACAGAAAGGGCGACATTATCGGATGCCCACATCCTCAGCCGTTCCTGGGGCGTAGTGTTACTGCAGATGAGGCTTCCCTTTTTTATTGATGGGGACAAGCCGCCTTACTCACACTCGTGCTACACCCCCAGGACAATGAAGGACAATGTCATCTGATAAAATCCCATGTTCCTATTCTTGTTGTGATCTTCTGACACAGTTTTTGTCACATCTGATAATCTCCAATGTTGTTGGACTACACTTTAGAAGCTGTAGTTTTCACTGCCACTAATATATTTTTATTTTGGTTGGTATTAAAAATGAATCTGTTTCATTTTTGTCACTGTTATTTAATGTCATTTGTAAACTGTCTCAAGAGAACTTTTCTTTTGAAAGCTGCTATAAAATAATTTAATTAAAAGAAGTAAATATGCAGGTGACTATGGACTGTAGATCCAGACTAAAGCCCTGTACAGATGAGCAGAATCAATCATTTGAGTTTATTATGTTAATATAAGAAACATAAGAGATGGTGCCGAGTAGTTGTTTGCGTTTTGGACTAGGACTCTGGGACACCAGTGTTCAAATCCCTGTTCAGCAACAGAGACACACTGAGTGACTTTGGGCAAGTCATATTCTCTCTCTGCCTTAAAAGAAAGCAATGTCAATCCTCATTGGAATAAATCTTGCCAAAAATCACTAAGATAGGGTTACCATAAATGGGAGTCAACTTTAAAGCACATAACAAGAACACATGATGGAGTGAGTTTCTAACCCTGCCTATTTGGTCATCATTTCTTTTGCCTGCTACATGTGACAAATTGACAGTTCAAAGGGGAGAGTCTCCTCCATCCATGAAGACTCTCCATGAAGTTTTGAATGCTGATTTTTCAAGGGTTGAAACTTCAGGGAGATGCTCAACAGCTACAGAAGGCCATCTCCTTCAGATAGTTACCCTCCACATACAGAAGGCAACACAATGCATGCAGAGAGGGGTGTTGCTAACATGCTCTGTCTCCTCACACTTCTGCTGTATTCCAGAGTGGTGGCCAATATATAGTCTGCTGCTGTTTCTTTTAGCTGCACCAGACGCCGCTGCCAGCAGAAAAATAATGCTGTTAAAAATGGAGAATCATGCTCCTGGAAGCCTTTAGGAAAAGCAATTCTTCTTTAAAGCATGAAGGGGTGAAGGGGTGAGAATCAAACAGCCTTCCAGATATTGATGAAATGCAACTCTTAGCCTTTCTTACCTCTGGCTATGCTGGCCAGAGCTACTGGGAGTTGCAGTCCAAAAATATCTGGGGGCCACAGAATTCCCACCCCTTCTTTAGTGAAAAGGGTGCTTTTTCTGCTACTCCCCCTTCCAAATTTAGTTACTTCTGGTATGGGGTGACCCACATATTTTTGGAGAGAGCGCAGCCAGCAATGGATCTCAGTAGATCGAAATTGTCTCCAGACCAACCGAAGTTGATCACTCCAGCATTATTGAATTCTGAATGCCTGCAAAGAGCTAATAATAGTAAAACTTGAACAACATATACAAATTAGGGCACTAAGATATAACTAATTTAATCTGGATCCTGCTATTATGAAGAGCTAGCCTGTGTGCTATTAAGAATCATAGAATCATAGAGTTGGAAGAGACCCCAAGGGCCATCCAGTCCAACTTCCTGCCATGCAGGAATACATAGTCAAACCATTCCCAACAGATAGCCATCTAAATCTCTGCTACCAAAATGTCACCCTTCTCAGTGTTATCATTTCCAGTAAACTGGTAAATGGCAATAATAGAAGAAAATGAATGTGTGCATCCATCTTAAGTCTGCATGTGATTTCCTGATCCAACAAGGGAATCCCTCTCACCTGTATACCAATCACAGTGGACAATGTTGTGTTTAGAAGTCTGGAGCTCTTAGAAGTAATAGCACAGGCTCCTCACATACTTTAGAAAAGCAGGCTTGATTATCCTATAGTTCCCAGCCTGTCCAAGGCCCCATGCAAACTGCCCCCCCCCACCCTCAGAAAACAGGGTGGACTATCAATACTTGGTGCAGAACATTCCAACAAACCTAGCCGGGATCAAGGAATGCAAACTTACCAACAGGGCCATTAGGCCCACCCAAATATGCATGAGTTTGAGTTCTATGCTGTGACATCACTAAGACTGGTGTCACCTGGTGCACTTTGGCCTCTCCACACACCCCTAGTGCTGCCACTGGAATTGGGTTGCATTTTCTGGTTCCAATTATTTTTCTTTCCATTTTCCTTTCTTCCTATCCACATTAAATTCACCTCTAGGAAAAGTCATGTAAAACAAATGTATGGGTAAGCCAAATGTTTCACAGAATTCACAAATGCACAAATGATTTTTAAAGCAAATAAGTGGCATGTGGACACTACTCCAAGATCAGGAATAGTAAGTGACAGGGGGTAAGTGGTCTCTATCTGCATTGGGACCCTATGGGTTGAATATGGGCTGACTCACCATTCAACAATTGGTTCAATGAGTCAACTCTAATTGGGACTAGAAGTAGGATCTGGCCCAAGATGGCCATTTGTACTGGGGGGGAGGAGCTATTCATGGCAGTAGAAGCTTTCCTTGCAAGGCATGGAGGACCCAATCCAGACTGAGACAGCAGGTGAGGAGAAAGGATTCAAGCCCTCCAACCTCCTGTCAAAGCCCAGATCTAGATCAGGACTTTTGCACCTGCTCTTCCCATTTTAAAAAAGCATTCACTTGATTTCCTAATTGTGTAAATGGCATTGTATCTACTTGCACCCTGTGGCATCAAATTAAATCTCTATAGATGGCTTATGCTACTTCCTTAATAGTTTGATAGGTTCAGCAGAAATATTTTTGTATCTCTCCACATGGCAGGAGATCAAAAGCAACTGATATAATGCAGATGTACACATGTTGTTCTAATCCAAACCACTTGAACCACAAGCAAACAGTACCTAACTATTCAGAAGGGTATGATTTGTAAGCAGCTTTAAAGACAATGTACACCAGATTGCAGTATATGCTTGGTCATTTTCCTTTCACTAAATCACACCCTACTGTGTTCATGCTCTGTACTTAAACTGAGAATTACAGTGTCCACTTGTGCTGTCTCACTGGCTGGTGCAGTCAGGGAGGGAGGAGTATAAGGCCAGATCACTCCAATTGTTCCACTCATTTTCCTTCTGTAATAAATATCATGTCACTCATAGCAATTCAGCTTCCTACAGAAAGAAGTGGTTCAGAACAACAATGGAAATATCAAGCCAGCCTTCCTTGATTCGATACCCTCCAGATGTGTTGATTACAACTTCCATCATCCACAGCCAATGGGCATGGTAGTTTGGGGTGATAAGATTTATAGTTCAACATATCCAAAAGTGGGGAAGGCTGTATAAAAAAGCAGTTTCACCCTATAGCAGAAAAGAGAAAGAACAGGAAAACATGGTGTTATCAGATGATTCTCCATGTTTCTGTATCCCATGTCTGAAGGAAACACACAGGGATGCAATACAGGTTGATTCTCATATCTGCGGGGGATACATTCTAAGACCCCCCCATGAATATCTGAAATTGGCAACCATATTATTTTCAATGAGACAAATGCCAGAGGTTGACCGCAGAATCACATTAGAGGACCTAATGATTTCAGTAAGGCCTTTGACAAGGTTCCATGACATTCTTGCAAACAAGCTTCTCAAATGTGGGCTAAACAAGTTAACTGTTCAATGGATTTGTAATTGGCTGACCGGCCAAACACAAAGGGTGCTCAGTAGAGCTCCTCTTCGTCTTGGAAAGATGTGACCAGTGGGGTGCCACAGGGTTCTGTTCTGGGCCCAGTGCTGTTCAACATCTTTATCAATGACTTGGATGATGGAATTAGAGGCATGCTTATCAAATTTGCAGATGACACCAAATTAGGAGGAGTAGCTAATACCCTAGAGGACAGGATCAAAATTCAAAATGACCTGGATAGACTGGAGAGCTGGGCCAAAGCTAACAAAATGAAATTCAATACGGAGAAATGTAAGGTACTGCACTTAGGGCAAAAAAATGAAATGCATAGGTATAGGATTGGGGAGACCTGGCTGAACAAGACTACATGCGAAAGAGATCTAGGAGTCCTAGTAGACCACAAGTTGAACATGAGTCAACAGTGTGATGCGGCAGCTAAAAAGGCCAATACGATTTTGGGCTGCATCAATCGAAGTATAGTGTCTAGATCAAGGGAAGTAATAGTGCCACTCTATTCTGCCTTGGTCAGGCCTCACCTAGAATACTGTGTCCAGTTCTGGGCACCACAATTCAAAAAGGATATTGACAAATTGGAGCATGTCCAGAGAAGGGCAACTAAAATGGTGAAAGGTCTGGAAACCATGCCTTATGAGGAAAGACTTAGAGAGCTGGGTATGTTTAGCCTGGAAAAAAGATGGTTAAGGGGTGATATGATAGCCCTGTTTAAGTATTTGAAGGGTGTAACATTGAGGATGGAGCAAGCTTGTTTTCTGCTGCTCCAGAGACTAGAACACAGAACAATGGATGCAAGCTCCAGGAACAGAGATTCCACCTCAACATTAGGAGGAACTTTTTGATAGTAAGAGTTGTTCGGCAGTGGAACACACTCCCTCAGAGCATGGTGGGGTCTCCTTCCTTGGAGGTCTTTAAACGGAGGCTGGATGGCCATCTGTCAGGGATGCTTTAATTGTGTATTCCTGCATGGCAGGGGGTTGGACTGGATGGCCCTCGTGGTCACTTCCAACTCTACAATTCTATGGTTCTATGATTCTATGACCTAGAAATGCCTAGAGAGAACATAATTTTTTTTGGACATGGTTAAGTGAAACCATGTATATTAAATCCATGGATATGGGGGTCAACCTGTATAGTAAAATGAATCACAGAAGTTGACTTTTGTAGGCTAATATATCCAACTTCAAGAAATCAGAAGCTAGAGCATCCCCAAGACTCAAAATTCTATATTGAAAATTCTTACTACTGTTCTTACTACCGTTTCCTGATGGTTCAGATGGCACCTTTAACTGGATTGCTAGTGTTGAGCACAACAAACAATTTTCAGGTTGCCTGGAGCTATCCTTCTGTCCTTCCCCAGAAGCCAATCTAGAGAACAGACTAACACAACAACCATTCTTCTCCCGAAGCTCTATACATATACCCACAACCTCATGACTTGAGGGTTTGTTTCTTTAGAAAGGGACAGGGAAATGCAGCCTTTCAGATGTTCTTGGTTTGCTACTTCCATTAGTCCCCCGCTGTCATATCCAATATTTAATGATGGTGACATTTGCTATCTGGGAGCAACGGGGGGGGGCATCCCATGCCCATCCTTGACTTAGAAAGAAGATTGGAAATAAGAGCTGTGTTACCTTTTCTGAGGAAATGAAGAACAGAGTGGTTATGCTCTATAAGAAGGTACAATATGAGATTCCATTTGTGATATTCAACAAGTAGAACCTGCAACAAAATATTGCAACATGGAGCAGGGATGTAAGTCCTTTCATCCTCACAAGCAAAGACAAAGAATTACTGTAGTTGTCTCCCCACTGAGGGAGAAAATGAATTTTTGTATAATATTCTACTTGTATTCAAGCATTCCAAAGTGTTCTGTGGGATTTTTCTGCAAAGAAAAACATGTGGACTTTTCCCCCCAACAAAAAACAAAACACACATTTCCTGGAACAACAACAAAAGTTTTGCCAGTGCAAAAAAGAAAAAAGAAAAAAAGAAAAAAAAGAGCATTTTGTGCACATTTTCTCTGTAGAAAACATAGGGTGTGTGTAAAAATGCCACATGCAGAAAAATCCTCCAGAACACCTTTGAACATTTGAATACTGGGAGGAAAGTGTGAAGAAGTCTTGCTGCTCTATTATTATTCTCAATAGGGTTTGACCACTGTCTGGAAACCCATTTTTCAACCAAGAAATGAATTATAGAGGCTATTCTTTCCATCTCTACTGCTCAGCTTACTGGAGCCAGCCAGCCATACTATCTTCTAGGACACTCCATCCCATCCCATCCCATCCCATCCCATCCCCCTTCCTGCTTGTTGTAATTGATTGTTTTACTTCCCTCCAGCCAGTATTCCTGTTTGGGTACCTTGAGACTTTCCTCACCTACTTAGGGTTTGTCTACACTGGCCAAATAACCCGGCTTGCCCCCGTTCCATAGCCCTGCAGTCCAAACAGCACAGGATATTTACCCCAATCTGTCCCTGTGCAGTCCAAACAATTCCCAGGGCAGATACGGGGCTGGAATGGAGGCAAGCTGGCATAGGGTCCTTTACCTTCCTTTTAAGAAAATACTTGGTTTACGTGTCTGCAGGGAGCCTGTTCCAGAACACCACTCCTTGCTGCTGCTGCCGCCAGCTCCTTAACTCTCCCATAAGTCAGGGAGGAGTCCTGCCACATGTGACCAAGGACTTTATCAGACACATCAAAAAATGTGTCATAAGGTGGGATGATAGCCCAAAGGCTAAAATTATCAGATGATGTCATTACTCACCCATTCCCACTGCATGGCACAGGTGTGAATAAGGCATCACTTTTTATTGATGGCTTTTCCAATCAGTAAAAAAGTGATGCCTTATACATGCCTGTGCCATGCAGTGGGAACAGGTGAGGAAACAGGCATCTGATAACTTTGCCCTTCGGGCTATCATCCCATCCTTATGATGCAATTTTGGATGTGGCTTTTTGCTGCATTTTCCTGCATCTGATAAAGTCCCAAGGCTGTGAAACATTAAGAAAACAAAAGTAATGACCACAGAAGATTTACATAAATTCAATCCAGTCAAGGAGGAAACTGAAATACTGTAGTTAAAGAATTCCCTATACCTTGGCTCAATTGCTGATCAGAATGGAGATTGCAGTTAAGAAATCAGAAGCCAAGATGACTAAATTGAGGCTGTTGTACTTCGGCCACATCCGAGCCAAGGATCATGAGAAGGCATGACTCACTCGAAAAGACAATATGCTAGGAAAGGTGGAGGGCAGTAGAAAGAGAGGAAGACCACCTTAACAGACTCAAGCAAGGAGGCTACAGCCCTGTGCCTGCAGGACCTGAGCAGAGTGGTTGAGGTTGGGGGTCTTGGAGGTGTTTTATTCATAGGGTTGCCATGAGTTGAAGTCAACTCAAAGGCACTTAACAACAACAACAAACATATAATAGTGGGGGGGGGGGAGCTAGACTTCACTGTCTCCAGAACCCCTATTGGTCCTTGCAACAAGCTGTATATTTACTTAGGCTACCTCTTTTTGTCAGTATTTCTCAAATGAGCTGTTCTCAATTAGTTCTTGCTCCCATCTTCCCAGTGTTGAGCAACATCCTGCTCTGTTTCCAACCTCCCCCAAGGAAATGTTGTTCTAGCAACTCTAGGCCACTGTGACATAAAGAAAATGTTGACCTCAGTTTCTGCTGTTGCTCAGGGCATTGACTACTGGTGCAAAAATCCTCCTTGTCATACATTTCTATGAGGCAAAAGATGCTCCTTATTATATTCCTGTCATGGAGGGAGGCTCACCATGCTAGAAGGGACTGGAGCGCAGATGAGGCAACAAGTGAACCAGCCTTCAATTTCACAAATAGGTCAGTTATTTCTGTCAGGGAGGTAGGCCAGCATTTCCCACGAAGACATCAACCATGGATGTTCACTGCATTGGTCAGCAGATGAATCACATATGAGGTAAACTCTCTCACAGAAGTTGAATGTAACATTCCAAGTGATCCACACTTCCTGTGGAGCTCCCGCCACCTCATAGGAACTTTTTTTGGGGGGGGGGAACTCTGAGCACTCCCATTAGTGTAAAAAAGAAACAATCCATTAAATAAAAAAGGGAAAGAGGCTGCCACACTGTACATGAAGGGTTAGGGAAAACATCTGCAGAGCATTTCCTTTTTGTCAACATTGCAAAGTCTGCAATTTTTCAATCACTGTTAAGTAACAACAACAAAAGATCTCCAGTTCTTTTGGGAAATCTCTGGCTGGCCATTTCCATTTGGATTTTTGAGGAACCATGGAGTCTTTCATTGACGAGAACTCTGCATTCCCACAGATTGTTCCAAGTCTATGGGGAAAAAAAGTTAATGACACTAATATCTGGCACTAGTTCCCAAACTGAAATATCTCTATTGACTATCAGACAACATACTAAGAGGACGAAGCTTCTATAAGCACTCTATACTATGAATAGGAGTAATAATGATAATAGCAACAACCAGAAACTTCTAGCTAAAGAACTGGTTGCTTTGTTTAAATCAATATGTGAAGTTCCATTTCTTGGCATTTAGCCTTAATTGTTGTCCAGGGCTTAGAAAAGTTACTTTTTTGGATTTAGTTGTTGCTGTAAATGCTCTCAAGTCAACTTTGATTCATGGCAACCCTATGAATGAGAGACCACCAAGTCACCCTGTTATTAACAGCCCTGTCCAGTTCTTGCAGATTCAAGGCTGTGGCTTCTTTGATTGAGTCTAACCACTTGCAATCACAGAATCATAGAGTTGGAAGAGACCACAAGGGCCATCTAGTCCAATCCCCTGCCCTGAAGGAATACACAATCAAAGCTTTCCCGACAGATGGCCATCCAGCCTTTGTTTAAAAATTTCCAAAGAAGGTGACTCCACCGCACTCCGAGGCAGTGCATTCCACTGCTGAACAGCTCTTACTGCCAAGAAGTTCTTCCTAATGTTTAAATGGAATCTCTTTTCCTGTAGTTTGAGTCCATTACTCCACATCCTAGTCTCTGGAGCAGCAGAAAACAAACTTGCTCCATCCTCAGCATGACATCCTTTCAGATATTTAAACCTGGCAATCATGTCTCCTCTTAACCTTCTCTTCTCCAGGCTAAATATACCTAGCTCCCAAAGCCACTCCTCATAGAGCATGGCTTCCAGACCTCCCACCATTTTGGTCACCCTCTTCTGGACATGTTCCAGTTTGTCAATGTCCTTCTTGAATTGTAGTGCCCAGAACTGGATATAGTATTCTAGGTGAGGTCTGACCAAAGCAGAATAGAGTCGCACTATTACTTCTCTCGATCTAGACACTATACTCCTATTGATCTTTTGTAATCTTTTGGACTACAGTCCCCAGATTCCCAATAGTCATGTTGCTTGGCAATTCTTGGAATTGTAGTGCAAGAAGTACTCCCCACCATTGCTGCTGTTTTAACTGTCTACTCACATTGTTGTGGAGACAGTAACGCTTCAATTGACAGGATTTCCTTATAAAAATATAGTGCCTCAAACTTCAAATTCTCCCCTTGCACAAAAATCTCTGGACCTGTCTGAACATTGGGAGGTTTCAACTACTCAGAAGAGGCAAACATTACTATAAATTCCATCCAATTCTGTCGAAAAAGTTTTTAAAATTTAAGTTATCACCATTTGTTTATTTCACCATGATCACCAATGAGGAAACCTGTGAAGCTTTGGATTTCCAAAGTGATGCTTCACTGCTGCTGAGGCAAAGTGTGTAATGTCTGAAGACAACTTGGAAAACTTTCGTTTTAGGACCATAGATCCCAGAATTCCCAGCCAATATGCCCAGGTAGCTTCGCTGAACAAGGCATCTCCTTCTCATAATATGTGATGCTTATGAAGCACTTGAGAGTTTTAAGTGGTTTAAAGTTGTTAGTCCAAATTAGAGTAGACCCATTGAAACAATTGGATTTGTCTATATGTTGACTCACCACTCAACAGTTGATTCAATATGATTACTCTAATTGGAACAAACCAACTAGACTCCAGCCATTATCTCAAACACTGTTTTCTTATAGATGAATAGTCATGTGAACAGTCTTCATTTCTATCATGTATCATTTTAGAGCAAGTGTATAAATACTCCAAGGTTTGTTTAGCACTTACTTTCTGTAGAAATGACATTCAGACTGTTTGACTAAAGAGAGTAACTCATTGCTTTGATATGACATCTGACCTTAGTGAGAAGAATGTAAAAAATTCAGATGACATTCAGAGATGACATTTTCAATAGGGGATGTTAAATGTCAAATGCAGATTACACACATCATATGGACTCAATCAGTTTTGTTACAATTCTCAATAGTAACAGTGAAGATTCTTCCTCTTTTATCAGTATATCTGTGTCTGACAAACTGTTTCAGGTGTGAATATGCCACTTCTGCTTCTGTGTTTTATGGGGAAATAAAATACAAGCTCTAATAGAAACTGCTGGGCTAGATGGACTATGGCCTGATTTAGTATAAGACAGCTTCCTATATTCCTATGTTTTCTGTACCTGGATTCCTGATACCTGCATCAGTCTTTAGTGTTATTCCAGTCAACTGCTTGGTAAATTTCATTCTAAGAACTAGTCATGGTCCTGGAGCTCTCACTAAGGAGATTATCAAATGCATCAAAAGTGGTGTTATAATGATGCCATGAGATGTCAAAAGGGCTTCCTTATCAGATTATGCCATGCCCCAGCGTTCTACAAGCATTCTGCTGCTGTTACAAGAGAATTCTTTTTTAGTGTCGTGGAGAAGTCGAAAATTGATCTCCCGTAGTGTTTGTGTTCCAGATTTTCATGTGTGCGAAAAGGTGCCCTGTTCTGCTGGCGTGATTCCAGCATCAATGGGCGGTCCTGCCAGAACACTTCCAGGTGCAAACAGGAAAACTAGGTACCGTTCGCTCTTTTTATGAACCTCCCCATCTTGCTTGCAAGTTTCTAAACATGTATCTGTGCTTTTCTGAACATTTTCTTGTTTTTAATTTTGGTGCTCTGGGGCTTTTTAGCATGTTTGTGTCTTCTCATGAGACACGCTGAAATCTCATTCATAGAGAAATGCAAAAATAAGTGGCATGAGTGCTCATATTGCCAGATTCTTGGGGCGATTTTGATCATAGCAGCATACGAAAACTTGTGTGTCATTGTGCCAGAACATGAACACTGTAAAGTATAGTGCCATAATAATGTTTTAAATGATCTCCTAAGGCTGGTGTCACCCCACCTTCCAATGGTGTTAACCTGGTGTGGTTTGGCCTTTCGGCAACCCCCTACTGCTGCAACTGTCCTGAAATCCAGGTTATCTGAAAGACTACTGTATTGCCCTATATAAGCCTGCTTGTGTCTTGAGATCTTATAAGGAAACCCTTCTCACTGTCTCATCGCTCTCACAGGTACATCTGGGATAACATGGGAGAGGGCCTTCTTGGTGGCTTCTCCCAGGCTCTTAAAGTGCCTTTCCAGAGAGATCAGAATTGTGCCTTCTCTGCTATCCTTTCCTAGGAAGGTGAAGAACTTTTTGTTTCAGCAGACTTTTGATGGCTGACTGCTGGGGAGGGGGGGCTTTCATGTGCTGTTTTGTTAATATTTGTTGTTCCTCCTATTTTTAATTGCTTTTAATGTTATTGATAGTTTAATTATATTTTTTAACTTTTCCTGATATGATTTTTTTTTAGCTGTATCTGTTTTGACTTTTGTAAGCCACCTGAAAAAAGACTAGGAAAAAGACAGGATATAAATAAATATGATCAATAAATCAATCAGTCTCCCAGTGCTGTTTGCTTCAATTTGGTGTTCTTTGCTTTAATAGCTTATTAGCATCCCTCTGTAATCAAACACAGGGCTTTATTTCTTAATTAACCAGCTGCTCAGAAAGTGTGTCTGTGTGTCTTCAAATTGCCTTTCAATTTATGGTGACCCCATGAATTTCATAGGGTTTTCTTATGCAAGGAATACTCAGAGGTGGTTTTGCCAGCTCCTTCCTCTGAAATGTAACCTACAGCACCTGGTTTTCACTGGCAGTCACTCATCCAAGTATTAAACAGAACTGACCATGCTAAACTTCCAAGATCTGACAGTATCTGGTGCCTTTAATTACCCTGGGATATAAGTTAGCGTTGACACATTGTTTTAAGAGAAACACAAACTAGTCATTTTAGCAAGTTTAACTGAACCTAATGATTCTGGGTGTCAGAAGGAAGGCAGGGATGTACAAATTAAGTCCTGGCATAGCTTCAGTTCTATGTAAAATGTTCTCTTTTGGATATGCACTACAGTATTTAAAAACACTAAGAACTGGTTCAGTACAGAAATAATTGGCTTCAGAGGGAAATATTAGGACTCTCCTTCACTGGAGGATTTTAAACAGAGGTTGTATGGCTGTCTTTTGGGAACCCTGTGGATTCCTGCACTCTGGACGGGGGTTGAAGTAACTGACCCTTGAAATCACTTCCTGTTGTATGGTTCTATGATTCTACATACCATTCCAAGTTTTATGAGATCAGTTCAGAAAGCGAAAAGGTCTATCTTAATTTCTATATTTGCACTTATTTGCATTATACAAATATAAATAGATTTGAACCTGATCATCACTTTTTGAGGTTAAGTTTTATTTTAAAAATACAAATATCAGCCAGACTGTAGATGGTTTGCCATTTGGCATTCTGAATTAATTATAAACTGTTATTCTTCTATTCTTTATGTGTCATGTAGGAAAGAAATAATTTCAACATATTTTACCATTAACATTTTAAATACAACAATTGTCCTTCACAGGCTAATAAAAGGAATCAATTTGTATGTCTCTCTGCATTCCAGATTTACACCATTTAAGTGCATAATTAAGCACTGCTCAATCAGGGTACTTGTACATTTGACTTGTAGCTTGTGATTACCGAGTCATAATTTTGATTCAAAGTGTCAGAAAAATAGTTAGAATCTTTCTACTCATACTAATTGTCATTGGAACATTTTAATTTGGGGAAAACACTTGGAAATGTTTCCAGAGTCCAAGACTCCCTTTATACCCAGAGAATTCAAATGATCTATAAAGACATTGGACTTTATCAGATGAACCTCCATAAATGTTTCTTTCTCACTATATTTTGCTGTGTTTCATGCCCTTTATCAGACCTCCCTGCAATAGTGTCAACAAGCAGCCCAGGCATTACCGGAGCACAAACAGAGCTCTGTTTACTTCCACGTTCATGATCTCGTTGGTTCTTGTGAGAAGATGCAAGCGCAGGTTAATTTAAAAGTACAGGAAAAAACCACAAAAAGTACACACAAGCACAGAACATACTCACAAAGTCCCAAGTAAACTGGGAAGGTTTACTTGGGACTTACCATAAAAAGAGTGCCCCCTACCTGACTTTCTCAATCTCAACTGGAAGTGTTTGGCCCGTTGATACTGTAATCATGAGAGGACAATGGTGCACGGTTTCAAATGCCAGCAATACCAACAAAAAACTGCCATGGGAGATCTATTGATGGCTTGGCCCATCAATAAAAAAAGAATGCCTTATTCCCTACACATGGTCATGAAAGCACGGCATCCACATCATCTGATATGTGTGCCCTTTTGCATTCATTAGGCATCATTATGACGCCATATTTGCCACGTCTGATAAAGTCCATTAACAGTTTATTCCCTGCAATACTTTGTAAACTAAAGCAACTTGCTGTTTCTTTGAACATTGACTGTTTACCCAGGCAATTAGAATACCAATCATTATTTTTGTCAGTTTTATTACCAACAGAGTATCCTGTCCCACTTGTCAGAACTGCTTGTAGGAAAAGACTCACTAATAGCAGGATGCATCATGCCATTCTTTGTCTAATGATGGGAGTCAAGAGGTGGCTGTTGTGTTGCAGAAGCCCTTCTGTGGCTGTGTATATTTTCTTAGTATGTTGTTTCTTTTCCTCCTGTGAAACAAATATAGCACAAACTTTACAAAAAATATGACACATACCATCATTCACTTGGAGTTGGCCTGTGTTCCCATGACAACTATAATAAATGTAGTTGCAGGAAATCTAAGACTATGGGGATATGCTTAATTCTCACAAGCCCAAAGCATGAATGAAAGCCAAAAGGGAGTGGGATAATGCAATGATATACGAGGATATGGAACCAGATGTTTGGGACCACATCCCCCAGGCAGTTTGACCAATGGTCAGGGATTATGGAAGCTGTAATCCAAAACATCTGGAAGGCACCAGGTTTGGGAAGTCTGCCTTAGAACGACTGTGATGTCACCAAATGGTCACAGATATGCCAACTGATGAGGCATGTGAACAACAGAATATGACAAACATGGTGTCTGATTAAAGAAGTTGCAACGTCTAAATGCCCTAGAGGGATTTATTTATTTATTTTATTGCATTTTTATCCTGTCTTTCCATTTTAAAAATAGTGTTCAAAGTGACTAACAAGTATAACCAAAACCAAATTAAACAATAAAACCACTAAAATTAACACAAGGATCAATAAACCTTTAGAAAGTTAACATTTGTAGTAAAATTTCTTTATACTCTTCTAAAAGCCTCAGCCGTGGGAACAGATCTTAGCTCTGATAGTCTGATTCTGTCCTATAGTCTAGAGCAGTGGCTCTTGGCCTTTTCTTTACCAGGGACCCCCTTTAAATATCTTTTGCTGCTCTAGACTTAACTCAAGATTTAAAACCCTAACAGCAACAACAACAGAATTACACCATCCATGAAACTTTCCCTCAGAGGTACTGGAGGGAGAGGAAAAACTTTTCTCCTGCTTCTTCCTGCAAGATTGAATGGCAATGTGCATGCCAAGCCAGCCAGCCAGCCTTTGCCTTGGCTCCTGTTATGTGGCCACTCCACTGCAGGGAGGAGGTGGGCCGAGCAGCCTTCAAGCCTTCCTGGACCTCCTGTGAGGACATCGCAGACCCCTAGGGGGTCCACGGAGCACAGGTTAGAACCATGGTCTAGAGCAGTGATGGGCAACCTTTTGAGCTTGGTGTGTCAAACGTTGCCAAAAAACTGAGCATAACTCGGGTGGTGTGTCACTTTGAGGTAAAAACATAATTTTGTGATACTTATTGTTTAAATAACATAAACATATAAAGTTGCCTCTCCATATTCTCAGCTTTCACTCTTGCCATTTTGATTATTCGCGGTTTGCTCAGCGAGCACCCCATTTAAATCAGCTTTTCTCCCTCCCACTCAAGGGAGAGGAGCTGATTTAAACGGACTGCTTGCTGAGCAAGCCAGACGCTCAACTCCCCGCTCTCCTGCGGCTTGGCTCCATTGGGGGGGGGGGAGAGCCAAGCCCCGGGAAGGCGAGGAGTTGGCAGGAAAGGCACTTTTTACCCCCCCCTCCCTTCCCCAAGCCGCTATTGAGCTTTCTAAGCCTTGTTGTGGCTTTGGGAGGGTGGAGGTGGCTGAAAAGCCTCTATGCTGCACTCCCTCCACCCGTCCCAACCTTCCCAAAGAGGCTATATGGGGCTCTCAATCCCCAGAGCCCCTTCGGGAAGCCCAGGGAGAGGCCGGCCAGACTCCCTCCCACCCTCCCGTCGCCTTCTCTGGCCTTCCTGAGGTGGCTCTGGGGTTGCAAAGCCCTGGAGCCCCATTGAGAAGGCCGGGGAGAGGCTGGGCAGACTCCCTCCCACTGCCTTCTCTGGCCTTCCCGAGGCGGCTCTTGGGTTTCAAAGCCCCGTAGCCCCCTCTGGAAGGCTGGGGAAAGGCTGGGCAGACTCTCACCCACCCGCCTGCCCGCTGCCTTCCCCGGCCTCCCCAAGGTGGCTCTGGGGCTTCAAAGCCCTGGAGCCCCCTCGGGAAGGCTGGGGAGAGGCCAGGCAGACTCCCGCCTGCTTGCCTGCCCGCCCACCGCCTTACCCGGCCCTTCCGAGGTGGCTCCGGGGAAGCACAGCAGGCCTCGGGGGGTGGCCAGGTGGGGGGAGGCTCCACCCTCCACCTCCCTAAAGTGGCGATCAGGGCTTCGTAGCCCTGCCCTCCACTTTCCTCCACCCTCCAACCCTCCGTAAAGTGGCGACTGATCGCCACTTTAGGGAGGGTGGTGAGGTTGCAGGCGGGGGGGAGGAGGTCTACGGCCACGTGTCAGCCCAAATGGCTACGCGTGTCAGTGCTGACACGTGTGTCATAGGTTCGCCATCACTGGTCTAGAGTATACGTTCTCTTCCTCTGTAGCATTTTGTTGCCTTCTTCTATAGTCTAGGCCAGCGGTGGGCAAAGTGTGGCCTGCAGGCCACAGGCAACACACAGGGCAATTTCAGCCACCAACACACAGGCTAAAAAAATTTTTTGCCCTCCCAGGCCATTTAGGCCCAGGAGAGATCTTTTTATAACCAGAAGTAACTCCTGTTCACTACCTATTTAGAAAAAGCCCTCTCCTGGGCCTAAAATAGCCAGGAAAGCTATGTATTTAGACCTTTTTCTGAGCACAGTACCCCTTCTGAGACTCCCAGAGAATTGTGAAAAACATAAAAATGAATAAACAAACAAGTATTAAAAATATTAAACTGTAAGAACAACAAAACCAAAAGAGCAATACATATCATTGCAATTCAAAAGAGCAATACATATCATTGCAATTCAAAACAGACATTCTACCATAATGTCTATAAACAGCACTGTTGAGCATGGTTGTGGCTGCCATTAGGCTGGGTGCCAGGGCACCTGCTGCTTGCCGGAAAGCTGCCAATGGTGCCCACCCTCCCCACTGCCCCATTGAAAGGAGGAGGGAGACACAATGGAAACACTCACATCCCCTTTGGACACAGAGAAGAAGGCAGAAATGCCCTAGGAAGAAGGAGGATGTAGCCATGGCGTTCCTGCTCTGTTAGTATGCCAGAAAATGACTTTACACATAATTGTCTATTTCCTAAACGAGCCAGTTTTGTAAAAGATGTGGCTTCTGGTATGGTGATGACATGGCCCCCACAAGGGGGGGGGATGACAAGGCTCTAGCCTGGGGGCCTGCAGGCCCGGGATTAGGAGGAGGGCCCAGAGTGATATTATTGTAAGTTTTTATTAAGTAAATCCATTTAGGGTTTTTTAAAAAATAAATATAAATATTATTTTGGTGTCATCACTTAAACTGACTTTTTAAAAAAAAAATAATAATCCTGAATCCTGCAGAGCATCTCGCTGTCCTTAACCTTAGCAGTAGGTAGGGGGTCCACCAAAGATCCTGGCCTGGGGGCCCGCTTCAGGATGTGGGGGCCATGGGTGATGACACTGTGGATGTATCTTCCTCTTTCATGCATGTGTGTGTCTTTCTTCTCATACAAAAAAACAACTGTTGCAAGTTTTGCTATTGTTTCCTACTCCTACTCCTCTTTTTGTGGGAACGACATTGGGGGTATGTAATTTTACTTCAACCTCCATCTCCATCTGCTGTGGGGGCAGAATACCATTTCTCTAGGCACCTCCTTCTCTAGTGGGATAGCATAGATGGACTGTACTGAAGTAGGTGGGTGACTCTTTGCCTCCCACCTCAGGTGGTAGGAGAGCTTGCCCTGTCCCTGATGCCAAAGGCAACATAAGGCAAGAAAACTCCGCTCTTCATTAAAAGCAGTCTTAAATTTAAAATGGAAAGAAGCAAATTCCAGAAACATGGGGCCACCTCTGAAAAGGCCCTGTCTCTTCCACTTTACCCTTCTAAGTAGCCCTACAAGCTGGGCCTCTATAGCTGATCTTAATGCTTGGGGTGATTTACACAAATGCAGACAAACCTTTAAGCAATTTGGGCTAAATCCACACAATAACTATATCCCAGTTCTAGTTTGTAGGAGTTTCTTTCTCTCATTATTTTCACCATATGTCTGGATTGAATGCTAGCTTCTCTGTGTGCTCATTTTGGATTCCCAAAGCCCCAGAAGCCACAGCAGTTAGCATACATTGGTTTCAAATGATTTTTTGCAGATATATTTTGGCTTGTTTGCGTGTTTGGGGCATTTATAAAGCATTGCTTCTCCAAATAGCAACTTTCCAAAATCAACCCAAATGGTAATCCCTGCATTTCAATGTTGTCATCTTATATTTTATTTGAAACATCTGTATCTCATCTTTATACCCATTCAGGTCTCCTTGAGGGGCTCACAACACTTATGTAAGCAATGACATGCATTAGCTGTCCCTCTCACAACATATGATGACCACAAAATACGATAACTGGTAATACCCCTCCACCTATAGCTCCCCTTCAATTAAAAAAAAAAGGAAAGCTTTGCATCTTTTTAAAAAAAATTACTGAACAATTTCCCAGCCTTCTAGTGTTAATCTACCACATGGGGCACCTAGCAGCAATTAAAACCAATCATAAAACACAATAAAATGACAAAAGAACGATAGAATAAAGACAAAGATATGCTCCACAAATATATTGAATAAAACACAAGAAGCAAATGCCTGCCTAGAAAAGAAGACTCTTCCCATACAGTGTGCTATCTGATACTAGAGATAAGAAACTAGGTAGGCAAGGGCTAATCATTTAATTAACCATGGATAAACTCAAAAATGTGATACTCTAACACTAGGAATGGGATTGAAGTTTAACTATGAAGTTTATATTAAATTGCAAATTAAGATTACGTAAATTAAAAGCATGCATTCAAATCATTACAGAATGAAGGAAATGTTATCAATGATTTTATTCACACCCGCTCTTCTGTGTAAATAACTTAAGTTGTCCCTTTTTTCTAGAAAATGTCTAACTTCATTGTGCACTTCATCTAATAGTCAAGATATGCTCGATGTGATATTCCATCTGTCAAAAGAAGTTACATGCCATCAGCGGATGCAACTTTGGCTTCACAAAGGCTTGCCATTAGGATTAACACTTTGGCCTAAAGACCCTTCAGAGCATATGTTTTCACAGGTACGTTCCAACATGAGCCAATGCTCCCTATACCACTGTGAACACATTCAGGTGTTGTTTGCTTTTGGAAGCTAAGCAGAGTCAGGACTGCTTAGTACTTGGATGGAAAACCACCAGTGATCTCCGGCTAAGCATAGAAAAGGAGAGCCACTACTAGTCAGAGTTGACAATGCTGGGCTAGATGGACCAAAAGTCTGGTGTTCATAACCTGGAGATATTTCTCCATTTTACAGACACACATACTGGAGTATATAGGAAGAGATCTGTTCTCTCTTCAGTTATTTGTCTCCATGGAGAAGGGACCTGCAGCATTTGAAATCATTACATTCTTTCACTTTGGATGATCTATCTTGTTGAAATATCAGAGATACTTTATGACACGTATCTTGCCTGGTCGGAGCCTTAACATGCCAGTTTCAATCTTAGCCCTCTAATTGTCAGTATACCTGTATATCTATATCCATATTTGTTGTTGTTTTTTCCAGTCCCATTAGATATTCCTGTCATTGATTCTCTTTATACCCAACTTCCATTTTTAATGAATCCATTTCCTTTAATAATAGTAACAGTAGTACAATCTGCAGCAGGGTGGGCAACTTGCAGCTCTCCAAATTACTTTGGATGGTAGCTCCCATCATCCCTAGTGAGCATTGTCAACAGGGAGGGATGATGGAACTTGCAGTCCTGCAATAGGTGGTTACCAGTTACTACAGTTCTTGGGACGCCAGTCTAGATATTCCCTGCAACAATGTATGGGCCGTAGGTTATCCCTTATCCAGAATTCCAAAATCCAAAATTGTCCACATGGGTGGCTGAGATAGTGACACCTGTGCTTTCTGATGGTTCAATGTACACAAACTTTGTTTCATGCACAAAATTATTAAAAAATATTGTGTATAAAATTACCTTCAGGCTATGTGTATGAAGTGTATATGAAACATAAATGAATTTTGTGTTTACAGTCAGGTCCCATCTTCAAGATATCTCATTATGTATATGCAAGTATTCCAAAATCCAGAATATTCTAAAATCCCAAAATACTTCTGGTCCCAAGCATTACAAATAAGGGAGCCTTGACCTGTAGCTTGGTCTTGAAAGGCCAATTAAGACCTATTTAGCTCCTAGCACTGATGAAAACTAAGAAAACTGGTTTGTGCATATGGGTCAATGCAGCTTCCTGGTTTTTGGATTCTCCCTGGGGGCATAGCTGTGTGGTTTTCATGAGGAACACTTGTATTTCCAATTTGAGCACTACAGCACTGTGGAGAGCCAGCTCAGTTGCCTGAATGAGCCCTCATTTCTAGTGAAAAAAAGCATATGGTGGGAAGGCTATTCTCTTCAATGGTCACAATGCAATCTTGAAAAAATAGCAGCTGGAAAAGCCACAGCAGCACGAGTGATATCTAGGCCAGGGTTGGGCAAGGTCTGACAGTCCAGAAATGCTTGGGGCTATACAAGCCAAAAGAAACTGCAAAACAAACAAAGAAACCATCAGGAGTGTACTCCTGGCTTTTTAAAAAAACATTTATTTTATAGAGCGGGCACTCAGATTCAAAAGCAATCACACGAGGCTAATGAATAATTAGGAGGAAGTATTTGGATAGAGGAATAGTTTGGGGGAATGAGCTATAATTACCTGTCAAGAGAGCAGAGATACGTGTAGCAGAGAAAGACTCAGATTTGAGTTTGAGGGTGCGACAGCAAACCAGCAGAGTTATGGTGTCTGAAGAACTGTGCACACAGTGGCACAGCAAACCAGCAGAGTAGCAGCATGGGAGAACTGTGCACACATGGATATGATTTGAGGGTAATATTTATATCCAATACCATACCCTTAAGGTTGATTGAGAGTAAAGGTTGGGTGAGTTTCCCACAGTTAGACAAAGAAATTCCAGCTTCGTTGATTGCTGCTAATGGTTGGAGCATTACGTTGATGGGTTTTTGGCTACCTCTGTATTATGGATGGGAGGAGGTGCAAAGGAAAGACATTTGCAGAGATGAGTGTGAAGATTTTCACATGGGGCCAAAATGCCCCATTACCACTCTGCCACCTCCTCTCCCTTTCCTGCAACAGAATGGAGGTAAATGTTCACACACTTACCTCCATTCTGCTGCAGGAATGGGCTCCCTCCCTCCTTGCCAACCAGTTGTAAATGCAGCCGTCATAAGGTGGCCTTTATGACCAGCTGGCTGAAATCCTTCTTGTTCTTGTGAGAGAACAAGCGGGAGGGAAATTCAAAAATAACACCCCCAGCTGTCAAAGGAAGAAAGAAAATGTAAAAATAAATAATAAAAAACAAGTAATCCCGGGAGGGGGGAGAAGGGTGCCACTTACCTGGATGTCCCATTTGTGTCTGGAAGTGCTCGGCACAGAGCTCCTCCCCCCCATGCCTGTCATCTCAGAACAGGGATGGGGCTCATTTTCCTACATCCCTGATTCTGTGACAGACGCGGAAAGGGTGTTCTATTCACGATGTTTCATAATGAATAAAATACCCTGGGAGCAGGACGGAAGCAGGACGGAAGGGGTCAACGTCATCAGAAGGGGAGCCCCTTTCTCGACCTTGTTCCATGCCTGCCCCGCAATATTAGCCCCATCTGAAAATCTCCTGTGAGCAATAGGTGTTCCAGTCACTGGTTGTTTTGAAAGTACAACTCACTGCCAGATGCATCCAGGGAAATTAGCACATTCCACCCTAATGATTGTCTAAGAGGGCTTCACTTAATCTCTTTCTGGGAGTGTTTGAGTTTGGGGAATTTCCAAGACAACTTCCAAAGTCTTTGGGTGACCTTTACTTGACCCCATCTGTGGCTGGCTTGGTCTACTATAGGCCTTGTGAACTGTCTAATATTGCCAAATTATGAATTATTGGAGAGGGGGGATGTAAGGCCAGGTAACAGTACTGTAGAATCTGTCAATAAATCAAAAACAGAGCTTAGAGGTCAAGCCTTTTGTAGTTGCTGCCAATAGTAATAATTCCTCAAAGCCTCTTAGGGATTGCATTGCTTCTGTTTTTACTGAGGGGATGGTTCTAAAGTGGACAATTTTAGAGATGTGTGGCCATGACACATTAAGCAGCTTAAGAACTTCCTTCCACTGGTTCACCTGTTTGGGGAGTAATTTTACAATAAAAATCTTGTAACCTATACAGGTTCTTTTCCTCCTAACCTTTGAAAGAGACAAATTTGACAGTACTGTATTCATAAACAGCATATAGCCTAAGAACGGGACCACTACAGAAGGGGCAAGTAGTAACTTCCCCCCTCATAATTGAGACCATATTTTTAAGTGTTCCAGAAAAAAAGCATTCTCAAAACTATTCAAATGTTTATGGGACATGGTAAGCCTGCAACCTAGTTGAGTACAACTGTACCAGTTTCTGTCAGAAAGCCAACTTCAGTATTAGCACTTTTTTAGCAAATTCTTCAAAAATCTACTAAAACAAATTTCTCCCCTATATGTACTGACCAAATTCAATAGGCATAGCTATTAGAAGCGTATTTTGCCTTTGTGCTATTCTGATATTGATGAGAATTTTTTCAGGAAAAAAAGAGATGGCAACCCCCAAATTAATACCAGTGTTATATACAACAAAATTCAATCCTGTGACTTTTAAACATTATTGATTCAGAGCCCTGAGCAAGGATGAACAAATCTGTTGCTTTCAGCTTCTCCCATGTACAGTATAATATTTTTAAATGACATAGTCTTTCCATTTTGACATTTATAAGTTTTGGTAAATTCTTTTAAAAAATAAAATAAAATAAAATTCTCCTCCCTAGCCCTATTCCTATATGGTTACACCAGTTTACTCTGGATTCAGCATGTGTGAAAATTCTAGATGTCTCCACAAAATCTAAGATAAGCAGTGCTGCCTAGAATGGTGCATGGGGGCATGACAAATAGATTCGTCACACAAAAGCATTTCTAATATCCTTGTGTAGATCAGTAGGCTGGGCTGTAAGCCATAGCTACACACTGGTTTCCCAAGGACTGTAGTAAATAGTAACCACATCACTTGAATAATTTTTTGGATAATATATGTAACAGATGGCCCATCATAATTTATGCTTGAACAAGTGTACAGTACTGTTGATTCTAAGATGCAGCTGAAAACCCATGGCCTTTGGGTTACCAAGTAAATTTATCTTTCTTTCTGTTATTCATAGCTTGAGAAGTACACCCTGTGTACTAAAGAACTGTATCTAGAAAATGAACTTTTCTACATTAGATGAAGACAAAGACCTTGAGAAGGCATTAAGGATGATATAGCACAAGTCACTTTTTTTTCCTTTACAGAGTTCTTTAAAATGTTTTGGTTGCAATAAATGTTCCTTTGAGCTTCATCATATAAGCATCAGAAAGAATAATGTTTCCCAGTAAAATATGATAGGCGAGGAACATAAACAGATGTTAAGTAAACACATAAGGATTCTTAGGAAAAAGGGGGGAGGAATTACAGAATTTAGAGATTAAAGAAACAAAAGTTAATTAGGAACAGGGTACTAGAGAAAATGAAGTTCTTCTGGGGGTGGGGAAGAACTTTGACACCGCCACCACAAGTACTCTTCATCTAATCCATAATCAGACCTAGATTTATCTATTTTATATTGTTTAGCTTTGATACAACTGGGATTCAGTCTTTGGCATATGCAAGATATGGGAAGATTAAACAAACACACATGCACACAAGTATAACTACTCACACACAATCCTCTGTTCTCTGTATAGAGGTGATGGGAAGTTGAACATTACTTCTTCACCAGCAATGGAATAGGATCCTCCACCATACATGAGGGCAGCAGGGCAAGGGGTGCAGGTATGCCTGTGTGGTACATACAACTCCAAGAAAGGGAACAGGCCAGAGGGCTCAAGGAGAATAGCTGGGGGCCTGTAACCACTGCCCCACAACATTTGCCACCTGAGGCAATTGACTCTCTTGTCCTTATCATTGGGCCATCCCTGGTCTATGGAGATTATCAGATGCATCAAAAGTGGTGTTACAGCAATGCCAGGAGATCACAAAAGGGCTCCCTTATCAGACAACGTTGTTCCCCCTTGTTATGCACCCGTTATGCTGCAATTCTGCCGGCAATGCTTTTTATTGATGCGATAAGTCATCAATAGATCCCCCATTCCGTTTGTGTTCCGGATTTGCCTATGTGCGACAAGGTGCCCTGTTATGCTGGCAAGATCCCAGCATCAATGGGTGGTCCTTGCCACAACACTTCCAGGTGAGATCGGGACATCCAGGTAAGTGACATACTTTTTATGACCCTCCCCAGGTTGCTTGAACATTTTTTTGTTTTTGTGCTTGCTGTCACTTTTTAATGTTATTTTTATTTTTGAATTTCCCACACTCACATCTTCTCGCGAGAATCTGTGAGATTTTGATCCAAGAAGTGAACTGAGCTCCGTTAGAGCTCCTTTCACTCCTGGGCTGCCCTGTTGATTGGAGAGGAGGTAAGTGCAGTGGGGAGGGTGATTGTGGCGGGACTGGGATGGGACAGGGGCAGGAGTGGAGACTGTGGGACAGGAACACTTTTTTCATTCCTGTCTGATAATCTCCTAAGTGGAAAAGTTGTGTGCTCCCCTCTATTTGTCATTCTTCAGCCCACCCCTATGTTTACCATGGGAAACTGATCAAGAGAGGTCTGTATCAGCCTCTATGTTTCCTGTGAGGCAACAAGTGTTACTGGGAGATGTTCCTCTATCATTATTGTTGTTGCTGCTGCTGATGATGATGATGATTTTATTCACTCGTATCCTGCCTTTCTCCTGATATAGGGACTAACAACATATTTTAAACAAAACATATTAAAAAATACAAAAGCATTTAAAAAGTATAAATATAAGATTTAAAAACAATTAAGCAATTTATGAAAAAAACCTAAATATTAAAATATTAAAATGTATTAAAAGACTATATACAATCTTAAAATCCAAAGTGCACAGCATTTAAAAGCTCAGTCCTCATCCATTTGTAAAAGCCTGATGGCACAAAAGTGTTTTTACCTGCTGACAGAAGAAGAGCAAGAATGAGGGCATCCTGGCCTCTCTAGGGAGGGAGTTCCAAAGTCTGCAGCCAGACACTGAGAAGGCCCCTTCCCTTGTTCCCACCAAATGAGCCTAAGAGGGTAGTGTGACAGAAAGAAGGGTCTCTCTAGGCAATCTTAGAGTTCTAATTGGCTCATACTCTTTTGGATAACAGCTCCTTAAAACTGCACTAGCATGCCACTGGCCATGATGGCTGGAGAATTTTGGGAGTTGTGGTACAAAGAAGTCATATTAAGATCCCTGGTAATTGGGTGATCAAAAGGTGAGCTGCTTTCAGTCACTTGCTGCTCTGAAAACAGATAAAACACCAGAAGCAGATTGATACTCTTGTTCCCAATGCTCAATAGCAATTGAGGGTGCAAATTATCACACAAATGTGTGAGTAACAGCAAAATACAGTATTACAGCCCAGATCTGCACTATTTCTCCTCAAGCCATGTCTGTGTGGCTGATAAGAGGAAATGTACAAATCAGTGTACTGCGTTTTCTGAAAGCATAATATAACTGCCACAAAGTTTATGGAACTCCCAGGTTCCCTGTTTGTGACAGGAAATAGTATATTTCCCATGAATATTGTAGAATTGCTCTCTGCTGTATTTCAATCCCACCAGCCTTGATGTCTTTATTTCAGTCCTCTGACATTTATGTATTTCTATTACCCATTATGTTTGAGCCAAGGAACTCACTGGGGTGGATAGTCAAAAGAGTTGTTTCTCACAGTGATCTGATGGTCTGGTCACAAATACACCTCCCACTGATATGTAAATTTTGAACTAAATACAGCCAGTTACATTTACAGCCAGACCATTGATCCTGTTACTTCCTTAGACACACTTACATCAGTAACAAATGTACCCGCTCCCCCCCCCCCCCCCGCTGGAACTAGGGAGATTTTCACACAGGCTAATTGTCCCATTACAGGGACGGAACAGGGTCGCTGAAAGATTTTCCTTTCAGACACGTTTACCCTGTTCTGTTCCCTAATTATCATCATTCTTTGTTCTCCTCGTGATATTTTATTCAGGGGAGAAGTCGTTTTTAAGCACCTGGTTCCATTTCCATTAAGCATCATTCTGTGTTCTCCCCATGATATTTTATTCAGGGGAGAAGTCGTTTTTAAGCACCCAGAACACGGGTGTGCAAATTGGATCCCGTCCCTGTTCTGGAATGACAGGGATGGCGGAGTAGCTCTGTGGTGAGCACTTTCTACAAAGATCGGGACATCCAGGTAAGTGTCACCCTTCCCACCCCCCTCCCCAGGTTACTTGTATTTTTAAAGTTTTTTTTTAATTTTTATTCTTTCATTTGACAGCTGGGGGGGTTAATTTGAATTTCCCTCCCGCTTGTTCTCTCATGAGAACGAGCGGGATTTCCCCGGCCGGTCATAAAAGCAGCCTTACGATGGCTACATTTACGGCCAGCCAGGCAAGGAGGGAGGAGAACCGTTCCTGCAGCAGAATGGAGGTAAGTGTGCGAACATTTACCTCCATTCCATTGCAGGAACGGGAGAGGAGGTGGCGGGACAGAACCGGGGCTTTTAGCCCCGGTGTGAAAATTTCCTAGAACCCAACTCCATTCATTTCAGAGTCAGAGGATCCCTAATAAATTCCTCAAAAATGAGCTGGATTTTGGAGGGATGTTTCCCACCAAGTGCTATTTTCAAGAATTATACTTCAAAAACATGAAAGTGTACATATGCTTAGAGAGAGAAGGAATGGCCAAACAGAGCTTGATAAAATTACTTTTTGGAGTACAACTCCCAGAATCCTATTGGCCATGCTGACTATGAGATTCTGGGAGCTGAAGTCCAAAAAGTAATTTTACAAAGCTCTGACAGAGAGTGTGGCCATGGTTAGAGGGTTCAGTTTGGGTTCATTTAGGTATTGGGTTGGATCTACACTTAAGTATGTGCAAACTGGGGTGGCAGAAGCAGATTTCTGTAGCCCTACTTCCCCAAACAGTCTCTGAAGCCCCAAAAGCTCATGCTTTTGTGAAGTGGATCTGGGCATTCAATTAATTGGTGCAAGTCAGAAATGTTGCCAGTGGGAGACAAGACAGACCCTAGCATATTTAAAACATGGCAGTTCCAATAGTGCTCAAATTCTATTATTTATTTCAGTATAATTTATCGCTACGGACTTATCTCAGATTATTAATCTTAATATAAGTAAACTGATAAAAGATTGCACAAGATTTAGAGACATGGGCGGGCTTAAAGATGAGTCTGTGGGGTAAGGTAAACATGATTAAAATGAATGTTATACCTAGAATTGTTTGCATTATTCATTGAACTCCTCTACTTATACCTTGCAAGTATTTTCATGCCAAACTGACTTTATGGAGGAATCCAGATTTGAAACTTGGTAAGGAACTATTTTTTATGGAAGGTGTGGGCCGACAATGGGATGATTAACTTAAATCAGGTATTCAGTGATGATAATGAGTTTTTTTCCTTTTTCAGTTTTGCAAGAGCAGTTTAAACTACAGTAGGACCCCCGTATCCACTGATTCATTATCCACGGAACGCAAAACACCACACCTACCACAGAGTCTTCCTAGAAAATGTGTCCTCTCTAGACATTTTCTAGGTCATCCAAGGCAACTCTATGGTATTTTAAACCAGAAGTCCCATTATTTTCAATGGTGTTCACTATTATCCATGGTTTTTGGTATCCATGGGGCCCTCAGAACCAATCCCCAGCGGATACAGGGGTCTTACTGTACCTCTGTCAGCTAAATGGCAATATCTACAACTGAAACATTTGTTACAATCCAGATTTGGCCCTGAAGCTTTAAGTGCATCTACAGTTCCTTGAGTATTAGAGACATTAATTGAGGCTAAACAAATATCCAAACTAACCATTTATATATATAAATTTCTGTTATCTATAAAAAAAAGTATGGCATGTGAGGTTTACAGCAAGAATGGAATAGAGAGCTGGAATATCCAGTTCTGACTAATCAATGTCCATCAGTTTTAATATCTATAACTAGTATGGCTATAAATGTCTAACTATGTCTTATATAACAAAAATTCCTCTTTTAGGTATATTGGTTGCCACAACATTTATTCAAGAAAGGTCTTTCTAAACCAGCAAATTGTTGGAGCTGTAATACTGCTAATGCTTTCTTAACGCATATATTTTGGAGTTGTTCCATAGCAGCTATATTTTGAAAGTAAGTAATCATAGAATCATAGTGTTGGAAGAAACCTCAAGGGCCATCTAGTTCAACCCCCTGCCATGCAGGAATACACAATCAAATCATTCCTGACAGATGACCATCCAGCCTCTGTTTAAAAACCTCCAAAGAAGGAGACTCCACCACACTCTGAGGCAGCATATTACACTTCCAAACAGCTCTTACTGTCAGGAAGTTCTTCCTAATGTTTAGGTGGAATCTCTTCCTGTAGTTTGAACCCATTGCTCTGTGTCCTAGTCACTGGAGCAGCAGAAAACAAGCTTGCCCCATCCTCAGTATGACATCCCTGCAAATATTCAAACATGGCTATCACGTCACCTCTCAGCCTTCTCTTCTCCAGATTAAACATGCCCGGTTCCCGAAGCCACTCCTCATAGGGCAAGTCTTCCAGACTTCCCACCATCCTGGTCACCCTGTTCTGGACACGTTCCAGCTTCTCAATAGCCTTCCAGAATTGTGGTGCCCAGAACTTGACACAGTATTCCAAGTGAGGTCTGACTAAAGCAGAATAGAGTGGCACTATTACTTCCCTTGATCTAGACACTATAGTCCTATTAATGCAGCCTAGAATTGAATTGGCTTTTTTAGCTGCTGCATCACACTGCTGACTCATGTTCAGCTAGTGGCCCACTAAGACTCCTGGATCCCTTTTGCACGTACTGCCACCAAGCCAGGTGTCACCCATCCTATATTTGTGCATTTTGTTTTTACTGCCCAAGTGTAGTATCCTACATTTCTCCCAGTTGAAATTCATTTTGTTAGTTTTGGACCAGCTTTCTAATCTGTTCAGGTCATTTTGGATTCTGATCCTGTCCTCTGGGGTATTAGCTACCCCTCCTAATTTGGTGTCATATGCAAATTTGATAAGCATACCTTCTAATCCCTCATCCAAGTCATTGATAAAGATGTTGAATAGCACTGGGCCCAGTACAGAACCCTGTGGTACCCCGCTGGTCACTTCTCTCCAGGATGAAGAGGAGCCATTGGTGGCTACCCTTTGGGTAGTCACATGAGTACACTTGGTTTTGGAAAGTTCTTTGCTATTCAGGGATGTGCATGTTCTTTTAAATTATTTACCTAATTCTTGGAAATTAACAAATGGCCAAGTGGGTTTTTTGCTCCCATTTGACTGCTAAAACACTGATACTTCATTACTGGAAAGATAATTTTTCTTCACCTGTGATCCAATGGACAGAAGATCTAACAATACTTGCAACATTTGAAAGAATGCACTATTGATAAAATTTAGAAATTGATTTATATTTGGGCATTTAGTCAGCTTCTATGGAAACTTATGACTAATGTGGTTATTTTTCCTTCTTTTTATTTTATTTTTTTATTTTCCTACTTTTGTTACATGGGAACATCATTGTATGTAACTAAGATCCCTTTTGAGTGGTAAACAAAAATAAAAAATAAAAGCTCATGCTAAAATACAAGAAAGTACTTCCTAAAATAAATTATTTACCCTTAAAGGTGCTGCTAGATTCCTCCTTTGCCCCTGACCTTTTCACGGTGCAATAAATTAACATGGCATCTCTTTGAAAACACTATATAGGCGGGGAGGAGCAGAGGAAGAGAAGTGTGAACTCATTGTCTTTGGACATAGGTCACCTTTGCTGCTGGCATGACAGTACCTAGTGGGTTTCCTGGGTGGCATTCTGGTCCTTATACTCAGTCAGACCAGTCAGACCATCTAATCAAGGCTCCTCCACCCCTTATGTGAACTCTTTAAGTTGACATGCAAGACATTGAATTTAGGGTCTTTAACCTGCAGCTCTGTGCCCCTAACACTCACTTGTGGCCCATGTTGCTCTCATGCACTAGCTCACTGATCCCCAGCTGCAAATGGGCTAGAAAAAACAACCTCCCAGCTCTGGCTCAGCTGACAGTCAGAGGCACATCGCTACAAAGATGTTTTTTCTCTTGCATAAACGTGAAAATAAAGGAACTGATGTGATGAGCCACTTCTGTGCTCTTGGTAAGTAAGTGACTTTTTCACAGGTAGTCCAGCTCCATGATTTCATACAGGATATGTTTATATAGATCAGTGGTGGGAATTATGCAGCCCTATAGGGTTCCAGTATAGCCCATGGGACCCCTACCATCCTCCTACAGGTTCTGGCACACACACATAATTTTTTGGCTGAAAAACACCTTGAAGTGAAGAAGACGAAGAAGAAGCAGAAGCAGCTTTGAAGGGCAATGACAAACTATTATGGAGGGATACCATTCACCGTGAAATAGCCAACACTTTCCTAAATGGCTTGGCAATCAACCAGGAGTAACATGCCATCACTTCTGCTCACTCAACATAGCAGCCCTGCAGCTTTCCAGAGGAACAAAAATTTAGCAGTGAGGCCCTTGGAGCTCCAGAGGATGTCCACCCTATTTTAGCCCACATTATTCTGAGTCATAAGCCAGATGGCACATTAATAGTCACTAAAATATTTGTTAAATAAAAGCAAAACATATGCTTAAACAACCTATACAGTAAAAATTTGACCACAACTACCACATGCCCACGTCAATTAAAAAAAAAACTTACAAGGTTGGCATATATTCAGTGTAGGGCTAAGGCCAAATCCTGAAGGAGGTGATTTCATTGTTGTAGTGTGGTACTCCTTGAGAAGATCTCTGTGTGACCATGTTACCCAAGTCTAAGAACTTTATCAAATGTGGCAAAAACTACGCCATTGAGACGGGACAATAGCACAAATGGCTGAAATTATCAGATGACGTTGCTTACCTATCCTTGCTGCATCGTGCTGGGTCAAATGAGGTGTCAATTTTTATTGATGGCTTAGTCCGTCAATAAAGCGTGATGCCTCATTTGCGCTGGCACAACATAGTGGGAACAGGTAAGTGATGAGTACAACTGATAATTTTGCCTTTTCTACTATCGTCACATCCTAAATGATGTGGGGGGGGGGTAGTGACATTGGCCTTATCTGATAAACTCCTAAGATACAATGCATACAAACAAGGAGCTATGCTCAGGTGAACTGAGAGAGGTGGGTTCAAAGATGACTGGACATTTGACTACCTTAACATTTCTGATGGTGGAAGTTCTTCTGAGAAAACAGTTGAGCAAGGGTCTAGGTGTGCTAGCAAGATAAAATAGTTTTACCTATCTTTTCTTAGATAAAATAAAGCAAAATAGAAATCATAGAGAAGCATGATTCATGCTTAAAGAGTATTGTATGAGCTAATATAAATCAAAGATAAATTCTCATTGCATGAATATTTTACAGGCCACTAAGTAGAGTCCTATTAAGAAATTAATGCAGCCTTCTAACTCTTCCTTTCTCATGTAATTCCTTTCTGCCTCCAGGCAGGGTGACACACTGAGGAAATATAAATTGCCAGAGATTGCAAACAGCGAATATGTCAGCAGCATACTGAAATGCTAACTTTTATAAGCTGTAAAATGGGTTATTCTTCTTTTATGGAAAGATAGTTCTAAAGACTCCCCTATGTCCTGAGAATAGTTTAGTAAATGAAATTTAAAAATGTATTGCATTGAGAAAACAGACTCATTGCTTTAAAAGCATCAATCTTTTTTTCACATGGACAAAGTAGGACCATTGCCCTTTCAATCACCGATCATGAATCACATTTTAAACAGAGAAAAAGTGCCATCATCTGCATGATGGACAATAGTATACCCTGGTCAGTTTTGCTTGGTTATATCCATATTCTTTTCTCAAATACTTCATTTTGTTCTGCATAAATTCAGTAGTTGGTTCTTCAGAAGACATAAGAAGGAGTTTCCAATAAAAGTTTGGAAGAGTTTGTGTTGAGGAGATTTATTAGATTCTGGAGATCCCACCTTAAAACATGTGATTTTGAGTAGCTATTGATATTGGACCCACTCCCAATCATAATTTTTATGATTAAGATTTCAGTCTTTTTAAAGCATAATTTTTATTGAACATTATCATATACACTAAAAAACTACAAACATATAGATATATAGAAGGGGGGAAGAAATCAAAAAGAATACTGATACACTAAAGTCAGAAAAAAACAAAAGAAAAAGAAAAAGAATATAATTGACTTATGTCTTTCTTTATGGTGGTTATATGTCAATATAATAAATTCGTACTTCTATCACAAATTTATTACACTTCTACCATTAAACTGCCGTTTAACTAATCCTACTAATTGTCATAACCCACTGTTAGCCTAATATTCTCTTCTTTTGCAAATTGATAATCAAAGGTTATCAAAACCCACAAAAAAACTATAATCAAAGGTTCCTGGTCCTTTGTGAAACATCTTCATGAATTTCCCCTAATCAGAGCAGATAATTTGTCCATTTCAGCTAAGTAATTCAATTTTAACAGCTAATCTTTTGTCATTAACTGTCAAATTCTTCCATCCTTGTGCATATAACAGTCTAGCTGCGGTTGTCATATAGTGAAAAAGTCTTCCATGATTCTTCTCCAATTTTTCATCCATCAAACTCAAAAGAAAGACTTTGGGCTTAAACTGAATACTCAATTTTACAATCCTCTGTATTGAAGTATGGATTTGAACCCAAAACTTTTTAGCTTTTTCACATGTCCATCATGTGATCAAATGTCCCTACTTGCTGTTAATACTTCCAACATATATTTGAAGCATCTTTATATATTTTGACTAATTTTTATGGAGTCATCGTTTTGTAAAAGTTCTCTTTAAGATCGCAACACATAGTAAATTTCAACCTCTTTCACCACATCCTTTCCCATTGAGCCATCTGAGCCCATTTTTGGGCTCTTGGACTTGTTCATCTTCCATCCCAGTTTTTAACAATAATTTATACATTTTACCCATTAAGTGTTCATTATCCACACATAAATGTAATTCAAATACAAATTTAGTCTATTCAAAACCATGTATCCTTCTGTCTATCTTCTGTCTATATACCAACTTCATGGCATGCCTGCCAAATTATATTGGATTGGGGCACCGAATTTACATCACAGCTCTAGAAAGCTTTTACAAAACTGTTAGGGACTGAACTGGGGATGAGCAGTGCCCATCATCCACAAACGGATGGAAAAATGGAGAGAATAAACAGGATTTTAGAGCAGTACTTGCGTTGTTATATCAATTTCCAGCAATCAGACTGGGTAGACCTATTGCCCTTTGCAGAAGTGGTGCACAACAATGCTGTGCATCAAAGCACAGGGCACTCCCCCTTCAAAGTGATGTATGGCCAGGACTTTGACCTGCTACCATTGGGGGAAGTAGACAGTAAAGACCCAGTCCTACTGATCCAATGGAGTACTGAAGTTAAGAAAGTCTAGCCCAAAGTGATTAAAGCCCTGGATTTTGCCAAATCTGTATATAAAAAACAGGTGGACAGGAAGCATGAGCCAAATCCTGCCTATGAGGTGGGAGACAAGGTTTATCTATCTACAAAATTTCTAAAGAGTCCTCAGCCATCTAAAAAATTGGGTCCTAAGTACCGTACATTGGTCCTTTTTGTGTATCCCGTGTAATTAATCCTGTTGCCTATGAATTGGAATTGCCTAAGATGTAACATAATGTGCATCCTGTCTTCTACTCTAGTCTACTGAAACCTGCTCTTCCTTTGAGTACCTGGCGCCCTGTTCCAGAGGACCCTCCCCCACTGATAGTAGATGAGAATGAACATTTTGAAATTTCTGAGATCCTGGACTCCAGGAGGCGTAAAAGGACTTTGCAGTATTTAGTACATTGGAAGCATCTGTCAGTGGGCCATGATGAATGGGTGGATGTCACCCATGTTCAAGCACTGCGGCTTTTAGCCAAGTTCCACAAACACTTCCCAGATAAGCGTGGATGACCTTACTGTGTTCTTATTGTGTTATTGATTATTCATTTTGTTTCTATGTTTTACTGTTTACTCTGTTGGTTGGGGGTGTTTGCTAATTAGAATGCTGTTTGCTGTTTAGTGCTTAGGTGGCTGGGATATTCAGTAGTTAGCATCACTAGACCTGTACTTCATATTACCAGTGACCTGACATAAGCAGAAGGCATTTTGGGAGCTGGGGCTGGTAAGTCTTTGAGAAATGTCTCAGCAGTGCACTGAGGTCACTGGCGGCTGTAGAATGCTTGGGAATGTATAAGGGGGTCTGCATACCTATAGATAACTGTAATGGGCGGGGGTGGGGAGAAACTGAAACTGGCAGATTATATTAACAAAGGAGTTTTGCCACCCAAGCTTCAGAACTATTTATGCAGTGTTACCATATGCATCTATATCCTGACAATAAAAGCAATCTTAATCTATGCCTGTTGAACATGTGAGTAGGTGTTAACAGAGTTCACCATAGCAGCCATAGCAGTTAAAGTGGAATAATAGCACTATAACAGTGTAGTGTGATAATGTCTAGTTACACACTTTTTCTACTTGCCAGACTAAGGCGGTGGTTTATGTTACAATTTGTCCCTGTAATAAATTATACATAGGAGAAACCAGCCACTCCTTGAAGACACATATAAAGCAAATTTAGGACAGGGGCATGAGACACACCATTTTTTCATTTAGACATCATTGTGATTGCTTTAAGTTTTGTGTCATAGAGCTCCCTCAAATACTTTCTGGGCTTGAATCTAATACTGTTCTTTTAAGAAGAGAAGCAATCTGGTCTTTTTTGTTAAGAGCTGCAATTCCACATGGACTTGATGAGCAATTAAACTTCAGCTGTTTTTTTGTGAATATCCTCTGCCAAGCTATCTTTGTTCTTGGGCTATTTAAATTGCTCTCTGCAACTAGATTACATAATGTATGGAACATATCTTTTTGACTGTAAGTATGTTACTCATTGATAATCTGGAAATGTATCATTCATTGTTTATGTTTAGTGTTATAAGGATTAGTTTGTAAAAAAAGATGGGTACGGGGCAATATGATAGCCCTGTTTAAGTATTTGAAGGGTGTCACATTGAGGATGGAGCAACCTTGTTTTCTGCTGCTCCAGAGATTAGAACATGGAGCAATGGAGGCAAGCTCCAGTAATAGAGATTCCACCTCAATATTAGGAGGACCTTTCTGACAGTAAGAACTGTTTGGCAGTGGAACACACTCCCTCAGAGCATAGTAGGATCTCCTTCCTTGGAGGTCTTTAAACAGAGGCTGGATGGCCATCTGTCAGGGATGCTTTGATCATGATTTCCTGCATGGCAGGGGGTTGGACTGGATGGCCCTTGTGGTCTTCCAACTCTACAGTTCTATGATTCTATGATGAATTTACTTTTTATAGATATAGAAGTACAATCTCTTAATGGTATCCAGTAAAAAAGTGGCTAAAACATTGTTACTAAAGTAGACACTTGAAACTTCTTGATAATCCCAGGCTGGATGTTTAACATCTTCTTGAGAATCACCAAACCCCTTTAAGTATCCTGATTCGGAAACTTCACTTTATAAGACTTCCTCGAAAGCCACAATTTGAGAAACTTTATTGCAAACAATCTTGGAGAAATTCTACAACTTCAGATGGACATTAAAGAGGTTTTTTTTTTTTTTTTTTGAGAATTACAGTTAGATAACTTCATTTTGTGCAGATTACGATCTTGTTTTATTGTTATAACAGTATATTATAATTTCTTCAGAATTACAGTTAGGCAACTTCACTGTGTATAGACTAAGATCTTGTTTTATTGCCACAACAACAGTGTGCAAACATGAATCAAGGAAAAATGAGAGACACTGCAGACTGGGCCAGCCAGAAAAATCAGCAGTAGCAGAACATGTTATAAACAAACTTGGACACAAAATGTTATTTAAAAACACAGAAATTCTGGACCAGGCCAACAACTATCATGTCAGAATGCACAGAGAAGCTATTGAAATCCACAAACACCTGGACAACTTCAACAGGAAAGAAGAAACCCTAAAAGTAAACAAAATCTGGCTTTCAGTTTTGAAAAACAATAGAATCAAAACTCAACACTTACAAATGAATTCCACTCAGGGACAGGGGGATTTCCAGCAGATAATGACCCATCAACCAACCATTAGCCAGACACTAGTCCTCCTTGCGTATCTACACCCAGAAACTAACCATTCAAATACACAAATTTACATATACTCTCCAACAGGGGTTCACAGTATATAAACTCCACATACACTCCTATCCAACTATTCTCTGAAGATGCCAGCCACAGATGCAGGTGAAACGTCAGAAGTAAACTCTTCCAGAACATGGCCTCCCAGCACAGAAAAAAACCAAGGAAAATATTATAATTTCTTTTTCATGGTTAGTTTCATGGTCAATTACATAAATTGCTGTTTTCTATATATTTTGCATTATATACATACAACAGCAGCCTTTCTTTGAGTCTAGCCTATAGGGTTTTGTCAGTTATTGTAGACGTGGGTTCTGGAGTATTCATACCCTCTTTTGGTAGTTATGGCTGTGCACCGAGCAAAAGGAAAATAGCTGGACATGTCTCTGTTGCTACCCCTGCTCTCCACAAACCTGGAAATCACCTGGCGGTGGGGGGGAGGCTTCAGCAGACCAAAACTGGGTTGGGATTATTTCAGTTGTTGCACAATTGGAATAGAATTCCATCCTGCACAATCCTGAAAAAAGTTGGTTACTGGACTTGTCATTGTGTATCTTCAAGTCATTTTTTAAAAACTTAGGGTACCCTATTATGGGAATTCCTTGCCAAGATTTGTCCAGAGAGGACTTGTCATTACTTTCTTCTGAAGCTAAGAGAGTGTGACTTGCCCAGGGTCAGCCAGTGGCCAATTGGGGATTCAAACCCTGGTCTCCTGGGGGCCGTTTACACGATGAAATGTCCTGGGAAGAATTTGTGTCGATCCCTGGCAGTTTACACGTACATCGGGTCGGGTACGTGATTTTTGGAAGGGGGGCCACCTTTTATCCCTCAACCTGCGGGACTTCCAGTCCCGCAGGTTGTGCCGGTTTTTAAAAAAGTCACTGGAGGATTCGGAAAATCGGAAATGTAAACAGCGTGGGACAAAAAGTCTCGGTACTGGGATGACCGGAAATGGTGACTGGGGGCGGGCTTAGAGTTCAGCGACCAGAAAAGGAGGGGTCAGTCACCCGTTCAACAGATCCAGCCTCACCAACCGAAAACAAAGGCATCCCTTCCAGCTGCACGAAGGTTGATGTGTGTGTGTGTGCGCGTGCGTGTACTCAATTACCTTTTTAAATGGATTTCTACACTGCAAACCCTTCAGCTTTACCTTTTCCTCAACTGCATGTTACAGAGAGATTGTAGTAGCTTGGTCACCTCCCTGGCACATTAAAATATTCAAGCCTCTGAGCGAATTAGCACCCTTTAATTCCCCCTCTCTGTGTTTGTGTCTTTCAAAACGCCTGCCTATAGCCATCTCTGCAGCCAGCTGTAGGGGTTAATATTTTAAAGAGGCAAGAGGAAAACCAAGCACTTGATTTCAAAAGGAAAGCACTCTGCTTGCTTTCAAAGCACTCAGCTTGATTTCAAAAGGAAAGCCCTGCGTCTGAGCGAAAGATCTATCAGGATCTTTCAAAATGCTTTCTGCCTCTTCTGAAAGGGTTAAAATGTTCAAGAAGCAAGGGGGAATAACAAACCTCTGCCCCCTTTCTCTCCCCCCCCCCGCCAGCCAATAGCATCGCTCGTGGCGCGGAACTCTAAAGGAAGTGCGTCACCGAGGTTGTGAAAACACGAGTAATTGCATCTTTGATTGACAGCCAAAAAAAAAAATTTAAAACCTAAACAAAACCGGAACTATGGATGTGTAAATATCAGTCACGGGACCACCCGGGATATCCAGATCAGAGACATAAATCGTATAAACAGCGAGGGGCGGATTCGTGATCACTATGTCACGGTAGGCAACGTGACAATTTCTGTTGTGTAACTGACACCCTGGAGTCCTAGTCCTACACTCAACCCATTGTATCACACTGGTTCTCCAGTGAACTCCAACGTTGGACTTAGAGAATTGTAACAGGATGTAAGCTGCTAACAAGTAGCAGGAATGAATTACATTTAAAAGTATCTTTCCAGGTTCTGGAGCCATATTATAAGTTTGTTCTGGAGCCCATAGAAGTTAGATGTGGGCACAGTCCAGAGCCATCTGTGCTTCTTCTATGAAGTAGCCCAGTAGAATTCTTTCTAAAGGATGCCTCAATCTTCTCCCACAAATATGAATAATCAAAAGAAGCTCAACACTGAATGTGTCTCAGTCAGTTCTAAATAATTAAAACTGTTCAGAATCAGCAATCAACAGAGACCTTTCTAGGGAACTTGTATTCTGGGCCCGTGTAGCTTTGTGTTTCTTTTGCAGCTGTATGAACTTTGAACCCACCCAACTGACCTCAGCTGTTTTCAGTGAGTACATTTCTCTCCAGCATATTGGCACTGCTGCGGACCAAAGCATTCAAAACCAAACATACCCTGTGGTCATTCTCAATGGTTGCACAGAGATCACCCTGTAGGGCATCTATTCATTGAAAGTTTCATCCTATTGATCTATTCCACAGAGATAATTCTTGACATAAAACTGCATTCCCTTTCAAATGCCTTTCCTACTTTCATCAGCCACACAGATTTCATACTTTGGAGTTTAGAGAAAACCGCAAGTGTGTTTTAATAAACACACACTTGTCTGTTGACTCTGTAGCATAGTAGGGTGGCTACTTTGTATGTCAAAATGAATATAAAGGAAAGGTGAGAGAAATCTGATGAAAACATTCCTTTATCTTGCTGTGCTGCAATGCTTTCAGCTGATCCCCCCCCCCACCTCACTCGTTTGCAGTATTACAAAAGAGGCACTCATCTGGTTTTGTACTAAAATTCAGGTTTGGACCAACCCAAACACAGTACACAAATACATGTTAGGAATACAGTTGTCCCTATATATCAGTGATGGCGAACCTATGACACGCGTGTCAGCACTGACACGCATAGCCATTTCTGATGACACGCGGCCGTAGGCCTCCTCCCCCCGCCCGCAACCTCACCACCCTCCCTAAAGTAGCGATCAGGGCTTCCAAAGCCCCGGTCGCCACTTTCCTCCACCCCCCACCCTCTCTAAAGTGGCGATCGGGGCTTTGAAGCCCTGGTCCCACTATCCTCCCCCCTCCAACCCTCCCCAAAGTGGGAATCCTGCATGCATACATGTTTTTCAAACTGACACACCACCTGAGTTATGCTCAGTTTTTTGGCGAAGTTTGACACACCAAGCTCAAAAGGTTGCCCATCACTGCTATATATGAACTTATCAGTCAGTCACTGACTGAGAGTCTATTCACATTGAAATGAATGTAAGTAGAAGCCTTCTTCAAACCTCCCTAATGAGGATGCCGGCCACAGATGGAGAAAGAAACTATTCCAGAAATGGCCTCACAGCCCGGAAAAAAACCAAGGAAAACTCCCTGCTGAATAATAGGAGATGGGGGTGTAGGGGATGGGTGACACAGGGCTTCACATAACTGCATGGAAGGGGCAAAATGAGGGCATTGCCCCTCCAAATGAGAATTCTGCCCCACAATGAAATTTTCCTTCAATCCCTAAATTTCTAGTATTGCAGAGATTGAGACACTGAAAGTAGTGAAGTCGAAGGCTTTCACGGCCGGCATCCATAGATTTTCCTTGGGGTTTTTTCCGGATTGTGAGGCCGTGTTCTGGAATAGCTTCTTTCTGACGTTTTGCCTGCATCTGTGGCTGGCATCTTCTCTGGAAACCCAAGGAAAATCTACACTGAAAGTTGTTGGCACTCAGAACACTTTCAATTGCTGTGTTCACATTCCCTTGCCTGCCCCTTTTCTTTGGATACCTAAACTCTTTTTTTTTTTTAATATGCTTTTATTCACTTTTGTAAATAACTAATAATTGTTAAACAGTACATTGTACAGTACAACCACAAATACAAAGTTATAACTGTTTGTCGTGATACATGCAAATATAGCTAATACACTATCCATGATATATACCATATTTACATATTGCGACTACACATAACACTGCCCTAACAATGAGGAAACAGCTTTAATACCATTTAAACTAATATACCTTTCTTATTATTGTATCATGTAGAGGAGATCATACTTATCCATAATACCTTCAAGAAAACTCCAACTCTTCATGAATTATTTCATTTACTATAAACCCTCTCTCTCTCTGGCTTTTCTTTGCAAACGAAGATTCAGGAAGGACTCATCCCGTGCTTTCTGCAAGCGCGCTGATGACTAAAATGGCCAATCCGAGATAAACAAGTCCGGTTGCAAAAAGCACAGCAGAAGGTCTCCTTGGGTGATGTTTTTGGGATGTGGTTCTTTCTGCGTTGTCATTTCTTTTCAAGACTTGTTCGGCGTGAGTTCTCAGATAAGACTGCAGCATTGTGGATAGTGCGTCTCCATGCCTCCTGATGTGAGGCCAGGGCGGACCACTGTTGGTGATCAATTTGGCCGAGCCTGAGATGTTGTTTCAGGGAGTCTTTGTATCGCTTTTTTGGAGTACCCCTCTTACACTGACCCATGGCGAGTTCACCGTAGAGTAGTATTTTTGGGAGGCGATGGTCCTCCATCCTAGAAATGTGCCCTGGCCAGCGCAGCTGTGTTCTCAATATCATGGCCTCAATACTGTTGAAACCCTAATCTAAAGTGAATACAACTTAAACTCTATTTCTAAATACTGAAGTGAAGTTTTAAGTGACTGTGGTGCAATAAATTAGAGGACTAAAGGAAAATTTCAGGGGGGGGGCAGAATTCTTAGTTGGGGAGGGACAATGCCCCCCCCCCAGTGTAGCTACAGCATGAAGGATGTTAAGAGCAGTGCATTTGGGCACCCTGTTTGGGCTTAACTTTCAAATAGTGCTACAGACTGTTCACTGTTAGTAGAAATATGAATGGCTACTATCCAGAGAATCTCTTTATCATACCCAAGACCTTGACTTTTTAAAAAAACAACACAACAAATTTTGAACACTCCCCTCACACCGATTACTCTGCAAACTGCTTTCGAAGTATCTCTCAGTTTAAACACACTGGCTAAGATCCTACATACAGAGAGGAAAGTTCCACCCAGGAGGATATGTATTCTGCCTCTGCAGTCCCCTCCCACATGTCTCACCTTGTGTTCTCTCTCTCTCTTAATGGAGGGCAACAAACCAAAACCACTCAAGATTCACCTCACTCCACAGACACAAAACAGCCAGGTCATGGCCAAATGATCACCCAGCTACATCTCAATACCCAGACACACCACAACAAAGACACTCTCTGGAACCTCATAGGGAGTCCTCTGAAGTTTCTGGAGAATGGCATTGTTGTGATATGTGGGCCCATTCACGCTACAAAATTATAGCACTATGATTCCACTTTGAGCCTGATTGTACTCTGAAGAAAAGCGCCAAAGCAGCAGGAATGTTCTGTCTTTCCTGCTGCCTTATCGTATGATGCCAGCATTCTTTTGTTCCGGTCCCGTGGGGGACTGAGGTAAAATTGTGTCTCTTTGCTAACAAAAAGAAAAAAAAGAAAAAAAAGAAAAATCCATTTGCAAAAAGACAAGGTTTTACCTTGGTCCCTCACAGGACCGGAACAAAGAATGCCAGAAGAATGCTAATGCCATGTGGTAAGGCAGCAGAAAAGACGGAATGTTCCTGATGCTTTGCTGCTTTACTTCAGAGTGCAGTAAGGCTATTTAACTACCATGGTTCCATCCTATGGAATCTGGGGGTTTGTAGTTTGGTCAGAGGCACTGGAGGAGCTCTGTGGCTAAGAATTCTAAATGCCTCTTCCTAAATTGCCAGTCCTAGGATTCCATAGGACAGAACCATGGGGCTTATCTCATGATGGAAGGAAATGGCAGTGCAGCCTGATAACAGTGCTGCCTGCCTTGCCTTATTGCACAATGTCAGTGGGTTTCAGCCGTTCTGGTCCCATCCGGAAAAATCTGTTAGCAAAAATACCTGTGTTTACCACTGTCTCCCATGGGACCAGAATGGGAGAATACCGGTAGCTGAAACATACTGTTGTCATGCAATAAGGCAAGGTGGGATGTGCTACTCTTGGGCACCATTTCTACTTCCCTTCCCTTCCTTTGTGTGATAAGGTTCCATGGCAGTTAAAGTGGAATAATAGTGCTATAATACTGTAGTGAGTATGGGTCCCAAGAAGAGGAACAGCCAGACACTCCCTGGGGTCGTTTACACGGGCAAATATTCCCCTAAATATACCGCTAAGATAGATCATAGTTCCCATGGATTACAGCACAGCATCGCCTCATTCAGAAGGGGGGAAGGTAAAACACCCAAATATAGCATGGCAGGGCATGTCGCTATTTTTGCAGGAATATTTGCAATGTAGTGCTTTATTGGCAGTGTAAACTAGCATTCCGCTAAGGGTTAAAGCACAGCTGCATTGTGATTGGTTGATGATGCAGGGGTGGGCTTAAAAGAGGGGCAGGGAGGAGGCAAAGACAGTAGCCATTAGAGAAGAAACTTGCAAAAATCTTGTCTGCTATTTTGCGAGCCAGTTTGCAAAAAAAAAAAAAAAAAAGATTCCCAACAACTTCAAAAAAGGATTCCCAACAACTTTCAGGGAGCATTCCTTCTCATCCTCTCTGCTGTTTTGAAAGTATCTAAAAGCTCGTTCGTCACTTTTATCCTGTGCACGGGGGAGGGAGAGACACCATTTCACAAAGGGCTGTAGCAAGCTGAACTGCTATTTTCCTTCTCTCTCTCTCTGCTTGGGGGAGGGAGGGAGGGGGAAATAGAGAGACAGAGAGAGAGAGCAGCTGGAAAAACTTGCGATCCACGACATGGCAGCAAGGTCTTTTAGCAGAGAGATTACTCTCCCTCTGCTTTATGGAGTGAGTTCATTTACAGGCAGATTTACAGAGACACACAGAGACACCCCCCCACACACACTTATTCAAGTCTGACCTTCAAAGCGACATAATTAGAAAAAAATCCTGACTGGCACAGTTGCGGAAAATAATTAAACCGCAAGTTGCCGCAATAAATCTGCTGTGTAAACCGGCCCCCAGACTATGGAGCAAGGTGAATCTTGAGAGAACAGGGCTTGTTGAACAAAGGATGTAGTGACTTCCTTCTTCACAACCACCATAAAAAGACATATCTCAGCATTTTCCAGTGCATGTCACTAACAGGATGCCAGCTGCTTTCTTGGTGCATCTTGCAATGCTTACATGAAAAAACATGTGAATAGGCAGATATGGAAAGGGCTATTGGGCAGACATATTGGCAAGGATCCAAAGAGACTCCCCTGTATTTGGGGGCTTCCCCCACAGCCTACAGCTCTGTGAGCTGCATCACAAAGTACTCCCCTGAATTTCTACATTAGTCATTTCAAGGCAGGGGAACCAGATCGTAGTGGATAGCTCAAGGCCAATGGTCTAAATCCAATTGTTAGCTCCAGTTAGAGTAGACCTGTTGGATCAGGTATGGAATGGTGAGTCAACACTTATGTAAATTCTATTCATTGACTAGGTCTACTCTTGTTGGCACTAGTAATTAGATTTAGGCCATTGTGTTTTGACTAGGGCTGGGCACTGGAACAGATTATCCTGATTCAGTCAGTCTAGAATGAGGTTAAGATTTGATTAACCTACCTCTAGGTTCTAGAGCAATTCACACTGCTGCCCCTGCTCCCTAGAAGCCTTCCAACACTTCCTAGTCATTCCAGAGTAATGGAGGTTTCCGCATAAGGTTTTTTAAAAAAACAAAACAAAAGGATTCTAGCCCTCTTTCATTCAACTTTTACTACCACTAGTGTACTGTGACAATGCGTGGTATAATGGTCTGAGTGCTGGTCTAGAACTATTGAATCCTGACTTGGTCATGAAAAACCCCTGGGTAACTTTGGGTAAGACACTTAGAGGAAAGCAATCAATCCTGTCAAAAAAACCTGTGTTACAGGACTTTATCAGACACAGCAAATATGACATCATAAGGATGCCTAATGATTATGAAAGGGCATACATACCAGACAACGTTGCCCTTTCGCGATCATTTCCAGTCCCAAACCCATCCTATTTTATTGATGGCCCAAGCCATCAATTGATCTCCTGTGGTGATTTGTTGCTGGCACTGCCGGCATTTGAATTCATATGCCATTGTACTCACATTCATGCAGTGTCAACGGCCGGTCCGGCCAGAACAATTCCGTGTGAGACCGCAACATCCGGGTAGGTGACTCACTTTTTATGACCCTCCCCAGTTTACTTGGGATTTTTATAGTGTGTTTATGTGCTTTTAAAAACTTTGTTATTTTTGTTTTTATTTCTGAATTTCCTACGCTATGTATTCTCACGAGAATCCGCAGGATTTCAATAGAGGAAATGACCAGAGCTCCGTTCACTCCTCATTCATTGCCAGGAAGCCTTTTCACACAGATAGGAGGTAAGTGTGGCATGGGGAATTCTTTTGCAGGTATAAAAATGGCAGAAGTTATGCCAGCAAAAGAATGGGTTTAGGGGGCTGGTCTGATAAAGTCTACAGTCACCATAGGCCAGAGTCAACTTGGAGGCACATAACAACAAACAACAACAAAGTGTACTATTTAGGAGCTTTGTGCTTAGACAGGTCCTTCTGGTTGTGATCATTTTATGGTCTGTCTTTCCTCTCTTATTCTGTAGTATTTTTGTTTACGGGAAATTTAGTCACTAAATAAAAATATGTTTGTATAAATTAACATATCAATCAAGGAAAAAAGAGATTGCTAAAGCAGACCAACATGAGGCTATATTTCACTACAAAGTTACAGCCTATGGTTCCGCTTTAACATACAGGGTTGCATTTTTGGTGAGCCAGGAGAGCTCTCTGGCTGAGAATTTTAACTACCCCTTTCTGAACTACAAATCCCAGGATTCTATAGGATGATGCCATATCAGTTAAAATATAATCATAGTGCTAAAATTGTACTAATGTGAAAGGGTCCATCAACGTCACCACAAAGACATTTGTTCAAAAATAAATTCATTCAGAAGTTATGTTTAAAAATGGAAATGTAAGGACGTCTATCACAAAAAAAGCCCTGAAGCTACTTGTCTGAAATTTAGCAGCCTTAGTCTCTTCTTCAGGGTCTACCATGATTCCCAGGGTTATCCAGACAGATGAACCATCTGATGAAAAAGAAAAGTTACAGCCATTTAGATTTCACAACAGAGGTGAAATGAAGGAGCAGCAACTGGATTCCTGAATCACAATCCAGATCTGGACTCTGGCTCCAGTTGAGTGAGATCCATATCAATCCAGAGCAGACTGGTACATAATCTGAATTGCCAGATCAGGCCCTGCATTGGCTCAGGATCCTGTGTACAGCCCTAGTTATAACAACCAGCCAAAAAGTCTTGAAGAAAGAGTCATTTGCTCTCAAGGCACATTACTGAAGCAAAAGAGAGCTTCACAATAAAGAGACAGTGGAGCATTCAAGCCAAATCTTCCCAGTTTCTTTTGTGTGGCAAATGGCTATGAGCATTGCAAACAGCAGATGTAGCCACTAATTACTGCTAATTGCTGCTGTCTAGACAGACACCATGTGAAGGCTAAAGTATAGTCTTTGTTTACAAGGTTTAAATTACCTAAAGTTGCAACTGGCAGTTGTAGGGCATGCCATTTTAGATCCTTCATTGCTCTGCAATGTTTCAAAGCATGTATGTGAATCAAGTTGGTAGCAAATCAACCCAACTTAGAATTAGTTGATTGGTAAACTCATAAAATAAATTGAATAGAAAGCCATACAAAACATATCTAAGAACATTGAGAGCCTCGAGAGAGCTGCTAATTGCATTTGGGTCAGACACTGCATTCCTGTAAGCTTCTTGGAGTGTATTAAGGAAATAATTAACACTCCACTCTTGTTGCCTGCTTACTTAGAAGCATAATTTGCTTTGCTCAGTGGGATGTAGTCAGTTACTAGTTCTATCATAAGCAGTCTCAAGTACATTAGATAGGATCACAACCTTGCTTACTTATTTCCATCTATAAATTATCCATTCCTCAAACAAAAACAGAACAAACAATCAGAAAATGGGAGATGTACGGCTAAATGTAAATAAAGCAAACTAAATGTATGTATGTTAATATTAATATCAAACTATTTTTTAAAGTGCTTATAAATTTCCAAAACACCAGGCATTAATTTTTTAGTCTTCTCCCCAATACTGCAGAGTAGTTGGCAGGAATAAATGTTCTATTTATTTAATGGATGGGATAGCCCCACTGGTTTTGTGAGAGAGTGTTGTGCCTAGTGTTTACCACAGCTTGTAAAAGTTATTCTTTGAGACCTCAAATCTCTAGCCACCATGGCCAGTGGCTTATCTGAAATGCTAGCATTTTAACAAACACATGAGATATACCCCCCTGACTCCTTTTACAACCACCATTTATCCCAGAAGACAGGGGATAATCGCACTTTAAATCATCCTTTATTTTGTAGGCATCACCACGAGCACTTTGGGGATTAGGATTTTTTTATTGGAATAAGACCATTCTACTGAAAAATACACCCGACCGCAAAAGGCCATAACAATAACGCAAAAGTAATAATAATTGTTTTCTTACTAATACAAAAATAAAACTATCTATCCTAACACTAATACATTTTTCCTCTTAATCTAAACGCACTATAATCACATTATATTTACACATTTCAATTATACCTATTTAGAAAAGAAAAAATCAATAAAAGATTAATAAAAAATACAAAATAATACAAAAATACAATTATTATTATTATTATTATTATTATTATTATTTAAAATTTTCCTTTATGTTACTGCTGGGGTTGTCTCACTAAACCATGGCCAACACTTTTTCCAACGATGGTTTGGCAATTTCTCTTTTTCACTCAGAGCTAAATTTTCAATTACGTTCTTGACATAATAAGTAGTGCCTTTTACATCCTGCAGATTTTGACTTTTCAGCTCCCTTTGTCTTTGGAAAACTAACCCTAACATCACATAGAGGTTTACCAGGTGCACTGTGGACCAGGGCACTTTCCAAAAACTCTCAGCCACGGAACCAGACTCCTTCCTCTTCCTCTTTTGGCCCACTGACTTTCTGGGTCCCCTGACACCCTCTGGAGGTTCAGTCCCCAAAAGCACTGTCTCCCAAGCCTGCTGTGCCAAATCTTGCCAATCCAGGACCCGGGCCACCTCCTCCCATGTTTCCCGGGCACTCAGGCAGTCCTGGACAAAATGCCTGATCGTCCCCTTCTGTGCCATGCCACGCAAAATCTCAGCCTTTTTACATTTCAGACAAGGACAAGTCTGCTCATCCTCTGCGATCCATGGTCTCCTTCCCCTCAGATTAAGAACCTGATGGTAGAGTCTCCACCTCAAGTCCCACAACTTTTTGGGGACCCTTTTGTCCATGAAATACTCAATTGGGTTAGTCTGGTGATTTAGGTACTCTGATGATTCTAGTTTGGCCTGACGTTTTTGCAAACATGGGTTAACGTAAATCTCTTCCACTATTTTCCTGTACAAACCTCTCTTGAAGCTCTTGATGCTATGACCTGGTATGTCTTCCCCCTTCAACTCCTCAGCATGAATTCTATATTTCTTTATGTAAAAAACAAAGTCTCTCAAATAATCTGGTGCTTTCAATTTTTCAGGCAAAGAAAACCTAAAACTTAATGAGCCTTCCTCCCACCAAGTCTTTCCCCATTTAGTCCCCATCCAGCACTCACAAAACAAAACTAGCCAAGCCTGAGGTTGAATCTGACCCTTTTGCAACAGAGAAACTTTCCCAAAATTTTGGGCAGAAAAGATGGCGATGAACTTAGGTCCCAGGGCTGGGAAGTCCAGGCCCCCTTGTTCTACCTGCCCATAAGCCTCTGCCCTTGCCAGGGGGAACGTGGCCATTCCCCAAAGGAACTTGAAGAGAACTTGATCAGCTTCTTTAATCACTGAATCCGAAGGTGGGGAAACAGCCGCCAAGTTGGCTGCCACCGGAAGCAGGTAGGTATTTACAAAAGCGGCTCTCTGGTAAATGGTCAGCTTCCATCTCTGCCAGAGGGCCACCCTCCCCTTCACTTTTTCCAACCAGCGATACCAATTTTCTTTCCATCCCTCAGGAGCCACTGCAAAATTCAGCCCTAGGATCTTCACCCTATCCATCTTTGCCTCTTGCTCTGCTTGCCACCCTTCCTTTTCTTCAACTATATCCTTTAGAGGAATAGCTACCATCTTGTCCTCTGCAGCAAAAATTCTGATAAAAAACTCTTTTCCATGTTAAGTCAAGCACCAGAAACTCGACGGTAGGCCTCAAAAGCATCTTTAATCTTTCTAACTTCCATCCTGTCCTTAACCAAGAGGGACACCTCATCAGCATGGGCAACAAATTTAACAGATTCACACCGAACCAACCTCGAACTGTCCAACGGACCTGGGATTTGGATCCCTGAGAGAGTCTTGTCTAAACTAATTTTACACAGGATAGCATCTCTCGTTTCTCCTTTGAGAAGAAGCACCAAACAGCTGCCACTGCCATCATTTTTCCACCCAGGCATTCAAAAAGTCCAGAAGCAATGCCATGGTAGAGAAAATAGAGGGGGTCAGTGCTTCTTCTAGGTTCTCCTGGGACAGACTAAGCTCTCACCTTTCACCACTCTACTCAGAGAAGGGGATGGTTCCTTTTTTTGGTAAGACTTAAGGTACAGTACTTACAGTGACCCATGGATAAGTCAACCCTGGTTTTTTGGGTCAATTTTTTTTCCTAGACTTGTACATGAGTGTATACAGTAAGTACTAGATTTCTTTCCTATATATTCTCCAGAGGTATAAAAATCTGTAATAAGCATGTTTGCATATTAAAGTCACACAGATTATAAAGTTTCAATATTTAACAGAACCTTCAAATCAATTTTTCCTTGTGTTTTCTTTTAGCATTGAAAATAAAAATAATCCATGAATTTCTCCAACATCTTGTAGGGTTGAAAAATCTCTTCCAAAACTGGGATGAAGCCATAAAAGTGAAATATTAATATCTATGGAGATTTTCAGATGGGGCCAAAAAGCCCCATTGCTGCCCCGCCACTTCCTCTCCCGTTCCTGCAACGGAATGGAGGTAAATGTTCAGACACTTACCTCCATTCCGCTCCAGGAACATGCTTCCTTCTGCTTGATGGCTGGCTGTAAATGCAGCTGTCGTAAGGCTGCTTTTATGACTGGCCGGAGGAAATCCCGCTCATTCTCTCGGGAAATTCAAAAAGAACCCCCCCCCCCCAGCTGTCAAAGGAAGAAAAAAAATTTTTTTTAAATTAAATTTAAAAAAAAGGAACCTGGGGAGTGGGGGAGAAGGGTGGGATTTACCTGCCTGTCCTGATTGTGGCAGGAAGTGCCTGTCATGGAGATCCTCCCCTGTGCTTGTCATCACGGAACAGGGATGGGGCTCTGTTTCCCACATCCCTGATTCCGTGGCAGGCACAGAAGGGATTTCTATTCATGATTTTTCCTCGTGAATACTGTAGAATATCCCAGGAGCAGCACAGGGGCAGGAAAGGAGCATGACAGAAGGGGTCAACGTCGTCCAAACAACTGCCCCTTTCTCGACCCTATTCCATGCCTGCTCCGCAATATTAGCCATCTGAAAATCTCCTATGTCAAACCATTTAGGCATTTTGATGCTTTGTCATCTGAGCTGTAATATGATGTACAATTTCTAGAACTGTGCTGAATCATGTCGACTTGGGTCTCCTTGCCTCCTGCCTTTGTACTTGGCTAAATTTTAGCTGCAATGGCTCAGTTGTCACTTCTTGACTGACATTTGAAACTATGGCTTCTAATGGACCTTGCAAAAGAGAGAGTTTGGGAGTGGGAGAGAGCAATCTTAGTTGACTACTGGTCCTGTTATAAACACCACAGAACTGAGAGGAGACAGACAGACATTCTGTCAACATGACTGACACAGCATGACATGGCCCATGGCATTGTTGAGTAGAAACAGAAATCAACAATAATCCTTGGAAAAATACTTTTTTAAAAAAATTACATCTCCCAGTCAGCATGCCCACTGGCACACAGTGGCTCCCTTTATTTGAATCTTTTCCTTTGGCCAGACATTATGGACTTTTTCGGACACGAAGAAAGTTGATCATGAGTAAAAAACGACGAAATATGACGCTCAACTCTCCCCGTGGTACCGCAACAGTACCGGCAGGGGTGAGCGTCATACGAAAGGGACGCTCTGCAGCACAGCAGCCTCGCAAGCTGACGAGGCTGCTTGCGTTACTTTCTTCGTGTCCGAAAAAGTCCTAAAAGGACAGAATACTAAGATCTTATAGAATTGCAATATAGCTGTTTTGGTTTCAAAAACAAATTCAATCAGACTGTTGTGTTTCTAAGGCCGGTGTCACAACTTCCCCCAATGGTGTCACCTGGTGTGGTTTGGCCTCTCTGCACCACCCTAGTGCCTCCACTGCAATCAGATATATCACAACCCTCCTTTTAGGAAAAAAAAAAAGACTAAATGTAAGGTGGTAATGTAGTTTCTGCTGTTCCAGAGACAAGAATATGGACCAATGGATTCAAACTGAAAGAAAAGAGATTATACCTGAACATTAGGAAGAACTTCCTGATGGTAAGAATTGTTTGACTGTGGTTTGGATAGTCTTGAAAGCCAATTTCACTGAAGATGTTAAGTTGGGAAACTTAGGAATGGAAGAGAATGAATTGGACACAATACTATGGGCTGGGAAGAAGAGGATGATGGGCAAACTATATAAGTTGTTATTGAAAAGGAAATTAGAAGTAGAAACTATTAAGGACTATATGCTTAAATGGGCAGTAGATATAGGCCACCCTATAGATTATGAAGCGTGGGAAAGAGCAAGGAATAGAACCAATAAATTTACTAGCTGTCAGAAGTTAAAAGAGAACTACATGAAAATAACACATAGATGGTATTACACGCCGAGTAGATTAAATAAAATTAGCAATAAGATTAGCAATAGATGTTGGAAATGTCAAAATAATGTGGGCACGCTGATTCATATGTGGTGGTCTTGCAAAGTTATTAAAAATTTCTGGGTGAAGATACATAAATTAATAGAAGAAACACTACAGATAAAATTTGAGGTTAAACCAGAACTTTTTTTGCTGACTATGACCAATGTTCTTAAAAAAGAAGATGAAGTAAAAAATTGGAGGATTATCCTTTATTTAATAACCGCAGCACGAGTCACAATAGCTCAGGTATGGAAATCAACTAAAGCACCGACGATAGAGGAATGGTTGGAGAAATGAGTGGAAATGTTGGAACTAGACATATTAACAGGCAAGATACATAACCTACCTAAAAGAAAATCTCTAGATAAATGGTTGTCTGTAATTCAAAAATGGGAGAAAAGGGGTATTATATATGATAAAGAGCATCTTTTGTTAATGATGTAACAATATATAATGAGAGATTAAGGATGTACATGTAATTAATTTATCAACTAATTAACGAATTAAGGTAATTAATGTATGTACATATACAAATATATAAGTATACATAAATAAATGGATCAAAGAGTTGGAGAGAGCGAACAGACAAAAGGAATAAAAAGCAAAAAGAAAGAACAAAGACAGTGGCAGAAAACAGAAGACAGAAGATGAATAGAAGTCAAGGATCATCAAACTGGACAGTATCCTCTGTTCCAACAATACCAGCACTAAGGAAGTAAAGGATGTTATGAATTGTTGTATGTTTGTATGATAAACAAAAAACTGTCATAAGCTCCATAAGGATAAACTTTGTTGATGTATATATATATTATTTTGTATTGTACATAGAGCTGCTAATAATAATAATAAAAAAAAGAAAGGTGGTGGACTCTCCTTCATTAAAGATCTTTAAACAGTGGTTGGATGGCCATTTCTCAGGAGTGTTTTAACTGCTTATTCCTGAAGGGCAGGGGATTGGACTACATGGCCCTTGAGATCCCTTCCAATTCTGTTTTTATGCACTGAAAACCCACCTACCCACACACCAATTAGCTCTGCATTGATATCTTACCTCAGGATGGCAAATAGTCTTTTCTTGTCTGCAGGACATATCAAGCTGACTGTAAAAGTTGACAATAAAAAACGTATTCCCCTTAATATAAGTTGAAATACAACCTTGGATATATAACTTGGATGTGATAACATTGATCTGTCCAGAGAGATTTAGGGTAAAGCCCTTTACTCCCTTACCAGGGAGTAAGCATGAACTCAGTGGAATGTATAGTTGAGCAGACACTATAAATTCCTCTCCTGGAGAAGAAGGTATGCTGAAACTAAAAAAATTTCCCATTTAGAATCAGTTCCTTTCAGTTCTAGAATAGGCATAATCATAAATTTCTTCTCTTTAGAAATGTCATTTTAAAAGAAATGGCTCAGGATTATGATCAGATGGGATTTTTTTTTAGTTTATAGATTTCTTATTTATGTGCGCTCTTTTTACATCACGTTTTGGATATTGTTAATAGATTTGATTGTGAGTTACTAATGATGCTATTCTATTCTGAAATAGTTCATTAATGTTTGTGGCCAATTTATTTTCATTATATTGTAATATGAAGATTTATGATAACTGGAAATATATTGAAAGCACGAATGACTTTCTTTTGGGAAAAGGCTCTAATTGGTCTGGAAAGGACCTAGAGCATCTTTAGGTAAGGCTGGGAAAGACCAGAAATGGAGCAAATAATCTTTGTATACCACAGTTCCCAAACTTCCCCAGACAACAATGGCCAAGGGTCATACTGGTTGGGAGATTCTGGGAGTTCTAAGTCTAAAAACTAAAGTTTTTCAAATTCTGGGAATGATCCCTTTATGAAAACCTGGATTAGCTGGCAATAGACCAGGTGTGGGCAAAATGTGGACCTCCAGATATTGTTGGTCCACATGCAAATCCCAGAAGCCCTGTGGTAACTTTTGGTCCTGGAGCTCCAGAAATTACTTTTCCCAAGACACAGTCCTAAGGACTGTCTCTCTAACCAGGAGATCCTTCAGAACTTTGTCTTCCAACTCTAGAGCAATCTTGAGAGTTCTCCCTCAAGAGTGCCCCCTACAGGACAAACACTGCCACCACCCACTAAGATATTTATGACCACTCCAGTGGGAGACTGGATAACCTGTGTAACTACTTGCCACTGGAGAACCAACCAACTCCTCCCTCCTACCCCAGAGAGAGAGAGAGAGAGAGAGAGAGAGAGAGAGAGAGAGAGAGAGAGAGAGGGAAATGTAGCAATGACCAAGAGATAAAGGCATGTGCAATAGCAGGTTATAGGAAGGTTAGAAAAAGCTTATTTTATTCAAGCAGAGCTTAAGGCAAAGTTTAAGGCAAATCACTTCACGAAAGGCTCATCCTTCCAGGTGGAGACTTAGGAGATTTTCAGACGCGATTTTCGGGTGTATATATTCCAAAACAGCTCCGTTGCTGCCGCGCGGCACAGGAGCAGTTTTGGATGACGAACCGTGAATGAAATATGATGCGGCTTCCTCCATTCTTTCACAAAAGTGACACGGAGGGGTTCGGCAGAGGAACAGTGTCATCCAAAACTGCTCCCCTGCCGCGCAGCAGCAACGGAGGTGTTTTGGAATATATACACCCAAAAATTGCAACTGAAAATCTCCTTAGGGTTACAAAGATAGCAAAGTATTCATTGAGGTACATTCAGCCAAAGCAGAAATCAAATAAAAAATGCCCTGACACAAATTCTAACTATTACAGTCCCTAAAATTCTACTCACAAACTCATGAAGTAGTACATAGGATGCAGTCCATGTCAATCTGGAATCGGGGGTTGTGAGCTAGGCTAGCCAGCACTGCTCCAACAGCTATCCACAGCCTCTCTTTGTTTCAGTTCATCTCTCAGTGATAAAAAAAAGATGGTGTTCACCACCTCAAAGCCTCCCTTGTGTATCTCTTGCCGCATGGCCAAGGCAAGTATAAAACCTTTGTTCAAATTCCCAGTTTCAGAGTTGTGATTGGCCATTTCTGTGTCTGGTGATGTGACATCATTGATGATATTAACTCAGGAGATGTCCCCTCACCTCCCACCTTCAGCTTTTAAACCTTAGTTTACCTGATACCATGCTGGCAAGACAATTGCTATTTGCAGATAATGGGAAATGTAGTCCTTGCAGAATGATGGGAGTGTCATCATCCTGCAGGCAGGATGATAGGAACTCCATCATGACAAGCCCTAGAAAGCATAACCAACAGGGAGGAACAATGGGATGTATGCTCCAAAAACATCTGGAGAGCCATAATTTGTACTCCCCTGTAGTAGATTATATATTGACAAACAGTCTGACTTCGTATAAACCAGCTTCCTAAATTTCAAAAATGGTGTGTTTGTTGTTTTGTTGCTTGGTGTAATTTAGTACTCAATTTGAAATAACTTTTATTTTAGGTCTTGAAGACTTCAGAAAAGAATTTGTATCTGAAATGTAACATTTCACTGTTTAAAAGCCATAGCTAGAATGAAATGTGATACAGACACCAATCTGCTCTGAACAACTATATAATAGCTGGGATTCTTTCATTTGTGGTTGAGGCACAATGGGACTTCTGGCTTGGCAGCTCAAGCTGAACTCTGTCCCAAGCCCAATTCTGAAATTCACTTGTTATATTTTTAAACGGCCACTCCATTCTCTTAGCAGTTCCTGCTCTGATGGTCTGAAAACATCCTACTGAAGCACTGTTGACTGTAATAATGCCACTGTTTCCCCTTACCTGGAGTCTCTAGTCCTGATGCTCTCATCAGATGGTCTTTTTCTCCTTGCATACCCAAAAGCAAGCAAGGATGTTCAAGAACTCCACTCCAGCAGAAGTTTTAAGCAGACTTTTTCTCCAGTCAGCACTGCCCAGACTCAAAGCAGACTGGACATATCTTGTAGCTTGCATTCCAGAACCCACATGTTTACTGGACGCCTGTGAGCTAGGGCTGCCAGATTTCAGGGCCTTGACTGTAGTCTCAGAGCAAGGAGGACTCCCAGGGCAAGAGAACTGGCTTTAAAGGCGTGTGAATGTATATTTTCCTCATTTGTTAGACTTGGGTCTTGTCCGCACTGGCCAGAATATTCTACATTCTGGATGGAGTATTCTGGCCAAGAGCTGCCCCAGATTCCCACCATTACTTTGTGTCCCATGGCAGCAAAGGACAGCTATTTGCATGTGCGCAGTCCACAGTGTATCAATGGGCACCTCTGCCACTGGTGTCATGCATCACAATCTCAGAGACTGGAAGCAAGGGTCCCAGCCTTGATCACATGGTGGGTGCCTCATTGTGACCTTAAAGAGCGCAACATACAATGCCAGTGGCAGCGGTAGAGGCGCCCAACAATAATGCATAGCACGCCTGCCAGTTCCCCCATGGAATGCCCAGTTTTTCCTGCAGGATCAGGTTTCCCCAGGTATTTTTAAAAACTGTTTTAAGGTGATTTTGACCCAGTTTCTAATCAGACGTGCCCGGACATCATCCGAACAGTTCAGATTAGAATTGGGGCCAAACTATACATCGTCTGAACGCTTGGCGTGGGGACAGGGGGGAGGCCATTTCATTCAGCCTATGCAGACAAGGCCTTGGTGGGGGGTTATAAATGTTGGTAGCATACTTGTGTAACTGTGGTTGTGCTCATTTTCTAAGTTCCAACATGATTTTGATCTATCCCTCTACCACTGAACACATTTGTACTTTTTTTTTTGGTACATGTGTGTTCAGTGGTAGAGGGATATACAGTAGATTAGTGCAGACATACCCACAATATGGTTGTCAAGTCAGGACTATACCTGCCCCTGAGATTTCATGGCCCAAACCTGAAACTTAAAGACATCACAGGAGACGTGCCCTAGTGATGTTCCAAGGGGAAGCCCCTGGTGATGTCATTAAGTATGAATGAAACCTTAAGCATCAACCTTCAGAATATTTAGATGTGCACATCCCTAAAACCAGGATAGGCAAACTGTGGACAATAGGTTGCATTTCTCCCCACACCAGTCTGTGGCCTCAAGGGCTCAAAAAACAAGACCAGGAACTGTGCTTTTTATGCTACATACTATAAAGACCTACTATAAAGTGACTCTTGGGTCACCTCCTGTTGTAAATAAGGGTTTGTCTGGGCATAAAATGGCCCAGAAGAGCAAAAATGAAGTGTTACGGGAATCCCAAAGGAAACCCAAACATATAGGGTCTGAGGACGGCGTAAGAAAGGAACGGAGCCAGAGTCCCGAGGTAGAAGTTGAGGTTCTTTATTTTCGCCAGCTGGGGCGGACAGCACCCTCTCGGGTAAGAAGACTGCCGCCCCCTCTCTTTGTTCCAGCAGTGTTTTATTTCCTTCGGTCACTTACTATGGCTACTTGAACTACCAATCACAATGCTTAGGCTTGCCTCTATGTCTACGTGTCTCTAGCCTTCAAAAATGTTACTATGCAGAACTTTTCTTATCTAAGTTGCCGGGCAGGTTAGCTTGCTTAAGCTCTTGTTAATTGGCTGGTTTATGTTGCTGAGCAGGCTTCACTGCCTGATCCTGCGCCAGCTGCATGATATGTTTGCACAACCCTATTGTCTCTAACTTACACCATACCAGTTCCTTATCTACACCTTCCGACCCTTGGGCCCCTTGTGAGGCCTGTGAGTGAGTGTAGTAAGATGGCCAAGGGAGCTACAGGGATTCAGCTAGACCTGTCCCTCTCATTCCCCCCTTTTTCTTGTAAGCTAAGAGACATAGTGGTTGGGTTCATTGGTCTGCTTAAGTTCCTGATATGCGCAGCGAGCAAGCAGAATTTTTCTATCATGAGCAAGCATAGCCTCAAGCCTAGTACGTAAGCACCTAAACAAACAAGGTATACATGCACATAGTAAAATGCTAATTAACACGGTTATCAAGCCAAATACAAACAATCCTTTTAACCATGAGAAATCAGGTAACCACGATGTGAGCCAGTCCCACAAATTCCAACCCTTTCCCATGTGTGGGACCTGTGCTACTTGCATGATTTGTTGTGCGTGTTGTTCTATATCTTGTTCATTATCTGGGACATAAATACAACATTCTTGGTGGATAAGTGTACATACACCACCTTGAGTTGCTAACATGGTGTCTAATGCCAACCGGTTTTGTAGTAACATCCGCCTAATCTGTCCTTGTTCTCTTGCCAAAGTGGTGAGAGCCTCGCTTGTCTCGTTTGCCATTATTTCTATAACAGCCTGTACCCTATACATGGCATTCAGCAGACTACGGTGCCCTCCCCAATGGCGCAAAGGTTGATAGTCTTTTACAATTTGTTTGGATTCTTCCAGATCCCTATAGTTTCTTATTTTCCCCACAGGTAGGTTGTCTCGGATAGTTATAGCTGGAAAAATAGTGGCCACATAACAATTTCCGCTCCAGTTTTCAGGTAAAATAGCATAAGCTCGTCTGCCACACACAAAATAGTGGCCCCTCAGTGCACAAAAAGGCTTCTTACATCTCTGTGTCATTGTCCAGGCGCTATAGTAGCCATCACCTATTAAGTTGGCTAAAATATAATTACTCTCCCAGGTGCCATTTATATATGCGCCATTTATCCTTATTTCTATTTCACAGGTGCTAGAACCTACCCTAGGGCCACTAGTTTCATTACAGCTCTAGCACCACCTTCCCTTTTGTTTCCCAACCCGATAATATCCTCCAGTGGAGGGTTCTAAATGTGTCCAGTTGTACCCGGTATTATTGTCTGGCCTATAGGGTCTATTATATTCTATATCATTCAGTTGGTGTACTACAAAGGGCATTCCAGTATGAGAATCTGTAGGCATTTGATGACAGACCCAGCACTTACTGATATTAAAAGCTTTAACAATATGAGCGGAATAGACTATTAGAGAATTGCTTTCTAAGAACCCCTTGCATGGGAGGGGGAACAATAAAAGCCACAACAACACACCTATTACCCAAAGCCAGACTAAAGTCTGCAAAGTAATACATGGCATGCGCATAACTGTGGGGCAAATGGGTGGGGGAACCCTCTTTTCCTCAGTCTGAGTCTGGGCATTCCTTCTCTGACATTCTTGAGTATTGTCTTCCATGCACTGTTCTATTTCATCTTCCCACTGGAAGCTCCCATCCGACATCTGGATCAGTATTGTTTCTTTCGCCATGACCCTCGGCTGGCCAAGGCTCCTTTGCTTCAAGGCGGTGCTTGGTCACCTGACCTCAGACAGGGGGCTCACGTTGCGATGCTGCCCTGTCTTCCCCGGACCGCTTGATCCGAAGCCGCAGAGGATTGGAATCGCTAGGTACCACTTGCCACTCCTTGGTATGATCTTTCTTCAGCCTGGTGTAGTGGATCCAAGGCTTGACTCCTTGTAGCTTCGCTGCAGTTGGGGTAGTCAGCAGTATCTCATAAGGACCCTTCCACTTTGGTCCCAAGGGATTAGATTTCCAGTCCTTCAACCATACTCTATCACCTGGTGAAAAAGGGTGAAGTGCAGTAACAGGGAACGGATATCTAATTGTCTTGACATATCGATGAAGCTGATTCAAACACTTGCCTAATGTTTGGACAGATTTTGCAATCTCTAACTTTCCCAGTTGTTCAACATCTCCCTCTAGCCTATGCACATTAAGAGGGGGCCTGCCAAAAACAATTTCGTATGGAGAAAGTCCCAACAAACTGTCTGGAGTACATCTGATTTTGAGAAGTGCCATTGGCAAAACAGTCACCCAATCCAGTCCCGTTTCCTGGCACATTTTGGACAGTGTCCCTTTTAAGGTTCTATTCATTCTTTCTACTTTTCCAGAAGATTGAGGCCTATATGCACAATGTAACTTCCATGTGATACCCAATACAGAGGCTAAACCTTGTGTGACCTTGTGTACAAAAGACGGGCCATTGTCACTCCCGATATATAGGGGGACCCCGCTTCGTGGCACCAAGTCCCGTAGCAAGGCCTTGACTACCTGTTCGGCCCGCTCATTAGTGGTAGGATATGCATCCACCCAATTGGAAAAGGTACAGACAAATACAAGCAAGTATTTAAACTTTTTACATGGTGGCATTTCAGTAAAGTCAACAACAATTGATTCCCATGGGGTGAATCCTACTGCCTGAACACCAGGGGGCTGTAAGGGACCAGTTCTAGGGTTAGTCTTTGCACATACCTCACACCTCAAGGCAGCTTGTCTAGCTAACGTAGGGATTCCCTCAAAGTATGCTTGTCTCTCTAAAAACTTAGACATAGCAGTGCTTCCCATGTGTGACTGTTTATGGACTTCTTGAACCACATGCCATGCCACAGCTTTGGGGATATATACTCTGTTATCGGGGAAAACAAACAGCCCACATTGTTTCCTAGCACCTTCAGCTATAGCCCAGACCTCCTCCTCTTTTGTGTATTTTACCTCTTCTGGGAGAAAGCTGGCTAATTGTAAAGACAAGAGAGCCTCATCAGATTCATGTAACCTTGCTGCTTGCCTGGCCGCCTCCCTAGCGGCCTGATCAGCTTTACGATTTCCCATAACTACGGGGTCATTGCCCAACTGATGACCCCTACAATGCATCACTGCTATCTCTTTGGGCCTCCACACTGCCTCTAGCAATTGGAGAATCTCAGTGGTATGTTTTAACATTTTTCCTCCTGATGTTAAAAGTCCTCTTTCCCTATACATGGCTCCATGTGCTTGCAAAGTCAGAAAAGCATATTTGGAGTCAGTATAAATGTTAGCCCTTTTCCCTTGTGCTAGTTCCAAAGCCTTTGTTAGGGCTATCAATTCTGCCTTTTGTGCTGACACGGTGGGGCCCAGTGATTGGGCAGCTATTATATGTCCCTGACCATCAACCACAGCATATCCCGACTTGCGAATCCCATTTTCTACAAAGCTGCTACCATCAGTGAAATAGACAACCTCAGGGTTTGATAACGGGCTATCTTTAAGATCAGGTCTGCTAGAATAAACTTCACTCATTGTCTGAACACAGTCATGTTGTAATAACACATCTTCAGACATTGGGAACAAGGTGGCAGGATTTAAAGTAGTACAAGTTTGAATCTGAACATTGGGGTTATCTACCAGAATACTTTCATATTTTAAAAGTTTGGCATTAGACATCCAGTGACTGCCTCTGTGTTCCATCAAGGTTACTACTGCATGAGGAGTTTTTAAGATAACAGGCTGTCCCAAGGTCAGCTTGTTTGCTTCTTCTACCAAAAGAGCTGCTGCAGCCACTGCTCTCAGACAGGGTGGCCATCCCTTAACAACAGGGCCCATTTGTTTAGAAAGGTAGGCTACCGGTCGCGGCCAGGACCCTAAAGTCTGGGCTAACACTCCTATTGCAATACCGTCCCTTTCGCCTACATATAAAACAAAAGGTTTCTCCATGTCTGGTAGCCCCAAGGCGGGTGCACTCATCAAAGCCTCTTTTAACTTCTGAAATGATTCTTGTTGTTGCTCCCCCCACACAAATGGTTCAGCATTTGTTCCTTTGGTAGCTTCATAAAGGGGCTTAGCTAGAACAGCATAATTGGGTATCCAAAGCCTGCAAAAACCTGCAGCTCCCAAAAATTCCCTAACTTGCCTTCGTGTGGTGGGGGTGGGGATGGCACAGACTACTTCTTTTTGCTCTATTCCCAGCCTTCTGGTCCCTCCTTCTATCTCAAAACCTAGATATTTAACTTGTTGTTGCACCAACTGAGCTTTCTTTTTGGACACCTTGTACCCCTTTTCAAACAGGAATTGTAACAGCCTCCCTGTTCCTTCTAGGCATTCACTCCTGGTTTCAGTAGCCAGCAAAATATCATCTACATACTGCAATATGTTCCAGGGGTTTCCCCCCTGTGTCAATGGCACCAAGTCTTGTGCCAATGCCTGACCAAAGAGACTGGGCGAATTACAAAAACCTTGTGGTAAACGGGACCACGTAACCTGTCTTCGCTGGCCTGTCTCTGGATTCTCCCATTGGAAAGCAAAAATGGGCTGACTATGTTTGTGCAACCTGACACAAAAGAACGCATCTTTGAGATCTATGACTGAATACCATTTCAACTCTGGGGACAACAAACTCAACAGGGTATATGGGTTGGGGACGACTGGATGTATGTGAACCACTCGTTGATTCACTGCTCGCAAATCCTGCACCGGACGGTAAGAACCATCTGGCTTTTTGACAGGCAAAAGCGGTGTATTCCAAGGGGACTGACAGTCAACTACAATTCCCCACTGGTAAAGCCTTTGTAAATGTTCGTCAATTCCCTTCACTGCATCTCTCGGCAAGGGATACTGGGGTATAGCTACAGGAGTAGCTAAAGGCTTTACATCCACTATCACTGGAACCACATCCTTAGCTAATCCAGGGGGATTGTCTTCTGCCCAGACGCCAGGCACATCAAAGGTCTGCCAATCAGCTCTATCTAACAACACAGGGTATAATCTCCACTCCTCTTCAACCGGCAAGGTTAACATTAACTTAGAAGTAGGAGGGTCTCTAAAGTTTGCCTCTATGGTTCCATCTGCTTCAAAAGTCAGCTGTGCCCTAAGTTTGCACAGCAGATCTCTCCCCAGCAAGGGTACTGGACAACTAGGTATGTACAAAAACTGATGTGTGACCATACGTTTCCCCAACTGACATGTCCTTGCTTGCAAATAGGAACAACTCTGTCTTTTTCCAGTTGCTCCAACTATCTGGGTGGTGGTTTTGGCATTAGGGGCGATAGGGGTATTGATCACTGACTTTGCAGCTCCAGAGTCTAACAAAAAGGAGGCCTCCTGGTTGCCTATTTTAACCTTGACCAATGGCTCCTGGCAACCAGGAATTACTATTTTACAACTGTGATTTTCTTTGGGAGCCGGTCTGTCCTATTCCTGAAACGGAGGTTCCCACTCTTCCTGTCCTCCTCCTGAGCTTCCTTCACTCATAGCTTCCATAGTCATTGTGGCCGCTGCTCCCTGCATTTGGGGCGTCCACCCCTGTGGGTTTCCCCAGCCACGTCCTCTACTTCTTCCTCTACCTCCTCTTCCTCGCCCTCTCTGCCCTGTCTGTGCAGCACCTCTTTCTTTTTCTGGACACTCATTCTTCCAATGTCCCTCCTTTTTGCAAATCGCACACTGATTCCTTCCTATTCTTCCTCTTCCTCTGCCCCTTCCTCTACCCCTTCCCTCAGGGGTATTTACTCCAAAAACTGCTGCTATCACTCCCGCTCTCCTTTTGAACTTTCCTTCCTCAACCTCTCTACCTACATACACTTGTGACGCCAACTCCAACATCCTTGCCAAAGTCATGTGGGCAAGCCCAGGTTGTTTCTGTAATTTTCTTCTTATATCTGGGGCACATTGGGCCAAAAAGCTCTGCTTGAGAGCCTGCTTGCCTTGGGAATCCTCTTTATCATCATCCATATCATATGGACTATATTGCCGATAAGCAGCTTTGATTCTTTCTAAAAACGTCCCTGGGGACTCATCTTTTTCCTGTTGAATGTCATATATCTTTTTCAAGTTAACAGGGCGGGGTGGTCCTTTTCTCATCCCTTTAATAAGATATCGGTGATACTGAGTCAAATCCCGCCTATGTCCCTCCCGATTAGGATTCCACTGTGGATCCTGTAATGGGACAGCTGCTTCTTGCATCTTTAGAAGAGTTTCCCCTTCTTTTCCCATGGGAGCGGGTATGTCCTCTTTTACTGCTTCCCTTGCCTGACTAATGATTTGTGCCTTTTCTTCAGTGGTAAACAAACAGTTCATGAGCTGTTGCACGTCAGCCCAGGTTGGGTCATGTGTCAAAAATATCCCCTCTAACAACTGAGCCATCCCCGTTGGATCTTGGGTCCATGGAGGACGGGAAGCCTTCCAATTCAGTAGGTCACTACTAGTAAATGGGACATGCTGATACACCCCCATTATTTCTGGTTTTTGTTTTCCTTCAGGATTTGGAAACATCTGATTGACAAGTCTCAGAGGACACAATTTATCTTCCTCTTCTCCCTCCAAGGGCGGCATTTCCTCGGCCTGGGGTTTTGATTGATCTGCCGACCGCAGTTTGTCTCGGTACGGCGCAGGGGGTGTCTTGGGTGTGGGCAGTTTCGGGTACACAGCCTGTACATAGGGTGGTGGGGCAGTAGGGCTACTAGGGTCATCCTCCGGAGAACCCGAATCCGGAAGAGGCAAAAAGGGATTATTAGTAGGTGGCGATGTCTGGAGGACCATACATTTACATTTTTCTAACCAACTCGGACGGGGTTTCAAATAGACTATAGTCTGCCAAGCAGACGCATAGTAATATTGGTCTGGATGATACTGGGCACAAAAATTTGCCACCTTGTCCACAATGCCCTGATCTAAAGTTCCTATCCCTGGCCACCTTGGTTCAATGGGAAAGGTTGGCCATTCTAATTGACAAAGAGTCCTTAATTTTCCTTTACTCCTTCCTCCTGAATCTATATATCTCTTAAATTCTGACCAATTTTGTAACATACAATCTAGAGGGGTTACTTGCTTAGATTGACCTCCCCCCATCGTGCGGAACTGGAATCTTGGGGCACCCTCACCAGCCCGACTTCCCAGGTACCTATTCACCACGTGTTCTTATTTAACCAACAATACTCGCCTGAGTCACAGAGTAGGCGCCGCAGGGCGTCCTCCCAAAGAACCTCAATCAGCCACCAAGGTTCGGCACCGGTCTCAATGCCCAACAGGCATCATCGAAGAGGCACCAGCGGTCAATTGATGCGGGATCCCTCTCGCCGTATGACCTGGTTCGGTGAATCCTGCAGGCACGGAGATGCGGTGAGACCAATCGTCAGACTAGGACTCCGTCACTTGCGATCCGTCCCTTCGATCCCGGACGAGCCCCCAGAAAATGTTACGGGAATCCCAAAGGAAACCCAAACATATAGGGTCTGAGGACGGCGCAAGAAAGGAACGGAGCCAGAGTCCCGAGGTAGAAGTTGAGGTTCTTTATTTTCGCCAGCTGGGGCGGACAGCACCCTCTCGGGTAAGAAGACTGCCGCCCCCTCTCTTTGTTCCAGCAGTGTTTTATTTCCTTCGGTCACTTACTATGGCTACTTGAACTACCAATCACAATGCTTAGGCTTGCCTCTATGTCTACGTGTCTCTAGCCTTCAAAAATGTTACTATGCAGAACTTTTCTTATCTAAGTTGCCGGGCAGGTTAGCTTGCTTAAGCTCTTGTTAATTGGCTGGTTTATGTTGCTGAGCAGGCTTCACTGCCTGATCCTGCGCCAGCTGCATGATATGTTTGCACAACCCTATTGTCTCTAACTTACACCATACCAGTTCCTTATCTACACCTTCCGACCCTTGGGCCCCTTGTGAGGCCTGTGAGTGAGTGTAGTAAGATGGCCAAGGGAGCTACAGGGATTCAGCTAGACCTGTCCCTCTCAGAAGCAAAAATGCTCCCATGTTGTCTAGAATGTGTTTGTGGGCAAATATATATATATATATATATATTTTTCTGATAGGGAGGTAGAGTGGGGGTTGCAGACTTCCAAGGTCAGCTCAGGGGCCATGCATCCCCCTTGGTCTCCAAAAGCTGCCTACACTGCCTAAAAGTAAGAAATCAGCATTATTCAGAAACATTTCTGGTAAATCTCTGATTTCATACATGTAGAATCAGTCAATTTTGCAAGCCTGGATATCTGGCAAGGTTAACCTGAGGATCAGTTATAGTTGCATGTGTGCAACTAGCAGCATTTGCCACCAGGAGATGCGTCTCCTTCTGTGTCATGCATTAAGAAACTGATTCTTCCCCACTTGCTAGACAGCACCTGGTTTCATCTTCCCTATTCCATATGATCATCGCAAGCAAGGGTTCCCACTTACATTCATGGCCTCACTGATCAGGATGCCACACAGCAGGATGGGAGGGACCTCTGGTCTATCTGCCCCACAGAAAATGGGGAGAGATGAGTCAGTACTGCAACAATACTTCCATTAGTTGTCTTTTGGTCCTAGCAGAGAATTTGGATCTACTGCTATCCTAATGACACTGCTACATTCTTGCTTGGATTCATGAACTGCCATTGAGGGATACCATTAGCAGTGGCACAAATAGGAAACTGGAGCACCATTCCACACCACTTTTGCCCCTCTGTAATGTAATAATTAATCAATCACTCCCCCTTTTAAACAGTATGTGTGCGTGCATGTGTGTTTAAGGCTGAAAGGAACCAAAGGTGTACACAATTCATTTTAAGGAAGGGAAATCTGGTTTTTAAAGTATGGCACTGTTAAATTTGCTTGATGACGATTCATGGGTTCTGTAACTGTATACTTAATTTATATTATTACTATCTCTATTTTATCTTTCAGCACTAAGAATTTTCACACTGTGGCACTTAGCTTTGGTTTAGGGCAGGTATTATTCAGTTTTGTCACAATAAGTCACCTAGCAAAAGATGTTCTTTTCATCAGGGTCAGAGCTACCATTAGGCAAAATGAGGCAACTGCCTCAGGCTGCATGTGATGGTGATATTCATGGAGCAACAAATATACTGGCTGCTCCCCTCTGTAAAAGAACATTGCTGTGTGTTCCAGATAGCCCAAGCTACATTTCCTAAGCACCCTGCTGTCCCTCAGTGTGGTGGAGATGCTCTGTTATCACTACTGGAAAAATAAGAAGCTTATCACACAAGGGAAGGAAAACAGTAGTGCAGCCCGTTAATAGCACCTCCCGTCCTACCTTACTGCATGGCATCAGTGTTCTACAGCTGTTCTTCCGTTCTGGTCATGTGGGAGATGGTGGTAAACGCAAATCTTTTTTCAAACAGATTTTTCCAGTTAGAAAAAACACTTATGTTTGCCACCATCTCTCACATAACCAGAACAGAAGAACTGCTGTAGAATGCTGACGTCATGTGGTAAGGCAGGACAGAAGGTGATATTATCAGGCTGCACTGCCACTTCCCTTCCCTTGCGTGATAAGCCTCTAAGATTTAACTGCCAGTCCAGACAACTCTCTTGGTGAAATGAGGTACCACCTTGACCTTTTCTTCAGGCAGCAACATTCCTTGTGTGGGCCTTGATTGTAATGATCATTCTCCATGGCCTATGGTTGTAAAATGTTTCCAGTTCCTCCAACAGCCTGAAGCATGAGGTAGTCTGCCTCTGATGTGTGGGCAGTAGGAGCTCCCTCAGCTACTTCTCTTCCTTCAGGAACAAGCCCCTCTCCTGGGAGAGGAATATGTCAGAAGGAGCCAAAGAGAATCTCATGCTTCCCACACCATGCATTCATACCATCTCTGGCTCCAGCCAGAACTTTGAAAGTTACTATTAAGAAGAATGGATATAATATCATACTGAAACTATACAGAACTATGGAGCAGTAGTAGGTAGGATGATGCACTGGGATCCAGAGTATCCTTCTACCACTGCTCAGTTATGGGTGGCTCCTTCATGTCATTATATTCACTCTTCTTCCATGTATCTTTCCATGCTCAACACATTTTTGTAGCAAAATGGTTTCTCACATCTCATAAAGCTTCACTGCCTCCACCTTCTGCCAATGTAAGAAGAGAGAGGGCAGTCACCCATACTCCTCTTCATTCCCTCCTCAACCCCTCTTGATTTATAGTGTACCTAAAACCTTGATCAGTTACAGCAGATGGAAGAGGTAAGAGGATAAGAGAATCAGAGAAGGGACAGCTGAGACAAGCAGCAGCTTCCTTGGTCTGGACCAACACATTTCATTGCCTGGGGCAAATGGTGAGATGATGCACTAACACACACCCATCTCTCCTCCTATAGAAGCCAGCAGGACTAGCCACTGCATGGCTCTTCAATGCTTTTGCTGGGACAGAGTCCTCTATCACAGCAGAGATCACTAAGCTAATTTAGGGAACACTGAGCAGCTGTTTGGCACACATAGCTCTGTTCTTCAACAGAAGGAACTGAACATGAGATCTCAGAAGGTATAGCTAGGATGTTTTTTTTCTTACACCAACATGAATATCTGCCTACACATCCAGCATCTTCCCAGCTTGAGGTGATTATCTCACTCTGCCTCAGGGTAAGGCCAACCCCTGGTTAATTGCCTTATCTCACACAGTGTCCAGGTTCCCAAGACAGCAAGCAGAATAATATTACAAACACTAGGCCTTTTCACACTACACAGTTATAGAATCATAGAATCATAGAATTGCAGAGTTGGAAGAGACCACAAGGGCCATCCAGTCCAACCCCCTGCCACACAGGAAATCACGATCAAAGCATCCTTGACAGATGGCCATCCAGCCTCTGTTTAAAGACCTCCAAGGAAGGAGACCCCACCACGCTCCGAGGGAGTGTGTTCCACTGCCAAACAGCTCTGGCTGTCAAAAAGTTCCTCCTAATGTTGAGGTGGAATCTCTGATCCTGGAGCTTGCATCCATTGCTCCGTGTTCCAGTCTCTGGAGCAGCAGAAAACAAGCCTGCTCCATCCTCAACGTGACACCCCTTCAAATATTTAAACAGGGCTATCATATCGCCTCTTAACCATCTTTTTTCCAGGCTAAATATACGCAGCTCCCTAAGTCTCTCCTCATAAGGCATCGTTTCCAGACCTTTCACCATTTTAGTCGCCCTTCTTTGGACACTTAGGGATCCATATCCTTTTTGAATTGTGGTGCCCAGAATTGGACACAGTATTCTAGGTAAGGTCTGACCAAGGCAGAATAGAGCAGCACTATTACTTCCCTTGATCTAGACACTATACTTCTATTGATGCAGCCCAAAATCACATTGGCCTTTTTAGCTGCCGCATCACATTGTTGACTCATATTCAACTTGTGGTCTACTAGGACTCCTAGACCCATTTCGCATGTAGTCTCATTCAGCCAGGTCTCCCCCATCCTATATCTATGCATTTCATTTTTTCGCCCTAAGTGCAGTACCTTACACTTCTCCGTCTTTAATTTCCTCCCCCTCCTCCCCCTTCCTTCCCCCTTCGCTCCCACCATTGTCCCCACCATGACCAGAGACCTCCCAGGGGAAGGGAGGCCGAGGCGAGATCCTTCCTCTCCCTTCCCTCACCCTTCACCCCCAAAATTGTGCCCACCATGACTGGAGCCCTCCCAGAGAAAGGGAGGGGAGAGTAGCACTGTAATTTCACTTTAACTGCCATGATTCCATCTTATAGAATTCTGGGATTTGCAGTTTTGGTAGGGGCATTTTAGAATTCTTAAGACTTTATCAGACGAGTCAAATATGGCATCCTAACGACGCCACATAACCGCAAAAGGGCACGCAGATCAGACATCGTCATCCTTTTAGGGGTTCTATTCTGCCCCAAACCTGTTTTGGGGTTCTATTCTGTCCCGCAGATTTTGGGATAAAAGGTGCCTCCCCCTTTCGAAAATCACGTGCCCAACCCGATGTACATGTAAACTACCAGGGTTCAACACAATTTCTTCCCACTACATTTTCATCGTGTAAACGGCACCAGGTTTTTTTCCCCTTTTTTTTCCTTGTACTTACCCTGACAATGGTCAGACCGGCCAGAACACTTCTGGGTGAGATTGTGACATCCATGTAGGTGACAAACTTTAAAAAACTTTCCTTGGTTTACTTGTTAGTTTTAAAGTGTGTTTAGGTGCTTGGTGTAATTTTTGATGTTTATTTTTTGTTTTACTTTTGAATTTCACAATGAGTCCTTCCTGAATCTTCGTTTGCGAAGAAAAGCCAGAGAGAGAGTGTGAAAGGCCCCACTATAACTATATATTAGACTGTAAAAATGAGAAGTGCATGTCATTGCCAAATTTCCCCACGTTTCTTATAAATATCATGAAAATTAAAGGGAACAAGAATTCAGAACCAATGAAGAGTCAAAGCAAAAGCTCAGATGGTTTAATAACTGGTCCAGACAGGATGTGGTAAACATCTATCAGCCTGATATTTTTGGGAAACATACTATGGGTCTTTTTTTTTTTAAGGGAAAAAAAAAACTATGCACATTAACTACAGAATTAACCTCTTTGCTGCATGATAGAAAATGATTAGCAATACCCCAATCCTGGATTCAATAATATTAAAAAAAAAACTTTCAGAAAGAGTCATGGTTCTCTCTTACACACACACACACACACACAGAGAGAGAGAGAGACATAAACACACACCATTTTGCACAAACATATTGTGCTCAGTGCAGTACAAAGTAAGAGTATTTAAATATGACAAAGCACTAAATAAAAAAATCATGATGAAGGGCCTTTCAAACAAAATACTTAGAGCTAGGTCAAATTTACAAATTACTGTGTGAATGACAACTACAGTTGTCCCTCCACATTCGCGAACTTGACATTCGCGGTTTCGGTTATTCGCGGTTTTGGGAGGGCCCCCCCGGGCCCCCCCAAAACCGCGACACGGGGCCTCCAGAGGCCCCGTGAAAGACATAGAGGGAGCGGGGAGGCCCAGGGAGGCGTCCACGGGGCCCCCGGAGGCGCTCCGGAGGCCCCATGAAGGCCTGGGGAGGGGTGGGGAGGCGATCCTGGGGCCTCCGGAGACGCTCCGGAGGCCCCAGGAAGGCCTGGGGACGGGGTGGGGAGGGCTGGGGAGGCGATCCTGGGGCCTCCGGAGACGCTCCGGAGGCCCCAGGAAGGCCTGGGGACGGGGTGGGGAGGCGATCCTGGGGCCTCCGGAGACGCTCCGGAGGCCCCAGGAAGGCCTGGGGACGCGGTGGGGAGGGCTGGGGAGGCGATCCTGGGGCCTCCGGAGACGCTCCGGAGGCCCCAGGAAGGCCTGGGGACGAGGTGGGGAGGGCTGGGGAGGCGATCCTGGGGCCTCCGGAGACGCTCCGGAGGCCCCAGGAAGGCCTGGGGACGAGGTGGGGAGGGCTGGGGAGGCGATCCTGGGGCCTCCGGAGCATCTCCGGAGGCCCCAGAAAGGCCTGGGGATGGGGTGGGGAGGGCTGGGGAGGCGATCCTGGGGCCTCCGGAGACGCTCCGGAGGCCCCAGGAAGGCCTGGGGACGGGGTGGGGAGGGCTGGGGAGGCGATCCTGGGGCCTCCGGAGCATCTCCGGAGGCCCCAGAAAGGCCTGGGGATGGGGTGGGGAGGGCTGGGGAGGCGATCCTGGGGCCTCCGGAGACGCTCCGGAGGCCCCAGGAAGGCCTGGGGATGGGGTGGGGAGGGCTGGGGAGGCGATCCTGGGGCCTCCGGAGACGCTCCGGAGGCCCCAGGAAGGCCTGGGGACGGGGTGGGGAGGGCTGGGGAGGCGATCCTGGGGCCTCCGGAGACGCTCCGGAGGCCCCAGGAAGGCCTGGGGACGCGGTGGGGAGGGCTGGGGAGGCGATCCTGGGGCCTCCGGAGCATCTCCGGAGGCCCCAGAAAGGCCTGGGGACGGGGTGGGGAGGGCTGGGGAGGCGATCCTGGGGCCTCCGGAGACGCTCCGGAGGCCCTAGGAAGGCCTGGGGACGAGGTGGGGAGGGCTGGGGAGGCGATCCTGGGGCCTCCGGAGCATCTCCGGAGGCCCCAGAAAGGCCTGGGGATGGGGTGGGGAGGGCTGGGGAGGCGATCCTGGGGCCTCCGGAGACGCTCCGGAGGCCCCAGGAAGGCCTGGGGAGGGCGGGAGGGAGGGCCGGGGAGACCTCCGCGGGGCCTAGCAAGGCCCCGCAAAGGCCTGGGGAGGGAGGGGTGAGGGGTGTCGTTATTCGCGGTTTTTTCACATTCGCGGGGGTCCGCGGAACGGAACCCCCACGAATGTGAAGGGAGGACTGTATATGAACAAAAGCCTTGCACAAAGAGTAAAAATTGAACATTTATTGAAAAGTTATTAAACACTCTGTAGGATATAAAGATACCATTACCCACTACACTTTTCTTTTTCATTCTCCCACCCAATCCCATAGCCTTCCTCTCCCTGACTAATTAGTCATAGAATCATAGAGTTGGAAGAGACCACAAGGGCCATCCAGACCAACCCCCTGCCATGCAGGGATACACAATCAAATCATTCCTGAAAGATGGCCATCCAGCCTCTGTTTAAAAACCTCCAAAGAAGGAGACTCCACCACACTCCAAGGCAGTGCATTCTACTTACGAACAGCTCTTACTGTCAGGAAGTTCTTCCTAATGTTTAGGTGGAATCTCTTTTCCTGTAGTTTGAACCCATTACTCCATGTCCTAGTTTCTGGAGCAGCAGAAAACAAGCCTGCTCCATCCTCAGTATGATATCCCTTCAAATATTTAAACATGGCTATCAAGTCGCCTTTCAGCCTTCTCTTCTCCAGACTAAACATGCCCAGCTTCCTAAGCCGCTCTTCATAGGGCATGTCTTCCAGACTTCCCACCATCCTGGTTGCCCTTTTCTGGACACGTTCCAGCTTCTCAATAGCCTTCCTGAATTGTGGTGCCCAGAACTGGACACAGTATTCCAGGTGAGGTCTGACTAAAGCAGAATAGAGTGGCACTATTACTTCCCTTGATCTAGACACTATAGTCCTATTAATGCAGCCTAGAATTGCATTGGCTTTTTTATCTGCTGCATCACACTGCTGACTCACGTTCAGTGATAGAGTCCAGAAAAATCAAAGTACAGGTATACTTCAGATCTTGTCTACACAAGGAGAAAAATACCTAACATCCCCCATTGAGTCTGGCACAATAAGGCCACATGACGTGCAGCCCTATCTGCACCAAACCCATGGTATACCACTTTAACCTGGGTTTTAAAAACTCACAGTTTTCTCCAGAGTTTGCAGAAAATACCAGTGTCTCCTGTAGTGTGAACAATGCAACCATAACAATGGAACAATGGATTCATGGAGTGGGGGTGGAGGCAGGACAGATCGCTGCCTGGCAGGTACTGTCATTTACTTCACTGCCCAGGCTACAGAAAAAAAAATCCTCCTCAGCACTACTGCCACTGATGTACAGTCACTTTCTCTTATAAGTATGCCCTACTACCCCCTCCCCAAGATATCTCATAATTGGAAATACTGGACACTTTTGGGGGTCAAGTTGGCTGGGGCAATCCAAAAAAGATCAGTTGGAGATCACAATGACCTGGGATGTGTCTTAGAAATATTATGGCAAGTAAGCCCATATTAGAATTGTGCAGAAGCCCCTTAGTAAACATAGTCGTTAAAGAGGTATGTGCTAATCCTTTTCTTTCAGCCTTGGGCAACTCAGCAATGATTAATTCTGTCAAACAATTAAGTGACCATTCCCAAATCTAGACCTATAGAAATCTCTCCTCTACCCTCGCCTGTCCAACCCTGTGAAGTTGTCACAAACCCATCAATTCCTATCCCCCAGCCATTAAAGCAATCAGTTGAGTTTTGGTTTCCTTTAGCTATCCAGCAGGAAAGCCATCCAGGCTTTGTCCTAACCAGAGTACCCCTTCAGGATATAAAATAGGGTATAAATATTAGTCCCCTAATAATAGAAAGGTGTGCCATGGTGGATGAACCAGGCCACTCTCTTTCACAGCATGTCCCTGGATCAGAACCTCCTGTGGCACCCTCAGATGACTGAGTATCTTCCCTGCATGAAACGCTACTCTTCAAGACTGGTAACTTTCACCCTATATTCCTGAATCTCTCCCTATATCCAATCTTTCTGCCTTATTTCTCAATAGCCTTGTATGGTTCTTAGGAATATGTGTTGCATGTGTGGATGCATTTTGTGTTATTTCTAATAAAAATACTTTCTTTCACTTTAAGTTCTCTGCCATTAGTACTGTTATATATAGTTGAAAAGATCCCGAAGTTACCCACCTCTTGCAGGCTTCCATTTAAGTAAATAATTTCCCCAGATAGATTTTGGCATCACAGGTGGGTCTCTAAAGCACCTCCACCTCTTTGGTTAACACTCTGAGGTCAAAAATGAGATGCCCAGATCACATGGCTGGGTGCCTGGTTTGCCTCAGAGCAAGTGACTATGTGCCAGTGGTGCCAAGGAGGCAAGAACCTTTCTATAACCATTTTTGGGCCATGAATTGGCCCAGACATTCAGGAAAATGGCATTGTCGGCCAGGCAGTGATCTGTCCTGGCTCTGCCAGGGAGCTGGTGTAGAAAAGACAGCAGGGGGTTGGACTCAATGGCCCATGAGGCCCCTTTCCAGCTCTATGATTCTATGGCAGTTTTGAGTACTCACTCCATCCTGGGGGCACTTTGCCACTTTTTAAACCCAAACCAAATCCCTCCTTTTTTGATAAACCACTAAATCAGCATTTATGACACAAAAAAGATCTTCTGGGGAAGCATCTCTCTCTCTCTCCCCACCTCTTTATTTTCAAAAATACTGTTTTGTATCCCTTTCAAGGCTATCCACGCTCTGTAAGCTAATGAAAGCAATGTTTTCATGCATGCTATAAATAAAGTGTTTTTTGCATATAATTTCAGCCATCCTTTAAATAGCAATAGAAATGCTCTCAGGAAGCGCCTGTGATTTTTCAAAAATAATAATTGTTGTTATCTTAGGACACAATAGAGATCTAATACCATTTGTGGGGGTGGGGGTATAAAAAGCAAGTGAAACTAGCATTATATAGGGAACATTTTGTGACCTTTCTATTGTTTAGTGCAAAACAAGAAATCAGACTAAGGGGTAACCTGAAACATGTTGCAATACTCTTTGCATTGTTCATTTCTTTTCTGTGATTTTCCAGTACTTAAAAAAAAAAAACTTATGATTGATATGAGACTGACATAAAACTTGGAAAATTCCTGTCCAAGTACCTCTGAAAATGCTTTTAAAGGTAAACTGGGAAAAAGTAACTGGGAAAAAATTTACACATTGCACCAATAAAAGTCTTTCCCCACTTTACATTACTTTGGTATCCACCCTCTAAAAGTAACACATTACATGTAACTGCGTTACTGGTAACGCATTACTTCCAGATTTATTACAGGCATTCTTTCTTGTGATCAAGTGGGAAAAGAAACTGAGGACTTTATCAGACCTAACCTCTGTTAACGTTTCTGTCCCAATAAAGCTAAACCCAACTTGTCCCAGCTAGGAACCTCCCCTAGCAGGCCTAGCTTAAGCAGCATGAAAAGGCAGCCCTGGCAGTAACGGAGTATGAATGGAGCTCTGGGTTTACTTCTGGGTTCCAGATCTTGGTGATTCTCGCGAGAAGATGCTACTGCTGTAAATTTTAAAAATACAGAAAAATAAAGAAACAAAATGTAGACATAAGCATAGAAACACACTTTTAAACTTAAAATTAAACTGGGGAGGTTCATAAAAAGAGCGTTTCCTGCCTGACTGTCGTGTTCTCACCCAAAAGTGTTCTGTCATTGAAGCTGTATTCACATGAGCACAATGGCACACAGTTTCAAACACTATCAATGCCGGCAACAAGGCTCCACTGGAGATCAATTGATGGCTTGGTCTGTCAAATAAAAAAGAACAGCTTTTTTACAAGACATTATTGTGAAAGGACGACGTAATTTGGAATGTGCATCCTTTCGCATTCATTAGGCATTGTTATGACACCATATTTGCCACACCTGATACAGTCTTGAGAGAGTGAGAAAAAGAGAGAAAGAGAAAGAGAGATAAAGGAGTCTCTGACTTTTCTTCGCAAACGAAGATTCAGGAAGGACTCATCCCATGCTTTCTGCAAGCACGCTGATGACTAAAAGGCCAATCCGAGATAAACAAGTCCGGTTGCAGAAAGCACATCAGAAGGTTTCCTTGGGTGATGTTTACGGGTTGTGATTCTTTCTGCATTGTCGTTTCTCTTCAAGACTTGTTCGGCATGAGTTCTCAAATAAGGCTGTAGCATTGTGCATAGTGCGTCTCCATGCCTCTTGATGTGAGGCCAGGGCGGACCATTGTTGGTGATCAATTTGGCCGAGCCTGAGATGTTGTTTCAGGGAGTCCTTGTATCGCTTTTTTTGAGCACCCCTCTTACACTGACCTGTGGCAAGTTCACTGTAGAGTACTATTTTGGGGAGGCGATGGTCCTCCATCCTAGAAACATTCCCTGCCCAGCGCAGCTGTGTTCTCAATATCATGGCCTCAATGCTGGTGATCCGTGCTTGCTAAAGGAGTAGGAACAAGAGAAATATATGGATGGAGAGGTGGTTACATAGATGGATGAGAGGAAGAAAATTATAATGGCCTAATAATAAATACTACAGACTTGGACAGTATAGAAGGGGATAATTTCTGTAATATAATAATAATAATAATTAATAAATAATAATAATAATAATAATATTTACTTATATACCACCCTTTGGTAACCCAATCAGGGCAGTTAACAACATTAAAAAACCATACAAAGTAAAACAGTATACTCCCCCCCCTTAAAAAGTTATTAAATCAATTTACAAATTAAAACAACAATTAAAACACTTAATAAAACACATACCTACATTTAGCAATAACAGTAGATCCCCAGCAATACTCAGTTCTGTTAACAAAGGAGGCTGTGAGGACTCTCCTGAAGGAGGGGGGGTTCCCGAGGCCAGGATAATCTATTCTGGAAAGGCCTGCTGGAAGAGATCCATCTTGACAGCCTTTTTGAAACTGTCCAAAGATGTCAATTGACAGATCTCATCCGGCAGGCCATTCCATAGTCTGGGGGCGACAACCAAAAAAGCCCTCTGGGAGGTAGCCGAAAGCCTCGACTTTGGAGGCTGCAGCAAATTCCTCCCAGAGGACCGGAGTGTGCGGGGGGGGGATTATAGGGGAGGAGACGGTCCCTGAGATAGCTTGGACCCAAGTCATTTAGGGCTTTAAAGGTGATAACCAACACGTTGTACTGGGTCCGGAAACCAATAGGCAGCCAGTGGAGAGACCTCAAAACTGGAGTGATGTGGTCCCTCCTAGATGTTCCTAAAACAAGCCTGGCTGCCATATTTTGTACTAACTGTAGTTTCTGAACCAAGCACAAGGGTAGCCCCATGTAAAGCACATTACAGAAGTCTAGGCGTGCGGTTACCAGTGCATGAACGACGGTCTCGAGGTCCCTTGCTTCCAGAAAAGGGCGCAGCTAGCATATCAGCCGAAGCTGATAACAGGCACTCCTGACTGTCGCATTTACCTGATTTATCATCAGGAGCAACGAGTCAAGGACCACCCCCAGACTGCGAACACAGTCACTGGAGGAGAATGTGACCCCATCCAGGACTGGAGGTTGCAACCCAATTCTTGGTTTCGGGGCCGCTACCGTGAGCACCTCTGTCTTGTCTGGATTCAGTTTCAATCTGTTTTTCCTCATCCAGCCCATTACCACCCAAAGACATTCATTGAGAGAAGAGATGTCATTGGAATTCGAGACCAATGAACGAGATACGGAGAAATAGACCTGAGTATCATCAGCATACTGATAACACCCAGCTCCATAGCTACAAATAATCTCACCCAACGGCTTCATATAGATGTTAAATAACATCAGGGACAGGATAGCTCCCTGTGGAACTCCCCAGGTGAGCTCTCTTTTGCTCAAACAACTGTCCCCGAGCAGCACTCTCTGGGACCTGCCTGAGAGGTAGGACCAGAACCAATGCAATGCAGTGCCCCCAATACCCAACCCCTTCAGGCGGTCCAAGAGGATGCCATGATCAAAAGTATCAAAAGCCGCTGAGAGGTCTAAGAGCACCAACAGGGTCACACTACCCCTGTCAATGTTCAGACACAGATTGTTGGTCAAGGCAACCATGGCAGTCTCAACCCCAAAGCCTGTCCTGAAGCCGGTTTGAAATGGGTCTAGATAATCGGTTTCATCCAAGACAGCTTGGAGTTGAAGAGCAACCGCCCTATCGATCACCTTGCTCAGAAATGGCAATAAAGAAACAGGCCTGTAGTTACTCATATCCAGGGGATCCAGGGAAGGTTTTTTCAGAAGCGGCCTAACAACCGCTTCCTTCAGACAAGATGGAACATGTCCTTCCCTGCTTTACACTGACCTGTATTGGTGGATGCATGAAAGAAAAGGATCCTTCTTCCAGTGAAATGATTGCAGGACTCTGTGGAAGAGGTTAGGAATGGAAAGAATATTCAAATGTATTTGAATAATTGACTAAAAATGACAAGGAGAATTCTTCATAGACAAGCATCTTTGCAACTTATTCTACATAAAAAACACATATGGATCCTCCTCCCCCACCACCCCACAGAGAACACAGTATCTTCTGTGCAGAAAGCAACTTTCCTGCTTAGAAATTCATTTTCTGCTGAGAATATCCTGGGGGCCATTTACACGATGAAAATGTCCTGGGAAGAATTCGTGTCGATCCCTGGCAGTTTACATGTACATCGGGTCGGGTACGTGATTTTCGGAAGGGGGGCCACCTTTTATCCCTCAACCTGCGGGACTTCCAGTCCCGCGGTTTGTGCCGGTTTTAAAAAAAATCACGGGAGGATTCGGAAAATCAGAAATGTAAACAGCCTGAGACAAAATGTCTCGGTACTGGGATGACTGGAAATGGTGACTGGGGGCGGGCTTAGAGCTCAGGGACCAGAAAAGGAGGGGTCAGTCACCCGTTCTACAGATCCAGCCTCACCAGCCAAAAACAAAGGCATCCCATCCAGCTGCACGAAGGTTGATGTGTGTGTGTGCGCGCGCACACGTGTACTCAATCACCTTTTTAAATGGATTTCTACACTGCAAACCGTTTAGCTTTAATCTCTTCCTCAACTGCATGTTACAGAGAGATGGTCACCCATTCATCCCCTGCCTTGATCACCTCCCTGGTATTCCAGCCCCTGAGCGAATGAACACCCTTTAATTCCCCCTCTGTGCCTGTGCCTTTCAAATTGTCTGTCTGTAGCTGGTTTGCTGTAAGGGTTAACATTTTAAAGGGGAAACCCAACCCCCCCCCACCTCACTCGGCTTGATCTCCCTGCCTCTGAGCGAAAGATCTCAGTCTGGTCTTTCAAAATGCCTCTGATTAAATTGAAAGGCTTGCTTTCAAAAGGAAAGGAGATGGTTTAATTGTTCCTCCATCTGAGGTCTTTGAAAAGTGCCTTCTGCCTGTGTTTCAAGGGTTAACTTTTTAAAGAAGCGAGGGGAATACCAAACCTCTGCCCCCCTGTCTCCGCCCCCCCAGCCAGCGCTCGTGGCATGGAACTTTAAAGGAAGTGCGTCACCGAGGTTGTGAAAACACGAGTAATCGCATACTTGATTGACAGCCAAAAAAACCCTACAACCTAAAAAAAAAAAACCGGAACTTTGGACGTGTAAATATCAGTCACGGGACCACCTGGGATATCCAGATCAGTGACATAAATCGTATAAACAGCGAGGGGCGGATTCGTGATCACAAAATCACGGTAAGCACCATGACAATTTCTGTCGTGTAACTGGCACCCTGTTTTCTGCCCCAAAAGCCAAATATGCAGGGGTGTGGGGAGTTAGCAAAATAAATCCCAAACTGTGAGTAGTCTTTGAAAATTGTGGTTTTCAAGGACATTCCCATAGCAGGGAGACTCATTTGTAAAATGATTTGATCTTGCCAACAAGAGTTTTTTTGCAAAAATCTACATCCCTGATATAGATGTGAGAGTGAGAGAATAGTTTCTTTGATCTTGTTTCTTAGTGGGAGGCATAAGACAATGGCCAAAAAAGAGGTACTGAGAATAGGAAACAGAAAATAAAATCCAGACTCTGACATATGCAAACCACTTTATAAACTTTGCTATTCTTAAAGCTGCCTTTTTCTGCCAAAGAGCTCAAGATGGTGTGTGCATGGTCCCCAAAACAGTCCTGTGAGGAATGTTAGGCTGAGAGTAGTTGCTAAATGTCTCAAGGTCACCCAGGGAGATGCACAGTCAACTGGGGATTTAAACCTGGGTGTTCCCCTCCCCAACCAGGTTTGCTAATCAATCCTCCTATATACTGAGAAAGGGGGCTGAGCATTTTTGTTTTGTGGAAGGGGCAGGGGAAAAGCCATTCGAAGAGATCTGTGAAGAAGAGTAATGAAAGTCCCTCTCTCTCTGGCTTTTCTTTGCAAACGAAGATTCAGGAAGGACTCATCCCACGCTTTCTGCAAGCGCGCTGATGACTGAAAAGGCCAATCCAAGATAAACAAGTCCGGTTGCAGAAAGCACAGCAGAAGGTCTCCTTGGGTGATGTTTCTGGGTTGTGATTCTTTCTGCGTTGTCGTTTCTCTTCAAGACTTGTTCGGCGTGAGTTCTCAAATAAGGCTGCAGCATTGTGCATAGTGCGTCTCCATGCCTCCTGATATGAGGCCAGGGCGGACCATTGTTGGTGATCAATTTGGCCAAGCCTGAGATGTTGTTTCAGGGAGTCCTTGTATCGCTTTTTTGGAGCGCCCCTCTTACACTGACCCATGGCAAGTTCACCGTAGAGTACTATTTTGGGGAGGCGATGGTCCTCCATCCTAGAAATGTGCCCTGCCCAGCACAGCTGTGTTCTCAATATCATGGCCTCAATGCTGGTGATCTCTGCTTGCTCAAGGACAGCAACATTCGTCACATAGTCAATCCAGTGTATATTTAGGATTGTGCGTATACAGTGCTGATGAAAGCGTTCAAGGAGTCATAGGTGGTGGCGATACCACCACCTATGTTTCAGATCCATAAAGGAGAATAGACAGTACAATGACTCTATACACACTGATTTTTGTGCTTCGCCTCAGGTGTTTATTACTCCAGACTCTTTTGTGAAGTCTTCCAAATGCGCTATATGCCTTTGCTAATCTGTGATCAATTCCTTTGTCAATCTTGGCATCTGAGGAGATGATGCTTTCCAGGTAGGTGAACTGCTGAATGGACTTGAGCACAGAAAAATAGGGATACAGGTCGCCCCTGTATCTGTAGGAGTTTGGTTCCCGGACTTTCCGCAGATATGAGAAAACATGAATATTAGCAAACCCTATTAAAATAAAGGCCATCTGCTACATACCATAGAGTTGCATTGGAGGGCCTAGCGATTCCAAGAGAGGACACCCCCTAGGCATTTTCCAGCAAGATTTTATGGTATGTGTCCCTATTTTTTCAGCCATGGATACCTGAAACAGTGGATATTAGTTCTGCAGATACAGGGGGGGTGTCACAGGGGGCTTTCGAATCCCACCACTGTCACCAAATTTTGTGACACACAGGCTCACTCAGCCCCTGTTCCTCTTAACACTTATTCTTACTACACGTACATTCCGTTGGCTCCACTCATAGCGATATACACATTCCAGCCCTCTCATCTTATCACATCTTCAACTCTCCCTTTCAACTGTCATCTCCCTCCTTCTCAACTGCCATGCACTTCTTTTACTCTAGGAAACCACTCCCATACCAGATTCCTGCCACAGACTTGGCTTCTTCATGCTCCCTTCCCATTTGCTCATCAGCATTCCATCAGCCACTCATCAGTCCATTCATCTACAGGTACCTTGTGACTGAGTGAGTGGCAGCATGGACCTACACATAAATTTGCCAATCATAGAATCATAGATTCATAGAGTTGGAAGAGGCCACAAGGGCCATCCAGTCCAATCCCCTGCCATGCAGGAATAAACAATCAAAGCATTCCCAACAGATGGCCATCCAAAAAGGAGACTCCACCACACTCCAAGGCAGTGCATTCCACTGCTGAACAGCTCTTACTGTCAGGAAGTTCTTCCTAAAGTTTAGGTGGAATCTCTTTTCCTGTAGTTTGAGTCCATTACTCCATGTCCTAGAACTTTTTCAGATGGTACTTACCATGCTAGGAGGTCTCGTGAGAGGCACGGTGCTGTCACGCAGCAGGGGGTCCGTTTCAGACACCGCTGTCCCTCTTCCGAAATCATCTGTTTCACTTCCGTGAAGGATTGGAAGCAATCACGCCATATTTTAACCACGGGCAACTTCCGTGAATAAAATCTGGCAAAATATGGCACGGCCGCTTCCAATTCAGATGATTTTGGAAGAGGGACGGTGGCATCCGAAACAGACCCCCTGCTGCGCGACAGTGTCGTGCCTCTAGCGAGACCTCCTAGCACGGTAAGTACCATCTGCAAAGTCCCTAGTCTCTGGAGCAGCAGAAAACAAGCTTGTTCCGTCTCAGTATGACATCCCTTCAAATATTTAAACATGGCCTCATATCACATCTTAACCTTTACTTCCCCAGGCTAAACACACCCAGCTCCCTAAGCCACTCCTCATAGGGCATGGCTTCCAGACCTCCCATCATCCTGGGCGCTCTCCTCTGGACATGTTCCAGCTTGTCCATATCCTTCTGGAATTGTGGTGCCCCAAATTGGACACAGTATTCCAGGTGAGGTCTGACTAAAGCAGAATAGAGTGGCACTATTACTTCCCTCGATCTAGACACTATACTCCTATCAATGCAGCCTAGAATTGCATTGGCTTTTTTAGCTGCTGTGTCACAGTGCTGACTCATATTCAGTTTGTGGTTCACTAAGACTCCTAGATCCCTTTTGCATGCACTGCCATCAAGCCAGGTGTTATCCATCCTATATCTGTGCGTTTCATTTTTACTGCCCAAGTGTAATATCCTACATTTCTTCCTGTTGAAATTCATTTTGTTAGTTTTGGTCCAACTTTCTAATCTGTTAAGGTAATTTTGAATTCTGACCCTGTCCTCTGGAGTATTATCTACCCCTCCTAATTTGGTGTCATCTGCAGACTTGATAAGCATGCCCTCTATTCCCTCATCCAAGTCATTGATAAAGATGTTGAATAGCACTGGGCCTAGGACAGAACTCTGTGGCACCCCGCTGGTCACTTCTCTCCGGGATGATGACTACCCTTTTGATTTGGCCCATCAACCAATTACAAATACACCTAACAGTTGCATTGTCTAGCCTGCATGTTGCTAACTATTTTGCAAGAATATCATGGGGGACTTTGTCAAAGGTCTTACTGCAATCAAGATACACTACATCCACAGCATTCCCTTCATCTACCAAGTATGTATCTCTATAAAAAAGAGAGAGATAAGATTAGTCCGGCATGACTTGTTTTTCAAAAACCCATGTTGACTTTTATTTGATCACAGTATTTCTTTCTAAGTGCTTACAGACTGTCTATTTATTGATCTGCTCTAGAACCTTTCCTAGTATTGATGTCCCTGCCTGTTTTATCTTCTGGTCTGACAGACTCTGAAAGCAATATTGTCATGCAGTAAAAGATGATGAGAATAGAATCAATAATCTTTGAAATATCTATAATGAATTCCACAGGTATCTTTTTAAAATGCTGTAACAGGCCCTACTCTGTCTCTTCCCCCCCCCCCATTTTAGCCTTGTCTGTCTTTGCCCCAGAGGGCATGAGGGCTGCCAAGAGGCAGAACGGGGCAAAAGCCCTGCATCATCTGGACTGCAGAGCTTCAAGACGGGGGGTGTGTGTGTGTGTGCCATCTGTTACAACTGTCAATTCATCTCCATACAAAGTCACATGAAACAGTTAGAAATGTAGAGGGTGAGGTGGGAAACACCGAAGAATATGTGTAATGTAAGACACACACACACACACACACACACACACACACACACAGAGTGAATCTACAATAAGGACTTATCAGACTAGTGTCTAAATTCCATAAATGAGGATAGCGGAAACATAGTGACATTATTACACTGATTGTCGCACATCGCTGTAATCACACAAAAGAAGCACCATGGAATTATTGCACGACCACCACTAACACTTTAAGAATGGGACTTTGCTTCCATGATTTAGCATGGGCAAGAGTTCGGTGGTTCTCATAAGAAGACACGAGCATGCTTAAAAGCACCAAAAAAAACCCCTTAATTTGCAAAGTAAGCGAACATACCAATACTTAAACAAAACTAAAAAACTGCAAACAAACCAGGACAGTTCATAAAAAGAGTGTCCTGTGGATAGTTTTCACATTCTCACCCAGATGTTTTCTCACCGAGAATGGGGAGTGGGGGAAAAGGACCATCCATTCACACTGTAATTTCATAATTACAGTGGGACATGTTTTCACACACTCTTTAATACAGTGAAAAGAGTGATACTGAGGGCAATCGACAGCTTGTCCCATCAATGAAAAGCAATGCAGATTGACCATGTGGACATGACAACATCATGCAATAGCGGGAACCATTCGTGCTACCGTAATGTCCTAATCGTGCGATTTTTGCCACGTTTTTAAAGTCCTATAACATTATAGCAGTTTGTACCTGATTGACATACCTCCTTCCTAAAGAACCCTGGGATTTATTCCATGGCATAGTCCTGAGAATTCTCTGCTAGAGATTTCTAGTGCTGTAGTTCAGTGGGCCAGACCTCTCTGGCAAAGAATTCTAAGTACCTTACTAAACTAGCATTTGCAAGATTTTGTAGGATGAAGCCATGGCAGTTAAAGGGGTCAGGCAAACTGCTGCAAAATGTAATGTTGAGACTCTCACCCACTCACCCACCCACCCCGTGCAACTGTCCTTATGTTCTCCCCATGTATATTCTTTTCAAAAATCCACATGCTGAATTTCCATATTGTTTGAATGATAGAAAACTAGATGGAACAAGTTTTTTCCTTTAAAAAAATAAACTAAAGTCTCCAAACACATGAAATTGATTTAGGTGAAGCCTGGTGCTCCCTCCCTCTCTGCCCCAAGCCCAGGAAATATGAAGCTATTATGGAGAGTTCCTGCAGTCCGGCATTCATCTAAAATCTTCTCAGGCTCATTTATTTCCGAACAGCTGCTAAAAGCATATACCTGGAATGATGCCACATTAAACAGCAGCTCTTAAGATACAGTTTCATTTCCTTTTCTTTTGGGCTAGCAAATCTTCTTTTCTTCTCCCCACTCCCCCCAAAATTCCCATTCAAATGCCATGAAGAAGTTAGTCTGAAGAATGCCTACCGGTATTTTAAGACACACCAAATGAACATCACCAGTAAGGCATAGAGTTCTAACTGATATGGCAGGTTCAAAAGTTCAATTCAATGTTCATGAAAGAAACTTACTTTGTTTATATTGCTCATGTAGGAATTTAGGATTCTGGGCTAGGACCTTATAATACATTTCTGCAGGAATTTATCATGCAATCACTCATTTTTCCTGGGAGTACTTGCCATCTGTCCTGACCAAAAAATGGCTTCCACTTTCTTCTGGGAAGATTTTTTTAAGTTTCAGTGAATTGGGTCTAGGCTTTGCTTAGAAATAAATGTGAAGTTCTTAGATGTACATCTTGATGGAGCTACAAGAAGCAAAACATCAACACTCTAATTGAGATTTATGTCTGCTAGGGTGCTTGTATTTCCGACATTACAAATGGCAGTACTGTAATCAATTTGTCCAGTCTCTCCCCAGTCTGAAGATCAAGAATCATAAGAAGGCAAAGCAAAGGCCTTGATGTTGCCCTTCAGCAATGAAAACTGGTTAGCAGAAGCAGCAATTCTACATCATGATGTGCAGAGCATAATGCTCCACACATGCAGTTCTGTGCCACTCCCACACTCCAGAAAGCAACTTCCAAGTCCCAGGAGTACTTCTGATGGCTGGGGAAGGGAGCAGGGAGAGGCAAACTGGAAAACTTCTGCAGCTGGGGCAGAGAATTTAAGGTTGTCCTCCTGGATTTCTGGAGGCTGGCAGCCTTGGGGATGGGGGGAGGGTATTTGGTCACTGCACAAAGAGTTAGTGATACCTCCTTGCACAATCTTCCTTAAAAAGACATATGCACCTGTAACCCAGAATTATGTGTACTTATATCTCCAGAAGGATTCTAGCTGGTGTCTTCCTCACTGCTGTGAATTATTTTGTATCTCTATTTAAATTACTGTATAGTTATTATTTTTATATTTGCATCTACACATTAAATCACCATATGCAGATCTTTGTGTGACATTGCCCCTAACACTCTCTCTCTCTCTCTCTCTCTCTCTCTGATGCATAAATGATCACCAGAGTCTCTGTTAACCCAAAGAACATACCAGAAACATAGGAAGTGTTTCCTTTTTGTACTACAACTTCCAGATTTCCCCAGTCCATGGAGTAGCAAGACCCCAACAGTAGCAAGCTATGGGTCATGTGAATGCAAGCCTTTCCATTTATGTCAATGGGCAAGGTCAATCTACAAACACATTCTTTTGTGCATATGGAATTACTTCATCTATAGAAAACAAACAAAGGATGAGTGAACTAGATCATGTAGAAATCCATACCTGGAATGCTTGTAATATAGTTCTGTGGAAACACAAATAAATAAATCAAGCCTGATTTCTCAGTAAAAGACAAAATGGACTGAACTGAAGCCATTGTGCTTAGGACATAACATGAGAAGACACGACTTATGGGAAAATTCTTGGTAGGGTAGAAGGCAGTAGGAAAAGAGCAAGACCACATTATAGACAGATAGAATGAATCAAGGAAGCCATGACCCTGACTTGGCAAGACCTGAGCAGGGCTGTTATTAACCAGGGGGTCGTTTACACGGCAAAAATAATCCTGAAAGAATTCACCTAGAATTGTTATAGTTCCCACGTGTTCCGCATCTGCATCGCCCTTTTCGGAAGGAGGGGGTCTAAAACACCCGTAAGTGGCGCACTTAATGACACCGCTGATTTTCCGCCTTTTTTTTTAAGTGCCGCAAGTTTGCGCATTATTGCATTTGGGAACTGTCCATCATTTTTAAATTCATGATGTTTAAAATTAGGGATGTGGGCGGTGTTTTATAGTGACACCACCGAAACCCACCTACACATCCGGCTTTCCTATCTGCTTTGAAGCATCCCTTAAACATCTATCGTTTTCCTAATGGAGTCAGTTCAGAGAACAAAGAAGGGGGGCAGGGGAATAGCTTGGAGTCATGCTGAAACTCTTGATTTACTGGATCTTTGGGGGAAAGATTCTTCTTTGGTAGGAACAACACTTCTCAGAGAATGAAACCATTGTAGAAAGTACTCTAATAGCCAAATACAAGCAGGAAATAAGCGTAGCTAAAACCTCCATGGCTGCAACAATGTACTTGGCACAATTGAAGAGAACAAAGACCATAAAAGATGACGGGATGCCCAATCAGAAGCCCAAGAGGGGGGAAGTGGATGACCAATGGGAGTACGGGTGGCGGGAATTCCCCAAGGAAATATGTCTAGAACGAATGACGTACTTCGTTGATTGACAGGTAGTGTTGTCAAAGTATGCGGAATATTGACATCGTGGGAACTGAAATATTTCGATGTGTAGAAATTCGCACATTAATATACTCCACATTATAAGCACATCGGAACTACATCGCGGAACTAAACAGGATTCGAAATTTTGCCGTGGGAACTCCGCGATGCAAAATCAAAAGTGCGCTAATGCGATACTTTGCGCAACAAAAGTTGCCGTGGAACCAACCCCCAGGACTCTTGGAGGTTTTTTAAGTCGATGCTGACTTAACAGCAAATAACCTGTACCAATCTTAGCTGAGGAAGTCATGAAAAGGCAATGATGGCCTTAGTCAATTGCATTTTGACATTTCTTTTGTGTCTATAACTGAATTTCAAGTGACAAAATGCTTTTATTACAAGAGCACATTTTGCATGTTTTCTGAAAAGTACAAATGTGTTGTTGATATTACCAGGATCTTAAGTAGTTTGGATAGGTGGTATTGGAAACATTATAATCAGGTCCCATAGATATAACAAATCATCATTCATAACCTAGTTTGCTATGAAATTATTCCATTTAGTTTTGTAGATTAAGCTTCAGTCTTTATTTCTTTTGAAAATGTGAGCCTTATAAGAACTTATATCACAATTATTTGGAATGTTAAGCCAAGTGTACTATCAGACTACATTAGGAAGGGATGTTTGCCAAGTCAATCAGTACACCAAGAAATCATTGCAGTATTATCCAGTACTACTGTACATGCTTAAAATCACTGGAAGAAAACATAAGATCCTATTTGTTCAGTTTTATATCTCAGATTATTTACCTCCATTTTAAGCTTCCCAAAAATGCAGACTAAAATTATCCTGGAGATACAGGCATACCTTAGTTAACAAAGCCTTTGACCAAAGAAGAAGAAGAAGAAACAGCTCCTTTTTACATCAGCTTAGCATCCTTTTCCTCATTCTCTTTCTAGCAGGATTAACATAAGACCTTAGTGAAGGAATAATGGAGAAACACAGGCCTCATTTACATGAGCATATTCTGGAAGTAGATCTGGCCAATTCCTCCCCCATTACTGGCACAAAACGGGATGGATTCCAGACTGCCACACCAGCCTGTCCCTGCAACCACCACCCCTGTCCGCATCTCATTCACCAAAGCCAGGAAGCTGACCCACAGTATGTAAGCAAGGCCCTCTGCATGTGACCAGCCTGGATACATGCTGCAGGCCTGCTTCCTAGATCCAAAGAGTGTTATGTGGATGGCAGCTGCACTGACAGACTGGCATGGCGCTAGGGCCTCCTGTGGTCCTGAAGGGCCCGATCTGTTTCTTCTGAGGAGAAATGTTTTCCCCCAGGTATTTTAAAATAATGGTTTGTCAGGCTTTACTCTGCCTTAGCCTCGTCTTTGCCCCAAAATGTCACAAGGACTGCCCGGGGGCAAAACGGGGCAAAAGCTCTACATTGTTAGGACTGCAGAGCTCCAAGATGGGACCAAGATGGGGTAAATAGCCCATATAGACAAGAGACTTTATCAGACACACTAAATATGATGTCATAACGACACCACATAAACCCAAAAGGGCACGTATATCTGATGACAACGTCCTTTCACATTTATGCCTTGTCAAAAAGCCATTCTATTTTATTGACAGGCCAATCCATTAATAGATTGGCTGTGGCACTTTTTTGCCGGCATTGCCAGCATTTGAAACCTTGCGCCTTTTTTTCCATGTTATTACAGCGTCAATGGCCAGTCCAGCCAGAACACTTCTAGGTGAGATCACGACATCCAGGTAGGTGACTCTCTTTTTATGAACCTCCCTGGTTTACTTGTAATTTTTTAAGTGTGTTCATATGCTTTTTGTAACTTTTTTGGTGTTATTTTTGTTCTGATTTTTTTATTTTCCCATGTGCCTGCCTTCTTACAATTGCCGGGACTGCCTTTTCATGGGATGGAGGGTAAATGTGGTAAAGGGGGTTCTCTTGCTGGCATAAAAATGTCACAAATTATGCCGGCAAAAGAACAGAAAAGGAGGGGGGTCTGATAAAGTCCAAGGCCACAGGTATGGGGTTGCAGCATTGAGTCTGCAATAATAACTAAAGCTGAGAAAGAATGGAATTCTGCAATAGGTGATCTGAGTATAGCTGTACATGCCTGCCTACAACAGGCAATGTAGGCAGCAGCTGCTTCCAGAATTATTTACTGAGCATATGGGTACAGCAAAACAGAGAGAAAAGGAGAAAGCGGATTAGATTGCCTCACCAGCTATCCCCAGCATTAAAAAAAAGTATGCATTTATAAGTTTGGCCACTAAAATGGATATCATAAGACAAGTGGAGACTGGTGAAAGAAAAGACCATCCTTGGATGCATTTTGGAAAAATCTTTCAAGTGGTTTCTAGAAGGTTCAAAATGTTTTGTTTTTAAAAGTTGCTGAAACATGTTGAACTACTCCTTTTTTTTCTTTTTTCTTTCTTTCTTTTTTCTCTCTCTCTCTGTGTAAGAACCTGACCCTATTCTGCCATACATGCATTTGTGGAAGTAGACTTGAGTCTATGAAAGCTTATGCTACCAACTTTTTACTCTCAATTAGTCTCAAAGGTACTATAAGAACCCTTTGCATACTGATATTCCAGACAAGCATGGCTATGTCTTTGTTGACTGGGGTATACCTGTAATTCTGATATCACTGTAAACCTGTGTTTCTCTTGTAAATGACCTTACTTTCTGCCACTACATGAAAAAAATTATATCACAAAAATGTGTAAACCAAACAACTATCTAGTGGCAAGTTTATTTACTGCTGTTGGACAAAGAAATCTTGGCTAATGACCTGAATCCTGTTGTTAATCCCAACTAGAATTGATTCATTGACTCAGTGGGATTCACCTGTGTGTTGACTTACTTTGCCTACTGATTCAATGGGTCTGCTTTAGTTGGGACTAACCAATAGGAATCAAGCCATTATTACATTTTGCCTGATTTAATAGAAAATATCAGCCATTCATATAGGTCAGGATGGGAATTGGGTGCCCCACCCAAAATGTTGTTGAACTGCAACACCCAGAAGCTCTAGCAAGCATAGCAAATGGTGAGGAATGTTGGGCACTGCAATCCAACGCATCTGGAGGGAAACATTTCCCACAACTGGAACACGGAGCAATGGATGCAAGCTCCAGGAACAGAGATTCCACCTCAACATTAGGAGGAACTTTTTGACAGTAAGAGCTGTTCAGCAGTGGAACACAGCCCCTCGGAGCGTGGTGGGGTCTCCTTCCTTGGAGTTCTTTAAGCAGAGGCTGGATGGCCATCTGTCCGGGATGCATTGATCGTGATTTCCTGCTTGGCAGGGGGTTGGACTGGATGGACTTCATGGTCTCTTCCAACTCTACAAATCTATGATTCTATGACTGATGTGAATTTCATGAAATATCAGAGTATGCTAGCAACCCACTGATTTTAGTTCTTACTGTTTTGAATCAGTAGGTGGTCAACAAGGGAAATGTGACCAATTGTACATTCTAGCTGTCAAACAAGTTTTGAATCAACAATTGGAATAATTGGATGCTTATTCCAGCTAACAAGGAGGCCATGGCAATTATTTTTGGAATGTATCCCTTTTTCCTGGTGCATATAAAATGCTGTATAGGGTGGGGCTGGGCAGGGACTGCCTGCAAGAGAAGGAAAGAAATAGAACGCATCTAAGTATATATTGATGACAATTCAGCATGACAAGATATCAGATTTGAAGCTATGCAATGTCCTGAGGGCTAACAAAGAAGCTGTGATGATCTTGGGCACAGACAAAAAGCACTCTTGAAAAGGAAGATACATATTCACTTCAGAAATTTTGCAAAACCCATGCTATGAAACAGTCTTCCATAACCAAGGCACAAACTGGCTGGGAATGAAGAAGGCACATCAGGAAGAAACAAGCTCGGTGAAGAGTGCTGTAAAGTAATTTCAGTGTCTTCAATCTGTGCCTTCAACCAAGTTCAACATGTTCTTTTTTAACTTAAGGAAATGGTGATACGGTACATCATAAGAGGCCACAAAGAAGTATTAATGGCATTCCTCAATAGATCTCAGTACTTCAGCAAGCATATACTGTATAGGGAAAGGTTCACCTTTAAGTATCAAGGTCTCAGGCCATTAAAACATCATATGTTATCACTCAGACCAGAAGCATGTTAACCAGTACTATTTCTTTTAAACTAGTGCCATGTTCTTTCTATTCTTGTCAGCCATCCAGCTGCAACATATCACTAGCTACAGCTTTCATTACATCTTCATGGTAGCCCCGTGTTGTTTACATTCTCTAAATGGCACATTACCAGTGTTGAAAATACAGTACCGAAGTTACCCCTGCCTAGGAAAGGTCATAACTCACGAGTCAGTCAAGGCTGGCCCCAAATACTCCAAGCTATGGAATCCACCTGGACCTCCAGTGACAGAGATGGATCCAGGAGTACTCCCAAGCTATGTACCTGCTCCTTCAGGGGAATGAAGCCCCATCTAGGACAGGTCATTTAGCCACTTCCCAGATCTAGACCGACCAACCTACAGAGTCTCTGTCGTCTTACAGCAGTAAAACTTCCTGCTCAAGATAAGGCTAAGTAGTAGCAATTTGAGCCTGGAATAAGCCTCAGTGTATGATGGATGCTTTCTGGAGCCCACAAAGGCCACTCAGTTCAAAGGGTGGAAAATGAACACTGCAGAACTGCTTCACTGAAAATCAGGCAGTAAGAAATGACTGCAACAGTGTCTATTTGCAGTCCTATCTCTTGGGTCCCCTTCTCTGGTTTGGCCATTTGTCTTTTGATTTACTTCCTTCTTCCTCTGATCATACAGCTTCCATAATGGCCATAAAGAAAAGGCTGGCTCTTAAAAGGAATACTGTACATGAGCACCAAATACATAGAAATAAAATGACAAATCCTGAAAACACGGTATTAAAACAGAGGTCATTATATTGTCTCATTTTCAATAATTCAGATAGTAGCTATCAGGCTCTTAATCAGAACTTGGAAGAGTTACTAGATTGATCTCCTTCATCTCTGAATCATCAGTGAGTGCTTTATACAGTACTTCCCAGATCAATACAGGAACTGGAGTACAGTTTGGTGTTCATAGTTCTTCAGAGTGCATTCCAAAATCGGAGAAGGATTAGACATTATGAAACATGTACACAGATGTGGTTATATCTATGGAAATGTACTCCAAAAAGGTAAAAACTATATTTTTAAAACTACTTGCAAAAAAATGTGTGTACAGTATTGTGCAAAACTATATACAGAATGCATCTATCCCAATAGCCACCTTGAGTCCTAATTTTAGAGAAAATATAGAATATAAATATAAATATAATGGCCAGTATTCTACATCAGCTACTTGGCGTCATGCCTAGCAGCTGACTTAGAACTAGCATCATAGAAATATAATAAAGTGCTCTTCTATTACAAACTCTTGGCCACCAATAAGTGCTGTGATGGCCTCTTCAATCAAAGAACAATGTCCTTTTTTAAGAGAGAGAAAAAAAGTTAGCCCATTTTATCTAAGATTCAAGGTTCTGAAGTAGAGAAAGTATGTGAAAGCACTGCAGCATCATATGTGCTGTACAATGGCCCAGCATGTCCATGCAATGCCACTGTTCTTTCCCCAGGAACTCCTTTTGACATATTCACACAGTTTCAAGCAATTGAAGCAGTGGTGCATTCTGCCAGAACATCAAATTGTGCCTCTTTCCAGACACAGATGCCCCAACAATATTGTTAGTGTGTCTGTGCCACCTTCCCAAAGTTCCTTGCTCTTATTCGGACTCTTTGACATGGCCGGCTTGGCCTCTGCCAAATGGCTACTGTGGAGCAAAGGTCAGAGACTTGCACTGCATTTTCTTTCCTCTAAAGCATCTGTTAGAAAACTATTAAAACAGCAGCTTCACACATGGTTTTTGTGCTGCGCCTATTGGGCCCTTGGGACATTTCAGTAAATAAAAGGAGGCAGGAAAGTGCCAAGAACTACAGTATATGCAGAAAACAATTTTTAAAAAAATTAGAAAAAGTTATCTGCTTTTTAAAAGTATTTTAAAAGTACTGTATTATTTTGTATCTCATTGTGGTTTCAGTCATGTAAGAGAATGCCTTTATTCCTTCCCTTTATTCCTATGCCTTCTCCCCTGTAGACACACAACAGCAGCCGCTGCAGGGACACCATGGCAAGTGGAGAACTGACTGAACTGGAAACAGCTATTGAGAAAATCGTCTCCATCTTCTTTATGTATGCAGCCCATGAAGGCAAGAAGGGGACCCTGGCAGCTGGTGAGTTCAAAGAGCTCGTGCATTCATAGCTCCCCAGCCTCATAAAGGACATTGGGGATCTTGATGAGAAGATGAGGAGCCTGGATGTCAACAACGATCAGGAGCTGAAGTTCAAGGAGTGCGGGAGGCTTATCAGGGAGCTGGCCAAAGAAGTCAAGAGAGAGAAAGTGAGGAAAAAGAAGTGATGGGGATATGAGGGAGATTGGGTGGACAAGAGTGGGTGGTTGTGTGGGTATGAGATGGAAGGAAGGCAACATCTAAGGGATAAGAAAGTTACTGGGAAATATAAATAAGTCTGTCTGGAGGTTGTGGATTTGAAATAAAGTATTTTGCTCAAATATTTTAAAAAATGTTTTACTTAAAATAGCAAAGAAGATCAAAGATGGCCAATGAGTTAGATTCTCATAGAAGAGAAATGAAAGAAAAAAGAGAGAAGAAGGAAAAGATGGCAAGGATAAGAGAATAATGGGAAGAAAATAATGAATGTTGCTTATCTTCTCCTCCCAGCACCTAGGTACCATTGCCAATGGTGAGGAATGCTAGGAGTTGAAGTCCCAGAACCTCTGGAGGACTATATGATTCTTATCCCTGCTTTAGCAGAAGAGCATCCATTCCTATTATTTCCTTCCCCTCCTTGTTATCTTACCCTAACAGTCATCTCCTTTATCTCTTCTCATTTGCTCCAATTTTACATGCTTCCATGTTCCATAGGAGAAACATAAGGAACAGCGTAAGGATTCATTGAGACCAGTCCTAGAGAAATGATGAGAGACTGGGGTGCATTCACACTACACCAATAATCCAGTTTGAAACTGGATTATTTGCCATGGCTCCTTCCTATGCAATCCTAGGATTTATAGTTTGGCAAGGCACTAGCACACTTTGGCAGAGAAGGCTAAAGACCTTGTAATACTACAAATCCCAAGATTCAGTAGGAAGGAGCCATAGCAAATAACCCAGTTTCAAACTGCATTATTTGTGTAGTGTAGAGTAGGCCAGAGGCTGCTGCCACACTGCAGAAATAATGCAGTTTGACACCGCTTTAACAGCCATGGCTCAATGCTGTGGAATTCTGGGACTTGTAGTTTTGTGAGATATTTAGCCTTCTCTTTCAGAGAGCTGTGGTGCCACAACCCAAACTACAAATCCCAGGATTCCATAGGATGGAGCCATGATAATTAAAGTGGTGTCAAACTGCATTATTTCTGCAGTGTGGCAGCAGCTGGAGAAAAAGAAATAGAAGAAAACCTTGAGAAGAAACAACACACAGTGCTTCTCACTGATTTCAACCCTGCTGTCAAGACCCTAGTGGTTCTTCAGAAATGCTGGGCTCTCCAGCTTCAGTCCATTTGATTACTGCCTTAGTTGTGCTTGAAGTAAACCCAATTAAATTAATGAGACTTCAGTAAGACATGAGCAACTCCCCCCCCCCGTATCCATGGGGATGCGTTCCCTGACTTAGGACTTCATCAGATGCGGCAAATATGGCATCATAAGGATATCTAATGATCACAAAAGAGCGTGTATACCAGACGATGTTGTACTTTCACAATCATATCTTGCCAATAAGCTGTACTTTTTTATTGACAGCCCATGCCATCAATAGATGGGGCATGGTGCTTTGTTGCCGGCATTGCCAACATTTGAAACTTGTGCCATTGTAATCAAGGGAATACAGCGTTAATGGGCAAACACTTCTGAGTGAGAGTGGGACAGCCAGGTAGGGGACACTCTTTTTATGACTCCCCCATGTACTTGGGACTTTTTTCTGTGCTTATGTCTACGTTTTCTGTGGGGGGGTTGCTTTAATTTTTAAATTTCCTGTGCTAGCGTCTTCTCATGAGAATTGGTGAGATTTCAACCCCAGAAGTAAATGGAACTCCACTCATGCTCTGTTACTCCCGGGGAAGCCTCATTGACATTGCTCAAGGTAAGTCTGGTAAGGGGTGTTCTTTTGCCGGCATAAAGATGTCACAATTTGTGCTGGCTAAAGAACATTAATGGAGGGTGGTTTGATAAAGTGCTTACTGTGGATAGGTAAAACTGTGGATAATAGCAAACCCTTTTGAAATGAACAATTTTGCCCAACTTCCAACAGAAACATATGATAGAATTGCACTGGGGGACCTGGAAAATTCCTAGAGAGAACTTTTTTTCAGGCATGGATAAGTGAAACCGTGGATATTGGCCCCATGGATCCAGGGACGGCCTGTATAGATGTATATCTAGTTGAAATGTGGTATTGAAGAAGAGTTCTACAGATACTACAAACTTCTAAAAGAACAAATGAATGGGCCCTAAGGCAAATCAAGCCTGAACTCTCCACTAAAAGCAGAGATGACTAAACTGAGGCTGTCGTACTTTGGACATATAATGAGACACCGTGACTCATTTGAAAAATGATAATGCTCAGTAAAATGGAAGACTTGAACAGGACAGTTGTTCATCGGGGAACATGGAGGCCTCTCATTCATAGGGTTGCTATAACTCAAAGTTGACTTGACAGCAAATAAATAACAATAATAGATGTAAATGGTTTTAAATTGTTGTCATTTTAAAAATGATTTTAATTCTTACTATGACTAATATGTTTTTATCTTGTTTATTTATCCTTTTAATCTGGAAGTGTTTTAAACTGTTTACAGTTGTCCCTTAACATTCGCTGGGGTTTGGTTCCAGCCCACACCCCCGTGAATACCCAAAGCCGTGAATACTCAAGTCTCATTATATGCAATGGCATAGCAAAATGGTGACCCTTATATAAGATGGCAAAATCAAGGTTTGCTTTTTGGAGTATTATTTTTTTAAGAATATTTTCAAGCCGTGAATCCTTAAATCCATGAATGCCAAATCTGTGAATGTGGAGGGACAATTGTATATTGTCTGCTACTTTGAGATCCTATGATAAAGGACAGGACAGAAGTGGTCAAATAAATAAATAAATGCCATCCAATTATACTTCCACCCAACAAACCATAGCCATTTTTGGTCTCCTTAAGTGCACACAGTGGATGGGGACCTCTGCAGAAGGTTCAGGGGTGGGGAAAGGTATGTAGGTAGAGGCCATGCAGTCCACAAAGCTGGGCCTGTGCCTGAGCTATAGGTGGATTGGTTAAGATACCCTTAGGGATACATTAGCCAATTTACCCTTTCTATAAGACAAGGGTGGAAAATATGCAACATATGGGCCATTTTTGTGACACCTCCCCGCCCCCGCCAATTCACTGACTACTGCAACTGTCACTGCCATCACAAGAAGCATACCACCAAACTTTGGCAACACCTCCAAAAAAAGAAACTTTTTCCCTTCTTCCCTTCCAGAAGAGAAGTGGAATCTACAGGACTCTATGGTATGGAAAGACACTCTGGCACCCTCTAGCACCCATAGAGCCACTCTGGCACCCACAGAGAACCACCATACTTACCCTACAGATATTGCCAACAGCTGCAGCAGTGGTTCAAACCTTGGGGCTGAAGATCATTTCTAACAACTGTTCAGCCCTCCCATAAAGGAAGGGGTTCCAATGTACTTTCCCCATGCCCATGAGAATTTGCACAGCCCTGACACTGGAAACCATTTTCATACACAATTCTATTACACCCTAAAGGATATCTGAACCTCTCTTGTTCTGTCTGTGTCACAAACATTGCTAATGTAAATGGAATGTAGGAAAGAAATACTTTGGGAAAGGACTCAGTGGCAGTATGTGGCTGTGCCAACAGAAGGTCCCAGGCATCTCAAGATAAAAGGATCAGAAAGCAGATGAGGTGAAAGACTCTTTTCTGCCTGCAACCCTGGGAAGCAGCAGTTGGGGAGTGGGATTAAAGCCCCTTAAGATTTGTCTTCTTTTTTTAAAAAAATAGTGGTGGGGGTTTTATACATCCCTGTCTGATCTGATGGCCCCAATCCAGAGTGGCCTATCCATCCTTTTTCACAAGCAAAAAAAAAATAAAAATAAAAATAAAAATTCATGAACTGCATGCTATGGCCTGAATCCCATTAGTAGTCTGACTAGAATAAACCCATTGAATCAATTGTTGAATGATGAGTCAATACTTATCTAAATCCTACTGATTTGATGGCTCTTCTCTAGTTGTACTAACAATGGGATCCAGGCCCCTGTATTTAATACACTATGTAGTTTAACCTTCATAATGTGGACAGAAGGAATTGCTAGGTGATTTGTAGTGAGCAAGGATTTCCAATTCCTGTCCTCTCCCTCCGATCAAGAAAGGAAGCTTAGGCTACAGAGTTTACCCGAGTTTGGAAATGTTACTTGTTTGGATGAAAATGCCCAGAATCTCCCAGACCAATAGCAATAGCAATAGCATTGATATTTATATACCGCTTATCAGTGCAGAAGCACTCCCTAAGCGGTTTACAATGCTTTTGTAACATTGCCCCCAATAAGCTGGGTACTCATTTTATCAACCTACGGAAGGATGGAAGACTGAGTCAACCTTGGAGCCCTCTGGAATTGAACTCATAACCTTGTGGATTGCAGTACTGGCATTTATGGCCAGAGAGCATGGCTTCTTCTTTTTTTTCCCCCCACTAAGAGCAGTGATGTCGTGTCCAAGGAATTCTGGGAACTGTGGTCTGAAAACTGGCAACTCTTCCAAGGAATGGATCATGAACTCCCATCAGGTCAATTACCCAGAACAAATTCTTGGGGGCCATCTATATGACAAAAAATTATCCAGGAAGAAATCGGGAAGAACCCTATTGGTCCTCACACTCATTGGGGCAGACACGTGCTATTTGGAAGGAGGGGCAGCAAAAAACCCAGTAAACCTATGACTTTCCATCCCTCTTTTTTCCTTGTACTTTTTGGGAAAGTCCAGGAAAAAACGCACTTTTGGTTGTCTCAGCAACGACCCCGGGATAGCCGAGCTGAATTATGATTGGTCAGACCTTGGAAGGGGCGGGCTTGCAAGGGAAGCCTTGCAATTCTAGATCTGCCATTTTTGAATGTCCCTGAGTCCTGTCCCCCACTGCCTCTGAAGCCCGGGTGGCAGAAGCTGCAGCCAGCTGAGAGCCTTTCTTGCAGCTGTGGAGGCTTCTGTAGGCTCAGCTGAGGAAGCAAACTCCAAGCAGTGTGAGAAGTATGCTCCAAATCTGCAAACCACAGTCTTGGGGGGGGGGTTTCTGGATTAAAACTGATATGGTGGGGGGGGGAAGACAGCAATATAGAGATGTGTGGCTGAAATTTTTGCTAGCTTGAATGAGCAAGTTGGCCAAGTGTGCCAGGAGAGATGGGGGAAGTCCTTTTTCTGCCCCCCCCAAACTGGACTGTGGGTAGGGCGAGTGGCAAGGGGGACCCTGAAGACTGGTCAGGAAGCGCCGTAGTCCTCGGTAGCCCTGTCTGCCCAGCGCCCCCCCAAGCCTCCACTGCATGGAGAAAGCGTCCTGGCAGCTGCTTTGGAAGGGGTGGGGGAGACTGGGCGGGCGGCGGCAAGGCTTGGCAAGGCTTGTTGCCGCTTTGGAAGGGGAGGAGGGGGACCAGGCGGGTGATGACAGTGAGGCCTGGCAAGCCTTGTCGCCGCTTTGGAAGGGGAGGGGTACCGGGGGGAACAAGCCTTGCTGCCACCCAGTCCCCCCGCCCCTTCCAAAGTAGCTGCCAGGATGCTTTCTCCGTGCAGTGGAGGCTTGGGGTAGCCCCAGGCAGACAGAGCTACTGAGGACTACAGTGCTTCCCAGGACCGGTTTAAGGAATTTTGGGGGGCCCAGCAATGCTTTATTTGGAGGGGGGCATATGTTTATCTCAGGTCAATGTAACCTAACTCAGCCTAAGCTATTCACAGTACAGGATATTCAGATTATTACTGATAATGTTTTTGCAGGAGGAGGGTTACTACGGGGGCCCCCACAATGATGGGGCCCCCTGTGGATGATAGTGCCTTAAACTGGCCCTGGTGCTTCCTCTGTGACAACCAATCTTCAGAACCCCCCCTGCCACTCACTCTACCCGCAGTCCTGTTTTGGGGGGCAGAAAAAGGACCTCCCCACCTCTCCTGGCACACTTGGGCAACTTGCTTATTCAAGCTAGCAAAAATTTCAGCCACACATCCCTGTCTTGCGCTCTCTCTCCCCCCCACACACACACATATTAATCCATTGCCTCCCACCACCACCCGGCTCCAGGACTGCCATTTGCAGCAGTTGGAATTTGCCAGACTTCCCTTGCAAAACCGCCCCTCCAAGGTCTGACCAATCATAATTCGGTACATGTAAACAACAAATCCAAAAAGCCCGAGACTTTTGCTACCTGTGACAAATCATGGCTACAGTGAGTGACAGATTTGAGTTCTCTATTTCTCACTTCTTCCTGGAATAAAAAATACCCATGTAGCTGACCCCCTGGACTCACAATGTTTTAATTTGAATTGTTTGCCTTTTGTATCAGGTTGCATGTGGTCAATCTTAGGGATCTAGTGGAAAAATGAAGTAGATCCCACAAGTCTGAAGTCCACTCACCTCTGATGTACATAATACTGGTCTAGATGGAGAAAGGACCCATCGAGTTGTAACCTTTGTTTTTGAGAACATTTTGGTCAAGGGAGGCGGGGAGGGGGAGTCTTAAGACACCATTAAGGGTAACAGTCTGGCATCCTGTTGGTGTCTTAACACATATGTAAGTTCCCTTATACATGTGGTTGTGCACTTTTTGGCCAATGTGTAACATCTGTATTCTTTTGAAGGTTATGAAACTGGGGTTATGGACATGGTGTCACTCCACATCTTTTGAGCATTGTGTGTCATTTGCGCTGCACTGCACTTTGGGCATGGATTGCATGGCTGTGCAATGTACATTTGGTTATGCGACACTGCAATTCTGTAACAAGGCAATGAAACGTAAGGGATGCAGGCCTCCATGAGCGTCAACGTTGCAGTACATCGTTACAGTGCAAGCTCCAGGAACAGAGATTCCACCTCAACATTAGGAGGAACTTTCTGACAGCCAGAGCTGTTCAGCAGTGAAACACACTCCCTCCGAGCGTGGTGGGGTCTCCTTCCTTGGAGGTCTTTAATCAGAGGCTGGATGGCCATCTGTCGGGAATGCTTTGATTGTATTCCTGCAGGGCAGGGGGTTGGACTGGATGGTCCTTGTGGTCTCTTCCAATTCTATGATTCTATGATCTTTTCAATGCAAGTTCTCAGCCAACAGATTTCTTTGAGCATGAACTTTTGTAAATCATAACCCACTTCCTCGGAGTTGTCAGTGTAAGAAGTTTAGCCCAGGGCCAGACCGACAGCGTAGTCCTCTCTGAAGCAAAGCCCGTGGGGCTGAATGTTTCCTGGGGGGGGGGGAACGCGCATAGGATTGCAACCTTCCCTGCAAAGACCTCTCTGGTGAAGAGCCTCCTTTTAAAAAGAGGGATTCATTTGGAGAGGAATTTCTCTCCCACCCACCCCTATGCTGGAAAACTCCCAGCCCCACCGATGGCAACGGGACGAAGTGACGGGGATCTGTGTGCGCGCGCGTGTGTTGGATTAGGATTTGGCTGCTTTTAAAAAACGAAATAAACTTGGCCCGCCTGGGTTGGGGAGGCAGCCGTCGGAAGGGAAGAGCCAGAGAGGAAGAGGAGGCGGTGAGCTGGCCGGCGGGAGGTGGGCTGGAGGAATGGGGGGGTGGGGAGAAGGCATGCCGAAGGAGCCCAGCGGGGAGCCGGGGGATCTGATGTGGGGGGTGAAGGAGGGCTGGGGGGGGGCGATTGGGGAGGGGAGGAGCCCGAGGCGGCGGCGGCGTCTCTTCCTGGCGGGCTGCAGCTCCTGCTCGGGCGGCTTGGGAAAGTTTGCGGAGCTTCGACGGGGCGGCGGGCTTTGGCGGCGGCAGGAGACGCGGGGAAAGAGCCAGCGCCATCCTGGGAGGCGGCGGGGGGGGGAGGCGCCGCTTCTTGTGAGCCAAGATGAGCAGAGTCGGGAAAGGAGCCCCGGAGGGACCCAGGTGAACGGGGGCGGGCGGGGGGGCATCTCTCGGCCCGCCTTTTCAAGGACCCCCCTGGTCTCCTTTGGGGGCGCTTAAGGCGCGGGGGAGCGAAGGCGCCCTTTGCCGGGGGGTGGTTGGGTGGAAAGGGCACCGTTCTGCAATCCGGATTAAGGGGGAATCCGCACGACACAAATAACCCAGTTCGAAACTGGATTAGCGCCTTTCGATGGGATCCTGGGATTTGTAGTTTGGCAAGGTCTTGAGCCGGCTCTGACAAAGCGTGCTGGTACCTCGCCAGACTATAAACCCCAGGAGTCCTTGGGAAGGAGCCAAGCAACTATGTCTCTAGTGTGGATGGGGCAGCAGGAAGACCGGGGGGGGGGCTTGCTGGGTCCAAAGGGCGGGGGGCTACGAGGAGGTGGCGGCGGTGTCCCCCCCCCCGGGCTGTGCGGCGACGAGCCCTTCTCCTCTCCGGGCTTCAGTCGGAGCCATTGCAACGAGGGAGGGGGGAGCTCGGGCGCTGGGGAGAAAAGGCGGCCGCAGGGGCACTTGCTGGTTCCCTACCTTGTCGTGGATGTATCCCCCCGCGAAATTTGCCCACAGGCGGGGAAATGTCCGGTGTGTGGCGGGGGGGAATAAGAGACCCTCCCCTCCCCCGGGTGCCCTGTTTGTTATGCCACCCGTTCAAAGGGGGGCTTTAGTTGGAGTTCCGGGGTAGTTGTTACGATGGTAGTGGTTGTTGTGAGGGGAGATTTAGTCATGCTTTTAGAGGAGACCCGTTGGAAGCGCTGAGAGTTAAGCCAGCCGCGACTAAACCCGGCGAGTAACTCGTGTCCCACGGAGTTCAATAAGTCGAGCCGTTCGAAACAATGGGACTTAAGATAGTCCCGGGGATTTCAGTGTGTCCCCTCTAAGCAGGATGAAGTCGCTGGCTACTGCGCCTAGTTGTTATCTCTGTGGTTGTTGCTGTGGTTGATGATTTCGGAGTTAACTGGGTTTAAACGGAATGCGAAAGGACACGTTAGGATGGAACTCGTTTCCCTGTGAAACATTCTCAGTGAGGGGTCTTTTGGAAGAGGCACCATCGGGTGTAGCGATGGGGTGAGTGGGATGAGGCATGCCTCCCAAGTAAGAATTCTGCTCCACCAAGTAAAATTTCCCTTCACTCCCTAATTTTCTGGCATCACAGAGAGTGAGACATTGAATATCCTTCACACCAAGAAATCTTAGGGTGTGTCTAAAAGAGGCAACAAAAGTAGATTGCTCTGCAGCAATGGCAATTTGTCTTAATGGGGTTTTTGGCAGATCACAGGCATGCGAAGCTATCCGGGGTTGCTGTGGAAAAAGGCATGCTCGCCAATCAAGATGGCAGCCACGAGTGAATTACTCATGTTTTTACTTACTTCACTTTGCTGCTACTGGATAGTATTTTTTTAAAAAAAATCTCAAAGGTATGAAAGAGCAATCTTTAACAAAAAAGCAAACAAAAAAAGCTGTTTTCTCATCTTAGCACTCATTTGCTAAGGCAAAAATCCAACATGGCAGCTCCAGGCACTTGCCTTGTTAGCAAGCTCAGCCCCCCGCATATGTTGGACCAATCATCTGCTCTTATTGGGAAAACAAATCAATTTGGCCTTTTGTCCTTATCAGCACAAATGTGCATTCCCCTCGCTGTTTTTCAAAAAATACAGGAAAATTCATGAAGACTTTCCCCATGGAGTACAGTAGCACCCCCGCATCCACTGATTCACCATCTGCTGATTCAATTATCCATGGATGGTGACAGCAGCCGGGGTGGACAGAGAGGGAAGGGATGGCTCTGGTGGCAGTAGAGGAGGCCTGGGAAGCTGCAGCAGCATGATAGCAGTGGCGGCGGGGGGGGGTGATGGTGGTGGTGGTGGAGGTGGAGGTGGAGCAGGCAGCGGCAGCATGATGGCGGTGGTGGGGCGCATGACAGTAGTGGCGGTGACAGAGGAAGAGGAGGCCTGGGAGGCCTAGGTGGGCTGGGTTGCGGTGGCCTCGGCCTCAAGCCTCCCTCCCTCTCTTCCTCTTCCTCCTGAGCATTCACTATTATCTGCGGAATTCACCATTTGTAGGGGAGCCCAGAACCAATCTCCTGTGGATGTGGGGGTGCTACTGTATATGATGTTTTGGGCACCCGTCCTTCACAATATGATGAATAGATGCTGGATCCCATTGGGACAGATCATATTTTCCTTGCATTCTGTGAGGAGTATTTTCTCCATTTTGACAACCCTTTTATACTTGCAGTACTTGACTTTGCTTGCTTTTTTTCTTTTGGATGCCTAAACTACAGTATTTCTAAATGTTCAACTGAAAGGTTAAGTTCTTCAGTGCTAGGATTTTGGGGACTGAAGGAACATTTCATTGTAAGGGGGCAGGAATCTTATTTGGGGGCACCTCCCCCCCGCCATAGTTATACCCTGAGGTACCATCCTGGTGCTGTTTTACTAGAATCTAAGTTACAACTAGAAGCAAAAGAATAGTTCTGAGCAACCTGTGGAAGGCTAACCTCTGGGAAAACAAAGCATCAAGGGAGTGGGAAGTCATTCACAATCGCATCATACAAGTTAATCTAGATGGACACTTTAGATCATAGTGGTTTTTTTTTAAGAATCCAAAGCCAAAGGAAAGAGCTACAGTGAATGGGATGAGCTAAAGAATTCCTCATCTTTTGCACATCCTGGTTAATTTGCCATCAGGGAACATATGAACATCCCTTCAGGGGAATTTAACAGATTAACAAAAAAGAAGACAATCTGTGTTGAATTCGACGGGTTAAAAAATGGCCTTGTGAGATAATCCCTTGAAAAGAAAGAAATGGTTGGGACTGAAAAATCTGGACCATCACTATGGGAAGGATGAAGCAACTTCTGGGAAATAGCCAAGATATTAAAAGGGAACATTCACCACAACACTGTGCTGTCTGGGCATCCATAATTGCATCAGTCTATAGAAATAAGGGGCACCCATTATGTGTTATGGGAATGTGGTATTCTGGAATATGAAACAGGACTCTCTTAAACTAAGGGGTGGCCCAACAATTACTGTACTGTCCTTTTCTTATGTGAGCCATGCCATAGTTAACTACAGGTAGATTAGGTGAGCTGAAATCTCGCCTGTGCCCACAAACACCCCATTCCACACACCCCAAACTAATATTCCTACCATTACAGTTAACACTTCTGTTCATTGTGCATCCTGCTGCATTTTTCTACACCCAGCACTATGGCAGTTGTCTCTTCACACTCCAGTTAATGAGGGATAGAAGGAGTTTTTAAGGGACTTAGTAGAGGGAGCATCTTTCCCACCCATCCCCAGAGACATAGCTTAGTGTTCCAGAACCCCGGATCAAGATGGGCCTGCAAAGTAAATTGTTTTTATTTGTTCATCAACTCAGGAGTCCTTGTGGGCTGGGAGGCAATATAAAAATGTCTTAAATAAACAAAGGCTGGTGAGGAAAAAGAAAGGGAAGGTCAAATGGGGAGGGTGTGGCAGCACCCTAAGCTCAGAGCCAGTGTTGTCATCCCAGCAGATGGTGTGGGGGGGTGGGATGGGGACAGGGAGAGTGGAGGTTGCTGCAGTTGGCCCAGAGGCAATGCAACATCTAATCCAATGGTAGCTATACCAGTGCTGCTCCTGTTTTATTCCGTTTGCCCAGGGCCCAGTTTGGCTGGAGCTTGCAATCTGTGAAGTGTAATGGCAGATCCAGGCTGATTATCACAAGCGTTCAATATTCACTCAGGTGGCAAGTTCATATGGCACCTGCCCACATCCTCAAAACCCAGCTGTGATCAGAAAGCTAAATTCACAGATGACATGAATATATTTCACAAACTTTCTATGTTCCCAGCTGTTCATCCACCTACATCTCAGCACTACTGAACCACAATCTATGAACTGTCTGATGGAGTTTATATCTCAAGACTTAAACATGGTGTAAGTTCATAGTTTTCTTGAACAGCCCTGGGGGATAAGAAGCCAGTGCTAAGATTACTTAGAATTTTATTTCTAACCCACACATGTTCAGTCTCCATCATGCTTTCTCAGAAAAACAGAGAACTAATTAAACAGTAACCAGAGGTCTAAATACCCTAAAGGCACCAGATCCTGTTTGATCTTGGAAGCTAAACAGAGCCAGCCCTGGTTAGACCCCATATGACATTTATGGGGTCGTCATAGGTCTCTTTTTAATTATTCTTTTAACTTTTATATGTTTTATGTATAATTTTAAATTATCAGGATTTTAATTGCTTTTAAATGTTTCTAATTTTTAATTGTTGTATTTTAAATTACATTTTATGTGTTGTGAGCTGCCTTGGGTCCCATTTTGGGAGAAAGGCAGCATATAAATCAAATAAATAAATAAGTCAACAGTTGACTTGAAGGCATACACACACACAATCTCTCCTTGGTCTTTTGGAATCCTCAGGTACTGTCCATGTAAAGGGCCTTTCAGGGCATTCCTTAGATACGAATGTGCCCATCAGTTACACTCCTAGCCAATATGCACTAATGTCAGTCTGAAGGGGACCTTATACAGAGAGAAATGAACGGCCAGGGTTTTCATCCCCAAGAGAAGCCCTGTGTGCATGTATTTGTAAGCACTTCAGACTTATGCTGACCCTTCATTGGCTGGAATCCTGCACAGCTAACATCTGCAACAGAATCTGAAGTTGGGGCTATCCATCACTTTCTTAGAAATCCTCTTGTACATTCATTACTACATTCCAGAAGGCAGCTTTCAGCTTGGTTGATCTAGGTCAGGGATAGGCAGATTTGGAGGAATGCATTGAACCCCCTCAACCCACTGGGGGCCACACTGCTGCCGAAACTCAACAGTAACTAGTAATTCTACCACTATCAAAAATTGGCAGCAACTCTAATGCCTTTCTATGGTGCAGGAGGGTGTCAGTGTACCTTTCTGCTGCCTAGATCCCTGCCTGTCAATGTATAAGCATTTCTTTCCCATCTGGAAGAGAAGGGAAAGGAAGACGATTCGGGTGGGTGGGTGGGTTGCTTGTTGTTGTTTTTTCCTGTAGTGACATGATTATCAGTGGCATGGTTTCACATTGCCAGTGTGGATGGGGGACACCAAGCCACAAAAATGGGTGGAGGACCAATGCATATGGTGAGCTACCTATTGTCCACTCCTGATCTACTTCCTCTTAGGACCAAATTTAGCATGAGGAGGAGGACTCAAAGTAGTTTACCACAATTTAAAAATCCACAAGATACAAAAGCAAGATAAAAAAAATTAAAATTGGATTCTTCCTGCTGGATGTGTTGTATTCTGACCAGAAGCAGTCTTTTAGATGATTGCTTAGCATACCTATATCTTTTGTGGAAATAGCGGTTGTGTGTGCTTGTTGCAGTGGATTACTATTACTTAGAGGGACTGATCCTGGCAACAGTTTCAAACCACTTCCTTGTCACAGGCTCTGGAGTTAATTATTTTGGTTTATCACACAAAGCTGCCTAGTATCAACCTCAGGTGTGCTAAAAAAAACACACCACCCAACAACAGTGTGGCTCACCAAAAAAAGGAAGGAAGGAAGGTTGGTTACTGTAGCTTAAAAGCTGATGGTGTGTGTTAATGACATTGTTCTTCTAGGTTCATTCGAAGTACTGAAGATGTGAACACTAGAGATGCAGGATCACATCCATTATACTATTGAGCTAATGTGAGGAAAATTCCTTCCTGATCTTAGTAGATGTCTCATTTTAATTCTCCAATAATTCATTGTTATTCTCAGGCTAAGGTGATCTTTGCAGAGATGTTTATTTCAGCTCAGACCAAGATTTTTAAAGAGAATATATTATTATTGTTGTTGTTGTTGTTGTCAGATCTTTATCTGTTATATTATGTTAAATTTCCTCTGGCTTTATTCCTTCATTTTAGATCGTCTGAAAATAATAGTTCCTTGTATCTTTTCCTCACATTTTTTATTTGTTTGTCTCTTGCCATGAAGCGTTTGAAAACAATTTGCGAAAGAACTAATGAGTTTACTGTGTAAAGTGAAGATTTGACTTCATTTAATACCCTTCTCAGGACATCTGACTAAGCAGTCAGTTATGAACATCAAAATGGCGCTAGATTACAGAATTATAGATGTGTAGTTGGAGAAGACTTGAAGGACCATCTAATCTAACCTCTTCACATTGTAGGAATATCAATAATTAAGCACCCCAACTCCTCCTAAAGACCTCCAATGAAAGAGAATTCATCATCTTTCAAGGCAGCCCATCTTATTGTCAAAGACCTTTTCTCATCTGGAATTTCTCCCTAAAATGTTTTGTCAAAATTTCCATTCTTGTAATATGAAACCTTTCGTTCCAGTCCTATCCTCTGGAGCAGCAGAAAGCAGGTTTGCTTCATCGTAAAGGATTGTACCTTTGTGAGCTTTATCATTAGAATACGAAAAGTTTTAAATATTTCCCATGGTTTGTTTAGAAGGGACCTTTGATCCCAAGAGGAAATAAAGATCACAGCAGCCATATACTGTATTCACACAAGCATAGTGAGTGGCGTCAGTGAAGAAAGCATGAAGGTGGTGAGAACATTGCTCTTAAATATGGCTTCTGTTAATGTGGTTAAAACCACTCGTAATTAGTTGACAACATCTGATATGTGTGTGTGTGTCTTTGAAAAGAATTACACAACCATAGAAGCTAAGTGATTTATTAAGAATCTCTGCACTTTCCAGTGCTTGGCAAGTTATTGTTATCTAGACTGTAGTATTTGTAGACATAAAGATCTTCAAAATGGAAGCAAAGAAAGTAAGTATGTTTTGAAAGCCAAACCTGGTCTAGATTTTAGTACTGCTAATGGGTACTGGACAGGTTAAACAAAATAAGAGGTGAATCCTTACGTGCAGCAAGAGACTAACATGGCTATCCCTACCCCCTGTGTGCTAATGTTTGCTTTTCTACTGGAAATGTGCTTGCTTTCCTTTGGTCTAAAAATGGTAATTTGTGGATATGGCTTCTACTTAGGGCCACCCACACCAAAAAAGAAGGAAAGCTGAAATATGTTCAGTATGTCTGTTATTTGTTTACGTTTCCATGTTGCTATGTGGAGTAGTATAGAATCAGATGGATGTCGGACTTGAGCCTTTTGTATTTCTCTGAAAAAGGAAGAATTTATCTAATTTAGTACAGCTCTGGTTAGTCTGCCATTGGGCTGTGGAGTTAATATTCTGTAAGTGGACAATCTTAATTTTTCATCAGAATTTTATCTTACTGCTCACAGGGATCTCTCAGAGTAATGTACAGTTTCCTGATGCCCATGTTATCTTTATAACAGCACTGTGAAATAGATCAGGCCAAGAATCAATGACTAGTAGCACAAGGTTGCCCCAAAGGCTTTGTAAGAGAGTAGACAGTTGCAGGCAATCTTCCTTATCCAACACACATTCAGCTTGGAAGTAGCAAGCTAGGAATGAATTGCTTTTTTAAAGTAACTTTCCAAGCTCCAGACACCCATATCCATTACAAGCCACTGGCGATTGCTTACTTGATCAGCCTTGATCCATTGTGCCAAATTATTTTTTCCCAGTTCAGTAACTAAGATGGCAAATATTTTCCCCAGCAAAATAATAGATGCAGTATTAGCTGATATACCAGAAATTTAGTGAAATGGGATTGCAATGTCAAAGCACTGGGACTTTTTTTTTTTTTTTGAACAAGGACAATGATAAGGACAATCTCTGTCAGGGAATGATAGGACACACAATCCTCAGCAGAAGCCAAAAACTGTCTCAGTAGACCCAGTAGCAACCTGCTCCCAAGAATACTCACACACAGAGTGTTTGATGTCCAAATAAGCAGGAGGCACTTTTATCTTCAAACTCAAAACAGTTGCAATATATACAAATATTTACCATATGTTCCTGCGCATAAGACTGCTTTTTAACACTTGAAAATCTCCTCAAAAGTGGGGGGTCGTCTTATACGCCCAGCAGCTCTTTTCCCCTGCTGTGAGAATGACTGCCTTGTCTTTGAAGTGTTAAATTGCCTGGGCAGTTTCCCCAGCAGATCCTTCCCCCTGCTGTGAGAATGATTGCTTTGCCTTTGAAGTGTTAAATTGCCCTCCATTTAGGGATTGTATTTTTGTAAACTTGCCAGGAAGATTCCCATTTCCATAGTTTTGGGGGTTTCCTCTCCAGGAGTTTGCCAGTCTGCCAATGTGGCTCTAAAATCATTAATGTGCTCATTCAAAAATTTGGGATTTGATAGCTTCATATTAACCAACTTCATTATTAATGAAACCTTACTTTCCAAACATTGAACACCACAGAGATTTTTCAAAGTATCCCATGCTTTTTTAGCTGTTCTCAGTCCTTTAATTTCACAGACTATTCCACCATCTACAGCCACTGAGCTGGCTGGCTGGTGGGGGGGCAGGCTTTCCAGCTGGGTAGCTGGCTGGAGGGGGGGCAAACTATATTTTAACTTAAAAATTGGGGTGTTGTCTTATTCGCCCAGTCGTCTTATACGCCGGAATATACGGTACAATCCAAGGAGAAACTGCTTCACCAGGCCTCAGCATTCACACGAAGAAGGAAGTGAGATTTGCTCTGAGCGTTCCCATACACACAGTTACAGGGCATTGGCTTACTCAATCACATGATCTTACACACCAATAAGAACCCTCCTTCTGTAGCTAAGGAAGACTAGGCAGTTCATGGAGTCAGCCATTTTGACTCAGCATGACTGCAGTTTGGCCATTTTATAATGGAGTTCAGTCTCTAACTCCTGACAATCCCCTCCAAAATGGTCAAAATACTGCGCAGGACACATGTCATCATTACAACATAACATTATCAACATATATTGTTGGACATCAATCGTCTGTTGGTTGACCTTCCCTTTTGACACCTTTCACTTTACACACTGTAATAATAATAATAATAATAATAAATAATAAAATTTTATTTCTATCCCGCCCCTCTGCGACACAATCAGGGCAGCTTACAATATAAAAACTCCATAATTACAATACCCTAGCCCACCCACCCCTTAAAATAATATTAAATTATAAAGGATAAAAAACATACAATAATTAAAAATATATTAAATTAGAAAAAAAATTAAAACATACAATAATTTAAAAAATCCAATTGCAGCTCAGAAAGAATAGCCAAGTCTTGGGCTGGGATAGTTATTCAGGAAAGGCCTGCCGGAAAAGATCCATCTTGACAGCTTTTTAAAAGCTGTCTAAGATGGTAATAAGACAGATCTTGTCCAGCAGGCCATTCCATAATCTGGGAGCGGTAGCAGAGAAGGCCCTCTGGGAGGTCACTGACAGCTTTGTTTTCATAGGCTGTAACACATTCCTCCCAGAGGACCGAAGTGCACGGGGAGGGTCGTACGGAAGGAGGCAGTCCCGGAGATAAGTTGGACCCAAGCCATGTAGGGCTTTAAAGGTCATAACCAACACCTTGTACTGTCCCGGAAACTAATAGGCAGCCAGTGGAGAGCTTTTAGCACAGGTGTTATATGCTCTCCTTTGGAAACACCAGAAATTAACCTGGCTGCCATGTTCTGAACTAGTTGAAGTTTCCGAGTCAAGCACAGGGGTAGCCCCATGTAGAGCGCATTACAGAAATCCAGACGGGAGGTTACCAGTGCATGTACCACAGTTTCGAGGTCCCTGGTTTCCAGTTAAGGGCGTAGCTGGTGTATCAGCCGAAGTTGATAACAGGCACTCCTGACCGTCACATTTACCTGATTAGACATCTGGAGCGACGGGTCCAGGAGCACCCCCAGACTGCGAACACAGTCCTTGGAGGAGAGTGTAGTTCCATCCAGGATTGGAAGTTGTATTCCCAGACCTGGTTTCGGGCCCGTCACTGTTAGTACCTCCGTGACAAGGCCCAGCCTCTTTGCCAACTCATGGCTTCCTGCTGGAATGGCTATTGTGAGCAGGTCTGCAACATTGTCCTTAGATGGACAGTACCTCAGACACAAGACACCTTCTTGTATTAACTGCCTCACATTTTGGTAGCATACCACAATGTATTTTGTCCTACATTTCAGGTTTTCTGCTTCTGCCATAGCTATGCAGGCTTGTGAGTCCTCGTGCACCTCAACAGGCATTTGGCAGAGCTCCCCAAGGTCTGCAAGCATCTGCCTTATCCATTGTACCTCACTTGCCATCTCAGACAAAGCAGCGAATTCAGCTTCAGTGGTACTAATGGCCACACAGTTCTGCTTTCTTGATCTCCACACTATGGGGCTCTCTGCATATCTGACCACCATCCCGGTCACAGACTTCCTGTCTGAAGCCACAGCAGCAAAAGAGCTGTCCACATAACACTTCAGGGTCACCTGACTTCCTGCCAGCTTCAAACACATGTCCCTGGTCCCCTTGAGAAATCTAACTATCCTCTTCAGTGCTTCCCAGTCTGGCTTCCTTGGCTTGGAGACTCTTCTGCTGAGCACCCCAACTGCAAAACTGATGTCAGGCCTTGTGTTGTTTGCAATAAACAACAGACTGCCTACCACCAAGTGGTACAGATCAGGCCTTTCAAATTCCTGTTCTGCCTCTAAGTTCACAAAATCAGTGGTCATTGGTGTTCTGACAACTTTGGCCTCACTAAGCCCACACTTGGCCACAAGGCTGTCAATTTTCTTCTTCTGACTTAGGAAAAATTCTCCAAGAATTTTTATCTCTACTCCTAGATAACATCTCAGGCTGCCTAAGACCTTTAACTTGAACTGGCTTTCTATCTCCACCTGCACTTTCTTGACATCACTGGCACTCTTTGCCGCCACACAAAGGTTGTCCACATAGATAACTAGCATGATAGCACTATCACCTGCCCCCTTGGTGTACACACAGGCATCTGCAACGCTCCTTGTGTAACCTAGTGACACCAAAACTTGGTGTATGCACTTGTTCCAGCACCTGGCACTTTGTTTCAAACCGTAGAGCGCTTTGCGTAACAAGTACACCTTGCTCTCACCTGCACTGTCATACCCTGAGGCCTGTTCCTTGAACACTGTCTCTTCAAGATCAGCATTCAGGTATGCGGTTTCAAAGTCAAAGTGTTGCACAACCATCTGCCTCTTGGCTGCTACAGCTAACACTAACCTAAGACTTTTTGGCTTTGCTGTGGGCGAAAAGGTTTTTTCAAAATTGGTGTAGTGCTCCTGCGAAAAGCCTTTCGCAACTAAGCATGCCTTACACTTTTGTGTCCCATCAGGCATGTCCTTAAGCTTGTATACCCACCTGCAACCAACAACCTTTTGGTCTTGGGGCCTCTCAGCTACCTGGAACACGTTCCTCTCTACTAGTGACTGGAACTCAGAGTTCATGGCTGTGTTCCACTTCTCCTGCTCTTCCTGGGGAAGTTTTAAGAGATCCTGAAAACTTGCAGGCTTCTCTGCCATGACATTGCATAGCCTGGCTTCCTGAACAACAAATCTGTCAGGAGCCTTTCTGACCCTCATTGATCTTCTGCGGATGAGCATTCAAGTTCTGTCTGACTCATCCTCACTTGTATTGCTGCTGCTATCACTCCCTGTGTCAGGCTCAATGCTTGTTTGTGATGGTGTGTGTGTTGGAGTGGCATGGGAAGTGTTCGGCTTTTGTTCCTGTACCTCCTCTTCATCATTAGGCATTACCACCCCTCCATTTGTGGGACTTTGGGGAGTTGTTGACACATCCCTTCCCAAGGGAACAAACACCTCCTGATTGCAATGCAATCTGTCCCACCCTGGGTGCATTTCAAAGTTTGCACTCCTGGAGAACGTAACCTTTCCAGGATGGAGAGAAAACATGTACTTATTACCCTCATAGCCTAGGAAACACAACCTCCTGGTTTTAGGCTGCCCAGGCTCCCTGGTGGTCTGCAAGCTGTACATTAGGAAATCCCATTCCTTTGGCAAACTGCCCAATAAAATAAAACACTTATGGGCTTCTGGAATGTCCACCCCTTTATTGGCCACCTCATTTCCTCCAAATGGGCTTTCATGCAGCCTCCAGTAGATAGCTTTGTGTTATAAAGTCTCTTAGTCCATATCATCTTTGAGAGGCAGGACAAATTCTGATGAACTGTTTTCAAAGCTGTCCAAAACTGAAAGGCTGTCTTTGCTGGGGCTGCATGTATTAACTGGGAGGGGCTGAGCAATAAGAGAATTACAGCTCTAGCCTTCTGGTCTGCTAGTCTGAACACTGCTATTTCATCTTCTGAACCCTCTGGGATCACACTTCCATTTTCCAAAATGTGCCACAAATTGTCCTTAATTAATAAAGCCTCCATGTATAAACTCCATGCTGAATAATTTCCATCAGCCACCTTTTCAAAGCAGATGAGACTATTATCTGTCATTCTGCTGATTGAGTCAACTATTCTCCAGCTATGAAACACAAACAGCTAGCAGCTGGCAGCACTTCAAGGATGCTTGAAGATATTACAGGGCTTGGCTGAAACTTAACTGTTTCTCAGCCAACTAGCCAAAAACACTCAAAACAAAAGAGTTTCTGGGAATTTTTTTGGGTGCACCTTATCTAATCTGAGATCAATCAGCTGGGCCCATAACCACTGTCAGGGAATGAGAGCACACTCACTCCCCAGCAGAAGCCAAAAACTGTCTCAGTAGACTCAGAAGCAACCCGCTCCCAAGAACACACAGACAAAGTGTTTGATGTCCATATAAGCAGGAGGCATGTTTGTCTTAAAACCCAAACAGTTGCAATATATACAAATATTTACAATCCAAAGATAAACTGCTTCACCAGGCCTCAGCATTCACAGGAAGAAGGACGTGAGCTCTGCTCTGGGCCTTTCCATATACACAGTTACAGGGCATTGGCTTATTCAATCACATGATCTTACACACCAATAAGAACCCTCCTTCTGAGGAAGACAAGGCCGTTCATGGAGTCAGCCGTTATGGCTCAGCATGACTCTGCAGTTTGTTTGGCCATTTTATAATGGAGTTCAGTCTCTAACTCCTGACAATCTCTCACCCTTCCCTATTCCCTCTGCATTTAGTTATAAACCTCACAGTAGCCAGGAGGGACAAGCATGCATTTTCCCAGCAACAATCTCTTGTTGTGAGCTGTCCCAATTGTAATGCAAAGTATTTTGGAGTGTCTTGGTTTTGAATCAGGATTTATGTTACACTAACTTTTTTTTTTTAATGTCTGCTTATGGTAAAGATAAAAACTGCTGAAACTGGTTTGTTGACATGGATCAAGACTTCTGCTTGCATTTTTGGATTCTCCTGGAGAGTATGGCTATGATGACTCTTACAATGAGCAATTTTCCATTGCATCACTGTGCTATCCATTATCTTGGCTGGTACAGTTAGAAATTCTCATATGACCATCATTTTAAATAGGATCCCTTCCATCTAATATTGCTATTGAGTGCCAGTGATGGATGCCACTACTTTCCTATTCTGCTATGGAAAGGCTTTATCTGTGGCCTCATATTCCCTCAGAGAATGGGTTTTGGGGCTCTGAGCCAATCAAATGCAAAGCAGGAGAGTTCTCCACATCCTGTAACCTGAAATACACAGAGGTACCTTCTACTTACAATTATATCCCCCACATCAGCCCTCCTCTCTTGGGTCCCCCCCCCATGTATACACCATTAACAGTTTATAATATGGGTGGGGTGGGGAGGAGTTGCATTTTTTTCAAAAAATGGATACACGCTTAACAGAATTATTAGTTTTAATGCAATGTATATGCCATCTTTCTCCCAAAGATGTATTCTTCAATATTCTCCCAATAACGTATTCTTCAATATAAATGTATTTACTTAGCCTTCAAATAATCACCATAGCTACTATTAGCTGTTAAAGGATGTATATGGTTTTTTGGGGACATCCTGTATGTATGGGAGGCAGGGTGGGGAGAAGACAGAGAGCACCTAAAGAGATGGCCATCCAACCTCTGTTTAAAGATCACCAGTGAAGGGGAGTCCACCACCCTCCAAACCAGTCCATTGCACAGTCAAACAGCTGCTACTGTTAGGAAATTCCTTCTAATGTTTAGGTGGAATCTCTTTTCTTGCCGTTTGAATCCATTCATTTGTGTCCTAGGACTTTTTCAGATGGGGTAAAAAAAACCATGGAGGTCAGGAGGAGGACGGTGCTGTCCCGTCCTTTGTTCGTTCTCCTCTGTCCTGCTTTCATTTTTCCACAGTCACTTTTTATTAATGGAAACTTCCGTTAATAAAAAGCAGAGGAGGCAGAACAAATGAAGGATGGGAGGAGGATGGAGTTGTCTGAAACAAAGCACTGGAAGCGGGACAGCACCTTCCTCCTCCCAACCTCTGCAGGGTTTTTTTACCCTGTCTGAAAAAGTCCCTTGTCTCTGGAGCAGCAGAAAATGAGCTTGCTATCTGATGTCCCTTCAGATATTTAAGCAAAATTGATATGCTACTTTTAATGTCCCCTTCTCAAAGCTGGCATACACACCTCCCTCAGCAATTCTTCATAGGACTTGGTTTCTAGACCTTTAACCATCTTGGTCATTTTCCATTCCAGCTAGTCAATATTATTCTTGAACAGTGGTGCCCAAAACTGTATATGGTGTTCCAGATAAAGTCTGATCAGAGCTGGGTAGATTAAGTCTATTACGTCCCTCCATCTGGACACTCTACTCCTGTTGATTCTGCCTAGAATTGCATTGGCGTTTTTGGCTGCTGCATCACACTGTTGGCTTGTGGTCACTAAGAACACTAGATCTTTAGTTGTGTCTGCAAGGGCCAGAATACTCCACATTCTGTCTGAAGTATTCTGTCACCCACATTACCTTGCATTCCAAGACAGGAATGGCAGCTGTCCACATGTGCACTCTACTGTATTGGCAGGTGCTGCTGCCACCACTGGTATCACTGGTATTAGTGGGTGCTGCTGCTACCATGTGCTCTCTGAAGCCAGAAATGAAGTGCCCAGCCCTGATCACATGCTGGGGGCCTCATTGTGACCACAGAGAGAGAGAGGCGACACCAGCTATGGCAGACAGCTGCTTGTTCCTGCCCCAGAACGCTCTGGTTTTTCCTGCAGGAACTGAGTTTTTCCAGGTATTTTAAAAAGTCATTTTAGGGAGGCTTTGCCCCAGTTTCTAGCTGGAACTGCCCATACATCGTCTGGACAGTTCAGACTACAATTGGGGCCAAAAACTGCATTATCTGGGCAGCTGGGCATGGGAATGGGGGTAGGCTGTTTCATTCTACCCATGTGGAGAAGGCCTTTGTCACATATACTGTTGTCCAGCCGAGTAACACCTATCCTATATTTGTGTATTTCATTTTTTTTGCCTAAATGTAGCATCTGACATTTACTCCTGATGAAATTCAGGCTGAAATTCTGTATCAAACATGACATGATTGACTAACTGGATACAAGCCATGTTTTGTTAGTTTGGGCCTAGCTCTCCAGTTTGTTAAGGTCATTTTGAATCCTGATTCTGTCCTCTGGAGTATTAGCTACCCTTTCTATTTTGGGTTTTGCAGCAAATTTGATAAACGTGTCCTCTCTTCTATGATCCAAGTTGTTTATAAGACGCTGAACAACACCAGGCCCAGTATAGAACCCTTAGGCTCCCCACTTGACAGTTATATATGTATAGCTGTTTGCCCATAGAAGCCTTGATCATAAGCAGGGAGCCAGATTTAGTGTGCAATCCCTGCAATGCATCCTGGGATTTTTCTGGATGAGTTCTTCAGAAGGAGGAAGAGCTTGGAGGAAGTAATTTTTGGACTATAGCTCCTAAATCCCCTAGCCAACATGGCCACTGGATGTGAACCGCATAAAAGGGAATTCCTTTATTAGTCCACTTGAAAAGTATATGAAAGCCATGAGGCTGCCACCTAAATAACATTCTTGTGTTGAATTTTGTCCCTTTCCTCCCTACTGAACTGTGTTTCCCTAGTCCAGTTGCAGGCAATTTGCTGCTGGTGATAGGTACTTAATAATGGAAAGGTGATGATGCGGTAATATATATTTAAGTGTTCTCATTCACTTTTGGAAGCAGTGTGAGAGAACTTGGAAGAAGATGCCCATTTCCACTGGTAGCCCCCTTTTCTTTGGTAAAGTCTAGATTTGCTCATTAGAACTAATTAGCTTAACATTTTGAATGTCCACAAAATTGTCCTCTAATGCATTATGTCAGAAAACATGCGATTACTTGGTTTTGTGTGGGGATTTTTAAAAATACATTTAACATGAAACCGGGGAATATAATGCAACTGACTAATGTAGTCTCTTTATGGCTGTTTTACAGGTCTTGCTGCTCATGCAGGATGCTGGCATGCAGTGAGTAGAAGAGCTGGAGACAGCTTTAAAGGCATGTTTGAAGGGATGTGACTTGGGCTCCCCCGTGTGGAAATCAATTGGAATAAAACTTTCTGGATTTGGAAGGTGAAGCTAGACCATGGCTGTGGTCAGCACACCACCCACTGACCCCCTTTTCTATCCAGAATATAAATCAATGGACCCTGTGATACTCTGTCATTATAATTACACTGGAAAGCTGGAACGAGGAAAAACAATAGGGCTGACAACCATTGCACTTCTCATCATCTGCAGTTTCATTATCCTGGAGAATCTGATGGTGCTGATTGCCATCTGGAAGAACCACAAATTTCACAACCGCATGTACTTTTTCATTGGCAATCTAGCCCTCTGTGACCTGCTGGCTGGGATTGTTTACAAGGTCAACATCTTGATGTCAGGAAATAAAACCCTGACACTGTCCTTCAGGATCTGGTTTGTTCGAGAGGGCAGCATGTTTGTAGCTCTGGGTGCTTCTACCTTCAGCTTGTTAGCTATTGCAATTGAGAGACATTTGACAATGATCAAAATGAGGCCATATGATGCTAATAAAAAGTATAGGGTCTTCCTGCTCATTGGAACATGCTGGCTTATCTCAATTTCCCTGGGTGCTTTACCAATCCTTGGGTGGAACTGTATTGGCAACTTAGAAGACTGCTCCACCATTTTGCCTCTCTACTCCAAGCGCTATGTGGCCTTTTGCATCATCATCTTCATGGCCATTCTGGTGGCCATTGTAATCCTCTATGCCCGCATTTACATTTTGGTGAAGTCCAGTAGCCGTAATGTCACTAATCATAACAACTCTGAGAGGTCTATGGCATTGCTTAGGACAGTTGTCATCGTTGTTGGGGTTTTCATTGCCTGTTGGACTCCGTTGTTTATCCTGTTGCTGATTGATGTAGCCTGCAAAGTGAAAGAGTGTCTCATTTTATACCAGGAAGATGGGTTCATTGCCTTGGCAGTCCTCAATTCAGCAATGAACCCCATCATCTACACTCTGGCAAGCAAAGAAATGCGCCGGGCATTCTTCCGCCTTGTTTGTGGCTGTCTGGTGAAAGCCAATGCCACAATGTCTTTGCCAATCCAGCCCACTCCAGATCAGAGTCGCAGTAAATCCAGCAGCAGCAACACACAGAAACCAAAGGATGATTACCCACAGACTAAAGGCTCCTCATATATAGCTGAAAAAAATGAGTCTTCATTTCATAATGGAAACTTTTGCAAATGAAGTCCACTAGTTCTGCAAGCCAAGGATTCTTCTGTGTGGGCTTTTGGACTTTTTGAGCCAAACTGAAGCCCTTTTAGTGGTATTTCACGCACTTAAATCATGGGGGTGGGGGACATTTGTTAGTTTTGAATTTCAAGTGCCTATACCTCCCGAGTATTTCCTTTCCTAAGAAAACTGTATGAAATTCATGGGGTCACCTTGTGGGCTGCAAGGTGATACAGAAATACTATAAATAAATAAATAAATAAATAAATAAATAGGTTGACAGGCAATTTGAAGGCACACACACACACACACATATTTAGCACAAAACATTTGGGACCAGGTTTTAGTTCCACTAGGAATTGCATTGGGAAAACCTTGGATGCCTCTCCAAATTCTTACAATGTCTGTGTGAATTAAAATGGCACATTTTGTCACGGCTTTTTCTGCATGCTGTTTGTCCCAAAATGAGAAAGAATGGCTGGTTATTTTATATCAGTGTGTAAAATCCAGTCTGCACCCACAAATATGATGCAAATCACCTCATCCCTTCCTGTCTCCTTGGCCCAACTGTGGCCTCTCTTCCTCGGCCCACTCCCTTCAAGCTCCCTGATCTCCCTGGTTTCTATATATAATGTAGCTCCTAGGATCAGTTTGTGGTATCCCCATCCAGGCTGATCTTTCACTTTGATCACAGAAGCTGGACATTTTGGCAACATGCTAAGACTGAGCTCCTCCTCAGCAATACAATAAGATTGATCCCCTCCTCAGCAGTCACAATATTTGTGAACATTCTGTGATATCACAGTCACACAGATTAATGTAGGACAGGGAGAAACACTCCTGGACAAATGGTAGACAATGATTAGCCTATTATGTATGTGTATATACCTATATGTGCATGAAATGTTACTGTTCACTCAGAAAGACAGGTAGTGGTACTAAGCAAGACTCTATATTCTGCATATTCCCTCCTGTCTGATCTAAAACTAATGTCTGATTTGAAATTAATAGGGAACAGGGACATTATTTCCCTTAAGGTAGCTCATTTTTCTCTTAACAGATTGACACTATTATTCACACATTCTGAGATTTGCTATTCCAGCAGATAAATGTCTCAAATGGGATGTGTAAAAAGGCAAAGCCAGGATCTTAAGTGACATGTGGACAGACAGATACATCAGAAAAAAATGCTTAGGGTTCAGCCTCTAATTATATTTGTACATTTCTTTTAATATGCCAGTTGTGTGGATAGTGTTTACATTACCTGATGTTATAACATTGATATTCTGTGTAATATAACTCTCTGTAAAATAACAAGTACTGTGAGCGAGTATGCTTCAAATGAAGAAAGATTTCACAAAAGAAGTATTGGACAAGAGAAGGTACATGCTGTACCAGCCCAGTATGCTGTCTTGCAGTTATCAATGCAAACTTCCTGTGAGTGTAGCTAAATATGGCCGTTGTGACTATGAAGCCAATTCTGTTTCATTCAGTAATCACTCACTTCCATTGAATCTCTTTTGTATTATTGAATGTAGTCTAGGGTCCAACTTGGACTATAATGTGTATATACTTTAAATCAATACATATATTTTTGTTTTATTCCTTGAAAGAGATTTTTAAAATTAAGGGCCATTCTACGTTACTGAAGTCCTAAACATAGGAAAAGAAAACTATGCAGGCAGTGGCACTGTCTTCCCCAACACACTTCCAAAATCATTTGAATCTTAACATTCATTGATGACTGTATCCAGCTCCAATTTGAATCAAGTAAATTAGTGATAAATTGACTGGTGGATCCTGGGAGCTATAGTTCAATAAAAGAAATTTTCTAAGCTCTACTTATCCTTGCAATACTTGGGATTTCTATACACAGAAACTAACCATTCAGTTACACAAATTTGCATATCCTCCCCACAGGAGTTCACAGCATATACTGTAAACTCCACACAAACACGTACCCAACCATTCTCTGAGAATGCCAGCCACAGATGCAGGTGAAACGTCAGAAAGAAACTATTCCAGAACACAGCCTCACAGCCCAGAAAAAAGCCAAGGAAAATCTACTCACTCGTAAGTTTCATACAACATAATAAGAAACATAGTAAGTTTCATACTCGTATCATACAACATAATACAATGCATTTGTATCTTGGCCCATCAACCAACCATTAGCCAAATGGACACTAACGAGCTTTGCATTTCTATATCCAGAAACTAACCATTCAATTACACAAATTTATATATCCTCCCCATGGGGGTTCACAGCATATACTGTAAACTCCACATACACACCTACACAACCATTCTCTGAGGATGCCAGCCACAGATGCAGGCGAAACATCAGAAAAACTATTCCAGAACACGGCCTCACAGCCTGGAAAAAAACCAAGGAAAATCTATGGATGCTGGCCGTGAAAGCCTTCGACTTCACTTACGAGTGAGTGTTTTGCTACCGTACATTTCCTGGCATACTGGAGGTCATTCTTCTCTAAAGAGTAAATGCTCGCTCACACACACACACACACACACTTATCCCTTGGTATCCACAGATTTGGTGTCCATTGATTTAAGTATTTATGCCTTGAAAATATTCTTTAAAAAATAATAATCCAAAAGCAAACCTTGATTTTACCATCTTATATAAGGGACACTATTTTGCTATGCCATTGCATATAATGGGTCCTGAGTATTCACAGATTTTGGTATTCATCGGGGGTCCTGGAACCAAACCCCAGCGAATATGAAGGTGTGTGTGTGTGTGTGTGTGTGTGTGTGTATAAAATTTCCAAGTACCCTAAAAACTACAACTATTTAAAAGAAATACAAATGTATAAGAAAAAAGAAAGAGAAAACATAGTTAACAAAAAGAAAAAGTAATTGAAATATAGAAAAAGATACATGAGAATAGAACAATGACTTCCAACTTTTTCCACAGTGGTTATAAACATATATAATATAGTCTTACCTCTCCATCTAAAAATGACCTCATATACTTCTTCCGATTACCCAATCTTATTAATTGCCAAATCCATAATTACCAGATCATTTTCTTTCTTTCTTTTCTTTTCTTTCTTTCTTTCTTTTTTTTTTTTGCAAAAATTCTTAATCAGGGGTTCCCATCCTTTAAGAATGTTGCTAATGATTTTTCTCTAATCAAAGCAGATCATTCATTTTTGCTAAATCGTTAAGTTTTAACAGTCCTCTTTTGTTGGTAATGTTGAATTCTTCCATCTTGTGCATATAAGTCTCTTGCTGTTGTAATCATATATTGTAGTAGTATTCCATACTTCCTTTTCAATTGTTCACCCATAAATCCCAAAACAAAAAGTTCTGGATTTAAGTGGATGTTAACTTTTAGAATCCTCTGCATTAAAGTATGGACTTCAACCCAAAACTTTTTCACTTTTTTGCATGTCCACCACATATAATAAAATATCCCTTCATGTTGTTCACACTTCCAACATACATTTGAAATATCTTTGTGTATTCTAGCCAGTTTCTCTGGCATCATATCCCAGCAATACATCATTTTATAAAAAAAATCTCTTTAAGATCATAACATAATATAAATTTCAACCCTTTTGACCACATCTTTTCCCATTGCTCCAACTGTTACCTTATGTCCAAAATTCTGAGCCCATTTTATCATACAGTTTAACTTGTTCTTCTTCCATATCAAATTTTAACAAAAGTTTCTACATTTTACCAATCATATATTCATCATCCATACATAACTTTAACTCAAAATTTGGATTTATTTTTTTCAAAGCTATAACTCTTTATCCATTTTAAATCTTTCAAATATTTGTAAATAGGAATACCACTGAAAGTTATATCTCTCTAAAAGTAATTTCTCACTCGGTTTCATTTAATATTCTCCCTGAGAATATTCCAAAAGGTCTTGGTAATATAAGCATCCTTCTTTTGTTGTTGTTTCCTTTCTGTAAAAGTTTCTTGTGTTGAGAACCATAAAGGTATCTTTGGACACAGCCCAGGTTTGTACTTACCGGTATTCCATATTCTTAACAAGGCACATCTCACAAAATGATTATCGTACCATAAATACCCATGCTGTCCAAACCTTAGCTCCTGCCCTTCTAATTCTAATAGTCTTTTATTACTTAACACAATCCATTCTTTCAACCAAACCAAACAACAGGCAGCAAAATACAATTTCAAGTCAGGGAAATCCAACCATCTCTCTCTCTCTCTCTCTTTTTGGTAACACTTTATATTTAACTGTTGGCTTTTTCTCTTGCCATATCAACTTTTACAAAACCTTCTGCCATTGCTTAAACAGCACATCATTGGTCAAAACTGGTATTGCCTGGAATAAAAACAGTCTAGGCAAAACATCTTTCTCACTGAAATTCCCCCAACAGTGACAGATTGAATTTCTCCAATCTTCACAAATCCTTCTAGATTTCTTTCCATGCCTTAACATTATTATTCTGGAATAACATACAATTCATATTTGTCATAATAAATCCTAGATATTTAAGCTTTTCTCAATTTTAAAACTAGACTTATCTATTCATGTTATTTGATCATCTTTTTTTCATTTTCTATCAACATCATTGTCTTTTGTTTATTTATCTTAAAACCTGTTAACTCATCAAATTCTTTTAACCTCTCCAACAATGGATCTGTCCATTCCAAGGGGTTTTCCAATACAATCACCAAATCATCAGCACACACCCTTAGTTTATGTTTCTTTTTTAATCTTTATAACCAAAATTCTCTTGTCTTGTCTTGTCTTGTCTTGGACCTCTGCTCAAAACCTCAAGAATCAAAGTAAACAAAAGTGGAGACAATAGACATCCTTGTCTTGTTCCCTTTTGAATTTAACACAGTTTTGTTAATTCCCTATTAACTATTATTTATGCCTTTTGTAGATTATAAATTGATTTAACCCATTTAATGAAATTATCACCAAAATTCATCTCCAGAACTAAAAAAAAATAAATAAATCAAAGTATCAAAAGCTTTTTCAGCATCTAAAAAAATCAATGCCACTTTCTTCTTATTATGGCACTCTTAAGTATTCCAAAATGTCACAATTATTTCTGGTATTGTCTTGTCTTTTATATACTGTATATATAAAAATACGTACTGGGATACACGAATAACATCCTGGATAATTATTTTAAATCTTTCAGATAAAATCATTGTAAAAAAAAAAATTCTTATAATCCTTATTCAGTAATGATATTGGCCTATCATTTTTTTTCAATGCCAAATCCTGGTCCTCTTTTGGAATTAACACTATGGAATCCTGGGATTTGTAGTTTGTTGTGGCACCAAAGTTTTCTGACAGAGAAGGCTAAATATCTCACAAAACTGCAAATCCCAGAATTCCATAGCACTGAGCCATGACAGTTAAAATGGTGTCAAATTGGATTATTTCTGCAGTGCATATGTAGCCTTAGTCACAATTGTGACACTATTACGACAGTTGTTAACTCCCCTTTCCCCAACCTACTTCACTGGGCATCAACTGCATGGGGAGAAGGAATTCCATTCTACTGGTGATTGGAGCACAGGTGAATGACATTTTCATCAGTTTTGGAGGGTGGGGGGAGGTCAGGCCAGGAGACCTTACACTGGCCATAGTTTTATACACACACACACACACACACACACACACACAATTCTAGCCTGCTTTTCAAGAACTAAAACCCAAGAAAGTATGAGTCCATTTTAAAAATGGCAATACCGAATGGGATCACTGCAACAAAATGCAGTTAATAACAAATAAGAGGAATGGGAGCAACACCTTAAGCTCTATTGCAAGTGTAGGGATCACACGGCCCTCCAAATGTTATTGGACTGCAACTTCCAGCAGTCTAGCCAGCCTAGCCAAGGAATGCTGTGAATTGCAGTCAAATAACATATTAAGGGCTGTGAGATTCTACCTGCTCTATGGGAATCAGAGAAGTATAAGCATGCCTGCATTTTCCTTGCATGTATTCCCTTATGGAAGAGCCAGAGTGGTGTAGTGGTTTGAGTGTTGGACTAGGACTCTGGAGACCAGGGTTCAGATCCTTGGCCATGGAAACCCACTGGGAGACCTTTGGCAAGTTACTCTCAGATTCAGAGGAAGGCCATGGAAAACCTCCCCTGAATAAATCTTGGCAAGAAAACCCCTTGATAGGGTTGCCTTAGGGTTGCCATAAGTTGGAATGGATTTGAGAGCACACAACAACAACAATCCCTTACAAATTAATACTGGTGGCCAAGTTGTACAGAATTAATCTGACAAAATACAAATTGTTGTGACACACACGCTAAGAAACAATAAAACCAGCTGTTCTCAAAATATATAGCCAGTATTTTATTTTATTAGATAAAGCAAGCAAAACTTGCAGTAGAGCAGCCTTTGAAAAACATTTTCCAATTTTTCCAGTTCTAGACAGATAAGGGTGTGTCGTCCCATCAGACAGTCTGGGATGCTGAACTATGCCAATCCGCATCTAAACACACTCCTCTAGTGAGCCCTACAGAATGTGGTGCTTGTGCCACTCTGGAAAGTGCTGTTTGGAGTTTGCCAGGAACAAGATCAATGTGCAGTTTTTCTACAAACATATTTCTTGCTTCTGAGAGTCCTTTTTGAAAGTAAAAGCTGGAGGGGAACCACAGGAGGCGGGGAGCTCAGTTCCTATGTCCAAAATGTAAAAAAGAAAAAGTCAAGGCTGTCAGCACATCTTGAAATACTGGCAACATGTTTGGCAAAGAGCAAGAAGCCATCTGGGCCTGGCCTCTGCCCAAAGTTGGGACCGTCCACCCATCAATTTCTGCACAAGCCACAGTGTGCTAGCGGGCAGGAATGGCTGTAACCACAGAACGAGGCTTGCAGGGAGGAGAATGGCTCTGAACCATTTTCTGCAAGCAAAGCAACACCATACATGGGAAGAGTAAGCAAGCGACAAAACAATTCTCAGGCCCCACAGACTATCTAATGTACCCATGTGTGACCGTGTGCATGTCATTCCTTTCCAATTTTAAAAACAGAAGTCAGCTAGACTCCAAAGAAATTGGTCTGCTTCATACTATGCAACTTCTTATGACTTTAATTTCTCCTGTTATTGGATCGTTGTTGTTTTTCAAATTAACCTTTGTGATGTTGCAGAAATGATAGCTGCAATATTCTCCTCTCAGAATGTCCCTGGGCTGATGCTACATCATGGCATGGTGTTGGGGTGGGGAGAGCTTTCGAGGGGAATAGGAGCTATCATTGGCCATGGCAGCCATTTAGTTTTCTCCGAAGCCCCCTTAGAATAACACTTCCTCATGATGAAGCACCATTCTGAGGACATTTGGGGCTGTGGCACAGGGATTATTACTTCTATTACAGGTTCTGCTATGGCTGCACACCACAAAATAAGCCCTCAAAACTTGGGAGGGGATTTGACGAAACACACTAGCCTTCAAATGGTGTAGTGAATTTGGGAGTGCCATTTCCACTTAGTACCCATTAGCTCTCATTAAGCATATACGTACAGTAGGTCTAAGAACAAATGCCACTGATTTACTTTGAAGCCCAATTTAGTAATTCAGATCTTGGCCCAATTCAGTCTAAACTGATTTTGGCTCAAAGCCAACATAATCTGGATCCCAAGTTCTAATCAAGATTCAGAAATCCAGCTCACCTTTGTCCTGGACGCCTGCATACAATTTGGATGGTATTAACTGCCAGACAGGAACCTTTGGGAATCTTTGTGATAGGCACCTCTAAAGTGTGCTGTTTTTCAAAAAAGCAAAAACAAAAATAATTTTAAAAGCTATCAGCTGTTCTAACTTGACAGTTGTAATCACAACTTTAGTCCTGGCACTGTCCCCCATTATTGGTAAACCTTCTTATAACCCTAGGTTGAGGATTCTCAAACACTACATGTGAAAGAGCAGTTTAAATACCCTAAAGGCCTCAGATCCCATTTGATCTTGGAAACTAAGCAGGGTCAGTGCTGCTTAGTACTTGGGTGGTAGACCATCAATGAATACCAGCTGCTGTGGGATATTTCAGAGGAGGGAACTGGCAAAACCACCTCTAAGTATTCCTTGCCTAAGGAAACCCTATGAAATTCTTAGGGTCCTCATGAGTCAACAGGCAACTTGAAGGCACACACACACACACACACATCTGAAGAACTACACCACAGAAGAGCAATGACAGGAGACATCAGGATATGGCAGAGACAGCCAGACAGAAATGCAGTGTGTCATTCTTCAGGTACTTCTTGGTCAGTCTTCTAATATTAGGATGGCAAACACAAGGAATTAGTCAAATTATTTATTTATTTATATCCCGCTCTTCAGCCACAAGGCTATCAGAGCGGCTTAAAAATTGTTTTTTAAGCAATAGCAATTTACACATCTACACTGCACTAAGCAGTTTCCAATGTGTGTTAGCTAATTGCCCCTACAAGATGGGTACTCATTTTACAGACCTACAAAAGGATGGAAGGCTGAGTGAATCTTGGAGCCCTCTGGAATTGAACTTGCAATGTGGTGACTTGCAGTACTGGCATTTAACCACTGCGCCACCAGGGTACTCTAGTTATCACATGTATCCAGTGTGAAATAAATCAGAAATTTGTTGCAAACCAGGAATATTTATTTTCTTAATAAAAGCTTTATTTGGCAATGTGGTCGTGGTAGAAGATGAAATAGTATTAGTTTACCTCCATAAATTAACTGGATATTTATGCTTAAAAGCACACCAACTTCTGGACAGCTGTTTGGCTCACATATCATCACTCTTCTAGCTGAAATTTTCAGAGATTGGAAAAGTTTTTTGGGGGTGGAGTACATTTCCTAGAATCTCCCAGTGTCCAGTAGCCACACAAACTGGGAGATTCTATGTGTTGTATTACCACCCCCCGAGAATAACTTTTCCAAGTTTTCAAAAGTCTAACACGACAGAAAAGTACATAAGCAATAAGAAGAAATGTGTTTTATTTATTTTGCACAATCTTATTTTGCTTTTCCATAGAAACTACTATCATATCCAGGTTCATGCCTACAAAGCTTATGGATAAACAGTATAGTATAAACAGCACATATACTAAAATTGGAATGATACAGAGGATGATTAGCATGTCCCCTGCACAAGAATGACATGCAAATTTGTGAAACAGAGCATCAGTCAGCTTAGTCTGTAAAAGTTTAAGTAATGGCCAGCTATGATCATTATAAAAAAAAAATGGTAGCCTTCTGAAGGAAAGAGTGTTCTTGCTTTATTCCATCAGCAATCCAACTGTTGAGATTCAATGATGCAGCATAAGGAAATAGGACTGGAAGAGAGGAAGCTTTAACAGAACTTTAACTGATTCAGTTCCCTCCGATGAACCCCCTTGATGCCCACAAAGACATTTGATGATCAAGGCTTTCAAAATAAGGATGAACTACTGGTAACAAAGAACACTGGAGAGTGGATGAGTTTAGTGATACATTACTTCAAAATCTTTACTCCAAAATCATTGGGAGCAGAGAGCCCTGCAGAATTGATATGAAGAACATGGGGAGAAATGGAGCAATATTTATAAATTGTTATTGAACATTTAGGAGTATTCAAATTTGGATGTCTTCTGAATCTGTTTGAATTTTGTTATGGATTTGGGATTCATCCAATCCAAACCACATCTTTAATTTTTATATCTCTTTAATATAAATCAATGGGAAGCACAGAGATAAAGAAGAAAAATGTTACTGTTGTGGCACTAGAGCCATAGCTAACAGCAGAATTTTGGTAAACAGTGCAATTTCCTTGGAGCCTGACTGATCAGAGTATATAAAGCTGGCAAGGCATTATTCTGTCTCATCCTAGCCTCTTGACCTTTAGACTCCAGTTTTCTTTCTCCTCTGTACCCTTTCCCCCTTTCTCTTATCAGTATATGGCTTGGCCTTAGCTCACATTCTATAAACCAAAGTCTGCTTCACACTACATTATGTGTACCACTTTGATCCCACTCTAGCTGCCATAGGTCCACCTTATGGATTTTTGTGATTTGTAGTTATGTGAAGTATTTAGAATTCTTTGCCAGACAGCTCAAAACTACAGTCCCAGGGCTCTGTACAATGCAGCCATGGCAGCTAAAGCAGTATCAGAGCTTACCATTGTATAGTGTGAAATCTTTGCAAAACTGCAATACTGTTTAGCAGAATTTTGAGTATTCTGTCTTCCTTCATCAACATTCACAGGCAGCAGTAACATATATAGCAGATGATGTATTTTGGATTTCATCTCCAGGATCTTACTTGAGTTTTACTTTCCTGTATTCAGTGTTCCTTTCTTAACTAAGATGTTTGGTTTCAGTAAAGTATTCACTGGCTGACAATAACTACTTACCATTTTTATTGCATGATCTCACTTGAGCACCAGTCTTTTATAAAAACTAGAGTGAAAATTATCATTGTGCTGTTTGTTTGCAAGAAGCTATTCCTTGCAGGACTGGAATCTGTGCCTGCTGAAAGGCTTGAGTTTGGCCACTATCAGCGCTGTATACACAGTGTATAATCCTAAATATACACTGGACTGACTATGTGATGAACGTTGCTGTCCTTGAGCAAGCAGGGATCACCAGCACTGAGGCCATGATATTGAGAACACGGCTGTGCTGGGCAGGACATGTTTCTAGGATGGAGGACCATCACCTACCAAAAAGAATACTCTACGGTGAACTCGCCACGGGTCAGTGTAAGAGGGGCGCTCCAAAAAAGTGATACAAGGACTCCTTGAAACAACATCTCAGACTCAGCCAAATCGATCACCAACAATGGTCCGCCCTGGCCTCACATCGGGAGGCATGGAAACGCACTATGCACAATGCTGCAGCCTTATTTGATAACTCATGCCGAACAAGTCTTGAAGAGAAACAACAACGCAGAAGGAATCACAACCTGGAAATATCACCCAAGGAGATCTTCTGCTGTGCTTTCTGCAACCGGACTTGTTTATCTCGGATTGGCCTTTTTAGTCATCAGCGCGCTTGCAGAAAGCGTGGGATGAGTCCTTACTGAATCTTCGTTTGTGAAGAAAAGCCAGAGAGAGACATAATCTAAACTTCCATAAGCATGGAAAGTACTGCTTATGCATAATTATATCCACCAAACATTTTCCCATCTAAATGAATATATATCATCTGCCAGATGGAATTTTTTGCTTATCAGAAATTATTGTACAATGCAATAAGTGTTAGGAATGCTCACAGCTTAATAGTGTGTACACTGATTAGAAGAAAGAGAGAGAACATCATTCCACAGAGATAAGGCAAAACTGAAGAAACCTGTCAGGGCTTCTGATGTATGTCCTCCACTTTTTTTATGGAGCATCTTTTGTTACTATCATACTTCCAGATTCTGATAACCAAATTTTGGTTGCAGCTTATTTATTTAAATATGTAAAGAGAGTCCAATTGGTCTGAAAGCCTTACATTTCTGCTATGGCTAGGAACTGATAATAGAATTTCCATATGCTCCAAAAAAGGAGGGGGCAAGGAGAAAAATGTGACTCAGCATCCAGACTCAAAAGCAGATTTCCGAAAGTGCATGAAGGAAAAGAAGGAGGGGGACAGAAGCAGCAGCTGCAGCAGGGGTGTAGTTATGAGTAGGGAGGCAAAATGATGGCATTGCCCCTGTAAGAATTCTGCCATCCAAAATGAAATTTCCCATCAGTCCCCAAATTTCTAACATAGCTGAAGGACAAAACTTCAGTTGAGCATTTAGAAGTGGAGTTTAGAAAAGGGGCAGGCAACGTGACAAGGGAATGCAAGCACAGCAAATGTAAGAGTTCCAGGTGTGAATGATTTTGAGTGTTTCACACTCTGCAATGCTAAACATCTGAGGGCTGAAATAAAATCTCATGGGGAGGGCAGAATTCCTATTTGGGGAAGCAATGTCCTCATTTCAATCCCCTGCAATCACACCCAAAGAGCAGTGATGTATGACACATGCCATTTGTGTGCTACAATAGGGGCATATAATGCATTCCCCACCCAAAACTGAGGAGGAGAGGAAGGATCTTGGACTAAGTAGACACCATCCATACAGAGTGACTAGGAAGAAGGTAGAGTCAAGTTGCATTTCTAAGGAGTCCACAGCAGTATACAACTGCAAAACTTTCCCTATCCAACAACAGTTTGCGTGATCTTATATATGTGTGTTGGCTGCCTTAGCCTCTCTGTTGTAGGAGTAGCACCAAAGAGCCTACTCTCTGAACACTGGGATGGTTCTTCCATACAGTCATTGCCAGGTAGAGTTGTCTAGTCTATTTGAACTCTAGCTTCTCTCTTTGGCTGTCTTGTGTTAGTTTCCCAGCTCAAGTTAGATGTCCAGAAGATGAGCTGAAACAAATATGAAACTGCAATTTCAAATTTTAAAAATTGCACAATTCAAATTGCAAATTTTAGAGCAAAAAGCTCAGATTTGCAGTCAGTCTGATGGGAAAGAAAGCTCACTTTCTTAAATTATTTAACCAAATCATTTTGCAACTTTATGAGGCCAAATTTCTTCCTTAGTCTCCCAAGCTGTTTCTAAGTTAATCTGGTTTCTATTAATTATTCAAATTTCTTAATTTTTGTTTGAGCTGCCAAGAAAATCAGGTAATGACTATTTGTATGCAGCTAGTTACCTTCAATAGATTTCATCAGCATATGCTTTAATTATCTAGGAAAGTTAGCCTAGCAAAAAAGGTGTGGCATATTTATTAAAAGATGAACCTCCAAAGTTTGTGATCTGCTGAAGATATGGGTTAGAAAGAATTGAAGGATGTGGGGTTTTGTTTTTTTTCATATTTATCTCACCCTACTTTAGCACAGCCAGCAGTTCTTTAGTTTCTTAGCAGCCACTCACCCACTTGGATGAAATTGGGATAGTTGTTAACAGCTGTCCCTTGCACTGTGCGATGCTTCTTGAATCATAAGCAATGTTTCATTTGTCTCTCATTACAAAAGTCTGTAAGACATCAACTGTGACTTTTCCAAAATAAGCTGAAAATAGGTCAGTGTTTATCCTGCATGAAGAGAGAACTTTCTGCTAGTTAAGCCTCTAGCAATACTGCCTGTTTCTCCTTGTGTTAACTTTCCAACACAGAGATTGCTTTCCAACTGATGTATTCACATTTCACTAGTGAATGTAGGGGTTGTTGTTGTTGTTGTTGTTGTTGTTGCTGCTGCTTCAAGGACATGAAGGTGAGAAGCTAATATAGATGTCAGAATATAATGTGTTAATATGTCAACAACTTTCCCACTACTCAAGAACATGTTGGCAATCATAATGGCTGCTAGGGAAGTCATGATACATCCATCTAGCTTCTTTTCCAGTTTTCAAATTTAGGTCCCTTTCACACCACACTTTTTATGCCAGGTTATATATCATTCGAAAACTGCTTCAGCTGTACTCACAACTGTAGCTGACACTGTATATCATACCCTGGCCACATTTCCACTGTAATAGTGTGATTTCCACATTTTTTTTCATCTGCACTATTGCTGTTATTACCACCCCATTTCCCCTGCTTTGTGCTTTGTGATTGGTTTGGTTCAATATATCTATTTTAAAAATATATAGCAGTAATAACACTATTACAGCATGTCATCATTATAACACATCCATCACTGCCCAAATCCTTATCATGAGAGGTAGCACAGGAAAGAAACAGACCACACTCATCCCCTACCATTTTTGATGTCTTCCTTCTGTGAAAAACAAATGTGCTTATCACACTAGTCAGTTGTTTCATGTTGTCCTGTTCAAAATTGATTCACTCACATTCTCATTAAGCTGTAATAATACTATTTCAGTACAATATCATTACAGTGCACCCATCACTGCCCAGATCTTTATGGTGAGAGGTGACACAGGAAGAGAAATAAACCACAAAATCCCCTGGCATTGTTGATATCTTCTGTGAAAAACAAATGCGCTTATCATGCTAGTCAGTTGTTTCAAGTTGTTCTGTTCAAATAGCACTTCATTTTTTATTAATTAAGCCGTAATAATGCTATTACGGCATGATGTCATGGCACTATTACACCATTAGCTTAATAATAATAATAATAATAATAATAATAATAATAAAATTAATAGTGCTGTGGTAGCAATGGAGAAATCTTTGGACAACACCTCCATGCATTAAAGGCATCTGCACAGTGACTTTCAATGGTTAACAGCTCAGGAACAGTTTTTTATTGCATTATTGCATGGTAACAGCAAATCATTTATATTAAAAACAATAGAAAAGATCTGAAAAGAGTTTCAAGAGTGTAGACCACAGAAAACATAGCTATGCCAGTTGGAAGTCTTGTCCTATCCATCCAAGCACTGGAAGTAGTCTGAGGTTTCCCTGATGGAAGTTTTCCTTGAGAATCCCCAAGGAAGGGACAAAAGATTACTCCCAAACTACACCCACTAATCTAATCATCCACACTCAAACTGGCTACTGAATCATAGTGGGAAAGGGGATCATTAACAGATTATTTTCAGCATGAAAAAATAACATTCCAATGACTGTATAGCACCAGGAAAAAACTATGATGTAATGTCATAAGGCTGAGACAAAAGCAGGACAAGCCACTGCTATGATGGTATAACAACATAGTGTGATAAGGACTTTAATCAGTCAAGATGCAAGAAAATATTAACTGCTTTTTGAAACAAAACATTTTATGAAGTTATATTTATTTATTTATTTTAAAAATCACCTGTTGAAGCTGAATTGTACATTGACTTGCTGAAGCAAACTAAGGCCTGTCTTGACCAGCATTGTGTTTCCATAGCAGCCAGTCCAATGCATCAGAAAGCTCACAAGCAGGATAGAAAGGCAAACACTATCCTTATTTTGTCCTTACCATTCAAATATTTTGCATCTCTGTCTGTGGATGTTCTATTTTGTTTAAGAGTTGTTGGTTGACCAGTCCTTCTTCATTGGTTTATTAAACAATCTAAGCTAATGGCTCCCACCACATCTTTTGGAAGTGAATTACCTAATTGAATTGTGCATCAGTGTGTATAGAGCCATTGTGCTGTCTATTCTCCTTTATGGGTCTGAAACATGAGTCACCTATCACCACCATTTACGACTCCTCCAACGCTTTCATCAGCGCTGTTTATGCACAATCATAAATATACACTGGACTGACTATGTGACGAATGTTGCTGTCCTTGAGCAAGCAGGAATCACCAGTAGTGAGGCCATGATATTGAGAATGCAGCTGCGCTGGGCAGGGCACGTTTCTAGGATGGAGGACCATCGCCTCCCCAAAATAGTATTCTACGGTGAACTCGCCACAGGTCAGTGTAAGAGGGGTGCTCCAAAAAAGTGATACAAGGACTCCCTGAAACAACATCTCAGGCTTGGCCAAATTGATCACCAACAATGGTCCACCCTGACCTCACATCGGGAGGCATGGAGACACACTATGCACAATGCTGCAGCCTTATTTGAGAACTCATGCCGAACAAGTCTTGAAGAGAAACGACAACACACAAAGAATCACAACCCGGAAACATCACCCAAGGAAACCTTCTGCTGTGCTTTCTGCAACCGGACTTGTTTATCTCGGATTGGCCTTTTTAGTCATCAGCGCGCTTGCAGAAAACACAGGATGAGTCCTTCCTGAATCTTCATTTGCGAAGAAAAGCCAGAGAGAATGTGAAAAAAGTACATGTAGGACACAGTGCCATCCAATATGTATCTACTCAAAAGTAAGTCCCACTGAACTGAGTAGGACTAAGGACTTTTTCGGATGAAGAAAAATAACGCAAGCAGCCTCTCCAGCTTGCGAGGCTGCTGCGCAGCAAAGCGCCCCTTTCGTATGACGCTCGCCCCTACCGGTACTATTGCGGTACCGCAGGGAGAGCTGAGCGTCATATTTCGTTGATTTTTACTCACGATCAACTTTCATGAGTAAAAAATCAACAAAATATGACGCTCAGCTCTCCCTGCGGTACCGCAACAGTACCGCTAGAGGGCAGCGTCATCCGAAACTGACACTTTGCAGTGCAGCAGCCTCGCAAACTGGAGAGGCTGCTTGCGTTATTTTTCTTCATCCAAAAAAGTCCTCAGTCTGAAGGATGGGACTGGTGCCATATTTACATATCCCCAAGTTCTTGTAATATGAGGAGATAAAACTCTTTATATATACTCCATCCACACTATTAGCCATTTGTAAAATCTCTGTCATTTGCTTAAATAAAATGTAATGGGATTTGCATGAAGAGATTTTGTATTTAGTGTCTATAAACAAGTCTAGACTAAGTCTTTGAGGCACCCACTATATTTTGGATCAAAGCTTATAACCTGTGCTTACTGGGGAACCTTGTTGCATCCTGCAATGTGAAATCTAGAGGGGAGGGCCAGGCCTGCACTGCAACCAGCGGTGTCTTTCTTTTGTGTCTGCACAACAGGAAGGACATCAGGAGCTGCATGGGTTTGGAAGAGCAAAACTGGAGGCTTGGTTGGTTTGAGGGATAGGCCAAGAGCTGTACCCAAAAAGAGAGGAGGCCTTTTTCATCCCAGCAAAACATGTGATGCATCTTGGCATTCTCCACCCCTGTTATTCACTCCTCACAATTAGGGGTGGAATCAGCCAGAACCTTTTCACACTCCACAGTTATAGCATTATGATGCCACTTTAAGTACCATACCAACATTCCATGGAATCCTGGAATTTATAGACTGGTGAGGCACTAGAGCTCTCTGGCAAAGAATTCAAAGTAGCCCTAATTTGCAAATTGCAGGATTCCATAGGATGTTGTTATGGAAGTTAAGTAGAATCATAACATTATAACTGTGGAGTGTGAAAGAGTCCTTCATTTCTCAAGAGGTATCTGTGTACATGTGCAGATTTCTATGTATGTTGCCAATGAATTACTCTAAATGCATATCCCCATACACACATTGCAATGCCCATCTAAGCCCTGCTGAACTTCTGGAAGCAACTTTTGATGAGGATAATGGGTACATATATTAATGACAGAAGGATAACTAGTTGTTAAATGAGATTGGGTGCCTGCAGTTACAGCACATCTGGGGCTAAGATGCTTTAAATACACACACACAAGCACCTCTTCTCCACCCTATGCATTAATAGTCACTGATAATTTTTATCACATTCCCTGTTGCAAAAAGTCCATCACATGTACAAGAATCTTAATACTGAACACTGTTTTAATAAATCAAAGTTGTATCATAAGGTATAGTATTAGAAAAATCAATGCATATACCTCATACACAGAGAGATCACATCAAGTCAAAGCAAGTTACAAACAATTTGGAGTAGCATTATATAAGAATTTAAATGGGACATCTGAAAGGGGTGGGAAGTCATCATTTACTTAAGAGACAATTAATAATGTTTTCAAAAGTAGCTTCAGGCTAATTTTTCCTGTTGGAATACTAGCCCCTATGCTCATCCCCCCATCTTCTTTTTATAATTGCATTTTGTCTGTTTTCTCTCTATTGTTGTGCTTATTATATCATAAAATGACCCTTAAGATTTTCAGTATTGAGTTTCTCCAGAACTTTGATATTTATATTTTCTTCTTCTCAGTCCCACAAAACTGGCATCTTTTCCTCAGTTAAAAATGCATGGAACAGGACAGATTTTGTTCCATATCTAAGCAGACTGACTCAAAAAAATATAAATATCTACTGTATTTATAAAGAAAGAAAGAGAGAGAGAGAGAGAGAGAGAGAGAGAGAGAGAGAGTACACAGTCGGTATTCATATTCAGGAATGAGAGCTCTTTAACCAAAATAATTTTAAGAAACTCCCTCCCACCTGATATTTTTGTCATGCTCTGCTGTCCTTAGAGAGTCAGAAAAATGATTTCTTTTGGTGTCACAAGGAATGGGATTTTGTTAGCTTACAGAAAGCATTAACAGGTGGGATGTTTTCCTCTATGGGTACAGACTTGAACTTCCTTTGACGTTGTGGCTCATGAGAGACAAGAGTAGGACATATTATGGTGGGTAGGTATACATGTATGTAAAGAAGCTATCACTGTTTTTTCTCTGCTGGCTGATGGAGGCAGAGTTCACTCCCAGAAGAGACAATTGGCAAGTTGTTCTCAAGGTGGTGGTTGATGAGATGACTAATGCTGTCAAATATGCGATCCTTTGTACGAACCTGAAAAAACAACATTCAAGTAGAATGTTCATACATATTCACTATGGATCTTAACACTACAGGACAAACTAGACAGAATATGGCAACTACTTGCATTTCATCCATTTGATAGCCCAGTACACCTATAAAGTATGGACAGCTAGGTTAAGATACAAAGAGAGAGGGAGAGGGAGAGGGAGAGACTTCCTGGCCCAAGGTCACTCAGCAAATCTCAGAGATTAATAAAAAGAATTTGAAACTCTAATCTGGGGATGAGTCACTGTAGCCCTCCAAATATCATTGGATTACAACTCCCATTAGCCCTAGCCAGAATAGCTAATGAAGAGAGATTATGGAAGCTGTAGTTCAACAACGATCCAACTAAAGTTGCTCATCCTAATCTACTGCACCCTAGTACCAACAATGGTCCGCCCTGGCCTCACATCGGGAGGCATGGAGACGCACTATCCACAATGCTGCAGCTTTATTTGAGAACTCACACCAAACAAGTCTTGAAGAGAAACGACAACGCAGAAACAATCAGAACCCAGAAACATCACCCAAGGAGACCTTCTGCTGTGCTTTCTGCAACCGGACTTGTTTATCTCAGATTGGCCTTTTTAGTCATCTGCTGTGCTTTTTGCAACCGGACTTGTTTATCTCGGATTGGCTCGGATCAGTGCGCTTGCAGAAAGCACGGGATGAGTCCTTCCTGAATCTTCGTTTGTGAAGAAAAGCCAGAGAGAGAGAGAGCTTGCAGAAAGCGCGGGATGAGTCCTTCCTGAATCTTTGTTTGCGAAGAAAAGCTAGAGAGAGAGAATACTCTAGTTACTATACTGCGGTGGCCCTCGTGGTCTCTTCCAACTCTGCAATTCTATTGAATGAACACTATAGAAATAAAATTGTATGTTATTGTTAAAACTGACCAAATATAGGAGCATTATTTTATCCATTCAGCATAATGGATATCAGTGAGATATTAAGAAAAACGAATTACCACATACATGAATAATAGAATGAATGAGGACACTGAAGCTGAGCTTCAGCGTTGGTGCAAGAGTACACTTTGAGAACACAATTTCAAAGCCAAAGGAGTTAACTGAAAGTTTTAATGCTACATGAAGAAAGTGCAACACGAGAGCCAACTGAAGCAATAGGAGGCATACCTTTGAAAAGTAATGGCTTTTCTTTCTCCATGACACACTTAGCCTATCTCAAATATCAGTGATTTCAGGCTTATTCAGCTTTTTCTGGAAATCATTAAGAAAATAATATTTGACTGTCCTCTAGTGTTAACTGTATGACTTGCATGCGTTGCTTCTCCTGGTTCTTCCCCTAATACCAGAAGCTCTGCAGTGTGTGTATGTGCCTTCAAGTTGCCTGTCGACGTATGGAAGCCTCATGAATTTCATAGGGTTTTTTCATAGGCAAGGCACTGAAATATCAGGCTCCCAAAAAGCCTGCTGCATTTTCTCAAAACTTCCTCTGTACTGCAGCAGTTCTTCTGTTTGTCATTTTGATGTGATGAAACAGAGTTTAGCAGATAATCTGTTTTTCCTGAATTGACTGTACCAGAGGTGTCTGATAGCTCCCATGTCAGTGGTGAATCCACTCCAGGTTTTTATCCAGACTTTAAAGGAGCTATCCAAAGTGCTGAACCTTCTCTCCACAATAAGTCAGCACCTTGGATAGCTCTTTAACAAGCCAGTCACTAGCTGCCACTGGCCTAAATACATTCCTCTCTCCTACTAATTATAGAGAAATTAATTGCAGCAAGAGTTAATTTTAATCCAGACTAACAGGGAGCTGCCTGACCCACTTCACAGAGGTATTGTTGGGCGGATCAAGTGGGGAGGAAGAGAGTCATATATAAAACCTTGAGCTTATTGGCAGAAATATAAATGTAACAAATACATTTGTAACTAATAAGGCATTTATTATTATATTATATATATTCAGAGTGAGAGTGTCTATGTTATAGGAATATAAATAAATAATGAAAAAAACACTAGAACCTTTCAGTCTTCCCCCTTCAAAAGAAAAATTGTCATATATGGAGGCTCAAAATTGCAGAAGGATAGTTGTGTTAGTCTGTTGCAGTAAAAACAAGTGTCTTAAAGACTAACAATTTTATTATGGCTTATGCCAAAGGGGCCAGGGCATATGGCTCTCCAGATGTTGACAGACTACATTTCTTATTATCTTTCACCACTGACCATACTGTCTAAGGCTGATGGGAGATGCAGTCCAACAATATCTGGAGGGCCCCACATCCCCTGATCCTGATTTATGTCATTAAATATGAGTTAGTCTTTAAAGCAGCACAAAATTCATTGTAGATTTTACACAGTTTATCCTGAATATACTCTCACATAAGCAAGGGCAATTGTGAAATAGAATTAAGGGAAGAGCTTTGTTTGCGGTGTTAACAGAATCTGAAATAACAGATCTCCTCTCTATCTTAAATACTTACAGTTCCTTCAGGGTCCACCAAAAGGAGATGTTTGGCCTGGCCGTTATGTAGCCCAGTCAACACATAGGAGCCTGGATTAGATGTACTTTTCCGAACCAGGAAATCTCCACACTTCTTTAAGAGCTGTTCCGCTTCTTTTCTAGTCATTTCTCCTCGATACCAGGGTTCTGTGCTTAGTTCTTTTGCTGCTGCTGCATCAACTGCTCTGGAAAGAAGAGGACTGGTACATTCAACTGAGGTAGCCTTGTTCAAAATGGGCCCAGGTGTTTGGTTCTTGAGAGCATCTTCAAAAGGGCCTAGTAGGAAGGGCAGAGAGCACATACCAATTAGAGGCACATGCAATAATTCAGTATAGTTCAGACTCTTCCATTTCCCTACAATAAAAGTACTACCTTGAGGAAAGTTTCAGTTGTTTCCTTCCACTGAAATCAACAGTTTTGTTTAACTTTAGTCAGATTGCTCTATTTTCTGTTGAGTATCTCCAACAAACTTTAAAAATATAAATATCACCCATCTTTTCTAGGCATGAACATATCTAAGAGTCCTAAAATGAGGACTGGTCCCTCCACTGTGTCAGGACTCTGGCATAGGCTTTGTATAGTTAGTTAGCTCAAATGTACTTTTGCTGCTAGGCCATAGTTAGCATGCCAGAGCCTGACATGAGTAGAGAGCATGCTGGGAGATGGGTTGCCGGGTTAAAGCTGCTGAGTGTGCTATCTGTTGCTGGAGTGTTCAAGGCCGTCTGGCCAATTACATTTTGGGAAAGTACTGGGGGAGGTTGGGAGGATGGTACTGTATGAAATACTCTCATGAACCATTGCAGGTGTGTGTGATGTAATCGAAACTTAGCTTTCCTATTATCTTCTGGGTTCTGGCGTGAAACACCAGAACTGCCTATGCAATGAACCTAAATGCTTCAATTCCTGATCCAATAAATCACTTCTGATCAATGGATATTGTCTCCGCGTGTGAGTGTTAGCCGTGGCAGGATTAAACCAGCAAACCAAAGAAACTTGAGCCCGTGTGTCATCTTACTCTCCCTGAAGTTCAGAGAGTTCCTGCTTTGCTCCCATCTCTTTTGCCAAATGTGCCATGGGACAGGCAGCAGAGCTAGTTTTACAAAATCCATATGAGGAGTGCAAACTCAGTTCTAAAGCTACAGGATTATTTCACCGTAACCAGAAGAGTAGATGTTATAATCCCATCAGCCATTGCATTGTCTCTTCATGGCTGCATTTTTCAGACCACTTTAAAAATCATTTAGAAATATATTTTTTTATTAACAGATTTTCCATTAAAACATTAAAAATTTTATTCATTATACAGTCATAATTTGTCTTATTGTTACATATACATTCAACTATTAACATAACACACTTCTCATTCTTTCTTCAGCTACCATTAACACACAAACATTCTACATTTCGCTTCCTTCCAACTTTCTCATGGTATATTTTCTTTTCTTTAGATTCTTCCTTATAATTTTTTTTATTATAAGAGCTTTCAATTTATTGAGGATTTAAATTTAAATTAATCAAGTAATTCCAATTCTCAAATCTTAAAATAGACATTGATATAAATCAATTATACAAACTGATTGTAGATAAATAAAATTGCTGCAGAAGTTTTACAAATAAAGAAGGGGAAAAAAGAAGGGAAGGGAAAAAAGAGAAAAGAGAAGAAGAAGAAGGGAAATAAACAGAGAGTGGGGAAAGAGGAGAGAAGAGAGAGGTTGAAGAAGAAAAGAAGGGGGGAAAGAAACAAAAGAAGAGAGAAATATAACAATGACGTCAAGAAAAACCACAACACAGGCAGCTATACAAGTGGCAAGAAGATCATCTGACCCAAACCCATCACCAATTTTAAAGGAAATAAAACTAATGCGGGCAGAATTAAAAGAGATGAGGACAACATTTAAACAAGACATGAAAAAAGAATTGAAAGAAATAAAAGAATCAATAGAAAAAGTTACAGAAGACTCAAGACAGCTGAAGGAAAAGGTTAACCTATTGGAAAGTAAAGTGGAATAACTAGAAACAAAGACAGGAATATTAGAAGAAGCCCAAGTGCAGGAATTGGATGAAAGAGCTCTTCAGGAACTGAAGGGAGAACTGTATAAAAATAAGAGGAATAAAAGAGCAAGAAAATGAAGATTTATACAAATACTTAATACTTTGCTCCTCAGTCAGGACTCCTCCTCAAACCACCTATTTCTCCTCCTCCTGTTCACCTGTCCCTTCTCCTCCTTTCCTCTTTATCTTCCCCATTCTCGCAAATGTTTCTCCTTCTACTGAGTTACGGGGAGATTTGAATGTTGGGGTGGGTGATCCGAAAAATAGTGTTAAATTCTGGTCTGTGCATAGAATAGAATGGGGGCCCTATGCTCGTGGGGGCCCCAGGCAACTGCCCAGCACGCCCATGCATTAAAATGGCACTGAGGTAGCCCAATGTACAGCACATTGCAGAAATGCAGCCTTGAAGTTATCAGTGCATACACTACCATCTTTAGATCTCCCGCTCTAGGAAGGGGCACAGCTGGCTTAACAGCCAAAGCTGGTAATAGGCACCCCTGGCTGTCGCATCTATCTGAGCTGTCATTTGGAGTGATGGATCCAAAAGCACTTCCAGGCTGTCAACACAGTCTTTCAGGGGAGCGTAACCCCATCCAGGACCAGTTGACACACCTCCAAACCCAGGTTAGGACCCTTGAGAGTAAGCACCACAGTCTTGTCTGGACTCAACTTCAGTTTATTTTTCCTCATCCAACCCATTACCTCCTTCAGGCATTCGTTCAGAGGAGACACACTTTCCTGAGCGGAGGCTGTTTTTGAAGGCATGGAAAAATATATTTGGGTGTCATCAACATACCAATATCACCCCATCCCATGCCTCCAGATTATCTCTCCCACCAGATTCATGTAGATGTTGAGCAGCACTGGGATAGAATGGCATCTTGTGCTATGCCATATAACAGCTCTTTCTTTTTCTTTTTTTGAGGAGCAGCTGTCTCTAAGCACCACTATCTGGAATCACCCTGAAAGATAGGACTGGAAACACTGAAGCCTCCAATTCCCAGACCCCTCAGGTGTTCCAGAAAGATACCACGGTCAATGGTATTGAATGCCACTGACAGATCCAAAAGCCCAGCAGGGACACACATACCCTGTCAATGCTCTGGGAAAAGTCATCCGCATAGTGGTCTCAACTCCATATCCTAGCCTGAATCTGGTTTGAAATGGGTCTAGATAACTTGTATCATCCATGACTTGGAGTTGGGAGGCAACTACCCTCTTGATCACCTTGCCCAGAAAATGGAGATTTGATACTGGTCTAAAATGGTTAGTTAAGAGGGTCCTGGGAAAGCTTTTTTTTTTAAAGCAGTTGTATCTCCACTACTTTTAAACAAGATGGAAAACTTCCCTCCCTGAGAGATGCATTAATACAGGTTGAGAATCCTTTATCCTGGAATTCTAAAATCGAAAATAGCCCAAAATTCAAAATTGTCCATATGGACAAAAACTTTTTTCAGGCACAAAATTATTAAAAATACTGTGTATAAAATTACCTTCAGGCTACGTGTATAAGGTGTACATGAAACATAAATAAATTTAACATTTAGACTTGGGTCTCTTCTCCAAGATATCTCATTATGTATACGCAAGTACAGTTGTCCCTCCACATTCACGGATTTGGCATTCATGGTTTTAAGTATTCATGGTTTAAAAATATTCTTTAAAAAAAGAATAATTCCAAAAGCTAATCTTGATTTTGCCATCTTATATAAGGAACACCATTTTGCTATGCCATTGCTTATAATGGGACTTGAGTATTCACAGATTTGGGTATTCACGGGGGGTCCTGGAACCAAACCCCAGCAAATGTGAAGGGACAACTATATTTCAAAATTCGAAGTACGGAACACTTCAGGTCCCAGACATTTTGGATAAGGGGTACTCAACCTGTAATACATTTAAGCTGAAATCTAACTGTACTTCTCCCTGGACAACCAACCAAGAAGGACTGTATAGTGGTTTGTATGCTGGACTATGACTCTGGAGAGCAGAGCTTGAATCCCTGCTCAGCCATGGAAAACCAGTGGGTGACCTTGGGCAAGTCACACACTTAGCCTCAGAGGAAGGCAAAGGCAAACCCACCTCTGGACAAATCCTGCCAAGAAAACTCCACAGTAGGATTACATTAGGTTTGCCATAACTCAGAAATAATTTGAAGGCACACCACCAACGCTAATAACTATGATATTGAATGTTTTATTTTTGATTTCTTTTCTAACTATAGCTAACATGGAATTTTCTTTTTCAAAAACCACTACACACTGGATAAAAACAACCTAAGATTTCTTTTTCTTGTCATGTCACCACCACATCAGATCCCACGATTGTATACATGAAGTTGGGGGCGGCGGGTTGCCCCCATATAAATCACTTTACAATTGCTTACTCTGAAACCCATTTGCCATTTAATGCCCATTCTTTCAGTCTAGGAGGAATACTACATGTCCTGTTGTTTCACTATGCTTCAGTAACAGTATTGGACGTGAAACTATTCTGATCAGATGACATTGCCTCCCTTTGGTGCTTGTACCGTTTGTGCTGAGTCCCAGAAGCGGGGTTTTTTTTAATTCACGGGTGCTTAGCATCAATAAAAATAATTCCGATGTAAAACTAACATGTTTTTACTGTGCAGTAGTAACTTTCCGCAATTGCAACGAGATGATGTGAGCACACATAGCAGGAGTGGGCATGCCTGCTCCGCCCACAGTTCCCTGATCTGTTGTTCCTCTTGCTTCCCTGGCATTCAACTTTCGGTGGTTGCTCTAGTTATCCAGTGGTCAAATTCACAGGCTAATAATTTCATTCCCAAATTATACAGTAACTTTTTAACCACAAATTCATGAAATTCCATGGCTGCTCAATCTACCAATACTTACATTTACCAATACTTGCATTTAATGCACTTAATATAAGGTTTCCTTACTATTAAAAATAAATGTATTCCTCCCCTGCTGCCTTGAAACCCTTGCCCCCTTCTCATACCCGGTCTGCTATCAACCCTGGATTCCCTGACCTGTCAAATCTGCCGAACTATGCAAATTGGGAGGCTCTGGGCATTTACTTAACCAGAGACCTCTTTTGCAAAAACATAAAAAAAGAACAAAGAGGAGCTTTTTCAGCAATTAGCACCTTACATGCCTAATGCTGAAATTATATCAAATAACTTCCTTTTCTGCTCCTTCACCCCCATATAAGTCTTGTTGGCTAAGTAGGCAGCATGTTGGTCTTATAATCAGGAGGTTGTGAGTTTGAGGCTTACATTGGACAAACTTTTCTTTCTTCGTTTATCATTTTTAGCATTTTAGCATTTCCTCCCCCCTCCTTTTCTTCCTTGGCAGTGCAATTAAAATCCCTTTTTGCTCCCAAAGGGGTGAATCCAGGTGGGTAAATAGCTCTGATCTTTATAAGTCAAGGAAAAAACAGGAAAGCCATTAACGGTCATTTGGAAGCAATGTTTGATCAGTTAGAAAAGTGCCATGTTGAAACAAAAAGTAGACTTTTGAAAAGTATTGGCCAGAATACTGTATCAGCTACGTAGGTAAGTATCTTAAATAACAAACATAAGTCTTTTGGGGCAAGGGGAAGAGGAGGGGGGAGGAAATGCTAAAATTGATGAATGATAAAAGAAAAGGTTGCCCCGTGTGAGCCTCAAACTGACAACTTCCTGAGTATGAGACTGACATGCTGCCTACTTCACCAACAAGGCTTATATGGGGTGAGGCTTCCACTTTCTCTTTTCAGCCTTGCAAAAAAGGAAGCGACTTGATACAATTTCAGCATTAGGCATGTAAGGTGCTAATTGCTGCAAAAGCTCCTCTTTGTTCTTTGTTACATTTTTGCAAAAGAGATCTCTGGTTAAGTAAATGCCCAGAGCCTCCCAATTCGCATAATTCGGCAGACTAGAGGAACACATTGCACAAATATTTCTGGTTTTATTTGCATAGGGTGTGTGTGTATACCCCAGAGCACAGGTAGTTTGCAAGTTCTTTCCTCGGACACTACACAAGACAGGGGAGAATATTGAACACCATGTGAGCTGAATGAAGGACTCGCAGAGTGGCGCGATAGCTACCGTATATTCCGGCGTATAAGACGACTTTTGAGCACTCAAAAGCGCCCTCCAAAATTGATTTTCGTCTTATACGCCGGATACACTTTGCTTCACCTGCCTGCCTATCTCCTGCCTCTTCGCAAACGGAGCGAAGAGGCAGGAGATCGGGCAGGGGGTGAAGCAAAGTGCTCCTCCCTGCCACCCGCCCACCCCCCACACTTCCACCCCCCCTCCCGAAAGGCGCGGAACCGCGGCTTTGGGGGGGTGGCTAGGAAGCCCCCTCCTCCCTTCCCCCACCCACTCCCCGTGCATCAACCCCCCTCCCTGAAAGCAGCGGAACTGCGGCTTTCAGGGAGGGGGGGTGGCGGAGAAGCCCCCTACTCCCTTCCCCCCGCCCACCCCCCCCGCTCGCCCACCCCCCTCCCTGAAAGCAGCGGAACCCGCTGCTTTCAGGGAGGGGGGGCGGAGAAGCCCCCTCCGTCCCTTCCCCCCGCCCACCCCCCCTGCTCGCCCACCCCCCTCCCTGAAAGCAGCGGAATCGCTGCTTTCAGGGAGGGGGGGCGGAGAAGCCCCCTCCGTCCCTTCCCCCCGCCCACCCCCCGCTCGCCCACCCCCCTCCCTGAAAGCAGCGGAACCCGCTGCTTTCAGGGAGGGGGGGCGGAGAAGCCCCCTCCGTCCCTTCCCCCCGCCCACCCCCCCTGCTCGCCCACCCCCCTCCCTGAAAGCAGCGGAATCGCTGCTTTCAGGGAGGGGGGGCGGAGAAGCCCCCTCTGTCCCTTCCCCCCGCCCACCCCCCGCTCGCCCACCCCCCTCCCTCCCTTCCCCCCACCCACCCACCCCCGCTCATCCCCCCCGTCCCTGAAAGCAGCGGAACCGCTGCTTTCAGGGAGGGGGGCGGAGAACCCCCTCCCTCCCTTCCCCCCTCCCACCCCCCGCTCGCCCACCCCCCTCCCTAAAAGCAGTGGAACCACTGCTTTCAGGGAGGGGGGGCGAAGAAGCCCCCTCCTCCCTTCCCCCGCCCACCCCCCCCACTCATCCACCCCCCTCCCTGAAAGCAGGGGAACCGCTGCTTTCAGGGAGGGGGGTGGCGGAGAAGCGCCCTCCTCCCTTCCCCCTGCCCACTCCCCATGCATCCACCCCCCTCCCTGAAAGCCGCGGAAACGCGCTTTCAGGGAGGGGGGGTGGCGGAGAAGCCCCCTCCTCCCTTCCCCTCACCCACCCCCCGCGCATCCCCCCCTCCCGAAAGGGAGGGGGGCTGGGAAGCCCCCTACTCCCTGCCCCCCTCCCACCCTCTGCCCAGCCACCCCCCTTCCCCAAAGGCTCGCTTTGGAGAGGGGGGTGGCTGCGAAGCCCCCTCCCCCCTGCCACCCTCCGCGCAGCCTCCCCCCTTCCCCAAACCCCCGTTTGGCCGCACAGCCTGCGGATCCCCCTCCTGCACTCCCTCCTGGGAGCGCAGGAGGGGCATGCAGAGGCTGCGCAGCCAAACCGCGATTCGCCCCTTCTCCCCACCTTCCTGGAAGGTGGGGAGAAGGGGCGAACGTGCCCGGTTTGGCCGTACAGCCTCCGGATCCCCCTCCTGCGCTCCCTCCTGGAAGGGAGCGCAGGAGGGGCATGCGGGGGCTATGTGTTGGAAGAGGGGGGTCGTCTTATAGGGCGAATATATCACAAACTCTGCATTTCCCCTTAAAAATTGGGGGGGTCGTCTTATACGCCGGGTCGTCTTATACGCCGGAATATACGGTAATTTTTTTAAAGGGGCACATGCGCAAACAAAGTAGAAGAAATTATGTTCTAAAGATGGAGAAGAAGAGATCATGGGGAGGTATGGTTTTCATATGGTGTGCGGTGTGCTTGTAGCGCTTTGAAAACCTGTTGTTCCATTTCAGAAACAGAATGGAAGGCACTGTACAGTAGGTAAGGCTTGTATTCCAGAATACTTCCGCTTCATTATGTCATGGTACAATCACTAAAAAATACCCTTGTGTAGTATTCTCCTAGAAAGATCCTTTTAGAGCTCTTCACATTTTTTGTGTTTCAACTATCTTAATACAGTAACTTTGTATAGAATATATCAGCACACATAGCTCCCTCATCATGCACCCCAACTCCAGATCTTTATGAACATGTTAAAAAGCATTGACATCAACAATGAACATTTGGAAACCTCACTGCTTACCTCCTTTCATTGTGAGGCAGAACTGACCATTTGTTTCTACTTTCTGCTGCCTGTTCTTTAACCAGTTACCAGTATTGCTCTTAAATTGGCTTGAATTTCATTTGTGAGGGATTATGTCTTTTGAAAGTAAACAAAGGGCTCCTTCAGATGGACAAACACATTGGGAAGTTAAAGTACTCATTGATGAGGTTTTCATTTAAAATGTAAAATCAAGCAATGCTTGTGTTGTGTTAGGGCTCATCTAGACGAGGCAATATACCGTATATTCTGGCGTATAAGACGACTGGGCGTATAAGACCACCACCCCAATTTCCAGCCAAAAATCTAGGCTTAGGCATATATTTGCCATATAAGACCACCTGCCCCCCAATGGCTGGCTGGCTGACTGGCTGGGGGAGCCTTGCCAGCTGATCCTCTTTGTTTCCCAACTCACGAGGATCTCCTCGTGAGTTGGGAAAGCAAACAGGATCAGCTGGCAGGGCTCCCCCAGTCAGCCAGCCGCAACATTTGCCCCTCTCTTCAACCTTCCAGTCAAACTTGACTCGAAGGTGGAGGAAAGGGGCGAAAATGCCCAGTTTGCCTCAGCAGCCCCCTTCCCTCCATCTTGGCTCTTCCGAAGGGGACCAAGGCGGAGGAAGTGGGGGTAGCCACGGCAAACCCCTAGATTCACCCTCTCTCCCCATGGAGCCAAACCCCGGGATTCGCCCCCTCTCCCCACCTTCAAGGAAGAGGAAGCGAATCTAGGGGTTTAACTCTGCAGCCCCGATGCCTCCTTCTAGGCTCCCTTTGCAAGGGAGCCCAGAAGAAGGCATCGGGGCTGCAGAGTTAAACAGGGCATCTTCGCTTGCTCTCCCCACCTTCCTTGAATCCCGGGGTTTGGCTCCACGGTTTGGCTCCACGGCCCCGCGTCCTCCTTCTAGGCTCCCTTCGGAAGGGAGCCTAGAAGGAGGGATCGGGACCGCAGAGCAAAACGGGGCACCTTCAAGGAAGGTGGGGGGAAAGGGCGAAGCTAGCGGTTTGCCTCGGCTGCTGCAGAAGCGATCAAGTGGCGGCCGCGGCAAACCGCAACGTTCGCCCCCCTCCTCTGTCTTCCGTTGCTCCCCAAAGGGGGAGAAGGCAGAGAAGGGGGGCGAATGAACTGCAAAACACTTTGCTTCACCCCCTGCCCCATCCCCTGCCTCTTCGCTCTGTTTGCAAAGAGGCAGGATAGGCAGGCAGGCAGGCAAAGCAAAAGTATATCCGGTGTATCAGACGGCCCTCAATTTTGGAGGGCATTTTTGAGTGCTCAAAAGTCGTCTTATACACCAGAATATATGGTAATGTGGATTGCTGTGCATTAATGCAAAATTGTAGCAGTGTTCATTTGTCTCCACTTTTTTTGGCAAGCTTGTTGGTATGCAAAGTTATCCCTGTTTGAAGTTCACATGCAGCCATGCCTGCAAATCAAGATGGTGGCTGGGAGTGAACTACTCATGTTATTATTCTCCACACATTGCCGCCACTGCACAGATTTTTTTAACTTTAAATCTAAGGTGTGCAAGTGTGATCTTCCACTTGAAAAAGCTGTTTTGTTGCTTCAGTGCTGCAAAATGTGAATGATCACTACTGTGAAACTCCAAAATGTTGCTTCCGGCAAGCCTGCCCCCCCCCATGTACCAACCAGCCTTCTACTTGTGGTATGCATTGCACTGTGAATCGGTTGTCCAAATGGGCAGTAATGCACATTCCCACATTTGGGGAAAGTTGTGAAGGCTTTTCTCGCACAGTTTCCCCCCCCCCCCCCCCCAGTTTTTGGCCTCCTGCTTCTGAAAACGTAGAATCGCCATGGGATCTTGTTGGGACAAAAGGCATTCTCATCGAATTCTATGAGGATTTTCCCACTGTCTAGACAACCCCCTCGGCTGTTTTCCAGCATTTCCCAGCATTAGCGGCAACATTTTATTTTCACCATCAAGTGGGTTCCTTTTTTAATTCCAAGACATATTAGAACAAAAAAGTATTCCTTTTATTTTTTAAAAAAAAATTAGTTATAGTGCATCAGTGAAATGGCACTTTTGCACTATAGAACTACAGTTCTATTTAAAAAAAAAAAACCAGAGAGGAAAACATATGCCATTCAAACCATAGGACCACCTTAGTAAACCCTCCTTGAATTTAAAAAAACTTTTGGAAGAGCCCTAGTGCAGATGCACAAAATAACTAGAAATAGCCCTCCAAAAGAATGGAACAAGCAGAAATAGAGACATTAACATCTGGCAAAAATTGGCAGAATCCAAGGAGCTACATTGTGAGAAATTACACGTCACTAGACCAATCTGGAAGAGCCTAGGACCTTCTGAAACATACCCTTCGCATGTTTCTTGACACTTCCTCAAGTACAGTTGTCCCTTCATGTTCGCTAGGTTTTGGTTCCAGGACTCTTCGTGGATCCCAAAATCCATGAATACTCAAGTCCCATTATATGCAATGGTATAGCAAAATGGTATCCCTTATATAAGATGGCAAGATCAAGGTTTGCTTTTTCGGTTATTATTTTTTAAAGAATATTTTCAAGCTGTGAATACTTAACTCCGTGGATACCAAATCCATGGATAAGGAGGGACAACTGTAATTCTAAAGGGTGACTGAGATAGGACTTACTCCTGGAGAAACTATGTTGATTTATCCTTCTATGTGCTTGATAATTTTATCTTCAATAATACTTTCTACCAAATTCTGCAGAACAGATATTAAACTAATGAGCCTGTGATATACTGTACCTGCACTGGATAAACCCCACCACCACCACCACCTTCTTTTAAAGGGCATTATATTGGTCCCTTTCCATTCCTCTGATATGAGGGACTTATCAAATAACTGTTGACAACGCACTGAATTATGAAAGATAAGAAAGATTCCCAAAATTCAAAGTGAGATCTTAAAAGGAACTTACTCATGTCAAAAAGATCTTTTCCTGGGCTGCTGTCTTTGGTACTTTCTGTTGTTCCACTAAGCAGATGTTCAGCCTCTGCCTGAAGAGCCTGCAGAGTTTCCATATTTATATGTTGTGTATTCACATACATGGGCATCTCTCCTGGTGGAGTTATACTAGACCTTCCCTCTGGCATGCTACAGATTTCCAAAGACTCTGTGAAAACCAATGGGACTTTTTTGTACCAATGTATAAGGTAGTAATTAAAAACAAAACAGGGTTGTTAGCAGTTTAGCCTCATATTGCCACCATTTGTTTATTCGTTTTCATGGAGAATTCCAAACTAGACCACTGTCTGCCAAACTATTGCACTCCAATGTTTTTTGTGCTCTCCGCTCTCCCCTAGGCCTGATTTATGGAGGTTTTACAAATTTCCATAAGACCATTCAGTGTCCTGAATCCTACTGGTAGTCCCTGTAATAGGCTAGGGGGAAACTGATTGTTTTATAAGAGAAAGGTTTTGATTAATGTGCTCCACATTTTTTCTTATCTTTTAATGGAGATGTTTTAAACTTTAAAAACTTCTATAAATAATTTTATAATTACAATTTAAAAATAACTTTGTAAATGTTTTCATCTATGTGTTTTTTTACCCATACCTGTTTTAATTTTTTTTAAAAGTTGCCTTGGGAATAAATAAAGGAGGAGAAGGAGACCCCTCAAATAAATGGGATTTACCTACATGTTGAGTTAACATTCAGTAATTCATTCAGCTAGGGCCTAAATACCCTAAAGGCACCAGATCCCATCTGGTCCTGGAAGCTAAGCAGGGTCAGTCTGGGTCAGTACTTGGATGGGAACAGTCAATGAATAGCAGGTGCTGTAGAGGAAGGAACTGGCAAAACCACCTCTGAGTATTCCTTGCCTCAGTAAACCCTATGAAATTCATGGGGTCACCATAAATTGACAGATGAATTGAAGGCACATATGCACAGGATTCAGGCTATAGGATTATACAGTTGTAAGGTATACTGAAGGTAATCTTCCCCATTCCCTGCCAACACAGGAAGAGTTAGCAACCTTTGCATGTCTGTAATCAGTAATTGCTAGTTTGCACTGTAGTTACTTCCGGTTTGTTTGCATTACTACAACCACTGTCTTCCTTCATCACTCTAACCTGCAGCCATTTTCTTCTTCTTCTTCTTCTCTCTCTTCTCTATTAGATCATTTATTTGAATGTGCACAAGCAATTTGTAAGTAAAGCTAGCTTTATAAATTTTACAAGAAATACTATTTTTCCCCTCTCCTAATTCCAAAGAGGGCAGGAGAGTGGGAGAGTGGTTGTTGTTCAGCTTCTGCCTTGCTAACTTGATTATTCTGTTACAGATCCAGTTCTATCTCTCACACTTACCAACAAAACTTCCCTGACTTGTTTAATTTACTTATTTTATCTCATTATTTTTTTTTCTCCGTTTGATATCTATAAACAAACAAGGAAAAAAAATAATGATAATTAAAGTCTCTTACCCTCTGCAAGAACAGGAAGTGAAATAGGGATTATTATTGTAAGTATTTCAAGGGGCAATTCATGAATAATATCACTACTGCACTAAACTCCCTGTATAAGGGCAGAATGTGAAAGAAGGAATTTTAATTAATATACCACCCTGATCATACCTGACCTTCTCTGGTTTTAGAAGCTAAGCATTGTCAGGCCTAATTAATACTTGGTTGAGAAACCACTAAGGAGACTTCAGCAGTCTCCAGGTTGACTGTGGGAGTTTTCATGATAGCTTTCTAGCATGAGAACTTTACCTGGGATAGTTCTCCAATTGTGGGTTAGCAACACCCTGCACCAACCAGCAGGGAAGAATGTGCAGTGGCCAGTTGCAGTTACAGAAATGAATACGATTGTTGTTATTGATGTTTCGTGCCTTCATGTCATTTCCGACTTATGGCACCCCTAGGCAAACCTATCATGGGGTGTTCTTGGCGAGATTTGTTCAGAGGTGGGTTTGCCTTTGCCATCCTCTGGGGCTCATAAAAGGTGACTTGCCCAAGTTCAGCCAGTGGGTTGCTATGAAGGAGTGGAGATTTGAATCCTAGTCTCCAGAGTCATAGTCCAAACTCAACCCACTACACCATGCTGGCTCTCATTTAAAAAGTTGTTTCCAACTTTTTGGAAACCACTTTGGAAAGGTGACCGTAAGGCAAACCTATCACAAAGGTGAGACACTACACAACATTGGCTCTGAACACCATTGCCAGGGTAGAATTGCTGTAAACATGCTACTTATTCAGCCAGGTCTTTATCTTCTCCTCACTGTGCCTATAACAGCTTGGATTGATAGTGCAAAACCCCTCTGTCATGCTTGCTGCTGGTTACCCAAAGAATGATTATAAATGAAGGAGGTGGCAAAGGGCAGCAGTTTATTTAAACCTATGCTAATTCCGTTCCATGCTAGTAGACTAAAGAAGTACATTTCTGTAGAACAGTTCATAAAAGTATGACCATCAATGCCGCTGGTGGAAACCACCAGGAACTTCTCCTGCTGCCCCAACAAAGGAGAGAGAGACTAGCCTGCCTTTCAAGGGTTTCATGACTCCCAAACCAACAGACAGGTGAACATGAACACCAAAGGTTGCTGGTCTAATCTACATAGCTAGCCTGGTGATGCAGTAGTTAAATGCCAGTACTGCAGCCACAATGTTGCGAGTTTGATCCTGAAGACTCCAAGGTTCACTCAGCCTTCCATCCTTTCATAGGTCAGTAAAATGAGTACTTGGCTTGTGGGGGCAATTAGCTAACACACATTGGAAACCACTTAATGCCTAGTGCGCTATAAAGTGGTGTAGATATGTAAGTGCTATTGCTTAACAATTTGTAAGCCGCTCTGAGAGCCTTTGTGGCTGAAGAGTGGGGTATAAATACCTAATGGAGACCTTATTAGTTTTCCTTGATCCCAGGCAGCAGGGGCAGCTTTTGTTTCGATGCTCTCTCCCCCCATCCCCTCCTCTGTGAAGTCAGAGTCTGCTTCATAAAATGGCTCCTTTGTACTGTAGTGGCTTGGCTCTAGTTCCAGTTACTAAAGTGAGACTAATGATGGGAGTAAAATATTGTACTTAATGAAACCTCGCTGATTTCAAGACTCAATATGCTATGTGTCGTGTACAGTATACAAACTGTAGGCATAAAGGTTAGAGAATGTGGGAGATGGATTGCCTCCTAATATTTCCCCCCCCCTCATTATGCTGTGTGGAGGGGGCTGCAGAAATGATATCTGTGTTAATGTGTTACTGAAGGCAAGAAAGCAAGGGGAAAATCTGTTTTAGGGCTTCTCCATATGCAATACACTTTTCTGCTTTATTTATTTACATCATTTAATCAACTTATATACGTCTTGCCAGATCTAAAATGATTTCTAAAATAATTTATCTTCTCCCACATTTCTTTACTTCTCTCCAGACTTTATTTCATTGGTGGAAGAAATATTGTAAAACAGAGCGATGGGACTGATGGTCCATGCCACACTATTCTATCTGCAAGGCTATAACTCAAATAACATTACAGTTATTTCAGTGTGCAGCTTACCTTGCCGACTAGGTCCCTCTTGCCATTCTTCACCAAATAGGTCTCTTATGTGTTGACTCTGGTAGTATGTTTGCTCTCTTCCTGTTGCTGATGCAGACTAAGATGGTAGTAAAAATATTCTTCATGCAAACTCTACCTTTAAAAACTGTAATGCATTTTCAGTGGGTCTTTTAAATGATTGGTCCAGGTGCAATTCTACCCAAACCCAGTCTTCGTTCATTCATCATGTATGACACTATGACTGAGTATTCTTTTATGAATGAGTTTGCGTAGGAGGATGAGAGTAATGATGACCTTCAGGGAAACTGCACTCCTTTCCTGTTTTATTAACCCCTGTAATTCTAAATGACAAAGTAGGTATATTACATCTATAAAAAGGAACTCCTTCAGTTCAATCACCCTTTCCTGGAATAAATGTGACAGCCTAATCATTCTAATAAAGCTTTTACCAAGTATAAAAAGATAAAGAGTAAAGGATGCTGGAGCATGAACCCAAGGATCTTCACAATAATTTTTAATTAAATGTAAGAACAGATGCCAGATTTAGAAATCTTTATTCATTTCTCTGTTGTGATAATGGCACGCTGATTCTCAGTGGGATGAACTACAATCAGCTTAACTCATATATAGAGACAAAGTGCTATGGCAATGAACACAGCTAAAGTAAAGCACTGTGATCATTACCATAGTACTTTAGCTCCCAGTCACCACCTTTTAAATGGATTTATTTGAAGTGACCGTGCAAGATTACATACATAATCGATACAGAAGAGGGCAAACAATACATGTGAAGTACAGTTTTATACAGCTATCTTAGTCACTTATATATGCATAGCTATGTATTACACTAATTTCAGAAATTCAATTCATGTTACTTCTCTATGTGCATATGTTAAAGATGCACACTAAGAGGGGTGCTCCAAAAAAGCGATACAAGGACTCCCTGAAACAACATCGCAGGCTCGGCCAAATTGATCACCAACAATGGTCTGCCCTGGCCTCACATCGGGAGGCATGGAGACACACTATCCACAACGCTGCAGCCTTATTTGAGAACTCACGCCGAACAAGTCTTGAAGAGAAACGACAACGCAGAAAGAATCACCACCCGGAAACATCACCCAAGGAAACCTTCTGCTGTGCTTTCTGCAACCGGATTTGTCGATCTCAGATTGGCCTTTTTAGTCATCAGCGCGCTTGCAGAAAACACGGGATGTGTCCTTCCTGAATCTTCGTTCGCGAAGAAAAGCCAGAGAGACACTGAGAGAAACAAACAAATTTCTAACTTCATACTGAGCTGGCAGTAATTAACTAGCTGAAAGAGATTGTGGGGTCATGGTAGATCACTCTATGAACATTTTGACCAGTGTGCAGTAGTTTTGAAAAGGGCAAACTCCATGCTAGGGGTTATCGGGAGAGGGTTCAAATATTAAACTAGCAGTATCATAATTGCTATACTTGTTGCGTGCCTTCAAGTCATTTCTGACTTATGGTGACTAACGCAAATGTATAATGTGGGGGTTTGGGCCAGATTTGTTCAGAAGGGGTTTGCCCTTGCCTTCCTCTGAGGCTAAGAGAGTGTGACTTACCAAAAATCACCCAGTGGGTTTCCCTGGCCAAGCTGGGATTCAGACTCTGGTCTGCCAGAGTCTTAGTCCAAAACTCAAACCATTACACCATGCTGGTTCTCACACCACACTGGCTCTGTTATAATACCTCAACATTAGATATACCCAGCATAACATACACTGTTATCTACATATATCAAATGCTTCAATATGTTTCAGTTCCCACTCTGCTGATTGGCCACTTAGGAAACGTATCAAGAATACGATCATTTGATGCATTAATATGTAACCTTTCAAATCAACTATAATGGCTAGTTTCATGACAAGAGCCCCTCTGCCAAGCACCATGCAACTGTGCATATACAGAGATGCATAGACAAACACACAATACTAGACACACACGCCATTCACGCCAGGACGCAAGGGCCCCTCCATCACCATGAAACCACATGTACACACACACCACACTACACACACACACCACACGTTCCAGGATGCGAGACCCCCTCTGCCACCATGCAACTGCATGTACATACACACATACCACACTACACACATATCACATTACACACATACACACACAAACACACCATGTGTGCCAGGACACGAGGGCCCTTCTGCTGCTACCATGCAACCATGTGTAAAGACACCCCATGCTACACCACCCACACTACACACACAATACTACACACACACCATGCTACACACACTCCTCACATGCTCCACAACCATGTTTAGAAAGGACTTGAAGCTTTCCACATGTTTCCACCCCAAGGCCAAAAAGCAAGGAGCAACTACAGACAACACAGAAGGCCCAAGAGCAAAGAACAGCTGCAGAACCACAGAAGACCCAAGGCCTAGGAGCAGCTACAAACAACACAGAAGGGCCAAGGGCAAGGAGCAGCTACAGACAGCACAAAAGGCCCAAAGCCCCAACCCAAAAGCAAGAAGCAGCTACAGACAGCACAAAAGACCATGTTGTGGTGGCCAAGCCTGAGGGCCGCTCTTAAATAGCAGTTTCCCTGGCTGCTTCAGGTGTGCTGCGTGATTGCCGCTGGCTGCATCTGATAGCTTGGCCCTGGTTCTTCCAAGACTCCCACAGCCAGGGCCTGAGTCTGCAAAGAGGCTGTGCTGGCTGCTGCAGCCAGGGGGCTAGTCCTGCGAGGAGAGGCAGATCCTGACACCTAAGCAGTCAACCAGCACACTGAAAATGGCAACATACCCATAATTATATATATAGATATATCAATGATATGATTATATTAGGACTACCCTGTATAGTTCTGATGGCCCCAGGTTTTTTTTTTAAAAAAAGGATTTTGTAGAGCTGGAAGAAAGGCATAAAAAGGCAATCAAAATTATCAGGAGATTGGAGCACCATCCATACTAGAAAATATTACACGGCTTTTTAATTTAGAAAAAAACAGAGAGTTGTTTTTCTTCCTATCCTTTTCACGTTACAACCTTGAATTGTCTCATGAAACTGGCTGAAGAAGATTCAGGACTGACCAAAAAAAGTTCTTTTTACACAACACATAATTAATATATGGAATGACTGTTATCAAAAGTAATATTTTCAATGTCTTTAAAGGGGAACTAGATGATTCATGGAATATAAAACTCTGATTGCTACTCACTTCTAGATTCAGAGGGAATGTGTGTCTAAGTGTCTGAAGGGCCACTTATATCCATCTGAACTTACCACATTCAATACCACAATCAGAGGATACATCAATAAAATCAATAAGGCTGACTGCCATTAGTGATAGGCCTTCTTAGTTGTGGTCTCCAGTATTTTGCTCAGAGGACTCATGGTGTGTTAGAAAGGTCCTAGGTAGGGATGTTAGTATTCAACAATTTCATGTTTGAAAATGAGGATGAATAATTTCCATATTTTTCTCCCTGCTGTGATGAAAATGAATATTTCTGCACATTTCACACATTTCAAAGTGTTTTAGAAAATTATTCTATGCAGAAATACATGTGGCTTTCTTCATCAGAATTGTGGAGGTTTCCAGGAAAACCCAAACCCAGCCACATGTGTTTTTGTACAACATTGCTGTTTACAACAACAAAAACAGCAATTTCGCAGAACAAAACCATGTAGATTTTGTTGTGTGTTGTGTTGGCTCTTTACCTAGAAAACAGCAGTCTTGAACACACACCAAAACACATGTGGCTGTCTGGAAACTGTTTTTGTGCAACACCCCATCATTCTCATGCAAAAAAAAAAAATGTTTATTTCCACACAAAATAATTTCTTGAAACACTTTAGTTGTGCAATACTGGACGAAGACTGTGCCAAATACTCACCGCTGTATTAGTCTTCCTGACCAGGTTTACTGAGTGCAAGTATTCTTTCCATTTCTAGATCTCCCCCACTATTTATTTCTATACATCAGTGTATACCTCTATTGTCAGCCCCTCAAAATAACAACTAATGCAACCAAGCATAGATTGATTTGCCTACCTGAGCAGAGTCTGAAACAGAGGGGAACTGGCTTTTGAGCCTCACATCAACTAGGCCCCCAGCAGGAGGTATTTTGTTTGGGATGCTGTTGTAGTAGGGATGCTCCCCTGGTTCACCATCTTCTTCCATCCAAAGTTCATCCAAACTTTGCATCCTGTTGGAAGGGAGCTCTGTTATATTACTTCTTAGTTTATCTTCTGCTGTCTGCTTATTTATCATTTTAAGGACCTTTAAAATGGGACAAATACATCCAGTTCCTAAACAATTACTTTTTGTATCAACGACAGAATTTTGATTGAGGTGAATTGAATTGAACTGAGTCAAACAGACTTCCAATTGAACAAGATATTTTCAGAATAAAATTAAAAGACACTGCTACTTTTTTTTTACCAGTAGTTATTGCAACTGTGGCAGCTTTATTTATTTATTTATTTAAGTTACCCAGTGAAAGTGGTATTTTGGCCTTTATGCTTCTGTTTTCATTTCCTTCCCTATAGTATTTACACTTTCAGGCAAGACCTTTCAGTAACTGACTGGGGGGTTGTCTGCATGTGGGGCAAAAACTCCAAATGGAGTCCTGCCCCTCATGCCCCTGCATTCCCCCCAAAGTCCTGTGCAGTGTTTATTCTCCACAGGGACATCAGGTACTTGTCTTCCCTACCTAGCTGCCCCTATGGGGTTTCGTCCACTGCCGTGACCATTTTAAAGGTTTTCTTCCTTCCCCTGGCTCAGCAGCACTACTTCCACCCGCTTTCACTTGCCCATCACTTGCTTCATTCCCAGCCGAAGGGAGAGTTTTTTTCCCTTCCCTTGGCTTGGCAGCACTGCTTCCTCCTGCTCTCCCATTACAGGAAAAAGTGCTTGAAGGCAGCAACAGAGGCACTTGAAGCAAGCAAGGGGTGAGCGGAGAGCAGGTGGAAGAAGCGCTGCTAAGCCAAGGGAAGGGAGAAAACCTCTCCCTTCAGCCGGGAACAAAGGAATTGGAGCGCAAGCGAAAGCAGCACTACTGAGCCAGGGGAAGGAAGAAAACCTCTCCCTTCAACCAGGAACTGGCCTCTTGAGTTTTAAAATGGTCACTGCAGCGGTGGACCAAAATGTGGAGAAAATCCCAAATCCAACATACTCTGCATCAAGGTAAAATACCCTGAAATGCCCGAACTCTGGGCCATACATTGTGTAGCCTGATCACCCCAGATTCAGGGGGAAAGCTGTATGTCATGTGGCCTAATCGCTGCAGATTTGGGGGAATTCACAGGGGGGTGGCTGGGGCTTTTAATAGCATAGACAAGCCCTAGGTTTAACTGAATGTGCTGGACCTTACTGTTAATACTTTAATATGTTTATTACGATGGTATTATAAAGTGTTTTAATAACTGCTTTAAATGAATTAACTTTTACAATTATATTGTGTTTTATTAGATATTTTAATATGCTGTTAGCTACTGTGTTTTCCAACCTTGGGAGGGAGAAATAAATAAATGAATAAATGTATGTCCTACTTTGCTTTCTGGCCTCCTCCTCAATTTGCATTTCATATGTAATGTAACCATATAAAGCCGAACTTGAACATCACTATACATTTCACTGAAAACTGATAATTCTCCAGTCTCCAAATATCTCAGACAAGTGACCTGATCCTTTTGCCAACAGATACAAATGTTTTTGCAACTTGTTTCATAACACTACTTCAGAAGTTATATAGTATGTGTGGAGTACCAGCAGTACTCTGTCCCAACTCCTGCAGATGACTGATGTCATTCCCCTGTAAGCCATGAAGTCATCTTCTCCCTCTCTTCTCCTCTAGGAAAAGGCACTGCCACTAACCTGACCCAACCTTTGTCACTATTTCCTTCATGTGCAGAAGGAAAGAGATAGAAGAGAATCAATTAAATAGGGACTTGACACAAGTAACAATATTGTGTTTCTTCTTATGGAAAAGTGGGAAGTTGGGAATGAAACACATGCCAGTTTCCCTTTGTAGATACAGAGCAGGGGTGGTGAAAGTGCAGCCTCCAGGGTATTTTGGGGAGAGCCCAGGGCCCACTGGGGTGTGTGTGTAAAAATTCTCCAAAATGCTTTTTTTAAAAAATCCCTCTAGAGGTGTATTCCACCACGTTTTCGGCCCACCCTGGGCCAATTTAGGCCCCAAAGGCCTTTTTTTAAAAAACAGGAAGTGAATAGGAAGTGACTTCTGTTCAGTTCCTGTTGTTAAAAAGGGACTCTGCTGGGTCTAAAATGGCCCAGGAAGACCCAAAAATATAGTGAAAATGCCCCTCTTGTTCCCTAGAGAGCATGTGGAGGCAAAAGAATTGTTTTTTTTTTTCTGGGAACATGTGCAATGGGGGGCTTCCCTCCAAGAGCTCCTAGGGGCTGTAGCCCCTACTCCTCCACAGTTGCCCATCCCTGATATAGACTTTGACTGAATTTAAAAAAAATCGTTTTTAAGTATTTGCAGCCTGTTCTTTTCTTGTGCAAATAAACTCAACATTTATTTAACCAGTTCTCAAGAAAAACACTTCTATTAAATAAATAAATAAATAAATAAATAAATTTCACCTATCATGAAGAGCAGGAATCTTGGAGGGGCACTGCAAATATTGCTTAAAACGAAGTTCAAAGGCTTGTCCTATAGTGCTGATAATATCTTGGGCCAGGCCATCGCAGCATTCCAGGATGTGACATGCTAGTTGGGATGGGAGAAAAGCAGTTAAGAGCACATCCTTGGAGAAGTCAATTCTAGAATTGCACACCTTTCTGCTCTATGTAACTTACATAAAAACAACAAAGAATCCTTTAACAAATTAAATAAAAATAACACATTTTAAAATCACAGATCTGGCATACGTAATTTGTTTTAGAAATATACAATAGTTAGGAAGCCATCTATACCTGACGGAAAAGTAAACTATTGGTTTATAGACCTTCCAGTCTAATGAATTCTCTGAATCTTCACTGGTAAGAGGTGGGTATCATTTAGTCCTCTAGATATTGTTGGACTGCAAGCCCCAGCAGCCTCAGGCATTAGATCTGATTGCAAGGAAAACTCAGGTACAGACAAACAACATCTGGAGGACTACATGGTTCCCAAAACTAATCTAAGGGGATATAAATAATGTATTTTATTATTTAAGAGCAATACATTTTATTGTGGCTAACAGGATGACATTAAACATTTTTATTCCAGCAAAAGAGGCTCCAAGAGTAGCCTCCAATAGAACAATAAAAAAGAAGACAGTCCCTGACCTTGGGTACACAATTTACAGGCTAAAGTAGTATCAGGATACTATCCCTTTAAGTGCAGAGAGAAAATGTTGGAGCAACAGACTCTCTGATAGCACAGCTGAAATGGGTGTGTGCACAGCTGTGACTAGGCAAAAGGTGACTAGCCAAACAGTCCTATAAGGATACACTCTGTGTGAATTACTGTTGTGGGTTGGTGTTGAGGAATGTTGGATGTTTGGAGAATTGCTGTTGGATTTGTTATTGAGGTTGCTGTATATGTTCTGTGTTTGTTTTGTACTGGAACTGAAGATAAAGCCTCCAGATATTATTGGAAGGACTTTGCTGCTTGTACATCTTCTTATTGTAGATGAAAGTGGGTCAGAGCACTGATAAAGCCTGCTAGCTGAAGCCTTTGTTTTTCAAGCCCTAGTCTGCTGTGTAGTTTATCTGCTGTTTGGCTACTCCTGGGTCTAGTTCATCCCCAGGCAGTGCCAGGTACCTCTCAATGAGCCTATACTGAGTGGAGAAGTAGATGATATCCTTAGCATGTTTTTAAAAAGGTATTCCCTCAAGCAATGAAAATGTCTTTTTGCCATAGCATATATTTTCTCTGTATGTCTTGTATTTAGCATGGTGATTGATCACTGGAAGGTAAATGCATGGTACATTTGTAAGTCTGATTGTAAATTAGATGCATCTCTGAGGAACTCCAGTTGTGGGAGGAAAATCAGTTAACTGTAGGAAATATGCATTCCCCTTAATGCCTAGTTTGATCCTCAAAGACATAACAAAAGGAGGATCAGAAAAGAAAGCAAATTCAGATATCAGTTCTTAAATCTTGCAATCCTCTTATGGGATTGCAATAGTTGGGATGGAAATAGTTGGGGGAAATGATGAATCAAAAGAACCTGGTCTCTTAGAGACAATAGAGTAGCCCTGCTTCCATCTCTCCTTCAGCTGCAGCTTGATGGAATGACTGCTCTTCTATTACAATTCATGGACAGGAAGAGCCAAAGAGCACAGCTCCATTGGGCCTAGGCCCAGCAGCTGAGGAAAGGCCCGCCTTCCATCCCAACTGCAACTGCTGTGGCCTCAGAGAGAGAGAGAAGTACAGGCAGGCACAGCTACATCCTGCCTAGACAGTGGCAGTGAATACTCACCACGTAACAAATGAGATTTGAACAGTTTCTTACCCCAAAGCAAGTTGACCATGTAACAGACTAATATGGATACACCTTTGCACATTTCTCCTTATTTATTTTGTTTAAATTTACTATCAATGCTAATTCTAATTAATGTAGAGCTACAAGCACCTTGCAAGAGGTCAGAGTAAGAGGCGCTAATTTGCATACCAACTGAGCTAGAAAATAAGCCATGGTTGAGCTTCTTAATAGCCTGAAACAGCTTAGTGTCAAGTTTAAGTGCAAGCCAGTCTTCTATAACAGTGTAGTTCTTTGTTTAGCTATAAGGATTTGCAAATGATCATGTACAAATTATTCTGCTTATCGAAGGAAAAACTCTGGAAAAAGTGTAAGCCTGTCATTTATTCTTAAAATATACATATAAAATATTTTATACTTGCCATACACACTTTTTCCCCAATGTAAACAAAGGTACCTGGCCTAGTTAGTTTTAAAAACATGTATCCAGCAAGAGAGAATTGTGAGTTAGGAGACAGTGAATGCATAACAACAATCCACACAATATAAGAGGATAATGTGTTTTGACAAGGCTTGGGCCAAATCCACACTACACAAATAATCCTGTTTGAAACTGGATTATTTGCCATGGCTCCTTCCTACTGAATCCTGGGATTTGTAGTTTTACAAGCCTTCTCTGCCAGAGAGTGCTGGTGCCTAACCAAACTACAAATCCCACAGTTCCATAGGAAGGAGCCATGGCAAACAATCCCGTTTCAAACAGGATTCTTTTGTGTACTGTGGATTTGGCCTTGGTGGAGGGAAGAAACACAGGAGGAGAGAGCTTGTTCCTTGACCAACAGAGTTGCATGGTGTGTTACAAAGAGAGGATGGCCCTTTTCCCTCTGCTCCTTTGCAAGCTCCCGACATCATTGTCCCATGGAAGGTACTACAGCCATTAAGCCATTACATGGTGCTCACATTTATGTCCAAAATTTGATGCAACCATGCAGTGCTTTTCCTCTTGCTCTGGCCATTGCTCATTAGCAGCCATTTACTGTTCATTGCCTTCACTGTGCTGGCTGCCACTGGTGTTGAGAATGATAGAGGTCTTCCCATCTGAATTCTTACCAGTGCACCATTTCATAAAGTTTAACTTGGTGAGCATCCTCTAGGTGGCCTAAATTTAGAATGACATCACATTGATGCAAATGATTTGAATAGGTCCTTTTTGTCTTTTTTTCAGATGAATAGCTTGAGCAATTTCTTTATGTGGAGAAACTAAGTCCTGATTCCTATAGGTAGTTCCAATTAAATCAGTGAAATTTATATAAATGTTGACTCAAAAAATTGATTGATTGGATCTATTTTAGTTGGGGTTAGGATTCAGCTTGATAGGTGGCCTGGACAAAGTTACTTTCTATCAGAACTACTTTCTACGGCATCACACTATAAGTCTAAAATGCCACCCCGAGGTTTAACAGGACAAGACAACAAAGGTCTGTGATTAGATTTCCCATCCCATTATTTTTTAAAAAATAAATGCCATGGATGGAGCATTCTGGACTAGGATCATGCCACTAGAATTAGGGATGTAAATCTAAGTAAATCCTTCGCTATTTATTTCACACACAAGAATGGATCCAAAACTTTTTCTCCCTGAGGTATATTTTGATTTTTCTGTTTTGGGACATGGGGAATTTTGTGCAGAAGATATTGTTTCTTGTATATAATACAGGCCGCCCCCTCCCATATCCACTGAACCAATATCCACGGTTTCACTTATTCATGGCTGAAAAAATAGGGACACATATCATAGAGTTGCACTGGAAAATGCCCACCTCTCTAGGAATTGCTAGGTCCTCCAATACAACTGTATGGTATGTTTTTGCCAGAAGTCCTTTATTTTAAAAGGGTTTATTATTATTCTCTGTTTCACTTATAAACAATAAGTCCAGGAACAGATACCCCATGGATATGGCATGTGTGTGACCTGTACAACATTTTGAGGGTAAAAACCACTGCAATTTTTTTTAAGTGCTAGTGTTTTTTTCCTCTTGCTGAAGAGCAGAAAAACTTGTGGCCATTGAAAAAAGTTTTTCCATGGCACACCTCAACGTGATGAGACATCTTTTCTTATCAAGGATGAGAAAATGTGAAAATATTTTTTACATCCTCACCTCCAGTGACATGAAAATAGTGCACAATGGTTTGGCCCATTAGGAGATGGTTGCTAAATTCCCCTAATAATAGCTGCTCGGGAGGCAATGGAGAGGAGGAAGGTTTTCACTGGGCCCATGATCAGAATCCATTTCTGCACTTGCTGTTTCCTAAAGCTTAAAGCACTGTGATATCTAGTTTGCTGTGATCTCTTTGGAGGTAGAGTGGCATACAATTGGAACAAATAATAGAACAAATAACTTATTTGGCACACAATGAACAGATGTCTATATATAAAGCTGTTATTAATATATATGTTACAGATCAACGAGAATCCAAGAAGTTTACATTTTCAAAAGGAAGAAGAGAGTGAAGGTTAAGCAGTACTTTACCTCTACGATTAACAGGGTCCTTTGCTACATATGCAACATAGTCTGTTGTATCCTGTTTGTAGGAGGGGAATAAAAGAGAGAGAAGCATCTATTATGACTACAGGAGCCTTCTTTTTATGCTGAAACAAAGGTGCATTGCTTTTCATCTGAGTGTTTCCCAGTGGTTGCCTGTGCTTAGATACCATGGTTACACGAGTGTTATAAATATCAACCAATTACAGAGATGAAACTGTTGAGTAGATAAATTAGTCAGGCAGAGAGTCCAAAAACTTCTGCACAGGCAGCCCTGCAAAATAATTGTGCACATTCTAATCATGGAATGATTGAGTCAAAGAAAAAATGCCATTTAAAAAATGTGCTGTCATTACAAATATTTATGAAATGGAGGTATTCAAATACAATTAGAAGTCCATCTTATTCCCACTTTAAGGTAATGCCCTTGTTTTCTGTATTTGTTTCTTCAGAAATAAATCCTACAGTGTTCAACAAGATTTTACCTCCAAGTAAGGATACATAAAACAATAACCTAGGGCTTGTCTACATGGGCAATATACCCTGTCTTGCTCCCTGTCTTAGAGCCCTGCAGTCCCGATGATGCAGGGCTTTTGCCCCATTCTGCCCCTGGGCAGATATGGGGCTCATATGAGGGGAAGACAGGGTAGAGCCTGATACAACATTTTTTAAAAATTACCTCTTTTAATCCATTCATGCCAGGAAGGAATGGAACAGGACCCACATGTCCGCAGGAGCCTGTCCCAGCAGGCTGGCCCTCACGGCAGCTGCAGGTATCCCTGACTCTCCCAGAAGGCAGGAAGGAGTCCTGTAGCATGTGACCAAGGCTGGTCACATGCAGGGGGGCTTGGTCACATGTTGCAGGCCAGCTGGGAGAGACGGGGCAATGGTTGCAGCAGCAACAGGCCAGTGTGCCCATCTGGACTCCGGCCCATTTGGAGGCAGTAACGGGGAAACAATGGGCCTGATCCACCGGCGGGGAGCTGGCATATCCTGGCATGTGTCAATGAGCCCCTAGGTCTCTATGAAATTACATTGACAGAAGCTTTTTTCCCTAAGCACTCAAACCACAGTGGCCCAGTTGAGAGTCAATGGTTTGTCTCTGATATGAGAATGAACAAGTGCAAACCTGAAGTTCATGTGCTCCTCCCTCTCTTCTTCCCTCATTTATGTATGAGGAGAGGAAATATAAAGGCCATCATTTTTAGCAAACAGCACATTGCTGTTTCATCTGAATGAAGGAAACTGTAACTTATACAAATCAGAATTAGCAAACCAGGATAGCAAATCAAGATCAAATAATGATTTTTATCCTGATTTGTTAATTGGGATACAACTCAGAGTTTGAGTTGCAGTTGAGTTGTACAACTCAGAGTTTGCCATATTTTGGTGAACCAGAAAATTGTGTGGCCTATCTCTATGTGATATTAAATGTGTCAGCTGCAGCATCAAAGGGATGCTTGTCTTGGCTGTTATTAATTGCAGTGTGATTTGACAAGATCACCGCAGAGGAAGGTAAGGATCAAATCATATTTCCCTGTGTATTGTGGTCCTGATTCAAAACAGACCTCCTATGCCTATTATTAACTTTTTAAAAAACCTCATTTGATGCTGCAGGCAACAAATTTAGTGTCACATATAGTTAGCTCTGCAATTTGTTTTAACCTGCAAGAAAAGCTTTATGATTGTTTCTTTACACACAAAGGAGAGGGGGAAGGAGGAGGAACATGAATGTATAAGCCCAAGATTCATCCTTGCCTCTTTTCCTACAAGATAGCAAACCTTAATTTCTCATTAAATTTGAAACAAGGACATGTTTTCTTACTGGGAAAAGGTAATAACACTTGATCCAGAAAGTACATTCAATGCTTTTGTAAAAGCTCTGTGTAGAATGTGTGAATAATATTTTTTTATTTAGTTATTTATACCCCGCTCTTCAGCCACAAGGCTATCAGAGCGGCTTACAAATTGTTTTTTAAGCAATAGCTATTTACACATCTAACTGCACTGAACAGTTTCCAATGTGTGTTAGCTAATTGCCCCCACAAGCTGGGTACTAATTTTACTGACCTACAAAAGGATAGAAGACTGAGTGAACCTTGGAGCCCGCTGGAATTGAACTTGCAACATGGTGACTTGCAGGACTAGCATTTAACCACTGCGCCACCAGGGCTCTTGAAGCTCACAAACAGGGTATAAGCTAAAAGCAATATGTTGACTGACTCCAGCTATCTAGCATTCAGAGGTTTACTGCTTGTCTACATGGATGTATTCTTTAGCTACCAGATGGTCCCACTCCTCATCCACTCCCATAAAATGCTAAAAATGACTGGATGTAGTGCTGATGCTAACTTCACTCTTCTTATAGTGCAGACTACAGATTGGTGTGCCTTAATAACATGGGAAGCAAGGTAGCCACAGTAACTATCTCAGGCTAGTCAGGTCTTGGCATTCATGGAGAAAGCAGTACCCCGGGCTACAGGGGGCTCTGCAACAGATGCTGCAGAATACTGGCCACAGCCTTATGAACCCCCTTTGTAAGATTACATCATAAACTCCATACAATGCCACAGAAAGATACTAGGCTTCCATCCTACTTGGTTTCCACTCCAAGGAGTACCTACTTTAACTGGTAAGAGTTCAACTTAGATGAACTTTTCATTTGGATTTCTATCCAGTGTTGCTGACTGACACTGGGATTGGAGAATCTCCAAATGGAGTTATCTGGTCTTTATGGTTGCGAGTTGTCAGTTTCCAAATCATGGTGAAACCTGAGTACTCTGATTATCCAATCAATGCATTACATTTATTATCATCAGTATTGCTATTTTCTAAATCATTTGTGTACATGTCACTTAACCCAAAGCTTAGACAAGGAGAGACAAAAGTAACAAGAGATGTAAGTGAACATGTTTCACACGTGCAAGAATAATACAGTTTATCACATGATGATACAGTCAATGAGCAATAAGTGAGGAGGTATAAATGAACCATCACTGACAAACCATGAGAGATTGAAACTGCAGATCATATGATGGCAATTCAAATGAAACTCTTCAACTGAAAGTTAATAGGGGGGTGTCCAGATGATGAAAATACTCTTCACAATGTGTCCGACATGATCCAAATGAGATTCACGTTATTCAGAAGGAGGGTGGCTAAAATCTCCACAAACTGTGGAGTAAAAGGAATCATAGTTTCCCCCGAAGTTTCCCAGAAAATGTGGGTAGATGTGCAATTTTGCAAGTGTGGACATCCAAATTCACATTGCTGCACATTTTCACTCTACTGTCATATCAGAACATGTGGCTGCTCCATTAAAATTGATGCGAATAGATATGAAAAGGCAAAAATATGGTGGAGACAAAACACCATTGCTGCAAATGGGTGAAAATGTGCACCTATTTGCAGTATACCATTGCATCTAGACAAGCCCCAGGTGTTATCATGGTGAAAGATGCATGTGTAAATTTAGCCATATGGTTTCCAGGTTACATTGCTTACTACTCTGCTGCCTACTACTTGGTAACTCATGTTTACTAAACTACACTATGCTCTTGTATTTCAGAAACTGACACTGGGGGTTGCGCAAATGGTGAAAAAACTCCTCACAGAATGCGAGGAGGATCCTACCTGTCCTAATGATCTATGATTCTAATGGCATTCCATGTGATTTTGCCACATTGTGAAAGAGGGGGGCAAAAAAGGCCAAACACCTCACCAGAAGAGCCTTCACCATGTTTCCCATCTTTTTTTAAAAAAAGTGAGGAGGTGAACATTCCTACTTGTTAGGACAAGTGAGTTGATTTGATTCGCTTGCCCATAGTATAGGAAGCACAAATTTGATTGGCTGGAGGAGCGCAGAGGAAGGGGCTTGCTAAAAAGGCAAGCGCCCGCTGCCGCTATGTTGGATTTTCACCTTAGTGAGCAAGTGCTAAGGCGAGAAAATGGGGTGTTGGGATTTTTTTCTTTTGTGCTCAATTAAATCTCACCTTGGACATTGTTTTTTTAAAAATAAGGTTGACGGCAGCAAATTGAGGTAAGTGCAAATGCGAGTAAATCACTTATGGCCACCATGTTTACTAGTGGGCATGTGAAGCTTATGGGGGCAGAAAAACCATTAGGACAGTTCATTACTGCGAGGCATTCCTTTTTAATAGCCTCATATAAACAAGACCTGGGATAAAGAATAGAAGTACAAAAGAGATGAAATATAGAGGCTCGGCTTGCAACAGAAATTGTCCATTTGCAACATAGGGTAGTCTCAATTAATGTTTAGGCCAACATGCCATTAATAATCATGGGTGGGGTGTGCTTTTGTTCTTTTGGTTTTTTTTAAGGAAGTGTCCATGAAGTTACATTAGAAAACAATGGATTAAATTACCGGTAATTACTGTTGGGAATACTTCCATACCTCGCAGTGGTGGCTGGTGACTTCTATGTCAATCCATTCTGGGTTTTAGTGGGACTCCTTCAATAGCTCCTTTAGTGTCTGCACTAAAATCTAGAGCAGATTCACTGTGCCACTGACATGTAAGGAACCAGCTGCCACTACAAAAGAATGCTCACATGAAATGGAGTGATGATGCTTTGGACTCCTGGTGGCTTTCTGTAGTATTTAATGACAAAAGATTAACTAGCAATATTTCCTGAGCAAGTTAAGGGTATCCGCTTATATCAATAACTGACAGGAGATTTTTAAAAGAATACTTACCACATCTACTCCAGAGGCAAAGGAAATAGACTGCATATGATGATTTGCTATAATCTATAGATAATTTAGAAAAGATCAACATGAGTGCTGTGTTGTATGCAGACTATTTAGCTTTCTGTTCTTTCACTACTGTTTTATGCACAATATGTGAAGTAAAATCAGAAGCAGAGAACAGAAACAACAGTAAAATCAACAACAAATGTCATGTATGTTTGAAACTATAGTGACAGCATATCACAGACAGCAACTCTGAAAGCAATAAATATCAGAATATAATAAGGTTATTAACCAAATGCTGCAAAAAAGAATTATGGCTCTTAAATGGCAAAACAGGGGGTGCCAAGTTGAAGAATTTGTTCTGCAAATACAGTGCCACCACTGACAAGGTCCTGCCCTGGTCACCCTCCCCCTTACCTCCAATGATGGGAACATCAGGAAGGAACTCAGTAGATTACTTATGCGTGGTCTCTTCCAACTCTACAATTCTATGATTCTATGATTCTATGTAAATGTGTTGACTTGAACTAGACCCCTAAAATGTAATTATTTACAGAATTATGGGAGCACAAAGAACAGAAATAACTTGGCAGGTAGCAAACAACAGGTACCATGGAACATTAATGAGGACAGGCAAGAATGAAAACATACTGACCTGTTTAGAATCAGGTGTCATCAGGTTTAAACTAGTGGTAGATATATTCAGAGTTATATTCATTCCTGCAAACTGAAGGTTGCTCTTCCCCAGGATACTAGAGAGAGCTTTACTTGGTGGCTGCAAAAGCAAAAATCACACCTGTCAGTCTTCTGTTGACACATGATAATACTTCATTCCATGTGAGATGAATTGAAGCCTTTGATTTTTACTGGTCAGGTCTGTGATGTTTAAACCAGTAATGTGCAGCCACTTTCATCTAGTTAGTAAGAGACAAGTGTTGACTTGAGATTAAGAGAAAGGGTAACAAGGAAGAAAATACAAAATTTGGGAGCATAACCCCTTACTTTTGCTCCATGTAGCTGGCAGGAAGAAAATCAGCCTGTGAAGATGATCCATACAGTTACCAAATGGTTAACAGTTGCCACACAAAAATTCAAAATGACTTCCAATCACTCAGTAACTATAATATGTCACCAACCTTAGCATTGGTAATAATTAGGATTATACTTTTTCCTTTAACATTTAATATGTTTCCATGTGAATGACAGTATGGCATGTACTCCACTTTCTTGTTTCATTTTTAATGTTAATGCTTTAATGTTTATTTTTGGCCTAAGACTATTTTATATCACTTGCATAATTTCCTGCTTAATGATACTATTTGAAGGGTTCAGAGTAAAGGAACTTTAGGAGTTTGGTAGAAAAAAAGGGGACTACCACAGATGTGGTATATGGCAGAGTGTATTGCCTTGTTAAGTGGCAGAATGAACAATACCAGGTTACCTTTGATTACTCATTTCTACCATTACTAAAAACGAGACTTTCCTTAGTCCATCCCTCCCAGAATGGCTTTCAGAAGTTCCTGGGAAATACACTACAGTCGTGTCTGCTCATCCTGCTGTGACATAAGCTGCTGCCACACTGCAGAAATAATGCAGTTTGACACCGCATTAACTATCATGGCTCCATCCTATGGAATCCTGGGATTTGTAGTTTGTTGTAGCAGCAGAGCTCTCTGACAGAGAAGGCTAAATGTCTCACAAAACTACAAATCCCAGAATTCCATAGCATTGAGCCATGGCAGTTAAAGCAGTATCAAACTGGATTATTTCTACAGTGTGGCAGCAGCCATAGTTCTCCATTTGAAACATGATGTTGACCCAGATCACTGCCACAGGTTCCCTCCCAGATGACTTCAACCCATGTCAGTTCCTTGGTATTCTGAGGAAATTAGAGAAATAAAGCAGTGAGATGATGATGGTGATGATTAATGGTAAGTGATGGGAAAGGGCATAGAATGGAACAAAATTCACCAACACAGCCCACTCTTATAAGCCATCCAGATGGGAATAGAAATATGGGGTTTCTCTAGACAGCTGATGGGGAAGAAGGGTTTGTTGGAATGTTATTTCACTTATTCATATATTTGCAAATAAATGTGACACTACACAGAAATGCCTTAAACCTCCAATGGCATCCTTCCAATGAAACTGAATCCTAGCAAATGGTTGAATCTGAGAAATTTCTCCCTCAACAGAAATGAGATGTACACATGTAACAATATGTGTATGAAGACACTGGATTAAACCATCTGAAGGATCAACCTGCACTGTCACCTGTACATTGATGACACTCAGGAAAACCTATTTTTGTATACATGAATGCCAGACAGTTGTGAATGTCTCAAATGAAGAAGTACCTGTAGGTGCTATTCTGAAAGGGATGAGGGAAAATAGGCAGAAACCTAATTCAACTAAAAAGATTTTGTTGGCTGAGAAACCTGGAGTTCAGGATCATGCCAATTCTAATGGGATTCCACTACCTTTGAACAACCAGGTAGACAGTGTGGGGATTTATCTTATGAAGCTTAACTGATGACCACAGTAAGGAATGCTTTCTATTAGCTAAGTCCTGGTCTTGGTAACAGATTCCCCAATTACAGTAGCCCTCCTGTATCTACTGATTCATTACCCACTGATTCAATTATCCATGGGACACAAAGCGGCATATCTACCATAGTCTTCCTAGAAAATGTGTCCTCTCTAGCCATTTTCTAGGTCCTCCAAGACAACTCTATGGTATGTTAAAACCGGAAGTCCCATTATTTTCAATGGTGTTTGCTATTATCACGGTTTTTGGTATCCACAGTGGCCCTAGAACCAATCCCCAGCAGATACAGGGGTCCTACTGTATCTCTAAGATGGATTACTTTAATGTGCTTTATGTTGGACTATCTTCAAAACGCCAGTTGACTTTATTCCAAATATGGCTGCCAGAATGTTAATGGGCCCCCTAAAATCTAAGTATGTGACCCTTCCTTTGTACCAGTCATATTGGTTCCACATTCATTTCTGAGCTGATTTTAAAGTGCTTATTGTTATCTTTAAAGCTTTAACCCAGTCAGAGACAAGGTAATCTAAAAGATTGCCTTCACCCACACAGTCCTGCTGATAGGCTTAGACACTAGAGGCTGGATTTATTTGCCTGCTGGACAGAGTAGCTAGTTTGGTGAATATAAATAGCAGGCCTTTCTCAACATCTCCTATGTACATAATTCTGAAATTCCCTTCCTGCTCCTTTGTGTTTTATGCATTAGGTACAGACCTTTCAGAAAGAATTAAAAGCCTACATGTTCAAAACAGCCTTTCCTTTCGCTTTCATGAAAGTATTTAATAGAAAATGTTCTTAAGTGATCTATATCCATTGGGGAATTATGGTGATAATTTGCACTGTATAAAACTAAATTTAGAAAATTGATATAGAAATATAGTTGTTGATACAGATAAATAGGGAATACTAAATAGATAATAGGTGGTTACAATGGATAAATGATAAAGTTATTAATAAAAGGATTGACAATAGATTGGGGGTATCAATAATAATAGTACATTCTTATCTATATTAAGATAAGTTTTAAAAGGATAAAAAGGTTTATAGGACTGGATGAGACTAAGTGGGAAGTCATTTGAATGTTATTTGTTATATGTATGTTAATTAACGTGGGGGGAGGGATAAGGGGGGAATAGAGTTTGTGTAGTATGTATGTCTAACTGTAGTAGTATATGTGTATGTGGTATAGTCTTTATGTTTGTCTTGGTCATAATTACTTTGTTCTTTTATATAGCAAATAAAGATATTAATTTTCAAAGTGATTTACAAAATAATAATAATAAAAAAACCTTTTCTGGATATGTAGTTAATAAATGTGTTTTACTATCAATAACCTCAAAACCTGGCTGAATTTCCTCAGTTCTGATACTGCTGTTCATATATGGGTTTGTTGTTATATGTCGTTAAATCATTTCCAACTTATGATGACCCTAAGGCAAACAAACTATCATGCAATTTTCTTGGTAAGATTTGGACAGAGGCGATTTGCCATTGCCTTCCTCTGAGGCTGAGAGAATGTGACTTGCCCAAGGTGACCACTGGATCCATGGCTGAGCAAGGATTCAAACACTGCTCTCCCAGAGTCCTAGTTCAACACTCAAACTACTACACCTTGCTATCTCTCTCATATATGGATGTATGTTCTTATGTTATTGTTTACAAACCATTTACTGAAATTATATCTCTATTAATTTATTGAATGACAGCAGCACATGTGAAAAGGATCTAGGGGGCTTAATAGATCACAAATTAAACAAGAGTCAAGAGTCTGATGCAGCAGCAGCAGCAGCCGCAGCAGCCAAAAAAAAAAAAAAGCCAATGCAATTCTAGGCTAAATATAATGTCAAGATCAGGGAAAGTAATAGCAACTGTCACATTCTGCTTTGGCCAGACCTCACCTGGAATATTGTGTTCAGTTCTGGGCACCACGGCTTAAGAATGATATCAACAAACTGGAATGTGTCCAGAGGAGGCCACAAAGATGGTGATGGGTCTGGAAACAAAGCCCTATGAAGAACGGTTGAGGTAGATGGGTATGTTTGGCTTGAAGAAGAAAAGACTGAGAAGTGATGTGATAACTATCATTAAATATCTGAACGACTGCCATGTGTAAGAATAAACGGGTTTGGGGTGGGTTTTTTTCCTGCTCTGGAAGATAGGACTGAAAGCAATGGATTCAAATGACAAGAAAAGAGATGCCAACTAAATACTATGCAAGATTTTCTGACAGAAAGAGCTAGTCAACAGTGAAAGACATTATGTCATAAGGTGGTGGGCTTTTCTTTGTTTCAGGTTTTTAAGCAGTTGTTAGATAGCCACACCTGAGAGGTGCTTTCAGTGTAGTTTCTTGCACTAGTGGGTGGTTGGACTAGACAGTCTCTGGGTTCACTTTCTCTGATTCTATGACTAACTGGCTAGCTGGAATGAGCTTTCAAAGGTACATGGTTTTATCAATGACTGAATAAGATCTGGAAGCAATGGTGTAATGCTGGCCTGACACAAAATGGCCTGCTACCATGACCATTTCCTGTTGCCACATCCCATCCCATCCATGTTTTGCTCTGTGGGTGGCCTCCCTTTTCGGAGTGAGTCCTTGGGACCATATGGTGCTTCTACACCATAAAGAAAAAGTTTATTGGGAGAAAAAGCCGAAAGCAGAACGAAAGGCTTTACTCAATGTTTCTAAAGAGGTGGTGCCTTTGGAGTAGATATGTTGTTACCCTAAGAAGTGGGGATGCTTTAGAGACCCACCCACGATGCCAAAATCCATCTGGGGGAATTATTAGCTCAAACAAAAGCCTACGAGAGACGGGTTACTTCGGGTATCTGTAGAGGACACTCCAGTTTAAAGTGAAATAAAGTATTTTACTGGAAATAACACAGAGTGAACACACACACACACACACACACACACCACATTTCTAAGAAAGATACAAGGCTATTGAGGAGTAAGGCAGAAAGACTGGATAGAGGGAGAGATTCAGGGCAATAGTTACCAGTCTTGAAGACTGGAGTTTTATGCAGCGAAGATACTCAGTCATCTGAGGGTGGCATAGGTGGTTCCTATCTGGAGGTGTGCCAAGAAAGAGAGTGGTTGGGTTTGTCCATCATGGCACACCTGTCTATTGTCAGGGGACTAATATTTATACCCTATTTCATATCCTGAAGGGGTGCTCTGGTTAGGACAAAGCCTGGATAGTTTTCTCACCAGATAGACAAAGGAAACCAAAAACTGATTCCGTTAAACGTTGGGAGACAGAAATTTTTTTTATTACATTTATTTATCCATTCATCATTAATACATCGTATGAGATCACGAACATAAACAAAACCGTAATCATAGACATAAACAAACATATGTCTTATACATAACTTTGTAGCTTATATATATTACTTCAACATATGTCTTGTATATGTTACCAACAACCTGTGATCAATTCTGTATGGTCTTATAATCGATTCACTAGTACAATGCTCTTTGCTCTTCAACTTCATAATTCATCATTATCGTACCATTTACAAAGATTGATATCTTTCTACTTTTCTTTTACTTTCCTCTTTCCCCTTTCTTCTTTCCCCTTGACTTCCTCTTATTTACAAACTCAAAGGGTTTATTCCTACTTTAACCTACTTCCGATCTTCGCTTCATAATTACCCTCTATTCCTTTCCAATACACTTACTATATTTTATCTATTTCATTGTACTTTGCCATTTACCTTCAGATTACTTTTTTTATTAAATTCCAGTTCTCTTAAAACCATCCCTTTCCTACTTTGATGCATTCCCCACTGTTATATCTTATATCTCGCCCCTTTTCTCCATTTAATCAGTTATTGGTTTCCATTCTTCCTGCACTCCTTCTACATATGCCTTCTTTATAATTTGTGTTAATTTGTCATTATTTTCCATCTCTATCAATTTGTCCAACCATTCTTCTATTTTTGGCGTCTCCTTCATTTTCCATTTTGCAGCTATCTTCAGTCTGGCAGCAGTAATTAAATATAACATGACCCTCCAATGTTTTCTTTCTACATGCTTTTCTAATGACGATATCATATTCAGCAAATATAATTTTGGGTCCAATATATATGATAGTCTGAACATCTTCTGTATTGTTTTATGTATATTTTCCCAAAATTTCTTTATCATCGGGCAGCCCCACCACATATGATAAAGGGACCCCACCTCTTTACCACATTTCCAACATTTCTTATTGGATAACTTATGGATCTTACTTAGTCTCACTGGTGTCAAGTACCACCTGTTTGCTATTTTCAGAAAATTCTCTTTTAGATCTTGACTTGCTGTGAAACTATTTGTTTTACCCCAGGCATTCTCCCATTCCTCCAAACTTATAACATCACCTATATCTTTAGCCCATCTTACCTGAGTCTGTAATTAGATCTCTTTCCAGCTCTCTTTCCAGCAGTATTTTGTAAAATTTAGCTATTTTTCCTTTTCTCTGATCCCAAATAATCTTATCAATTTCATTTTGATCTTTAATGAAACCATATGATATTTTGTCCTCCCTAAATCTATCCTTTATTTGACCATAGGTGGACCATTGTATGTTATAACCCTGATTTTGTAGTTCTCCTCTGGTTTTTAAACTGCAAGTTTCCTCTGACCATTTAACCAAGTCTTTATACATCACCCAGTCTTCCCTTTTCGTCCACCTAACCTGAAAGGCTTCTATTGGTGAAATCCATAAAGGAATCTTACTGTAAAAATTTTCTTTTACATTTTTCCAAATTCTCATTAAGGGGCCCCTTACACTGTGGTTTTCAAATTCTTTATCCACTTTTGTTTTCCCGTACCACAAATATGCGTGGATGCCAAATTTTTGGTTGCTACATTCCAGATTTATTATTCTGTCTTTCCTTAACGTGACCCAATCACTTATCCAGTTCAACCCGCAGGCCATGTAGTACGACTTAAAGTTTGGAAGGGCAGTACCACCTCTATTCTTTGAACCTAGTAAAGTTGTCCATTTTATTCTGGGTTTTCGCCCATTCCAGATAAAAAAAATTAAATCCCTCGTCCATTCCATAAACGGTTTTTCGTTAGTTAATATTACAAGGTTCTGAAATAGAAAGATCATCCTGGGCAAGATATTCATCTTTATCGTAGCTATTTTCCCTAATAATGACATGTTCAGCTTCTGCCATCTTTTAAGATCTTCCTTTATTTGCTGCCAGGTTCTTTTATAATTGTTTTCATATAATTATCTATTTCTTTTACTTAACCATATTCCCAAGTATCTTATTTTGGTTTCAATCGTGTAGCCCAGGTTTTTCTTCTATCTTGGCCTCTTCATACTTCGACAGGTTTTTTTGGTAATATAACCGTTTTCTCCTTATTTATTTTGAAACCTGATAATTTTCCAAATTTATTTATTATTTCAAATACTTTCTCCATATTACTCATTGGGTCCTGAATTATCAGTAGTAGGTCATCTGCATACGCTAACAGTTTGTATTCCTGCCCCTTAAGTTTCAAACCTGGAATTGTTTTATCTACTCTGATTTGCTTGTTTAAAACCTCCAAGGCCAATATAAACAACAGAGGTGACAAGGGACAACCTTGTCTTGTTCCCTTCTGAATGCTGATTAGATTTGATCTCTCTCTGTTAATCAAAACATGTGCTTTTTGTTTCTTATAGATCTGATCAATACATTGGTAAAATTTTTGACCCACACCAATCCCTTCCAATACACCCTTCATAAATTGCCAGTTCAGGTTGTCAAAGGCTTTCTCTGCATCCGCAAATATTAAAGCCGCTTTTTTTTCCATTGTTTTTTTCGTAGTATTCCAAAGCACTCAAAGCCAACCTTATATTATTCACCAGTATTCTTCCCGGGAGAAAGCCATTCTGATCTGGGTGGATGAACTCCGTTAATATTTTCCTTAATCTGCTAGCTAGGATTGTTGCATAGATCTTGTAATCAACATTCAAAAGGGATATCGGTCTATAGTTCTTAACCTCAGTTATATCTTTCTGCTCCTTTGGTATTAAAGCAATGTCTGCATTTTCCCATGATTCGGGGATATCTTCATCTTTTATTGTGTTAAACATTTCCTGCATATGCTCCTTTATTTCTTCTTCAAATACTTTATAGAACTCTGCTATGAGCCCATCTGGACCTGGCGATTTTCCTGTCTTCATATTTTTTATTGCCGAGGATATCTCCTGTTGCGTTATTGGTTCTTCAAGTGTCTCTCTTTGATCATCCGAGATATATCCAATGCTGTTATTGCTTATGTAATTCCTAATATCCATGTCTATACCTTCCATTTTTCCCTTATCTGAGTATAAAGTTTCATAATATTTCGTGAATTTGTTCACTATATCTCTTTGTGCCGTATAAGTCTTGTCTTCCTCTATGACTACTGTTATAAGTTTCTTGTCCATCTCTTTTTTTAGCCTATGTGCCAGCCAACTTCCCACCTTGTTGGCATTTGCAAAGTAGTGTTGTTTGACTCTCTTTAGTTTAGGTGCAATCCCTTCTATTATTCCTGGATTCAATTCATTTTGTATATTCTTTATTTGTCCCAAAATCTTCTCATTACATGGATTCTGTCTTAATATTCCTTCTTTCTCCTTCAGTTCTCCTATTAAACTTTGTGTCCTCTCTCTTCTCTGTTTACATATTTCCGCTCCTCTTTGCAGGAACAAACCTCTCATCGATGCTTTGAAGGCATCCCATCTTATTTTACTAGATGTTTCCTCTGTCTTATTTATTTCAAAGAAATCTTTCATCTCTTTCTTTATTCTTGTTATAAATTCTTCCTGTCTTAACATTGTCTCTTTCATTCTCCATATATATTCTTTCTTCCTGATGTTTAAAGTCATTTTTAACGGATTATGGTCTGACATAATTTTTGGGAAAATGTCTATGTCTTTAATTCTTGTACATAACTCTTTCATTGCCCAGTACATGTCAATTTGTGACCACGTTTTATGCACCTCTGAGTAAAATGTATAACCCTTTTCTGTTCCTTTTTTTATATGGCCATACATCTAATAGACAGAAATTGATGGGTTTATGATAACCTTGCAAGGCTGGACAGGAGGGGGTATAGGAGAGATTGCTGTAGGAGTTGATTTGGGAATGGTCACTTAATTGTTTGATTGAATGAATCATTACTGAGGTGCCCAAGGCTGGAAGAAAGGATTAGCATATACCTCCTTAATGACTAACAGGCTTCCACATAATCCTAATATGGGCTTTCTTGCCATAATACTTCTAAGACACATCCCAGGTCATTGTGAGCTTTAACTGAGGAGATTTTCACACAGGGCCAAAATGTCCCGTTACTGCCCCGCTAGCTCCTCTCCCGTTCCTGCCACGGAATAACATAAATCTTTCGCACACTCACCTTAATTCCACAGCAGGAACGGGCTCCCCCTCCCCTTGCTGGCTGGCCGTAAATGCAGCCGTCGTAAGGCTGCTTTTACGACCGGCCATCTGAAACGTTATCACGTTATCACGTGATAACGCCGGATAGTAAATTTAAAAAATAAAAACTCCCCCAAACATAAAATCAGTTCACCAAGCACAAAAGCACTCTTTAAATCACATAATCAAAACAGGGAGGGTAAAATAAAGGGTGCCACTTACCTCGATGTCCAGATCGTACCAGGAAGTGCTCGGAACGGACCTCCCCTCCATGGCTGTCATTTTGGAACAGGAACGGGGCTCCTGTTCGCACACCTGTGATTCCGTGATAGTGACGGAACGGGAGGTCTATTCACGATGAAAAATCGTGATTACATTGTTCTGGAACAGTCACGGGAGTAGGATAGATGAAGGACAGAACGGGGTCAACGTCGTCCGAAAGGGAAAACCTTTCCCGATCCTGTTCTGTTCCTGCCACGGGATATATAGCCCATGTGAAAATCTCCTGATCTTTTGGTTTGTCCAAGCCAACCTGACCCCCCAAAATGTCCAATATTTCCAATTATGAGATAGTGTGGGGAGGGGGTAGTAGGGCATGTTAACACACTCCTTCTTCTCATACAGCCCCCCCCTCATCCTGTGTGTTTCTTGTTTCAGTTTTCTAGAAGTTTCAGCTCTTGAAGAAGGAATTATCTACTCTGGACTGTGTCAGCTATTTGCTAACATCCATTTACGCCTTTTTCTTCAGCACTGGACTTTTCATTCCTCTCCCCTTCCCCCTCCATCTTTGTTGCTCTACTATTTGTTATCTCATGTTGCATAACAAGGCAGTTGGACCACATTATCACCAGCCAATCACAAGTCATTTGCTGGTAGACTTTCTGGAGAGCTGCATTGGTCCTTAACATTGTAACCCAAAAGCAGCTGGCAGGGCTCTCTTCCCTTTAAACCGTCTTCAGATCAAGGTATCAAGCAGGTGGGTGACTGTTCCAGGTGGGTGACAACACTGTGGGAGGGGGAGATTTGCCATTTTTCCCCATCTCCACCCAGAGGCAAAGAAATTACCTCATCCTATGGCATGAGCTGAGTTTTGCTAAAAGATGAACCAGTTTAACAAGGTGGATATTAACAATGAAAGGTGTGTAAGATGTGAGATAACAAATACAATAAATAGCCTTCACTAAGACATTAAACACATAGACAAATGTTGGAGACTAACTTTCACCACAATGTAGAGTCAAATGGAAGAACATTCCTTTTTATAGTGAGAAAAAGAACCTCACATAAGCCTTGACAAACACAGTCACATTACTTGATAAATTTCAGTCCTCGACTTCTCACTGAAAATGTCCGCCAAAAGAAATATTTCTGTTCAAATACAGGCCAGAGATAAAAGTGTCCAATGGAACTGAAATTCTCTCTCACTGGGCTATGGATTATAGGCCTGAAACTCACATTACAGACTAGAAGGACACTTGTAAGGAAACAATGTTAGAAGATAGGGGGACTGAAATGGGAGCAGGGTTGGCTGTTCTTGTCCTGGAGATGGTCCTTGTTGCTTTAAGTGTTGACAGCTTTGTGGCAATCAGGAAATGTAATACAAGCACAAGCATAGTTAACATTAACATGGGTATTTATTTAACAATATTTGTAACAAGCAAAATAAATAAAGAACTTCACAATATGGCAAAACTCTCAGAAAAATATATATGGTTGAGATCCTGCATCAAGTAATATATTATAAAGTTCTTCACAGGTGGAACTAGGACATGTCTTCACCTCACCCACCAAAGCCCGCCTTTTAGCTGCTGCAGCCTCCACCCCCCAAAAAAGCCATTTACTGGCCAGTGGAGTGTGGAGGGGGTGTCAAAGAAGCATCCAGCTACATTCCTATAGCTGGACTGACATCAGTGACATCATCTTCTGAAAGGACAGAGGATGCCTGTTGCTGTGCATCCAGTTACAGAAAAATAGCTGGATGCTTCTCCCCTAGCCACCCATCCACTCTCCACTGACCAGGTAAATGGCCATTGGGGGCTGCAGGGGCTCAAAGGTGGTTGGGAGAGTTTGGTTGTTGAGCAGTCAGAAGAAGAGCCCAAGCTTCGCAACAACCAAAAAAGTGAGGTATGCAGAATCGATACCCTAAAGGTACCAGATCCCATCTGATCTTGAAAGCTAAGCAGGGTCAGCCGTGGTTAATATTTGGATGGGAGACCTCCAACAAACACCAGGTGCTGTAGGCTACATTTCAGAAGGCGGCAATGGCAAACCACCTCTGAGTATTCCTTGCCTAAGAAAACACTATGAAATTCATGGGTTTGGCATAACAGGTGACTTAAAGTTGCACGCGCACACACACACAAAAGCTGGATTTTATGAGTAACTCACTAACAGGATGCTAGCCTGTATTTACAGGCACTACATGACACACTTGCTTATAGTAGTCCACTTCAATATCCAGTGATGATGAGTGAACATTGGAAATCACCAAGCATAATAGCAAGTGATATTTCTTACTAGTGAAAGATCATTCACACTAGCACAAACACAGCCCATTTTAATAAAGAAGCACCTGAGAATTGATAACTGATTAAGCAGGAAGAAATGCACAGGTGTTATGAGTCAGGTGTAATACTAGAACTAAACTAGGACTTGGCATTTAGGAGATCACCTGGGACTCTACCATTCTGTTGTGTATAGCTTGTGCTTGAATGCTTCCTGACCAGAGATGTACAATTTCTCGATATTTTGAAGACACGGAGAGAAAAACATTTTTATTATTCTGGAGAAAAACTGATTTATTAATTTTTTGAAAAATTGAAAAATGCAATATTAATCCACCTTTTAGAGATTACAAGTAATTTTGTTACTCTGTGTGTGTGAATCCTGATGGCACAGTGGTTAAATGCTAGTAGTGCAGCCACAACGTTATAAGTTTGATTCTAGAGGGCTCCAAGGTTGACTCAGCCTTCCATCCTTTCGTAGGTTGATAAAATGAGTACCAGGCTTGTTGGGGGCAATTAGCTAACACACTGTAAACTGCTTAGAGAGTGCTTCTAGAGTGATTAGTACTATAAAGTGGTATAGAAATGTAACTGCTATTGCTATAAATTGCCTGTCAGCTTATGGTGACCCCATGAATTTCATAGGGCTTTTTAAGGCAAGGAATACTCAGAGGTGGTTTTGCCAATTTCTTCCTCTGAGATTTAGTCTACATCATCTGGCATTCATTGGCAGTCTCCCATCCAAGTACTAACTAGGGTGGACTCTGCTTAGTTTCTAAGATCAGAAAGGATCTGGTGCTGTTAGGATATTTAGGTCCTTATTCTTAGAAGAAGCGTAAATAAAGAGTACAGAAGAGTAAATAAAAAACATGTCCACCCAAATGCAGTTGAACTACAACTCCCATTATCTCTCAACATTAGCTATGAGAGCTAAAGTTGATCGGAGTTGCAGTCTAATGTCACTGCAGAGGTAACATTCCACAACCCTGAGATAAAGTGCAGGTAAGAGAGACAGGTATGACTGGAGAGATTTGGTTGGAGGAAGAAATGCAAACCAGGTGAAATTAAGCTAATTCCAGAAGCACTTCACAGACAATAGCAGTGTTGTTGTTGTTGTTTAAAGTACAGTGGGCCCTTGTTATCCACTGGGGTTTGGTTTCAGGACCCCTGCAGATACCAAAATCCATGGATGCTCAAGCCCCATTCTATACAATTGTGAAGGAGAGTAAAGGTGGGGTATCCTAACCTCTCTAGGGAGGGAGTTCCAAAGTCTGGGAGCAGCCACTGAAAAAGCCCTCTCCCTAGTTCCCACCAAACAAGCCTAAGAAAGTGGTGGGTCAAAGAGAAGAGCCTCTCAAGCTGATCTTAAACTTGGGAGAATTTGAGTGACCAAACAAAAGTACAGCTTAGAGTTCTCAGCATTAACTAAGAGTTTTTAGATTACCTAAAAGCTCTCACCATGGACACTAAGGGGACTGCTGCAGTCACCTGCAACACTTGTGGGATGTTTGTCTTCTTGTCTACAGATGTGGGGAACGTCACATGCACCAAGTGCTAATTGGTAGCCCTCTTGGAGGAGAAAGTCCAGCAGCTGGAGACACGGGTAGCTATACTTCAAAAGATTCGTGAGCAAGAGATTTTCCTGGACAGAACAGAATGAACAGTCTTGGACAGGGACCGCACAGAGGAACTGGTTGGGAAGGAGAGGGTCACTTCACAGACACAGGAGGTAGACAGCTGGAGGAATATCACATGCAGAACAAGAAAATCCAGGGATTCTTCGAGCAGCTTGCAGCTACAGAATTGATTCGAAGCCCTCTCCCTTATTGAGGACAATGAGGAAGAACAGTGTGGACAGACTTCAGGGGCAGAGCAGGGGACCCTGAGAGGACCACCGCAAGGAACAGCAGCTGCGAAGCCTCGGCAGAGGCGTGTGGTGGGGGGGGACTCCTTGCTGCGGGGTACAGAAGCAGTGGTTTGTGGGCCTGACAAGATGTCTCGGGAGGTGTGTTGTCTCCCTGGGGCAAAGATCTGTGATGTGACCGAGAGGCTGACAAGACTCGTCAAGCCTACGGATCATTACCCCTTCCTTTTGGTCCATCTGGGAACCAATGATACTGCAAGGCACAGCTTTCCCAAGATCAGAAGAGATTATGAGGCTCTGGGGAGGAAGCTGAAAGAAATGGACACACAGTTTGTCATCTCGTCTCTTCTGCCAGTTGAAGGGCATGGTCCAGGAAGGGAGAGGAAAATAGCCAACGTAAACAACTGGCTCCATAGATGGTGTCACCGAGAACGATTTGGATTCTTGGATCATGGGCTGCGCTTCCATGAGAGGGGACTTCTGGCAAGAGATGGGGTGCATCTCACAACAGTTGGCAGAAACATTTTTGCCTACAGTCTCAAGAATTTGATCAGGAGGGCTTTAAACTGAGTCATATGGAGGAGGGAGACAGTATTCTGGAAGGCAAAAGGGCTGGAGAAAATAGTCAAACTGACATAGAGGGAACAAGGCAAACAGCACAAGGACCCAACAGTGGGAGGCAAAAAAACTTGCACAGGCAGCAAGTAAAGGGAACACATGGTCTTAGATGTCTCTACACTAATGCACAGAGCATGGGAAATAAGCAAGATGAACTCGAACTCCTAGCACTACAAAACAAATATAATATAATAGGCATTATTGAAACCTGGTGGGATGAGTCACATGATTGTAATGTAGGAATAGAGGGGTATAACCTTTATAAGAGAAACAGGCCAAACAGGAAAGGAGGAGGAATAGCATTATATGTCAGGGATATTTATACCACTGAAGAGATCCATGACATCAATACAGGAAGCCAGGTGGAGTGCATCTGGATAAAAATTAAAGGGGAGGGAAACAACAGGGATGTTATTGTGGGACTCTACTACAGACCCCCAAGTCAGACGGAGGAACTGGATGATGCCTTTCTAGAACAGATGAACACACACGCAGAAAGGAGAGATGTAGTAGCGATGGGTGACTTCAACTATCCTGATATTTGCTGGAAATCTAACTCAACCAAAACTTCAAGGTCTAGCAAATTCCTTACTTGCCTGGAAGACAATTTCATGGTCCAAAAGGTGGAAGATGCAACAAGGGGGTCAGCTATTTTAGATCTGATCCTAACCAACAGGGATGACCTGGTTAATGGGGCGCAAGTGGTGGGATCCTTAGGTGAGAGTGATCATGTTCTCCTGGAGTTTGTTATACAATGGAAAGGAGAAGCCAGGCATAGTCAGACACGCATTCTCGACTTTAGGAGAGCTGATTTCAATAAACTCAGGGAAATACTGGGGGTGATCCCATGGTCAGGAATATTAAAAGAGAAGAGACCTCAAGATGGATGGGACTTTCTCAAAAGGGAGATACTGAAGGCACAATTTCAAACAGTACCATTGAGGAAGAAAAATGGGAGGTGTCTCAAGAAACCAGGATGGATGACTAAAGAACTTTCAATGGAGCTAAGTTTTAAACGGAACATGTATAGGAAATGGAAAAAGGGGGAAATCACCAAAGAAGAATTCAAACAGATAGCGAACACATGTAGGAGTAAAGTCAGAAAAGCTAAAGTGCAGAATGAGCTCAGGCTTGCTAGAGAGGTTAAGAACAATAAAAAGGTTTTTTTGGTGTATGTCCGCAGCAAAAGGAGGAAGAAGGAAATGGTAGGGCCACTACATGGAGAAGATGGAAAAATGCTTACAGGGGACAGAGAAAAGGCAGAATTACTCAACACCTTCTTTGCCTCAGTGTTTTCAGAAAAGGAAAAGGGTGACCAACCTGAGGATAAAGGAACAGAGGACACATTAGGGGAAATCCAGCACAGAATAAGCAAAGAGGTAGTACAAGAATACCTTCTTAATCTAAATGAATTTAAATCTCCAGGACCAGATGAACTACATCCAAGAGTATTAAGAGAGCTGGCAAATGTAATCTCAGAGCCATTGTCAATAATCTTTGAGAACTCTTGGAGAACAGGAGAAGTCCCAGCAGACTGGAGGAAGGCAAACGTTGTCCCCATTTTCAAAAAGGGGGAAAAGGAGGATCCCAACAATTATCATCCAGTCAGTCTGACATCAATACCAGGGAAGATTCTAGAGCAGATCATTAAACAGAGAGTCTGTGAGCATTTAGAAGGCAATGCCATAATCAGAAAAAGTCAACATGGGTTTCTGAGAAACAAGTCATGCTAGACTAATCTGATCTCTTTTTTTATATATATAAAATTACTAGCTTGGTAGATGAAGGGAACGCTGTGGATATCGCATACCTTGATTTTAGTAAGGCCTTTGACAAGGTTCCCCATGACATTCTTGCAAACAAGCTTGTAAAATATGGGCTAGACAAGTTAACTGTTCAATGGATTTGTAATTGGTTGACCGGTCGAACCCAAAGGGTGCTCAGCAGTGGCTCCTCTTTCTCTTGGAAAGATGTGACCAGTGGGGTGACACAGGGTTCTGTCCTGGGCCCAGTGCTATTCAACATCTTTGTTAATGACTTGGATGGCGGAATTAGGAGCATACTTACCAAATTTGCAGATGACACCAAATTAGGAGGAGTAGCTAATATCCTAGAGGACAGGATCAAAATTCAAAATGACCTGGATAGACTAGAGAGCTAGGCCAAAGCTAAAAAAATGAAATTCAATACGGAAAAATGTAAGGTACTGCACTTAGGGTGAACAAATGAAATGCATAGATATAGGATGGGGGAGACCTGGCTAAATGAGACTACGTGCAAAAGGGATCTAGAAGTCCTAGTAGACCACAAGTTGAACATGAGTCAACAGTGTGATGCGGCAGCTAAAAAGGCCAATGCAATTTTGGGCTGCATCAATAGAAGTATAGTGTCCAGATCAAGGGAAGTAATAGTGCCGCTCTATTCTGCCTTGGTCAGACCTCACCTGGAATACTGTGTCCAGTTCTGGGCACCACAATTCAAAAAGGATATTGACAAATTGGAGCGTGTCCAGAGAAGGGCGACTAAAATGGTGAAAGGTCTAGAAACGATGCCTTATGAGGAGAGACTTAGGGAGCTGGGTATGTTTAGCCTGGAAAAAAGACGTTTAAGGGGCAATATGATAGCCCTGTTTAAGTATTTGAAGGGATGTCACGCTGAGGATGGAGCAGGCTTGTTTTCTGTTGCTCTAAAGACTGGAACACGGAACAATGGAAGCAAGCTCCAGGAACAGAGATTCCACCTCAACATTAGGAGGAACTTTTTGACAGTAAGAGCTGTTCGGCAGTGGAACACGCTCCCTCGGAGTGTGGTGGGCTCTCCTTCCTTGGAGGTTTTTAAACAGAGGCTGGATGGCCATCTGTCGGGGATGCTTTGATCGTGATTTCCTGCGTGGCAGAGGGTTGGACCGGATGGCCCTCATGGTCTCTTCCAACTCTGCAATTCTGTGATTCTATGATTAATGTTCTGCTGGGTTCATATGGGGAAATACGGTTCTTCAAGTAATCTGGACCTAAATTGTTTAAGGCTTTATAGGCTAAAACCAGCACTTTGAATTGTGACCAGAAATAGGTCAGCAGCCAATGGAGCTGCCGCAACAAGGGAGTTTTATGCTTTGGGTAAAATGGAAACATTTTCCTCCCAAAGAGCAGGTGGCAGCTCTCATATGGTCACACCCTTCTCTTCTGATGCATAGCCCAATCTTCCACACACCCACATATGCACACAACTTGGATGATGAAAATGTTTAAGAGGCTGGAGGACAGGCGCCTCCCATGCTTTGCACACATAAAGCCCCCCCCCCCCGCATCAGAGCTCATCTCTCTTCCAGGTTTCCAATCTCTTATGCTTTCCACTCCTCTTCTCCCACTCTTTCATCTGCCACAGCATGCACTATGCCAGGATGCAGAAACACAAACCCCACCCATGGAGACTTGGGAGAATGCCATCTTGGTTCCTTTTCCCTGTGGTTTGGTTCCTCCCTTTTTATTTTCTTTTAAAATATGCATAGCTTGGGAAATGTGGATAGAAATAAAAGTTGGGGAAGTGTCTCCCTCTCCTACAGCACTACTGCCTAGGGGGGTGGGTTAAACACTGGAGCTGAATGCTGGGAAATTCAGGGTGGATAAAAAGGAGTACTCCTTCACACAACAGACAACCTGTGGTGTTTGCTACTGTGAACTGTAGTAATGGGTGCCATCTTGGGTTGCTTTAAAAGGAAAATTCCTGGAGAATAATGCTATGAATGGGTGCTCATCATAACTTTGTATATCAGTTGCTGGGGAGTGTGATATGGATGGTACAGTTGCTCTCATGTCCTGTTTCCCACAGGCAATTAATTGCCACTGTTTCAAAAGAATGCTGAATTAGATTGGGTTTGGTTGGATCCACCATGGCTCCTTCTGTTCTTACGAAAGCAAGACAAATACCTTTCTTTTTTTAAAGGTTCCTTTAGCTCCCGGCACAGCTTCACAAACAAGGCTGATAGCTTCCCTGGAGAGACAGAAAAGAAAAAAACCCAACAATTTCTATAAGTCAATGCTTATGCTTTTTCTTTATTTCCATTATTTTTAGGACTGATGCTGGAGAAGTCTGATTTGGTTTCTTGTGATATCATATGAAACTCTTGTGGAAAGTAGGAAATTTGATTAGACTCATATGGCACCTAGGTGTATCAAGAGTTAAAAGTAAGAAAATCTGGGCAACCAATGTTATCATTTTTCTTGGGAACTGTGAGCTTTTAGTCAAATAAATATGTACTGTACTTCTAGAGAATGAACTCCACTCTATCTGCGCATGGATTCTCTGGATAATTCTTGGTACTGCCTAAGAACAACAACATTTACTTCTGCCATAAATTAGATTTAATGGTCACTTCTTTGCAGAAGGCTAGTATAAAAATATTTAATATGAAACAATCCAGCAAAGTCTGAATGAATATGTGGCCCAATCTGTCGACTCAATATTTTCATTTTCTTCTTTGTTTTTTTAAAAATGTTGCTTAAACACACACACACAAAGGCACCATCGCTCATAGTCAAAACAAGGGTTTTTTAATATACATTTTTTACAGACACCAAAGAATATTACCGTGTTCCAGCCAACTCCCACTTATGCAAGTTGGTTGGTTTGGCAAAATTTCAAGATATTTAAGCATGATATCTTTATTTTATCTAAAGCCAGTTCTCATAGCCTTTTTTGCACAACAGAATACAAGTCACACAGATCCTCTCTAAATGTGGCTGTATGATCAAATTGTTGTCTGAGTCCTTCATGATAACACCAAAGTTGCCTGGTCAGTATATGTAGCCAATTTATGCAATGCCATTAGACTTGAGAGTTACCCAACAGAGACCACAGTTATTACCAGTCAAGATGGCCAAGGTCCAGTGAGCAGATGTTAATCTAGCTGAAGATGTGCTGAACCCAAACATTTCTCATGCTAGGGATGTTGGAAAATAGCAAGACTACTGTCACTCTCACTTAACTTTAGGTTGGCATTGTGGCTGTGTTCCTGGACTGGAAGAGGTTGTGATCTGGCCTGATCCAGCTCCTCCCTTGACCTATCCTTTCTCCTCCTCTTCCCCCCCACCCTCTCCTGCCAGCAAGTCTTAGCCAGTTGAGCAGTACTGCTGGCAGATTGCTCACTGGCAGGTCTGTGACTTGAAGAGTTCTGCCTGGAGAAGAGGCTAACACCTTACAGCCAGTACATCTTTGAGTTAGAATTTCACTGTAAAAAAGTATCACATAAAATCACCATCACCTATGAGCCAAACAGTTAGGAAGACAATAGCTAGTCAAATATGAGGAATTACCGGGTTCAAGAAACAGGAACATCCCATATATTTTGAAGAGACAATAAGCTTCATGAGATGACTTCATCACAGCTGCTGCATATCCTACTTTATGACACACAGTGACACCTTTCTGGATATAACCTAGGTTGTTCACTGTTGTTGTATGTCATCAAAGTTGGCTTTGTTTGATGTAGGAAAATGATGTCCAAGGACAACAGGAAATCACTGTATATCATATTTCACTTTATTATCATGATCTCAGACAAACACTTTTTTTAAAAAAAATTACTTAGCTTGGGATTTTTAAAAAAAAATAGTTATGGGACAGACTGCTAGTTGAATCATAATGTTGAGTTTCAAATATTTTCTACATGTATGAAAAGAAATACTAACAGCACAAAACGTTGTATAAGAACTATAATATGCCATTATATTAAGAGAAAAAAAGACACAGGCTTATATTTTGTTAATATATCTCATGTGGCCAGCTCAATATTACAGAAATATTAAACTTTGTCAGTTTATCTAACCACAAAAAAATATTATAGTGCATGCTACAGAGCAAATAATGTACAATTACTCCATGTTCTAAACAAAAGTGAGCAATTGAAAATACAGTATATTGTCTTGCAAGGCTAAACAGAAATACTATGGATACATTTAACAGAAATTCATGGGTACTAGTATGTAAATATGCTTTCATGCAGAGTTTTTCTCAGGTGCAAGATGTAACTTTTTTTTTATCTAGTCAGCTGTTTTATAGTTTTTAAAACTATAATATTGTCTTTCTGAAACTGGTCTGATTACCTTGTCTAAAAGTCAGCAGTGCTAATTTAAGACTATAGACAGAGATTTCCATGAACTGTAACACTAGAGGTCTCAGGCAGAGAATTCTAAGTACAACATCAAACTACCAGTCCCAGGATAAGCAAAGAGGTATCAGATTGTAACAATTGTGTAGTGCTACTCAAAGTGGTAGCACTAAACAATTGTGTAGTGCTACTCAAAGGGACTGAGCTGCCAGTCCCTGGAGAGTTTCCAGGAAACAGGTGTAGGCAATGGGCACAAATATGTTACCTGTCCCTGGCACTTTTGGGGAAAATTGCTGGCCCCACACATTACACAGCTTGAAATGCATTGCTCTAAGTCACTTCCATTAAGGACTAAAGTAACAGATATTTTTTAAGAGTTTAAGCTTAACATAAAGCAAGAATTACAATATTTCTCCTGCTATATAAGCAATCTTACAAAACATTTTTAGGGCAAAATGGAAATGCATTTTAAAAATTCTAAATTTTAAACAATCATGTTATATGCTCACTATGTAATAAATGCAGCTGAATGGTGATTTTTAAAGAACAAAATTAATGTCTAGAAAGAACAAAATTAATGTCTACCAGGAAAACATGTCACAATGCCTCAAAGAAGGCAAAAGCTATTCTCGCTTCAAATCTAACTTTCTAACACCAGAATTTCCAGTTTGCACATCAGGCATAGCACCTGATCATTTTCAGATTTCTTGCCATAAATGAAACATTCATATCAGCCTAACAGTTCACTGTGGATTTATCTGCTTCTTCCTAGATTCAGTCATAGGCTACTTAGTCTAAAGACAACCAAACCTCACAGACACATTGGAATGCCTTTGGTCTCTAGCACTAATTTTTTAAAATTAGGTATTTATACCCTGCTGTTCAGCCACAAAGGTTATCAGAGCGGCTTACAAATTGTTAAGCAATAGCAATGTACACATCTACACTGCATTAAGCAGTTTCCAATGTGTATTAGCTAATTGCCCCCACTAACCGGGTACTCATTTTACCAACCTACGAGAAGATGGAAGGCTGAGTAAACCTTGGAGCCCTCTGGAATCGAACTTGCAACATAGTGACTTGCAGTCCTGGCATTTAACCACTGTTCCACCAGGGCTCTACAGAGTACAGCCCATCTTGCACTAGATGGCTTTGGAGAGACAATACTTAACTGTTAGCCTACATAGAAGGAAAGTGTGGGTAATTTTTCTGTACTGTCAAAAATATGGCTGGAATCTTGAATCAGAGGCTACAGTTCATACCTAGGTCCCAGACAGGACATGGAACCCTTCTAGTGAATTACAACAATGCATACTGGAGCATCCTGTGTGATGTCCTGTGGTGCAGTGGGCATTCCTGTCATGCAACAAGTCTCATAGTGTCCTGGCACCCATTAAGCAATGGGTCCCATAGTATTCCCATACCAATAGGCTACAGGACCCATTGAGCAATGGGCATGCTGCTGGCTCCGCTTGTACAATGGACCCAGAGACTTAGGAGATCATCAAATGCGGGGGAACACACCAAAACATTGTGTTTCCAACTGCATCAGAAGATTGCTAAAAGAACAGAAAGGGAGACCTTACCAGACGCTGCGCCCTTCAGTCGTTCTGGGGATGTAATGCTGCCGCCACTGAGGCTTCCCTTTTTCATTGACAGGGAGAAACCACTAATCAAAAGGGATGCCTTACTGATGGCTGTGCTACACCCCCAGGATGCTGGAGGACAACATCATCTGGTAAGGTCGCCCCTTCCTATTCTTCTAGCAATCTTCTGACACGTTTGTTGCCATGTCTGATAATCTCCTTATCTACATCTCTTCTCCCCTCCTGAGAATGCAAGCATTGAATAACATCACAATTTACCTTTACATGATCATAACCCAGTTTACAATGATGTAAATACCTAATAGGATGTCAGCCAGTATGTATAAGAACTGTTCATTTCCAATACTTTAGGCACCAACAGGACTACAATAATATTGTATTATGCATGCATGCTTGTAACAATGAAAAAAGGTAATATACAGTAATCTCAATTTTGTATTTTTTTTAACTACATGTGTTTTATTGTGATGTTCTGCCTTTTTGTAAGCTGCCTTGAGTCTGGAAGAAAGATGTCATATAACTCTAGTGATGGGGAGGGAGAGATATAATGGGCTGCACACGTTATCTGCCCTGTTTGTTTGCCTTCAGATGATATGCAGTTCTTTTGGACAGAAAGTTTAAGAGACAGCTGTGAAAATGCATTTTATAACCCATATTCTTACCTTGTAATCTGTGTTCTTGTATTGAAGTCAAGTGATCTCATGGAGCGTAAGACTTCTATACATCCCAAATACTACAAGGAGAAAAAGGAATGTCCATGTAAACATAAATGACAAAAGCGTTATAATGAATATAAAATTAAAAATACAATCCGCCCCTATTTATTTATTTATACCCCGCTCTTCAGCCACAAGGCTATCAGAGCGGCTTACAAAATGTTTTAAGCAATAGCAATGTACACATCTACACTGCATTAAGCAGTTTCCAATGTGTGTTAGCTATTGCCCCACAAGCTGATGAGAGAGATAACAAATCATGGTTGCCAGATTCTGTGGAGCCCGCCATCTGCCCCTCCCATTGGGAGACCTTTTGCCATATCACAAAAAGAAATCAAGTGGCTTCTATCTCTCCAGGCCTCTTGCTCAGGTTACTCTCACAAAAAGCACAGGCCATGATTTATTTATTTATTTGGCTGGTTGGGTGTTTTTTTGGGGGGGGGGGACCATGGAGAAGAGTGGATCACTTGATGTCTTAAAATGAACTATGGAAGACCCTAACTTTGATCATAATGAACTGGTAAATGATAATATGTTTGCTCATTACAGTAGCAAAAGGCTGTTGGTAGATAGGGGTAAGGATTCTTTCTTCAGTTCCTGGGAAGGAACAGATCACCCTACAACTGTTTTAGTCTGCTTCTGTCATGGATACACATTTCCAATGCTTTGAAGCCAAGCACTTGCTTTTGATGATGGGAGTCTTACTTTGAATAAAATATGTTAATTGTTGGCCTACTCAGCAATTCCTTGGTTCAGTTGCTGGACTCCCAACCTCAGGATTCAATTCCAACCTGATGGTTTTAAACCAGATAGCTCAGTGGCAAGGAGTAGAGGTTGCAGTTGTTCTACTCTTTGGTCAGCACCTAACCTACCACATCCTTCCTAATCAGCAGGGCGGGGGGAGGTGTAGTACTGTATACAGTGTGATGAAGTGGTTTGAGTGTTGGACTATGACTCTGGAGACCAGGATTTGAATTCCCCCTCGGCCCATTAGGGGACCTTGAACAAGTCACATACACTCTTCCTCAGAAAACCTCATGATAGGTTCACCTTAGGATCATCATAAATCATAAACAACTTCAAAGTACACAACAGCAAATAATTAGAGCTTGGAAGGCAAGAGGTTAGGTAGCAAACTACATATAATAGCCTTCACCTCTAGGGAACCCTATGCATTGACTCTGATGACCCTGTTCCACTAGTTCAAGTGGGCATCATCTGCCACCAAGGAGGGGTTTGTCACCACTTAAAGGTATAAGTGGGCAAAGTGGTGGGTAGGGCAAAATGCAACCACATATGGGGCTCCAGGCTATTTTTGTGGCCCTCAATCGCTCCAGACTCTTCAAGACTCCCATTTTTCTTGGTGTAGGGGGGAGAGGTGAATTGCTACTTCTGGAAGCCTTCAAACTCAGCAATTTATCCCTGAAATAGGATGAGGAGTCTGTTACCGTAAGAGGTGGGGGAACATTGGAATCCCACCCGCAATGACAAGGTCTCCTCAAAATTTGGGGGAGACCTGCAAAAGGAGGGTTAATTCTGGGGATCTATGTATACCAGTACTAACTGTAGAGAGCACTCCAGTTAAAGTTAAACAAAGTATTTTATCTAAATTAACACAGGGTATATGCTAACTAACAAACAAGAACATATATTCTTAAGAACCATACAACACTATTGAAGAGTAAGGTGGGAAGGGTTGGATAGAGAGAAGTTAGGGGTGGACGGGTGATAGTTACCAGTATTGGAGAAGGAGGTCCATGCAGCGGAGGGACTTAGTGTCTCAGGGTGGCATAGGGAAATCTGGTACCTTGAAAGAGAATGACGGGGCCTGGCTGTGATACACATGGCTAGGGTCGGAGCTAGGATATGTATACCCCATTTCATACCCTGGAGAGGTGTGCTAGTTATGACAAAGCCTGAATGGCTTTCTCATGGAATGGGCAATAGAGTCTAAACCGGATTATTGCCTTAGCTCTGGAGTGACAAAACACTGATGGGATCTGTGACAACCTCTTAATGTTCAGACAGGTAGGGTCTATAGGAAAGATCTCCATAGGATATGGGTCAAGGGATGGTCACTGATTGTACGTTTAAAAGAGCCTAGGGATGGGGGAAAGGATTAGCATAGACCCATTAATAACTGAGTTTTTCATGTAATGCTATCTGGGTTTTCCCACCATCATGATCCTGTACTTTGTCTGGTCCACATTTTACTAGTCAATTGCAAGAATATCATGGAGGACTTTGTTGAAGACTTTACTGAAATCAAGATGTGCTATCTCCACAACATTACCTTCATCTACCAAGCTTGCAACTCTATCAAAAAAAGAGATAAGATTAGAATCATAGAATCATAGAATCATAGAATTGTAGAGTTGGAAGAGACCACGAGGGCCATCCAGTCCAACCCCCTGCCACGCATGAAATCTTGATCAAAGCATCCCCGACAGATGGCAATCCAGCCTCTGTTTAAAGACCTCCAAGGAAGAAGACCCCACCACGCTCCGAGGGAGTGTGTTCCACTGCCCAAACAGCTCTTACTGTCAAAAAGTTCCTCCTAATGTTGAGGTGGAATCTCTGTTCCTGGAGCTTGCATCCATTGCTCCGTGTTCCAATCTCTGGAGCAGCAGAAAACAAGCTTGCTCCATCCTCAACATGACACCCCTTCAAATACTTAAACAGGGCTATCATATCGTCTCTTAACCATCTTTTTTCCAGACTAAACATACCCAGCTCCCTAAGTCTCTCAGGTCTTCCCTAACCTCCAGTTAGCTTGACCCCAAACATCCCTGAAAAGTGTCCAGTATGTGCAGTTATGAAATCTCACAGGAGGGGTGCTAACAAGGGGTGCTAACAAGGAGGGGTATGCTAACAAGACCCTGCACTGTTTAACATTTTAAAATACACATTTTAAAAGAACCCCAGAAAGTAGACTTCTAGCCAATTCCATTTTTTTCCAGTTTGGGGGCACTTTTGGTGGTCCTTGCAGTCCCTGGAGGGTCCCAGGTGAAGAAAATTAGTTCCTGGACCTACTGAAGTTGTATGTGTATGTTTCTGTACCTTCAAGTTATCTGTCAACTTATGGCAACCCCATGAATTTCTACAGCTTCAGTAAATAAGCTCAGTTTTTGGTTTTTGGTTTTTTTTTTTAAATTACGAAGCCATGAGGAAAAGGCATTTTGTTTTGTTTGTTTTTTCATGTTGGTATGTCTGTGTGGAATTGACTTTTTTAGAAAAATTGAAAAAAGATTACAACAGAACTCTTTACAGATGGAAAGTCACTTTTCGTTTTCATTAGGAACATAAAATGTACTGTAAGCATAATATAATGCAATTGTACCATAGTGGTTGGCATCCAGTTAGCAAGTTACAATGGGATGAATCCAATTTACACCACCATAAATTTTCCATCATTATGGAGGTCAGCATTCTGTACCTATCCCATAATGGCCAAAATCCTCCCCAGACCCACCCCCCAATGTTCTGCTGCAACTCCTCCCCCACACCACCAAACACAGCCATTTTCTGGCCAGTGGAAGGAGCAGCAGAGAAACATCCAGCTACTTTTCTACAGCTAGAGGCACAGCAACAGGCATCCCTGAGGAAGATGCCATTGCTGGTCCTGTGTGTGCCTGACTACTATGTGTACTACAAGCACAATCAAATCCCTTTGCTTAACAAAGGGTGTCTGATTTGTACTAATGAAGATATTATAGTTGATACAGTGTTTAAAAACCCACAATATTTATTTGTCTATATGGGCTTGTCCATATGAGGCAATAAAACATGGATTGATGTGCACTAATGCCAGGTTGGTGGCACGAGTGAATTACTTGCATTTTTATTGTCACCAGTTGCCACCGCCAAACACTTGTGTATGTTTTTTAAAAGCATATCCGATGTGCAGAAGGGCAATATTCTGCTTAAATAAACAGAGGGGAAAGGCTGTTTCATCAACTAAGCGCACGATTGCTATGGCAGAAATCCAACATGGTGGTTTCAGGCACTTGTCTTGTTAGCAAGCTCCGTCCCTGTGCACGTCCAACCAATCAGCTTCCCACTTCTGCTCTTATTCGGAATGCACACCAAAGCAAATTGATTGTCCCAACAAGCAAGAATGCACATTCCCCGTGGAGCTTTCTAAAAACTTTGGGGAAAGCTGCACAGACTTTTCCTTCTGAGTTTTTGGTATTTTGTGGCCCCCTCCTTCCAAATCTGGCAGATTGATGCAGGATCCTCATTAAGGCAAATCAAATTCTCCTCCAATTCTATGACGAGTATTTTTGCCATATAGATAACCCCTATGATTTATATCCCACTTCTCTCCCAAAACTGAGATTCAAGGCAGCTGACAAGATTTTAAAAACTAAGCAAAACACCAAAAGCAATATAATATTATATCACAATAAAATAAATGATAATAACGAAACACAAGAGAATTAAAAGCATCCCTTCCTCAGAAGCCAGCCAATTATCAAAAGCTGCCTGAATAAAAAGGTCTAGGTTCACTGGTGGAAGGAAAACAGGGCAAGGTCCAGCCCAGGCTCCTCTTAAAATGCTACTGGGAGAGAAAGAACTGTAAATATGCTTCCCTGTAGACAACACGGACTTTTGGACTGCTTATCTCCCATATTAGCCCACCCATCTGACTCTTGACCGCACTAATCTGGTTTGGACAACCCTTCAGTGTAGTCCATGATACCACACTTCAGGGGCTGCAATCAGAAGCAAAAGCAAGGCAACTCATTTTAGGTCCATGCACAGGGAATAAGGGTAGGAGATGTAATCCTGTACAAGCATATCTGTGAGTTAAGTCCCATTAACTAACAGGATTTACTTACAACAGAGGTGGAACTCCAGATGTTTTGGACAACAAATCATAACAGCCTTTGCCAGCATAGCTAGTGATAAGGAATTCTGGGACCTGCAATCCAACAAGGAATGAAGGGCCAGCTGATTCCCACCCATAAATTCTGTGGTTAATTTGTAAGAGTGGGTGTTTAAACCACTCCTAAGAATCTTGCCACTGCCCATTTCCCCAAACTATGAACTCTGAAATGGCACCCTACACAAAGTATAAAACATAGCAGGCTGCAATGTGATTTTAGAATTTTTAAAATACATACAGAAGTAAGAAACCATAGTTATAACCATTTAAGATATAATTGGCCTGATATAAACTTTTTAAATTATACAAATTGTATCTTCAGATGCTATTTCTAATGTTGGCACAGAAACTCCTGAAAAAGCTGGTTGACAGCCAGCTATCTATCCACATTTCTAAAAATAAGCCTACAAAATTAGAAAATTCTTACTTAAGCACATTTGAATTCGTGGCTGTCTGAAAAATACAATCTGTCTCACACTTGCATTATAATAGTTTTCACTGGGGGAAAAAGAAGCCTCACTTCAAAAATGTGCCAAGATTTATTCATGCTGAACTGATTACTTGTTCAGTAATGTGATAACATAGAAATAGCTTCATTTAAAAAAAATATGATCCTAATTGCACATGAGGGAAGTATATAAATATGTGTTGTTTCAGATATTTCCATGTGTGAAATACCACTTCATACACTGTCTTCATATCTGAATTACATTGTAGTGGATAAGACTAAACGTAGTAGAATCATGCCAGCTAAGTCTATAAATTTAAGGTTGCAGCACAACAGCTATGAACCGGCTCTTGTAGCACCTTTGAGAGTGGGAGAAAGAAGCTGTAGCATGAGCTTTTGTAAACTTAGGCTGCATCTGCACTGCAGAAATAATCCAGTTTGACACTGCTTTAACTGCCATGGCTCAGTGCTATGGAATTCTGAGATCTGTAGTTTTGTGAGATATTTAGCCTTCTCTGTCAGAGAGCTCTGGTGACACAACCCAAACTACAAATACCAGGATTCCATAGGATGGAGCCATGATAATTAAAACGTTGTCAAACTGGATTATTTCTGCAGTGCAGATGCAGCCTTAATCTACTTCCTCAGAGGCATAGAAATGCAAAACTTGTGAGTATGGTGATGAAGTGACAAGTTCAGTTTTAACAATGATCGTTGGGGGACAAAGGTAGTAGGAAAGATGCTGCCTAAGGCCAGGGTGGGTGGATGACCATATAAATGGTGGAGGGAGTTTTGTAATGTAGTGGGATGCTGGTTGGAAACCAGTAAGGAGATGTAATAAACTGGCCGAGAATGCCCTCATGAGGCTGGGGTATAATTAGTGTATATAATATGTGTAGTGTGCCAGAAAACCATTGTCTCTGTTCGATCCACTGTTGATGCTCTAGAATTTGTGGTTGTATTCCAATTCAGCTATTTACCTTTCTGATCTTCCTTTGTAGGCTTTTTTTTTATTCAAGGACAGCTGTCATGAGGTCAGAGACGGAATGCCCAGGAAGACTGAAGTGTTCTGCAACTAGTTTTTGTGTATTCCCATTTCTAATGTCTGATTTATGTCCATTTATCCTCTGGTGCAGAGACTGCCTTGTTCATCAGACCTAGAGTGTTGAAGGGCATTGTTGACGGAGGATGGCATATATCACATTAGAGGACAAACAAGTACCTCTAATATGGGGTGGGGGGAGAGAATTAGGATTTTTTTTTATATTGGACTAAGACCATTCTACTGAAAAATACACCTGACTGCAAAAGGCCGTAACAATAACGCCAAAAAAAAAATGGTTTTCCTTTTTTCTTACTAATACAAAAATAAAACTATCTATCCTAACACTAATACATTTTTCCTCTTAATCTAAATACACTGTAATCAGGTGATGTAATTAGGTCCTATGGTGACATTTCCTGAGTAGATGTGTGGGCAGAGTTGGCATCTGGGTTTCTGGCAACGTCTTGTACCCATCTCTCTATCTGTGTTGTGTGTCCTGCTGTAGGTATGTAACTGAGATTGGGAGGCTATCTGTAGGCAAGTACAGGCCTGCCACCAAGAGCCTTTGAGAGGGCAGCATTATTGTCCAAGATAGCTTGTAGTTCAGTGATGATATCAATTGAGAGCTGTATGTGATCACTAGTGGAGATCTGTCATTCTGTTTTCAGTCTGTTCTGTAATAGAGTAGTCCTGGGTACAGGTCTTGCTTTGTTGACTTGTTGTTTTTTACTCCATATAGTGGGTACTGTAGCTTGAAGAATGCTTGTTGTAATTCCATGAGTTTGGTCTCCCTGTCTTATGGGTCTGAGCAGATGGGATTGTATCAGAGGGCTTGGCTGCAAACTACTTAAACTATGTGTAGCACCCTAACAATGCTACACACAGCACAATCTCAATTAGTTTATTTAACAAAAGGTGAACTTTGATGGGCATTCAACAAGTGGTTATGACAACCATGGCATTAAGAACATTTGTTTATTTACATTTCTACATTCATTTCATTGATTGACTGTGATGCACACACTAGCCTTTTCTGCACTGTGCTCAACATACCTCAGTTCCTTTCCTGTGAGAAAAAGAAACTGATGAGTTCATCAACAATTGTGGCAAAAATTGTGAGAAAAATCAGCAACTGTGGCAAAACAAAGTTACACACCTTTTTTCACATAGGCATTTACTTCTATGTACAAAGGAGAGCCAGTGTGGCATAGTGGTTTCAGTGTTGGACTACAGCTCTGGAGACCAGGGTTCGAATCCCAGTGGGTTTTCATGCTCAGACATGAAAACCCACTGGGTGACCTTGGGCAAGTCACATCCTCTCAGCCTCAGAGGAAGGCAATGCCAAACCCTGGCTCAACAAATCTTGCCAAGAAAACCCTGTGATAGGTTCACCTTAGGGTCACCGTAAGTCAGAAATGACTTGAAGGCACCCAACAACAATAGCAATAAAGGAAGTGGACAGAAGGCTCTGCCAGATGAGTCTAAAGAAGCAAGAGCTGTTGCAAAAATGCTCATTTCTATTTGCAATCTATCTCAGATTTATGAAAGAATTCTTTCATAAAATTCTTTAGTAGTAATGAATGGCTCCTAGTACGCTATTACTCAAATGATTTTACACTACTGCAAATTATTCTACATACAGTGACAGTGGCAATGACACTGGAGATGCACCAATGACCTGAATGGAAGAAGGCTAAACTCTGTTGGCATCAGATGTGTGGGCAATCCACAGCATACTACTTATAGTTTTTGTGTGTGTTAATTTTCATGGATCAAAAGCAAGTAGCCAGGGGCAAGTAAGGAGCGGCAAAATACAGGTATACCTCAGTTAACAAAATAGATGTGTTCTTGGGCATGACTTTTTTAACAGGAAATTTAGTTCCAGAGGCAGAAATAACATGGAAAGAATAGGAATAGGTTTCCATGTCACAAAAAAGAAGAGCATTTCAACATGCTTCAGCAAAAATTTTATTCCAAACTAATAATACACACATGTGACATAAAACATGACATAAAACATTACACAAGCCTTGTATAAATAAATCAAGACATTTTGAACCTTTCAGAGACCACTTGAAGACTTCTTTCAAAAAGTATCCAGGGGTGATTCTTCTTTCACTAGCTTCCACACTTCTTATGATTTCCAATTTACAGTAGTGACGAATCTTAAGGTCTATATTTTTTAACACGCTGGCAGGCTTATCTGCTCTCCCCTTTTCTGTCTGTTTTGCTGTTCACACGCATGCTCTGTATGGGGTCTGTCTATTAAATAACGAGACTGTTTCTATCTTTCAGACAAATCAGGGAGAACTGATTGTGAATGCTTAAGTGCACACCTTGAACATGTCTGAACCTGTATACAAACATCAACACTCTTGGCCATTCAGTTAATTGTCAGTCATCATTTAAAGTAGCGGTGTTTTCTGTTGTGTGCTGGAAAAGCTAAGTTTAGAAGTCAAGCAATGTGTCAATTTGAAATTTTTAGTAAAATTGAACAAAACACCAATGGAATCTTTTCAAATGCTTACTGAGGCCTACGGGGAAGTCTCGTGTGTGTGTTTGAGAGGCACAAGATTCAGAGAAGGATGTGAGAATGTGGAAGATGATGAACATCCTGGACGATCTTCCACTTCAAGAACTGAAGAAATTATGGGGAAAATCAGCCAGATTGTTCAAAGAGACTGCTGACTCAGTGTCCAAATGATAGCTGAAGCCATGAACATTGACAAAGACACTGCATGGAAAAATTTTAATGAGGATCTCAACATGAGAAAAGTTTATGCCAAGGTGGTCCCTAGGTTCCTCACACCACAGCAAAAAAAGTGCCGCAAGGAAATTTGCACTGACATTTTGCAGCAACTTGAGGCAGGCCCAAACTTTTTTCAATAAATCATCACTTGTGATGAAACCTGGATCTTCCAATATGATCCTGAGACAAAATGGCAGTCAAGGCACTGGAAAATACCATCATCACCAAGAATGAAAAAAGCATGTCAAAGCATGTCCACATTCAAAGTCATGCTCATTGGTTTTATTTTGTTTTTACATCAAAAGCATAATTTTGGCAGAATGGGTTCCAGAAGGCAGAACAGTGAACCAGCATTATTATAAGGAAGTTTTGACAAAGCTGAGAGAAAGTTAGGGAAAAAAGTCCAGAACTGTGGGGAAATGGTTTCATTCTTCATCAAGACAACATGCCTGCTCATACAGCACTTTCTGTGAAGCAGTTTTTGGCCAATAAACATATTACTACACTTGAACATCCTCCATATTCACCAGTTTTGGCACAATGCAACTTTTTTCTTTTCCCTAAAGTGAAATCGGTGCTTAAAGGAACATGTTTTGAGTCAACTGATGCAGTAAGGAAGAAAATGGCAGATGTGTTGAAACAGCCAACAGAACTGATCTGCTCCACACCTTCGACCAGTGGAAAACAAGACTGCATTGGTGTGTGAGTGTGGAGGCAGCTTCTGTTTACTTTTCCTATTGTAGACAGGCTCACAGCTACAGTAGGATTGGCTACAGCAGAATCCCATTCTTTCCGAATTCCAGCTTTATTGCCTTGTTTACTGCAGACACACTGCTGCAACCCGAAACCAAAAGTTTGTGTTTCTCGAGTCCTCTACCATCCTCTCAATTCCCATGCTGATTAAAAAAAATCAAGCTAGACAGAGAAGGAGGAGGAAAAGGGAGGCTGGGCAGACTTAAATGCCTTTGTAAAAAGGAGCTTCACTGTCAGAGGCTTGGTTAACTGAGGTATACCAGTAAGCCTCAGAGCCAGTGTGGTCTGCTGGGCCCCTTGAGAACAGCAGCTACTTAACTGGTGGCCCCAACATCAATGAAAGGCTTTAATAGAATTTAGCTGAAAGTAAAGGCCAAGACTAGACATAGTGTTGGATTTCTATGAAACCCATGCTTGTTTGAAATAGTAATAGCAGCCACAAATAAACCCAATTCAGATTCACACTACACAATGATGGGGAGGAATGGGGTGGACTGAAGTCAATTGCTAGTCTCAATTCAGAAGTAGACCCACTGAATCAATTGTTGAATGGGGGCTTAAAATGAAATTGGATCAAAACAGCACAACTTATTGAAGGCAACAATATTTTAAAAAACAACAAGCATCAAATATAAGGAAAAAAAGCATAAAAGCCTGCTTTGTCTTCCTTAAATGTATGCTGTATCAGAGAATTTACTTGAAGCTGCACAGGCTGATGTTGATCTCTCATATGATCTTAATGAAACCAAAGTTTGAGTGCTAGCACTTAACATTCCTAGCATGAAAATGCTTCAGAGGTCAGTTTAACTGTAAATGTCACAATCAAACTTGGTTCATAAATGTTCATTTCAGAGCATCAAAAACAAACAAACAAACAAAAACAAAAAACAGGAATCTAATGCATTTCTTTGAGATGTACCAAAATGTAATTGACAGATCAGGTCCCAAACCTTGATGTGTCCTTTGTATTAGTCCCCTTAGATAACACATCAAGTTTGTTAGTGATGATGATCAAGCATGTGCATTTCAACAGCATTACAGACAGTCACTTTAAATTATAAAGCAGATACTCTCTTCTGGAACACTGTTTCCTTTTTGCCTTACAATCATCACCACCATCCTAAAAATAATGTTACCTAAAGTTCAAACTACCAACTTCACTAATTGAATTTTCTTATACTGTTATTTTATGGGTGAATCTGTCACACAACTTAAGCATTTCTAAAGAAGCAGAACTGTGATGACATCCATAAATGCTAGTCATTGCTTCCTGAAAATACAGAAAGTAGGAGCTAGCATTTATGGATGCTGACAGTAAATTTTGTACCAATCTGGAATCTCATGGAAAGTGATATAATGAATCAATATCTCTCTAATGGCCATTTCTCATTAAAGTCTGTAGTGAATATGCATTCTGTCCCAGACCCAAGATAACAAGCAGAAGACTAGTTGAAAAGAAATGGAACGGAAAATCTAAACAGATAGAGCACAATCCAATCTCCAATTGGGGATTCATCCATAAATCCCCAATGAACTGATTTGTGTGTATCTGGTACAGATGATACACACAGGAGTCACATACTACTGTTCACAATTTTTTTTCTAAATCAACAAGAATGTTGTCCTTTGGCTGTGAATTACCACAACAGCTAACATCAAATAATGCAATATTGTATTACAATGCTTTCAAATTCAACCACATTGCAACCAAAGCTATGTTTCATTACTCTAAGGCCTTCTAATTACATCAAATTGTCAGCTAGGTTCTCAAAAAACTATGAACAGAGTTCCTCTGCTTTTGAAAATATCAAAGATCAGTCACAATGGTATCATCACTGACACAATATCACAACTTAGTGTTTCATTGGGGGCTGAATTGCCAGCTCCTGTGCTGATGCTGTTGTACTTCATGGCAGAAAGGGGTGGGGGGAGAAGACCCAAACACTTATTGCCCAGTTAGCCTGATATCAATACCAGGAAAGATTCTAGAGCAGAAAATTAAACAGACAGTCTGTGAGCACTGAGAAAGGAATGGCGTGATCACTAAAACACCAAAAACAAGTCATGGCAGACTAATCTTATCTCTTTTTTTTTGATAGAGTTGCAAGCTTGGTAGAAGAATGGAATGTTGTGGAGATAGCATATCTTGATTTCAGTAAAGTCTTCAACAAAGTCCTCCATTATATTCTTGCAATTAACTAGTAAAATGTGAACCAGACAATGTGGCTGCTAAGTGGATTTGCAATTGGTTGACTGACCGAACCCAAAGGGTGCTCACCAATGGCTCTTCTTCATCCTGGAGAGAAGTGACTAGTGGGGTGCCACAGGGTTCTGTCGTGGGCCCAGTGCTATTCAACATCTTTATCAATGACTTGGACTACGGAATACAGGGCATGCTTATCAAATTTGCAGATGATACCAAATTAGGAGGGGTAGCAAATTCCCTGTAGGACAGGATGATAATTCAAAATTACCTTAACAGACAGGAGAGCTGGACCAAAACTAAGGAAACGAATTTCAACAGGGAGAAATGTAAGGTACTACATTTAGGCAGGGAAAAAATGAAAAGCACAGATATAAGATGGGTGACACCTGGCTTGACAACAGTACGTGTGAAAGGAATCTAGGAGTCTTAGTGGACCACAAGCTGAACATGAGTCAACAATGTGATGCAGCAGCTTAAAAAGCCATTGTGATTCTAGGCTGCATCAATAAGAGTATAGTGTCTAGATCAAGGGAAGTAACAGTGCCAATCTATTCCGCTTTGGTCAGAGATTATCTGGAATGATGTGTAAAGTTCTAGGCACTGCAGTTCAAGAAGGATATATACAACCTGGAATGTGTCCAGAAGAGTGATGAAAATGGTGAAAGGTCTGGAAGCCTTGCCCTATGAGGAGCAGCTTAGGGAGCTGGGTATGTTTAGCCTGGAGGAGAGAAAGTTAAGAGGAGAAATGATAGCCATGTTCAAATATTTATCATATTGAAGAGGGAGCAAGCTTGTTTTCTGCTGCTCCAGAGACTAGGACATGGAGCAATGGACTCAAACTACAGGAAAAGAATTCCACCTAAACATTAGGAAGAAATTCCTTACAGTAAGAGCTGTTCAACAGTGAAATACACTACCTTGGAGTGTGGTGGAATCTCCTTCTTTGGAGGTGTTTAAACAGAGGCTGGATGGCCATCTGTCAGGAGTGCTTTGATTGTGTATTTCTGCAAGTCAGGGGACTGGACTGGATGGCCCTTGTGGTCTCTTCCAGCTCTATGATTCTATGGTTCTATGATTTTAGTACATGATGCATCAGCCACATGTGAAACTCCTGTGTCACACAGAAGAGGGAAAACATTGGTGAAACCCTGTCTGCTTTTCTTGCATGCTGTCAGAGGCCGCTTGGATGCAGCAAACACTGGTACAACTTGAACACTATATGAATACAGTGAGCACTTCATGTTCATTGGGGTTTGGTTCCAGGAACTCCTTGGATACCAAAATCAATGGATGTTCAAGTCCCATTAGAGACAATGGTGTAGTAAAATGCTGTCCCTTATATAAAATGGCAAAATCAAGGTTTGGTTTTTGGATCTTTTGTGGGGAGGGGAGGGGATATTTTCAAGCCATGGATGCTTGAATCCATGGATACAAAATCCATGGATACAGAGGGCCAACTGTATACATTGGCACTAAATGATCAGGTGCACAGGTTTTATCTGGGACTGCAGAATCCCTCTTCTACTTCAGTGAAAATGTTTATTGCAAAAATACTTTAGTGACGATCATGTGAAAAATTTGGCACCATTACCTGTAATATAGCTTGATAGGACTAAGACTGGCAGTGTCTGGGGCAATTAGAGAGCATTTCCTAGACACAGGGACCTAGATCTGTGCAATCTACAGGACGAACTACAGGCAGAATCTGCAGGAAGAACTATAGTTTAGACATTACATTTGTATAATAACAATAATGATTATTATTTAAACACATGCTGGAATAGCCTATTGGAGGCAGCATTGTTCTACTGTACCCATGTTATGTGGGGGAGGAGTTAACAGGCACCCCTTCTGGTTATGAGCCCCCTGCCCCTGCTGCTGGGGGGATGCATTTCTCCTCTTCTACTTGCATGAACAAGGGAGGCAGCTTTGTGCCATAGCTCCTGTCAGGCAGTTTTCCCTGTGACCTGTTTTGGGCTGGGCAGTAGTGGTACTTGGACACAACAGCACTGAAGGATTTTCCTTTACCTCTCTGCTCCCATGCTTCTTTCCCCAGTTGTGCGCCCTCTAAGGCAGAATCCTATCCTCCCACTGCAGGTGGAGGGGGGGCAGATTTGGTGGGGAGGGACAGTCGCTGGCCAGGCTAGCGATCCTCTCCTCTGTTCTAGTTAGTCTCCACACAGGGCCGGTTTAACCTGTCTGCCAAATCAGCATTGGCAGGGGCCCCCGAGGTCAAGAGGGCCCCCGAGGTCAAGAGAGGACCCCGTGTTGGCCTCCTTAATCTGACGAAGGAACAGCCAGGAGACAGCCAGAAGGAGCCCCCTCTTACCCTCCTCATCCAAAAACCTCCTGCTGGCTTTTTTAAAAAAACAAACAAAACAGCCTCTCCAAAACTAAGAAAGAGAAAGAGAAAGAGAAAGAAACAGCAGCCCTCCGTGGCAGAAGCTGGAGGGAGAGGCACATCGGAGAGGGTGAGTGTGTGTGTGAGAGAGAGAGACAGGGAATTTGAGGGTTGTCTCCCTCAGAAAGGGCTTCTTTCTTTCTTTCTTTCTTTCTTTCTTTCTTTCTTTCTTTCTTTCTTGCCCATGTGCCTTCAAGTCATATGGGGGCCCCAAAGTAAAGCATTGCAGGGGCCCCCAAAATTCCTTAAACCGGCCCTGTCTCCACACTGCCTGGCTTCCAAACGTTCTGCCTTCCTGGCAAGAGAAGGAGGGGAAAGGCAGTGAGGGTTGAGTCAAGGAGGAAAATCAGACAATGTTTAGAAGAAGTTCAAGGGCTGGGGTAGGGCAAAGAGAGAGGAATGAGAAGAAGAGTTAGGGAAGAAAAACAAAGGCAAAACACAGTAAGGACTGGAGCAGTTTGAGAGTGATGAAGTGAAGCAGAAGAACATGTCCTATCAGTGCAGTAGGCAGGAAAAAGATTGGCCTTCTAGAGGTTGCTCCCTCAAGTGGGGATACTGGAGTGGGGGGAGAATCTTTTATTTTATTTTTTTCTACCTATTGGAGCAAGTGGGAGGAGCAACCCAATCAGAGTATATTCCTCCCTTCTCTTGCTGGGAAATAGCTTGACAGAACTAAGCCTTGTCAGTGTTTTAGTCAATTTGTGAACATTTCCTAGACACATGGCAGAATCTGGTTTATGCCTTCTGATATATGAAGTATTTTCGCAGCAAAACTGAGGGCTTGTCTACACTGGAGGAAAAAAAATCAGCTTCAAATCCAAAGTTTCCTGGGCCTACAGTGACCCCGTTAACACCACACACTTCAATGTGAAAATGAAGCTAGATTGGCATTGCCAGTACACATTTCCCCCTGGCAAACTCACTTCGGTGTTAAAAGGCAGTCCTTCCATGACCACATGTCCTATACTTCACATTCTTTCTGGTTATACAGCTGTGGTTGCACCAGGTTTTATCATGTTCTTCTCCCTTTATGCATGCAAATACAGTGGGCCCTTGGTATCTGTTGGGGTTTGGTTCCAGGACCCTCCATGGATACCAAAATTGGTGGATGTTCAAGTCCCATTATGTACAATGATGTAGTAGTAAAGTGGTGTCCTTATATAAAATGGCAAAATCAAAGTTTGCTTTTTGGATTTAAAAAAAAAAATATATTTTCAAGCCATAGATGGTGGAATCCATGGATGCAGAATCTGTGGCTATGGAGGGCTGACTGTATACGTTGTCCCAGAGTAGTGTATTATTGGATAGGCAGAGATATGCTAATATTGCTCTCTGCACAAACACATATTTGAAAAATAATAGCAGCTGCATGCTGGCAGAATGTAAATACAACAGAGTACTCCCCACTCGAAATCCCATCCCCTGGCTCCACACTGAAGCCAACTCGGAGGTGGTCACACTTATTATTATTATTATTATTATTTTATTCGTTTATATCCCACCTTTCTCCTGCCAGAGGGATTCAAGACAGCTATAACATCATTAAAACAATACAAATTAAAAACAATACAAAAGTAAAGTTTACATAATAAATATAACATTTTAAAAAGAATTAAACAATTTATAGGTGAAAACATTAAACAGTAAAAATATTAAAATACATTTAAAAACTGAATAAAAGACCCTTCACCATCTTAAAAACCACACTAGACAGCCTTACAAGCCCACCCCTTGTCAGTTCATAAAAACCTAGCAGTATAAAAATGTTTTCACCTGCTGCCAGAAGAAGAGCAAGGATGGCCTCTCCAGGGAGGGAATTCCAAAGTCTTGGGGCAGCCACCAGGACAAACCACTCCCTTGTTCCCACCAAATGAGCCTAAGAAGGTAATGAAACAGGGAGAAGTACACCTCTAGACAATCTTAAACTCTACTGGGCTCACATAGGGAGATACGGTCCCTGAAATAATCTGGACCCAAGCCATATATGGCTTTATAGGTCAAAACCAGCACTTTGAACTGTACCCATACAATAAACCAGTTTTTCCTGTGAAGTGTGGGGTAAAAGGTAGTTTTTTAAAAACTGGATTAAAGCCCTCAGGCCTCAAAAAGAACTGCATTCCTATCAAATTTTCAAAAATGTCATGTGTCCTGCTCACAGCAGCTACGAGGTATGATGTTTTTTTCTGCAATGTAAACAAACCGTAAGAGGGACATGATTTTCAGAGATCTACAATGTTTTTTTGTGCATAAAAAAATCAAGATATTTTCACCAAAAAAGCCCCCAAATACACACACATGCAAACACCAAAACATATGCAAAAATGTATTGTTATTTTATGCAACAGAATAAGTAAAGACTTAGGGCTTGTCTATAAGGGGAGGGGGAATGTGGATTGATGCACACTAATGCCAATTTGTAGCAGCTTCTATTTGTCTTAATTGTTTTTTGACAAGATCGCAGGCGTGCGAAGCTACCCGCTTTTGTTGTTCCAACAGGCATGCCTGGAAATCAATGAATTGCTCACCTTTTTATTGTCACCAGTTGCTGCTGCCGAACAGTATTTTAAAAAATAAAAAAAGCATATCTAAGGTGCAAAAGTGCAATATTCCACCTAAATAAATAGAAAAAAAGGGGGGGAGGCTTTTTCGTTGCCCCAGCACACAATCGCTAGGGTAAAAATCCAACATGGCAGTTCTGGGTGCCTGCTTTGTTGGCAAGTTCTGCCTCCTGCGCACCTTCAACCAATCAGCCTCCCACTTCCGCTCTTATCAGGAATGCGAATCAAAGTGAATCGGTTGTCCCAAATAAGTGGGAATGTGCATCCCTCATGGGGCTTTTTTTTTCTTAAATTCAGGCAAACCTCCTCCTTCTGAATACAGCAGGTTGATGCAGGATGCCATTTAGACAAATCATATTGTCCTCAAATTCTATGAAGAGTATTTTTGCCATTTAGAAAACCATTTGCATCCCTTATTCAAAGATATGGTCATGCCAGTCTGTTTCTGAATAGAAACATATTTAGGAATCCTATATCACTTTTGACGTTGAGACAAGAAATTTCTAGCGTAGGTTTTTGTGAACACCAGTCCATGTGGACTGCATCTAATGAAGCAGACTGAAGTCTGTGAAAGCTTATGCTAGAAATTTCTTTTTCTTAGCTAGTCTCAAAGATGCTATAGGATAAGATCCAGACCACAGGTTACAGGTCCATGTGCATATGCTGAACACACCAAGTTTGGTGGAGAGGAAGGTGTCATCATCCCAAAGGATGCTATCAATAATTTGATCCTGAGAAATACTCTTTACTGTTTTCCCTGTGTTGCTCAACAAGGGGGTCATCTATACAAGAAAAAAATAATGCACATACTTGCCCATTACAGGCAACTCACAGCAGCTTTCTTCTGTCTCAACAGCATTTTGCCAAATTCTAGTGCATGCGAGACTCTCCAAATTGATGTCCACATGGCTCCTTGGTAGCCATGTTGTTTTGCATGGTGGGGGGTGAGGAAGGTGAAGGGGACCGTGGTGGCAGCAGTGCAGAGGGCAGCCACTAGGAGGGGAAGAAGATGAGAGAGCCATCCTTCCTTCCCTGATACTGGCGGCGGCACAGAAGGCAGCTCCAGGGAGGGGGAAGAGGAGAAGAGAGTCGTCCTCCCTTCCCTGATCCAGGTGGCCATGGTGGGGTAGAGGGCAGCTGCAGGGAGGGGGAGGAAGAGGAGAGAGCCATCCTCCCTTCCCTGATCCCTTCCCCTCTTCCTCCTCCCTGTGGCTACCCTCCGCGCCACTGCTAAGTCCCTTCTGTCCAAAAAAAAAAAAAAAAAAAAAAGGTAAAGTGCATGATCACACCTGAGCACCCCCGACCAATAAGATTATCTGCTCTGCCCCATCCAGATCACGCAACAATTCACATGGCTGCATTTCCTTCAGAGTTTTTTAAAAACTCCAGGGAAATCCCCAGAGTCTCCAATCACACTGTTTTTGTGTTTTGGGGGGGGCCTATTTCTGAATACTGCCGTTAAATGCAGTATCTCATTTAGACAGACGGAATTCCCCATGAATTCTGTTAGGATTATTTTCCCCATTTAGACAAGACCAAGGGCATTTAGGGAGGACTCCAGTAGAAAAACAGACTGAGGAGACAAATCTTTAATGGATGAGTTCACAATCCCAGAAATTACCTTTTTAAAAAATCAATCCCCACAGTGCATGGATTTTGCTTGCCAGCTTCACTAATGCATTAGAGCTTTGTTTGGCCATTTTGTAAAGCTTGCGATTAGCCTTTTGTCTGTTTTGTACTTGTAAACAACATTGCTTTTAACTAATTGGGTCATTGCTCAGATCACTCCTTCACTGAGCAAGGCTTGGTGACTCACATATAGAACCCAGAAGACACCATGTTAAGTGTCCAGTAGCCGTGGATTCCCTGGACAGACTTGAACCGGTTGACCTATCTCAGAATATTATAATGAGAAAGAACCCAAAAGAAATGCCCCAAAGCAATCCAGACAGTAAAATATGTCATGCAAATGATGCGCAACAACAACAAGCATCTTTCTGGAAAACGGGAAAGATTCTAAAAGCTCTAGATTTAGTCCTTGTGGCCAAAAGAAACAATTATTTCAATAAAACACTGCAGCAGTAACAGAGGTTTAAAAAAAAAAAAAGAAAGCTTTAAATCTGTGATTGAATATGCTATTTGACCTGTCACAAGAAAATACAAAAATCAAATTTCAATATATGGGAACATGTGGGTACATGCTGTATGTAGATACCTCAGAGACCAGGGCATATTTTAGAATTCCACTGTGTGGCTGTGAATCAGTCCATTTAATTTTAGGCTCTTCTTTAAATAGCTCAAAACAGTTTGCAGCTAGTTTTCAGATCGATGTCTGGAGCTGTAACATGAAGCTTTATACTTCAAACAGTTCTTAAGCTACCACTGTAAATGAATGCTAATTAAAACAATAATAGCAAGTTTTGAACAAAGTTTGTTGTTGTTGTTGTTTTAACGCACAGGCTACCTTTAAAGGTAAAATCCTTAACATAACAAAATGTGAACAGAGATACCATACAGCTAGGGTTGTCAGTTCAGGATTGTCCAAGGCCATGAGGTTTCTGGGCTGTGACCAAGGAACAGCCGGCCCCTGGTGATGTCAATAAAGCTTTATGCATTACCTACCAACTACAGTTAATCATAGTTTGTCATTTAAAAACAGAGAGAGAGAACGAGAGACAGAGAGAAAGAGAACATACAGTATTTTCCTGTTTGGAAATTAAGACAGAAATCTTGCTAGAGATGTAAAATTTCTGGAAATTTTGAAGCCATGGAAAAAAACTAGTTTTCCCTTTTTTTCAGGATAATTGGACATTTTCAGAAAAATTGAAAAAATGTAACTCTGTTACTTTAGAACATAAAATATGACTATACAATTTAATTTGGGATAACATTATCACAATTGGTATATTAAAAATACAGTATATTCAAACAATTCTTACAAACGGAATTACTTTTATTTATTTTTTTATTTTTATTTGTTTTTACATATTTGTAACAAATGAAGCAACAATCTCCTGAACTGTACGGAACCTCTTTGGTTTTGCTAGTTTATGTGGAGAATATATGAATACCTTGTCTTAAAGATTTTATTCATCATGCTAAAAAAAAAAAATCCATAATTGATTTTCTTCATTTTTTTCCTATTTTTCAGAAAAAAACAAAAAAAGGCTTCAGGGAAATTTGGGGGGAGGATGTTTTTTTCTGAATTTTTCTGGTTTTTTTCTGGGCCTTCACATCTCTTATCTTGGCTAAAGGGACTGTTCCCAGATCAAGGTGAAATGAAGGGATTATTGTTTCTCACTTACTTAGGAGAGACAGGATGAGGAACATTTAATCTAGTTTACTTGTTTCTAGCTAGAAGGTAGATGCAGAGCAGAGGATGATCCCTGGTGCCACAGTGACTGGGAGGGAAGGAGGTAGATAACTAGCTACGCTCTGAAGAAAAGCAGCAAGGCAGCAGTTGCCTTACCACATGATGTTGTTTTTTCAGTCTGGTCCCATGGGGGACCGAGGTAAAACCACATCTTTTTGCTAACTGAAAAAACCTGTTGGCAAAAAGTTGTGGTTTTACCTCAGTCCCCTGCGGGACCAGAATGGCAGAATACCAGAAGAATGACGACAGCATGCAGTAAGACAGTGCAGAAAGTGGAACATCTCTATTGTGTTTCTGTGTTTCTTTGGGGTACAGGAAGGCCCTAAGTGAATCCACAGATCCCCCTTGGAAATTGTGGTTAGTGCTCTAGTAGTTAAGCAAGACATTTGCACGCACCCTTTTCTTCTTGCCTGGAGATGAACCCACCACAACTGGAGAATTTGCACTTTCATCACCTGCCTTGAGGTGAGCCTGGCAATCTCAAGGCCACGTCCTATCTTGTGTAACATTATAGATTTCTTGAGAATAGGGGCTTTATACATCCATTTTAATTGTCACCTAATCATTTGGTTTTAGCCCACTTTCTTGATTTAATAATAAGCAGCCTGAATGGATATCGAGGCCACTGAAATCAATAGGATGTACGCAAACCTAACTGCATGCTGGCTTGGAGACAAAATGTTTAAAAAATACCTCCAGCTTGACATGTTGCTACCAAAAGAAGTCAAGAATAAAAAGGCTGTGTTAGTAATTTTATTAAAATAAATATTTTGGCCCTTGGTAGTTGCACAGTTCAAGCTACCTGTTCTTCATGCTATCTTTGAATGAAAAAAATTGTGCTTTATAGAGATGGACAACTAGACAGTGTATGAATGCATACCTATGTTCGGGTGTGTGTACATAAGTCCGTGGCGTGTGATTGCTGGCATGTGTGTCCCAAGTTTAGGTCTAGGTCTCTTCCAGATACACCTAAAGAAGCATGAGTTCTCACAGTGTAAGACCTTGGGTGTGGCTGGCTTATGCCAGTTGTCTGACACCATCTTGTTCCCTTCTTTTTGGAGGCTGTTAAAATTCCCACCTCCCTCCCTCTCTCTCTCTCTCTCTGTTTTTTTTATATCGCACTATAGTGCAAAATACCTATTTCTCTATGGACGCACTATACACAGTGCTTCTCAATTACCAGAGGAACCCTCAGTGTGCCAAGGACCAGCACTATATTTATGCCCATTGGCTAGCATTGTTTCTTTCTTTCCTAGAAGCTCTCCACATACCAGCAACAGATTGCTTGAGGACTGGCATCAGCCCGTGGGCCACCATGTTGAATAAAACTTCACCATAACACAATAACTCTTTTTAAAAATTAAAAAGAAAAAAAGGAGGAGAAGAGAAGGATTTGTTCTGATGTATTTTGGAACTAAAAAGAAACCCACTCAAGGATGGGAATAAAATGTTGCAGCTGGTGCAGAGTATTGCCAGAAAATAGTCGGGGGCCATGAAAGTCATTGTCTGGATTTAAAAACAAACAAACAAACAAACAAACAAACAAACAAACACACCAACCCCTGAGAACAGCAGCAACAATTACTGCAACCTCCAAACACATTTATTCAGTTTGGAGAAGGCCCCATTCATAGTTGACTACTCACAAATGGCCCCTGAAATCCTGGATGACAAAGATGCACAACCCATCTGTCATGTATCAGCATTCCTAAACTCATAGAGCACAACCTTCGGATTTCATCAGAAAGCTTTATTGCCGGAAAACCAGGAAGCATATAAAACAAAGTTGTTGCTGAGACTGAGAACCTAACTCTAAGCTAAAAACATTTTACAATCAACAAAATCTGGCGGGTTGCATAGCTATTGGTTGTCCATCATCCACTGACACAGGCATTCCTTAAACTGAAACATTTTCCCAGCATCTCTAACCTTGAAATTAGAATTGTTAATTGCAGATGCCTTGTTATCTACTTTCCCAAGCAACCCCGTCATGGCATACATCATGACATCCCTACCCAAGCTGCTATGCACACAAGGAAACTAATGAATATGACAGGAGCAGGCCTGGCACCATCTCATCAAAAGGAACATTGAGCCAGTTCAGTGGACCTGGACAAGCACTCATGATGTGGGTGAAGACGTACATCTATACTGATATCAGCTACATGTGTGGGATGTTTTTCTATATACAGTACATCCTATATCCTTGCATTGATACTGTAGAATTATTGGGAACTGCAGAACTAAAAATGTGTCAAAAATGTTTATTTACTTCCAATTGACCCTTGTCAGCTAATACTAAAATTGATCAGTCATGGGCAATGGAAAGCTAGAAAGCTTAATCGCATAAGAACAGTACTCTATTTGTTTCTCTCCTCTCATGAAATATATGACCAGGGACAAATAAAACCACTATGGAGATTGTCAACGGGTGATACGCCTATTCCACTTTGTGTTTTTAGAACACACACACAGTTGAACAGCGTTGACAAGAGAACATCACCATCACCAAGGAATCTCAATAGCCTTGATGCAATTCACTTAACGTACCAACTGAAGTCAATGGAAGTGCAGCCCATCACTTCCTATAGTTAATACCAAGGAAACTGCTTTTTTAAAAAAAAAAAAACCACCAGCATACTGCCACACAACCTTTATACCTTTTTTTTTAAAACAGGGAGCATAAAGATATTGCAGGTGAACCCCTATATCCACAGATTTGGTACCCACAGTTTCACTTATCCACATCCAAAAAAATATGTTCTCTCTAGGCATTTCTAGGTCCTCCAATATGATTCTATGGTCAACCTCTGGCATTCATCTCATTGAAAATAATGGGGTTCCCTACTATCCATGGTTTCAGGTATCCATGGTGTGTCTGTGTCTTGGAACGTATCCCCCATGGATATGGGAGTCGAGCTGTATTTCTATTTTTTACTATTTCTCTCACTATATACCACAAGGACTATTTTCATAGAATCTAAGAGCTGGAAGGGGCCACAAGGGCCATGTGGTCCAACCCAGTGTCATGCAGGAATACATAAATAATGAACTCCTGAAAGATAGCCATCCAACCTCTGTTTAAAGACCTCCAGAGAAGGAGAGTTACCCCCACACCCACGCAGTCTATTCCACTGTCAGACAGTTTTTACAGTGAAGAAATTCTTCTCAGTGTTTAGGTGGAATCTCTTTTGTTGTAATTTGAATTTGCAGAGGGTTTTGCAGAGGGAATATAATTCTCATACATCACAATCCAGTTTATAATTCCAAGTAGTGCACTGTGACTTTAAAAAAAAAAAAAAAACAAGAGGAAAATATGGCCAAAATAGATAGTACCTTTTAGAGTTTTAAGGTATTGTGATTGTGTCTATTTTCCATGGTAGAGCAGAGTGGATGGGAAATCATGAAAGCCTATTTCACTACGACATAGTTTCTGATCGCATTCTTGTCTTTCCAGTCATTGGAAAGAGTTTACCATCTTCTGGGCAGAATTTTTGTTCATATAAATAGTTATAAATTATATAAATGTATTAAATATAAGCTATTTTATTATTTTGTCATTTGTAAAATTACAGCAGCTTTGATGGCAAATAATGGATTGGCGTGATGAATATGCAGCAAGACATAGCAGTCTGTCTAGCATAGTCCAAGATGCCCGATATTCAATATTGCCATGACATTTCTCACCCTTTCAGTGTATATTGTCTATGTTTTGCTTTGACATTTTGACTGGACATCACCCTTAAAATATTAAAGGGTTCTCTTTTTAAAATAAAATAAAATTGAGAGCTACACTTCTGCAAATTTTTTAGTTACCTCACTTAAAGACAACACTTCAGAAATATGGAATGAAGAGAGCATATGGCTTCAGGGAAAAAATTATTAGATGTTCATAATTAGTAGAAAAACAGTATAAAGATTTCAGTCCATCCACATCCTTCCATATTTGTTAGCCCGCCAGTGCACTGTGCTCTCATCTCAGTAGGTCATTGTTATATGACTTAACAATTGATAAACGGTTTATATACCACTTCAATGTGGGGTGTCATAGTTGTACACATCTTCTATATTGTTAATACTTAAGGGGTCAGATACTGATCACTAATGCTCTTGTATTCATGTTGTCTTCTTTGCCAGTAGCACTCTCCCTTTTCAGGTATGCAAGAACCTAACTGTTAAATGTCAGAACACATCTTAGGAATCTACAATAATCATAGATAAGGGAAGGGGCAAATGTCATCCCATCAAAAGCCCTATTTTTCCACTAGCAATAGCATCTGAATCATGAAGTGCAAATATGGACATGTTTCTGGAATGCTGTGAGCACCATTTTCTTGACCAGTAAATTAATAAAACAGTGACATAGTGCATTTCCAATAAGGTTGATCATAAAATTACACACTTCTTTCATTTTCAAATATCACATAACTTGTTCTGGGGGAAAAAAAAACATTGATGAGGATCTTATATTATTTCACATGCCATGGCCAGATTGATACTTAAGAAAGGGAATCATAGCCCCCATTAAATATGATTCTTAACTAAGCCACTTGTTGTAACTACTATCATTAAACAATCACCATGTCCCCCATACCTGTCCAAAACAAACTATGAAGGCTGCTACTTAACAAGATATTTAAAATGAAATTATACCCATGGAATTTTAACTAACTGAAAGTTAAAGTGTGCATACTATAGCACTGCTTGGAGTGCTGTGAATTTTTTTCTTTAAAATAATCAAGACCATTTTATATAAAATAAAAACCACTCTCTTCTCCTTAGTCCTTCATGTTAATAGTTGGGACTAAGAATGTATATTTCCCAGTGATAATTCTTCAGTTGATTAACTTATTACATACTGATGTTGCAACAAAAGAAGCCATCAACCTCACCTGTAAGCCTTACATTCCACCTGGTCAGAATGTACCTTAGGAACACTGAATTTTTTTTCAGTTAACATTCCATTGAAAGAACACTGGACACTGGTGTATTTCTAGCCATAGTGGCCTAAAGATACTCCAGGTTTTTTTGCTCTGCACTTAAAACTAGCAGTACTGAGGAAAAGATACACTTTTAAAGTGTCTGAAAGCCTGTTATGTAAAACAAGACTGCATTTTGCCTGCACCACATTGAGAAAAAGAGTAGGGTTTGCAAAATAAGGCAAATTCTGAAAGTTGGGGGTTTCCAAGACCCCCCAGTGTAGGAACACATTCTCAAAACATGCAAATAAAACACATACACACTATTGGACATACATAAAGCTTATTTTCATCACACATAAAGATGTCACACTTACTTTATATAATAGGGCGAACTAAACACACTAGAAATCAGTATGTACAATATAATACAGTACATGCATTATTCTGAGAAAAGAGAAAAACCAAAAACCCTTTGTTTCTGAAATATTCCTTTCCTCCTGTTTTAAATCCTGCTAAGTGACAGCAAGTCAGCAGGCATGCTTCCTTAATTAAAACAAATTAACATGGATTTCTGACAATGTCTTTCTTCACTTAACGGTACTTCCAGAAATGAAATGTCAAACAGAAATCTTTCCAGCCTATCTAGCCAGCTTTTGAAACAAGAAAACACACATATATATATATTCCCACTGACTAGAAGGAGAGAGCAGAAGGAAAGCAGACCAACCTTCACAATGTACGTCACGCCAGGTCCCAGCATCTTCTCATTTGAATGCAGCCACCCTTGGGAGGCTTTGCTGGCAATGCTGCTACCTTGATTCCAGTCTTCTCCTCCCAAATGCATTTCCTCTGACCATGTTTTTTTCCCTGTATTCATCTTGCTCTTGTCCTGCTGAGAAGACGGAGTGGCAGAGACAAGGTTACATGAGTTGTCTGAAGCTTCTGCTGCTGAGCTACCCTGCAACTTGGAGACAGCGAGCTCCTTCACTGCAGAGGAGAGGTTCTTGATGCCCAAAAGGCTGCCTGTGTGGGAGAGTTTCAAGTGGGACACTTTATGCATAAGTGTGCAAAAGGTGTTGGGTCCATCTTGGTCCTTCTGAAGAATCTCAGGTGAGACCAGATATGGTGATGGCGTCGTTGTATCAATTGGTGAGACCTTGCTGTTCATGGACAAATTATGGAAAAGATCATCCACCGATGTCACCGAATCATTCCTGAAGCGGTTATACTTGGTGCGTTGAAGCATGCCCTTCTATCTGGAACTCTGCATATGTTCTGCCAAACCGGAGAATTCCTGGGCTAACATAGCACCCAATTCAGAATATCAAAGGTCAACAGTAAACACTTACTTATGGGGGGAGCAGGGTTTTTTTTTCAAATAAAATTTAAAGGAATTTTGTTTAAGATCCCATGATGAGGCTACGTGAAGCGATAGTTTTCTGTGCAAGAGAAAGATTCCATTCCTGCTCAGAGCAGCCAAGACTCTCACAGCAAAAGCATGACTCACACAAATGAGAAGGACCCTTTTCAACAAAAGGCTCAGTGAACACTGCAAATCACTTCCTGTAGGGGAAAAAATCCACCCACTTACAGCACACCACCACCAATCAATTCTCAAATTTCCCTTTCCTATTTTAAATAGGCATTTTATCCTCAGCTTTCCTTTCTATTCCCCACACACCTTGTTTTGGAACCATAGGTGAGTGCCTGAAATGGCTCTAAGCAACTGTATTAACTTTTTTTTTTTTTGCCATCCCAACTATTTCATTCCTATTCCTATCACTCTATAAATTGTGACATTATTAGAAAGGAATACAGTAACTAACACAAAACCAGAGAAACTCCAGCTTAGAAATATCTGAAAAGACTTCCAGAAAACCAAACTACACAATAGCATTACACATTCAACTGCCAGGTGAGAAAAATGAACAATACGAGAATCTAGGTGTTTTCTTTCAGGAAAGCTGAGCATCCATTAAAACCATGTTTTCTTTACCCTGTTTTTGCTTATATAAACACCACACCATAGTTTTAGTTTTCTTTAAAAAGAAAACAAAAACACATTACAACCTAGTGTTTCTCTTTTTTTTCCCCACTGCCAAAGTTAGTTTATTAGAAATTTTCCACAACATGAAGAGGGTAGGGCTGGAAAAGAAAGAAAAAAATTAAATATATGTGGCTAGAGGCTTCTGAATCAAGGTACCCTTGATTCCAACAATCCACAGCAAATGAGATCTTAAATTTATTTCTCAATATTCAATGTATATATGGAAATACCAGATGACTGTTCAGAAGTACTGTACTTAAGACAATGTAGCAATGCCTCACATTCCAAAATAAGAATAAATCCACTGATAAATACTTCAGTTCATAATGACTATAAACTACACCTAAAAATGCTGATTGGAAGAGTCAGTAGCTAACACACCAACAATTAAAAACATATTCCACCTGTTTCTTGTCAGCATGCAAAATTTAACATCAGCATAGAAACCCAGTTTTAATGAAAAACTAATAGAGTGAGGTCTATTTATACAGTAAATTTGGAAGCTGAATAACTATACTGTGAGAAGACAGATTCAGAATAATGGCACTGTCACTTTTTTTTTTTAACAAAGCAAAGAAATTAAAAGTGCAACATACAATCCAGAGCGTCTCCCACACTTCTTCCCCTTTAGTATATAAAATACAATCACACCATGGTATCTTTCAATGCAGGTATCTAATGAGAAGAACTGATGATACAAATGAAAAGCAGCACCTCTGATCCCAGCCGTGATGAATGAAATGTCCTATTCATTGTAAAAAGCAGGTTTCTAGTGATCTGCAGAACTGGCTTTCATCACACTGCAAACCTGCTACAGCAGCCACACTGCATTCATTTCCCCCCCCCTTCCTCTTGCTACCCTAGCAACAGCATATATACACAATATATATCATTTCTGGTCTTGTGTTCAGCAACCAGCCAAAATCTCTGCCATTCAGAAGTTATTCCCTTCATCAGAAGTAGAGGGGCGAAAAATGGGAAAATGTGAATGGAATTCTGTCTATCTGAATGAAAGAGCTGGCTAGCATAACAGCGTTTCTGTGAATGAAGCAGGGCCTTGGAGCCTCTGCCAGGCAATCCCTTGGATGCTAACTCTCTGAACCAATAAGATGCAGCCTGGATGACTCATTCAACAAAGGCTTGCTAAATAGTGGGAGAGTCCATTTCACATTTGAGGGAGGGATTTTCTACATATATGACCACCAAAGTGAAATACATACTTTCCAAATCATTAATGCAAACTACTGCTTTTCTCCCTTCAGAAGATATTTCAGAATTCTTATTTAAAAAAAAAAAGAGAGAGAGAGAGAAAGAGAGAGAAAGAATGTGTTTGAGCTGTTTGAGTGATAATTGAGAGCATCCCCCCCACAAATTGATCGAATTGGTACATACATACTGTGGAAGGAAACGTGATCCTATGTACCTTGATGCCTATGAATTAACATTGTCGGGTACACTGGAAAGAAGCCAGGCTTTGCTTGCAGCATCTCTTTGCGGAAAGATTTGGCGTATGGGAGCAGGGTGGGTTTACAGAGTTATTAGCCAAAGTGCCCAACTTCAGCCAGGTTCAAAACCAGGTAGCCCACTGCTGCCATCCCACTGCTACTTCTGCATTTACACCCCCAGTCTCCATCCTTTGGTCTTGCTTGATTTTCACCAGTAATTGGTGCAACCCTGTGCCAGCTTTGTATAGATTAGTAACCCCTTGCTTGCTTTTGGACTTTTCCTCTGTTTGTGTGTTTATTGCCTTTCCTCAAGCCTGGGACCCAAGGCAGTTCGTAACATAGATTAAAACAAAATACAGTACTGTACAGCTTTTTAAAAATCCCCCAATGATTGTTATAAAATAGTTTAAGAATCACTTAAGTAAGCTGCCCTATTAAAATTGCATTCATTTATAACAGTTTTAATGATAAGAGTAAAACATAATGATAAGAGCAAAAGTACAACAAAGCCCTCCCACATTAAAAGACCCTTCTGCAACCACTAGTTAATAACCACTAGCCTGTCTAAATGCAAAGGTCTTGCCTGCTTACTGATGGAGCACAGCAAAGAAGCCAAGGCTAGTCTTCTGTAGAGTTTCACAACCCAGGAGCTGCCACCAAGAAGGCCCTTGTAGTGTATTCACTAGATGTACCTGTGATAGAGGTGGGACAGAGGAAGACTCTTCCCCCGAATATTTTAAAACTCAGGCAGGCTCATATTGGAAGATATGGCCTTTCAGATAGTTTGAACATAAGCCATGTAGCGTTTTATAGGTCATAACCAGAATTGTGAATTGTGCCTGGAAACAAACCAGTAGCGAGTGAAACTGTTGTGACAAGGGAGTTACATGTTCCCTATAACCATCCCTGGCCAATAGTCTAACCACAGCATTTTTGGACTGCTGAAGTTTCCAAACAGTATCCAAAGGCAGCCCCATGTAGAATGCATTACAGTAATCCAAGTGGGATGCAATCAAGGCATGTTTCAATGTAACCAGATCTAACATCTCCAGGAATGGTACAGCTAGTGCATTAGTTTTAACAGTGCAAACACACTCCTGGTCACTGTTGAAACCTAGGCATCCAGATTTAGGAGTGAGTATACCTAATCTGCAAACTTGAGATTTTAGGAGGAATGTAACCCCATCTAGTGCAGGCTGAATCCTTGTTACCTGGTCTGCTTTTTGATTGTCCAGGAACACTAATGCTTTGTCTGGATTTGTCACCTTGTTTACCCTAATCCAGTCGATTACTGACAGCAGATACTGGTTTAGTCCTGAAACAGCTTCTTGGGAATTAGATGGGAATGAAAGAGAGAAAAAGTTGGGTGTCATTAGCATACTTGACACTGAATCCCCAAACTCCAGACCTCTTGTCCTGGGGTTTAATGTATGTTAAAACTAAGCAACAAGGGACTACACAGGCCAATGGTCTTTCTCTCCCCCCCCTTTTTTTTCCTTCCTTGCTAGTCTTTTTCTCTCCCCCCTCCACCCCCATGCTCATGCAGCTGTTCCTTCTCCTAACTCTTCTCCCACCCTTACTATGCACCAGGAATCCCCCTCCCCCACCCCCACTCTCTTGGGGTTGTCCTATTCTAGTTCCCCAAATCCAGGCAGTCAGATTTGTACATTATACAAATCATTTGCTCATTACACCAATCATGTAATGAGTCATAAATGACCAGCACAAATAACAACTCAATGCTTAATTCTTTCACAGAAGCACCATTTTTACATTGCTTTAAAGGTAGGAAACAGAAGACTGATTTTTTTTCTTAGATTTTTGTGTATGAGGAAGGTGTGCACAACCTGCAGGCCAAGGTGTTTTGTGCGCCCTCCTAACACATTTTATTTGCCACCTTTTTACTACCTTCCCTTCACTGAGCCCCTGTGCCTTTAACTGCTGTAGGGGATGCAAATATTCAACAGGGGTAGCTTTCCTATGAATGGCAATTCCGCAGCGTTTGGGATCCTGCTTGAGTTGTACTATTGTCAACAAAAAAAGTGGCTTTTTTTTCTTTAGCTCTGGTTATGCCCTTTATTCCTTTCTCTTGCATTTCTTGTTTTCACTTTTGTCTGTTTCTTTCATCTTTCTCTCCCCACTACCCTTGTAAATCCTGGCTAAATGTCTTTTCTCTCCCACTCCCTTTCTGTTTCATTGTCTACACCACATCATTGTCTAGTCCCTCTTTTTGTTTTACTCTTTCTCCTAATTCTCCTAATTCCCCCCATTCCTGACAAAACAGCTTTTCTTTCCCTTCTGTCTCTTTCTGTCTCCTCCTCCTTTCCCACAATTCCCAGTTAAATGTATTTTCCTTTCTTTCTCTTTCTCCTTTTGCCATCCCCCACAGGTTGTATTCATTTTTCCTTCCTTCACCAGTTCCTCTTCCTTATTTTTCTATCTTCTTTCTCCTCCTTGGCCACTGGTGATAACATAAGAGGTCTTTCTTAAATCTCAGGTTTGGGCTATAAAATCACAGAGATGCTCCTGATCTGTCAAACTTAGAGGCAGTCCCTCACCAAACTGCAAATCCTAGTATTCTTTAGAATCATAAGGTTGGAAAAGGACACATGGACCATTGAGTCCAACCCCCTGCTCAATGCAGGATCTCCAGCTAAGGCATCCTCAGCAGGTTACTGTCCTGCATTCTCTTTGAAGATGTCCAAAGAAGACATCACCTCTATAGGCAGTTGGTTCCATTGTTACCCTAAGAGGTGAGGGTGCTTTAGAGCCCACACGTGATGACAAAACTATATTAATATTTAGGGGGAATTATTGTTCTTAGCTCAAATGGAAGTCTGCAAGAGGCGGGTAACTTCGGGATCTTTTCACCTATGTATACCAGTACTAACTGCAGAGAGCACTCCAGCTTAAAGTGAAATAAAATGTTTTTACTGGAAATAACACCAAAAGCATTCATAAACACAACACACTCACAAGAAGCACAAAAGGCTATCGAAGGGTTAGGCAGAAAGGTTGGATAGAAGGATAGAATTGGAAAACAGGGTGATAGTTACCAGTCTTGCAGAACGGAATTTCGAAGTACTCAGACAGAATCTGAGGGTGGCACTGGAAGTTACGATCTGGGGGGCACTGAGGAAGAGAGTGGCTAGTCTCATCCACAGTGGCACACCTTTCTATTGTTAGGGGGCTAATATTTATACCTTGCTTCATGTCCTGATGGGGGTACTTAGGCTAGAACAAAGCTTAGATGGGTTTCCCAACGAACAGACAAAGGAAACCAAAATTCAACTGATTGTTGTTAATGGCTGGGAGACAGGAATTGATGGGTTTACAACAACCTTGTATTGCTAGATAGGAGGGGGTTTCAAGGGGTATTTTCTGGGGATATGGGTTGGAAAGGTCACTTGATTGTTTAGGTTGTGTGATTCACTGCTGAGGGGCCCAAGAAGGAATTAGCACATACCTCCTTAATGGATTTGTTTACTAAGGAGCTTCCACTCAATCCTAGTTTGGGCTTGCTTGCTAAAATACTTCTAAGACAGCTTCCAAGGTCCTTGTGACCTTCACCTGACCTCATTTTGGATCACCTTGATCTACTTGACCCCTTGGAAGTGTCCAATATTTCCAATTATGATATATTATAGGAAGGGGGTGGTAGGGCTTGTTAACACCATTGCCAAACTGCTCTTACTGTCAAGAAGTTCCTTCTAATGTTCAACTGAAATCTACCCTCCTGTAACTTCAACCCATTACCCTCTGAGGCAGCAGAGAACATGCCTACTCCCTCTTCTCTGTGACAGCTATTGAGGTAAAGAGTACAGTCATATCATCCCTCAGTCTTTTCTTCATCAAGCCGAACAAGCCCAGCTCCTTCAACCTCTCCTCATATGTTTTCTTTTCCATGCCTCTTATCATCCGCATTGCCCTTCTCTGAACTCACTCCAACTTGTTTATATCCTGCTTAAAATGAGGTGCCCAGAAATGGAATGCAGTACTCCAAATGAGACCTGACCAGCACAGAATATAGCATGACTATTAATTCCTTCAGCTTGGAAACTATGCTACCATTAATGCAGGATGAAGATAGCATTTGTCTTCTTTTCTGCAGCATCACACTGCTGGCTCATGTTCAATTTATGATCAACAATAATCCTAAGGTCCTTTTCACATCTAATACCAAGGAGCCAAGCATCCCCCAACTTATACCTGTGCATTTGGCTTTCGTGGCCTAAATGTAATTTTTGCATTTGTCTCTGTTGAATTTCATTTTATTAATTTCAGCCCAGTTTTCTAGTTTATCAAGGTCCTTTTGAATTCTGTTCCTAACTTCCAGTGTCTTAACTACCCCTCCCAGTTTTGTATCATCTGCAAATATGATAAGGATTCCCAACACCCATTATCTAAGTCATTGGTAAAAATGTTGAAGAGTAATGGCCCTAAGGATGAGGGCATGTTGAAATGTTAAACATGTTGAATGTTAAAAATGTTGAAGAGTAATGGCCCTAAGGATGAGGGCATGACAGCTAAAGTGGCATCAAACTGTTATAAGGGTGTGGTGTAGATGTACTCCTGAAGCTGCAAATTGGAAAATTAGTGTGAGCATGAGGGACAGATGTACAACCATAAGCTGCAGCAGGGGAGAGAAAAGCTAGTTGTAATACCACCTGAGATAGGAACTGTTATCCACCATTATCTCTGTCAGAAACATTAAAATGTAATAAAATAAATACCAAGTGGATGAGATTGGAACCCTAATATAGGCCAGTAAAGCAGGGTTCAAATGTCTGCTTAGCAATGGAAACCCACTGGTTGACCTTGAGCAAGTCACTGTCTGGCCAAATCCACACTACACAAATAATCCAGTTTGAAACTGGATTATTTGCCATGGCTTCTTCTTATGGAATTCTGAGATTCGTAGTTTGGTGAAGCACCAGCACTCATTGGCAGAGAAGGCGAAAGACCTTGTAAAACAACAAATCCCAGGATTCAATACTGGATTATTTGTGTAGTGTGGATTTGGCCTCTCTCAGCCTTAGAGGAAGGCAATGGCAAATTTGCCAAGAACCCCCCGTGTTAGGTTTGCTTTAGGATTGCCATAAGTCGGAAATGACCTGAAGGCACAGAACAACAAATAACACATTTCCTCTCACATACATGCACAGCCATGTGAATTTCCAGAGGTGCCTCACGCGGTTGTAATTCAAAGATACCAGAGCCACCCTCGGTGAGAAGAAATAGTTTTTGCCTATGAGTGTTCAGTTTCAAAGCATTCCAGAGAAAATAAATCCATGAGTGGGACTCACAGCATTCAGAATTCCACACTAGACTTTTAGTCTACTCTTGAAGGATGAGAAGAATATGTCCTTGTGCTATCATTACAGAAAGAAGCAATAATAGAATGGGAATACAATTTTTGTCTATTCTTATTCTGCAAATTGAGGCTTCAATCGTTCAGTTTAAAAAAAAAAACAAATCTTGCAACAACTCCTTTATATGCACTGTTTCCATGGCAATTGTGTTGCTAAGGATTGGCCCAGTAAGCACATTACAGCTTTATCTGCATTTGGAAGTCATTCCTGTAAAAGGACAGATTGGCAATAACAGGAGTGGCAAAGTAAAGTGTTAAAAAGTCTCAAATCTGGCTCTGTGAGCAACAGCCATGACATGCAAGAAGTCTTGCTGAGATTAGTGTCTTGGCTGGGAGATGAACCATAGCTCATTGGATGATGAATGCTCACATTCCATAACAATATTGGGTGGGTGAGAACAGCTTTGGAAGTTATGTGGATACTCCAAAACAGGGAGCACACAATCATCTGCGCTTTCTTTTTCTGTGCTTTGTAGTTTGTCCCCACCACAGGGATAGCTTGCACTTGACACCCAACAGACAGCGAGCTTCCATATCTCCTCCCTGTGGAACATGATCAGGGAAATTAGGTATTTTACCATCTGCTTTCTGTGGGCAAACTACTGCTCTACCATCTTGGGGTTCAACAAAACATACAAAATAGTTAATTCTCTAAGACAAAGAGATGCCTACAGATCCTTAAGAAATTGGAGTATGGGCTAATGATCCAAAGCAGGTTCATCTGGTCTGATAATATGAGTGATCCACTCTAGAAATCCAGATCCCTTCCAATTGCTAAGCAATAGCAATAACAATAGCATTGATATTTATATCCCACTTACCAGTGCCAAAGCACTCCCTAAGCAATTTACAGTGTTTTCTAGCTAATTGCCCCCAACAAGCTGGGTACTCATTTTACCAACCTGCAGAAGGATGGAAGGCTGAGTCAACCTTGGAGCCCTTGGGATCGAACTCATAGCCTTGTGGCTTGCAGTAGTGGCATTTAACCACTGAGCCAGCAGGGCTCCTGGTGGCCAAAGCACTGCTAATATTTTTTAAAAATATTATTTCAAACATGATTTTTCTATAGCAGGTTCTGGATGCTAGAAAGCATCACAGCTACTAGAGAGGTTGAAATATGACCAGAAACCTGATGACATATTGTCCCTCACATGTACTCATGGTGGCAACCAACTTTTTTGCATACAAACCTGTGAAAGACAATACATCATCATGTATTATCCCTCCTAGCTCAGTTTCAACCCACACAATAATAGCTATTAGGAGGTTGCAAGCTGTTAGAAAAATGCTATTTCAAAAAAGATTAAAAGGTAGCAACTTTGACTACGGTACTTCATGAACTTGGTGGAAGTACCTGTGTTTTTCTTTTATTTTGAAAAATAATGCTATGTGGATTTTTTAAAGGAACATGCTGGCTCAAAAGACACAGAACAGACATGTTCTCTTTTTTCTCTTCTGTACTTTATAGAGCCACAGTGCAAAACTGCTATTTCACTGATGCACTATAATAACCTTGCAAGGATACTCCTGAACAGATTAGTTCCTGCTATTGCAGAAGAACTTCTCCCTGAAAGCCAATGTGGCTTCAGAGCCAATAGGAGTACTACAGACATGGTATTTGCCCTTAGACAACTGCAAGAAAAATGTAGGGAGCAGAACAAGGGTCTCTATGTAACATTTGTTGACCTCACCAAAGCCTTCAACACTGTAAGTAGAAAAGATCTGTGGCAGATCCTGGAAAGACTAGGATGTCCCCCCAAATTCCTTAAAATGATTATCTTGCTACATGAGGGCCAGCGTGGTCAAGTCAGATATGGCGATGCTCTTTCAGAGCCCTTTCTAATAACTAATGGAGTGAAGCAAGGTTGTGTTCTTGCACCAACTTTATTTACAATCTTCTTTAGCATGATGCTCCAAAGGGCTATGGCAGAGCTTGAAGAAGATGATGGCATCTATATACATTACCGTACTGATGGTAGCTTGTTTAACTTAAGCTGTCTGAGGGCTCACACTAAGACTCTAAACTATCTAGTCCGTGAGCTGCTCTTTGCTGATGATGCTGCCCTTGTTGCCCACACAGAAGCAGCTCCGCAGCATCTACATCCTGCTTTGCAACAGCTGCAGAGCTGTTTGGGCTGGAAGTCAACCTGAAGAAAACAGAAGTTCTTTACCAGCCTGCACCACAGGACGAACACCACCATCCCCACATTGCCGTTGGCAAATCTGTGCTCAAGTCCATTCAGCAGTTCACCTACCTGGGAAGCATCATCTCCTCAGATGCCAAGATTGACAAAGAGATTGATCACAGATTAGCAAAGGCATATAGTGCATTTGGAAGACTTCACAAAAGAGTCTGGAGCAATAAACACCTGAGGCAAAGCACAAAAATCAGTGTGTATAGAGCCATTGTACTGTCTATCCTCCTTTATGGATCTGAAACATGGGTCACCTATCACCACCACCTATGACTCCTCGAGCGCTTTCATCAGCGCTGTCTACGCACAATCCTAAATATACACTGGACTGACTATGTGACGAATGTTGGTGTCCTAGAGCAAGCAGGGATCACCAGCATTGAGGCCATGATATTGAGAACACAGCTGCGCTGGGCAGGGCACGTTTCTAGGATGGAGGACCATCGCCTCCCCAAAATAGTATTCTACGGTGAACTCGCCACGGGTCAGCGTAAGAGGGGCGCTCCAAAAAAGCGATACAAGGACTCCCTGAAACAACATCTCAGGCTTGGCCAAATTGATCACCAACAGTGGTCCGCCCTGGCCTCACATCGGGAGGCATGGAGACGCACTATCCACAATGCTGCAGCCTTATTTGAGAACTCATGCCGAACAAGTCTTGAAGAGAAACGACAACGCAGAAAGGATCACAACCCAAAAACATCACCCAAAGAGACCTTCTGCTGTGCTTTCTGCAACCAGACTTGTTTATCTCGGATTGGCCTTTTTAGTCATCAGCGCGCTTGCAGAAAGTGCGGGATGAGTCCTTCTTGAATCTTCGTTTGCGAAGAAAAGCCAGAGATAACAATATAACTAGTAGTTATATTGCTATAGTGCATCAGTGTAATAGCAGTTTTGCACTGTAGCACTATAACTCTAAAAAAAATTCAGAGGATAAAATTTACCCTTTAGATCATAGGACCATTTCAGCAAATCATACCTTGTTGCTGTTGTTGTTGTTTTTAAGTGTTTGGAGGAACAGATGCAAGAAATTGCTAATCTTGCCCCACGAAAAGAATGGAGCAAGTGGACATGGAAGCCACAACTGAAAAAAACCACCAAAACCTAAGTGACCTATTCTGCTAAAATTCAACACTTCTTAGACCAAATTAGAAAGGCCCTATGAAGAACATAATGTTTGTATATATGAATTGATTGATTGACTGATTGGTTGTTTAGCTTTACCTTTTTTCTGTGAAGGTACTGAAGGCAGATTACATTTTAAAATATTACTGTAAAAGAGATCAGACAAATTCATGGATGTTGGGTATGACAATTACTTAGGCATAAATCTTAATGTTAATTTCCAACTAGCATAGATCCATTGGGTCAATGGGATTTGCCAATGCATTGACACATTGTGCTACAATTGATTCAGTGGGTCTACTCAGTGGGATGCACATGATCTGTGTCATGTCTATATGGAACGTCCAGATTCAGAAGCAACATGGTACTGGATGCCACTGTCTATCAGTACTAGGATACAACTGCTGCTGTCAGTGCTTGCTTGAACACTTTATAGGAGACCTAGGAATTATGCAGCTCTCCACCTGGTGATGGATTGCAGTTCCCAGCATTCCTCATAATTGACTATACTGGCTAGAGATGCTGAGATTTGCAACCCAACGATATGTGGAAAGGTGCATGATTCTCACCTCTGCTTTACAAGAAACATATGGTTGTCCAGTATCAGGAGTGCTAGATGATACAGACTGGTAGTCTGGCCAGCAGTACCATTCCTACATGAGCAGTGAAACTAGGGGCCTTTTGGGGGTGGGAGAGCTGCTACAAGACTTTGGAACTCCTCTCCCAGGTGTGTTTAAGATCCTTTTCTGCTATCCTTCTCCCAGCAGGCAAAGACCTTTTCATTTCAGGTGCACTTTTGTCAATTGACTGGCTGCTAAGAAAGCAGCTTTTAATACATGGGTACTGTACTTTTTATTGGTGTGCTTTCAACTTGCTTTTAATACAATTCTTGTTGTTGTTATTGTTGTTATGTGTATAATTATGTTTTTAAACATTATAACTTTTTGTGTTTTTAATCTGTACCTTTAAAAAAGTCTTGTTGAAAGTGACCACTGCCTTATCACACTACACTGTTATAGCACTATTATTGTGTCATCTTAACTGCTATGGCTGCCTCAGGTGGAATCCTGGGATTTGTAGTTTAGGGAGGGGCATTTAGCATTCTCAGCCAGAGAGCTCTTAGGCTTTATGAACCTACAAACCCCAGAATTCCACAGGAGGCAGCCACAGCAGTTAAAGTGGAATAATAGCACTATAACAGTATAGTGTGATAAGGCTCTTTATAGAATGACAAGATGTTAAATAGATAAATACAAATCCCCCCCCTACTATCTGTGGAATCAATATCCATTGTTTCAGTTATCTGAGAGACACAAAATAGAGGACACATACCATAGAGTTGCACTGGAAAATGCCTAGAGAGGTGTCCTCTCTAGGAATTACTACGTCCTCCAGTGCAACTCTATGGTATGTTTGTACTGGAAGTCTTTTATTTTAATAGGGTTTGCTATTTTCCATGGTTTCACTTATACACATGGTTTCACTTATACACAGTAAGTCCAGAAATGGATAAGGATAAGGGGGCAATCTGTAGATAAAAATTTTAAAAGCCAGCAGGTCACAGGAAAGTTGAAAATCCTTCCAGCAAAGAAAACTCAAAATACTGTCACATTCCTTTCAGTATCTGTCATGTTGCCTTGTTGCAAGAGGAAGATTTTTCCAAGTTGCTGTGTCACGTTGAGGATGGAGCAAGCTTGTTTTCTGCTGCTCCAGAGATTGGAACACGGAGCAATGGATGCAAGCTCCAGGAACAGAGATTCCACCTCAACATTAGGAGGAACTTTTTGACAGTAAGGGCTGTTCGGCAGTGGAACACACTCCCTCGGAGTGTGGTGGGGTCTCCTTCCTTGGAGGTCTTTAAACAGAGGCTGGATGGCCATCTGTCGGGGATGCTTTGATCGTGATATTCCTGCATGGCAGGGGGTTGGACTGGATGGCCCTCGTGGTCTCTTCCAACTCTGCAATTCTGTGATTCTATGATTCTGTGATTCTCCATGTCTTCCTGTCCTGCTATCTGCTCTAGTTGCTTCTTAACTGAATGAAAGCAAGTCCCTCCTGCCTGAGGAAACAGACCATGACTTGATGCAGGACAACATATGAATCGTCAAATTCCAGTTCACTCTTCAAGGTATTGATTTTCTATAATCCAAAATCCACACCATTGTTTTAAAGTCACATTAAAATGGGCAAGACTATTACATTAATTAACATGCTATCAAAGACAGGCAGTTACAGCTCTTTCACACACACATACACACACACTTCAACTCATTTCCATCTAGCTGGTATGTTTCATTTATTTATTTTTTAAAATGAAATCAACTGTCATTTAAAACAAATAACATTTTGATTGCATGAGGCAGATTAAGCTTGCTTGATGTGAAAATGAATCTCAGTACTTGGAGGGTTAATTTGGTGAGTCGTGACTACTTGTAACTATAAACTTCTCTCTCAGGATAAATAATGAAAGCTTCAGGAAGAACAAGCACACAGGAAGCTGTGGAGATTGGATATACGTAGGTGTGGAAGGCATTCATTTTTATCCAATCACTGAATAAAGAGCATATTATTCATGCAATCTGGCTCATTCAATGCTATGTGACATGAACCACAATTGGAAACTGCCGCAGCCAGTGTTGCTGAACTGAACTGTGTAAAGTGGCAAGAAGGGAAAGAATTCTTTAACTGTAACCAGCAGCACAATGTTTCACACAGAACAAAATGCTGCACTGTAGATGTGTACAGCCCCTGCGGTGAAGATTATGCTGAGACAAGCTCTTGAAAACAGGCATTGTTTGCTCATGAGTTTCCTCCTCCCCTTACTGTACAACAAAGTCAGGGGGGAGTTTGCCATAAAATGAGATCTCACTTTCTTTCTATCATCTACAGTTTAAACTTTGCATCACATTAATCCCCCCCCCCCCAAGAACGAGCATGCAATTGAGGTTTGAGTGTTGGACTAGGGCTCTTGGAAAACCAGGGTTTGAATCCTCACTCAGCCATGGAAACCCATCTGGTGATCTGGAGGAAGGCAATGGAAAACTTACTCTTGATTAATCTTGCCAAGAAAACCCCACAGCAGGGTCACCATAAATCGGAAGCACGCAGCAACAAGAATTTTTTATTCAGTTATGCAGCAGGCCTAGATACACTGATCTGGGAGTAAGGCCCATTGAAGACAAGATGGCTTTGCTTCTGAGTAGACATGCATAATAAGATCTCGATGCCAATTTTGCTTTCATATTTCACTTTTTGATGTAATTCCACTTGGAGCCCTCAAAGGAGCTCCATGAAGGAACTTACATCATGAGTTAGTCCAGGAGACAAAAATGGAAAACAGATTGGGCAGGGAGGATAGGCTGTGTGATAACACTGTGCAAATTGGGTTGGCCTTGAGGGTTGGTTGGTTGGTTTTGAAATCTTGAAAAAGTTTTATACTCTCTGAAGCATTTTTTCACACAAAAAATGCTGTCTTTACCTGTTATGGTCTTCCCTATCCCCACCCTGGTTCCAACTGCCCCTGGGGTGAGGGGGATAATTTTTATGCCTGTGTGTGCCCCCCCCCCCATTGGAAGGCCACATTAGGGTTGCGGGGTGGCCTAAAAATCAATATGGGACATGTGAGACAGGCCTGTATAAGACCACCTCAGGTCTCAGGAGAGGAGTACATCTTGCAAGATCTCAAGGTTCCTGCAAGATTTCAAATCTCATGGGAATCCAGACCCCCATGCAAATCTTGTAATGGCAGGCTAGCCATTGTGACATGAAAACTTTACTCTGCTATTCAGTGTCAGTGCAGCTGGATAGAAGGAGGAAAAGCAGTATCATGCCAGCTGCAATCCCAGCAAATGGACCCCTGGCATTTGGTATGTAAGGCCTGATTGCTGTATACATATTAAATGCTTGGGGGTTAGTCTGGTGAGGGTGTGGCTGACATGAACTCTTAAGTATGGGATATTGGGCATCCCATATCACCTCAACACAGGACCAGACTTTAGGTCCCCAATTATGGAGTGTCTTTCAGTTTTGTTTCAGCTTTATTTTCAGTTGATTTTCAACTAGTTTTTGATTTGATGGATTGGAGGCTAGAGGGGCAAATAAAGCCAAACCATCACATTTTGGTGCATCTTAGCATCAATTTGGCTGATTTTCAAGCAATTCCCACCCAAATTTAAAAAATAAATTTGTAAGGTGTCCTTGGGTTTGGGAGCTACAGAGGGTTGCATGTGGCTCCACAGCCCGCACTGTCCCACTTATACTGTATTCACTGAAACTGACCCCAATATTTCTCTTTAAGTAGCATCATATATCATAAAGCAGTGGTTCTTAACCTGTGGTCTGTGGACCCCCAGAGGACTGTGATATCCTCACAGGGGGTCCACAAAGGCTTGAAGTTTGCTCTGCCCACCTCTTCCCTGTAGTGGAGCAGCCACATGACAGGAGCCAAGGCAAAGTGGCTAGATTGACCTGGGCATTGCAGTTCAATCTGCTCCAACCTCAAACATGCAGGAAAAAGCAGAAAAAGTCTTCCCTCCCCTCCAGTGCCTCTGAGGGAAGGTTTAATGGATGATGTAATTGTATTATTATTATCAGGAGTTGTTGTTGTTGTTAGGGTTTAAATCTTGAGTTGTCTTGGGGGCAACAAAAGATATTTGAAGGGGGTCCCTGGTAAAAAAAAAATGTTAAGAGCCATTGTCATAAAGCATTATAAAATATTATTTAAAAATTTTATTCAATTAATTTTAATAATAAAAAATAAAAATGTGGCAATACATATGTAATTGTGACAATTTCATTTTTTTAAAAATGAAAAGGTAAAGGAAGAGTTGTGTTGTTCTTCCAGTTATGATTAAAAGTCGCTATATGAATGGTTCAAACACAGGCTGCTTCAACATTGAGAGCCTTTCCTGCTATAACTGAAGCGGTATTGTACATTATTTCCCTAATGGAATTTTTCCTGCAAAGAAGGAGAAAAAAACTTAAGAGTGATCTGTAAATAACTGTAAACATACCCTCCAACATTTAACAGATGAAAACCAAGACATGTGTGGCCAAGCAACATCAGAGTGTGGTCAAGATGGTAAATGTTACTAATGAGGAAGAACACATAAGTTAGGAGAGACTGGCAATTTGCTTTTGCCTGAGTCTACTGGTAAGGCAAGATTCTGCCCCCTCTTTGACTCACACCCCTGCTGAATTCATTGAATACAAACTACTCTTAGGTTGAACTCAGTTTGCAACAACTGAGATAAGCTGAGAACAAAGGGTGAAAGTAAGAGGAAGGGGGAGAAACTGAAACATTGTACTGTAAATGTAAAAGCTGCTGAAAAAGTGAGGTAACTGGAGGATTAACCAGGACTGATCTTGCCAAATCAGGACAGTTGTGGGGCATGGCTGAAAACTGATGATCGCAATACATGGGGCTCCAGCAAAATGCTATGAACAATCGCACAGGGCAGAAACTCTGAAAGCACCCATAGTATGTTTGTTTTGCAAAGCTTGCCTTGGAGACGCAAAACCTCTACAATGTAATAGTGACAATACAGTTTGGAATCAAATAAACTCATCTTTTCTCTACCTAAAAGTTAAATAGGTCAAATCTTCTTTTCAGATTCCCATGGTAGCTGTACCACTTTAAGCACATCTTTGCCTTGATCAGCATGTTCCTAAGGCAGGTTTCCAATTAAATGACATTTCAAGCCAAATTATTTGTTAAATTGCAATATTTTTTTAAAGCTCACCCTCAAGCTGTTTCATCTCAATCATGATTCAGATTGTCAATCATATTATAAATTGCTTGGGTGGCCTAGAGTTTTGACTTATTGGACTAGTGTTTGTTGCATGGAATAGATGTCCACATAGAAAGCTAGCTTTGCATCACTACAATTTGTTTTTAATAGCTAAAAGTAAATAAACAAAAGTACTAGGATGTAGCACCAACATGATGCAGAGGTTTGGGTGTCAGATTTGGACTCTGGGAGACCAGGGTTGAAATCCTACTTAGACATGGAAACCCACTGGATGACCTTGGGCAAGCCATACTCTCTCAGCCTCAGAGGAAGGGAATGGCAAGATCCCTCTGAACAAATCCTGCCCAGAAAACCCTGTGATAGGTTCACCTTAGGGTCACCATAAGTCAGAAATGCCTTGAAGGCACACAATAATAACAACAACAAGGACAAATACTATCAGAGGCTTCATGACTTCCTATACTAAACATCTGTGTTGTCTTTAGGGTTGCCAGATCTCAGGACCTGGCCCTGATTTTCCAGTTTTGGTGGGCCATCTCCAGGTGGGAGATGAGGGTGTAAATTCTCCAGCTTTGCTGGGCTCAGCTTCAGGCAAGAAGAAAGAGTGATGTGGAAATCTCCAGCTCATAGAATCATCAAGTTGTAAGGGGCCCTATGTGTCATCATCAGCCAGTACTCTGAGGATTCAGAAGGCGAGGAGGCTGAGCCAGTAGCAGAAGAGATGGCTAAGTCTGAGTCTAGTCCTGAAGAACCCAGGGCTCAGCAGCCTAGCCCTCCCCCAGCACAGGGTCCAAGCCTGGGAGACATAGTAGAGCAACAGCAAGAGGTAGAAGAGCAGGTACCTACCTTTAGCCAAAGGAGAGCAGAGAGGGCCTGGCTGCGTCGTTCCCGGAGATTAAGAGAGAGAAGCTCATCAATCACCCCGCAGCTGTGAGTGGGAGCTGGGCCAACATAAGCAGCTGGGGGAGGCTGACTTCCTTGTTTCAGGCAGTCTGCGGTTCCTGGAGGAAGCCTCTGCCTGTGACTCTCCTGCCTCTTGGAACCTTGCTGTCTTGAGACTTCGGATACCTCGACCTTGGACTGTCTTCGTTGACCCACCTGCCGGAATCCTTTTGACCTCGGACTGCCTCTTCATTCTTCGCTCTCTCTCTCTCTCTCTCTGTACCTCTGACCCTATAGGACTGCTACTGACAACACCAGGTACTGTGCTTTTCAACTGAGTTGTTGTCGAGCCAGGCGGTCTTATCAGCTATTTGAGTTGGCTTCTCGACACTATGGACCATAAGGTCCAGCCTCTGCTCAGTGCAGGATATCCAGCTAGAACATCCTCAGCAGCCTCTTTTTGAAGGCATCCAGAGGAGACCTTGTCTTTGCTAGGTCCCATTGCCAAACCACTCTCAAGAAGTTTCTTCTAATGTTCAATCAAAATCTGTCCTCCTGCAACTTCAAACCATTAGACCTATTTCTACCTTATGAGGCAGCAGAGAACAAGTCTGCACTTTTCTCTTGTGGCAACCCTTGAAGTATTTAAAGTGTATGAGCATGTCATGCTAGCTCATGTTCAATTTATGATTAACAATAATCCCAAGATCCTTTTTACATGTAGTGCTGCTGAGCCAAGTATCCCCCAACCTATACCTGTGTGTTTGTTTTTTTCTGGCCTAAATTTAATTTTGCATTTGTCTCTGTTGAATTTCATTTCATTAATTTCAGCCCAGTTTTCTAGTTTAACAAGTTCCTTTTGAATTTGGTTCCTAACTTCCAATGTCTCAGCTATCCCTCCCAGTTTTGTATCTGCTAACTTGGTAGGGGTTCCCTCCACCTGATTATATAAATCATTGATAAAAATATTGAAGAGTGTTGGCCCCAGGATAGAACTCTGCAACACTCCACTTGAGGCACAGCCGCTGATGACCACTCTTTGAGCATGATTTTCCAACAAATTATGGATCCATTTGATGTTTCCATCTATTCCATGTTTAGTCAATTTGTTAATCAAAATATGGGGGATCTTATCAAATGCTTTCCTGAAATCCAGATAAATGACATCCACAGCATTCCCACCATCTACTAAACCAGTGACCAGATTAAAAATATATATAAGGTTAGTTTGGCAGGATTTATTCTTGACAAACCCATGCTGGTTCCTACTAATCACTGCATTGCCATCAAGATACTTGCAGAGGGACTCCTGTCCAATCCATTCCAATGTTTCCCTTGGTACTAGGGTCAGGCTGACTGCCTTGTAGTTTCCTGGATCTTCTTTTTAGCCTCTTTTTTTTTAAAGAGAGGGACAATATTTGTTCATCTCCAGTCCTCTGACACTTCACCCATTCTCCAAGGTTTCTTAAAAATGATGGCAAGTGATTCTGCAAGCATGTCAGCAAGTTACTTCAATTTTCTGGGATAAAGTTCACTGGTCCTGCAGATCTGAACTCATTTAGGTTAAGTAGGTGACTCCTAACCAACACCTTGGGGCCGTTTACACGATGAAAATGTCCTGGGAAGAATTCGTGTCAATCCCTGGCAGTTTACACGTACATCGGGTCGGGTACGTGATTTTCGGAAGGGGAGCCACCTTTTATCCCTCAACCTGTGGGACTTCCAGTCCCGCGGTTTGTGCCGGTTTTTTAAAAAAGTCACAGGAGGATTCGGAAAATCGGAAATGTAAACAGCCTGGGACAAAATGTCTCGGTACTGGGATGACCGGAAATGGTGACCGGGGGCGGGCTTAGAGATCAGCGACCAGAAAAGGAGGGGTCAGTCACCCGTTCAACAGATCCAGCCTCACCAGCCGAAAACAAAGGCATCCCTTCCAGCTGCACGAAGGTTGATGTGTGTGTGCGTGCACGCGTGTACTCAATCACCTTTTTAAATGGATTTCTACACTGCAAACCCTTCAGCTTTACCTTTTCCTCAACTGCATGTTACAGAGAGATCGTCATCGCCCATTCATCCCCTGCCTTGGTCACCTCCCTGGGTCAGAACGAGCACATTAAAATATTCAAGCCTCTGAGCGAATTAGCACCCTTTAATTCCCCCTCTCTGTGTTTGTGTCTTTCAAAATGCCTGCCTATAGCCGGCTTGAAATCTCTGCAGCCTGCTGTTAGGGTTAATATTTTAAAGAGGCAAGGGGAAACCCAAGCGGCTTGATTTCAAAAGGAAAGCACTCAGTGTGATTTCAAAAGGAAAGCCCTGCGTCTGAGCGAAAGATCTGTCTGGATCTTTCAAAATGCTTTCTGCCTCTTCTGAAAGGGTTAAAATTTTAAAGAAGCAAGAGGGGATAACAAACCTCTGCCTCCCCTCTCTCCCCCCCCAGCCAGCCAATAGCATCGCTCGTGGCGCAGAACTCTAAAGGAAGTGCGTCACCAAGGTTGTGAAAACACGAGTAATTGCATCTTTGATTGACAGCCAAAAAAAAAAAAAATTAAAACCTAATCAAAACCGGAACTTTGGGCGTGTAAATATCAGTCACGGGACCACCCGGGATATCCAGATCAGTGACATAAATCGTATAAACAGCGAGGGGCGGATTCGTGATCACAAAGTCACGGTAAGCACCGCGACAATTTCTGTCATGTAACTGGCACCCTTATCAACTTTGATTTGAAATCCAGATTTCTTACCAAGGTCTATGCTGATGCATGGAATCATACCGTCCTATTTTTGGGGGGTGGGATGGGGAATTGAAGTAAAATAGAGCTGTTTTGCCTTTTCATTGTGATCTATTGGCATTTTACCATCCTTGCTAAGCAGTGGTCTCACCATTTCCTTCATCGTTTTCTTGCTTCAAACATATTTGGAAAAAAACCTCTTTGTTGCTCCTTACTTCTCTAGCCAGTCTGAGCTCATTTGAAGTTTAGCTCTCCGTACACTATTCCTTCAAGCTTGGGCTACGCATCTGTGTTCTTCCTTGTGATTCATCCTTCCTTTCAGTCTTCCATGCTCTTTCTTCTTTTCACTTCCTCTTTGAGTTTACTGTGCAGCTACATTGGCTTTTTCAGATGTTCCCCATTTTTCTTCTTCCATGGAATTGTTCGTGATTTTAGCAGTTCCTTCTTCATGAAATCCCACCCACGCTGGGTGTCTTTTTCCTTTAGTATCTCTAGCCATGGGATTCTGCCCAGTATTTCCCTGAGCTTGATAACATCAGCTTGCCTGAAATCCATGTTCCGTGTTTGACTTTCTTTGGCCTGTCCCTCAATCATGATTCTAGCATTACATGATCATTCCCCTCTAAAATACCAACTGATTTGATTCCAGTGATCAGCTGTTGGTTAGGATCAAGTCAGGATTGCTAATTCCCTTGTTTCTTTCACTATCTTTTGAAAGAGGAAATAATATACAAGGAATATCAGGAATTTGTTGGAGATCTTATGCTTACCAGCAGATACAGGATAATTGGTCTCCCATAACTGCTAGTTCTTGCTTCTTGGAGATTTCTGAGATTTGTTTCAGAAAAGCATCATTAGTCACCTTATCTGGTTTGTTGGTTGTAGTAAACTACCACAGTGTTGTTTTTATTTCTTCCTCCATGTATTTTTACCCAAATACTCTCCATTGGTCCAGCTTGATCACTAGTGTGGATTTCTATACAAGTGAATTTGCCTTTGAAGTATACTGCTACTCCCACTCCTTTTATTCCCCAATTGATTCTTTTTGAATAAATAATATTCTTCAATTGGTATATTCAAATCATTGGAGTTATCCTCTGTAATACCTATGAAGTCATATTTGCCCTCCTGCACTAGGTGATAAGTTTGCCTTAGGGTCACCATAAATCAGAAACGACTTGAAGGTACACAACAACAACAACTAGGACTTCAAGCTTGTCGTGTTTTTTCCCCAAACTCTGTGCATTGGTGTATAGACATATAAAGCATTGTTTGTTCTCATTTTTTATTCCACTGTGAGTTTTACTGTGGCTCCCATTCTCTCCCTCAGCTTCTCCTCTGGAATTCACATCCTTGTGTTTAGAGCTCGCTTTTGGACAGATGTTTTAGCTATCACCTCCAACTCCCTAAGGATGTAGTTTAAAGCTCTCTTGATCAGATTCACCATTCTTTTGCCATTCTTTTCCTGGTCTTCATGAAGCATAGCACATCTGTAGCCAGTAGTCCATCTAAGAAGTGAAGACAATTATCATAGAATCGTAGAATTGTAGAGTTGGAAGAGACCACAAGGGCCATCCAGTCCAACTCCCTGCCATGCAGGAATCACGATCAAAGCATCCCTGACAGATGGCCATCCAGCCTCTGTTTAAAGACCTCCAAGGAAGGAGACCCCACCACACTCTGAGGGAGTGTGTTCCACTGCCAAACAGCTCTTACTGTCAGAAAGTTCCTCCTAATGTTGAGGTAGAATCTCTGTTCCTGGAGCTTGCATCCATTGTTCTGTGTTCTAGTCTCTGGAGCAGCAGAAAACAAGCTTGCTCCATCCTCAATGTGACACCCCTTCATATACTTAAACAGGGCTAGCATATCGCCCCTTAACCATCTTTTTTCCAGGCTAAACATACCCAGTTCCCTAAGTCTTTCCTCATAGGCATGGTTTCCAGACCTTTCACCATTTTTGTTGGCCTCCTACGGACACGCTCCAATTTGTCAATATCCTTTTTGAATTGTGGTACCCAGAACTGGACACAGTATTCTAGGTGAGGCCTGACCAAGGCAGAATAGATCAGCACTTTTACTTTCCTTGATCTAGACACTATACAGCCTATTGATGCAGCCCAAAATCACATTGGCCTTTTTAGCTGCTGCATCACACTGTTGACTCATGTTCAACTTGTGGTCTACTAGGACTCCTAGATCCCTTTCGCACATACATCCCAGAAGCCAAACTTCTCCTGTCGATACCATCTGCATAGTCAGTCATTCTCCTGCAGTATCTTCCTATCCCTGTGTAGTCCTCTATCTTTCACTGGTAGAACTAGTGCAGTTACCACTTGTGCCCCTAAACTCTTCACTTTCCTACCCAGGACCTCACAGTCCAACATGATCAGCTCATAGGTGTCCTTTGCTATGTTGTTGGCACCCACATGAATCAGAAGCAAGGGATACTGCTTTGTGTTCTTGATGAGCTTCAGCAACTTATCAGTGACATCCTGAATATGCACACCAGGAAGACAGCACACTTCCTGGTTCATCTAATCCTTATTCATCTTGTCCTTCTTTACACCCGAGCAATGTATCCCCTACCACTAGAGCTTTTCTTGCTCCTTGCTACAGTTGGTGGTTAGATTGGTTCCTTTCCTGGCATGCAGTTTCTCATGCTGCTGGTCTCCTGTTTGCGCCTCTTTGCCACTGCTATCCCCATGAAGATGTAGGAAGTGATTGTTTAATTGGAGCAGTTCCAAATCCTTTTTGCATGGTCTACTCCTTACGGTGACTGTCCTCCAGGATGCTCTCTCAATGTCATAGCCCTCTTTGTTTTCATTGGCAGTTTCTTCCAATTGGTTCTTTAAGACTGATTCTCCCTCTGTTTTATCCAGGAAGTCCTTGTGTTCTCTGATGTGTTGAAGAGTCTCCACACGTAACTGCAGCGCATTGACCTTCTCTTCCAAGAGAGCACTTGCTGCAAGTGTAGTCAGTGAGGTTTTCTGGCAAGAAGACAAACATTACGCAGACAGTGACAGATCCTTCTGCCACCATCCCTGCAGTTATTTTTTCCACTTGCATTCAGACTGTAATAACTCTTACTGATATGGCTGTGCAGCTGGCCCTTAAAGACTGAAGAAACACTTATATAGAGCTAGTGGCTGCTAGTGCCTCTCCCAAGCAAGTCAGTGGCTCAGCAGAAGCTCCACCCCCTTAATTCATGTGCTCAGGCAGAGCACATAGCTAAAAACACACACACACCCAAGACTTTAAAGGGGAAAAAAACAGTCAAAGAGGCAAAAATGACCCCCAAAACACAATTCACCTGCTCTCTCCTTAGAAACCTCCTCATTTTATAGAACTTGCTACCATTTTGCAGGCCTCTGGTCTTATTGCAAGTTGCAAAAACTTTCCAGAGTATCCCTATATTTATGGGTTGCCTATACAAGAGCAATAATGCTGATTGCTGTGCATTAACGCAAAATTGCAGAAGTGTTCTTTTGTCTCCACAGTCCTTTAGCAAAATCGCTGGTAGGTGAAAGGGTGTCCTGCCTGTGCTACTGCTAAACCTCAAGAAGGAAAGCCCCATGGGTTGTCGCAGCCACTGCCTACTCCATTCTGACCCTGGGGACCATATTAGCATGGACCCCCACAAATGTGGTCAAGCTGTGAATATCTTAAGCTCTCCCCAACTATATTTAACACAGAAAAAAGTACTGTACAGTACAGTACTGTAATTTGCAAGCATCAAAACAGTGGGCTTTCTCATTTCTTGCCTATGCTTTGAACCATTTACACATGCACACACTCTTTGCAAAGTGAGCGGGGGGTGGGGTGGGGAAGATGCCAATCCCAGATCAGGCTATGGGGGTGGGAGGATCGAGGGAGCATGGACTTTATTGTGGGCTTTCCTAACAGTACTGGGAAAACAGTTATATGGGTGGTAGTTGATTTGTTCACAAAACACATGCATTTTGTGAGGTGTAAAAAAGTCCCAGACATTACCTTTTCCTCCCAAATTCAGTTCAATTGTATAACTTTGTGACTAATTGTATTTACATTCCTCTGTGCTTGTTAACAAGTATGTAGTCTAACTGTAGAAAGGGAGTACAGTTGTCCCTCCACATTCGCGAACTTGACATTCGCGGTTTCGGTTATTCGCGGTTTGGGGAGGGCCCCCCCGGGCCCCCCCAAAACCGTGACACGGGGCCTCCAGAGGCCCCGTGAAAGACCTGGGGAGGGGTGGGTAGGCCTTCGCGGGACCCCCGGAGGCCCTCCGGAGGCCCCGCGAAGGCCTGGGGAGGGGTGCGAAGGCCTTCGCGGGACCCCCGGAGGCCCTCCGGAGGCCCCGCGAAGGCCTGGGGAGGGGTGGGGAGGCCTTCGCGGGACCCCCGGAGGCCCTCCGGAGGCCCCGCGAAGGCCTGGGGAGGGAGGGAGGGCTGGGGAGGCCTTTGCGGGACCCCCGGAGGCCCTCCGGAGGCCCCGCGAAGGCCTGGGGAGGGGTGGGGAGGCCTTCGCGGGACCCCCGGAGGCCCTCCGGAGGCCCTGCGAAGGCCTGGGGAGTGGTGCGAAGGCCTTCACGGGATCCCCAAAGGCCCCCCGGAGGCCCTCCGGAGGCCCCGCGAAGGCCTGGGGAGGGAGGGAGGGAGGGCCGGGGAGACCTCCGCGGGGCCTAGCAAGGCCCCGCGAAGGCCTGGGGAGGGAGGGAGGGAGGGCCGGGGAGGCCTCCGCGGGGCCTAGGAAGGCCCCGCGAAGGCCTGGGCAGGGAGGGAGGAAGGGCCGGGGAGGCCTCCGCGGGGCTTAGGAAGGCCCCGCGAAGGCCTGGGCAGGGAGGGAGGGAGGGCCGGGGAGACCTCCGTGGGGCCTAGGAAGGCCCCGCGAAGGCCTGGGGAGGGAGGGAGGGAGGGCTGGGGAGACCTCCGCGGGGCCTAGCAAGGCCCCGCAAAGGCCTGGGGAGGGAGGGGGAGGGGTGTTTGTTATTCGCGGATTTTTCACATTCGCGGGGGTCCACGGAACGGAACCCCCGCGAATGTGAAGGGACGACTGTATGTGCTCTATTGTAACTATGTGATAAGACCTGCACCTGGACTCAACTCTGGGAAAAGTTGGTTAAGCCCAGATACGGTGGGAACTAAGAGTGGGGATGATGGATAGCCAATGACTGTATAGGTTGCCAGATTTTGTAGATTATAGAATGCTTATAGTATGCTGCTGGTTAGTTAGGTTTCATTCAGATCAACAAACTTGTAGGGTTAGCTCTTGGATTACTGTGACAATAAAATTTTCTGTTTTTAACTCTGAAACTGCTGGTCACTGAGTCTGAAGAAGCCAGTACATAACATTAACTGGGGCTGGCCCCCTGTGACCTCATGAGGGGTCATCCCTAAGTCTCAGGCTTTAACCTTGAAGTCTCAGGGCCTGGTATAGCCCTGACTTGGAAATCCTAGTTTTTTTTGCAGCCATGCATACAGTAAGGCTTATCATTAGACACCCAAGTGGGACCAGAGTATAATGTATGCATGTGAGGGAAGGCATTACTACAGTTAAGGCAATTTTTCATTACCTATTGTGAACAATTTACATTTCTGACCTGGCTCTTCTTTTCTCTTCCCCCATCGTCTCCATCAAGAGGTCACAGTAGAAGCACAAATAGGCTTATATTGTAAAATTATTTTATTTTGAGCATTCCTTTTTTGAACCAAAACTTGGCACAAATTGAATTCTAATATCTTTCATAGTTTCAAAGCAGGAAGTACATGAGAGGGAACAGATCTGAGCACCATATACCAGATCACATCTTTGCTTCCACAGATACCCATCTTACAGAAGGCAAACCAATAATGTCCAAAGAAAAACACCTGTGCAACATACTCACTCCCTTTCAGAAACAAACAGGCAACACACACAACACAGTAACCCACCCACTAAAATTGAGGTAAAACTGATGACACTATGAATGTACCAAAACAAACAAACCCACTAACACATCACACCACAAAAATGGAAAGGGGGTAAAAAAGACACCCATAAGACAATCAAAACACCACCATCATTCTATGGTCCCAAGAACAAATGACCACTTTCACTCAGTTACCTTTGTTTCTGACTAGCTTGCTTCAGAATAAAGCACTGGCATGCAGCTACTCATCATCTTCTTTTTCCAACTGTGTCTCTGGCATCTTTATGGGGCCTATACAAAATTAAGGCCTGGAAGCAAGTACTTTCCTTTGCAGCAGGGTGGGAATCTACAGTCTTCCAGATGTTCTGGACTGCTACTCCCAAGCATTCCTCACCATTGGCTATAGTGGGAGGAGCATTTAGAATGCTCAGCCAGAGTCCTCTGAGAGCCAGTGTGATATAGTGGCTTGAGTGTTGAACTAGGACACAACACTACAATGCAATTGTATTCCCACTACAATTGTATTCCCACTACAAAGCAATCTCTCAGAATGTCTTTGCATGCCTTTGTTGTCCAGTCTGAGTGCATCGTTGAGCAGGGGAAAGAAGGTGTTCTCAGTTCATTGTAGTGTTTTTCATAGGAGAGGACACATTCCTTGTGTTTCATTGGGTTCAGGAGTATAGCTATGGTGTTGGGGGGGCACATAAAAATGAGGGCATTGCCTCCAATAAGAATTCTGCCACTCCCAATGAAATTTTCCTTCAATCCCCAAATTTCTATCATTGCAGTAACTTAAAACCACAGTGGGGCATTTAGAAACAGAGTTTAAGCATCCAAAGAAAGGGGGCAGACAAATTCATCAAGGAAACAAACACAGCAAATGTAAGAATTCTAGATGTGAATGATTTTCAGTGTTTCACTGCCCCCCCTCCAAACTACTATACCACTGATTGGGTTTAAACTAATAAAGGGAGGGAGGGCAATACAGAATCTGAAGAGGTGGCACAGTGTACTATGGTGACTCATTACGTCTGTCTAGAGTTACATTATTATGTTTTTTGTAAGTTATAGTTTTCAGATTCAGATATAAAGCTGACATTGGTATGAAACAGCATGGAACAGTCACTTTGGAGGGTGAATGCCAGAAGAGTGGTAGCTGGTTGTTGTTTATTTTTTAATTTTTTGCTTCCAACTTCCACAACTATAGACATTCACCTGTCTATACAAGTTGAGGGGGAAGGGACAGAGTACCTTGCAATAATGGCATTTCACAGGAGCAGCAACTTGTCTTAACAGTGTCTTTGGCCCCAGAAGCCCCCAGAAGCTTTGTATGCCAGATGGCAGCCATGAGTGATTTACTTGTGTTAATACTTTGCCACTGTTGAACTTAAAAAAAAAAAAGTCTAAGGTGCACTGGAGCAATGAGTGGTTTTTTGAGTTAAAATGACAAAAAAAAAAACAAAAAACAAAAAACACCCTCTTTTATTGCATTAGTAATCGCTCACTAAGGTGAAAATCCAACATGGCAGCAGTGGGCACTTGCCCTATTAGCAAGCCCTGGTGAATGTGCTTATCCTAACGAGCAGGAATGTGCACCCCCTCACTTTAAAAAAAAAAAAAACTAAATGGAAAGCTGCAAAGGCTTTTCCAGCACTATTTTTTTCCATTTTGGGTCCCCTCTTTCCAAATACTGTGGAGTGATGCAGGATCCCATTTAGACAGGCCATATTCCCAGTGAATTCCATGAGGTTTATTTTCATCGTTTAGACAACCCTTCAGTTATGAAGAAATGCCCTTTCTGCTTCACAAATGAAATATGTCTAAGGATGGTACTGCACTCACCAGGTGCTATACAGTGGAATGCTGCAATTCTACTGAAAATTGCTAAACAGACAAAGCAAAAAATATAAATAAATCTGTGAATGCAATAAACATCACGTTTAGATAATTAAGTGTGAAAGATGTACAGCTGCCCAGAAAGAAGACAGACAAAATTAGAGTCATCTCCACCAATGCGTCTCTTTAAAAAGTGGGACTGGAGCAACACTTCTAACAAATCCACAGGGGAGAAGGAAGAGGAACACCTACAATGCCAGCTGAAATCTCCCACCCACAGGTCCACATTGCTATGGCAACATTTAAACCCACTCATGTGAAGGCAACAGCAACATCACCTTGGGCAAGACAGGATGTGAAAGGGGGTGGGGATCGTGTTTACCCAAGACAGCAGTGTATCATATGCAGCAAAAAGAGCTCCTATGCTTTGCTTGCCCGAAGTCTTAATAGTGACACACAGAGCCAAACTCTAAGAAGGCAAGACAGCACGTAACAACCATCATGAGATTCAGGCAGGAAAAAAAACAAGGCACTGGCTGATATCTCTAGGCTTTAAAAGGCTATGTGGAAAGCTGTTTTCGCTCTTCAGCCACAAAGTCTCCCAGAATGGCTTACAAATTGTTAAGCAATAGCAGTTTACACATCTACACTGCATTAAGCGGTTTCCAATGTGTATTAGCTAACTGTGGCCAATGTGGCTAGTAAGATCTTGGAGGAGGTGGGCTTCTTGGAACAGACAAACATCCCTGGAATAGATGAACAGAGACACATGTTTCTGCTATAAGTTTTATTGATGGTAAATGATGCAGCAGATGGTACACAGTAAATAAACATCTCAGCCCTTTTGCTGATGGGGTCCAGCTTCCCTCACAGCCAATGGTAGAACTGGCCCTCAAACTAATTCTAGCAGACTATCCCTGGCCAACAATCACATTTCCCATTGCTGGCCATGTGGGGAAACTGGGTTGGGATGCACCTCCCAGCTGAGTTCTGTAGTACAAAAGAAAACAAAGAAAATCAAAGTGCACAAGCAGGACCCATCTCTTCTCTCATAGCTATGCGAACTGTACAGGCAGATTAGCAGCTAATGGAAAAAGTATCAAACAAGGTGACTAATACAAGTACAATAGGACACCCGTATCCACTGGGGATTGGTTCAAGGGGGGGGGGGGGACATGGATACCGAAAACTGTGGATAATAGCAAACACTATTGAAAATGATGGGACTTTTGGTTTAAAATACTGTAGAGTTGCCTTGGAGGACCTAGAAAATGTCTAGAGAGGACACATTTTCTAGGAAGACTATATGGTAGGTGTGCTATTTTGTGTCCTGTGGATAATTGAATCAGTGGATAATGAATCAGTGGATACGGGGGCCCTACTGTACACTCATTCTCTAAACTGCACAGTTAATATTTGGCCATGATGCTAACAAAGATTCCAAAAGGCATATGCCTGATGGCAGAGGCCCACCTCACTACACAGGAATACATACAGTAGCTACTTTAAATGAATTCAAGTCTCTGGGGTTGAATGAACTGCATTCAAGGGTAGTAAAGGAACTTGCAAGTGTAATGTCAAAACCACTGTCAAAAATCTTTGAGAATTCTTGGAGAACATGAGAGGCTCCAAGCAGACTGGAAGAGAGCGAATGTTGTCACCAATTACAAAAAAATAATAATAAAAAAAATAGGATGGGACAGTCAGCTTGAGATCAATACTAGGATAGGTTCTTGAACAGAAAATTAATTAGTCAGTCCATGAGCATTTAGAAAGGAATGCTATGATTACTAAGAGCCAACATGAGTTTCTCAAAAGTCATGGCAGATTAATCTTAGCTTTCTAAAATATACAGTTACAAGCTTAGTCAATCAGGGGAATACTCTGGAGACAGTATATCTTGATTTCAGTAAGGCTTTTGGAAAAACCCCATGATATTCTTGCAGTCAAGCTGGTAAAATGTAATCTAAACTGTTCAATTATTATATAGATTTGTAACTGGTTGATGGGCTGAACCCAAAGAGTAAACATCAATGGTTCTTTTACATTATGGACAGAAGTGAATAGTGGAGTGTTACAGGGTTCACACCTCTCTCTCTGGCTTTTCTTCGCAAATGAAGATTCAGGAAGGACTCATCCCAAGCTTTCTGCAAGCGCGCTGATGACTAAAAAGGCCAATCCGAGATAAACAAGTCCGGTTGCAGAAAGCACAGCAGAAGGTCTCCTTGGGTGATGTTTCTGGGTTGTGATTCTTTCTGCATTGTCATTTCTCTTCAAGACTTATTCGGTGTGAGTTCTCAAATAAGGCTGCACCTAGGTCTAGTGTTATTCGGTATCTTTATGAATGATTTGGGTGATAGAAGAGAGGGCACTCTTATTAAATTTGCAGATGGCACCAAATTAGGAAGGGTAGCTAATACCGCAGAAGATAGGATCAGAATTCTAAATAACTTTTAAAAGTTGGAGAGCTGGGCCAAAAGTAACAAAATGAATTTCAACAGGGATAAATACAAGGTATCTAGACAAACAAAATGAAATGGGTGAAATAGGATGGGTGACACCTGGCTTGATAACAATACATGTGAAAATAGCTAGGGGTCTTAGTAGACACCAAGCTAAGTATAAGTCAACAGAGCCAACACAATTCTAGGCTGCATTAACAAGAGTATGGTGTTCAGACTGGGAAGTAATAGTCCCACTCTATTCTGCTTTCAAATATACCACTCTATTCTCCTTTCTATTCTTATTTTCAAAAGCCAAGATTACTAAATTTGTTTTCTCTGATGATGCACTGAATGCCTGTATGATGTCAGCACATGTGTCAAAACTGAGAATGAGTTTTCACATACTGCTGTAGAGGCATCAAAGACAAGTCCTGCAGCATGGAAAGGCTTCCCTGAACATGTAAGATATTATAGTAAGCTTGTGTGTTAGTGTTGGAGTTTTGCAAGATTCTACCACATCCTTTTCTTTGAATGTAATTTTATTTCCAAATGCTCAATGGCAATGCTATAAATCTATACACTGACAGAAAATTTCCTGGGGGCAGCAGAATTTTGGGAGAGGGCAACAGTTTCATTTTCCTCTTTCCCCCTATCTCTACACCCTTGTCCTTGCAGTTCCTTGTGACTCTAGGATAATATCTTTATATATAATCCTCTTGGGTATGTTGCTGTTTCCAATGTGCTGATTGGCCACTTAGGAAACTGACCAACCAATCAAAGCTCTGTTGGGCAGCCAATCAGCACACTGGGGTTGGGAACATGTGGAAGTCTAAGTCCTTTCTAAACATGGCGGTGGCAGAGGGGATGTGAGTAGCATGGGGGTGTGATGTGGTGTGTGTGTGTAGCATGGTGTGTGCCTTCGGGACGGGGGGCCGTTTTTGCAGCAGGGGTGCGCAGCAGGGGTGTGGGGACGCACGTGTCTGATGGCGTGGGGGCACGACTTTGGCAGCATGGGGGTGTGCATCTGGCAGCACGGAGAGCATGCCTAGCGGTGTGGGGGCCATGCGTTTGCCACCGTGGGGCTGCACAGCAGCAGCGGGGGTCACAAATTTGGTGGAGTGGGGGGCACACATCTGGCAGCTTGATGGCCGTGTGTTTGGCGGCATGGGGGGTGCGCGTCTGCTGTTTTATATGTATACAAAACAGTGTATGTTACACCAGGTATAGCTAGTGACTTTATTAACATCATATAGTATGGGCAGGACTGTCTGCTTTGGTGACTTATAGGACACAGACTCACAATTCCTTCTGATAGAAATCAAGAGGAACCAATGACTACTCAACCTGTGGCCACTACTTTTCCCTAAGACTGGAGAAAATAGGGCAGAAGTCTGGCAATAAGTTCCTGTCCTGTTCAAAAATAGGACTCAGGTTAAATAACACTCTGTTTTCTCCCTGCATTCCAACTGAGGCTAAAACAGCTGGGAAAATTACATTCCAGGTGAAGGTCCCTAAGAGAATTGGCCTGAAGAGAGTGTTTATGATAGCATGAATGGCCAGGTGAGTTCCCAGCATGGAAACCTAAGGAAAGAGAGGCTGAAAGGAGGGAAGACTTTCTTAGGGAGGACAGAAGGTGATCCCTATTCCTTATGATGTTGCCTAGAGTAGCCTAGGGACGGGGGTGTCACAGAACTGTTCAACACCAGACGGAAGAAAGGTAAATGACAGGAAGCTGGGCCAAAGTGAGGTTGACATATTGGTGTCTTCATATGATGACCCAGATTATTTCATATTATCTGTTGCTGATGTTTTGTTGATGACACTTTTTCACTGCACTCCAATTAAAATAAATAAATGAAACATCAAAGCTCACTTTTTTAACTTGAGCTTGAACAGAGAATGTATTTGGGGGCAAAAAGAACAAATCTAGAGTTTACAAGATGGCATGAAGAGAGGTGGCTTAGGGGTTCATGAAATAAAAACATGCTGTTATAACAGTCGTCGTATAAATTATTTAACAGACTGCATTAAAAACCCACCCAGCTCAGTCACCACTTTAAAAGAAGCTGTTTTTAATATACATACCTTAATAAACAGACTTTATTATGAAACAGAAACAAGATCTAAGATAATCAATTATAAGACTATTTTAAAGGCTAACCTCTTAAGAATATGGCATGAATTTCAAAGCTGTTGAAATATAAATGTGCTATGGAACAAGGGGGCACAAGACATATGGAAGGACATACAAATGCAAACACAAAAATATACTTGAGCTATAGAGTATAATTTTTCTTTCATTACGTATATAAAGAGAAAATTCCTACAATGTAATGCTGAAGAGGTTTGTTCTGCCATAATAGCACATAGAATGAATTAGTAAGATAGCCTGAAGAGCTAGAAGTGTCAAAGAACTCAAGTCAATTTCTTGAATGTCCAAGCGTGGGACAAGCTTTCTTCCCATAGAGAATGAAGATTCTAAAGAAAGGCAAAAAGACATGAAGGTGTGATTGTAGTGTTTGTACTTTTTCGTATTTATTTATTTTTGCCATGTAATTGTGTGGAGATGTCATTTACTGTTGCATCCTTCATTCTCTGGATTAGTTCGTCATCTTGATTTGACTGCCAAGGTGCTGCCATAGGCCCTGCCATAGTAAGACAGAATCTCCGATTCAACAGAAAAATAAGCTGCTCACCCTGTCTCATCAGAAGTATTATCCTATCCCGCTATCTGGTATATTTTAGGTATTTGAACCTCTGCCACTATTTGCATACATTCCAACTGCTCCAATTTGGCAGGGACAATCCCAATTAATCTTCTGTTGTCCCTCTTTTACAGCTGTTTTTAAAATGTCCCAGTTGCTATCTTTTCCTCCCATTTCCCCCCTTTGTCCTCAGCTTATGTCAATAGCTGCAAAATGAGCTCAAAATACAAAACTGGCTTACACAGTGAGGGGAGAGGACAGGACGGGGTGAAATCTTGCTCTTCCCAATAGGCTCAGGGAAAAGCAAAGTGCTGCAGCATTTCCTAGCCTGTGTGTTCTGCCTTGCTCATAATGTCTCCCACATGACCACATCCTGATGTTGCTTTGCCACATGTGTCTCAGTTTTCATCTGTGAAACATTGGAGGGTGTGCATTTTGTGGAACTAGAAGCGTTGCCTGTAAGGAGATGGCATTTTGATCCAAATGGTAGGAAAAAGAAAAACCTTTGAGTGTCACTCTTTCTCCAGAGCTGACAAAAAGAGGAAGGTTAGAAAGGGGGGCTCCATAGGACCCAAGTGGACACAGTAATCATATTCCGCTAGGGCACTCATTTCTGGGAAGCTAGGATGCAGAGAACATAAGTCATTTCTCTTCCACAGGTTTCAGTGGTGACCTCCTTTGCTACAGGCACAGCCCAACAAGAGTGGTTTTCTCCATCCTGAATCTTCTTTCTTTTAAAATAACTTCTTCCGTTCATTTCAACAGATTTCAAAAGGTGAATCACTTTTTCTGGGAGAAAGATGGGCTATAACTATTTAAAAATCCACATGCTTGGGCGGCGGGGGGGGGGGGGATAATTTATTGTTATTCACCCAAAGGATTAGAAATGCTTGGAGTGGCAAGAGGAACAAAAGTGTGTTTATATAACTAGAACAACAAACAATGATTTCCATTGGCTGTAATCCTAAGGATGGATGTGTGTGTGTGTGTGCACGCGCATGCATGCCTTCAAGACCTTGTCAACTTATGGTGAGCCCATGAATTTCATAGGGTTTTCTTAGATGAGGAATGCTCCCGAGGTGCTTTTGCCAGTAGATCAAACGCTAATTTCAACTAGCAGAACCAGAACAAGGGCTTTGTATTTAAAAAACCAACTCCAGAGGACCAGGAAACCCTCTGAAGCTAATTTTCTGGCTGTTTTGAGTTCTGGGGAGGGGGAAGAAAAGGCCCTTGCCCTGGTGCTACAATGCTAGCCACAACATTAGATTTAGACCTCACTTGGGAATTCTACTGACATTGTTGAACCACTAAGTCAGGGGTTGGAAAGTGGCCCTCCCATAATCTCTCACTGTTGGCTATGCTGGAGTTAGCTGTTGGGAGTTGTAAGCACACACCCTCAAATCTGAGGGCAACAGTTGCCTACATACACAGCCTTTTTAAAGTAAACATGCAGACAGTTGGGATGCACTTGGACAAATTATTACCTGCATCACCCTCACCATTGCCCAAGCATGTAAAGTAGATCCAATGAGCCCTCCAGTGGTATTTTTCTATGTTGCGTTAAAAGAAAATATATAAAATATACACACAGTGATGATGTGTACTTGCACTAAACTGAGCTGTACACAAGTTCTCTATTTGTGTCACTTTCGTCTAACATTAGCCAGATTCAATCTTCTGGAAGTTTCATGCAGCAGCATTACAGTTTGAAGCTGACAAAGTTGGGTACCATTTTACTGTCTCTTCCCTCTCATGTATTTCCTCATTTAAAAATGCAAATAAAGATCTAAACAGAATGCATTATGCAACATCCAAAATGTTAACAAATTTAAAGAAAATAAAAACAAGGATTTAAAAAACAGCAACAACAACAACAACAGTGGTCTTGAAAGTATAATATTCAACTTTTCTTTTTGTTTGTCTTCTTTTTGGTTCAGTTGATCTAGCACACATCAATTATTTAACATTCACCTAGAATTATTTTATTGTTTATTTGAATTGTTTATGTAGTACTGCTCATTCTCAAAATTCCACAACAATGTACAGAATTCACTGAAACAAAGCACAATATAAAGAAACCTCAGTAAAAGGTGTCATTACAACAAGCAAACACTGCAACACCATCAAGATTGCATAGGTTTTATTGTGGGGGGGTGGGACATTCCAAAGGCAGGGTTCCTCAACAGAAAAACACTCCCTTCCAGCTGCCCCCACTTGTATTTGTGCAGGTGAAAGTACAGCCAGATAGCCTTGGTCTGTAGGTCTCACTAAACAGGCAGGTTGGTATGGAACAATGTGTTTCCTCAAGTGATCTGATCTGCAGCTGATAATAGCCCAGTAACAAGAGTACTTGAACCTGGCCCAGTAATCCACTGGAAGCTGGCACCAGCAGAGGTATAAAATGTTTGTGGCTGACCCACTCAGCTAGACTGAGCCTTGAGTTCTACCCTAGTTGTAGATCCTGGGCCAGTCTCAGCAGAAGTGTTACCATACCCTACCACCCTTCCTGCGAGATATAATAACTGCACATATTGGATCTATGCAAATATAAGTGTCCAAACAATTGCACATTCACATGCCATACGGAGCTTTTTACAATGTCCAGGAGAAGCCCCTGAGGCTTCCCACACTGAGTTTAAGGGGGATTTGGCTGCCTCCCTTCTGAATGATATGTACTGTATTTATGCGAATGTCTATTTGTACAGATTTCTGGGGTTGCAGTGACCGGGGACATTTGGGGTCAAGCTGACAAAAGGACAGTTGAGGTCACGATGACCTGAGGTGTGACTAGAATAATAAAGGTAAGAAAGCCGAGATAGGATTATAGAGAAAACCTAGCCATTAACGGGTCTGTGCTAATCCTCTCAAACATGCAATCAGTGACCTTCCCAAACCATACCCTATGGAAATATTTCTAACACCCCCTACCTGACCGAAAATTAAGAGGCTGTTGCCAATCCATCAATGTTTTGTTATTCCAGAGGTAAGGCAATCAGGCCATTCTGGGCCCTGTTGTCTATCCCGTGAGCCAGCCAGGCTTTGTCATAACCGGAACACCCCTTCAGAGCATGAAAGAGGGTATAAATACCCTAGCCCAGACCCCAAGCATGTGTGCCACTGACTGGACCCACCATTCTGCATGTCACCTTGTCATTCTGTTTCTCAACAGACCGGATCCCCCTATGCCACCCTCAAATGCCATCTGAGTCTCCTCACTGCTCAGATATCTCTCTTCGAGACTGGTAACTATCACCCTTTCACCCCGGACTTCTCTCTATCCAATCTTTCAGCTTTTCCCTTCAATAGCCTTGTATGGTTCCTAAGAGTGTATGTTGTTATGCAATAGTTTATGTTTTGTGTTGATTCTAATAAAATACTTTGGGCTTGTTTATACGGTAAAAATAATCCTAATGGGATGCAAATGGAAGGTGATCTGTACAAACAGACATTTGCATAAATACAGTACATATCGTTCAGAAGGGAGGCAGCCAAATCTCCCTTAAACTCAGTGTGGGAAGCCTCAGGGGCTTCTCCTGGACATTGTAAAAAGCTCCGTATGGCATGTGAATGTGCAATTGTTTGGACACTTGTATTTGCATAGATGCGAATAGGCAGCATAATCTGATTGGCTGGATGAGCATAGGGGCGGGGCTAGTAAACAGGGAAAGCACCTGCTGCCACCATGTTGGATTTTCAGCTAAGTGAGGGTCCAGTAAGTCGATAAAATTGTGATTTTATACTCTCTTTTTTCTCTCTCCTTTTTGTAAATATGAAATATCGCATGTGCGCACCATGGTAAACAATTTTTTTAAAAAAAAATTGGTGGCAGCAGATTTAAAACAGTGAGTAAATCACTCACAGCCAACATCTTGGCTAGGGGTCATGCAAAGTTTAGGGGGGCTCTTTTGACTGTTAAGACAGGTCACAGTGCTGCGAATGGCTGCTTTTTCAGATGCGTCTGTATTCCCCCCCCCCATATAGATGGGACCTTAGTTTAATTCCAACTGGAATGTTCTCTATAGTTAGTACAGGTATAAATAGGTGGAAAGCTCCCAGAAGTTACCCTCCTCTTGCAGGCCTTCTTTTTGAGCTACTGTATAATTTCCCCAAATCTTAAGGAGATGCTGGTATAGTGGGTGGGACCACGATGTCACCACCACCTCTTAGAGTAACAGAAGACCCATATTGCAGTAATCCAGTCTTCAAGTTACTACTGCTTGAATCATTGTGATCAGGCTGTCTCTATCCAAGAACTTTTGTTTTTTAAATGTCATATTTATATTTTAACTACCTGACCCAGTGTAACATATGCCATTACAGTAGATTTGAGAGGTTCACATGGTTCGGCTACACGCTATTATTTTAGCCCCCAAAAGACACTTTGCAGTAGCATACCACCTACATTTGACTGTATTTCCCATTGGGGACTATTTTTATGATTTATCATCTTTCTAAAGGTATCATTTTTGGATTGTGAAGTGGAGAGGGAATTTGCATGTGTGTGGTGATTGGCTGAGGGAGGGAGGGGAGGGAGAGAAATGGTTGGGAAAGCAGCCAATCTGCACACTGGGAAAGGAAACATACCCAACAATTTTATATAAATAAATGTTTGTGTATTGTGTATTATTTGTTATATGTTTGTGTATTATTATTATTTGTCGACCTCACCAAAGCCTTCGACACCATGAGTAGGAAAGGTCTGTGGCAGATCCTGGAAAAACCAGGATGTCCCCCCAAATTCCTTAAAATGATTATCTTGCTACATGAGGGCCAGCGTGGTCAAGTCAGATATGGCGATGCTCTTTCAGAGCCCTTTCTAATAACTAATGGAGTGAAGCAAGGTTGTGTTCTTGTGCCAACTTTATTTACAATCTTCAGCATGATGCTCCAAAGGGCTATGGCAGAGCTCAAAGAAGAAGACGGCATCTATATACGTTACCATATTGACGGTAGCTTGTTTAACTTAAGCTGTCTGAGGGCTCACACTAAGACTCTAAACTATCTAGTCCACGAGCTGCTCTTCGCTGATGATGCTGCCCTTGCTGCCCACACAGAAGCAGCTCTGCAGCGCCTAACATCCTGCTTTGCAACAGCTGCAGAGCTGTTTGGGCTGGAAGTCAACCTGAAGAAAACGGAAGTTCTTTACCAGCCTGCACCACAGGATGAACACCATCATCCCTGCATTGCCGTAGGCAAATCTGTGCTTAAGTCCGTTCAGCAGTTCACCTACCTGGGAAGCATAATCTCCTCAGATGCCAAGATGGACAAAGAAAGCAATCACAGATTAGCAAAGGCATATAGCATATTTGGAAGACTTTACAAAAGAGTCTGGAGTAATAAACACCTGAGGCAAAGCACAAAAATCAGTGTGTATAGAGCCATTGTACTGTCTATTCTCCTTTATTGGTCTGAAACATGGGTCACCTATTACCACCACTTACGACTCCTCGAACGCTTTCATCAGCGCTGTATATGCACAATCCTAAATATATGATTTTTAAAAAAAATTTAAAAAGATACTTCCAATCACATTCAGTGCTTCTAGTCAGATTCCCTCATGATACCTGCACCACAGAATCTACCTTCAGGCATATAGCTTTCAGCTCTGCTCTCCCTTCTCTGTGTTTTTCATTCCCTTCCCAGAAATGTTTCTTATGTTCCCTAACACACACCTAGCTGAAGGGGCAGGGGAGGATGAGTCATCTTCTCCAAAATGGCTTTTTATATTCCAGCAGAATCACCAACTAGCCGATCAGGGACTAGTATCTGCAATTTCTCTAACACAAAGATGCAGCTAGAATAGCTAGCTGCTGACCATTAAGGAACTTCTGCTGTATTTTTGCTTCTCCAAGCTTTAGGCTTCTTCTTAGCTATCAGACAGTAATCCTATAATCATATAATGGAGCTTAATAATAATAATAATAATAATAATAATAATAAATAATTAGTTATTACCTGCCTCTCCCCTCAAGATCAGGGCGGGGTGCATACATTGCAACATATAATCAATATACAATACACAATGCAAATTATCACAGTACAGTCCAAACAATACAGTTCAAGGCAGATACAGTTTATATGATTCAAACAGATACATACATTTGCACAATACAATACAAACAATATGACCGCCAGTAGATGGCGCTGCTGGCATGCAACGATGCTGCAGGAGTAACTATTTATTTTGCCAAATGCAGTGCACATTAATAAGCGACACTGCTGTTGTTTTTTCTTTGGAAACATTTTTAACAGTTTCACAGCATGTCACCCCACTCTTAATATGCTGGTTCTCATTTTACCAACTTATATAAGGCTGAGTCGACCTGGGGGGGGCTGGGATCAAACTTATAAACTCAGATCTAACATGAGGGGTTTTTTTGCTACAGTTTAGTTGTATTAGCTTACTGCGTCACCAGGGCTTTGAAAGTTACTTTAATGAGGAATGAAAATAATGGTGGCCGAGCCATCAATAACTTGGTGCTGGAGCAATCCATAACTTGGCAGTAGCAGGAGGGTGGTCCAAAAGCATCATCCTACCATTGCTTAGCTATATGCTTAACTTCAGCATTTCATTATATCCATTTTTCTTAAAAAGTAACTGCAATCCTCAGCAAAACAAGAAGTCTTGAGATGGAACAGATATGGAAGAACTGAGATGGGTTGCTCATTACTATTCATGCCCCTGGCAACACACAAGAGCAATATGAAGTACAGTGGGGCCTTGGTATCCGCTGGGGTTTGGTTCCAAGTCCCCACGTGGATACCAAAATCCATGGATGCTCAAGTCCCATTATATACAATGTTGTAATAAAATGGTGTCCCTTATATAAAATGGCAAAATCAAGGTTTGCTTTTTAGGGAAAAATTTGGAATACTTTCAAGTCATGGATGGTTGAATCCATGGATGTGGAAGACCGACTGTATTTCTCGAACCACATTCCTCACAGCAGTGGTCAACAACATTTGTTCCAATGACAGGAGCTTCACCCCAATCCAGCTATTCACAGTCCCCCTTCTTGATCTAACAACCAGGACTCTAAAACAAAATCCACAAAAACATGATACATTTATCAGCCAACCAAATGCAAAAACACATGATGCAAGCTTTGGAAGCTCTCCTGGCTTCTTCATCAAGCAAAAGACGTTTAAAAATAAAGAAAGAAATGTGATGATGTTGGAGTCACAGGCCTACATGCTGTTTCAGATGTTACTTGTGTTGTTGTTCAGGTGAGCGAACTCATGCAGGAGAGGCCATTCCTACTTTCTAGCCTTGTGGAGTTGAGACAAAAGACAGCAAAATTTAAATCCTTTTGCAGCAATGAGGCAGCTTCTCTGGCATCTGATATGTCCCTGTTCCTTTGTGAGACCATGGTCTGCTCCGTTAGGGAGAGATCATTGGACTTTTCAAAAAGTCTCTGTACTGCTGCACCTGGAAGCAATTTTTAGGAGCTATATAGGTAACACTAGCCATTTATAGTTCGAAAGAGAAGTTTTACCTTTGTTGGAGGGTAGAAACCTCAGAGAGTTTAGTCTCGGTCCATATTTCCCTCTTGCCAGGACTGTGAACAGAGAGTTCTTCCAAAACTATTAATAATCTGCTCATCAGTTGTTCTGGAGGAGACTGGATTCAGTCCCACTCTCACTCCTGCTAAACAGCTTTTGATGGAGATTTGGCTATTTTATAGAAAGGGCTCTTCCATGTGTGCAGATACTTCTTTGTATCAGAATTATTGTGCCATCTATATAGGGAACATTTGATGTGCCAGTTCACAGCAACAGAAATGTCACACTTGAGATAAAACATTTTGGACTGTGGTGAATAAAGGGGTAACACTTGTACATATGCTGCACTAAAGCACATATAACTGTGTCCTAAGGGGAGTGTGAAATGCAAAAAAAAAAAAAAAAGAAGAAGAAAAAAGTGAAGACTACAGTACTGTAGTCTCTAATGCTGCATTTTTTCATTACAGAAGTGAAACATATTTGAAGAATTGATATACTAAGCTTGCCTCTTGACACCAGTTCTCATGGGAGACTTTGAAAAATGGTCTCTAAGTATCAATTCCTCAGGCAAAAACTTAAAAAAAAAAACCTGAGAAGAGCTGTGGCACACATATGGCACTATATAAATAATGAGAATAATGATTATGTGTCATTGGCATATGTTTGGAATATGAATCAGACTCAGATTCTTCATCAGCCAGCAACTGTTTCTGAAGTTGTGACTCAGTGAAGAAGGTACTGTACAAAAGGTCTCTTTGGCTGTGAATGTGCTCTGCTCTTTCAGGAAGAAAAAAGAAATATCGGTACTTCAAAACTAGCTGAACCCAGCATACCATACAGTGTTTAAAAACTCCCCAAAAAACAACCAGTAGACCTCACACCTGGTTGCTTGAGTTCCATTGCAGCAGCAGCGGTAGCATCCCGCCGCCAGTTGGCTGCCTGAATACTGTCGCAGCAGCAGTGTCCCGCCGCTGCCGCTACCTAGGTTCCGTCGCAGTGGGAATAGAAATGGGTTTGCCAGATTCTCTGGCAAATACAAATGCGGATCTATCTGAAAACAGAATTGCCATAAAAACCCTGTTCCGTCACATTTCCAAAATATTTTGTAGCACTAGAAAAATTAATTGAAGGAAAACAAAACCCAAACTCAATATTGTTATCTATAGATAGAAAGTTGCTTTCTCCACACTGTCAAAGGGGGGGGGAGAGAATTCTACATAAAATGACATCTTGTTTAAAAGAAAACTACACTTAGGACTGATATTCTTTCAGACATTTATGACTTAACAACTCCATGCCTCTATCACATCCAACTAGAGATGGTCCAGTTTTGCCTAGCTAAGAGACTCTGAGCATATCTGATAGCCTACAAATAGAGGTGGGGGCGAGCTATTTTTATAGCCTACCGTACAGAAATTTTAGTGTTCAGCAAATGTGCACTGGGCAAGTAAGAAGCACATCATAACCAATAACTGCCCCAATTTGGCAGGGTCACACCTGATTAATTCATTGTTATCCCACTTCTTCAGCTGATTTTAAAATGTCCCTGGGGTTGTCTAAACAGTGAAAATACCCCTCATGGAATTTGCTGGGAATCCTATCTGTCTATATGGGTTCCTGCACCAATCCACACTATTTGGAATGAGGGGACCCCAAAATGACAAAAACAATGTGGTAAAAGCCTTCATGACTTTTCCTGTGCTTTCAAAACAAACAAACAAACAAACAAAACCAACCACAAGGGGTGTGTGCATTCCTGCTTGTTTGGACTATCAAACAGCAGGAAATTCAAAGGGAAGCACAAAGCTGATTGGCTGGGCAAGAGCGGGGGCAGAGCTTGCTAGTAGGGCAAGCGCTTGCTGCTGTCATGCTGGATTTTTGCCTTAGTGATCACTCGCTAAGGCAATAGAATAGATGATTAATTTTTGTTTTATTTCCCTATAAAATAAAAAAATTGCTCTATCGCTCTAGCGCACCCTGGATGACTTTTTTTTAATGTCGGCAGTGAAAAACTAACATGAGTAAATCACTCACGCCACCATCTGGAATGCGAGGCTAATGGGGGCGTACAAGGCCAGAAAAACCATTAAGACATGTTGCTGCTGCTGCGAGATGCCATTACTACAAGGTACGCCATTTCCCCCCCTCATGTAGATGACCCCCCAGTTTCTTGCTCCTCCTCCCCTTTTCCCTTTTGTCCTCACCTTACTTTTGTTGCAAATTGAATTCAAAGTGCAAAAGTAATTGCACTCAATTAACTCAGTAGGTAAAAGAGGAGTGGTGGAATCTTGCCCTTCCCTGTAGGCTCAGGCAAAAGCAATTTGCTGAAGCCTCTCCTAGTTTGTGTGTTCTTCCTCCTTCATAACTTTCATCATCTTGGCCACACCCTGATGATGATTGGACACATGTGTCCCGGTTTTCATCCATGAAATGTTGGGAAGTATGATATACTACTTCACTGTTCTGCTAAAAAGTACAGCTATGACAGAACCATTATGCTGTTTCCAGAATGAATGCTGTGGAGTCACACCAGTGTGCTTTTGCATCACTGTGAAGGGCTAGGCAATTAGTGCACACTGCCACAATTCTATTCTGTAAATCAGGGGCAGGTAACTCAGCACCCCCAGGATCTTGGGTACTGATGAAATCCCATCCCTACTCACCACCACCATTGTTACCTCCAAGTATAATGTGGTCTGGTCTTGCAGGACTCTTTGGTGCAGGAGGACACTCTTTCAGCCTCCTGCCCCATAGAGCTCACAACACATTATGGCAATGAGTTTGGGGCCTTTTTCTCCATCTCAGCAATCTACAGTGACTTACAACAGCACCACTATAGTTTAGAAGGAGGCTTTAAACTCACCCCATCCCAGCAATACTGTAGTATCAAATGATCCTAATTATCTCAAAATAAAGCCTTCAAATAGTTTGTGCCCAAGCTAATATGTCCCAATTTCTTTTGATACAATTAATTTGTAATAGTGTGAAAACATGCAAAAAGAGAGAGTAGCAGCCTCACAGGGTTTTTTTTCCTACACATATCTAAAAACAGCACGTTATGCATCAAAACTGAGTTTCAAAAATTTGACAGAGTGCTAATCTAAAACCAAGCAAAGAGTAAATCAGAAGATCGTGCCACAATTAGTTTCCCAACTCTCCCTCAGATCCTACTTGAAAATTTAAGTAATTCCACTTCGTTTAATTATTCCATTAATTTTTCATAATTACTTCTATAAATCAAACGCAAAACAAAATGAAGTGGTTCACAGTTCCAAGGTGGCAGTCACGATGTTGGGGGGGGGAGTGGGGTGGAAAAGAAGGCAGAAAAGGTTAAAAGGGGAGCGCAAAGAAGAAGATTAAAGGGGGGGGGGTAGGCAAAGGTTAGAAAGAAGAAAGAAAGAGGCAGGTTTGAGGGTGGAGATCAGAAGGAGGGAAAGGAATGAACAAGGACCAGGCATCATAGAACAGAAAAAAGGAAGAGGATGTCTCTCCATGGGGTGAGGGCTTGCATCTCCCCCTGCCAGCCCAACATACACACAGATACATGTAGAAGAAACAAGAGCAAGCTTAAATGCCACAGACTAATTAGTAGTGCTTTCTGTGTCTCAAGAGAGTAGGGAGATACTCAAAGATAAAGAGGAGCTCCACCAACCTGAATGTAAGACACACTTGATGTCCCTGAAGAAAGATCTTGTTCTTCATCTGATTAGGAAAGCAATAAAAATGTTTTTCTCCCCTTCTTTCCCATTCATCTCTGTGTCCCTTCACCCATTTCTCTCCCTTTAATCCTCCTGGAGGAAAACTGCCCCTATCACCATGCAATTAGGGGGGGGGATGAACTTCCATCGGCATCAAACAAAAGGTTCTGTTGTTGTTAAGTGCCTTCGAGTCAACTTCCACTCATGGCGGCCCCATGAATGAGACATCTCCAAGACACCCTATGATCAGGTCTTGCAGGTTCGGGCCTGTGTCCTCTCTGATTGAATCTATTCATCTGGTGTTTGGTCTTCCTTTCTTTCTTTTCCCCTCCACCTTTCCTAGAATTATCGACTTTTCCAGTGAGCTGTGTCTTCTTATGATGGGACCCAAGTACGACAGCTTCACTTTAGTCATCTTGCCTTCTAGTGAGAGTTCTGGCTTGATCTGTTCTAAGACCCATTTGTTTGTCTTTTTTGCCATCCATGGCCTCAGCACTCTTCTCCAACACCACATCTCAAATGAGTTGATTTTCTTTCTATCAGCTTTCTTCAGTGTCCAGCTCTCACATCCATACATGGTGATGGTAAAGACGATGGCTTGAATAATCCTGACTTTAATGCTCAGTGTTATATCGTTGCATTTTATGATCTTATCTAGTTCTTTCATAGTCTCCCTACCCTATCCTAGTCTTTTTCTGATTTCATGGCTGCAGTCTCCACTCTGGTCTATGATTGATCTAAGAAATGGGAAGTCTTTCATTATTTCAATTTTCTCATTGTCTGTTTTGAATTTATGTAAATCCTCCATGGTCATTATTTTTGTTTTCTTAATGTTCAGCACTAAGCCTGCTTTGACTTTCTTTAATAGTTGCTCCAAGTCTGTGCTGTTTTCAGCTAGTACTTTGGTGTCATCTGCATATCTTAGATTGTTAATGTTCCTTCTTCTGATCTTCACCCCTCCTTCCTCCGACTCTAAACCTGCTCTGCACATGATGTTTTTTTCTGCGTACAAGTTGAACAAGTAGGGTGCAATCTTGCCTTACTCCTTTTCCGATTGGGAACCATTCTGTTTTTCTGTATTCTGTTCTTACGATGGCTTCCTGTCCTGAGTACAGGTTACACATCAGGATTATCAAGTGTATTGGTACACCCATTTCTTTTAGAGCAATCCATAATTTCTCATGAGCTATACAGTCAAAGGCTTTGCTGTAGTCTATGGACTTTATCAGATGCTCTAAAAAAACTCCTAGAGGTCAGGAGGAGGACGCCGCTGTCCCACTTCCAGCAGTTGCTACTGCATGCCCCGTCCTCCTCCTGTCCTTCCTCCATGCTGGAGGGATGAAAAAGGCACCGCTTTTCATTGACGGAAGTTTCCATCAATAAAAGCAGTGCCTTTTGCATCGCTCCAGCACAGAGGGAGAACAAATGAAGGATGGGAGGAGGACAGGGTGTGCAGTAGTGACTGCTGGAAGCGGGACAGCAGTGTCCTCCTCCCGACCACTGGGGGAGTTTTTTTTAGAGTGATAAAGTCCTATAAAGCACATGCTGATTTTCTTCTGAAATTTCCTGTTGCACTTCATTATCCATTGTATGTTTGCTATGTAGTCTCTAGTGCCTCTGCCTTTTCTGAACCTGTCTTGCTCCGCTGGGATCTCTGTCTCTCCATGTATGGTAGGAGTCTTTGCTGCAGAATTTTGAGCATGAATTTGCTATTGTGGAAGATTAACACAATGGTCTTGTAATTGTTACAATCTTGTGTGTCTCCTTTTTTGGGGGTTGGGGATTTATACTGATCATTTCCAATCTGTGAACCACTGTTTTGTTTTCCACATTTGTTGACAGAGTGTAATTAGAACTTACGCCGATTCCTTCTCTATAGATTGTAGCAGTTCCATTGGAATGTCACCAATTCATGGTGATTCTTTCCCAGTGATTTGAGTGCATCTTTCACTTCACTTGCCAGAATTTGAGGTTCATCTTTGTATGATTCTTCTTCCCAAATATCTTTCATTATTTTCTCTATTTTGTATAGCTCTTCTGTGTATTGCTTCCATCATCTTTTTATTTCCTCTTTGTTGTGTATTATGTTCCTCTGACAAGCATAGAGCATCCACAGTCTAGGTTTAAATTTTCCTTTACATTCTTGGATCTCATGGAAGAGGGCTGTTGTTCTTTTGTTGTTGTTGTTGCCGGCCTCAGTTTCCCTGCACTGGGTGTTATAGTAATTTTCTTTGTCCCTGCACACTAATCATTGTACCGTTGCATTCATGATTTTGGATCTGTATCTGTCTTCCTTTTCTTTTGCTTCATGTCTACCCTTTACTGCTTAAAGTGTCTCTTCTGTCGTCCATTGTTTCTTCTCTTTCTTTTTGGTCACTGTTAGTGTCTTACTGCATCCCTCCTTTATTATGTTCCTCGCTTCTGTACATAATTCATCTGGTTCCCAGTTGATTAGGCTGAGCAATGCAAATCTATTTTTTGTCTTTGACTTTTGCTGGGATGTTTTTCAGATTGTATCTGCCTGGTCTCGTTTTTGCTGCAAGAATAGAACTTCTCCATCTTTTGTCTCCAGTTATGTATTCTATCTGGGTTTTGTACTGACCATTTGGTGATATCCATGTGTACAGTCTTCTCTCCACTTGTATGAAACAAGTGTTTACAATAAATAGATTGTTGGCCTCACAAAACTCTGTCAGGTCCTCTCCTGCTTCATTTTCTGTTCCTAGCCCAATTTTTCCTATAGTTTTTGCCTCTGCTCTGTTTCCTACCTTTGCATTCCTAAGATTGACAAGAAATCCTGTTTTGGCGTGTTGTCAAGTAAAGCGTTGTACCCATCCTAAATTTCACTGCCATTCAAATGTGGGGAGACACGAAGGCCTCACCTAGCTTAATCATCACACAGGTGGGGGGCTGAAAACATGAAGTTTGAGTAAAGTAATCCTTGCCTTACTAACAAGCCTCCCTTGAAAATTTCTCAATGACTTAGACAGTCATTAGGGAGAAATGTGTTAATCTACCCTGGACTCACCTGGCCATGAGTCACACTCCAAAAACAAACAGTGACTGGAACACCTATTAACCATACTCATCCTGCAAAAGTCTTTCCTTCACACCTTTCCCCATCCACAATACAGAGGAGGCCATAAACCCATTAATTTTATGGTCTCAACCATTAGCTGCAATCAATGAGGCTGGGGTTTCCATTGTTTAACCCTGGGAAACTCAGTTAAGCATTGTGTCTCACTCAAAACACCCCTTAAGGGTACAATATTGCGTACAATTATTACCCCAAATCATAGCCAAATTGTCCTGCTACAGTTGAACATCGTCACTCTGTCCAACTGCTGTATCACCCTCAGATCCAAATCTGAGCCTTTCTTTGCTGAATGGATCTCTGCTCTACAGATAGGTAATTATAGCCTATTCCCTGAATCTATTCCACTATCCAAACACTTCCTCCTAATTCTTTGTTAGCCTTGTGTAATTGCTTGTGAATGTGAGTGTATGTGTGAATGCTTCCATGATTATTGTCCAATAAAAAATATTTTAATTTTTTCATTTTGGCTTGGAGTCTCCTCAGTTAGTACTGGTATACACTGGTGCAAAGATCCCATAAGTTACCCGGCCTCTCGCAGCCAGACTTTTCCCCAATATAATATCATATTGGATAGGTCACGAGTGGACCCCATGTAATTCGGGTAACAATGTTAGCCATACAGCAAAATGCTACAACATCCAAAATCCACAGAACAGTGATACCTTTATTGGGCCAACCAAAAATACACAAAACATCATGCAAGCTTTTGAAGTTTCACTGGCTTCTTCATCAGGCAAAGGTGTTAAAAATCATACAGGAGAAGAAAAATGACAAATGTTTGAGTCATGGGCCTACATTTTATCAAGATGTGTCTGAAATAGTTGGGATCTCAAGAGAAGTTACTTTTTCTGTTGCTAATGGAGTTGACATTTTATTGCCTAGATTTTACAACTCTTTGTCTCCCAGTACCCACATGGCCAAAGAGGGGGGTGACTTCTACCTGCATCTATATCCCTCCAGACCATCTTAACTGACAAACGGCAACAACAACACCTTGACAAAATTTAGGCTTGTGACTCTAACATTGTTATCCTTTAGAATTTGAGAAAATAGATCTCAGGACTTGGGAAATGGATTTGGAGCAGAGGCTGCACAACCTGAACCTTCTAGCTTACCGATATCCCTTAGATAAAATTTTGTTTCCAATGACAGTGTCCATGCTTCAGAGGTTAATATTTTCCATGAGCAAAGCAGAAAGAAACAAGAGAAGCAGTTATTCTGTAATCCTTTTTGAGATGCTGTCTTTGACCCTCGCTCAAGAATAACTAGTGCCAGCTTATTCTACGAGGTTGCATTCTATGAGACAAGAGAAGCAGTGGTAGTCCATCACCTCTGCTGGGAGGTCAGAAGTTTTTCATTCTCTCATACTATCACTTACCAGTAGCCTTTACAGAGGAAGACTGCATTACAGGTGAACAGTCTCAAATCAAGGAAGCCACCATCCTGAATTTGCAAGACCTGAGCAAGGCTGTTGATGACAGGGCGACTTGGAGGTCTTTCATTCATATGGTCACCATAAGTCGAAGTTGGCTTGATGACAGTTAACAACAATAACCTAAACTGTTTCCATCCCAGCTGATTGTGATAAGACATGTATCTTCCAGAACTTGTGCCCAAGTCTGCTTTTTTCTTCTTCCCTCCTCTTCCCTGCTATTTGTGTGTCATGCTTTTCAGATTTTAAGCATACAAGCACAGAGTGTCTTACTTGTAATCTTTGGATGTTAAAATGTAAACCTCTGTTTTAAATTGGTTTACATTAAAAAAAAACCTTGTTTTTTAAAACGTGTTTTTATTTTTATTTTGTTTATTTTTATCTTTTAACTTTTATATGTTTTATGTATTTTTAGATTTTTAGATTGTGATTTTTAAAATAGTTTTACACTGTATTTTATATGACATTTTGTTAGATGCCTTGGATCCCATTCTGGGAGAAAGGCGGCATGTAAATTAAATAAAAAAATAAGTTCTTTGGTGAAGGCACCTTGCAAGCCTGCTGCAATATGTACTGTTAAGATCAAGGTGGGCACCCATGGCAGGTCCAGGAGTCAGTTTTCTGCCACTGAGATACTCTTGAGACTACACACAGGTTGTCCCAGATGTTAAAGAACTACAACAACAAAACAGAAAAGGCTGGAAGTCTTGTTTTGGTGTGGGGGGCAGGGAGGAATGAGGTTTTTTTCCCCAAAGCTTCCAGAATGAATTCACCTTTTGCCAGAAAAAAGAGCACAGGGTCCTGGAGGAAGGGAGAGTTTCAGAATAAGGCTTAGGGGCCTCATGCAGTCCAAAGGCTGCGCTTTGCCTACCCCCAGTTTAGACAGTCATTAACTTCAACAGCCTAAACTAAAGCAAACAAATAACATACAAGGATTAAGACTGCTCAGCTTCATTGCGTCCCAGGGTTCTTCCTGTGACATGGACTTTTAAAGAAGACTTTCATCATGTCAGTTTCAAACAATATTGACCTACTTTCCTCAAGGTCTGGGTCTCCTCCAGAATGAGGAGGGCTATGAAGTATGGGGCTGGGGAAGTAAGAATTGCTGAAAATTAGGTAGAAGCACTTCCTGTGAGTGCTCATGGAAGGCGTCTTCACCTAATTAAACAACCCTTGACATTCCTCATATGCCACAGGTGACCCCACTGTGGAGGATCACTTGACCCTGAAAACAGAAATGCAGTCTCCCTTTCTATGCTAGTGATACCAGCTTGACAGTAGGTCGATTAGGGTGTCTGATTGTATTCTCCTCTCTATGACGGTCAAAGTTAAGCAAAACCAGAGAGCAGGCATGAGTGTTGATACATGCCAAAGCAATAATAATTTGAAGCAACTTTGAGAGCACAGTAAAATCAGAGATACTGAAACAGCTATGAAACTGTTGGGAGCTTCTGTTCCCAGCATAAAATGTATCCCTTTCTGCAATATTTAGGCAACATGAGTTAGCCAGCATGGGTAAAGTGAATAATCCATTGTTTAACTGGTTGTGTCAGCTATAGTCGGATACTTTTACTGCATGATATCACAAAAACCTTCCTCCTTTAACATGTGTGTCTATGACAATCTGAACCTTTGCTAGCAGATCTATAAAGTCTTAGCTTCCACTAATAAAATTGTTCTTTGCTTGTCCTGACATTGAGAGGATCTGTTCAAAGGTAAGGAACCTCTGGCCAAAGATAGCAGGTGCCTTTACACAGAGATTCAGGATCCAAGGACTGCTGTTTCGCCCATAGACTTCAGCTCTGGTGGAGGGTACTGATAGATCAGTTCTTTCCTCACTGCTAACAACCCTCAAGTTTTTGAGGGGAGGCATAGAAACACTGACAAGTGGAAGTGAAAGTTTGCTTCCATCAAACTCTCTTCAACCAGATTTGGCAATCTACCTTCCTCATCAACCTCGTGACCCAGCTCACCACATTTAGGAGGGTCTTCCTCAACAGTTCACGTTCTTGGCTGATATAATGCAGTAGCTGTCATGTCAAAGGCTTTATGTGTAACTCAAACTCTATGGTCTTTTAATCAGTAAATGTTATCCTTACTGCAAACTCCAAACATTTATTTCAGCAAATGTTAACTCAAATATACAGCTGCATTAATCATAGTCCCTTATTTTTATTTTCCATTGTGAGGCACAGGGACAAGTTTGTAATGCACACATGAACTTTTTAACCAGTATGCAAGGACCCAATTGGTGACAGACCATCTCTAGGTGATCTGGACATAGTATTTAGGATAATTTTCAGGCTATCTAGAGTTCACACAATTTCAATCCTCTATCTCTACTGTTTTAGTGTGAGCGATGAGAGTACCCCACTCTGGAGAACAGTATATTGAACTGAAGTTTTAGACCAACCTTCAGTCCAGAGAAGTTTCTAGAGTCCCTGGTGGTCTAGAGATAACAATTGGCATAGTCCAATATCAGTTTTGGGTTATAAACTGAATAATAAATAACAATAATAATTTTATTTTATATAAAGTGAATGTATTTGAATCTCAGGCCAAGCCTGAACATATTCATTTATATATCATGCTCTTCAAACAGGATGATTATAACAATAAAACTATTATCAATCACATTTTAAAAGAAAATAGGAACTCTAGAAGACTTTAAAATCTAATCTACGGCAATACATAAAACTTATAATTTTACAATCAAGACATACCTAATCTAGGCATGGACACACTAAGCACCCTACTGTACCAGCAAAGAACTAGGAACTGGAAATTAGGAACAAATTTCAACCTTCTGAAACAGCTCCCATTAATTTGTGCAGAATATCAGCCTTCCCTACTGGTGAAACAGGAACTTGAGTGGGTATACACAGACTCAGAAGAAAAAAGGAAAACCTACTGTTAAAACTTTTGGTTAAAAGGTGTACAAAAACAAAGAAGGAGATAAAAAGCAGTCACATAAGAACAAAATCACAATTGGTCAAATAAATACTGTAAATACTATATTGTCTAACTTCGATTTTCACTGAGAAGGCCATTTTTACAGAGAGGATAATGGTGCAGAATGAAAAACTGCAATCTTAACCCCTTTGGAACAGGCCACAGAACAGGGGATCAGAGAGGTTCTCAACAGGCAGGGAGGGACCCTGCCAGCAGTTTTCAATCTCTTTGCCCTCCCTGCATAATTTTGCTGAAGGTGGCTTTCCCCTAGCACTCGGTCGTGGAATGGTAAATCGCTTACCTAGAGCCAGCGTGGCATAGTGATTTGAGTATTGGACTGCACCTCAGGAGACAAGAGTTCACATCCTCTGTTATCCTAAACGCTCAGGGATCGTGAAGACCCTTTGGACATTGATATTAACTTGGGGAATTTAATATACTCAGCTTGGCAATGTGAGAGGGGGCAATGGCAGGACCTTTTGACCTATTTATAATGGTAATCGGGAGGAGACATTAAGCTAGATAGTATAACATAAGATCTGTATTTGAGAAAAACAATGCTAACATTCACTCATACATTCAGGCATCAAGCATTCACGCAAGACTAGCAAATAAAGTGGGAAAATATTGAGACAGAAGAGTAGCAAAAAGAGTAGCAAAAGGAGAAACCCACCAGATGACCTTGGGCAAGTCACACTCTCTCAGCCTCAGAGGAAGGCAAAGGTGAACTTCCTCTTAACAAAATCTTGCCAAGAAAGACCAGTGATAAGTTTGCCTTAGGGTCGCCATAAATTGAAGAAGACTTGAAGGCACACAACAACAATTCCCTTACCTTCCCACAGTGCTTTTGGGAATGCATGGGCTTAAATCCCCTAGAAGGCTCCCCACAGATATATGCCATACCTCCTGCCAAGGCAAGGCCAGTGTGAGTACCAACTTAGTACAGTGATTTGAGTGTTGGACTATGATTCTGGAGACCAGGCTTCAAATCCCTGCTCTGCCATGAAAACACAGTGGGTTACTTTGGGCCAATCACATTCTCTCAGCCTCAGAGGAGAGCAATGGCAAGCCCCCTTTGAACAAATCTTGCCAAGGAAAACCCAGTGATAAGTCCACCTTAGGATCACCATAAGTCGGAAACAAATTGAAGGAACACAACAACACAGAACACTTGGCCAGTGCAAGGCAGCAGAACTCTGGAAGCAGTGTGTCATCCCTCTCCATGACTCCACTACCGGTATCAGCTCTCTGTGAGGAGCAAGGCTGCAGCAAGCCTGGAAAGGGGGCAAATTTAGGTTTACAGACCTACACATATTTACCTGGGACTTTGATTCACCGAAACAAATATAAAACAAGCAAACATGGGGAATCTGATTAGGCTTCATACCAATTTCCACTGGAAAATCATCTAATAATACATTTCAATAACAAAGCATGTATGTTTTCACACACACACACACACACATATATGGTATGTTTCCTTTCCCAGTGTGCTTATTGGTCTCTTACCCAACAAATCCCCCCTCCCTCCCTCCCTCAGCCAATCACCACCCACATGCAAATTCCCTCTCCACCTCACAATCTACTCCTGTCACTCAATCTGCATCTACAGCCTCACCAGGGCCCCTCCTTCCTCTCACTCACTCAGCCACTTGCCACCCACATGTAAAACAATGCAATATTTTAGAAATTTAGAGAGATGACAAATCATAAAAGTAGTCCCCAATGGGAAATACAGTCAAATGTAGGTGGTGCGCTACTGTGTTTTGCGGGGCTAAAATAATAGTGTGTAGCTGAACTATGTGAACCTTTCAAATCTACTATAATGGTGTATGTTACACTGGGTCAGCTAGTGTGTGTATATACATATAGGTCCATGATAGTAAATAAATTGATGATGATGATTTTATTTACAGTCATAGACCTATATATGCCCACGCTCTCTGCACATCTATAGGTAGGACCCCCATATCTTCAGAACCAATATCCACAGTTTCCATTATCCGCGGGACACAAAATAGCACACCTATCAGTCTTCCTAGAAAATGCCTACAGAGGCATCCTCTCAGGATGTTTTCTAGGTCCTCCAAGGCACCTATATGGTATTTTAAACTCAAAGTCCTATTATTTTCAATGGTGTTTGCTGTGATCCATGGTTTTCAGTATCTGTGGGGGGCCCTGGGACCAATCCCCCATGGATACAGGGGTCCTACTATACTTCATTATTCATTATTACATGTGCTGCCACCATCAATAGTAAAAACAGCAAGAGTAGTAGCCTCCATCATAATACAGTTGTCCCTCCGTATCTACAGATTTAGTATCCACGGATTTAAGTATTCACAGATTGAAAATATTATTTTAAAAAATATTAATCCAAAAACCAAAGCTTGATTTTGCCACCTTATATAAGGGACACCATTTTGTTATGCCATTGCATATAACGGGACTTGAGTATTCAGGGATTTTAGTATCCACGGATTTAAGAATTCACAGCTTGAAAATATTCTTTAAAAAATAATAATAAAAAAGCAAACCTTGATTTTGCCATCTTACATAAGGGACACCATTTTGTTATGCCATTGCATACAATAGGACTTGAGTATTCAGGGATTTTGGTATTCCGGGGGGGGGTCCTGGAACCAAACCCCAGCGGATATGAAGGGACAACTGTAATCAATGGGTTCCCTCTAGCTGGGGCCACCTATGCGCTTTAGGTTGCGTACAACCCCACCCCTCTTTCAGGAGAAAGCGAGGTTGGCAACGGCAACCACCTCCGCCCCCCCTGCTCCAGACCATCGCAAGCACCGCCCCCTGTCGGGAAAGTCTACAAACGACTGGCAATTCCCCCCCTCCGAGCTCCCACCCTATCGATTCCACGGCCCTCTCATGGCGTTTTCTGATTGGTGGAACTGAACAGAGGGAGGTGGGCGATGAGCGACGTCGGGCGGGAGGGGGAACCGAAGAGCAACAGCCCACGTGACGGCGCGCGGGGAGAGGCCATTGGCCCGCCCGGCCCTCCAATCAGCGCGGAGTGGTTGGATTCAAATCGAGAGGGGCGCCGGGAAAGTCGGTTAGCGGAGGTAAAGCGGGCGGGTTTCGTTGGGAGCCGAGGCGTCTGAGGCCGCCCTCGCTGCCTTCTTCTTCTTCATCATCATCACCATGGCCCACAAGCAGATCTATTATTCGGACAAGTACTTCGACGAGAACTACGAGTACCGGTGCGAGGGCGCGGGACGGGTTGACTCTCGCTGCTTGTGGAGGGCGGGTCAGTTGGGGCTGTCGCTCCCCGAGGGCTTCGGCTTTCTTTCCTGCCGTCGACGAGCCCCTCAGAAAGAGCGGCTGGTTTCTCTCCCCCCGTTTCCGCGCTCCGCCTTTTGCCTTCTTTCTCCCTCCTTAACCGTGAGGGGACCGAGTTCCTTCCTTCCTGCCCGCCCGCCCGCCCGCGAGAAACGAAGCCTTGAAGACAAAGGGCGGCCCGAGCCGGGTGAGGCGGCCTCAAAGGCCTGCTGAGGCGAACCTCCCGCCCGACGTCGGCCTTTTTTCCCTCGCTTTTTTGTATAGGAGCCGCCTTTGAAAGGGTCCAGAGGCTACGGAGGCAAAAGGACAATTGCTTCTTAATTACTTAAACGAACAGCGTTCACTCTCAGCTCACTCTTTTCTCTCTCTCCTTCCCTCCCTCCATTTTAATTTTGTCCCAACCCTGTCAGGGAGTGAGAGCCTGAATACCCTCCTAGCACAGCCTTTCTCAACCTTTTTATCTTGGTGGAACCCTTGAAACAATTTGCAGGTCTCAGGGAACCCTTGCCTAAAAATGGATATATCTAAAAAATAAGTTATCCCCCCCCCCAATCTTAATATCTCACAGAACCCCTAGCAACCTCTTGTGGAGCCTAGTTCCAGGGAACCGTAATTGAGAAAGCCTGCCCTAAAAGCACCAGATCCTATTTGGTCTTGGAAGCTAAGCAGGGCCATTCCTGGTTTGTACGTGGATGGGCAACTGCTAACGAATACCAGATACTGGTATCTCAGAGGGTGGGACTGGCCAAACTACCTCTGAGTACTCTTTGCCAAAGAAAACCCTATGAAATTCATGGGGTTGCCATGTAAATCAACAAGCGACTTGAAGGCATACACATGTCCACAGAAGGATGGAAACTGTGGGGGAGTTAAATTAAAAGACAGTGAGTGGCCCAGAAGTTTGCCAACTGTGAGCTCCGTGGCTGAATGAAAAGGGTGTGTGGGTGACCCAGTGTAAGCTGGGACTTTCTGCTGGAACACAGTAGGCATTGCTGATGAGCTTTTCAGATGTATGCTGAAATCCTTGTGTGTGAACCTACTGTCCTTATTTTTGAGCTCTGCGTGCTCTGGCGACATTGTTATCTTGATACTGGTCAACCAAATGTCATAAAAACTGCAGATAATCTATCCAAACAGCTTTCAGAGTGGGTTAAATAATCTAACCAACTGTTGTCAAATGAAGGCATGCGAGCTGCAGTTTATAAACTTGATAGCACAGGATCCACTTACAATGCTTTATTTTTTAAAAAAATGTAACCTGAAAAACTAAAGCATTAGTAATAATTCTTACAATGTTTTGCCAAACATTCTATTGTCAATACTGTAGATTCAACTTAAAAATGAAATAACTTGTTAAGGGTGACTACACTTTTCCTGAATGCTATGGAACTGGGTATAAAGCTTTATGCTTGACAATTTTACAGAACTGTGTGGCTGTATAAATGTGAGTAAATGTAATTTCTCTCCCTGATAGGCATGTGATGTTGCCAAGAGAGCTCTCAAAACAAGTACCAAAAACTCATCTAATGACTGAAGAAGAATGGAGAAGACTTGGTGTTCAGCAGAGCCTTGGCTGGGTCCACTACATGATTCATGAACCAGGTAAAAGGAAGCAACTGTACTGGGAAGATGGGTGGAGATGAACTCTAAACAAGGATGTAGGGGGAGTTACAGACAGGTACAGATAGTGCTGATTTATCTAGCTTATGCTTAAATCTAAAAACAGTGAAACCACATAAAAAAGTATTTAAAACATTTTTAAAACGAAACAAGTTTTAAAAGATAAGACATCCCCATAAAAAGCTGCCTTGCTTATATGTTAAAAGTCTGCTTGAATAAAAACATCTTTGCCGGCCAGCGAAAGGAAAGCAGGGAGCAGGCCAGCCTAGCCACTTGAGGAAAGGAGTTCCAGAGGATGGGAGTGACCACCAAGAAGGCTCTCCTTTGTGTCCTTACTAAGTGAGCCTGTGATGGTGATTACATGACTAAATAATGTTCTTAAGGGTATATGGGAACCTTTGTAATTGAAAGGCAGGGTGTAAATGCTTTAAATTAATAAGGGTAATCTAGAGGTCTATCCAAAAGACAGCAATCATATCTGCCTTGTAGATGTTCAGTGCAAAGTGTGATTTTTTTTTAAGGGTTGCTGGTCATAAACAGAATCTCACATAAATATGTATTTGGATTATGCTACCTAATACATGCTCCAACACCTATTACCTTGATTCTTAAACTGGAGCCTAATATTTGTGTGCTCACTGAGTTTGTGTTACATACTTTTTTAACAGAGACAAGAAACATCTAGGCTCAGCTAACTGGCATAATCCCTCCCAAGCCAAAAACCTACAGATCTGAATCCTCCTTGTTTCAGACACAAGATTAATTTAGTGGTTGCAATAAGTGAATAAGCAGAGTAAGATGTTGCAGATGGCAATATTCAACAGCAGATAAAAGCCCCTTTTCTTTTCTTTACAGAACCACACATCCTCCTTTTTAGAAGACCACTTCCAAAAGGCCAGCAGAAATAACTTCTCTCAACTTCTGGAATCTTTGTATTAAAATGTATATATGTTGGTAGTATTCAGTGAATACTTGAGAATGTACAAATACGTCATTACCTGTGCATGAGCTGTATTATTCACAGCAACAGAGCTCAGTAAAGTGCAAACGAAGTAGGCTGCTATGGTCTTAAACTCTTACTGTTAACAAGTGCCTATTTGATCTTGTCTGTTTTGTTCAATAAAGTTTACAACTTACATGTAATGAATGTGTTGAGAGAAAATCTTCAAAGATCTATGGCTATTGTTTTTAGTAATATCTCCCTCCAGCTGTTGGAGCAATACTTTCAGTGGCTTTTCAACTGTTGAAGTAGGTCTGGAGAAATAAATCTGTTTTTAACATTGGATCTACTTGTATGTATTCATGGCTTTGATTTACTTTTGCCCATATAGTCTCCATAAGGAAAAATGCCTGTTGTAATAAAATTAGCAGACTGATGAAGGAGTATTCCAGTGGTTGATTGACTAGCCTAAAGTGAAACTGAGTGTTCAGACTCATCTGGGCAATGGAAGCATGAGGTACAACCATCACATGGATATGCTGCTTCTTCGGAGCATGCATGCAGTGAGTAAGAAGCAGGACCCAGTAGCAAGGGGTTGGGGGAGAGATGAAACACACTGAAAACATGACATGATAGAGACTTGGGATAGTTGGAATTTTAAAACTGAAGATTAACTTTCCTCTTTTGCCTTTTTCCATTCTGCCCAAGTGAAAGATTTCTGCCAAGGACAGAAAGAATCAGTGTGACTGCACTGGAAGGAAGGGCTTACCACAGCCACAATCTTGTACTGGCTAGGATGGTGTGAGCTGCATGTTTAGAGGAGGGGATTTCCTTGTGCGTACCTGATGTCAGCTGAGGCATTAAATTCACCCAAAGGAGATGGGGTAGGAAGAGGAAAAGCATCTGTGGGGGGCATTGTAAACAATTGCTTTTATTTCCTTTTGTGGCCTACCCCTAACAACCAGGGTGAGTGGCAATTGGGTGGTTTAAGGCTGCACTCCTACACATTGGAAGGAGTAAATTACTTTCACTGACTTCAGTGGGATTTACTCCTCTGTGGACTTATATCTGATGCTTACAGGGTAATACCACTTATCTTTGTCCCCCTTTTTTTGTTCCACCCACACAGTTGTGCTGCTTGCAAACCCCTGTCCAATAGAATTGTTGGGGGTGAAGGGATGTTTGCAGTCCAAGGGATATACATGGGAAGAAAATGCTAGAGAAGGCTAGCTTTGTTGCATCAAGGATTTTTTGTCTTTGGAAGGTGCAATATCTGGACTGGCCACCTGGGAGAGAACCAGAGAGCATTTCCCTGTATTTGCAATGGTATAGAAATATGTCAATACAAGAAGCTCTGTGTTTGAATAGAGCTCCTATTTCTTCCTCCCCACAGCCATCTCTTTTCCCTTATGTTGGCTCCTATTTTTATATTTTTAATGGGTGGCCATGGAAACTACCTTGTTTGAAATGTGCTGGGGGAGAGTTCTGTGGATGCTAGGGACTACTAAAAAGATGAATGGGTCCTAAAGGCCTGTGTCTGCCACAAATGAGCAGAGCAACTGATCATGGCTCGTGGAAGTCTTGTTCATAGGGTCACTACAAGTCAAAGCTGAAGGTAAATAACAACAGTAAGCCATGGTAGTTTGTTTCAGGAGAACAGAAAAGCTTAGAGCACCTTTAGGACTGACGTTTTAACACGAGCTTTCATGAATTATAATCTGTCCCTGAGTACTGTAAAAGTTTCAGTGTAATTCACTCTGATAACTCTAGGATCTGTCCCAATTCAAGTCATATTCTTAGTTCGTAAGTCTTGTGTGGAGGGAGGAAGAGAAGGGAGACAAATCTGGGAAAGAAGGATCGAAGCTGTACCTTCATGCTTTAACCTTTACTACAGCAAAATAACAAACCATTGGTATTCTAGGAAGTAAGGCAAAAGGATGCTTGTTTTCTGTTCATTATTTTTGCTTCCAGGTAGAGTGAGAAAATATTCCAATACTCAAGGAATGATTTTCTACCTCATACGCAGCTGAGACCATTTATCTCACAAGAAGTGCAATGTGTCTCATCAGATCCTCAGCAGATACTAAAAGCCAGTGTGTCTTAGTGCCTGGGATAATGGCCTGGTCAGGACCTACTACCTCATGGAGAGACTATGAGGATAAAGTGTGGGGGAAATAGCTCAGTAGGGGAAAGACGATAATCCCTAAAATGTAAAGAGAACCCAATGAAATTTAGCTGCCACATCAGTGAATTCATGTCAGTTAACCACTAAAGGAAAATGCTTATGGACATTTCCTGAGCCACAAGTCTGGCCTAATTGTTCTACTTCCACTCCTACTTTTGTCAGTGTTTTGAATCAATCCCATAATCTCCTCTCTCTCTCTGGCTTTTCTTCGCAAACGAAGATTCAGGAAGGACTCATCCCGCGCTTTCTGCAAGCGCGCTGATGACTAAAAAGGCCAATCCGAGATAAACAAGTCCGGTTGCAAAAAGCACAGCAGAAGGTCTCCTTGGGTGATGTTTTTGGGTTGTGATTCTTTCTGCGTTGTCGTTTCTCTTCAAGACTTGTTCGTCGTGAGTTCTCAAATAAGGCTGCAGCATTGTGGATAGTGCGTCTCCATGCCTCCCGATGTGAGGCCAGGGCGGACCACTGTTGGTGATCAATTTGGCCAAGCCTGAGATGTTGTTTCAGGGAGTCTTTGTATCGCTTTTTTGGAGCGCCCCTCTTACGCTGACCCGTGGCAAGTTCACCGTAGAGTAGTATTTTTGGGAGGCGATGGTCCTCCATCCTAAAAACGTGCCCTGCCCAGCGCAGCTGTGTTCTCAATATCATGGCCTCAATGCTGGTGATCCCTGCTTGCTCAAGGACAGCAACATTCGTCACATAGTCAGTCCAGTGTATATTTAGGATTGTGCGTAGACAGCGCTGATGAAAGCGCTCGAGGAGTCGTAGGTGGTGGCGATAGGTGACCCATGTTTCAGATCCATAAAGGAGGATAGACAGTACGATGGCTCTATACACACTGATTTTTGTGCTTTGCCAAAGGTGAGAAATGTTGGGCAAGAAGTCATTTTCCACATAGAAGCTGGATGCACTGCTCTTCCTCAATATTGCAGCTAACTCACACTGGCCGTCAACTAACTATAGTTAATATATACTGTATATAGAGTACAAATTTTAGTTAGACAAAATACTAATGTAGGAGGATGGTCATAATGTAGTTTGCTAAAATGCAAATGGGTCAGCAAAATTTTGACTACTGAAGAAAGAAAAAAAATACATTGGAAGGTATTAAGGTTCACTTGACAGATTAAAATTTTATGTAGCAGTAGTGAGTCGAAAAGTGCTCTCACACCACAATGGCTTTCTTGAATCCTGAATCCCCTGAATTCAAGAAAGGGGTGATTCACCCCTTAAGTTAATCCTGCTTAAATCTGAAAGAGTGCACTTTTAGAAGTGATATGTTATAAGTACACGACAGCTACTTTCTCCCCAGCTGAAATCTTAAGCGGAACACCATTTGTTTGGCAGTTCAGCCAAACAAACCCTGCAAAGGTTTTTTTGTGGGTTTTTTTTTTTTTTGCATTTTTTTCTTGAGAGGGATTGTGTTTTGAGTGACCAACAATTTGCTCACTACTGGGGCTACACAGAAAAACCACAGTGCCAGTCTCCAGGGCACTGAGTTCCAATCCAGATAGAAAAAATGTTGCTCCAGTTCTTATGTGTCCTTATTAAAGAGATGAAGGGGTGAATTCCTCACTTTTGTTTCCATTTTGTTTCATTGTGTTGTGAAAAGAATATCAAATAAATCAAGGGTATTAGTGCTGCTCCCTGCTGTGTATTCTGCCACTCCAGCAGCACCAAGGGCTCAGCTGGTTCCCTGCAATCTCACCCTGGCTGGGGGAAGAGGCGACTGTGCTGAAGGAGAAATGAAAGACTGGAGTATGGGAATAGCCCAAGCCATTGTGAAGTTAACCCACTGCTACTTCTATCACCAGGTCTGAAGATGGATCAATATTTAAATAAAATAAATACAGTACATAAATTCCCATCAGTCCCAGCCAACATAGCCAAGGGTGTTGAGGGATGAAGGGGCTGCAATTCCTCATCTTGAGAAGACCAAAGGTTCTATTTTTAAAAAATAAATATCAACAGACCACTTAACTCTGGAGATTTCAAAGTGCTGTACAGCAGTATTTTTAGAAATACCAAGCAATGTTTGTGTTGGCTGTTAAAATGGATGGTATCACCTTTGGAGTATAAAGCAGAGCAGCCATAACCACAATCCAATAGGCACAATCCACTTTTGGGGGTGGCGGGAAAGCAGACGCAAGTCCTTCCCAGCCAGGGCTCTTTGGCCTGATCCACACTGGATTATTTGCCAGGGCTCCTTCCTATTGAATCCTGGGATGTGTAGTTTTACAAGAACTTTAGCCTTCTCTGCCAGAGTGCTGGTGCCTCACCAAACTACAAATCCCAGGATTCCATAGGAAGGAGCCATGGCAAATAATCCAGTTTCAAACTGGATTATTTGTGTTGTGTGGGTGGACCCCCTGTTACATGCCCCAACTCCTCCCGAGGCCTCTGGGCCAGCCAGCCAGCTCCCCTCCCAAGGAAAGAATCCACCTTCGCTTCGGGTGCCATGGCGACCGTCACGTGACCGAGACGCTGCCGCTGATTGGCTCCGCCCTCTCGGACAAACTCGCGTCGCGCTCTCGACGGTGTTTGTGCGCGCCGGAGGTGGGGGGGGGCTGGTGGTGAAGGCGGGGCGGAGGGTAGAAGTGGCCGTTGGCGGGCCGGTTGACCTTTTCTCGCCCTTCCTGTAAAACACACAAACAAACCCCCAAAGTGCCCCCGCCATGACTACCGAGCGGGGAGCGGGGAGCGAGGTAAGAGCGGGGGAAGCGGCGGCGGTGAGGCTGGCTGGGTCTGTGGAAAAAGAGGGAGGAAGCCGAGACCGTCCCTTTAAACCTCCCCGCCCGCCCGCCCGCCGTTGGTTGTGTAACCGGCAAGAGCAGCCCAGAGAGGCCGCCTGGGGAGGGGGAAGGACAAGAAGGTCTCCAGGAGGGGGGCTCTGCTGAAGCCTCCCTTCTTCCGAGTTCAGGGGCAGTTCTTCAGGGGAGCCCCCTCACCAAAATCCCCACACACACACTCCTTCCCGAAAGAAGGTCCCCGCTTTAGTCTCCAGAAGAAAAGGAGAGGCAAAGGAACAACAAAAAACATACGCAAATCTTGGAAGTGGTACCTCAAAAAGCAGTATGATATATAAGATGGTCTATGCGTTGGAACAGGCAATTGTATGGCTTCCCCATGCCCGTGAAAAACTCTGACGTTGAAACGCATTGTTAGATTAAACTAGTTCATATATTGTCTGTTATATTGAACTACAGTAGTCTCTTTATATCCTCTGGGGTTTGGTTCCAGGACCCCCCCGTGGATACCAAAATCCGTGAATACTCAAGTCCCATGATATGCAATGGCATAGCAAAATGCTGTCCCTTATATAATAAGATGGCAAAATCAAGATTTGCTTTTTGGATTATGATTTTTTAAAGAATATTTTCAAGCCGTGAATACTTAAATCCATGAATACCAAATCCGTGGATACAGAGGGACAACTGTAATTCTTTTAAGCACCAGTTTGAGGCCTCACCCCTTTTCTCTTTGCTAATAGGGCTGCCATTTCTTTTTCTTTCCGGACATTGCTATATTTTCAGTGGCACCTTGTGGTCAGTGGCTGGCAAGAGTTTAACGGATGGTACTTTTCCAGCATGGGAGTGCATGTTTCATCTGTTGAATTTCTGGCAGTGGCAACTGGAACCTCTGCTATGCGGGGTGTTAGAAAATGCTGGCTGGGATTGGAGTTGACATGCTCTGGTTATCAGCGTCCTATCTCTTCTACAATACTGGGAAGCAAACAAGCTTTTATTCATTACTGTGGAATTAACCAGTTTGCTTAATATTTTTTATAGTACAATTGTCCCTTCATATTTGCTGGGGTTTGGTTTCAGGACTCCCCGTGGATACCACAATCCGTGGATACTTAAGTCCCATTATATGCAATGGCATAGCAAAATGGTGTCCCCTTATATAAGACAGCAAAATCAAGGTTTGCTTTTTGGATTATTATTTTTTAAAGAATATTTTCAAGCCATGAATACTTAAATCTGTGGATACTAAATCCGTGGATACAGAGGGACAACTGTAATCACACACGAGTATTTTGAGAAGTAACTCTTGCTTCTCTCAGTCACTAAGATTCACTTCTCTGGAAATTAAATTTCAGAAGTGTAGCAGTGCTGAGTAGCAATACCTGGCTTCCAGTTTAAACTTGTTTTTTTAAGGCCTGTGAGAGTATCAGCTGTGGAAGGAGAACTATAATTTGGAGTAGGGAAAGGTTAGAAACCACCTCCCTATTGCTGCTTCTTCCATTTCGGTCATGTAATGTGTGACTTGCTCCATATACTAGCTGGCTTATTGTGGCATTTGTTTTTAAAGGTTGTGTTTCAGTTCTACAGGTGTGTTCTCTTTTGATATACAGTAATAGTTTTTTGCGTAGGAAATTTTGTTCTCAGTTGAGCCCTTTAAGATGCTGCACTTTTCTTATTCAGGATAAACCTTCCCATATAATGGGGTGAGGCAAAGTAATATTGGAGTCTTGTTCCATACATGGAAGGTAGGGCTTTCAATGGCTACTTGTCACGATAGCTATATGCTATCTTCAGTGTCAGAAGCAGTATATTTATCAGTAGTAGTTGTTAGGAAACAGGCAGTGGGGTGCACTGTGTTCATGTCCAGCTTGCAGGCTTTCCCTAGCCAACTGAATGACTGCTGTAATGAATAGAATGGGAGACTAGAGGCCCTAAACTGTGGTATTTTAGAAGATTGCTTATTGACCATGTTGCATTATTGTACTTACAGAGTAGCTTCAAAGTTTTTCCTATTCTGATTAAACTGGATACTAATCTAGTATTACAGAATGGCTAGTGTCCTCTGTTTTAACACATTTCAGTAATGTCACAGTCATACATGAAATAAATTATATTTGTAGACTGGTTTATTACTTTCAGTCTTAATCTGGCCATACCTATTAGGTCTTTGGAGAAGAGGACCTTAATTATGGAGAGGATTATCTCCCATGAAAGCTTTTCTTATGATTTATTAAAATGAATAGAAAATAATAGTAGTTAACCTTCTCTGGCTTGGAGCCTCCCAGTTTCTTGCACCTGTGTGTTTAAGGAGAGGTAAGATAAAGCATAATTTTACTCCAGTAGGTATCTAGATTTCATATCACAGGACTACATATAAGTGTGGCAAATGTAGATGTGTGATTAATTAGAATATACTGAAAGCCAAACTAAGAGTATACACTTCAGTTTGTAATACAGAAAGAAATCACTGTGCTATAACGAAGGTAATGGTTGGGAAAGCTGAAAAACCATGCAACAGACTTGAGTTGTTAACATATCTGGCTGAAAGGATGGCAGTGGCATCAAGGAGAGACACATGTACACAGATTTATTTTGCTGTGTACACTCTGGGTGCAGAATATGAAACATTAAACATGAAAACCTTAGCTTATAAGTTACAAGCAGTATGCATGGTGCCCTAATTGTTCCTGTTTACAGCAGGAGTGGCTAAACAAACCATGTCAGAGATCCTGCATCAGGAGACATAGCTTTGACAACAGAGCTCCATCATCATAATTACATCTCCTGATGAGACCCCCCAAAACCACATTAGAAGCCAGGCAACCACCAGCATAGGGATTTCTGAAATGGGGAGTGCGGTAGTGAGTGAAGAAGCATCCAGCCCTCTCACAACAGTGAGGCACTTTGTGACTGGCAGCCACAGGGAGCCCTGCAGTGTCTTGTTACAACTGCATGTCACATTTCACTGCTGAGAGAAGGCTGGATGCTGCTTCACTCATGCCTCACCTCCAGTGCCTTGGAAATCCCTGTGTTGGTGTGCTTCTTGGCTCCTAATGTCAATTTTGCTGGGCACTCTCATTTGTTGCACTGGGGCAATGACCATAAACATTGAGTTTAAAAAATTTACAATTTCCTAAGTCTGGTTTATGACATCGTAAATACTGAACAGAATGCCAACTTGCACATTTTTGCTCTCTCTTTCTTTTTGACATGTCAACTCAACATGGGCATTTGTTCTTCTCTGGTTTGTTTCTCTCACAGCTAATGGAAAAACAAACCCTGGATTCCTTTTTTTGTTTTCTGAGAGTGAAACAAAGCTGATAGGAGAATATTCTCAAATTTTTATGACATGCTAAACATTAAGCAAAGTTTCATGCTGGATTAGTTGCTGCTGCTGTAAGTAGGAACATAACTGATAGGCTGCAATTACTGCTCTTCTGACTTTTGTTGTGTGAATGAAGGATCTGATTCTTTTATCCCAGAATAGTCATGATAGTCTTAGCACTCAAACCACTTTGTGTTGCCATCATTACAAAACTCTTAAAATTGTATAGAGATTCCAATATGTCTTGGAGTTATATACTGAAAAGTAAGTTCTGATGTTATAGGTTGGTTAGAGAAATGTAGTACAGTACCGTAATCTGCCTAGTAAGGAGATTCTAGTTGTAAACAAAACTTGTGTAGTTCTTAATAGCTTTTTAATATAAAAAGATGTAATGTACTTGTTATTGTTCCATTAAATGTCCACATTTATGTAGTTAGTGTAAAGTTATAAAAAAAAATCAGGGCAGTTATTTCTTTACAAAAGGATGAACTGCAGAAATCTTTTCCTGTTCTCTGTTTCATATGCATATACAACCACCAGAGGGGGTGTTTGGTGAATTTCACTATCTACTGAATGCTGGTTTATCCTGATGATTTCTTTACCATTAAAAGATACCATACAGCTGACATAGATGTAGTTCATTAACTAGGATGAGACTATTGAGTGTAGGCGCTAGCATTGTTTGCTCCTTTGCTCTCATTCACATGTGCCTTTACTCCAGTTTGGTGTTACAGCTGAATGACATTAACCCTACCATTTAGAATTCAGGAGCCAAACGAAGGTAAGTTGAGGAGAGAATTCCTTGCATGAGAAGGGAGAGAATCAGAGTAAGGGAGGGAGTATGTGACTCAAAGCTACTTTTCAGTCTCTTGATCTGTGTTTGGTAACTGTGGCCCTCTTGATGTTGGACTGCAGCTTCCACAATCCCTTGTCATTGGATGTGGTGGCTGTGGCTGATGGCAGCTGCAGTCTGACAATTTCTAGGGGACACAGATGCTCTCCTTTTCTTAGCCATGCTAAGTAACTAAGCTATCAGTAACTAACTCTAAGCTATCTTAGTGCCATGTCTCCACTGCAAATACCGTAGTGTTTTCTGCAGCTGTTAATTGTCAACAGTTTTTTTTCTTGCTAACGAAAAGTAGTCAGGAAACCAATTTCTGCAGTGCATGCAGTGTTCTTAGGTAAATTGTGCTGAAGAGTAACAATTTGCTTGAGCATCCAAATTCTATTATGTTCTGTTACAGAGTTAAACTCTTCAGATTTGTTTTGATAAAGCAAAAAAGACACCAGCTTTTCCTTCTTGTGACCATTGTGTTCACATAGATTTGGTGTTTCACTTATTTTGGTTAATCTCAAAAGTGCATGTAGCCAAAACCCCTTTTGTTTCTCAGGGCATCAAGTTATCAGCAGAGGTCAAACCGTTTGTCCCCAAATATGCGGCGGTAACTGTGGCATGGTCAGAACCCTCAGAAGCATGTGTCTTTCCTAGATATTATACTACATGCTACCCATATGTTCAGGAGCCATCAGTGGATAAGTATGTACCCTTCTACGTCTCATTTCTTGGGGGACTGTTAACTTACCAAAGGCTTGAATTTAAGTTCTTTAGCTATTTAGCAAGCTGTATTTATCAGACAATAAATGGGCATGCCCATTTAATATCTTGGAACAAAGCATGGAACTTGCCTCTCACAAGACACAAGATAATGGCAGCATTGGTCTTTTAATGTCTAAACATTTGCCATCATCTGTAGAATAACTGAGTCATTTCTCAAAGCTATATTTCTGAGTTTTGCATTCTTCAATCAACGTCTCATCAGATTTTGTGGGAAATACGGGATTTTAGGGGTTGGATTTTGTTTTTTCCTCTTGTATCTTATTGTTTTAAGAATTAAAATGTTAGCAGTAATCCATAATTTTAAACTTTTTGCATATTTAAATACCCACAGCTGTACAGTATGTGGGCTTTTTCTCAAAGAGAGAATGGGATTTTATTTCTAATGAAGATGAGTAGAATATTGACTTCCCAAATAAATTATATCAACTATAGAAAGAGGGTCTCCAAGAACTAGAAGAAAAACCGTGGGGGTTGATTGGTTATAATAATATTGAGCTTTTTGGTGAGAAGTGGAATCTTGTCTATCTATAAATGAATTTGTTCTCTTTGTAAAAGTCCTACCCTACAATAGATTCTGTAGCTTGTTCTATAGTTGTTTTATTGCTCCTTTGCATTTGTGTCACAGTTATCTAAAGCTATAAGGATATTTAGTTTGGAATGAAGTGTGTTCTTCTGCGGCATGATGCTCAGAACTGTATGTGAATAAACTGATACCCGTGGATAGCACCATTCTTTGTGTTGTTGCATCATTGTTGGTATGATAGAGCTTTGGTGGAGGGGAGCTAGTTACACAGGTAGTAAAGGTGCTTCCAAAGACAGGTTCCATTGTATTTGACCTTTTTCTTTTGAAAAGGTATACAGTAGTTTATTATTTATCATTAAAGGTAAAATCCTGCTGCTTAAAGTCATCTTGGAATGAAATTGAGTTCTTCAATCCTTTGTACTACTTTACTTGCAACAGAGTTGCCCCTTAAATCTCTACCACTAAAAACTAATGCTGGCACCTCAGCATTTTATAATGCTGAATTCTGTGTTGGACTGAACACTAGTATTATGAAGTAAAAGTATTTTTCATCCCTTCTATACATTTTGTGTGTTTAAGGTTGCATTTCTATTTTAATCCTAGATTTAATGCATGCCTCTTTGATTTTAATTTCAGATTTAGACCCCATGTATTGAACAGGCACTTAATGATTATCATGCTTAGCTAGATAAGTCAAGTGACTTGTTAATAGTTGTTTAAAGCTTAAATTATTATAATTTATTTTTAAACAGTAACCTATTTTTCTTAAGTTACTCATAACATTTGTGGTATGGGGAATCTTATACTACACAAATTCTAGTACTCAGAGGAAACATGTTCAAGCAAACTTTTGTGGAGAGGGGAGAATTGCTATGGCTGAATGCACTGTTCAACTAAACAACAATGTGTTTATTAAATTTAGACACCAAGTCTATACTCAAGATGTACCCTGGGATTCTACATCCTCTATTCCCCATTATGTATCTCAAAATGTTATGGGATGTAGTTCACTTGGGGAGTACACCAGTTCTCCTTATACACCTGATGCCGCACCAAATGTATACACAGTTACGAATTTCCAGTGTGACAACAACAGCACTAAGCTCTTCAGCAATTCTAGACAGGACAGAGACTATGCCAAACAGACTTCTGTCATCAGAAAAGAGGCAGCATATCATCCTAGGGTAAGTTATTGTTTTATTGATAATGTTGATTTTCTTTCCTCCCTGTCTTAACAGAACCTTTTAGCAACAGAACCTGACTTCAGATATTAGCAGGCTCATCCAGAGCACCTCACTTCCAGAGCAAAGGATGCTCTTTTATGTTCTTTGATTCCCCAGGATCAGTTATTCCATCTTTTGGTGGTTCCTGCCATCCCACATAGTTACTCGGCATATGTTTAGAACCAACCCAAACTGTGCACTGAGTATATCTAGCTACTAATACCCTTTATGTAGACATGGGTAGGATGAGTCAACTGTATCCTTAAGCTAAATATAGCTAATATGATAAAGCTCAAATGGAGTTTTAGTTAATAGAATTCGTTGAAATATTCATAACCCTGTTCTGTGCCCACCATGAGTAACTTTATCAGTTCTGTTGGAACTGATAAGGTTCAAATCTGTCTTCCTGGACAGTTGTTGAATCTCTTTCAAAATCTGCTTCTGATGCCTTGTCCCTTCCAGAATGGTCAGTCATATGGTGGGCTCTTATCTCAGAGACCGGTCATCTTGGACAAGGCCAAAGGAGAACCAAGATCTTACCAGAGATTGGCAATAGTTTGAGCATGTCATATTTGGTGAAAATAATTCGTTGAAAGTTACCCAGAGGATTCTGTGCATTTATACTGGTGATTTTGGTTGTTATTATTGGGGCTTTGAAAGGTGGGGGAAAAAATCACACAAGTAAGAAATACTCTTTTTGCATTTGCAGAAGTACCATCTGCTGTTAAAGCCTAATTGTCAACTGCAATTATAATAAGATAGATCTTAATATAACATATATGTGATTAAACCGTAAACAATTCAGGTAAGGACTCGTTTTCTTTGTTACTTTTTTACAGAGACGACCCAAAGATCTTGAACCCAAATTGGAGAGTAAAAGACCTGATGGAACTGATTCTTCTAACAGGTCAACAGAAAGTGCATCTTACACTGCTTTGCATGGTAGAAATCCTATTAAATCAGGTATGTTAAAATTATTGGTTAATTTGATATTCTGCAGATGAGCATGAGCAGAAGCTTTGCAGTCAAAAAAAGTCCAGAGTATGTAGTGGGATAATTTTGAGATAATGTATATTGTTAAATTATCTCTGATTCATTGTTTTGGGTGCCTTTGTAGTTGGCTAGCAAAATTGATTTTTTTCCTGTTGGAAACAGTTCATTACTGCTTGCTTCTACTTCATTAAAAGTCTATTTATATCAAGTAACCATACATTATTTGTTTGTGGTTAACACATTTATTTTTAAGCATTCTGAAAACATCTGTGTTTAAAGTACATTTCCTGATTACACTAGGAAAATATTTTTAAGTGACTTCAGAAATGAATTGAAAAATGCCTTCAAGTCAATGAATAAATCAAAGATTTTAAAATAGCTTTAATTGGATGTGTGTACATTTCACTGTGTAAATAGATTCCAAAAAGCAAGGGAGAAAGCTAAAGAGAATCCAGTGAAGATAGATCATGTACCATCAACATAATAATATTAACTTGGGAGATGTGGATAGGAAAGAAAGACTGGAATTGGAGCAGAAGTAAGATAATATGGAGTGACTGAAACCCTGAACAAAAGCACCCTGCTGTGAAGCATTTTTGTGAACTCCCCTGCATTTGTCCATTAGTCAGTCCAAATAATAAAACCTATTGCAGATCACAGAAAAAGCATACTAACTTTCACATAAACTCATTTTTTTTCAGACAGGCCAGTTAAAACCCTGAGTGGGAAATTCAAACAATTTCAAAATACTGAGTGTCTTCCAGAACCTGCCTTTGAAGTTACTCTCTCAGATTTCCCAAAATTGCAACATGCAAGAAGTAGTAATCTGCTGGATCTTCAGAAACATGCATGGGGACCATTGGGTTCAGCTGAAGGAGATAAGCTGTCTCGGAAACTTCCAGAGAAAAATGCAGTTTCAGCTTTGGTTACCAAAGAGGTTAGTATTTGGTAACTTTTTGAATACTGAACAATGTTATGTTTGTACTAGTTTTCTGATCAGTATAGTAGCACTCTCTGTGTGTGTATGTGCACATGTGTGGATGCCCTCAAGTCACTTCCAACATAAGATAACCCTAAGATGAACCTATTGGGGGTTTCTTATCAAGATCTGTTCAGAGGGGGTTTGCCTTTGCCTTCCTCTGAGGTGGAGAAAGTGTGACTTGCCCAAGGTCACCCGGTAGGTTTCCATGGCTGAGCAGGGATTTGAACCCTTGTGTCCAGAGTCCTAGTCAAATACTCAGACCACTATACCATGCTGACTGTCAGCACTATCTATAGCATTAGAAAAATCTGTAAGATTAGACAGTTTATCTCATCAGTTGTGTCAGATTCTGTCACATGTTAGATCGAGTATGTAACAGTTCTTCACTTAGTCAATAAGATTTTTCCTGAGGTTGTTTTTTATTTTCTTATGTTAGAGTGAAAGTTTTATATCATTTTGAAGATAATTTTATCTTTAATAGTAACAGATAAAATATAAATCTTGTATGATATCAACAAGAATATTCTTACATCTGTTTATTTTGTATACACAGAGGCAAAAATAGAAATCAACATAACATAACTTTGAGTTGGGTAAGATTAAATAAATTGAAGAATAAAATAATTTCATTTTCTTATTTTATCCTTTGTCTTTTTGGCAAGCTGAACTAATTTTTATATGGGACAGGGTTTTGATATTTTTCCAGTGATTGTTGTAGTTGCATCATGGTGAGATCAGTGCATCATATCAATGAAGCCAATGCAGTTCATGTTCCATCTGACAAAAAGCAAATATTTACAATGGATTCTTACCAAGTACATGTTTGTAGGGTAGCCCAGGTTATATTGTTCAAATAGGAATTCTTGTGTTTATAATTTTAAGATGTGAATCAGCCTGCAAGAAATCAAAGTTCAGCAGCACAATAATAATGTTAAGGCACTCTTTTAAATAATGTCAATACTTTACAACTGAATACTTCGTCCTAAACTATTCAAATTCTTCATTAGAGGAGATTCCTTTGGACCCAGCTCTGTATTCTGTCATATATAACTACTATTCATTTACTTACTGCTTATGTCATCTTCAGGTTAGTTTTGAAGGGCAGGGTGGTGTGTGTAAATTATCAGAGTTTTTTCCCCCCCTAAACACTGCAATATTTACTGTAGGCAGAAGAATCTCTGAAAAAGAATTTCCCCACAAGACCTTTAAGTTCTTCAACTGATCCTGGAGGTAAGTGCTATTTTATTGTAGCAGATCCTGGGTTACAGTTAATGCTTCATCCTGTCCATTTAAGATTTAAAGTGTTTGTTCATGCTCCAATCTTTACTTCATCTGTATGTATGTTTTATTTATTTTGTTTGTTAAAATATTTATTACCTCTCAGCTTTCCAAGGCAGTGCAGAACAGATGAAAGCAGATAAAGCAGTTCAGAAGAACATTTAAAAACCAGTTCTAGAAACCACAAAACAAAATTCTACAGTCCCCAAATCTAACTTTTATTTTAGAAAGAAAAAAAATCATATAAAACACTGCAGTCTTAGCTATCTGCTAGAACTTTGAAAGAGATGGAGCTAGCCTTAATTCCCTTGGGAGATAATTCGATGACTGCTACTGAGAGAGCCCTATCTCATGTACTCAACAACTTGGCCTCTTCATTTAAGTGCAGAGAACCAGTCACTCTTCTTATTTTATGAACAATAAAATCCCTTTTGGTGTTAAAGAGGATTAGTTTTAAGTGGTATAAATATGCCCTCATATCTCATACATATCTTGGTTGCATGTCTCATTTTCAGAATTCAGTACATAAGATGTCGGAGCAAGGCCAGTGTTCTATCCTCCAGATATATTTGGAAGATACTGTGGTGGTGTTGCTGCTGTGTGCCTTCAAGTCATTTCTGATTTATAACACTCTATCACTTTGTCATAAATCAGAATATTGTCAGAATTTCCTCAGAGGGTGTTTGCCCTTACCTTCCTCTGAGCTGAGAGAGTTTGACTCGCCCAAGGTTACACAGTAGGTTTCCATGGCCAAGCATGGCCAAGCAATTCTGTCCATATGTCTGCTGTAGTGAGAAATGAGCCATGTGAAAATTTGGTACAACCTTCCTGAAGATACATTAGATTTGATAGTTGAACGTTTTCATAAAATCTGAATTCTGTGTTCTGTCTATTATCAGTTCCTCAGGTATGTCTAGGTTATTTCACCGAGACACCTGTGTCTTGTGCCACTGTGCTGCCACAAACTCCCAAGAGAGTTGTTTCAACTCCAGCTGCAATTCCTGCCACCAACCATTATGGAAGTAAAGGAAAACAGGGTGTTCCTGAAGATGTTAAGGTAGGATGGTTATCTTCCAAGTCATTTTAAGACTATTGCTGTCTTACTGTTATCTTTTGGAATAGCAATTAATCCCTCAATTTTGAACTCAATTTTCAAATGACATTTCAGTTTTTTTTCCCTTGGAGGGAATAGATAGTAGGTTTTAAAGACAGAAAGAACCAATATGAGAGTGGTGTTTTAATCTTGGATTTGAAGCCTCTTTCTCTAGGCTCATTTGTTCCTTTTCTTTTTGATGCCTTTTTTGTACTTCTTTGTTCAGTTTGCCTTTTTCTTCTTCAACACTACTCCTATAGGATCCTCACGACCAACCTAACACCAACTGGGAGAACTGTATTAAATATAGTTATTTTCTGAATGGTTTATAGTGTAGCTTGGTATTGAAATTTTTCTTGTTCAAGCCATCCATCTTTTTCTTCAGTCTCTTTGTCAGGTGGAGGGGGTTTTGTTTGTTTTTGGGTTTTTTGTGAATAAACTTTCATGGGTCCTATCTCCCTTTTCATCTCCTGTGCTGAAGTTCTTGAATTCCTGTCCTTGTTGATGTTGTTTTATTCTTTTCTCCTAGACTGAGGAGTTGCTTTCGACTTGTGAGGCCCCCAGGGGCTTTGTTGAACTTTTTGGCATCCAAAGCCTCCCTTTGTAAAATAGCAATAAGAGTCACTCAGAAAGGTTCAGCTGCTTTTTTGCAACTGCCCCTCAGCTTTTGGCATTCCTGACCTGATCACATTAAAAAGTAAAGAGACAGCTGACTGCTGCTCCCTAGGGGCCTCAAGGACTAGCACATCCAGTTAAAACACCAACTAACCCCGAAATAAACAGAAAGGACCCAGAAATCACAGCTTCTATTTGTGACCTTTAAACCATTTTCTGCCCAAAAAACCCTCTCTATATAGGCTGGTTTGCAAAGCAAATATTGATGCTTGCATTCTCCATATGCTCAGCTGTCCTAAATATGCTACCATCCTTTGTACTGTGGGCCCTCTTGATCTGCCAGGGTTCGGTTCCAGGACCCCCGTGGATGACAAAAAATGTAAATGGTCATATCCCATATTATTAAATGATGAACGTTTTCATCAGCGCTGTATACATACAATCCTAAATATACACTGGACTGACTTCTGTTTGTCCTGTTCCTGAGACTCTGCAGATGTCTCTCCTTCACACCTAAGGTCTCTAAGGCATAGGCCACTTCCACCATCTCCGAGATGGGACAGCTCTCCGTTCCATCGGAATGATCTTATGTGTCTTCTCATTCTTCTTATCTGGTTTATCAGTACCAAGAAGATTTGCTTTACAACTTGCTCTCTTACATCAATACCAACAGGACGTTCTGTGTGTCTCAATTCGTATTACTCCTATTCATGTTCATACCAAGAATGGTATCATTATCATGAGTCTGTCCACTGTCATCATACTGTTCTCCACTTAGGTATCAAAGTTGATCTAGGTCTCCCCATACTCACCTGCTTCCCTGCAATCCTCAGCATTGATCACCAGTGGTTCCATCTATTCCACAGATGCTCATCACTGGCATCATGTCACTATCCTCCATCTTTGCCACTTAGGGTGACAACAACTTTGTCTAGACCTCCATTTTTTTCCTACTGCAGTTGTAGTGCCCTCCACTGTTTCTCTGGTAATGTCCATGGTCTATTCTACTCCTATCCCAAGTGTCATCCCTTGTTCATCAGTTTCTTCTACCACAACTGTGCTTCCTATCACAACCCATCCACTTGCAGTACCAGCCACCAGTGTAGCTCTTTCATCCACTCACGTGTTGCAGAAGAGTATCTCATCTGGTTCCTCTAATGATGACTACAATTTGAACTCTTCCTCCCCAGCATCACCTTCCTCACTCACTTTCTCCCCTGCTACCATTATAGAGGATACCACCCCACCATCACCACCGGAGTACATAAAAATGTTTGGAGACATTATTCTATGTATGGCAAAATTCCTAGGTCTAGATGTTACAGCTCTACCAACTCCAGTTTCTGATCCGGTCTTTCAGATGGTAGATTCACAAATGCCCACACCAGCTAGCTAGCTCTCCAAGGTTTGATTAAGCAGCCATAGCTCATGATGGGTTCTCTACCACCAACCTCTCGCCATCTTGAGAATCTCTATACAGGACTCAAAATGTGCTTCCTTTCTCCAAGTAGATGCTTGGATATCTTTGGGCAGCATTTCTACTGTTCAGTAGCCCTTGTCATCTGGGTAGCTAACATGCAAGCGTGTATGTCAGTGTATCAACATTTCTTTTAGGCGAAGATGCTAGCTTTCATCCCTTATCTTCCTGATGAGAAAAGGAACACAGCTCTTCTTTTCCAACAGAAAGTCTACTCAGTACAAGTACATTTGGCTTGCCACTCTATTGACTGTGCTGCTAAGGTGATGATGGGATGGTAGTAGTCTGTCGCAACATGTGGCTACACGCTACTGATCTACCAGAGGATACCAAGAGTCGTATAGAAGACCTTCCTTTTGATGAGTAAGGCCTGTTTAATTCTAAAACAGATGGTGTGATGAATCACCTATTCAAAGCCAGTGTGACAGAAAGATGGGCTTTGGCATACAATGACAACAACAGCATCAGCCATTCCTATTGTTGCGGAGGCGCCCATCTTCATTTTCATGGTCTAAATCTCCATCCAGACCTTCATGTACCTCATCTTATCAGGCCACATCCCAACAACATCCATACAGGTGGCACCATTATCAACAGGACTTTCAAAAAGTCCTCCAGCTCGTCAAGGTCTCAACTTTGACTGCTTTCTCAGAACTTCACTGCATCCAACCTTTTGTCTTTCGAGCCTACTTCCATCTTGGGCTGCAAAACTATACCGCCATTATGATACCTGGCGGAACATTACCACAGACTACCATTATTCATCTGGGCTATGCCATAGAATTTTCAAGTACTACACCCATTGTCATCTTTTGACCCACTCCTCCATTAAGAGTTTTGAGAGACAAGATTACTGTCTCGCTATAGAAGGATGCTATAAAGAAGGTTCCAGATGGATGCAAAATGAATGGTTACTTTTCCTGATATTTTACAGTTCTGAAGAGGGACAGCGGACTTCATCTCCTTTTGGATTGTCATGGTGTCAACTAGTGCATGTGACCATGAAATTCAAAATGGTCACATTACACTCCATTCTACCATTCCTTTGCAAGGGGGGTTGGTTTGCATCAATAGATCTTTGGAATGCTTATTTCCACATCAGCATAAAGCCACAACATTGCAAGTTTCTCATGATCATTATCATCAAGGACCTCTATCATCAAGGGTCTTCACCAGATGTATGGCAGTGGTAGTTTCCTTTCTTAAAACTTGAGGACTACAGATTTAACCCTATTTGGGCAATTGGTTACTGGTGACATCCAACAAAGACAAGCTCTATCAAGACATTCATTGGACCCTGTCACGCCTTCAGGACTTGGGTCTCAATTGCAATCCCAAGAAGTCTATCTTAGAACCAACAAGAACAATAGACTTCATAGGGTCAACACTAGACTCTTTCATGGGGAGAGATTACCTCTCAATCAGTACAGGGCAGAAGTACTCAGAGACAAGGTACATGCAGTACTGTTGTTTCTTTGTCATTCTACTCTCACTATACAGAGGCTTCTAGGCTTCATGGCTGCCACTGTGGCAGTTATGTACCTGGTGTGGCTTAGATTCTGTCCTTTTCAGCATTGGTTTCTCAAACACTTCAGCCCTCTTCAAGATCACCAATACGAAAGGTTAACTGTACCTCCTCATGTGCTTCAGTCTCTCCTTTGGTGGACAAGACTTTTGAACCTTAGTTCAAGCACACCATTCAAGCCCCAAGAGCTGTCCTGTGTGGTCACTATGGATGCTTCTCTGACAAGATGGGGAGTGCACTGCAGGAGCATGACAGTCTAGAGACACTGGTCAAGTCAAGAGTCCCAGCTTCATCTCAGTGCCTTGGAACTCCTTGCCGTCATCAAAGCCTTTCATGTATTTGAGAGAAAATTGCTGGGAAATATTGTTCAGGTCACTTTGGAGATCACGACAACTGTTTGCTACATCAACAAGCAAGGTCGCTCTCATTCTGCTGTGCTGCTTGATCTGACTAAGAAACTTAATTCTGGAACTAAGTTCCTTAGTTCTGGAACTGATGTGCTAGGAGGCACATTCTTTTTGTAGCTATTCACCTTGCAGGCATGGAGAATATGTTGGTGATTCAGTCAGTCATGCTCACATTCTCCAATACAAGTGGTCTTTGTCCAGGCCTTTCACCACATAACTTCTACAGTTGTCCCTCCACATTCGCGGGGGTTAGGGGCGGAAGACCCCCGCGAATGTGAAAAAACCGCAAATAAAATAAAGGTCATGCCACGCCCTCCAGGAACCCCCCCCCCGCCCTCCCAAAAGCGGCGATGGGGCTTCTAAAGCCCCGTCGCTGCTCCTCTCCACCCCCCCGCCCTCCCAGAAGCAGCGAGGGGGCTTCTAAAGCCCCATCGCTGCTCCTTTCCACCACCACCCGCCCTTCCAAAAGCGGCGATGGGGCTGCAAAAGCCCCATCGCTGCTCCTCTCCACCACCACCCCGCCCTCCTAGAAGCAGCGAAGGGGCTTCTAAAGCCCCATCGCTGCTCCTCTCCACCCCCCCGCCCTCCCAGAAGCAGCGAAGGGGCTTCTAAAGCCCCATCGCTGCTCCTTTCCACCACCACCCGCCCTTCCAAAAGCGGCGATGGGGCTGCAAAAGCCCCATCGCTGCTCCTTTCCACCACCACCCGCCCTCCCAGAAGCAGCGAAGGGGCTTCTAAAGCCCCGTCGCTGCTCCTCTCCACCCCCCCGCCCTCCCAGAAGCAGCGAAGGGGCTTCTAAAGCCCCATCGCTGCTCCTCTCCACCACCCCCCGCCCTCCCAGAAGCAGCGAAGGGGCTTCAAAAGCCCCATCGCTGCTCCTTTCCACCACCACCCGCCCTTCCAAAAGCGGTGATGGGGCTGCAAAAGCCCCATCGCTGCTCCTCTCCACCCCCCCGCCCTCCCAGAAGCAGCGAGGGGGCTTCAAAAGCCCCATCGCTGCTCCTTTCCACCACCACCCTGCCCTCCCAGAAGCAGCGAAGGGGCTTCTAAAGCCCCATCGCTGCTCCTCTCCACACACCCCCGCCCTCCCAGAAGCAGCGAAGGGGCTTCTAAAGCCCCATCGCTGCTCCTCTCCACCACCACCCCCCGCCCTCCCAGAAGCAGCGAAGGGGCTTCAAAAGCCCCATCGCTGCTCCTCTCCACCCCCCCGCCCTCCCAGAAGCAGCGAGGGGGCTTCAAAAGCCCCATCGCTGCTCCTTTCTACCACCACCCTGCCCTCCCAGAAGCAGCGAAGGGGCTTCTAAAGCCCCATCGCTGCTCCTCTCCACACACACCCGCCCTCCCAGAAGCAGCGAAGGGGCTTCTAAAGCCCCATCGCTGCTCCTCTCCACCCCCCCGCCCTCCCAGAAGCAGCGAAGGGGCTTCAAAAGCCCCATCGCTGCTCCTCTCCACACCCCCCCCGCCCTCCCAGAAGCAGCGAGGGGGCTTCAAAAGCCCCATCGCTGCTCCTTTCCACCACCCCCGCCCTCCCAGAAGCAGCGAGGGGGCTTCAAAAGCCCCATCGCTGCTCCTCTCCACCCCCCCCCCCCGCCCCAGCTGCTTCCCCCCTCCTTCCCAAGGCACCGAAAGGCTTCTTCAGAAGCCCTTCGGAGCCTTGGGAAGGGAGTGGGGCGCAGAGGCAGCGTGCCAGCTGCTCCCCCCCTCCTTTCCAAGGCAACGAAAGGCTTCTTCAGAAGCCCTTCGGAGCCTTGGGAAGGGAGTGGGGCGCAGAGGCAGCGTGCCAGCTGCTTCCCCCCCTCCTTTCCAAGGCAACGAAAGGCTTCTTCAGAAGCCCTTCGGAGCCTTGGGAAGGGAGTGGGGCGCAGAGGCAGCGTGCCAGCTGCTTCCCCCCCCTCCTTTCCAAGGCAACGAAAGGCTTCTTCAGAAGCCCTTCGGAGCCTTGGGAAGGGAGTGGGGCGCAGAGGCAGCATGCCAGCTGCTTCCCCCCCCCCCCTTTCCAAGGCAACGAAAGGCTTCTTCAGAAGCCCTTCGGAGCCTTGGGAAGGGAGTGGGGCGCAGAGGCAGCATGCCAGCTGTTTCCCCCCCTCCTTCCCAAGGCACCGAAAGGCTTCTTCAGAAGCCCTTCGGAGCCTTGGGAAGGGAGTGGGGCGCAGAGGCAGCGTGCCAGCTGCTTCCCTTCCCTCAGAACCAGTGCCCCAGCTGCTTCCCACCCCTCCTTCCCAAGGCACCGAAGGGCTTCCTCAGAAGCTCTTCGCTGCCTTGGGAAGGGAGTGGGCGCAGAAGGAGCAGGTTAGCTGCTCCCCACCCCTCCTTCCGAAGGCAACGAGGGGCTAAGCCCTTTCCTGCCTTGGGAAGGGAGGGTGTGTTGAGGAGGGGGGGGAAGTAGACTTCCGCGAATAATCAAAACCGCGAATGTGAAAGTCGCGAATGTGGAGGGGCAACTGTACTTGGGTAAAACTTCGCATAGCTCTCTTTGCAATCTCAGCCAACAAGAAAGCAGGGAAAGGAGATGGATTCCTGGGAGGTGTGTGTTTACACAATTGCCTTATGTATCTCTTTTCTCCAGATTGCGTTATGTATCTCTTTCCTCCATTCCCATTAGTGGGAAAGGTGATAGCAAAACTCTTTAGAGACAGGTCCGATGTAGTGTTGGTGGCAGTATTCTGACCCAGATAACTATGGTTCGCCCCACTCCTCTGCCTGTTCAGAGGTCACCATATCATACTCCTCCCCTCCTCAGAGCTGCTCTCACACTCCCACAGACAAGTCTTTCACACTCATGTCAAAATGCTAAAGCTAACAGCTTGGAGGATAGTTCCATGAACTCTCCCCAATTGGCAGTGGTCTTGTCAGCTTCCAGAAAGAACTCTATGTGGTTACAGATGGAAACATTTTTGCTTCTTTTCATCTTCCACATCTGAAGCACATCTTACAGTGAAAGTATTCACAGTTCTATACTTCTTACTGCATCTTCAAGAGTGGAGTCTTACCCTTTCTTCATTGAAAAGCTGCAGTTGTAGCTCATTTATGTCTTTGTCTTCCACTACTCTGTACTCAGATCCAGTAGTAAAGAGGTTCCTCAGAGGCCTAACACATCTCTACTCACTGGTTTCAGCTCTGACCCTGGTCTCTGTCATTGATTCTATTTGCAGTTGATGCACAAGCTGTTTGAACCTGTTGCTTCTATAGATGAGCATCTCCTTACCCTGAAGGTGGTCTTCCTCATTGTGATAACCTCTGCAAGGTGGGCAAGTGAGTTCGCTGCTCTTCAATATGTTGAACCTTTCCTTTCACTGTGACAAGGTTGTCCTCTATTCGGCCGTTACTTTCCTTCCTAAAGTGGTTTCTCAGTTCCATCTGAATCAGGCTATTGTGCTACCTACCTTTTACCTGAAGCCTTCATTGCTTTGGGGTAAGGCACTCCACTGTTTAGATTAGCCTTCTATACTTGGATTGTTGGTTTGTTATGGGAGGGGGGCAAGAAGGGGCAGCACGTATCCTCGTATCAATTCTCAAAGTGGGTGGTAGAAGCTATATGGCTCTCCTGTTAACCCGCCTGGCAGCCCATTCCTGTTGGTCTTAGGGGGAACTCTTCTAGAGCTGTAGCTTACTCTGCAGCTCTGCTCCACAGAGTACCTACCCTTGCATGAACTTTGTAAAGCTGTAATGCGGTCTCAGCTGTCTACATTTATTCAGCACGGCAGATTAGACTGCAGAGCCAGTGCAGTTGCCCAGTTTGGCCATGCTGTTCTTTCCTCTGTTCTCCAGTGATCTGAGCCACCATCCTTTGGTAAGCTTCACAGTCATCCATTTGTGTGAGGCACAGAGACCACAGAGGAGGAGAATAGATTGCTTACCTGTAACGGTGATTCTTTAGGTGGTCATCTGTGTCCTCACACAACCCATACTACCTCCATTTCAGGTCCCTGTTAAGTTTTCTTGACAGACTTCAAAACTGAGCGGGCAGTAGCTTTGGCGAGCTATGATATGTGTGGTAGATAGGGGAGGCAGGATTTCTGCCAAGCTACTCAGCTCTGGAACATTCCAATTGGGTTTCTGTGTAGACACAAAAATCTATTTGTGTAAGGCCACAGATGACCACTTGAAAAACCAGTTACAAGTAAGCAACCTGTCCTTTATCTGAAAGTGAGCTGTTAGTCTGTACTTCTTCTTTTGAGTCTGTGCCCTTCCACCTTTCTCTCACTTGTGTCCTTTCTTTAGCTTCTGTTTGTCCCTTCTGGTATATAATTGTGATGTTTCCTCCTCCTTGTTTATTCAAGCTACTACAAAAATGTGACACTTCTAAGTACTGAATATTATTAAAAATTGTCCATCCCCCCCAACAGGGCCGGTTTAACCAGTCTGCCAAATACGCATTGGGGGGGGGGCAGGGTCAATGGGCCAAAGGGGGGGCCCCTAACCTCCTGCTGTCTCCTATCTCCTTGTCTGACCAAGAGACAGCCAGGAGGAGAGGCTGCTTTGCAAGCCCCCCCACTCCCTCCTCAGGCGGTGCCTGACAGTAGCACTGAGCTGGAGACTGCTGTTGGAGATGGAGAGGGAGTTGCTCTTCCTACTGACTAAGTTGGAATTTGGAGACGGCCCCTGCATTGCTGTGAGGATGGGGGTATCTTGGGTGGGGGGCTGCCATGCACGATGGGGTGGTTATTTAACTTGTTGCTGGAGTCAGAGACTGAGTGGCTGCTGGACTTCTCTCCCTGCAGTGTTGCTCTTAGAGAGAGGCTTGGTACTGACTAAGTTGGGGGAGCACTGAGAAGGTGCCTGTCTAATACTGATGCTGTAGTTTGGAGACGGTCCCTGCATGAGCTGGGAGGAGGAAAAGAGAGAGGGGGAGAGACGGCCCCTGCATTGCTGTGAGGATGGGGGTATCATGGGGGGGGGCTGCCATGCACGGTGGGGTGGTTATTTAACTTGTTGCTGGAGTCAGAGACTGAGTGGCTGCTGGACTTCTCTCCCCGAGTTGTGGGTATTTATTCCGGACACTAAATTCATTGAGAAGTAGTGGTGATATAATTCCTCCATATGTGGTATGTTCCTCTGCTTAATTAGCCAGTGGCTAGTTTGATTCATGAGCTACCTTATGTATTGTTACTTGCACATAAACCTAAAGCAAAATCAGCTGCACTGTATAGCATTGTTGCATGAAGTGGACATGTTCTAAACTGTTTTGCAAAGTTGAAAAATGAACACAGAACTCACACACATCAGTCTTTAGGTACAGGCTGTAAATGTTTCAGTTTCTCTTACCATGTCAGCACCTTTTCATTGCATCAGACTCAGTTAGTGCATTTTGATTATATTTCTCATTTAATATATTTTCAGATAATCAGAAACACATGGAGATGTAATTATTACAGTGGCAAAACACTCATGTTGTGGTTACTTAATTTTTTTCCTCCTCTGAAGTACTTCTTACCTCTTGAAAATAATTTAGCAGCAATTTATTTTTTTTAAAAAAAATACAGAGTGGCTGATGGGGAGGGGGTCTGGTATATAGCTTTCTCGGACACTGGGATAAACATAGGGGGCCCAAAAACAAACCATTGCAGGGGGCCCCCAAATTCCTTAAACCGGCCCTGCCCCCCATATCCCTCAGCTAAAATTCTTCTTCCCCCATCCTCACTTCACAATGGTAATTCTCTCCAGTTTGATTGTGCCTTTTCTATTCTTACCCCTGCTGTCCATTAGTTGTGGCTTTTTTCTGGACCTTGTTATGGTAGCATTCCTCTTCTTTCCACTTTCCATTTCCTTTTCAGATTAAGTGATTACTGTGGCCAGAGTCCAGCAGTATACATCTGATGATAGATGAAGCTCTGTCAACAGATCTAGGAGAAGACAATTCTCCTTCCCAAGCCCCCAGGGGAACTTTGTTCTTTCCCCCCCATGCCCTTCCACAGTCCTCTACCTGAAACTTTAGCTTAAGAGTGTTTACCAGCCCTTTGGAGCCAGTTCCAGGACTGTGTGGGTAGGAGAGTCGCATTGTTTTGGATCCTCTGACAGAACGTCTTCTGTCATCAGATGTGTCCTGTTGGATCCTGGTCCTTTTCCTTTAAGATCTCTTCACTTTTTGTTCCCTTTTTAGGTCACTCCTCTCTCCGCTAATTGTTTCATTGTCTTTACTGATACTTTCCCACCTTAGAAAATGTAATACAATTGGGTTTCACATTTCTTTCGCTGCTTTTTTTCTCCTTGGAGCTCCTTGCTGTTTGACATCTGTATTTCTTCCTTATGAGTATTCTTACAACATTTAGAAACATAACTCATCTCCCAAGCCATGAACGCTAATCTCTGACTTCTCCCTTTCTGTGTGTGTGTGTGTGTCCTTTCACGTCTCTGATGGTCTTGTATTTCTTAGCTTTCTAGGTAGAAAAGGTACATCCAAGTGTTGTAATTTAGCTTCTGAACAATCTTGTTTTTAAGTTTCTTTTTAAATGATAAACGTTAAACAGTGTAATTAGATGAGAATTAAATACTTAAATACATAACTAGTTTGAACATTGTTGGTGGCTAATTTTGCAGCATTAAAGTGTTCGTTGTGCAGTTGCTTTATTTTGGCTATAAAATATGAAAGACAATATTGTCTCTATCTTTTGAGGTATTCATTACATTGTTGTTTTTTAGTCAGATAAACTGCTTTCACTGAAACAAGTCTCTTTTTGCATTGCACTTTTTGCACTTTACAGTTCTACATCATTTTAACTGCCATAACAGCATTCTGTAGAATCCTGGGATTTGTAGTTTCATGAGACACTAGAGCAGGGGTGGGCAAAGTGAGCCCATGAGCTGCATGCTGCTCTCCAGAGCCATTTTTTGAGGCTCTCAGAACCCCAAGGAGTTTTAAAAAATTACTCCAAAAAGGCCAAAATGATCTCTAGGATGTGTAGAGAGCATTTCTACATGTTTAGTGCCCTCCTAGACTCTAGCATGAGTCAAATGAAATTTTGCAAACTTTTTCTTTAAAAATCCTCAAAATGTCCCAAAATGCCCTGTAGGGGCCAAGGATGGTCCGAAAACGTATCTCCTATAGAGGGTGTTCAAGGGTGGTTTTTTGTTTGTTTGTTTGTTTGTTTGGTGGGAGGCGATATGCCTCTCCAAGATCTCCTGGAGGGCTGCTGCTGCCCCCAGTCTTCCACAGTTGCCCATGCCTGCACTAGAGGCTCACCTTAAAGCTACAAATTCCAGGATCCCATAGGATGGAGCCATGGCAATTAAGGTGGTAAGAAAGTGACCATATTTACAAAGGACCATAAACATGAATCCCCAGCAGGTATGATATTGTAATTCCAGCTTACAATATTGTAACTGCTGAACAGTACGCCAGCCATTATCTGTACCCAAAAAGAGAAAAAGGTCTTATTGGATGTCAGCTCTTCAGACAGTTACAGACAGGCGAGAAACAAAAGTAAACACAACTGTTCAGTGCCTTGTGCCTAGGTACAAAAAGAATTATTATAGTAATCATTACAAAGAAACAGAAGAAGACAATAGAGTAAGGTAAAACAGGACACCTCTTCCACAAGATCCAAGAAATTCAAACCAAGAGTGGGGATGCTATGTGGCCATCAAGGGAATACACTTGTATGATCAAGGGGAAATATAAAAGGATAATGGAAGCAATACACTGAAGAACTATATAAAGGAGATGAAAGGATGACAGGTTTATTCAGGGAAGAACCTTTTGTTGATGAACCCACAGTTTTAGAAAGGGAAATGGAAGCTGCTTTCAAAGCACTTAGGAGAAGTAAATCACCAGGAATAGATGTCATACCAGCAAAGTTGTTTTCAGGCCACAGAGACAGAATCCAAATTCTAACTAAAATTTGCCAAAAAAATTTCCACAGACTGGAAATATACATTTCAGTCCTCAAGAAGGGGGACATCAGGGATTTCAGTAACCATCGGACTATTGCATTAATCTTGCACGTAAACAAAATGATGCTTGGAATTTTACAACAAAGACTTTACATATATGGAGTGAGAAATGTCAGCTGTCCAAGCAGGGTTCAGAAAAGGAAGAGGCACTAGGGATCATATGGCAAACATACATTTGATAATGGAGCATGCCAAAGAATTTCAGAAGAAAAACCACCCTATCCTTAATAGATTATAGCAGAGCTTTTGATTGTGTAGATCATGAAAATCCATGAATTTCTCTGAAAGAAATGGGTGTGCCACTGTATAAGCTATGCTCTGGACAAGAGGACAGAATATGGAGAAAAAGAATGGTTTCCAGTTGACAAGGGGATCAGGCAAGGCTGCATTTTATCACCTTGTGTACTTAAATTTTACATAGAACATACCATATGAAAAGCTGAATTAGACTTGGAGGAAGGAGATAGGAAAATTGAAGGAAGGAACATCAACAATTTAAGATATGCAGATGGCACTATACTACCAGCAGAAAATACCTTAGAATGTCTATTGAGGAAAGTCAAGCAAGTGCAAAAGTAAGGTTACAACTGAGTTTAAAGGAAACAAAAATAGTGGCCACAGATGATTTATATAACTTTATAGTGGATGACAAAGACATCAAGATAGTCAAAGACTTTTTTTTACCTTGGCTCAGTCATAAATAAAAATGGAGACTGGTCAAGAAATCAGAAGAGTAGGACTTGAAAGGGCAACTGTGAAGGAATTAGATAAGATCCTCAAGTGTAAAGCTATATAATTGAAAATCAAAGCCAGGATCATCCATACCATAGCATTTCTGATTTCTTTGTATGGTTGTGAAAGCTAGACAGTGAAGAAATCAACTCATTTGAAATGTGGTGTTGGGAGAGAGTTATGTTGGTGCTGTGGACTGTAAAAATGACCAGTAAATGGATCGTAGAGGAAATCAAGCCTGACCTCTCCCTAGAAGCCAAAATGATTAAACTGAGGATCTTTGGCCATATCATGAGACAAACGTGACTCATTAGAAAAGACAATAATGCTTGAGTGAGAGACAGTATGAGAAGAGGAAGACTGCATTACAGGTGAATAGTTTCAATCAAGGAAGCCACAGCTTTGAATTTGCAAGATCTCAGCAGGGCTATTGATGACAGTGTGTCTTGGAGATCTCTCATTGATAGTGTTGCTATAGGTCATAGCCAACTTAATGGCAATTGACTACAACATAAAGACATGCAGCAGCCAAGAGTATGTTCATATATTATTTTGGGGACAGCACTTACTCTGTTTGTCAGGAATGTACCCTCCTGGCCAGTTTCCATATGATACCCTAGACCAGTGGTTCTTAACCTGTGGTTTGGGGATCCCCAGGGATCTGCAGTATTCTCACAGGGGGTCCATGAAGGCTTGAGGGTTGTTTGGCCCACCTCTTCCCTGCAGTAGAGTGGCCACGTGATAGGAGCCAAGGCACAGTTTGGCTGGCTGAGCCTGCATATTGGCATTCAATCCCCTCCAGCCACAAACTTGCATGAAGAAGCAGGAAATAAGTCTCCCTCCCCTTCCAGTGCCTCTGAGGGAAGGTTTAATGGATTGTGTATTATTATCATTATTAGGTATTATTATTATTAGGGTTTTAAATCTTGAGTTGTCTTGGGGGTCCATGGCAACAAAAGATATTTAAAGGGGGTTCCTGGTAAAGAAAAGGTTAAGAACCATTGCCCTAGGCACTCTTCTTGCATTGTAAAATATCACCCTAAGATATACTTGTTCAGTGTTGTAAAATAAGGAGCTGCAGGACATTTGGACAGAAGGATATAAGATATTGGGAGTCACCTTATTTTCCTCTAATTACATGATAGAAGCATTAAAAATAGGACTACTGTACCTGTATTCTGTGTGTGGAAGGATCAATCTTGGTTCCAGTTTAGAGCCTGCTATGAAAGATTACACTTAACTGTTTTAATACTGTGTTAAGAATATCTTTATCTATTTTTCAATAGTCAGAAACAAAAGGGAATGTAAGTGACAGTGAACTTGAAGAAACTACAGAGAAGAAGAAGAAGAAAAAGAGGAATAAAAAAAAAGCCAAACCGAACAGTGAAACAGAGAACTTCCCCAACAAGAACTTCACATATCAGGAACCTCCAAGAATTGAGGTACAGGTTTTGATTTTCTTGGTGACATCAGTGTTTGCGTGTGCACTCCCAGGAATTGTAGGCCAATTTGGAGTTTGTAGAAATTCAAAAATAACTATGGCACAGAATAGGACATAATTTTTCCAATTTGATATTATAGAAAGATTCATTTAACAAACTTGCTTAAAGTCTAATTAAAATGTCTAGCTTGGCTGTGTTGCACATAGCAATTTATGTGGAATGATGAGATGCAAGGACATGTAAAATAAATAAAAGCCTATAATTCAGGTTTAGTAATGTGTCCTATAAGTCTTCAGAGGTAGCAGTTGCTGTCCTTGTTTGACTGGATCCTACATAAGAGCAGAGACCTCTTTTTTGTTTTGCTTGCTGCACCTGCTGAAGTGCCATATATAATGGTAACACTGTTAATGATCAGAATTTGCAACTTTCATCTGAGTGCCACTGTAGCAGGCATCATCAGATGGAATCATGCCACCTATTTCAAACCCTTGAATCAAATACAAGTTGACCCCTGTATCCACAGGACTGTTATCATCAGTTTTGCTTATCCACATCCAAAAATATGTGTAATTTTTAGGCATGTTCTAGGTTCTCCAGCATGATTCTATGATTTGTTTCCGCTGGAAGTTGGGCTAAAAGTCATTCGCTTCAATAGGGTTCGCTATTATCCATGGTTCATGTATCCGCAGTAAGTCCGGGAATGTATCCTGTATTGGAATGTACACCATTTGCTCTCCACCCCATTTATATCATTACTTTCAATTAGTAGTATTGAGATCAAAGGTTATGAATAGATAGCCTTTCCTACATAAAGATTTGACATTTAATTCTGAATGTATGCTCAGATCCCATTTTAATTTTTCAAAAAAGTAACATTACTCTTAGACTTTTTTGCACAGACTAATTTTCAGCAGACAAACACAAGCACCTCAACTAAGCATAAGCTACCATAAAATAACCACTTTTTTATTTTATTTATTCTTTTGATTTCAAGTGGTGATATTAAGCATATTTTTAGAGTCTTGAAATAAGGGGATTTGAATACTGTACTTTACTGGAGCATGCCCTTTGATTGCTAAATCTAAATATCTAGCATAATTACTACTGCACTGCATAACTTGAAGAGGGCAAAGTACTTCGACATGCATATGCTGTTGTAATGTAATCCTTACCACAGTTCTGGTAAGGGTAGGTTAATATTAAAACTGTTATGTTGCAGAAGCAAAGGGGTTTTGTGAGAGCATTGCATAAGTACATGGCAGAAGTGAATTTCAAACCTGAGAGTTCTGATTTTTACAGCTCAAAATCTTTCCTTATATAACAATATTAAATAATTCAGTAACTATATTTGTTTCAGCAGCTTTTTCTGTCAATAGAAAGGGGGGATCAGAATTCTAGAATAAGATGCACAGAAATCCCAGAACCCCAGATGATGGAAATTGGAAGAATCTGTTATGGAGTGTTGTGTGCATGCACACATGCATAGTGTTAAGTAGCATAAACTAAGCAAGTACCTTATTTTCATTTACTTAGGATGATGAGGAATTTCCAAACTTATCAATGGCTGCTGATAAAAAGTACAAGCCCGGGACTCCAAAATTCTATTGCTCAGCACCAAATACTGGGAAGCAGACTCAGGTAAGGATTTGGAGGGAGGGGAAGCTTGGTTTTTCACTTTAAAGCATCCACTGGATTTTCCATTCATTTGTATTTTCTTTCCTCCCCTCCCCTCCCCTCCTTTTTTCTTTTTGCAGTCATTTCATATCTAGTCCCAGCACTTTACTAAATTTTAAACAAGGTGATCTTTTCAAAGCATATGCTGGCTATTTGATTCAGTAAAGGAAAATTCATTTTGAAAGTAGAGAAAAGGATCTCATTCTTTAATGTTCAATTGCTTTTGAATTTTGTATATGGTACTGGAAGTATGCTAGATCATACCCAGCCCCTAATTCTGAATGTGTTACTGCTAAGTTGTGTGTACTTTTTGGAAACAGATTAGTACTGAAAGAATTGGTCTGTGCATCAAAATACTCCTTCAGAATAAAGACCTATTTTCAGTATGGAATCTTGAAATGCTTCCCTCCTTGGTTGAATGGAACATTGAAATACTGATCAAGAAGCCCCTCCTTAATCCAACTTTTAGTTTTTTAGTTTCAGCAATATTCAGTAACATCCAGATAGAAAGAGGTCTGCAGACCAGCAGCGCCTCATTGCTATGCTGGATCACAGGTAAGAACACAAGGCATTCTTGGTGTTTTTACGAAAGTTCAGGACTCTGTACAAATAAGAAATAAACATTTCTTTGCAAGCAACATCCTGTTCACATTGAGAAGCTTAAAGATTAAAGATGTAAATCAGGGTCATGTCATAGGTGTATTGGAAAACCTTTGGTGGCTGTTAGGTCAAAATGTCTTCTGTATGAATTGGAGGTGTTTCCATATATACAAGTGGGATAATTCTAATATCTCTCCCTCTGACCCCTTGGAGTCCCTCTCTGGGAGATCATAAGGAACTGAAGCAACAAGTGTTACATGTGGGAAAGCATAGGTGGAATTCCACTCGTAGGTCTTTGGATCAAAACCTATAATGTTATTTTGGCATTGACTAGCCTAAAGTTTGTTGACTCACAATGTGAATTTTATCAGTTTATAGAAACACAGAATTCTTAACCATTATTGTAGATCTGAGTATAAAATCAGGTTAAGAGATCTTAAAAGCACAACAATTGAAGGCTCAACTGAGAGCATTGCACATATTTTTCTGTTCTTTATAGCTCTTAGAGTGTATTTCTGTATTTCAAAGGTAATAATAACAGAGGAGTCTGGGTTTGAGCTTCATGACAGCAGCTTTCAAAATGAACGGGCAGTTCCCAAGCCAGATGTAACATCTGGAAGAAAAGCAGGAAAACACATTCCAGCTGGTTCAGAAAAAAGGAAAACACAGGTAAAGCAGTTCTTTCTGTGTTTTATTGACTTACTTGTGGTCCAGATAAAGGCTTTTGGATGAATTTGTTCATGCTTTGTGTGCTACAGAAAATACAGGTCTTTACATTCAAAGGGAAGATAGGTCTCTATCTTTTCCCCCCTATAGGAGACATCAAAGAGCAGTGGGAAGAAAAGTCAGATTCCTGTGCAGCTTGATTTGGGGGATATGCTAGCTGCCTTGGAACAAAAGCAACAGGCAGAAAAATCAAAACAATCACCTAAACCTGTGGTCCTTTCAGGTACGTATTTCAAGAATATTTTCTTTGTTTAATTGTTTCAAAGGCACTACCTGGTTGATTGGTTGGTTGGTTTGGCTTTTTTTTTGCATTTAATACCTACTTCCATAGGCTAAATGTTAAAAGATTCAGTGCAATTCCTTTTGGGAGGAATCAGTACAATTTATGTGGCAAGTGCCCAGAAAAACTAAAGAGAGCCTAATAATATATATAGGGTTTGGGTATGTACAATAGGCCTAGGTATGTTTCCTCTCCTAGATTGTTGATTGGCTGCTCAGGAAACACACCCAGCCAATCACCACCCACATGCAAATTCCCTCTCCATCTCACAATCCATTCCTGCCACTCAGTCTGCATCTACATCCCCAGCCTCACAAGGGCCCCTCTCTCCAGCCAGTCTCAGGCTGCGACAGGACCCAGGCAGTCAACTGGTGGCGGCGGCAGGACGCCACTGCTGCTGGTGCGACAGGACCCAGACAGTCAACCGCCGGCAGCGGCAGGACACCTCTGCTGCCACTATAATGGGACCCAGGCAGTCAACTGGTGGCACCGGCAGCAGGGCAACAGAGTGAGTCACCCTCAGCAATTCCAGGGAAAGTGTAGAATGCTGAGAAGAGGGAGGAGGAATTTAAATCCACTGGCCTACCTTACAAGGTTGTTGTGAGGTCTACTGGGCATTTTTGTGGGAGTTTTTTGATGGCGTTTGGTACACCGGATCCAGCTATTTGTATAGTAAAAGCAGAAATGGTTTGCCTTTTGGTGCATGGCTTAGGTAAACATTTTAAAAGATGTCAGAACCTAAGATAGATGAGTAGATCTGCTGTTTTTTTTTATTTTTTTATTTTTTTGCCTGTTACCTTCTTTCAAACAATTCTGATCTTTGTTGTTGAATGGTGGTTGGTTTTCTTCAGTTCGGTTTTGTTTCTTTAATTCAAAAGATGCTGAGTGTAGTTTCAAAAGTCTACAGATGCATAGTACTTGTCAGAATCTCAGCAGTGTATTTTGAAAGCTTTAGTGTAGACTGAAATCTGTAGTATACAGTAGCACATCATTATTTGTCTGTCCTCAAAGACAGTTCAAAATGCAGTGACATTTATTTATGAGAAATATTAGTTTGATGCCTCAATCTGCTGGTACTCCCATGGCAAAGCACAATAAATAGACAAACATTCTTTAGAAACAAATTTAAACAATATTTTAAAACCAGTTTTTAAAAACCAAAGAATCCCTGAAAACCAAATAATCATGTGGTTTAAGCAGCAAAAGTCATGTGGATTTTTTTTTTAGTAACAGTTAATCTTAAAAGGATATACTGTTACGTCAATGGAAATTCTTTACCTTTGCTTTTCTAAAGCGGTGGGAAAAGTAGTGCATAAGAGTGTTCTGGATTTTTCAGGTATTTACAGAATTAGAGTACTGTTGTAATTTAGAAATTCAAAAGGTGGAGTGAAACCATATGGAGAAGAGTAAAGCAGCTGGCTAAATCAGCAATGGCCTTGTGGGATATTTTTATGGATTATACTATGTATCCATGGTAAATCATACAAGGCTCTGTTCATAGTTCTAAAATCCAGTGTGGGAAATGTCAGTGTGACAAATCTCCACTGAGAAAAAGTGGGGAAGTTGAGTGATTCTTAAGTTATTTGAGCCTACAAAACTGTCAAAGCTGAGAGTAAGCATATACTAGAAGGCCAACAGATAAACTACATGGAGTAAAAGAAATTCTTAGAGAACTTGTACTGGGTAATATTGCACGGTAAGAATTTTTTTAAAAAAATTCAGGCACAATATTTTGTCATCATACATATTTAACGAATTGTATGAATCAAAACGAACTATTTTTAATTAAAGGATGTAGTAGATTGTGAAGAAGTACTGGTTGAGTATCCCTTATCTGAAATGCTTGGGACCAGAAGTGTTTTGGATTGCAGATTTTTTCAAATTTTGGAATTTTTGCATATGCATAATGAAATTGTGAAATGGCAGGAATCCAAGCATAATGCTCGGTGTGAATCCATGCCTCCTGCATTTCACAGATCCTCGTGTCTTTCTCCAGCATCATATCTTGTTTGTTTGCTACTTGTGTTGTGTATGAAAAGTGAGGCTGGAGAGTGACTTGTGATCTGAGAGGCTGAGGGTATAAGGCACCTGATATTCCAGGCGGGGGGATACAATACTGTACAGGAGCTCTCCGGGGAGTCTACCAACCGCTCACTTCCACCTTGTGAATGAACAAGCAAGCAGAGTGTCGCAGTCACCACCTTAAAGGTGGAAGTTGGTGGCTGGCAGATTCCCCAGAGGCAGGGGAACCCAAAGAATACATGCCTGGCAGCTGGGGCTTGCTGCTGCCTCCACTTCTGCTCTATACCATTTTATAAATAAGGGAATTCAGCATCCATGTTTTTTGGTATCTGGACGGGGTCCTGGAACCAAACCCCTGCAGATATGATAGGCCCATTGTATGCATCACAGATTAAGGGGGCTGGGAGAGTCTTTTTTCCCTTGGGGACACTGGATAATCTATCTGTTCAGCACCTGCATTTTGACTGTGAGCGTCTCATGAGATCAGATGTAGAATTTTCTATTTGTGTTATCATGTCAGCGCTCAAAAAGTTTCAGATTTTGGAGCATTTCGGATTTCAGATTTTTGGATGTTCAATCTGTACTGCAAACATTTGCATTAATGAGGTGCTTTGAAAAAATTGCCACGTTCAAAGTAAAAAAAGATTATTATTATTTTTTAAAGCTAGTGAATAAGCTAGGCAATCCTTTAGGTAATGCTACATCTGACAAGGCATGCATTCTATCATAATTGCTGGGGGTTTTGTGCTGAATTTGCTGCTAACTCCTGAGCCATAGTCCAGTCCTAAATGTATGTGTGTGGAAATTAAGTCCAGCATACTTCTACAATAGGTAAGTGAGATGTCAGCTTGAGAGTCATCATCTCATATCAGATTTATATTTGCTTCAGTTGGTGGCGCAGTAACATTGCCTTCAAAAGAGTCTATGACTGCAACCAAAAATCAGCAGTTAAACCAAGGGAATTCTCCACATAACCCTTTGGACTCCAGTGCGCCTTTGTTTAAAAAGGGAAAGCAGAGAGAAGTTCCTAAGGCAAAGAAGCCAACGTCACTCAAAAAGGTACACCACTTAAAACTATTTACCAAGGTCTAGTGCAGTGTTTCTCAACCCTGGTTCTGCGGAATCCTCAGCCAGGGACCCAGAACTGAGACAAAAGGTACAAATGCAAAATGAGGGATTTTTTAAAAAAAATTCAGAACAATGGAAAGATAATTGCAATACTGTCTTAGCTAATTGGAGGAAACTGGCCAAGTAATCCAAGTAACTCTATGGTCAGTCAGCTACTCAGGCACCAGCTGCGAATGGGAGAACTCTGATAAAAGTGACTTAGAGCTTATTCTTTTAAAAACCAGATTTGGAGAGGGCAGAGCCATTACAGTAAATGAGTCATTACAGATGGAGAAAAGGTTCTTAAACTGTGGTTCTGGTAACTGAATGTGGGGGTCACAAATAGACTGACCAACTCCCATAATATTGAAAACATCCTTTCACTTGCCTTGGCAGGAAGCTACAGCCTCCCTCTCAGCCTGTACCTGTGATGTAGCCATATTTAAATATTTGAAGGGATGTTATGCTGAGGATGGAACAGGGCTGTTTTCTGCTGCTCCAGAGACTAGGACACGGAGCAATGGGTTCAAACTACAGGAAAAGAGATTCCATCTAAATATTAGGAAGAATTTCCTGACAGTAAGAGCTGTTTGTGAGTGGAATACACTGCCTGGGAGTACGGTGGAGTCTCCTTCTTTGGAGTTTTTAAACAGAGAGGCTGGATGGGCATCTGTCAGGAATGATTTGATTATGTATTCCTGCATGATGGGGTTGGACTGGTTGGCCTTTGTGGTCTCTTCCAACTCTGATTCTGTGTTGCTGCCTCAGGCAGCAGATCATGGTAACCTGAACTCTCCCTAGAAGCCAAGATGATTAAATTGAGATTGTCTTACTTTGGAGAGATATATTTATATTTTATATTATATTGGTATCATAGCAATTTCTGACCCTGCATGTATCAAATATGTATTGCTAGCAATGTGGAACATAATAAGCATCTATTTTTTTCACTGTTTCTGTAATTTTTTAAAAAGGGGAGCTGTAGGTATAATTTTTACGTAGGGGTTCCCTGAGACCTGAACATTATCTCAAGGGTTCCTCCAGGGTAAAAAGGTTGAGAAAGGCTGATCTAGTGTAACTTGGTTCTGTCCCTTACCATTGCTTTATTTTACAGTTCCAAAGAAGTATCTTCTGTTTCTTGCCCAAATAAGTGTTTAATCAGTGTCCCAGATCATCATTCTCTGGATATGGAGGAGGAGCCATCCATGCTGTCTCTGGTTTTCCCCACACCCTTTGGGTGTATGCAGAGTTCTTCAAATTGTTGCTTTAGGAAATGTATCTTAAATCACAATGTAGTCTAATAAATCCTGAGGAGAATAAGCAGTTAATTGGGAGTTAAGCTGCTCTTAAGTGAGAACAGCCCAGGGGAGATTTTTTAAAACTAGAGTGTGCAGCATTAGATGCATTTGCATCTGCCCCAGCATAACACCAGCAGTCATTTGTTTAAGAGGTCTCTCTCTCTCAAATGATTCCAGGCTGAGCAGCAATTTGTAACTTGCATGCTTATCCAGAGGTATATAATAGTTGTCCCTAAATAACCAGATGGTGAGAGTGTCAAATTCCTAAAAATGTTCTGTCGTCCTCCATAGAAATTTTTCTGTCCTCCTCCATAGAAGGTTAGGCTTTAAGGGTTGTAAAGTCAGTAAACTTAGACCTACAAATGTTTGAGGAATGGTTAACATCATTTGGGAAACTACATTGCATCATTTTTGTTTGTTTGTTTGTTTGTTCAAGATCATTTTGAAGGAGAGAGAACAACGGAAGCAGCAGCACCTTTTAGAACAGATGGCAATACCCAAGGATAATGATACTGTTCAGGATGCAGAGTCTACTGCTGAGAGTCAGGCACATTCTGAAGACACCAAAGCAGGTACAATCAGAATCAGAATGCTGCAGGCTTCCACCTCTGAGCAAATAAGGTGTTTTAGGAAAAACAATATCAAAGAGCTACTGCCAGTGGTGGTTCCTGAGATGCAGTTGTTCTACTATGGAATCAGATGTTAAAAGTATGTCTTCTCTTAAAACTTGCACAAGCTCTTTGTTTTGCCATTCCAAGACCTAAACTGATATCTAAGACAGGCTACATCTGTCACCAAGATGTAGTCCTTGTTTGTACAAGGAAAAGAGGAATCCTTGTTCCAAACAAATGTTAAGAACAAATTGATTTTCCTTCTGACATGTATCTTAAAGAGTGCAAGGTTAGTTGGAGGGTACTTTTTTATACTGTTAACACCTTTCCCTGCTTAACATGTCATGACTTTAACGGTTCGGAAAGTAAATCTAATTAGTCTCTACCAATTGTCATGCATTTAAACCCTTTAAGATGAACTAAGTGTTATTTTACTTGAGAGTTTGCGTTTCTTGCTGAACAAATATCTATTTTAGAAAATATGAAAGTTTGAAATGGGAAAAAAATGCCATGTCATATGGCACATAGCCCTGCCTTTTTCAGTGATCTCCCTAGTCAATTTATTTGGCCAGTCTATTTGAATTATTTTCCAATTCTTATTTACTGCCTCTTCTTATGGGACACTTTGCCATGCACTAATAAGTGTAGCTGTTGAGAGAGTTTTCTGTGTGTCCCTTGGTCTTTATTCATTTATTGCATGTATTGATCCACATTGTACAATTATTGGTTATATATATATATATATATTAGAGGTACATTTCTTAGCCCTTCTGGTTTAATGCTGCATGCAGCCCATTTATCATTAGAGCAGTTTTCCTGCTGCATGTTTTCTGTTAGGACTGGAAGTCTGACTTACTGTTTTTAGGTTCTGCTGCCTGCTTTAAACTTACAAGTAATAAGTATGGCGGACAAAGCTTCTTTAGGACACTGGTCATTTTTTTTCTTTAAAATATTTTATTATTAGTTATTTTCTCTAAAGGTTGCTTATCTAAGTAAGTATCTAAATACATAGTATTCTGTCTCTCTCTGTGTGTGTTCTCTGGGAGATCCTTCATGAGGCATCTGAAAGAGGATTGTATGCTAGCCACAGGACAGGAAGGATATGTAATGTCATATCAAAAAAGTAGCTGCCTTCTGATTCCACCTCTAATTCCTTCCTTGCTGTAGAGAACATCCTCCCTGGCAGACTTTCCTGCAAACATCTGCTTTCTGCTGATTCTCGGAAAGGTTTTCCTCCCCAAACCTCCTGTGCCCAATGAGCTTGGTAACCTCCTAGATTGTTTTTCTACAGAGGATTCCTCAAAGGACATATTGTGCAGTTCTGATTATTTTCTCCCATTACTATCCAAAACATTGATGACCTTGGATCTATACTTCAAAACACTGGCCCTACAAATTGCCTATTAGCTAGCACCCTCTTTTTCTTGGTGACAACTAAACCATTTCTACCTCTGTTTTTAAATAACACATTAAAGAAGAATGGGATTCTCCTTCTGGGAAGCAAGGGATAAACATAGCACATAAGACATGTTTTTCCTCAGATCAAGCCATACAGGATCTAAAAGTTCCCTTAATGGATGACCTACAGAAAGCCTCCTGTTTGGTGTCTTAGGCATCAAAAAGGCTTGAGTGAGAAGAGGTCTCCCCTGGCTCTTTTAAAAAGAAACCCACTACCGTAGCCACTAGAGCCTCTTTCATAGCCTCAGCATTTGCTATTGGTTGAGGATTTATTGAATCATAAATTTAGATCAGGAGTAAGCAACTGTAAAAAGCTAAAGGGATGATTCATTAGCCCCCGAGGACACTTTGGAGGGCTATACCTGCTCTTGCAAAAAGAAAAGAAAAGAAAAGCCTCCAAATGCCTCTAGTGGTTATGGGGGCATTTTCACCATGTTTTGAGTTTCAAATTGGCCCATGGGCCTCACAAAATGTGGTGGAAATGCATTCCATGGACAATTTGAAGCATTTCAGAGCAATATTTATATTTTTTAAAAAAAAAATTGCAAAAATTGTGGGGTTTTTTTACTGCCAGGGTGGGGTGGGGGCGCAAAATAAGTTGGAAATGCCCTCCACACCCCTGGAGTGCAAGCCTGGGATGAACCTCTTAGGTATTTGCAACACACCTAATATAGGTGGGCTATATTCTCCTTCAGGGCACACACTGTTTCCTTACCTGGAATAGGATTTTGCTGCAGTTGCCCTCTCTTTCAAAGGCCAAGGCAGACTGGCAAGCCACTATAGACAATTTGTTGATGCATGGATTCCTCATCAGCCACCTAAAAGGATACCTCTCTCCCTCCAGATAGATAATCTGCAAATGGATACTAATAAACAGTAAGCACTAGTCCAAAATTCATCACCAAGATCCAGCAAACTATATGGCTCCTCAGTCTAGCAGCTACTTGTAGACCTTATGTTCCACACCCAGTTACTAGGATTTGTAAATCTCATGCATCCAGGTAGTTCCATGAGCCTCAGTTTATATCTGTTCCTTCCAGTGGTTATTGCTCTTCTGTTTGCAAAGGGACATTGTTTTCATATGATCCATACTCATTAGACTCACCCCAGAGGTTTTTGCCGCCCCTATTTGACTGGATGGCTGCTGCTAATCTTCCCAGGGCATTCTGCCCAGGGGCCCATTGAAGAAGGTGTCACTACACATGCCATCAAATCCAGGTGGGATGGTAATTGCCTAGATTAAATAGCCCCAACCCCATGGATTTATCCAGAGTCTCTTCATGGCATCAGTTTGCTAGAGCAAATTGCTAAACTGTCACTTTAATGGTGGTGTACTTCATACCTCTCCTTCAAGGCTGACATATCCTAAGCACTACAAGAAACACCATGGCTCCTGTAAACATAGAACATCAAAACAGAACATAGTCCACTCCCTATCCTCCTCATACGATCTCTTTCTCACACCCCGACTATCTAGGGAGTTTAGAATATGGCTGCAGACTTCCTGAGCAGGCACACAGTCTTTGCAGTCCTATAACAGGGATTTGACCATATCCGAATGGACTTCTTTCCATCTCCTTGCAATGCTCAACAGATTTACCTTTTCTCCAGATTTCACAGTCCCCTTACACAGGATGTGGCCCTCAGACCTCCTATATTTTTGTCTCCCTCTCATTTCCAGGATTCTTTAGATGTTCTGAGCAGAGGGTGCAGTATTATTGACCTCCATTGGCCCAGGCAACTCCTGTTTCCAAAACTCTTCCAACTTGCCCCAACAGAACCTTGGTTTCTACCCAGCACTTTAGACCTTCTTTAGGGGCCTGTGCTCCAGTCGGACCCAGGTCAGCTTAAAGTAGCACTCTAGAAGCTAAGAAAGTGGTTTTCCTAGATATGGCTATCTGCAGAGGTGGTTACTGCTCTTGCTTCCTGCAGACTGACCACACAACATACTTTTGGAATGTCTGGAAAGCCTTCCTTCACTGGTGCAAATGCAGATCTCCCTAGGGAAGCTGGGGATGAAAGGATTATTGACTTTCACTTGGTGTGGCATGGACATTGGCTTTACATGCAATCCTCTCAGAAGACAGGATACTTTCTTGTCCCCGATACTCTAGACCAGTGGTTCTTAACCTGGGGCCTGGGGACCCTGATATCCTCACAAGGGGGTCCATGGAGGGTTGAAAGTTGCTTGGCCCACCTCCCTGCAGTGGAGTCTCCATATGACAGGAGTCAAGGCAGAGGTTGGCTGGCTGGCTTGGTCTGTGCATTGTCATTCAATCGGCTCTAGCCACAGACTTGTAGGAAGAAGCAGGAGAAATGTCTTTCCTCCCTCTCCAGTGCCTCTGAGGTAAGGTTTCATGGATGGTGTAATTGTATTACAGTAGGACCCCCATATCCGCTGGGGATTGGTTCTGGGGGGGCCCTGTGGATACCGAAAACCATGGATAATAGCGAACACCATTGAAAATAATGGGACTTCCAGTTTAAAATACCATAGCGTTGCCTTGGAGGCTAGAGAGGACACATTTTCTAGGAAGACTATGGTAGGTGTGCTGTTTTGTGTCCTGTGGATAATTGAATCTGTGGATACGGGGGTCCTACTGTATTGTTGTTGTTGATGGTGATGCTGTAATTGTGTTGTTGTTGTTGTTTTAAATCTTGGGGGTCTGAAGCAATAAAGGGGAATCCCTGGTAAAGAAAAAGTTAAGAACCACTGCTCTAGACCAAACAAAATACCTCTCTCAAGACTATTAGGGCTGCTAAATTAGTCTTCCCTACCCTCATTCATGGTTTCCCATCCTGCCAACTGCACTTGGTTCTCAAGGTTGTACCTCAGCACTCTTTAAATTTCTCTGAAAAGGTTACCTCTTTCCTTTCTCCAGTGTTTTAAATCTTGGGGGTCTAAAGCAATAAAGGGGAATCCCTGGTAAAGAAAAAGTTAAGAACCACTGCTCTAGACCAAACAAAATACCTCTCTCAGGACTATTAGAGCTGCTAAATTAGTCTTCCCTACCCTCATTCATGGTTTCCCATCCTGCCAACTGCACTTGGTTCTCAAGGTTGTACCTCAGCACTCTTTAAATTTCTCTGAAAAGGTTATCTCTTTCCTTTCTCCAGTGTAAAGTGGGCTTTGCACTAAAGTGACTATAACTTTCACCAGAAGGGACTGGGGGAACTAGTGGACCTTACTCTCTGGGAGCATCTCTTGAGAATTGACAATGACTCAGTCACTTTGATACCAGATCTGTAATTTCTCAACATAGGAAGAAATAAAATCATTCTTTTCCATCAACCCAAGTCGCTGGTCCTGTTCTCCTTTTGCTCTACACCTTCAAGAGGTTTTCTTACACATTAGACAACCAAAATTATCCTTGGAAAACAAAACTTTTAGATGATCAGATTAACTTTTTGTTTCCTTTCAATTCTTGGCGGGGAAAGGATTTCCAGATCCATGTTGGCATGCTGGATCAGGAGCATAACTCAAGTAATATGACTTGACCCCAAAATAGTGTTCTTCATTAAGGTTGTGGCCATGTCATCAGTCTTCTCAGCCAATCTCCCTCTATCTGTAAGACTAAATCCAATACCTTTACCAAACTCTACTGTGTGGTCCTTTTTGCATCTGCTACAGTGACCCTTGACGGATAGGTCAGTTGTTGACAATCTCTAGACATCAGTCATGCAGCTTCCTTACTAGGAAACAACTTGAGTGTCTTCCATTCTACAGGATGCCTCACCAGGATAACCCAGAGAAGGATAACTTGGTACTTACTGTGAAAGTGGCCTTGGTGACTGAAGGGAATTGTCTCTCCTTTTTCCATCTTTGTCACTACTGCCCTGTCTTTTTTCATCTCTCAGAGGGGAGGGTCCCTTGCACCTACTCCTCTCCCTTTCTTCTTTTCCATGATGCCCTGTGGCCTGGGTTGCTCCTCAAGATGTGTACCAACTTTGGCTGCAGGTGGAATTGGATGAGGAACAAGAGAGCAGCAATTTTTATTGATATGACATCACACACCCTTGCTGTCTAGGACAGTGACTAGAATACAGCCCACGTTTCCAAGCGCCTCACTCAGATATCTCTAAAATGAACCTTCATAATAAGTATTGCCATACCCTTTTTTTTAAAGTGCAAGTTTGAAGTGGGAAAAGCTGTTAGGCCACTTTTATAATAGGAACCTGAAGCTCCTTATCATTTTTAAAAAAAACTCTTTTCCTTTACATTTAGAGAGTGCGGAAGATACTTCTGTAGATCCTGTAATTCCAGCTCAAGGTGGTTCACAAATAGACCTCAAATGTACAGAACTCAATGGCTCTACAGAAAATGCCCTTCCTCCAGCACAACTGAATTCTAGTCTTCCCAAAATTCATAGCCGGAGATTCAGAGAGTAAGTGTGTTGGTGACAGTCACTTCGTGTCATTCCTATTGTTGAACTCAGAAGCTCTGTGATAAGCCATGCTGAAACAGATTGGACAAATTTACACTTGTTTTCAGTATACATACAATACACCAAGAACCTAGGTCTCCCTTTCACATTTGGATACTCAGAGCTCTTCACATGCACTGCAGTATCGTAGTCCTTACTATAGTTCTGTAATTTTGGTATTACTGTTACCAGGATTACTATCCCTCATGTTACAGATGGGAGCTGAAGTTAAGATTAAGTGGCATGCCTAAGACTAGCTTGTAGCAGAGGTAGCAGGCAAACTAGAGAGTCCCTGATGTTTAGCCTAGTCTCCTGACTCACTACTTTGCACTGGTTTCATTGTCCTGAAACAAATTTCAAGACTCTGGAAATGAGGAGATGGGCTGAACAAAGAATTAGTGAAACCAATTTTAGAAGGTGCCTTGTCTTCCTTGTTAAGCATAGCCCCACGTGAAGTAAGACAGAAAATCTACAAGAGGGTTGAGTCACCTTTCCTTCACTTGCATCTTGGAAGAATGAGAGAGATATTCTTGTAAAGTGTATCTCTACACACACACACACAAAAGTAAAAATAAGAGCAAACTGTTCCATGTTCACCACCTGCATTTTACAGCATTGGGACTCAAGTTTAGACTTTGCTCTGTTCTCACGTCATATAAAGTCTAATGATTTGCAATCCAATATATGTTACAGCAACCAGATAGTAGGCAGTCTTTCCATCTTCCATTAGTCAATGTTTTTGTATATGCATTTTAAAGACTTGAAACAATAAATACTTTAATTTGTTCTGGACACTAACTGCTACTTTGGCTTTGTGTATTTTTGAATAAAATAGATAAAAAAAGAATGGGCATTTGCCATAAAATTGAAACTCTTGCTTCTTCCTCTAGTTACTGCACTCAAGTACTTAGTAAAGAGGTTGACAGCTGTGTAACAGATCTCTTGAAAGAGTTGGTTCGCTTCCAAGACCGCCTATATCAGAAAGACCCTGTCAAGGCCAAGACAAAACGCAGACTTGTTATGGGACTCAGAGAAGTGCTGAAACACTTGAAACTGAAAAAGTTGAAATGTGTCATCATTTCCCCAAACTGTGAAAAAATTCAGTCAAAAGGTGAGACTTTGTATGAACAGCGTGTCTGACTAAAGCAAGCAAAGATCAAATCCATGATGGATGCAGTGCAGTGGAGGAAAGAGAGGTGCTCTACAGTACAGGTTTCCTGTTAACAGAAATGTAGAGAGATGGGGGGGGGGTGTCAGCAGCATCTATAAATGTGGCCAGTGTTCCTTTTTTTCTTCTCTTGTTTTGCCCCAGGTGGATTGGATGAGACTCTACATCTCATCATTGACTCTGCTTGTGAACAGAATATCCCATTTGTGTTTGCTCTCAATCGTAAAGCTCTAGGGCGCTGTTTGAACAAAGCAGTGCCTGTCAGCGTGGTGGGAATTTTCAGCTATGACGGTGCTCAGGTGAGCTGTACTTAAGCTGCTGCGTCACCTTCTTCTTTAGTATACGTTTGTGTTTAAATAAAACTTCAAGCTTTGTCATAGGCAACTAATGGAAATGTTCTACGGTATTAACAACTCTTGTCTGTAAGTTCCGTATCATTAAATGTTTGGAAAATCTGCCTTATTCTCTTCTCCTCCCCCCATCCTTCATTCTTCGAATTGAACCATTAAGTCCTAAAGTTGAATCTTCTAGAGACTTCTACACATCCAGTCCATAATCTGCCACAGTTAGGATAGTTGGAACTGTCAAGCTTCCTACAGAACTACAGGCAGTTCAGTCCATTCAAGCTACCCTTTACATGATATGATACACTTTTGTCTCTTCCTACTCCCCATTACTAATCAGTTTAATCAGCTACAAAATCTGCTGAACAGATAGAAGAAAACCAGGCAATTTGCAGTTTATTTAATTTGGGCATCACTTTTCCAGTATTCAGTGCACTCTTAATTGTCTGTGCTGTTGTGTACTGGTTGAATTCTTTTGGAAGGGCAGGTGGGTGAATTGCCTTGAGGCTGACATACATCCTATTTCTATCCTCTACCTCTGTATTTCTCTACCCAACAATAACAGTGCATCTTGATATATTAGCATCAATTTGCTTTCTTCTGTTGGTGCAACATTTGTGTCAGCTTCTCAAGATGCCAGCTTCTGTTTTCCATATTGATCCTACAGATCTATGCTGTTGTAGTTGATTGCAGAGCTGTTTCACACAAGCAGTGTTCATTTTCCTCACATAGTCATATACTTTGCTACAGAGGTGGAGAAACTCCAGCATGAACCAGCTTCTTGCATATGGATTACTATGACTGGTTTTATGGTAACACTTCCCTGTTTCAAGCTGGTGTGAGCAATACCTGATTAATGGCAGTTTTTTAGAACCACTACAGCCTGAGCTCTGCATGTTTATATTGCATAGTTTCCAATAGCCACTGCAATGCCTAATGTCCAGTATCTTGCAAGGCTTCATCTCTTTTCCTTCTGCTTCTTTGTGTTTTATGTTGCCACCTTTGTTCCCTTCATTTTGTACTTTAATCTCCACCAACACCAGTGGTTGGGAGTCTGCAGGTGTCGTTGAATTACAGTTCTTATAATGGCCATTGGCCATATTGGTGGGACTGATGGAAGTTGCAGTCCGTTATCTAGTAGGCTGAAGGACTGACCAATTCCATGACTAACCCTTTGCAGCATAAGATATAAGTATAATATTCAACTGATGGGTCTGAAAAGCTGATGAGACCATAACTGTGCAGTTGCATGGCTAATGGGGTAGCAACTGTTCATGGGACCTCAGAAGCTAAAGGGAGACAGAACAGTGTGGCAGAGCTTACACATAATGGGCAGGCACTGTACCACTGAAGCAACTTATTGGCTAATTGTGAAACATGTCTTATTCAATGTGTGGGAATAATAGATTACCTTCAACAATGTTCACTTGGTGAATTCCCTTCATAACAAGTCTGAGTTTTCTGGCCTCATATTTGAGTACTCATAGTAAATAAAAATAAGAGAAATGCTGCTTTTTGCCCTTTAAGGAGAAATATCTGAAAAGTTTGAGTGAATACCACTCTGAAAAACCATCTGCCTTTATGTCATAGGACTATTTTCACAAAATGGTGGAATTGACAATGGAAGCAAGACAAGCCTACAGGGAAATGATTTCAGCTTTAGAGAGTGAGTCAGCTGAAGAAGAAAGTAGAAGTGACTGCACACGGTCAAAAACCCCTTACAGTGAGAGCAGCCCACTAGACGCTGTTGAAGTGCCCATTCCAGAGTCTGAGGAAGATGTCCCGGATTACAGTGAGTTTCACAATGATTTTTTTAAAATATGGGCAGTCTTCTTTGTTGAGAACATTAGAATATGTTGAGCCTGGGCTATTAGGATGTCTTGATATACCACTTAAATTTGTCCAACACGGTGCTGCTAGACTTAGTTACTAAGAAAAGAAGTCTTTAGCTAGTACTTGTTGCAGTTTGTGCTGTAGAGTACAGCACCTTTGACCAAAAGCACAAAATATGAGTAGCTTCCCCAGTGAGTTTACTCTGATCATCAAATAACTGTTCAAAGGCCTCTTTTAGAGCTGTTCTGTTCCCAGTGGAAATCTGATATTTAATCCTAAGCAAAATCATATGCTGTCCTTTGAAGATGAATTAGGCAGCACTTTTCCCTTGTATTCCTCTGTCTCCAACACACCATTCTTGGGGAAGATCCTGGATTATATGACAGCCCTTGGCTGCAGGGGTTGCTGAAGGAGATTATTTTTTTACATCCAGTTTAATCTGGCTTTAGGCCTGGTTCTGGAACAGACACAGCTTTGGGTAGCTTGGTAGACGTGCAACACTAGATAATGGATAGAGGATGTGTTTCCCTGTTGGTTTTGCTAGACCCCTCAGTGCTTCTAGTATTATGTAAGGTTCTTGCATAGGTTTGGAAGAGAACAACATGAACTATTCTCCAAGTGTTTACCAAAATTAATTGGCATTTGGAAATCAGTTAAGCTAAATTCTTAACACAAAGAGGCATTTCCCCTTCCTTGTGATATAATTGGTTCCCTTCTACTGGTTAAATTATTTTCAGTTTCCTGTGTAAAGAATCTGTCTGCATGTCCCTGAATGGTCAAGTGTTTAGGGATTTCAATGTCTGATAAAGCAGCTCCTTGCTTTTGGGAAAGAGGTATGAGGGAGAATTTTCTTCCAAGTATAGAACTCCCAAGGCTGGGGGCAGGGAGGATGGGTTCCTACCTTCTGTTTTATATTATGAAATAGCGCCAGAATTTGTTCTAGGCCTTGTATTTATTTGCCTGAGGAGTTAATGTTATTTTTTTCTGGGTTTTTTTCCTAGTTAAAATCTGGAAGCAAAAACTTGAAGAGGAATATAAACCTTACATGCTGGAGCTGGAAAAACAGTTAACTGCTGAAATGTTGCCCATGGGTTTTGAAGAGCCTCAGTAAATCAAGACTACCCTCTTTGGCCTTATTTGATTTTTTTTAAAAAAAAATGTGGGGGAGGAGGTGTATTTATAGATAAGTAAATACTAAATTATCTAAAGCTAATTACCTAGAGAATAGGGTGTACAGTAAGTTTTGTAAAAAAAATTGACATGATTGTATTTAGCAGATAATTACATTGAATTACATGATTCTGGACTGTTCCCCAGCAGTTCTCTCTGTACTGGGCTGAGGGCTAAAATGTCTTCAGCTGCATTCCATAAAAGGATTTGCTTTGGGAGGCTGAAGTGGTTTGTTAACTATTGGAGTGCCAGACAGTTGCTGATTTGCCCAAGGCCAGGCATCTAAACAGCCTACAGCAAGCTTTCTAAAACTCCTCATTGGTACTGTGATGTGAAATGCATCATTCTTTTCCAAGGATTTGATACTTTTAAAGTCCTGACGTACAGTAGGGGAATACAGGAAAAACATGAGATCTTCTGGCAAGCTGCAGGTATTTTGCTCAGTGTAAACACAGGGCCTCCAGATTGCAGAAAATGGCACTTTTCATATACTTCCACTGGTGGGGTTGGATTTTAAATAAGAATTGCACACACATCTTTTTTCATCTGCTTTGCACACGGAAATAGCTGTGGCTGTCTCCGTGTACATTTTCAATCCCCAGCTTCAACTAACATTTCTTGATAGTTTCTTCTCACACTAAATACAGTTGTCCCTTCATATTTGCTGGAGTTTGGATACCAACATCCGTGAATATTCAAGTCCCATTATATGCAATGGCATAGCAAAATGGTGTCCCTTATATAAGATGGCAAAATCAAGATTTGCTTTTTGGATTATTATTTTTTAAAGAATATTTTCAAGTCGTGAATACTTAAATCTGTGGATACCAAATCTGTAGATACGGAGGGACAACTGTATGTCATTACAGTTGGAAGGTCTATATTAAAGGTGGAGGGCCAGCGTGGTGTAGTGGTTTGAGCATTGGACTAGGACTCTGGAAACCAGGGTTCAAATTCCCCATTTGGCCATGGAAAACCCACTGGGTGACCTTGGACAATTCACATTCTTGACACCTCAGGGCAAGGCAAAGGCAAACCCCCTCTAAACAGATCTTGCCAAGGAAACCCTGTGATAAGTTCACCTTAGGATTGCCATAAGGCAGGAACAAACTGAAAACACACAACAACAGCAACTACTACTACTACTATTAAAGGTGAGCTGTTGCCCAGAAGCCCCAACAAACATGTCCAGGAGTCAAAGATGGTAAGTGGTGTAGTACAAAATGAGGTCTTTTCAGTAGATGGCATTCCGCCTATACAGAGTTTTTTTTTCCTGAGATGTGGGTGGAAGTGTTGGACCATCTTTTCTTAGTACTATAGTGAGTTACATATTGGTAGAATTAGATTTGGACATAAATACAAGATCCAGACTCTTAAAGCCACACTAATTAATGTGAGGTAGTGTGCAGCTTGGTGGTAGCTTGGTGTGTGGGTGAAGAGTGGATCAAATTATCTATTTGTATGCCAGTTTGGGGGCCCTTTGGCTAAAGGGCACGGCATAAATACTTTGAATACATAATGTTATGGACAAGCCTTTTCCAAACAACAAGCAGTAGGTTTGTGTTATCATTTCAACAAGTCATGTAAAACAGTGGTCAGCTATTCATTAAAAACTGAAGGAGTAAAGTGCTGGGGCACTCTGTTGTACATTGCCTTCTTTTTATAAGTATCACTTAAGTCCTTTGTAGCAATTGAAAGTAGTCTAGAAATTTGGCAGAAATCTCCCTTATAGAAATCAACCAGCAAGCACTACAAGAGGAAAAATAAGTAAGAAAAAATTGAGTTGGCTTATGGTGCAAGTTTATAATATTTTTCATGTATTGTTGTAAAAAGCCCTTTTTAATTGAGTAGAGAAAGTACTTGACGATCCCTGTGCCCTTTAACCAAAAAATATTCTGCTCTGGCATAGCAACATTCCTGACCCCCAGTGAACTTGGAAAGGAAGTGGAGAGGGAACACTGGTCTGGTTTATCATCAAAGCCTTTAGTCAGAGTAGGAGGTCTGATTTAAGCCAGGGGTACCAACTGTTGTGTGGGAGTTTGGCACCCATCTGAAACATGTTCAGCTGCTCACAGCTTAGCCAGGACAACTGGGAGAACTGCTGTCATTTGTTGGCCATTTTGTACTCTGTGTTCCTAAACTATGTCTGTGTCTTCAGTGAGTTGAGTTTATTAGAAAGGTATGAAACAAAGCTGTTTGCAGTACACCTGTTGTGCCAAAAGATCTTTGCACTAAACTCGTAGACGCACTTTCATTGGAAGTATAGCAGACCCTTAGTTTCAGAGAAAAAAATACTGCTGTTAGCTTATGTAGTATTTTGTATGCCTTACAGAAGTTCCAGACTTTCCAAATTTACTTTGCATTCCAGCTATTCTTGCAATTCAGTAACATTGGAACATTTCCCTTTGACATGAACCTACCAGATAATGGTTATTCTTTTCCTAGCTTGGTGTTGCTTTTACATACAAGTTAAAGCTGAAATATCCATTTTCATCATGAAATGCCAACTGAAGTGCTGTGTTTCTTGCTGATCATAGCCTGAAAGGTACAGACATGGACATCTAGCTAAAATTTCTGTGGATCCACCTCTTCTTTTGCCCTTAAGTTCACTATATTCAAAAGCATGTGTTCTTTGTTCAGCAATGCTGGTACAATAAAACATGTCAGCTGTCTGTTATCCTGTATCCCCAATATGATAAATCTGTACCAAAATACTTCAGAATCACGTTACATCAAGATCAAGTAAGATACACGAGAAACTTATTTTGCCAGTTAATGATAGCATGTTACTTAAGCGCACTGGTCCAGCTAAACAAAACATCTTCACAACCCTGGTTCTGATTATAGGAAGCTCCTGCCTTTCTGATTATAGGAAGCTCTTTCAAAGCTTGCAAATTAAGGACAAGTTCTAATCATTCAACAAGGAATCCATTCTTTTGACAGATCTTGCCTACAGAGGCTTGCTTGGGACTCAGTGTGCTTGCTGCTTGCAAAATTAAGAATTTGCAAGCAGCACGGGGGTGGGTGCAGACACTCACAAGCGAGCCACTAATTCCCTCATGTTCCCTACATGGGTTCTATTTTTTTTTTTTTTTACCAATTCCAGTTTATGACACTGCTGAAGTCCCTAACCTGTGGGATAAGCAGGGTCTTCTTATACTGCCTTTTTGGTCAACAATGTGGCCGTTTCTGTAGGTCTAGATGGCAGGACCAATCCGGAAGTGTTGGGAACCTAGGACTGCCCAGCTCAAGCAGGAAGTAGAAAATAAAGCCTCTTGGGAGATTTTAGCTCTTTGTTCTGTACTCTTCCTCTCCCATGAGGCCAGTTCTACTTCCTGCTTAGCCTAGCAAGGCAGGTATCTCAACTCCTCTGGATTGCCTTTACCTTTTAACTTTTTCCTTTTGTCCCCCACCCACCTCTAACCCAGTCCTTGCTTAACCCTTTCCCTCTGAATTGCCCCTCCTGCTTCCTCACAAAAAAAAATCCTCCTTCTTCCATAGCCGTCTCTCCGCTCAAGGTTCCCTTCCCCCAGCTGAATCCTCCCTGCTTCCCCCCTCATCCCGGCTACACTTAAGCCTCCCCCTCTCCAGCTGATTTCTCCCTGCTCTTCTCCCCATCCAGGCTGGATCCTTCTGCTGCGCACGATCTCTCCCAGCGTCCCCCCCTCGGCAGCCGCGCTAAACACCCGACCGCTGTTCTCGCTTGCCCCCGCTTGCCTGCACTATTGGAGTACTCCTCCCAGACTATTTAAGGAAGAATGGGAGGCTCCGAGGACTCTTCGGCCGGCGCTAGTCAGGGCGCCATGAGGCCGATTAGAAAGGGGGCAGAGGAGCACTCCGGCTCCCATAATGGCAGCTGCGACCTCCCCTCAACCAGCGCCTCCGCTGGCCTCCTGCCCGCCCCAGTGGCACAGAGGAGGGCTGCAAAGGAAGCGGAGAGGGCCCTGGCCAGCGGCCGCTCTCTCAGCGCGCCCAGAGCCACCAGTAGCCAGCCACACAGGAAAGTAACGCAGCAAAAGGGCCTGGGAATCATGGGGACCAAGGTTTCTTCCCTACCCCCCCCCCGGAACTCCCTCAGCAACACCAACTTGCTGGACATCTTGATGATGAAGACCCAAGATAAGGTAGGGGGAGCGGTGGTATCGAAGTCCAGGCACATCCTGGACACCCTGGAGTTTTCAAGCGAAGGGGAGGAGGAGCATGGGGGTATTCCCACGGGAATGGAGGGAGAGGATGCCCAGAACAATGACGGGCTTAACAATGGAGAGCCCATTGATCCAGACAATCAAGGGGATGAGGATGTGGGGGACAAGGGGAAAGGGGAGGAAGAGGCGAAAAAGACAAATGGCAAGGCCAAGAAGGAGTCTATCAGATTGGCCTTGATGATGCCTTCTGAAGCCCTCCGCTCAGATCAGGAGGAGGAACAGGAGGCAACCCCTAACTGCATAGACCTTTTTAGGAAAAGAAAGGGAAGGGGAAAGGCACCCATTCCAAAAAGGAATAAGGTGCCACCCAACCCTATCAGGTGCCATCCACCCAATAGAGGACAGCAAGGGGAATCAACCAGGCAAGAAAAGGAAAGATCCACCTTCAAGGCACTCATCCGAGGAGTCGGGTGGGGTCTCAGAAGGGGAGGATCTTCTCCGGAACACCAATCCGGACTTAGATACCATAGGAGACAATGATGAGTCTCACATTCCTGACAGAGAGGAAGGGGAACTGTCGGACTCAGAAGCATCAGACCCAGAGGCGGCAGACAGAATTTTCCACAGGGACAAATTCTCTTATCTCCTCAGCAGGGCCTTGTCCGCACTCGGGATTGCCCCTCCTGTGACCAAACAAGACACTGCCAAGGACCCTCACGCTCCCACGAGCGAGAAGGCAGCGGCGCTGATGCCCTCGAACAAATCAAAGAGACCCCTCTTCCCATTCCCAAGAGCCTTCTGGTACTTGGTGACTGACGAGTGGGACAAGCCAGCCCTGGGAAGGCGGGTATGGCAGCTACCCAAAGGTTCTACAGCTTCCCCAAGGAGCTGCTAGACAAATTGAAGACCCCGGTGGTTGACCGACTGGTGGTCTCCATGGTCTCCAATTCGCTGGCACCTAGAGAAGAGGACGGCGCCTCAAGGATGCCAACGAAGAGGGCCGATAATGCATTTAAGAAATCGTTCGATGCTTCTGCCCTGTGAATTAGGTCCTCACTGGCCACGGCCCTGATATCACGGGCTGCCATGATTTGGCTCCAGGAGGTCATGGAGGCTGAGGACCTGGACACCGGCTCCTTGAACAAGGCCTTTAACAGGATCTGATTGGCTCTCAACTTCATCGCGGACGCATCACAGGATTCCCTATCATACGCCTCCAGTGCTTCAGGAGCAGCCAACCTGGCAAGAAGATATCTTTGGGTCAAACAATGGGACGCTGGTGAGTGGTCTAGAAACCCCTTGGCTACCGCTGCTTTCAAAGGGGCCAAACTGTTCGATGAGGAGGCCCTTAAGGACATACTGGTTGAGACAAAGGACAAGCAGGCCATGCCGTCAGCAGGGCGAAAGCAAGACGAAGACATTCAGGTGAACTCTCCAAGTTAACAGCTCCTTTCATCACTACAGGGGAAATGGAAGGAGGGTGAACTACAGATCCACCAGACCGGCATGGGCAAAATCCAACTACGTCATTTGCCACGTCCCTTTCGCCAACCCATCTTCAAATTGCAGGGGGGAAATCTAGTCACAGAGAGGTTCCTCCCGCCAGCAATCCTGACAAAGAAAGATCTCCAGTGGGAGGAAGGCTGTCGAGGTTCCTGGGCATCTGGCTGGCATCCACCATGGACAAGTGGGTTCAGGAGACCATTGCTCACAGGTACAAAGTGGAATTCAACAGAGAACCCAGGAAAAGGTTCCTCCCCGCGCCAGTACCAGCAAACTAACTGAAGGCATGGAACCTGAGAACAGCAATAAGCCACCTACTGGAGATAGATGCTATAGAGGAAGTACCAGACACGCAACGTTTCTCAGGGGTGTACTCTTACTTCTTCACAGTACCAAAAATGGACGGAAGCTTAAGGTTGGTATTAGACCTCAAGTTCATGAACTCATTCGTCACCTATAAGCGTTTCAAGATGGGAACGCTCTCGTCCATATGGGAAGCGGTGCAGGAAGGAGACTTCCTGGCCTCTCAATTTATCAGAAGCATACCTCCACATAAAGATGCACCCAGACAGCAGACAGTTCCTCAGATTCGCGTTCGGGGAGGAGCACTACCAGTTCAGGGCGCTCCCCTTTGGCCTGGCAGTGGTACCGCGAGTCTTCACCAAGATCATGGTGGTGCTAAGGGGATACACCTGTACCCCAACCTGGACGACATCCTGCTGAGAGCACCGTCAAGGGACAAGACACTACAGGATCTACAAATAACAATAGAGGGTCTATAAAGACACGGCTTCATGGTGAACTTCAAGAAAAGCACCCTGGTACCGGCGGAAAACGTAGTCCATTTGGGGGTGCAAATAGACACAGTAAACTACTCAGTCACCCTGTCCAGGGAAAGACAGTCATCCATCCAAAGGGAAGCCGTGATGACAAGAAGAAAACAGAGGGCACAGATCACGTCACTAGCGAGATTCTTCGGCTTCATGATTTTAGCAATTCAGATAGTACTATGGGCAAGGTTCCACTCCAGGCACTATTTCCCACACCAGGAAAGAATATCTCGCAAGGAGGCATTCACCATAGATATCCCACACACGCTGAGAGAGTCACTCACCTGGTGGACGCTAACACGAAACATAGCCAAAGGATCTCCCTTGACAATCAACCACCAAATAGTGGTCGCCTCGGACGCCAGCCTCCGAGGATGGGGAGCACACTGCCAAGGCGACGTGGTTCAAGGACTATGGTCGAAGGAAGAACAGGAGCACAGCATCAACTGGCTGGAACTCAGGGTGGCCAGACTGGCCCTGAAACACTTTTCCAGCACGCTAAAGGACAAGCACGTTCTGCTATTCACAGAGAACAAAACGACTCATTCTTACATAATGAGACAAGGAGGGTCCAGATCCAGGTGGAACTCTGTTCCACTGGACAGAGAGGACAGTCCTGTCCCTGACAGCCCAACATCTCCAAGGGGAGAAAAACACGCAAGCGGACTTCCTGAACAGACACACGGTTCTCCCAGGGGAATGGGAATTGAACCAGGAGACCTTCGCACACATACAGCGGAGATTCAGGGAGATGTCAGTGGATATGTTCACATCTCATCTCAACACCAAGCTGAAGCGTTTCTTCACCAGGTTCTTCCACCCAAGTGCAGAGGGAACCAACGCCCTCCGATCCCAGTGGCCAAAAGGCCTTCTGTACCTATTTCCCCCGTTCCCCCTGATAGGGAAGACATGCAGAAAAATAAGAGCAGAAAGAGCGCAAGCGGTCCTAATCGCGCCACACTGGCCACGCCGACCATGGTTCTTGGACCTGACAGAGATGTCAGTCGAGCCACCCATGAGACTCTTCCCATGCCAGGATCTCCTTCACCAGGGTCCAGTCACACATCACAACGTGACATGGCTTCAGCTGACAGCGTGGAAATTGAGTGGAGAACTTTAAAGGATTGCGGATACGAGGACAAGGTAATAGAAACCCTATTGGCCTCACGTAGACCATCCATGAGGAAGATATACCAGGCCACTTGGAAAGTGTTCTCGCAATGATGCGCAACCGTGAAGGTGGACCCACTGGAAGCTTCAACTAAAAATATTCTGCAGTTTTTGCAAGAGGGACTCAAAAAGGGCCTCAGACCGAACACATTGAAGAGATAGGTAGCTGCACTACTGGCCTTCTTACAGGGTCCACAAGGAAGCAGGATCTCATTGCATCCGCACATTAGGAGATTCCTAAGAGGGGCGACGCTAACCCCACACACACCAGTGCACCACAGATTTCTGTCATGGAACCTGTCACTGATGCTTCACCAACTAGCCAAAAGCCCCTTTGAACCACTGAGGAAGGTACCACTCAGGATCCTGACAATCAAGGTGGCTTTTCTAGTAGCAATCACGTCAGCCAGGAGGATGTCGGAGCTCACGACACTTTCCATAAGGGAGCACTTATGCTCCTTCAAAGAAGACACAGTATACTTTAGGCCTGATCCATCCTTCAAACCCAAGGTGCTATCCCAGTTTCACGTATCGCAACAAATAATATTACCCTCTTTCTGCCCCAAACCATCTCACCCTACCAAGAAACTATGGCACAAGCTGGACATCAGGAGGGCTCTGAGGATCTACACTGAACACACAGCAGCATTCAGACGATACGATTCTCTGTTCGTATCTTTCACACCAGCTTCAATGGGAACCAGGGTGTCGCGGCAGACTCTGGCAACATGGATTAAGGCATGCATATTTTTGGCATACGACACCGCGAACATGCCACGCTCATCTGGGGTGATGGCACACTCCACCAGATCGGCAGCCACTTTGGCCGTATTTTCAACAAATGCGCCCATAGAGGAGATTTGCAGAGCAGCAACATGGAGTACACCGTCTACCTTTATCAAACACTACAAGGTAGACAAGTTCAAGTCAACCGAAGCCACTTTCGGGAGAAGGGTTCTCCACGAGGTGGTTCAGCAGTAGAAAAAACGCAGACAGTCACTCCCACCCTAGAGACGGGGGAGCTAGGGTACGTCCCAACACTTCCGGATTGGTCCTGCCATCTAGACCTACAGAATGTTACATTCGGTACTTACCGTGGAGGTACTTTCTGTAGGATAGATGGCAGGAACAATCCGACCCACCGTGACTGTCGAGGAAGATCACTTTCAGGGAGCATGAAGGTGTTTCTATAACAATGTGTGTTCTTTTTCTCAACAGCGAGGAGTTTCCTTACCTTTTTCTTACAGGGCTATCTAGTCAGAGAACTGGCCTCGTGGGAGAGGAGGACTAGAGAACAAAGAGCTAAAATCTCCCAAGAGGCTTTGTTTTCTACTTCCTGCTTGAGCTGGATGGTCCTAGGTTCCCAACACTTCCAGATTGTTCCTGCCATCTATCCTACAGAAAGTACCTTCACGGTAAGTACCCAATGTAACATTTTGTCTATCTTTGTGAATGAATTGTCTCCAGTTTGATTTCCTTTGTGCTTTTGAAAACATGCTTTGTCTAATAAGACAGGCTCTGCAAAGTAAAGAACTGTTAGTGTTTAGTATGGGCTAATACATCTACTTCAAAAATAGCAATCATTTAAGTAAGATAGTTTTAAAAGCAGAATAGACACATACTCCATTTCAGTGGGGAATGTCTAGCCCTGGCATATCTATTTTGCTGCCTTGGCAGGTTCACTCATATAACACTGTATTTTTATTACTGGAACTATCTTGCAGCAGGCAGAGTGAGTTAACACCATGAGAATCCAGGATGCCTGCCATCTGCTCTATAACAGTTCTGTGGATTCTGACCCCATTTCTGCTCTGCAAGCTAGAATGTTGTTAAATCATGAAAATCAAATAGTAAAGCAAATGGTTTTCCCTTTTGAATTAATCAATTGATAAATTCATTTTGTTGTATGTCTATACTCTAACAAAGTAATGCACACACACTAGCAAAACTATTTATCATAAAATTGCTTAAGAGTAGAATGCTTTGAATAGGGAAACTTAAACTGTTTTTTGAACAGATTTGGCATGGTGGTAGTGCCACATAATGAGCCTAGAGAGTGTAACCTAACTACATTTGTACTGTTTGTATGTTAGTTTGCCTCTTAGTTTGCATCTTTTTATATTGTTTAGCTCTTCCACAAAACTCCTGTGTCACTAGGGTTTTAGAATGGAAGCTAGTTGACCAACCTCTCTTCAGAATGATTCTAATACAGCTATGAAACCTCTCTTGACAAAAATGGCTTCTTTATAAGAAACAAAATCACATAAAAAGCTTCATTACTTCAGAAAATATTATAGAAGCTAACAGAAGTAGGCTTTTCTCAGTCTTCTGTCACTGCTTAGGTATAACCCATTCAGTATAGGATTTTAATAAATGTAGTCTGCTATGTAATTAATTCCATGGACTACATAACAGGCCAAGCACACATCAGTCTCGTTTAACAGGCTAAGGCTGAAGTTGATGCTCATGGCATCATTTATAAACATCAGGTGAACTGACAATACAAACCTTATATTAGCAATTCTCTCTCTCTCTCTCTCTCTCTCTCTCTCTCTCTCTCTCTCACACACACACACACACACACACACTAGTAAAAATTGAAAAGTATCTAATGGCAACATGTTTGAATAATTTGTTCAGTTCCGTTGGCAAAGCAACAGATAGAGCAGCAAGTATTTTTCAAAGCAGTGAGAAGAATGTGTTCAGCTGCCAACTTCACCCAAGTCCTCTGATCAAAGTGCTGTTGAATAGCTGCAGTGCAATCTCTTTTGTATGTGGTAAGTTCCATTTCAGAAAATTTCCAGGCCTTTTCAGCCACTATTTCTTGTTTCTCATACTGTGCCCTTGTTGCAGCATTCCTGAAGAAAGGCAAACCAGAAAAGACGATTTGATTTTCTTTTGCCAGTATTCTGTGTTCAATCTGATTGACTTTCTGTAAACTCAGTTTAATTACAAAGTAAAAGGGTTTGCATAGTCTCCTGAACTTGCATTAGGGAAATCTACTGACATCTGATGCACAACCACCAGTGACAGAAATTCAGTTATACTTTGCTCATAAGGGAAGGGGAGGGATGGATTTATTTCTCTGCTCTAATGTAAAGAAATAGTTTATGAGTGCTGTCCCAATGTAACTTTGCATTTCTGAAAAACTGCAGGAGAAAATGGAGCTAGATGGCATGAGTTCTTAGCACTAGCTGCAAGTTAAAACAAGCAGCCTGTGAAAAGGCTATGAACTATACTATGAACTGGCTGTAGCAGGGAACTTTGCTCTCAGAGTTGCATTAGTTCAGGGGCGGGAAATGGAAGTGGTGGGAAACAGAAACACCTACCCAGCAGGCTGTACCAGTGCATTTCATGTGCACTGGAAGTCCCATGATGACAACTCGCTGCCATTTTGGCTGATTATCAGCCTTTTTTTCCATTTGGGTTTTGGAGGGAGCAAGAGTGCTGGCGAAAGAGAATACATTTGCAAGCAGTTTTAGGTGGCCTTGGCCAGTTTTTTGGGGAGTGGCAAAATCAACCTGAATTATTTTAAAAAAATGGTAGGTCCGTAGGGCTACAGGGGTCACACTTCGGGGGTCCCAAGGGCTACATGCACCCTGCAGACCACAAGTTCATGTCTGTCTTAATATGCTAACTGCTTTTCGTCAAGCACAAAAGTAGCTGAAAAGGTGAAGCCAGGATGGGAGGAAGAGATATGTGTGAACCAAGCTCAGAAATCCTTTCTTCCCCCCTAGAACCTTTCAGAATCCCCAGGTAGGGATTTAAATGTTTGACCACTGTCCTTGGACAGTGGGAATAAATAATTTTCTCCTGTGGGGGGAAAAATATTTCTCTAGAGTATTTATACATTATGAAGTGTTTCAAGGACTGGGGAAGGGGCATGGGGAAGGTTGGTACAAAACCTTGTTTTCCTGCTAAAACTCCATGATGGTTTTACAAATAAATAAATACATGTATCTCTGCATATAATAATATCCCGAAACACGGATTGTGCCAGTACAAGGCAAAAACTGCAAATTCTCATCTGTGTATTTTTCCTGAAAGCCCATTTTTCACCTGGGAAATGAAGAGTAGGTATTATTATTCTCATCCTATTCCCTAATGAGAGTTCTCCTTGTCCATGCTCATTAGGGGATTCTGAGAGTTGTGGTCCAAAGTAACATTTCCAAATTCTGAGAGAGTAGATGTGATTGGAATTTGTGGCCAGATATGAACTATGGAAATGTAAACAGTCTATCAGGATCTGGCATTGGAACATCCTTTATAGAGGCGGACAATCCCACCCCATGTATTAGGAGTAAATGGGGTTAATGGGAGGCTGAAGTTTACTCTATTATAGTTCAGCCAGTAGCAATAATGTAGTGATTGGCAATGGCAACAGTGGTGATTGACAAGCCCAGGATATCCCAGATCTATTGTGATGTGTTTATGTGGCAGTGTAACCTTTTAGCTTGAGAGCTAATATTACAACAATTGGGTTGACATGAACAAATTCTTAAGGAAGCTGTCCAAAAAGGAAGCTGACTGAATTATCTTAATGGAACAAAAGAGACTGTTGCATAATTGCCTGTCCCATGACACCTACCCATGTTTTTTTCCAGCTCTCCATCATTTTGTCATGTTCAGTGACAACACTTCTCCAGCTAGCAAATTCTCTTGACCAGCTGTCCTGATAGTTACTACCTGGAAATAACAAGTGATGGAAGTATTATCAATTATGGAGCATTCAGTCAATATATTCCTTTTAAAATAATCTTTCATAGTAATAACTGACTCTATCCTCTTCTTATGATAAACTTAAGATTCTGTGGCAAACAGGGAGGAAAAAATAGGAATATTTATACATCAGAAATTTCCACACATGCACACAGATGGATCATGTGCTGAAACTATTATTGAGAACTTTTCCATGTTTAAATTTAAACAGTTTCAGATTGCCAGTTTTTCCTCAATTCAACACCTATTTGTGCTTCTACTTTAGTCACAGTTGATAAATTTTTGCATGGACATGGCTGTGTTCATGTCACCAAAAATCAGTGTTTTTACTATCAGTCTTCAGTACCTTCCCAACGACTTCCCTTTTTATTTGTGATAAAAGTACATCTAAGCCAGCAAACAATATTTTCTTTATTTGAGATTCAATTTCTAACATGGGGGCGGGGTTACATTACAGCATTACACTGTTACCTTCAACAGTGATGTAAGATGTAGAGGTTTTATTTCCAGATTTTGACACCACTAGGCAGCAGTATTCTGAATCTTGTGCTATAGCATCTTTCACCCAGCTTAGAAGATGTAGTTGCCCATCAGCCAGTACATGGCTCTGCTCATTTACACAAGCTTCTAATTTCAGCCCATTCTTTTTCCAAACAATGTGTGTATCTCTGGGCCCTGTAGAGAAAAGAACTTGAGCAGTGAGGGAGACAGATCAAACACAAAAACATATCACAATGTCTCTTTAAAGCAGGAATGGGGAATCTGTGGTTCCCCTGATGTTGGGCCACAACTCTCACCAGTGCTAGGCAGCATAGGGATGAGGATAGTGGTCTCTAACACTTTTGGAAGTCATGCATGTCTCTTTCCTGGTGTCAAGTTTAGAAGATTAAAAATAGTTCTGCAGGCTTTCCATCCCTTTCCAAGAAACTTTAACCATTTTTGATACGTGCCATATGTCAGGGAAAGTGGCTTTTGGAAACTGGGAGTCTAGTGTCTTTCCTTTATTGTAAGTATCTGATCCCCAGATGATGGGAAGTTGCTATGGCACTTCTTTCAAAGCTCTGCTTCCTTTTCATACATTTTGTGTGTTTTGTTTTGCATTTGGAGCCTTTAGTTCAGTTTGCAAACATCCCGTTTCTTTGCTCTTGCTTGCTGTCCTTCCTATCTCAGTCTTTTCAACTGCAATAGTGGCAAAAGTCATTCAGCAGGATGGACCCTGCACAGAACCTTAGGCAGTGCTGCCTGGGCTATACAAACATGCTTGTGCTGATAGTATTTCAAGAATGCCAGAGGAGTAGCATTGAATCTATGAGATGCATGGCAGAATCTCTTGCAACAATGAAAGGTGCAACGCATCTTTTCTAAGATTGCAAAAAAGCATGGGTGTATCTTTTGCATCCAATGAACAGGGCATGTTGTCCAGCCCTGTTCATAGGTCACTGTTATGCAGTGATGGGAATCTTGGGCTAGGATAGGGGAGCACCCAGGACTCAAATCTTGTCCAATTCTGAAGATCACGCTCTCACACACAAAATTAGTGCAAGAATCAATCAAAATAAATTCCTTGGGGCTAAAACAAAAAACAAAACAGCAACGACCCAACAACCTTGAGCTCCTTGGAGAATGAAACAGAAATACAGTTGTCCGTTCATATTCACTGGGGTTTGGTTCCAGGACTCACCGTGAATACCAACATCTGTGAATATTCAAGTCCCATTATATGCAGTGGCATAGCAAAATGATGTCCCTTAGATAAGATGGCAAAATCAAGGTTTGCTTTTCGGATTATTATTTTTTAAAGAATATTTTCAAACCATAAATACTTAAATCCGTGGATACCAAATCTGTGGATATGGAGGGACAACTGTAATATATCAAGAATTCACTGCTTCCTGTGAAATTGAAAGTTGGACAGTGAACATTGTTTCTGCTTAAAACAGTAAACTTGAGTTCTTTAGTCCTTATCAGAAAAGGGTTGTGGTAGAGCACTGAGATAAGGTACTCTGGACATGGTTTGAAAACATAGGCAAAGCACTCTGCAACATTGCTGTTATGCTGGGGCAATTTCCCATTCAGGCCAACAGTTTCAATAGGGAGCACTTGGGAAGTATGCCATGGCGTACAAGCAAAGATTCGTGAAGCCCCCTCCTCCACTCCAGCCTGAACCTGCATCTGAAATTAAGGATAGCTGGACAGGGAAAGGATGGAAGCATTCATAAAGGAAACGGTTGTATCCGGTCCATTGCTTTACAATTCCAAAGACAGCATGGTCTCAGTATTTTTTCAAAGTGTCAGTGCACTTGGAAGACATTCAAGAAATATAATTCACACAATTCGTTCTCCAAACAGGCTGTCCAAAGGAAACAATCTGTTCTGATATAGCCTGCAGATAACTTCAGCAACCTGTAGATTCCCAGGCAGTGTCATCTTGACAGGCAACAGTGGGGTGTGACTGAACAAATGTTAGCTGTGCTCTTTTTCCATGAATGTCTCAGGCATGATGTAGGAAACTGGATTCCCACCCCATCCTCTTTGGAACACGAAGTATAGATTTAACCAAAAAAGGAGGAGGGGGAGAATCTCAGTCGCAAGATTTCCTTCTTTGAACTCTCTTTGTGAACTTCATGAAGAGATGGGCATTTTTTAAAAAAAGCATACTGTATGTGTATATATTCTAAAATCCATGCCTTTACTTTCCAGATTGCTAATACCTACTATGTCCTTCCATTAATCCATTGGTGAATGGAGGGGAGGGTATGGATTACAGTGTTTTTTTTTTTAATTATTATACTAATACTTTGAGCCTTTAAAAGTCCCTGCACTCAGTGCAACGTCTTCGTGTTCATTCCAAATGAAGAAGCCAATCAATTAGTGTGTGTGGTTTGGGGTTTTTTCCTCCAAGGTGAACCTGTTCCTACCCATTGGTTTGAGAGGGGGAAGCAAGTTTGTAAATCATAGTGGCTAAATTAAAATATATACATATATTTACATTGCTGATCTTTCCATGCTGCTTACTTCAAAATCTCAGTGGTTTATGGAGCTATGATGCTCTGTATAGATGAAGCAAAGCAAAACAGGAACTAACCCCATTCTGTCCACTACAAATGCCATAGAGTTCAATGCTATAGGAGTACTGTTCTGGTGCAGGGCAACACATGAGCCCCAAGGGGGGGGGGAACCATATGGCATCAGAAAGTGACTGGTGCAGATGTCCTGGTGATGGCATTTTGCTGGGGCCAGAGCTAGGTGGTGGAAATACCTTCTGGGCAAACCAGGGGGAGCTTTAGAGCCAACGGATCTAAATACTCATGTTTCCATTCACAAGTCCACAACAAGACAGAAGAACTAAGCCAGCTCTTGAGTCGCTGCATTGATTTCTCCTTCTGTTGGTGTCAATGGGAAGAGAGGAAGGAGAAAGAGATGTTGATGATAAACATGTTAGGGCCAAGATATCTAAAAGACCGCTTCCTCCCATATGAGCTTGCCAGAAATTGGATGTCTTCAGAGGAGGCCCTGTTGCATGTCCCAACACTTCATGAAGTTAGGTTGGTGGGTGCACATAACAGAGCTCTCTCTGTAGCGGCACTTTGACTGTGGAACTCCCTACCCAAGCAAGTTATGCTGATCCCATGTCATGAGCTTCTGGTGGGCAGCCAAAACAATGCTGTTCTACATGACATTCAGTGTTTGAAAGTGCTACTTTAACTGTTTCAAAACTAGCTTCTAGGATTGTTTTTAGACTGAAGAGTATTTTAATGAGTTTTAAAATGTTTTAATCTTTGTATTGTTTTACAGCTGTTCCTTCATATTCGCTGGGGTTAGGGGCGCAGCACCACCGCAAAAGTGAAAAACACACAAATAAGTAAAGCGCCACCCCCAACATGTATACTACACTATAGTATTGTAGACTCCTCTCCTGCCAATAGGACTGCCAATACCTGCCACCACACAACTCCAGTTTGCTTTCTTACCTTGCACCCAGACGGTGCTGCCCATTTAAAACAGTAAGGTTTAAAGTAACGGGCAGTGATGTTTTGGTGCAAGGTAAGAAAGGAAGATGGAGTTGTGTTGTTGGCAGGACAGGAGGGGAGGGGAGGAGTGTGGGGTCTTGGAGTTTGAGCTAGTTGAGCCGCAGCTACAAACTGCAAATAAGCAAAACCGTGAATGTGAAAACCATGAATATGAAGGGACAACTGTAATTGGTTTTTATTTTTTAATTGCTTTAGGAGCCCTTGTGGGCTGAGAGGCAATACAAAAATACTTTAAATACATATGAGGGATATTATTACGGTAAGAGAAGAGGGGGGGAAAGAAGAAGAACGACGCCCATGATTAAGGCCCTGGGTTTCATGAATGAAAGTGGTTTTTCCTCTCTCACCAATTCTCCACCTTCCTTGACTTCTCTTTTAAGACTGTACTCCTCTGGACTCTTCTCTGGGAGTAAGTCTTATTGAGCTCTGTGGGACTTAATTTGTGAACACACAGTGCACTGTTAGAAACATAAGACCAGCCCTGTAAGAAAAAATGGAAGACAAATGTAGCCTAACCTTTTCTTCTACAGTGTAACCAACTAGATGCCTCCTGGGAATCCACAAGTAGGACACAAAAGCAACACCAGTTCCCCACTGTTGCACCCCACCCATTAGCACTCTGGCATGCTACCTCTTGAATGTGAAGATCCCATATAGGGTGGTTGTTACTGCTTGGATAATTTGGTCTACGTAGCCTTACAAAGTACCATTTACATCTATTTTTAAGTAGGTACAGTATTAGGATTTGGGCGTGGGGAAATGTCCTGGATTTTATGCTTTTAACAATAGCCTGGGCTGATGGTTAACGATATAAGGTTAGTGATGAATTGGGTGCTGGTAAAAATTGCCAGTTTGAGTATAACTATCATGAATCTGATGCAAAGATACTTGTAAAGAATTATTTGCCATAATATGCTGCTGTTAGAAACAATTCCCTTTATATTTCGGACTTGTTTAAATGTAACACATACCAAATTGACAGTATTATTGACTACTGAGGATTGCTGAGGTCGCTATACTTCCCGAAGGCAAAATCAGAAGATTTTGGATACTTACTTCCATGTTTATCCACTCCTTGTGGATGCTTGTGGGATCAAAAAAACAAAAAGTTACAGAAGACAGGAATCAAAATGGACATAGATTAAGGAGCACACCCATACAAATAAGTAAAAGAAACAGACTTGGAGGGAGTTCTTATAGCAACAGGTTCCATGTTGATGGGTTTTAGTACGAATTTTAAAGGAGCTATTTAAAGTGTTGAACCTATTTTGGAGATGGCATTCAGGACCTTAGATAGCTCATTCAAAGTCCAGGCTAAAAACAAGTGGTTTTATGTTCTATTGACATGGAAGCCACCGGCCATCTCTATCTTATAGGCCATCTAATTCAGCTCCCTGTCTACTGTGAGAAAAACAGGTTTTGAGTAAACCCAAAAGATGTGTGTTCAGTTTCTGCCTGAACAACTCCAGTGGGAGATGAACATCTCATTCCTTTACATGACTGGTTCCAGGGCTGACTTGCTTTTCCCATCAATAATTTTCTCCCAGTTTTCAAATGATATCTGCCTTTCCTCAGAAAAATCAATGATTTTCTGAAGTTGCAGGTACCCTGAAATACACCAAAAGAGGGGGAAAGAAGAAATCTAATATGATCAAAAGTTATCTTTGAGGATAACAGCTCAGAATCCACAGCCTGTGTAGTCTTCTGGAGGTTGCAGTCCTCAAAAGTAACAGTTCTGAGTTATGTTCGGTTGACTGACCGAACCCAAAGGGTAGTCACCAATGGCTCCTCTTCATCTTAGAAGTGACCAGCAGGGTGCCACAGGGTTCTGTCCTGGGCCCAGTGCTATTCAACATCTTTATTAATGACTTGGATGAGGGAGTAGGGGACATACTTATTACATTTACAGATGACACCAAATTAGGAGGGGTAGCTAATACCTGAGAGGACAGGATCAGAATTCGAAATGACCTTAACTGATTATAAAGCTGGGCCAAAACTAACCAAATTAATTTCAACAGAGAAATGTAAAGTACTACACGTGGGCAGTAAAAATTAAATGCAGGATGAGTGACACCTGGCTTGGCAGTAGTACATGCAAAAGTCATCTAGGAGTCTTAGTGGACCACAAGCTGAACATGAGTCAACAGTGTGATGCAGCAGCTAAAAAAAAGCCAATATGATTCTAGGCTGCATCCATAGAAGTGTAGTGTCTAGATCAAGGGAAGTAATAGTGCCACTGTATTCTGTTTTGGTCAGACCTCACCTGGAATACTGTGTCCAGTTTTGGGCACCACGATTCCAGAAGGCTATGGACAAGCTGGAATGTGTCCAGAGGAGGGTGACCAAAACGGTAAAAGGTCTGGAAGCCATGCCTTATGAGGAACGGCTTAGGGAGCTGAGCATGTTTAGTCTGGAGAAGAGAAGGTTAAGAGGTGACATGATAAGGACAGGTTGCTTACCTGTAACCATAGATCTTCGAGTGGTCTTCTGTGAATTCACACAGTTGAGTTATGCCTGCGCAGAGCGTTCGGAACCTTCTGGAATCGCTAGGCAGAATGTGCATTGATACATTTTTGGAGGTAACTCCGCCCACCCTAAAGGTCCCTTATAATGCGCTCCCGCCTAATTCCCCTCAGTTCCTTGAATGACACCGCAACCAGCAGCATCAGGAACATTACGCATGTTTATATGATGTAGTAGGAAATAGAGGGGAGGATGGGCAGGTCTGTGTGAATTCACAGAAGACCACTCGAAGATCTATCATTACAGGTAAGCAACCTGTCCATCTTCTTTATGGTCTCTGTGAATCACACAGTTGGGTAGACAAGCTTCTCTCCAGAAGGAGGGTATGTCCTATAGATGCTGACATCAGGACCAAGCTGCACAGTCAAACTGGTAGTTAGATTTTTTGACAGCACATTCTTAAGCATGAGAAAACAGATCAAGCATATATATCAGCATATCAAACATATCGATAAAATGACTTGGCAACACATTAACACTCACTAATTGAATAGAAGACAAAAGCACAGCTTTCTCAGAGGCAGCCTCATTTCTAGAACGAGTGTCAAATTTATAATGGGAAATGAAAGTCAAAGGTGATGACCAAGTTGCTGCTCTACAAACGTCCTCTACAGGCACCCTAGAGAGGAAGGCTGTGAAGGTGGAGACAGCCCTTGTTGAATGTCCTCGAATTTGTGGCAGCAGCAGCTTCTTCGCCAGTTCATAGCAGAGAGCTATGGTCGATGTCACCCACTTTGACAGATGTTATGGAGAAATAGGTTCTCCAAGTCTCGAGTTGGCATAGGAAACAAACAATTTAGGTGACTTCCTGAAGGGAGCAGTTCCCTGGATGTAAAAGGCGAGCACCCTCCTGACGACCATGGAGTGGAGGGTATGCTCGAATTCATCCTTCGGGTCCTGCATCAAAGCAGGGAGAGTGATAGACTGATTCAGATGGAAGCTCAACACCACCTTCGGGAGGAAGGAGATGTCAGGACGGAGCACTAATTATGTTTGTATGGCGGGTCCGAGCGCAAGGCACAGAGTTCTCCAGCTCAGCGCGCCAAAGTAATAGCAATGAGGAAAGTAGTTTTCCAAGACAGTAGTCTCAAATCAATAGACACCATGGGTTCGAAGGGACGTCGAACCAGCTGCAAGAGGACCAGTTCGAGAATCCACGTCGGTGTAGGCTTGAGTACCGGAGGATGAAGGTTGGTGTAGCCTCTCAAGAACTTCTTGACCGTCGGATCTGTAAAAGGAGACTTGTGACCTCTAGCCTGGAATTCGACAGAAACGGCCGCCAAGTAGCACCGGATCGACAAAAGCGATAGCCCTGTGGTTGACAGGTGGAGAAGGAAATCCAAGACCGAGATGGAATACGGTTCCGTAGCCAGTCCCCGATCAGCCAGAAAGGCTTCAAACTTTTTCCACTTGTAGTGATACGATCTACAGGTAGCAGGTCATTGGGCAGTGTTGATGACAGTCTGAACCTCTGGAGGCAGAGATGGAGAGACCTGGCCTCTTGGAACCGAGGATGAATCCAAGGCCATAGTGACCCCGGCTCTCTGAACGGAGGATGAGTTCTAGGCTGTAGCATCCATGCTGTCAGTCGTAGAGCTTGTACATCTGGGTGTCTGACCTTCCTGTTCTGAATGGTAAGAAGATCAGGATGGGTTGGAAGTCAGATGAATCGGTGCCTGGCTAGGCGCAGGAGGGTTGCAAACCAAGGTTGATGGGGCCACCACAGAGTGATGAGGATGGCATCCGCTCGGTCCCGACGCAGTTTGGCGATTATCCTCGTCAGTAGTGGAAACGGAGGGAAGAGGTAGAGAAGGGGTCCCATCCAATGAAAGAGGAATGCATTGCCCCTCGAACCCAGGGTGCGATGTCTGGAGCAGAACTGGTGGCACTGTTTTCTGGTGACGCAAAGAGGTCCACTTGGGGAGTTCCCCATTGTCGGAACTGCTCTGTTGTCACTGACCTGTGCAACATCCATTCGTGGATAGAGAGGCTGGAACGGCTGAGTTTGTCTGCAAGAGTGTTCTCCTCCCCCGGCAGATGGATGGATTGGAGGTAAATGTTCCTGCATACACACCAATCCCAGCTGTCCAGTGTGAGTTGAAGAAGCTGAGGGGATCTTGTTCCTTCTCCTTGTTCAGATAGTACATCACCGATGTGTTGTCTGTTACCACCAGGATGGTCTTGTCCGTCACTAGGTTCTTGAAAGGCCGTAGTGCCTTCTGGACACCGAGAAACTATAAGACGTTGATATGCCATGTCCATTCGTTGGCATCCCAAGTGCCTTGGATTTCGTAGGATTTGAGATGGGCTCCCCATCCGAACATCGAGGCATCTGTTGTTAGAGAGATGTCTGGTTGAGGAGGGTCAAATGGCATACCCGACAAAACGTTCTCTGGCACCAACCACCATCCGAGCAACCGTTGAACTGCCTGTGGCATCGTGAGCAGTTTGTTCAGGGAGTCATGCATGGGGTCGAACACTTGTAGGAACCAGTGTTGAAGCGGGCGGAATCGGAGCCTGGTGAGGTGCGTCACATAGGTAGTAGCTGCCATGTGACCAAGAAGTACCTGGACTTCATGGGCTGAAAGTCTTTGGGATCGGTGGCAGGCATGGATCAAGGACCGAAGGGTGTCGAATCGGTCCCGAGATAGGTAGACTGCGGCCATAAGCGAATCCAACCGAGCTCTGATGAACTGGATAGATTGGGATGGTTGGAGTTGCGACTTCTCCGTGTTGACAAGTCCCAGGCTGCTTAACACATCTAAGGTGAGACCAATGTCCAGTTCAAGCTGACGTCAAGAGTTTGCCACAATTAACCAGTCGTCAATGTAGGGGAAGACCACCACTCAACACTGATGTAGAAAGGCTGCTACCACCGCCATGCACTTCGTGAAAACTCTTGGAGTGGTCAAAAGTCCAAATGGGAGGACCTGGAATTAGAATGACTCGGTCCTGATCTGGAATGCCAGGAACCATCTGTGGAATGGATGGATCCTGATGTGGAAGTAGTCATCTTTGAGGTCTATGGAAGCAAACCGGTCATGTTGCTGTAGGAGCAGTAGGATGGAAGCCAGGGTAACCATCCTGAACTTCTTTGGTGCTATATACCAATTCACTCCGCGAAGGTCAAGAATGGGACGGAGACCACCTTCTTTCTTCATGACCAGGAAGTACCTCGAGAAGAAGCAGAGGTGGTGAAGTTCGGAGTCCATGGATTCGATGGCCCCTTTCTGCAGCAGCGTCTGCACCTCCTTGAGGAGGGGAGGGGAGGGAGGTGTTGATCGAACCCAACCTGTCGGAGGTAGTGAGTCGAATCCGATCCAATAGCTGTTCTGGATGATTTGAAGTACCCAGCGGTCTGATATTATTGAAGACCATGCTTCTTGGAAAGTCGACAGTCTATCTCCAAACAGTGGAGTCGAAAGAGAAGAGAGAGAGAGAATGAGGTGGAAATTCAGAGTTTTCTCCTGGCTTGATCCTTAGACCTCTGCTTTGTAGGGGGTCGGTATCGTGAAATTGACCCCTGGCTCCTCACCGATGAGGCTGATGAAGGGGACGGCAGATATCAGGAGCATCTATAAGATTGGCCAGTAAACCCCAGTCTAAACTGATGGCCAGATGTAGAGGCCTGCCAGTTGGTACAGCTCCTGGAGCAGTATAGAGAAGATGAGGAAGCAGCCATACCATACTTCTTGGCGGTGGTCCTCATCTTCTGGGTGAACTCTTGTGGAGCCGTTGAAAAGGCCTGACTCATCGAATGGCAAATCCTTGATGGTAGCCGAGGCTTGGGGAGTGAGGACTGAGGACCGGAGCCATGCGTGACGACGCAGGGCGATGGATCCAGCTATCACCTTAGCAGCATAATCTGTAACATGTCGGGCAGAATTATTTGTTGCCCTGCTAGTAACTGTGCTTCTGACTGGATTGCCTCTGCCAATCTTCGTCTTTCATCTGGGAGATCTTTGATGAAGGGGATTATCCTCTCCCAGAATACCTGCTGATATGCCCCCATACAAGCAGAGTAATAGGCCACACGGAAACTCAGGCCTGCAGCGGAGTAGATCTTTTTACTAATAATGTCAAGCTTCCATCCCTCTGGGTCAGGTGGCATCGATTGCGGACGGCGTTGCCTTCTGTTCTGAGAGGCCTCAACTACCACAATTGTGGCGAGGATGAGTTTGAAGCCATATTATTATTATTATTATTATTATTATTATTTGATATGTTCACCTCCAACCCGATACAGTCTATCAATCTTCTTTGAAGTGGACTGGATCGAAGAGGGGTTTTCCCATGAACCCTGAGTGAGTTTCAGAAGGGACGGCAAAACTGGGAGACTGGCAGTAGGAGGTACCTTCAACTGTATATGATGGAATATAGGATCCACCAGTTCCAACTCCTTTTTCACAATCTTGAGGTCCAGAGCATGTGACACGCGAACCATTTGTTCAGAAAAAGCACGAATATTGTCCGTTGGCGACGCAGAATTCTCCTCCACCAAATCAGGTTGTGGAGACGGCAGATAAGGTAAGTATGTATCCTCTGACTCCGACGAAGTAGAGGTCGAACCCGCAGGTGATGGGCTGCAGCCGCCTTGGAGCAGAGAGGTGGTACGAGGCAGTGGTGTGGGATGAGTCGGTGGCAGAGGACATTGGTCCAGACGTGGAGATACCTGACTCTCTGCATCCTTCTTAGCTATAGACCCCGTGGTTCCACAAATTCCAGGTGTTGTAGGGAACGGCGCACACTCTGACCCACATACATTTCTGTGAAGTCAAAGGCCCAGGTGGTTAGGACCTGTGAGCCAGTCAGTGAGGTGAATTCGGCATGGTAGATGGAACATGGCAGGTCATAGGCGGAGTAAGCAGGCTCATCATGGATCCTAGGTGAAAAGGGACAAGTTCAAGTGGCATCTTCAGATTCAACAACCTCAACTTCCACATCGGAAGCAGAGCATTTGAGAAGTTGAGCTCTCGAAACAACGAGGACCGGTGAATGGTCTTTCTGTTGGGGTGACACATCCGTATTGGCACCCGAGGGCACTTCAACTGCGACAATTTCTACAGAAGCCGCAGGAGTTGGAGCATGGGATGGTAGATTTCCCGCAGCAGCTGTTGCTGGGGATGGTCGGGTCAAAGCGGCCTTGGCATCATTGGCACGCAGCACTTCTACAGTTTCAATAGCCTTAGTGGCCGTATTAGTATGGATCGTCGGTGGCACAGTCGTCGGCTTTGACTTCTTAGAAGCATCCTTCGGCTTGTTCTTAGATTTAGAGCTGTCCTCATGCCGAGAAGAGTGCTTGTCCTTCTTTTTTAAGGACTTTGAGGCTTCCTCCGAAGCACCAACCCAACCGGTGGTTTCAGAAGGCACGTGGTCACGAGGGACAGCCTTCGAAGTCAAGAGTTCCTGGTCCCGTGTAGAGGTTGAAGGTGTCAAGCGTGCTCAATCCTGACCTGGATCTGAGGGAGCAGCATGTTTGTGCAAACCTCGCACTGCCTCCGGGTATGAAGCAACCGAACAGCATCGGGACGGACTACAGGACCGATGTTGTTTTTGAGTCTTTGACTTCGGAGACGGCGAGAGGCCCTGTTTTGGTGGTGGAGCAGATGCCAGAGCAGAGGCCGGGGTCGAGGCAGCCACCGAAATTAGAGCCTTTTCATATAAAAACGATTTCAGGCAGGACATCCTGTGCTTACGGGCTTGAGGTGTGACGTCCCTGCAGTGCATGCAAGAGTCCACATTATGGGACTCGCCGAGACAAATAAGGCAGCGGGAATGGCCATCCGTGCTCGGGAGTTTGGCCTGACAGATGGCACACCTTTTAAAGGCCACTCACGAAGCCATTGTACTCACAAGGTCGTCAAATCCGATGGTCAAAGAGTAAGAGTCAAGAAAAACGATCCAAGTCAACACCAAATTCATGGAGAGAATGCCAAATCCAAAGGAGTGAGAGAAAATTGTCAAAAATCCAAGCCAAGTCAAAAATCCAATCAAATCGAAAGTGAGGAAAAAACTAGCGAACAAAGATTCCTTCAAGCTGCTAATGTGGTGGAAAGAAAGGAACTGAAGGGAATTAGGCAGGAGAGCCTTATAAGGTACCGTTAGGATGGGCGGAGTTACTGCCAAAAATGTATCAATGCACATTCTGCCTAGCGATTCCAGAAGGTTCCAAATGCTCTGCGCAGGCACAAGAATAACCCAACTGTGTGATTCACAGAGACCACGAAGAAGATCCATGTTTAAATATTTGAAGCAATGTTATATGGAGAAAGCTTGTTTTCTGCAGCTCCAGAGACTAGGACATGGAGCAATGGACTCAAACTACAGGAAAAGAGATTCCACCTAAACATTAGGAAAAAACTTCCTGACAGTAAACGCTGTTCAGAAGTGGAATGTGCTGACTCAGAATGTGGTGGAGCCTCCTTCTTTGGTGTTTTTTTAAACAGAAGCTGGATCACCATCTGTTGGAAGTGCTATGATTGTGTATTCCTGCAGGGCAGGGGATTGGATTAGATGGCCCTTGTGGTCTCTTCCAACTCTGATTCTATGATGCAGCAAGATCTCTGATGTACCCATTTTTTTTCTTCTCATGTTTTAGCTGTATGAAAACCAAGGGAACAGACAATCACAGTTACACCAGGTTTGGGGGGTGGGGAATCTGGCAAGATGGAAGAAGGAATTGTGAGTCAATGTAATGCCCATATTGGTCACTTAAACACAAGATAGCAGAAGTTCCACAGGTAGGAGAACACGGAATATTACTTTTCACTGCTGCCATTCACCAATATGCCACTACCCCCTCCCCCCAAAAAAACATCTTTTGGTAGTGCTGAGAAAACAACATGGCCCATTGGTATAGTGAATCACTAGACATTAAACACCACTTCATATGGTGGCTTGGAGTAGCTACCAGCAGTTCTATGCAGCTTCCAAGCAGCACATAATTTTCATTAAGCAGCCCATAGTAGAAAGGACCTGGATGCACTTACTAAGTTCTCATTAATTCAGCAAGTCCACTCTGTTTGGACTAACAATTGGGTTTAGGCCAGTGCCTGGAAAGGTTATTTTTTTGAACTCCAGTTCCCAGAACCCTCATCAGCATGACCTCTGGTTGTACAGGCTGGAGGATTCTAGGAGGTGTGATTCATTAAAGCTTTTCCCACACTTGGTTTAAATAGGGGAACAGTGTAATAAATCATGCTGCTCTAAAGGAAGTGATGGTATGAGTGTAGTTTTCTGTTGTAAATTCAAACTGTAAGAAACTGACTTACCTTGCCAAAACAAAACCTAAACAGGGTAAGCAATACTGATCACTTAACAAAGCCTTGCAAGCTGGAATAATCACAATGCAGCTATACCATCTTTCAATTTAATTTACTGCCTGTCCTATTTCTGGAGCTAATCTGGTTTCAATTTAGATGAGGTCTTCCTGAAGGTCACTGAAAACAAGATTATCAAGGATGGAAATCAAGCTGAGAGATGTGAGCAACAGCAAGGTACTAGGGCAAGGTAAATTGCCAGGAAGAACAAAGAACTCAGAGTTGCAGCTGAGTCCTGGAAGCCATACTTTGGGTACAAATTCAGTGACATTGACTTTGATCATCATTAGGCCAGTATACAAAGTGAAGATTCTTCAGGTCAGAAACTGATTTGGAACTGATTTGATGAATGACTCAGTTTCTTTGCTTGTTCATCAAAGGAATACTTTATCTATCTATCAACAACCTATCCAGCATAAAACTTTCTTTTCTAACTTAGACAAAAGGCTTCAGAAGGAATGACACCAGGAAAAATGGATCTACAACACATGCATGACACTAGTAAAATTTTACCACAGAAAACTGAAAGCCACATCTGCAGTAATGTGCCTATCCCAGATGTAGGAATTCTGTGGTCCTCCAGATGTTATCAGACTGCAATACCACAGCATTCCTTACCATTAGCTGTGCTGGCTAGGGCTGATGGGAGCTGCAATCCAGCAACATTGGGAGGAGCACATGATTCCCATCCCTGGTCTAGCCCCCTAGCTTTCTTCTGTGAGCTGACAAAACAGAGAACAACAAGAATTCTGTAATGTCATTTTGAAAGCCCTGCTACATGCATTTGCTATGGGTTATGACAGCCTGAGAAAGGCCACAGTCCTGCATGGCTCAAAGAGCAAAGTAGTTTTGCAAGCAGAATTATGTTACACTGAACCATTTATCATGCCCAGACCTACTCTAAAACTCCTGAAGCACTCCTGGTGGTCATTCTGTGGCTGGTGGAGAGCACAGGGCAGGGGGAGGAATCTTGGAAGCTGGCTATGTCTCCATAGCAAAGTGCAATTTTTCCATGTCATCTGCAAAGCCAGTTGAGTCTGTGATTCTCCCCTGTCCAGCTTTCCACCAGACATGGCGTGGCCTGTGCAGGGAAGATGGTGGTTTCAGCTCTACAGAAGGTTGGAGGGACTTTGGTCACTGCAGAGGGAGGATGGGAATACCAACTTCCACAATTACCAAAAATAGACATATGCAGGCATAAGGCTAACATATGCCTGCACGCACCAGTAATAGAATGCCAGCTGAAGACAGAAATTCTTGAGCCTCAAGAAGGAGAAAGTGTCACCTTCCTGTGCCTCTCCAAAAGGTGCGCATCCATTTTATGCTTCAGGCCACACATAGAATTACAAGGGGTGGATAGGCTGCATGTTGCTATCCAAAAAGGTGCTCTTGGAGGCAGGGAATTAAAAAAAATCTAAAGTAAAAGTGATGACCATGGACCCCAGAAGTAGGGAGGCAGAGGGGTGTCCAGCTTTGTGATGACCATGGACCCAGTGACTAGGTGGGGGGCTGAGCTCCCCCACTAAAATGATCCAGCAAAATTGGACTACCAAGATTCCTATGTAGTTGAGCATTCTCAGGAAATATCAACATCAGAAGTGCGCTAAATGATTAAGCATTAAGAAATGGTAAGGGAGCGATTGTTGTTGAACACTCCCAGGAATAATAAAACCTACCTGAAATCTACCCTAGGCCCCTTTACACGTGCATAACCTAAACAGAACATAGGAAGGGCACTGGTACATATGCTTGAAAGAGTCTTCATATTTAAGGATATTTGAATGATAATGGATGAGAAAAGTAATTTGCCCTTCCCCCGCAAGAACCTGCAAATAGACAACAATAATAGCAACCTGTCTGCCAAGGTTGAGCCTGCCTCACCTTAAAAACATTTCCAGGGCCCTGGAAATAGCAGCACAGAGGAAAACAGATGATCTCTGATTCAGTGCATGACAGGACTCTGGGGGGGGGAAGCCAGCTGCACAGCAAAACATCAACGGGGAAATTAATCAGAGCAGCAGGCTGTGGGCCCAGCAGTGGCTTGAGATAACAGGAGTATTTAGCAGCTTTTGCAACAACAGCGTTCTGACCACCCTAACATAAGAGGATGGGTCAGCAGCTGATTCCCAACAAAAGATTCAGGGACTGATGTTTGCTTCCAAAGCCTTGCTGGAATTGCTGAGGGGGGAAGAAAAAAATGCCTCCAGCCTTCACTTTCAAGCACTCTCCTTATTTCATAAAGCCTAGGACTGAAACTGGGCATTAAAGCATCAGACAACTGTTGACGGCTTGAATCCAATTGTTAGTCCCAGCAGAGTAGCTCTACTGAATCAATGGGGAACTTGGCAAGTCAAAATTTAGATAAATCCCATTGTTTCAGGGGGTCAGCTCTAGCTGCGACTAACACTGAGGCTCATTCCTAGGTGTTGGGCACCTTGTGTGCAATTAAGCTTTTGCTTTGGTAATAATGCTTTGATGAGAAACGTGTCTGGTACCTTCAATTTTCAGGTTGGCAGGGCCATTCCTATCACCAAGCAGCATGAGGTGACTGCCTTGGGTGGCAGATACTGGTGACAAGAGCACTGTACCCTCAATTCTTGAGCCAGCCCCACTTTTAGAATATAAAACTGTTCACAGCACCATGCTGCTTGACTTAGGACCTCAAATCAGCCTGTTGCTTCAGGTGCTGTGGTGGCTGTGTCGGAGAGGAGGCTGGCCTTCTGCAGGGACTGGGCTACTCCTGCCAAATAGATTGGTATGAACTGTTCCATCTCACCTTCAGCTTCTCAAAGAAAGGTTGTGTAAAAAGGCGTGTTTAAAAAGATTGGATACCAGCTTTCTGAACTGGAGTAGAGATTACTGCATCGGTAGGGATAAGATTTGGACTTTTAGCCCTTTACTTGCAAGATAAACTAGTATGAAATATTTTACACCATTACCAGTGGCATAAGAGAACACCCAGGCAAAGTGATAATTGATGGTCCAGAGAAGAGGACTGTATTTCTGAGGCTTTGGACCTTTGACCCTTTTTTGTTACAATATTCCAGTACCAGCTGTAGAAAAAAACTTGCAGTTACTACTGACTTGAGAAGAGGATTGTGCTCTCCTTGGATCTTGCCTGGTCCTTACTGTATTCCTGGCTAAACTGTTACAAATTGCCTCCAGTATAAAAGAAAGTTTATGTGAGGCTCAGTATTACTATTGCACCCAGTGGACTAAATTAACTATTCTATTTGTATTTGTATAAATAGAGCAAGTAAATCAACTGTTTTTAGTTGTTGCAGGGGTGGGGAGCAGGGCAATTATTAGCAAGATTTATAATCATCTTTTTTTGAAGTGGGTTTTACATGAAGGATCAGTGTGAATGGTGCTAATAGTATACTAAAGTATAATAGAAATTAGAGAATTTTAATGACGGGTTAATGGTTGGATTGTTTTTATCTGTTGGCTCTTTTTTTATAATGAGTATATTAGAATTTTGTGGATATCCTATTGGAGGGGTTATATTTTATACTTTAAGATATGGGAGTGGTCACGAGGAGGCAAAAAAGGATGCTCACACAAAGTAATGCAAATCAAAACCAGCCATTAAACTATTTTAGCTCTAAAGGTAAGAAGTGAACCAAACAGAAAAGTCTTAGTCAGGTGCCTCAAACCTTACAAAATGAAAAGAAACCCAATAATGAACAGCCTGCTTCAGAATTATTAGATGAACAAGAACCTTTATTGATAATTATGTTCATGATTTGGATGTTGTAGCCACTTCTTGCCAAGATCACATCTTTATTTTTGAAGATAATGAGAAGCCAGATTCTTCAGATTTAGAACTTGTTAGTTCACAATGTTTTTTACAGGGATATTTGGTAGAGAAATTATTTGGTGAAATAGCAGATTTAAAAACATCCTTTTATGATCTGACTAGAGAACTAATACCTGCAGTGCAAGGGTCTCTGGCTCACCTTCCAGATAAATGTCATCTAGGATGCACTCTTGCAGAGTAGCACACTGTACAGGAGGTACACTCCAGTAAGGAACAAAAGTTACAGGTGAGGGAGGGATCCCTGTCTTTTGTTTGTAGATAAGAATAGTGTGAAAGGGGACTCCTTTTCAAATTTAGATGAAAGAACTAGTAAAATAGAAATTAAAAATAGTAACAGGTTAGAAAATGTATGAAGCAAAAAAAAAGTCCTAAAAGAAAGAGAAAGGGTAACAGCTTGAGAAAGAAAAGTAATACATTTAATTTTAACAGTTTATTTAAGTTAATGGATAATAAAAATAAGGTCACTAAAGATATGACAAAAAAAGAAGATACCAAATATAAACTCCCAGTTCTTCCACCCATCCAGGAAGATTTTAGTGGTCAAGATGCTATACAAGAGTTTATTTTTCAACAGGCTCCTCTAGAGAAGAAAAGGAGACCTAGTCAGGACCAAAATTATCCTAAGAACAAGCAGAATTGGGCCAATAAATCATTTTCACTTATTTGAAAATGAATCAAGTAGTTCTTTGCAACTATCCTAAACCTAAAGGCTTCTTAAGTCAGTTGGAGCATAAAACTCATCTGAGAGAAACCTTGAAGCAAGCCAAGGTAAACTTTATTGTTAGTGATGATACTGTAATGGTGGAATGCCTGTTCTATAACTATTACAATGCAAGAGCAATAACAACAGGTATCAGTTCACAAGTGGTAAATATGATCCTAAATTCTAGAGCTCAATTAAGTGAAAATGGTATTGGAGTAAATGTTATTTTAAGCAGCTAAATCCCCTGATTATCTACCCCCAATCCCAGGGTCTGTGGCAACAGTCAGAGGTATGCCAAACTAAGCAGAGAATACAAATCTTACATCCAAATGGAGCATCTAAATGCCCAAAGGGTTTTATTTATTGATTTAGGCACAGAAATTAGTCTGACAGATGGACAATTGATCTCAAAAGATAGAGGTGATATGCAATGAGATGTCTTTAGCTCTTTTGCAACAAACTGGTACAGAAACGTTAACGAAAGATTGAGGAAGCAGTAAACAGTGCTTCCATTACAAATCTAACTATTAAAGAGAAATATGTAATTTATGATAAATTAAATACCCTCAGTTAGATATCTTAAGAAACTGCAATCAAACTGAAATTGAAACAGATGCTTTGCAGAAGCAGTTTGAAGAGTTTGAAGGAGTAGCTGCATTGGTGACATCTTTTGGTGCCCTCCTGAAAGAGGAGCAGTTAGTAATTATTGATAATCTGAAAAATTTGCAACTTAGTTTTTTAAACATATGTCTGCAAAGTGATAAACCAAAAAATCTGGGTTGATCAAGATGATATTCAAGATGCAACAACTAACAAGTAGTCATAGTCAAATGGAATCTGAGCAACCTTCTCCCTTTGCATCAAGGCTACAAACTCAGTTGAAGCCAATAGCAGAACAAGGACAAGATTATTTAAATGCCAATTGCTCCACATTAGAGGAATCAAGATATCAATTCGACATATTATATCCTGACATAAGCATCAATAAAATGACCCTAGATGGACAAGCTATTCCACATAGGAGGGAAACGGTATCTACAGTAGAAATACAGTTGCCCCTCCACATTCGTGGACTTTCACATTCGCGGACTTTCACATTCGCGGTTTTGATTATTCGCGGAAAGCCGCCTGCCCCCTCTCTCCACCCCAGTCCCTTCCCAAGGCAGCGAGGGGGCCCCCTCGCCCCTTTGGGAAGGGTGGGGAGGGTGGGAGTGAGTTGCGAAGAGGGCTTCAAAAAAAACCCTCGTCACTTTGGGAAGGGCGGGGGGTGAGAGAGAGTGGCTACAGGGGCTTCTGAAGCCCCCTTCGCTACTTTGGGAAGGACAGGGAGGGTAGGAGTGAGTGGCGACAGGGTGGGTTTTTGCAGGTGGGTGGGTGGGGGACTATTATTATTTGCGTTTTTTTCACATTTGCGGGGGTCTTCCGCCCTAACCCCCGCTAATGGGAAGGGACGACTCTACAGAGGTAGGAAATGCTTCAGGTGCTGGTTGGTGTTATTAGAGCTACAGAAAGATCCAACTGCCATTGTAGTCTGCTTCTGTACATGAACCTAGACAGGTTGCTTCTGTAATGAACCTGGACAGACAGCTCTTTTACCTCAGGAAACAAAGTGCCTTGAGCTAGCCCTGTAAATTGGGTTGGAACTGTTACTGACAACCTGGTCCAGAATCTAGTAATAGCTCTCAGAATCCATTGTCCTTATATCCCATAGTCAGAAACCTTTCTTCTCTGGTGAGCCTATAGCTGCAGAGGGGGTCAAAGCTGAGAGCTGCTAAAGTAATTTGGTGGCTCTAAGGTCAGCACACTTAACAGAGGCCTTGATTTCTGCAAGGGGAGTCATAGATCAACATGTACTGATTTTCAGTCTCTGCCCTAAGAGGTAGAAACATCATAAAACACAACTCTTCCTTAAAAACAAAAAATAACCCAGCAAGAAATGGTGTAGGCTCTAGGTTAGGTGCACCTGCTGAAATGTAGAATATTAAGAAAAGATGTGTTTTAAAGGACAGGAAGGAAAACACTAAAGACTATCTTCCTACAAGGGAAAATTGGCCAAATTTTTAAAACACAACAGAATATACAGACTGCAGGGTTGCCTAAATGGTGAAAATACTCCTCATAGAATTCAAGAATACAATTTGTCAAAATGGCATCTCGCATCAATCCACCATATTCAGAAGGAAGGGGGTCCAAAACCACCAAAAACTCAGCAGGAAAAGCCTTTGCAGCTTTTCCCGTATTTTAAAAAGCTCTGCAGGGAATGCACATTCCCACTCATTGGGACAACTGATTCGCCTTGAGCTGATTGGTCAGACGTGTACAGGGGGCAGAGCTTGCTAACAAGGCAAGCAAATGGAACCACCATGTTGGATTTTCACTGTAGCAATCATGCTGAGACAACAAAACAGCTTTCCTCCTCCCCCCCCCCTTATTTTCTATTTATTTAGGTGGAATGTTGTACTTTTGCACCTTAAATATCCTTTTTAAAAAAAATATATATATATTTTCAGCTGTAGCAACTGGTGACGATAAAAATGCAATTAATTCACTTATGTTCACCATCTTAATTCGCAGGCACGCCTGTTTGCACAGCCAATGTAGACAGCTTTGCATGCCTGCTATCTTGCCAAAAAGCCGTTAAGACAAATAGAAGCTGCTGCAGATTGCCTTCCGTGTGCATCAATCCCCCTTAATATAGGCCCCCTTAATATAGACAAGCCCTTCCACTACAGCCAGAATCCTACATGGCAGTTATGAATGTGTAACCTGCTGTTATGCACTCATGACCATTATGTATTCAAGATCTCTACGTAGCCCCTATGTAGGGAGTATGAAAATCACCCCAATTTGTACTTACCTGGCATCAGCCACTGCAGTTGACAGGAGTCTGTTCCCCTGTTGGTTGGGAAGTATTTGGCTGCGATTCCCACCCACCCCCTCCCAAAGCAATCTCCAGAAGAAGGGAGAATTGCGACACAGCCCCTGCTTCTGCTTGTTGCAGTGGAGGGGGTGGGACTATCAGTCAGCTGATTCCTGAGCGTCAGGGAAACAGACCCCTGTTGATTGCAGTGGCTACTGCCCAGTAAGTGTGGATTGGGGGCATAGCAATGAAGACCATGCAGGATTCTGGCCTACATTTTTATCAGTAAGTCTGACAGCTTTCCCAGAGGTTGAGCGGCTTTACAGGATTGTGTCCCAAGACAGCACCCTACCTTAAAACCATCTTAAAACTACACCATATCATGCCATGTACTTTGTACATTGGGATACTTTGTTCATTCTGCTAACAATTAAAAGTTGGTCTTGCATCAAAGACAAGTGACCCTGTGTGCAGTATGTTGCTTGTCAAATACCTAAACCAAAAGTGACCGGGAGGAGGAGTCACAGCCTTGTTGAAGAATGTCTAACTCCCTAGAGCAGTGGTTCTTAATCTGTGGCCCAGGGATCCCCAAGGTTCCGCAAAGTCCTCAGGGGGTCCTCAAAGGCTTGAAGGCTGCTTGGTCCACCTCCTCCCTGTAGTGGAGTGGCCACGTGACAGGAGCCAAGGCAAAGGCTGGCTGGCTGGCTTGGCCTGCACATTCAAGAGAAAACAGCAACCCTCATAATAACCAAACCAAAAAAACAGTCTTAGTTTTTTCAGTTTGGCCTGCACATTGCCATTCAATTTGCTCCAGCCACAAACTTGCAGGAAGAAGCAGGAGAAAAGTCCTCCCTCCCCCTCCAGTGCCTCTGAAGGAAGGTGGTGTAACTGTATCATCGTCATCATCTATTTTATTTAATTAATTTATATGCCACCTTTCTCCCAGAAGGGACCCAAGGTGGCTCACAAAATATCACATAAACTACACTTTAAAACCATTAGAAACATCACAATATAAACATCTAAAATTACATGAAACATAAAAGTTAAAAGATAATAAAATTTAAGAAAAAGTAATCATCATCAGGTGTTATTATTATTAGAGTTTTGTATCTTGAGTTAAGTCTTGGGGGTCCAAGGCAACAACAGATATTTAAAGGGGGCCCTGGTCAAGAAAAGTTTAAGAGCCACTGCCCTAGAACAACAGGACAGGGGTGCAGAAGACTAAACAAAATAATGCTGTTGGATTAGGCAGCAGGTTAATTGGCAGTGCTGGCTGGATAATTCTGGGAGCTGTAATCAAAAACTTTTCCAAGTTCTGCCTTGCCTGTTTCCTACCATGGTGAAAACTGTCAGGGGATGATAGGACACGCAATCCCCAGCAGAAGCCTAAAAACTGTCTCAGTAGACTCAGTAGCAACCTGCTCCCAAGAATACTTACACACAGAGTGTTTGACGTCCAAATAAGCAGGAGGCACTTTTAACTTCAAAGTCAAACAGCTGCAATATATACAAATATGTACAATTCAGGGGAAAACTGCTTCACCAGGCCTCAGCATTCACAGGAAGAAGAGAAGTGAGCTCTGCTCTGAGCCCTCCCATATATACAGTAACAGGGCATTGGCTTACTCAATAACATGATCTTATGCACCAATAAGAACCCTCCTTCTGTGGCTAAGGCAGACTAGGCAGGTCATGGAGTCAGCCATTTTAACTCAGCATGACTCTGCAGTTTGTTTGGCCATTTTAAAATGCAGTTAAGTTTCTAACTCCTGACAAAAACTGTTTGTTCATAGCTTCTTTTTCCTCTTCTTGAATGGTTGACTGATCCATAAGAGGATTTGTCTCACCTGTAAATTATGTTTACCACCTTTAAGGAGAGCCTTTATAGTGAAGAATTTTGTCAAAAGCTTTTTTGAGAGCCCAAGGATAGGATATTGATGAGTTACCTGTGTGTTTGTTGACACTGTCAAAGAATTCCAAAAGGTTGATGAAGTGGGACCTGCCTTTGCCCGCCATTCTGATTCCTTCTCAGCAAGGTGTGTTCTTCTGTTCCATCTTCATTGTTGCTTGCTTCCGTTTAACAAGCCTGAAATTTCCTGGATTTCCCTCTGAATTTCTTTCTAAAATTGTGTTACGTTGACTATTTTCCAATCCTCTCATAAGAAGATGATGGACGGATTCCTGTTGGTGTTTTATGTATGTGAACGTCCCCCTACAGAAGTGTCCAGCCATTTTGTTCTATGCAGAACACCTGCATTCAGCTCAATGCTGTGGAAGTGGGGCTGCACATGTGGTACCATGGCATATGAAGATGCATATCTATTGTACATTTGGGTCCGCATTTAGTTTTGCAATACAGTAGGACCCCTCGTATCCATGGGGGATTGGTACCGGGCCCCACCATGGATAATGAAATCCACGGATAATAGCAAACACCATTGAAAATAATGGGACTTCCGGTTTAAAATACCATAGAGTTGCCTTGGAGGACCTAGAAAATGGCTAGAGGACACATTTTCTAGGAAGACTCTATGATAGCTGTGCTGAAACTGAAACCGTGTATAAATGAATCAGTGGATAACGAATCAGTGGATACTGGGCCCTACTATACTACTATTTATCACAAGAGTTACATAGCCGAATCAACAAACAATTCCATGCGCAGAGATTTACACTATGCAGTCCTGATTTAGGGTCTTGGCCCAATTTTAGGGACTAGTTGAACATTTCTGTTGGAAGATCAGAGATCACTTGGGTACATACAAATGAATATATGCTGTTTGACCTGGTGAATTGTTAATTTTTATTAAGACAACCAGTCCAGTGCCATGCACAGATTTTATTTCCCCCCCCCCTTTTTTTTTTTTTTTGCAGGGGAGAGGCTTCAGGCAAGTCTCCTGAGCTTTCTTCCTCTTTTGCCACTACTAACACCTGTTCTCTAACACAAACACACAAGCAATGGAAAGGAGATTGAATGACACTATGGCCGCTGATATTTGCCCCTCTACTCCTACGTTCCTCTCGGTAGTGGCAGGGACTGGGCTGAGTGAGAGAAGAGAGGTAGGCAAACAGGCACTGCTGCTTCCTGCCACCATTGCTACTCACCTGCATGTGAGATGAGAATCAGGGGTTGTAGGCAGGCAGCAGGCCACACTATGTCCAGCTCTGGTCTATAGCCAGTACTTAAATTTTCTAGGAAGCAGTGGCATCCTGGATCTTAAAAGGACTGGATCAATTCTATGTCTTGGCACAAACAGGTAATATACCTTTATCTTGATCCTCTTGCTATCCCCCAAAACTAGCCTTGCCTGTTTTTCAACAGACCCAATTTTGACAACTCTTTCAACTACAGCTTACTACATTTAAGCAACATTCCTGTTCCCTTCTGGATGAGGTTGCATGGATGCTTCCTGCAGGTCCAGACTAATGACTTGGGTGCAGTTGCATGTATCTCTCTGATCAAAAATGGCATGATGCAGTGATGAACCTGCCAACAAAACACAGGTATGCCAGCCTGTACAACTGTGCTGGTGAAATACAAAGACTTAGGACTTAGTACTTTCTGAAACCCATAGCCCCTAATAGAGGTTATTGCCTCAACAAGAGACAGGGTCCTCTCATCTGAACAAGCAGCAGGCAGAGATACTGGATACGAAAAGAGAGCTTACTATAGGTTTATGTACAGCCAACCCTCCACGTTTGCAGTTTAACTTTTGTGGATTTGATTATTTGCAATTATTTGCAGCCGCCTCTGCGATTTTTAATAGGGGCTACAAGCTTCATGAGATTGAGACACTGCAAGGCTTGTAAATCCCTAATAAAAATGGTATAGGGCTGCAGTGGAGGTGGTGGCAAGCCCTGCCAGCCAGCCACTTCTGCCTTGCACAGGAACCCTGCCACCTTGAAGGCATCCTCAGTGGGCTGAATCCATAGATCATACTTTTTGTATGTGTTAAATATGGCTTGGGGGTGCCGAGATATATTTGCATTTTTTCCACTTTTGCAGGGAATCCTGTGCCCCTAACACCAGCAAATGTGGAGGGCCAACTGTACAGGCTTAACTATTAACAGTTTTGTCTGAAAGCTTGAGGAAAGTCAGCATAAAATACTGCCTTTCCCCACATGAACATACCTATTCACTTAATAAGGGAAGGGCAATTATCGGGGTGGTGGTGATAATTTTTGGTCTTTGAAGTGGGCTTCAACACTCCGTTTTCAGCTGGAAATTGCAATAGACATTCATTCTTGTTGCAATTTCTAGGGAGGGGAGTTGCAGTTATTTGAAGCTTATTTGCAATTCCTGAATGCTTGCAGGAGTAACAACTGGCCATAGGCATGGGAGACTTGGCAAGAGGGAAGGTCAGGGGCTCTACAGGGAGTTGTGCTTTGTATGGCACATCGGCCAAACTTCCCCCATGCCTGACTTAGATCATCTTCAGAAACACAACTTAATAAATTATCTGCTTTCTAATGTCCAGTAAAGAGCTAGGTAAGACAGGAACTTTTCAGTGCTGGTACTAGGATTATGGAATACTTTCCACAGAAATGCTCATTAGACTCCTTCACTAACAGAGGTCCTGGTGGCAAGGTGTGCTATTATGGGAAGGCATTTAGTTGTATGTTTTTATCCAGTGTTGTCATTTTATTGTTATGTGTGTAGTGAATACGTTCTTTTATTGTGCTCTTATCCATTTTATTTTTATGCTGATGCTAAGTCATCCTGTGGTTGGCTATAACAATTTTAAATCAACAAATACAATTATGATGAATGAGGGCCAGAATCTTATATGACCTGCTATGTTATGTAACTTTACACATACAACTGTGTCGCGTGGGTGCTAATGAACCCCTTTAACCCCTTTACTGAATTGCGAAGGTGCATAATGGGACAGCGGCAAGAGCGCCTAATGAACAATTGGGACCAGTGCATATCATACACTGATGTACACTGCACCCTGAGGCACATGACACACTGATGTATATTGCATACTGATGTGCAACATGCACTAATATTCATTACACACTGATGTACATCACATACTGATGTTCATTGGGCACTGCCAGCTCTGCTATGTACAGTTGTCCCTCCGTATCCACAGATTTTGGTATCCACAGATTTTAAGTATTCACGGCTTGAAAATATTCTTTAAAAAAATAATAATCCAAAAAGCAAACCTTGATTTTGCCATCTTATATAAGGGACACCACTTTGCTATATGGTAACTTAAGTATTCATGGATTTTTGTATCCACGGGGGGGGGGACCAAACCCCCACGAATATGAAGGGACAACTGTAGTAACATTACAGCAGACCTCTACTGCATATGGATGTTACACAACTGCAGAATTCTAATTCCTACAGACCTAAGTCCACTTACAAAGACATGGCATCCCAACAAGATTCCAATGTTCATTTATAAATAAATGCATGCCCCATTTTTCAACTCTGGTCACATTGGCTGAGGATTGTAGGATTTGTAATTTCCAAATTTAATCTCCTTGCTTTGGTTCTTCGAGGAATGAACCTCTAAATTGATACACTGAACTACTGGTAACATGCATGCACAGGAGGAAGTTGGCAGTCCAGAACACAGTTATTTTTGTAATCTAATTAGTTGGATAACTAGTAGGACAGAGACATGGCAGCACCTGACCCTTTAGCTATATTAAATCCCATAATGCACTAAGTGGCCACACAGACAGTTCTTGCCAATGTACTTACAGTGCTAAGCCCTTTCCCTAATTAGAAGATGCACATCAAGCACTGGGACAGTACATTATTTCATACTGTTAGAAAATCTACCTAGCCCTTCAGAGTGCTCTAAAAGTGAATGTTTATCAAAGAATTGAAAGTTACAATACCACCTAGGACACATATAGATAGAAAATGTACATCAATCTGTTTTTACTTCATTAGATTATTAGTCTAGATTACCTATGACTATATACACAAACATAAAACTAGAGTTGAAAGGAACAAGAGGACATTTTTGCTCAAATTTTTGCTGCCCAACTGCTGAACTGTATTATCTGCACAGTTCAAAGGTTTTCCAACAGCGTAGGGAGGGACTCCTTTCATGGGTATTGGCTCTGCCTCCAACCAATCACAGACAGGGCAACCTGAAATTTAAAATAACAAAGAATCTACCCCTCGGAGGTGGAGCCAACCCCCAACCTCCCAGTTCTATTCTGCCTTTCGCTGAAGCAGGCATGGTTTTTCCGTTGCTCCAGACTTCCACCAGGAAACAAAGGACCCAAGATGGTGACCTCCATGCACAAGCCTGTGCAAGGGGAAGATCTGTTCTCTGAGGAGGAAGATACTGCCTTGGGGCAATTGGGGGCTGCCCCCCTTCGCAAGGACAAAGAGCTCCGTGGCCCCTTTTTGGGGCGCACGTTGAGCCTTGTGGCTGCAGCTCAAAAGGACTGAAGTGTGATGGGGCCTCCAGACAGGAGGCGGACCACGTGGCCACGCAGGGCTCAATGCCTCATGGAGCTTCCGTACCTGGCAGAGCTGAAGAGGGAGACCTTCCTGAGGACCTTCCCCTGCTCCTGTTGGGCAGTAAGGCGCTTCTTCCCCAGCTGGCCACATGGATTGCCTTGATCACGCAGCAGGTGTTGGAGGCGGGCGCAGGTCCTTGGAGGGACCTGGGGGAGGCGATCTGTCAATCCGGGGGGGGGGTCCCCCTACCTTCCCATCCCAAGCATGGCGGCAGGCCACAGTGGCAAGGCCGCAAAGCGGAGAGCTGGGAAAGAGGCGCTTGGCCAGGAACCAGCGCAGCTAAGCCACGGCACGACTGTGGAGCTGCGGAAGGGGGGAGGGCTTTCCCCGCCTCGCAAAAGGCCATGAAAAGAGCACAATAACTGGGACCCTAACTGGGAGGAGGTGCCCAGGAGGAGGAAGGTGACCCTTACGCCAAAGAGGTGAGGGGGCTCTCCTCTGAGGGGGAGGGGGAGAATGTGGAGGAACAGGCATCTCCACGCCTTTTTGAAATGTCTTCCTTTGGGCTCTTACTAAAGAAGGCCTTGAGTGCACTGGAACTGGCACGAATGGGACCGGCCACTGGGGGGTCCAGCCAAGGGGTCCCTGAGCTCAGGGCTTCTAGGAAAAGGGTAATCAATGTACTCCCCTTCCCAGGCATCCTTAAGGACACTATAGTGGGGGAATGGGACTTTAGGAAAGGAATACAGCTGCTTAGCATAGGAGGGATGGGCCCTTGCTAGGACGAGTGCTGAGTAAGATCAGACAGGAGGGGGCTGAGGTGATTTTGATTCCACCTCGGGGGCCACGGAGACCTTGGTTCCCGGACCTGGTACACCTACAAGTTCAGGAGCCATGCCCTCTACTCCCGTGGCCGGACCTGCTGGTTCAAAACGGGTTCCTGCATCTGGATCCAGGCTGGTTATGACTTCATGCCTGGAGGTTGAGCGGAAGATTGTTTAAAAAGGGTTATGACAGAGAGGTTATCGACACCATGTTAGCTGCCAGGCGCCCGTCCACCTGGAGAGCTTTTTGAGGTGGTGCTGGGGGAAAGGTATCAGTCCCTTACAAGCATCTGTAGGTTCAGTCTTGACCTTTCTACAAGCAGGCCTGAAAAAAAGGTTTGGCACCCAGTACACTGAAGCAACACATTGCCGCCTTAGGTTTCATTCTGAAGGGGACACGAGGAAAGTCGTTGGCTTCACATCTACACCTACGTAGTTTCCTAAAGGGTATCGCCTTCCTGCGGCCCCCTGCAGTTCATAGGTTTCCTTCTTGGAAGTTAAATGTGGTGCTAAAGGCCCTCACGCAGGGTCCATTTGAACCAATTAAGTCAGTTGATTTCAGTTTTCTCACATGGAAGGTGGCTTTTCTGGTTGCTATTACATCGGCCAGACGTGTCTCTGAGTTGGGTGCACTGTTGGTGCGTGAGGAGTTGTGTGTCTTTCAGAAAGATTCAGTAACCTTGAGATTGGATCTATCCTTCACTTTTTCATAGGGCACAGGGAGTAGTGTTACCCTCTTTCTGTCCCAGGCCGGTGGCGGAATTGGAAAAAATATGGCACATCCTGGATGTTAGGAGGGCATTGAAGATGTATTTGAAGAGGACAGAGAGTTTTCGCAAGTCTGACACCTTATTTGTGGGATTTCCAGTGGTTTGCCCATTCCAGCGGGCATCCAAATGCATTCTACACGCAGTGCGTCAACATCGGCAGCCCTGGGACCTTCACCGTCCATAGTGGGTATTTGTAGAGCTGCGACATGGGCTTCATCTTCAACTTTTACCAGACACTACTGCATTGATGCAGACGCGTCTGCCGATGCGGCTTTCAGTAGACGGGTCCTGCAACAAGTGATTCAGTAAAAAAAGGGGGGGATGAGGGATGTCTGTCTTATGCCCACCCTATTTGGACTGCTTTTGTACGTCCCTTGAAAGGAGTCCCTCCCCACGCTGCTGTAAAACGGAACATTGGTACTCACCATGAAGGTTCCTTTTCAGCAGCCGTGGGGAGGGAGTCCTTACCCCCCCCCAAAAAAAGGGGAAATAGAGATAGGTTTTGTGTTTTGTTATAAGGTTGTTAATTTTTATGTATAATTGTGTCTACTAACTTCTCTTCTGGAGCTGTGGAACTATCTCTGGGGAGGTTGGGGGTTGGCTCCACCTCCGAGGGGTAGATTCTTTGTTATTTTAAATTTCAGGTTGCCCTGCCTATGATTGGTTGGAGGTGGAGTCAATACCCATGAAAGGACTCCCTCCCCACAGCTGCTGAAAAGGAACCTTCACTGTGAGTACCAATGTTCCAATCCCTCTCTTCTTGGAGCCTGCATTCACCTCTCTTTCTTCCCAGAAAGAACACTTAGCTTCTCCAAGTGCTTTGGGAGAAACTAACATTTTGTCCATTGGCCAAAGGAATAAGAGACACCAACTACTATTAAAGAACAAGAACATAAGCAAAGAAAGATCAGCTTAAACTGGACAGAAATGTAGCCACTTTGTTCTGACATTGACAAAAGTGATCTTCTCTGCACCTGTAATTCTTCCTTCTCTTCCCCATTCCCTTGTGTCTTGCCTGTATAATGTGTGAGTCTGATGGGACTGCTCCTGCACCCTCAGTTAAATGAGATACTTTGGGAGAGAATGACTGAGATCCTGTTGAAGACTTAGACTGGCATAATGATCCATTACATTGGCAATAAGGCACTTCTTAGAGCAGTGCATAGCAGTAGCAGGCGTGGGACAGAAGAGCAAGTGATGTTGCTCAAAAGAAAAAGCTACATTGTTGGCAGGAAAAGTTTCTTTCCTAATAAAGACAGATTTTGCTTTCATTCCCTCCTTTTGGCAGCCAGCAAGCCACTTCACTCCTGCTGCCACTGCCACCTATGCTGGCATAGTTACACAGCGAAAAAGGATAATTGTCAATTATTGGCTGAAAAGTGGGGGTAAAAATACAATAAAGACATAGGTGGACTGCTTTGCCAGAGACACAACTCTGATGTACTTCTCTATCAGCCTTTCCCAACCTGGTGCTTTCTGGATGTATTGGACTACAACTGCTAATCATCCACAACCAGCATGGTTGCAAGTCCAACAGATCAGAAAAACACCAGATTGAGCAGCAATGTTCCAAAAAAAGTGCTACTCAAAGTGGTCCAAGGACTGATGCCAGTCCACAAACCACTGCCAGTCCCTGGACAGCTTTCAGTGAAGAAACCAACAACTTTAGTCAATGGGCACATATATGGTGTCAGCCCCTGGCACATTGGGAAAATTCCTGCCAGCACTGCTCCAAAACACTAGTGTACAGTCCTTCAGAGGTTGTCGAACTGTAACGCCCAGCAGCCCTAGCTAGCATAGCTAATGGTGAGGAATGCTGGCAGTTGCAGTTCAACATCCGGAGGGCCATAGCGTTCCCTGCCCTTGTCTAGAAATTGGTGTAGAAGACATCTCATATTCTTATAATAAACTAATTTATGCAATACTTACTGCCAAGTGGTGGTAGAAATGTCAGTCAGCTGTGTCATGACCAACAAGAGAACAGACTTCTGTAGCTTGTAGTGGCTGCTGCACAGTAGGACAGGATGGGTTGGGTGTCAGGCTAGGAGACACTACTTAGTTAAGTAGACTCTCGGCCTATATTTTGATCTTGGAAGTATATGTAGTTACATTTATGACACTTAGACGCTTAAAGTCAGGAACAGAGCACTGCATATATGGTGTATCAAACTAGGAGGGGTTGTAATCTGATGACAATTGAGCCTAAGAGAAGTTCCAGGACAGGCCTTTGCTGTACAACCTTGTTTTTTTTCCTTTTAAAAATTAAATTTTAAAAAAATTATTATTACTTTATACACTATTTTAATCCTGATACATATACATACAATAATTCCTTCTTCCTGTGCAGATATCATAATTTTTTTCTTCTCCCCGTCCCTCTCTTCCACCATCTCTTCCCTAAATCATGAAGTCATGAACCTTATCTGTCAATCACCATAAATATGAATTATGTTACAAATAATTACATGTTGTTTATATATTAATCAGAACTTTCAATACTCGTTTTCCAAAATCTTTCTTGGTCGAAGGTCCAGAATTGCCTTGAATAATATAAACAACAAATTACTTCCAATCTCAGTAATCTGCGTAATCTCAGATGTATCTTCTTTTATGTCCCTTCTTGCTACTCTTGCTTTGTATTTTAATTTTTCTGAAAGAGGTATGGATCATATCCTGTTTAACCACATTTGTATTGAGAGATTTTCTAATGTTTTCCATCATGCTTTAGTTATTCCATGCTGTACAACCTTAGTAAACACTCCAAATTTCTCTGCCCACCCAAGTCTTTGGGACAACATGCAACAGAAATGGAGGTAACTTTTGGTGAATATAACCAGCACCATGGCCATGACCAGTGAAGAGACGATCTTCTGACTTACCTGTGGCTTGACAAAAGAGGAGGAAGGTGCTATGGATATTCACATGTTGGACCTGGTCCCTTAAGAAAGGTGGCATCAACATGACTGTGGCAAAATCTCTGCTAGACCAAACATCAGGCTGGGGACTGATGGGTGAAGGAGGTGGATCATTTCCAACACAGGACAAAGAAGAGGTACCAGTAGGTACCAGTACAGAAGATGAAGCTGTGACAGAAAGGGGTAAAAAAGGTGGGGAAAGGGAGGAGGAGAAGAAGAAGAGGGCACTAAGGAAAAGCAGTAAGAGACACTTCACATGTCAAAAAGAAATACTGCAATGTTGAAAGGAAGAAATAGAAAAACAAGAAAACAGTAAACTATAATAATAATTAAAAAAAAACTCCACCAGCTCCCTTTTATCTCTATTACTGAAGCAGGAGATCATACCTGCTTGGGTTTTAATGTGAGAAAACCACCAGGTTAAGTCTAAAAAGGCTTATTCTATAAAGACAACAAGCTCAATAACAAGGATGGAATACAATTACTTTCAATATTTATTTCATCATTTTTCTTTCACATATATACACATACACGAACAATTAAAAATAAAAAATAAGAGCAAAATGAATTATACAAAATATAAAACTGTTTACACTAAGACTACCTAGGGTGGGTTGGAGAAAATTTCAATAGAAATGAAGAAAAAGGAGTCTCATGACATATTGACTACTCAACAATGAAATTCTCTTCTATTTCTAACCCCTCTATTTCTTATATAGAGCAAGGGAGAGACACAAAACAGTGAGATAACAAGTATTAAAACTGTATAGCACAAAGGAGTTTTACAGACAAAATAGTGCTGTTGTGACCACATTGAGTACAGAGTCCCCGGAGACAGAATGTGGTCCAATACTGGGACAGTTCCCATCTGTTTCTGATTCCTTTCTCCAGTTGCTTTTTAAAAACATTGGTGGATGTGAAGAAAATGTGAAAATATTTGGCAAAGCTGGTTATTTGTGGTGCTGGGTGGGCAGATCTGATTGCTTTCCAACTGTGAAAGAAGCTGAAAAATAGATCATATCCTCAACAGTCTCTTTCAGGATGCCCAGTAAAATGCTTGCCAAGTTCTGCATTGTATCCACAAGACACAAGCTTTTCACAATTATGTGGTTCTCTGACTACTGTTTACCTACAATAATCCACTTAAAAAATTATTAAATCCAATTAACGTGGCAGTGTCCAACTTCTTTTTTAAACTATCTCTTTTCTAAAGCAAAGCCTCCCACAGCCAAAACAAATGAACATTAAACATTCAAAAATGATTACCACCTTGCCATCTCTAAAAGGAAAAAGAAAGCATTTAACCAAAGTATATCCCTGAGAACCTTAAGCAAATCTAGCCAGATTTGTCCCAATGTACATCATGGTCTAATAAAGTACACTAACAGTTTTGTTTTTTGAAAAGTCCAACATTTCTTTCGCCAGCAAAACCTACCACACAAAATACAACTACTGCATTACATTAAGAATTAGAAATCACTAGATGCAAAGAAATGTCCCATATCTGGACAAAAAGGCTATATAATTTACCAATCTGATAAACTAAATATCATTTCCAATTTGGAATTAAACTGAAATTAGATTTTTAATGGCAGTTAAGTATGCATAGCCTGGAGCTACTTAAATCCTTTTTGGCATGGCTCTGCATTAAAGAGTTAATTTTTACCTTCTATGAAAAAGAGAAATTAATTAAAATAGTATGTGTAAGTGTTAAATCATCCTGAAAAGGTGGCGGGAGAGGGTGGGGGGAGGAAGAGTGTAGAAATTCACAATGTGAAATCATAACTGGCCATTTAAAAAAAAATAGGACAAAAACATAAAAAATAAAAATGTAACAGAATGCAAAATTATTCTATGTCCTATCCAGATGTGAACTAACAATGTGTCACCAGTAAAAATGAGAACCTGTAGCCCTTTCTGATCCAGTTATCACATCAAAAAGTGAATGTGCTCAAAAATAGACAATCCAAACTAACAGTATTTCAGGCAAGTTGAGGACTTTCTCTTTTAATCACCCTCAGCATCTGAGTCAGCAAATTTCAGTTCACATTTAACATCAAAAGGTTTGTCCTTGACATCTTTGTAAGAATGTGAATGCTCCTCATCGTGTTGAACATGCCCATTCCCATAGTCTGCTTCAGTCTCATATCCTGTATCATGTGCTGGCTTTGGATGGTCTCCACTTTGAGTCATGAGACTCCCTGGCTCCACCAATGTCTCCTTCACACTTTGCTCACAATCGGAAAAATCTGCCTTAGGTTTCTTCTTCCCGAGTAACATGGCAGAGCGGAACTTTAGACACTGGTCTGGTAAAAAACCATTGTAACAGTTGTAGGCAAACAGACATAAGAAGAGCACAAAAAAGAACAGAAAAAGAAACATCAAAAGTGAATTATCATTCGACTTCAGAAAGAGGGTCTTCTCGGGAACCTCGGCAAGTGAATTTGAGCGTTCAATGTCAGAAGCAGTGCTCATTAGGTAGGGGACAATGGGATTTGTTACTATCCTGGATGTTGGAAGTGATACAATTGGAGTGGTTGGAGTGTGAGCAGCTGACCCCTGGGTAGCTACAACTGATGTTTTGAGTGTTTCTCCGTTACCTTCAATCCTAGTGGTTGGCTGGGTTGGACTCAGAGTGGTGTATGGGATTTTTTTCAGTTCCAAAACATGTTTAGCTAACACCTGTGAGAACTTCTGGTTCTTCACTTTTTCTTCTGATAGGCATTGATAAACACCACTGTCTCCCTCAGACAAATTGAAGATGAGCAGAGCCTTCTCCAGAAGACGGTATTTGGGACTTTCCACCTTTAACACATCATCCTTGAATTTCCAAACCACCTGGGCCAGGTTGGACTTCTGAGAACATTTCAGCTCTGCAGTGCTCCCATGCTTGAAAGTATGCTGCAGAGAATGCTCTCTGACTTTATCTGGAATGGCAAAACAAGTGTATACAAGATCAGAATTGAGATTTTAAAAACTGACTGGGAGACCAAGTCAGCTATGCAGAAATCCATCTAGCTCACAATGAGATCCCTGTTAGCTTGACAAACTACATTCAGAAGGGTATGCCATTTCAAGTTCCTGTGGAAGCCTTCTTTTATAACTGTTGGTGATTTGCTCCCACAGCCTATGCCCCTGATCTGCTCCAGAGACTGTGGGTGTGGGCTTCAAAACAGAGTGGAAGGTGGCAAAGGAAGCTGCAGAAGGGATCACTGCAAATGGCCTTTGCTGACAGATGCCTTCTGCCACTGCAGGGATTTTAACTAGACACCACCCTTGACATGTGTGTCACAAACCAGCACTTACAATGGGTGTGACAAGCTACCTGGGCTAGGAGGAAATTGTAGTCTTCCTACACAAATATCTAAGGAATTGACTAAGTGGCTGTATTTACAGAAGACAGTGAAGAAAAAGAAATGGGTGAAATTATCAGACAGGGTTTTGTGTGCAAGGAAAACCCCGCTGACATATGAAGACTACACTAAGCTTTAAGTGTTATGAAGGTGCTCAGGAAGAAAGACAGCTACACAGGTTTCTCCTAATAAAATTAACACACTCCTGCACAGACCACAAAAAACAAGGGAAGAGGAAGGGAAAATAAGGTACCTAACTTAATGAATGATTTCACAGGTCATTAACAGTCCAAAATATATTTTCTTTCAACCATTGCTTTGTACCTAAACTCTATTACAGTATTTTAAAATCAGAGGTAGGTGATTGAAAACAGTTCTTAATACTGGTGGTACGACGATGAATGAGTAAATGTGCAGTCCTATAGAGCACTAGCATTAATGCACACATGTACTGCACAGCAGTGTGCTCAGTGTTATGCAGAATCCAGTTTAACCAAAGACTAAAGTTTGGAAAAACTACTTCTAGGGGCTACAACCCCTTGAATGTCATAGCCTGTAGTTGTAGTCCAAAAACAACAACAACAAACACTTTTCCAAGCTCCAAGGAAAAGTTGACAGGGAGTACTATATTGTAGTGTAACATGTGACCACAATGAGCTCTGGATATGCACAAAACTCTAAGGAATATATTTTGGGTTCCTACCACACTCAGTCTACACTGTAGTCTTCCAACATGTTGACAATATCAACACTGTGCACAAAGAAAAGCCATTATGACCTGACATAATCCCCGTGTTACTAACACATTAGTTTCACCTGCTTGAAGCATCATTCCTGGACACACACCACTTGCTCTATTTGAATGCAAGCTCTCACTCAAATAATCTGCTTTATTTTCAGTTGGTTAAATCACATTACACATTAATGCTGATTTTGGAAATCCTGTGATAAGGCAAGGGTCATTGCCTCTTAATTGCACTGCTCTAAGGACCATTTCCCCAAGTAAGTAGGATATATAATTTTACTAACTGTACCTAGCATAACATATACCATTATAGTAGATTATAAAGTTTCACACAGTTCAACTACACACTATTATTTTAGGAAAAAATATTGCATTGCTTTACATGTGGGTGGTGATTGGCGGAGGGACTGAGAGGAGGGAGGGGCCCTTGTGAGGCTTGGGGGTGTAGATACAGATTGAGTGGATTGTGAAGTGGAGAGGGAATTTGCACATGGGTGGTGATTGGCTGAGGGAGTGAGAGAAGAGGGAGGGGATTGGTTGGGTATGTTTCCTAAGCAGTCAATCAGCAACACTGGAAAAGGAAACATACTCAAGCCTTTTATATATATATATATATATATAGAGAGAGAGAGAGAGAGAGAGAGGTTTGCTGAACCTAGACTAGAAGACAAGCTGGAATGTGTCCCGGAGGGTAACCAAAATGGTGGGAGGCCTGGAAGCCATGCCCTATGAGGAGCGGCTTAGGGAGCTGGGTATGTTTAGCCTGGGGAAGAGAAGGTTAAGAGGGGACAGACATTATAGCCATGTTTAAATATTTGAAGGGATGTCATATTGAGGATAGAGCAAGCTTGTTTTCTCCTGCTCCAGAGACTAGGACACAGAGCAATGGGTTCAAACTGCAGGAAAAGAGATTCCACCTAAACTTTAGGAAGAACTTCCTGACAGTAAGAACTGTTCGGAAGTGGAATGTACTGCCTTGGAGGGTGGTAGAGTCTCCTTCTTTGGAGGTTTTTAAGCAGAGGCTGGATGACCATCTGTCAGGAATGTTTTGATGGTTTATTCTTGCATGACAGGGGGTTGGACTTGATGGCCCTTGTGGTCTTCCAACTCTATGATTCTATAATGAGAATGTTTGCCAGTCTCTAAGTTCACATATAGGCTGGTTCATTCCCAGGACCTGGGCTCATAGGGGTGATCCCTGTGCAGAGCTCAGGCAGACACACTCTTTAAGAACCAGCACCTCCCATGTGGGGGCTATTTTTCACACCTGCCATGATCTGCTTGGGGAAAATTTGTTTTTTCCAAGTGCTGCACAATTTGGCAGCTCTTTGTTGAGTTGCAGTGATTACATGAATCATGGTGGCTCCTTGTATAGCTACCATACAGAGGTATCTTAAGTGAATGCTACCTAGCTTGTGAGCTGAATCATAGAATCATAGAATTGTAGAGTTGGAAGAAACCACGAGGGCCATCCAGTCCAACCCCCTGCCACGCAGGAAATCTTGATCAAAGCATCCCCGACAAATGGCAATCCAGCCTCTGTTTAAAGACCTCCAAGGAAGGAGACCCCACCACGCGCCGAGGGAGTGTGTTCCACTGCCAAACAGCTCTTACTGTCAAAAAGTTCCTCCTCATGTTGAGGTGGAATCTCTGTTCCTGGAGCTTGCATCCATTGCTCCGTGTTCCAGTCTCTGGAGCAGCAGAAAACAAGCCTGCTCCATCCTCAGCGTGACACCCCTTCAAATACTTAAACAGGGCTATCATATCACCTCTTAACCATCTTTTTTCCAGGCTAAACATACCCAGCTCCCTAAGTCTCTCCTCATAAGGCATGGTTTCCAGATCTTCCACCATTTTAGTTGCCCTTCTCTGGACATGCTCCAATTTGTTAATATCCTTTTTGAATTGTGGTGCCCAGAATGGTGGTTCCCACACTATAGTATGCAAACCATGCATAACAGAAATGAAATAAAACAAACATTCAGACACATTTTATTCTAACAAAAAGCTAAACATGAAATGGACATCTCAAGTCCTATGTAAAGGAATTGAGACACACTTACTACAAAATTTCTAAATTTATATGCTTACCAGTGCAAGAGGAAGCATCTCCACTGATGTTCTGAATCCAGTCCCTACAAACAGTAAGCAGGCAATAAGGGATTCAATTTACTTGTCATTGCCCTCTATGTATCTACCCCATACCTCCCATCAACAGCATAAACAGCGTTCTTTCCTCTAAAAGCACACTCGAAGACAGCACTGGTAGCATTCCACAGTATCTAAGGAAGTGATGTATTGGGAGGAAAAGAGGAAATGCAATGTGACAAATACAACCTTTATTTAAACTAGATGTAGGCAGAGAGAGGCCTTGGAGTAAACTTCTAGACTTTCAGTTCTGTTTTTGTTTTGACATTTTTGGTATTCCATGTGACTCCTGAAGCAAAAAACATGTCCCTTGGATCTGTTGAAGTCCCCCTCCCCAGTTTAAATTAAAGAACTCTTAAGATTTAAAAAGCAATTTGTGATGCAATTTTGGAATGCTGATGTTCAGCAAAGGTCTACCAGGGAAATGCTTGGCAAGTATCACAGCTGTTTGGAGCCAGTTGATATGGAAGTTAGTAGCAACTTGGTCTAAACTGATATTCTTTTCTTAGCAAATTGTAAGAGCTAGGTAACATTTACTTAGATATTGTTTAATAGGAATATTTTTTAAAAACATGTCCTTTTCTCCTACTGTGGCTTTGTTCGTTTGTTCACAGCTCACAGACGAAAGCAAAATAATGAGCCTGGGCTGGAGAGACAGCTCACAAGCCTTTATGGCTTATAACTCTAGTGAATTTTCCATAAAGGAAGAAAGATTACTGTGGTGTTGCTGGTGATCTGTCTGATCATCTGTAGGAAAATGACATCACCTACCTGCTGGATAAACCTCAGACCAGCCTAAAACGGGATGGCATTATTAGCTCATGCTGTTCACAGCCACCAACCTGTCCCTATGATGCCTTGGCCTTGCTATCAAAATCTCTGATCAAAATCAGGAGGCCTCCAGGAGGAATCTTCCTCATAATCAGAGGTTTGAAAAGGGACTTTTGGGTTACAACTCCCAGAATCTCTCAACTAGCATTGTGGCCAGTCTATTCTAAGGGTTGCAGTCAAAAAATGTAACTTTTCTAAGATCTGCCCACAACTATGGTCCCCACCCAAGTGCTAGTGTGACATTATGAATGGCACAACACAAAAATGCCTGAAAGCAAGCAATGTACATATATGAAGTCACTCTGCTTCCATGTCTGGCGGCCTGGAATGACCAAAGCCAAACAAAGGTTGAGGGGTTTTCCTTGGGTTTTTTCCAGGCTGTAAGGCCGTGGTTTGGAATAGTTTCTTTCTGACGTTTCGCCTGCATCTATGGCTGGCATCTTCAGAGAATGGTTGGGTAGAAGTGTATGTGGAGTTTATATGCTGTGACCCCCTTTTGGGGAGTATATGTAAATTTGTGTAATTGAATGGTTAGTTTCTCGGTATAGAAATGCAAGGCTCATTAGTGTCTGTTTGGCTAATGATTGGTTGATGGGCCATTATCTGCTGGAACCCCCCTTGTCCCTGGGTGGAATTTCTTTGTAAGTGTTGAGTTTTTATTCTATTGTTCTTCAAAACTGGGAGCCAGATTTTGTTTACTTTTAAGGTTTCTTCTTTCCTGTTGAAGTTGTCCAGGTGTTTGCGGATTTCAATAGCTGGAGAACTCCATCAGGAAAGAAGAAACCTCAAAAGTAAACAAAATCTGGCTCCCAGTGTTGAAGAACAATAGAATAAAAACTCAACACTTACAAAGGAATTCCACCCAGGGACAAGGGGAGTTCCATCAACCAACCATTAGCCAAACAGACACTAATGAGCCTTGCATTTCTATACCCAGAAACTAACCATTCAAGCATATAAACTCCACATACACTTCTACCCAACCATTCTCTGAAGATGCAAGCCACAGATGCAGAAAGAAACTATTCCAGAACACGGCCTCACAGCCTGGGAAAAAACAAAGGAAAATCTATGGATGCCGGCCGTGAAAGCCTAAGACTTCACAAAGGTTGAGGGGTTTGAAACTAAAAAGCTTCTGCCTTGGCCCTGGCACCCATTGAGTTTCAGGTTTTCTCCAGCTAGTTCCTGACAGCTGTATGCCATATTAAAATTTGGCTCAGTTTAGAAGTCTGTGTTCAAAAATTTCAGAGGACAAATTTGTGAAGGTTTTGAATGGGGCTAGATATTGCCCCTATAATTTTTTAAAGGTGGAACAATTTTGTATTTATAATGGGCCCTACCATTATCTGGCTAATACAGCTAAGGGATAGGATCTCTTACTAGGCAAATGGAGGGTTAAGGGTATCAGGTTAAGTCAGAGTTTATTGGAGGTCAGCAGTCATGAAGAAGTCACAGGTCAGGAGACATAACTGACCAAAGAAGATGACCAGAGGGGAAAATTCAAGATGCTTCTGTGAAGAGGTTATAAATAATGCCTTGGGGCCACAAGACAAAAGAGAGAAACAAAAGGGAGACAACAGAGGTGGGGGGCTCACATCACCCTGACTCCCAGCCCCCATGGCAATCCAGACTCAGAACTGCAGCTCCTCCTGAATAGCTAAGGAATGTTTACTTTTTGTCTAAAGGGCTTAGACTATCTGTAACTTTGTAACTCCAAGTGTGCCTGAAGGGAAGGAGCCTTTCATGAAAAGAGATACACTTTTGCTATGTAGATTTTGCTTAGAATAAACTTCCTTTTGTGATTACTTGTAGCATAATGAGAGGTTCAGATCACCAGAGCACAGATCCACCAAGTTATAAGTATGGTCATAGAGCTGAAACCGGAGGAGATCTAGACTGTAGTTATCAGCATGCACTGCTCTTCATGAGCAGAGCCTGCCCACCATGCGAGGAGCTAGAGAGACTTCTCTTCCAAGCTGCTGCCAGTGATTCAGGGAAACCTATTGCTCAGCGATCCAGATGCATGATCAGTGATTAATGAAGGGGACGCTGGGTCCAGAGCCATCATTCCCTACCATTCTGATTGGTAAAGATGAATGCAAATATGAATGGGGGCAGAGAGTGAGGGAAGATACAAGGAAGTGTTGCTAGCACTTTGTATACAACCATTGTTTTTGTAGGTTGATTTGGAAATGTGTTTTAATTTTGATAAATCTCTCCATGTTTTCAGATCGGGAAAAAAAAAAGAATAAACTTCCTTTAAAGCTCTCCTTTCTTCCAGACTCTTCACATGCCTTGCTCAGTTCAATCCCACAGGGGTGGGGGGACCTGAAGTTACACAGCAACAGAGTGGGAAGTACAAGTTGAACCCCTTAACTTTTCAATGACTTACACTGAAAAGGATTAAAGTCAATGGGTAGTGGCAATATAGATGATCTCTAGGAATATCAACCTACTCAGGCAGAAGTAGGAAGCAGGGACCCCTACTTCTGCATAACAATCTTTTTAAATGGCAAATTTTACCAGAGCATCAGAGAACTTACAATTCATCCTCTTATTTTTTAAAAAAAGTTTGGATCAATTTAAGGAGATTTTATCCTTTTTTGATAGAAGAAATGTTTGTATTACAAAAGGTGTAAATTTATGAGTACTGCTATATCTCATAGATCCCAGCTAACCAACCATTAGATTTTCCTTGTTTTTTTTTTTCAGGGCTGTGAGGCCATGTTCCAGGCTGTGAGGCCGTGTTCAAGGAAAATCTATGGATGCCGGCCGTGAAAGCCTTTGACTTCACGTTAACCAACCATTAGTTTTCAGGTTATTTTGGAGGTATTGGATATGATTTTTAATTTCCAAATTAAAATTTTAATTTCCTATCATTCTTGGTTCTGTCAACTAGCACTTTGAAAAAAGGAGGACAAAAGTCCAACAATGACAGGAAGGACTTAACATTAATATATTATATAGCTGATGTTTTTCAGAGAACTCCACTTTTTAAGAATTTAAATCTCTGAAAACACAATCAGTAGAGATTTTCCTTAGTATCTCACTCTGTCAACCAACAGTCAGCTAAAGTCCATACTAAAGGAAAACAGGAGTACCGTACATAGGTGGGCTATGCAATGTACACAATAATTAGGTCTTTTCTTAGGACTGTCAGCTCCCCTCAACCCTTTGCAAAAACTAGAGATGTTACTTGGGGACACTATGGCTCACAGTGGCCATATTGGCTGGGGAATTTGGGGAGTTCTAATTTTTAAAAAAATAACTTTTCCAAGTTCAACTCTTCTGAATCCTAGATGTAGACTGAAGAAGACTGACTTCCATGCCTGTTATCCCTTGCAGTTCCTCCCGCCCCGCACCCCAGCCGACCAATGCTGTGTTGCTTGAGTAGGAAATAGTGTGCCCAGCAGTGAACAAAAGAGCTTATAGTCCTGCAACTTCCATCTTTCCCTTCTTCCCCCATTTTTGTGCCAGGCACAAATGGCTACTCCCATGCCAGTGAATGAAGAACTTATAAAATATTTTTTTAAATTTTTTTTAAAAGGCTGTTTCTACAGTTTGTTTTTATATATGCCATCTAGTGCTTTGGCAAGTAGACAGGCTACAAATTATGAAATATAGAAAAACAACACAAAATAAATGGTAAACAATAATTATGAACATAGTATATCTTGTTATACTGGTATGTAATGCAAATATATAATTTACATAAATATGGAACTTCTAGCTGGTTTTGAAGCAACAATAAGGCAGGTTAGTGTGGTCTGAACTAACCTAACTAGATGATGGATATGCATCTAGGAGATGTGCTCTGATCTGGGCAACTTGCTCTCTCAACATCTGTTTCTCATATACAGTATAAAAATATATGTAAAAGACAAGGTCAGTGTGATTGGCTACAATCACCATGGTCTACATGATAGAAACAAGCCAAGCACCCCCTGCTTCTGGGCTCATGTGTTCCTCCATTCCACTCCAGCAAAACTGTGAAGAGATGTTTGGAAGTTTATAGATTTGCTCCCATTTACAATTAACCATAACTCGTTTTGTCTAAATGTGACATCATAATCATGGTTTGCTTCACACAAGCCATTTTTGCACTGTGATTTTTAAACATGGCTTGTTTCCACAAACCATAGTTAAGATTACACACAGGTTAATAGTTCAGATAGCATGCCAAACTATGAATAAGTGAAATGGGAAATGAAAGTTTCCAATCTTTTCAGAGTTGCACTGGAGGAGGTTATGGGAGCACATAAGGTACGAAAATGATAACACTTTTTTCTGTCATGAGAAAGGACAGTTAATTGCAATGTGGAAATGCAACCAATGGTAAGAACAGTCTAAGACTTAGTCTTTACTTATTAGCCCAAAATTCTACGCCTAGAAAAACTGTGACTACCATATATTATATAAACTAAGAGTCTTCCCATGAGCCCTAATTTATATTCCTTACTCACAGTAAGATTACAATTTTATACCTTCCAGCTTTGGAGCAAATCCCATTCAACTCAAAAGCACTTGCTTTTTTGAAAAGCTCTTCCTCTTCTTCCCCATGCCTTTTCAGATTTTGTCAGTGACTGCCCATATGCCAAAAGGTTTTTCTCATTAGCTCTAGAACAGGGCTGGGCAAAGTGTGGCCCTTGGGCCGCATGTAGCCCAAGGATGAGTTTGTGACCCTCAACCCTCCAGACTGCCCTTTTTCAGGCTGTAAAAAAGAGATTGATTGCCTCTTGGATGCCTCCAGTAGAAGCAACTTACTTTTTAAATAAGTTGCAGATGACTCTTCCATGTGTTAACATCATTTAAAAAAACCAAACCAAACCAGGGACCCATTCACACTACACACTTATAGCACTATGATTCTACTTTAACTGCCATGGCTGTATCCTATGGAATCCTGAGGCTTGTCATTTGGCAAGGCACTAGAGCTCTCTGGCAAGGAATTCTAAATACCCTCCCTAGCATCCCCTCCCCTTTTGAGATTGTTAGAATGCTGCATTGTGCACCCACTACCAGTTTCTTCAAGCACTATGTAGTCCTGGAACTGAATAATACACATATCTGTAACTATCTTAGCTGACCCACATAAATATACACATTTTATCTATTTTATCTATTTGGTTCTTACCTCTCAGTCTCACTTTCTTTGAAGATATCAACACAAGAGGATGCATGGGGATTCCAAGCACAGTATGGATCTCTTGCCAGAACACAGTCCACACAAGTGCTATACTTGTCACAAAATGCAACAGAGGACTGAACAACTCCTGCATTGGATCCTGCATAGAGATACTGCTTGCCCTATCAAAGGTGCAAGGGGAAGAAAGAGAATGTAGAAGTGGTCAAAACAAAGAGATGGTGACTTTTTTCTTATTCACTTCAGTTGTCAAACAAGCTTATTATTTGTTGCCATGTGTCTAGCTGCCACTGTACCATATATCCCCTAATCTACACATCTATTTGTTTATACTTCTCTATAAAGTTAATTCCCATTTGTCCGAAGCTTGCTTTATTCCAGTATTTAAATTACTTTCCCTTGGCTGCTTGGCTAAATGGGAAGAGGCAATTCCATTTCCCCTTCTCTTTCCTAATCATGAACACAAAGAGAATGTGGCTTTTGCATGCTACACTCCCACAAAATGCCATCTACAGTGCCTGTAGGGTTGGTACAGATGGAAAACAGATGAGTTTGTGGTGATGGGAAGCCTAGTGTGATATCTCCCATTCTATCTATGGAAAGGACAAGAAATTCTGCCCTCCATTTTATCTAGATTTTTTTGTTGTTCCCTCATTAGAACTACAAGCTTCTCAACAGGACAGACAGTACTGCAATCTGTTGTTACTCTGGTTAAGCTGAATATGCTTGTCAAAACTAGACTGGGCTGCTACAAAGTTATATTGGAATAATGTTGTTTTGATTTACATTATCTGATGTACCCTCTTTTGGTACACTGGAGAAGCAACAGCAGCAGTAAGCCACTTCTTATTGACATGAGCAGACAGTACCTACTACAGGGGTTGGAATCATGTGGTTTTCCAGATGTTGTTTGACAGCAATCCCAGCAGCTCTAGCCAGTATAACCAATGGTGAGGAATGCTGAGAGCTGTAGTTCAACATTTTGGAAGGCCACATGATTTCCAATCCTAATGGGTAGTGTTCAAACAGTATATTGTAACTAATCTTCTGCCATCCTCACCATACTTCTTCTTGCTTATGGTTGCTGCACATGCTTTCCCGATTGGGGAATAAACCTCTGGTGTTATATAAGCCTTTGTCTTGCAAGGCAGGCAGCTAACTGTACTCTTCCATTATTCTTCCCTATTAGAAAAGACCACTTTTCAATCATGAATGTGCCAAAGCTCTGCACTCCCGGGTAGACAATCCTAGCTGTAATGAAGCAGGCATGTAAGCAATGGGGCTGGATCAGAGCCAGTTGCCATGCTGACTGAGAGATTCTAGGAGGTACCATCCAAAAGATCATTTTTCTAAGTTTGGGTTGGGTTTATAGGAACCTGCTTCACAGCAAGTCTGATTACTGGTCAATTTAACTTTAGATTCCTTGCTCTAGCTGGCAGCAGTTTTGCAGTTTCTCAGAGGCATCTGTTATCTAGTCATTTTATACTGGAGATGCCAGGACTGAGTCAGGAACCTTCTACTGTGCATACAAAGCATGTGCTTTACCAATGAGCTTGTGCTTTCTCCCTAAATTCAGAGAACAATGGTATCCAAAATGTTGCACTGGTAGAAACTGCAGCAAAATAAAAACAATTTTAAGGAGCTGGCTGAGGCACACAGGCCAAACTAGAAAATTCCTCAGCATCTCAAGGAAATAGTGATGGTCTTGGGAACCTTCCAGTCTTAGTGCTGCTCCAGATCTACTCAACCTATTGTGAAGGAGACAAGGCTCACAGGACAACTGGCAACAGAGCTCCCACCAGACATTATCAAAGTCAACAGCTGCTTCTCACCCACTTTGAAGTGTGTGTATGTCTATTACACCCCCACGTCCCACGTCCGTCAACCCTACCTTTTTTGAAGAAAGCAACAAAGTCTGAATGGGTTCAGAATTAGGGAAGAGTTGAATTTCTTCAATAATATGCATTCCACTTTCATAGCTGATTGCTTTGTGAAGGGCTCCTCGATCTGAAACAACACAAGCCCACACATGTGTGTAATATGATTTCAGCAGCCATGTGCCTCCTAAGCTTTTCATAATGCTTTTAGCTACACAAGTCTCTTTACCTGGAGCAGTCTTTTTCTCCTAGCAACTTTCATCTTATTCTTTAAGACTTTCCTCAAAAGCCAGCCATTGTGTCAGAGTAGGGTATTCTAGGAACTGAAGTCTAAAAAGTAACATTCTCACAGTTTATCTTTAGCTCAGAGTTGGCCAACCATAGTCCTCTTGTCCAATTTCAAAAGCCCTCTGGTCAGAGAAATTTGCCCCTCTCTAGGTTATCTGATAGAGGGAGAGGAAGGGGGGCTTGCCCACCTTTGGATCTGGCCAGCCAAACACAGGCATATGGTCCCTGATGTACCATTCCAAAGGAAAGCTGCTTCACAGTCATTACTACTATCTATAAAGACTTTGTTCTGAAACTTGTTAACAGAGTATTAAATGTTTTGATGTTGATTTGATAAAAATATTTTACTATATTTACCTTACTTTTCTTTGGAGAAATCAATACCCTGGTGCACCAATTTCAGTTATGCAAATGCACTCCTGGCTACCACAGACCTTTCAGCATCCAGGCTCAGGGCAGAATACAGGAGTACAAACAAGCTAAAAACCTGCCATTTCAGGGAGAGCGTAGTCACAGCCAGTGCAGACTGAATCTCCACTTCTAAATCTGCCACAGCCTGAATCTCTACTCCTGATTGCTCAGAAGAGGGGGACTTCTTATAAGAGTCTGGAAAAGTTACTTTTGGAGGGCTACAACTCCCAGAATACCTCAGCCAACATCACCACTGGAAATTGCATAAAGGAACTTTTCCAAACTCTGCTTCTTCCATTGAAATTTAGTATGAAGAAGAGTACAATCACATGACGAAGGAGCCATGAATGGTACTAGAACTGAAAAGGTTTCTAACTTTAGGGGCCTCCTTTGTATGCGTAAGAGATTTGCAAAGTACCATCCTGCTATATAAATATAGGAGTTCAGTCTGTCCCAATGGCAATTTCTGCCAGCTGTAAAACCTGGGATGCCCTGAATTACAATTTGATTGTTACCTGGCAAGACTGCTTAACCAATCATTCAGTCTCACCAAAAAGCTAGTTTATCTTAGTGTGATGATACCCACTTTTTAAAGCATAAAAATCTCACCTGTACTGATGAACATGACATCATACAAAGTGCCATTCAGTGCTCGGACCTGGTCCACCACGATCTGTGTATACTTCACATCTCTCTTTATCAGTCTAGGTCTGTCTCCTATTGGGGTTACAGAGTCATCCATCAGAGGATGGTCTTTGACAAATTGCAGCGTTTTGTCTGGTAAGTTGAGAGTTGTATTAATTTTTTCTGCTCTGGCTTCCTTGTTTATACACTGCAACAAGAAGAACAAATAAGCATATGTTGCATTATTAATGAGAGCTTAAAACAAAACAACAGATTCTAAATAAATAATTAAAGAAAGCATGCTAAAACCATTACAGCATTCATTAAAGTAGAACTATTACTGCTGCTATCATTTTCAAATATTGTTGCCTATAATTGACTAGGTTTTTATAAGAACCAAACCAATTTAGTACTTTGGCCTTACTTATCTTTTAAGCCAGAGATGTTCACTAACAGTTTATCCTGCTGTCAGTATGTGTATATTTTGTTGCCTTCCCTAGGGGTTTCTATTGCTTGTTTCAAATATTATCTGACTATATGAAATGACGCCCATATTTGGCAACAACATACAAACCAGAGCTTCTCATGGTGAACAAAATTGGCATAAATCCTGTGGGTGCTGTTTCATATAAGCTTTTGATTTTTGGGACATTTTAAAACTTCATGCACTGGAATCTCAAAGAAGAAAATAAACACATGTATTATAAAATATGCCCCTCCTCCAAAAACCTTAGATTTCAAACATCAATGTATTTCAAACAATATTTCTAAGTCCACTTGCTTTCTTCCAAGGCCAGAATTAGAGTAGAAACATATCTAAAATATTATTTTGCTTAGACAAAGGATGGAAATTGTACACCTCTTCAGATGCTATTGGACTGTAAGCCCCAGCATCCCTAGCCAACATAGCCAAAGATAAGCAATGTTGAGAGCAGCAGTCCAAAAACATCTGGAGAGCCACACAATTCTCACCCCTGCTAAAACAACAATGGTTAAACTTACCATTTCCTGACCATATCTATTCCGCATCTAGGACAATTTAGTACATTTTTCAGATACAACCAATAAATAAATGATAAAACAACAGAACCCTAAATCAGCCACACCTTACCATCTCCTAAGTTAAACCATATTGAAAGTTCAAAGGGATAACTGTCTATTGATTAAGGCCATGAAGAAATAACGTGCAATTAAAATGAATTAAACAACTAGCCTAACATCTGCTTAGTGTGATCTCTCTCACATGGGAAACAACTACCAGTGAGAAATCTATTCAAGTTGAATTAAAACCATGCCGATGCTATTTATAATGCCAATATGTACCTGTTGGTAACACAATTTGGAACATGCCAAAAGTTGCTGTCACTGTTGTACAAATACAGATGAAGATGAGCCCTTTTCCTAGTGACAAAATGGCTTCCTAGAATCTAAATGCAGAGGCAAACACTTTCACATATGTCCCTAAACTGGAAATCTAAAATAATTAAACAACCAATTAGCCTCCTAAGGCTGGTACTACAAAAGGTTTTCTATACTAAATTAGAAAGGATGAAGCTAAGGAGACAAAAGATGGTCTGGGAAAACCTTGAAAGAGCACTGACTTATGCAGATTTCAGCCACTGCCCTTCCTGGGCTTGCTATTTGTTTTTTCCCTACCTATCAGTAGGGGATTTGCATAGCTGGTACAAAGTACTCCTAACTGCTGAATGATACAAGTCACAGCCTGGAAAAGAGACTGTATTCTGATCTATAAAAAGGACCAAAATACAGACTACAGGAGAGCTGTATAAATCAAACATGCTTCAAAAGGAAAATTGAGCATGCCATTGTCTCTTAATCACCTCTCCTGCTTTCCACTAAACACTTGCAAATTACCATGCCTGAAGAATACAGTCAAAGAAATGTATTTGGCACCTGTCTTAAACCTTTATTTTAGTTCATTGCTTTCCTGTATCTCTCAAATGGAGCTGTGAATGGCCAAGATGCCATTGCAAAGGACCTACTTGGAAGTTCTTTGCTTCCCCTCCTTTCACATCAGGGATGACAAACTGTGTGTGTGGGGGGGAGACAATTTCTTTCTTCTTTCCCTAACTGGCATAATAAACACTATCTCCCTAAGATGAATCATTTTGAGCTATTAACTTGGCTGTTTTAATCATTTCTCCTGAGAAGAGGGATAAAAAGTGGTAACCAGGTCCCTGGATTATAAGAGAGAGGTCAACCCAAAAGCCTCATTCTCTGCCCAGCAAAACAATTCCACCCATCCGTTCTCTTTCTTTTTTTCCCCTTTTCTTATGGTTGAAACTTCCAGAAACCACAGGATAGTGCCAATATAGAGAGTTAAAATTTCACACAAACTCCTGTTTGCTCTTCTAATTGGTCCATAAGCAAACTTTTCTCCATTTGCTTTTCTTCAAAATTCTCTTTATTTCCCCTTCTCTTGTAATTCCACAAAACTTAATATAATTCCTTCCACTTTTAAATCATCCCAGGAGATAACATATGCTCAAAGTTTATTTTGGGCTTCCCCTTTTGCTGTTGTTGTTTGCCATCAAGATGACTTCCACTCACAGCCAGCCTATGAAGAAGAGACCTTCAAAAGCTTCAGTTATCAACTGCCCTGCTCAAGTCTTGCAAACTCAAAGGTGTGGCATCCTTGATAGAATCAATCCACCTGTAGTGTGGTCCCCCCCTTTTTCTACTTCCTTCTACTTTACTAGCAGCGAGGTCCTCGGGTCGTAGGTTTGATTAGAGTTTCCTTCTCTTAGATGGTTGACTATGTGACGAATGTTGCTGTCCTTGAGCAAGCAGGGATCACCAGCATTGAGGCCATGATATTGAGAACACAGCTGCTCTGGGCAGGGCACGTTTCTAGGATGGAGGACCATTGCCTCCCAAAAACAGTACTCTACAGTGAACTCTCCACGGGTCAGCATAAGAGGGGCAGTCCAAAAAAGCGATACAAGGACTCCCTGAAACAACATCTCAGGCTCGACCAAATTGATCACCAACAATGGTCCACCCTGTTCTCACATCGGGAGGCATGGAGACGCACTATCCACAATGCTGCAGCCTTATTTGAAAACTCATGCTGAACAAGTCTTGAAGAGAAACGACAACGCAGAAAGAATCACAACCTGGAAACATCACCGGAGGAGACCTTCTGCTGTGCTTTCTGCAACCGTTCTTGTTTATCTTGGATTGGCCTTTTCAGTCATCAGCGTGCTTGCAGAAAGCACGGGATGAATCCTTCCTGAATCTTCGTTTGCGAAGAAAAGCCAGAGAGGAGACTTTACTAAGCATTATCATCTTTTCCAAAGAGTCATATCACCTAATGATGTCTCCACAGTACAACAGCCTCAGTTTAGTAATCTTTGCTTCTAGCAATTGGTTACATACACGTTCCTGTTTGACCTGTGCTTTTTTGTTTTTAGCTGTGACATTTATTGTAAATATTTGCTATTCTTTAACCTTCTCATTTTTACTGCCTTTGAGATGTATAGTTCTAATTCCTCCTAGTGTTTGATTGGGGGAGGGGGCAAAGGCTCTGTATGAGCACATCCGAGGCCAGAAGAAAAGATGCTCTTTACTACATGAATAGTCATAATCTCTCAGCTTATCTGGACTTACTGCACCAGGTCGAGGTTTTGGGATCTCTCCATTGTATCGTAGCCATTTTGTGTGGGACTGTTCAACTGTGGTGCTCTGCATGTACTTCCCTTTGGCGAAAACATCCTCCACTGTAGAGATGTTGTAGGCACACACTGCTGAAAGGCCCACATTGTTCCTATAAAAAAACACCACAGAAATCAAAATTGACATACTATCATTCTACAGTTAACCACTCTATTAAATTAACATGCTGTCATTTTATAGTTAACTACAGTAGAGTTAACCAAATACTTCCTCAAAAGGTAAAAAATATGACTTACAATTGTGGGGTGAAAACCCCGTAAATCACTGGCTCCTTCAAGCTGGGAGTCTTAAGGATAAAGACATCATTGACAATGTTGAAAAATAAGTTTTTATCTGGTACAGAGCAAAGCAATCTGGCCTTGAGATAAGAAGTCCATTTCTTTTGCAAAGTTCTGTGTCCTCCTTGGTCCCCCTTTAAAAGAAAGATAAGGGGGGGGGGAACCACAAATGAGATCCTCCCCAGAGTCAACATATACATTTGAAATTGTTCTGCTAAACTTAAGAATCACAATGGATATTTAAAACATGATGTAAAGGGAAAAATCCATCTTGCCTAGACACAAATCAAAAAACCATGTGCTTACTTTTAGCACACAAACTATCATATCAAGAGACAAAAAATAATCTAAATTTCATTGTGCAAACATCAAATAAAACATCAGGAACCACATCAATTCCCCTAGATTCAGTGCATGGGCTAGCAACTGTTGAAGGAAAGCAATAAGGACACATTAATAAAATTAAGCAGCAGCTCCTCATATCTCGCTAACAGTAGAGACACACAAGTTGAAGCACAGGAACCTATGAAAAGTGTCATGTTATAAAATGGAAAGAAAACCATTTCTCCATTTCACAGCCTGTCATACAGGCATTTGTGACAAGCAGCAGGAGGCCAAGCCCAGTCATCATCCCTTCTTGCCAACACAAGTTAATGGTAGAATAAAATATAAAATGAAGTGGGCAACTGCACTGAGGGGTGGGTGCCAGTTTTCAGCTCTGTGCCTCCTGGGCAGGTTGCACCAGCATCTTGCTAGCACACTAGAAGTTATTATTGCCACTTCTGGTTTCAGTGTAGGCTGATTTTTAACATTTTCTTGCATTTTTTGGGGGTGGTGGTTTTGGAGACCAGAGGCAATTACTAACAGCCACTGATTTGGGGGTAGGTTTTGACCATTTCAGGCAAGGTTTGTACAATGGACTTGCATGTGTGTGTCCTGTGGGACTTCATGGGCTACCAAAAAGGGGGTTCAGGGGCCATATGTGGCCCCTGGATTGCATGTTCCCTATCCTAGATCTAGAACAACAGCTCCAGTGCAGCCATCTCGCAGTGGAGCCACATGGATTTATCTGCCTGAAACTCAAGTTGTAGCTAGTGGCTGTTGGTACAAGAACTATGATCCCATTATCTCTAAAAAACATGCATATACAAGAAATCTGTCTTGACAAAGAGACAATACTGCAATTAGTAAGTTCCTTTTATTGCTTATATACACACACACACATGCATATACACACACCACAAACATATTTGTTAAATAAATGTGCAAGACTGTTTCTCAGCAGCTACTGATGAGTGCTTCACAACATGATCCACCACATTTCAATGCCTTTGCCCCCTTAGTTCCCTGATACTGACATTCAGGACCCTACCTATGTTACATCCATGCCCCTCAGGAGTGACTGCTGCAGTATGGCTCCTTCTCATTCTATGAGCAGTGTCAGAAGTTCTGGGTCCCTTTCTCACTAAACAATTATAGCACTATTATTCCACTTTTGACTGCCATAGTTCCATCCTATGGAATCCTGGAATCTGTAGTTTGATGAAGCATTAGAGTGCTCTGGCTGGGAATCTTAAATGCCTCTCCCTAAACTGCAAATGCTAGGATTCCACGGGATGTTGCCATAGCAGTTAAAGTGGAAGTATGAATGGGCCTGTGGATTCTGAGGGAGAAACCCACTCGGGTTCCTCTCCGTACCAGCATTACTTCTCCCTGAAACTGAACCAACAGCAGGTTTGAGGAGCAAATATAGAATAGGCTCCTTCCATGTTTATAATGCTAGAAGGATAACTTTATTGGACTATAACTCCCAGAAGTTCCTGGTTATTATTTTATTATTAAAGTCATTGTTTTTGTGGATTATAACTCCCAGGAATTTCATGCTGTAGCAGGAAGAGGCTGTGCTTCAGTGGCTTCCAAGCTGCAAATGTAGCAGGAGGACTTCAGTCTTTCAAATAATGAATTTTAAATGAAAGTTTCTTCACAAGAAACATGCATAGCCTTGAAAGAACTGATTATGCAGCTACTGTAAGGAGTTCAAAAATATCCCTGCTCTCCAACTTCTGCTGTGTGTGCATGTTTCAAAAAGTTGGCAAAATACATTCAAGGTAGTTGGAATGTTATTTTTCACTTATCGACAGTTTCAAACTAACAGAAAGCAATTTCCCCCCTAAACTGACTTTAAAACAGAGCTCGGAAAAGTTACTTGGGGGGGGGGGCTATGATTCCCTAAATCCCACAGCCAGTCTGACCAGTGGCAAACTGCTAGCAGGCAGAAGACGACCATTTCAGTGTGTCAAAGTAAATTCATTTCAAAGAGCTGGTATATCATGAATCTAGCAGACTCTGTCAGTTCCTGTTCGTGAATTACCCTTTGCAATTTAAAACCAGGCCCTTAAAACCTTACAATCTCCTTCTAGCCATAAGAAGTGTTACAAAATTGAATGACAACATGCTTGTTAAAAGGTTTAAGAAAAATGTAAGCTCATTTCCCAATGATGAAGGGAACTACAATGATGTTTAATGCACAGGAAGACTGACAGCATCAGACTGTTCCATTAATTTTTTTTTCCAGGCTATGGCAACTCAGGACAGAAGCACCACCTGTCACATCACAGTCAAGCAAGAAATTTTATTGGTGTGAGAAAAGTGCTAGCTTTGTCTGGTATCCTTTAGAAATGTGTCAAGCATAGTTCAGGCAGTCACTGTATCCTGCTTCTCTTGAAATTACTATGGCTGGAATTCAGCTGACACTTTATGAGTCACATATGAAGTGAAAGAAGTAGAAGAATATTAAAAAGTCCTTAGTTTCTTTCTTTTATTTAAATAAATGGATTATCACAGTGATTTAGCACTGAAAAGCACCCACCAATTGTTAATTGCTGAAATTAAAATTCCTTAGTGATCATCTTCTTCCTCAGTTTCACTAAAGACAAAGCTCAGAAAGATTTTTTTTAAAACATTACAGCTCCCACAAAGCCCCAGGCAGTATGGTCAATGACCATATCTCTGGCAAAACCAAAGTGACTCCTTATAGTTCAGGTGTTCCTTATTTGGGAATTTGTAGCTCCCTTTGTATTAAAAAAAAAATTAAAATTAAAATTAAATTAAATTTGTAACTATTTCCTGAATAAAAGCAAATCAAGTAATGTTACATTCCCAGAGTAAAACAAAGTAACTTTCTGTCTGTAAAGGATGTTAAGCCTGCATTTCCCCCCAATTTTCTGGAAACAAAAACCCAAAGAAAAACTTGTTTTTTCCTATGGTTTCAAAATGGAAATCTGACAGCTTTACCCAGGAAAGGCAGAGGAAATAATGTACAATGCAGGCATCACTGCACACAGATCCTGATGGAATCAGAAAAAAATAGGCTACACGTCTACATAGCGCTGATACAAAACCCTCCTATGACTGCTTCTCCCACTGGTCATCAAAAGGAAAGAAACTGGTTGAACTTACCTTACAAACTCTTGCTATCCTTGGAATCATCAGCTTGCCAAGAAATTCATATTCCACTGACACTTCAGTGAAAAAGAAATACACTTTGTCATCATCCTCACCACCACTGTCCAGATCAGCTCTTATTACATCAGCAAAAATGAAATTTGGTTCTATAGGAGGAATAAATAAATAAATAAATATTCAATGTTTGCCTTTAAATTCTGATCATTCCCACATTAATATCACTACATCATGCTGGCTCTTTATGGATACACTGGCCTAAACTAAGTTAGAGTACAGGTGATGAATAAATTTCATTTACATACAGGAGGGCTTTAAACTGAGTCAAATGGGGGAGGGAGACAGTATTCTGGAAGGCAAAAGGGCTGGAGAAAATAGTCAAACTGTCATAGAGGGAACAAGGCGAACAGCGCAAGGACCCAACAGTGGGAGGCAAAAAAACTTGCACAGGGAGCAAGTAAAGGGAACACATGGTCTCAGATGTCTCTACACTAATGCACAGAGCATGGGAAATAAGCAAGATGAACTAGAACTCCTTGCACTACAAAACAAATATGATATAATAGGCGTTACTGAAACCTGGTGGGACGAGTCTCATGATTGGAATGTAGGAATAGAGGGGTATAACCTTTATAGGAGAAACAGGCCAAACAGGAAAGGAGGAGGAATAGCATTATATGTCAGGGATATTTACACCAGTGAAGTGATCCATGACATCAATACTGGAAGCCAGGTGGAGAGCATCTGGATAAAAATTAAAGGGGAGGGAAACAACAGGGATGTTATTGTGGGACTCTACTACAGACCCCCAAATCAGACGGAGGAATTGGATGTTGCCTTTCTAGAACAGATGAACATACATGCAGAAAGGAGAGATGTAGTAGTGATGGGTGACTTCAACTATCCTGATATTTGCTGGCAATCTAACTCAGCCAAAACTACAAGGTCTAGCAAATTCCTTACATGCCTGGAAGACAATTTCATGGTCCAAAAGGTGGAAGAGGCAACAAGGGGGTCAGCTATTTTAGATCTGATCCTAACCAACAGAGACGACCTTGTTAATGGGGTGCAAGTGGTGGGATCCTTAGGTGAGAGTGATCATGTTCTCCTGGAGTTTGTTATACAATGGAAAGGAGAAGCCAGGCATAGTCAGACACGCATTCTTGACTTTAGGAGAGCTGATTTCAATAAACTCAGGGAAATACTGGGGATGATCCCATGGTCAAGAATACTAAAAGAGAAGGGACCTCAAGACGGATGGGACTTTCTCAAAAGGGAGATACTGAAGGCACAATTTCAAACAGTACCATTGAGGAAGAAAAATGGGAGGTGTCTCAAGAAACCAGGATGGATGACTAAAGAACTTTCAATGGAGCTAAGTTTTAAACGGAACATGTATAGGAAATGGAAAGGGGGGGAAATCACCAAAGAAGAATTCAAACAGATAGCGAACACGTGTAGGAGTAAAGTCAGAAAAGCTAAAGCGCAGAATGAGCTCAGGCTTGCTAGGGAGGTTAAGAACAATAAAAAGGGTTTTTTTGGGTATGTCCGCAGCAAAAGGAGGAAGAAGGAAATGATAGGGCCGCTACGTGGAGAAGATGGCAAAATGCTAACAGGGGACAGAGAAAAGGCAGAATTACTCAACACCTTCTTTGCCTCAGTGTTTTCAGAAAAGGAAAAGGAGGACCAACCTGAGGAGAATGGAACAGAGGACACAATAGGGGAAATCCAGCTCAAAATAAGTAAAGAGGTAGTACAGGAATACCTTCTTAATCTAAATGAATTTAAATCTCCAGGACCAGATGAACTACATCCAAGAGTATTAAAAGAGCTGGCAAATATAATCTCAGAGCCATTGGCAATAATATTTGAGAACTCCTGGAGAACAGGAGAAGTCCCAGCAGACTGGAGGAGGGCAAACGTTGTTCCCATCTTCAAAAAGGGGAAAAAAGAGGATCCCAACAACTATCGTCCAGTTAGTCTGACATCAATACCAGGGAAGATTCTAGAACAGATCATTAAACAGAGAGTCTGTGAACATTTAGAAGGCAATGCCATAATCACAAAAAGTCAGCATGGGTTTCAGAGAAACAAGTCATGCCAGACTAATCTGATCTCTTTTTTTGATAAAGTTACCAGCTTGGTAGATGAAGGGAATGCTGTGGACATTGCATACCTTGATTTCAGTAAGGCCTTTGACAAGGTTCCCCATGACATTCTTGCAAACAAGCTTGTAGAATGTGGGCTAGACAAGTTAACTGTTCAATGGATTTGTAATTGGTTGACTGGCCGAACCCAAAGGGTGCTCAGCAGTGGCTCCTCTTCGTCTTGGAAAGATGTGACCAGTGGGGTGCCACAGGGTTCTGTCCTGGGCCCAGTGCTATTCAACATCTTTATCAATGACTTAGATGAGGGAATTAGGGGCATACTTATCAAATTTGCAGATGACACCAAATTGGGAGGAGTAGCTAATACCCTAGAGGACAGGATCAAAATTCAGAATGACCTGGATAGACTGGAGAGCTGGGCCAAAGCTAACAAAATGAAATTCAATACGGAGAAATGTAAAGTACTGCATTTAGGGCGGAAAAATGAAATGCATAAATATAGGATGGGAGAGACCTGGCTGAATGAGACTACGTGCGAAAGGGATCTAGGAGTCCTAGTAGACCACAAGTTGAACATGAGCCAACAGTGTGATGCGGCAGCTAAAAAGGCCAATGCAATTTTGGGCTGTATCAATAGAAGTATAGTGTCTAGATCAAGGGAAGTAATAGTGCCACTCTATTCTGCCTTGGTCAGACCTCACTTAGAATACTGTGTCCAGTTCTGGGCACCACAATTCAGAAAGGATATTGACAAATTGGAGCGTGTCCAGAGAAGGGCAACTAAAATGGTGAAAGGTCTGGAAACAATGCCTTATGAGGAGAGACTTAGGGAGCTGGGTATGTTTAGCCTGGAAAAAAGACGGTTTAGAGGCGATATGATAGCCCTGTTTAAGTATTTGAAGGGATGTCACGCTGAGGATGGAGCAGGCTTGTTTTCTGCTGCTCCAGAGACTGGAACACGGAGCAATGGGTGCAAGCTCCAGGAACAGAGATTCCACCTCAACATTAGGAGGAACTTTTTGACAGTAAGAGCTGTTCGGCAGTGGAACGCACTCCCTCGGAGCGTGGTGGGGTCTCCTTCCTTGGAGGTCTTTAAACAGAGGCTGGATGGCCATCTGTCGGGGATGCTTTGATTGTGATTTCCTGCATGGCAGGGGGGTTGGACTGGATGGCCCTCGTGGTCTCTTCCAACTCTGCAATTCTATGATTCTATGATTCTACATACAAGTTGGCTTTTGTAATTCAATAGATAACTATCAATTGGATCTTAGGGCTCATCTACACCAGGAGCAAAAATCGACATGGAATCTAGACTATTCTTGCTTGGGGCCACCCCAGATTCACCACGTGGGCACCACATATACCAGCACAAAAGTGATGCAAAGCCATCTTGCAATCGAGGCAGCCAGGCTGACAGTGTATTGGCACCAGTGCCCTGTCCTTTTCTCGGGGCCACTGCAACCTTGCCAGCCAAGCAGCTCCCTGTGAAAGCCTGGCCAGCACCATTGCTTCTGCTGAGGTCAGAACAGGGCACACAGACATGTGATCAACAAGGAGGGGGTTGCTCTACCCCTTCCTCATTTATTGTACAGACGCCCTGTTCTGACCTCAGTAGAAGTGCTGGTGCCAGTCAGGCTCTTGCAGGGAGCTGCTTGACCAGTGAGGCAGCAGCAGCTCTGAAGAGGCTCCATCCCCTTCCCTGAACTGCTCAGCAGGTAGAATGTGGGTAAAGTGCAGGTAAAGTGTGGGTTAAGCAGGTGTGGGTAAAGTACAGACCTCCAGATGTTGTTGGACACCAGCTCCTATCAGCCCAGCCAGCACAGTTAATGCTGTGAAGAAAGCTGAATGCAATTCAACAACATCTAAATGGTTGTCTACCTTATACTAAACGCTAAAAGATCAAGATCCAAAGACAGTTTTGAACTGATGATGCTGATCTGTTACTTCCTGTATTTACAGTGCATGCTACAAGTATATGCAAACAACTCCATAAACAACAGCCCTGCTCACACAGAACAATCCTTGAAGGAACTTAGGGAGTTTAAGTGATCATAGAATCATAGAATAGCAGAGTTGGAAGAGACCACGAGGGCCATCCAGTCCTAATAAATCTATATTTCTTTACCATGTTGTCCCCTTTCTGTTCTGAGCGCAGCTTAAAAATTCCTAGACCACTCACAACCAAACTGGATGTTAAAAATAAACCACCATTATGTTTGCAAACTGTTCAGAAACTTGGTATCTCAAGACTGAGAGAAATCTCAAGCATGAACAAGAATGAAAAAGCTGTGTACTCCTAAGAGAGTGGTATGAAAGAGACTTCTTTGGGCTACAGCTTCAGTATGAAATTAACTAGATGGTATATTTCAGAGCATTCTGACTCATGTTTATTTCTAGGGCTGTTTCTTCTCCAGATTTCTTGTTTCCTTACCGTTAAGCCAAGGAATTGCATATTCAGTCCTTAGTGGATTCTGCTGCGAATTCCTAGAAATGATTGGTTCACTTCCCAAGAAGTTGTAAGACGTTCCAGAGTAAAGATCCCCATCTTTACAAGAACATAAGATTGAATGAGTTTTTTAAAAATACAACAGAGATAAAACAGTTGCAATATTTTTTTAAAAAAATATTGCCTCACACACTAGTTCCATTATCTCCTTCAGGGTCTCCCAGCCTATCTTCTGGCAAGCATCTCCAGGGCAAAGCTGCACAATTTCTATACCCAATATACTGCCCCCTTCCCAGCTACCAAACTGCCACACATTGCTCCTCCATCTTTGTTGAACATCACTGACTGTTCATTTCTCTGGAATACAAGATATATTATTATCTAATGCAAGTTGATTGTAATATTTAATCTAAAAATTATTTCCTTTGATAAACAAATTCTATATTATAAATATTTAATGCTAGCAATAACACTGAATTTGAAAATTATTTCCTTTGATAAACAAATCCTACATTATAAATATTTAATGCTAATCCAAATCATTTTTACTTTAAATAGCTGCTAACCAAAGTCAACATTTCATTCCTGTGAAAGGAGTATAAAGTCATAGACATTTAAAAGGTCATGTGAGAATAATCACAAATCTGGGATGGGGGAGGAGCTTGCAAGAAAATTCAGGGTTGAACATTATTGTGCAAGGGAACCATTTGTGACCAGTCACCAAACAGCCTTCTGAAATCAGGGACATTCAGATGGCAGTTTGCGAATTTGCAGAGGGACCTCTTTAAAAAGGAATTTAAGATTATTATGCCAAATATGGGCATACATTGCTTTGGATCCTGTGGATTCTAGCCATGCTTATGACAAGATATAAAAACAACATTAGATATCCATACTTACCAACCATAACTGATGTATAACTTTGCGCAGGATCAAATGGACATCTTCCTTTACCATCATCATTTCTGCCCACAAGTTTGAATGATGTCAGATTCTACAAAACAATTAAAGTACGTTCTGTGTTTTCTATCCAAAGCATAAATAACCATAATCCAGCATATAGCTGTGAATTCCTAAGGCGGTTCTAGATGAACAGCACTTATCCTAGTTCCATCAATCCAAGAGTATTGTGCAAGTATTCTACCTTTCCCTCCTTACAAAATTTCTTGTGGTCGTAGTAGAGAACCAAAGCAGTAGAAAAACTTACGAGAGTTACAATGGAAGAAAGCAGTCTCTGGATTCCCTACAAAATTCTATGAACAAGGTAGGACAACTGCACACAGTCCCAAACCCACCTTCATTTGTATGCACCCTTGCTTTGAATTTAAGTGGCACATGATATACCTAAGGGTCAATTCATGCATCAATTTGCAGAATCACAACGGTTTTAACACCTTTCCATATTTTAACTTCCACCTTCTGGCACATCTTCTAAAAACTGGTTTGAGCAACGGATGAAAGTGAGATGCAACTTTAAGACATGCTGAAGCAATTCATGTGGCTGGTTCACTACATCATGATTTCATCAGAAATGAGCTGAAATGTAGAGAAACATCTCTACATACTTTATTGTTCCTAATAAGCATAGAATGGGAAAAGATGCAAAACACAATTGCTGTGATACATGGGAAGACATGAAAGTCTATGATAATTTTAGGAAAAGGAAATTAAGCATGTGTGTAATGCTTCTAAATGAATGAAATGCAGAATACTTAACTATGATGGGATTGTACATAATGGCTGGAATTCTTTCGGGGAGTTACAAATGCATAACCTGGAATTACAGATTCATAATTGTAATACGTTACATATTCCCTAGTTTAGGTGACATGTAGGAACCATGAAAGTACTTTAATCTCCATATACCGAGCAGCAGCTGCTGTCATCAACAGAGTTCTGTTCCTCTATCACTTGGGAAGCAGCTGTTTGATGTCCCCAACCACTCCCTTGCATGAGCAATCTCTGGTGTGAGGGGGAATTATGACAGGCACCCTACTTCTGTCTGTCACAATGGAGATTGCTCTGAGGAGAGGTGGGGATGTCAGTCAGCTGCTGCCTGAACAGGGGCATAGACTCTGGACAATCACAGCATCTGCTTCCCAGTAAGTGGATTGGAGTGGGGGATTAACTGCGTAGCTGTGTAACTATGGTGGTTACACATTCGTAACTCCCAAAAAAGATTCCGGACAATATCATATTGTTAGTATGCCCTACTGCCCCCTACCCACAATATCTCATAATTGGAAATCTTGGACACTTCTCAGGGTCAGGTTGGCTGGGGCAAACCAAAAAGGTCAGTTGAAGGTCACAATGACATGGGATATATTTTAGACATATAATGGCAAGAAAGCCCATGTTAGAATTGTGCAGAAGCCCAGAAAACACAGTCATTAAGGTGGTATGTGCTAATCCTTTCTCCCAGCCTTGAGCACCTCAGCAGTGATTCATTCAATCAAACAATTAAGTGACCAAATCTATTCCTACGGAAGTCACTCCTATACCCTCTTCTGTGCAACCTTACGAGGTTGTCATAAACTAATCATTTCCTATCTCCCAGCCACTAACACAATCAGTTCCTTACGAGGTTGTCATAAACTAATCAGTTCCTATCTCCCAGCCACTAACACAATCAGTTGAGTTTCAGTTTTCTTTGTCTATCTGGTGGGAAAGCCATTTAGGCTTTGTCCTAACTAGAGTACCCCTTTAGGATATGAAATAGGATATAAATATTAGACCCTAAACCTCAACAAAGTGTGCCACGGTGGAAAAACACAATCACTCTCTTTCTCGGTGCACACTGGATTAGAACCTCCCATGCCACCCTCAGTCACTTAACTGAGTATCTTCAATGCACGAAACTCTACTCTTCAAGATTGGTAACTATCGCTCTATCTTCCTGAATTTCTCTATCCAATCTTTTTGCCTTACTTCTCTATAGCTTTCGATGGTTCTTAGGAACAAGTGAGTTCACTTTGTGTTATTTCCAATAAAAATAACTTATTCATTTCAAACTGGACTGCTTTCTACAGTTAGTACTGGTATACATAGGTGAAAAGATCTCCACAGTTACCCTCCTCTCGCAGGCATCCATTTTGAGCTAATTATTCCCCCAGATAATAATACAGATTTTGGCATCACAGGTGGGGCTCTAAAGCACCCCTTACCTCTTAGGGAAACAAGATAATAATAGACAGCTATAGAGAAAAATGATGCCAGCAAAGAAAATTCAGAAAGAAAAGGCAGACTCAAGAGGAAGAAAGAAATGTGAATCGTGTGAAAAGTTAGTTGTGTCATGAAGAATGTGTCCATATTTCGATAATCATATCTCAGGACACAACACTTTTGTTTGTGCATGCAGCTCCTTCACAGCATACAGCAAATAAACCTTAAGGTTTTTATGTAATCATAATTCTCTGTTTTATCCAAGCCATAAAACTATGGAACAAGCCTGGACACTGAAATGTGATTAGTTTAATAAGTTGGCTTGTTTTATATCTGGTAAACAACCAGTTTGGTTAAAATCCATATATATAATTCTCCTGGGTATATTGCCGTTTTCAGTGTGCTGATTGGCTGCTTAGTGTCAGGGTCTGCCTCCCCTTGCAGCACTAGCCCCCTGGCTGCAGCAGCCAGCACAGCCTCTTTACAGACTCAGGTCCTGGCTGTGGGAGTCTTGGAAGAACCAGGGCCAAGCTATCAGATGCAGCTGGCTGCAACCATGCAGCACACCTGAAAGCAGCCAGGGGAACTGCTACTTAAGAATAGCATTCAGCCCTTCATCTTGGCCACCATAACATGGCCTTGTGTGCTGTCTGTAGCTGGGTGTTGAGCCTTGTGTGCTGTCTGTAGCTGGGTCCTGGATATCTGGTATGTGCTCTGACCTTGGACTGTTTTTGGACTTTTGCTTATCTTTGACCCTGCCTAGACTTTGGACTCTGTGTCTTATGTTCCTAACCTGGTCCTGGTGTCCCTACTCCTAGAACCTGCTGCCCATACCCCAGACCCTAAGCTTCCTGTTGGGCAGCCAAGCAGCACACTGGGGGAGGAAACATGTAGAATGATTCAATCCCTTTCTAAATGTGGTGGAGGGGCTCTTGCATCCTGATGTGTAGTGTGGAGGTGTGTAGCATGGGGGACCTAGTGTGGGGTATATGTATGTGTAGAGTGGTATGTGTGTGTGTACATGTGGTTGCATGGTGGAGAGGCACTCACCTCCTGGCACACATGGTGTGTATAGCGTGTGGTTCCATGGTGGCAGAGGGGCTCTTGCATCTTGGTGCATGTGTTATGTTTGTGTGTCTCTGTGTTTCTCTGTGTGTGTGGTTGCACGGCAGTGGCGTTGGGGCTCTTGGCATAAAACTAGCCATTATAGTTGATTTGAAAGGTTATATATTAATGTGTCAAATGATCGTACTCTTGGACATGTTTCCGAAGTGGTCAATCAGCAGAGTGGGAAAGGAAACACACAGAAGCATTTTATGTGTGTAGATAACGGTGTATGTTACACTGGGTATAGCTAGCGGGAAGTAATGGTCTAAATTAAATTGCTAGTGTTATTTAGACCAGACTCACAGAAGTCACTGTTGAATGCTAAGTCAACCCTTACATAAACCTAGATGGAAATAACAATTAATTTTAGACCTATGTTTAGATACTTTCTGGTCTAATCACAGCTCACATGGAGGAAATAAAGGGATGGCACATACAGACAAAAGGACCTTGCATGTCTTCGTTTAGAAAGAAAAGAAAGTTGAGATAATTTAAATTCATGCTAATGATTTAGGGGAACACAACTATGAAGAATATTGAAAGACAAAAAATTTCCTAATGAAAAAAATAAATCAGAGCATGCTAAGTTACTGTTGGTGGGTGAAAGGAGCTTAGTCCTGTCTTGCCAGAGAGCCAGTGTGTTTACTCAGAATTGTAAGTAAACCAACATGGTAGAAAGTTGTTAAAAGGATAACTTGTAGCAATGTAACTGGGAAGTTATTCATATATGAATAAAATAGTCATCTGTGGCAAGGACATGGGAGAGGAGAAATTCCGGTAATGCTGTGAAAATGATGACAGACAGATTTACAGATAAGAGAGATAAGAAAGGTCACAGTCTAACATCAAAAATCCTACTCTTGGAAACAGAGTAAAATCCAAGGAAAGAAGAGTGATGACAGAGTCAGAGACATGGAAAGTAGATAGAAGTATAGTGTGTGTGTTTTTTAAGCCCAAGAAGGACTTCATTATGAGGCATTCAGCAATATGAAGTTAGGGTATAGCAAAGAGCTGAGAAAGAGACAAAATAGGTAGAGAAGGGAGTCAGAGCATTTAGGAAAGGACATAAAGGGGTATAAGGCACACCAGGGTATTTATACCAGAATTTCTCAACCAGGGGTCCCAGGGACTCTAGGGTTCTGTGAGAAGTCACTACAGGTTCCATGAGAGATTGCGATTGAAAAAACAAACTTACTTTTTTTTAAGCTGTAGAGATAATATTTTTTATGCAGGGGTTCCCTGAGACCTGAAAATTATTCAAAGGCTTGTCCAGGGTTAAAAGGTTGTGAAGGACTGATTTATACTAGGTGTGTTTGCGTGTGTGCGCACACATTTGTGTGTGCGTGTGCCTTCACGTCACCTGTCAACTTATGGTGACCCCATGAATTATATAGGATTTTCTTAGGCAAGGAATACTCAGAGGTGGTTTTGCCAATTCCTTCCTATGAAATCTAGCCTACAGCACCTAGTATTTCTTGGTGGTCTCCCATCCAGGGCTAGTCCTGTTTAGCTTCCAAAATTAGAGGGGATCTGATGCCTTTAGGGTCAATGGGCCCTTCATGTTGACAGGCTTCCGATTTACAGATTGTCATGCCCCACATTATTCAATGGTGGCGACATGAACATGGGCATGCTAAAGCATATGTGTTCATGGTGCTGCCACTGAATAATATGGGGCTTGATCGTCTCAGTTTTTTGGCATCTGCGGGGGGGCCCAGAACTGAATCCCCACAGTTCTGGAGGGCCCACTGTATTTAGGCTTTTAAGGTTATATAACTGACTGTTAAGGGGATTAACTACACCTACAAAAAGGAATGGAAAAAAGCTTTCACAAAATATCATTTACTGAGAAATAATGGTTATAATGCAGAATACAATAATTGCCCCAAGAAACAGAAATGCTGGCATGTGCTTTGTTCTCTCTTACCATACAGTACCAGAGTTTAAGGAAAGTTACTTTTTTTTACTACAGCTCCCAGAATCCCCAAGCTACTCACTCAGTCAGTGTCCATGCTGGTTGAAGATTTTGTGAATTGTAGTACAAAAAAGAACTTTTCAAAGTTGTAAAGAAGATGTAGTGTTTCTAATTTCTGTATTACATTGCAGAACTGGGCATTTTCTAATGCTTTTGCAGTTGCCCCTAAAATAAAATGCATTCTCACACTTACCAGATGATCACAGACCGGCTGAAATGCATTTGTTCCACATACATAGAGCGAAGCATCATTCAGTTGTTGTAAGACACGAATATAGTTAAGGCACTCTGTCTATAAAATAGAAGAAGTGGTAAGGTAGGAAAATAAAAGGCTTTAATAAATTGCAACCATGCTCACAATTAATTTAGAATCAGGGTGATAAACGCCTTTTCCATTTGATCAGAACAACTGGAAATAGTGTCTAACATATGCTAACCTGTCTTTTGCAACTATTTTTTCAGTGATTCCTCAAATTTACATATTGCTAACCCCATTGTTGGAAGGAAGTCTCATAAACTCAGTATTCATCATTGAGTATGTGTATAACTCAGTATTAATCACTGAGTATAACGCAGTATAATGGCCCATCAACCAACCATTAGCCAAACAGACACTAACAATCCTTGCATTTCTATACCCAGAAACTAACCATTCAATTACACAAATTTACATATACTCCCCAACAGGGGTTCACAATATACATATAAACTCCACCCACTCCTACCCAACCATTCTCTGAAGATGCCAGCCACAGATGCAGGCGGAAGTGCGGGGAGGGAACCAAGGAAAATCAGTATTCATTTGCTGACAAACTTTCCACCCAATCTTTAAACAGCCTTCAGAGAATGAAAGATTATAAAAACAATGAAATCCAGTGATCTTGTTAGATTTTGGCAACAATTCCACAGATCAAACAACATGTGGTGACTTGCCTCTTTTTTCCATGCATCTGAATCTGTATTTATTCTATATTAAGCCAGAAATTTAGCCATATCTGAAAATGAGTATTTGGTTCTCTAATTTTGATGTTGTTTATCCTGGCAATCCTTCAAACCTCTATTTTTCGGATGAAGCATTGCCTTGCAATAAGGATTTGGCATTTAGAGCGAAGCAGTCAAAGAAAAAGTTATGGCTTGTTAGCTTGTCAAGAAAGCTTTTACTCAAAAACTGGATTCCATATTTGTGCTACAAATTAAAAGCTGAAGCTCACAGTCAGAAGAGAAGAGAGCTGTGTATTTCTAGTATGGGAAAAATCTTATTCTAAGCCCTGCTTGATGCTCTCTAAAGGAGCAGAAACAAGGTGAAATGCTAATGTACTTGTTTGTCCTTAATTGAGCAACTGGCCTCCCACCACCCATCTATCTCAAAAATGTTGCAGCACAAACCCAGGCAGAAGCAGCAGTTTGCCAGGGGAGGAGCTGACTCCCTTTAACACTGGCACTGCTGCATTTTAAAAAGGGGGGAGGGGGGACCCTAATATTTTCTAGAAACATTGCTAGGCAAAAATAAACACTATATTCTGCAGCTTGGAAACATTACTTTTTAGGACTACCTGGAGTGATTCTGGGAGTTGTAGAACAAAAAAAAGTAACCTTCACAAACTCAGATATCCCAGAACTACTTGAGGGAAAAGGGCAGCTATTCAAGAAAATGACTTTTAAGAACAAAAACAGTGGAAGGGCAAAATATAAAACTGCTGGAGCTTTTTATTAAAGGGTCACAAGACAATTAATTATTTCCCTGATATTATTAGAAATGTTCTTCTGACAGTCAAATTGAAAAAAATTGGGATCATCTATTTACCAGCTTGGATTTGCCCTTTTCTGCACATCTAGTTTTCTGGTGTTCTGTGACCTTCCAAAACACCTGGGGGGGGGGGAACAGAACAAGAATAAATTAAAAGTCATTATCAGGATTACCACTAACAGTAATTAGTATTACATAATCACAAATAGTAAACCAATAGGGTAAACAAGATAAAATATTTACCACAATCCCAATGTATTTTCTCTCATTCACCCTGCTGTTTTTCTATTTAGGGTGGTCTCTTACAGGGCCTCCTATTTTGCATTTGCTTCAGGATTGCCTTGGTATCTTTATCTACTTTGTGGCTATTGTATAAATTCAGCAAAGCAGGAGGCCCTGTATCAGATCACCCTAAATGGAAAAACAGAAGTCAAAAACATCTGAATATCTTCCCTCATGGGGGAAGATATTTCCAAACATACCTGCCACACATACTGAAGGAAGAGTCTGGCAACAGCTAAGCTTATGAAAATACAGTTTTTAATTATAATTTCACCATTGTATGAATTTCATTTTTGCAGAAACTCATTAAACCTGCAGGACAAATGGCATCAGGTCCCCATCCATACTCAGAAACACTGGAATAGTATACTCTGTTGTATGTAGGGCTGACCTTTAAGATGACTAAGAAACTTCACATTCTGTAGAATGTAGTGGGCAGAAATGTAACTGGCACACCCAGGACTCATATCGTACTACGTCATGTGTTTCCTATATTGTTGGTGAAAAGACCAGTGAAAGGTACCAATGCAAGTTTGCTGAAAATATTTAGTGATCCACAACTGAGAATTTGATGGGGTAAATATCAAAATAGCATTAAAATAAAGGATGAGGTAGCGAAATTTAGCCTGCTTAAAGTCTTCAAAGAAGTCTGGAAGTGAGACCCCTACAACTAACCCCAAAGCAAATGCTGAAACCGAGGATGGTGACTAGTACAAAGGTTAAATGTAGTTCAACCAAACTTCCTGGGGACAAAAAAAAATTGTGGCCAATGCTCCAATATAAATATATATACATGGATAAAAGTCATAGAAGAGGTTCAAAACACAGAAATACCAAAAACAGGTAACAACGTGGACCTGGCAAAATCCTTACTGAGCAAAATCTTTGCATAATGCCAGCTAAGCAGACACCTGCCAAAGAAGGTATAAAGGCAGGGTCTTACTAACTTTGGGTCAAAGAAACTACTGAATTGTAAATATCAAAATCTTGCCTTCTGTGAAAAGGAGACACATTAATAAAAATATTATATAATTTTTCAAATAATTTCAAAGACTGTCAACACTCAGTAAAGCATGTTATGTTTGTTATCTCTGCTTATTTTTGTTATGTTATGATGGTATCACTGTTTTTTAAATTAACATGAATTCAGTTTTATATCACAAGGTATTTTATAGTAACATGTATAACCATGAATACAAAAATAGCAACCCAGTGTGGAGTAGTGGTTTGAATATTGGACTAGAACTCTGCCAGAGCAGGGTTTGAATCCCTGATCAGACATGGAAATCAACTGGGTGGCATTGGGCAAATCAAACTCTGTCAGCCTCAGAGGAATGTGATGGCAAACCCCCACAGAACAAATCTTGCCAAGAAAACTGTGTGATAAGGTAACATTAGGGTTGTCATACGTAGAATATGACTTGAAGGCACACAACCACACCCACCCCTACCAAGATTGGTCTCAAGAATGATGTTTATGACTGGATGCTGGTCATGGTCACTGAGACATGTATGAAACAGTATACTAGTTGCACTTCAGATCGTACATAGGAGGCTGCTATGGATTTAAAGCCAGGGAGATAAAAAACAGCTGATCACTTTTGCCTGGTAAAAGGAACTATGTGCATTAAGGATGAAACGAGTAACAACTGAATTTTAAAGATTCCATATAAGGAACTACTATGATTCCAGTAGAATATCACTCAGGCTTGGCCAAACTGATCACCAACAACGGTCCACCCTGGCCTCACATCGGGAGGCATGGAGACGCATTATCCACAATGCTGCAGCCTTATTTGAGAACTCACGCCAAACAAGTCTTGAAGAGAAATGACAACTCAGAACGAATCACAACCCGGAAACATCACCTGAGGAGACCTTCTGCTGTGCTTTCTGCAACCGGATTTGTTTATCTCGGATTGGCCTTTTTAGTTATCAGTGCACTTGCAGAAAGCGTGGGATGAGTCCTTCCTGAATCTTCATTTGTGAAGAAAAGCCAGAGAGAGATTTAGATTATCTCTAGAATCAGGCATATTCAGAGGTACTGCTAAACACAGTTATTAGGAAATTAAACCCTATTGACTTCAGTGGGTCTCCGCTCTGAATAAAAATGCTTATGATTGCATTGTTGGTCACAGACACTCAGGCATGTGAGTATGAAATAATAAAATTGCACACCTACCTCTTGGTTTTTTTCAGAAATATTCAATGAATTCAGAGCAAAGATGACTTCTCTAGCTCCTACATACAAAACATCTTTGTCTTCGTTTAGTAACAAGGTTGAATAGTTAAATGTTTCTGGTTCCTGAAAGTGTACTAGATGAACTTCTGTCAAAAATACAATAATTTCAAAGCATATTTTAATTCAAAATTCAACAACATGAAAGTATTCAAAAGCTTTCTGATTTCCCACCCTGGACCTGGCAAATCGTCTTTTAATTATTAAAAGCCTTACAATCTACTAATTAGAAATAATTGGAATCTAAAAGGCAGGGGGGATACAAAAGCTTACCATAATGACATTTAAAATCATTGTTCTTGAGCTAAGAGAGAACCATCTGAATATATGTGAAACACTGAAAAAAATGGGGTAACATTCTAGCAGAATGAGCTAGGACAACTATGCCGTAACATGGGGACACCTACTATATATTAAAATGACGCTTAATGTCTATGTCATCATTTTCTGTCATCTATAAGTATTAGTCTGAACACACTGGTTCATTGTGAGGCAGAAAGCTCAAGTAAAGAGAAATATGGTAGCTTTAATATTCAAGAGGTAGATAGATCATATCTATCCTATTAGTGCATAAGAGCAGATCCACTAAAATGAGTGGGATTCATCTAGCATGGCTTAGTCCTACTGATGCCAACAGATCTATTCTAAGCACAACTAAATCTGTATTCAACCTCTGGAGTTAAATTTAATGAGGTCTGCTAAATTAATTCAATTAATTTAACTTCAGTTTCACTTTAGTCTTCTATTGTAAGACTTTATGAGGGAGAAAGGAACATTGGTCTTACCTGTGATACGTTCTTTTCCAGGGGTGAGGCGAAGAGCATCCAATAGACATTGGGTAAGCTCCTCCCACTAACTCCGAGTAGGCAGGCAAACAAAAGAGAGACCTTTGTATGGCCTCTTCCTGTGAGGTCACCTAGGAGGAGCGACCCCACAATAGCCAGTTTATAGAAAAGCTGTACCACGTGTTCCTGAGACAAAATATACCTAAAATGAAACACTACCATAGATTAATGATACCTCGCCAGCGTCCCCAGGTGGGACGGATGCTCTTCGCCTCACCCCTGGAAAAGAACGTATCACAGGTAAGACCAACGTTCCTTTTCCCAGTGGGGGAGGCTTCAGAGCATCCGATAGACATTGGGATGTGCAAAAGCCCCCTGATGAGGGTGGGAGCTGGCGTAGAAAACTCCTAAGATGGTTTAAAAGGTCTGTCAGAGGACCCTTCTGTTGAAGGCATCCTCTGCCAAAGGAAATCTGTCCATCCCATATCGCCTGATGCGAGTTGATGACAAGCACCAGGAGGCCACCTTACACCTCTCTTCAAAGGAAGCATCCTTTTCCTATCTGCAGACACCGTTGTGATCCTGGCCAAGTATGTCAGGATTCCTAAGATATGGTTATCCAAGGCAGTCCGCAATGCGGGCTCTGATCCCTCAAACTAGAGTGGGCAGCAGAAGTATTTTTCGGCATAAAGGACCCACATAAATGGAGGTGAACCCTGCTCCCATACTTAGACTGAGACAAACCTCCTGACGTATATGTGGATAACCCTATGGACGTTCAGGGTATGTCCTATACCCTCCAGTTCCCCTGTCAGCTGAGGTCAGACGAATTCCTGTGGCCCATGGAATGAACCGTAGACCCTGGGTCTGGAATCTGAATGACAGCATCTGGTCTGAACTGAGAGAGATCCTCCCTTTTCCAATCGGTACCAGGATAAAAGGAGAGACCATTCAGAAGCAATGCTAAGGGACGACATCCCTAAGACGGCCAAAACGGGGGGGCACCCATGCGGGTGTCCCAAGCCGGAAATGTACCATGACAGAAGACCGATGGGTCGGCAGAAGGCTGGGTCACTCAGACCCCTTAGAAAAAAAACTGAGAAAGAACTGGGTTCCTCAGGCCCTTCAGTAGCCCTCAAAACCTTCCCTGGATGAGGCCCAAAAACAACGGTTGTCACCTATCTCTTAACGGTATTGGGGTGCAAGCCACCATCAAAGTCAACCTGACGGAAGTTTGTCAGGGGGCCTTTACCTCCCTACTTTAAAAACACCTGTGAGGGAAAACCGCTCTAAATGCGAAATGCGTGGATTCTCTGAGTGGGCTCGCCTCTGGATGTTATGAAGGTGTCCACTCCACTAGGAGAATGCCCCCCGTGGACTCCAACACCGCACCTTAAAAACTCCAGGACTGGAAATCAAGCTAGGTTGGGTCCAGATGATGAACAACACCCTGAGGGAGAAGGTCTGGTCTGGTTGAAAGGCGATTGAGTAATGCAATATGGTCCCAATCTGGGAGAAGCAAGTCCTCCTTGAGCCCGCCGGCGACAAGTAGAAGGTCAATTTCCTCTGTCCAGGTTCAGTTCTGGATTCTGGAAACCATTGTGACAGGCGGGGGGAAATGGGTGTATGGTATTCCATGAGGGAGGCTTATGTCAGGGGAACCTCTCCCTCGTCCCCCTCCCTCAGGAACCTGTAGAAGATGGGGAGGATTGCCTCTACTAGTGAGATGAAGAGGTCCCAGGTTGGCCTCCCCCATGCCTGCACAATGATTGCAAACCCTTCTGGGTTTGGGCTCCGCTCCCAATCGAGATCAGGTCTGCTGAGACAATCCACCTTTGGCCGAGAGTCCCCTTGGCACTGCAGGAAAAAAGGTGTAATCCTACGTCCACCCCATGACACGACTCACTTTGGTCATGCGGGATCTGTCCTCGTGTTTACCTGACGATTTATGTGGGTCTGTGTTATTGTGTAGACTGATGTGTAGTGTACACATTGTATTGTGAAGATCAGGACCGATCTGGCCTGGATCAGATCGTGAAATGTGAGGGACCGTACTAGGCCACCCTGGACTCTATTCAGTTGGTGCCGTGAGAGGACTCTTCTGTCATCCACCTGCTCTCCTCAGTGGGCCGTATTCTGTATGGGTTCCAGATAAGTTGGCCAGTACGACCAATGTTGTCCACCAGTGGAAGGAGTTTCTCACTTCCCATAACAATTCGTGCTTCCTGTGGCGGTTGAGTGAGATGTCCAGCTGAAAACAGCAGGAGGAACTGGTGGAGTGGTCTGGCTTGGAAGTGAGCCCAAGGGAGACAGTATATGGACCCTATCAATAGTCCCTGAGGTTGGACGAGGTACATGCTGTCTTGACCATATTATCGCCACAACCCTCTCTAGCTTGGGTCTGAGGTGAACCTTTCAAAGAGTTCACCCTGAAGCTGTCTTCTTGCGGGAAACATGAGCATTTTCTGAGCATCCCTGAATGCATGCTAGTCGGATAGGGAAGGGACGAACAAATCTTCCAAGTAAGAGTAGATGCATAGTCTGGCCCTTCTCCGACGAGCGACCATGCACAATTGGGGGTGAGTGGCCATGATTCTTATGAAGGACCTGGGTGCCAGAGGTGGAACAAAGGTTAGAACCTTGTACTGAATGTGGTAGCTGTTGTAGGCACAGCAAAGAAAAACATACTGCGGTACCCTGAATACCATTCAGACGTGAAGGAATGTTTACCTCCCTGGTATTCCCAGGTCTCCCATCCAAGCACTAAACCAGGCCTGACTCTCCTTATCTTCCAATATCAGACAAGATCAGGCATGTTCAGGGTGGTATGCGTAGTCCCGCCTGCAGATATGATAAAGAAATGTAATTCCCTGTGGAGATCCTCCGAGATATGCCACAAGGTTCCCATGCGGAACCTTCCACTGCGACAAAGCCTATTTAGGCCTTTCGGGTTGAGGAAGACCCTCGAGAACCCAAAGATACTGGAGTAACAAACTTGCCTCTGCCTGTCGCGGGGAACCTCCTCTAGAGTAGCCAAGGGACCCAATTGCTGGATGGCATCCAGTAGGTGGCGCTAGCGACCGAAGACGGTGCCTTGCCGGACCCTAGCTGGGCCTTGGATTTGGTAGTCAGGAGTGACCTTCTGGGTGATTCTGATTTGGTTTCTGCAGTGGGAATTTGTATACCCCCACCGATGTCTGGTGTCCTCAGGCGGGAGACAAGAAGATGTTGTCTAGGTTCTAGCAGTCCAAGGGCCAAACTTCTGTCTAGGACTTCTGTCCTCCCTCCTTTGATGGTATCGATAATTACAGACCGCTTAACAATGGTGAAAATAAAGCTCTTTCTGGTGGTTCTACCTTATGCTAGTCGAATGCCCCCAACTTGCTGGGCACTTAACTCTACCAACCTATGAAGGGACAGAAGGTTGATTCAATCCTGGAGGTCTGCGCCAAGCTTTGTGACTTACAGTACTGGCTTTTAACCACTTTGCAACCCGGGCTCCTAGCTACCTCTTCTTGTCTCTGTCTTCTATCAGGCCCTGGCCATAGTGAACTCATCTACAGAATAGGCCATGAGTTGTCAGAGGGGTGTGGAGCAATTAGCTTGTTTATTTATTTGATATCTATACCTTGTTCCTCAACCACCAGGCCAATAGAGCAGCCCCCAAACCATTTTAAGCAATCACAACTTACACGTAACACTGCATAAAGCAGTTTTCAATGTGTATTAGTGAATTGCACTCACAAGCTGGGTACTCATCATGCCAGGTTTCAGAGAGGACACGGTCTTCCTCTTGATCTGGTGGCTTGTCCCACTGCTGCTGGGACCTGTACCACTCCCTGGCTCCACCTGAACAAGGGGCCCTGGTCTCCAGGAAGCACAGTACCCGAAGGAGAAAGGTGCTGATGTCCCCTCCCCCTGTGAATGAAGGAAGGTGGGTGGTCTCCCTGTGTGGGGAGCCTTGCCTGAGGAGGGGTATCCCCCATCTCTGCTGGGAAGAACAGGATAGATGTAGGGCTTAGCCCATTCAAGGGGGTCCCAGACCTTAAGAGGTTTGTCAAGGCCTGAAAGCCAGCCTTATCGCTGTAGGATTGAAGCCCTCCTGTAGGAAGCGAGAGGGTAAGAGGGAACTGTGTTCGCGAACGTTGTCCCCCCCCGACCACGTGAGCGTTGGTCATGTGACTGCCCACAGGTTCCCCTTTATCTGTGATCTCGGCCTCCTCGACGAGATGCCTCCAAGCTGGAGGATCGCCCATGAGGAAGTCGGTGCTTCCTGCTGGAATTGGGCCCCCAAGCTCCCTGAATGAGACGCGGCCACGACTGCTTCCTGGTCGCGTGTTGATCACGCTGCGCTACTCACTGGTCTGCCCAGCTGCCTCAGCGGACTGGTTGCCATCCCTAGTGTCCTCTTCCCCTGCCTGTGGAACCAAGTTCCGCTGCAGAGAGGCTCTCGTAGGTTTGGCGCGGGTGGGAGGGATAACCAAGGTTGCTGCAGACACCTCCGGTGTTGGCGCGGCGAGGACTTTGGGAGGAGGGCGGGGGAACGAGACCGGGGACTCCTTTGCATTGCATACCACGCAGGGTAGCACAGCAGGCAGCAAGCAGGTGGTAGGAGGGGAAAAGGAAGATTGGTGGCTCCCCAGAGACTAGTGATCCCCCTGCAATTCACCGGGGTGGGTGGGCTGGACTAGGCTGACCGCCAGCAAGCCCACACTCTCCCTGGTCACTGAGTCATGCACCCATTGCCTCCCCTTGGTTCCCGAACCTGGGGACCCCTGGTACACTCACTGCGGCCTCCGCTTGTGGAGGCAGAGGCATCCGTCCATCTCAGGAGTCATTGGGGTGACCAGGAGCAGCTGCGATAACGCCAGAGATATCCCCTGTTTAAGGGAGCACTCTGCACCTCCTCCTCCTGGAGGGAAGGGTTTGCAGCTATAACTGGCTGGCTCCTAACCTGGCAAGGGGGAGCGAAGCCAGGGTAGCTGGGGTCAGAAATCGAATGGAGGGCTTGTCCTCCTCATTTGCCCCATGGGTCCTCCTCCCCGGAGGGCAGCCGTGATAGCGCCGGAGAGATCCCCCATAAAAGAGGGCGCTCCACGCCTCCTCCTCCTGGAGGGAAGGAATCACGGCTGCACCTGGCTGGCTCCTAACCCAGCAGGGTGGAGCAAAGCCAGGGGGCTGGAGTCAGTAGTCGAGGCGGGGGGCTTCTCCCCCTTGTTTGACACATTGATCTTCCTCCCTGGAGGTCTAGGGAGCGATCCTTCCCTCCATATATTCCCATGAAGGAAATGAACTCCAGCCCAAGCTCTGCTGCCGCTGGTATGCCAAGCAGAACAACAGGCAAAGGAAAAAGCCTCTTTTTTTCTTTCTTCTTCTTTTCTTTCTTTCTTTCTTTCTTTCTTTCTTTCTTCTTCTTTTTTTTTTTAAGTTTGAAAACACAACAAATCCAAAATGGCTCCGGCCACATGGCAAACCATGGAGCACAAGGAAAAGCCGTCTACCCGGAGTGGTAGGCAGGAACAAAAACTGGCTATTGTTGGGTCGCTCCTCCTAGGTGACCTCACAGGAAGAGGCCGTACAAAGGTCTCTCTTTTGTTTGCCTGCCTACTCGGAGTTAGTGGGAGGAGCTTACCCAATGTCTATCGGATGCTCTGAAGCCTCCCCCACTGGGAAAATATGGAAGACATCCATCTTTAGTTTGCCTCAACTCTGTACATTTTCTTAAATTGCTTTTTGGTTAATTTGAACAACTAAGAAACCAAGAGAGGCAGTAGGTGTACAGTCCTCAATTTCACTACCCCACCTCCATTTTAAAGCCCTACCTTAATATTTCCTTCTTTCTTAAAAGTACCATGTAGGAAGAATATTGAAGTAGTGGGGAAGAAAGGAATGGTAATGGACGTTGTTTTTCAATGTTTCCTCAGAAGGGGGGGAGAGAGAGTTATAAATGAAATTACAACAGAAAATGTATAAAATGTGTTATTATACACTTTTGAGACTTAAAACCCTTGCTACAAACTTCTGAGTTGGGCTTCTACTCACATTATTTAATTTAGTACAAAACTCTATGGATAGGACTACAGGATTCATCTGTTATTTCATTACATCTAACTCCCCTTTATCGCAGGCATGGATAACCATGTCTTTTGCATACAAGCAGCTGATTTCCAGAAATTTTACAGTGGCAAAAAATTCTCAATGAAGACAGATTTCACCATTCTTTTCCCATAGTCCAAATAATAGAACTGAAGTGTAATTCGCACATATGAGTTAGGAGAGTAGGAGGTCTTTAGGTGCTGAAGCTGATATAGTTGAAGAAACAGTAATAAAGAGAGTTATCTTTAAAATATGGGGAGGGATGCTTTGAAGATATGAACAAGGGTGCTGACAGGCATGTGATTTCATCAGTTGACCCAGTGACAGCATGTCAAAAAAGACCAGTAAAGGATAGAGAGCAATTCCTGAAATGAAAAGGAGGAAACAGAAGAAGTGTTGCTCCATGATAAACACTGAAGTAGGTGACTGAAGAGGTAGTAAGAAATTACTATATTCAGCTCACAATCCTTTTGAAAAAGTCAAAACACCTTTACAAGATCCAGCTTGACAACAGCTATAGCACAGAACAGCTGATGTACAATCTTTGGATTACTTTCCACTTTTTATCATCCCTTGAAAACTGAATGGTCTATAAAATACAGCTCTGCTAAAATTCTTTTTCCTTTATCTTTTTTTGGACATGCAGATGCTCAGTTAAGCATTATCTTAAAAATCAGTCCAAGCAAGTGAAAATAGCTTAGTAGTGAAACAGTTTCCCCAGAACCAGGCATCACAGATAGAAGTGTTATAATTGCTCAAAGTTAGCTCCTGCCAACAGGAATAAGGGCATCCAGTTGTAACTCTCATATCTTAGTGCTTCTTCTCAACTGTTCAATGTGATTGGCCTCTACAACCCTACTTTTAGGAGTACTGTACTGAGTGTTAGCATGCCCTACTACACCCTCCCCATGAGATTCCATAACTAGGAATATTGCATACTTTTTGGTGTCATATTGGCTTAGGCAGACTGAAGGTCTGTTGGAGGTCATGATCACCTTAGATGTGTCTAGAAATATATTGTGGGAAAGCCCAAGTTAAGATTATGCAGACAACCCCACCCCTGCAGTAATGGGTTTATGCTAACAACCCAGTCATTAATGGGGCATGTGCTAATCCTTTCTAATGCAATCAAACAATTAAGTGACCATTCCCTAATCCATATCTTACAGAAATCTCTCCTATACCACCTACCTGACCAACCATTAAGAGGTTGCTGCAGAACCATCAAAGTTTTGTCTTGCTGGAACTAAAGCAATCAGTTGAATTTCATTCCCTTTGTCTATCCTATGGGAAAGCCATCCAGGTTTTGTCATAACCAGAGTACCCCTTCAGGCTATGAAATAGGGTATAAATATTAGACCCTAGACCCCAACAAAGTGTGCCACAGTGGATGAAACTGGCCACTCTCTCTCTCAGCAGACCCTGGATTGCAACCTCCTACACCAACTTCAGACACTTGTCTGAATATCCTCGCTACACAGAACTTTCTCTTCAAGAATGGTAACTCTATCCAACCTTTCTGCTTTACTCTACTATAGCCCTGTGTGGTTTTTGAGGACGTGTGTTGTGTATGTTAGTTCACATTGTGTTATTCCAATAAAATACTTTATTTCACTTTAACTGAAGTGCTCTCTACAGTTAGTACTGGTATACATAGGTGAAAAGATCACCAAAGATACCCTTCTCTCACAGGTCTCCTGGTGTGCTAATAATTCCCTCAAAAATAGGAGATTTTGGCATCACGAGTAGGGTTCCAATGTCCCCCCACCTCTCAGGGTAACAAGAGTGTCCTGAGAACAAGAGGGATTGGCATGGACTAAACCTATTATCTCATTGGCATGAAGTAGGCAAACTATATTAGCAAAGTACAGGAAAGAATTTTCCTTTTTTAACTGGTAAAAGGACCTCTGAGTATTCCTTGACTAAGAAAACCCAATGAAATTCATGGGGTCATCATAAATCAAAGGCAACTCGAAGGAACACACTCACACATCTTAACTTGAAGCTATGGTTTTACCTTTGTGTTCCCAGGTGATCCTAGGCACTGGACCAAGCGCTGTTGCCATTCCAAGAAATAAACTTGCAGCTCCATATAGAACGAGGGCCATGTTGCGTGTTTTTATTCTATGGAAGCAGCTGGAAAATGCAGCAGCAAAAGTTCATTTGGCAGAAGAAAAGCTTAGAGATGTGAGCTTAGACAGTTTGTGAAAATAGAGACATAGTTGCATTAAATTAATATGCTGCAGTTTCCAAGTGTCTTTTCTCTGACGGATCACTTCTCCAAATGAGCATATATTTGCCACAACAGTGAATAGAAAGGACTTCCAGAAGGAGCTTCAGCAACTCTTCTGCTTCTTAAGCACATGCTTCTGATTAGTTGCACTGGTATACAAAGCTGCAGATATGAAAGATAACAAGAAAAGGAAGCAGTCAATCCTTTTTCAACCTACACTTTTTCCTTTGTTAATATGTCTACAGCTAATGAGTCTAATTTTATAAAAGGAAAGAGCAGAAATAGCTACAGGAAACTATTAACTGTATTTTCCATGCACTCTCATCATTCATATCTCTTAATTCATTGACAAGCATTTTGCAGGAGGAAACATGATGTAGTGGGATTTTTTTTAAATCCAAGTTCCAATGTAATATTTTAGCAGAAATCCAAACTAGAATCATAGATTGTCAAATAATTTCGGCTATAAGCAGTGTGACCCATTTCTGTGAAGCCCAGACAATTCAAAACTATTCAATGGATTTCAAGTCTTTTATTTTTTAATCTTCCCCACCCCCTGTATGTGGTGGTAGGGATAAATGCAACAAGTAATTATAAATAAAATTAAATCTTAAATTCATTTCATTTCTAGTATACCAATTTTAAAAACATATGGAATAACCTCTGAAGGGCCACGTAAACATTTGAGGACAGGGTGGATAAAAACCAGCATTAATTATTTAAAACATTTATGAGACTGTTCAAGTACAGCAAGTGATTTTTTAAAAACGTTTTTACTTCTTTGAATTTAATATGAACATGTTAATATCTACATTTTATCACTTCTTAAATGTGAATCATGGCCATATAATAAGACTGAAATATAAGCTATTTCTCTATGGTCTGAGTACCATTTGGTAGAAAAAGCGAGAAATAATATATAAATGAGTTGTGGGGGCTAGATCTTCTTTCCCATGCTTTTAACATTACCACAAAACTGCTGGATCAAATCATCCAGAGATTTGGAGTGGGTGAGGTACCATGAGCATACTGAAATAAATCACTTAGTTTCATTGATTATTTTTTTTTATATTAGGATAGGAGTTAAAACTCTTAGCACTGGGTATGATGTGTGCTCTGAAAATGGTCATGCTGTTCAGAAATCTGTCCTTCCTATCAAATAGGATAGTAAATGTTAATGAGGGCTTCAATTCAGATTTTAAGATTAAAAAACAAACAAACAAGCAACTGCCCTATAGTAACTATTTAGCAAGAATTCCCCTGATAATATAATCTGTGACAAATCTGTGTATTAAATTTATATTTTACTTTCCCCAAGAATGGTATACAACATGCCTTATTATAATACAACAGATTTTTTTAAAAAAAATCTTGATTTCAAAACAACATAAAAGCAAGTAAAACAGTACCACCACAAGAAACACTAAAAAAGCACTTAATGTTGTGCTAATTGAGGGGAAAATGGACTTATAAGGAGTCAAGACAGCATACCACTTCTCCAACACAGCAAGATAGTATGGATTGCTAGAGATAACAATTGTCTTTGGATCCCGCAGTGAACAGTGCTTGGGAGAAACTCCTGAGTGACCCCTTAAGAATATCATTTATGCATCTTCCTACACATCAAAGTACACAGAAAATGGCTGTGACATGTGCACAGAACACCCTCTAGAATCATAGAGTTAAAAGAAACCACAAGGGTCATCCAGTCCAACCCCTTGCCATGCAGGAATAAACAATCAAAGCATTCCCAACAGATAAACCTCCAAAGAAGGAGACTCCACCACACTCCAAGGCAGTGCATTCCACTGCTGAACAGCTCTTACTGTCAGGACGTTCTTCCTAATGTTTAGATGGAATGTCTTTTAATGTAGTTTGAACCCAATGTTCCGTGTCCTAGTCTTTGGAGCCTCAGAAAACAAGCTTGCTCCATCCTCAGTATGACATCCCTTCAAATATTTAAACATGGCTCTCATGTCCCCTCTTAACTTTCTCTTCCCCAGGCTAAACATACCCAGCTCCCTAAGCCGCTCCTCATAGGATATGGCTTCCATACCTCCTACCATTTTGGTTATCCTCCTCTGGACACGTTCCAGCTTGTCCATATCCTTCTGGAATTGTGGTGCCCAGAACTGGACACAGTGTTCCAGGTAAGGTCTGACTAAAGCAAATAGAGCGGCACTATTACTTCCTTTCATGTAGACACTATACTCCTACTGATGCAGCCTAGAATTGCATTGGCTTTTTTAGGTGCTGCGTCACACTGCTGACTCATGTTTAGTTTGTGGTCCAGTAAGACTCCTAGATCCCTTTCGCATGTATTGCCATCAAACCAGGTGTCACACATCCTATATCTTTTTCATTTTTACTGCCCAAGTGTAGTATCCTACATTTCTCCCTGTTGAAATTCATTTTTGTTAGTTTTGGCCCAGTTTTCTAATCTGTTCAGGTCATTTTGGATTCTGATCCTGTCCTCTGGGGTATTAGCTACCCCTCCTAATTTGGTGTCATCTGCAAACTTGATAAGCATGCCCTCTATTCCCCCATCCAAATCATTGATAAAGTTGTTGAATAGCACTGGGCCCAGGACAGAACCCTGTGGCACCCCATTGGTCACTTCTCTCCAGGATGAAGAGGAGCCATTGGTGACTACCCTTTGGATTCGGCCCATCAACCCAATTACAAATCCACCTAAGAGTTGCATTGTCTAGCCTACCTGTTACTAACTCTTTTGTAAGGATATCATGGTGGGGGGGGGGCTCTACTTGGAAGCTTACTGACATCTTGAGTTTAAGAATTTCCTTGTCACACAAACAAAGGATCATGCCAAAGTCTATCTAGTCCAGCATTCAGAAAATGGGCACAGACTTTTGTGGAACTGATCAAATCCCTTGTGTTGTCTGCTCATCTTCACTTCTAACCAATTCTGGAACTCCCCTCCCATTTTTAAAAACATGCAGGGTTGCTTTTTTTAGAGTTCATCAAATGGCAGTCATATAGATGGCCTTACTTTGCGAAGTCTGCAACACAAAATCAATGCTACTCAAAGTGTTGGTCCACTGACCACTGACAGTCCACAGTGACTTTCCAGGAAAGACAGAAACAGTTGTAGTCAATAGGCACAAATATGGTGCCAACCCCTCGCATGTTGGGAGGGAAAAAAATACTACCAGTCCCCCACCTCAGACAGTTTTAAGAAGCACTGCTCTATACGACTACCATTATGATGAGCTTTAGTGTGTGTGTGTGTGTGTGTGTGTACAGACATGTGTTGATTCCAATGGGATCCCTGTTAGGGAAGGCTGGGCCACCCAGCTATAAAAGAATGGACAACTTTTGCCCCAATCACAACAATGTTTGACATTTCACATTTTTGAACAAGAGCAAATGATCTGCATAGGGACATTTTTGGTTGACGGTTAAACTGAAAATAACCCTGCAATCTTCCACAGCTATAGAGATGTCTTGGGAAGACAGAAACTATGTGTGGACTTTCTCTCCTCTCCATCTGAAGTTAGACTGCTGGGAGGCAAAGTATCAGAAATAAATTACCTCTTTCTTATTCCCAAAGCTAATTATCAGATAAGGAAGGAGTGTCATGTATTTTAACAGACTGCTTCTCCTCCCCCAAAACCAGGTCTCTGCCTTTCATTTCTTTGTCATGCTTGGAGTATGACCAACCAGAGCAGGACAAAGACAGAACAGAAAATGGGTGTTTTATGGTGTTAATATCCCTTTCCTAGCAACTTTGGCACATGAGGCAAAGATGTTACCTCTCAGGCCTTCTGTGCAATAAATTCTCCATATGTCCTAAAACCCAAGATTCTGCTCAAGAAGGTAGAAATGTACTATCTTTTAAAAACTGATGGCATTTTTTTTTTAAAAAAAATTTAGTTCTCTTTATGGCAGTGGTGCATAACCTGCGGCCTTCCAGGTGTTTTGGCCTCCAACTCCCAGAATCCTGACCCAGCTAGTCCAATGCTCAGGAATTCTGGGGGTTGGAGGCCAAAACGCCTAAAGGACTGCAGGTTGTGCACCACTGCTTTAGAAAATTGTTATCTTCTCTCCTTCCTTTCTCTCACACACACCCATCATCCCTTCAGTTCTTTTCTTTTTTAATGTGTAGACATTTGGATGTATTGTTTTAAAAAGGGATTTTCTCATTAAAACCTTTCTCATAGGCAGCAATATATGGATCCAGAACTTCCCCTTGCTTTCTACCAGGGTTGGCTGGCTTAAACCAGGTTTAAACCAAAGGGTGTAAAAAACAACAATGCTCCTGTTTTTTTTAAATTGGTTATTCATTAAAAAAAAAAAAAAGTCTGGGTATAATTACTATTCTCCAGCCCTTGCAGGAACAACAATGGCTGTTTGAATTTAAACATTTCAACCTTAGCAGTTGTTCATTGTTAGACCAGTATCCAGTTGCTTCTTTTTAATCACTTTATTTTATAGTTCAAGAAATGTCATTCAGAAACAAATTCTTCAATTTAACATAAGTTCAAAGAAAACAACTTGCTTTAAAAGAGCACTTTTTAAAGAACAATGATTATTTAAGCTAGTGGCCATAACATCTGCATTTTGCTACTGAATTTTCTGATTTAGTCCTAGATTGGTTTAAATGCAAAAAACTAAGTTCAACACCCCCCCCCCAGTTTAAACAAAAAAAAGGGTTTTTTTAAAGACTTCTCCCCCCCCCCCAACTTTCTAGGATATTTCACAAGGCTATTTTTTGTGTCTTCTGGGCACTGAGGCAGGAAAATAAGAAAACATTTCCCCTCCTAAAACTGGAATGAAAAAATGGGGCCCTTGGCATGAGGTTAAGGACTGTGCTCATTTGAAAAACAGCCAATGGTGCCAACCTAGCTCTAATTCTTTTCTTGGGAATGCTTGAAAAGATGCTGCCCATGAGCTGGGTTACAATAACAGATCCCCTCAAGATCTGAAACAGCCAATGTGGTAAGCATACAATAAAAAGCTTGCCATCAATTTTTGTCATTATGTATTATTTTCCCACTCCCAAGGATTTCAGGGTGTCATAAATGGTTATCACATATGCATTCCATTCTCACAAGCAGTTTGTATGGGAGGTTAAGCTTGGAAATGTGGGAATGACTGAATGTTATGGCCGAGAGAAAATTTTAACAGGACCTCCCTTACAGCAATGAGCAATTTAAAAACACCACCACCAAACTATATAAGTCAAAAATACCCCCCTCCAAAGTGCCAGATCCACCAATATATTTTTTTTAATTCCAATACATTTCAATAATCTCTATCAAAGGAAATTCTTGTCTTCCTTGACTGGATTAGAAGCAAGAAAGTTTCAAGCAATCATTTTGAAGTTTTGGGTGACATCAAGGCTTTTCTTTGGGGGGGGAAAGGCTCCTTGACAGATTAATCATTTCAGCATTTCTTCTCAACTCACTATGCCCTTCAGATCTTCTAAATATAAATGCAACACTCAGATTAACTGTTAAATGTACTATATTCTCTACCAAAAGGCTCTTAAAAAAATAAATAAATCAGCATATGGCTCTAGCAACTACAGTGCATTTCATGTTTTGTGGCTTTGTTTTCCACACAAGACACAGATATTTTAAAATATGTAAACCAATTTGACTTACAGTACAATCTTGCACACATATTCTCAAGAGGTTAAGTCCCAGAGACTTTAATGAGAACTTCAGATAAACATGCACAGAACTTCAGTTGTAGTGACTCAGCTAAATACATTTACTGTATCTACAGAAAAATGGTAGTTTTGTCGCTCTAGTTATTTCAGTTTGTTTTACATTTTATGCAAGCATGAAAGGTGAGTGAGCCAGTAGAAGATGGTAACTATGGCAACTAGAAAGCACTAAGGCATTCTGACATCAAGATGGATACTTACCAATAGCTTACTGGAGGGTCTTTAAGGAAAGACAATTGTACAGTCTTTCCTCTAAAACCTGCTTCCTTTCCTCCTCTTATATCTTGCAAAACCAAAATAAATTCTATGAAATTCACTCTCTTATCTTAAACCTTTCCCTCTTCTGTCCTTTTCTCACAAATCACCTCCAAATGGAAGACCTGCGGTTCAAACTAGGTGCACCGGTTGCATATGACTCTTCGGCTTGTTGATCAGGAACCCATGGCTCTCCAGACAATGAATGGTCCTCTCCGTGTCCTGGGCTGCCCTGGTAAGTGAAGGAGCCCGTATCAGTAAGTCGTCCAGGTAGGGGAAAACATGGACTCCCTGAGACCTCAGATGCGCCACCAGTGCCACCAGAACCTTGGTGAACACCCTGGGGGATGAGGATAGACCGAAGGGCAACGCTCTGTACTGGAAATGTTTCTCTTTGTACGCAAAACGAAGAAATCTTCTGTGTGCCGGGTGAATCATGATATGGAGATAGGCATCCTGCAAATCCAGAGACGTCAGATAATCTCCCTCCTGGATCCCCTCCAAAATGGATCGAAGCGTTTCCATCCGAAACTTTCGCCTTCTCACCCAAAGGTTGACTCCCTTCAGGTTCAGGATGGCCCTCCAATCCTTGTTCTTTTTTTTTTGGGATCAAGAAGAGGCGGGAGTAGGTCCCTCTGTACCTTTCCTGATCCGGCACAGGTTCTATAGCCTGAATTTGCAGTAGATGCTGTATTGCTGATTCCATCAAAAGCTGTCTGTCTGGAGGGTCGGACGTGCATGACTGAATGAAGATTGGTGGGGGTTTGGCTACCAAGTCTATTGTGTACCCCAGGCTGACCGTTCTGAATACCCAGGCATCTGAGGATGTTTCTTCCCAAATTTCTGAAAACTTGGTCAGCCTGCCCCCCACTGGGGAGACCGGATAGTCAAAGAGACTGCCCCCCTTTACCCCCCTGCTTGGGGGTCTGAGGTGTGGGCGTCTTGCTGAACTGACTGGGTCTCGATTTCTGGAACGGCCTGGAGTTCCCCCAGTTCCCCCTGGATTGTCTGAAGTCTCTCTGGTAGTTATTCCTGAAACCCCTACAGTCGCGGTTCTGGGGGCGAGAAAATCTACGTTCCTCCTTCTTTGGTAGGGAGGGAAGAGTCTTCTTCTTGTCTCTGGTCTCAACCAAGACCTCATCCAGAGTCTCGCCAAATAACTTCCCTCCCTTGTAGGTGCAAGATGAGAGGTTTGCCTTAGCCTTGTTGTCAGCATTCCAATTTCTTAGCCAAAGCTGTCTTCTGGAAGCCACTGTAGCTCCCATCGACCTGGCTGAAAATCTGAGTGCGTCCATACCCGCGTCTGCCACAAAGGCGGCGGCCCTGGCAATCTTATTTATGCCTTGACGGAGTTTAATTTCCTCCTCTGGCACGTTTGATGAAATCTCTTTGGACCACCTGATAATAGCCCTGGCAAAAATAGACGATGCTGCTGACGCGCGAATTGACAGGGCGGATGCCTCATGGCTCCTGCGCAGAAAGGTCTCAATGCGCTTGTCATCCGGAGCCTTCAGATTTTCATCACCATCACGAGGAAACAGAGAACCGGAGACGAGCCCCGCCACAGGAGCGTCAATGGCCGGCAGTTTGATGAGGCTCATGACCTCACTAGAGAAGGTATAAAGCTGTTTAGCAAAGGAAGGCTGCGACTTTGACGCTCCTGGTTGAGCCCATTCCCCCATCACTGTCTCCTTCATGATATCCGGTAGGGGGAACACATTGCCTGACCCTTTGCCAGAGGATCTAAGCTCTGGCACCCCCTGGCTGGATTCTCCTGAGGTTGTATCCACTGGGGTGAGAGCCAAGGCTCTAAGGACCTTTTTAAACAGTAAGGAAAAGCAAGCTGCATCAAAAAGTCTGGGGGAGGGTTGTTCCTCGCCTTCATCCCCCTCCCCTTCCGAGGACAACTCGCCTTCCTCCTTGAGGGTGCGATCCTCCTCCCCGCTCCCAGTCGAATCCTCCCACTCGGCAAGATGTTTGGTTTTACAGAGCCGCTTACGGGGTGGGGGGGACAAGTCCCCCTGGCCTGGCTGCTCCGCTGCCGCCGTGTGGGCCGCCTGGGAATCCGCGCGTTCTGGCAGCGGAGTGCCTGCATCGCGCTTGCGGGGCCTACTCCCGTGGTTTACCGCCCGGTGTGACGGAAAAGGGGAAGGGAAACCCCCCCCAGAACCCCCCCGCGCCTTGCTCCGCGCCGCTCCTGCACCCGTCCCTGCGGCCAGGGTTTGGCGCGCGATCAGCGCCAGCCACTCGGCCAACTGGGGGGGCAGGGTCTTACCTCCCAGAATCAGGGGGGGGAGATCGTCGCCGAAGTTGCTGTCCTCATCGTCCCCGGTGGCACCGCTCTCGGAGGCCCCTTCTGAGGGGCCGAGTGTCGCTGTGCCGCTTCTGGCCGCGTGGTCCGCCCCCTGGCCGGAGGCCCCATCACGCGCCAGGATCGCCTGACCCGCCGCCGCGAAACTCGACGTGCGTCCCACCATGGGGGCACGGAGCTCGCCCTCTATCAGCTGGGAACTAGTCCCTGCTTGCTCTGGGACCGCATCCTCCTCCTCCGAGGAGAGATCGTCCCGGCGCACATGGCTCAGGCTGGGGGTCGCCATCTTGGATCCTTTGTTCTCGCGTATGTGATCTGGAGCACAAGGAAGCGCTGCCTGCTTCCACTAGAGGCAGAACAGAACTGGGGAGTTTGGGGTTGGCTCCTCCTCCTTGGGGGTGGTCTCTGTCTTATTGTCTTTTTCAGGTTGCCTGCCTGTATTTAGTAGGAGGCGGAGCCAATACCCACAGAAAGGAATCCCTCCCCACGCTGCTGGAAAATCAAACATTTTTTTCAAAGTGTTTTAGTTCTATGAGGACAGAGGATTTGGGATCTGGTCATGCTAGGGAGGGGAAGAGATCCATCAGGCTAATGTCAATTGGTGGGAGAGGGTTGATTTAGTCATACAGCAGTCTGGGGTACATGCAGCTTGTAGATTGTGCATCTTTGCTCTACAGCAGGGGGTTTTCAACTTCTGAGGGCCTGGAAGCCATTTTTGCTTGAGAATATGGGAAAGGCAAGGGCATGGTGCCACTGATAAAGAGGTGAGCTGATTCATGCAATTCTCCACTGGTAACTACTTGGATCCTGTCTGATCTTGGAAGCTAAGCAGGATCAGCCCTGGTTAGTACTTGGATATAAGAGACCACCAATGAATACCAGGTGCTATAGGCTATATTTCATAGGATGGAACTGGCAAAACCACCGCTGAGTATTTCTTTCCTCAGAAAACCCTATGAAATTAATGGGGTTGCCATAAGTCGGCAGGTGACTTAAAGGCAAATATGCACACACTGAGTGTAATACAGCACACGTCTTGGAGATCATGCCTGCTTGGTCAACTTTGAGACAAGCGAGAGGAAAGTTTATTCTCCAGTGTTTTAAGTATATAGCGTATTTTACCATCTTTGCTTTGAAAATGTTATTGGAAAAAACATTTCTCAGGTGTGCTATTTTACCGCTTTTCTCCAATTTATTTGAATTTTATTACCCATTTTAGATTTTTTTTTACATTCTTGCTTTTAGTCACCTTAGAAAACTAGAATGAAATTATTTAAATAGTAAATAAATTAAACAGGGTTTCTTTGTGAGTTTATCTTAATTTAATATCAGTCAGTGCTGATGGAAACCAAAGCCATTATACAATTTTAAAAAAAATATCAAAAGAGAACATGCACACACTGGGATAAATGGCATTTAAAATGAGGAAACCAGAAAACACAAGAGAATAATACTTATCTAAGGTTCTAATGCATCAAGCAGGCATTTAAACAACAGATGTTACTACATAATCTCCTGTTAGATGTAATTGGGAATCAGACAAATGGATCTGGAATGTGTGGTTCTCTTTTAACAATATGTTTATTTTTATTATTGTGCTGTGGTTCACTGGCAGCATGAATAATCTTTGTGTCAAGAAAAATTAGTAGGTGTCACTATAACATACAGCTGTTAAATTTAGTGCTATGCACTGCAGAATTATTGATCAAGGCCTGCAGAAGCATACCACATGAAAGACCTTACATACATCTGTTACTGTACTATATATTAAAACGGACATCTGGACTCAAACAGACATCTGTTTTAAACAGACACAGACCAGGAGTCAAGGCATAAGAATGCAGGGAAAGCCCTGCTGAACAGTACTAAAAGAATTTCAAGTCAATCATCTTACTATCTTACAGGAGCCAAACAAATACCTCTAGGAAATCCACAAGGAGAGTACAGCTTGCTTGGCTGTTCCTCCCTACCATCGAGCAACTGGCATTTGGTGCTGCTGAACTGCACAGTCTAGTGAGATTGGGGACAGGACAAACAAGGAGTAACAGAGGAAGAGCACTGTACTGTGATAAGTTATTAGTGGGTGGAAGGAATATTCATCTCCAAGTTACAGGCAATTGTGTAGTGGAATCAGGGCTTGCAGGGTTAAACATCTGGGAGTTTTTTATTAGCAGGGTCTCTGACATCATCTCCTATCCCTCTTGGGCCCTTTTCTCTCTGACTAGCTGGAGGGGAAATGGATTTCCCCAGCAACACTATAATTGTGAACTACCCTCTTTGTAAACCAAGGTATTTTGGAGTGGCTTGGGCTTGAGTAAGCAAGATCTGTTAGCTTTACAAAAGACTTGCTCCTAGTAGATATGAAGATTTCCTATTTGCTAGAAACTCCTTTATATACACATCAACACAGCTGCCTACAGTTTTGGACTCTACCTGCCTTTCCTCCTTTCCCAAATGCTAGCTTTTTTTTTTTAAATAAGCAGGGAGTTTTTGATATGGGGAGAATATCCCAAAATATAATACCTCTCCTACTTGTATTCAGAAATAGTGCAGCCCAAGGAAAGCTTAATCATCTGCTTTCTCTAAAGATGTCATCTGGCTCTAAGAAACCAAATTTATACAGGATTTTTTGCCTACCAATCAATGAAGAGAACATTATTCCAAGAGAGCTATTCTTTGCTTTTAAAATGCACTGCATATCTACAGTGTAAGCAAACACTATTATTTATGGACAAGCATTCAACCTGGCAGTTGGTGCTGCTTAATAAAATCTGTCTGACAAATCTGCCTGACAAGAACATATTTAATGTGCCCCCTGGGGATATAGAGTACCTTTTCTCAGGTATGCACACCAAGCCCAGCTGATGTGATCTGGGGCACAGAGCCAAAACTTACACGCTTCATGTACAGCTCTATTTGGCTGCTAAGGAAAAGGCTTTCCGCTTACAGTCAAGCTAATAGAGATAATACAAAACCTGGAATTCTTCCAATACACCTCAAACACAGGGTAATCATTTTGTTGAAAGGCTCTTTTGTGAAAATGGGAGTGTCCTAATGTACATCCCCCTTTTTAGTGCTTTAGTCAAGTAACACCATTCCCAATTATTTATATTCAGCTGCACACAAAGGGTGCTCAATTTGATTTGTATTTTTTTTTAACAAATTAAGATTAAGGCTGTATGAATACACTACAACCTTAAAGCTACTGTCCAGAATCTTGATAGGCATCCTGTTATTGACACATACAAGCTTAAGTCCAAAATATGCTTTGTGTATTTGTTGTTGTAGAAGATAATACAGTATTCTCTTTCCCCCTCCACAAAATCCAACAACACCCCCCTTAACTGCTGCAGCCTGCCTCCCCATTCAGTGGCTGGTGGAGGGGGGCATTAGAGAAGGGTCTGCCTGTGTCCCTAGAGCCAGATATGGAATGATTACACCATCATCCATTGAGACGTATGTCCCAAGGGCCCTGGTGGATCGTAGCAGATGATGTAATCATTCTGCATCAGGCTAAGGGGAGACACACACTCACTAAAGCCTATCATAATGATAGCCATATAGAGCAGTGCTTCTTAAACAGTATGAGGTAAGGAACAAGGATTTTTTTCTCAATGTGCCAAGGATCAGCCATCATCATCATCATCATCATCAATTTATTTATATATTGCACCATCTTGTACATGACACTTTACAAGTAAAACAACAACAAAAACATTTGTGCCTGCTGGTTACAACTGTTTCTTTCAACCCTGAAAATTTGCTGTAGAAAAGCACCCAAATAGCTAATGGACATATACCACTCTGTGGAGCATGTATCGACACAGCTATAGCAGTTTGATACTTCTTTAATTGCTATGGTTCATTCTTAAAGTATCCTGGGATTTGTAGTTTGTAAGAAAAACAATTTAAGATTAACTGCTAAAGAGATGTAATGCTATAGTTCAGAAGAACAGACTAGAACTCCCTAGCACAGAATTTTTAAGTACATTAGGCTTCAAATCCCAAGATCTCATAAGATGGAGCCTTGATAATTAAAGGGGTATCAGCCTATAATAACTTTGCTGTATAGATATACTGGAGTCTAGATACAGGCTACATGGGTATGGCTCAGCAGATGTGCAGGCAGAGGAAGGCGGGAGTTGTGAACAGGAGGAAGACGAACAATGAAAGGGCACACGAAAGGGTACCCTACAGAAAGGGGACCTACAGGAAATCATTTGTCCAGAACACACAAAAATATTGTGGTGACCCCAGAGCATGGGAGCAATACAAAAAAAGAAAGACTTCATGATGAAACTGGTTCCCTACATGACACTCCAGAACCAACCATACTGTCTTTTTCTGTCACTCCAAGAAAAAAAGCCAAAGCTTGGGAAAACACTACATTTTTGTGAAGTCGAAGGCTTTCTCTGCCGGCATCCATAGATTTTCCTTGGGTTTTTTTCCAGGCTGTGAGGTCGTGTTCTGGAATAGTTTCTGACGTTTCACCTGCCTCTCTGGCTGGCATCCTCAGAGAATGGTTGGGTAGGTATGTGTGTGGAGTTTATATGCTGTGAACCCCTGTTGAGGAGTATATGTAATTTGTGTAATTGAATGGTTAGTTTCTGGGTATAGAAATGCAAGGCTCCTTAGTGTCTGTTTGGCTAATGGTTGGTTGATGGGACATTATGTGCTGGAAATCCCCCTGTCCCTGGGTGGAATTCTTTTGTAAGTGTTGAGTTTTGATTCTATTGTATTTTCAAAACTGGGAGCCAGATTTTGTTTACTTTTAAGGTGTCTTCTTTCCTGTTGAAGTTGTCCAGATGTTTGTGGATTTCAATAGCTTCTCTGTGCATTCTGACGTAATTGTGGGCCTCATCTAGAATTTCTGTGTTTTCAAATAGCATTTTGTGTCCAGGTTGGTTTATAACATGTTCTGCTACTGCACACAAAATGACACAAAATACTATTTGAAAACACAGAAATTCTGGACCAGGCCAACAACTATCATGTCAGAATGCACAGAGAAGGTTTGTGGATTGAAATCCACAAACGCCTGGACAACTTCAACAGGAAAGAAGAAACCTTAAAAGTAAACAAAATCTGGCTTCCAGTTTTGAAATACAATAGAATCAAAACTCAATACTTACAAAAGAATTCCACTCAGGGACAGGGGGATTCCCAGCAGATAACGGCCCATCAACCAACCATTAGCCAAACAGACACTAAGGAGCCTTGCATTTCTATACCCAGAAACTAACAATTCAATCACACAAATTTACATATTCTCCCCAACAGGGGTTCACAGCATATAAACTCCACACACGCACCTACCCAACCATTCTCTGAAGATGCCAGCCACAGATGCAGGCAAAACGTCAGAAAGAAATTATTCCAGAACACAGCCTCACAGCCCGGAAAAAAAACAAGGAAAAAACTACATTTTTGGATCAGAACTCTCAGAATGCTAATGCCCGTGGTAACTCCGGGATTTTAAGTGCTGTGTAGCCCCCAAAAGGACTTTTTCTAAGCTCTCAAAATAGCAGTAAAGCACTGTGGGATTGCCCAGCAGTAATTTAGAGGGGGGGGGATACTCTGCCAGGATGAATTCAAGTATTTGCTAAACAAAACTTACTATTCATGCAAACAAAGCCTTAGCTTCTTCGCTTTCCTAAGAACTAGTGGAATGTTTCCATAATTATTCCTTGAGCAGCAGGATTCCTATGTGGAAGAAGCTTTAAGAAAACAAAATGTACTTGTACCTATTTGCACTGCTGAAGGTCCTGCAACAAGGCCCTCAGCATTCCTGTAGAGCCGTCTGTCAAGATGGGTTAAGGGGCTTAAAGTTAAAGCATCTCATCCTGAGAGACACTGGTTGCCAAAAAATATTGTCTCAGTCACTCATTAATGTGCAAGCACTGTAGCGTTTTCAGACAAATGATTATAGCAGGCCATTTAAAACTCCAGCACTATAATTGTTTAATTATACGTTTGTCAAAGCCACAAATAGCTTCTTTGAGAAGTACAAAGTTCAATACACATGGACAGACAAGTTTTCATGAGTTTTAGCTGAATGGCTTCCACTGGAAAAAAGTGAAACAGCATTTTTTTTCCTTATCTGCCACATGAAATTATGGATTTGTTCAGAAAGTTTTCCCCTCCCTTTCTCCCTCTTTTATCTGTTTTATTTCAGAAATTCACACTGTTATTAGGTAGTCTTCCTACAAGACACTAATCTCCAAACCTGGCCAAATGAATAAACAACATTTATAAGGAGTAATTTCTATGTATGTAAGTGTGGGTGGGTGGATGGGTGGAGAGAGAGAGAGACTGGGCATACATATGTACACAAAAATGTGGAGAGGGCTGCTTTCAGAGCATCCCAATAGAACAAATACTGACAGGGAAATACCAGCAGCCTTATCAGATGGCACTGAATGCATATAAACTGTCTACTCTGTGAAAAAGTTACAGGGGGGAAAAAACACTTTGGGATAATTTCACACATGTTAAAATGTAATGTTCAAAATCAAGCCAAACTTACATGTAGTATACACTTTATGCCAGAGTTTGGAAAAATTATTTTTGGATTACAAGGCACAAAATTTCCCAGTAACTTTTTAAAATAACTTTTACAAGCCTTGGTGATGCTCCATCATGGGTATATTACTTCAAATTCAAAACCCCAGTGTATCGTCCTAAACAAGAAATTGTAGTGTGCTATTTTACAAATCTGGATGAACTACAAATACACACAGAAAAAGAAAATGCAGGCATACTTTTAAAAGATTTTACACTACCTCTCACCATTTGGAAGTTTTCAATTCCTCTTCCAGGAATGAAGTACTAAGTTTCAATTTTCTCTATGGTGTAGTAATGAAATTCAACAAAGTTAGCCAAGAAATCTTCAGTGCTATTAATAAAACAGAAAACAGCATGCCCTTAAAATTTAGTTTTTATTGTCCTAAAATGAAGTGAGGATTACCTTTAGGTAGGTACCATGTTCAATTAGTTTGTAAGGAAAAGAAATTAAGGTGTTATAACTTAATTTTAAAAGTAAGACAAACCTCCACTCACTTTCTTAATAGCTATGAAGCTAAGCAAGAATTATAGCACAAAAGCCTACATATGAGTTACTTATCTGTTAGCAGTTACCAAGATTGACAAAGAGATTGATCACAGATTAGCAAAGGCATATAGCGCATTTGGAAGACTTTACAAAAGAGTCTGGAGTAACAAACACCTGAGGCAAGGCACAAAAATCAGTGTGTATAGAGTCATTGTACTGTATATTCTCCTTTACGGGTCTGAAACATGGCACACCTATCGCCAACACTTACAACTCCTCAAACATTTTCATCAGCGTTGTATATGTACAATCCTAAATATACACTGGACTGACTATGTGACAAATGTTGCTGTCCTTGAGCAAGCAGGGATCACCAGCATTGAGGCCATGATATTGAGAATGCAGCTGCGCTGGGCAGGTCATGTTTCTAGGATGGAGAACCATCGCCTCCCAAAAACAGTACTCTACGGTGAACTCGCCACGGGTCAGCGTAAGGGGCGCTCCAAAAAAGCGATACAAGGATTCCCTGAAACAACATCTCAGGCCTGGTCAAATTGATCACCAACAATGGTCCGCCCTGGCTTCACATCAGGAGGCATGGAGACGCACTATCCACAATGCTGCAGCTTTACTTGAGAACTCACGCCGAATAAGTCTTGAAGAGAAACGACAACGCAGAAAGAATCACAACCCGGAAACATCACCCTAGGAGACCCTCTGCTGTGCTTTCCGCAACTGGACTTGTTTATCTTGGATTGGCCTTTTCAGTCATCAGCACGCTTGCAGAAAGCGCGGGATGAGTCCTTCCTGAATCTTTATTTGCAAAGAAAAGCCAGAGAGAGAGAGAGAGGGGAAAAATGCCAGTGCTGAAGCAAGTCTGACAGTCACACTTTCCAGGTACAGAAGCCCCACACTCATATCAGAAACATTTGGCTGTGAAATTCAGATATGAAAAGGAGACTCTTGCAAGGCTGAGAAGACATACCTAAGGAATTATTTTCCTACTTCCCACTAGAAGCATGACATGAGGTTCCTGAAAATGCAGCTACCACAAGACAGGAGAGTCTTACGCTAACTGAAAAATGCAAGAGAACACAGACTGTATCACTCTGTTAAGACTTTCCTTCTCCCAGCAGAGAGACAAACAGCAGCATGAACTCAATTTACAGTATGCAGGCTTCATTTTATATCTGTGATTGCTAGAGCTCAGCAAGGTTACTTTCTTAGACTACAATTCCCAGAATCCTCCACTAGCATGGACATGTTGGCTAGAGGATTCTGGAGGCTATAATTTAAAAAAGTAACTTTCCCAATATTTGTTTATTCCTCCCACCTGAAGAGAAGTCCTATGCCAGTAGACTGTAAGCCTGAGGGCAAGGAACTATCAAATTAACAATTATAAACCACTCATGTAAAGCTCCTTGTACACTGATGGTGCAATATATATATATATATATATATATATATATATATACATACACACACACACATACATACACATACACACATGCACACACATACATACACATATACACACACACACACATATGAAGTAGAACTTGACAGTCGCAATTAACAGTGGATCAGGATGGCATAAAATAGCTTTTGATGGGCAACCTTTCTGCAGAGTTGAGCACTTTCACAACTATGTGTATGTGCCTTCAAGTTGCCTGTTGACTTATTGTGATCCCAAGAATTCAATAGGGTTTTTTTAAGGCAAGGAATACTCAGAGGTGGCTTTGACATTTCCTTCCTCTGAAATACAGTCTATAGCACCTGATATTCAATGGAGGTCTCCCATCCAAGTACTAATCAGGGCTGACTCTGCTAAGCTTGTAAGATCAGATGGGATCTGGTGCCTTTAGGTTCACAACTACAGCAGAAAAAAAATGCCCCCAGCCTGAAGCCAATACCCCCACTGAGTCAAATTGACTTCAGTGGGAGATGTGCTCAGGCTATACAATCGTCCCTTCCCATTCAAGTATTTCCGTTTCATGGTTTTGTGTATTTGCGGAGTTGGAAAAGGAAGAATGGGAAGGGGCGACTGTAATTCATTAACAACATGCACCTTGGCATCCCCCTCCATCCACTTTAACCATCTCAGCGTCCGCTTGTGACGGGAGATCCAGGGGGGGAGACAGTGTGCATGCGCACTGCCCACAGAGGGGGCGGTCCCACTGAACGGCAGAAGCAGCAGCAGCCACCATCACGGCTGGATTCCTGTCAGGAGGAGAAGAAGCGGTGGCAACTAAGGCGAAAGAGGTGCCCGGCTGGCCCATCTTCTCTCCCCTGGAGCCCTGCTTGGCCTCCTTTTCCTTTTCTGTCCCCTCACATCACCACCACTGCCATCATCGCCCCCGACCCTCCCTCCCTTCCTCCCTGTGATGCCCTCGGATTTCATATCTCAGCGCCAACCTCAACCTCGAGTCCCCCACGTCCCTCTACCCCAAGGGTGAGTCGCCTCCTCACAAGGAGGAGGAGGATGGGGAGAGGATGCCCCCCCCCACCTTCAAATCTCGGTGGTGGCGGCCAGAAGGAGGAGAAAAGCTCCCCTCAAGGAGGTGCTGGCAGGGTCGCCCCTTGCTTCCAGAGCCCCCTGCCTTTGCCCCACCGGGAAACCAGGGACCTTGAGCCAGATGGACTTGGGCAGGGAGAGTACGGTGGGGCTGCTGCCAGCCTCTTAACCCACAGTCAAGCGGTCCCTTCAGCTCTCCCCTGGCAGAGAAGGGTTGCTATACTGCCGCCGCCCCTGTTTTTTGTATACATTTTTATTCTTTTTTTTTTCACTTTCACGGTGGTGCACTGCCCCTAACCCCCACAAATGGGAAGGGGTGACTGTACTGTGCCACCTTCCTCTCTTTTATGCCCTCTACCCAAGAAGCTGATTGAGCAGAACTGAAATGTCAGCTGCCACTGTGATAATCTAATGTAGCAAAAAGCCATTTGAATGGGATTTTTTCTTGGCAGCTGCTTTTAAGCTCAACAACTGCTTAACTCACAATTATGTCTACAGTTAATGCTCCCCAGCCAAGGTGGATTTTAAATCAGATTTTCTTAAAAACAAAACCAAAGTGCCTTTGCAGCTATTACACAGGTATCAGAGCTTTTTAAATAATTGTCCCATTAAGTGTCTTAAGGCTTTCTGGATACTCTACAACAGTATCAGGTTGCATTAATTCATGAGTGGGTTGATTGTAAATGATATGAAACAGCTGTTGCCCAGAGGACTAAACTCTGAAGAACACAGGACAAGAACAAACCAACAAAAATGAGTGTAGCAGATTACAGAATCAGATGAAGCCAAACCTTTTCAGAAGGGAAAACCACTTGCTAAGAGACTTTGGTTTGGTTACTCTTCCTACCTATCTGGGTGCAATCACTCAGAATGGAAGAAATTCTTCAAATAAGGAACAAAAAGCAGGAGGTATTTCTGAACATATACACGTGCATGTCCACCCCTTTACCATTTTCTTTCTCCTCACCAGGGTATTAATGAAATATTAATATGGAATACTAACTAAGGTGGGGTGAGTAACCTCAGAGGGCCTGAGGGCCATTTTCTTCCCAAACCACAGCATGCACACACCCATGGACTGCACCAGCTTCTTCCAATGAAACTGGAAATGATCAGAAGATCATGTCTGGTTTTCAGAAAATGCTGGGGGAAGAAGCAGAGTTGGAGGGGACATGTTTTACAGGAGAAATTTACCCCGTAGAGGTGTGGTTCTCCATTGTTTAACCTATATACACTGTGTCTGTCTGCCAATCTGTCTGCCTGCCTGTCTTAACAGTCTGTCTGCCTATCTGTCTTAACAGTAGCCAATATATTTCTTATCTTGTCCTCCTATTCTTCCTTCCTTCTTTCTAGTGGGAAGTACATGTGATCCACATGACTCTCTGCCATGAACAAACAGCTTCTTTACACTAAGTGAAAAACTCCTAAGCCCGCCCCCCCCCTGAATTTGGCCCAATAATGCCACATGATGTCTGGTCTTTTCCCTGAATCTGGTGCAATAATGCCACATGATGTATGACCCTATCCACACCAGACTTGGGGAATACCACCATAATTTGTGTTTTAGAAAAATTGCAGTTTTCTCCAGACTTTGCTTGACACTTCGGAGAAAACTGTACTGTGAACAATCCATCCACACTGCATTTGGGGTGGGGAGAAGGACAAGCGTTGCCCGAGGTGCCACTATTCCCCTCCTCCTTGGCGCCACTTCCTCATTGCAATGGTAGATTTCTTTCATAGCCAGGCTGGCTGCCTGTTCTGACTTCAGAGAGAGCAATGAGCACTGGGGCTTTGCTTTTGCAGGCACAATCACCTGCTCTGAGCTCTGTGAAAGCAAAGCCCCAACACTAGTCTCTCTCTCTCTTAAGTCAGAATGACCAGCCCACCTCACCAATTACCAGGCTGGCTACCCATTCTGATTTCAGAGAGAGCAACTGGGCTGTGCTTCCACGGAGCTCGGAGTCAAGCCCTAAGTATGAGCAACAGCTTTGAATGGAAGCCAAGTGTTTTAACATACACTTTAAAAACAAATCTTTCTGCTTCACTGGGGGTAAAAATCCAAATGCAGATTTGGGCTTTGGCAGATAAGGTATGGTGCATAAATCTGGGCCAGATAGTCCAAATTTCATATGCTACGGGTCCTGGTCTGGATTTCATCTGGATTTTTACCCCCCATGTAGTCAAGCCGTAAGGCAATTGTTAAGAAAACTTGAATTCAGTAATTCTTTTAAAGGGTTCTGAATCAACAGTCAGCCACAAACCTGCATCAGTGACATAGCTATGAAAGACTCTCATCAAAGCCCCCCAAATCCACTTTTCTGCAGCTGCAGTCCCTGCAAACCCAGCCATTTCCTGGTTGGTGAAAAGCAGGGAGAGCAACAGACAAGCATTCACTTATTTCCCTTTAGCTGGATGCAAAGCAATAGGCATTAGCAGGGATCTATGGAGGGTCCCCTGTAGGTGATGGTGTTGTTTTGCATTTCAATTGTTGTATGGCTGATAGACAATTCTGACCTCCGCAAGTGTGTTGCAATGGTGTAAGTTCAATGTACACCGTCATAATTCACCAACATGATGCCTCTGCAATCTTGCACTACCTACCCTGCACATGATCACAGCCTTAAACTCTGCAATCAATTTGGCAGAATACCTATCAGTGACATATGAACACATTCACAGTCCTAAATATCTGTGTCAGTTCTGAAAAAAAGCAATTTAAAAAACACTTCGAACATATTACCACTCATGATATTATACAGGCTGAGTAACCCTTATCCAAAATGCTTGGGACCAGAAGTGTTCCGCATTTTGGATATTTTCCAGATTTTGGAATACTTACATATACATAATGAGATATCTTGGAGATGGGCCCCAAGTGTGAACATTACATTCATTTATGTTTCATATACACCTTATACACATAGCCTCAAGGCAATTTATATACAATGTATTAAATGTTTTAATTTTTTAATGTTTAATGATTTATTTTTAAAATAATGTTTAAATGTTTTAAATATGGCAAAATCAAGGTTTGTTTTTTGGGTTATTATTTTTTAAAGAAAATTTTCAAGCCGTGAATACTTAAATCCATGGATACGGGCGAACGACTGTAGTAACAGATGAAGCAACTCTTACATTGTTTCTGCTGCTGTTTTAGAATGAAATAACCCCACTACCTGAGACTTAAGCTTTGCTTAACATGGACATTTCAATCTGTGAAATGTTACCAACTACTACTGCCTATCTCCTTTTCAGTGATATTTTTCCTCAGCAGTACTACTGGAAGGGTATAGCTTAATTTTTAAAAAAGGAAAGGAAAAAGACCTGCATTGATAAAGTAAACTGCTTATGCTAAATCACACTGTCCAAATAGTCTTGCACATAGCACAACACATTTCCACTTCTACTGATTTGCTACATTCAGAATCACAACCATGTTCTAAGTTTCAAAACATTAGACCTAATGGAGTAAGTGCCACTATTATTACAGACCATTTGTTTGCTGAGATCTAAAAAATCATCCAACATAATAAAATGAAGACAGAACACAATTCTGGGGGGTGGGGTGTCTACAAAAAAGGCAACAAAAATCCTTTAACAGGCATGGAAACTGCACTCTATGACATAATGATAGGAGTTTAAACACTGTAAATTGCCAAGGTTATTTGGAAGAAAGAAATTTCCACTTCCCTCTGCCCCAAAGCCTATAATACCTCCCACTGCAAGAGATATGGTCTTGTATCAAGATGTGCCTGACCAGCAGCTGTGCTTGCTTGCCTAATTTATCATCATATTGGGAAACTCTGGAAATTGCACAAGTTGTAAATTCCACACTTTAAGCATCCTGCAACTAATTAAAAACAACATCTGTTCAAGAGACAAGGTGACTCCCACAGACCTGAATGGGTTCTGGATTTTCATTGGAAGCTCTTGCTACCTAATAAAGTCTCTCTCTCTGGCTTTTCTTCGCAGATAAAGATTCAGGAAGGACTCATCCCGCGCTTTCTGCAAGCACGCTGATGACTAAAAAGGCCAATCCAAGATAAACAAGTCTGGTTGCAAAAAGCACAACAGAAGGTCTCCTTGGGTGATGTTTCCGGGTTGTGATTCTTTCTGCATTGTCGTTTCTCTTCAAGACTTGTTCAGCGTGAGTTCTCAAATAAGGCTGCAGCATTGTGGATAGTGCGTCTCCATGCCTCCCGATGTGAGAACAGGGTGGACCATTGTTGGTGATCAATTTGGTCGAGCCTGAGATGTTGTTTCAGGGAGTCCTTGTATCGCTTTTTTGGAGCGCACCTCTTACGCTGACCCGTGGTGAGTTCACCGTAGAGTACTATTTTAGGGAGGCGATGGTCCTCCATCCTAGAAACGTGCCCTGCCTAGCACAGCTGTGTTCTCAATATCATGGCCTCAATGCTGGTGATCCCCGTTTGCTCAAGGACAGCAACATTTGTCACATAGTCAGTCCAGTGTATATTTAGTATTGTGCATATACAGCACTGATGAAAGCGTTCTAGGAGTCGTAAGTGGTGGCGATATGTAAATCTGTGCTTGAGTCCGTTCAGCAGTTCACCTACCTGGGAAGCATCATCTCCTCAGATGCCAAGATGGACAAAGAGATCGATCACAGATTAGCAAAGACATATAGCGCATTTGGAAGAGTTTACAAAAGAGTCTGGAGTAATAAACACATGAAGCGAAGCACAAAAATCAGTGTGTATAGAGCCATTGTACTGTCTATTCTCCTTTATGGGTCTGAAACATGTGTCACCTAATAAAGTAGTGCACGCTTATTATAGTTAATGTTCAATTGGTTAAAAAAAGACCTACATGGACAAATACTGTAGATTCTTAGGAATCCTAGTCTAAATTGGTACCAATGACGTTCCACAATACTGTAATGCAACCCCACCCTCACCCTTTCCCCACCTACATCTATACCATTTTGTGAATTTTTTTTTCATTCTGTCAAGGGGATATACATCTTGAACACACAGGTACTTTATGATATAGATAACAGGAACAAAGCTATTGCCATACAGTTCCTCTAGATGAGTAGTCTCAGATGGCCTCTAAAAAGTCATTTGCAGGAATATTCCACAGGAGCTATAATAAGTCTGTGGCAGCAACTGTGCCACAAAAGCCCTATGTCCATAAATTTATAACACTGTCCTCAGGGCAACTGAGCAGAGAAAGGTTCATTCCATTGCTCAACAACAGATTTGGCCTTCCAGCACTTAATATAACCCACTGGCTTCCTGCCTGCTGGGGGAAAAAAATCAAATCTGTGGAAAATAAATTACTATTCACAACTTGCCAGTAACTCTGACACAGTTACACATATTAGCACACTGGGGATTGAATCTCAGATCATCATCACTAGATGTTTCAAATAAAATCCAAATAAAACCCTTCATGTATCCCATGTTATAAGTACAACTGCCTGGAAGGTGGCATATGTGTTATGTGTGTATTAGAGAATGTAATCAGCCACTTTTGAGTCTCTCTGAAAGGGCAAGTTATGGGACAGAGCTGATAAACAGAATCCAAACCCCATAGCTCACATGTTGATTAGCCAACAACCCACAGAAAACTCTGAAGAAATCACAGATCAAATATGGCTCTGGACCCAACAGTGAGATCCACAATCCCCAGGTGCTTCAGGCTGTGGCATCACTAAGGCTGGTGTCACACACACCCCAGCTGGTGTGACCTGGTGCAGTTCGGTCTCTCTGCACCCCCACTAAGGCCACCACTGGGTTTAGGGCTGAATCCAGGAGTATTCCCAAACTGCAAACCAAATAGCAACCCAATCCAAGGCAAGTTGAGCCTGTTTTCTGATTGGCCTCTCTATGGATCCAAAGCACAGTTTCTACACTTCATCTAGTCTATCCCTTCCATTACACATTGACTCAGAACTTGATTACTTTCCTTGGATTTAGACAGAAAGGACAGACTTCATCACTATATTGTTCCTGTATATAAGTGCTAAATGGGATGTGGGGGAGGCAGCTGTGTCACATGCCCTGACTCTAAATCCAGGATGGGTGACTTTCTGAATACTGTTCAGCTATAAGTCCCATCATCCCTCACCACTGGCTGTGCTAGTTAGGACAAATGGAAGCTGCAGTCCCACAATATTTGAAAGGTCACAAATTCTTCACTTCTATTCTAAATGCTCTACAACAGTTAGGTATGAAGTTATGAGTTGCTTAATAAGAAAATGTGCAGCCCTGATATGTTTTTTACCAAATGACATATATCCCCTCTTTCAGAATCTATGATTTTAAAAGTCCAGATGTACCTAGCATTCCTCCCAAATAATTACCCTAAACTACAGTAGATGTAGTTTCTCACACATACAGCACCCAGCCATGTGATCACTCTGCATATTACCATTAAAGGACAGCTAATTATTTTGGCAATTGTGAGTGCATCAAGGGGGGGACCCATTTGAATGTCAATGACGGGAAACCTGGAACATATTAAATAGAATGATATAATAGCAATCTTCAAAGGAAACTTCCATTTTCTTGAGGTTCTATTATTTGAATTAAAACACATCTCTATGAAGGCAGGAATGCTTACACCTTTATTGTGCAACATTCAAAGAGCCCAAATACATACAAGTAGATGAAATTCCAAGAAGCAATTAAAGCATTTAAAAAACATTCCCTCCCTCTTTTTTGCTTCCTGTTTATGCCTCTTTACTAGAAAAGGCACAGACATGTACCCAACTGCCAAATCTTAAAAGCTAGTTCTGCTTGTTAATTTCAAAACCCTACCAACATAAAAGCTCTGGGGAAAAATAGATATATGTGACAACAGTACCCTCCCTCCAAATTGGAAGATTTTATACATCATCTTTAAAGAAAAAAACTGCATGAAGCGTTTGTTGTTGTCATTGTTTTGGCAATAATCTTTTAGTTTGTTTCAGTGGAGAGCTTCTGGCCTTCTAGACACTGCTGAAGTACTACAACACCCAGTATTCCTGACCATTGGCAACACTTACTACAACATCTGAGACTTGAAAGCAAATAATATATGGACTATCATAGGTTTCCTATCTCTGCTACCCAACATCAACCCTACTGGGAAGAGGGTGGTGTGAGTGGAAAGCCTGAAGTCTTCTCATGGTTGTTTGGGAGGCAACAGTGCCTAAGTGGCATTCAGTACACACACATTTCCATAAAGGCGGACCACATGTTCATACAGGCATCTTCTTGAAATCCAGCCAATTCATGAGGTGCAAACTTACAGATCACTGTTTGGTTAGATGGAGGACCTTCCAGTATTGTTACGATCAGATGGCTTACTGTGCCCAGGACTTAGAAATCTGTATTTTGCTACCTGTGGTGTGGTGCCACATTAAAATGTTAGATATACAGGTATCCATGGAACCAACATCCACAGTTTTGGTTATCTGAGGGACACAAAATAGGAAACACATACCATAGAGTTGTGCTGGAAAATGCCTAGAGAGGCGTTCTCTCTAGGAATCACTAGGTCCTCCAACACAACTATATGGTATGTTTGTACAGGAAGTCCTTTATTTTAATAGGGTTTGCTATTATCTGTGGTTTCCCTTATACATGGTAAGTCTAGAAACATATTCCCTGTGGAAGGAGGAAGTTCATTAAGTAAATGACCTTAAGGTATATAAGCACTTTCTAGCACTATTTAGTTAAAAATGAACCATTATCAGGAAAAAGAACATTACTCAATAAGCTACAAGAGAACTTTCTGGCATGCTGGAGACCTGTCTTTCTAATAACTGTAAAGAATGAAGATGCATTATGTAATAATCAAATGCAATACCACCAATGAAGACAGAATGAACAATTCCCTTGGGGCTAAATCCTTATAAAAACATTTATTCAGCTGGATAGGTTCAGCTCAACTTATCAGACCTTGGGATAAAAAAAAACTTGGATTTCAAAACTTTTTTTGAAAGAGGGCCTCAATCAGAACCAGGAATGGGCAGAACTGGGGAGGAATTTTTTAAAACTCCAATTCTCTCTCAGTCAGGAATTTGTCCAATCATTGGATATACAGTATTTGCATTGTGCCTTGTGTCCTTGCCCTTATTTCTTAGTGTTTGTACCCAAACTACCCTAACCTCTCTCACGCTGAGCAAGAAACAGGATACATGAGTTTTTACTGTCTTTGAGCTTTAAATGCTATGGTCATTCAATCAATAACTTAAGCAACTGGGGTATACTGGCATTAATTCTCCATATGAAATACCATTAAAAGACACAATGCTAGAGAAACATTGGGCAGATTACAATAAGTACTGGCCTGACAATCATGAAGTTAGAATGCACTGCACCAATTTGATGAAGCTGGGCAAGAGACCATTCACCTACGCAAAAGCCTCAAAAGCTTTACTGTGGCACAAACCAGCTATGCCCCCAGTGACCGAAGTTCCTTATTTGCGCGTAAAATCATTTAAAACTGTAGTATGTGGGGAAATAATCATTGTAATGTAAAAGCAATCTTGTGTACCTCATTCACATCCTAAGATAAGTCTAGGGTTTTTCCCTACATGCCTTTGTTTATCCCAAGTTCCCTTTCTCTTATTTCACTGGGCAGTTCCAGCCAACTGGAGTGCTGGGTCATTCAACACATGACCTAATTTACATTTTATTGCTTTTGTGTAAGTTCTCTTTTAAGTTTGAGTCTCCATGAGGCTGGAGCCATCTTAGCCATCTTGAGCCATATTTGCCATCTTAGCCATCTTAAGCTATATTTGCCATCTTCATCTGAAAGCATGCCATGATGCATCAGAAGCCAGCCCTACTGCTGTAGGCTGAGTGAGTTTTATTACCTAAATACCTTTAGTTAGGGACCTCTTTTTAAAGTTTGTTTTAGTATGTAGATTGAGATTGATATACCTTCAGTAAACTTTGATTTGCATTTTAAACTGACTCCTTTGTTTTGTAATGAGTCTAATTTAACTGGGGGATCCCAGACCTCTGAATACACTTTTAAATGATAATTGAGCTTAAGTCAGCATTTCCTAAGCGCACTCTGCATGAAGCATGAACATGAAGTCAAAAGTGAATGAATGACTTTAACTCTTTTTAAAGGAAATAATTCTTGTTGTTTTTAAATGGACTAGATCCTGGAATTTTTAATACAATTTTGTTTTTAGACTCATTACCTTCCCACAAAAACAATGACAAGAACAATTAAAAAACAATGCAGCACGCACACCCCCATTAAAGATGTTTCATCATAGCCAGGCTTACTGGATGGCTTTAAACAAGTTTCAATAAACTACTATTATAACAGACCCCAATGCACCCAAGATAATCATGACTAAGAGCTTGTCTACCTTGGACAAATAAAACGACTTCACCTCATTTTATCCGCAAGCTGTCCAGATGACGTATGGCTTGAATCTGGGGCTTTTAATTATTTCAGGGCTTTAATCCGTATCAAGAAAACTAGGAATTTACTCCAGATTTGAGCAGAAAATACAGATATTCTCATATGTGTGCAGACTGTGCTTCACTGCAATGTCTGTGTGGCACCAGGGGGAGGAGTTCTTGATGGGCAGGTGGAAGAGGGCAGGAGGAGGCACCCTGGGCCAGGGGATCAGGTGACCTTTCCCTCTGTTTCAATTTAACTTTTTGGCTTTTTTTTTTTTTTTTTTTTGCAAAGCAGTTGTTTGGGGAAAGGTCAGCTGATTGTCTGTGCATACCTCTGCTTAATAGGATGTTTGAAACCCCTCCAAGTTGTGGGAAAAGACATACATGTATGCACATGTGTGGGAGGAGGGGGAAAACAGGGCAGCCACAGCCATGTGGCCATGCTTTCTACAATTTATCAGACTGAGGTAAGTTCTGAAGGAAGAACTGTGTGGACAGCACCCCCAAACTTGCCTCAGTGTGTATGGCGATCGTGTAGACAAGCACATGGTCATTGCGGACCAGGGAAACCTGAACGCAAGGTGGATTTTCCTGACGGTGTAGACGAGCCCTAAGCCTTCCAGAAAGCCAAGAGGTGTAAAACCAGCCACAGTTTAGTTTGTTCCATTGGTTTCAATGGGGCTTAGGGCAAAACTGAACACATTAAGAGGGAAACAGGATTTCCCATAGGATTCCCAACCCAGTGTTCTGTTCACAACACCAGTATGAGGACGGGTAGTTGCAGGGGAGAAATTATGAGTTGGCTTTACCCCTACCCTGAAAATGCCCTAATTTTAAATCTCCCTTCCTCAAGTTATGAAATTTGGAAGATAGCCCAAATTAGATTGGGAGAGGGATCTGAAGGGAGAATCAGAAACAAGAAGGCTTTAGTACACCTTGGACCTGTCAACTCTTCCTTCAAAGCTCTTCCTCTGCCTCTTCATTATTATTTTTTTGCCAAGTGAGGATCTGTAAAAATTTATCTGAATGAAAATTTCATTGCACCTTTAGATACACTTTCAGTTGTATAAAAGTTAGAATTTATGTATGATAATGTAATGTTTTAGAATGTAACCTAAGAGCCAAGTCCCTGTCCCAAGCAGCTTACATCCTAAATAACTACAGGTTGAGTTTCCTTTATCTGGACTTCTAAAATCTGAGATATTCAAAAATCCAAAATTGTCTGCATGGGTGGCTGAGATAGTGACACCTTTGCTTCTGATGGGTCAATGTACACAAAGTTTGTTTCATGCACAAAATTATTTTTAAAAATTGTATAAAATTACCTTCAGTTTATGTGTATAAGGTGTATATGAAACATAAATGAGTTCTGTGTTTAGACTTGGGTCCCATCCTCAAGATATCTCATTATGTACATTATGTACAGTTCTATTGTGTAAGTACAGTTGGACCCCGTATCCACAGAGCCAATACGTATCTGCAGTTTCAGTTATCAGCGGGACACAAAATAGGGACACGTACCACAGAGTTGCACTGGCATTCTCTCTAGGCATCTTCTAGGTTCACCAATGCAACTGTTTGGTATGTTTTTACTGGAAGTCCTTTATTTTAATAGGGTGCACTGTTATCCGTAGTTTCCGGGATCTGTTGTAAGTTCGGGACCCAAACCCCTACAGATACAGGGGAGCGGGTGTCCAACTGTATTGCAAAATCTGAAATACCTCTGATCTCAAGCATTTCGGACAAGGGATACTCATTCTGTATAGAACTCTTTGTACCATGATTCCGTAAGTTTTATTAAGAAAAAGTAAGTAATGATTTATGACAACCAGAGATGGCGGAAGGAATAAAAGGTGAGAATTTGTTACTTTAGCATGAGAATCTTTTAGCACCACACATTGAGAAGAAACCACTTCACAGAATACGTTCAGAAGCAACCATGTAATGCTATGGTTTATAAATACGCTTCCCCTCAGTGTTAAATGCATCTGTTCAATTAAGCAGAAACATAAATCACAACGCTCTTGGAAAGAACTATTTGTTCTTTCAGACAAAACTCTGTGCTGGTATTAAATGCAGGTCACTTTGACCTTTATGCTAATAACTGGGTATCAGAAATCTACAGCATTTTTGTACAATACCACCAGCTTTTCTCTGCTGTTCACAAACCCAGGTGCAGATCTTTCAATACATGCACTTCAAATTTCATATCAAACTGTGTGAGAGTATGTCAGCATGGGGAGTTAATGGAGGCTCTGCCTGCAGAATGGTCTCATTGGTATTACAGGGAACTTTAACTCCTGCCAAGCCTAAAATGACCTTCCCCATCACCACCCCACATCCCTGCTCAATGAATTACAAAGAGAAGAGCCATTATTACAAGCTGATGATTAACTATGAAAAACAGTGAATATGTGAAAAAGATTAAAGACTTTAATGTCTCAGGCTGTATCATTAACAGTTAAGAACCATGTTTGTAAATGCAGTTTTCATTTGAATAATTATGTGGCAAGCATAAGAAACAGAAATTTTTAAAATGCAGAAGAGTTCTAATATCATGCATCCAAGGTTTTTTCAGTTGAGGGAGGTTCTGAGCATATTTTTCTGGCTTATACCAGCCCCCAGCCCCGCTGCCCCCACAACAAAGGTTCTGTAGTTTTCTATTAGTAGGGTTGCCAGAGTGAAAACTGGAGAATGCTCCTGTACCTTTGGTGGATGTGTTGAAGAGGGAATTTTAGCAGGTGTTGCTTGTTACCTGATTACATGACAAGCAACACTTGTTGCAATTTCCTCTTCTAAACAGCCATTAAAATTATAGAAGTGCTCTCCAATTTTCAGTCTGGCAACTCAAGGTACTACAGCTTCAGGTTTCAAGGTTTTTTGCTTCTGAACTTAGAAATAAAAGCAGCACAACCAAACAGTCATTGTCATTCACTTATATCCTCCACATTGACAATCCACTTCATAATACTCTACTGAAAGCTCTACAGTGCACTTTATAAAACTCTACCGGAACAAACTACAGCTTGTACTGTACTCTTAGTTTTGTTTCTTATAAGCCAGTCATATTTGATTTGTATTCAACCAAGCTGAACGCACTGCACCAAACGTGTACTGACATCTGGTAAATGCTTGACAACTCCCAGTATTTACAATTCCAAGTAAGCAGAAAAGAAAGGAAGTTTATTAAACTGGTTCAGGGAAGCCACCATAATAAGACACAAACTGTACAGGCCTGAATAATGTCAGTATGAAAAAATGATGCATGCCAAATGGTTCACCCACTACACTGCCACAGTGCTTGGACAAGAGAATATTCAAAATTCTGAAGGTTCTGAAACAATGGAATCACAATGCTACATATAAGCACAAATTTCATTTTAACTGATTTTTTCTACCCACACCCCTTCCCTCTTGACCCTATTTACAAGTACAGTTCGACTCCCATATCTGCTGGGGATATGTTCCAAGACCCCCCATGGATACCTGAAACCATGGATAATAGGGAACCCTATTATTTTCAATGAGACAAATGCTGGACATTGACCACAGAATCACATTGAATGACCCAGAAGTGTCTAGAGTAGTGGCTCTTAACCTTTTCTTTACCAGGGACCTTTTGTTGCCACAGATCCAAGATTTAAAACAACAACAACAACAATGCCTAATAATAATAATAATAATAATAATAATAATAATAATACTTCAATTACACCATCCATTAAACCAGGCCTGCACAACTTGGCAGTAGGTAGGGGCCGAAATCAAAACAGGCCAAACTTTTGAGAGCTGCAGATAGATTTTTAGCAGCTCACTTTCCAACTAAAGGTATAATTTAATTAATTAATAATAAAAATTACTAATAATAATTAATAAGTAATTAATAAAGGTATAATTACCTCATCTTCTTTCTCTCCCCGGGCACCTCGCTCCCTGCCCAGCACTCCTCTCCCTCAATCTGATCTGGGGGTGCTTGCTGGGGTGGCTGTGCCTCTATCTCCGATGCTACCACCACCAAATAATTGCCCCACAGAGCGAGGGAAGGCAGAGGCCACTTTAGCTTCTGGCAAAAGTGGTCTCTGCCTCCCCTAGCCGCTATCACCAAATCAGGGCTTCATGGCTGGCAGCTGGCCGGCCAGCCATGGAGCATGGGAGGGCAGAGACCACTTCAGCCCCCAGCGTCAGAGGCCATCCAAGGAACCCTGGCCTTTGAATGGCCTCTGACTTAGTGGTGGTGGGCAGTGGGCTTTGGCGGGTAAGGAAGCCTGAGTCGAGGGAGGACTTTCTACTCACCAAAGCCTGCTGCTACTGCCCATCACCACTGCCCACTGCATCAAAGGTCTCTGACTTAGTGGTAGCGGCGGCAGGCTTTGGCGGGTAAGGAGTTCCGAGTTAAGAGAGGCCTTTCTACTCGCCAAAGCCCGCCGCTGCTGCTCACCACTGCTGCCCACGATGTAAGAGGCCATCCAAGGAACCCTGGCCTTTGAATGGCCTCTGACTTAGCAGCAGTGGGTGGCAGGCTTTGATGGATAAGGAGGCCCAAGTTGAGGGAGACCTTTCTACTCACCAAAGCCTGCCACTGCTGCCCACCACTGCTGCCTGCTGCGCCAGAGACTATCCGAGGAACCCTGGCCTTCGAATGGCCTCTGACTTCCAGCAGCAGCGGGCAGTGGGCTTTGGCAGGTAAGGAGGCCAGAGTCGTGAGCAGCCTTTCTACTCACCAAAGACTGTTGCTGGCCCTCCCCACCCCTTCCTCCGACTAGCTAGCCATGTGACTGAGCGGCCCTTCTGAGCACCGGGTGCTTGGAAGGGAGTTAGCTGCAGCTTGCCAGGATGCTCGGACAAAGAGGAGGGGGTGAGAAATGGCCTTCCCCACCTCCCTCTCACACATCCTCTCACAGGTGGCAGGAAATCCTCTGGAGGGCCGCATGCGGTGCAGGCCTGCATTAAACCTTCCTTCAGAGGCATTGGAGGGGGAGGAAAGACTTTTCACTTGCTGCTTTCTACAAGTTTGTGGCTGAAGCGGATTGAATGGCAATGCGCAGGCCAAGCTAACCGGCCAGACTTTGTCTTGGCTTCTGTCACATGGCTGCTCCACTGCGGGGAGGTGGGCTGAAAAGCCTTTGCAGATCCCCTGTGAGAACACCACAGTCTTCTGGGGGTCCTCGGACCACAGGTTAAGAGCCACTGACCTAGAGAGAACACATTTTTTGGATGCAGATAAGTGAAACCACGGATACCAAATCTGTGGATACAGGAGTTGATCTGTATCCTAATTATACTATTAGATATAATATAATTTTCTGGGACCTTAAAGATGAGCAAATGTACACTGTCATTAAGTCAGACTATAACACGTCAGATGAATGAAGTATTATTCCCAATATGAGTGCCTGTGTGTGTTTAATTATACACAGAGTCACATACACTGAGGTCTATTTCACACTGAACAACCACAGCACTTTGATACTACTTCAACCACTGCATTTTATGGAATCTTGGGATTTGTAGTTTTGTGAGGCTCTAGAGCTCTTCAGAAGAGAATTTTATAAATACCTCATGAATCTGTAAATCTCAGGAATCCACAAAATACAGCCATGGCAGTTCAAATGATACCAAAGTGCTATCACTGTATAGTGTGAATGAGACCTTTAGTGTTTTTGTGTGTGTGTGTAATTAATTATTTAAATTTATTTCTTTAAACTTTTTCTGTGTCTTTCTGCAATATACAGTTGTCCCTTCACATTCGCTGGGGTTGGTTCCAGGACCCCCCATGAATACCCAAATCCGTGAATACTCAAGTCCCAATATATGTAATGGCATAGCAAAATGGTGTCCCTTATATAAGATGGCAAAATCAAGGTTTGCTTTTTGGATTATTATTTTTTAAAGAATATTTTCAAGCCGTGAATCCATAAATCCATGAATGCCAAATCCGTGAATATGGAGGGACAACTGCAAATACAGTATTCCCACTGTAGCTTGCACACATACATATAGCCACACACTAAAAACAAAAAACAGAAAGCAGGAAACTGTGCGTAGAAACTGGTGGCAATAAAATCATGAACAATATAACTACAAGCTGGATGAAACCACAAAGGCCTATCTAGTCAACCATTCTGTGTCGAAACAAATGCCCATGGAAAGCTCATCAGCAAGACAATAGCACCCGCTTACTCATTTTAAACAATTTTTTTTTAAAAAAAGGAGCACCTCTTACCACCATAGTATTCTCTGTCAGAACTGTCTGCCCAGTATTTTGAATCCAGATGTTGTTAAAGAAACTACTATGGGGTGGGGGAGGAAGGCTAGAAGAATGTCCCTTTATACAGTAAGGTCAGATAGATCTACTGAGCCAGGAAATGAAGGATTTGCATTCTGGCTTCTTCCATGCTTTATTTCATAACATTTTCTGCAAATTCCAAAGGAAACTGGCCCATGCACTTCAGCTTTGCTCTCAAGAACTTAACCGTTTCTACAACTGCAAGCCACGAAACTAATAACGGACCAGCTAAAGATAAATCACAATGCTAATCTCAAAACAATGTTTTAAATGTGTGCCTACTAACAATGTTTTAAATTTGTGCCTACTGAATAAGGAAGGTCACCCTTGGTTAGTACTTGGGATGGGCGACTGCCAATGAATACCTTGTGCAGTAGATTGTATTTCAGAGGGAGGAAGTAGCAAAACTACCTCAGAGTATTCCTTTCCTAAGAAAACTCTATGAAATTAAACTCATGGGCTTGTCATAACTTCATGACTTGAAGGCACATATAATACATACATACAAATTTGAAAGCCATGTTCCCCTATCAAGCAAAACTGTGGAGTTGAAGTCAGGGGGGTAGAGTCAGAAGCAGTTTTGGGTGGAATAGGAGCTGGAGTCAGCAGAAATAAACTGGCTTCAAAATAAGCACTTATTTTATTATAACAATATATGGTAAATATATAATTTTGTACTTATATTTTACCTTTTAAAATATATTAAATGCCTAGTTCATTGCACATCTACTTTCATAGGAATATAGTTTTCTTGCTCAGAAATTGTAATTTAATTTAAATATATTTTAAATTAAATTTAAATCTCTTTTATGTTTGATCACTCTAAGCAGCCTGATTGTACATGTGGTCGTAATGAATGCCCTGTGCTACCATTTTACTATAGCAAATACATTATTACTAATTAATATACATTTGCCATTTACAGAAAGTCAGAGAGTAGAAAAATAGAGGAGTCAGGTTTGGCATAACGACTCCACAGCCCTGCTATTAAGACTGAATTTTACAAATAAATGCAGACTGCTGCCTTCCCCAGTATTAGACCTTTGCTGCAATAAATCCCCAGAACAACAATGGCACTTCACCTACTCTGTCTAGCATATTAAAAATGGAATGTTTTCCATTTATATAATTTTGCAATATTTACTGGAATGAGGTGATATTTCACAAAATGTCCCCTTTTTTTAAAAAAAAATATGCATGCTTTATTATCCCCATACATAGTCTTTTCACTGGTTGTGAACTAGACAGGTTCCCACAAGAACAACTGGGCTATGACACCAACCCAGCCTAGGGAAACAAAGACCAGCCAAATCTAGCACTTGTTGCTAGGAAACCTTTCATCCACTGGGTCATTTGTCGATTATCATTTATTAGGCACAAGTTTAAATCATTTTAAAACATAAGCGTCATTTTAGCTTTGTTCACAAAGGAAGCCAGTACTGAATGCACGCACACGCGCGCACGCACACACACACACACCAATTTATTATCCATGAATTGCAGGTTCACTCTGAGGGCATGTTAAGAAATACATGTTTGTACTATAAGTCCTAAAGGATCAAAAAAGCTTTTTCAACAAGCTACGGTATTTGTTTGAAGCACTTCATAATACATGCATAGGATTAATTGCAATGAATACTTTCTGCCTTCCAAGGTCAGACTTGGCTAAAATTCTGCTTAGTCCTGAAAGGAGAGAAGTTCAAACATGTGTAGTAGTCTACCATTAGCTGTCAGCACACATTTAAGAAATTCAAATTAAAAGTCATCATACTTTACTATAAAATTCATCCTCAACACTACAATAAATCTGCAGGAACTCATTATGCAACTGCACTTAAAATGACCCCCATTTTCAAGATTTCCAACATTATGGGACTGGGAGGCCATTTGTAAAAATTACTTGACATCGCATCTTTAAAAGTAAAAGGTGGCAAAATCATGCTCCACTTTATAAAGGGACCCAGCAACTCACACTTAGAAAGCTTTCATTTAAATGAAATGCAAGAGGTTTGACAGTTTCTAGGAAAATATTAAGTGCCCCCAGAATTCTACTTGTTTCTTTAAAGAAAAGTGGGGGGGAACCCTCCTTCAATTCACTATACAAACTATTATTCCAACTAGTTCAGCTTGCTTCAGTGAGGGCAACACATGAATTCTCCTCTGGATGAGATAACTGTATGCCAAATCGGATGCTATCCATTGTTTTTGTTGTATGCCTTCAAGTCATTTCCAACTTAAGGCTACCCTAAGGTGAACCTATCACAGGATTGACTTGGCAAGACTTGTTCAGAGGGGATTTGCCACTGCCTTCCTGGAGGTCTGGTAGCACGGTGGTTAAATGCCGGTACTGCAGCCACAACATTTGTGAGTTCGATCCTGCAGGGCTCCAGGTTGACTCAGCCTTCCATCCTTCCATGGGTTGGTAAAATGAGTACCCAGCTTGTTGGGGGTACTGTAATTAGCTAACACATTGTAAACCGCTTAGGGAGTGCTGTACACTGATAAGTAGTATAGAAATATAAATACAATATTACTAATGCTATTCCTCTGAGGCTGAGAAGTATGTCTTGCCCAAGGCCACTGAGTGTCCACGGCCAAGCGTGGATTTCCATACATAAGAAATGGTATGTATAACGTGTATGTTATTCATACAATTTTTATAACATGTCCATATCAAATGAACCATCCTACTTTTCATGAATCTTGCAGATCCAAGTTAAAAACACAGACTACTGATTCAAATCACTGACAGTGTTTAGACTTCATGATTAGCCAGAATTAGAACAACACATTATTGTGAATGTGTGCTGCTGTATTAGCAAGTGTGCTGCTGTGTGCTGCTGTATCAGCACCCTTTGGATCCTTTGGATTGCTTGTGGGGGCAATTAGCTAACACACATTGGAAAGTGCTTAATGCAGTGTAGATGTGTAAATTGCTATTGCTTAAAACAATTTGTAAGCCTCTCTGATAGCCTGGTACCTGAAGAGCGGGGTATAAATAAATAAATAAATAAACAAACAAACTACAAATTATAGAACGACGATTTAGATTTTAACTGCCATGTCAATTTCCTATGGAATCCAGGGGTTTGGAGTCTGGTGGGGCAGTAGAGTCTCTGGCTGAGAATTCTTAAACAACTCTCCTTAAACTAACTGCAAGTCCCTGTTTAGGATTTGCATCCTATGCAAATTCCTTAGGATGTTGCCATGGTGGCTGAAGTGGAATATAGTGTTATGACAGTGTAGTGTTAAGGGGACCCGGAATGTGTTCCTTTCTCAATAAGCCAGAGTCATAACCCAGGGTGTCTTTTTTTGGCTCATGGTTCTGCTTGCTTGGAGAGCAAATAAGAAGACAGAGACCCTTATTGAAACAAGACACTGAAAAAAGCCAGAGTCAGAGAGTTCTTCAAGTTTTTAGACACTCCCACTAACAGGAAGAGCTAAGTAGGATCAATCCAAAGAATACTGGCATATTCTCACATCCAAACACAGCCACTGGGTTGTTGTTACTGGCCATCAAGTCAACTTTGACTTATGCTGACCCTATAAATGTGAGACCTCTAAGATTTCTGGTCACCGGCTGCCCTACTCAGGTCTTGTAAACTCAGGGTTGTGTCTTCCTTGACTGAGCCAATCTACCTGCTGCTCCAGAGACTAGAACACGGAGCAATGGATGCAAGCTCCAGGAACAGAGATTCCACCTCAACATTAGGAAGAACTTTCTGACAGTAAGAACTGTTCGTCAGTGGAACACATTCCCTCGGAGTGTGGTGGTGTCTCCTTCCTTGGAGGTCTTTAAGCAGAAGCTGGATGGCCATCTGTCAGGGATGCTTTGATTGTGATTCCTGCGTGGCAGGGGTTGGACTGGATGGCCCTTTGTAGTCTCTTTCAACTCTATAATTCTATGATTCTATGACCTGTGGTGTGGTCTCTTTTCCTACTGCCTTCCACTTTAGCAAGCACTATTGTCTTTTCCAGAGTCATGTCATCTCATAATATGTGCAAAGTAAGTACAACAGCCTAATTTTAGTCATTTTTGCTTCTAGTTCAGGCTTGATTTGTTCTAGAACCCCATTCATTTGTCTTTTTAGCAATCAAGATATCTGCAGAATTCTCCTGCAGCAGCACCTTTCAAATGAGTTGATTTTCTTCCTGTCAGCTTTCTTCACTGTTCAGCTTTCAGACCCATACATACAAACCAGACAATCCAGATGAAACAAGAGCCACTGGATCATTAGGGCAAATCACTTTCTTACCTTGCATCAAAGGATTGTTGTGAGATGGGATGCACTTAAGAAGTTCATTTAACCTTCCTGCTATATAGAAGTGTTTTTATACAGCATGACATCACTGCTCACCCTGACTGGCTATGGTTTGGCATGGCCCATATCTGCTACACAAAATCATTTACTGACTGGATTTTAGAGCCTGAAATGCACAAAGCATGTTCTAGCACTGAGTGATATACCTTTCCAGCCAGCCTGTCCAGAGGTTACTATGGCCAGCCAGAGGCCATGCAGGCTGGGGGATTCTAGGAGGGGCAGTCAAGAGGATTTTCATGGGGATCTCATGGCAGGCAGATGATGAATTATTCCCTGCTGTTAAGCTCCTAGAGCTTTATTCTCCTTTTGTTCAAAGCACAAACAGTAGCTTGCCTCACTAATTCCAGAACAGCAAACGGGTGAGGCTAACTTTCATTTCTGGGTGAAGAATTCTCTTCAAGCTACAATTTCTATAATTCCTATAACAGTACTGGAATGATTATTATTTATTATTGGCATAAATACTGCCTTGCGCATTCACAACTTAAGTAATGATGAACTACAAAAAGAGAAGTGGGACAGAGAAGGAAAGATAGAGATAATACATCATTTATAAAATACAGTGATATATAATAAGGAGACTATCACTGTTCCCACCTCAATGGGTACTTATTTTTTTGTTGCTGCTGCTTTTTTAAAGGGAAAAAATGTGAAGAAAAGATACAAGCCCAGAAGTCAAATTTCTGGAATAAATAAATAGATAAGCATGGAAGGCTGTTTAAGAAAAATACAAGTCATATGTAGAAGTTGGGGGCAAAGGCAGAAAGAAGGTCAAGGAGATGACAAAGAAAAGCCAAGAATAGCAGAATAGTACCGTAGGAAAACAATCTCAGCTGCCCCCAAGTATACATCTAAACAAGCCACACATAGAGTGTCTCCAGAAGAGCTTGTAAAAGTTACTCCTTGGATTACAATGCTCAGAATACACAGCCACCATGGTTAGTGCCCATGCTGGTAGGAATATATTGGGAGATTTGGTCCAAAAAAAAGGTAACATTTACATGGTCTAGCCTCTGGCCTTGCAGCACTGGGCATCTTCCTCGGATGGGAAGGGACATATTGCCAGTGCAGTGGAGACTTAAATATTGATCCTGAAGGCACCAGATCCCATCTGATGTTGGAAGTCAAGCAGGATCAGGTATGCTTTTATTTATTTATTTATTTATTTATTTATACCCCACTCTTCAGCCTCAAGGCTATTAGAGCGGCTTACAAATTGTTTTAAGAAATAGCTATTTACACATTTACACTGCGTTAAGCAGTTTCCAATGTGTGTTAGCTATGGTATGGTTAGTACTTGGAAGGGTGATCTCCAGGGAATATCAGGTGCTGTAGGCTATATTCAGAGGAAGACAAGGGTAAACCTCAGACTAAATCTTACCAAGAAAACCCTATGATAGGATCACCATAAGTCAGAGTTGACTTAAAGGCAAATAACAACAATAAGTTACAGCTGACACTCACTCAGAATTTCATGGGCACTTTGTACTCGCAATTTAACTGGATTACTGCATCCTAGAACTTAAAAAAAAGGAGCTTTTGAGCCAATCTGTGGTCATGTTTATAAACCAGAAGAGTATATACTGCCATGGTTTCATTTTTTCAATGTGTTGTAGTTTTATTGCATAAAATGTGCATTGCCTTCCACCTAATAAAATATGCTGAAGACAGACATATATTAAAAGACAGTTTTACTTACACACACTGAAATCTAATACCCATTGTACAGAAATATTGGATTGTTGCATCAGGCTCTCTAGATTTTCCCTGGTTGAAAACTTGTGCTGTTGAATTTTAAATTTGCAAAAGTAATCAGTGTACCCTGCCAGCAAACAACCCTTCTAGACTATTTTGACTTTTTGGGCCGCTAACTGAGATGGTGGGTCAAACAGAAGACGAGACTCGACCCAGAGGTTGCCAGTTGCTGACTTGTAGCTTAAATGCACAATCACTGAAGTTGAACTTTACAGGTAATACATTTGTTAGATGGACAAAAATCAAGTATCTGAAATATAAAAATAACTGTCAAATAGCCAGCTACTTTCCTATCATTCCCTCATGTCTCAGTTCCAGCATTTACTCGGTGGTAAATCATGTTTTTCCTCATAACCAATAATCGAAATTGCCACTGCTGCCCACTCACATGTGAAAATTTATAACGCTGCCTGCCATCTTTGCACGACAGTAATAAACCTCAGATGTATAATAGTCACACCATGGCCTACATCTTGCACTTCTTCAAAGTAATGTGTTCTATGCTTGTGTATATGTACATGGTGAAATCAATGGTATGAATTCCAGAAACAAGGGGTCAGGCCGGCAACATAAAATTCCCATTGTCCTCCAATTATTGCCATGCAGAGCCACAAACAGCGACAAATAACTTGATTACATTTACATGAGTTAGCAGGGAATAAACAGTAAAATGGACAAAGGCAACCCATCTCTAAGGCATCTTGAATGATCACGGTAAGTATCCAAATTCTCTCAAAAATATTTAATATCAGCAGTTTATTAAAATATAAGTTAGATTAGTAGTGCATTTTGGAATCAAGAAATACTTTCCCCCACTGATTACCAGGAATGTAAACATAAAATGAACAAAGTTAATCTGTAAAACATACGATTTGCAACAAATATTATAAGTATTTTAGGAGTAATTAGATAAATGTTGCAGCTGGAAAATATTCGAGATTCCTAACAATCTGGTTTGCACAGCACTTAAAAATATATATCCTAATACATTTCCACAACATGTTTACGCACCCATAGTACAAACCTGTAATTTTTGCAACCCTTTTTTTAAATTTTGTAATTTGAACAACTGTTGCTTAAATTTTAGGGGCAGCCTGTTCAAAATTATTAGTTGCTGTATGCCTTCAAGTCAATTCCGACCTATGGTGACCCTAAAGTGGGAGTTTCTTGGAAAGATTTGTTCAGAGAGGTTTTTCATTGCCTTCTTCTGAGGCTGAGAGAGTGTGACTTGCCCAGGGTCATCTAGTGGGTTTCCATGGCCAAGTGAGCATCCCAACCTTGGTCTCCTGAAGTCCTAGTCCAACACTCAAGCCATTACACATGGTGGTTCAAAATCACTAGCATATGGCTCAAAATCATTAGTTATACACCCCCAAAGGGCTTGTTCAAGTTTGAAAAGTCTATTTAAGTACAGTTTGTATTTCCTGTAAACAAAAAGGTGCTTTTATTTTAGCACTGCTGAAAGAGACTGCACAATCACTTTCCCGATCATAAACAACTTAACACTGTCCTGCATTAATGGTAATACTTTCTGCACTTGTAGGCAGATGCCAGAAGTTGGAATAAGCTGAGTGAATCTGTTTAATCATAACCACGGTAAGCTGTTCATCTTTGTAGCAGTAGGCCACTGACTTGCAGCTGAAATTCTACTGTGTCAACTGGTTAAAACATTTGTTCAGATAAGCTGGCTAAATGTAATTCAGCCCAGATGTTTGTGGAAGGCTACCAGTCTTTATTAGACAGCAGTTTGAAAACATGAAAATTAACAAGGTCCACCACTGTACCATGTACTGCATAGGTACTGAATCTCTTTTAAGCTGCACCATTAGAGCACAATGATTTCAGTTTAATTTGCTGGCTGCATCCTATGGAATACTGGGGTTTGTAGTTTGTTGAGACATTAGAGCTCTCTGGCTGAGAATTATAAATCTCCCTCCATGAAACTACAACTCCCAAGATTCTATAGGGTGCTGCCATGGCAGTTAAAGTGGCATCATTGTGCTACAACTGTGTAGTGTGAAAGGACCCCAGATTTTGCATGTCCATTTACTCAACACTACAACTAAATCCCCAAAGTCAGTAGCTCACAAGAACCTGGGTAAGCCCACTTGTCTATACAACCATCTGTGGCCTACAACAAAATGGGGAGGGGGAGCCATGTTCCTGGTGTGAGGACAAGACTTAATTGTCATAGGCAACCAGGTGAGTGGCTTCCATCACATTATGTGGAGATGAGCATTGCCACCTGCTACGTGGACAAGCAAAGACACCCTCCAAATCTGTTCAGAAATACTTTTACGATATATTCTTGCTGGCTTGTAGAAACATTTTTGCGGTATTAAGCCTAGATAGAAAGTTGTGGATCTGTACTCCCAACTGGGAATGTAGCTACCAGGTATGAGGACAAAATGAGGACATGCACCCTCCTTAAGAATTCTGCAATCCAATGTTTTTTCCCCCAATTCCCAAATTTCTAGCATTGCGGAGAGTGAGACACAGAAAACTGTTTGCACCTACAACTTTTATATTTGTTATGTTCATATTCACTTGGTATCTTGGCCTGCCCTTTTTCTTTGGATGCCTAGACTGTATTTCTACATGCCCAACTGAAGTTTTTAAGTTACTGCAATGTCAAAAATTGGGGGGGAGGTGTTTAAAGGAAAATGTAATTGGGAAGGCAGAAATCTTATTGGAGGAGCAAAGCCCTCACCGCAGTCCTGCAAACATGGATGTCCATGCTTATCCAATCAATTAAACAAGCAAACCTTTGCATCTGGAAGACAGTGTGGGTGGACATGTGAAATGCCAACATGTGGAAGCAGTTCTGCACAGCAAACAATTACAGTAGTATGTGGATCCCACTTCCTCCAAACAGCCATTAAAAACAGAGGTGGCTGTTGATGGCAGGCTTTAGAAGTATCTAAACCACATGCTCAAACTATCGAGGCATAACACTGCTCTCTATTGCTGGAAAAATCCTTGCAAGGATACTCCTGAACAGATTAGTTCCTGCTATTGCAGAAGAACTTCTCCCTGAAAGCCAATGTGGCTTCAGAGCCAATAGGAGTACTACAGACATGGTATTTGCCCTTAGGCAACTGCAAGAAAAATGTAGGGAGCAGAACAAGGGTCTCTATGTAACATTTGTCGACCTCACCAAAGCCTTTGACACTGTAAGTAGAAAAGGTCTGTGGCAGATCCTGGAAAAACTAGGATGTCCCCCCAAATTCCTTAAAATGATTATCTTGCTACACGAGGGCCAGCGTGGTCAAGTCAGATATGGCGATGCTCTTTCAGAGCCCTTTCTAATAACTAATGGAGTGAAGCAAGGTTGTGTTCTTGCACCAACTTTATTTACAATCTTCTTTAGCACGATGCTCCAAAGGGCTATGGCAGAGCTTGAAGAAGACGACGGCATCTATATACGCTACCGTACTGATGGTAGCTTGTTTAACTTAAGCCGTCTGAGGGCTCACACTAAGACTCTAAACTATCTAGTCCGTGAGCTGCTCTTCGCCGATGATGCTGCCCTTGTTGCCCACACAGAAGCAGCTCTGCAGCGCCTAACGTCCTGCTTTGCAACAGCAGCAGAGCTGTTTGGGCTAGAAGTCAACCTGAAGAAAACAGAAGTTCTTTACCAGCCTGCACCACAGGACGAACACCACCATCCCCACATTGCCGTCGGCAAATCAGTGCTCAAGTCCGTTCAGCAGTTCACCTACCTGGGAAGCATCATCTCCTCAGATGCCAAGATTGACAAAGAGATCAATCACAGATTAGCAAAGGCATATAGTGCATTTGGAAGACTTCACAAAAGAGTCTGGAGCAATAAACACCTGAGGCAAAGCACAAAAATCAGTGTGTATAGAGCCATCGTACTGTCTATCCTCCTTTATGGATCTGAAACATGGGTTACCTATCGCCACCACCTACGACTCCTCGAGCGCTTTCATCAGCGCTGTCTACGCACAATCCTAAATATACACTGGACTGACTATGTGACGAATGTTGCTGTCCTTGAACAAGCAGGGATCACCAGCATTGAGGCCATGATATTGAGAACACAGCTGCGCTGGGCAGGTCACATTTCTAGGATGGAGGACCATCGCCTCCCAAAAATACTACTCTACGGTGAACTCGCCACGGGTCAGCGTAAGAGGGGCGCTCCAAAAAAGCGATACAAAGACTCCCTGAAACAACATCTCAGGCTTGGCCAAATTGATCACCAACAGTGGTCCGCCCTGGCCTCACATCGGGAGGCATGGAGACGCACTATCCACAATGCTGCAGCCTTATTTGAGAACTCACGACGAACAAGTCTTGAAGAGAAACGACAACGCAGAAAGAATCACAACCCAAAAACATCACCCAAGGAGACCTTCTGCTGCGCTTTTTGCAACCGGACTTGTTTATCTCGGATTGGCCTTTTTAGTCATCAGCGCGCTTGCAGAAGGCGCGGGATGAGTCCTTCCTGAATCTTCGTTTGCGAAGAAAAGCCAGAGAGAAACCACATGGGAAACTGCTTCACAACAAAAAGCCTGCCACAAAGATGAGCCCCGGAGCAGACTGCCTGCAAATATAAATTAGCCTTGAGCAAAGCTTGCTGAAATTAATGTAGCAATACTTTTGACACCCCTGCCCTGTTCTTGTCACAAGAGAATAAATTTATGTGCTCTGTAGCCCACTGATTATATTTATGCCAGGACTTGGGAAAGGAAGATACATGGAAAATATCAAATTATCAAACTTAAAATATATTCTTCCCTTTCCTCCCCCCCACACACTTTTTTTTTTTGTTAAAACCTTAGCAGTGGAAAAAAATGACAGCTGTCAGAAGCCTAGGCATCCAAAGGTATCCGGGTAATGATGGGGTCATTTTTTAATAACGGGGTCAGTAGTACAGCCTTCAAACACAAGGTCATTTTCTTCTCTCAGATTGCAGGGGTTTATTGATTCTAATTAAGCACAGTCTCCTGCAGCAACAGTAGTTAATGCATTATTTGGGTCAAAGGATTTCTAGAATTTATGCATGTACTGCAAAAATTCAACCTTTCAAAAAGCAGGCAGCAAAATAGTATTGAGTTTGCCCCCCCCCCCATCCAATTTCACAGAGACATAAGCTTTCACAAGCATCGTAAAAATTAAATTGAACGTTTCTCAAGTGGAGTTGTTAAAAAGTTTCACACTCACAACCCTGATCATTTTTGTTATCATATTTAACTGGTCATTCCAACCTAACCCTATATATTAATTTTCTCAGACCAGTGCATAGGACACAACTCCCATCTTCTGCCAGCATGGCTGGTAAGGATCGTGCTTCCTCCAGCAGCACTTTTACACTCTCTCTGGCCTTTCTTTGCAAACAAAGATTCGGGAAGGACTCATCCCACTTCTGCAAGCACGGTGATGACTAAAAAGGCCAATCCGAGATGAACAAGTCCGGTTGCAGAAAGCACAGCAGAAGATCTCCTTGGGTAATGTTTCCAGGTTGCGATTCTTTCTGTGTTGTCGTTTCTCTTCAAGACTTGTTCGGCATGAGTTCTCAAATAAGGATGCAGAATAGTGGATAGTGTATCTCAATGCCTCCTGATGTGAGGCCATGGCGGACCATTGTTGGTGATCAATTTGGCTGAAGCTGAGATGTTGCTTCAGAGAGTCCTTGTATCCCTTTTTTGGAGTGCCCCTCTTACGCTGACCTGTGGCGAGTTCACCGTAGAGTACTATTTTGGGGAGGCGATGGTCCTCCATCCTAGAAACGTGCCCTGCCCAGCACAGCTGTGTTCTCAATATTATGGCCTCAATGCTGGTGATCCCTGCTTGCTCAAGGACAGCAGCATTTGTCACATAGTCAGTCCAGTGTATATTTAGGATTGTGTGCATACAGTGCTGATGAAAGCTTTCGAGGAGTTGTAAGTGGTGGCGAAAGGTGACCCATGTTTCAGACCCGTACAGTAAAGGAGAATAGACAGTACAATGGCTCTATACACACTGATTTTTGTGCTTCGCCTCAGGTGTTTGTTACTCCAGACTCTTTTGTAAAGTCTTCCAAATGCGCTATATGCCTTTGCTAATCTGTGATCGATCTCTTTGTCAATCTTGGCATCTGAGGAGATGATGCTTCCCAGGTAGGTGAACTGCTGAACGGACTTAAGTACAGATTTGCTTACGGCAATGTGGCAAAATTCTTTTACACAGAACTCCATTAATAGGGAAAGGAGAACCACCCTCCCCAAACAGTTTTTTAAAATCCACCTGACTGTCAAAAGGATGACAAGAAATGCTTATTTCACTGCCAGTCTGGGATTGCTTGCAACTTGAAGGATTGATCAGAGCAAACATAAGTCACTGTGTCAAATGTAGCAACCAGAGACAGACAGAGCCAAAACACTATGGACTCTATGGATGGCAAATACACATCTGTCTTTCAAATAAACAAAGGTGCTGCTTCCCCACTTCACCCTTAGTCTGACAATGAAAAGTTCTTTTTCATTCTCTTCAAGGTTAGTCCCTTGGTATGAAACTGGAAATCATATAGGCATGACTGCATGATGTACCCAAGGTCCCAATGTTTTTGCAGTCACAACAGCAGGTGTTTTTTTTAAGCCAGCTCTACTTGAAACCTCATTCTTTTTTGCAGAAACAGGTCACAATCCTGTTCAGCAGTCTTCATCCTTTTCAAATCTGAAACCCACTCTTACCCAAACATAGACTTTAGGGCATATTGGTCAATTTTCTTTTTAATCATGCATTTGTCAAGGGCATTACTGCTAGGGTAACCTAGATGTGGGACTCAATTCAGCAGCTGAAGACCAACAATTTCATTTGTAGCTCTAAATTCTTATCATTAAGGCCTGTTCTGTTGGGGAGAGGGGGATAGAAAAAATAATCTCTCCAGTGCCAAAACTTGCCAAGGATGGGAACACACATGAATAAGGGTCTGCAGTCCGTAAAACTCAGGCAGATCAGCAAAGAACATTTATTGGCTATCCATACAAATCAGAAAACGGAGAGTATTTTTTGTGTGCTGTTAATGGTCCACTATATATTAATTTCCCCCTACAGTTGCAAGCGGCTCTACACAAAAATGGAAACAGTACATTTTAACATGTACACACCCCTCAAGACTTTTTCTGTATAAAACCAAAACAATCTGGAAAATACAGAAGCTGCTCCCTGGCAAATTATCCAGGGTTAAGGAGCCAAAAATAAATCTGTCAGAATGTATTATCTCTTTTCACACTACACAACACATGTGCATAACTGTAATGAAAGAAAGAGGTTACTCTCTGCTCTGTTTTGCATTCTAAAGCTCAAGACATTGCCATTGCTCTTCCTGGCTTCATACTGTTTTCATTCTCTACCTCCCCAGGCACCAGCTCTTTTGGGGGTGCCAAGCTGTCTGTTTGCCTGTATATGTTCAATTAAGCACAAACAGAAAGCTCAGAAGTAACTAGTTATTTCTTTCCAACATTACTCGTAATTAATTCCTGTTTCCAATTACAAAGGCATAACACCATTATACTGTACTACAGGGGTAATGTCACATGGGACAACTTAGTTACTTCTCTGGCATAAATGTAATCGACAGATTCATAAATGTAATCATCAGATTCTTTTATAGTGATGTATGGCCTCACTAGGTGAAGGAATATTGTATGGTCCAAGTTCAGGCTTCTGGTATGCATCACTTCGTGCTCCATTCTGGGTGTTTAGGCAACAATGAAGCAGAAGAGGAGAAGAATGGGTTCAATTTTGCAACAGGACAGCAGCATTCAAAATAGTTTTTTAAAACAGGTGTGGGCACACATTGAAGGTGGAGGGCTGACACTGCGTAAGTCCCACTGGCACCATTTTCTATGACCAGAAGTCATTTCAAATCACTTTTCTGAGCAAATCTGTTTTATTTTGGGGTGGGGTGGGGTGGCAAATAGGTTTAGGGGGGGAAACTACCTCCACTATGGGTCAGTTTTAGTCCCCCCCCCCAAACAAAGTGTTTCTGGCTCATTTGGGGTTTGGGGGACTTCTGACATAACCTACAAAATTTGTATCTTTTTAAAATTAACCAGAAGTAACAATTTTAATTAATTGTGAGAAATGGGAAATAACTATTTTTAGAAAATTGTAACTACAGCCCCATGTATGAGGCCAAAAAAACCTGGAGTGCCTTGCAGTAATGGCATTTCACAGTAGCAGCAACTTGTCTTAACAGCATTTTTGCCCCCATAAACTTCGCATGCTAGCTGGAGGCCATGAATGATTTACTCATGTTTTTTACTTTGTCGCCGCCAAACATTAAAAAAAAAAAAAGATGTCCAAGGTATGCTAGAGTGATTTTTCAATTAAGCAGGACAGCAAAGCCAAAAAATCCCACCCATTTTATTGCCTTAACGATCGCTCACTAAAGCGAAAATCCAATCTGGAGGCAGCAGGTCCTTGCCCTGTTAGCAAGCATGCTACCTATGCTCGCCCGCCCAATCAGCTTTGTGCTTCCTCTCCTATGAGTAAAGTGATTCAAGGCAAATTGCTTGTCCCAGAGAGCAGGAATGTGCACCCCCCTTGCTATTTTTTAAAAAAACTATGGGAAAAGCCGCAAAAGCTTTTCCTGCATTGTTTTTGTTGTTTTGGGGCCCCCTCCTTCTGAATACAGTGGATTGATACAAGATGCCATTTAGACAGGTAGGATTCCCAAAGAATTCCATGAGGGGTATTTTCACCATTTAGACAATCCTACAACAATTTTGAAGCTGGGAGCTGTAACTGCAATTAATAACTTTTTAGAAGTACTTTTCCAAGCTCTGTGCTAGACCAAAACGGTTGGCACTCACTGGTGAGCTTTCTATAGATTTAATCGAAGGAAAGAATGACTCCTCCCAAACTTCTGATAGCCCACTGTGCAAATATACCAATGACCTGTGCAAAATGATGTCATGTACTTACCTGTTGTTCTTGTGTGGTTTTTTTAATACAGTTTCATACAGAAGGCCTTCAGAACATCCACAGGCTGAAAAATGTCAGGATTTTTAGCAGATAAAAGATCATCTTTACAGAATCTTGAGATGTATCTCCTTTATTTCATTAGATGCTGTTAATCCAAACTAGAGCAGACTCACTGAATCACTTGCTGAAATGTAAGTGGGTTTACTTAAATGCAGATTGCAAATCTCATTGCTTCAGTGAGCCCACTCTGACTGGGACTAGCAATTGGACTTAGGTTTCAATTTCTATTCCTGTTTTCTAGTAGCAAGAAACAAAGTAAAAAACAAGAAGCAGTTACATTGGTTAAAGAAGGTACAAGAGCGTTTTCAGTTTTACTTCTTAAAAAATACAATATAAAGCCAAGAAAAAAATAACTAGAATTCAAGAAAGGGGGAGAGGTGTCATAGGCTCCTAGGTCTGAACAGTCAATTTTCAGTAAGTACTAAGGGCTATTGATTTTGTTTAATTAAAGCTAATTAACTGTAAGTGATAGTGACTCAAGGAAGTTAATTGCACCTTAAAAGCCATTAATTTCTGCAATCTAAATGAAAGCAGTCTTTGTATCAAGACATTTTCTTTCCACTGTTCACAAAGGCATTAATAGGAAGACAAAAGAAGAACAGAAATTCAATTCATGAAGTCATCTTTTGGTACATTAATAATTTTCCTTTGACTTTTCCTGCAGTAGCTTTTTTCAAGTTCACTTCTGTTTTCAAAATTAAACATATTCCCCCTTGTCCCTAAAGCATTATATCAATCCCTGTTCAGGCATTCAGTGCCTGCTTAGTGCCACACAGGTACAAGCCCCATATCCCAGACAACACAAGATCAACATTAGTCTAAATTTTATATTCAAAGAAGGGAAATACTGACAAAATGTAGATAACACTGGAAGCCAGTTCTTTGCTTTCAATACACCTGTCCTCCTGATTAATTAGATGGGGAGAGGGGGTACTGAGTGATGTGTCTTTCTCTGACATAGTGCCAAGACCAGGAAACCTAAACACCTGAAACTCAACATGGATAATAAAGGGATGCTAGAGATGTGTGTCTTGATGTCACTGGCATTTTAAAAATTGAGTCTTTAAATTTACATAATTAAAACCTGCAGGTACTACACAAAGACTATTGTAACAGCCCCTGCTTATCCAACAGGTTAGGAACTGCAGTCGTAGTCGTAGGTGGTGGCGATAGGTGACCCATGTTTCAGATCCATAAAGGAGAATAGACAGTACAATGGCTCTATACACTGATTTTTGTGCTTGCCTCAGGTGTTTATTACCTGAGTAAATAGTGACTGTAAATAGCACCACAATTTACAGTCTGTTATATGGGCACCACAATTTACAGTCTAACTATGGTCTGTGGTGTTGTTTCTGCCACAGGAAGCAAAATTCCACCATAGGGTGCTGGGTGCCTTCCTGTTGTTTAACTGCTCTTTGTGTTCTTTCTGAGTGTACCACCCATGGCTGATAGTTCACTAGATACAGTGAATGATCCCCAGTTACAGAAACAATCCCCACCCCAGTAAACACACTGAGTATACTGCAAGTTTAGAATTGCTCAGCCTGATTGAAAGTACAGTTGTCCCTCCATATCCACAGATTTGGTATCTACGGATTTAAGTATTCACAGCTTGAAAATATTCTTTAAAAGAAAATCCAAAAAGCAAACCTTGATTTTGCCATCTTATATAAGGGACACCATTTTGCTATGCCACTGCATATAATGGGACTTGAGTATTCACGGATTTTGATATCCACGGGGGGTCCTGGAACCAAACCCCAGTGAATATGAAGGGACAACTGTATCTTTAGCTTACATAATAAATGTATGATGAGCTATTAAACCCATGGCCTTAAGTCTGAAGATAATTTTATTTTATTTAAGATTCCCTTTAGCATGTAGCACAATGAAATAGAAATCTTACACTGTGATTAAAAAAACAGTGTCCCATCAAAATTATCAGTGATGTGATGCTATTAATAAAAAGACAAGGAGTTCTGGGCACTTGGGAAGTACAGTGGGCCCTCCATATCAGTGGGCTCCTGATCTGCGGACTGCAATATCCGCTCAAATGTGTGCATTCACATCACTGCCATTGAATAATATGAGGCTTGACCATCTGCGTTTTCTGGAGGGCCCACTGTAATACAATTTTTAATGAATTTAAATTAGATTTTTAAACTAGCATGGTGGAAAACTTCTTGTGAGTAGCAACCTTTTAATATTTTGTTGAAATCTGAACAAATAAAAGAGCAACAAAAATCCCTTTCCAATATTGACTTTTTATCCAACATACTTTACAAATTACAGAAAAATAGGTATTGAATCAAAATGCATTATGAATATATTGGAAGAACTCTGGATTAAGTTTGCTTCGAAAAAGAGTGGCATTTGAATTTGGAGATGGATGTTTGTGCAAGTGTGTGCCACATTCATATCTGAGTGTGCACCCACACTGTTTCATGTTGTGGCAAATCTTTGAATTAGTGAGTCTTACCTTCTCAAGTGATAAGAACAAACTTAAAACACAAAATATCCTGCAAAATTCATTGTAGCAAATCAATGAGTCTTAAGAACCATCTCAAGCTGAATACGTGATCAAGTGATTAAGGAACCAATTCACTTTTTGTTTTCTTATGTAAATAAGACACACAGCATTTATGGAACAATGCTGTTCAGAAATGCTCTTATGTAGCAGTGTCTGGTTATGCATGGTCTTCAGGAACTGACAAGTCCTGCTGCCCTTCACCTTCCAGGTTTGGTTCAGACTGTGGCTTGGCTTCCTGCTCAAATGCTGTCTATTCAGACAGGCTTCTTCTTTTCCTTTGGGATCCTCAGTATCTCACATGCATGCAAGCACACCTTGTAAGCACAAGAAAGCCAGCAAGAAGAACCCAAGCTGATTCCAGTCTGTTTTATGGACAAAGTTTCAAAGCACACTGAATACTCAGCAATCTCATTATGCTCCAACCATTCTGATTTGGCAGGGCCAGTCCTGATTGCCTATTATCCCAGTTTTTCAGCTGTTTTTCATAGAATCATAGGTGTTGTCTATACAGTGAAAATACCCCTCACAGAATTTGCCTGGAATATGAGTTATCTTAATGGTATCCTGCATTGTTTCATCGTATTGTAAAGGAGGGTAGGCCAAAAAGAGGAAAATCTATGCAAGAAAAGTGTTCACTGCTTTCCCCAATATTTTTAACAGCTCCAGTGATATGCAAATTTTCACTCATTAAAACAAGTGATTCAACATGAATTGCTCCCCATACAATACAAAGTGCAAACCTCCCAGAGGGCCTTTTCGGTAATCGCCCCCAATTTATGGAATGGTCTACTGAAGGAGATCCTCAGATGACGAGCTTAAGTAGCTTTAAAAAAAGCACTAAAGACGGATCTCTTTCGGCAGGTTAGATCCCGGCCTCAGGAGCTGCATCTCCTGGCCTTTTTTAAGTCTTGTTTATATTTGTTTTTTAAAGTGATTTTAGTTAGGTGGTTTTAATTTTATACTGTTTAATGTCTTTTTATGGGGGTGGGTGGGGGTGGGTAGTGCTTTTAGTTGGCATTGTAGTGTTTTAATTGTTGGAAGCCGCCCCGATTGTTTTTAGCAGAGGGGCGGGGGTATAAATAAATAAATAAATAAATAAATATTATTACTTGATTGGCTAGATGAGTGCAAAGGGCAGGGCTTGGTTACAGGGCAAGCACCTGCTGGCGCCATGTTAGATTTTTGCCCTAGCAAGTGATCGCTAAGGCAATAAAATGGGGACTTCTACTATTTTCTCTCTCTCTCTCTCTTTTTTTTTTTTTTAAAGAAAGATGGAATATCACTTGTGCACACCATAGAAATAGGGTTTTTCTTTTAAAAAAATTCAGCAGCCTGGCAGATTTAAAAACACAAGTAATTCACTTGTCTCAGCTACAGTCATGCAAAGTTTATGGGGGCTGCAAAACTCACAGCTGCTGTGACTTGCTATTACTGTGAAGCAGTTTGGATTTTTTCCCCTTCATTAGACAAGCCCATAGAGTTGCAAGAGACTACAATGGCCATCTAGTCCAACCCCCTGCCCTGCAGGAATACACAATCAAAGCATTTCTGATGGATGACCATCAAGCCTCTGCTTAAAAACCTCCAAAAGAGACTCCACCACACTCTGAGGCAGTGCATTCCCCTGCTGAACCGCTCTTACCATCAAGAAGTTCTTTCTAATGTTTAGGTGGAATCTCTTTTAAAATGTCCAACTTCCCCTTTGTCCTCAGCTTATTTCAATTGCTGCAAACTGATTTCCAAGTGTGAAAGTAGTTCACACTCAGTTAACTCAGCAGGGAGGAGATGGGAGGAATCTTCCTCTCCTCAGAAGGCTCAGGCAAAAGCAAATTGCTGCAGTCTCTCCTAGCTTGTGTGTTCTTTTCCCATCTTGACCACACTCTGATGTTGCTTGGCCACATGTGTAAATCAAACAGGGTCTACACTAACCATGGTTAATTTAAGCATGCCAGCTTCAGAGATCAGTTTCAAGGTAGCTTATAATAACAGATAACACTAACCATACAAGGTATTTTGCCACTTGAACTGATTAAAGCAGAAACCTTTTGACTCCTGTTGGACATGCAGCTGAAAGAAAAACACAGAGGGACATGAAGACCTGGAAGGAGGCTAGCCTTGTTCACCAATTGCTAAGCCAGAGTTTACCATGACTGATAGATGTCATCACAGTATCTTAATCTGCTTGAAAGAAATGAAATGGTGTTCCTAGGATAACTTGAATAAAATTTAACATTAAATGTAGTCCATGTACATTAATTTTAGGGTTTATTTGGTTTTAAATTTCATTTGTTGAGGTATATTCCTGCCGAGGCTGGGAAGATTAATCAATTTAACTAACAAACTACATACATAGAATAATACTTCCACTCCACACCCCAGTATCCAAATTGTTACCTATGTAAAGTTCACAGATGATTTGCAAGAGATAGATTTCAATCCAAGAAGAAATCCCTTTGGCACAGAATCAAATACAAATTATCAGCCTCTGATCAGCTGTCACCAAACTGCAAGTTTGAACACTTCTAGCTTCCCAACCTGATCTCTGCAAGTCGAAACATCATTTAGCTTTGAGGCCCAGTTTTATTCCACAGGTCACAACACTTCAAAGTTTAAAAGGCTGCACAGTCACATATTCTGCCTGTGTGCATTTGTTTATTTCCTTTAGGCATTTCTCACCACATTCAGTCAAGCCTCATCATGTCCAGAACAGTCTCTCCTCACAAAATAGAATGGAAACTTGATGTTCCACAATGCCCTTGGTGCTGTACTGCAATTCAAAGCATTTAACCCACTGAGGTTTGTTAGCTCTCATGTCTGTCAGAAATCCAGATCAGAAATACCCCACCCATTTGCTAAATGACTAAAATGTGAGAGCAAGACACCTATGTCCACACCCAAAGATGCTTCAAATCTAAATGCTATTATTGTTTCTAAATGAAAATGACAATATGGCCAATAACATTTCATAATATTTTCTTGAAACACACTATTAAAACTGTAACTCTTCTTAGATGCTCCTAGAGATAATGCATCTGGCCACAACAACACATGAGTATCTGAAGAATGTTCATCCGGTTAGCTGAAAGATCATTTTCCCCACAGGCCCCTGTCTGTTTTTTTAGCTCTCCTGGAGAGGCCCTTCTCTCTGTCCCACAACCTTCACTGGTACCTCTGGTGGGGACGTGGGAGAGGGCCTTCTAGGTGGCTGCTCTCAGGCTCTGAAACACCCTTCCTAAAGAGGCTAGTCTGGCACTCTCCTTGGTATCCTTCCATAGGTTGGTGAAGATGTTTGTTTGTTTGTTTGTTTCAGCAGACCTTTGAGGGCTAACTGATCAGAAAGAAAGGGCTTCTAACAATGTGCTGTGCTGTATGTATTCCCCCCTTTTTAATCACTCTGCTTTTAACTGCTATTAATTCTATTGATAGATTTATTGGCTGTACCTGTTCTAACTTTTGCAAGTTGCTTCGTGCCCCAGACTGAGAGAAAGGTGGTATATAAACTAAACATTGTCAGTCATCACGTTCATCCACTACAGCCGCCATTTTGCATCAATTGACAGTAGCTACAAACAGAATTATCTCTTTTTAAGTGTACCATAAAATTGCCATGAACACATTCAATCCTTGGATGAGAGAGCACCAGGCAGTACCAGGGAACTCTAGGTAGGACTAGGAAAAAATTTATCCTGCAGTAGTGGGCTAGACAGAACTATGGTCTGACTCAGTATAAGGCAGTTTCTGTGTTTCTATGAACAAACCAGTGATGGGCCTCATAACCAAAGGCTAAAATAGAATGATGTACTTCTGTAGCCAGTGCCAGTGGAATCTGGACTTTCTTCTCCTCCCTCTTCCATTGCATATGCCAAAGGACCAAAAATCTAATTCAGAAGGTTTCGCAGCTCTCAAAAACACGTTTGCAGAGTTCAAAGACATAGCTGTGTTAGTCTGGAATATCAGTAAGCAAAGGGATCTTGTAGTATCCTTGAGACTAACTGAGAGAAAGAAATTGTTGCATAAGCTTTCACAGACTTGATCTGCTTCTTCAGATGCCTGGGAAATAGACTGAAGTAAATGGTGAAAATACCCCTCATGGAATTCGCTGGGAATCCTACCTATCTAAATGGGATCCACCATCAATCCACACTATTGGGGGGGGAGCAAAATGGCAAAAAGAACGGGGTAAAAGTCTTCACAGATTTTCCAGTACATTTTCAAAAACCAGGAAGGTGGTGCGCATTCCTGCTCATCTGGACTATTGAACAACAAAACATTCAAAGGGAAGTACAAAGCTGATTGGCCTGGTGAGAGCAGGGGCGGGGCAGGGCTTGCTAACAGGGCAAACACCCACTGCCGCTATTTTGGATTTTTGCCTTAGCGATTGCTCACTAAGGCAATAAACAGGATGAATATTTTCTGCTTTGCTGTCCTATAAAATTGGAAAATTGCTCTATCGCATCCATGCACTTTGGGACAACTTTAAAAACAAACAAAATGGCGGCAGTGAAGCACTAACACGAGTAAATCACTCGCGGCCACCACAGGAATGATAGGCTTATGGGGGCTTCCGAGGCCAGAAAAACTGTTTAGATATGTCGCTGCTGCTGTGAGATGCCAATACTACGAGGTACTTTGGATTTTTTCCCCTCGTGTAGATGGGTTCTAAGGGTGCGGCTATATGATCATAAAAAAAATCCGAATGGGGGGCAAAAAATACGAACAGCCTGTCATTCGTATGCATACGAACCGACTATACGATTTTTTAAACCCCCTAAGCTCCGTATGACTCCCTCTTCCCGAAGCTGGCTGGAGCGAGCAAGCCAAGCGGCAGTTTTAAATCTCCCGCTGCTTTTTTTTTAAAAGGTTCCTGGTTTGCGGACAGTCGGTTTTCTGTATTTACAATATAAAATAAAAATAAATAAACATATAAATTCATAGACTTACCGGATGCTCGCTAGCCGGGAAACCAACATGGCGGCCGCTCCCAATTTCCCTCTGTGCTAGCCCCGCCCCTTCTACTCGGCCATCCAATCAGATTACATAGCCTGTTCGTATGTGTGCGAACGGACCGTACAAACCCGTCAGCCATCTGAACGGCGTACGGATTTCTCTTTGCGATCCGCTTTCCCTCCCGAACGCCGCGTGTGCGTATTTCAGGGTGGAAAACCGGGGGCCCCCTCTTTTGCATTCGTGTGCATCCAAACGGCCGTTTGTACCGAAGTGTGAACTTTCACACGCCGTACGTATTATTTAAATCGTGTAGACGGGACCTAAGTCTACAAAAGCTTATGCTACAATTTCCATCTGTTAGTCTAAAAGGTGCTATAAGGTCCCCTTGCTTATCTTTACAGAGGGCATAGATCTTTATACCATGTTAAAGACCAATATGTGCATTACAGCACAAGCATTACTAGATGACACACCATTCTCCTATCAAATAAAGAATAAAACACAGTCCATTCATTCATTCCCTGGGGAATCTTTGTTGATTCCAGACAAGCTCATTGGGGGTCTCAGTGCCAGCTGTAGGCAGAGCCACACCAAAAGGAAAAGAGGCTGCTGGCATGCAGTGCTGGAAGTTATTGCCTGGAATCCATTCACAGGAACTGCTCCTTCCATGGCATGTTTGAAATTTAAAGAAGTCTATATTGGTGCCAAGGAAGCATCAATTTTTTTTAAAGCACCCTGACTGCAATAGAGTGCTTTTCAAGGAACAGCTGGAAGTTATCCATCTCTGGTATACATAATGCTATATAGTCATCCATTCTATTTATCAATGATGAAACAATATATATTAAAAGATCACAATTGAAAAGACACAATATTAGTAATTAAAGGATCCAAAGAACTCTAATATCATAGAATCATAGAGCTGGAAGAGACCACAAGGACCATCCAGTCCACCCCCTGCCATGCAGGAATACACAATCAAATCATTCCCGACAGACAGCCATCCAGCCTCTGTTTAAAAACTTCCAAAGGAGACTCCACCACACTATGAGACAGTGTATTCCACTGCCAAACAGCTCTTACTGTCAGGAAGTTCTTCCTAATGTTTAGGTGGAATCTCTTTTCTTGTAGTTTGAATCCATTGCTCCATACGCTAGTCTCTGGAGCAACAGAAAACAAGCCTGATCCTTCTTCAATATGACATCCTTTCAAATATTTAAACATGATTATCATGTCACCTCTTAACCTTCTCTTCTCCAGGCTAAACGTATCCAGCTTCCTAAGCCACTCCTCATAGGCCATAGGCCCAGAAAATTAACCTCTGGGTTCCTTAAAATGGTGCCCCAAGAGAGAAGCTTCTAAGACTCCACAACCCCTTTCCAGGCTTGCATCCTTTCCCCTTCATGACCAGCAGCCAGCTTCTAAAGCACCCTCCCCACACCTGTCTTTACTTACTTGCAAATGGGGAGTTTACAAGGCAGCAACAGCAATGGTGGGGTAAAGGAAGCATTAGGACTGAAAGAGTACTAGTGACTGAGAGCTGGAGTCTTCTCAAGGGATACAGCTGTTCTGCGCCCAAACACCATTGTTCTCATAACAGTTTTTTTAGGAATGGACATTCACTGTAGACATGTCAGGACCCATTCTGTAGTATAGGCTTGTTCACCCCTGCTGTTTATACTTCACTGCTCTTCTAAAATGTGACGTGGGAGCATGAGAAAGATAAACACTTGATTCATCATCTCTGTCGGGAAATTTGACAGCCAAAAACACCACACAGGCCCCCAAATGGCATGGGGGGGGCATACGAAATCCAGGTGTTAGCTAAGACTAGCTAAATATGACTCATTCTGAAAGACTATTTACCACTCACCTAAACCACTGCAAACGTTTACAGGGATGTGGTAATCTCTTGAAAGCGTTATCTTCCTAGATAAGGTAGGCACGTACTACAGTGAAAAGTGAAGGAATGTGAAATTTTAAAGCAGCTCATTTTTAATACTATATTTGGAAGCAACCCTCAGCAGTCACAATACTGCTAGCGTTTTAAGAAATGCCTGAAGACCTTGCAGTTGTATCAATTTTTAATTTGAGCTTGCCCAGCTCTACTTGTGAAGGGATTATAGACTTTTCAAAGCTGGTGTTACCCTTGTCAGGTTATAGCTGAGAGATTTATTCTGTACCTATTCCGGAGGGAGAAAGTCAAGGGAAACCCTCCACCTTTTATTTTAGCGTTATTTCCCAGAAGAGAAAACTAATGCATAACAAATTGTATCCAGTCTCTCTCTCTTCCCCCCCCCCATGTCTTTCTGCTCTCTGACAAAACTACCATTTCATTGACAGCAAAGGAAAAAAATAAGAATAAGCCATTTGACCTGAGCAATTAAACTCATTTCTTTTGCTAAACTTATAATGAAATGGATGGAATTTCCGTTTCAATACAACTGTCTGTTCAAGTATTTGTCAAGGTAAATTGTACTGAAATATCTAATGTATTTGACAAAAAGCCCCTGTGAAAGAGGATACTTCTAGAATATAAATGTCTCCTGAGGTTCATCACTTAAAGATTCATAGTGTGGAGATATTTCTTGTTCATTAGAACATAACACTCCAGGACATTCCTATAGTAACTGGGAAGAGAGAAACACACTAACTTCACAATGATCAAGTTTTAAATTCATATTACAAAAATGTGTGCTTGTTTCTCTTGTGAAATGAAATTTGTATCATGTAATCATTAGTCATAAATATTTATATTTTTTTAAAGTCTTCTGTTTATCAAAGCTAGGTTTTCTTTATAGAATAAACTAGTCTTATTTGCATGGCTTGCAATCTGGAAACAATTATGCTAAAGCAAATACTGCCAGTCTTTGATCTTTATACTTACTTATTACGATATTGGTTAGGGAAAGATGGGCAAAAAGATTAAAATTGTTAAAAATTGTTCCAGTGAGGGTTTTCTGCATTCTTATATCCAGCGTCCAAAGGTAAAAGTGATTCATTTTCTAATATGTTTAACTGTATATCAGTTTAATTCTACCTGTTTTGATAAATCATGTCAAAACCTATCCAACCAGTAGATGCCTTGAAGAGCACAGAAAACAAGTGCTTTTGTAAAACAGGATTCAGTGGGCCCTTGGTATCCACTGGGGTTTGGTTCCAGGACCCCCTGTGGATACCAAAAACCATGGATGCTCAAGTTCCATTATATACAATGGCATAGTAAAATGGTGTCCCTTATATAAAATGATGAACATCAAGGTTTGCTTTTTGGAATATATATATATATATATATATATATATATATATAAATTTTCAAGCTGTGGATAGTTGAACCCATGGATGCAGAATCCGTGGATATGAGGGCCAACTGTAATTGAGTCTATACTAGCAAACAGAAGGCACCACATTTTCCAAAGTGGAGAAACCATGCTTTCCACATGCCAGAATAATTTTCTGTAAAGATTCAGTGCTTCTGCAGATTCAAAGCAGCAGTGTAATGGCTTCTATGCCCCAAGCAAGTACAACTCTACAGGAGAGCTCTCAGATCTGCAGAAAAATAGAGGTGGGGGGGGGGGGACAGCCAGGAAGAGGTAAGTTAAAAATGCAGGCTGTTGTTCTCATGTCTTATTTCCTGTGAGCTTCCCATAGGCATTTGGGGTGACCACAGCAAAAAGAAAAAGTAGCAGTTGTAGTAGTAGTAGTAGTAGTCCTGGCTTAGATAGGCCTTTTGGTCTGATGATAAGACCACAGTAGGGTTTTTCTCACATTCATCTTTATGTGTACATATATCAGGCATTGGGCAAATGAAGACACAACACAACTGTAGACTTCGCTCTGAAACAAAGAAGCCAGGATTGAAATAGCTAACAGAAGATGATGTGGTCCAAGAAAAGCAGATGGTCAAGTTCCAGAACAAGTATACATAAAGGGCAAATTGTGTTGCTGTATGGTAGGGTGAGACAAGGTCAAACAGGGTTGAGGCAAGAAGTCTGTACACTTATGTAGCAAGGCTGATGGACTGACATAGTAGTAAAGGATTTGGTATGTCCCAGGTATCAGCCTAAATACCCTGAAGGCATACAATCCTGTCTGATCTTGGAAGTTAAGCAGAGTCAGACCTGGTTAGAACTTGGATAGGGGACCACCAAGATACTGTAGGCTATATTTCAGAGGAATGCTACGGCAAATCACCTGAGTATTATTTGCCTAAGAAAAACCTTTAAAATTCATGGGGTCACCATAAGTTGGCAGGTGACTTGAAGGCATGCATACATACATGTCCCAAATCACATGAGAAGTCACCTGAGAGGATTCAATCTAGATCCATTTTTTATCAGGACCATCCTCCACTAAACTGAGACAAGGGAAGGATTGTGCTGACACCTGTGGCTTTAGCTTGGCCTTTTGAGTCTGCAGGATTCATACCTAGTGGCTATTCATGCTGTGACATGTCCCCCCACCCAGCTCATTGCTTTACATGTCAAAAGAAATCATTACACCAGCACTGAGGTATGGTCCATGTGTACCATGATAATCTAATACATTTAACCAACCTTGAAATTCAACCTCACATTTCTGCAAAAACAAAACAGCAGAACACAATTGTGTCCTCACACATTTTTTCTCATCACTGTTTCACATTTTAGATATGCAAAGGAGAGCATTTTTTCCATTCAAACTGAGATATTTTTTTCTGCCTTATATAAACATTTTATTCAAACTACTGCCCCCCGCAATTCTCTAGATATTATAAGGGAACAGTAAACACTTTGCTTCCATTGCTTAACTCGGTATTTTTGCATTATTTCTGGCCTGACAATGTTAGATTCATTCTAGCATTATTTTCCTATTTGATTAGCTGTACTAATTATATGTTTGACCTTTCTATGAAAAGCATAAAGCAGTTGAGGGTTTTATGAGCATCAGAAGCTTTGATTCAGCATTGTGTATATCAATTAACAAAGAGTTACATGGGTGAGTAATTATCAGCCAGCAAACTCCTACTATGCATATCCATAAATACCTTAACCATTTGAGGGACATGAGGGGCTCAAACTAACATTGTAACTTTAACCTCACACATTTCAAAAGGCCTGATCAGGCATTTCCATTTGAAAGATAAATATTATGCACTAATTCTAGGAGCAAAAGATGGCAAAACTGATCCTGCACTGCACTTGATATACAATTTGATACGGATTTTCACAATGCTTGCAATCTGATCCCAAACTTAAAAGGGAGACAGATCATGGGGTAAGACTTAGGGCTTGTCTACACTTGGGGTAAAAATCCAGATGAAATTCGAACTACTCTGGCCTGGAGTTACCGTATATTCCGGCGTATAAGATGACCCGGCGTATAAGACGACCCCCCCCCCAATTTTTAAGAAAAAATGCAGAGTTTGTGATATATTCGCCCTATAAGACGACCCCCCTCTTCCAACGCATAGCCCCCGCATGCCCCTCCTGCGCTCCCTTCCAGGAGGGAGCGCAAGAGGAGGATGCGGAGGCTGTGCGCCCAAAAGGGTCACGTTCGCCCCTTCTCCGCACCTTCCAGGAAGGTGGGGAGAAGGGGCGAATCGCGGGTTTGGCTGCGCAGCCTCTGGATGCCCCTCCTGCGCTCCCTTCCAGGAGGGAGTGCAGGAGGGGGATCCGGAGGCTGTACGGCCAAACCGGGCACGTTCGCCCCTTCTCCCCACCTTCCAGGAAGGTGGGGAGAAGGGGCGAATCGCGGGTTTGGCCGCGCAGCCTCTGCATGCCCCTCCTGCGCTCCCTTCCAGGAGGAAGCGCAGGAGGGGGATCCGGAGGCTGTACGGCCAAACCGGGCACGTTCGCCCCTTCTCCCCACCTTCCAGGAAGGTGGGGAGAAGGGGCGAATCACGGGTTTGGCCGCACAGCCTCTGGATGCCCCTCCTGAGATCCCTTCCAGGAGAGAGCGCAGGAGGGCGATCCGGAGGCTGTGCGGCCAAACCGGGCACGTTCGCCCCTTCTCCCCACCTTCCAGGAAGGTGGGGAGAAGGGGCGAATCGCGGGTTTGGCCGCGCAGCCTCTGGATGCCCCTCCTGCGCTCCCTTCCAGGAGGGAGCGAAGGAGGGGGATCCGGAGGCTGTACGGCCAAACCGGGCACGTTCGCCCCTTCTCCCCACCTTCCAGGAAGGTGGGGAGAAGGGGCGAATCGCGGGTTTGGCCGCGCAGCCTCTGCATGCCCCTCCTGCGCTCCCTTCCAGGAGGGAGCGCAGGAGGGGGATCCGGAGGCTGTACGGCCAAACCTGGCACGTTCGCCCCTTCTCCCCACCTTCCAGGAAGGTGGGGAGAAGGGGCGAATCGCGGGTTTGGCCGCGCAGCCTCTGCATGCCCCTCCTGCGCTCCCTTCCAGGAGGGAGCGCAGGAGGGGGATCCGGAGGCTGTACGGCCAAACCGGGCACGTTCGCCCCTTCTCCCCACCTTCCAGGAAGGTGGGGAGAAGGGGCTAATCGCGGGTTTGGCTGCGCAGCCTCTGGATGCCCCTCCTGCGCTCCCTTCCAGGAGGGAGCGCAGGAGGGGGATACAGAGGCTGTGCGGCCAAACGGGGCACGTTCACCCCTTCTCCCCACCTTCCAGGAAGGTGGGGAGAAGGGGCGAATCGCGGGTTTGCCTCGGCCGCTGCAGAAGCGATCTAGCAGCGGCTGCGGCAAACCGCAATGTTCGCCCCCCTCCTCTTTCTTCCGTTGCTCCCCAAAGGGAGAGAAGGCAGAGGAGGGGGGCGAATGATCTTCAATACACTTTGCTTCACCCCCTGCCCCATCTCCTGCCTCTTCGCTCGGTTTGCGAAGAGGCAGGAGATAGGCAGGTGGGCGAAGCAAAGTGTATCCGGCGTATAGGACGACTGTTAATTTTGGAGGGCACTTTTGAGTGCTCAAAAGTCGTCTTATACGCGGGAATATACGGTAAGTGCCACACCTTACCTGGCCAAAAGCTTGAATCTGCACCACTCACTGCTGCTACGGGTTTGTTTCTGCTGCCTTAGCAGCCATGCACGTCCATGGCAGAGCCCGCTGGTGCAAAGTCACCCACTCTGAGGTCAGAACAAAGCACCCAACCATGAGGTTGATTGGGCTATCCCTCACCATTGACCACATGGCTGGGCACCTCATTCTGACCTCAGAGCAAGCAACTGCACATCAGCACCAATGGCGCCAAAGAGGAGAAAAATCTTTCTTTAATAGTTCCAGGCTGAGAACTGGTCTGGCCATTGAGGTAAACGGCCGCACCTTCCAGGCAGCAATCTGTCCTTCTTCTCCACCCACCTCTGAATCTTCACATGACAGTTTTCTCTGGAGTTTCTGCAAACTCCAGAGAAAACTGCAAGTTTTTTTTAACCAGTTAAAGGTGGTATACCCTGAGTTTGCTGAAGATAGGGTTATACATTGTGTGTTTTTATCAAACCAAATTTGGGCATAGGGCGGCACATCCTGGGTACTTATTGCACCACATTTGGAGGGGTGGGATCCATTGTGTAGATAAGCCCTTAGACATAGAAAATGGGGCATAAACAGATGTGGATGAACCCAAGACAAACGTGAAGTTCTGGGGTGATGAAAAAATGGAAAGATATCTTCTCCTCCCCCACTTTCCCCCATAGGCTTATTTTCTCAAGCCTGCTTATCCTGAAAAAACAGAAAAAAGAATGTGGATTTTTTTTAAAAAAAAATGTTGAATAAAACATATTCATATATTTATTCCCTCCATGTTATTTCTAAAATAACAATAAAATAACATGATTATGTATGACTATGTACAGCAATACTACGTAAGGTAGCATTGAGAACCAACAACCACTATTAAACTGAAAGCTTGCTCACAACAATTCCTATGTTCCACTGTACACAAGTATAAAAATATCCCATGTCCACAAGTCTTTGTGGGTGAAGAACTAAGGATATTCTACAATATTCAAATGCCCAGAGCCACATAAAACATGTTCAGCTGAGGTGGAATCGATGCTCTTAGAATCTGTCCTCCTTGTTTGCAAAAAACATAATCATCACAAAAAACACAAGCTGCTTCCAGTGGGATAACAAATTCTACGAACAGATAGATGGAGTAGCAATGGGCAGCCCTCTGAGCCCAGTCATAGCAAACTTTTACATGGAACATTTTGAAAAGCAAGCCCTGGAAACAGCACCAAAAAAGCCCACAACATGATTCTGATATGTGGATGACAATTTCACCATTTGGAACGATGGAGAAGATTTGGTCTCATTCCTGAACCACCTGAACAGCATCCACCCAAATATCCAATTCATAATGGAAAAAGAAAAGGAAGGAATACTGCCATTCTTGGATGTCCTAGTCATCCGCAAACCAAACCAATGGTTAGGCCACAAGGTATACAGAAAACCCACACACACGGACAGATACCTAAACAAGAACTTCAATCATATCCCAGGACAAAAAAGAAGCACAATAAAAACATTGGTAGACCGTGCAAAAAGGATCTGCGAACCCCACTACCTGGAGGAAGAACTTAGGCACCTAAACTGAGCCCTACAGGCTAATGGTTACTCCAGATCAGACATCACAAGAGCAGCCAGACCCAGAAAAAAACACAGGAATGAAGAAGAAAAACAGCCACCCAAAGGGAAGGTATTTTTACCATACATCAAAGGAGTCACAGACAGAATAGGGAAACTGATGAGGAAACACAACCTCCAAACAATCTATAGACCAACCAAAAAAATCCAAGAAATGCTACGCTCAGTGAAGGACAAAAGAGACCCTCTCACAGCTGCAGGAGTTTACCGTATACCATGCAGCTGTGGACAAGTTTACATAGGGACCACAAAACACAGTGTGCAAACACAAATCAAGGAACAGGAGAGACACTGCAGAGACACTGCAGACTGGGCCAGCCAGAAAAACCAGCAGTAGCAGAACATGTTATAAACCAAACTGGACACAAAATGCTATTTAAAAACACAGAAATTCTGGACCAGGCCAACAACTATCATGTCAGAATGCACAGAGAAGCCACTGAAATCTACAAACACCTGGACATCTTCAACAGGAAAGAAGAAATCTTAAAACTAAACAAAATCTGGCTCCCAGCTTTGAAAAACAATAGAATCAAAACTCAACATTTACAAAGGAATTCCACCCAGGGACAGGGGGCTGTCCAGAAGATAATGGCCCATCAACCAACCATTAGCCAAACAGACACTAATCCTCCTTGCATTTCTATACCGAGAAACTAACCATTCAATTAACACAAATTGACATATACTCCCCAACAGGGGTTCCCAGCATATAAACTCCACACACACACCTAGCCAACCATTCTCTGAGGATGCCAGCCACAGATGCAGGCGAAACATCAGAAAGAAACTATTCCAGAACATGGCCTCACAGCCTAGAAAAAAACCCAAGGAAAATCTATAACCATCACAAATTGAATAGAGTTGTTGGCAAAAAAAACTTAAAAAAAAAACTGTTTCACAAATCTTCAAGTGAACAGTGGCCATACTGGCAGGAGAATTTTGGGACGTGAAGTCTAAAAAGGGATTTTTTTTTTCTAAGCTGTATCTAGAATGCACGTAATCACAAAATGATAATGCTATGATAGACTTATATAGAGGAAGGGGCTGCTGGAAACCTCCCTAACACCTGCAGTACATGGGACCCTGTAACACTACACAGTTGTAGCACTATGATTCAATTTTAACTGCCATAGTTCCAATCTATGGGAATCCTGGGACTTGTATTTTAGGGAGGGGTATCTGGAATTCTCACCAGACAGCACTAATGTCTCCCCAAACTACAATGCCCAGGATTCCACAGGATGTAGATGTGGCAGATGAAATGGAATCATTCTGCTCTAATTGTGTAGCGTGAAAAGGGTCATGGAGAGCAAATTTTTAAAAAGAAGCACAGCTATCTAATAAATGCCAAACCACAGAGTATCACAAAATTCATCTTTATGTCAAAAGCTCTTTTCTACATCTGCTAAATTTATAATTTTAAAAAACCTTCTTAGTGTAGGTTTTGCAGATTAACCCTAAAGCTTTATAACAAAAAGTAAAAAAATAAAAATGCTGCTACCAGTATAAAAAAGAAATCCTTTCAACAACAAAACCACTGAGTGTTTAAAATTTGTGCTCAATAAGAGTTATAAAATGAACTATGACTAGACAAGAAATACAACTAAAAACCAATGTATATGAAATTAAAGAAGATTACTGACCTTTTAAAATCTATATGGGGGAAAAGAACAGCTGAAGTGAGCAGCCTGACAGATAACTAGATTTAAAATGTTGCAAATTAAAGAAAGACAAGCTCTAAGGGGGGTGGGGGTGGGACAGAATTGTTTAAACCGTTGGAGCGATTATGTATTAGAACAGTAGGTCAGAACTGCATGATTTCAGACTATAATGCTGGCTGAAAAAATTACTGAGTGGAAAATTATAAAGGCTTTGTTATAACAGGATACCTATTTCAACAGGGTATCAGTCTAAATTATTATAATCTTTCTAGTTTAATGTACCGCCTAAGTGACACACCCCTTCACTCCCAGTGAAAAACTTTCCCCACATTTGATGATAGATGTTGGAAAGGCTTTGGACTAGGTTTTTGTTTCCCTTTCTCCTACATGTGGTGATTAGCAAAGACTATGACTATCCACAAGTAAATCAATAAGCCTTGTGTTATGCATGCCCCACCCTTCAATTTCCTGTCTAGCATCCTTTTTTAAGTGCAAAAGCCATCATTTATCTGACCATTCAAATCAGCAAACTGTAGTTAGTGCTTCTTCCATAAAGCAGAATTGGAACCACAATCAAACCATGATTTCCAATTCTGGTTTGGAAGGTAAGAACAAACCACAGTTTACTATCTCTCTACTGAAAGAAATGAAACAAAAAACTTTCACAGACTGAATTTGAATATACAGCTGGCCCTCCACATCAATGGATTATGTATCCATGGATTCAACTATTCACTTTGAAAAAGGAAAAAAATTCCAAAAAGCAAACCTTGATTTTGCCATTTTATATAAGGGCCACCATTTTACTAGACCACTGTATATAATGAGACTGGAGCATCCACAGGGGATCCTGGAACCAAACTTCAGGGGATAACAAGGGCCCGCTGTACAAGAGGAACAAGGGAACTGTGACCCCATGGCTCACTCATACAACAAACTATCTGCATCACTAACTGATAAGCTAACTACAGTAACTACACTGCTTCCCAGATAGTGTCAAACAGAAAAATTGCTCTTTTGGTACTAATAAAACATCACACAGAAACTACACTAAAGTTATGAGAAATGAAGTTTAAAATCATCCATGAAAGGAATAGTTAGTTATTCCATCACGTATGAAAGAAAGGCATGTATTATAATGAACGGATTTCACTTGGGAGGTACACTATAAAACTCAGTTAACTTATAGATAACCTAGACCCATATACTGTAACCCCAAACGTTGGACTACTGTAGTGTGCTACATGTTGGGATGACTTCAAAGGGTATTCAGAAACTGCAACAAAGGCAGAATGAGGTTGCTAGATTAATAACTGGGACTGTCCACTGGAAGCTGAAGTGACATCCACTCTCATTTCTAGCCCAATTCACAGTTTTGACTTCTAAAGCTGGTTTTGACTTCTAAAGTCATCTCAACCTAGAACTGAATGCAGATTAAGATCTTCAGTTGAAACTCTCTACTGGGTGTTACCACCCAGTGAGATGACACAGATAGATTGCTTTCTCTGTGGTGGCATTGAAGTCGTATAATATTCTCCACACAGAATATTACTTGGCACCTGCTTTATTGTTCTTAGGAGGCCAATCAAATGCATTTGTATTTCTCCAAGTTTTTAGAATGTTTGTTTTCTTTTGGTAAATCATTCCTGGAAGTTGACTAAACAGTAGCATAAAAATACTACTCCCACTACCACCACGAATACCACTGATAATAATAGGGAGAACAGGTGTAGAGCTTATTTTCCTGTTTATTTAACTGTTGGACATCACAGTTGTCCCTCCGTATCCACGGATTTGGTATCCACGGATTTAAGTATTCACGGCTTGAAAATATTATTAAAAAAATAATAATCCAAAAAGCAAACCTTGATTTTGCCATCTTATATTCAGCACTATTTTGCTGTACCATTGCATATAATGGTATTCACGGATTTTGGTATCCACGGGGTCCTGGAGCCAAACCCCAGCAAATCTGAAGGACACCTGTATATTCATTTGGTAGTATTATAACCAACAGTATTTACTTATTTCATGTTTATCTCACATATCTCTATCAAAAAGCGCAAGGAAACATGTAAGACTTTCTTAACCCTCCTCCTCCCTCACAAAGTCCTCTGTTGTATGAAAACCTACTGCAATGAGATTTTTAGCCCTTCAAAGTATGTTTTGTAAGGTGAATGAGGGAGGAGAGGTATCATCTATCTCCCAATTCCACTGGTGGAAACAGCTTCCACTAAAAGTATTAGCTCTTTGGATCCTGCCTGGAGTTTCCCCACCACCACCAGGCATATAGCTTAAAACATCTGTGCTGAGAGGATAAGCAACCATTACAGAATGATCAGAACACACATACAGGAAATATCCAGGTAATCTAATATGGGTACAGGTGTAATTGTATACACATCTATACAAAACTAACTCCCAGTGAGGTCAGTGGGGATTACTTCAAAGTAAATGGCTACAGCTTCCATGGTATTGTATTACTTCTTAGTGTGCAATTGGTAGAACAGTGCCTGCATGTTCATACTTGTATGTGCACAATACCAGAACAAAGGAACACAGTATCTTCACCCTCCCACAGACATCTTTGTCAACACAACTGTCCCTCATGCCATATTTTATCCTAACAACAACCCAATAAGACAAATGAGACTGAGATCCACTTAGTGAATTCCATGGTCAAGACAGGATTTGAATCCAGGTTGCCCTGGCCCAAATCTGACACCTCAGCTGGTGTAACATACTCTAGTTGTCACATGTATCCAGTGTGAAATAAATCAGAAATTTGTTGCAAACCAGGAATATTTACTTTCTTAATAAAAGCTTTATTTGGCGATGTGGCCGTGGCAGAAGATGAAATTGTATTATTTTACCTCTGTAAATTAGCTGGACACTTATGCTTAAAAGCACACCAACTGCTGGACAGCTGTTTGGCTCACATATCATCACTCTTCTAGCTGAAATTTTCAGAGCTTGGAAAAGTTTGTGTGTGTGTGTGTGTGGGAGTACATTTCCTAGAATCTCCCAGTGGCCAATGGCCACAAAAGCTGGGAGATTCTATGTGTTGTATTACCACCTCCCCGAGAATAACTTTTCCAAGCTTTGAAAAGTCTAACACTACAGGAAAGTACATAAGCAATATGAAGAAATGAGTTTTATTTATTTTGCACAATCTTATTTTGCTTTTCCATAGAAACTGCTATCATATCCAGGTTCATTCATACAAAGCTTATGGATAAACAGTATAGTATGAACAGCCTCATAATGATAACACAGATATAGTATAAACACCCTTACATTGATAACATTCATACTGCATTCCAATGGTGATGCCTTTCTATGTTCTTTTTAATTGGCCAATGCTCTTGTCATGTGTCACTAGCCTGCTCTATGCCTTTCCCAAAGAAAGTTAAAACCAGCACCCCATGCTTCCATGGGAAGTATTCCTTGTACCAACACTGGATTTTCCCATACTCCTTTTTCAAGAACACCTCAAGAGGCACACTACTTGCTACTTCAAACAAGCCCTATTCAGTCATTCCTGAAATGTGTTATTTAAACATGCACTGAGTGGAGTGTGGTAGCCCCAGCCCCTCCATGATCTATTTGCTTGCATGAAAGCAACACACCTGACCCAAAATGCACTACACACAAGCAAGAAAGTGACTAAATCTGAGTCCTTGATATGTGGGCAGCCTCCACAGGTGGAAGGGGATCTCTTTCTCCTAAGCCTCCAGAGTAAGTTTGATTACATGTAGCACTGTACATGAGAAAGGAAATACAAACTTCTTATACTGTATAACATCATCAAATCTTTGGGTTACTTCAGATGGAACAGGGAATAAAGGACAAGTAATTCAGATGCATTTGGGAGTTTGGTCCATCAAGCTCCAGCTAAATTATGACAACTGTCATATGAAACTCCATTTGGTGTTTCATTTATAATTTATCATTATTATCATTTATATTCCACCTTTCTCCTGACAGTGGGACCCAAGGTGACTAAGAGCATCTTTAAAACAATACAAGTTAAAAACAATACAAAAGTAAAAATAACATTATAAATATAACATTTTAAAAAGAATTAAATATTTTATAGGTTAAAATCATTAAATTGTAAAAATATTAAGTTGCATTACAAACTGTATAAAAGATCCATTCACAATCTGAAAAACCACACCGCACAGCCTTTCAAGCCCAGCCCTTGTCAGCTGGTAAAAACCCGGCAGCATTAAAATGTTTTCACCTGTTACCAGAAGAAGAGCAAGGATGGGGCCATCCTGGCCTCTCTAGGGAGGGAGTTCCAAAGTTTGGTAGAGGCCACCGAGAAGCCTTATTCCCACCAAAGAAGCCTGAGAAAGTGGCGGCACAAAGAGAAGAGCTTCTCCAGATGATATTAAAGCTCTACTGGGCTCATAAGGGGAGATATGGTCCTTCAAATCACCTGGATCCAAGCCATATAGTGCTTTTATAGATCAAAACCAGCACTTTGATTTGTGCCTGGAAACAGATTGGCAGCCAGTGGAGCTGTTGCAATAAAGGAGTTGTGTGCTCCCTGTAGCTAACCAAGTTAACAACTTGGCTGCAGCTCTTTGGACCAACTGAAGTTTCTGAGCACTTTTCAAAGGCAGCCCCACATACAGCACAGTACAGTAACCCAAATGGGATGTAACCAAGGCATGTATCAGTCTCACCTGTACTTCCATCAGAACCTCTTGCTCTTCAAAAAGATAGCTGACAAGATAGCAAACATTACTACAGCCAGAAATGTCTCCCCAGAATCAACTTAAGGTGACATTCTACTGTTTGTTGTACCGATAATAGTTTTCAATAAACAGCATAAAGACAAGAGCTCCTAAAAGGATCTGAGACCAGAACCTCTGCTTCTTAGAATCAAACTACAAAAACAGATGCTCCAATTCCAATACCATGATTCCAAACATGGAATCTGTTTCCAAATGAGAATTTCTTACGACCACAGCCTAGCTTATCCTAATTTTCACTTTCAATTTATTCATTTAAACACCATTATCTATATGGATTGTGCTTTACAAAGAATATGCATGACATATTCCATGAGAAATGCGAGCAGTTATTTTACAAGCCATTTTAATAATTAAAGTTAGCATGTACCAATGGATCTTGCTCTGGCATGCTGTGCTTTACAAGCCCATCTGGTCCTGTTTAAACAAAATGATGGAATAATCCCTAACATTTGGGATTCTTTGAAAGGGAAATCATTACTTTCACAATGCTTCTTGTGAACATTATTTGATGTAGACTGAAGCAATGCAGACACAAGTAGGAAGAACAATGACTTCTTTGTCTACATAACAAGATGTCCAGTGGGCAAGCCGTCTGGACCATTTGAATTGTTGGAAGATATTGTCCTGCCTGGTGGAAAAATTATATTTATTTTTTTCTTCAAATAAATTACAATTTTTAAAAATCCATACCAATGGACAAGAGCTTCACTTTATGCAATGCAAAGCACAAACAACAATTAGTAACATCAAAGGTTTTTTTTTTTTAAACTACTTCATGTTTCAGAACCAAAATTCTTAGTCTGGAAAGTGGAATCATAATGCCTTGATTGTGATGCGTGAAAGGACTCTTAGTATCTTCCACACTCTCCACTAATAATAATAATAATAATAAATAAAATTTTATTTCTATCCCGCCCCTCTGCAACGCAATCGGGGCGGCTTACAATATAAAAACTCCATAGTCACAGTACCCTAGCCCACCCACCCCTTAAAATAATATTAAATTATAAAAGATTAAAAACATACAATAATTAAAAATATATAAATTAGAAAGAAAAAAAATTAAAACATACAATAGTTAAAAAAAATCTGATTGCAGCTCAGAGAGGATAGCCGAGTCTTGGGCCGGGATAGTTATTCAGGAAAGGCCTGCCGGAAAAGATCCATCTTGACAGCTTTTTTAAAGCTGTCTAAGGTGGTAATAAGACGGATCTCGTCCGGCAGGCCATTCCATAATCTGGGAGCGGCAGCAGAGAAGGCCCTCTGGGAGGTCACCGACAGCCTTGTTTTCATAGGCTGTAACAGATTCCTCCAAGAGGACCGAAGTACGTGGGGAGGGTCGTACGGAAGGAGGCAGTCCCGGAGAGAAGTTGGACCCAAGCCATGTAGGGCTTTAAAGGTTATAACCAACACCTTGTACTGTGCCCGGAAACTAATAGGCAGCCAGTGGAGAGCTTTTAGCACAGGTGTTATCCTAGCTAACTGATATGATGCTTAACCTGTTTTATCTACTGTTCATACTGGTGTTTGACTTTGCCATGCCTTTATTACTGACATTTTTCTGTAATAAAAGGGGGGGTTGAAAGGGGTAGCATTCTGTTCCCACGGAAATTTTCTTACATGTTTCATCAGTTCACAGGTGAAACAGTCTTCTGCTACTAAAGGTAGTTTGCCTATTTTTATCTTACTTTTAGAAAATTAAAAATAAGACACTGAACAAATGCTGTCCACTACATTCATACACTGTCTGGTGTGCAGAACATATGTGTTCTTGTTGATGTGAAGAGGAAGTCACTGGCAAACTGGCTTTCCAATAAGCAACTTAACACAACCTGTCCTCTTAAAATGATGGTGTATACATGTGTGTGTTTCTTGCATAGTGCTTAATCCTGTATCTTAGCATTGATACCACATTTCTTAAAAAAAATCATAAGCTAATGATCATAACGTAACCCAGAAGGCTTTTATTAGGAAAATCTAACAGGCTACTCCTACATCTACAAATAAATATCCATACATTACCCTAGCATAAATACTTTAATTCAAATTTTAATGGTTTTCTGGATTTTAAATGTCTGAGTATGCAAAGGATTAGGACATATGCTGAAGCCTGCAGTTTTCAACCAGCAGAAAGATGAACAGCTGTATGATGCATTCATCACTGAAGACAAGGGATTTATTTGAATTACTTGGGGGCAGGGTGTTATAGTGAAAATCAACTTCTCTTTCCATTTACATGAACCTCTATCAAGTAGCATGTATGCCCATGGGCCATTACCACCCTTCAGGCTACCAGCTTTCAGAATATTCATTCTTTTCTGCCAGGTAATATTATGTGATTAAAGCAAGGCGACAAAGAAAAGAGACATTTGTTTTCATAGCACAGGAGTCGGGCAATGACTTATTTCCTGCTATTCACCCACTCTTGTAATGCACAATTGTACACCTTCTGAGTAAACACAAAGACTCACAGACTTTCTGAACTAAAGGCAAATACTCTTCCAGTGATGCACCTTACTCACCTTCTATGCCCCCCAAAAAACAAGTAAGGACAATAATACAGTGTATAGGTATAAAATATATTTGTATTAAATGTTATGTAAAAAGTTGTCAAATGCAATTAATTTATTAGAAAGAAGGGCATAGGCTATATTAGCAAATATGGTGTATCTAATCCAAGAATACTGAACCAGATCTATCTATCTTCCTTTCTTCTTTCCCTCCCTCTGTCCCCATAAAAAGGTCAATACAAAATGCATGGATGGAGAGAGAGAAAGAGAGAATATTGGTTCTTCGTTGGGTCAAGCATGCTGTACTGACACATACCACAGAAATCCTTCTTTCAAATATGCTTATTACATTGCACAACTCCCTTATAAAGCAATGACCATTAATATCTATACACCTTTCATATCCAGCCTTCTCCAACCTGTGGCCCACCAGATATGCTGATATACTCCTATAACAACTGGAGAAGGCTGCTCCTTGCAGATGGTTCGCGTTTCATTTAATGGTTTTGCTTCAGTGTTTTGGCCTATTTTACACCATTGTCCTAGGCTCTGTTCCTCCATAGCAGTGCTTATCATAAGTGGACTCTTGGAGAGCTGGAGCACAACCACTGACCCTGACCTTTGCACATTAAACTGTAGGTGGGACTGTGCAGAGTACTCAGACATTTGCTAAAACCTACAGGCAATTGTGCACAGAGTCTCTCACACCTCCCACTGAATGCACTGACATTAAGACCAGCAGGCATGCTCTCATTGCCCACATCCTGCTTTTATTACAAATGCATACTGAATGAGAGAACTGGCCTTGTTCTTCACTTCTAATGACCACAGAAATTAGAGCCACATATTAGTGGGGCTTAGTTAAGCCTGAATAACGACGTAATCCAGTTTAGTGAACTAAAATGCTAGTTATTCCTTTTTAACTGACATGCTGGTTTCAACTGGACAGACTCACAACTTTGCTGATTGGTGAGTGGGGTGGGGGGAGGTACTTGTCTTTTGCCCTTGAATTAGCAGCAAGAGGCTTCCAGAGAGAGGATTCTGTCATAAGTCAAAGGCATTCTGAAGCTATTTTCTCTTCCTTTTATTTCTTTAACAGATTTTTCTTAAATCTCTCTCACACAAGATGGAAGAAACAAGGAGTGAAATGGTAAAGAAACTAAAAGGAAGATACCATCTAGACACCTCATAATCTTAGAATGAGGCAGTGAGACTGCACAGTAAAATAATGCATCTAGCAGCACCCCAAATGTCTACTAGAAGAATCAGAATGTGTTATTCTATATAGTCAAGGAAGACTGCTTGAAAATTAATACCATCTTAAATCAGTGGTGTAAATTCACTTTCTAAACCATCTCTATCCTAAATCATGGATGAGGAAAATGTGCCCCCCAAAGTCCCCCTAGACATCTCCGAAGGCACAAGACCTCCCACTTTTTTTTTTTGCCAGAAAATAACCACAATCTCCAAAATGCAACAAAATATAGCAGTGTGGGTCCCCTTGCTCTCATTACCTCCACAACCAAAATGGCACAAATCAGCTGTATTTGGGCTGATTCTTAGAATCACAAGTAACATAGTATAGTTTATGGTCATGTCAGGACAGTCCCCACTCTATCCTATTCTAAACAAAGGTGCACATCTCTTGGTTGCTGTAACAGTTTGGTTTGCAGCTAAACTACAGTTTTTACACCACCCAGGAGCATGATCTACAACATGTGGTTTTAAAGCCACTATATGATTATATCTGCTTAGCATCAATGGCAGCAACTTTAAGAATAATGGATTTGAGTTTAGGATCTGCACATGTAAGGACATTTAAGCAAAATCACTTAATAGAAAAATAAACTATAATCCAATACAGAGGGAGAACTTCATGAGTGTTGATCAAATGCCCATAGCATTCCTGAAAGAAAAGTATTAACCACTGGGCTCAACATTGTTTCTTCATGAGATTAAAACTACAACATCAATGCTGGATTGCAATCTGAAATACTGTATTAATCATTGTCCACAATAATGAATAAGACAAATAACTAGTAGCATCTTTAGAATGCCTAACCCACTATTCTCCTCTCAACTTCCCTCCCCATAGAAAGTCAGGTTTTTATTTAGGATATTTAAAGGAAGGTCATGAACTATATTTTAAATGGTAAGTATAACATTTAGCATTTTGAACTAAACTATTCTTTAAGCAACATGTAAAACAATTGTTTAAGTTAAATTTAACTTAACCAGCTTTAACAGCTTTATTTGTTTTTCAATTAATCACCACTTTTTTTGGCTGATTTTTGTACACCTGTACTCTGCTCTCCTACTATTTTCTATAAGATTTTAAAGCTCTTCCTTCCTTCAGCTACCCCAATGGCTTAAGCAGAGGAACTCAGAAAGGGAAAACAATAGTCACCTTTTCTCTACCTCCTCCCCCCACCAAGCCAATCTCAGCCTATACATAGACTGAAAATTAGTGAATTTCCACCACCCACTTTATCCAAAATGGGAAAAATTGTGACCTACACCCATTCATAAGTAAGCCCCAATTAGCATATATCCACTGAATCAAAAAAACTTATTTAAGTGCTGACTTCCCAAGTTCCTATTGATTCAGGGGAACTGACTCTGGTTGGAAGCAGCCAGAATATTTAGGACATTGCAAGCAGTCATACTGCTTTGGGGGTGGGATGTCCCCAGTTCTTGAACATTTATATACCAATAAGCCTTGTTCACCTTTCCCTGTACCACACCAACATGCACCAGAGCTGACAGTGCAGCTACCCACCCCAGTAGAGCTCCCATTCTATCAACCCACAGGCACAATTTCTGTAGATAAAGCTTTCTCCATCATCACATCCCCAGTGAAAGTTCTCTGTGATGAACTCGTTAACACACACACACTGAAGCAATATCCATACAAAGAAGTAGTTTATTGATCAGGCTATGCAGTACGGATCAGGGCAAAGTCAGTTCTGAAAACACTAAGCAGTGCACAAAGATAAAACCCCTCTCCCCTGAGGTTCAATTTCCATACCACCAATCCACAACTACATTCCCCTCCTGGGAACAAATCCCCAACTGTCTTTCCAGACCAACTCCTTGTCCTTAGTGTATCTTCCCTTTCCTTCCAGATCCAGACTTCAAGCATAGTGTGCCCCTCCCCTCTCCTCCCAGTGGTCCTCCCAGAGCACTCAAGCATTCCGTTAGCTCATGTCAAGGCCTGATAGGGAGATGAGCATACCCAGTATCCAGTCTAGACCGTGACATTCTCCCTAGCAGTAACCTGTTAAAGGTCAGGACCCTCCTATGATGATGATGATGAAGAAGAAGAAGCCGCTGCCTTAGAATCCAGTAAACACTACTTTAGAAGGTAAAAGGCTGGGCTTAGATTATTTTTCCACACTTTCATAAAAAGCTCTAATCCAGAAGTACATTATACCTCCAGAGCTTATGTTCCTCAACCTTATTAACCCTAAATATGCTGCCATGTGCTTCCAGAAACAACACAAACATGAAGAAATTTGAATCCTCTCTTTGTTTATGTCTTCATTAGGCTACTTTATTCCACCATCAAAATATAGAAGGGTGTGGGGGAGGAAGAATTAGATTTAATTCTTTTTAAGTAGCTCTACCTGGCAGTCAGTGTCCCAGCTGCACAGACTGAGCCCTGCTATTCAGAGATATGTTTCAACAGCACACATATAAACCAAGGTGTACTAAAATAACACATTTAAAAATAGACAGGCTTCTCCTGGTTACTCAGTATGTGCAAGCCTGCATGAGTTGAGCTGACACATAAACTTGTAGAAACAATTCCCAAAGACCCACATGACCGAAGGCCTATAATGACTCAAAGCTTACTACACAGTTTAGCTTTAATAGGAAGTAGGGGAAAGGAAAGGGGAGAAGAAAGATCAAAGTATTTTTGTGTCTAACACAGACCTAGAATTTAGATGCATACTCTTGTAAGCAGTTTGGTATTGTTAAATCTTGCCTATGCAAACATGATCTATGAATAAGCAAGTCTTCATTTGTTATGGTCTCGACATCTTTCTTCCAGTTTTGGGATATGTAAATCTTCCTGATCTCTGAGATAGTTGCTTTCCATACAACTGGAGACAACAGCTGATGGATTTCTAAGATGCCAGTTCTTTTAATTACCTCCATCATCCTTTTGTCACTCTTTCTGGCTCTGTAAGACAACCTGCTTCACATATTGGCTGCATTCCAAGGTTTAACTAAACCATGACTTAATGTTTAAAACAACAGGAGCAATCCCAGTATTTATCCAGTCCCTCTTAACCCTGCTGCCTCAAGGAGACATTTAGAAGTTTTGCTTCCACTTTTTCATTAACTATTCAGTAGTTTGTAACATCATACACAATAGACAAAGTATGGTTAATTATAAACATCTTGGGAGTAAGCAACCTGGTGCCCTCTGGATGTTTTGGGATAAAGTTCCCACAGTCCCTTCCTGACCATTTGCCATGCTGGCTAGGGCTTAAAGGAGTTACAGTAAAAAACAAACAAACCTGGAAGGTACCAGGTTAGTGACCCTAGAATATCTGAAATATGTTAAAGTGTGGGTTTTAAAGATGGATTGTTTCAACAAACTATATTTGAAATTAATCACAGTTCAGGGTTCAGCTGGAATGCTAAGCAGCGGTTAATCTAAAATGGAAGTGGCAGCTTCTAATATTCTCCTTGAAGCCACAGCAGTGGAGAGGATCATGGAAAACCCAAAGCTTAGCCAGACTTTTCCTCAACATGGTAACGTATGGTTTAACATGACATCTGAGTGCAACTGATTGCTGTTATAGATCTAAACCTTTTGTTTTGCTTTCTGATGGTTCAATGTACACAAACTTGGTTTCATGCACAAAATGATTAAAAATATTGTGTACAAAATTACCTGCAAGCTATGTGTATATAGTATATGAAACATAAATGAATTTCATGTTTAAGACTTGGGCCCCATCTCCAAGATATCTCATTATGTACATGTGAATATTCCAAAATCTGAAATATTTCAAAATCCCAAATACCTCAGGTCCCTAGCATTTCAGATAAGGGAGAATCAACATGTAATGCTTTTTTTGGTCATGTTTCTTGTGCTTACAGAATCATAGGCTGTAGCATCACTAAAGCTGGTGTCACCCCTCCCAGCAAGTGTCTCCATACCCCCCTAGTGCCACCACTGATCATAAGCATGTCTAACCATAAGCAAGTTCCACTGTGTCCAGTGAAGCTTACTCTCACATAACTGTGCACAGGGGTTGCTGCATTAGCTGGTTATGAACTAAGCACCATTTAGATACAGAAAAATATTAAGTTAGGAATGCAAATCAAAAGTTTTAAAATAAGTCACACCTAGACTACTGAGCTGCACCTGGTTTTGTTATATTTGGTTTGCATTTGGCTGCCTGCTTCCTAGGCCTGTTCTGAAAGAGGAATCGCTTCTTACAATTGCTCAGTTCCAGCAGCCTTATGCAAATGCAAGTGCTTTCATAGTCTCCTGTGCAATAAGATGCTGGTAGGTCTCACACAGTTCTTTGCCACAGCAAAGCAATCTGAAGCAAGAGTTTGAAGCAAAAGCCATCTAGGCAACAGTGCAAGATTTGCTGTCAAGTGGAAAGTCCTCTGGGAAAAGAATGACAGCATTCCAAAGCTTGATGCATTTTAAATCACATGCAACCTAAATTGGATTTAGGATCAATATAACGGAAGCAAATAAAATCTAATATGAAGGAGGAAGGGCAAACATACAGTGTGACTATAAGGGCACTGGGAATAGGCACAAGCTGCTCAAATTATGATGTGAAACCTGGTAAAGCATTTTATATGTAAATCAGTAATTTAAAGTTTAACAAAACAAACAAAGGTATGTACACTGAACACTGCCAAATCGATGGAGTACTGGCAGCATTTCTTCTAAAGGAGTCTATCTAGGGCAACAGTTTAATGGCCTGATCAATACGCATGTTTACTCAGAAGCAAGTCCTCTTGTGTTTTAATGCATAAAGTAAGCATGCATAGAATTTCTAGCTAAATAGTGTACTAGGTAACTCACCATGTAGATCAGATGACTTTATGGAGCTCAATGTATCCTGTAAGGAAAGAAACAGGGAGTTTAATTGCCATTGTCTTTTCATTCCTTCAATTCCCCCCCACCCCACTTTCAGGCTCCATATCACCATTACCATCTTTCTGGCTGAAAATGATTCCTTGGGACTCCCACTGGAAGGAGTCAGTGTCAGGCCCTAATCACTTGCAGGAAAGGTGAGTGATGGGAAGCACTTTCACCTTTTCCCTTGGGCAGACACACACACACACAGAGAGAGAGAGAGAGAGAGAGAGAGAGAACTACGTGCCTTGAATTCAAATGAATGCTTCCCAGCAACATTCACTTCTAGGAATGAAACTGACAGGACAGGAGGCAAAGATGGAAAACCTGCATTTCCTAACACTGCTGATTTTTAAAGCCAGTTACCAAGGAGTGCCCAAATCCATGCTAATATACATAGATGCATACAAAATTAGAGAGTAAAAAACAGTCTGCAGCATAGCAAACACCATCTATATTTCCCATCCAGTGAATGTGCTGCTCTCCTGCATGATGAAATTTTCATAAGAGTCTGGAGAACATGTCAACAACATTACCTGATAGGTAAATATTTAATATTTGTACTCACAAAATGTAGTAAACGTAGGAATGCAACACTACTTAAACAATAGTAAACAGTGTGAAATATATATTGCAAATTCCTGTATCTCATTTTTTTGTATGACTTTAGTATGGTATTGAATATTTCAAATGAGGACGAGTATTGCATTTCTGCCCAATCCATAATGAAGAGTTCTGCTTGGTGCTCTGAATAAACAGCTATTACAGATGACAAATTATCTTGAGGTTCCTGATCATGACTCTTGATGTGAAATGACTGCAAAGTGCATGAAGCCCATGTTTTATGGAAAAAATCTGGTTCTGGTGTTTCAGGTTTCAGACAGACTGAACACTGCCAATCTCTTAACTATGTTTTAAAAATCAAGACAGAGTGCTGAATTATGGGCTTCATCCCTTCTCCAACAAATATATTCTCTCCCTCTCTTGCCTTGTCAGGGTTAAACATGAAACCAAGGTTTTTAAGTTAAGTTACTGTTCAAGTTGGGATAGCATTGCCAGGCTAAATTGTGCGGACCTAACTCTGGCAAGAAAAATGATGGGAGAATTCAGGCAGGAACTTTTCAGAGACTGCATGGTAGTGAAATTGTGTTGTGACTATGCTGGGCATAACATTCCTCAAAATATTCCTCTGCTGATTTTGATATCAAGTATTTGTTCAACTATTTGTGATGTTGATTTGATTAGATAATTTCATGGAGGCTAAGGCCACCAATAGCTATGCATCAGGATGGGTATATGCCACTTCCAGTATCAAAGGCAGTAAGTTGGAAAATAAAAGACAAAGTGTGAAGCTATCTTCCTGGATGCTTTCCCTTATGAAATTTTAGGTTCATATGAAATCTACTGTACTTACTTTTTGCTATGTATGCACACTGGAGTGAAATTATTAATGAAATGCATGCCAAAAAAATCCTTAATTAGATGATGCAGTGGGAAATAAGCTAATTTTATTCAGTACTATGCTTGTGAATTACAAATATTGACCATAATCAGAAAAAGAGAGAATTTTAAAAAGAGAAAAGAATGTGTCTTATTACCCTAGCATTGTTATTAAAGCTGTTCTGTTGGGATCACACTTCTACGGTAAATATTTCCTCCCACAGTGGCTATGAATGTTAAATAGCAACATTAAATGCAAACCATTCTGACAAAATCAATTACAGCAATCACAGATGAGGGAGTGAAACTGAAAGTCACAGGTGTCACTCCAAAATCTATGCAGATCACATGTGTCAGATTTGTTTGGCTTAGCTTCTGGTAAGCTATTTGCCCTCTCCCTTGCGAAGGCAAGCAGGGTGAGAAATCATCTTCTCACACCAGGTGGCAAGGAGAGTTCCCAAGACCATCTATAGCCCATATGGGGAGCCTCAGCATGCTGTATTAGGCTTAGGCTGTAAATTAGAGCTTCCCTTCGCCTTGTAGCGTCTAAAGACCTATATTGTAGCGTCTAAAGACCTATATCACAAAGTTGTTGGCAAGATGAAATGATGTACAGTTGTCCCTTCACATTCGCTGGGGTTAGGGGCCAAAGACCCTCACGAATATGAAAAAACCACAAATAAAATAGGCCACCTCCCTCCCGCCCACAACTCCCCCACCCTTCCCAAAGTGGCAACAGGGCAAACCAACCACCACGGCTTACCCACCACCACCCTCCCCAAAGTGGCAACGGGGCTTCCATTGCCATTTTCCCACCCACCAACCCACTCACCCACCCCCACACTCCCCAAAGTGGCGACATGCTTCTAAAGCCCTGTTGCCACTTTCCCCCACCACCCCCACCCTCCCCAAAGTGGTGACGGGGCTTCTAAAGCCCCAGTTGCCGCTTTTCCTCACCCCCACCCCCACCCTCCCCAAAGTGGCAATGGGGCTTCTAAAGCCGCAGTCACCGCTTTTCCCCACTGCCCCCCCACCCTCCCCAAAGTGGCAATGGGGCTTCTAAGCCCCAGTCGCTGCTTTTCCCCACCACCACCCCACACTCCCCAAAGCGGCAATCCGCGAATATGCGGAACCATGAATGTGAAAGCCGCAAATGTGGAGGGACAACTGTATATAAAATGGGGAGGAACATATGTATACAGTTGTCCCTCCACATTCACGGATTTGGCATTCACGGTTTAAAATATTCACGGCTTGAAAATATTCTTAAAGAAACAGTAATCCAAAAAGAAAACCTTGATTTTGCCATCTTATATAAGGGACACCATTTTGCTATGTCATTGCATATAATGGGACTTGAGTATTCACGGATTTGGGTATTCACGGGGGGGCCTAGAACTAAACCCCAGCGAACGTGAAGGGACAACTGTATATGACTTCCTTGAAGGAATGGAAATATAATAAAAGAAATAATTCATTACATTTTACAAAACAGAATTAATGTAACTGTTTTTACAAAATGTTTATCTGTTGAGTTTTTTGTAATCAGCATATGTATCAAGCCAACTAATAATCATTCTCATAATGTGCTTTTAAAAATATCTGACTAGTTAACTAGCTATTTTTTTTAAAGCCAGTCACACAGAAAGCTTAGACCCAAAGCAGCTTGCTTTCCCCACTTCTGTGGCCTCCCCTCCTTCTCTTGTCTAGCTCTCTTGTGAGTACCATACTCATGAATGAAACAGGATTTTGAGTGCTTGAATTTCAGGCTTTCAGTTTAGCTGTTTTGTCTGCCTGCCAAAGAGCTAAGTCGAGCATTACGGTCAAAGTCCAGAGGCTCTATATAACAAAGATTTAAGTAGAAGTAATGATATTTGATGTGTATGTACTGTGGGTTCAGACCTAAAAAGACAAAAATTAGTAATTTAATTCTAATGAGAAATGCTGTTTGTTGGACTAATGAAAGCAAACACAACCAAAAAAAAAAAAAAAAAAAAAGCCTCTCCCTTTCTTTCCCTTCTGGCTGAAACCTCTACTATGTCTCAATTATTGGCACAGGGACAACAGAGCACTGGATCAAGCACTAGATTCTCAGCACCGGCACAAGGAGCAGGGGCAGCTGGTGAACATGGAGAAAGACCACTTAAGTCTGGGAACACCAACCTGTAGCATGCTTGGCAGGGATGAAAATGCCCATAGTGCAGCCTAGCCAAGCAATGAAACTATCTGCTCATCTTATCCCATTTTCTCATGACTAATGAGCAGCAATGGCTGAAAAACTGAGACTCCTGAATTATCTCCCTCACTTGTTCTGAAACACAAAGTTCCTTCTCATTCATAGCCAAGCTGCTGCAGAGTACTTTAGCTACAGCACGAAACATAGGCCAGTTGTGAGCAGATGGTGTTGAGTCCAGGAGAACATGTCAAGAAAACCTAAAGAATAAGCCTTAAAGTCTGAACATCCCTGGTTCCTTGATGTGGGTCAGAAACTGTTGATGTCTTCCGCTTGCATAAGTTCCCCTTCAGAAGCAGTTGGACATTTCCCCTCAAAGCAACATCTCAAGGTTGCACAAGCAGAATTGCACATAGTTGCCATCATGCACATACATGGGCATATGCACACTGATGCCTGCACATGTGGATGCACATTTGCATTCAATTGTATATTTGGATGTACACAAATTGTGCAACTCTGCTACTCAGGACAATGGTTGCATAGCACAATCTACATAAAGCCACAGAGAAAGATTTATGCTACACAAGGCTGATGTAGGACTTTAACCATGAACTTATGTTTGTCTTGATATAGAAATATGCATAGATATGTGTGAGACCCACCTCTTGGGTTCCAAACAGAATTGTTCTTATCAATATCTTCATTGCTGAGGGCTCACTTATGTAAATACTAAAATAACATTAATTTGAACAGTTTTGTACAGAAGCAAATACTCGTGGTAGCAGCATTTTTCATAACTTTCTAAGAGCATTTTTCCATAAAGCAATAAAAATAACTGGCATTGTATTGCATAGGATATCAGCCAAGCCAGCAAAGGAAGAGACAGAGCCATAATGCCAAAGGGATGCAAAGCTAATAAACCGGGCCATAAATGAACAGAAGCCATCCACTACATTCTGAGGGTTTCCTCCAACCATTTCCTGTAGAAAGTTTTAGTACAGGGAAAGTGTTACAAAAAGTCTCAGAGGAGAACTTACACATGAGCATGCACACATAAAAGAGGTTAAAATAAGCTTGGGGGGCAGGGAGAGAAGAGGTATAAGACAACCCACATTTCCTTAATAAACCACATACAGAAGCTGAGAACCAAACAGCAAATAGAGCCCAAGCATGCCAACTTTAAAAGAACATACCTGGGTGTAGGCCTAAGCTGTATTTCTGTATTTCTAAAGGCACAAATGAAGTTTTTAATTACTGCAGTGCTAGAAATGTGGAGCCTGAAGGGAAATGCCTGCCTGCCTGCTGAGAAGGACCATCCATATACTTGCAGGAGCAGGCTCCAGACTCCCCGGGTACTGAGCCAGCAGTTAGTGAACCAGCATCAACATCACCTGCTCCCCTGCCTGAAAGGAGATATAAGGGGCTGCCTGGGTGGCGGGCCCACCACCAGCCTTCGAGGGAGATACTTCGGGGTGGTGCAAGGGCCAGTTACTCTGCTGAGGAATAAAAAGGAGCCTACCCTTTAAATTAGTCTTTTACTGCTCTGCTGGCAATAAGTATGGTGTATGCAGAGAGGGAGGAGCTGCCAAGGGAGCAGCCATTGTAAGACTAATACATAGGGAGACAGAGTTATCAACAGAGGAGAGGGGACAGCCATAGACCTTTGGTTGCCCCTAAACTGTCCCCCACCTCAAATAGTCCAGGTAGCCTTGGCAACCGGCCCTCTAGGCTGAAAGTACTGCTGCTTAATGCCAGGTCGGTAAATGGAAAAAACACCTTTGATTCAGGACCTGATCCTGGGCAAGCATGTCATCCTGACTTGTATTACAGAGACCTGGCTGGGTGAAGTGGGGGGCAGGGATTTCAATCTCTTCCCAGCTTTGTCCACCTGGGCTTTCCATGGGGCAGCAAGCAAAGCCATGGAAGGAGGGGAGGCAGAGTTGCAATGATCTATGGGGATTCCACTTCCCTCACCAGTTGCCCTGTCCCAAAGTGTCTACTCAAATGTGGGTGGCCAGGACAGAACAGGGATTCTCTTGGTGTAGCACCCACCCCGCTGCTCAATAGTCTCCCTTCCTTAGCTGACTGCGTTGGTCTCAGCGGTGGTGTTGGAGTTCCCTCGGCTACGATCGCAGCTTTGGGGAGGTACGGAGGGGTGGGTGGCTGGCTGGGTGGGTTGTCATCTTATAGGGCTCCCCATTGCAGCTTCAGGAAGGGCAGGTTCTGGCAAGCCTCCCCCCATCTATCCAGCCACCACCCGTCCATCTGAAGCTGCGATGGGGAGCCCTATTCCGTCATGTAAGACGATCCCCTACTTTCGAAAAGATTTTGAGAAGGTTAAAAAGTCGTGTTATATGCCGGAATATACAGTACATCTGTACACTGTTCTCCAGCACAGCTGTTTTGAATGGTCAGGGACCTTCTGCATTCTGCCCTGGAAGAGTAGTATATAAACCACTCAGCAGCCCATTGTGAATAGTTTGCACAGCACTTCGCAGAGAAAACTGCTTGGATCTACTCTGACTTGGATGCTGCAACTGATACAAATCCCCATGGATGTAGCCTTGGCCCCTGCTTGTCCAGTGTTATTGGATACGCTTCAATTTGTGCAACCTGAGGATGTGGACAGTATCCTTGGAAAGGTGAGAGCCATCATGTGCATACTGGACCATGCGCATACTGGCTGTTGAAAGCAGCCTGAGAGGAACTGGTAGACTGGGTAAGGAGAGTAGTAGTGAATGCTTCATTACAGCAAGGCAGGTTTCCAACTTGTCTAAAAGAGGCTGTGATGAAAAAAAAATCCTCCCTGGACCCAACCAGAGAGGAGAACTATATTGGCCAGTCTCCAAATATCCCCTTTTTGGGCAAGGTATTGGAGCGTGTGGTGACCTTCCAGCTCCAGGGGTTCTTGGATGAAATAGATTATCTAGATCTATTTCAATCTGGCTTCAGGCCTGGCTTATGGGACAGAGACAGCTTTGGTCACCTAGGTGGATGACCTACACAGGGAACTGGACAGGGAGAATGTGTCCCTGTTGATTCTGCTGGACCTCTCAGCAGCTTTTGATACCATCAACCATGGTATCCTTCTGGGTTGCCTCTTTGGGATGGTATTTGGGGGCACTGTTTTACAGTGGCTCCAGTCCTTCTTGGAGGGGCGGCCCCAGAATGTGATGCTGGGAGATACCTGTTCGACACCCTGGCCACTAGCCTGCAGTGTACCTCAGGGCTCATTTTGGTTCCCCATGCTGTTTAATATCTACATGAAACCACTGGGAGAGGTCATCTGGAGTTTGGGGGTTCAGTATCTTCAGTACACTTATGACACACAACTCTCTCCTTTCCATCCAATTCCAAGGAAGCTGTTTCTCTACTAAACCAGTGTCTGCTGCCAGTAATGGACTGGATGAGGGTGAACAAATTGAAACTTAATCCAGGCAAGACTGAGGTGCAACTGGTCAGTTGGAAGGAAGATTAGGGAATAGGGATTCAACCTGTGTGTCCTGAACTCACAGTGGCAAGTGTTCGAGGAGCAACAGGGGAAGAATGCAGGAACAACAGGGCAAGAGGTTCAGTTCTAGCCTGCTGCCAATTGTCCACAACAGAAACAAGAAAAGTCTGAAGCCAGTCTAAAAATCAGTCACCAATAAACCATACAGTTTGTAAGAGTAGTCAAAAGCCAATCCAGAGTTCAGTTACCCAGAATCCATACCAGGAGCCAGGGAAGTCAAAAGCCAGTCCAGAAGTCAGTAGAGTCAGGTCCTTGGTCCAAGTCTGTGGTCAGCAAAGGGTTAAAGCAGCAGTCTAGAAGTCCATTCAAAGGCAAGGTAAGCAAGGATCCAGGAGGAGTGCAACAGCTCAAGATAAGCAGTTGTCAGCTCTGAAATTTGAAGGGAAGCTGCGGATGAAATTATAGCTAGAGTTTCAGGGCCAGGTGGATCTAATTAACTTAACAAGGGGGCAGGTCAGCATTTGGTATTTAAACAGGGCCAGGGCGTGATGTTTCTCCCTCCTACATTCAGAGAAGGGAGGCGGCATAGCATCTAGATCATCCATTACTGACTGACTGACTGACTGTTCTTCTAAATGAGGTATGTGTTTTTTATCTACTTTGGCTGTATCTTCAGGCTGAGCCAGGCTGTCTTTTTCTGCTTCTTCAGACTCAGCTATATTTTGCCCCTCTGCCTCGTCTGTGTTCTCTGCTTCCTCCGCCTCCTCTGAGTCTTACAGCCAGGGGGTTCATGACATAGTCCTGGATGGAGTCACACTGCCCCTGAAATCTCAAGGTCCGCAGCTTGGGTGTTCTCCTGGACTTGGATCTGAGCCTGGGTGCTCAGGTTTCGGCTGTGGCCCGAAGTGCATTTGCATAGTAAAAAATATTGCACCAGCTGTGCCCATTCCTTCAGAAGTCAGACCTGGCTATGTTGATACATGCCTTGATTACATCCTGTTTGGGTTACTGTAACATGGTCTATGTGGCGCTAGCTTTGAAAACTGTTCAGAAACTTCAGCAGGTCCAAAATGCTACGGCCAGGCTGCTGACTGGGGCTGGCTACAGGGATCATGTGACACCCCCCCTGTTGAAACTGCTTCATTGGCTACCAGTTTGCTTACGGGCAGAATTCAAAGTGCTGGTTTTGACCTTTTAACTAACAGCTTGGGTTCAGACTATCTAAAAGACCATATCTCCCTATACAAGCCAGCCTGAGTGTTAAAGCTCAGCAGGGGAGGGCTTCCTCATCTCACCACCTTCACAGGAATGATTGGTGAGGACTTGGGGGACTCCAGGGCTGCTCCCAGACTGTGGAACATCCTTCCATAGGAGGTCCAGTTGCCCCCACCCACTCTCTTTTCGCTGGCAGGTGAAGACATTTTTATTTAGGCAGGTTTTCTAATTGTAAATTTTAATTGTGGAATTATATAGTGTGTATGTATAATTAGTATGCTGTTTTTTAATGTTTAATTTTTTATTGAAACCATGTTTAACTATGTTGTGTTTTTAATTATTATAATTATGTTTTAATAGCGATAATATTTAACTCTTCTTTATCTTTTGTAATTACTGTTTTAGTTTATCCTTTTTAAATTATCATGAGCCACTTTGAATGCCGTTTTGGGAGAAAAGCAAGATATACAATAAAACAAACAAACAAATATAATTTCAAAGGTAGGGGAGAATTCTTATTTTAGGAGACAATGCCTACATTCCCCCTATCCTCCAACATAAAAAAGTGCCCTTTCTGAGCTACAGCCAGATTTGTATGACTATAAAAATTTTCTAACCATTACTATATGAAAGATTTTCAGGTCCAGGCCATTAAGATGCCAGCAATGAGGAAGTCATAGGTGTGTGTATTTAGAGTGATCCCAAGGCTTCTGACCCATATAATCCACTTTCATGTTATCAAGAAAATTATAACCAAAACAGTAAGGATCCAAAAACATAAAAAGTGCCAGTAAAATAAATTATAAGTTACATTAAAAACAAAAAAAGACAACTGAGGGGTGAGGAATATGGATCAGGGCCTCCTCAGCTGAATACAGCTGCAGAGGCAGATTCCTTATCATGCACCTTTTACATGGGACTCTCAATGCTTTCCAAGAGACCACTGCTATCCACACCTGCTTGGCTGCAGCAATACCACAGCTTCAGATGCATCAAGTTTACAAGTCTGAAATGCCAACTTAGAAAACAACATTCCACTAGAACGTTGCTTCTCACAACAGGAAGAATTGTCATTGGCAAAATAAATAAATAAATAAATAAAATCCTTTCATAAATATTTTTACTCTGGAAACTTTCTAAGATAGTGAGTCTAATTATAGTGTCCAAATTCAATTAGCCGCTGAAAATCTTATCTTAACAAGAAACTGACATAACAGCTATCATTTAGCCCTATTTAATATCCTGCAAAATATGGGGAGATGTTTCATACTGTGAAAACTGTAACATGCTTAAAAGCTAAACTATCCATTAAATAATGAAACAGTGTTTCCATTATGTTCTCAGGGTTAACATTATTCAATTAATCAGGATCAAGCAATCCCAGCATGTTCCATGGAGCAAAACAACCCCACAACTTTCAATGAAGTTTCCAGGATCTAAAAAGTTAACCATAAATTAGGCTAAATAAACTGAGCTTTCATCCTGACAACATAGCGCTTATCTACATAAGCCAGGATATGCCCACTCCCTGGATCTGGCCTGTTCTATCACTGTTACCCTGACGAAATAGGATGCAGTCCTAACAGAATGCTGGCCTGTTGCTGCCGCTGCTGCTGCTGCCGCCGCCACCACCGTTTTCTCTGCCAACTTGGAAGCCTGGGAGGGGGCCTGCAACCTGTGACAGCTGGCCCCCTGCATGTGATGAGCCTTGGTCATATGCCAAAGGACCCCTGCCTGGCTTCCGGGAGAGCCAGGGAGATGGCGGCAGCCGTGAGCAATGGTGTGCTGGGATGGGTTCCCACAGACACACGGGGCCCAATTTGTTCCATCCCGGCATTAATGAAGTAAACCAGGTATTATTTTACAATAATATGAAGGGCCTTATCCTGGCTTGCCACTGTTCCTGCCCCACATCTGCCCCAGGGGTGGTGAAGACTGCCCAGGAGCAGATCGGGGCAAAAACCCTGCATTATATGGACTGCAGGGCTCTGGAACAAGGGCAAGCCAGAGTATTTAGCCCATGTAGATAAGCCCATAGACTCAAGTAGTTCTCATGTTTGGGAGACAGGTTGATTGCTTGTTCTAAATAGAGTAGAAGTCCCTCTGAAGGAGCAGGTATATAGCTTGTGGGGACTGCTCAATCCAACTTTGTCATTGGGACAGGTCTTGGTGGTGAGGAGTGCTTTTTACCAGCTTTTACTTAAACTATACACCAGTTATTGCTATTTCTGGAACAGGATACACTTACATCAGTAGTCCATGTGTGGTAACCTTGAAACTGGATTACTGCAATAAGCTCTACTTGGGACTGGTCTGGAAGCAGTAGCTGGCAAGATACAAGATTCTTGTGTTGGCTTACCAAGCCCCAAATATCTTGAGCCTAGGATGACTTAGGGGTCACCTTGCCCCTTTATGTTCCCATTCAATCACTAATGTAATCAAAAGCAATATGGTCTCTTGGTCATTCCACATGCACCAGAGATCCACCTATTATTGGGAGACAAGCGTTAGATGCTCTAATTATCTAAAATTCTTTGCCTATCGACATTAGGCAAGCCACTTCCATTTCATGTTTTAGATATCTACTGCACCATACAAAAGGATTCTTCTCAGAGAGTTTTGAACCTTGGGAAACTAACTTTTAGTATTTATTTTTTGCTTTCTCACATCAACACTAACTGACCACTGTAAAGATCTGAAAGGCCAGCATCACCTCACCCAGCCCTTTGAAAATTTAGGGCAAGAGTCATGATCTGCATCTTTCTGGATCCTATTCTATCCCACAGCTACAGCTGTATAAATATCCTTTATACCTGAGGCCTTAATACCACTTGGTACTGCATCCGAAGAAGTGGGTTTAATATCCACAAAGCACATGCAAAAATAAAAACCAGTTACTTTTATAGGTGCTGCCTCATTTTGTCCTCCCCCCGCTCCTTTCCTTCCTTTCTCCTTTTTTTATGCTGCCAGAAACTAACACAGCTACTTCTTTGAAAACTACACTGGAAAGAACCTCTTTATTATGTGTATAGGAAAGATACCCCTATTCTGGGAAGGGGAAACAGAGCCACTAGAGTGCAGGGGGAATGGAGATTCTACTTGCAGGGAGGGACTGTCTAAAAGAAAGGTGGGAGACAACAGAGCCGCTTAGGACTTTTTTGCCGGAGTATCTCACTGAATTTTTATTTTTCTAAATAACAAAAACTTCACCCCCTGGGTGGGAATAAAATATGGTAGCTGGTGCTGGGAATTGCTAGCAAGTAGTCTGGGACAAGAAAAGTGTCATCTGGTTATTTAAAAACAAACAAACAAGAATTACAGCTACAAATCCCACAACCTCCAGCACCATTTCTATCATCTGAGCCCTGTATTGGTTTGATTCCCTTTTGCCTGGCACGTTTTTGTGGCTGAATGGCTTTTATTAACTGACATTTGTGTCTGGAATTTTGTGTCTGGTCTTTGACATACAAGTATCCCATATGATTATGTGGTAGAGTTAAGTATATAAATAAATAAACAATAACACATTTTCCCAAGCATTATTTCCTGTTTTCAAGATTTCATCACTACACTGAGTAGGTGGAATAAGAATCTGCCTTACACCAAATCAATCTATTTGTCCATCTAGCCAACTATAGCCGGATCCCCAGATCCATGAGGGTTCAATTCCAGATTTACCATGGATACCGGAAACTGTGGATAACAGAGAACCCCATTAACATAAAGGACTTCCAGTAAAAGCAAACCATAGAGTAGCCTTGGAGAACCTAGAAGATGCCTAGGATGCCTCTCTAGGCATTTTCTAGTGCAGCATTATGGTATGTGTCCCTATTTTGTGTACTGCGGATAACTGAAACTGCAGATACTGGTTCTGCAGATACAGGGCTTTAACTGTATATCCTACTATAACTGGCTCTAAAAATTCTCATGCTAAGCTCACCTGTTAATTGATCCTTTTAACTGGAAATGCCAAGGACTGAACCTGGGATTTTCTGTATGCAAATCATGTGCCTTACTACTGAGCTACCGGATCATTAGAAATTCCTACCCCAATACTGGAGCCCTCAGTAAATCTTTTAAGTTGCTAAACTTATGAGACACCATTTCTGGATTTGGTTTATCTCAAAGCAATGAAGTTCCCGTGTTATCTTCACAACTGTGATAACACTGACCACTTGGGTAAGTCACAAGGATAAGGATTCATCCCCCCCATCATTAAAAAAGCCAATGTCCTTATCAATGCTATAATCCAAAAGGGTCAAGTTCTAACTGGACAGTTTAGAATTAAGAGTTATATATCAATTACAGCAGTAGGGATTAGAACAAAGGTCAGCAGGTGGAAGGACAGCGGAGAGAAACAAAACTGAAAGGATTTTTCAGAGCAAGGCTAATGCCCATATTGAAAATTAGTTACAGTGTGTGTGTTACAACAATTTGTTCATATTTCTCTGGACAGGTGCATATTTGGTAAGTTCAGCCACATTTTGGTCCCCTATTTTAATCCCAGTGTAAAACTGCTATTTGCGTAATTCATGACACTGTTAAGAATGTACACATTGCCTTTTAAGTGTTTCTTCACTGCCAACTTAATAACATAGGGTGGTGGTTTTGTGCTAGCGCAAGGATTGGAATCATGCAGCTCTCCAGAGACTGTTGGGCTGCAACTCTCAGCAGCTCTAGCCAGTCCAGCCAGTGGTAAGAGATGCTGGAAGCTACAGTCTATCAATACATGGAGGGCTGTGCACTGTTCTAACAGAAAAACCCTCACCTCAAGTAAAGTGAGACTCTCAGTTTTTCCTCTTCCCTACAGCAGACATCTCCTTTACTGGTCCAGGAGATCACAAAACTATCCAGAATAGCTGGGATGGTAGGCACAATAGGGATCAGTAAGCAGAGCTGAGTTGCCAAAAATTAAGTTCCTCACCTTAGATAAACACAGGCATTTTCATATACCATAAAATCGCCACTGGACACAACAAATAAATGGCAATCTTAATTTTAAAGATACCTCAAACTTAACACCTTTATCTTGGGGACAATACTATCTTAAAGCTGACAAAAATATTCAACAAAAGGTTACAAAATTGTAATGGCCAACAGAGTTACCTACCACCATAAAAAGGACCAGTTTCCACATGAGGCGAACATTAGTTACCCATATTATGTTTTCCACAAGCTGTGACCAAAAGGACCCAGGTCAGAGGTGGTCTTAGAAGAAGGTATGCATTTCACTATGTCCAAAGGCTCAATTTTGAGGAGACAGAAAATATGTGCTTTAAGGGCAGCATTTTATTTTAATTATGTTCAAGTGACTCAAGCAAACAGCCACCTATTCCCTTTGACCTATCTGAACCATCATGAGGTAAAACATACATACACTCACATAATTCCTGATATACAGTATATATCTATGAGGAGTCATGACCTGGTACACAGTCTAAGTACCATAAAGGCACCAGATCCTGTCTCATCTTGGAAGCTATGCAGGATGAGCCCAGGTTTGTACCACCAACAAATACCATGTGCTATATTTCAGAGGAAGCAACTGGCAAACCCCTTTTGAGTAGTCCCTGCCTAAGAAAACCCTATGAAATTAATGGGGACACCATAGGTTGACAGGTGACTTGAATGCACACACGCACACACACTTGGCACACTGAGTGACCTTGAACAAGTCATTTTCTCTCAGCATCAGAGGAAGACAATAGTAAACCTCCTCTGAAAAAAGCTGGCCAATAAAACCCCATAATATGACAGCTCTAAGTCAGAAACAAAAACAATGGCACATCTATGACACATAGGTTGTATGGAAAACATACTTTTATTATTTATTTTCAACTTCTCAGATTGGTTTTACCATATGCACCCGTGAGACCTCTGGATAGAGGACAGAGTATAAATACTTCAATAAATACACTTATACCTACAGTCAAACTTGCTTGCCAGATGCTAGATTACAGTGGCATAGCAGGAGACCAACACCAACTTTACAATGGAGAAAGACATGGCAGCTTACAGCACTCTGAAGTAAAGCGCCAGTGCTGCTGGAAGGTTCCACCTTCCATGCTGCCTTATTGCACGACATCATTATTCTTCTCTTCCAGTCCCAAGGGAGATGGAGGTAAAAACCACATCTTTTTGCAAACTGGAAATCCTGTTAGCAAAAAGATGTAGTTTTACCTTGGTCTCACAGGACCAGAACAGCAGAACACTGAAAGAAGAACATCATGCGGTAAGGCAGCACGGAAGACGGAACTTTCCTGCTGCACTGCCACTTTACTTTGGAGTGCAGAAAGCCCCTCCATAGTGATAGGGTTTTGAATGTGTAACCCTTGACAATTTATGTCATAAAGAGATACCATATATTTTAGAGCTTGCTAGAACAGCTAGGAAACCCTATATAAGTCATGGTGCAAGGCAGCCCACTTCATTTCTTCAACTTACTTCTTCAACTGACTTTTTTGACTGACTGCTAACTATAAGCTTAGCTATTAGAGCAATGATTTTGTTTGTAGTTTAGGATGTAAACAATAAAGACTGTTAGTTTTTAGACACTAAATGTGTCCATCTACTCATTGAACATTGAGCATGCTGGAAGCATCTGGACCAGGCTTTTGCTACTCTGCTAACCTGACTGCTGGCTGGACTCCTGAGCATAGACAGACTCCAGCAGGCTGTAGCACAACGGGTTATGTTCCCAGCAATACAGAGGCACTGTCCAAAGGTGTTACCTGCTCAGTGAAGTTCCAGTGAATTCCAGTCTATGCCTGTCAACTTAGATAGCTGAGTTGAATCCTGTGTGCTGAAGATGCTTCCATTCTGCTGAAAGCTGAGAGCTGGTAAGTTGTTCTGTGTGTGGGAGTAACCAGCTGAGGGGCTTGATAGTGCAACAGGTTGGACAATCTTGGGATCCCGTACTAGAAAAAGTACAGGCTCCCTCCCTGAGAATTTTCAGGGTATAGAATTAATAAAGATAAAAGAACAATACTAACAAAAAACTTGAGTAAACAAGAAGAGGAAGAACTGGTAGAGTTGTACTTAGGTCTATGGTTAACAAAATGTAATGTGGAGCTATTTGATAATAATTACAAAAACACACTTTGTTAGAAATAAAAAAGGAGCTGGAAAGATGGAGCAAGTTAGGCCTATCATTGCTTGGAAAGATATCCGCAGTAAAAATAACCATCTTACCCAAAATTTTTGTATCTTTTCCAAAATCTACCTATCTTGAACAACGACAAAGCTTTCAAAATATGGGAAAAAGACATCTTAACATTCATATGGGGGGGGGGGAGGCAAGATTTCAACAGTCCTAACTGATAGACTCAAAATCTAGAGGTGGCTGTGATCTTCCAGATTTAAAAATATACTATTTAGAATCAGCACTGGTATGGATAAAGGAATGGGTAAAATTAGAAAATAAGAAGCTATTAAACCTGGAAAGTCATGATGCCAGATTTGGCTGGCATGCTTACTTATCTTATGGAAAAGAGAAAGCAAACAGAGGATTTACTAACCACTGTGTGAGGAAAGGCTTGATGAAGGCTTGGGAAAAAATTAAGGAGATGTTTTATTTTAAAATTCCATTATGGATCTCCCCTCAAGAAGCCTTCATGACAAGGTGGTCCAAGATGGATTCCTGGTTAAGATACTCTGATATCGGAAGGAAAGGGGAGGACAACGTATTAAGATTAGAGAAAAATCTTAATACTGGTTCACCCATATGCAATTAAAAGATAGTTATTTGGAAGATTTGAGAACAGTCAGGTTTGAGAAAGAACATAACGATTTGGATAAATTACTGCTAGAAGAAGGCAACAAAAAAGCCATTTCAAAATTCTACAAATTACTGCTGACAAGATTTACAGAACGAGATCAAATAAAGGAGTATATGATAAAGTGGGCACTGGATATTGGGGGGATCATCTCTTTAGAGGAGTGGGAAAAAGCAAGGAAAAGATCCTTTGCCTTCACTGCTTCCCAGAATCTAACAGAAAACTATATTAAAGTAGTTTTCAGGTGGTATTATACGCCAGTTAGACTAAATAAGATGAACCAAAAGGTTTTGAGTAACTGCTGGAAATGTGAAAGGAATCAGGGATCCTTGATACACATGTGGTGGCGATGCCGAAAAATCAAGGATTTCTGGAGACAAGTTCATGAAATTATACAGGAAATTCTACAAATTAATCTTGCCTTCACTCCTAAGTTGTATTTATTAAACATCATAGAAGAGGAAAAAGAAGGGAAAAGTAATGTTTATTGGAGGGTAATACTTTATATGATCACGGCAGCTAGACTAATTATAGCCAAAAAGTGGAAATTGAAAGATCGCCCGACTATCAACGAATGGAAAAATAAGTTGATTGACATGATTGAACTGGATATGCTGACAAATAAGCTGCGAAATAAAAAAGAGAGCATATGGAGAAAAGAATGGAAACCGATTTTGGAATATTGGCAAAAAAAGGGTGAACTACAAGATTGCAAACTGATATAGGTAAAAATCCCCAGCAGAACAAGGAATAGAGTCCTAACATATAGGTAAATAACTTAGAAATAGACAAAGTCATTTATGGTTGTGTATGTTTTTCATTGTGAATCTGATAATCGTCAAATGTCAAACAAGTAGGAAGTCATAGAACAATTTTTGAAGTTTAATATAGCAGGAAAAACTGATATCGATATTTGATATGGATAATTGGTATATCGCAAGAGACATTGTAAGATGATTACTATGTATAAATTATACTGCTATACAATAAAAAAATGTAAGAAAGAAAGAAAGAAAGAAAGAAATGCAGGCAATTTGTGAACATGGAGTTTTTGAGGTAGTAAAACTTCCAGAACAGAAGGCTGTTGGTTGTAGATGGGTATTTAAAAAGAAACAAATGTGCAATGGTAAAAAGAAATATAAAGCAAGACTTGTGGCGCAAGGTTTCTCACAGATTAAATACCAAAACTACGACAAAGTTTTTGCACCAACAGCAAAACTACAAAGTGTTAAAATTGCTCTGTCTGTTGCCAGTGTACACCATTTTAAAGTAAATCATTTTGACATTGGTACAGCCTATCTTAATGCACCACTTTCAGAGACAATATATATGGAACAAGCACCAGGGTTTCATAGTGATGCTCCTAATTATGTGTATAAATTACACAAGGCTCTCTATGGGTTAAAACAAAGTGGTCACTGCTGGTACCTATGTTTAAATGAAATACTGAAAAGTATTGGTTTTGAAAACAGTATTGCTGATCCATGTTTGTATACTAGAGGAACAAACCAAAGTTATGAAATCCTGATAGCTTTTGTAGATGACTTATGTTTAGTCACAAAAACTGAGATACAGGTGAATAAATTCAAACAGGAGTTGGGTTCAAAACTCCAAATCAAAGATCTTGGTAACATACAACAATATCTAGGAGTGAATCATCAAAGACTTGAGACTGGAGGTTTCAAAATGACACAGACCCAAAAGCTTGAGAAATTGTTGTTAGACTGTAATATGAACAATTGTAAAAGTGCAAAAACACCAATGACTGTTGATTTTGTCAATGTAACTGATGATAGAATGTTTGAATATCCTGAATTATTCCATTCTGTAATTGGAAGTTTACTGTATATTGCTAATTGGACACATCCTGATATTGAACATGCAATCAATGTGTTATCCAGAAAGGTAAACAAGCCATCTCAAAATGACTAGCAAGGGTTAAAACGTGTTCTGAGATATTTAAAAGGCACCATGGAGTGTGGTGTGCTCCTAAGTTCAGAAGGATGCCATGAACTTGTTTGCTATTGCGATAGTGATTTTGCCCAAGAAAGTTCTGACAGAAAATCAGTGTCAGGAATGGTAATCACTTATGCAGGGACCCCCATCTATTGGAAGATCAAAAAGCAATCCACCATTGCATTAAGTTCCACAGAATCCAAATTCAGTGCCTTATCTACTCTGATTTCGGAACTGATTTGGATTAATCAGGTGTTCATTGACTTTAATATTCCAATACAAGAGCCAGTGAAAATTCTAGATGGCTCACAAGCATGCATCCAAATGGCTATTGCTGAAGGAGTAAAATCCCGGATCAAACATGTTGCTGTAAGGTGCCAGAATGTAAGAGAAGCTGTTCAAGCTGGGTTAATCACTCTGATATATTGCCCATCTGAAGAGAACATTGCTGCCCTATTCACAAAAGCTTTAGGTCCAATCAAGCATCAGTACCTTTGCAATAAGTTGCAAAGACAAGTTGCAAAGATAGCAGATGTGTAAGTTGCAAAGATAGCAGATGTGTAAAATACATCACTTTATACATAAATGTAGAGGGTGTTAGGGTTTTGAATGTGTAACCCTTGAAAATGTATGTCATAAAGAGATACCATATATTCCATTTATCTGTAGAGGACAAAGCTGAAGGTTAAAAAGCTACATAGTACAGTAGACAGCTGATGTTTTTATGCCCACTTATCTCAGTATGACTAATAGAAGGGAGATAACAAGCTAGGGATGATGTCAGATGATGTCACCAGTCACCAACTGAATGAAGGGCAGTTGCTAGAACAGCTAGGAAACCCTATATAAGTCATGGTGCAAGGCAGCCCACTTCAACTTACTTCTTCAGCTGACTTCTTTGACTGACTGCTAACTGTAAGCTTAGCTACTAGAGCAATGATTTTGTTTGTAGTTCAGGATGTAAACAATAAAGACTGTTAGTTTTTAGACACTAAATGTGTCCATCTACTCACTGAACATTGAGTGTGCTGGAAGCATCTGGACCAGGCTTTTGCTACTCTGCTAACCTGACTGCTGGCTGGACTCCTGAGCATAGACAGACTCCAGCAGGCTGTAGCGCAACATATAGAACCTTATCACACTACACTGTTACAGCACTCTTGTTCCACTTTTACTGCTATGGCTGCCTCCTGTGGAATTCTTGGGTTTGTAGTTTAGTAAAGCCTAAGAGCTCTCTGGCTGAGAATGCTAAACACCCCTCCCTAAACTGCAAATCTCAGGATAATAGTGCTATAACAATGTAGTGCACGAAGGCCCATAGCAAACATAGTGGCTGACAGAAAGGAGACTGATTCTGACCTCTGGGTCATATATTTTAAGGAAAAAGATGGGCAGGAGACGATGTGTCATTCCAGATTTAGGAGTGAAAATGTCAAACCACTGCTGAGCTTGGGGAATCAAAACTTACATACAGTTCTCAAGTGTCGTTACACCAGATAATATGGCCACAACATGAGTAAGATTAAAATACTCCATTATTTACAGAATAATGTAATTTTGATTACATTATTTTTTGCAGTGGAGGATGACAACGCATTGTTTGAGCATGTTTTCATGGTTTGAGCATGTTTTCATGCACTAAGTGGCCATAAGTATGGGGGAGGGGCTCAGATGGCAAAAACACAGATTTCCCCAGGCTATACCACTTGTTGGTACAGCTAAGGGTAGCAACCTGCAGCTAAGTCCTATTTTAGAGTTTGCCAAGTAGCAATACACAGAAGTTGTTGTATGTGCAAGGGGGTCAGGGTGTAATGTAAAAAAGGTAAATCTGAAAAGACAACAATTAATGTTTCAACTGTAGTATCACATTGACCTTGAGAGTGTTTCCAAAATACTCTGAACAGGAGTGGTTCTGGGTATTTCTTGAAATTCCTGTAGGGCCATAAATCAGTTATATTCAGACAAGAAGGCTGCTACTGGAGAATGTGAAGGGTCATTCTAATTATCAAAATAAGTAATTCTAGTCCATCTAGACAAAACAAGCATAATGAAATGCCTATGGTTTGGAATGACCAGCCCTTTATCTATAACTTTATCTACCCCTCAAGGCATACACTGGAAAATAGATTTTTTGGTGTGTTTTTTTAAACCACATTGTGTGCCCTGAAAACAAATGCTAGGAATGCAGTGAAGGTGCATTCAAACTGCTTCCCCCATATTTTAAATCAGAGGATGGTCCAATCCATCTAAAGGGCACTGGACTGGGATGGGCTGTTTTAAAATGCCTCTCTTTACAGAATGAACTGCAACTGATAGCTTCCAGCAACGCCAGCTTTCCAACAATGTAAACAAAATACAGGTTCTCACCTGACATTTTTAGTTCCGACAGGATGTGACAGAGCAGAATCTGCCAACAGAGCTACCCAAAATAGTTATGTTGCCAGCCTTAGAGGAAACTTGATCACATGTATCAACATAGAGTACTCTCTCATATTCAGGCTTAACATTACTCTAAAATATTTCACTGAAGTCCCTAAACGTTGGCTGTGCTAGCACAAACACTGAAGTCAGACATTTTCAAAACAAAAACAAAGCTCTATAACAAAGACATTTAACAATGTTTGTACAAACACTGCCAAAGGTCATTAGATGCAGGTTTTTAGACTTAATTCTCTGAGGGACAGCTGGGAAAGCCTCAACAGTTACCTAAGTTGACTGGGTGCTTTGGCCAGTTTATGTGCTTTGACATTATGCACATGGAAAGCACATCTACATGAGGGAAAGCTGCATGAACAATCACTATGTGGAAGGATGGATATCCCCAACCACTTGTTGCAGAGGTCCTTGTTCCAGATTTCCTGCATCAAGAAGGTTGGACTAGATGGGGTGGGCAACTATGCAAGAATGTGTACAGGTCAACCCTCATATCCACAGGGGATATGTTCCAAGACCTCCCATGGATACCAGAAACCATGGCTAACAGGGAACCCTGTTATTTTCAATTAAGACGAAAGCTGGAAGTTGACCACAGAATCACATTGGAGAACCTAGAAATGCCTAGAGAGAACGTATTTTTCGGATGTGGGTAAGTGAACCCATGGATACTGAATCTGTGGATACAGGGGTCAACCTGTATTTAACTTCAAGCTGTCTGTCAGCTTATGGCAACCCCATGAATTACATGGGGTTTACTTAGGGAAGGTATGCTCAGAACTGGTTTTGACAATTCCTTCCTCTGAAACATAGCCTACAGCACTTTGTACTCATTGGTGGTCTCCCATCCAAATACTAACAAGGGCTGACTCTGTTTAGCTTCCAGATCAGACAGGGTGCTTTTAGCATACTTAGGCCCTGCATCTCCCACATCTATAGCCCGATGTCTTTTCTCCAGATGCGTATTGGCAAAATTGATGACTAATATGGCACTTTCAGATGTTTTCTTGCCTTTCAGTGTGGTTGTCGGGCTAAAATCATCCCCCATACACAAAATCACACCCCAAAAAATCATTTTTAAAAACTGAGGCCTTTGGGGCCACTAAGGTAGAATCCTAGGGTCCTTGTTGTTAGCAGGCCACAGTTTCTCCAGCCCTGACTACATTATCTACAAAGCTCCCCATCAACTCTTAGGTGCACGAACATCCCATCTCTTTAAGGCTTTTTGTGAGAATGCAATGGCATGTGTTAATTTCAACAGTACGATGTACAAAGCCTAAGCTGCCCCCCCTCCCAAAACCACACAACAGTGAAGAACAAAACAACTACTTATAACCCTTGGGGCAAGAGGGTCTTTGGCCATGGGCCATGAGATGCAACTGTAGGCTTTCTAGTCAGGACAATTTTGGGAAGACCCAAACACCTAAAAAGTCAAAGTTAGACATATTTCACTGATGCATCCTATGCTATCACTTTGTTGCTGTGTGCCTTCAAGTAATTTCCGACTTATGGCTGACCCTAAAGCTATCACAGGTTTTCTTGGCAAGATTTGTTCAGAAGGAGTTTGCCTTTGCCTTCCTCTGAGGCTGAGAGTGTGTGACTTGCCCAAGGTCACCCAGTGGGTTTCCACAGCCAAGCAGGGATTCCAACCCTGGTCTTCAGAGTCTTAGTCCAACGCTCAAACCAACTACGCCATGCTGACTATCACTATAAATAAGCAAACTGGAATACTTCTAAAACAATATAAACCCCATGCCTATATCAAAGAGTAGTGACTCTTTAATTACACACAGGTGGGACAGGCTAAGGTCCCATCTATGCTCTGTATGGATTGCTCTGCTTCTATTGCTGTGGACAGAGAATACCAAACCAATTGTTAAGCATGAGCAAGTTTTAAACCAGTGGGTTTTCCATGTTTTTTTTCCCCTGGACAATGAGGAAAAACCACAGAAAACCTATGGATGCTGGCCATGAAAGCCTTCAACTTCACATTTAAACCGGTGCTTTGTCAGCACAAAGCCTTGACTACATCCATCTCATCTTTCTTCTATCACAGAACTCCAGGCAGTACAGACAGGGATCTTGAACACTTATCTCACCCAGGCACTAACCAGAACCAAACTGGCTTGACTGCAGCAATAAGGTTACTGCATCATGTGCCTCCAGATCAGGCCATGGATAGTTTCTGGATTGCAACTCTCAAAACCCCTACCTTAAAAAAAAACTTTTGTCTGTTCCAAACCAAACCATGGGACATACACATGCATCTATACAAACTGCTAGTGAAAGATTTTGCCAACTTCTCTTAACCAAGAAGGTACAAAATATCAAAATAACATGCCAGGTCAATCTTTCCAAAACAGGTAGATGCTATCTACTTGTCTTTGGTAAGTAACACAGTTCAGCTATGTTTACCAAGAGGAAAATACCACTGTATTCCATGGGACCTAATAAACACACCTAACACTGAGAGCTAGCATGCATGGTATGTGATCTGAGCACCAGACCAGGACTTTGGGAGAAAGGGGTTTGAATTCTGTGTAGCCACACAAAAAACTACTTGGTGCCCTTGGGCGAATCACACTCTCATAGCCTCAGGAAGGCAATGGCAAACCATCTCTGAATAAATCTTGCCAAGAAAACCCTATGATAGTGTTGCAAAAAGTCAAACTCAATTAGAAGAAACATAACAACAGCACAACACTTAGCATTATAGCCATGTAGCACAATCCTAATGACACTGGCTCAAAAATAAGGCATTTTGACTTTATACCCTGGTAAGTGTAAGACAGCAGCCTTAGCTACCGTATCTTTGCTATCTAATTGTTTTTGATTGAATTCTTTTATAGAAAAATCATTTAAAATCTAAGAAACAAAATGAAGTCTTCAGAAGAAACTCACAGGGCAGTGTCTTGAAAGAGTCAGGAGAATGTTATTAGCCCTGTTCAGGCTCACTTGGTCATAGTTCTTGTCTTTCTAAGGAAAGAAGATGGGCAGTTTAGAAAATGCGAGATGACTTCTTCCTCTCCCGCATTTGCCTGAGGGCATGTCGGAATGCTATGTTCACCCTTTCCTCCATAGTGCCTTTGAACAGCCAGGAACACAGTAAGGACACATGGGGGCAGGGACCTCCCCACCACCACCAAAAAAACCCCAAAATGCTCTTGCACAAACATCTGGAAAGAAAATGACAAAATCAGTTGCATCTGTTCCACCATCTTCTGCAAGTTATACAGAAAGGTAAGTTAGCAGTGTGGTTTGAAACTATCACCAGTGTTTGTCAACTGCAGGTGCACCAAGCAGCATACTCTGTGCCCAAATGAGTGTTATGTCATCAACCTCAAACTCACAAAGCATGCAAAGGAGACGTCTAATAATAAAAGCAAGAACCTCTACAAACATCATTTTAACTGCCATGGCTGCATCCTAGAAAATCCTGGGATTTGTAGTTTTGCGAGGCACCAGCACTCTTTGGCAGAGAAAGCTAAAGACCTTGTAAAGATATAAATCCCAGGATTCCATAGGATGGAGCTACAGCACTTAAAGTGGTGTCAAACTGCGCTACTTCTACAGTGTAGATTAAAACCCTTGCAACACAGCTTTCAAAATTCCATGGAGATGGCTCCGTTACAACCTACTGGGAATGGTTTATGAGATTAACTGTGTAGAATGCTGACTGCATAACAATACCTTCATTACTATACAGTGAACAAGAAGGGGCAATAAGAGAGGAAGTTGAAAACAGGACTGTCATGAAGTTCTATTTTTCTTCAGTAGTAGAAGATTCATGAACCTACAGGCTAGTGGGCTTTTTCTTTCTCCTATCCAAGCGAAATTACGTGGTTCGCATTAATGCTCTTTGGACAGAATCATTTGGAGAGAAATTATTAACCGAGCATCACAGTAAGCTGGTAACTGATACTTTTAACACCTCTCCACCCCAATGAGTCCACAGTAACCAGCCTGCTGCTGTGACCAAACCAACAATGGCCAATCTACCAGGACAGATTTTCACACTCTTTTTGTTTTGTTTTTTTCCCTTTACCTGCTAATTTTTGTTTCGTCATTCCTGTTGAAGAGTTCTGGAGAATTTAAAAACTTGCACCATCTTTGTAGCACTATTATAACATTCTGATGGCCCTAGTAAAAAAGGTTTTAGCCAACCCCACATTTTAATGCTCTTTGTTACTTATGGTACAGTGCTATTTAAAGAATGACCAGCAGTGTCAAAGTAGAATGTTGAAAAACACAGAAAAGCCTGGCATTGGAATGGAACACAGAGTCCTGGGAAAACAGATAAAGGAGTGTTCATGTTGCAACACCTTTTGTGTTGCAGAGCATGTTACCAGGAAATGAGACATGATCTGCAGCTGTACAATGAAAGAATAATGTAGTTTCTTTGATCCATCCAGGGCCAGTTCCAGTTTTAAGTCAGGAGAAATGTTTCATTTTCTTATATTTTGGATGCAGTACAACGCGCTTTTCTGAATTTCTCTTCTACTGGAAAAGCATCCTAAGTCAACCAGAAAAATATCACACAGCAGATTCATTCATTCTTCTGATCAGCTCTGCACCAACAGAGCATGCTGCATGCCGGTCATTCTCAATTTATTTATTTATTTATTTATTTATACCCCGCTCTTCAGCCACAAGGCTATCAGAGCGGCTTACAAATTGTTTTTAAGCAATAGCTATTTACACATCTAACTGCATTAAACAGTTTCCAATGTGTGTTAACTAATTGCCCCCACAAGCTGGGTACTCAATTTACCGACCTACGAAAGGATGGAAGGCTGAGTGAACCTTGGAGCCAGCTGGAATCGAACTTGTGACGTGGTGGCTTGCATTACTGGCATTTAACCACTGCGCCACCAGGGCTCCATGACCAAGTACCAAATGACCAAGTACCAAATAGATCGGTGATGGTGAACCTATGACACGCGTGTCAGCACTGACACGCGTAGCCATTTGTGTTGACACGCGGCCGTAGGCCTCTTCCCCCCTGCCCCCGCCCGCAACCACACCTTAACGACCCTCCCTAAAGTGGTGATCCAGGCTTCAAAGCCTCACTTTAGGGAGGGGGGGGGAAGAAAGTGGCAGGTGGGGCTATGAAGCCCCGATCACCACTTTAGGGAGGGTGGGAGGGTGGAGGCTACAAAGCCCCGATTGCCACTTTAGGGAAGGGGGTGGAGCCTCCCCCCTACCTGGCCACCCCCACCCGAGGCCTGCCATGCTTCCCCGGAGCCACCTCGGAAAGGCCGGGAAAGGCAGCAGGTGGGAGGGAGGGACTCTCCCTGGCTTCTCCCCAGCCTTCCCGAGCGGGCTCCGAGGCTTCAAAGCTTTGGAACCACCTCAGAAGGCTGGGGAAGGTGGTGGGTGGGAGGGAGGGACTCTGCTCAGCCTGTCAAAGCCTCGGAGACCCCTTGGTAAGGCCGGGGAAGGTGGTGGGCAGGTGGGCCTCTTGTTTGAGCCCAGGGCACCGCACACAGCTTCTCCAATGGAGCTCTCATAATAGCTCTGCACAGGGGAGCTGCCAAAAGAGGGAGGGGGAGAATGTGTGTGTGCATGTGTGCACGTGGCATTGTGGGGAGTGGGAGTAAGTGCTGTGAAGGGAAGAAGCCGAGGGTCTGGGAGCCAAGGAGCTGCCCACTTAATTGCTCCTAGGCTAACTCAGGCTGCCTCCTCATCTCCAACTCCGCCTTTCTCCCACACTCACTACCATGCCCCCCAGCCTTCCTCTACCTCCAGCAGGTAAGTCTACCTCTTTTATATCTTTCCCTGCTTCACTTGTGGGTGAGGTATCCCCCCCAAATAAACCCATGGGTCAGAGGGAGGCTGGGGGAGGTGGGGGGAAAGTAGCGATGGGGCCTCCGGAGGTCCTGTCACCACTTTTGGGAGGCCGCCGGGGTGGTGGGGGAAAGTAGCGACGGGGCCTCCGGAGGCCCTGTCTCTACTTTTGGGATGCCAGGGGAGGTAGGGGGAAAGTAGCAATTGGGCCTCCGAAGGCCCTGTCACCACTTTCGGGAGGCCGGGGTGTGTGTTATTCTTGGATTTTTCACATTTGCAGGGGTCTTCGGAACCTAACCCCCACGAATGTGAAGGGATGACTGTACATTTTGATTACTAAGTTGTCACATGAGTTGTGACAACTCATCAATTATTAATAAACATTTAATAATATTGTTGATTAAACAATAAATATCGTGAAATAATGTTTTTCCTCAAAGTGACAAACCACCCGAGTTATGCTCAGTTTTTTGGCGACGTTTGACACACACCAAGCTCAAAAGGTTGCCCATCACTGAAATAGATCCTAAGTATAATGACTGTAAAGACCAATGCTGCATCTATAATCATAAAAATAATGCAGTTTGACACCATCTTTAACTGTCATGGCTCCATCCTACAGAATCCTGGGATTTGTAGTTTGATGAGGCACCAGCACTCTTTGGCAGAGAAGGCTAAAGACCTTGTAAAACTACAAACCCCAGGATTCCATAGGATGAGCTACAGTGCTTCAAGTGGTGTCAAACTGCATTATTTCTACAGCGTAGATGCAGCCTAACAGAGTAACCAGGAGGGAAAATTGATCAACTGAACACAAGAGATCAATAAGTCACCGAGCACTTCCCTTTTGTAAGAGCAATAATTATTAAGTGTGTAGAATTAAAGCTTATTTATATGTAAGAAAGAGTGGCCTAAATACCACAAAGGAATCAGAGCCCATCTGATCTTGGAAGCTAAGAAGGGCCCTGCTTCAACAACAAATACCAGGTGATATAGGCAGTATTTCAGAGGAAAGAACTGGCAAAAACCAGCTCTAAGTACTTCTTGCCTAAGAAACCCTATGAAATTCATGGGGTTGCCCTAAGTCAACAGGCAACTTGAAGGGCACATACATACACACACGATGTGTAAGATAATCATATTTTAGATATAACACTAAGCTTAGTTTCAGTATAGACAGAATATACATCTTTTTCAAAGAGAAAAATCTACGTTATACCTAAACTTAGTATTAAGTGCAGTTTTTGATCAGGCATTGGATCCTGATGTTTACTGCAGGAAAACTTAATAAATGCAGATGCAAAATGAAAACAAACAAAATCGGAAAATGTTCATAGAGGTAATATATTACAGAGAGCTGCAAGAGAGAGCTGCACGTGTCAATCCACAATATCTTAAGTACTCAACAATTGGATTACATGAACAGAGGAAACCATGCTGGTCTACTGTCAGGTCCACCTGCCACAAAAGCTGGCAGGAGATGTGACCGTAAGTGCTGCACGAAGCAATCTGATCATCAGGGACAGATGCATGGATATTTCACTATAGGACAAGATTACCAGGAAGTTGCATACAGTTTAAACCATTTTTCTTTACATGTTTTCTATAGCAAAGAAAACACAATGGAAGCACATCAGAATAACTACTTTTGCTTCTGAATCCTGGACAAGAATGAAACCATGCAAGAAAGGGATTTACAGGTGTCCCCCTCCCATATCTGCAGGAGATACATTCCCAAACATAGAGTTTAGAAGTGAAAATGGTAATAATAGTGACCTGCCACAGTATACCATAGAATCACACTGGAGAACCTAGACAATGCCTAGAGAGGACTTTCAGTGGATGGCCCTTGAGGTCTCTTCCAACTCTATGATTCTATGAAGTTCACCACAGAGTTATGCTGGTGGACTTCCAGATGCCTAGAGACACCCTCCAGATGCCTAGAGAACTTTTCTCCCAGCAGTGGTTAAATAAAACTGCAGTTACCAATACCGCGGATTTGGGGTGGGGGTCCTGTATTGCACTGCTTATTTGCCCAGCTCTGTAGCAGCCTTCACTGCTAGAGGTCAAATATTTTAGTGCACAACTCCCATTATCCCCAGCCAGCATGGCAATTGGTCAGGGTTGGTGGAAGCTAAGGGCTAAAATGTCTGGAGGAACCCACATAGGCAAAGGCTACTTTAGAACACTGGTCTTCAACTGGTAGACCAGGACCCTATAACGCAGCCGTGTATGTAAATACTAGTCTGGTGGCCATAAACACAGAATTACTTATAGGCAACTATGTGAAATTCCACATAAGTGCATGGGTGCACAGGAAGAACAAAAATTATGCACTCACTCCCTCTTCTACACACAGTAAAGAAACGTAACATGCTGCTGCAGGAAGGACAATGTTATCTGTACATTATTAGCCAGCCCCAAGAAGGCAAGCAACTTCTGTAGGCTTACTTACAAGGCTACTGACTCTGACCTCATATAGGGATTGATCTCGTGTGGGTTGCACTGGTGGCATCACTTCCAATTTTTTAGAGATTCTTTTTAAACAAGGCAAATCAGATGCATAGAAGGTCAGATTCCCCTTTACTTTTAATAATAACACAAGAGGGGACTGTGGCAGCTAGCTATAGCATGTTAGGTAGAGATGAGAGAAGCAAGATCAATCAGAATTCCCTATTTTCCACAACCATGAAAGGTATAGGACCCCATCCTTCTTTCCATGCAAAAGAAAAATTATGGATGTATAGAATCAAAACATTGTATCCTCATGCTGCGGGCTGGATTTAAAGGTAAACCTTGGACCTGGAGAGGCTGAAAAATGTTGGGTTTACAATGTATGATGTACTGAAAAGGATGGAAGCCAAAGCCAGTCCAGTCGAGCGAGAAGCATCCTGTGCATCCCATTTTTGTTCAACCTGTAACCCATTTCATAGCTTTGACACACTATTTGCACATGTGATTAACTTCCACAGTATAATATGACAAAATCTTATGCATCTAATCACAGCCACACACATGCACACCATCCGTTGAATGGGCAGTGACACACATTTTCCACATACAATAAGTGACTGTTCACTTACAACACTGGCCAAAGAACCACTTGTACTATTTGTTCCAGCTTTTAAAAGGATAATTCAGTAGAGAACCAGGGTACCATACATGCCCCCAAGCCTAGTGTCCTAAGCAGTTGCCTCTGTCTTCTGTCCCTAATTTTGGTTCTGATAAGGGAAGTACCATCCAAACAGCTAAGAATAAACAGACTTTTAAAAAGTCATGAAATCAAAGGGCCCCAAGAAACAACCTTCAATGTAATGCCATGCTACCTGACAATGCCATGCTATGATTACCTAACAGTACCAATGCAAAATCACTATGTTTTGATGGTTCTCTAAAGTATGGGGTCTCACAATTTGTCCCCTTTGATATTCTGGACTTCAGCTCCCAGAATCCCCAACCATGTTGCCTAGTGGCTGGCAGTTCTGGGAGCTGAAGTCCAGAATATCTGGAGACAAAACTGTAAACCACTGTTGCAAAAGTTCTCGTACTTTTCATACATGGCACAACAATATTTATAGTACAGCACAAGCCACATGACAAAAAAAGTAACACCCCTTTTATCATGCAGTCTTTTTTCCCCTATTATTGTGGATAAAATACTCTACAGTACAGTATTACTATGCTTTGAGCCACGCCCATTGCTGAGATACAAAACCTCAAGATGAAAGCTGTGCAGCATTTTGAGATCACCCTCCCAAATAATGCCTTCCCTTTATAACCGGTTCAAAGACAAGGAGGACTTGCCCAGGCACTTGATGTCAATGCACACCTGCCTTTGAAACCTTGGCGCCATTCAAAAGAGTGTACAGTATTTTAAAATCCATTAAGATTAAAAAGATTTTTTTAATTAACAAAATTAATGTTTTAAATGCTACGATGATACACATTTAGTGTGCAGTTTAAGACCAGAAGTAACTCCAAGGAACACTCTGCAGTTTTATATTTTGTTTTGTTTTAAAGCCGACTCACATATCTTACATGTTTATACTGGCAATGACCAAGAGCCCAACTGAGGACAGGCACATGGCTACAACAGGTGCAGTCCAGTCCCACTCAACTTCCTTTTCTCAATTCCAAAACACTGTATCTGTGACCTGAAGGCATTCCTTGCCTGAACCTATCTGAGCTTCCGGAGGACATTCCTTACTATCACTCCAAACATTACCTTCTCCCACTGAGCAAGACTTCATTGCCTGAGGCAAGCCATGCTATGAGGGAGAAACAAACAACATAACAAGTCATCAACCTAACAAAACCATCCTGGGTCCCCCCCACTTCAAATATGATCTTTGCTATGAAGTTTTTGCTCACTACTTCTGCAGAAGACACACAGGATATTGGGCCTTTACAATATACTGGCCTATTTATATTCCCTCATGCATGTGTGTTTATGTGCCTTCAAGTTGCCTGTTGACTTAGGCGCCCCATGAATTTCATAGAGTTTTCTCAGGCAAGAAATGATCAGAGGTGGTTTTGCCAGTTCCCTCCTCCCAAATACAGCCTACAACACCTGGTCTTCCTTGGTGGTCTCCCATCCAAGTACTAACCAGGGCTGACCCTGCATAGCTTCCAAAACCAGATGGGATTGGTGCCTTTAGGATATTTAGGCAGAACCCCATAGACAGAAAAGTATAAACATAAACACTAACAGTTGAATGCAAGGCAATCTCTCACAACCTGGATTAAATTTTAATTTTCACTCCCAAAACTGGATTAAATTTTAATTTGATTGCATCCCTTTCCAGTTCAATGGTGTTTTTTGAACAGGTTGCCCCCTCCTACACCTTCTGATTCCCCCCTTCCTACAGAAGCCTCCACACACACACACACACACTACTTGAAGGAGACCCCTCCAGCCCCTTTCCTCCTTATGTAAAGTCTCACTGGGGAAGCAGCCAGCCTTTGAAACGTCCAATAATAGCCATGTAGGTTTAGAAAGCTAGACTTAAGCCCTCCTTAAATCATGACAGCGCCACAGTGGAAACCCACCTCTTCCATGGAAGCCTCCACACAAAGGGGCTGTGTTGGCCAGATTATTAAAAAGGGAGCGAGAGAAGAGAGGGAGGAGGGCGAGTGGGGCAGGGAAGGACGTTTTCCAATGGAAGCAGGTGGAGGCTTTGGGGACACCGGTTGCAAAGGCAAGAAAGGCCAGGCTCTGTAGCAAGGGGTGGGGGGGGGGAGACTGCCGAGGGAAGGGAGAGGGAGCTGGCAGGAGAGAAGGGGGGAGAAAGCCTGAAAAGCAATAGCCACAGCAGTCGAGCCACCCGCTAAGCGACGCACTATCCACACACACACACAACCCCCTGACTTGAGCCCAGGGGGAAGGCATGGCGCTGCTTCAAGGCTCGTCTCCGTCCAGAAAGCAAGAGGGGGGTGGGAGGAAAGAGACCCCTATTTCAGCAGACCGCCCTCCGCCCGCAAACTCTCCCCCCATCACCAGCGCGGGGGCAGGCGGACCCCCTCGGCCGCCCCTCCGGGCTCCTCCGGGGCTTTCGGCTGGCGATGGTGAAAGGCTCCGGCTGCAAGCACGCCGCCTCGGGCATTCCGCGCTCCCCCTCGCCCAAGACGCCAGCCTGCCAAGTCCCTCTTTCGCATCGCTCCATCGGGCAAGAGCCCCCATCATCATCACCATCATCATCATCTTGCAAACTCCTCCGGGCTCAATTCGGTTCCAACGATCTTCAATAAGGAGGCGCTGGCTGAGAAGACCCCCCCCCATTGCTCCCGGCGCCCCTGAGCTCTGACCCCACCGCCTCCCTCCGGATCCCCAGCTCACCTTCCTCCTCCTCCTCCTCCTCTCCCGCACCAGCCACACAACTCTCCAAAAACCGTGCCGAACCTGCGGGGGGGGGGCGGCGTAAGAAAATAAGCCTCCGCCTCCCAGCCCGGTCAATGAATGGCCAGGGGCGGCGGGCGAGGGCGGCTACTCCTCGGGGCGTTTTCTCCTCCTCCCCCTCCGCCGCCGCGCTCCTGCCAAGCCGCCTCCCGACCTGCCCTTCCGCAACTTCGGGATTTGGGGCAATTCTTCTCCCCCGCCGCCGAGGGCTGCTCCGCTCTGGTCGGCAGCAAGCGGTGGGAATGGCGGGGAGGGCGGCGGGAGGAGGAGTTGGCGGTGCCAGGGTGTAACAAGTGGGGATCGCCCCCGCAGCAGTTATGGCGGCGGCGGTGGCGGCGAGCGAGAGGAGGCCGGGGAGGCGAAAGCGGGGCGAGCCGCACTCCCACGCACCCCGAGCCCCCGCTTGCCCTCCCAGCCGGGGCTTCGTGTGTGGGGGGGGGGAGGTTTTAAAAGCGAGCGTTTGCTCGGAGAAAAGGGCTGGGAGGTTGAGTTGAGGACGCAAAGCCCGGTTTTGTCTCGGGGTTGTTTCCACCGGGGACAATCAATCGCTGCAGGAAAACGCCCCCCTTTCCCCCCACCCCACCCGTCGCCGTTATGCACCCTCCACTATTCCTCCGTTTATTGGAATCGACAGGCCAACCCCAGCCTTGGAGGGAAATAGTCGCGCAAAAACACACACGCACCCCCCGCGCCCCCTAGTTGCCCACCGGCGAGGCCAGGCGCCGGTCCCTGGGTCGCTCCACGTGGGGCTCTCCGGGAAGCGGAATGCCCACGGAAGGACCTTCGCTCCCGCCGCGGTCCTGCTGAGCGGGTCGGGCTTTTCAGTCCCGGCCTCTGGGTGGCTGCTGTGTGTTGGTGCTCAATAACAACAACAAGAGAGAATGGGCAGCCTAAATCCTAATTTTAGGCCCGTCTAGAGTAGACCCCTTAAATCAAACAGATTTACCTATGTGTCGATTCACCAGGCCATAGTGAGTCAATGGATGATGCCAGTTGAGACTAATGAATAAGATTCCAGTCTGTCTAAACGGTGGAATAAAACCTCATAGAATTCGCTGGGAAGCCTACCTGTCTAAATAGGATCCTGCGCCAATCCACAATATTCAGAAGGAGGGGGGGGCCAAAATGGCAAAAACAAGGCAGGAAGGCTCTTTTGCTTTTTTTTTTTTAAACAGTGAGGGGGATGCACATTCCTGCTCTTTAGGGCAAGTGATTCACCCCATAGGAGAGGAAGCACAAAGCTGATTGGCTGGGCAATTGCCTACTGCCACCATGTCGGGTTTTTGCCTTAGGAAGCAATCGCTTAGGTGATAAAACAGGGTGTTTGTTGGGGGGGTCTTTCCTTTTAGCTTGGAAAATCACGCTATCGATCCAGTGCACCTGAGACAAGTGTTTTTTTTTTAAAAAGTGCAGCAGCAGCAAAGTAGTAACACAAGTAACTCACTCACCGCCACCATCTGGCATGCAAAACTTATGGGGGCTGTTAAGGCCAAAACCACCATCAAGACAAGTCGCTGCTGCAACAAAATGCCATTACTACAAGGCACTCTGGTTTCCCCCCGCCTCGTATAAACAGGCCTTGTAACCCTTTTTTAAAAAAATATTTGCTCTCCTTTAAAAACAAAATCCAGCTGTCCATATGCAAACAGTGTCATCTGCCGGTGGATCCCCATTGGAGCCACCACCACCTCACCAGCCAAGCAGCTCCCTGCAAGAGCTTGGCTGGCAGCGTAACTTCCGCTGAGGTCAGAATGGGGTGCCCATGTGATCAACGAGGAGGGGGTAGAGCGACCTCCTCCTTGTTGATCACATGTCTGGTTGTCCTGTTCTGACCACAGCAGAAGCAACAGTGCTGGCCAGGCTCTCGCTTGGGACCTGCTTGGTCAACAAGGTGGCAGAGACTCCAAAAAACGGGATGGGCCAGCAAGGCCGATGTGGTGTTGCCCCAGTTGGCCCGTGTGGAGCCCTGGTGGTGGCGCAGTGGTTAAATGCCAGTACTGCAAGTCACCACGTTGCAAGTTTGATTCCAGCAGGCTCCAAGGTTCACTCAGCTTTCCATCCTTTCGTAGGTCAGTAAATTGAGCACCCAGCTTGTGGGGGCAATTAGCTAACACACATTGAAAACTGTTTAATGCAGTGTAGATGTGTAAATAGCTATTGCTTAAAACAATTTGTAAGCCGCTCTGATAGCCTTGTGGCTGAAGAGCGGGGTATAAATAAATAAATAAAAAACATGCCATCACACCAGATTTGGCCTGGTGTGTATGGCTGCAATCATGGTCAATGCAGGGCCAGTCCCCAGATTAAGTGGCCAGTGTAGACAAGCCCTACAACAACAAAAACAATATTATGACCCTGGTTATTTGCAATGATTGTCCTTTATTTGAAAGGTGATCATGTTGGGAAACCTGCTCGTCTGTCCATTTTTTTTCAGCAGCAAGGGGAGATTCACCAAAAGAGAAGTATGTTCAGTGAAATATTAATTTCTCAGAACAGTGAGGGAAGGCCAGAAATAGAGTGAAGGTATGCATGCTAATTTGAAGGACGAATATTCTTGCAGAACCACAGAGAGGTAAAGCCAGTTATTTCAAGATTTTCCTCCAACCATGCACCCCCCAGAAGTGTTTTGTTCTGTGAAAGTATTGTTTACAGAGGGGAACACTGTGTGGACAATTCATTAATCAAGTAAATGAGAAGACTTGCTCCAGTTTACATGTATTCAGTAGCTTTGTCCCTTTTTATTCTGATAATTTATATGGCATGAGAGAACCTATCAAATGAGGAAATCTGCTGGTAAAACTCCCCTGGTCCTCAGCTTTTCCATTGTTTTCACATGGATGGAAACCACAGGTCAGATTTATGTGACAGAAATTCCCCCCAAGTTCCAGTACAAGGGTGGGGGGGTGCACAGGGACCTTGGAACTGTTTGTAAGGTGAGGCAGTTTATTATTATTATATTTGCCTACTTGAAGGTACTTGAAGGGGAAGGGGAAGTTTTCCCAACCATTATCATTCAAATCTCTTTAAATATGATGACTTTTTCAAGCACTGAGAAGTGACTTCCTTATGTTCAGTGTAGCTTACTCCCAAGTAAGTGTGCCTAGGATAGATTGCAGGCAGCTTTTATTATTCCTGGGAGGGCACACAATTAAGGCAAATATTTCTTAGTGCTTGATCATTTAGTATACTTCTGACTGATAGTTCCAGTGGACGTTCAACTACCCAGGTGTCTTGGTGGTCCAATTATGCCAGATCATGGGGCAGGGTAGAAGGTAACCCTCCTAGTCCTGGGGAGGGCTTGAGCCTTGCTTGCCCTTCCATTGTTGAGTCCATGGGCTGGCAGGCACTTTTGGAAAGTTAATGTCTATTTAGCAGACTTCTCACCATCTGCTGTGAAGATCCATTAATCCAACCTGGACTGCATTTACACTATATAAATAATGCAGTTTGACACCACTTTAAGTGCTGTAGCTCCATCCTATGGAATCTTGGGATTTGTAGTTTTACAAGGTCTTTACCTTTTCTGTCAAAGAGTGCTGGTGCTTCACAAAACTACAAATCCCAGGATTTGTAGGATGGATCCAAGGGGTGTCAAACTGCATTATTTCTACAGTATAGATGCACCCCTAATTGTCATACCATGTTAGGGTTGGCATCTCCCACCCTGCTTCCTATAAGTATTATATGCCTTTATCATTTGCATTACAGGTATAAAATTCAATGGCTAGATATTTTCCCAGCACTGACATCAAGGTGAGGGCTTTTTCTCAGTCCCACCATGCTTCATAGGCATGGTTGCTGAGGACTTGGGAGAGAGCCTTCTCTGTGGCTGCTCCCAAATTCTGGAACTCCCTTCCACGGGAGGTCTCGTTGGCCCCTTCCTGGCTTTCTTTTCATCAGCAGTTGAAAACGTTTTTATTTAGGTAGGCATTTGAAATTTAAATTTTAATTGATATGCTGCTTTTATTGTTGTATTTTTATGATTTTATTCTTTTAATTACTGTGTTTTGATTATACTTTAACAATGATAATTTAATTTGTTTTTAACTTTTGTACTTTTAGCTGTATTTTTTAATGTTTGTAAGCCACCTTGAAACCAATCTTGGGAGAAAGGTAGGATATAAATCTATAAATTGTTTAATTTGTTTTTTAAATTTCAGATTTATACTATTAATGCTGTGTAGTGTTTTATTTTGTATTGGGTTTTTTAAATTCTTAAGACCTTTATTAAGAGATTCTTGCAGCTTGACTTGAAAAAAAATCAGGTGTATATTTCATACAAATTAAAAATGAGGTTCTTTAAAATCCCAACTTGACTGGATATGAAACAATTTAAAAACCTTTAAAAATGTATCGAGGAAAAAACAGGCCTTTAAAAACATGTTTGCCATTCCCAAAAGGAGCAGACTACTTTAGGTAAAAATAACAAAAATCCTATGCTGCATAAATAATGCGGAGAGTTCGAGTTATCTGGTCAACAGCAAAAAGCAAGCAGTTAAGGTCTTCGGTTCCAATTCTTCTGTTCATTTCTTATTGCTGGAATTTCATCTTCGCTTTATTTCATTTTCTCTCTTCTTTGATGACCAGATGAAGATAGAGATGGTAAGCCGGCATTTAATTTGTATTACCGTATATTGTTTTAAACTCATTGGTAAACACCTTGAGTCCCTATATTGGGAGAAAGGCAGGATACAAATAACTAAATAAATAATAACAACAACAGCTTAGAAGATTGTTTTTATGGCCGAGACTCAGCAGAATCCCCTTTTTCTAGCCCCCAAAAGGATGGATTTCTTCTCCTGGAAGCCTCCAAAACCAGTGATTCATTTCTTAAATAGATCCCCTCTCACATTCATTGTTCAACATACAAGCACCCATGTCTGGGATGGGTGGGCAAAATTGACTCCCAGACCTACCGCAGTTGCTCACGCCTGGTACAGTGGGGGGGGGGGATGGCTTTTAATGAATTCTCTAATCCTTTTCAAGAGTTTACATGCCCTGCTTTTCTTCTGTAGATCTCCAGGCACCATATAAAGTTTGCCATCTTGCTGCTCTTCAGTCTTCTCAACGCTGCAAGGTAGTTTGAGTTTAGAAAAAGAAGCTCACCCAAGATCAACCTGTGCACTTCCAGTGTGGCCCAACTCTATGACTGAGTTAGGATTGATGCCACACCTACTCTGAGTTTACTCTTCAGTGGCTGTCAACAGATATGTTTCTCACCAATATACTTTTCCATTAGTTACAGATTGTACAGATTTTATATATCTATATGCCCAGCCCTGATTCTTTTTTTTTTTTCAAGCCTTCAGAAAAGAAGCAGTTAACTGATGCTACAAATGGCCTCACTTGTATGCAGCTGCTGGTAATTGTGCAGAACAGTCAATGAATGAATTAATATATGACTGTGTCAGTTGAGGACAATTGAACGTTTATTAGTATAAGCAGAATGAGGTTGGTGATATTCTCAGGAATCATTGAACCATGGGGATAATTGCCACCATAAATAGGGTTGACCTGAGTAGGGGTTTTGTTTGTTTGTTTGCTTGTTTTTGCCTTTCCACGCTTCTTAATTGTATATGTCACTGTCTTGTACTAAACTCTCTCACCACTTGGACAAAGTCTATCAGTCTTTTATTACTCTGTCAGTGAATGGGATATGGGCATTTAGCTCAGAAATTCAAAAATCTCATTGTGCTTTGAGATAGTCAATATAAATTGTCCACATGAAGAGAATTTTTTAAAAAACAAACAAACAAACAAACAAACCAAAATACCAGGGAACCAATCGATATCCTCTTCTTTCCCTCCTTTCTGAGCTGCAGGTATGTCGAGCTGAAAACAAACTGGCTACTGTCTGGATCATTTTGTAAGCAGAACCTGACTTGCATTGGTCAGGCACAGAGACAGACAATGAGTGGGTGCAGCCATGTGAAAGTCTGCATTTATGAAGCAAGCAGCTTTTGCTGAGTCACTGATGAGCTATTGATTACCATCATGCTCTTTTTGCAGGACCAGTGACCATTTTGTTTGCATTATAGATTACTTAATGGCTGATAAATATATTATACACGTCTGCTTTTTTCCCCCTGACCACAGCAGAAAGAAATAGCAGCATTAGTGATGTCTAATCAATGACTGACATAGTATGTTTGAGAAAAACAGTGGACATTTGTGTGTGTGTGTGTGTGTGTGTGCCTTCAAATCACCTGTCAAGTTATAGTCATAGAATTTTCTTAGGCCAGGTCAGCTCTGGTTAGTACTTGGATGGGAGACCACCAATGAATACCAGCTGCTGTAGGCTACATTTCAGAGGAAGGAACTGGCAAAGTCACCTCTGTGTACTCCTTGTCTAAGAAAACTCTATGACATTCACATGCATGAGAGAATATAAACAGCTAAGTATGTTTAAGGGCTCAATATTCTGTGTGTGTGTCTTCCACAGAAGTAGTGAGCAAAGACTTTATAGCAAAGATCATATTTGAAGAGGGGGGAAACCCAGGATGGTTTTGTTAGACAGGTTGATGACTTGTTATGTTGTTTGTTTCTCCCTCATAGCATGGCTTGCCTCAGGCAATGAAGTCTTGTTCAGTGGGAGAAGGTAATGTTTGGAGTGACAGTAAGGAATGTCCTCCGGAAGCTCAGATAGGTTCAGGCAAGGCATGCCTTCAGGTCACAGATACAGTGTTTTGGAATTTGCCATTTTGGATGGAGAAAGGGAAATTGAGTGGGACTGGACTGCACCTGTTGTAGCCATGTGCCTGTTCTCAGTTGGGCTCTTGTCATAAGTCAACAGGTGACTAGAAGGTCCATGTGCACAAACCTATAGACATCTTATATCTTCTGTCTTAATTGTTAAATTGTTAATTGCTCTGTCATGGTTGTTAAATCCCTACTAAACAGAGATGAAAAGGGTAAGTGGATTTTGGACTTGTGTACACTGACAGGAAAATCCAGCTTACCTTCACGTTGCCCTGGTCTGCAGCAACCATAGACTTGTCAACACAATCACCACAAACACCGAGGCAAGTTCAGGAGCACTGTCCACACAGTTCTCCCTTCTGAACTCATCCCAGTCTAATAAATCATACTTTGCAGCCGTGGCCGCTCCTGTTTTCCTCCCTTCCCCCCATGCAAGTGAGTGTACATATGTCCACATCACCTCTGCCTCTTTTCCCACAGCTTGGAGAGGCTGAACACTTCCTATTAAACAGAAGTACAGTACATGCAGCTAATGATATGGGTATACTGGTATGTGAGTCTCCAAACAACTGCCACAATGCAAAAGGAATCACTAAAAAGTTAAATTGGAATAGGGAAAGAGGCATTTCCTGGCAGGAAAGGTCAGCTGATTGCCAGGCCCAGGGAGCCTCCTCCCACCCTCTTCTGCCCGCCTACCAAAACTCCTGTCTGTGTGGCCACACACCGATGCCACTATGGACCACAGTCCACATTCACGTGTGCATATCCGGATTTTCCACTTAAATCTGGAGTAAATCCCAACTCTTTTTGGTCTGGATTAAAGCCCTGAGGCACTGAAAAGACCCAGCTTCAAGCCATACATCGTCTGGATGGCTTGCTGTGAAAACAAGGTGAGATTGTTTTATTTGGCCCATGCAGACAAGCCTTTCCACTACCTTGTTTTTTTACGGGTGTGGATACTATATGCTGGTAAGGATCAAAGGTGGGGGAGTAGGTTTCTTTGTCAGCAAGATGTGCTGCTGTACAGTATTGGTGATAGTACAATTAGTGGTCTAGGCAAGAAGGAAAATGCCTAATTACTATTGATGAGGGCCAAGCACAAAAGCAGGCAGGCTCAACCTGTGACTCAAAGACATCAGAAGAGCCCTTGCGGATTAGACTACAGACATATTTTGTCTGGCCTTCTGTTGTCACAATGGCCAGTCCACATGCAAGGGATGAGTGCAACAGCACATTTCTGTTCATATTCCCCACCAACTGCACTTTTGAAACAAACTGTGATACTGTTGATGATACAAAGCCATCAGAGCCTATAAGAGGGGGTTGAGCTGGTATATCCGTCCAAGGCCCAGAGAGCCAAGGAGGTGCCCATGAATTTCTGAAGGCTCCCTCCCCCAAACAACAACCACCACTCCACAGCCCTCTTCCATTGCATTATTTTACAAAGTTTTGCAAACATATAGCTCTTCGGGTAATTTCTTGTCTTTTTTTACTGGGACCTCTCTGTTTTTCCTATGAAATGAATGGATCACTTCACCCTGTGATATGGGGTATATTCACTTAGGGCCCATCTACACAAGGGGAAAAAAATCTAAAATACCTGGTAGTATTGGCATCTCACAGCAGCAGCGACATGTCTAAATGTTTTTTCTGGCCTAGGAAGCCCCCATAAGTGTCACGTTCCTGATGATGGCAGCGAGTGATTTACTAGCATTAGTTCTTCACCACTGGGTTTTTTTAAAGTCATCCAAAGGTGCACTGGTGCGATAGAATGATTCTCCAATTTTATAAGAAAGCAAAACAGAAAATATTGATCCTTTTTATTGCTTTAGTGAGCGATCACTAAGGTGAAAATCCAACATGGCAGCAGCGGGCACTTCCCCTCCTAGCAAGCCCTACCCCCGCTCTCACCCAGCCAATCAGCTTTGTGCTTCCCTTCGAGTTTTTTATTGTACTATAGTTCAAATAAGCAAAAATGCAAAAATGTGCACCCGCCTCGTGGTTTGTGACAAAATATGGGGAAATCTGCTAAGGCTTTTACCCTGTTGTTTTTGCCATTTTGGGCCTCCTTCCTTCCAAATAATGTGGATTGGCACTGGATCCCATTTAGACAGGTAGGATTCCCAGCGAATTCCATGAGGGGTATTTTCACCGTTTAAACAGGCCCTTAGATTTCTGAATTCTGGTTGTTGATCATAGCTCACATTGAAACTGTAACCAGAGAGGCCAACATTTCATTATGTAACATATATTTACTATGTTCAAATTTGACAAGTTCTTTTTTAAAACCACCCATTCAGAATGTATCTTCACAAATATTCCTGGACTGCCTCTTCGCCAATTCTGTGCTGTTTTTCCCCTGCTGCGTCGTCTGCTCCGTCTTCCCCAGGTTGAGTGCTGTTCCCCTTTGGGAGAAGACTGAAGCAAAGAAGGTTTGGGAGAAGACTGAAGCAAGATTTCCTGCATGACAGGGGGTTGGACTGGATGGCCCTCGTGGTCTCTTCCAACTCTACAATTCTATGATTCTATGATTCTATGAAATCAGGATGTTTGTGTTCATTTGAGAATACTGTTAAGAATTCCAGCTACAGCAGCATCTGCAGAAAGATCTTTTAGCAAACTCAAACATATCAAAAACTTTTTAAGATCTTCCATGTCTCAACCCCATCTTGTTATTGAATCAAGTATTGTAGAGAAATAGATTTTGATAGTTTTATTAGATATTTTGCAGATTAAAAAGCCAGAAAAGCTTATTTCATTAGCTGATTAGACTTATCATAGTTTTATGCAAAGTATATTGTTATCTGGTCATTCTAGCGCATAGAGAATAAAGCATTTACCAGTGGTCATATTCAAATAGGCTGAGATTAGCCATCATGTTCAATTATGCTTTCATAATCATACACCAAAAGCTGTCTACTTTGTTTATATTTTATCATAATCATATTTTTGTACAAAGAATTACAAATGGCAACTTTAGAATTTAATGTTATACCATTATCTTTACTGAAATGACTTAATTGAGGATTTAAGGTCCCTTGGACCATAAATCCTCAATTTTGAGAGGAGCCCCTCTCCCCAAGGCCTGAAAGCAGGCTTGTTCTGCCATGCAGAATTTCTTACAGAGGCTCTGAAAGCCATCATGACTTGTAATCATTGATTGGTGTATCCTCCATGAAGAAGGACATGTACACTATCAGCAACATATAATGCTAACTCTCAGTTTTCCTAGGGAGGAAACAAACAAAAGAATGTTTATCAGGTCTCCTGATAAAGGAGTGTTTATTACTCTGACAGTCTACCATATGTGTTCAGCTTTATCCACAATGCTGCAGCCTTATTTGAGAACTCACGCAGAACAAGTCTTGAAGAGAAATGACAACGCAGAAAGAATCACAACCTGGAAATATCACCCAAGGAGACCTTCTGCTGTGTTTTCTGCAACCGGACTTGTTTATCTTGGATTGGCCTTTTTAGTCATGAGCGCGCTTGCAGAAAGCACGGGATGAGTCCTTCCTGAATCTTTGTTTGCGAAGAAAAGCCAGAGAGAGAGAGAGAGGGAACTGAGTACCAACTCATTTTCTACAAACCACAAGACCTTTCAGAATATTCATGACAGACTAGACAAGTCAGATAAAGGCAGGAGAAACTATAAACTGTTGTCTCTTTGCTGATTCATCTAGATCTATGGTCTTAAAGAACAGCTTGGTTAATTTAAGCTCCAGCGAGAGTGGTTACAGAATGGTTTTTCCATCCAAAGCATATGAAACATAATTAAACACCAGTATAATACATAGACATCATTTTAAGTAGACATTAATAAGTGTGTCAAAGAAAGAATCAAGCCTGGTTCAGCTTGAACATATCTGCAAATCTTTTATCCAGGTTCACAGGAGTCTTATATCCCAAGGCATGAAGGAAAAAATTAATTAAACACTGTGTTCCTAAACATCAGAAGAAAAATAAAGAATGGAAAATTAAATTTATATAGTCTGTAAATTTTGAACATGCTTATACAACCCCTCCAACCTAGCAAACATAGTAACAACCTTAACTGAATGCTAGAAAGAAAGACCTCTTTGTTATTGAAAATCTCCCAGATAATGACTTCTGAAGTAACAAAAAAGTTAGCTGTGGTAGGTACTGAGGATACAGGACAATGCAGGAAGGTAAGGCTGTCCCTATCAATAGTCAGAATGAGGCAACTGCCTCAGGTAACAGATGCTGAGGAGTAGGAATACTGATGAAGTATTGGGGGATAGAGCTGTGTGGGCACTACACAACATTTCCTATGCCCCCTAAGGTAAACTACTATTCTCAGGCACAGTAGAGAATGTTGCACTCTCCCCAGTGTTGAAATAATGTGCAACTGCCATTCAAGGCATCTTCTACAGGATACAGGAAGATGATGGCAGGGGCAGCACTATCAGTAGTGAAACATACACCCCAGGAGATGCTGGGAGGGTGCAGGAGAGGAGTGACAGTCCCTCAGCCATTCCTCCTGAGCCCCTTGGCTTTCTCCTCTCTTGAATCATAGGGCTATGTGTGCCACATGTAGGGTTGCCATAATTCTTTGCCACAAAACCAGGACAAAAGTATATGGGACTGGATTGGGCAGATTATTGACCCCCCCCAAAAAAAGACAAACCCCCTACATTTTGACATTTAACATTGTTTTATTGCATATTTCAGTAGTTTAAGCTGTTTTATACCAATTGTACTTTTCAGAACTCTGCACTTGGTCAAGGTACTTTGATTTTTTTTTTCAATACTACACATAAATTTGTAAAAATCAGTGGGACGCAAAAAGTAGTGGGGTGGGAAAGAAAAGATTTAAAAACTGTCTTTGTGTTCAAAGGAGAGTAAATCCAGAGGGAAAGAAGAGGTAAGGTGTGAAAGGGTTTAAAACCTTGCTGAGGCATTGTGTTGAAAGGGGAGGTTTTGCAGAGGAAAAGCAGTGAGAGGAGGAAGAGAACAGTGCACTCAGATACACTGCTATTGCTGACATTTATGGGGAGGGGTCCCCAGTTTGGTTACCTCCCTCCCCTCACACACCGGGTTGGAGGCAAGACTCACCACACACAACTCTCCACTGGCCTCCTTTCCTTTCTTGCCTTCTGAGCTCTCCTCTTCCACTGTTTGGCACTCTGCAACGCCTTCTGGGCTCTGGGTCTGGCACGCCTGTGCAATACGATATCACATAACCCAGAGCCTGCAGTGTCAGTCTTGTGTGGTTTTTCTGCTGGCTGATGCCTTTTACCCTTCCCTGGGGCCTGAACTGCGAGGAAGCTGGAGGAATTGGGATCTGCTGCTTCACGCAGCCCAGCTGGCCCGGAGAATTTTCAGTCCCATCAATCTGGGATTTTCCCGGTTTTCTGGGACTAATGGCAACCCTAGCCACATGGCTTGCCCTGTACTCCTAAACTGGCTGGTTACCTTCAGGCATTATGGAAGACCCAGTTCCAAGTATCAGTGCTGAAGTAAGTTTCAGCTGCTGCTCCAGGAAGCTTCTGTACATGGAATGGAGGGGGAATGTGCCATCCTCTCTTTTTGCTGCAAACAGTAAAGTGTCTTGGGTTGGCCCTCTTCTGTGATACCTGTCTATCCCTAATGAGCTCTTGAAGAACATTGTCCTTCACTGCAGGCAAGGTTGGCCCTAAGGGAACCATCTTTTCCCCCTTTGTCTCAGATAGCAAAATGGCTTGGTCTGGATCTACAAGAAGGAATGCAGGAGGGAAGGGAAGAAAACACATAGAATCACAGAGTTGGAAGAGACCACAAGGGCCATCCAATCCAACCCCCTGCCATGCAGGAATACATAGTCAAAGTACCTGTCAAGGCCTTGGTAGCAAAAAGCATTAAAAGTCTATTGATCAGTAGAATAGTTGAACAGAGAACAGGACGACAGTGTAAAATAATTCATGAATGATGTGTATGACCTGATGAGAAACTTGGTATATACGTTTCTAACCAGTTCAAAGTTCCAAAATATTATTTGTTGACACTGTCTAGTAAATGATGCCATAAGTGGTACAGGTGACATTTGTTCATTTCCTAAGTGTACATTGAACTGAGAAGCAAAGTTGCCACCTTCACCAGAGGATATAAAGCGATGAGAGCTGAAAGACACAACCAGAAAAATATGTGTACCCTTCAAATTGCCCCTGTGGAAACCCAAATACTTGAACACTCGGCTGTTTGTCTATCTGTCCGTCTATCCAACCATCCATCTTCCACTAACAATGGTAAACTTTTTAGTTTAACATATTGTGTTAAGGGCTTTCCATGTTCACCAATGCTCCATAATGTTGAGAAATGACAAGAGTAAGGGCCCATGCCGTTAATAGATACATTATTTAAGCCAGGCATGGGGAGATTGCAGCCCCACGGGTGGCCCCGGGACCCTGTTTTGCAGAACTTGGAAGTCCCACACCATCCCAACAATTTTTTAAAAAAATAAAAAGAAGATAAGTACTGTATTACATTCACCTTCTGATATGTCTTCTCCCTTTTGCCTGCCACATTTGTAACCTATTCCTTCACGCTTCCATTTTGCAGTATGTACTTCCATAGCTGGCTGCAGTAAGACCAACCTAAAAGTGGACTAAGGTCCACTTGGGATCCCTAGCCCACAGTTTGAGAATGCTGCTCTAAACCAAACTAAAATAATCAGACAATGCCTGTCATCACACTGATAGGGGACCACATCCAAAAATTGTTGATAGGCAACAAAGATACATACCGGGCACATGTAGCTGAAAACCTTATGATTTGCATAGGGTAAAATGGGCAAAAATTTCTTTTTTAATAACAGTTACAGACTTGTTACACTAATACTAGGGCAAAGCATGTATTAGATATTCCCTTTGATGTAACACAAAACCCCAGTTTCCCTAAAGTTGCACTTGAAACAGATATATTGGCCAATCAACTGTAACCCTGGCCAAAGTCTAAGGGGGGGATCCATATGGTACCTGTTAAATAGCTGCAAGTCAGCAATCAAATTTAAACTCCTGTAAATGAGCTATTTCCTACCCTTTCTACCTCAAAATCAGCACAGACCATCTTCAGTCTTACCTCTCTTTCACAGCCAGATTTCACAACAATCAATTGAACCATTTTCTGAGTAGAAATGATAGAAGTTACTTCCTTCTGCTCCCGATCTGTGTCATTCAGGCTGGTGTCATCCTCCCCCCATGGTGTCACCTGGTTCAGTTCAGCTTCTCTGCACCCCCACTAGTGCCTCCACTGCTCCTGATTCATCAGTTCATCCATCTCACAATTAAGACAGGCCAATAACTGAGGGCCTGTAATAATCTATCTTGCAATTAAAAACTGAATGAAAATACTAAGTCCTTGTTCCTAACATTCTTGCTTGATATGTTATATATAGTTTTATTTATTTAATTTATATCCCACTTTTCTCCCATATGGGACCTAAACCAGCTTACACATTAAAAGTTTAAAACATAAAAGTTTATGTTAAATCTATATAGCTAAAAAAATCTGTAATATAATTTTTTAAAAAGCATTAAACAACAATCCATTTAAAAACATTAATTTAGAAGAGTAAAAAAAAACACATTCAAACCTCTTATACATTAAGAACTAGCCTAGCACACAAAGACATGACCTTCTCCCTGCAATTTGAATGGTACAATCCAGAAACAATTATTTAAAATGCTCTTAATTCTACTGATAGTTTAATTATATTTTAACTATTCTGTGTTTTATTGTTGCAAGCTTTTACCTGTGTCTGTTTTAAGTTATAACCTAACTTCAGTCTTTGTACCAGGGATATAAAATTTCCTGTCTGTCTGTCTATCTATCTGGTTTTAAAATGTATGTCTTTGCCTTCCTTCAGAAGGATCTACAGGTAGTCTACAGAGAATTTAAAAGGAGATACAGTCAGACCCCCGTATCCATCGGGACTTGGTTTCTGGACTTACAGTGGATATCGGAAACCATGGATAATAATGAACACTATTAAAATAAAGGCCTTCTGGTACATACATACAATAGAGTTTCATTGGAGGACTTAGAAGATGCCTAGAGAGGACACCTCTAGGCATTTTCCAGCATGTGTTCCTATTTTTTTAGCTGAGGATATTGGTTCTGTGGATACGGGGTGGGTGGGTGGTTGGGTCCAAGTGTATACAATATAAGTATCTGCCATTACAAATGTAGAGACATCAAAACTCTCCAGCCAGCCAACAAAAACACAATACAGTAATTAATTTAAAACTGCAGAATTTAAAACGTCCAAGCAAATAGAAATGTTTTCATGTGATGCCAAAATTATGTCAGAACTAAATATGTGGTGCCAAAAATGTACTCAGAGATGGACCTTTACTGAAGATATTAATGCCTGGGACAGACAATATGGGAGGAGATGCTCCTATAGATATTTTGGCTCCAAGGCTTTTAGAGTTTTAGTAGTGATAACCAGCATCTTGAACTGGGCTCAATAAGGATATAGGTTGATGCACCAGAAAATGTCAGTGTGTTTTAGCTCTTAGCTAATGTGTTCAAACAGGCTGCTTATTTCTTCCCCCTTCAGTTCACAACTGATTCAGTCATCCACACATACAATAAGAAATGTAAACAGGCAACTTGTGGAGTGGAGTAGCAGTAACTCCTTTATCAATGAGGTCTGCTTGGAGCTGCCTTAATCTCAGATATAGTTCCTGCTATGTTGAGTGAATTGCCAGTCTACTGCTCCTCCCTGTAACCGCAAGTGCTGTCCTTTTTGTGACTGCAAGACAGGAAAGCAGTATGCCTGCAACCTGAAGACAGGAAAACAGTCCACCTGCAACCTGCACATACATCCCCTTCACTGCAGTGAAGAGGGCAACCTGCAGAAGTAAGGGCTTGCTAGATAGTACATGCCAGACCAAGGATCAGGGACATCATAGAAGATAAGACATCAGAAGATGCCAAAAGTGGCAGAGGTGCCAAAACTAAAGAGCTAAAGAATGTGAGATGGTACAAAGAGAAAGCAATAAAGGAGTGAATGTTTGTTTTCCTCTAAAATAGGGATAAGGAACCCATGGCTGTCCAGATCTTATTAGATCACAAACCCCATCATCTCTAACCATTGGTTATATTGGCTGTAGCTCACAGAAGCTGAACTCCAACAACATCTGGAGGGCCACATGTTCCCCACTTCTGCTCTAAAATATATATGATCAAGATGTCATAGTTCCATACCTTCTAACATTTCACAGATGACAACTGCGACATATATGACCAAACAACATTAGAGTGTGGTCAAGGTGGCAAATTTTATTAATGAGCAAGAAAAGACAAGTTGGGAAAGGTTGCAGAAGTTTGTTTTTGCCTGAGGCTACTGGAAAGGACAAGATAAGGGAGCCTTGGTGGCTCAGTGGTTAAATGCCAGTACTGCAAGCCACAAGGTTAAGAGTTTGATCCCAGAGGGCTCCAAGGTTGACTCAGCCTTCCATAGGTTGATAAAATGAGTACCCAGCTTGTTGAGGGCAATTAGCTAAAATAAAACATTGTAAACCGCTTAGGGAATACTTCGGCACTGATAAGCGGTATATACAGTTGTCCCTCCACATTCACGGATTTGGCATTCATGGATTTAAGTATTCATGGCTTAAAAAATAATAATCCAAAAAGCAAACCATCTTATATAAGGGACACCATTTTGCTATGCCATTGCATATAATGGGATTTGAGTATTCACAGATTTGGGTGTTCATGGGGGGTTCTGGACCCAAACCCCAGCGAATGTGAAGGGACAACTGTAAATATCAAAGCTATTGCTATCAATGCTATTGTTAAGATTCTGCCCCCTCCTCTCCCCCTGCTGAGTTGAGTACAAAGTACCTGTGTACTTTGAACTCAGTTTGCTGCAACAGAAGCAAGCAAGAATGAAGGGAGAAAGTGGGGGAAAGAAGAGAGAAATTGGGACACTTTAAAAAGTGGGACAAGAACGGATTAATTGGGACTGCCCAGTTGGGACTGTGGTTCTATCATTTAATAAAGGCAAAATTAATTAAGACTCTTGCTGCTGTCATGGCAACATTAATCACTTTAGTTCTATATATGTCCTTTGCTTCAATAGAAAGTCAAGAATCATTTCAAGGGGCTTCACAAATTGCTATAGAAAGAAAAACACAGGCACACATGGGAAACCAAAGGGAAAGCCCTGTTGTAATTTGGTATGTGGCCCACGGCCTTAGGCTCTTTCTTTTTCATGTACAGTTATTCTCTGTGTTCATGAATACCTATAATTATTTAAACGTCTTTAGACTAAAAGATAGCTCTATATTGCCAGTGATTGAATTAGCGAACACACATTGGAAATTGCTTAATGCAGTGTAGATGTGTAAATTGCTGTTGCTTAAAATAATTTGTAAGCCGCTCTGATAGCCTTCTGGCTGAAGAGCGGGGTATAAATAAATAAATAAATAAATAAATTAAAATTAGTGCTTTACACCAGTAGATTTCACAGGAGTAGTCTAGCTGGGATATCAGTGTTTTGGTGAGAGGGGATGATGATGATGACAACAATGATGATTCTCATTAATAGTACTGCATTTTTAACTGATGGTGTTTATGTTTTACAGTCACCATTTTATAAATTGCCTCTACCAATTGAATTATTGTTTGTGTTTACTTCCAACAATACTATTGCAATTTATAGTGTCCTTCAAATTTACCATAACTTCTAAAATACAGTGATAGAATGCTCATAAACATATAAATGTTCTTTTTAGGAAAAGCAGGCTTTTTTGTTTCCCTTGTGCTGGGATCCAAGTTCATTGACAGGATAATAAGATACGAAAGGTTGAGAATCACCACTTTACAGCAAGACAGATCAATGTAAGCCGCTAGTACTAACACATATAAGATTGCATAAAAGTACTTTGGCTCTGTTAGCACTTTAGAACCGTTTGTTTTAGGAATAGATTGGAGGGAAGAATAAACAGCTCAGTATATTTTCCTTGTAGCTGCTTCTTTCCTATCCCTATGGCTTGAAGCTTCTGCAAACTCTGGGTTTTTGTAATGAATCTGTCCAGTCAGCCACTAACCCTCAAAATAAGAAATCATCCTCTAAAATAATCCCATGAATAACATCAGAAGGAAAAAAAATACCCACATTTCCTTTTCATCTGTTTCTTCCCTTTAACCTGTTTTTGTTTTACTGGCAGGGTTTTGCTCTCCTGTGATTTTTATCCTTCTCCATTTTAAAGGCATGCAAAGACCTGATGGAACTTGCTGCCCCATTAATTGAATTCCCCTTTGCTAGAGCAAAACCAGGTCATTGTTCCCTAAAGTATGGAGTTACACAAGCTTTGGGATTTATTTCATTTCATTTTTTCCCTAGTCATACAAGGAGATTTCATTTTCCCTCCACTTGCACCTATTGGGTTTCTGTTATTTCAAAGGGCAAACAATAATGGAAGATCTGATTACCTTTCAAGCATCAATTAAAGAAAAGGCTACGTGGTAGTGTGGTAAAGAGTGGGTCTTTTGAAGAAACATTTTCAACAAACAACTTTACCGGGAACATAATTCTCTCTTCTAAAGAATGAGACACAGAGTCATAAAGAATAGGCTAGGAGGGATAAAGATCAGAGATATCCTTTGATACAGGGATATTTAAAAGCATAAAAGAGCATTTTATTGTGGCATAAAATGCAGAGTGGATCTCAGTCATGCATGAGAAATGAACAGGCAAAGGGAAGGAAATTCATACAGAATTTATGGGTAGCACAGTTAAATTTTTACTTGGTCAGTTGCACAAGTAATATTTACCCTCCTCAGTGTGCTTTAAGTTTGATGTCACACACAGTAGACCTAGCACTGATAATTACCTTTCTTATCATAGAGGAGAGCAATGTCCAGAGACTTAAATTCTCTGGACTTCAAAGAGGAGCATTATATGGTCATTTGGGGCTTAATTTCCTTGTTTTTTGGTCCTCTCCTGTTTGTGAGTTTCTGCCTTTAAAATGTTTCCATGTCATGGAAGTCCACAGTCTCTAAAACAACACAGTCTTGTGCGCCGCAAGCTTTTTTGTTGTTAACTGCAGCCTATTCCATGAGATGCATGGAGCTGGTTGATGGATTTCCATTCTGACTACATTTGATGCTTTCCATTGTTACAGTTTGCAGGGTAGCTGTGTTAGTCTATTGCAGTAGAAACAGCAAGGAGTTCAGTGTCACCTTAAAGATGGATAGCTGTATTATGGCCTAAGCTTTCTTTATAAGAAGCCAACCAGGGGCAAGTTCCTGTATATTTTTTAGCATAGTCTGATAATGCATCACTGATTGCTCAAAGGGTACCATGCTAATGAGTTTACCAGTTGTGCACTGGTTGATTGGCTCCTTACCAGCTAAGTCACAAGTGTGAGAGGAGACTGTGTGCCTGTAGAATGACAGGCTGCATGGGGAAATTGCATATATGCAATTTCTGAGAAAGTGCAGCTCCTTTTTAGGTTGTTGTACTAACCCTAAAGAATGCTGACCTAGATCTCCATGTCTAGTCTGGCAATACTATTACAGAACATAATAATGACATCTACAACATCCGGATTCCATACTTTCCAACATTTTACAGATGAAAACAAGGACGTGCTTAGCCAAGCAACATCAGAGTCTGATCAAGATGACAAAGGTTATTAATGAAGAACAGACAAGCAAGGAATCGATGCAGCAGTTTGCTTTTGCCTATGTCTACAGGGAAGGGCAAGATTCTGCCCACTTCTTTCCTCTCCCCACTGCTAAGTTAATTGAATGCAAACTGCTTTTGCATTTTGAACTCAGTTTGCAAGAATGTAAATAAGTCAAGGGCAAAAGTGGAAGGAGGAGAAAGAAACTGGGGACTTTATCATAGGAACATCTAAAAACACTATAATTCTGCTATTGAGGAAAGCAGAAAAATAGTAGCATGATCACAGTAATCATCTCATGTTGCTCTAATCGCATGATACTACTGCCCCGGAATTATTGCACAACCACCACTAGCAGTTTAAGAATGGGATTTCAGCTCATGCTGTAGTAACACTTCTCTTCACATTGCCTTATAATGACAGAGTATTAACACTTCATGCTGGCCTGTGCATATGCCTTTCAGAATAATTTTCTCTTTTGTGATTTTGCATGGGTGAGATTTCGGCTATTCTCATGTGAAGATGTGACTTCAATTAAAAATACCAAAAACAAATACATTAATAAAAGAACTTCACAAACACTTGAAAAACATAAAAATGTGGCGACAGGTCATTAAAATAGTGCCCTGTTGGTCCTCTTCACATTCTTCCCCAGAAGTTTAATTATGTGTTCTCGTTGTGAAAAGGGAGGAGGGAAAGAAGACTTTTATTTATTTATACCCCGCTCTTCAGCCACAAGGCTACCAGAGCGACTTACACATTGTTTTAAGCAACAGCAATTTATACATCTACACTGCATTAAGCAGTTTCCAATGTGTGTTAGCTAATTGCCCCCACAAGCTGGGTACTCATTTTACTGACCTACGAAAGGATGGAAGGCTGAGTGAACCTTGGAGCCCGCTGGAATCGAACTTGCAACGTGGTGACTTGCAGTACTGGCATTTAACCACTACACCACCAGAGCTCCTGGTGGCTCCTGGCCATTCACACTGGACTCACACAATTACAGTGGGATGTGATTTCACATGCTCGTCAATACTGTGAAATAAAAATATTGAAGGCTATTCACAGGTTTTGCCTGTCAATGAAAAGTTACATGCAATTAACAGGAAGACACATGGACCACGGGAGGACAACAACATCATGCAATAACAGGAACCCATTCATGCTAGTATCCTGTCATAATCTCGCAATTTCAGCCTCGTGTGATAAAGTCCTGAGAGATTTTTGAAAGCAGCTGAAAAGTGGTGTGACAGGATTAATCAGGACTGTCCCTATCAAATCAGGACAGTTAGAGGGTATGGGATTGGTATACCTGCTCACCTTCCAACATGTCATTAACTGCCAGCACTGTGCTACTCATTTTTAGAGGAGAAATGGGCTAGTGACTGAACAAAATAATAAACGTGCACACATGTGACATCATAGACACAGTATTCAAAAAGCAATGGAGAACACTTCAGTCTCCATGACTTGTAAGATGGCCACTCCTGAACAAAAGGAACTTTAAAGAAAAATTTCAACCAGGAACAGATGAGTATATATTTATCAAGAGCTTCAACTCTACCTTCTATAGCTTTGGTAGGGACAAGCACCTTAACGCACTACAGAACATTTCTGTATGGCTTAGCATAGTAGTAGGTCTGCATGCAAGCGTTTGTTAAGCTGGACCTTATATCACCCCTGATTTACTGAACAGGCTCTGAAACCCCTCACATGGCCATTCCGTGCTTTGTGGGGAGGGGTCAGGATGGCAGAAGCATCTGGCTGTAATGTTATTACAGCAGCACCGAGACCTCCAAAGGACCCCAATGAATCTCAATTTTGATGTCATAATTTCAGGTCTGGCTACAGGAACGTAGCCAGATATTTCTGCAATCCTGCCCCCTTTCCACAAAAGTTGTGTGTGCTTCAAAGGCTGTTCAGCGAGTTGGGAAGCGCATGGGCACTGCGGCAGCAAGAAGGGAATACCAACCCTTGCAGTATCCGAAAAAAGGGCATATGCACTCATAGGAGATAGTTATGTGTGTGTATGACCCTAACAGGATGCCAGTATTACTCACTCATCAATATAATTTCTGATTCTCTCACAGCCACTGTTTTCTTAATTGGTCATTGCCCACTCTGCCCAATCCCCACTCTGCTACTCATATATTTAAATATAAACCTGTCAACCTGAGGTACTACTGTCAGTAGCTTGAAATAATTAATTAAAAGATAATTACAAGTTCAGCATTCCTTATCCGTAAATCTGAAATCTGAAATACCGTACCTCAGAATTCAAAATTGTCCACATTGGTGGCTGAGATAGCAACACCTTTGCTTTCTGATGGTTCAGTGCACACAAACTTTGTTTCATGCAAAAAAAAATTGATAAAAATATTGTGTATAAAATTACCTTCAAGCTATGTGTATAAGGTATATATGAAACATAAACACATTACATGTTTAGCCTTGGAGTCTTTGTATCGCTTTTTTGGAGCGCCCCTCTTACGCTGACCCGTGGCGAGTTCACCGTAGAGTACTATTTTTGGGAGGCGATGGTCCTCCATCCTAGAAACGTGCCCTGCCCAGGGCAGCTGTGTTCTCAATATCATGGCCTCAATGCTGGTGATCCCTGCTTGCTCAAGGACAGCAACATTCGTCACATAGTCAGTCCAGTGTATATTTAGGATTGTGCGCAGACAGCGCTGATGAAAGCGCTCGAGGAGTCGTAGGTGGTGGCGATAGGTGACCCATGTTTCAGATCCATAAAGGAGGATAGACAGTACGATGGCTCTATACACACTGATTTTTGTGCTTTGCCTCAGGTGTTTATTGCTCCAGACTCTTTTGTGAAGTCTTCCAAATGCACTATATGCCTTTGCTAATCTGTGATCGATCTCTTTGTCAATCTTGCCATCTGAGGAGTATAGTAAAATGTAATAACCATGAGACACATAGGAGATTATCAGGTGACCTAAATATGGTGTTACATGAATGCCAGGAGATCACTAAAGGGTTTCACGTGTGTCATTCCTGTGTCGCTATGCTCCTGTGCTGGTCCCGTTCTACATTGTTTCTTTTTATTGACGGGCTAAGCCATCAATAGATCGCCTGTTCCATTTCTATGATGGAACGATGGCTGAGCAAAAAGGTGCACTGTCATGCTGGCGTGGTGTCAGTATGAATGGGAGGTCCATTCTAGTACACTTCCGGGTATGATCGGGACATCCAGGTAAGTGACACCCTTTCCCCCCACCTCCCTGGGTTACTTGGTATTTTTAAAGTGTGTTTTTCTGCTTGCTATCATTTTTTTAAGTGTATTTTTCTTTTTCTTTTTGAATTTCCTGCACGCTTGTCATCTGGCAAGAATGGCCCGGGATTTCAAACAAGGTAGTGAATGCCACTCCAGAGAGCTGCATTTACTCCTGGGCTGGCACAGGGAGGGAAAGAAGTGGAAAAGGTAGGTGGTTGAAAGATTTTGTTCTCCTGCTGGGATGGGGTCAGGAGGGGGTTGGGATAGAATGTAGCAAAACGGGGATGTTATTTTTGTCCCCGTCCGATAATCTCCATAGTGATCTTACCTAATTTTTTTTTTAAACAAAGTACATGCCTTTAACAGCTGTGTTAAAGAAAACGAAGATGAGAAGCAAAGCCTTAGTCTGGTACTTGATATTTTTTTAAAAAAATGTATTTCTGGTGCATTGACCTTCAGGGCCAATTATTTGCTCTTGGTCTAGTGAAATAAAGGTGGCTAATGAAGCCTATGTAGGATTATTCTTCTAGCCACTCAAATTTGAAAATGGAATGCAGGGCATTTTAAAGAAACATGCTGTCTTCAAACAGTGGCAACAATTAAAAGCCCCCCCCCCTCTTTCTTTGCATAAGTGATAGGTTAACCCTATAGTAAATTAATGCTCCCTGGAGAACTAATTCTGAGTAAATGGCCCTGGTCTCTTTATGGGAGGGCACCAGATTGGAGAAGGCTGAATTGGAGGATGCCTTGCCATTGGCAGGCAAAAAGTGCCTTTCAGCAAGAGAACAAAAACCTGACTCCATAAATGAGAAGTGTGAATTGAGAAGCTATTACCCAATTCCCAACTGTAAGAAATTTCATCCATTTAAAATCCTTCTGCTTCAGATATGGTTGAAGCTTGTTGGCCTTCCTGTATTAGTTAGCTATTACTTCATACCCTCCAACATTTCAAAGATGAAAAAGAGGACACATGGGGCCAAGCAACATCCCTGTGTGGTCAAGATGGCAAAAGTTATGAATAAAGGACACAGCAAAGAGAGGCTGCAAGCCCTAGCTTTGTCCTGAGTCTACAGGGACTGGAAAAAACCAGCCCCTCCTCTCCCATCCACTGAGTTAACTGAGTACAAACTAATTTTGCACTTTGAATTCAGTTTGCAGCAAGTGAGCTAAGCTGAGAACAAATGGGGATGTGGTAGGAGGAGAGAGAAACACAAACACATTAAAAGCAGCTGGGGGAAAAACGTGAAATGACAGATTAATTGGGTCCATCCCTGCCAATCTGGGACAATTGGAGGGTATGAAACCAAATCAATACCTTTATTGGCCAACCAAAATGCACAAAACATTTCATGCAAGCTTTCAAAGCTCCAGCTGGCTTCTTCACCAATCAAAAGATGTTTTAAAAATCACACAGGAGAAGAAAGAAAAGTGACAGTCTTGTAGTCACAGGCCTACATTTTTTATCAAACTTTCTTGCTGTTCTAGTTCAGTTGGTTTAGAGGATCTCAATGCAAGCAGAGGCCACTTTTTGGGCCATGTGGTGACGGAGACAAAGAACATAAACATTTAAACTCCATTAGCAGCAGTAAAGTAACACAGCTTGGCATCCAGGGAGTTTATGTTACTCCCATCTAGAGCTTGGAAAATTTCTACTTCTCAGAGTACTGCTGGTTGAGCTATTCTGGGGCTTGTAGTCAAAAAAGTAAGTTTTCCAAGGGCTTTCCCGTCACTACTGGCTATTCTGGCTAGGGATAATGGGAACATCTGGTGGGCCATAGGTTTCTCAAGTCTGGCTTAGGAGCCATAGTTTGAAACCAACAACTTAAGGACCTCAGAAGCACCTCTGTAACTAATTAGCTAGTGGAAAGCCCCATGTTTTACACTATTCATTTATTTACACCTCACCTTTCTTCCATTACATAAGTCAAAGTGTTTGATATAAGTTTTCCCGAGGTGACTTTCTGTCCATATTCTCCCACTCTGGCTCTGCTATGTGCCACGAGAGAATTGGGCTGTTCAGTTTATAGTGAATATGTTTATTTTGTGACCTTAAAAAAAAAGGTGCAGAAAAACAATTTTAATTGAAGTACAGAGCTAGCAAAGAGCTAGTATAAAGGGTGAAGAAACATGAGGGTAAAAATATATTTTTTTTAAAAATGAAGTAAAGGCTTGAAGAGTTTCCAACAATAATTACTACAATTTTCATAAGGATTTTTTTTTTTAAAAAAAAACTTTTGGGAATGTCCCAATGCTAGGAATAAATGTATTTTGTATAACTGAGCTGCACTGCAACTAGCAAGCAACATTTGCCAACAACAGAATAGCTGCTAGCAACACTCTAGTTTTTCTGTATCATGCAAACCATTGTTGGGATTTCTTTTTAAGCTACAATGTCCCCATCTAGCTACACAATTCATTTTCCCCCTATTCACAAATGTCATTGATTTTCAAAATAGCAATTCAATAAACTAGCAATTATAAACCCTATTTTGTGGTCTTCCCACTCTGAATTTAAACTTTTCAGTCTTCTATTGTATTCTTCCCCAAGCTCCTATCAGAATGATAGCCTCTGTTAAGTACATTGACTAGACATTGAAACCCAGTGCATTATTTCATACTCTGCCACATCCTGATTGTGAGTATTGTTTTTCACTTTTTGCCTACAAAGAACCATTTTATATTTAAAACAATAGGGCATGTTTCATCATATTCCACAGAAAAGGGTGTGGATCAACTGACCAATTTGTTGCTTTGTTGTTAAACCAGCGTTGTTGCATTTAGTGGGGCTGCTTGTGCAGTTCATGATGCATCAAAGGACCACAGAGTCATTAAAATGACTGGTTCCTGCCCCAAGCCTTCTAGTATAATGTCACTATCACATATCATGCACATCTGAACAATTATTGCATGAACCATGCCTAGCACTGCTGAATATTCAATTTCTCCCTAGTTCTTGCCACAGCTGAGGCTAAACTGATAGCTGAGGGGGCAAAAGCAGGATCCAAACACCTAATTCATCAAAAATTCATCAAAAAAATTCATCTTCAAAAAGGGGAAAAAAGAGGATCCCAACAACTATCGTCCAGTTAGTCTGACATCAATACCAGGGAAGATTCTAGAACAGATCATTAAACAGAGAGTCTGTGAACATTTAGAAGGCAATGCCATAATCACAAAAAGTCAGCATGGGTTTCAGAGAAACAAGTCATGCCAGACTAATCTGATCTCTTTTTTTGATAAAGTTACCAGCTTGGTAGATGAAGGGAATGCTGTGGACATTGCATACCTTGATTTCAGTAAGGCCTTTGACAAGGTTCCCCATGACATTCTTGCAAACAAGCTTGTAGAATGTGGGCTAGACAAGTTAACTGTTCAATGGATTTGTAATTGGTTGACCGGCCGAACCCAAAGGGTGCTCAGCAGTGGCTCCTCTTCGTCTTGGAAAGATGTGACCAGTGGGGTGCCACAGGGTTCTGTCCTGGGCCCAGTGCTATTCAACATCTTTATCAATGACTTAGATGAGGGAATTAGGGGCATACTTATCAAATTTGCAGATGACACCAAATTGGGAGGAGTAGCTAATACCCTAGAGGAAAGGATCAAAATTCAGAATGACCTGGATAGACTGGAGAGCTGGGCCAAAGCTAACAAAATGAAATTCAATACGGAGAAATGTAAAGTACTGCATTTAGGGCGGAAAAATGAAATGCATAAATATAGGATGGGAGAGACCTGGCTGAATGAGACTACGTGCGAAAGGGATCTAGGAGTCCTAGTAGACCACAAGTTGAACATGAGCCAACAGTGTGATGCGGCAGCTAAAAAGGCCAATGCGATTTTGGGCTGTATCAATAGAAGTATAGTGTCTAGATCAAGGGAAGTAATAGTGCCACTCTATTCTGCCTTGGTCAGACCTCACTTAGAATACTGTGTCCAGTTCTGGGCACCACAATTCAGAAAGGATATTGACAAATTGGAGCGTGTCCAGAGAAGGGCAACTAAAATGGTGAAAGGTCTGGAAACAATGCCTTATGAGGAGAGACTTAGGGAGCTGGGTATGTTTAGCCTGGAAAAAAGACGGTTTAGAGGCGATATGATAGCCCTGTTTAAGTATTTGAAGGGATGTCACGCTGAGGATGGAGCAGGCTTGTTTTCTGCTGCTCCAGAGACTGGAACACGGAGCAATGGGTGCAAGCTCCAGGAACAGAGATTCCACCTCAACATGAGGAGGAACTTTTTGACAGTCAGAGCTGTTCGGCAGTGGAACACACTCCCTCGGAGCGTGGTGGGGTCTCCTTCCTTGGAAGTCTTTAAACAGAGGCTGGATGGCCATCTGTCGGGGATGCTTTGATTGTGATTTCCTGCGTGGCAGGGGGTTGGACTGGATGGCCCTCGTGGTCTCTTCCAACTCTGCAATTCTATGATTCTATGATTCTAAGAGCAATGGCTCCAATCAAAGGATGGTGGTAGTGAACAGGTTATATTGCTCTTCTATTTAATGAGCATTTTGTAGCTCAGCACTTCATCTGTAATTTCCAAAGCCTTAAACCATTTCCTGTGGGTTTAATCTGACACACAAACACAGAGAAGCTTTTAATTGTCACCATTGTATGAAAACAGAATGCTTTTAGTTTAAAAAATACATTCTGCTTTCAAAGTTCAGGGTTATTAATCAGCAGCAAATTGAGGGAAGGGATGTTTGAGTATCTTTCTGTGCAATCTTAAATGGGCTGGCTGGAGGAGTGTGAGGTGGTAAGTCTGTCACTTCCAAAGCCATGCTGTCTCACACTAACCAGAGCAGGAGGGGTGAGGTAGGGTGTGTGTAAGAGAGAAAGGGGGCAGGGAGAGAGAGATCCTGGAGCTTTTTCAGCTGTACACTGTTGATCTTTTGAATCTAAGGATGTCTCTGTTCCATCTAAGGATGTCTCTATCCCTGAAATGTCCTATCCCATAAGCAACAGGAAAAACACTGCTGGAACTCAGGAAAGATACTTTTTTGGGACCCAAATCCAAAAATCCCTCACTGACTGCTGAATTATATATACCCTAATGTACCAGTATGCTTTGTCCCAGTGACATGGACAGAGAAGTTATCAACATAGGGTAAACTCTGATTTAACCCCCTCCCTTCCTCTGAAGTCAATAGGCAGAAAATTCTTTGTGCTACCTCCAGCCAGGGCTTGGTTTAAAATCAAGGAGTTCAAAGGGTTTAACTTAAATTTAGCTTAAGTAAGTAAGGGATAAGTATGTTCCTCCGCTGCCACCCCTGTCCCAGCCATGAACTCCATCCTGTTTTAATCATTCTGTTTGGTGTATCTTCACTGGCAGGAGATAATGCAGAATATATCTTGTTAGAACAATTCTTGTGGCCCATCTGGGATGTTCTGACAGCATATCTGCTATGTAAGTGGCATATTACAAATTCTGCCATTGTAGTTGGACTTTCACCAAATCTTATGGCTCCCTCAGCCAGTGGATCTTGAGTCAAGGATTGCATCCAACACTTCTTGTTCTAGACACTAGATGCTAGACCTGGTATTATTTTCTTTGGCATGAGTTGTCTTCCATGCTTTGCATCTGGTGTTTCATTGCATAAGTGTGTATGTAAGCATCAGTTTGTCCAGAGTGCAGGTAATACGCTAGCTTTGGGTGTAGTGACATTTAGAATGAGTTCTCCTTTGAATGGGGAGCTAGTTAATCATTTGAATGTAAACCATAAGAATAGCAATTTCCCCCAATACTGAAGTACAGGAGCAAGGCAAACAAGAGAGAGGCCAACAGGGGTGTTTGGCATGGCTGTATGGAAGAGATAGCATTAGGTGAGCTTGTGGCTTTTGAATTAAACTTCTGCAGCCCTAGAGAGTTCTTGGGAGAGTTTGTTGGGCTAACACTAGTGTGCTTGCTTGGGTCAAAGCTGTTTGTTTGTGTGCTCTGAGTGTAAGCTTGCTTGGGGGGACTCATTAATAATAATAATAATAATTATTATTATTATTATTATTATTATTTATACCCTGCCCCTCTGTTAAAACAATTGGGGCAGCTTACAAAAATTAAAATACAATACAGATAAAATCCCCAAACACCCCCCACCCACCCTCCCCCATAAAAAAATATTAAACAATTATAAATTAAAACCAACTGATATAAAATCACAATTAAAAACAATAAATACTATAAAATACTATAAATGGCCAGCGTACTAATAGAAGCCAGGATCCCCTGAGGCCGGGATCTAATTAGGAAAGGACGGCCGAAAGAGATCCGTCTTTAGTGCTTTTTTAAAGCTACTCAGGGTTGTTATCTGACGGATCTCGTTCGGCAGGTCATTCCACAATTTGGGGGCGATTACCAAAAAGGCCCTCTGGGAGGTTGCAGACAGCCTAGATTTTTGTGGCTGAAGCAAATTCCTCCCAGAGGACCGGAGTGCGCGGGGAGGATTGTATGGGAGGAGGCGGTTCCGGAGATAAGTTGGACCCAAGCCATTTAGGGCTTTAAAGGTAATAACCAACACCTTATACTGGGCCCGGAAACTGATAGGCAGCCAGTGGAGAGATCTTAACACTGGAGTTATATGGTCTCTCCGAGATGTTCCCGAGACCACTCTGGCTGCCATATTTTGTACCAACTGAAGTTTCCGGACCAAGCATGAGGGCAGCCCCATGTAGAGCGCATTGCAGAAATCTAGACGAGAGGTTACCAGCGCGTGCAGCACAGTCTTGAGGTCCTTTACTTCCAGGAAATGGCGCAGCTGGCGTATCAGCCGAAGCTGATAACAGGCGCTCCTGACTGTCGCATTCACCTGACTCGTCATCTGAAGCGATGAATCAAGGAGCACCCCCAGACTGCGAACACAGTCCTTAACGGAGAGCGTGACCCCATCCAGGACTGGAGGTTGCAACCCAACTCCTGGTTTCGGGGCCGCTACCGTGAGCACCTCCGTTTTGTCTGGATTTAATCTCAATCTGTTTTTCCTCATCCAGCCCATTACTGCTTTAAGACAGTCATTAAGAGGAGAGACACCATTGGAATTCGAGGCCGACGATCGGGACAAGGAGAAATAGATCTGGGTGTCATCAGCGTACCGATAACACCCAGCCCCATAACTCCGAATAATCTCACCCAGCGGCTTCATATAGATGTTAAACAGCATCGGGGACAGGATGGCGCCCTGCGGAACACCACAAGTAAGCTCCTTTCTGCTGGAGCAACTGTCCCCGAGCAACACCCTCTGGGACCTGCCCGAGAGGAAGGACCAGAACCACTGGAACGCAGTGCCTCCGATTCCTAACCCTCTCAGGCGATCCAAGAGGATGCTATGATCTATCGTATCGAAAGCTGCTGAGATGTCCAAAAGCACCAACAGGGTCACGCTACCCCTGTCGATGCTTAGACGCAGGTCGTCGGTTAAGGCAACCATGGCAGTCTCAACTCCAAATCCCATCCTAAAGCCAGTTTGAAATGGGTCTAGATAATCGGTTTCATCCAAGACCACTTGGAGTTGAAGCGCAACTGCCCTCTCGATCACTTTGCTCAAGAATGATAACACAGAAACCGGCCTATAGTTGTTCATGTCCAGGGGGTCAAGGGAAGATTTTTTCAGGAGCGGCCTAACGGCTGCTTCCTTTAAACAAGATGGAACACGCCCTTCTCTGAGGGATACATTGATGATGTCCTTAAGGAACACCATCAAGGCAGACCCCCCTGGATGGCCAGCCATGAAGGGCAAGGATCGAGCAGGCAGGTCGTCTTCTTCACCCTACCAAGTAGCTTGTCCACATCCTCGGTACTCACGGATTGAAATTCATCCAGTAAACTTACATCAACTGAGTTGCTGGACACCTCATCAATTGTTTCTGTCAAATTACTGGCATCTAAGTCGGCTCTTATCCGAGAGATTTTATCTGCAAAGAAATTGTTAAACGCGTCATAGCAGGCTGTCGTTTGGTTAAGCAATGGGTTCTGCGCAGGAATAACCTGCGTCAACTCCCTTACCACCCTAAACAGCTCTGCTGGACGGGACTCTGCAGACGCAATACGTGCAGAGGAGAAGGATCTCTGCGCTGCACGTATTGCCTCTCGATAGGACCAAAGAAAGTTCCTATGACGAGTCCTGTCGGATAAGAGTCGAGTTTTCCACCAGTTGCGCTCTAGTCGTTGTCCAACCCGCTTCATTTTCCTAAGCTCTGTTGTATACCATGGCTTACGGTTTGGAGCGGGTTGGAAAGGACGCTTGGGAGCGATCGTGTCAATAGCCTTGGTAAGGTCGGTGTTCTAGGTATTAACCAAAGCTTCGACAGGGTCACCGGCGTTACCAACCATTAAACCCTCCAAGGCTTTCTGGAATCCTCTTGGTTCCATTAGCCTTCGAGGGCGGACCATTTTAATGGGTCCACCACCCACGGTGGGGCGGGAAGAGACCCTTAGTTCAGTCTTGACCAGGAAATGATCCGTCCATGACAATGCGGTGGTTTTTATAACCTCCGCCCACGGATATTCCTGCTCCGTACTAAAGACCGCATCGAGGGTATGACCTGCACAATGTGTGGGCCCGACGACCATTTGGGATAGGCCCATGTTTGTCATGGTTTCCATGAACTCCCGAGCTGCACCAGTCAGATTTGTCAAGCTGGTCTCGAGTGGAATGTTGAAGTCGCCCAGAACTAAAAGTCTGGGCGACTCCAACAGCAACTCTGAGACCAGCTGTGTCAGCTTGGTTAGGGAGTCTGCTAGACAACGGGGTGGTCGGTATACTAGCAGAATCCCCAAACTATCCCTGGTCCTCAGGCTAAGGTACATACACTCAAAGTGGACTGTGTTTCGGACAGGTATCCTGGTCAAGGTCAGATTGTTCTTATAAACCAGAGCCACTCCGCCCCCCCGCCCACTTCCCCTCACCTGCTCACTGACAGAATACCTGGCTGGGAGGGCCTGTGCATTTGTTTGGTTTGCTGCTTGTGTTGAGAGGAAGTGGGTGAGAGGCAGAGCAAGGAGCTAGCAGCCAGTAGCTCTCTATATAGCTGCAGCCTCAGTCCCTGGAGCTTGGTGTACAGGAGAGAGACCACCAGGGGTGTTTGGGTGTTTAGCAGGGGAGTTTGAGGAGAAGGCCCAGAGTTCTGTTGTAGTGCCTCTTCAGAATATTCAATATGGACAGTGAGGGAACTGTTGCAGCCACCTGCAACAGCTGTGGGATATTTGTCTTCTTGACTGTGGATATGCAGAGCTACACCTGCAGCAAGTGCAAGGTGGTCATGTTGTTGGAAGAGAAGTTCCAACAACTTGAGGCCTGATTAACCACTATGCAGCATATTAAGGGAGCTGGAGGTTTTCTTCGAGTAGAGCAGAAGATCCTTGTTCAGGAACACGCAGGGGATGTCTCACTGGAGGAGGTTAGTTCAGACACACAGGAGGTTGATGTTTGGAAGAAAGTGACTCATAGAAGTAGAAGGAGCAGGGGCCATTCTATGAGTTTGGCACTACAGAACTGGTTTGAAGCTCTCTCCCTTGTCAGTGATGACAAGGAATGAGAAGAAGAGCAGCAGAGCCAGGCCTCAGAGAATGTGCATGAGACCTTGGATGGTTCAGCACACAGATTTGCCTCTGCCATCCTCTGAGGAGGTGTGTGGTGGTAGTAGCAGACTCTTTGCTGAGGGGTATGGAATCAGTAGTTTGTGGTCCTGATATGACGTCTTCAGAGGTGTGCTGTCTCCCAGGTACAAAAATCCGGTACAAAAATCTGCAATGTAACGGAGAGGCTAAAGGACTTGTGATGTCCACTGACCGTTATCCCTTCCTTTTGGTCCACGTGGGAACCAATGATACTGCAAGGCACAGCCTTCAGAATATCAAAAGAGATTATGAGGCTCTGGGTAGGAAGCTGAAGGACTTGGATGCAGAGGTAGTCATTTTGTCTGTCCTTCCATGGAATGGCATGGTCCAGGAAGGGAAAGAATTATAGTGGATGTGAATGACTGGCTGTGCAGATGGAGCCGCAGGGAACAGTTTGGCTTCCTGGACCGTGGGGTGCAGTTTCATGGAGGTGGACATGAGATGGGTTGCACCTCTCAGCAGTTGGCAGGAATGTTTTTGCTAAGAGTCTGAAGGATCTGATCAGGAGGGCTTTAAACTGAATTGTGTTGGGGAGGGAGACAGTATTCATGAGGGCAGGAGTACATCAAGTGCTGGAGATAATAGTCCAAACGTTATAGAGAGAACAAGGCAATTAGCACAACAACCCAACAGTGGGGGGAAATAAAACCTTTAAAAGGCAGATAGGGTGAATGGCTAGTTGTCTTAGGAGATTTTCAGACCTGTAAAAATCGCCGTTTGCCGCGCAAGCAGCCTCCGGAAGAGTATCGAGGCTGCTGCGCGGCAAGGGTCAATTTCGGACGACGCCGTTTCTCTCTCGGCGGCGTCCGTGACTGTTGCAGCCAGCACTGGAGGCGGCCGTGCTATTTTTTACTCACGGACAACTTCCGTGAGTAAAAAATAGTGCGGCCGCCTCCAGTGCTGGCTGCAACAGTCACGGACGACGCCGAGAGAGAAACGGCGTCGTCTGAAATTGACCCTTGCCGTGCAGCAGCCTCGATACTTTTCCGGAGGCTGCTTGCGCGGCAAACAGCGATTTTTACAGGTCTGAAAATCTCCTTAGACACCTCTATACTAAAGCATAGAGCATGGGAAATAAACAGGATGAATCTGAGCTCTTAGCATAGCAAAGCAAATATGATATAATAAGCATCACTGAAACCTGGTGGTCTGAATCTCATGATTGGAATGTAGTAATAGAGGGGTATAACCTATTTCAGAGAAATAGACCAAACAGGAAGGGTGGTGGAGTAGCATTATACATTCAGGATGTGTACACTTATGAACAGATCCATGACGTAAATCCTGGGAGTCATGTTAAGAGCATCTGGGTAGAAATTAAGGGAGAGAGAAACAGCAGGGATGTCATTGTGGTGTCTACTACAGACCTCCGAGTCAAACTGAGGACTTGGATGATGCCTTCCTAGAAGAGATGACTGCATATTCAGACAGGAGAGATGTAGTAATAATGGAGGATTTTAACTATCCTGATATTTGTTGGAAGTCCATCTCTGCCAAAAGGTTAAGGTCCAACAAATTCCTCACTTGCCTTGCAATTTCATTGTCCAGAAGGTGGAAGAGGCAACAAGGGGATCAGCTATTTTAGATCTGATACTAACCAACAGAGATTATCTGGTTAATGGGATGGAAGTGGTGGAATCCTTAGTGGGGGAGTGACCATGTTCTCCTGGAGTTTGTTATACAGAGGAAAGGGGAAGCCAAGCATAGTAAGACATGCATCCTAGACTTTAAGAAAGACGATTTCAGAAAATTTAGGGAATTACTGGGGGTGATCCCATGGTCAGGAATGCTAAAAGAGAAGGGTGTGCATGATGGATGGGAGTTTCTAAAAAGTGAGATATTGAAGGCATAACTTCAAACAGTTCCAATGAGGAGGAAAAATGGTAGGTGTCTAAAGAAGCCAGTACGGATGTCTACAGAACTTTCAACTGATCAAAGATTTAAAAGAATAATTACAAGAAATGGAAAAAGGGAGAAACCATCAAAGAAGAATTCAAACAAATAGTTAGCTCATGTAGGGGGAAAATCAGAAAAGCAAAAGCACAGATGGAGCTCAGGCTTCCTAGAGAGGATAAAAATGAGAAAAAGGTTTTTGATGTGTCCATAGCAAAAGAAGGAACAAGGAAGTGGTAGGACTGCTGCAGGGAGAAGATGGTGAAATGCTAACAGGGGACAGAGAAAAGGCAGAGCTACTCAACACCTTCTTTGCCTTGGTCTTCTCCGAAAAGGAGAACTGTGCTCAACCTGGAGAAAATGGAGCAGATGATGCACTAGAGGAAATGCAGCATAGAATAGGTAAAGAAGTTGTTCAGGAATACCTGGCCAGTATAAATGAATTCAAGTCTCCAGGGCTGGATGAACTACATCTAAGAGTACTGAAAGAACTGGCAGAAATAATCTCAGAACCACTGGCAATCTTTGATAAATCCTGAAGAACAGGAAAGGTCTCAGCAGACTGGAGGAGGGCAAATGTTGTCCACATGTTTAAAAAGGAGGGGAGGGAGAAGACCCAAATAATTATAACCCAGTCAGCCTGACATCAATACTAGGAGAGGTTCTAGAGCAGATCATTAAAGACAGTCTGTAAGCCCTTAGAAAGGAATGTCATAATCACTAAAAGTCAACATGGATTTCTCAAAAACAAGTCATGCCAGACTAATTTTATCTCTTTTTTTGACAGAGTTACATACTTGGTAAATAAAGGGAATGCTGTGGATGTAGTGTATCTTGATTTCAGTAAGGCCTTTGACAAAGTCCCCCATATTCTTGTAAAAAAGTTAGTAACCTGTGGGCTAGATAATGCACCAATGGCTCCTCTTCATCCTGGAGAGAAGTGACCAGTTCTGTCCTGGGCCCAGTGCTATTCAACATCTTTATCAATGACTTGGATGAGGTAATAGAGGGTATGTTTATCAAGTTTGCAGATGACACCAAATTAGGAGGGGTAACTAATACCCCAGAGGACAGGATCAGATTCCAAAATGACCTTAACAAATTAGAAAGCTGGGCCAAAACTAACAAAATGAATTTCAACAGGGAGAAATGTAGGATACTACACTTGAGCAGTAAAAATGAAATGCACAGATATAGGATGGGTGACACATGGTTTGATGGTAGTACATGTGAAAGGGATCCAGGAGTTTTAGTGGACCGCAAACTGAACATCAGTCAGCAGTGTGATATGGCAGCTAAAAAAGCCAATGTGATTCTAGCCTCCATCAACAGGAGTATAGTGTCTAGATCAAGGGAAGTAATAGTGCCATTCTATTCTGCTTTGGTCAGACCTCACCTGGAATATTGTGTCCAGTTCTGGGCACCACAATTCAATAAGGATATTGACAAGCTGGAACATGTCTAGAGGAGGGCAACAAGAATGGTGGAAGGTCTGGAAGCCATGCCCTATGAGGAACAGCTTAGGAAGCTGGGTATGCTTAGCCTGGGGAAGAGAAGCTTAAGAAGGGACATGATAGCCATGTTCAATATTTGAAGGGATGTCATACTGAGGATGGAGCAAGCTTGTTTACTGCAGTTCCAGAGACTAGGACATGGAGCAATGGACTCAAACTACAGGAAAAGAGATTCCATCTAAACATTAGGAAGAACTTCCTGACAGTAAGAGCTGTTCAGCAGTGGAATGCACTGCCTTGGAGTGTGGTGGAGTCTCCTTGTTTCGAAGTTTTAAAGCAGAGGTTGAATGGCCATCTGTCAGGAATGCTTTGATTGTTTATTCCTGCATGGCAGGGGGTTGGACTGGATGGCCCTTGTGGTCCCTTCCAATTCTATGATTCTATGAAGTGTTTATGAACACAAATGAACTGACAAGAATCTTCTCAGTTAGGGATTTATTGTGTTTGGGTTTTTTGTGCAGAGAACTGCACAGGAAATAGCTTTTTCTGCACTGAAAATAATATTTAAATACTTAATATTTAACATAATGTAATATTTAATATATTTACTAATTGTCAATTTAAATTAACATTGCACATTAACATATTGAAATTGTAATATTTGATATTTAAATGTTTAATAAACTATGTTTATTTTCCACATTTTAGGCCTAGGATAGAAAGTGGCAACAAATCTGCTCTCAGGATAGCTGGAATACATACAATGGCAACAATCTGCACTCATAGAAATACATAAAATGTTTTGAGCCTATCTTATTAAGGCTTTATTGTACCTTGTTTTAGAGGCAATTTGTGTCCTGGGAGGGTTCTGGAGACAAAATTTCTCCATGTTTTGCAAATAAATAGATAAAATAAAAACAGGAAAGAGGCTTTGGGGAGTATTTGGGACTCCTGGGATCACAAAAATAGCCCCAAAGGTTCACATGAGGCTCAGGTGTTATCTGTACGTGCTATATAGATTTTAGGATGTGTACTTGTGGAGGAGGGAAATAACAGAAGTTGTTTGGCTCAGTTGCCCAATATTTTAAAAAACAAAGAAGCAAGGTGAGGCTGGTGATGGAATAAGACTGTTTCAACATTCTGGCATAGACATTTGTTGTAATCGGTAGACGATAATATCTCTTATTGAGCCACTGACTTATATTTGCATTCATAAGTAAACATACTCTGCCTTTTGCTGAGAATGAGCTGCCTTCTCATCCTGCCCAAAGAGTTATGTGCCATCTGAAAGCTTGCATATTCATGTTTAAAAGATTGCAATAATAAAAAAACCCACACAGCTGCAGTTTGAATAGAGAGCACAATATCATGTGATGCTTTATTTTGTGAATCTGAACAGCAATACAGCAGTTGATAAGAAGCTATGGTTATTATTTGTAACCTGCATGGTTGGCAACTGACTATGGTGACCCTCTGCTAAAGGAAATAGCTCCCTCGTCATGTACTGTTATTTTGGGGTCATTTTAAATGTTTGTGGATGTTGATAGCTTGGGTGTAGCAGAGACATAAATGGTAGACACACACTGGAGATTATCAGATGCGGCTAATGTGGTGCCAGCGCAATGCTAGCATAACGCAAAAGGATGCCAATATCAGACGATGATGTCCTTTTGCGTTCCGCTGGCATTATGCTGGCATTTTTTTATTGACTGCTGAATCCATCAATAGATCCCCCAGTTCCATTTGGGTGCCGGCATTGCTGTTGTGCGAAAACTCGGGCCATTTAGATCTTGTCACTGCAGCGAGAATGGCTGGTCCAGCGCAAACACTTCTGGGTGAGATTGGGACATCCAGGTAAGTTTCACTCTTTTCATGACCCTCGCCTAGGTTACTTGGAAATGTAAAAGTATGCTTAGGTGCTTGTGTAAATTTTTTATGCTTTATTTTTATTTTTGAATTTCCTGCACACGCGTCTTCTCGTGAGAACGGGTGGGATTTCACTCCAGGAAGTGAACAGAGCTCAAGTTACAGCTCTGTTCATGCCTGGGATGCCTCAACAATGGGAGAGAAGGTAAGTGTGATGGGGAGGGTGGAGGGTTATTGTGCTGGGACAGGGTGGGATTGGAGATTGTGGGATAGGAATGCTTTTTGGGTTCTTGTCTGATAATCTCCACTGTCTTTCACATACTTATAGCACTTCAATACCACATTAATAGTCATGGCTCCATCCCACAGAATCTTGGGATTTGTAGCTTTATGCGGTATTTAGAATTCTCTGCCTGAGGATTCTCAGCACCTCCCTAAATTATGCATCCCGGGATTTGATAGGCTGCAACCATGGCAGTTAAAATGGTATCAAAGTGTTACAATCATGTAGCATGAAAGAGGCTGGAGAGTGACTTGACATTATCCTGTGATGTTAATAGAGTTAGAAACATGACATAAATTCTAATCTTTCTGCTATCCCCTCTGCAGAGTGGAAGGATCTGTCACAGGAAGGATACTAAAGCCAATTAGCAGATCTTCATATGTAATGTAATTTTTATTGCATTATTTAGCTCTGGGCCTAAGACCCTGTGCTCAAATTAAACCCGTTTTGGAAGAAAATAAAATGAAATGTAGCTAGCTACTGTATTTGGTATGGAAAGAATAATAATAAAAAAATAGAAAATGGCCAAAAACATGTTTTTCTGAGTGTTGAGAAACCCTGATGAGAAGAATCCTGAACAGATAAGAATCTTTGCAGTTATTCTGTGTCAAATGGTATGTGGTTGTTTTGTGCAGAAAAAATATTTCTATGGAGAAATATTATTTTCTGTGTAGGAAATGCTGTTTCTTTCCACACAATTGTGTCTTCTGTACAAAACAACCACATGCAAATGTTGCGCAGAATCAGTCCCAAATTGTGAATAGGCCTTGAAAATGGTGTGATTTTCAAAGACTTTCTTGCAGCAGGGAGGAAATGGCAAAAATCACTTGTTGATTACTTTGAGAAGAGAATGAGTGACAATTTACATCTGTACATATTATACTGGTTTCCATTTTCTACTGTTGGTACCAGAGTGACTTTTCATTCACCCAAATGGTTGTGTGCTGCCACTTTAAGAAGGAAATCGTGAAGGTATCCCTGCCTAGTAGGAGAAACAGAAGGGTATGTTTTCAGATCTGGGCAGAAGCCAATAGGAGCATTTAGGGCTGGTATCACTTCCTCAGAGGCTTGGACTGTTCTGGGGATATTCCATCAGGTATCATATTCCTTTTAAATCCACTATAGCTCTCTGTTCAAGGAGGTTTTAATAAATAATGTTAGTTGAAGACATAGGTGTGAAGTGTGGCTTCCCATTTTCAAAAACCTCTTACCCTTTTCTGCACATCCTCTTAAACCCCCAGTTGTACAGGGCTATTTTCATCTTCAAGGTAGTTCTAATGTGACCAAGAACAGCATAGCACACAGCAGATAGCAACCACAACCCTCAGAAGGCTGCTAACCTTAAAAAGAAACCATAAGGCATTAAAATACATGCAGCAGTGTGAAAGGACAGTAAAACCAGCAAAACAGAACAATTAAATTTTATTTATGAGGAAACTCCCGTTAACTCCCACTAAAGAAACAGACCAGTTATTCTGAGAAGTGTGTACTTTCTTGTTTTCTTAATCGCCAAGAGATAGGATCACAGCTCCGGGTGCAAATTGGGAATTTCCACAAGCAGGTGCCTGGCTGCGAACCAAACTGATATGTGAAACTGCTCTATTTGTGTGTGTATCTATAGTAAATGATCTCTGCAAACGCCTCAGCCTTTTTCACTAGGAAGGTTCTGTTGCACAGAGAGGCAGATTACCTAACACAGAGATCTGCTGGGACCTGCCTCATTTAGGAACCATGACAGCCCTACAGGACTCAAAGCACTCATTTTCTCATTTGCATAATAGTCCTCAGTTCCTGACTTAAAACAGTAGTTCAGTCTAGTTTGTGGGTGGCCATTGCCCCTCATCTGTCTATAGATTAAAAGAGAGAGTGAGTGAGAGAGAAAGATTTCATTAAAAACAAAAAGTATCATGTGGGATACAATCGGGGGTATTATTTATTCTATAACAAAACTTCATGCTTGATTATCTAAAGGTCTGGTCTCTATTTTTTTAATTAATTCTTCACCCCAATTACTCTGATGATGCACAGTGCTGTTGTTGTTGTTGTTGTTGTTGTTGTTGTTGGCCTTCAAGTTGTTTCTACCTCATGGAGACTCTAAGGCAAATCTATCATGGAATTTTATTGGTAAGATTTATTCAGGGGGAGGTTTACATTCACCTTCCTCTCAAGCTGAGAGACTTGCCCAAGGACACTCAATGGGCTTCCATAGCAGGGCAGTGGTAAGAAACCCTGGTCTCCCAGAGTTATAGGAGGTTATCAGATGGGTTAAATATGGTGTTATAATGACACCAGGAGATTGCTAAAGGGCTTCCCTTTCAGATGACATCATTCCCATCTCATTATGCTCCCATGCTGCTTCTGTTCCACCTGCACTGTTTTTTATTCACTGGCTCAGCTGTGAATTGATCCCTCGGTCTGTTTCTGTAACGGAATGACGTGCATGTGAAACTGTGCCCCATTATGCTGGTGCGATGCCAGCGTCAGTGGGAGGTCCATGCCAGAACACTTCCTGGTGCAATCAGGACATAGAAGTAAATGACACACTTTTTTTGTACCCTTCCTGGGTTACTTGTGTTTTTAAAGTGTTTTTTTCTGCTTGCTGCTTTTTGTATTATATTTGGCTTTTTATTTTTAAATTTCCCACATGAGCGTCCTCTCATGAGAATGGCTGGGATTTCCATTCCAGGAAGTGAATGGAGCTCTGTTTGAGCTCCATTCACTCCTGGGCTGCCAGAGGGGAGGGAACGTTGCGCTAATAGGTAGGTATGAAACTTTTTGCTTCCATGCCATGACGGGAACAGGAGAGGGACGGGAGAGGAGATAGCGAGACACGGACACTTTTTTTGTTCCTGTCTGATAATCTCCATAGTCTAACACTCAAACCACTATACCACACTGGCTCTAAGATGCACAGCAACTGTGGTTTAACCCCCCCCCCACAAACAACATTTTTATTATTATGCTACCTATCCGTTAAACAAAACTCTAACATTCTTATATTGCAATTTAAAATATAGCAAATGTACTTACAACAGGATACATAATATGCATGATAATACAGAGACAAAATCCTGCCAGAAACCAGATGCAAACTCTGTCCCCACATCTCCTCTGAAGCAATATTGCAGGGGCCAATAATATCATCCACAACATCAGAGTTGCACCTACTTGCTCTTCCTCCAATTTTCTTCCCATCCTATGCCAGCATTGTCCCGCTATACTCTACATTGGACATACAGGGCAGTTTCTATGCAAGAGGGTTAATGGACACAGATCTGACATTAGAAGTGGCAATAGATCAAAACCAGTGCAAAGGATTTTGACCTTCCTGGACATACAGTAAGGGATTTACAGGTCATGGCCCTTGAACAAGGAAATTATAAAAGAAGACTAGAAAGAGAAACAGCTGAATTGAATTATATTCACAAATTCCAATCCATCAGCTGAGGTGTAAATAAAGACAATGGCTTCATGGCACTCTACATATATTAATACAAGAGTTCTTGAGACTGCACCTATAACCAAAGGAATCTTCTCAAAGACTTTTGTGCCATGGGAAACTGACTTTTGGGAGATTTTCAGATAACACTGTTATAGTGTTACTATTCCACTTTATTTGCTATGGCTGCCTCTTCTTGAATCCTGGGATTTGCAGTTTAGAGAGGGGCATTTACAACTCTCAGCCAGAGAGATCTGAGACCTCACTGAACTACAAACCCCAGAATTCCACAGGAGGAAGCCAGAGCAGTTAAAGTGGAATAGGAACACTTTAACAGTGTAGTCTGAAAATCTCCTTGGTCAGCAGATTTATTGCTTTCACACATTGCCGCTAACTGACCACTGTAAAGATTTGAAAGACCTGCTTGCCTCACCCAGCCCTTTGAAAATTTAGGACAAGGGTCATGATTTGCATCTTTCTGTATCCTATTACATTCTATCCCACTCACACAACTGCATAAATATGCTTTATACTGGAGGCCTTAATACTACTCAGTACAACATCTGAAGAAGGGGGTTTATATCCACAAAACTCATGAGAAAATAAAAACCAGTTAGTCTTAAAGGTGCTGCCACATTTCCTTTTTTCTCCCCCTCCCTTCCTCCTTTTTAGATGAGCAGGTTTACATTAGTGGTTGTTGCAGAAGACTATTTGGAGCACCAAAAGTCCTGTATCCCTGTTGTAGGAGCAGGATGAAGAGGAAGAAGAGGAAGGATAAAGATTGCTTTAAAAGCTCTTAAAGAGTGTTTTAAAAATGCTTAAAGAGTGTTTCAATGTGTTTTTTATAATGCTTTATCTTTGTACTGTTTCAATTGTTTTTATTTGTCCTTTGTGGACTGGTAGGTAATACAGAAATATCTTAAATAAATAAATAAAGAAGACACTCTCCTCCTGTAGGGGCAAGAAGCAGAGGAGGGAGAGAGAGTGAAGCTGTGTGGAACACAATAGCATACAGGCATACCTGTATTTAACATTTGAACAAAGCCTCTGACAAATTCCTTTTTAGAAAGACTTTTTATGTCTATCCAACCCTCCTTTCTCCTTGTTCTTTGTTTAGCTGGAGGTTTTTGATTTAGCAGCATCAGCACTAGGAGGATGGTGCCTGGACAAATAGAGTTTCATGGTCAGGTTGCAGCATCAAATCTGCAGTAAACAGTGTGATCAGGCTAGAGTTAGAGAAGATTCTACTATAGAAGATCCTACTATAGCCATGTGTATCTGCCTACAACAGGCAAAGTAAACAACAGCTGCCTCCAGAATCCCTTGCTGAGCATGTCTGAACACCAAAACACAGAGAAAGGGGGGAAACAGATTAACATGTTTCATGGCCTATCTCCCAGCATGTTAAAGAAGCATAGATAAGTTTGACTACCAAAATGGAATTTGTAAGAAATGTGGACACAAGTGGGAGGGGAAAAAATTCCTGGATACATTTTGAGAGAAGACTAGGGCCTGTCTAAACAGTGAAAATAATCCTCTTAAAATTTGCTTAGAATCCTACCTTTCCTAATGGGATGCCACATAATTCTGCTGTATTCAGAAGGAGGCAAATCCACCTTAAACCCCAAGTGAACAACCTTTGGGGCTTTCTCTGATGTTTTTTAAAAACTCTGTGAAGAATGCCCATTAGTGATCATTAGGACAGATGATCACATTTATTTGCATAGCCACAGAGAAGCAGAAGTAGAAAGTTGATTGGTGGGGCTTGCTTAGTAGGCAAGTGTCCCAGAATTGCCATCTTGGCTTTTCGTCTTAGTGATCGTGTGCCGGGGCAAAAAAACAGCCTTTTTCTTTTAGTTTTTACATGTATTTAGGTGGAATATCTCACTATCGTACTTTCACAGTTTAGATATACCTTTTAAAATAAATACTGTTCAGTGGCGGCAAGTGGCGAAAATAAAAATGCACATTGAGGCCGCCATCTTGAATTGCAGGCATGCTCATTGGGACAGCAAAAGCAGATAGCTTTACATGCCTGCGATTTTGCCAAACACTGTTAGGACAAATTGATTCTGCTTCAAATTTGCGTGAGTTCACATCAATTCACATTTCCTCCCCTCATACAGACATGCCCTAAGTCATCTCTAGAAGGTTCAGAGGGCTTTTGTTTAATTATGGAAGGGTTACCAGATCTAGTTGTTGCATTTCAAATGAGCACATTAGGCATTTTGTGTAAAATGTTTACTGAAACATGTTGAACTGCTTGTCTTTTTTGTGGTGTAGGAACCTACCGTATCTCTATTCTTTTGATGCTATTTCTGCTTCTGCTACGAAATTTTCTGTTAAAGAAACAAACATATCTACAGTACTTTGTTAACTGAATTATACCAGTATAAGCAAAAAGGTGGATGGAGGAGGGGAGCTTGACTCTAAATAAGGAGATGGAGGATACTAGGGAAATGACTGGACACCCAGGAACATTGCTTGGGGAACTTATGTTTTTGAATGTCAACCCTCCAAAATAAACATAAACACAAAAGAGGTGGAATTTTTAATGGAAGAAATTCCTTTTAATCCCTTGGATTAGGGGAGAGGGTCTACTGGTTTCAGTGTTGGACAACTCTGGAGACCAGAGTTTGAATCCCTGCTTGGCCATGAAAACCCACTGGGCAAGTCACATACTCAGCCTCAGAAAACCCCATGATAGGTTCGCATTAGGGTCACCATAAATGGGAAATGACTTGAAGGCACTCAACACCAACAAATTCTAGAACAAATAAGACAAAAGATGTACAGTATGTAAAGGTTGCTGAGAAATGGAAACGGAGGGGGATCTTGTCTGCTGTCTGGTTCTCTCCAGTGGGTGAGACTGAAGGTTCTGTATACAAACCTTGGCCAAGGGTCACTGATTGTAAGGAATGTTAATGAATGCTGTCATGTTTACTGATTGCCCACAGTGTTTCTGACATGGTGCTTTACCTTTGCTATGGCCAACTACAATTATGTACCCAGTGCTGCTTCTGGGTAGCAGGAGCAGAGGCTAAAATAAAGCATTTGGATATATTAGGAACACGTTAAGCATTGAAGATGAGGTGTAATGAATGGAATCTAGATGATTCAGTGAATGAATGAGCTTCTTCTCTTTGGGGAAGATGTCCTAGTGGAGGAAGCTGATGGAAGAATATCTAGGACAATTTCCTCTTCCTCTCCATGCAGCCCCCTGTGTTGCCTCCCATCAGGATTGCCTGTTCCATTATACTCAGCGAGGGAGCCCTGCAAGCAGCAGGTCTGGAGGCAGCAGCATGGTAGTGGGGGGAAGGAGCCCTCTGCCAGACTGCCTGCCCTGCATCCTTAGCTAGAATGTTGCTTTCAGGTACAATGGAAGATATTGGACTTTATCAGACATGGAAAATACGGCATCATCACAATGCCACATAACAGTGAAAGGGCGCATGGATCAGACAACATCGCCCTTTTGCGGTTATGAAGAGCCCCAAACGGCTTAAGCCATTAGATCTCCCTGCTACTTTTTTGCAGGCATTGCCGGCATGTGAAGCCTCTGTCCCTTTGTCCCTCTGAGTGGCAGGGGGTTGGACTGGATGGCTCTTGTGGTCTCTTTCAGCTCTTCAATTCTGTGGTTCTATGATTTAAATCTTGGACTTACCCCAACAATGGCCGGACCGGCATGAAAACCTCCGGGTCAGATCAGGACATCCAGGTAAGTGACAAACTTTTTTTACCCTTCCTGGGTTACTTTGAAGTTTTTTAGTTTGCATGTGTGCTTGGTGTTACTTTTGGACGTGCATTTTTTGTTTTATTTCATCGCACAGGATTTCAAACGAGAAAGTGAACAGAGCTCTGTTCACTTCCTTTTTATTCATGGAGGAGCCTTTGCTGGGAAAGCAGGTAAGTGCGGGCGGGGGGAAACATTATTTTGCCAGCATAAAAATTGATTTTTTAAATGCCGGCAAAAGAACATTATAAGGAGGACATCTGATAAAGTCCATTGTCTTATCGCTATTGTCCTAAAAGATTGAATTGCCAATCCAGTCAACACTATAAATGTCAATGGGTGCCACTTTGTTATTTGCTTCAGGATTGCAAAATATCTTGGGCCACCTCTCATCCTCTTTCAGAGGGTCCCCAGTCCTCAAGAAAGGCTTTTAAAGAAGCGTAGAGAACTTCAGGGTAGAGGAAGAATCAGGGAGATTGCTTCTCTGTACTTTTCCTTGAACATGAGCAGAATTCTTCTTAACACACTGCTCTGGAACTAGGAGTGTATCTTAGTCACAGCAGTATGATGTCATTTTCACTCACATGGCTCTATTCTGCAGACTCCTGGGATTTGTAGTTTGGTGAGGTACTTAGAATTTCTTTCTGGAGAGTTCTAGCAAGCACCCCTAAACTGCAGCACTTGAACTATCTAGTGGAAAATTCTAAGTACCTCACCAAACTACAAATCGGAGGATTCCAGAGGCTGGATACATAGCAATTAAAGTGGTATTGACATAACATATGTCTGTACTGTAGGTGCACTCTAACTCTGTATGTGTTGCTCTGTATTGCTTTGCATAGTCTAAGACTACATCTGCACTGCAGAAATAATCCAGTTTCACACTGCTTTAACTGCCATGGTACAATGCTATGGAATTCTGGGATTTGTAGTTTTGTGAAATATCCAGGACTTTATGAAACATGGGGAAACATGGCACAAAATCGCATCCCAAATTGCATCAGAAGAATGGGATGAGAAAAGAAAGGGTGACATGAGCAGATACCCGTGTCCTCAGCCTTTCCTGTGGCGTAGCACAGGCATGAATAAAGTGCCCCCTTTTTATTGATGGGCTAAGCCAACAATAAAAAGGGATGTTTTATTCACACCTGTGCTACGCTCCCAGAACAGCTGAAGGATGACGTCATATGATGTCGCTCATTTTTGTTCTTGTTGCGTTCTTCTGACACATTTTTTTTCATGCATCTGATAAAGTCCTTTGCCTTCTCTGTCAGACAGCTCTGGTGCCACAACAAACTACAGGATTCCATAGCACTGAGCCATGGCAGGTAAAGTGGTGTCAAACTAGATTATTTCTGCAGTGTAGATCAGCCTTAGAGACAGAGTAAAGCTTCCTGGAGTCAAAGCACAAAGGGTTGCACTTTTGACACAAGTAAAGCTGAGCTCTGTTGGTAACACAGCTTCTATTTTTGTGTGCATTCTGTCCCCCTGCTCTGCTGAGCTGTCTCTTTAGAGGAGGCTGGTTTTCCAAACCACAGGCATTAAAAAAAAAACTTGAAAGGAAAAAGAATAACAATTAAAAGTGGGAGAGAGAGAAAGCACACATCCAGAAATGCTTGCAGAAGAAGCCAGCTGTACAACAAAAGCAGTTTTAGTAAAAACAGATCCTGGAAAGTACTTTTTGCGGTTACAGCTCCCAAAATCCCTCAGCGAGCATGGCTAGTGACCAGGGTGGTTGGAGGATTTGAGGAACTATACAGTAGTCCAGAAACGTAATTTTCCAAGTTCTAGATACATCAGGATTTGTTTGTGTTTTTTGATATTATCAACCTGACCAAAGGCCTTATTTCCACCTCATGCTGTGACCTCATGCCAGTGACAATGCCAGTTTGAGGCATCCGTACCATGCAGATTCTGTCATCTGCCTGAATGTAAACCATCTGGTGCTGATGTAGAATAATTCAGTGTCTTATGGTGAACGCAATATTTGTCTCAGAGGAATGCCTTTTCTGTTTCTGCTTATCACACTGAAAATGTGTAGTATTAAAATGAACACCCCTAATCATATATTATAACTGTCAGTTGTGGAGAAAACCAAGCTTACACAATTCCATTTGTCTCCACTCAGTTCAAATAGGTGATACATATTTTCTGCTAGATTTTTAAAATCTGTGCTAGTTTATTAGATTAGCTCTAGCTGTCTCCATGATGAGAAACAAGAGACTGCTGTTTTCTGTTAATTGCATTTTTTAATGAATGATGTGGAGGAAGGAGATAGGGAGAAGCTTTACTCCCTAATTCATAGGGTGTATCCACACTGCGCAAACAACAATGTGATACCACTTTAATTGCAGTGGCACTATCCTGCAGAATCCTGGGCTTTCTAGTCTGGTGAGGTACTTAGACTACTCTGTTAGGACTTTATCAGACATGACAAATACAGCGTAATAATGATGCCTAATTAACACAAAAGGGTGCCTATACTGCATGACATTGTGCTATGGCAATTTTAAGAGGTGAATAAGGTGTTCCTTTTTTATTGATGGCCGAAACCATCAATAGATCTCCCATTGTGTTTTTGTGCTGGTATTGCCAGTGTTTGAAACCTTGCGCCATTGTCCTCATGTGACTACAGCGTCAATGGGCAGAACACGTCTGGGTGAGATCACGACAACCAGGTATGGGATGCTCTATTTATGAACCTCCCCGGTTTAGTTGGAAGTTTTAAAATGTGTTTCTGTGCTTGTGTGTATGTTTTGTGTATTGTTTTTGCTGTCTTTTAATTTTTTACTATGTTTGCATCTTCTTACGAGAATTGCTGAGAGCACGAATGCTTAAGTAAACAGTGCTAGCGTTCGTGCTCCGGTAATGCTGGGGCTGCTTTGTCACTATTATAGGTAGGTTTGATAAAGGAGGTTATTGTGCCAGGACAATTATGCTTTAAAATGTGGTGGGAAAGAGACATTTTAAGAGGCTCATCTGATAAGGTCCTTAGAGTGCTCCAGTGCAGTCCTCCTGAATTAAAGCATTAGTGCTCTCTGGAAGAAAATACTAAGGCATTCACCAAACTACAAATCTCAGCATTCCATAAAATCAAGCTATGGCAATAAAAATGATATAAAATTTATATAAATGTGTCAAGTGGATACACAGATAATGTTAGAATCCTAAATCTAACAGAAGAACAGGAAACAAAGATTATAGTGGCACTGCTGTCTTGGTGGTAGGCTTCCCACAAAATACCAAACTAGATAGGCCTTTGGTCTGATCCAGCAGGGATCTTCTTCTGTTCTTGAAAGACAAGCAATGATTATTTACAAGCTTTGAAACAGCCTATAGTCTTCACAGCTCATGCCTTCCCCCATCAAGAAACTCCTTGTGGATTTAGATAATCTAAGACATATATACCAAACTCCTCCACTCAGAGGGACTTCCCCATTCACTTCCATGGAGTGGAGGAATAAGGCTGCACATTGGGAGAGTACTGTACACAGGCAGAGATTTATCTCAGTTGGAGTGAATGGGGTTGCTCACCTGCACAAGAACTTCATGTACTCATTAGAATGCTGTACTTGAATGTGAGATTATCCATTGAAATTGATTGACAGTACGCTTAGGATGCAAAAGAAAGTACATGTTCCTGTACTGCATGGTCAGTTGAGGGGATTCTCCACCACAAGTCATTAGAATGGCTGCTAATTGGATGGCTTTTAAAAAGGATTAGATGAATGAATGGAAGATGTCCATGAACAGACGGAAGCTTTGATAGCTTAAATAGACCCTCCATGTATGGAAGAAAGAACAATAGCAATTGTCTCTTTCTTCTGGTTACCTGCTTCCTTCAGGCTTAACACCTGAAGAGGACTTTCTTGTCTTTTAAATAAGGAGTACCTTTGCCAGTTGGTACCTACCATTAGCCCCAGAAGTCTTTATTTTGGAAACAGGAAGTGATTACTGCCTCTGAGGAAGAACTGGCATGGTCAAAATGTGTTGTTAATGAAAACAATGAAAATATTACTATTTTTGTAAATAAATTACTCTGTTTTAATCAGCACCTAAGTGAGGTTCACCTCTTTCTTTTTGTTTGTCTAATTGACTGAAGTTGGTCTTGCTACCTTCCCAGGCATTTTTGGTGGGAACATGGAGAGGGCCTTCTTGGTGGCTGCTCTCGCACTCTGGAGCTCCCTCTCTAGGGTGGCTAAGATGGCTGCTTCCTTGATATCCTTCCACTGGCAAGTGAAAACTTTTCCACTCTGACAGGCTTTGGGTAATTGACTGCTAGGGCTTTTAAGGGTGTGCTGTTGGTTGCTTTTTATTCTTTCTTTTAATGGATTTGTTTTCAGTGGTTTTAATTCTATATGTAATTTGATTGCATTTTAATAATAACTTGTTATGTATTTTATATATCTACATTACATATAATATTTTATAAATATAACACACACACACACACAATGTACAGTATAATGTATAAATGATATAAAATACAGGTCACAGACACACCAGTATCCACAGAACCAATATCCACAATTTCAGTTTTCCATGGCTGAAAAAAGCAGGACATACCATAGAGGTGTGCTGGAAAATCCCTAGAGAGACATCCTCTCTAGGAATCGCTAGGTCATCCAATGCAACTCTATGGTATGTTTGTACAGGAAGTCCTTTATCTTAATAGATTTTGCTATTATCTGTTGTTTCACTTAAAAAGAGTAAGTCCAGGAACATATCCCCCGTGGATACATGGGATGACCTATACAGTATATTTTAATATATTTTTTATGTTAAAATCTTATTGGTGGTTTTAACTGTTTTTGTTTTAATTTTTGTAAGCTAATGTGTTGTGGAAAAATCAGGATATAAATGAAATAAGAACAACAACAATAGAATTTGGGTGAGGAGTCACATGCTTCTTGGATGCTTTGAATAACTTTGGACGTGACTGGACCAGATTCAAGACACGAGGCTCCTGTGCTATCACACGTTGTTCAGCAGTATGAGGAAGAGGCCTTAAAACGTGCTGAAATTCTTAGAGGCTTTATACAAGGAAGCAACATATTCCTGTAGAAAATTAAACCAAATATCCCAAGGCTAGGGAAGCAACTGAAGAAGGGCAAAGTATGTGAGCAAATCTTGGGATTAGTTTTTGTAATGAATAAAACAGAGGAGAAATATTGTCTCCAAGTACCAGACAAATATAGCATGTAGGAAATGCTGCCTTTGGGGAACCAGTAATGATCACCTGTGGGACATGTTCCCAGACGAGTCTCCAGGAAGCATTAGAGACCCAGGAATTCTGCATCTGTTTGTCACTTCTCCACAATCCATAGGGACAGAATGAGCTGTAGTTAATTTATTGCTTTTTGGCAAGTGCATTGTATTTTATTGAGTACTCTGTCCCCCTCCCGTCCCAGTTTGGAGCTTGCTACAGAAATGTACACATCTCTTACATCAAGGAGTAGAGGAGGTAGCAGTATAGTTTTGAGGATGCCTTGTTTAGTGTGGACACAGGAGGCTGTTGGCTGAATTAGGCTCATGGGTTTTCTGTTCTGGTCTTCTTGATTGTTCCCCATATTTGATACTTTTAAGGCAGGGTTGGGAATTGTGCAGCCCTCCAAATGTAGTTGGATTGCAATATCCAGCATTCGTCACTATTGGCTATGCTGGCCAGGGCTGGTGGGAGCTGGAGTTCAACAACAACAACAACAAAATCATAGAACCATAGAGTTAGAAGAGACCACAAGGGCCATTCAGTCCAGCCCCCTGCCATTCAGGAACACACAATCAAAGCACTCCCGACAGATGGCCATCCAGCCTCTGCTTAAAAACCTCCAAAGAAGGAGACTCCACCACACTCTGAAGCAGTGTGCTTCACTGTTGAACAGCTCTCACATCAGGAAGTTCTTCCTACTGCTTAGGTGGAATCTCTTTTCCTGCAGTTTGAGTCCATTGCCTGCCAAAAGATGTCCATGTCCTAGGGCTTGCCTATACTATCAAAAACTCCAATCCCCCTGCAAATGTCCCTGAATGAGTGGCAATCAGCCCACATGTGCCATGGCCTTTCCCCCAAATCTAGGGTGATCTATCTGCATGTTGCATGGCCCAGAATTACAGCATTTCAGGGTATTTTGCCTAGATGCGGAGTATGTGAGATTCAGGGTTTTTGCCACATTTTCATCCACTGCTGCAGCTGCTGCCACCATCACCACTGCTCCTGCCGCAGACACCACAACCAATTTTAAAGGTCAAGAGGCAATTCCCAGCCGAAGGGAGAGGTTTCCTCTGCTCACCTGTTGCTTTCTACAAGTGCTTCCATCAATTTTTTTCAAGTGCCTCTTCCTGTGATGGGAGAGTGGGCAGAGGCAGCGTATCTGAGCCAGGGGAAGGGAGAAAACTTCTCCTGTCAGCTGGGAACTGCCTCTTGAGCTTTAAATTATGGTTGAGATGGTAGTGTTGGCAGCAGTGGTGGAAGAAGAAAGGTACCCCACATCCCTGGGGAGAATGTGCAGGGCTTCAGGGACCTTTGGAGTTTTTACCTCACAAGTAGACAAACCCCTAGTCTCTGGAGCAGCAGAAAACAAGCTTGCTCCCTCTTCAATATGACATACTTTTAAGTATTTAAACATGGCTATGATGTTGCCTCTTAACTTTCTCTTCTCCAGGCTAAACATCCTCCCCGCGCACTCCGGTCCTCTGGGAGGAATTTGCTCCAGCCACAAAAATCTAGGCTGTCTGCAACCTCCCAGAGGGCCTTTTTGGTAATCGCCCCCAATTATGGAATGGCCTGCTGAACGAGATCCGTCAGATGACAAGCTTGAGTAGCTTTTAAAAAGCACTAAAGATGGATCTCTTTCAGCAGGCCTTTCCTGATTAGATCCCGGCCTCAGGAGCTGCATCTCCTGGCCCTTTTAGTCTTGCTGGCTGTTAATTTTTTCTATTTGTTTTTATATGTGATTTTAGTTTAGGTGGTTTTTAATTTTATACGAGTTTAATATCTTTTTATGGGGGTGGGTGGGTGGTGCTTAGGGATTTTAGCCAGCATTATTGCATTTTAATTGTTGTAAGCTGCCCCAATTGTTTTTAACAGAGGGGCAGGGTAAAAATATATTATTATTATTATTATTATTATTATTATTATTATTTTAAACATACCCAGCTCCCTAAGCTGCTCTTATAGGGCATGGCTCTTCAGACCTTTCACCATTTTGGTCATCCTTCTCTGGACATGTTCCAGCTTGTGAATATTGTTCATAATTGAGGTGCCCAGAACTGGACACAGTATTCAGGTGAGATCTGACCAAGGCAGAATAAAGTGGAACTATTACATTGCTTGATCTAGACACTAAACTCTTATTGATACAGCCCAGTATCACATTTGCTGCTGCATCACACTGTTCACTCAGGTTCAGCCTGTGGTCTACTAAGACTCCTACACCACTTTCACATGTGCTGTTGTCAAGCCAGATGTCACCTATCCTATATCTGTGCATTTCATTTTTTCTGCCTAAATGTAGTATCTTATATTTCTACCTGTTGAAATTCATTTTGTTAGTATTGGCCCAGCTTTCTAATCTGTTAAAGTCATTTTGAATTCTGATTCTGTCCTCTGGGGTATTCACTACACCTCCTAATTTGGCATCATCTGCAAATTTGATAACCATGCCCTCTATTCCATCATCCAAGTCATTTATTAAGATGTTGAATAGCACTGGGACCAGGAGAGTGGTGTGATTCCCACTCCTGTTCTATGGACTGAAATCTGATACAATAGAGGCTAACTCTCACTCATCAGTGGAAACCCACTGGGTGATCTTAGAGAAGCCACAGTCTTTTAGCTTTAGAGAAAGGGAATGGCAAAACCCCTTTGAACAAATCTTGCCAAGAAAATTCCATGATGAATTTGCCTTAGGGTTGCCATAAGACGGAAATGTAGGCAACAGCAGTAACAGCAACAACAAACTCTTTCTTTGCAGGAGAGATAGCAGTGGCAATAGCCACAAATCCCATTACCATCTGATCTGACACAATGAATCATCTAGAGCAGAGCCTAGGAATACCTGGCCCTGGAGATATCTATTTCCACATCATCTATGTTGCTCAGGCTGGCAGGAATTGTAGTCCAACATAAAGGCCAGGTCAGGCCATCTTCTCCTTTCTGCCAGTCCTCTACAATTCCTTCTTGGCATTTCTGGATTGGGATTAACCCAACAAAAAGGCTGCTGTGAGGACCAACTGGAGAGAAGGAAGTTCATGTCCATGGCTTTGAGCTCATTGGTGGAAAAGCAGGATAGTTAATAGATAACTATGTAGGAACCTCAGAACAGTTGCAGAAGTTGCTGGTGAGTTGGAGATGGGGGGAAGATTCAGCAACACTCTTCCCATCATTAACAAGTGGAAGTGTCCTCTGCTCCTTTAGGCAAGGGGAGGGGAATCTTGTGTCCCTCCAGATGTTGCTAATAATGTACAACTCCCAGAATCCCTCACCATTGGCTGCACTGAGAGAGACTGCTGGGGGCTGCAGTTTGCCACATCTGGAAGACCTCTGTTTTAGGGTGACCTCTACATTGAAGCCAATGAAAATATGCTGAAGAAATCCTAATGAAACAACTAATAAACTGGGTCCAATTCATTAGTTTATCAGAAAAGGGCGATGGGGGGAAGCAGATGGGCAATCCAAAGGGTGCTTGCCTACCCAAGAAGTTATCTTATTTATTCCAGGGATAAGTTAAATTCTTGTGCTTTATAGTCCACATTAACATAATAATAAGATTCCCCTTCCCCCAAATGAGGATGCTTCCAATCAAGTGCAGGGCAATCAGGCTGGCCTATTATTTGAGGGGAAAAGGAATATCTCCCACAATAGTGAATGTTAAGAACAGCTTGGGAAGCAATTGACATGGGGATGCTAAAGAATTTACTACCTGGGCAAGCCGTGCTATAAAGAAGTCTCTTCAAAGCAAGGTGGAGGAATCATCTCCTGAAATAATTTTGAATTTCCTCAAAGACTTTTGTTATTTGCTTTGCTTGTCTGTAACTCTAGTGACTCTAGTAACTCTGTTAGTTTTACTAACAGCTTGAACCTATTCATATTTGCTTGGAAGCAGATCCTTTGAATTTGGTAATTTTGAGGCTGATTCATTCATTTTAGCATGAGCTTTTGTGGATGTGAATCCACTTCTTCAGATGCACTGTTGGAGTTGCCCTAATGGACCTCCAACAGTTCCAACTCCATCAGTTCATCTGAAAAAAATGGATTGATATCCATGAAAGCTTATGTTAAAAATAAATCAGCTTCAAAGGTGCTGTTTGATTCCTTCATTCCCCCACTCTTTCTTTATTTTATGCTGAAACAGACTAACTACCTCTCTGAAAACTTTGAATCTTGTGAAGATTTTTTGCAGAAAACTGAAAAAGAAAAGAAAAGAAAAAAGAAGAAGAATTAAAGGAAATATTTTGAGTTTTGCTATACATTACTTTTCCTGAATGACCAAGCAGCCTTTTTTAAGGAGAGCACTTATGACTCCTCAAATGCTTTCATCAGTGCTGTATATGCACAATCCTAAATATACACTGGACTGATTATGTGACGAATGTTGCTGTCCTTGAGCAAGCAGGGATCACTAGCATTGAGGCCATGCTATTGAGAACACAGCTGCGCTGGGCAGGGCATGTTTCTAGGATGGAGGACCATCGCCTCCCAAAAATAGTTCTCTATGGTGAACTCACCATGGGTCAGCATAAGAGGGGTGCTCCAAAAAAGTGATACAAGGACTCCCTGAAACAACATCTCAGGTTTGGCCAAATTGATCACCAACAATGGTCCACCATGGCCTCACATTGGGAGGCTTAGAGACACACTATCCACAATGCTGCAGCCTTATCTGAGAGCTCACGCCGAACAAGTCTTGAAGAGAAACAACAATGCAGAAAGAATCACAACCCAGAATCATCACCCAAGGAGACCTTCTGCTGTGCTTTCTGCAACCGGACTTGTTTATCTCATATTGGCCTTTTCAGTCATCAGCGAGCTTGCAGAAAGCGTGGGATGAGTCCTTCCTGAATCTTTTTTTGCGAAGAAAAGCCAGAGAGAGAGAGAGAGAGAGAGAGAGAGAGAGAGAGAGAGAGAGAGAGAGAGACCTTTAGGCTGCAGTCCTATATAGACTACATGTAGAACATACTTTAGATCAGAGAAGTTTGCATTGGAACCCACCGTACATAATTTATCCATGATGTACTTTATCAATTTTTTTTTAAAAAATTGCCATTATGTCACAATGAAAGTGTAGAATATATTCTGCTCTTATAATTGCACCTTTTAAAGTAAATAGTAACTAGCATTGCCTTAAAAAAATACCAGCCCTTTCCCTGTGTTCCTCCAATCACTGATCTGGACATATTAGCTGATAATGCTTATCTTAAGGTGAAATCCAAGATGTTTTGATGCTTGAGGCAAAAGACAAATTGATGCTTCCCCATAATTCCATATTCAGAAGTGATCTGGATTGGCCTCTGAATTTTTACACTGGTCACAGGACAATATCCTCAAGTCCAACTAAAGGCAGCAAGCTAGTTTAGGGGGTATAGGAAGTGAAGCCATGTGGCAGATGTAACCATGGTGACACATGCCTCAATTACATCCCATTTGGATTACTGTGGCATGCTCTACATGGAGCTGCCTTTAAAGAGTGTTTAGAAAATTCAGCTGGTCAAAAGAGCTGCAGCCAGACTGTTAACTGGAGCTGATTATAGAGAGCACACATTCCCCTTGTTGCAACCATTCTGCTGGCTTCCCATCTATTTCCAGGCATAATTCAATCTGCTGGTTGTTACTTATAAACCCCTATGTCCAACTTATCTTACGGAATATATTCTCCCATACAAACAGGCCTGTGCTTTGATATATTCTGGGGTGGTCCCACCATCTGTCCTACCATCCTCACAGGTTCTTCCAGCGGGAACATGGGAGAGGGACTTCTTGATGGCTGTTACCAGGTTCTGCAATTCCCTTCCCAGGGAAATTAGACTGGTACCCTCATTGCTATCTTTCTCCAGGTAGGTAAAGACTTTTTTGTTTCAGCTGGCCTTGGAAGACTCATTGCTCAAGAGGAAAGGGCATTGCATATTGGGACAGATTTTCTATTTGCTGTTATCCTTTTAATGGTTTATATTTTTATCGAGTTTTAATTTTTTTATAGATTTATAGAATCATAGAGTTGGAAGAGACCTCAAGGGCCATCCAGTCCAACCCCCCTGCCATGCAGGAACACACAATCAAATCATTCCCAACAAATGGCCATCCAGCCTCTGTTTAAAAACCTCCAAAGAAGGGGAGTCCACCACACTACGAGGCAGTCTATTCCACTTCCAAACAGCTCTTACTGTCAGGAAGTTCTTCCTAATGTTTAGGTGGAATCTCTTTTCCTGTAGTTTGAGTCCATTGCTCCATACGCTAATCTCTGGAGCAGCAGAAAACAAGCTTGCTCCATCCTCAGTATGACATCCCTTCAAATATTTAAACATGGCTATCACATCACCTCTCAACCTTCTCTTCTCCAGAGTAAACATGCCCAGCTCTCTAAGCCACTCCTCATAGGGCATAATGGCTTCCACCATTTTGGTCGCCCTCATCTAGACACGTTTCAGTTTCTCAATATCCTTCCTGAATTGTGGTGCCCAGAACTGGACACAGTATTCCAGGGGAGGTCTGACCAAAGGAGAATAAAGTGGCACTATTACTTCCCTTGATCTAGACACTATGCTCCTATTAATGCAGCCTATAATGACATTGGCTTTTTTAGCTGCTGCATCAGTTTAAAGTAAGATTTGTATGTTGTGAATTTTTTGCTATGTTTAAGTATTCTAAGCTGCCTTGAGTACTAAACTGGGGGAAAAGGCATGTTGATCATGATGATTGTGATGGTTGTGGTACACAGCTCCATCCTTCAGCAGTGGAAAGTGGCTGGGGAAGGGCCTCAGAGGTATTGGAGGGGGCATTACTGCTTCCCAGCTTCTACCACCTGAGATGGTTATCTCACACTCAGTTTGTGGAAATGTTGACTTTCTGGACTACATCTCCCAGAACCTCTCAGCCAGCATACGGACAGCCGTGTTGGCTAGAAGATTCTAGGAAGTTTAATCCAAAAATAACTTTCCCAAGCTTTATGCCAATCTGTCTAATGGTAGGTAGGGTAAGCCTATCCTGTTTATCTTCTCCATACTATTAAAATCATCATCATCAGCTTATGCTGGTTTCTTATAGATCAGATTGCTGTAAAAGATATAAGGACAGGTCTGGCTGATTTCTCCCCTGGATATTTGGCAAGCCTATTGATGCAAATACTGTAGCATCAGCTGTCAAAGTTGGAATCATTTATCTCCTTCCTTCCCTGGTCTGCCGCTAATGGGGGTACAGAGAGGATGTTAATCATTAGCATAACAATTCCACACCTCTGCAGGAATGTAAGCATCACCCACTGTTCTCCCTGTGACATGCAAGGAAATGACTTGGGTTTTGTTTAGCTTTGCTTCAGATGGCACCAGACACAGAGGCAGGGAGTGCCTCAAGACACAGCAAGTAGTTGTCTCTGTTAACATGATTATAACCTGCATGAGGACCAAAATATAAGCTTGGAGACAGTAAGTTGGTACCCTACAATGTTAAACAACCCTGCTGCTGCAACACAGCCACATTGAGGCTGTCATCTGGTTCATAATAACCACTTTGCTTTCCCCCAGGGAAGGTGCTATCATCAGATCTTCAGCAGGGCAATATGTGGAGGAGGGGACCCAATGGATGGGGTACTAGGGCTCAAGCTGCTGATACTTAGTTTGCTCTATATGCAGATTCGATGAGTGGAGGGCTTTAGCTTTTGCATTCTTTAAATATAGTGAAACATAAATTATTCACTCAAAATCAAAGGGTAGAAGTACCAGTAGATCAGAACTGGGATGTCTGAAACTGCTTGAAATTAAAGCTGATGGAAGCACAAAGCACTGGCCCCTTGGGATAGACAAGATGGCCTAAAAGTCTATTAGCGATTCTCTGATTCTATTAGCCTAATTGCAACAAGACAGATCCTTTGCTAATGGAAATCTGTGTGACTCCATCTGAGCAAATCTCCATATTTTCTGCCAGTCAAGGATGTGACCTTTCAATCACACCTTAGTATTTCATCATAAGACATTTTCTAGATAAAATAAAGACTTTAATCAGGCTACCTTTTTTTCATACAGCATCCCAAAATACAAAGGAGCAGGAAATGTTGAACTAAACACATAAGCAAAATTGCCAATCCTTAACCACAAGACTTTGCTAAAATAACTAAAGGATCCAGTACTCTATAATATAAAAAGTTGTAGTTGGCTTAAAGGAAAACTGCTCTAGGCATCATGCTGCCCAAAAAATGGTCTTTGGTTTTGTGGAAAGAGGGCAATTGAGGAAGAAAAACAGTCTATGTATGACAAAATCAAAAATCCACAAAAAAAGTGGTACCTTTATTGGCCAACCAAATGCATAACATTTGTTTTGCATTTGGTTGGCCAATAAAGGAATTACTTTTTTGTGGAACTGGGATATTGTTTTGCTGCATGGCCAACACAACTACCCCAAATGTGAGTCTATGGACTTTATCAGATGGGGCTGCAATAGTGAAATTACAGTGCGATAGTAGCACAAATGGGTTCCTGTTAGCACACAATGTTGTTGTCGTCCTGTGGTCAGTGTGTGCTCCACCCCTTAATTACATGTAACTTTTCATTGATGGGCAAAAGCTGTGAATAGTCCTCAAAATCACTGTTTTTGTGATATTGACGAGCATGTGAACATTACGTCCCACTGTAATCCTGATATTACAGTGTGAATGGGTGGTCTTCTTTACCCCCCCCTTCCCCTTAATTATGTAACAAGAACACATAATTAAGCTTCCGGGTGAGAATGTGAAGAGGACCTACAGGATGTTCTTTTAATAAACTGTCACCTTTTCTGGTACCTTTTAATGTTTGTTTAAGTGTTTATTTGCTAATTTATTTTGTTATTTATGTGTTTTTGGTGTTTTTAAGTGAATTCACATTTTCTTGTGAGAACAGCCAAAATCTTGCCCATGCAAAATCATGGAAGTAAGAGAAAATTTTTCTTAAAGGTGCATGCACAGGGCAGCATGAAGCATTACTACTCTGTCATTCTGTCATTAGAAGGCAATACGAAGGCAAGTGTTACTTCAGTGTGAGCTTCAATCCATTCTTAAATTGCGAGTGGTGCTTGTGCAATAATTCAGTGGCGGTAAGTATTGTGTGATTACAATGATGTGCAATAATTACTGTAATCATGCCACTATGTTTCCACTTTCCTCAGTAGTGGAACTGCAGAATTTTTAGATGCTTGTCTGTCCTTAGTATGGGTAGGCATTCAAAGGGATTAAGTAGCTGGACAGGAATTGGGTGATCTCCAGGAAGGCCTCAGTACTTCTCCGTTATATGGATGGACCTTTGGATCAAAAACATTGCAAAGGAAATAGCAAAAAGATGAGAAAATTGTATAGTGGACCAGAGCAGAGCTGATGGCATGGCCACTGTGAAAATGTTTATTGTTTAGTCCAAACACCATTTTGCTGAGTTTAGTGGAATGAAGACTTCACATGCACGATATAGTTGTGATAAAGGAATCTAATTCAAATAGGGGGACAACATTCTCCACAGATGTAGTTAGAGTATGAATGAGGTCTAAAGTAGGTTCAAAAATCTATAGATTTTAATGCTAAAATAACAGCACTGATAATGAAACACTTCTTCAAGCATGTGTGTGCCACCCTGTTAAAAAGGGAACTTAAGAAAGAGGCAGATTGTGGTGGGAAGGCCATCCATTGTGCAAAGGGAGCATTTTTGATTATGTAACTACAAGTGCTTTTTAAAGAATCCAAATAAGCACATCTATTTGCACTGGTCATTGAGTGCAATGACCAGGGGTTTCTCAACCAGGGTTCCCTGGAACCCTAGGCTTCCACAAGAGGTTGCTAGGGGTTCCACAAGATATTGAGACTGAAAAAAATAAACATTTTTTGAACTGTAGATATAATAATTTTTAGGCAGGGGTTCCCTGAAATCTGAAAATGGTTTCAAGGGTTCCACCAGGATAAAAAAGGTTGAGAAAGGTTAACCAAACAGCCTGTCTGTACCTCTAGTTGTTAGTAGGCACAGATGATGTGAGTAACTTTCTCACCACCCAGGATGCAATATCCATGTGGGATTTGTGGTAAGGAAGTTTTAATGTCTTTCCCTTTGCTTTCTGCTGAGGAATAAAGTTTTGACCTGAACAAGTCAGCATCCTGCTGAAGGCCATGTCTATGTCTCCCCCCACCTCCTAGAGCTTTGAAGCATTATCTGTAAAATATTAGTTTTAGGGGTAATAAGGGCATAACAGTGGGCTAATTATAATAACTAGAGAACCAGCATTGTGTAGTGGTTTCAGTGTTGGACTATGACTCTGGAGAACAGGGTTTGAATACTTGCTCAGCTATGAAAACCCACTGAGTGACTTTAGGGGTAGGGGTATTTGGCAAGAAGTGACATAACACAACACTTTACTTTTGAACAGTTACTTTCCAAGCTCTGCTTGCTCTTCCTCCTTGATGATGCTGCCTGTTCGCTTGTCTTCTCTGATGGCCTTTTCACATCACACAGTTGTAGCACTATGATTCAATTCCCACTATGTCCACCATTGGAGCCTCCTATGGATTCTTGAGATTTGCAATTTGGTGAAGCACTAAAGCTCTCTGGCTGAGAATTCTAAATGCTATTCCTTAAGCTGCAAATCTCAGAATTGCATAGGATGGACCATGAGAGTTAAAGGTGGAATGATAATGCTATAATTTTGTAGTGTGAAAGGCCTTGAGTAAGCAAACCAGTGAAAAAAGCACAGGGAGAAACAGCAGTCTCCACTCACTTCTCTTTCTCCATCTTGGTCTCCTGTAAAGTGGGCTCAGAAGACTAGGCTGGCCCTACTATCAGGCAGAATGAGGCACCAGCCACAGGAAGCAGATGCTAGGCAAAGCTGTACATACCACATGATTTGCCACTGTTCTTCTACTGTTGCCTTTAAGTATGGTGGAGAACACTGTCCCACTGCTGAGCTTCTAATAAAATTAAAGTGCCTGTCCCACTGCCTTTTCTACAGTGAATGCATAGGAGGAGTTTGCAATATCCTCTGCCTTAGGCAACAAGTTGTCTTGGGCCAGCTCTAATGAAAGCAGGAAGGGAAGCAAATGGGAAAGGGCAAAGAGGAGGAACCTCCTCTGCCACCCACTACCCCAAACCTGGGTCCACTGTTAAAACGGAGTATGCAGAAGCCCTCACAAAACACCTGAGGTATATCATCTGGATTTGCTGGAATTTTGCTTATCTGAACAATGATTTTATTGTGAAGTCAAAGGGTTCCATGGCTGGCATCCATAGATTTTCTTTTGGTTTTTTTTGGGGCTGTAAGGCCGTGTTCTAGAAGAGTTTCTTTCTGACGTTTCACCTACATCTGTGGCTGGCATCCTCAGCGAATGGTTGGGTAGGTATGTGTGTGGAGTTTATATGCTGTGAACCCCTGTTGGGCAGTATATGTAAATTTACCTACACAACCATTCTCTGAGGATGCCAGCCATAGATGCAGGCGAAACATCAGAAAGAAACTATTCCAGAACACGGCCTCACAGCCCGAAAAAAAACCCAAAGGAAAATCTAATGATTTTATTATTTATTTATTTAATTTTTATGCCTCCTTTCTCCCAGAATTGGACCCAAGTGGCTCACAACATATAAAAACAAGTAAGAAATAAGACAATTAAAATTTAAAAACAATTAAAATGTAACAATTTAAAATTATATTAAAAACATATACAACTTAAAAGAATAAAAAACAATAAAAACACACCCAATAACAGCCTCTGTGCCCGCAGCTACAAATTAAAAGCTTGCTGAAATAAAAATGTTTTTGCCTGCTGGTGAAAGGAAAGCAGTGAGGGGACAACCTTGCCTCCTGAAGAAGGGTGTTCCAGAGGGTGGGAGCAGCCATCGAGAAGGCTCTCTCTTGTGTCCCAAGCAAGCCTGGGATGATGGCAGGACTGAGAAATTCTGGCCGGTTCATATTGGGAGGTAATGATGGTAAGAGAGTTATGTCTCCTTAAGAATTGTTGTTGCATGCCTTCAAGTCATTTCTGACTTATGACAACCCTAAGAGAAACTTACGGGGTTTTCTTGGCAAGGTTTGTTCAGAGGGGGTTTGCCTTTGCCTTCCCCTATTTATTTTTATTTTATTTATTTATTTATTTATACCCCGCTCTTTAGCCACAAGGCTATCAGAGCGGCTTACAAATTGTCTTAAACAATAGCTATGTACACATCTAACTGTGTACACATCTAACTATGTACACATCTAACTGCAGGCTGAGAGAGTATGACTTGCCCAATGGCACCCAGTGGTTTTCCATGACAGAGTGGGGATTTGAACCCTGATCTACAAACTTGCAGTCCAACACTCAAACCACTATACCACACTGTCTCTCCTCCTTTGGAGGCATACACTAAAATTGGGAGTGGGCACTTCATGTGTAGAAGGGACTCGTTTTATTCTCCTTTTGCTACTCAACTGTATTTCCTTTTTGTTATTGGTGCAGTTAAAAGATATGAGCCCTCTACTTACCTTTAATGTTCCCGTTCAAGGATAAACACACACCACAGAACATTAGAAGAAAGTCCAAACAACCCCCAGGACAGATATGAGCCTGTAACAGGGATGAGCCAGGATAGGGCCCTTTACTGAGTTTTTTAAAAATACCGGGGTTAATCTGGTACCACTGTATTGGGCCCTGTGTGTCCATGGGAGCCCATCCCAGAACATCGTCCCTTGCTGTTGCCGCCACCTCCCTGGCTTTCCCGGAAGCCAGGCAGGGGACCTTCAGCATTTGACTGAGGTTGGTCATATGCAGGGGGCCTGCAGTCACATGTTGCAAGATCCCTGCTTGGCTTCCGTGTTAGTGGAGAAAATGGCAGTGGCTTCAACAACAGGCCAGCATCCTATTTGGGCTCCAGCCTTTTCTCCAGGTAATGGGGGGTAAACATGCCACCTCTGTAGCCAGGATATGCTGGGGTATCCGGGCCAGTGTAGATGAGCCCTGAGCTTCAGAAATGTCTGTGAGGTTGAGAGCTGTCTGTAACGGCCTAGATCACCTGGAACCAGCTTGGAAATTGTACTCTTTGGATACACTCCCCCATTCCACCTTGGGTGAGGTTTCTGGGTGCTATAGTCCAAAAAAGTAACTTTCCTCAGCTTTGACATGGAGGTAACCATAATGTACATAACTGTTTCACAGGAGTGTTCAAAATAACTGCCACTATGAAAAATTCCCAAATTCCTGTTATAAAAGTATATCCCCCTTCCCCAGGGGTTTGCAAACAGAGATATACTCAGGGCTGGCTCAAAACCTTTTGCTGCCTAAAACAGCAGATAAGATCAACCATTCCCATTCCACACATAAAAGTCAACTAGATTAGCACCTAAGGGCAGCAGACTAACTTATATAGAGCATGGGTGGGCAACTGTAGTGAGCCAGGGGGCAATTTTCTCCTCAGATCCTCCCTGCACAGCTGCACCCCCTACCCCCAGCAAGCTCAAATACCGCTGTTTTCCTCTGCGATTACATCACTCCCTGTTGCCATTCTGAGAGGTACTGCAGAAGAAAACTGAGGTATGGGGGAGCAGTACAACATTCTGGGGTGCTTGTTGGGGTGAAGGTATTTTGAGTATTTTCACATATGTGGCTTTCTATGTGGGTTGTGGAGGGAGTGCCCAAAAATCATGCTGATTTTTTTTTTAATCGGGAGATTTGTGGGCTTTGGGGAACCGGAGGGGTCCTCGGGGGCCACAAAGGCAAGGTCTGGGGTCACGCACAGCCCAAAGTCCACACTTTGCCCACACCTATTACATGATACAACTAAAAAACCAATTTTAAAAACAAGGGTTTAAAAAAACAGTTAAATTAGCTGTCACATGTAAACACCCATCATAGTTTAAAACAGCTTAAAAATATTATTTTTTTGAAAACATATCACTGTAAAGATAAAAATGCAGTGCATACACCCAATTAAAAGCCTTTGGCAGCCTATAGGCTGTTTCCATATGTGAACCTCCCAAACAGGAAAGGAAAGATAGAGATGAGAGATAGAACAAGAAGGTAGGAGAGATTTTTGTGTGTGTTTTTAATTCTTCTCCCTTCCGTCTATCTCCTCTTCCTGGACTATACTAAAAAGGATAGTAGGAAAATACATAAACCACATCAAAATGGAGGATTCTATATAATTGGGAGGGGGTGGGTTGGCAAACCAATGTCATTACTGAAATCAGTCTCCTTTCTCTTGCCATTCAATATTATCCACAACAGGCCCCATGGCTGTGAATGATTTTCCTGGCTCTGCTTCTCTCAGTTTAACAACATTCAGGCATTCAGAATTTTAGTGCTTGATATATATTTTTTTCCTGGCATGGAAATAAAATGATAGGAAAAGCTTCTTTGGTTTAATGGTCCACAGTGTAGCTCAAGGCACCTGGTGTAGCCCTCTTGCTGAAGCTGAACAGGCCTGGGTCTACTAAGCGCCTGGATAGGAAACCCACCTGGGAAGGCTTCCACGAACACCACCTTGGGTTCCCTGATGTGGAAAACAGAAGGAGATAAACGCGTTTTTTAAAAGGAAGAAACATCTGCACATTCTGCTGATGTTAAAGGCATAGGAATAGTACTTGAAGAAAGGGAGGGAAAGAAACATGGCAGCTCCAACAGTGATTAATAAATAAGGCAAGAAAATGACAACTAATAAAGTTTAAAAGGAACAAAGAAATCTAGTGGCACCTTTGAGACTAACTTTTGGGTCAGTTCTAACAGTTCTACCATAAAGAAACCAGTTAGTCTCAATGGTGCTACTGGGTTCCTTTGTTCCTTATTGTGCTATAACAGACTCTCTCTTTGTAAACTAAGCTTGCTGTTTTTGAATGTAACATTGGCATTAGCAGGAGTAAAGAGAGGGCGGAGTAAAAGGAGGTTCTCATCTGTCATGGGTATATAGTTCTGGTAGGGTGATAATAAAAAAAGGACATAATAGACAAAATCCAATTGTTGGTCGCAACTAGAGAAGACTCATTAAATAAATGAGAACTTGGTAAGTCAACAACACTCATAGCATACCCACCAATGTCCTGATTTCACAGAGACAGTCTCCCCAAAACCCACTGTCATTCCACTTTTTCAGCTGTTTCTAAAGTGTCCCAGGTTCTCTCTCCTTCCCCCCACTTTTCCCTTTTGTCCTCATGCAAACTGAGAGCTTGTGTACACAGGCAAAACAAAAACATACTCACCCCGTATTTGTAGCACAATTGACACACAACATTTTCAACAATCCACATTTTCACCAGAGTTTCTGCAGGAAACTTCAGATCTATAAGATCTGTGGTTTGCTCTGCATTTGACAGGAAAACCCAGATATCTGGCCATGTGGCTGCTGAGGATTGGCTTTGGAGCAAAGCTGGGGCAGGACTTCCAGTGGATGGGCTCTTTGTAAAATTTCAACTGTGCACATATCTGGATAAAGGTATCTCCACTTATCCAGTAAATCAGTACTCTGGGACAATGTATACTCACTTATTTGCATGCACGAGCAAATGGGGTGGGGGAGCAGCCCCAGCTGTGTGACCAGAAATAGTACAATGTATAAGACACAATGTAGAAGGACTACTCTTTTACTCCAATGCAGATGACAGTGTGGCGTAATACTCTGAATTACTATCGGACAAGCCTAGTGCATGTGGCATTTATGGGGTCACTGCAGATCGAAGAAATCCGACTTGGCTACAAAGTAGGTGTGGGGTTTCCCACCAGTATAGACAAGCCCAGAGTTCAAAAATAGTTTGCACTCAGTTAAATCAGTGCAGAGAAGAGAGGAAGGGGTGGAATCTTTCCCTTCCCACTAGGCCATGGCAAAAGCAAACTGCTGCAGCTTGTGTGTTGTTCCGCATTAATAAAGTTTGCCAGCTTGACCACATTTTGATATTGCTTGGCCACACATGTCCTGGCTTTCATCTGTGAAATGTTAGAGGGTATGTATTTACACAAATTCAGTACATCTGTTCTAGATGGGACTGACTGTTGATTCTAGGACAATGATGCCTCACCAGGGCCAGCCCTGGGATTAGGCTGAGTTGAAGAGACAGCCTTAGGTGGCAGATGGTGGGGGGCAGCAGAGACAGCCCGAGACTCTTCTTCTTGGTCTTTCCAGCTACTGCTCAAGAACAGAGTTGCATGTGCCACACAGATTGCCCCACACCCACTAAGCTACCTAACTGTCCAGAGGTATGGAGCTGAAATAAGATTCAACTGTCATTCCAGTCAGCTGTTGCATGTGAATTGGAGGATGAGATATCATCTTGTTGTTCACCTCAGGCAGCAAAACCTGTTGGGTCAGTTCTGAATATGTGGAGGAGGGGGGAAGTAACTGATTATAGAGGCATAAACCCCAGGACGTGCTAGCTGGAGTATCCTGGGAATTGTAGTCCAAAGAGGGAACTTTGCCAAATTCTGGGTAGAAATGGAGAGCTGGAACAAAGCAGACCAAGATTTTATCAGGGATGGAAAAGCAGGCTCTCGCTATTTTAATAGGGTTCTGTAAATCTAGTCTAGACAACACTCTCAACATTATGCTGTAAAAAATAATCCAATAATGGCACAGGATCAAGAAAATTCTTTAATAAGCATTTCCCATCTCTCCTTTTTCTGATGGCTGTTTTTTATTGTTACTGCCCATGGGGTGGGTGGGGAGGGGACACTAAATAATCATATATGTAAAATGTGGAGCCAATATACACAAATGTGGTTTTTTTAAAGCTTTTTTAAAAAAACCTACTTAAATGCATTTTAGGCCAATCTTTCAATTCCCAAGATGTTATGCTGTGATAATAAACATGGTGGGGGAAGTGGAGGCTGTAACTGCAGGAGGTCTTGATCCAACACAAAGCAGCATTCACCCCCATTCTGTTAAAATCAGTAACATTTGAAACACACACAGATCTACAAGAGGCCACAGTTAAAAGGTGCTCAATTTAATATTGGGGTAAATGCCCTGCATCATTTGGACTGCAGGGCTCTGGAACAGGGGCAAACCAAGGTATTTGGCCAGTGCAGACAAGCTCTCATTCTTGTCTTGAGTCATGGATTATTTTAAATTTATGTACTTGGCTTAAATTCTGTTCTTCATTATAGCAATGAAGGTGCTTTTTGCTGATAGAACTTTAAATGCTCCTTGCATGGTTAGTGAAGCTAACAAAAGCATTTTTAGCAGTACAGTCCGAAACCAATTGATTTCCTAAGGAGTCAAACCAACTGAATGGAGCCAGCATGGCACAGTGGTGTGTTTGACTAGACTCTGGAGACCAGGGCTTGAATCCCCACTCGGCCATGAATACCCACTGGGTGACCTTGGACAAGTCACACACTCTCAGCCTCAGAAAACCCTGTGATAGGTTCACCTTAGGGTTTCCACAAGCTGGAAACAACTTGAAGGCATGCAGCAACAGCAACAACAAGACCTACTGAATATAGGAGATATTACTATTAAGTAAACATGTGTTATGTTGTAAATTTAAAGACACCTGGGAAATCCAGAAACAGCAAATTCCAAAATGTAACACACATACACATTGCTGATACACACACATGTGCTGACATACAGAACTTTGGCTGACTTAGTCAAGGTGTGGCTGACACTGCAGGCAATAAATTCTTTAATTGCATTTTGTCTGGTTGTAAACTGTTGGGCACTCAGTGGGTGGGGTAGGAAATGATTTTAATGATAGAACTTGGTACCTGGCTGACTTGGAAATGTAATACTTTGCTGTTTTCAGTAACCTTTGTGCTGGCCGGAGGCAAGTTTATTCTTGCTCCCACTCCAGTTTCTGCATCATATGTGGAACCTGGTTCAGCTGTCACCAGTAAGGATGCACATCAGCACATACATATGTGTAAGCACAGAACTGCCATAATTGTTTTTCAAAGCTAGTGGTTTTCAAATGATAGTCTAGACTAGAGGTGGGAATCATGTAGCACACCAGATTTTATTAGTTTGCAACTTCCACCAGCCAAACTAGGATAGTCAGTGGTGAGAAATGGTAGGAGATGCAGTCTAACAACATGATTCCCATTCCTGTTCTAGAGAATCATCAGAAGCTCAGCAGAAGTTCCTCAGTGGCAGATAGGTTTTCCTGAACAGACCTAGCCCAGGAGTTTTTGCTGCCTGAGGTGAAGAACAAGCTGGCACCTCCCTGGGCCAAACCAAAATATTTGGCTGTCTGAGGCAGAAGAGAAGGTTTCCCAAAAGCTTATTAGGAGTTCCTCAATGAGACTAGTAATGAGAGACTAGCTTCCTTAAGCAGGGCTGGCCCAAGGTGTTTTGCTGCCTGAGGCAGTGATGGCTGATAGCTCCCATGTCAGTGGAGTGGTGAGTATATTTTAGGTTTTAACTTTCAAACTTTAAAGGAGCTCTCCAAAATGCAAAGCCTATTTGGAGGATAGAGTTCAGTACCTTGATTGGCCCCTTTAAAGGTTGGACCCAAAACCTATAGCATATTCACTATTTTACTGATACTAGCCACAAGTGCCTGATTCCCAACACTCACCTGCTTCCTTCGAGTGTGGTGGAATATGCCATTTTACCACCAATACAGAAGTAAGATTCAATTGCAAATTCAAGCCACTTCTACATTTAGACTGGGGAATGGGCACCATCTTATCCTTTACTCCAGGCAGCAAAATATCTTGGGCCAGCTCTGTCTGGTTCTACATAGCCCAACGGATAGGATATATTTTATTTGTATGAGGATTATTTCACTTCAAAGTAAAGTGGCAGGGCAGCCAGAAGGTTACATTTTCTGTGTTGCCTTATCTCGTGACATTGTTATTCTTGTTGTTCTGCTGTTCTGGTTCCATGAGAGATGGAGGTAAAACCGCATCTTTTTACTAGCCAGAAAAATCCATTAGTAAAAAGATGTCATTTTACCTTCGTCTCCCATGAGACCAGAATGGCAGAACACAGGGAAAAAAAATGACATCATGCAGTAAGGCAGCATGGAAAGCAGAATCTTCTGGCTGCCCTGCTGCTTTACTTCAGTGTGTAATAAGCCTCTATGGAGATTTTCAGATGGGCTAAATATGGAGTAACACTGATGCCAGGAGATTGCTAAAGGGCTTCCCTTTCAGACGTCATTGTCCCCGTGTTGTCATGCTCCCGTTCGGCTGCCATTTTGCTGACACTTCTTTTTATTTAAGCCATGAATTGATCCCCCATTCCGCTTCTGTAACGGAATGACGTGCTATTGAAATGGTGCCCCGTTATGCTGGCGTGATGCCAGTGGGGAGTCTGTGTCATAACACTTCCGGGTGGGATTGGGACATCCAAGTAAGTGACACACTTTTTTGTACCCTTCCCGGGTTACTTGGGATGTTTTAAGTGTGTTTTTGTGCATGCTGTCCCTTTTGGATGTGTGTTTTGTTTTTACTTTTTGAATTTCCCACGTGCTCGTATTCTCACGAGAATGGCCAGGATTTGAAACCAGGAAATGAAAGGGGCTCCGTTCAATCTCCTTTCACTCCTGGGCTGCCCTGCCGAGGGAAGGATGCACAGACAAGGTAGGTAAAATCCCCTCCACTCATTGTTAACAAATACAATTTTCCCATTCATAATTGATTATTATTATATTCATATATGAATGAAACATAAATGTATTTAAATTGACTTTAATATATTTACTATGATACTATTGACTAGGACACTGATGACTATCCTATTCAGTATTGCTAGTAGGATAATAAGTACCATAAACATATACTATACTGTAGTAGCAAACAATAGTGTCAATATTTTAAAGAGGTTTCAAGAGGTGTGGAGGACAGGGACTGCAAAAACAGAACTAGGGACTGTAGGTGACCCATGGGCCTGCCTGGTTTGTAGTCAGAAAAGCTATTTTCATGCTTTTCTCCAGGAGTGGGGCAAGTCTGAGAGGGCAGGGCTTAGGTCCAGACTTTTTGAAGAACTGAGTCTCCCTTTATGAGCCCATTAGAGCTCTAAGGTATTCAAGAGAGACCCATCTCTCTGTCTCACCACCCTCTCAGGCTCATTTGGTGGGAACAAGGGAGATAGCCTTCTTGGTGACTGCTCCCAGACTCTGGAACTCCTTTCCTAGGGAGGCCAGGGTGGCCCCCTCCTTGCTATCCTTCCACCAGCAACTCAAAACATTATTATCCTGAAAAGATTTTAGAAATTGACTCAGATGGGCTTTTAATGGTGTGCAGTGCTGTTTTGCCATATAAACACACACACACACACACACACACACACACACACAGTAGTCTTTTAAGGAATTTGAATGGTTTTAACTTTATAAATTGTTTAATTGTCTTTTAAATAACTTTTATATGTATACCTTTTACATTAATTTTAAAAGTTTTAATCTGTACTGTTCTTAACATGTTGAAAGCCACCTTGGTTTAGGTAAATACCCTAAAGGCACCAGATCCCATCTGATCTTGGAAACTAAGCAGGGTGAGTATTTGGACAGGAAACTGCCAACAAATACCAGGGGGAAATGGTTAAAACACCTCTGAGTATTCCTTGCCTAAGAAAACCCAATGAAATTCATGGGGTCACAGTAAGTTGAAGGCACACACACACACACACACACACACAAGCTGCCTTGTGTCCCATTCAGGAAAAATAAACAAATGAACAATAAACAAACAAATCATGGAGAGCCCATAAGTTCTGAGGAAAACGGTTCATGTCCCATGGTGGTAACAATTTATTCATTTATGGTAGAATTGTCTATCTTACTCTTCAGTAGAAGTCCACATAAGAGCTTCAAGAGTGGGAAAATGCCCAAGCAATGCTCAGAGAGACTCAGCAGGAGCAGCATGCAGTGGAATCACAGCCTGCAGGAAGTGAAGCAAGATTTTTACATGTGTACAAAGACTGAAGAAACCATAACAGGAGGCTTCCAGGAACCAGTACTAGGATTTGTCCATCAGGTCATTGAGAAAGAAGTATACCACAGGAAATAGGAGATATCGGTTTAATCTGCCACAGGAAAATGCTGAAGTAAGGACCAGGAAGAAACTCACGTTGTATAGAACTACTGCCACTGGGAGATAAGATGCACTCTAGTGTATTTAAAGTGTAGCAATTTCGATATTGCCTAAATTCTATTACTTATTTGGGTATAATTATTCCTAGGGACTGATCTCAGAGGATTAACCTTAATATAAGTAAGCTGATAGAATATATTGTTCAAGATTTTGAGAGATGTGTGGGCTTAAAAATGAGTCTTTCGGGTAAAGTAAGAGTGATGTATTTGAGTCTTTTACTCCAAGTCTCAAGTTCTTGCAAGATACTTTCAAGTCAAGTTCCAAGTCGAGTCTCAAGTCTGGGAGCTAATTTTAACAGAAAAAAAGAGGTGGTGGTGATAGGGTGTGCGGGTCCGTGTGTGTGTGCGGGTCCGTGTGTGTGTGTGGAGTTTCAATAACTAGAAAATCAAGAAGACATGCACAAAGCTGGGTAAAAAAATATCAGCAAATGCATTAGGCTAGGAGTGCTTATTACCAGCTTCAGCTGTTACCCCAGCTGCACCACTTCCTAGAGTTGGAAAACCTAAAGATGGTAGTGCACATGCTGGTAGCCTCAAGGCTGGACTTTTGCAATGCGCTGTACATTGGACTACCTCTGTACCAAATTCAGAAACTTCAATTGGTTCAAAGCACAGCAGCCAGATTAGTCACTGGTACACCCAGGAGTGATCATATTACACCAATATTAAAATCGCTCCACTGGTAGCCAATTAGGGCTTGTGTATATGAGGTAAAAGGAAGCTGATTGCTCTACAGTAAAGATAACTTGCAGCAGCTGCAATTTGTCTTAATGTTTTTTTTTGGGGGGGGCAGATTTCAGGCATGCAAAGCTATCTGCATTTGCTGTGCAAATAGGTACACCTGCGAATCAAGATGGCGACTGCAAGTGAATTACTTATTTTTATTTACCACATTTATTTATCGCATTTTTATTTACCAATTTGCTGCCACCGCACAGTATTTTTTTTAAAAAAAACTATTACCAAGGTGTGATAGAGCAATATTTTGCCTTAACAGGAAAGCAAAACAAAAAAAACCTCCCATTTTATTGCATTAGTGCTCGCTTGCTACGGCAAAAAACCAACATAGCGATTCTGGGCACTTGCCTTGTTAGCAAGCCCCAACCCCCGTGCTCATCTGGCCAGTCAGCTTTCAGCTCCTGCTCATATGGGAAAGCAAATCTAATAGAATTGCTTGTCCCAACGAGCAGGAATGTGCATTCCCCCCCCCACCACTGTTTTTTAAAAACTCCAGGAAAAGCTGTGAAGGCTTTTCCTTCAGAGTTTTTGATGTTTTTGGCCCCCCTCCTTCTGAACATGGTGATACAATACGGGATGCCATTAAGACAGCTCGTATTTTCCTTGCATTCCCTGATGAGTATTTTTGCTGTTTAGACAACCCTTAGTTTCTGGTTCAAATAAGTTACAAATAAGTTGTTGTTGTTGTTGTTGTTGTTGTTGTTAGGCAATATCTTTACACTTCAGGATCTTGTCTAGTTCCTTCATAGCTACCCTTCCAAGTCCTAGTCTTCTTCTGAGGTCTGCTTGGCAACCTGTCCCTGTTGCACATAAAACTTGAGAAGGATCCTTCTGCCTCAAGCCTGTTGCCTGACTCATTTGCTGTTACCACTTCTATCACATGACCAGTAGGCAAAAAGCAGTGAGATCATGGAAGCGTTGTTCAAAGGAGGAAAACCGTTGTCAGTTCTGTAATGTTTCTTGATGAGTGCATTATGTTACTGAACCAAAGCCACCAGTTGGTTGCTAAAAATATACAAGTCATGAGTTGAATTGAGTCAGTGCATCATTTATTGTGGAATCGAGTCCAAGTTGAGTCACTGAAGTGACTTGAGTCTGACTTGAGTCCGAGTCAATCAACTCAAGTCTACGGACTTTTTCAGATGCGTGAAATATAATGCAAGCAGCCTCGTCGCGTTGCGAGGCTGCTGCGCTGCAGAGAGTCGGTTTCGTATGACGCTCTCCCCTGCCGGTACTGTTGCGGTACCGCGGGGAGATTTGAACATCATATTTCATTGGTTTTTAATCACGATCAACTTTCGTGCTTAAAAATTAACGAAATATGACGCTCAAATCTCCCCGCGGTACCGCAACAGTACCGGCAGGGGAGAGCGTAATCCGAAACTGATGCTCTGCAGTGCAGCAGCCTCACAACGCGACGAGGCTGCTTGTGTTATATTTCACACATCCGAAAAAGTCCTACATCACAGGGAAATACGATGGCATAGACAATCCTAACTTTAGTATTCAATGATATAACTTTACATTTCAGAATCTTGTCTAGTTCCTTCATAGCTGCCCTTCCAAGTCCTAGTCTTCTGATTTTTTGACTGCAGTCTCCATTCTGATTAATGATTGAGCCAAGGTATGGAAAATCTTGAACTATTTCAATGTCTTCATCATCTGCTTCCAATTATGTAGTCTGTAAATCATGTGTGGCCATTATTTTTGTTTTCTTAATGTTCAATTGTAAACTTGCCTTTGCACTTTCTTCCTTGATTTTCTTCAGTAATCGTTCCAAGTCTTTGCTATTTTCTGCTGGTAGTATGGTGTCTTCTGCATATCTTAAATTGTAGATGTTCCTTCCTCCAATTTTCACATCTCCTTCCTCCAAGTCTAATCCTGTTTTTTTAATGATATGTTCAGCATACAGGTTAAATCGATAGGGTGATAAAATGCAGCCTTGCCTGAGTCCTTGCCAATTGGAAACCATTCAGTTTCTCCGTTTTCTGTCATAACAGTAGCCTCTTGTCCTCTTGTCTTTAAGAGTGATCCTTGGTTTTTCATGATCTATATACTCGAAGGTTTTGCTACAATCTAGAAAGCACAGGCTGATTTTCTTTTCAATTTTTTTGGTGCACTCTATTATCCAACAGATATTTGCAATATGATCCCTAGTGCCTCTTCCTTTCCTGAACCCAGCTTGGTCTTCTGGAATTTCTCATTCCATATATGGTCAAAGTCTTTGTTGTAGAATTTTTAGCATCACTTTATTTGTATGGGAAATTAATGCAATGGTCCTGTGGTTACTGCAATCCTTGGTTTTCCATTTCTTGGGGATTGGAACATATATTGAGCATTTCTGGTGTGCGGACCATTGTTTTGTTTTCCATATTTATTCACATATTTAAGTTAGAACTAGAATAGATTCTATCTCTGTTGACTGAAGCATCTCTATTGGTATGTCATCTGTTCCTGGTGATTTGTTTCTCCTAAGTGCTCTGAGTGCAGCTCCCATTTTACTTTCTAAAATTGAAGGTTTGTCTTCATACAGTTCTTCCTCAAATGAATCTGTCACCCTTTCATCTCTTTTATATACAGTTGTCCCTTCAGATTCACTGTGGTTTGGTTCCAGGACCCCCCATGGATACCAAAATCTGTGAATACTCAAGTCCCATTATATTCAATGGCATAGCAAAATGGCTTATCATTTTTTAATAATATTTTCAAGCCGTGAATACTTAAATCTGTGGACACCAAATCCGTGGATATAGAGGGACAACTGTAGTTCTTCTGTGTATTGTTTCCACTATCTTTTTATTTCTACTTGGTCATGCAATGTGTTCCCCTGCTGGTCATAGGCATCCTCACCCTTGGTTTTAATTTCCCTTTGATTCCTTGGATCTTGTGGAAGAGTTCTCTTGTTCTTTCTTTTTTGTTGTCACCTTCTGTTTCTCTTCATTTATTATTATAGCAATTCTCCTTGTCCCTTGTTCTACAGGAACATTCTTCAGGTTGTATTTTGGCATGATGGTTGGTTTAGTGTTCTTCTTTAGCTTTACTCTTGTTTTTTTATATTAGTAGTTCATGGTCTGTGCCACAATCTACTCCTGGTCTTATTTTTGCAGAAAGAATGCTTCCAATTATGTAGTCTATTTGATTTCTATATTGGCCATCAGGTCCATGTATGCAGTTGTTTCTTGGGTTGCTTGAAGAATTTGTTTGTGAAGAGCAAACTGTTGGCCTCACAAAATTCAGTCAAAATTCTTACATTGTTGTAGTTGTGAGCCTTGAAGTAATTTCTGACTTATGGCAACCTGAAGGTATCACGGGGTTTTCTGAGGCTGAGAGTGTGTGACTTGCCCAAGGTCACCTAGTGGGTTTTCATTGCCGAGTGGAGATTCAAACCCTGGTCTCCAGAGTCATAACCCAACATGTAAACCACTATGCCATGCTGGCTCCATAAAACTTTTACATACCATTTTACATACCATATCTGTTATCTTGTATTAATTTTTGGACAAATCCACTTAAAGTAAGTAATCCACCATGGTCAGCCTTAGAGTCTTCATTTCTGGCACTTTTATTCAAATGGACAGCACTTGCTTCTCATTTTATTAAAAAGGGCAGTGTCTTGTCAACAATTTCAGCAATTAGAACTGTGTGGCAAATATAGTCTCATCAATTGCAATTTGGTCCACATGCTCATGCCAAAGTGACTGCAGCTTTAAATACATCCAAGGTTCCCTTAATATTAGAGACATTAATTGAGACCAACCAAGTATCCCAACCAACAATTAATATATTTCTGTTATCTATAAATAAATATGACATGTGAGGTTTACAGCAGGAATGGAATAGAGACCTGGAATCTCCAGTTCTGACTAATCAATGGCCATCAGTTTTAACTTTTATGGCTCTAGATCTTAGACTATGTCTTAGACTGTAGAAATTACCCTTTCGGGTATATTGGTTGCCACAATGTCTGTTCAAGAAAGGGCTTTCTAAATCAGCAAATTGTTGCAGATGTAGTACTGCTATTGCTTCCTTAATATATATATTTTGGAGTTGTCTCATAGCAACTACATCTTGGAAGGAAGTAATCACACAATTAAATTTGGTTTTGGAAAGTTCCTTGTTTTTTGGAAATTAACTAATGGCCAATGGAAGTGGATTTTTCATGCTTTTTTGACTGCTAAAATATTGATACTTCGTTACTGGAAAGATAATTTTTCTTCACGTGTGATCCAATGGATAGAAGATCTAACAACACTTACAATGTTTGAAGGAAAGGTCTATAGATGAAATTTAGAAATTGCCTTATATTTGGATATTTGGTCAGTTTTTATAGAAACTTACGATTAATATGATTATTTTTCCTCCTTTCATGTTTTTATTTTCTTGCTTTTGTTACACTGGAACATTATTATATGTAACTGAGATCCCTTTTGAAAATATATATATATATATATATATATATATATATAAAATAAAAACTACCCACATGTTGTGGAGTGTTCTGCCAGAAGTGATAATTTCCAGTGCCAAAAGCAAATGACCCTGGTCACCTCTCTCCAATTTACTTTGTAAGCCACTGTGGGCAGCATAGAAGTACTTTAAATAAAGTACAAATTACAATGGGCCCTCCATTCTGCAGGGGTTTGCTTTTGGAACCCCCAACAGATAGCAAAATCTGCAGATGGTTCAGTTCCATATTAATAAATGGGAGTGGCCATTTTAAGTATGGGCGCCACCATTTTAGGTTTGCAACAGTGCCATTTTAGGTATGAGTGGCACCATTTTAGGTATGGGTGCCTCCATTTTAGGTATGCAGTGATGATCCATGGATGCTCAAACCTGTGGATAGAAAGGGCCCACTGTAATACATTTTCATGTCACCTCTGTCTTATCTGGATTAAGATTTGTTTGTCCTCAACCAGTCCATTCACCCAAGGGTTGTCTAGATGGTGAAAAAGCTCCTCATAGAATTTGAGGAGAATACCTTATGTCCCAATGAGATCCCATGGCAATTCACTGTATTCGGAAGGAGGGGGGGGGACTCAAAAAACTATGCAGGAAATGCCTTCATGGCTTTTCCTAAAAAATTTTTTAAAATGCAGGGGAAATGTGCACTGCTGATCGTTGCAACAACCGAATTGCATTGCTGTGCATTCCCAGATAAGAGTGGAAGTGGAAACCGATTGTTCAGATGTGTGCAGGGAGTGGACTTGATGGCAACAAAGTGACTGGAAGCACCATTTTGGAGTTTCTCAGTAGCAACTGTGTGCTTTTGCACTGTGCTGAGGTGACAAAAAAGCTTTTTAAATGGAAGGTTGTACTTGTACACCTTAGATTTACAGTTAAAAGAAACACAATACTGTGCAGCAGCAGCGGCAACTTGTTGAGAATAATAATGTGAGTGATTCCCTCCTGGCCACCATGTTGATACACAGGCATGTGAACATCAAACATGGATAGCTTTGCATACCAGCGATTTTGAAAAAAAAAAAAAAGTAAAAACAAATGAATGCTGCTGTGAATTTGTGTTAATGCACAACAATCACGATTATATCTTCTTGTCTAGACAAGCCCCCAGCCCATTACTGACAGCATGCATGATTTTAAAGTCAATCCAGCTTTCTTGGTGGAAAGGAGAAATATACTGTATTTGGAAGTAATTAGTATACTGGTGGCAGTGAACCCCCCAAACTCCTTACAACCTCTCCCAGTGGCTTCATGGATGTGTTGAAAAGCATTGGGGACACTACAGACCCCTGAAGGATTCTACAGGCCAATGGCCAAAGAGCTGAGCAGCAGTCCCTCAGGATGACCGAATCTCATAGTTCAAAATAGGTCCCAAGTAGCCTTGCCAGCAATGCCAGAAGCCTTAGTGACTTCCACTCAAAAACCTTTCAAGTCCTTAAAATGGTAATGATCAACATACCCTCCAACTGTCCCAATTTGGTAGGGACAGACCTGATTAATCCTCTGTCACCCCAGTTTTTCAGCTGCTTTTAGAAGGTCTCTCTCTTCTTCCCATTCCCCCTTGTCCTTAGCTTATTTCAATTGCTGCAATCTGAGTTCAAAGAGCAAAAGTACTCATGGGGGAAGGAGTGGAAAGGCAGGATCTTATCTTTCCAGTAGGCTCAATCAAATTGCTACTGCATCTCCCAGCTTGTCTATTCTTCCTCATTAATAACTTTTGCCACTGATGTTGCCTGACCATACATGTCCTGGTCAGGGCCGGTTTAAGGCATCAGCGGCATCAGCATCCGCAGGGGGCCCCATCATTGTAGGGGCCCCCATAGTAACCCTCCTCCTGCAAAAACATTATTAGTAATAATCTGAATATCCTGTACTGTGAATAGCTTAGGTTGAGTTAAGTTACATTGACCTGAAATAAACATATGGGGCCCCAAAATAAAGTTTTGCAGGGCCCCCCAAAATTCCTTAAACCGGTCCTGGTCCTGGTTTTTGTCTGTGAGATATTGGAGGGTATGGATCAAGAGAGTCCCAGATCTCCTATGCAGAGGAAAGCCAGAAGTTAATGGGAAAGATTAGCCTATCTGGATATATTGGCTGAAAGTGATTGTGGCATTTTTCTGGTGAACTGGCTGCTCTTGTACAAAGGTGAGGGTCTCTTCATTAAATTGCAGATGGAGACAGAGAAGCATTAGTAGCATTTTGAAGAGAATCAAAGAAGTGGGAAACCTGAGAAGAAACCCCATGATATGTGTCTTGTATTTTAGATCTCCATGTGTGTGCGTGCATGTGCGTGTTTTATTATGAGAACTTTAAAATATAAGGGCAGCTATTTAACATTCTACTGCTATTCTCTATCTGCCTAGATAATAGCTTATATTTTAAAATGTGTTCTTTTTTATTAAAAAAACCATGCCAAAACATGCTCTTGAAAGATGTTACCATAGTCACCTGGTTTATACTTTTGTAATTTCAAAGTGGGTTTGCAAGAACAAAAGAATGAAATCATAGAATCTTTCAGACACTGAGTAACATAAAACTCATTGATTGCATCTAATTGTAGGGATCCGAGACTTCCTGGCTGGCTGCTAATAGGGTGAGAAAAGCCTGAAAATGGGTCTGGATGGCAGAGGTCAGAAAACAATCAAAAGATTTTATTTATTTATTTATTTATTTTAAGAGAGAGAAACACCTCAAGCTGGAACAAGGGTGGAGAACTATCCAAGGTCCAGAGAGCCCATGTGCCACTCACTGGACCTTGGAGGGCCTTGGAGTCCTGAAATTTGTTTTGCCTTTATTTATTTATTTTACTCAAAATGTCATCCTTCATGCTCTGAAGGATGCGGGTGGCACTTTTACCTTGTTCCCCTTCCCCAGATGTTTTAGGCCCAGCAGAGGCCTTTTTTGAACAGTAAGTAACCTTGGAAACGCCCCCCCCCAAGTGAGCTTGGGAGCCATTTTGATTTTTTTAAAAACCCTACAGACAATTTTTCATAATTTTCCAACTGTCCCTAATTGTCCTCTGTCAACCTAGTTTTTTCCAGCCACTTTTAAAATGTCCTGGTTTCTCTCTCCTTCTCCCACTTTTCCCCTTTGTCCCTAGCTTCCTTCAGTTGCTGCATACTTAGTTCAAAATGCAAAAGTAGTTTGTATTCAGTTAACTGAGCAGGGGGGAGAAGAGAGGAGGGGGTGGACTCTTGCCCTTCCCAGTTGCCTCAGGCAAAAGCAAGCTTCTGCAGCCTCTCCTAGCTTGTGTGTGCATCCTTATTGATAACTTTTGCCATCTTGACCATACCCTGATGTTGTTTGGACATGTACATCTCACTTTTCACCTGTGAATTTTTTAAGGGTGGGTTTAAGGTCTCAAAAACAGCCTGGAGGAAGCCATATGTGAGCCACAGGCTGCCCTTTTTCTAACTCTGAACTAGAAGGAAAGTTTCCATCCATATCTTGGTAATATAGGAATTTACTATCTGATCTAATGTCCTTTGGACAGCTGCTGGCAGATGGTTTTTTTTTTTTTACATAATAGATTTCTGTTTGTTTTTTAAAAAAGCTATATATGCACAACACGAAAGCCTTACAACATTAGGAAAATATAATATCCTTGAATTTCAGTATTTGAATTTCAGCAATATTTTTAATATTTAATGGCTATGAAATCACAAAAGTATGTCCTTTGATAGCATGGAACTGACATCCTAAACTTGGAAAAGTTAATTTTTCAGACTATAACTAGGGCATTCTGGGAGTGTTGCTGTAGTTCATTTATTTGTTTTGTTTTCATTGATTATTGCTAGCAAAGTAGTCTACAAGCTTTTGCCTAAGTGCCCCCCCCCCACTACAATCTACAGTTGTGGAGATTGCTGCAGCTGTTGTCTCAGAATTTATCCCTCAGACTTTTAAGATGAGAGACTCTTGACAGCTACTGTCAGCAGTTAAGACACCTCACCTCAAATGATCTCATAACGCTTTGATGACTTAGCTGAGGAGGAGATGTGTCACACAGGGTTGGGTAGAGTCTCCCCTCCCGGACCCTGTACACAATCAGTTTAACAATCCACATGGCATGCAGATAGCAAATGTTGTGAACTGCTGCTGATTTGGCAGGCTCCAGATGGGAAGCAGGATCTTTGAATTAGCCCTGTGATCAAAAGGTTGGAAGGGATAGAAGTCTCCAGGGACTGGAGAATGAATTGGCTCAGGGTCAAAGCCTTTCAAGGCAAAGGAAATGTGGAAATGCTGAAGTTAAAAAGTACAATATTTTAAAAAATATTGTAGTATTGGTGCAGTCTCATAAGAACCTGAAAAATCTCCTTTTGGGAGGACTACAACTCTGAGAATGCCCCAGCTTCTGGTTATACTGGGAGCTGAACTTTTAAAAGGAACTTTTCCAAGCCCAGACACATCTGCTACCCTGAGTTTTTTTAATTTGTTCAAATTCATATGAAGTGTGCACATTGATTCTGATTGCTTTGATTATATGTACCAATATATAACCACAGGCTTCTCCCTCTTTCTGACACTTTGCTTTCCAACAACTCGCTCTTTCATTGCTTGCAAATTACAGAGTAGTTTCATTAATTCAACAGAGGTTCCACTCTTTCACCAGTTCTTCTTGCCTATGAGGCTCGCTTGGGAACTTTTGGACACACTTCTTTCTGTGTGTATTCTATTAATTTAGCTATCACGCACATTCAAAAGTGATAGTGTGTTATTTACATGTTTCAGTAACCAAAATGCATTTGCAAGCTAAAAAAAAACACCTGGGTTCCACTTTTCAACCAATTCTACTTTTTGACAGTCCTCTGGTCCCTAACTGGATAGATAGGTAGATAGATTGTGTGTGTGTGTGTGTGTGTGTGTGTGTGAGAGAGAGAGAGAGAGAGAGAAAGAATAATTCATTCATTCATTCATAAAAGTGTATCTAAGTCAACAAAGTCAATGCATTCTTGGGCTTTACTTCTTTAACCGAAAATTTGGTAGCAGAGGTAGAAATAACAGGAAAAGAATAGGGATTGGTTCCTACACTGCATAAAAGAAGAGCAGTTCAATATGTTTAAGCAAACTGACAATGTGCACATGTAAAATGAAACAACCAGGCCAGGTAAGCCTTGCATCACTAAAGTAAAAGGCTTCTTCCAAAATTCATCCAGGGGTGACCTTTTCTTTCACCAGCCTACACTTTGTTATGATTTCAGTTTTGGTGGCCAAATTCACAGGTATATGCTTTTTAAAAATGTTGGTGGGAGCTAGTGAGGTAGGCATATCTGCTCTGTTTTCCTGTTCACCCATACTCAGTAAGGGCTTCTGGAGACAGCTGATGTTTGCATATTGTAGGCAAGCACATATGGCTACCGTAGAGTCAGCTACAACGGAATCCCTTCTTTCACCAGCTCAAACCTTTATTGCATTGTTTACTGACAACACACTGTGCAATCTCGACACTGAAAGTCTGTGTTTCTCAAGCCCTCCTTCACCATCCTTCCACTGCCAATGCTGCAGATGATGATGATGATGTCCAGGTAGACAGACTGGGAAGGTGTAAAAAGAGTGGGGGAAAACTGAGCTTTTTTTGTCAGAGGCTTTGTTAACAGGGCTATGCTTGTACAAACGTTAGGAAGGAAAATCAGCTTGAATAAATAAATAGTCGTTTCAAATGGTATTGCTTTACATGTGCTTTGGGTGTGCAGTTGAGTTTTTACTGGTAAAAATATCCTAGAACTCGTGTGCCATCTACTGGTGAACAATTTAATGTTGTCATTTATATTTTCAAAGAAATAACATTGTTTTTCCTGCCTAGCATGTCTTGTTGCAATTTGATTTTTTTTAAAAAAAACATCAGCTCTGGGCTAAATAAGGCTGTAGTCCTAAAAGCACCAGGAGTAAGCCCCTCCAAACTCAATGAGACTTAATTTGCACAAACACACAGAGAAATACACAGTTAGGCTACAGGTATAATTATACCTATGAAGATGTAAGCCCTAACTGAGTAGCCAAAATCCAATGGCCAGTCCACTAGAGTAGACCCGGGACCCAGTGTGGTGTAGTGGTTTGAGCACTGGACTATGACTCTGGAGACCAGGTTTTAAATCCCTGCTCAGCCATGGAAACCCACTGGCTGACCTTGAACAAGTCACACTCTCTCAGCCTCTGAGGGAGGCAAAGGCAACCCTCCAAACACATCTTGCCAAGAAACCCCATGACAAGATTGGCTTAGGGTTGCCATAAGTCAGAAATGACTTGAAGATACACAACAATAAAAAGATTAGACCCGCTGAATCAATGAGGACTTGGTATGTCAATACTTATGTACATTCCATTGATTTAATGGCAGTGGTAGTTGTTGGATCCTATTTACATCTATCCACTCTGGGGTTTAGTCAGAATTTTAAAGGAGTTACCCAAGGTTCTGAACCTAGTCCTCAGAAAAGATTCACCAATTTTGATAGCTCATTCAAAGCTTGGATTAAAACTCAGAGTGGATTTATTTCCCCACTTCCATGGGAGCCACCAACCACCACTGGTCAATACTTCTGTTCTAGTAACAATTTGATTTAGGCCAGTTTGATTTTCTTCTGACTAAGCATGAATATGATTGCACTTTTGGTCCATTCCATTTTAAGACTGCTGCAATCCAGCATATTTGAGCTTTTTAATTATGTCTGCCAATGTCTTTTCTCTCTCCCATTCCCATATCCCACTTTTTAAAAAATAAGTGTTCTGACTTAACATTTAGCTTGAAAAATAATTCCGTTGAGCTTGACAGTGTACTTGTTTCCTTCTATTTGCAACTGTGTTTGTGAATATATCCACTATAATATAGGCTAGTCTTTAAAGTTTATTTATTTATTTAACTTATATGCTGCATTTCTCCTAGAAGGGATCCAAGACAACTCACAAAATTACATAAAATACAATTTAAAATCATTAAAAAAAACCTCACAATAAAAACACATAAAGTTAAAAGATTAAAATACTGTAAGCAAAATTTTTAAAAAATGTATATAAAAACACACCCCAATAAAACCTCCATAAGCCCACCTATGTATTAAAAGCCTACTTGCATAAAAATGTTTTTGCCTGCCAGTAAAAAGAAAACAGGGAGGGGGCCAGCCTAGCCTCCCATGAAAGGGAGTTCCAGAGGATGGGAACAGCCACTGAGAAGGCTCTCTCTCATGTCCTCACCAGATGACCCTGTGATGGTGGCGGGACCAAGAGAAAGCCTTCCCCTGAGGATCTTAGTGCCCTCACAGCTTTGTATGGGGAGATACAGTCTTTCAAGTAGTCTGGAACCAAGTTGTATAGGGCTTTATAGGTCATGACCGGCACTTTGAATTGTGCCCAGAAATGAACCAGTAGTCAGTGAAGCTGTTTTAACAAGGGAGTTCTATGCTCCCTATAACTGCTCCCTGTCAGCATTTTGGCCACAGCATTCTGGACCTGCTGAAGTTTCCAAACAGTTTCCAAAGGCAGCCTTACATAGAGTGGGTTGCAATAGTCCAAATGGGATGTAATCAAGGCATGTGTCACCCTGGCCAGATCTGATGTTTCAAGGAATGGGTACAGCTGGCGCATCAGTTTTAGCTGTGCAAATGCTCTCCTGGCCACTGCTGAACCTGGGCATCCAGGCTCAGAGTTGAGTCCAGGAGAACACCCAAGCTGCGAGTCTGAGATTTCAAAGGGAGTGTAACCCCATCCAGCACAGGTAGGGCCTATTTCCTGATTGGCCTTTTGACTGATCAGTGACTGATCACCTCTGTCTTGTCTGGATTAAGTTTCAATTTGTTTTCCCTCATCTAGTCAATGACTGACAACAGGCATTGGCTAAGTACCAAGACAGCTTCCTTGGAGTCCAATGGGAAGGAAAGATAGAGTTGGGTGTCATCAGCATACTGGTGACACTGAACCCCAAAACTCCAGATGACCTCTCCCAGTGGTTTCTTGTAGATGTTAAACAGCATGGGGAACAAGATAGAACCCCAAGGGACCGCACAGGCCAATGGCCAGGCCATTGAACAGAAGTCCCCTAGCACCACTTTCTGAGTTTGCCCCTCCAAGAAGGAATGGAACCACTGCGTAACATTGCCCCCAAGTCCTATCCCAGAGAGGCGGCACAGAAGGATACCATGATCGATGGTATAGAAAGCTGCTGAGAGGTTTAGCAGAACCAACAGAGAGACACACCTCCTGTCCAGTTCCCTGCGTAGGTCATCTACCAAGGTGACCAAAGCTGTCTCTGTCCCATAGCCAGACCTGAAGCCAAACTGAAATGGATCTAGATAATCTGTTTCATGCAGTAAGTCACTGTAGCCCTGGTTTGTCATTTCTTTGTAACATTTTCAGTTAGTCCTTAAACATTACAATATTATTGCAATTATATTCTCAATATTATTCATTCTCATTAAAAAAAACAACATGCTTACAGTTTTCCAAGCTCAATTAAAAAACAATCCAGAAAAACCCATAAATGAATAAGAACCCAGGTCTTCTTAATTCTGAAGTGAATGGCCTACATTCCGATGTTTCCTATAGGACCCCACATTTATGTTGAAAGCTATTTGCAATGTATGAAGACTGGTCATACTAACTGAATTATGAAATGGATGCAATAGACATCTGCTTAGCTCCAATTTTCCTGGGAATGTTTTCCTAGGAATGTACAAAAAAATGATACATGTAACTGTTTAACAATAGCTATCTCCAAGACTGTATCTTTCAAGCTCTCCCTCAGCACCCCAGTGAACTCAAGATAGCATCTTCTCTTGATGTACAGTACCACCCCTGTATCTGCTGATTTGCCATCCACTGATTCAATTATCCATGGATGGTGATAGCGGGGGGGGGGGTAGTGGTGGACAGGGGAGGGAGGGGAGGAGGAGAGCTCTCGCCTCCCTTCACCCCTGGGATTGCCCCCCGGGATAGCTCCTGTGGCGGGAATGGTGACGGTGGGGGGCAAAGGGAGATGAGGAGGAGATCTCATCTCCCTCCTCCCTTCACCCCCGGGATCGCTCCCATGGTAGGAATGGTGATGGGGGCGTTCACTATTATCCGTGGATTTCATTATCCACAGGGGCCCCTGCAACCAAAACCCGGTGGATACAGGGGTCCTACTGTAATTACAGTACGTGGTTATCTGAACAGCTAGAGTACTAAAAGAACATCTTGAGTTTCAGGTTTTTGTAAATATCATCCCATGGGAAGAGATGCTGGAAAAGATAACACCAACCACTGGGCTATACATTTTAGCACCTGCACCTCACTTTTTCCAAGCAGGGAGGACTCTAGGAATTACAGTACAAGTGTTACCCATTGTTCTGGATTCCTTGGAATGAGGTAGCTGTTTGGGGCAGAGGGCAACATCTTGTCCTTGTTAGATAGCAAAATGTTTAAACAGCTCTGTTTAAAACTACTCAGCAGTTTAAACACACTCCAAACAATATTGGCCCCATGTCCATTTCTTTGGGATGGTGAACCTGTTGTAAAAAATGCAATGTTCACTCCTGCTTTGCTTAGCAAGGCAGCAAACTGTTGCAGAGTTCCAGCAGAAGACGTGGGCTTTGGGCAAAAACTTGCATACCTCTGGTAAGAAATTCAATAAAGGCTAAAGTCTTTCATAGCTTTTATTGTAAAATTAACAAAGTACAGAAAGCATTCATCCCTGCTTCTGTGTCCTCCAAAGGTTTCTTCAAAAACTAACAGGGAAAGATGGAGCCGCGAATCACATAGCACCAAAATCCCTCCCTTACTTATATAATAAAATTATTTCAAAACATTAAGCCCCCTTCAAGAGAAATGAAAGTAAACTACTCTCATTTCTGCTTATCTAGCCTTGAGAGGCAAAACAGAAACCAGGCACCAATTGACAGATTTACAACTTCTTAACAAGACTAGCTGGAGCTTTTGCCTGGTGATTAAAATTACCCAAAGGGGCCCACAGATTTTCTGATCAGAACATCTATTTTCCCTGACACCCCTCTAATTTTTTATCCAGGCAAATGCATTTTACATTTCAGACATTACACCCAGCTTGTTGCACAAATAATTATGTTTGATTTGACCTAATGCTTTGGTAAACAAATCTGCCACATTCTCTTCACTAGGACAATAAACCAAATCAATTAAACCATTTTGAATAGCTTCTCTAACATTCTGAAACTTTACAGCAACATGTTTAGTTCTATTTTTCACCCCCTGTGCAGTTGCCATTGTTATACAAGCTTGAGAATCTTCAAAATCTTTAATAGCCCCTTGAATTGGGATATCCAAATCACTGAAAATCTGCTTCAAAAAAAAAAATCTGTTCAATAACCAGACTCGACAAAGCTGCAAATTCCACCTCTGCAGAACTTAAAGCGATAGTTGACTGTTTTTTTTGATCCCCAATGAATGGCAGTGCCAGCATAAAAAATAATCATCCCTGAATCAGATTTTCTATCACAAATTTCATTGGCATAATCGGCATCTACATAAGCTTTTAGCTCATGACAACCTTTTGAACTAAGTATTACACCATAATTTAGGGTTCCACGCAGGTATCTGAGCAATCTTTTCAGACCTTGCCAATCATGTTGGGTTGGCCTTGACACCTTTCTAGACAGAATATTGACAGCATATTCAATATCAGGGTGAGACCATTTTGCAATATACAACGAACTTCCAATTACAGAATGAAAAAGGTCAGAATGTTCAAACAGTCTATTATTTGTAATACTTATGAAATCTGAACACATAGGAGTTCGTCCAGGTTTACATTGGGACATGTTACAAAGATCTAGGACTTTTTCAACTTTCTGAACTTGGCTCATCTTAAAGTCACAATTTTCAAGTCTTTGAAAATCTACCCCCAAATAGTTTTAAATTTGACCAAGGTCTTTAAGTTTGAGCCTTGAACCTTGTTCCTCTTTAAACTTCTGCACCTGAATGTCAGTTTGTGTAAACATAGATAATCTACAAACACAATGAGAATTTCATATTTCTGGTTTACGCCTCTTGTATACAAACATGGATCAGCAATGCTGTTCTGAAAACCAACATTTTTCAGCTGTTCATTCAAACATAGGTATCAACATCTCCCACTTTGCTTTAATCTATACAAAGCCCTTTTAAGTTTGTACACATAATCTGGTCCCCCACTGTGAAATCCAGGAGCTTGTTCAACATATATACACTCATCCAGTGGGGCATTCAAATAGGCAGTCTCTATATCAAAGTGTTTGACTTTGAACTTATGAAGACTTGCAACAGACAAAGCAATTTTAATAATTTGTATTCTGGCAGTGGGGGCAAAAACTTGATCATAATTCAGATACCTTATCTGTGAATACCCTTTGCTACCAAACGTGCTTTGTACTTAACATTGCCATCATGCATTTGTTTCCTTTTGTACATCCAGCGACAACCTGCAGCCTTTTGTCCCTCTGGCAATGGCATGACATCATATATATGATGGTCTGCAATGGATTGCACTTCACTCTCCATTGCCTGTTTCCACTTTTGTTGTTCTTCTTGAGGCAACTTCAGGACATCAGCAAAACTGTCAGGTTCAAAAGTCACTTGACACACTTTTACATTTTGCACAGTGAATCTCAGAGGAGGCACTCCCCTTGTCTCTCTGTTAGAGCATTGGGGAATGACAGGCTCAGCTTGAACACTGTCAGAGTCTGCGTTTGATTCATTTTCTGTATCAGAGGACTCCTGCTTTGAACCTCCCCCTCCAAATTTTGGGGAACTGCCAATGCCTGATCCAGCAGCCTGCTGTTGCTGCTGGCTAGGCTGTGTCTCATCCACAAGTGAAGGCAAAATTACTTCTAGGTTAAAGTGTACATGATTCCAGTTAGCATGCTCCTCGAACTCAGCACTTCTGGAAATCAAAACTTTCCCATCTGGGAGGATAAAATGCCATGCTTTGCTAGCCTGCCCATAGCCTAGGAATCTTAGCCTCCTAGCCTTGGGTTCCCCTTTTTCCTGATTGCCTTGGGGATGTTTACCCATGCATATAATCCAAAAATCCTAATGTGTTTTATAGATGGTTTCTTGCCATAAAACATGAAGAAAGGGGTATTTGAGACCACAGAACTTGGCACGCGGTTACTCAGATAATTAGCTGTCAACATGGCTTCTCCACAGTACTTCTGTTCAATATTTGCATCAAACATCAGGCTATCTTTAATTGTCTGCAAAACACCAATTTTCTCTCTCTCTGCCACTCCATTCTGACTGGGGAAAAAAAGGGCCGTCAGCCTATGGAAAATTCCCTTCTGCTCTAGCCACCTCTGGAACTCATTTGACATGAATTCTCCTCCCCTATCTGACTGGAGTGATGACAGCTTCTGAGAGAAATGTCTCTCAACATAAGCCACCCAATTTTTAAAAGTCTGAAAGGTTTCATCCTTACTCTTGAGTAAGAACACGAAGGAAAAATGACTGAAATCATCTACGAGGACTAAGACATACTTGGCTCCTCCCAAGGATGTTGGATAGGGGCCAGTCTGGTCCATATGGATCAGTTCAAGAATTCGCTCAGATTTCCTGTCACCATGTTTGGGGAAAGGAAAAACCTTTGATTTTGATTGTTTACAAACTTGACAACCCAGGTACCTCTGACACCCCCTCACATTCAGACCATCTACCATTTCAGGCATCTGCTTAAGAACTTTAAAGCTAGCATGACCAAATCTCCGATGCATCAAGTGCACACAATTGTCATGCATGGGAGAATTTGCCATCACAGTACCAGTTTGAGGCTCCTGCAGACAATCATACATGTAATACAATTGGTTATGAAAAACACCTTCAGCCAAAATGGCATCATTTGTCAAAACAAAACATTTGTTCTCTTTAAACTGTACCTCACAGCCTTCCTGTGTCAACTTGGCAACAGAAAACAAACACATTTTGAAACTAGGAACAAACTGAACATTTTTACATCCATGTTCTAACATTGTATAAAACATATACCTTCACCCAAACATTCTGACTTTGACCCATCAGCCAAACACATTAGAAGGGTTAGTCACTTTAAAGTCTTTAAAGTTGTCCTTAGAACTGGAAATATTTTGATTACACCCAGACTCGAGGGCCCAGCTGCTGAGTTGTAATTTTTGCTCCTTTGTAGTTTGCAAAAAAAAAAAAAAAAAAAAAAAAAAAAAAAACCCTGCAAAGACAGTCATGCTGGAACTAGATTTTTTAGCTTTACCATCCTTTTGCTTTTTCTTAGATTTACAGTCTTTCACAAAGTGCCCCTCCTTTCCACAGTTCCAGCAACCTTTTCCCTTTACAGCAAAAGCAGGAAATTTGCCCTTACTGCAGTCTTTGGAGCCATCTACTGGGCCGTTTGTGGAATGTGGGTCTTCAGCTGTAAAGCCTTTGGAGTTTGCAAATCTTGCTTACGCTCTGAGCATTTTGCTTCTTCTTCTAACAGATGACCAGTAATAAAATTAATGGTCAAATTTACTGCGGGTAAATATTTTAGACTGTGGACTAGGGAATCAAAATCTTCTGATAAAGATGACAATAAAATAAAAGATTTGTCCTGTTCTGTAAAATCCACATTCACTTCTTACAATCTATTGAAGTACTGTCTCAAAGAAGCAATGTGGGTTGTGATATCCCCACCAGGCTGTAATTTAAGTCTATAAAGCTTCCTCGTCAACATGAGTTGTGACCCCATCCCAGCACGGACATAAACTTGCCTCAGCGCCTGCCATGTTTCCCAGGCCGAAGAACAGCCTCTCACATAAACCAGCTGGCTGTCTTCAATTCCCAAAATGAGTGAAACCTTAGCTCTCTCTTCAGCTTGCTGTTGAGCAGTTGTAGCACCCTGACCTGGGGTAGCTAAAATAGGGGCATGTATCAGTTGTTGATGTAAATAGCCTTTTATCTTCACAGCCCAGAAATGATAATTTTTATCATTTAATTTTTGAAAAGGAAAAACTGCCATGCTTTGAGACATTGTCTGTAAATTATCTAGCCCCTCTCAGCCCAATATCTGCTGCCCTAGCATGGGTAACTTACCAGCCGGGGCTCTGCAAATAGTTCTGCCTCAGCAGCTCTCCACAGGCATTCTCAAAGTCCAGGATTTAATGATCCTCTCTGTGCTGGCTTGTCTGCTTGGTCAAACTTTTGCCAGGCACAAACAAAGAACTCCAACAGCTTCAAAACAGCTTCCAAAATTAAACCCACAGCTCAGGATTCACACAAGAGTAGCAAAATTGCCCACTTTTGCTGCTTGTTAAGAGCCCCTCAGCTTGGACTCAAACAATCTGCGGCCATAAAATGCTTTAACGGCTCATAAAAAACCTTGAGCCAGCCACTCTGCAGCCCATAACCTAGAATCATAGAATTGTAGAGTTGGAAGAGACCATGAGGGCCATCCAGTCCAACCCTCTGCCACGCAGGAAATCACAATCAAAGCATCCCCGACAGGTGGCAATCCAGCCTCTGTTTAAAGACCTCCAAGGAAGGAGACCCCACCATGCTCCGAGGGAGTGTGTTCCACTGCCAAACAGCTCTTACTATCAAAAAGTTCCTCCTAATGTTTAGGTGGAATCTCTGTTCCTGGAGCTTGCATCCGTTGCTCCGTGTTCCAGTCTCTGGAGCAGCAGAAAACAAGCCCGCTCCATCCTCAGCGTGACACCCCTTCAAATACTTAAACAGGGCTATCATATCACCTCTTAACCGTCATTTTTCCAGGCTAAACATACCCAGCTCCCTAAGTCTCTTCTCATAAGTCATCGTTTCCAGACCTTTCACCATTTTAGTTGCCCTTCTCCAGACATGCTCCAATTTGTCAATATCCTTTTTTAATTGTGGTGCCCAGAACTGGACACAGTATTCTAGGTGAGGTCTGACCAAGGCAGAATAGAGTGCCACTATTACTTCCCTTGATCTGGACACTATACTTCTATTGATGCAGCCCAAAATCGCATTGGCCTTTTTAGCTGCCACATTACACTGTTGACTCATGTTCAACTTGTGGTCTACTAGGACTCCTAGATCCCTTTCGCACATAGTCTCATTCAGCCAGGTCTCCCCCATCCTATATCTATGCATTTCATTTTTTTTGCCCTAAGTGCAGTACCTTACACTTCTCCGTATTGAATTTCATTTTGTTAGCTTTGGCCCATATCTCCAGTCTATCCAGGTCATTCTGAATTTTGATCCTGTCCTCTAGGGTATTAGCTACTCCTCCTAATTTGGTGTCATCTGCAAATTTGATAAGTATGCCCCTAATTCCCTCATCCAAGTCATTGATAAAGATGTTGAATAGCACTGGGCCCAGGACAGAACCCTGTGGCACCCCGCTGGTCACATCTTTCCAAGATGAAGAGGAGCCACTGCTGAGCACCCTTTGGGTCTGGCTGGTCAACCAATTACAAATCCATTGAACAGTTAACTTGTCTAGCCCACATTTTACAAGCTTGTTTGCAAGAATGTCATGGGGAACCTTGTCAAAGGCCTTACTGAAATCAAGGTATGCGATGTCCACAGCGTTCCCTTCATCTACCAAGCTGGTAACTTTATCAAAAAAGAGATCAGATTAGTCTGGCATGACTTGTTTCTCTGAAACCCATGTTGACTTTTTGTGATTATGGCATTGTCTTCTAAATGTTCACAGACTCTCTGTTTAATGATCTGCTCTAGATTCTTCCCTGGTATTGATGTCAGACTAACTGGATGATAATTGTTGGGATCCTCTTTTTTCCCCTTTTTGAAGATGGGGACAACGTTTGCCCTCCTCCAGTCTGCTGGGACTTCTCCTGTTCTCCAGGAATTCTCAAAGATTATTGCCAATGGCTCTGAGATCACATTTGCCAGCTCTTTTAACACTCTTGGATGTAGTTCATCTGGTCCTGGAGATTTAAATTCATTTAGATTAAGAAGGCATTCCTGTACTACCTCTTTGCTTATTCTGTGCTGGGTTTCCCCTATTGTGTCCTCTGTTCCATTCTCCTCAGGTTGGTCCCCCTTTTCCTTTTCTGAAAACACTGAGGCAAAGAAGGTGTTGAGTAATTCTGCCTTCTCTCTGTCCCCTGTTAGCATTTTGCCATCTTCTCCACGTAGTGGCCCTATCATTTCCTTCTTCCTCCTCTTGCTGCGGACATACAAACCCCCCCCTTTTTATTGTTCTTAACCTCCCTAGCAAGCCTGAGCTCATTCTGCGCTTTAGCTTTTTGACTTTACTCCTACATGTGTTCGCTATCTGTTTGAATTCTTCTTTGGTAATTTCTCCCTTTTCCCATTTCCTATACATGTTCTGTTTAAAACTTAGCTCCGTTGAAAGTTCTTTAGTCATCCATCCTGGTTTCTTGAGACACCTCCCATTTTTCTTCCTCAATGGTACTGTTTCAAATTGTGCCTTCAGTATCTCCCTTTTGAGAAAGCCCCATCCATCTTGAGGTCTCTTCTCTTTTAGTATTCCTGACCATGGGATCACCCCCAGTATTTCCCTGAGTTTATTGAAATCAGCTCTCCTAAAGTCAAGAATGCGTGTCTGACTGTGCCTGGTTTCTCCTTTCCATTGTATAACCAACTCCAAGAGAACATGATCACTCTCACCTAAGGATCCCACCACTTGCACCCCATTAACCAGGTCATCTCTGTTGGTTAGTATCAGATCTAAAATAGCTGACCCCCTTGTTGCCTCTTCCACCTTTTGGACCATGAAATTGTCTTCCAGGCAAGTAAGGAATTTGCTAGACCTTGAAGTTTTGTTTGAGTTAGATTGCCAGCAAATATCAGGATAGTTGAAGTCACCCATCACTACTACATCTCTCCTTTCTGCATGTGTGCTCATCTAGAGAAAGGCATCATCCAATTCCTCTGTCTGACTTGGGGGTCTGTAGTAGAGTCCCACAGTAACATCCCTGTTGTTTCCCTCCCCTTTAATTTTTATCCAGATGCTCTCCACCTGGCTTCCAGTGTTGATGTCATGGATCTCTTCACTGGTGTAAATATCCCTGACATATAATGCTATTCCTCCTCCTTTCCTGTTTGGCCTGTTTCTCTTATAAAGGTTATATCCCTCTATTCCTACATTCCAGTCATGAGACTCATCCCACCAGGTTTCAGTAATGCCTATTATATCATATTTGTTTTGTAGTGCTAGGAGTTCGAGTTCATCTTGCTTATTTCCCATGCTCTGTGCATTAGTGTAGAGACATCGAAGACCATGTGTTCCCTTTACTTGCTGCCTGTGCAAGTTTTTTTGCCTCCCACTGTTGGGTCCTTGCGCTGTTTGCCTTGTTCCCTCTATGACAGTTTGACTATTTTCTCCAGCCCTTTTGCCTTCCAGAATACTGTCTCCCTCCCCCATTTGACTCAGTTTAAAGCCCTCCTGAGCAAATTCTTGAGACTGTTGGCAAAAATGTTTCTGCCAACTGTCGTAAGATGCACCCCATCTCTTGCCAGAAGTCCCCCCTCATGGAAGCACAGTCATGATCCAAGAATCCAAATTGTTCTCGGCGACACCATTTACGGAGCCAGTTGTTTACGTTGGCTATTTTCCTCTCCGTTCCTGGATCATGTCCTTCAACTGGTAGAAGAGATGAGATGACAACCTGTGCATCCATTTCTTTCAGCTTCCTCCCCAGAGCCTCATAATCTCTTCTGATCTTGGGAAAGCTGTGCCTTGCAGTATCATTGGTTCCCACATGGACCAAAAGGAAGGGGTAATGAGCCGTAGGCTTGACGAGTCTTGTCAGCTTCTCTGTCACATCATGGATCTTTGCCCCAGGGAGACAACACACCTCCCTAGTCATCTTGTCAGGCCCACAAACCACTGCTTCTGTACCCTGCAGCAAGGAGTCCCCCACCCCCACAGATCAACTAAGTTTTCTGTAGATGCCACAAAAGCCTTATTCAGGAATTCTTGAATTTTGTTGTTCAAACACATGGAAGGGAGTGTAGTAGCCCCACCCCTTCTGTCATTGCTATATTCATGCAAAAGTCCCATGTCTGAAGAGGAGAGCCCTTTCTAACTTGTGGAGGCTCTCCATGGGAGCAAGAACATGGAAAAAAACTGGGTTCTTGCTTATAGGGAGAGCCTGCACGGGTAGTAGGGGCTTTCCTTTTTGGTCACATTGCTTTTGTACAAACAGAGCAGCAGAGGAGGGTGAAGGGGCTAGAAAAATGGTTCTTTACCAGTGGTCCGTGGGGGCCGTGATGTCCTCATAGGTGATCTGTGAAGGCTTGAAGGCACTCAGCCCAACCTCTCCCCATGATAGGGCAGCCATGTGACAGAAGCTAAGTCAAAGGCTGGCTGGCTGAGCCTACACATCCACTCCAGCTGCAAACTGGCAGGAAGAAGCAGGAGAAGTCTTCTCTTCCCCTCCAGTGCCTCTGAGGGAAGGTTTAACAGATGGTGTAATTGTTAATGGTCCAGTTTTCAGGTGTTGTTGTTGTTGTTAAATCTTGATTTAAGTCTTGGGGGTCTGTCGTAACAAAAGATATTTAAAAGGGGACCCTGATAAAGAAAAGGTTAAGAACCACTGGGCTAGAATGTTCCCTTCCTCAGATGTTTATATTTCAGGAATTCCTGATCTAATATAGGCACCTGAAAAGTGGTATGCAAACACAGCCTATCTAAACCAAATAGAGTTTTCAGTCTGCCAATGTCACTGTGCAATCTCTGTTTCTATTCTTGTGACACTTTTGTGTGCTATTTCTTCAGTACAAAACAGTATCTTCAATGAAAAGCAGTGTGACAGACTAACCCATGTGTTAAGAGTTTTCATTTTGTTTTCATCTGTTTAAAAAACAAATGCATGCCAAGCAGCAAGTACATATCAAGTACATAGCAATCCCTGTCTACATACCGTAATTCAAAATGCCAGTCCTTGCCTTTAAAACCCTATATTGCTTGGAACCAAGTTACCTGAAGGACCATTTTTATCCTGCATGAGCCTATATTTATATGTCAAGGTTATCTTTGGAGCCCTAAGCCCTTTGCTGGGTACACAAGTTGTTGGAGGTTAGTCAGGTTGTGACCAGAGATCAGAGCCTGGAAAATTACTACGTATTTTAGATTTACTTAATGGGGGAGTGTGGGAACAGGAACCCCAAAGTTACTTTTCCAGGCTCTGCCAGATAGAGGTGGTGCATTTTGCCAACCTTAGTGCAGATAATGCTGAACCAGGCAAACCAATATTCTGACTTGGTAGAGGGCAAATTCCTTCCTACTTCTTAATGGCTTTAATTTGTTTTAAATCAGTGTGAACTCTCATTTATCAAGATCTTGCATTGGTAGACTTATGTCTAGAATGGTGGTTCTTAACTTGTGGTCTGCAGACCCCCAGGGGTCTGTGATGTCCTCACAGGGGATCTGTGAAGGGTTGAAGGCTGCTTGGCCCACCTCCTGCCTGCAGTTGAGCAGCCACATGACAGGAACCAAGGCAAAGGCTGGCTGGCTGGCTTGGTCTGCGCACTGCTGTTCAATCTGCTCCAGTCACAAACTTGTAGGAAGAAGCAGGAGAAAAGTCTTCCCTTCCCTTCCAGTGCCTTTGAGGGAAAGTTTAATGGATGGTGTAATTCTATTGTTGTTGTTGTTGTTGTTAGGGTTTTAATTTTGAGTTAAGTCTTGGGGATCCATGGCAACAAAACATATTTAAAGGGGTCACTGGTAAAAAAAAGGTTAAGAGCCACTAGTCTAGAATATAGCTATGACACATAGCTACATATTTGGGAGGGTGCCAGCCTCCTAAAACCCATGGCCAAGATCCTGCATTAGGAGACATAGCTATAGAGATGTAGTGACAAACTCTCCTGATGGTAAAAAATCCTAACTTCGAGGCTCACTTCACATCAAAGTAAAGCAGCAGTGCAGCAGGAAGGTTCCGTCTTCTGTGCTGCCTTACCACATGACATCATCATTCTTCGGATGTTCTGTCTTTCTGGTCCTGTGGGAGACTGAGATAAAACAGTGTCTTTTTGCTAATGGATTTTTCCAGTTAGCAAAAAGATGTGGTTTTACCTCGGTTACCAGAACAGAAGAATAACAACATCATGCAGTAAGGCAGCATGGAAGATGGAACCTTCCAGCTGTACTGCTGCTTTACTTCGGTCTGCAATAAGCCTCTTTGAAACCATGCAGCCCCGCTCCCCAACATAGCCATTTCCAAGGTGCCACAGAGCAGGACAGTGAGTAGTTACATGTCCAGTCCTCTTCTGGTTGTGGTGCATGCTAAGACAGCTGCAGACACCCCTGCACAGTCATGTTGGAATCCTGTTGCAGCTGTCTGCCTCAGCATACCCTGTGACTGAGAAAGGGCTAGACATATTATTATTCACTGTCCCACAATCCAGTGCCACAGAAATGACTGCATGTGGGGGGAAGGCTATGAGCCTTCAAAGACAGGATTTTAGGAGTGTTTTTGTTGTTGCAATGGTACAATGACTATAACTGTGAATTAGAGTAATTATAATGTTGTATGTCAGGCTTATGACTTTGTAATAATTGAACAGGATGCCTGCTCCCTTTGAATCGTAGAATCATAGAGTTGGAAGAGATCTCAAGGGCCATCCAGTCCAATCCGTGCCATGCAGGAATACAGAATCAAATCATTCCCAACAGATGGCCATCCAGCCTCTGTTTAAAGACCTCCAAAGAAGGAGACTCCACCACACTACGAGGCAGTGTATTCCATTTCCAAACAGCTCTTACTGTCAGGAAGTTCTTTTTAATGTTTAGGTGGAATCTCTTTTCTTGTAGTTTGCTCCGTGTCCTGGTCTCTGGAGCAGCAGAAAGCAAGCTTGCTCCATCTTCAGTTTGACATCCCTTCAAATCTTTAAACATGGCTATCATGTCCCCTCTTAACCTTCTCTTCTCCAGACTAAACATGCCCAGCTCCCTAAGCTGTTCCTCATAAGGCATGTCTTCCAGATCTTCCACCATCCTGGTCGCCCTCCTCTGGACACATTCCAGCTTGTCAATATTCTTCCTGAATTGTGGTGCCCAGAACTGGACACAGTATTCCAGGTGAGGTCTGACCAAAGCAGAATACAGTGGCACTATTACTTCCCTTGATCTAGACACTATGCTCCTATTAATGCAGCCTAGAATCGCATTGGCTTTTTTAGCTGCTGCATCACACTGCTGACTCATGTTCAGCTTGTAGTCCACTAAGACTCCTAGATTCTTTTTGCATGTACTGCCCTCAAGCCATGTGTCACCCATCCTATATCTGTGCATTAAATTTTTACTGCTCAAGTGTAGTATCCTACATTTCTCCCTGTTGAAATTCATTTTGTTAGTATTGGCCCAGCTTTCTAATCCATTGAGGTCATTTTGGATTCTTAGCCTGTCCTCTGGGGTATTAGCTACCACTCCTAATTTGTGATGCAACCTTCCCAACATAGCCATTTTGTTGTTGTAGGAGAGCAGGGGAATCAGTGTAGAGGCATCCTGCTATTTTCTTGTAGCTGGCCATGCTGCAAAAGGCATCCCCAGTGGGTCCTCAGGAGGTCTCTAACAAATAATGTCCTTACAGTGCATCCAGCTGCAGAACAGTAGCTGGATGCATCCTTGCTAATCCCCCTGTTCTCCAACAACATGGAAGTGGTCATGTGGGGGAGGGGTGCCATGTCACTTAAAAGGTGGGTTTGCAAGAGATTTTGGTTGTTGCAGACAGTGAAGAATTCTAGCCTCTGCAATAACCCCAAAATAAATTACAATAGCATAAGCTGGACATACAGAGTTGTAACACCTTATCAGGATTCTGAGAGCCAGTGTAGAGTAGTGGTTTGAGCATTGTACAACAACTCTGGAGACCAGGGTTTGAATCCCTGTTCAGCCATGGAAACCCACTGGTTGACCTTGGGCAAGTCACACTCTTTCAGCCTTGGAGGAAGGCATAGGCAACCCCCCTCTGAACAAATCTTGCCAAGAAAAACCTTTAATAGGTTCACCCTAGAGTCACCATAAGTCAGAAATGACTTGAAGGCACACAATAACAATTCCAGCCATTGTTTGGCTTGCGTTCTGTAAGCCATTCTGTAAGCAGAAATACTGAAGGGTGGAATATACATTTTAGAACAAACACACATTGTTGGCCCTTGTTTGCTCTCAGTGATCACCCACATAGCCTATTTCCTTATTCCTCAGTTTTTTATTTTTAATTTGGATCAGAAATTTTGTTTTAAAAAGTCTGAAACATTTAAGTATTTTGTAGGGTAAAAAAACCATAATAAGCTCACACTTCAATGGTGCAATCTTAACTGTCCTTCCTGTTTCAGTGTGTTGTGCAGGATATACTCCTAGGTAAGCATGTAAAGAATTGCTACCTAGATCCTTAAAAGCCTACAGATTGTATTTAGATGGAAGGTATTCATTATGTGGCCAATGGATTGCACTTAGATCTTACCTTTGTTGGGTAGATAACCAACCATGTGCTGAATAGTGCTGTTTTGATTGATGATATGACATCTGGTGAACTTTAACTGATGCTTTCTTTCTGACTTTCTAAAATGCATTTCTTCCCACTTTATTGTCTAAAATAATTAGGAAGATGTTTTATATTGTATTTAAGGAACAGTCTAATGCTTTTTTCAACAAGAGGGAATCCAAAAACAGAAGATGCACAGCATTTTAAGGCAACACCCAGTGCAGCCACTAGGTGTCTCTTTTGTACAACGTTCCTCTTTTCACAACAGCCCTCCACAACCAGTTGCCCTCTGGATGCAAGGGCCTGTGCATGTGGTGTTTGTGTGTGTATGTGTCCAAGTCACCTATTGACTTATGGCAGCCCCATGAATTTCATAGGGTTCTCTTAGGCAAGGAATACTCAGAGGTGCTTTTGCCAGTTCTTTCCTTTGAAATATAGCCAACAGCACTTGATATTTGTTGGCTGTCTCCTGTTCGAGTAATAATCGGGACTGACCCTGCTTAGCTTCCAAGATCAGATGGTATCTGGTGCCTTCAGGGTATTTAGGCCCTGCAAGGGCTTATAGCTCCTATAATTTACGCCTAGTATGGTTACCTGTGCTGGCTGGCAATAACGTACTAGTTGTGCTCCAAGACACTCAGAGTGCCACTGGTTGAGAGATATTGCTCTATGGAACAACTGTCCGGGGTGTAGCTATCAGGGAGGATGAGGGCTTTGTCCTCCCAAATAAGAATTCTCCTTCCCCCATTAAATTTTCCTTCCATCCCCAAATGTCTAGCATTGCAGTCACTTAAAATTACAGCTGAGCATTTAGAAATACAGTTTAGGCATCAAAAGAAAAGAGGCAGGCACAGTTACCAAAGGAATGCAAACTCAGCAAATAGAAGAGTTCTAGGTGTGAGCGATTTTCAGTGTCTCACTTTGTGCAATGCATTTTGCAAACACACACACACACACATATACACCCCTCTACCCTCATAACTACACCTCTGTAGTATTTACATACTAGTTTACAGAAAAGAAGCAAGTAGTTTCTGAATTTTTGAATCAAGATTTCATGCTAAACATCAGTGATTTGTGAGCTGGTTGTATTCAGTGTCGCACAATGAACCATACATGCAGAAATTATTCTCTTTATGTTTTGAATTATCCAGTGAAATCAATTGACATGGACCCCAGTAAACAAAAGAGAATATATTTTCATAATTAACCATAATTAAAGTATTGCTATAGCATGGTCACTGACTTGGCACACTTTAAAAAGGATTAGATGATGGAAGGGGAACTTCTGGCCCTTCAAATGTTGATAAATATTACTCTCACAGTATACCATCATTGGCCAGGCTGTCTAGAACTGATGGAAACCAGGGTTCAATAACATCTGGAGTGATGGTTATGACCTATAAAGCCTTATATGGCTTGAGGTGATGGTATCCCTTGCTCAGCTGACATACAGAAGATGACTGGACTGGCTGCTGAATATCATCTCAGCACTGACAATAAGATAGCTTTCTTCTTCATACATGAGTGTTACCATGCCTTACACCCCTTCCCAATAATATTTCATAATTTGGCAATATTAAGATGCTCCACGAGGTCTTGTAGATCTGGGAGGACCATAAGTGAGATCAAATGGAGGTCACCAGGACCTAAGGGAGGCATTGTGGAAAAGTACTGGCACCCACACCCAGGATAGGATTATGCCCTGGCTGCAGAGGGAGAGAAGCTAAGGCAGGCACGACTCCATCTTGCCTTGGCTCAGAAGAAGAACGACCCTCCCTCTATCCCAACTGCCATTGTTCTGACTAAGGAGAAAGAGAAGAGAATTCTAGACTTAATCTCTTCCTCTACTGCCATCCCCTTTCCTTTTGTATCATGTCTTCATTAGACTGTAAGCTTGGGGGCAGGGAACTGTTTTGTTGTTCTTCTTTTTGTAAAACGCTATGTACATTGATGGCACTGTAGAAATAAAAGATGATGATGATGATGATGTGGAGCCCTCCTAGTAAATAAGGCCATCTCGGAGGTATGTGCCAATCTCCTCTTGGATGCATTGACAATGAGAAACAGTGACCGGAACACCCCATTATCTCCCAAATGCCTTTCCTCGCACCTTTCCTATCCCACAATAAGGAGGTTGTCATAAACCCATCAAGTCGAATGTCTTAGCCATTAACAATAATTAACTAAGTCACAGTCTCCCTTGTTCAACTGTGGGAAACCCATCTAAGCATTGTCTTACACTCAAACACCCTTTGGGTATAAAAATATTAGCCCCAAATAACAGCCAAGTGTGCACAGGGCTACTGACACCATCGCTCTGCCGGATTGCTGTGTCACCCTCAGTTTCAAGCCTGAGGACATTTTCAGACACGGAAAATCAGCTTCTTGCCGCGCAAGCAGCCTCCGGAACAGTATCAAGGCTGCTGCGTGGCAAGGGTTCATTTTGGTTGACGCCGTTTCTCTCTCAGCGTCATCCGTGACTCTTGCGGCCAGCACTGGAGGCGGCCGCACTATTTTTTACTCACAAAAGTTGTCCGTGAGTAAAAAATAGTGCGGCCGCCTCCAGTGCTGGCTGCAACAGTCACAGACGCCGCCAAGAGAGAAACGGTGTCATCCAAAATGGACCCTTGCTGCGCAGCAGCCTTGATACTGTTCCGGAGGCTGCTTGCGTGGCAAGAAGCTGATTTTCCGTGTCTGTAAATGTCCTGAGTCTTCTTCGCTACCCAAAACTCTGCTCTTCAAGACTCGTAATTATAGTCCACACATCCGCAAATCTATTCCTCTATGCAATCTTTCTGCTTTAATTCTTCATTAGCCTTGGGTGGTTCTTATGAGCATGAATGTGTGCATGAATGCTTCCACATTTAATTTCCAATAAAAACCATTTTATTTTGGAGTCTCTGCAGTGAGTACTGGTATACACAGGTGCAAAGGTCCCACAAGTTATCCGACCTCTCGCAGTCACTCATTTGAGCTAATAATAATCCCCCCAATTAATATTGTAATTTTAGTGTCATGAGTGGGTCCTCCCACAGACCTCACCAAATTGGTTAACATGAGGAAGCAAGCTCATCTAGGGGAACCAGTAAGGTTCTGTGGCACACACAGCTTTGTTCTCCAACAGAGAGGAACAGTGAGAGAGTTCATGAGGTATAGGTGGAAGGCTGTCACTGCCACTCCCCAAATCTGCTGCCCTCCTTCTGCCAACAGGGAAAGATTTCCATATTCAGGCCTTTGAGTGATAACTATCTGGTCTTTTATAAGTTCTTTTAATCTGGGTCACGTTGTATTTGTATTTTATGTTTTAACTCCCTTTTAAAAACTGTCTTAAATCAATGCTTTTTAGGTGACTTTGTTTAATTATTTTTAAAATGTTGTAGTAGCTATACTTTAAACTGTATTTGGTTTTAACTCAAATAGTTAGCCACTTTGGGTCTGATATTGGGGAAAAGGCAGGATACTAAATAAAGAAATGTTCCCCAGTCCTGGGTTTAGAGAAATACATGGGGAATAGATTTATCAATCGCTATTCATCATGACTAAAGCTCATGTGGAAGCTCAGCTGGCTTCAGAGGAAAATCACCTTCCCTCCTGTTTGGCTGATGGAAACCTCCAGTGTCTGTAAGAGCCTTCCAATGGTAGAGGGACACCATTGGATCACTACAATGTCTGCTGAAAGCAAAACCTCAGTATTCAAGGCAATTGTGCATCTATTGCTCTGGACAACAGGTGCATTTTTTGTCTTAAGGAAATCTTGGCTGGCAACTGCTGGAGTCACAGTGGTGATGGGCCTTTGGTTCCATCTGGCAAGGATATTCTTATGTTCTTGGTACAGAAAAGCCACAAAGTATCCCTTATCCAAACTGCTTGGGGCCAGAAGTGTTCCATATTTTGGATTTATTTTTGGATTTTGGAATTCATGCATATACATAATGAGGTATTTTGGAGATGGGACCCAAGTCTAAACATGAAATTCATTTATGTTTCATATACACCTTATACACATAGCCTGAAGGTAATTTTATACATGATATTTTAAATAATTTTGTGCATGAATCAAAGTTCATGTACAATGAACCATCAGAGAACAAAGGTGTCACTATCTCAAGCCACCCATGTGGGCAATTTTGGATTTTGGAATATTTTGGAATTCCAGATACGGGAGACTCAACCTGTAAATCCTTTAGCAATTGACCAGAACCCACTTCATCTATCTGGTCAATTATATCAAATATATAGTTGTCACTGTTCCATGTTCATTGTTCACTGCTGCCCTTGTTGCCCACACAGAAGCAGCTCTGCAGCGCCTAACATCCTGCTTCGTAACAGCTGTAGAGCTGTTTGGGCTGGAAGTCAACCTGAAGAAAACGGAAGTTCTTTACAAGCCTGCACCACAGGACGAACACCACCATCCCCACATTGCCGTCGGCAACTCTGTGCTTAATTCCGTTCAGCAGTTCACCTACCTGGGAAGCACCATCTCCTCAGATGCCAAGATTGACAAAGAGATCGATTACAGATTAGCAAAGGCATATAGCGCATTTGGAAGACTTTACAAAAGAGTCTGGAGTAATAAACACCTAAGGCGAAGGACAAAAATCAGTGTGTATAGAGCCATTGTACTGTCTATTCTCCTTTATGGGTCTGAAACATGGGTCACCTATCACCACCACCTACGACTCCTTGAACGCTTTCATCAGTGCTGTACATGCACAATCCTAAATATACACTGGACTGATTATGTGATGAATGTTGCTGTCCTTGAGCAAGCAGGGATCACCAGCAATGAGGCCATGATATTGACAACACAGCTGCGCTGGGCAGGGCATGTTTCTAGGATGGAGGACCATCACCTCCCAAAAATACTACTCTACGGTGAACTCGCCACGGGTCAGCGTAAGAGGGGCGCTCCAAAAAAGCGATACAAGGACTCCCTGAAACAACATCTCAGGCTCGGCCAAATTGATCACCAACAATGGTCCACCCTGTTCTCACATCGGGAGGCATGGAGATGCACTATCCACAATGCTGCAGCCTTATTTGAGAACTCACACCGAACAAATCTTGAAGAGAAACGGCAACGCAGAAAGAATCAAAACCCAGAAACATCACCCAAGGAGACCTTCTGCTGTGCTTTCTGCAACCGGACTTGTTTATCTTGGATTGGCTTTTTTAGTCATCAGCGCGCTTGCAGAAAACACGGGATGAGTCCTTCCTGAATCTTCGTTTGCGAAGAAAAGCCAGAAAGAGAGAGAGAAAGAGAGAGAGAGAGAGAGAGAGACTGTTCCATGAGTCCTCTGATGCCATTCCATATAATGGAAACTTTTCAACCTTGGCTTGTGTATGTTAAAGCTGATTATGTGGTTGCCTAACTTTATTGAGAAACTATTCCCTGAGGCAGGCATCTCTACTGTGATCTACCCAGGTCAAGCCTGATTGGCAGAAGAACTACGGTACTGGGAATGGTGCGAGAGCAACACCACACCATGGCAGCAAAACTTCAGTGTGGCAGACCTCAGGCAGATTTCTTGAATTTAATCTTGAAGTCATATCCTCCAATACTGGAAATCAAGGACAATTTTGATACCATGTTCCTTCTACAAAGCAATTGATACATACTAGAATATGATTTTCTGTTTAAACGTACATTCACACTTTGTGTTTGAGCACATTATGTTCAAATGACATATCACCACCACATGCCTATACTAAAGTTTGAAGGGTTGCACTCCCACATCTGTCAGCCTTTCTGTCTTTTATGCTATATAAATCCACATGCTTGATTATTGAGTCACCAGACATGTTGTGTTACCTAATTCAGAACTGGACATTATGCAGCCTTACAGATGTTCCTAAACTGCAACTACCACCAGCCATAGTCAGTGTGAAGGATGCTGGGAGTTACAGTTCAACAACAACAACTTTGGCCAAGATTATGCACTGAGAGAGGTAGCTAAGAATGTGTAGCTAGGCCTCCCCAAAACCTACCTTTTAAGCCACACAGCTTCCCCTACATGGCCATTTCTGAGTTGCTGGGGAGTGGGGACATGAATTATGATGCCCTCTTCCTATAGCGGGCTGTGTAGCCCAGGTTTTTGGTTTAGGGGTACTTTTGGTCATTGCAATAGCTCAACAACTGTAAAAGTGAATTGCAATGATGTAAATCAGACTTAGGATGTTGTAACTGCTGCATAGGATACCAGCCTTTTTTAAATACCCTACCTCCCCCCACAAGAGGAAGGACTCAAGACAGCTTATAAATTAAAATGATTGCAATATAGTTTAAAACATACAAAATGTCAACGTAAAAATAGAATTAAGCTATTGACAATATTAAAACAAAGAAAAACAAAGAGAGAATAAAAAGCTGTTTTAAAAAACCATAGTCTAAAACTATACAGTACAACATCCTCTTGAAAGTCCTTTCTTTAAAATCCTTCAGTTCTAAAAACCTGTCAGGATTTTTTAAAAAAGGAATTACCTGCCAACAGAAGGGCAACAAGTAGAGAGCCATTCTAGCCTCCCTAGAGGGGGAGTTCCAGAGCCTAGGCCTAGGGCCAGCCCCACAAAGGCCATATCTCATGTCCCCAACAACTGAATCTGTGACGGTGATAGGACTGAAAGAAGGGCCTTGCCTGAGGATCCCATGGCCTAAGCAGACTCATACAGTGAGGTAGTCCGTCAGATAGCCTGGGCATAAGCCATATATGGCTTTATAGGTCACAACCTGCACTTTGAATTGTGCAAACATCCACCAAATCTAAAGTGAACTGCATTATTCCCACTCCTGTTTTTATGGGACCAAAAAGAAGACCATAGTAATATTTAGGGCCTAATTCAACTATTTTGAATACCTCCAGAACACACACTTACCTGGTGACTCCAGGCAAGACTGCCTTTATACAGCTTAGGTTGGTATGCTGACTGTGTTCATTACTGATGAGGTTAGACTTAGCTGTTGTGACATGTGCCACGCTATACAAATCCACATACTTGATTACAAATTCACTAAACCTGATATGTTATAGAATGTGACCAACCTGGAAACTGTAATAAGATTTTGGACCTAAGGAGATTATCACACTATACTGTTATAGCACTATTATTCTTTATCATTATCACACTACACTGTTATAGTGCTATTATTCCACTTTAACTGCTATGGCTGCCTCCTATGGAATTCTGGGCTTTGTAGTTTAGTGAGGTCTAAGATCTCTCTGGCTGAGAGTTCTAAATGCCCCTCCCTAAACTTCAAATCCCAGGATTCCATAGGAGACAACCAACGCAGTTAAAGTGGAATAATAGTGCTATAACAATGTAGTGTGATATGACCTCTGGTTGATTTTTGTTGCCACTCAAACTTTTGTTGCATTCAAATCAAAAGCAAATTCATTAACATCAACCCAAGCAGTAACAGGGACATTTCCTAGTAAAACAGTAAATTAAAGCTACATTGTATGAGCTTTGCAAACAGATATATTGATATAAATTGATACATGTTTTTAACTGATATGTGTTTTTAACTGATGTTATATTTATATGTTAATTTGTTCTTCCCCACCTCGATCCATAGGGAGAGGCAGGTAAGAAATAAAAATAATAATTATATTATTATTATTATTATTATTAAAAGAATATACGCTAAAGAAAAATTAAATTATATGCAACGATTTGTTACATCTTCTTAGTCACTGAGATGGTTGTTCTGTTATCGGAATTACTTGAGATGTTTTTCTCCCCTCCTCCTGTTCCAGGAACAAATCCTTGACCCCCTGACACATAAACTTTGATAATCAGTAGCTACATTCCATACAATGGAGAAGAATGGTGATATGAAAGCAGAAAATGTCTCCTCCTGACTTCGAAGAACATCTGTGACCTCACCTTTAGATTAATTGCCTACAAACTAGCATATAAACTTGTTGAAGCTGGTTGAAGAAACAATATGTCCTTGTATTGACACATGCCAGGAATAGGTGCAGCCATGGGGCAATTATTTAAAGAAGAGAGTTTCTTGCCCACCCTCCATCTCCAGAAACAAAAATTCAAGCCTCTCCTTCAGAATTTCAAATGACAAAGGACATGCGAACAGCGGAAACATTTCCCCCAGCGTGCATATATTGCTAGAGCTTGGAAAAAATCTTCTTTAGACTATAACTCCCTGAATCCCTCACCAGCCTTGTCAGTAGCCATGCTGGTTGGGGGATTCTGGGAGTTATAGTCCAAAGGAACTTTTCCAAGGTTTGTACATCACCAGTGCAGCAAATCATCAGCAGTGCAACCCAAGGCCCAACTGGGGACTTCCAGTAGCAAAAATCATAGAATCACAGAGTTGGGCAGGGCCTCATGGGCCATCAAGTCCAATTCCCTGCTCAGTACAGGCTCTCCAGCTAAAGCATCCTCCTCAGGTAGCTGTCCAGACTCTTTTTGAAGACATCCAGAGAAGGCGACTCCACCATCTTTCTAGGCAATTGGCTCCATTGCTAAATCGTGCTTAGTGTCAAGACGACCCTTCTAATGTTCAATCAAAATTTATCCTCCTGTAACTTAAAACCATTAGACCTGGTCCTATCCTCTCCCTGCAAGCAAGCAAGCCACATGCCCCAGAAAGGAGAATAAGCTCAATAAATCCAATATGTGATGGCCGTGAAAAAGGCTAAAACCATGTGTAACACTAATAGGAAAGAGAATGAGGATAAAGCTGCCAATATTCTAATGTCATTATACAAATCTGTGTGAAGCCATGTTCTGGTCTCTACCTTCTAAAGAGGACATTGTTTTGAAGCTGAAAATGACTGGGGAGATTATTATACAAGGCTACTGTTCCGGAATCACAACAAGGTATTTGCAAATTTGGCCAGTACTTATCGCAAGGACACCATGTTTATTCTGTTGGTGGTTTGCATTCCAGTCGTTTCTCTACAGAAACAGATGGTTGCGCTATAGAAGCACTTGGAATGCAAACCAGCAATGGGAGAGAGACAACGCCGTGCAATAAATACTGGCCAAATTTGCAAATATCTTCATGTAATTCCAGAATAAAGCCACATGTGATAATTTCCTACAAGTCAAGGCTTCAGTTTAGGGATTTTTAAAGGAGAAATGTGAAATGGCAGAGATGTATAAAATTTTAAGTGGTGTGGAGACTTTGTTGTGCCTTTGTTACACACACACACACCAGATTGTTGCTTATTATTTCCAGGATCTGCACTGATTACAGTATGTATATTATCTATGGGAGTAAAATATACAGTAGGCTGAACTACCTCAGGAAGGTTCATAGAAACAGTTTAGCAGAGAGCTCTGCAGTAGTCAATAGGGCTGAGCTTCAGAGATGGTGAATCAGGCCACATTACACTGTACTCAACAAGTAGTGCAGCTGCACAGAGCATGCCAGGTTTGTTCAGTTGCAACAATTTAAAGAGTCAATGTGCTAGACCTCCTTCCTCTGCAACAGTAAAATAACAAGGGTGGCGATTCAGATTTAAGAGACACACTTAGATGTAGGCCGAGCAGCTGGCAGATTGCTCCCCGACTGTGCGCCTTGCCTGACCTGAAACAGATGACACAAAAGAGAGCCCACAAAGGTCACCACATTATGTTTGCTCAGTTGGGCACAGTTCTTGCTATAAAAGTTCCATTAGTGAGCATCTTCTAGAAATATGAGTGGGGTGGATGGGTGGGTGGGGGTGGGTGTAGATTCAGACAGGGATACAGATCATCCATCTCTCTTTAATATGATGAATCTATTTGCATCTGTGTTGAAAACAGAGAAGTGCTTGTTTCCTTGTAACAACTCCCTTATTGAAAAACCAAGGACCCAATCCATATCCCATCTTTTACAAGACACTTGTAAAAGTCACATCAGAGTTCAAAGTGCTGGATTACATCCCTACCCTATTAATATCCCAAAACCTTTCTGGGTGTATTTGTAGTTTCTTTCCCCACAAAACAGAAATTTCCTTTTCTGGTGGTTGGGAAAACAATGGAATGCATCTGTAATGTAGCTCAGTTACTTGTGTAGAAGTCACCACATGTTTAAAAAATTCAGGCATCTCCAAAAAGGTTGAAATTGTACATACCAGTTTAGTTTAGTTGTTTCTAGCCTTCTCTAAACATCTCAATTGTATACTAAAGATCTGCTAGCTAAGAGGATATTGGATTAAGTGGAATCCTCACTGAGCCAAAGGAATGTAAGATATGCTACCACCATGAGAGATATGCTAGTTGAACACCTGAGATGCATCAATGTAATGGCTAAAATGGTGTGGATACTGACAGGATTTAAGCAGGGGAGGGGATGCCACATATTCTATACTCTTTCAGTCCCAAATGCTCCCCCATTGATGGTGCAACTTTACAACAACTGCAGTCCTAGTGCAAATAATTTCCCTTCAGTTTATTTCAATAGCAGGAGACTTTTTAAAGGGGGAAAAATCCCTCCTCTCCCCACATTGATGACTGCCTCATCTATAAGGCTCACTCAGATGCCCTTCTGACTAAATTCATATATTCATGGCTAAACCCTCATTGAGCCGGCATGGTTTGAGTGTTGGACTATGACTCTGGAATCTCTGCTTGGCCACTGCATGACCTTGAGCAAGTCACACTCTCTCACCCTTAGAGGGAGGCAAAGGCAAACCCCTCTCTGAACAAATCTTGCCAAGAAACCCCATGATAGGTTTGCCTTAGGGATGCTATCAGTTGGAAATGACTTGAAACAACTCGTGACATTGTGCATCAATGTAGGCCTCATTTTACTTTTAGAGCTCACAATTAGGATCTGTAGTGATGGGAACTCTAGCAAAAGGGATCATTTCATGGAAAGAGAGCACTCTGCATCAAAAGTAACTCGCATACAGCAGTAAGTAACCTGTTAACATTTTGGAACAGAGAATGGTCTTAAATGCTGAGCTAGCATTGGTCCATCTAGAGCAGCATAACCCTTATGAGTACAGTACATATTTGTTTGGCCCAGTGGATCAGGAAACTGTAAGGAAGGGGCTGTACTTGCTGGTTGAGTTCAGAAGGAGGGGGAGAGCTGGAGAGGAGCTGTAGTTGCCAGGATGGAGTAGGAGTTCTTCACCTTTGAATAAGGTGGCAATATTTTCAGTTGTGTTTTAGGAGGAAACAAAAGGGTAAATTCTTTATAGTATAATTTCTGTATTGTATTTGCTTCTCTTTTGTGTTTTTTAATTTAGGGCTTTAAGGTTGCACCAAATGTTCCATGCATCCAATAAGGTGCCAATGCAGGTCTTGACTGCAGGACTTTTCTGCCTCTGCTGCTCAGTATTTCTGCAGCATTTGGTCCAACCTGTGACCTTTCTTCACTGTCTAGCTTTCCCAACCATACATAGAAATCAGAGATACAATAGTCATGTACAATCCACTTTGGTATTCAATGATATATCTTTACATTTGAAGATCTTATCTAGTTCCTTTATAACCGCCCTTCCAAGAGTTAGTTTCTGATTTCTTGACTGCAGTCTCCATTTTGATTAATAAGTGAGCCAAGGTATGGAAAATCTTGAACTATTTTAATGTCTTCATAATCCACTTTACAATTCTGTAAATCATCTGTGGCCATTATTATTAGTTTCCTAATGTTCAACTCTACGAGGCTTATTGTACAAGGAGGTAAAACGGAAGTGCAACTGGATCATTTCGCCTTCCATTCTGCCTTACCACATTATGTCATAGTTCTTTAGTTCTGGTCCCATAAAGTGAGTCTTTTTCCTAGAGGATTTTTCCAGTTAGAAAAAAAAAAGACTGGCTTTTACAACCATCTCCCACAAGACCAGAACTGAGGAACTACGGCACCATGCAGTAATGTAGAATGGAAGGCGAAACGACCTGATTGCACTTCTGCTTAACTTCCTCGTGCGATAAGCCTCCAATCCTCTTTTGCAGTTTCTTCCTTGACTTTCCTCAATAACTGTTCTAATAATTGTGATTTTTTGCAAGCAACATGGTGTCATATGCATACCTTAAATGTTTGGTGTTTCTTCCCCCAATTTTCATGAGTCCCTCCTTGAGTCAAATCCTGTTTTCTGTATGATATATTCTGCATATATATTAAAGAGATAGGGTGCTAAAATGCAGCCTTGTCTCATCCCCTTGCCAATGGGAAACCATTCTGTTTCTTCATGTTCTATCCTGACAGTGTCTTTTTGTCCTGCATTCAATTCCACCACCTTGCAGTAAGTTCTCTGTTGAGAAAAGTTCGGGCAGTGCATTCCAGCTATTGCCACTGCTGGCCAAACTATCACAAGAAACTGCAGAATCACAGTCTGGATATATGTGGAAGAATGAACTGCCATCTCCAGGGATCATGCTGGTGGGTAGTGATTTCTCCCTGTCCCTACAGCTGCCCACAGTTACTCTGCTCTAGGCCAGCCCAAGAGTGTGTGATCTTTGGAAAACACATGAAGCAGTTCCCAGGTGCCAGCTGTCTAATCAGTGGTGACAGAGAGAAACCATAACCTGTGTACCCCAAATCGATGACTGCTGATACTTTAATACAGGAATGGGAATCACGAAGCTACCTAGATTTTGCTGAACTGTAAGTTCCAGCAGCCTTAGTTGGCAGAGCCAATGGTAAGGAATGCTGGGAACTGCAATTCAACAACACTTGGAAGCCTGCATGATTCCCACCCCAGCTTTAATCCCTCTTCTCCCCATTGAACTGCATTTACTTGCAGCCACAGAGATACACGGGAGATTATCAGATGCAGCAAAAATAACATCAGAAGATCATAATGAGAACAGGAAGGGGCAACATTATCAGATGATGTTGTCTTTCAGCATCCTGGGGGTGTAATGTGGCCATGAGTAAGGCATCTCTTTGTATTGGCAGCTTGTCCCCATCAATGAGAAAGGGAAGGCTGGTTCATGGCAGTGCTATGCCCCAGGAACAGCTAAGGATGCGGGTGTCTGATAATGTTGCCCTTTCTGGTCTTTTCACAATCTTCTGACATGGTTCGGAACACAGTTTTTGGTGCATTCCTCCACATCTGATAATCTCCACAGAATGGACTTGATTATAGTACTGTGCATGTGGTAGCATTTCAAGGCATAATTAATATTATTAATATCACTCTATCTGGACATCTGAAGAAGTGGATTGATAGCCACAAGTACTCATGCTAAAATACACCAGTTATTCTTAAAGGTGCTGCTACATACTGCCCCCACCCCTCCAATTTTTCCTTTTTATGGTGTTGCAGACTAACATGACTATTTATTTGAAAACTAGGCAGATTTTGGGATTCATTACTTAACCTTATTTTTATACCTTTTTGCCAGATGGACTCTCCCAGCAGACTTCAAAGCTCATGCCACATATGTACTACTTTTGTAACATATTTGTGGTCCTAACTGAGATATTTACACACACAACTTGTTGTCTCTGCAGAAGTAGTAATTCTACTTTTGTCCTCAAGAGGGCAACGTGGAAACACTGTTGAAACCATTAAAGACATTTCTTTTCCTTTTTTAAAAAAAAGAAAATCATGTCATTTTAAAACCACTTGAACCTAATGGAACAAATGGTTTAAAACCAGGACAAGTGGCTTTAAATTGCTATTGCTGTAAAATGCATTCCATGGACATGAAAAATTGCTAGCATGGAGCTTTGCCTTTTTGCAGGTGTAGTTTTGGAAGAAAAGAGCTGACGTGCCACCTGAGCTCAATTCTCTTTAAGAAGAGATGAATCTTTGCTCTAAGAGCAGCTGTGTGGCTGCCTCATGGGCAAAAACAGCCTGTGGCCTTGTCCACATGATAAGTTGATTATCAGCTAAGTTGACAACCAGCAGCTAATGTAAAAACATCCATAATAAAATAAAATAAAATAAAATAAAATAAAATCTGTGAATCCATGAAGGTGGCATCAGAAGCAACAACACCTACACCACCCACTTCTTTTATAAATAACTAGTTCCATAATTTATTTAGTCACTATGGCAAGTTTATGCCTTTCTTTCACATATCTAGGTTTGCAAGATTCACAGGTCCTTCTTCATCATGGATATACAAGTGGAACTCATTTTGAGTTCAATAGATCTCATTTGGTAGTAAAAAACTGTGCAGAAATATATCCATAGCCTTCCAGGATTGGCAAATGACAGTTGTAGTTTCTCCCAGTTACTGTAGATTGGGATTCTCAACCTTTGGCCTTCCACACATGTTGGACTTCAACTCTCAATTTTCCAGTCAATATGGTGAGTGCAAATGAATTCTGGGAGCTGAAATCCCAAAGATCTCCAGGACCGAAAGTTGAGAACAGGTACTTGTTGGAGTGTATGAGTATAAATATTAAAAAATATATTAAGATTCTAGGAAGCAAGACTTTTAGGAATAACTTCTTAAAGAAAAGTTTCTTTTAAAGTAAGCAGAGTTAGCCTAAGGAAGACTGACCAAGCTCAATTTGCATTTGTATGTGTTCTAAATCATCCAGCATTAAAGTCAAGCAAACATAATTAAGGACAATAAAGACGTTTGTTTAAAAATACATATCAAAAGTTTACTGAAGGTATAGCAATCTTAATCTACATATTCAAAACAAATCTAGGTCCTTAACTAAATAAGAGGATTACAGTTCAGGGTAGAAAACTCACCCAATCTTGGGAAGTTCAGGTTAGGATAATCAAATCAGAAGTTTCTAAGTATTACAGCAGTAACATCCATATTTCCTCAGAAAAGAGCTGTTTGTAGGTAAGTGAGAGCTCATCTCTCTTCTTCATGTTTGGAGGTCAGATGCATGGTAGGAAGGGGAGAAAAGGGAAGTGAAGCCTTGAGGAGAAGCTGCAAAACCCTAAGGAGAAACAAACCATCATAAAGTATTTAAATTAGGAGGCCATGTGATGAATGACTCAATGGTCACTCCATAGCTCCAAATGGCTAAGATAGCCTGAGATGAGAAGGAGGGTAGGAACTTAAGCATGCAAGGAATTTCCTAAACTTACTAAGCAGGGGTGCAAGAAGAATGTTACATTTCTCACAGTACCTTGTGTTGGACCTTGTATCTCTTTGAGACTTGCAATCAGCATTTAGTGGGCTGAGTGGAAATGTAGTCTTCAAGCAATGTTTTAAAGACTTAAGATAAGACCTTTTCACTAGGGGGGAAAGGGTGACAGGGAAAAGGGAGGGGTGACTGCTAGGCTAGAAATGTCAAAGGTTTGTACTGAAAACTCAGAAAAGTTCTTGTGATTTTGAGTGATCAATAGGAACATTTGGAATTTCAAGTTGATTTACAGAAGAAGTCAGGAGTGTTACTTTTTGGACTATAACGCCCAGAATCCCCCAGAGAGCACGGTTGGCTGAGAGATTCTGAGAGTTGTCATCCAAAAAAGTAACTTTCTACCACTCTGGGTTTCGGGATAATTTGGGGGGTGGACACACAACATTCCTACAAAGATGTCTACGGAGAGCTTGTGCTGATTCTGGCAATCTGAGCCCTGGTAAACATGACCATAAAAAACTCATTCAAGAGCAAGCAGATTGGATCCACCAAGTCATTCCCAGAGCTCCACCTTAATCTCATTGAATAAGTGATACAGAATTGGTAAGGTACTGCTTTCTGTTGAGTTGAATTCTCTGTGTTGACTCTCTTCTGCCAAAAGTTTCTATGTGTGCTCTGAATGATTGCTTACTTATAAATCAGCACAATGGAGTTGAAATTCACAATTCAGAATCTGAGGGAGAGATTATGGAAGACTTTCTTAGTTCACATAAAAATAACTAGTTTTCTTAACTCAACACTGGACTTGTTCTTCCCTTGGATATTGGCATGTAGTCTGAATATTAACAACCTGTTTCAACAAATGAAAAGCACATGCACAAGACAAAGCTACAAGGATGCAGTAGAAGCCTTGACTTTGATCTACTCTCACAGTTACACAGGTGGTGAGGACTGATGCTGTTCCCGATCTTACGTACTGTGCATGTGGTGGCATCTCAGGGCAGTGGAACAACTTAGGAAACCTAACTTGCTAGTTAGAAATCTTGAGTATATTAATCCATGAAATTAAAACTCAAGCTTGTTCAAAAGTTGGATGTGTTATGCCGATATATAGTCTACCTCTCCAGTGAAGCCTGATGTAAAACTGGTTGCTTCACGTAGGAATGGAAATCATAGGACACTCCAAATATTGTTGGACTACAAATTTCAGCATACTTTACCATTGATTATGCTGGCAAGGGCTGCTGAGACTTGCAGTCCAACAGCATTTGGAGTGCTGAATGATTCCCACCTCTGACTTATAAGATCAAACATGAGGAACTGCCAGTTTCCTATTTGTTTTTATAGTTTTATATCTGTTACAGCCTGTGGCCCTTGAGATGTATTGGACTATAGGTCTCATCATCAGAGTCAACATAACCATTGCCTGACACTGGCTGGGATAACCGGACTTGTAGTTCAGCCCATGTGGAGAGCTCCAGGCAGGGTATGGGTGAGGTATCTAATGATTTAAAAAATATGCTTCATGAACAGCTTTCATTTGGGTGAACATCTGAAGAGTTCTAAACTCCCCCAAATCTGGAGTTATCTGGTCATATATGGCATGGCCCAGATTCACAGCATTCTGGGGGTGTCTTACCAGGATGTGCAGTACGTAGGATTTTGGGTTTTCTGCATATTTCCCCCTGTTGCTGCAGCTGCTGCCACTGCTATTGCTGCAACCAGTTTTAAAGCTCCAGAGGCAGTTCCCAGCCAAAGGGATTGGTTTTCTCCCTTCCCCTGGCTCGGCAGTTCTGTCTCCACCCACTCTCTCACTTGTTCATCACAGGAAGTGGTGGCACTTGAGGAATGCTGAAGGAAGCAATGAGGGGAGGAGGCACTGGTGGTGATGGACTAAACTCTGGAGGGATGGTAAAAACAAGGTACCCCATGTCCCTGCAGAGAATAATAATGCTCAGGGAGGAATGCAGGGGCATGCAGGAAAAACTCAATTCAGAGTTTTTGCCCCACATGTAGACACGCCCTCCATCAACAGGTTTCTGTAGTAAGCTCCTGAGGAGTTCCTCAATGGCTACTTATCCCATCTCTTTATCTGATCCCATTTAAGACACATGGACATTCTCACTTCCAGGCAAGCAGCCCAGTTACATCTGCTTCAAGAAAACCAAAGAAGTCATGTGACATCTTGAAGACAAACGTATTTATTAGTCACATTAAAACTTGCACATTTATTATTGGCAATAAAGCTAAAGCCTACTTTGTCAGATGCATCAGAAATGTCATAGAAATTGGGATAAATGCAGCTCTTACTTGACAGAAAACCCTTAAGTCAATTGATATGAACCCAATAATGACAAACATTGTCGTTGAAGGCTATATGCAAATGAGGTTATATGCAAATGCACTTAGCTTACAATCTCATTCTGGTGCATTTGAGTTTTTACTGTTGTCTGTGACATAATGCAGTTGTTTGATGTTGGCAATGTTCTTTGGAATTTATGGCATGGAATATTTGCAGGGTTTCACACATGCCCCATGTTGAGATTGACTTTCATAACCTGTGGCATCCACTACTCTTCAATATCATAGGACTTAGAAGATCTCAAGCAGTCTTGTAGTGGAACCAGGGCTCATGGGGTCAAAACACTAGGAGCCCATCTACATGAGGGGGAAAATCCCAAATATCTCATAGTATTGGCATCTCGCAGCAGCAGCGACATGTTCAAATGGTTTTTCTGTCCTCTGAAGCCCCCATAAGCCTTGCATTCCTGATGGTGGCTGCGAGTGATTTACTTGCGCTAGTTCTTCATTGCTGGTTTTTTGTTTTTTAATAGTGGTCCCAAGGTACACTGGTGCAATAGAGTGATTCTCCAAAGCAAAACAGAAGTTATCAATCCTTTTTATCGTGTTAGCAAGCACTCTCTAAGGCAAAAATTCAACATGGTGGCAGTGGATGCTTTCCTTCCTAGCAAGTCCTGCCCCCGGTCTCACCTGGCCAATCAGCTTTGTGCTTCCTTCTGAGTTTTTTATTGTCCTATAGTCCAAATGAGCAAACATGCGCACCCGCCTCACAGTTTGTGAAAAAGTATGGGGAAATCTGCAAAGGCTTTTACCCTGTTGTTTTTGCGGTTTTGGGCCCCCCTCCTTCCGAATAGCGTGGATTGGCGCTGGATCCCATTTCATAGAATCATAGAATTGCAGAGTTGGAAAAGAACATGAGGGCCATCTAGTCCAACCCCCTGCCATACAGGAAATCACAATCAAATCATCCCTGACAGATGCCCTGGTAGCGCAGTGATTAAATACCAGTACTGCAAGTCACCACATTGCAAGTTCGATTCCAGCAGGCTCCAAGGTTCACTCAGCCTTCCATCCTTTCATAGGTCGGTAAAATGAGTACCCAGCTTGTGGGGGCAATTAGCTAACACACATTGGAAACTGATTAATGCAGTGTAGATGTGTAAATAGCTATTGCTTAAAAAAGCAATTTGTAAGCCGCTCTGATAGTCTTGTGGCTGAAGAGCAGGATATAAATAAATTAAAAAATAAATAAATAAAGATGGCCATCCAGCTTCTGCTTAAAGACCTCCAAGGAAGGAGGCCCCACCACGCTCTGAGGGAGTGTGTTCCATTGCCGAACAGCTCTTACTGTCAAAAAGTTCCTCCTAATGTTGAGGTGGAATCTCTGTTCCTGGAGCTTGCATCCATTGCTCCGTGTTCTAGTCTCTGGAGCAGCAGAAAACATTTAGACAGGTAGGACTCCCAGTGAATCCCATGAGGGGTATTTTCACTGTTTAGATGGGGCCTGGGGCTTTTTTGTTAGGAGAGATGAAGATATCATCTGCCTCCCCCATGTCATCTTCCTGTTCCTTCCGAGAGAGCCAGCTGTGGTGTAGTGGTTTGAGTGTTGGACAATTCTGAAGAACAGAGTTCAAATCCCCACTCAGCCATGGCAACCCACTGGGTGATGCTGGAAAAGTCCCACTCTGTTGGCCTCAGAGGAAGGCAAAGGCAAATGCCCTCTGAACAAATCTTGCCAAGAAAACCTAGTGATAGGCTTGCCTTAGGGTCGCCGTAGGTCAAAAATCAACAACACAGTGCTTCTGAGATTTTCCTTGGTTTTTTTCTGGGCTGTGAGACCATGTTCTGGAATAGTTTCTTTCTGACGTTTCACCTGCATCTGTGGCTGGCATCTTCAGAGAAGTTTTGCAGAGAAGTTTGGTATCATTCAGAGAAGATGCCAGCCACAGATGCAGGCGAAACGTCAGAAAGAAACTATTCCAGAACTCGGTCTCACAGCCTGGAAAAAAACCAAGGAAAATCTATGGATGCCGGCTGTGAAAGCCTTCGACTTCACAGTCCTTCTGAGCTTTGATGCACTCCTCTTCCCGGGGCTAACATAGCCCACTTGCTCTCTTTCTCTATCCATTAAGGTTAAGGTTGCCAAGTTCCACTCTTTGCACGAGCCATCTTGCTGCCTAAGCCACTACATACAGCAGGAAAGCACAAGGTGGCATCACTCTGCTTTGACACCTCAAACCAAACGCCCATTTCTCCTCCTCCTTTCAAAGGAGCTGGTAAAATATGCAGCAACAGCTGCTCCTGTGTGCCGGAACAAGCGGACTTCCCGATAGAAAGAGAGGAAGCGCGCGGGGGGGGGATTTGCAAAGGGATCAAGGCAGACCACATGCCTCCCTCTTTGGCTTGTGTTCAGGAAGGCCCTCCGCCGCCCCCGCGAAAGATGCACATCAGCCCCCAGTAGGTCGCGCTGCTTGTCAAGAATTCAACCTTCAAGCGGGAAGGAAAAAGGACCGAGAGCCTTAGAGAGCGAACATGAATGGTCAAAGAAGATCAGGATGTCCGATGGATGAAAGAAAGGGGCTGTGCGCGTCTTGTTCCTTGTCAACGATTAACAACAAGGGCAGCCCTGTTGCCACGGGGGGGGGGGGAGCAAATCCAGTTTTATAAGGACCCTTCCGCGCTGCACAATTATAACACTATGCTTTCGCTTTAAGCGCCATGGCTGCCTCCTGTGAAATCCTGGGATGTGTAGTTTGGCGAGGCTCTAACGCTCTGGCTGAGAATTCGAAACACCCTTCTGTAAACCGCAAATCCCAGGACTGCCCAGGATGGCATTAATGTGGGATCACAACTCTAGGACTGCATAGTGACAAAGGGCTCCCTGGTCAACCCAATGTATGATGATCACACTACACTGTTTGAGCGCTATTATTCCACTTGAACTTCTCTGGCTGCCTCCTGTGGCATCCTGGGATTTGCAGTTTAGGGAGGGAACACTTGGAATTCTCAGCCAGAGAGCTCTTAGGCCTCACTAAACTACAAAGTCCAGAATTTCACAGGAGGAAGCCAGAGCTATCCTTGTTTTAATTCTCTTAGTGTAATTTAGTTTTAAGGGGTGGGAGGGTTAGGATTAGGAAGGACTGTTTTTACTGCTGTGTTTTAATCTTGTTGTAGGCTGCCCCGGTTGCAGAGCAGAGGGGTGAGTTAAAAATAAATAATAATAATAATAATAATAATATCAGAGCAGTTCAAGTGGAATAATAGCGCTCTAACAGTAGTGTGATCATCATACATTGGCTTGACCAGGGAGCCCTTTGTCACTATGCAGTCCTAGAGTTGTGATCCCACTGTAATGCCCAACCCGTTTTTCCTGGAAAGGTGGCCCCGGCCTGTGGCCCATCCTCATGCTGAGTCCTGACTAGAAACTGAAGCCCGGGCAGAAACTTGTCCAGCCCCGGCTTGGCCTTGGCCAGGCTGGCGCTCAGCTAGGAGGGTCTCGCTCTCTGGCCTGCGGTCTTGGCCAAAGGGAGCGAGCCTGGCGGGGAAAAGACAACGCGGGGCGGGTGGGGATGATGGGATGCGGAGGGCGGGAGGGAGCCCGGAGGCCCTCGCGTGCTGGGCAGAGGGGGGGGGGGAGGCTCGGAAATCCAAAGGCAACTTTTGGGCAGCGGGCGCCCAAGTGGAGACATTCATCCGCAGCAGAACAGATTGGGTGGGGAGGGGAAGGCCGAAAGGGAGAGCCGGGCCGCCAGGCTTTCCCCCGCGCCTCCCTCCCTCCCTCCCCGCGGCAGGTGGACGGTGGGGCTGGGAAGAGAAAGGCGGCGATTGTCTGCGCTCCAAACGGCCACACGCCAGACCGCGGCTATTGTGCCCCCGCCATAGAGATGCAAACGAGCCGCGTGTGCCGGCCGCAATCTGCTGGGCGCCGCGCCTCATTCATTAGCCAGGCGGGGCCAGGGGGTCCCCCCCCCGCCCGCGAAGACACTCCCCAGCCTCTCCCTTTGGGCAGCAAGGGCACGCACTGCCTTGGGTCTGCGCCTGCAGAAAGCCTAGGCCTTCCCCAGATGACCAAGTGGGGGGCTGGGGGGGCAGAGGGAGGGAGATCCGGGCGCTGCAAAACCCCAGCCGGGGAGCAGGATGGTGCCAGGAGCACTTCCTCGTGTGCGCAAATGAGCCTCTTTGCAAATGAGAAGGAAGCCTTCAAAGATGCTGGGGAGCATTGGGAAGGAGGGGTTCTTTTCTTTCTTTTGTTAAAAATGCCTTTTTCTTTTCTGATGATGTCGCTTCCCTTTTTCGACCTCAAAAACACATTGTTCCGACGCCTTTTGCAGACGATTTTTGTTTTTGTTTTTTTGGAATGAGTAACGCCACAAGTTGTCCAGCGACAAGGAGACAGTCCCTCTTTGATTCCTCTCCGCCCCCGCCCCCGCCTTCAGGATCAAATACTCCGGCTGCAGTCTGCCTAGTAACATCATAACAAAAGCGGCGGGAGCAGATTTGGGCCATTGTCACCTCCCCTCCGCCCCGGTCGCCCCCCACCCGCTCAGGCCTTTTCTTCCTCTCTCTCAATCTCCCCCCCCTTCTACCACGTGGCCTCCTGGCACGAGCCGGCTCTACCTCCCCGCTGCTTAGCATAACAATATGCCCCGGCCTGGCCAATCAGAGCCACCGATTTCCCGGCAGCTCCCGGCTCAGGAGCTCGGCAGTCTATAAATAGGGCGAGCGCAGCTCTCGTCCTCTCAGACGCCGCCGGGGACTAGAAGAGGAAGGAACGAGAGCGAGGGGAAAGAGGTGTTTGGTTTCTTCTTCTCGGTCTTTTTGTGCAACCCGCGTCTCTTTTCTTTTCTTTTCTGGGAGATTTGTGCACTTGCCGGCCGAGGCGTTTTTTGTGTGTGTGGATAAAGCCGCGTGATTTCATTTTTCCTCACCGCTTTGCCTGTTTGGACCATTATGACTCTGGAGGAAATTCACGGCCAGGAAGCCATGCCGGAGACGAGCGACAGGTAATTATCCGCCGCGGCAGCTTGGCTTCTCCGGAGGGAGACTCAGCCCGCCGGCAGGGAAGGGAGGGAGGAAGACAGGCGGGCCTGAGCGGGCTTTTTTGGGGAGGGGCGACCGAGGTGGCGTTTCGCGTCCGAAGTGCCGGGTTCGCGCGAAGGCGAGTGCGCTTGGCGGCAGCTGGGGGGGGGGCGAGCCCCATCGAGGGCCCGCCCAGATAGCGGGGCGTCTGGGTCTAGCCAGGTCGGGGCTTTGGCCAGGGGCCGGCTGGGTGCCGGAGTGTGGCCGCCGCTCACCCGCCTCCTCTCGCCCCTTTGCAGCCAGACGAGCAGCACCGCCCCCGGCAGCAGGATGCAGAGCGCCGGCAAAGCCCTCCAGGAGCTCCTCGTCTCCTCGCACCGCCGCGGCTGCCTCACCGCCGGCGTCTACGAATCCGCCAAGCTGATGAATGTGTGAGTATCCGGGCCTGGGGGCCTCAGAGCTCACCTTCCTGCACCCACTTGCCGGGTGTCAGTCAGTTCTTGGGGACCAGGGAGTCTTTCCCTGTCGCCCAAGATCCCCTCTTTCTCGGGGCGTGCTGGGTTCTGGGTTCCTCTAATAATCTGGGTTCTGGGTTCTTCTAATAACCCGGGTTCTGGGTTCCTCTAATTAACCCGCTTGCTTTTCTTCTCTTTCCCTTGCAGTGACCCCGATACAGTGGCCTTCTGCGTGCTGGCGGCCGATGAGGAGGACGAAGGGGACATTGCCCTCCAGATCCACTTCACCCTCATCCAGGCTTTCTGCTGCGAAAACGACATCGACATTGTGAGAGTGAACGACATCCAGAAGCTGGCTGCAATTGTGGGTGCTGCCAGCGAGGAATCTGGGGAGCCGAGAGACCTACATTGTATCCTCATCACGGTGAGTGTCGCCTCTTTCAACTGTGCCAGAGTTTTTCCTTGGGTTTTTCAAGGCTGTGAGGCTGTGTTCTGGAATAGTTTCTTTCTGACATTTCACCTGCATCTGTGGCTGGCAACAGCCCTGAAACAGGAAAATCTCTGGATGCCAGCCATGAAAGCCTTCAATGTCACATTGTTCCAGAGTCCTCCGAGAGAGGAGCTTGCAAAAAAAAAAAAAAAAAAAAGGAACTTTGCTAACCTCAGGACCCTAGTCCTGCTTCTGTTGTTTGCAAACAACAGTCCAAGCAAGGTTATGCTGCTGACTTTCATGCAGGACTTCGCAAAATCTGGGATTTCCTCTGAAATCTCTCCCCACTTTCAGTGCACAATCTTGGGCAATCTTACACAAGACACAGCCAGAGCCAATTGAAGCCACCAAATAACCACAAATCTAAGTGCTTTTGTCACTGGCAGATTCCCAAGGGATCAGGCCCCATAAGTATAATGGTCATTCCAGGGGCTATTTGAATGAGAAACCATGAACACTTGTTGTTATACAGAAATAGTATTACTGATCTTTGGGATGCCATAACTATTTATTCCCATTGTTCCTAGTAATGGACAGGTCTTTTCCCTCTATGGTATAATGTTTTCTGATGATCCCTAAACAGGCAACCTTTACTCACAAATTCTTTTTCTCTTCTGTTGTTGTAGAATCCTAATGAGGATGCCTGGAAGGATCCCTCCTTGGAGAAGCTGAACTTGTTTTGTGAGGAGAGTCGAAATGTCAATGACTGGGTGCCCAATATCACCCTGCCTGAGTGATGGTGATGATGCAGAAGAAAACCTAATGCATGAGGAGAGGTTGAAACCTTTTGTTGCATTACTCATCCGGGGTTCCACATCTGGGCAACCCAACGAGTGGCTGACTTCTGGAGATTAGCCTGGTCAACAGCTTGGATTAAGTCTGTTCAGAACAGCACGCAGTGGGTTCTTGTGGAGAAAGGAGAAGCAAAGGAGGAAGGGGAGTGGCTGATGCCCTGCTGTCCTCCCCACTATGCTGTAGCCCTGGAGAAGCTAGCATATGATGGAGCTTGAAGAAGAACTGCAAGCTTTTCTTACTTAAAGAGGAGTAGAAGAGGGGAAAGACTGTTGTAGGTTTCCAGGTCAAGTGGAACGTTTTATGTTATGAAAGCAATGAAGAAAGTTGGCACGCTGGACACAGATGGTATGGGAAGGTATGGACATGGAAGGGGGTTGATGGGGAAGATCCATAGCCCCCAAGAGACTGGAAGCTTAAAAGACATTGGTATCCTTGCATTTCTACAAAGACTTTGATGCAGACTGATCTATTGGAGGCCTTTGGACTGTAGTCTGCACTGCTAACAAACTTTGCAATAATTCTTTTAAATTGAAATTCTTGCTGCTATTGAAAATCTTATACGTTTTTATAATAAATTTTGACAACTAACTTTTATGTGGTGGTCTTGCTTGCGAGATTGGGGGGAAGTTAAAGAAAAAACAGTGAAGCAGAACATGTGAATCAACAATACAAAGAAAGTGGGGAGGCAAAGAGGAATTAATCTTTGATTTCCCTAAAGGTGTTGCATGGAGGCAATGCTTGGACCATAATCTTGCATGTAGTTAGGAGCCTTTTAGTACAGGGAGTTTCAGCACACTTGCTTTTGTGGAAAGTTGTGCTCTTTTAAGTTGCTTTACCCTTTAGCTTTTTTAAAAAGCACTTTTTAAAAAATCTCTGCTGTGCCCCCTACTAAAACACTTCATGACTGAAACACAATTCATAATTGTTACACACCTTGGATATAATTGTAGCTCTGAAGTGAATTTTTGTAGTTTACATACATTACTGTTCTACAATACACCCTAAAATGGTTCATCTGTTAGTTTTGGGAGGTCACAATCAAGTATGCTTGTTAAAATTGCAAGGTGTGAATGGCCCCCACAGTTCACTTACCCTTAGTTGAAAATTATTTCAGCCCTGGCTGAACAAAGGCGGTGGCTTCCATTTGAAATGATTTGACCTTTCACCTACCCCACTGCAACAGCTGCTTATCGCAACAGCTTGCAAGACTGAGGATCTGCATGTTTAATAAGCTCTGTTCTAGTAGGTGGTCTTAGCAATGCACTTAAAGACATGGCACATGCTCCTGAGACAGGCTGCAAATTCTAAAACAAGGGATAAAAGCTACAAAAATGGTTTTGCATTTTTATATGTCTGCCTGAGGCATCATCACTATTGTAAATGCTGAGTTGCTAAGGTTAAAAGCCCTAAAGAGGGGAAGAAGTAGGTCTCTGATTGCAAACTTAGAATTTTCATTTGGTTAAATCACATTTTGTGCTACAGATTTAATTTTTGTTCACTACAACTAGATTTCCAGTCCCTAAACACCAGACACAGTTGCATTGGAAATATGCAGATGGAGTGCCAAAAGCTTGCATCTGCTTCAAGCTGTCGGCTTGTTGTCTGTCTGCCATATGCTAGAACAATAGAAGCTGTCATTTAAGTTCCACCATTGTCTGCAAGCACTAATTCAGTGAGTAAGCCAAAATGTTTTATTTCAAAAGAAGGAGGAAAAAGTTGATTAAAAATAGTCAACTGCAGACATTTCTCTTCTAGCAAGAATGTTTTCACTTTTCATTATGGCAGTGTTTTGGACATGATATCCCTATGCTTACAGTGATTCAGCTGCATATTTCAGTGAGGTTGTAAATACTTCCAACCCCAAATCCAAACTGAAACCAAAGTTTACCCACATTTTACAAGTACCGTAGTTGATTTAAGGATTCTGCAGAGGACAAAAAGGAAGAGGGGTTGATTAGCAGGATTATTTAGATGCCTTTAGGGAGTAGATAATTTAGCTATCTTGATTTCTAGCTTCTTCAGTTCCATCCCCACTTCTGGGAGGGATCCAGACAACTAAGGCTTTATGGCATGTACCTTTGGACTTGAAAGGCTGGTTGCATCTTGAACAAAAATCATTTGCTGCCCAGGCAATGGCATTGTTTCACTACATGGTCATGTAGGTTATATTCCACATAGTGCCATTTGGTATTTTGCTTTATTTGTCTAAATACCAGCTATGCAGAGCTTCTTAATCAGTCTTGCAGTTGACATAACAAGAGAAGGCGATGGCTTCATATACATAACAACGTAAAGCCAAAATGTTGGTTGTGTCAACACATTCTGCTGTACTTCTTACTGAAGCTGTACCAAACAAAGAGACTATGTGATGGCAACAGGAGGTATTTACATCAGTGAAATAACTTGGCTGTCACAAAATCCCTCTTGATTATTGACACACGTTCTTAAGCTACACTGTAATCAACTATTAGTGAAATAGATTTTCTCTGTAGAGCTTTGTGCCAGGAGTTACATTCTAAAATGAGAAACATTAAGGTTCAAAATCACTTGCAAGCCTTTCAGAAAATCAGGGGCACGGAGATTGGATAGTTGCTCAAAACTGGGCCAGATACATTAGCTCAGTGAATGCCTCCTGCATTAGATAGCATAAAATGCTTTTGTAATTTCTTTAGGTTAACAAAGGGCATTTTTTTTCATTGTCAGGGATCTTGCAGGATTCTGTCTGCTTCCCAAGAAACTTCCATATATTGCCTGGTTAATTCTACAGCCCAAAGCCATGCAAAAACACAGTTACCCCAAGTGAAAAAAACATCTGGCAAAAGCCATGGGCTTGAATAACTTAATAAACTGTTGATCTGATAAGAAGCAAATCCTTAAAACAGAATACACATATTGTGTTATAATGGAACTACTAACTTTGGCCACTTTGTTCAAAATGTTGTGTACACAAGCAATACTTGTCCAGAGAGAGATATGCACTTTAGTCTTCTTAGCAGGAAGGCAAAACAACATTCCGAGCACTAATTGCCCTGAAGTGACACTTGTTTTCAACCACATGGCAAGATACATGGTAAAACAAGTCAGACCAAATCTGCTTATTTTTTCTAGATAACTTACTCCACAATGTACTTGCATTCTAATCCTAGATCATGTTTACTATATAGGAAATCTAATGACTGGTATGAAGATGGCTTATGTTCTACTGTCTCTGAAGCACCTTAGTCCTCAGTCTAACCTTGCACAGGTAATCTTTTGGAAGCTCTTGAAGAAAGAACAGTATATACTGTATATGTAACAAGATTAAACATGTCCACTTGGTTAACTATTTACGATTATAAGCTGGCTTTTTATCCTCTATTTCAAAGGTTGCCAACCTCTGGATCGCCTGATGTAGTTGGATTTCACCTCCCAGAAACTGCAACCTGCATAACCAATAGTGAGGAATACTGGAAGCTGTAGTCTAACAACTACAGAGAGCCACAGGCTGTGAACCACTCCTTTAAATTGTGCCACACAATATGGAGAATTGTCTCACATTTTGATCAACATACTTTTGGTGGAAGGAATGATAGTGACATTGCTGCCCTAACAATGCTGACTGAAGTTCCATGTCAGTGTGACATGCTGCTCACAGTGCCATATACGATAGACATGGAATAGAGAATCTATGCCCCTCCAAATGTTGAACTGTAATTCCCAACAGCCTCAGCCATTGGTCCAACAACATCTGAGAAATTAAAGGTTCCCAATCTGGGTTATGGTGCTGCTTTGAATATAATTTGCCACTCCTTGGGAAATTGTCTTACACCTAAATAGGAAAGGTAACATTCAGATAACTCTGTCATTACCATCACCCAGGGGTCTAGCCCATTCTGTGACAAATCTACACATCTTTCTTCTTTTTCATTTGCAATGGTGACACTGCCAGTGGAGTTCACATTTCAAGATAGCATGGAAGACTAATTATATTCTTGAGGCTTAAGCAGATCAATAGGAATGGGTTTTAAGGTAAGTTGGCATATGCTTACTGGATTCTACGTTCATAGCTATCTCCAGTCTCACATCTTAAAGACATATTTTCAATGGCAGAGCCAGTTTAACTAATATGTTTAACATGGTGAGGGCTGTATGACAAAACCTCTGTAGGCACAATTTTGGGGATATGGTGACTGATCCTTCAAATGTTCAAAGATGACACCACATGAAAAGCCACTCATTATTTCACCATGCTACTGCAAAGTTGTTCTGAAGGCTGCCAATCCTAAGTGTGTGTATGGGGTGGCATGTTAAGAGAGCAAATGGGAACATGAGTGATGACTCTTTTGTGCTATTTCTGAATCTACTACACAGGAGCTACCATACAGATTCTCTTCAAAACAGGGAAATGTATACATTTCTTCACAGCTTGTAGCATGGCTATTACTTCTCTGTCTACATAATGTTCTGAATTGTCCTCAAGTTCCACAAAGACCATAGCATGGAACAGACTAGACTTCCTTCATAGCAAGGAAATGCAGCACTTTGTGTGTAGGATAATGTAGGAAAGCATATTGAGAATGCACATCTGAATGCACATTGATTATCACTTCACTCAGGTGTCTAGTTGGATGCACACCCAATTTGCACTATTCCCAATCAAGCAAGTAAAAAACATTGGACAATCCAGTTTACATAGGCATAAGTACAGGTCTGCTTATCTGGCTTGCAGTGACCATCATAGCAAGAGCCCCGGTTTTGCTGAAATCGAGATACTCCCACTTAATTAGAGCCCTTTAGCCTTTACACTAATTTTTAAATCAGCACATGATGGGATGGAACATTAAGCCCATTAAATGTCACCCATAGTCTGGGGCCTAAGGCTAGCATCCTATAGTAGAACATCATTCATACAACATTCTGTTATGTTAGAGGTGTTACTTTCTTGCCAATTGTGTCAGGAGGTGAAAGCTGGCAGAATGCGAGAAACAGGTAGATTGGAACCAGCAGCCCTCTCTTCCTGTTGCTTTTGTCTCCTTGCCTGCTTTGCCTTTGCTTACACCAATGGAGGCATAGAATCTTGACCTATGTATTTATAGCTATATATGTGTTTTTACATGATATCCAAAGGGTTGTGGAAATTATACAAAACAATGTCAGATTTATGCAGAAGCTAAGTAAGTTTTAGTAAGTTCAGGGCCTCAAGCTCTGAGGGCCCCGCAAATAAAGTAGAAAGGAATCACCCTCCTTTTTAAAATGAAATTTTTACTAAATTAAAGGTTTTAAGTAATTGGTTAAAAAAAGAAAAGGAACAAGGAAAATAGACTCTAACCCAGATGTTATCATTCTGATATGACTGAAAGATATTTATCAGTTACACAATTGCTTGTCACTTTGCATTCTTGTCTGCTTTACTATTTCTATTTCCATTGCCTCTTTTGGTAGAGTAATTCACATATTTGGTAATGTGGCTACTTAAACTTGGCATATCCTGGGGCCTAAGCATGTCCTATCATGGCCATTCATGAATGAGACAGATGTGTGGACAGATGTGTGTATGTATGCCTTATGCCAAAAATTATATTTTTCACTCATTAGTGTGGGTACATGTGCACAGCCTGCAGGTTCATGAGCTCCATGTTTGATCTTAAAGTATGCATGCAGAGGCAAAGTGTGAATTGCCTGCTACCATAATGGTTCATTGCACTCAGCTGTATTCCTGAGTCCTATGTTTAGCCAAATGAGAGAGACTAGGTTAGGTTTACTCAGTTCATTGCTCACTAGTTCTCAAATCCCCCTGTCATCAAATGTCAGCAGCAAAAGTGCAGTCAGATTTCATACTGTCTCAAGTTCAAAATACATAGTATCACTCAATCTCATGACCTCTGCCATGAGGAATGAGATGGGTTGGGCAGTATCTGTGTATTGTACTCTTAATGGGCACATTCATATGTAAGTCAGCAGAATGTACACCAGTGGGATCTCAAACATTGTGCTTATGTTAAAGTGGATGCAACAAAAACTTGTTAAGAACAAGTTTCTACAAAGCTGGTGCAGTAAATTTATTTGAGGTATAATCAGATGTCACAGTAATCCTGTTCACTGTTTTCACTTTCAAAATCCAAGGCTCTGGACACCAGTTGATGCAAACTGCGGAGGGGGATATATATACAATCACATCAGATGAATATAACAGGAACAGGAAGATAATTTACTGAACAAAACATTAAGAGGTTGTTGCAAATGATATCAATCAATCAACATTTGTACACACTGGGAAGTGTGCTAGTGTCTTCATTTATTTTATTTCACAACTAAGACCAGAGGCTTAGCTAATTCAAGATTTGATGCTGCCCCACCCCATTGACACTTACTGACTGTAGTGACTTGTAGTGACTTTCTCTCTTGGACAGAGCTTGGAAAGTCTGGTTGGCAATTTGTTAGGCAGTTACAATGTTATAACCTAGACTTACAACCTAATAACTGTTTTGTATTCACATTTAAGTTTGTTGCACCATTGCCATGACCGCAAATGCCCCTAGAACCCAGCTTAAAAGCCAGGCAGCTATACTGAGCAAAGAAGTTTTGTGGTGCTCGTGAGCAAGGTGCTGAACAATGACCGTGTCCTGTCCCCTCCTGCTAGTGACCTGTGGTGTGATGAGGAGTTGTAACAGGACCCTGCATGGCTCCCTGCCCGTGCATTGCTGTGGAGTGGGCTGGGCATGTCATTCTTCACTGAAGGCCCACTCACTAGTACCATAGAACTCCTTCACTTGGTACTGCTACCTGGCTTTTAAGGGGGTTTGGGGGGGATCAGATTGGGAGGTGGAGTGTAGCTCCGTGTCCCATGCAAGATCTCAGCCATTACTTTTTAAGGATTATAACTCACAGAATCCCATGACTAGCATAGACAATGACCATCCTACTAGGTTATTCCAGGAGTTGTAGTCCCAAAAATAATATTTCCAAATTCTGCTCATGGAATATGTTGTTTCTACTTTGCTGATATTTCATCTTTGTGAACTGATTCACTTACCTATTGGCATTCAGAGCCAAACATGAAGCTCTTGTTTGCTGGATAGTATCACTTTGGACTGTAGGTCTGATGAAGGATCAAATCTTTGCTCTTGAGGGGGAACTCCTTGAATGCTACTGAGCTAGCTTATCAAGTCAGTCTCTCATCTCCCTCCCTCCCTCATATACACACATGCTAGTTTTCTTTGTACAGGGACAACTCTAGCATCCAACCCCCCAACTGCACTATGGTACAGATAACTCATGCAAGGCTGCTTGATATTTTGCATTGTCTCCCAGTATTAAAGGTGGTGTAGCTGGTATGAGTTGTCTAGTCTGGTACTGTACACATCCAAAGCAGCTTTCTCCAGAAATACTTTCCCCCTCCATAAATACTGTACTATGACTCCCATCATTCCCACCCTGCATGGGGACCATGTTAATTTGGGATGATGGTAGCTGCAACCCAAAAACATCCAGATGGGGCTAGGTTGGGGAAGGCTGATTGAAAGTATGCTGTGGCAAGGCACCACAAGCCCTGCCCACAGACATGTGCCAGTTTTATCCACCTACATAGGTTGCATTCTTTGGGCTTGGTCAAGAATGGTGCACTCATCATATAATAATGCCTCTTTGCATAGGTGTGCAGTTCACTCCCACTATCCCACAAAGGAGGTCAGATATACAGACCAAACAAATACTGTAATGAAACCCATTGGTTATACTTATTCACTTCTTCCTCTCCTTTAAGACTATAATCTTAAGCACAAAAATACTTTACCTACTGAAGATGATTCTGGTATTTAGTGTAACCATTTTTGCCCTCTTCCAGAGAGGTAAAACCATCCATACTTAGAGCTGCCTTGAAACCAAATGTTGGACTCCAATGGCTCTGTGATTTATGCTAAACTACTGGGAACTCTAGTCTTTATCAACCCAAATGGCTTCATTTATCCTGCTTGGTCTGTCTTATCATCACCACCTTGATTTTTTCATTGGAAAAGGATGACCCCCCCTCCATTTAGCTTTTGAATCAGGGTGGGCAGCTGTGGCTTTCCACATGTTTGTGGACTGCTGCTCCCATAATTCCTCACTATTATCTATGATGGCTAAGACTAATGGAAGTTATAGGGTTCAGTCTCCCAAACACCTGTCCTGCCTGTCTTCAGCCTTGTGGAAGTCCCAGGTAAATTTTTCTGGCTTCCCTAAACTGGATATCTGGCTTCCATGCTCACAACTCCTGAATTTGGTGCAACTTCACCTAGGTCAGCCTACTCTTTTTATTTCTGGCCCTGGCCTTCCATTACTCACAATCTCACCTAATTTTGCAGATCTGCTTTCCACAAGTCATTAGAACCCTCCTGTTTGTCTGTTGGAAAATGGGTTTTGGGGAAAAACAGGTGTGGGAAGCAAGCCTAAACATGACAGACTTTATGTCTGATGTTCTTTTCCAGTACTCCAGTCTCCCTAGTGGACTCATATCTGCAAGAAAGTATGGGCCAAAGCTTTCCTAGTATAAAGTGTCCAAGATGGATATGGATATTGATGTGACTATCCCTATCTATCTATCTATCTATGTATCTATCTATCTGTCTTTCTATCTATCTATGAATGAGAGACACTCCTTCACATCTAGGCAAATAAGCTAATATAAAAATCTAAATGTTTCTCTGTATGTTTATTGTTGGTATAAAAACATGCAGCACAATTGTATTCATAGAATCATAGACCCATAGCACAATCCTTTGCCAGTGAAGGAATTCACTGCTGAAGCACTCCAAGAGATGGCCTTCCAATCTCTGTTTGAAAACCTTCGATACAAGAAATTTCACCACCTTCCATGAAAGTTTATTCCACTGTTGAACAGCTAAGCAGTAGTTATTCCTACTGTTTAGTGAAAATCTTCATTCTTGTGATTTGAATCTATTGGTTTGGATCCTACCTTCTGGAGCATCAGAAAGCTGTTTACTTGGAAGAGAGTCCTATGGTTCAATGGGCTTTACTCTTAGGTAAGTGTATATACACGCCTGTAACCTTAATTTCTCTTCACCCTACTGGTTATTTCACTAATTCATTTTTACTGTGGTTGAGAGTCAGGACTTTATCATGTCAGCCTGTTTTCTTGTAGCAATCACATTAGTGAAGCAAATGAGAACATACCAGTTTGAAAACGTTCAGTATCATACTTCTCTGCAATTGTGTGAGTGTGCTGTGAGTGTGCTGCTTTGGCAATCCATGGTCCCTTCTTCACTGGGTCTGTAACCTCACCATATGCCCTACTCAGCACATGAGTGCCTTTTTAAAAATGATTTTTTCCATGATTCTGTAATTATGGAAAAATGATAAAAATTATTGTTATTTTATCATTTCACCAAATTATGCAATCCCAGAAAAAAAAAAACCCACCACCAAAAAGCACAGTGAGTAAAAACAACCTTGGCCTGCTTGGGGATAGTGAGGGGAAGGGGAGGAGAGGAGGAGAATCATGTCACCTTATGCCATGTGACTGCCATAATTTCATTACTGCAGTGGAAAGGACCTATCACATCAGGGGAACTAACGGAATAGCAGCGATTTTAGGAGCCATTGACAGGTTTTCCCCATCAATGAAAAGGTGCACTACAATAATGAATGAAATGCAAAGCAACAACAGGTTAGACAGGATGGTGTGTGAAAGTACTGGCCAAATACACTACTATCTTGCTGTGACTGCTAAATAACAGCTTTGTGTGATAAAGTCCCCACTGTGGAATAGCGGTTTGTGTGTTGGACTATGACTCTGGAAACCAGGGTTCAAATCCCCACTCGGCCACAGAAACCCACTGGGTGACCTTGGGCAACCCACACACTCTCAGCCTCAGAGGCAGGCAATGGCAAACCATCTCTGAACAAACCTTGCCAAGAGAACCCTGTGATAGGTTTGTCTTAGGGTTGAAATAAGTCAGAAACGACTTGAAGGCACACCTCAACTACTCCTGGTCATTTCACTAATTCATTTTTACTCTGGATACCTGCAGCATCTGCTGTTATGTACAATATGTAAGTGGACCTCTCAGTGTACAGTATTTATTACTGTTATTGACATTATTTTACCGTTTAGAGAAATTCTTTAAATTGGGAAGAAAACTCACAGTGCACAATTGTGTTTGTATGTCTCTGAAACATATTGAATAAAATGACATTTCCAATGCGAACAATAGCTTGGTTCCCTTGTTTTGGGCATTTGTATTAATACCATTGGATCAATATTCTCTACTTTTTACACTTGCAAAGTTACACACTCTTTCAAATAACAACGCAAAACAAAACTACAATTACCACAACTGCATAGTTTTATTAAACTATTAAATTATAGGAACACGTTATAGGATAGGGCACAGATTGTTCTCTGCTGAATAAGTCAGTCACCTCTATTCACACCAAGGCTGAACCATATGTAAGTCACAGGATGAATCACTTGATTTTAAAACATGCCATGCCTTGTGCTTTTTACATTTTTTTTAAATCCACTTTCCTGGGTACTCTGATCATCCAGGTGTTGGTTATACAAAGTATTATAGTGGCCATGCACTCAGGGTATATTCACGCATGCACATAAATCACATCACATAATGTCTCATCACTAGCTTTCATTTGTTACATGTACGAGAATTTCCCAGCTTTCTTCAAGATGCTCCAGGTAGCATACATGATTCTTCCTCTCTCCCTCTTCTATCTACAACCCTGTATGGTAGGTGGGGCTGACAGAGAGTAACTAGGGCCATGTCACCCAGTGTGTTTAATGGTTTTAAGGGGATTTGAACTCAAGCCATAGTCCCACTGTCTATCCACTTTCTCCTACAGGGTCTTGCCCACTTAATGACATATAGGCACACTATAATTTGCCTGGTGCTCCAACAGCATCCCTTCCTGGGGAAGGCTGGTCTCTTGCCACAATGGCCCATTTCTAAATCACCTCACATCTAGATCATTGTAACTTGCTGTAAGTGGAGCTGCCCTCAAAGCTGGTTGTGAAACTTCTTTCCCAAGGAGGTTAGATTGGCTCCCTCCTTATTGACTTTTAGATCAGTGCTCCTCAGTTTGGGAATATGTGGACCAGTGTTGGTTCCTGAGTCATCTGCTGCCAGATGCTGGTGAGCTCCCAGGAAAGAAAGAAACAGTGATAGCTAATGCGCAAAAGCATTGTACCAGTCCCTGACATATTGTAGGAAAAACGCTGGTCCCACGTATCAGATAGCTTAAGAAACATTGCTTTAGAAAGCTGGTAGAAACTATACTGTTTTGGGGCCAGAACTTCAAAAAGTTACTTTTTTGACAGCATCCCTCTGTCTTCAGTTAACCTGTTGGGTTAACTGAATGCAAATTACTTCTTCACTTTGAACTCAGTTTGTAGAAACTGAAGGAAGCTGAGAACAAAGGGAGAAAGTGGGAACAGAACAGACAAACTAGGACATTTTAAAAGCAGCTGATAAAGTGGGATAACAGAGGATTAATTGAGACTTTTCCTGCCAAATCAAGACAATTGGAGAGTATGAAAAAAAATAACATGTTTTAAAATATTGTTCTATAAAATTCTCTTCCTGGTGGTTATTTTACATAAGCAAGCAATCACTTCTTTTTATAGCCACTGAACACATGTAGTCTTTATAGTTAGATCCTAACCATGGCTGGCATCCTGTTAGTGACATACTCAGGCAGAAGTCCAACTTATGTCTTTGTATATTTTTTATGGCTGTTGCTGAGGGATGAATTCACTACCTCCCTTGTGCAATTTGCTGGTAATGCAGCCACAACATTGTGAGTTCTATCCTGCAGGGCTCCAAGGTTGACTCAGCCTTCCATCCTTTCATAGGTCAGTAAAATGAGTACCCAGCTTGTGGGGGCAATTAGCTAACACACTGTAAATTGCTCAAAGAGTGCCTTGCGCTATAAAGCGGTATAGACAAGTGCTATTGCTAAAACAATTTGTAAGCCAGTCTGAGAGCCATTGTGGCTGAAGAGCGGGGTATAAATACTCAAATAAATAATTAAATTTAAAAAATTAAAAATGACCTCACCACCCCAAGAGTCACCTTCCTCTTGCACCCACCCCACAGCCATTTAGTTGCCAGCAGCCTGGAGACCACTAGAGAAGCATCCAGCTGCATCCCCATAGCTCAACACAGAATGGCAAAGCCATCTTCTAGGACCTCCCAGGGGTCCAACAGAAGTCCTGGAGGATGATACAATATAGGAGCTATGCTTATATTTACTCAAGAGTAGCCTACATAATTTTCATAGGATTGCAGCTGCATTGTGGGCCAATTCCAATCATGCAAATACGGTGAAATCTCAAGCAGTCAAATTCCCTGCCTGCCCTCTCTGCAACGTCTCGTTAAAGTAATGCAGTGTGAATCATCACCAAATAATGTGTGTGTGTATGCTAATTAAATAAATGTGTGCTGGTCCTGTCACACTGGAAGAGATACTGGCCAAGATCCAATTATAGAGTTCTATATGTGGAAACAAGTGCTCACATGTACAGTGGCTTTCCTCCTTGTTTGCCTGCTTCACAGAAGGAGCTTGTGCAAAGCAAAGAAGGCCACAGCTCCCAAAATGTTCTCCAGCAGATGAAGTTTGCCCAAATTACATGCATGTTTGAATTAGTGGCACGTTGACCGTTAGATAGCAATCATCTGACAAATTCATGAATCCTTGGTAAAATATTATAAGACAAAGCAACCTGAGGTCTTTTCATACTACACAGTGCAGCAATTCTACCTCAACTATCATGGAAACATCTTGTGGAATTCTGAGACTTGTAGTCTGTTGAGGCACTAGAGCTCTCTGGCTGAGAATTCTTAGCACTCCTCATTAAACTGCAAACCCCAGGATTCCATAGGATGGAACCATGGCTGTTAAAGTGGAATCATAGCACTATAATTGTGTAGTGTGAAAGGCTTTCTGGGTTAGAAAATCCAGAGGTTCAGAGGAGAAAATTCTGAAGCAATTCCACCCTGTGGTTTAGCTGAGGAGTGGGGAAAGTGTAGACCTCCTTATGTTGCTGGCCTGCAACTGCCAAGGATGATTTATTCACCAGCATAGCCAACGGTGAAGAATCATGGGAGTTGCAGTCCAACAACATGTGCTGGGGCTACAAGTTGCCCATCTCTGTTTTAGCTGCACAGGTAACAGTTGATCCAGCATTTCCTGCAAGATTGTTTGGGTGTACCCATGCTGCATATTCATAGCAGCTTAGTGCCTCTTTAATTGCTATGGTTCCTTCCTATGGAACCTTGGAGTTTATAATCTGGTTCTAGCAATGTAGTGCAAGGGAGCAGGCAAGAACAATTTAGCTGAGGTTTCCTGGACTACAAATCCCAGAATTCTGTAGGATTGAACCATATCAGCTAAAGTGGTATCAAGCTGCTGCAACTGTGCAATATAGATGATACCCATGGCCACCGTGTTTATTGGAACACAAAGCAGACTGCTGCTGCAAATTCAAATTACCAAATTCACTGCTGAGAAGCTTCTCTCTGCCTTTCCCATCAACTCCTAGACTGGGTAGAGAAACTAAAGTTTCTTTGTTGGGGGGGGGGAGCAATTATACTGCATAATTGCCTTTAGGAATCATCTCCCTTTCAGTGGACTGCTGCCGGCAGCAATCTTTATTAAGTTCCCTACCAACATTAATTTCTAAATATAAAAATATATCAGACTGATGGGGAAAAATGCAAATAACGCTGAACATTTGACGCCTTCCCACTTTTGCTACTATAATTATTTCAACTAGTTCCTGGAAGTTGTGGAAACGGCTGCACAGGCATCAGCAAACATTTGACTTACTCCCCCCCCCCGTCCCCAAAGCTATCACTTATTAATAGGTGTGCCAGTTTCTTTTAGCAAAGCTTTTGGACCTTTACCAGCTGGTGAACAGGCTGAAGTTCAACAGATGAAGCATGGCCCAAAAAAAGATGAAAAAAGCATGACATGATTAAACTGGTACACCCTTGAGGTTTCCAGCTAGTCCAGGGGGCAAATAGCTGGGCCAGGCTGGAGAAGGAATCAGGGTTACCTCACCTCCTATATAACTGGGGATAGAACAGCTATTGTAGATCATAACTCTCCTTCTGGAAATGTTATCTGTTTTCCTGGGGGAGGGTTTCCCTGGCTAAATCTGCACTGCAGAAATAATCCGATTTGACACCGCTTTAACTGCTATGGCTCAATGCTATGGAATCCTGGGATTTTTAGTTTGTTGCAGCATCAGAACTCTCTGACAGAGAAGGTCAAATATCTCACAAAACTAAAAATCCCAGAATTCCATAGCACTAGCCATGGCAATTAAAGGGGTGTCAAACTTGATTATTTCTGCAGTGCAGATGCAGCCCGTTTCCCTATTCCCACCTAAGCCCCCCTGAAAATCTGCCCCTGGGATCAGAGGATGCATAAGAAACTACATGATGGTTTAATAAGTGGCATGCTGACCTTTAAATATCAACCATCCAACATCTTTACAAATCCTTGGGAAAATACTGGAAGAGAAAGCAACCTGGGGTCTTTCCACCCTACACAATTACCATATAGTGATATGACTTTAGCTGGAATTCAAGGGCTTGTAGTTTGTTGAGGCTCTAGTGCTCTCTGGTTGAGAATTCTAGACCTTACGTCTTGTCTATATGGTCAAAATAACACAAATGGGATGTGAATGTATGGCGATCCATTCATATGGACACACACATAAATACATGTCATTCAGAAGGGGGGCAGCCAAATCCACTGCAAAGTCTATGTGCAGGGCTTCGTCTGGATTTTTAAAAAAGCTCCGTATGACATGCAAATGTGCGGTCATTTGAACACTTACATTTGCACAGCTTCAAACAGGCGGCGTAATCTGATTGGCTGGATGAACATAGGGGCGGGGCTAGCAAACAGGGAAAGCACCTGTGGCCACTATGTTACATTTTTGGTTAAGCGAGGGTCTGGTAAGTCAATAACATGGCGATCTTATTCTTTCTTTCTTTCTTTCTTTTTGTAAATACAAACTATCACTTGTATGCACCATGGGAAACTTTAAAAAAAATGGCAGCAGCAGATTTTAAATTGTTAGTAAATCTCTTGCAGACACCATCCTGGCTAGGGGACATGCGGAGTCTAGGGTGGGCTGTTTTGACATTTTTGGATGTGTTCCTATCCCCCCTCCACTTGTATAGACAAGATCTATGTATCCCTCACTAAATTGCAAGCCCCAAGATTCCATAGGATAGAACAATGGCAGTGTAAAAGGCCCCTGGGGTAGAAAATCAGAGGTTCAGAGGGTACAATTCTAGAGCAACTTTAGAGCAGTGTGGAAAGTGTGGACCTTCAGATGGAGCTGGCCTTTAACTCCCAAAGGTGATATACTCACTAGCATACACAATGGTGCAGAATCATAGGAGTTGCAGTCCAGCATGTGTGGCAGAAAAGTTTGGGGTATGATGTGAAAGAGTGCAGATGGAGGGGGCCAGTGTTACATTTTTAACCCACTTTCCAATAAGCTCTTGGTAGTGTACTTGGCACTCTTCTACCCAATTTATCCTCCTGACGACCCTACAATGTTGGCCAGACTGAGAGAGACTGACTGGCCAAAGGGAGTTTTATGGCTCAGCTGGATTATTCAGGTTTTTTGAATGACCAGCAATTGCCCTCCTTTCTCTATGGTTTTAGGGACAACTTAGGATGCATACTAAAGAGTTCAGTCTGGCTTGAAACCTGGTAACCCTAAAGTAAGTTATTTACTATGTGATAACGGTTGCCACATGGGGCAATTCAAGGTCTCCATGTGGTCTCCATAAAGAATAAAGTGAGTTTCACTGTGCCAAGAGATCCAAGCACACATGGCACAGGAAACAATTATGAAATGCAAACAGGTATTTCCTGTCTCAGATTTTGATTTGATAGATGGACTCTTAGGCTTGTTATGAATGTAGGTATAGTGAAAGTTAACAAGGTACTTCTCACGAGATCTGTCTTTATACCATTATAACTGAGTTAAAATTAACTCCCAGTGCAACTGAGATGAATTTATTGGGATTAATTTCTGTATGTTTTTAAATAACACTAGTTTTCATGGGTATTTGATGCATTGTTACAATTGTTTAAAAGGAAACCAACCACACCCTCATTCATTTGCCTTTTGACTCATTAATAAATTCCTGCTCTGACTAGTTTAAGAAAAGGTGTGTGTTTTATTTTAAAAAACCCTGTAAGGTTTAAATTATAAGCAATCTTTTGATAAAATATTTTCAGCTTGAATAGATATACAGTATTTACAGAGAGATTGGTTGAAGTGATTGCAGTCTTTAACTATGACTGAAAAGACCTGTGTTCTGTTCCCTACCTGACTGTGAAGCTTGCTGACTGACCTTGGACCAATAAATAGTCTCTTCCTTGCCTACCCCGCAGGGTTGTTGTGAGCATTAAATTGAGTAGGAAGACCTTGACTTTCTTGGAGGAAAGGTGGGATGTATATATAAATAAGAACAACCATAAAGTGATCTATGGATAAAATGGTTGTGTCAGGATTGGTCCCGAAAGTAACACAGTGTGTTTCTATTTCTGTGCTGTTGTTTGAAGTTTGTATTTTTCTGTGCTTGTAACAAGTCTGTGTTTCACAGGGAGACAAGGGAGGATGTATGTGTCTGGAAAATGGGATGAGTGGCCTTGTACCTGCAGAGGGCTATGTGAATGGTAGGTGGTACCCGCTCTTGGTGAGAAAGGGGAGTGGGGATGATGGATGGCCAATGACTGTACTTGGCTAATTAGCAAAGATGCTAAGAAACCCTATTAGTGAATTGCAAAGATGTGTGATGGGATGCTGGCAAGAGTGTCCTGATATGTATCAGTCCCCATTCACATTAAGTCACACTGGCTCCCTAACATAATAATGTCATGGCAGCCCCTTGCTGAATATGGATGTTTCAAAACTGCTCAGTTCTATTTCCCACAGATGTAAGTCCACTTTCGAAGTTGCAAGTCCCTTACTGAATCCCATGTTTATGCACAGAGAGTATAAGCACTGATATGTGGAAAGACAGCTGCTTTAGCACATGTGAAGCACTGTTAAGCATATTATTGATATGAAGGAGAAATGATTAGGACATAGCCAAAAAGCATTTCAGAACTAGAATGGACAAATCCCAGCTAGTCCTTGTGAATTTATAAGTTTATTTTTCTGGATGTCAGCTAGCTTGCCTCCCTCTACTTTGGAAAAGAAAATCCAAGAGTTCAGATTCCTTAGGGGAGCCTGATCTGAATTGTACAGGACACAGGACATGCAGAATCCTCTGGGTTAACTGGGCATGGTTTGGCGAAATAGGAAATTCAGTTAAGATCTGGTCAGAATCTGGTATAGATTTGATGTGTTTCCTCTAAACAATAGGATCTGGCTGGCCAGAATCCCAATGGACCCCTGGATCTTGGACACTTCCAGAATTTGCCAGAAAACCTAGACATATACAAATAGATTTCTGCAGAGATATACTCCATGGTGATTTGGGTTCATTAAAGACTTCAGATCTTGACAGAAAGAGATCCTCCAATGAAAGATCAAGACCCACTAGGCCAGTGATATAGTTAGATCATTTTAGATTCTGTATTCAATGGCCTTATGGAGATTCCCGTCTTTGGACAGTAATGGGTGCTACATGTAGTAAGCTGCCTTGTTGCATTTGGCAGCCCTCATGTTCATTCTGTAGAGTGACCCCCGCCCACCCCCCCGGCTTGACAGTGCTGCTGCCAACAATAATTCATTTGGTGAGTAGATTCCAAAGGTCTATGGGAGCCAGCATAGAAGAAGCACTGCTTTCATATCAGCTGCCTGAGGTGCTATTTTCAGGGGAATGATGGGATACAGATTAAGATGAACCCAGAACAAGTGCAAAATGCCATTTGTACCAGGGCTAGGCAACCTCAGGCCTTCCAGGTGTTGTTGGAAGGCAATATTTCTCATCCTTGACTATTGGCCGTGATGGAAGGGGCTGATGGGAGCTGGACTCCAAGAACATTTGGAGGGCCCAGGCTTCCTACTTGCAGTTTACACACTATTTGTTTGTTGGAACACTAAAAGTATTTTTTTTTTATACTTTGGCAACAGTCTCAAAATATTTGGAACATGGGTTGGAAATGTGTAGCTCTCCAGATGTTGCTGGTTTGCTCCCAGCAGCACTATAGCCAGCATAGCCAGTGGTGAGGAATGCTGGGAGTTGCCATTCAACAACATCTGGAAAGCTGTACTTTGCCTACCCTTGGCTTAGAGGGATCCTTCAGCTTTCCTCATTAACACCTTTCATATAAATAGTTGAAAGTCTTCTCATAAGTTTAACAAGGCATCATCAGAGAGCATGCACATGTGTGTTTAGTAAGATAGCCAGGAGCAAATTTCTTGTTCCTAGTCTAGCCCTGCCCTACAGTAATATTCTGTAAATCGATAAACACATGGTACACTCTGAACAGTGCTACTGAAATGTTTATATAAGCAGGTCTTCCAATCACAGGACAAACAGATGGGGATGAGAAGGTGAGGACCTAATTGTCTTTGGATTTTGTCCGGTATGTCAAAGATGGAGACAGGCAGCTGCAGTCAGGGAGCTTTAGCAACCTGAGCAGAGTTTGAAGAAGTGATTTTATTTGGACTACAACTTCAGCCCTTAGCCAATCTAGCAGTTGAACTTGAGACACTGCGTGCATCCGCACTATGTAGTTATAGCAACTTTATAGCACTTTAACTATTCTGGCACTATCCTAGGAGTGCTAGTATTGGTTGTTTAGTAAGGTGCTTTGCTTAGAATTCTCTGCTAGAAAAATCTATTCCATTCCCTTGAACTTCAGCACTCAAGTTCTCTAACAGGATTCTTATTACATCACCAAACTACAAATCTCAGGATTCCATAGAATGGAACCATTGCATGTAAAGGGGTACTGATCTGCTGCAATACTCCAGTACAGATACACCCACTATGTGTGAAGCAGCAGTAATGATTTCAATCCATATGTGGGTATTTTTGGTGTTTTGAAAAGGAAATAATAAAAGTAAGGCCAAATCTACAGTAGCTACTGCAGCCGGCTATCACTAAACACACATGTATGAATATTCTTTATAGAAATATTTTTTGGGGGTGTGTGTCAAATGACCTCTACTACTCAGCCATTTTACATTGGATTGGGAGGCACAAAGTATAAGAGAAGTATCAATTCTGTTCCATCTACTGTGTTTGTAAACAAGAGGTCCATCCTGTACTGGGAATATCAGTAGAAAGCAGCTCATAAGGCCACCACAACATTGAGTTTCCAGGGTCTGAAAACATAGAAGGGCATCCAAAGCCGTATCACTTTACAAAGCTCCATGAACACTTGCAGCATTTGTCATTGCCACATGATTTTCCTGGAGCAACAAACAGAACAGCATGGACTCTCAGTGGACTATTCCTGAGGTCCTACTGAAAACGGTAGAGGGCAAATCTTCATAATGTATATACATTCACTACTAGGAAGAAGAGGTCTCTACATGCACCATTGAGACCAATTCTGCATGCTATTCACTTTCCCCATGTAATTTACTCTAGAAGTTGGACGTATTGAGTCTCTGTGTGGGGTGGCAAGAATGTCTAGTAATTAGATTGTAAAAACCATGTACCCCCCTTTTTTTTGTTTCCAGGTCATTTTCCTGACCTGCTAATGAAGAAACTATTGATTTTTGTCGGAATGGAAGGAGTCTTGACAGCTTTGGTAGAAATGCTCTCATGGCTGTGTTAATAGGATGAGCTATTATTACTTTGGCCAAAGAGAAAAAAAGTCGTATATGTCTGCTACTGAAAAATAAATAATAAAAATACTGTAGTAGACCTTACCTTGCTATATGTAAGCACTAGGTCAAACAATTCTATATCATATTTGACCTACATAAGGTCTAGAAAATTACATGCGCTTGTTATGTGACATCTGTGTATCTGTTTTTCAGTTTAGTATTCAATCGTAATTTCCTGTGGGGAGACATAATATGGCTAACTCATTTAAAAGGCAATGAAGAGTAGACAAAAGGCAGCATAGTGTAGAGGTTTTGTCCTTTTAGTTCCTTTATAAAGTCTGGTGTCCATGCATATAATGGAACATATACTACGCTCATGGGATGGAGAAAACCTACATTGCTTCATCCAGTGACTCCTAGAGGTTGTTTCACCTGAAGAACTGGGAAAGAAGTGGAATGATTCGCCCATGCTTTTGGTAACCAGTATTAGTTTGCATACACAAATTAAAGCATGGGAGAGGTACTTTTAAGTTTATAACTCAATGAAATCCTCCATTCTGCATAGCCATTGGCTATACTGGTTAGGAGTTCCTGGGAATTGTAGCTCTAAAGGTAACCTTCCTAAGTTCTGATAAAATTCTATTTAGGGGATGAGAAGAAACTGCATAGGTGCTGCATAGGTCAAAACAAAAATGCACAGCAAAATGACAAAGTGGATGCTCTGTTATGCCATGGCTGGAAAAGAAAACAACAACCACCAGAAATTATCTTCAAGAAGACTCTGTCCATGGGAGTTTCTTGTAGTCTGGGGCTTTCTTCTCCATGTTAGTCTATTTTCTGGAGAGACAGCCTGCTTCAGGTATGTGACCATTTGAAAATCGGATGTGTTTCTAGCAGGCAGGACTGGCCTTGCCATTAGGCAGAGTGAGGCAGCAAAAGCTAGGAGAGCAGGAAGAGCAGGAGGAGCACTGAGTTGTTGGAGGACCAGGCTCAGCTCTGTGGATGTCTTCTTCTACCCTGTATCCCCTCTTTTGAATCTGATGTCCTTGGGTAAGGTAGCGAATGTTGTATAGACCTTGGAAAAGTTACTTTTCCTGTAGCCACAGACTCCTCTCCCCCTGCCAAATGTTTCCAAGCTCTGTTATTGTTCCACAGCCAGTGCAGGATGAAGATTCAACTGCCATTCTAGCTAGGGTTTCTGCATGGAATGAGAAGGTAAGAGAGCATCATCTAGTCCCTCAGGCAGTAAAATGTCTTGGGCTCTCCCTACTTCTGTAGGAAATAGTGTGCAGTGTATATGCAGATAGGTAGTATGGAAACTACTCATTGCATGCAGTGAAGTACATGCACATGGGTTTAAGCAAGAGTTGCCAGGTCAGGATTATCCAAGGGCTTGAGTCCCAGGGAGGTTTCCTGAAGATGTCACAGGTGATATTCCTTAGTAATGTTAGAAAGGGAAGCTTCTGTGGATGCTGTAAATCATCCTCCATCAAGAAGCATCAACCACACAGAGTGTTCCAGTCAAACAAAAAGCACCAAGTTTAAGAAGTGAGGAAAACAGATATGCACATCCTTTTCAAGGCAGTTGTCTCACCCTGGGATTCCTCCAGCCCTTTCCTGAGTTCCATTGTGACTTGAAGGCACACAACATCATCATCAACAACATAGACAATATTTATTTTTATTTTATTTTTATTTAAGTATTTATACCCTGCTCTTCAGCCACAAAGGCTCTCAGAGCAGCTTACAAATTGTTAAGAAGTATCACTTTACACATCTACACCACATTAAGCAGTTTCCAATGTGTGTTAGCTAATTGCCTCCAACAAGCTGGGTACTCATTTTACTGACCTATGAAAGGATGTAAGGCTGAGTGAACCTTGGAGTCCTCTGGATCAAACAAGCAACGTTGTGGCTACAGCGCTGACATTTAATCACTGTGCCACCGGGGAAGAGAGACCAGGCCTTGAGAACCCGAATTTAATGTCTCAGTATGTCTAGTGTTTTGTCCTTCTCCCTAGATTTAACCCAGACAGCGGGTAGTGAAATATTGTGAAAACATCCTGGTCAACATTTCCTGAAATTCAGACGTTACTTCACATTACAATCACTTAATGGTATAAACTGAAAAACAACAACCCTACCATTCCCTGTTCTTTCTAGCATGTGAGCACAGGAATGCTTGAATATTATGAGGCTGTTTATGGAGATCTATTACCAGTGGTTAGCATAAGAAAGCAAGCCATGCTATGCTGGGAAAGATATGAAAGAAAGCCGTATTTATTTCCATCACCATACTCCCAATGCCATTCTCATTCCAATGTGCAGCAAGTGATCTGAGCATTTAGCAAGGAGACATAACTTCAGAAATGTGGAGCACAGGGTTTGGATGCCTGAGCTGCAAAGCTGACTGGTCAGGCCTGTCTTCTTCAAGGTGGAATAAGAATATTGCTGTTGCCTTGAAGATCTTGGAAATGTTACTTCTAACTACAAATCCCAGAATTACCCAGTCAGCATGCCCTTTAGCTATGGTGGCTGGAGGATTCTGGGAGCTATAGACCAAAAAAGGAACATTTCCAAGTTCTACTGCATTGTATATACACAGTATATTCCTAGCACAGTGTGGCTAAAAATGAATTTTTATGAGAGGGCAGATTTCCTTCAGAGGTTGCCTGAGGCTGTCTTAAAAAACCCACAAACCACTGTGTGACTAAATATTTCAGGACCACATGACTGGCTTAATAGCCAAAGCCCCATTTCTCAAAGTACTTTGGCACTCAGCTGCAAATTACAGTGATGTTAAGGCAAAACAACATGTCTCAAATATTTGAACTTGGGCCCTTTTCTTAACTTTCCATACACTCCCCCCTCAAACATGCATGAATCCACAGCTTGGCAAAGTTACTATAGCTCCCAGCCACTCCCATCTGGCCCTGAGTCTCCAGCTCTTGTGGGACATCGCCAGGCAGGAGATGCAGGTGCAAATTCTTCAGTTTTGATGGGTTCAGCTTAAGGAAAGAGGAAAAGGGTTGTGTACAAATTGCTTGACACAATTTGCAAGGGTCAACTGATTGCAACTTTCAAAGAGTCTTGGGGGTTGTCTATGTATTTACTTAGTTTTTCCTTCTCTTCCAGGTATTGTGGTGTCAGGGCTCACTCTCTTGTCTGCATTGCATCCACCTTCTGGCTAGAAGCAAGTATACTAGATTTAATGTTCCTTATTTCATTTCTGTATATGAGAAGCCTGACATGAAAAGAGAGAGTGCACGAGTTTTAGTAACATCCCATTACTAAATGTGTGTTAGCTAATTGCCCCCAACAAGCTGGGTACTCATTTTACCAACCTATGAAAGGATGGAAGGCTGAGTGAACCTTGGAGTCCTCTGAATCAAATAAGCAACATTGTGGCTGCAGTACTGGTATTTAACCACTATGCCACAAGGGTTTCCTACACATTATGAAATCCTTTTTCCTACTAAGGAATCAGTTTTCACAGGCCTGCTGAAATGAAAAGTCTTCACCTGCCTACAGAAGGATAGCAAGCATGCTGCCACTCTAGCTTCTCTAGGAAGAAAGTTCCAGAGACTGGGAACAGCCACAAGAAGGCCCTCTCCTGTGTTCCTATAAGGTGGATCTATGAGGTTTATTTTTACCTTAGCAGTTCTCAGATTCTTCTAGATCTGGGAAGTCTTTGTAACCTCCTGGCAGAGTTGTCACCTCCCAGAAGACGAATAAAAGAGTTCAACAGCTTATTTAGGGATGTTGATTCACTTAAAAGACACTGACACCCCAAGTTATTTAGTCACACTGGCATCATAGACCCTATCTTTCCCCTAGGTTTTGCAAGCTTCTTCTCTAGCTTTCCTGCTCCTCTCTACTGAACTTCTTTGGCCTGTCTTAAAAAACCCCTCTAGGATCTTGAAAAGTTCTCCATCTGGGGTTATCAGTATCATTCAGTTACTATGGTGTCAAGTGGACATCCAAACATCACCCTGTTGTGCTTGAACTTGTTTACTATATTCCAGTTCTTCTTTTCATGATGGGTCAAAATGTCTCCTAAGTATAAAAGAGCCTGGATTCCCTGGCATTTGACACTGAGTACTATGGGATCATATCTATAATTTGTTTACATAGACTTTCAAGTCCAAGAATGTGAAAGCTAGATATAAGGAGATCTCAGAGACTATCTAGGGTTTTATTGTCTTGGCATTTCAGTGCACATTTGTTTGTTTCATCACAGGTCAAAAAACCAAACCAAAACAAAAAAACTAGCAACACAGCAACTTGACATTCAAGGTCAAAAAGTTTTTATTAGCTGTTTGCAGTGAAGATTTTATTTTATTTTTGCCTGGAGAGAATTTTGTTCTTCCGAGGGTAGCAAATGAAACTACTTGGCAAAATGTAAGTACAATCAATTCCTGACACTTTTATTTCTAGTACTGTGCTCACTGATAGAGATTTTTATCCATTTAGAAAACACTTGAACAGTGTATTTTTCGGGATGTTAGAGGGAGCCTTTAGTAATAATGCAACATGATGTTTCTGCTGAAAAGAAAAACAAGGGAAGACAATAGTAAATAAGGACTTTAGGTTGACTTTAGAACTTTGAAACTGCATAAAATGAATAAATAAATTTAAATGTTTTAATACGTTAGCTTGTTTTATGTGTTTTGATTTGTTATCATCAGGGGCCTACCGCACTCCAAAGGAAAGTGGCAAGGGAGCAGGAAGAATGGGTTACTTACCATAACTATGGTTCTTCGAGTGGTCTTCTGTGAATTCACACAATGGGTTAATCCTGCGCCTGCGCAGAGCACTTCGGAAACTTCTAGCACCTCATTTAAAACTTTTTGGGGGGTAGGACTGCCCCCCCTCACCCCTGGTGTATATAAGCCCATCTCTCTCACCAACTGCTCAGTTCCTTTTAGCCACGTTAAAGAAAAAACAAGTGAGAGGTAGGACACCAGAGGGGAGGGTGGGTTTGTGTGAATTCACAGATCACTTGAAGAACCATAGTTACAGTAAGTAACTCCTTCTTCTTCGTGGTCTCTGTGAATGCACACAATGGGCAGCTAACAAGCTCAGGAGGTAGGATGGTGGGGGTGTCCAGACCAATAAAAAAACCACCACAACATGGTATAAAAGAAGAAGCTATATTATAACTGAGGTAGAAGATAGAATATTTCAGTCATCTGAGGATGATTGTGCAAGGACTGCCCTGGCCAGGGCTCTGCTATCTATAGGGGCAGAGTCTAGTTTATACTTTCTCACCAAGGTAAGTGGTGTCGCCCACGTAGCTGCTCTACAGATATCCGGCAGTGGCACACTGTGCAGGAACGCCATTGAGGTCACTGTTGCTCTAGTACAGTGGCTTCATATTGAAGAGGGTAATGGCATGCCTGAAGCTTCATAGGAGATTTTGATGGCCAAAGCCACCCACTTGGAGAGGCATTGAGATGAAACAAGAAGGCCCTTATTGGGGCCATAGTAGCAAACGAAGATCTTTGTAGTATGGTGAAACACCTATGGTAAGTCCTGGTGATGTATATTTCCAGTGACGCTTGTACATCAAGGAGGTGACATGATGCTGGTGCACACGATGAGGGCGTAGCTTCCAAAGATGGGAGCACAATGTCTTGATTGAGATGAAAAGAGGAGACCACCTTGGGCAAGAATGCCACATCCGGTTGAGGGATCACCTTGTTCTTGTGAAATTGGGTGTAGGGGGCACCCACTCTGAGGACACAAAGTTCATTAGCCCTTCTAGCTGAAGTAATGGCCACTAGGAAGGCCATCTTAAAGGGCAGAAGGCGAATGTCCACTGAATCCAGCAGTTCAAAGGGAGAGAGCGATATGGCCTTAAGGACTAACTGAAGGTCCCATGACATGACTGGTCCAGCTACTGGTGGGTGTAAGTTCTTGTACCCCTGGAGGAAACAGCGAACCAATGGGTCTGTGAAGCAGGAGCCTTTCCCCAGGTTCTGTAGGTCAGAGGAAATTGCAGCCACGTATGTGCGCACTGACGAGAGCGACAAGCCTTTCATTGACAAAGAGGCTAGGAAATCAAGAAGAAGCATAGTTGAAGTGCTGGATGGGGGAACTCCCTTGTTAGCAAGGAACTCACAAAACTTTTGCTGCTTGTAGTGGTAAGACTTCAGCGTTGGCGGATGCTGGGCTGCCTGGAGAATTGACTGTGCTGAATCTGAGAGCTGGTTCAGTGGGCTATGAACCATGCTGTCGGGTTGATTGTCTCCAGTTCTGGGTGGAAGACTTGCCCATCTTGCATTGATAGGAGATCCTTTCTCAGTGGAAGGCGGTAAATGATGCTTGGAGAGAAGGAGGAGAGGAGCGAACCAGGGTTGTCTGGGCCACCAAGGCATGATCAGAGTGGAATTGAATTTATTTCATCTGAGCTTTACCACAACTATTGAGAGGAGTGGAAATGGGGGAAACGCATACAGCAGAGCCCCTGTCCATTTGAACAGAAACGCATCACCTAGATTCCTGTGGGATATCTGCTATCTTGAGCAATAAAGGTTGCATTTGGTGTTCTGGCGTGATGCAAAGAGGTCTATTGAGGGTAGGCCCCACTCCGAGAAGGGTGTTCTGCACTTCTGGAGCCAACGGCCACTTGGGGCAACTGCTCCTGGTTCGATTCAGTGAGTCTGTGACATCGTTCTGAGTCCCGGCTAAGTGGATAGCTGTCTGATGGTTCCTGTTAGAAATATGCCTCTGGGTATGTACCAGTCCCAGATTTGAGTAGACAGGTCTATGAGTGTTCTGGACCTGGTTCCTCCCTGTTTGTTGTGATAATAGACTATTGTGATGTTGTCTGACACCACCTGCACCACTTTGCCCTGGAGTGAAGACTTGAATGCTTTCAGTGCCTTGAACACTGCCAGAAGCTCCAGAGCATTGATGTGGAGATCCCTCTCCGTCGATGACCAGAGGCCGTGGATGTGGAGACCATGAGAATGTGCTCTCCAGCCCGTCATGGAAGCTTCCATCATCAGGGACCTGGAGGGATGGGGAACTGTGAAGGGTAGGCCACACCTCATGTTCCACGGGGAGGACCACCACTGTAGCTGTCTGAAAGGCGCCCTCGGAACAATTTGAGGGGGTCATCCTGTAGTGGGTCGAATGACTGCAGAAACCAAACTTGTAAGGGGTGCATTTGCAGCTTGGAGAAGGGGGTCATTGCTGTTCTCAAAGCCATGTGACCAAGAATGGTCTGGACAAAGTGCATTGTTACTCTCCTCTATGCCATGCAATGATTCACCATGTCCCGTAAGTTGAAACAGCAGTCCTCTGGGAGAAACGCTTTGCCCTGGATAGAGTTCAGTTGGGCCCCAATGAACTTTGCAACCCTTGAGGGGGTTAGGTGTGACTTGTCCATGTTGATCTTGAGGCCCAAGTCTTGGAGCAGTGCGAGTGTGACTGTCACATCACCTGCTACCTTTTCCCTTGAAGGACCCGTGATCAACCAGTCGTCCAGGTACAGGAAGATTATGATTCCTTTCATGTGTAGATGTGCAATGAGGTGCTAGAAGTTTCTGAAGTGCTCTGTGCAGGCACAGGATTAACCCATTCTGTTTCCCATGCTGCTTAACTGCATGATGTCATCGTCCTTCAGGCGTTCTTTCATTGCAGTCCCATAGGGGACTGAGGTAAAACCACATCTTTTGCTAATGGGTTTTTCTGGTTAGCAAAAAGATGAGGTTTTACCTTGGTCCCCCATGGGACAAGAACGAAAAAATGATGGTATATGCTTAGGCAGAGCAGAAAATGGAACATTTCTGCTCCCTTACCACTTTTCTTCAGAGTGTGGTAATGCTCCAGGTTTTTAGCTTTATGTTTCAAACCCTTGTTTTAAATTGCCTTGGGTCTCATGTCAGGAGAAAGGCTGGGGAGACTATGGAATTTTGGAAAGAGGTATGAATACAAAGTGGAGGTCCCAGGGTAGAGGGAATCACTTATATAAATATTTGCTGTAATGCTATGTTAAGAAGGAATATTGTGATGTGTTTAGTGTGGTGTATGTATAATTTGTATGGTTTATTTCTGCTTGTTTCAATATTAAAAATAATATTAAAAAAAACCTGAGAAAGGCTGGATAAAAATAAACTTTATTGAGATGGTTCCTGAGGTATCAAAATGGCAAACCCCCCTTTCTTTATGCATCCTAACACATTTATGTCTAAGAGTCCTAAAATGTTGGCAACAATCTAGACAAGGGGTGGGCAAAAGTACAGACCTTTTAGGGCCTTTTCCTGGTCTTCAGGCCTGTTGTGGCCAAACAAATTCTAATGAAAAATGTCTCTTTCCCTTCCTGGAAATCTCCAGGAGCAGCCATTCTGCCATATAACAAGGTGCAGGTGCCCCTGGACATTTTTGCCCCTCAAAATACCCTCTGAAAGTGGAAGAGGACTTTCAGCCACTGTCACTTTGAGTTATGGGGAAGGGGCTGGGGGTTGGTGGAGTGTACAATGGGGTCTGGTAGGTTAAAATTGGCCCTTGGACTTCCAGAACTTTCCCCATTTCTGGTCTATACCTAAATGAATATAAAGTTAGTGTAGTTGTCCCTTCATATTCACTGGGGTTTGGTTCCAGGATCCCCCATGGATACCAAAATCCGTAAATACTCAAGCCCCATTACATGCAATGGCACGGCAAAATGGTGTCCCTTATATAAGATAGCAAAATCAAGGTTTGCTTTTTGGATTATTAATATTTTAATAATATTTTCAAGCCATGAATACTTAAATCTGTGGATACCAAATCCATGGATATGGAGGGACAACTGTATTAGCTTTCTATAAGATTAATCTGAGCAAACAACATATCTCCAACTGTCCTGATTTGGCAGGGACAGTCCCAATTGATCCTCTGTCATCCCACTTTTTTTTCAGCTGCTTTTAAAATGTCCCATTTTCTCTCTTCTCCCATTTCCCCCCTTTGTCCTCAGCTTACTTGCATTGCTGCAAACTGAGTTCAAAGAGCAAAAGTAGTTTGCACTTAATTAACTCAGGAGAGGGGAGAGGAGAAGAGGTGGAGTTTTGCCCTTCCCACTAGGCTCAGGCAAAAGCAAACTGCTGCAGCATCTCCTAGTTTGTCTATTCTTTATCATTAATAACTTTTACCATGTTGACAGCACTCTGATGTTGCTTGGCCACATGTGTCCTGGTTTTCATCTGTGAAATGTTGAGGAGTGTGTGCTGCACCATCTAATTTGTTGATATGGGTCACTACAGTAGTTTACATATGGACATTATCAGATAAGTGCCTGCACATCAATACGGGCCACACCATACTGTGGCTAAGTGGTTACCCAACTTTTCTGTGGTGCTTACACCATGGCTTCAAATGCTAAGAGCTGCCTCTTTTTAGCCTCTGCCATTCTGGGCACGGGGATGGAGGGGGGAGCACTGCAGTGTCTTTCTGTTGTGTTATGATTCACAGGTATGCTATGCCATCACTGACTGCCTCTGAGTCACCCTGTGTCATGGGGATGTTGTTAGAGCTTCCATCTCTGCTTGGTGGCTGTGCAGTGGGTCTTGGTAACTTCCATGCCCATGGGGAATCTGTTTCAGATTCTAGCCTCAACTTTAAAGGCGTGATCCAAGGTGCTGAGTCTGTTTTGAGATTTGGCTTCCACAACTTGAATAGCTCCTTTAATGTTCAGACTGAAACACCCTGAAACAGATTTGTTGCCCCACTGACATGGACACTACCAGGCTGTAGGCTGGCTGTCATATAGGTTCAAGCTAAATTTGGGGGCAGGGACAGTGCTATATGGGCTTCCTCTGATATTTTCAAATTTTCTTTTGGGAAACTTCTCCCATGCCTTCCTGGGCTGGATAGACTTAAGATGCCACAGAAGTTCTGCAAGTGGACAAGATGGATTTTCTCCCCAAAGAATTTCAGCCATATGGTAGCTCATCTGTCCTATTCCACTGTTTCCATAGGACCTGCAGCATTATCATAGGCTGGGCTGTTCAGAAGTTGCATTGAGTTCAAGAAAGCTTTCTCTGTCCCATATATGCTCCTGACTGCAGCCATGCCACCTGTTTCTCAATCCAAAATCCAAAGAGATTTGACTAGGCTTATTTCCCTTAAGTGCATAGAATTGCAGCTCGCATCTTCTTACTGGGTTGGCCTCAAAGATTTTGAAAAAGAGGGCTGGATGTCAGTGGTCCAGCTAAAATGGGACAAGCTAAAATAGTATGTGAGTCTGACTTGTTCATAATTTTTCACACAAACAACAGAGCAACTAGGAGCAGATGCTGCCTTGTTTTGTTCCAGACCAATCATGACATACCTTCAATGGCATGCAGGGTGACAGGATATGCTTTCCAGTTTACCCAGCCCTCCTTACATTTATGGGAAACCATCTGTACTCAATGAACACTGCCAAGCTTGGTCAACCCTCTTCTCTCTGTTATTGTGTTTGATACCACCATTATGGAGGGACATCCTAGGTCATGGACTTTGACTTTGACTTCAGTTTTGTCACCTGATCTGGGTCCATAGGACCAATAAGGGTTGAGCTTCATTGCTATTTTTTTTAATGGGAATTTGTCTGAAATGAAATGAAATCCATGGAAATCAAGGGGCTACATTGAACACAATGGCTGGGTTAAAGCTGTCATAGTGAAGTTAGTAATTCATCACAACAGAGCAGAAAGACAAGCCAGGTTGTAGGACAATTTCACTTTGCAACTTGTCCCCCCTAAGAGAGCTGCCCCAAGAACTTTTTCTGTCTGAAGCAAAGACCATGATGCCACCCTTCCTCCACTCCCCTTGCAGACCTAAATCTTATTTTTAATCTCACCTAGAGGTGACCCATAGAATCAATGGGAACTTAGCAAATCAACACTTATGTATGTTCCATTGATTTCGTGGGTCTACTCTTTGTTGTTGTCATTTGCCATCAGCTCGACTTATGGCAGCCCTATGAATGAGAGGCCTTCCAGAGCCCTGGTCATTACTTACCCTCCTCAGTTCTTGCAAATTCAGGGCTGCGGTTTGATTGAATCCACCCACCTGCAGTGTGGTCTACTCTGGTTGGGACTAAAAATAGGATATAGTTCATACAAGCTGCCTGGAGTGCTTGTTCAGTCTTACTTGCACACTGACAACGGGACAGGGTCCTCCACCACACCTGAGGTCAGCTGTTCAATTTAGGGGATAAGTGTAGTGTGACACACATGGCCCTGTCCTCTTAGGCTGCACCTGCACTGCAGAAATAATGCAGTTTGACACCACTTTAACTGCAATGGCTCCATCCTATGGAATCCTGGGATTTGTAATTTGTTGTGTCACCAGAGCTCTCTGACAGAGAAGTCTAAATACCTCACCAGACTAAAAATCCCAGAATTCCATTGAACCATGACAGTTAAGATGGTGTCAAACTGCATTATTTCTGAAGCATGGCAGCTGCCTGAGAGAGGGGAGTAGTTGAGGGGATTGGAAAGAATGGTCAGGAGACTGCTGCTGTTGCCTCCTCTCAGAATATGCCATAAAAGGCAGCAGATACCTGACCTTGTCTAATAGTATTATGGCATTTGCCCCTTGGGCGTTATAACTACAAACCATGATAGGGATGGTTCTGGATTATTCTAGTGGCAGCTAGTGGCTTCCAAGTCAATAAATAAATAAATAAATAAATAAATTTGAATCTGCATTTGTGTAAACTTTAAATGAATTATGCAAGGTGCTGAATGTTATTTCCAAATAGTTCAGCCTAAAACCTTGAGCAGTTCATGGGATGCCACTGCTTCTCCTTCCACGCTGATGCAAGGATCCATACACCGTGCCCTATGAGAAGATACCTCAACATGGCTACTAACAGGATCTGTCTCTGAATCACTATTTCTTGTGGTGCACAGTTCAGAGCTTAACAGCCTGGTCTACAGAGGCAGCAGAATGAGGTGTACAGAGCTGATATGGAAGAAGGGGCTCTACCACGATACACCGTAGGGTATGTGAATGTGCTTATTCTACATTTGATGAAAACATATTTGTATGTAAAGGAGTTTGGGGAAGTTACTTTTACACTACATCTCCCATCATCCCCCATCCAGCATGGCTAATGTTCATATTGGATGGGGAATTCTTGATGCTGTACCTCTGTAAAAAACAAACAAACAACACCCCACCATTAGGAAACAAGCAACTAGGAATGGACCAGTTGAGAATCTTTCTCCCTGGGGATTTGCAGTAATTTTAAACACACACACAAGCATTAAAAATATGAGTTGCATCTGAATTCTGTGATGGTATCATCCACTCCACCATCACAGGATTCTACCACTTAATCTATTGCACAGGTAGAAATTTTAATATGTATGTTGGTCACATTCACATGGTTAAGCAAAACTACCTGGATGATTATGGAGTGAGTATGCTGTGAAAACTATTTGAAAAGTACAGCATAATGAAAACAAACAGTCTCTTAGATGCCTGGAAATACCATCTAGGAGGGTGTATCTTCTCTGCACAGTTCCATGCCCACCTGGCTCTTTTGTGAGTGGAGCCCTTGGGATTAAAATGGTGAGCCTGGTGCTGTTTTGTCTGAGATTACTCTCCTGGGTTTGGTTCCGGCAACTGGCACATACTTTCTGTATTACTGTCTTGTCTTTTCTCCATTGCTGAAAGAGAGCCTGTCATGTTGGAAAGGCTCAACAACTACAGGGGTGGTAAAAGAAGTAATACTGAATACAAGTCCAAGGAAAATGAGTGTGTATTCTTATACAGAGACCAAACAGTTTCCTTATAGTTATGTATTTACAGCTGACACAGATCGTATCTGCTCTGGCATTTAAATTAAAAGCAACTAAAATTAGTATCTGGTTAGTACATACTCAGCCTCCACACTGAACTTGTTTGGTTATTGTGGAGGGAGGAATTCACTACCTCCTTTACATGATGACTCCTCCCCCATATTCACCTTCCTCCTGCAGTGCTTCCACTCCGTTACTATGTAGTGGCTATTTGTGTGTGTGTGTGTGTGTGTGGGTGGGTGAACATCAGAGAAGAGTCTGGCTATATGCATATAGCCAGATGCAAAATGGCAAAGTCATCCTTCAGGACATCGAGGATGAGGTCCAGAGGATGACATCCTTGTGCCTCTACTTATAAGCATGCAGCTGGATGCTTTCCTGATGCCTCCAGCTCTCCACCAGCCACCTTATGGTCATGGAGGGGGTGCCCCCCATAGAAGGAAGGTGAATTCTGGGGGTGGGACATACAAGTTGCCTCCTGTATACACGGAACTAATATCTACAGTTTCAGTTATCCATGACTGAAAAAACAGGTGGGCCCACCATAGAGTTGCACTGACAAATGCTTAGAGAGATGTCCTCTCTGGGAATTGCTATGTCCTCAAGCACAACCCTATGTACTGGAAGTCCTTTATTTGAATAGGGTTTGCTGTTATCTGTGGTTTTGCTTATAAACGATAAATCCAGGAACATATGCTTCACAGATACGGGACTACATGTATTGTAGTTCTACTTGTCTGGAACAATACAATATAGTACATTTCTCAATGCAGGGTCTCATCCCTGACTTGTTTTATTTTATATATTTACATCCTGCCCTCTCAAAACCATTTTGAGACAGTTCACAAGTCAAATAGGGCAATAAAAGCCACATAAACATTAACAGAGCAATTGTGTCAGAAGGGCTATATGATCTGATGGAAACCCAATTTTATAAGACCCAACATGGGGTAGTGGTTTGAGTGTTGAATTAAGACTCTGGACATTAGGGTTAATATCCTTGCCTGGCCACGGAAGCCCACTGGGTGACCTTGGAGAAGTCACACTCTCTCAGCCTCAGAGTAAGCAATGGCAAACCCGCTCTGAATATATCTTACCAATAAAGCTCATGGTAGGTTTGCCTCATGGGCAACATAAGTCAGAAATGACTTGAGGGCACACAACACCAACAATTTTACGCCAGAGGAATGTAAGGCACGCCACTCCTTTGACAGTTATGCTGACAGAATTTGTTTGATTTTTGCCCACATGCTTGAAAGGAAGAGTGGAGAACCTATGGCCCTACAGTTGAATCCAGCTGTCCTGGGGTTCCATTCTTACCTTTTGGGTTTCTTCAGATGGCCATGTCCTCTCCTCAGTGACATTTGGTGGTTTCTCCCCCATTGTAAATGTCAAAATGCCTCTCCTAAAGCTTAATTACTGCAGTAAGCTAGCATTTTTGGCCCTTCCCTTTGGCCTTTGTTCTTTCCCACCTCTGGAATGCAGCCCCTAAGAACTTCTCCAAAGCTGAATTCAGCCCTTGCCCTGAAGAGGTTCCCCACCCTTGTTCTAAAGCCTCTTCCTGCAGCCATAAAGGTGGAATGTTTGTTTTGCTAGCAAAGGAAACGAAACCAGAGAAAGCCAAGTTATGTAAGGCACAATTCAAAGTGCTGGTTATGATCTATAAAGTAACACATGGCTTAGGTCCAGGTTACCTGACAGACCATATCTCTGTATATGAGCCTGTCTGGGCCCTGAGACCCCCCAGGAGACCCCCTTCTCCAAATCCTACCACCTTCACAGGCATGGCTGGTGGGGACACAAGACAGGGACTTCTCAGTGGCTACCCCCTTTTAGAGTTAAACTTTTCATGCCTCTACCCACTGACTGCTTGTTTGCAGTCTAAAAGAGACTGTCTGATGGTTTGTTTTACCATGCCTGTTCTAAAGATTCCTGCATCACTCCCAAATTGCAATCATTTTTCTTCTCTCCCTCCTCCTCTATTACACCATGTACTTATACTTAGGAAGTAAAGCTACTTCATGTGCTTTATAAAGAATATGTGTAAAGTAAAACTAAGCTTGCTTCTTTCTTTGCTAGACTCTCTCTCTCTCCCCCCCTCCCCCTCCCCTCATCCCCCCTGTGGGTATGTATGTGGGTGGGTCTAGTTGTTGTTCAGATTCTGCCTTACCAATTTGATTTCTCTGCTAGAGAGATCCATTACTGTCTCTCACATTTCCCAACAGCCACTAGGTTCTGCAGCTATCTTCAGAGGGAGGCCAGAATGGCTTCCTCCTTGCTGTCTTCCTGTGGGCAAAGACCTTTTTATTCTAACAAACCTTTGAGCATTTTATGGAAAGGGCCTTTAAGAGGGGAGATTACCAGACGAGGCTAATGTGGCGCCATAATGATGCCAGAGGAATGCAAAAGGATGCCACTATCAGACGACGTCCTTTTCCGTTCTGCTGACATCATTATGGCATTTCTTTCTATTGACTGGCTGAGCCATCAATAGATCCCCTGTTCCGATTTGGTGTGGGCACTGCCGGCGTGTGAAGTCTCCGGCCGTTTAACTCTTGGGAGTGCAGCATCAATGGGCAGTCTGGCACAAACACTTCTAGGTGAGATCAGGACATCCAGGTAAGTGACATATTTTTATGTCCCTCTCCGGGTTACTTGTAAGTTTTAAAGTGTGTTTTTGTGCTTGGTGTAACTTTTTTTTGGTGTATTTTACTTTTTATTTTTGAATTTCCTGGGCTTGCGTCTTCCCATGAGAATGGGTGGGATTTCAATCCAGGAAGTGAACAGAGCTCCATTAGAGCTCTGTTAATTCCTGGGCTACCTTATAACATGAGACAAGGTAAGTGAGGTGGGGAGGGTTATTGTGCCAGGACAGGGGCGGGATTGTGGGGCATGTCTGATAATTTCCAAGGTGCTGAATTATTTTAATTGTACTGCTTTAAAATTGTTTTTATCATTTTTAATTGCAGGCTTCAAAGTATTTTTAGGAGATTTTCACACTACACTGTTATAATGTTACTATTCCACTTTGTCTGCTTTGGCTGCCTCCTGTGGAATTTTGGGATTTGTAGTTTAGGGAGGGGCATTTACAACTCTCAGCCAGCGAGCTCTTAGGCCTCACTAAACTACAAACCCCAGAATTCCACAGGAGGAATCCAGAGCCGTGTAAGTGGAATAGTAACACTATAATGGTGTAGTGTGAAAATCTCCTTAGTGTTGTTAACAGTTTAATTCCATTTTAATGCTGCTTTTTATATGTTTTTACTATACTGTATTTGTTTTAATTTGTAAGCCACCTTGAGTCCTGGGGCTTGTCTGTACAGCAGAAATACTCCTCATGGAATTCAAGGAGACTACCTTCTGTCCCAATAGGATTCTGCATCATTTCACCATATTAGGAAGGAAGGGGGAAAAAACTCCGAATATGAGAGAACGAGTAGCCCAACCCCAGAGCTGCGAAGAACTGCCCTCCCCTCCCTTCTCCCAGCATCTGGCCAGGTGGCTCCTTCCATTCCTTTAAATTGCAGCTGGTGGCTGCCACTGACGGGATGGGTCTCCAGGCACTGCTGGATACTTGCCTTCCAGTGAGTCTCTCCCCTGATCACTCCAATCAACCCCCCACTATGCAAAAAATTACACAGCCATCATTTTGATTCATGGCCATGTTATGAGGTTGAAACTTTGTGGGCACAAATAGATCCTGCTTTAAATTGGGAATAATGCACAGGTAAGTGGATTATTTCTTCTTGTATAGATGACCCCTTGGGTTTTTTTTTTGGGGGGGGGAATTATTTATTTATAGAATTTATACCCCACCTTTCTCCTACCAAGGACCAAAGGTGGCTTACAAAATTTAAACAGAAGGTGGCTAAAATGTACATTACAAAAGGTTTTTTAGTTACAAAAAACATTAAACAACAATACTATTAAAAACAGATAGCTAAAATACATTTAAAACTTAATTAAAAACAAACAGGATAAAAACACATCACAGGACTATCAGCGCTATTCCACCTTACAATTTATAAATCGGTCAATGCCTGCTTAAATAAGAAGGCCTTAATCTGCCAGCAGAAAGAGAACAGGGAGGAGGCTAATTGGACTTCCTGTGGAAGGGAGTTCCACAGCCTGGGGGCAACCACTGAGATGGCTCTCTCCCATGTCCTCACCAAATGAATACGTGATGGTAGTGGAACCAAGAGAAAGCCCTCATTCCAAGGATCTAAGAATTCAGCTGGCTCATACAGGGAGATATGGTCTTTTAAATAGTCTGGATCCAAACCATATAGGGCTTTAAAGGTTATAACCAGCACTTTGAATTCTGCCCAGAAATGTATTGGCTGCCAGTAGAGCTGTTTCAGCAGGATATTTATATACTCCCTATAACCTGCCCCAGTCAGCAACCTAGCTGCAGTATTTTGGACCTGCTGAAGTTTCTGAACAGCTTCCACGTGTGCAGCCTCATGTAGAATGTATATATAGTAAATCAAATGGATTGTAATTAAGGTGTGTGCCACCATACCCACATCTGACTTCTCAAGGAGTGGACACAGCTGGCACACAAGTGTTAACTGGGCCAATGCTCCTGGCCACCGCTGAAACCTGGGCATCCAGGCTTAAATCTGATTCTAAGCTGAGAACCTGAGATTTCAGGGTGAGTGTAATCCCATCTAGTACAGGCTGAATCCTTATTGCCTGATCTGCCCTACGACTGACCAGGAGCACCTCTGTCTTATTTGGATTAAGTGTCAGTTTGTTCACCCTTATCCAGCCCATTACTGACAGCAAACACTGGTTTAGTACAGAAGCAGCTACCTTGGAGTTAGGTGGGAAAGACAGATACCACTTTATCACACTACACTGTTATAGCGCTATTATTCCACTTTAACTGCTCTGGCTGCCTCCTGTGGAATTCTGGAGTTTGTAGTTTAGGGAGGCCTAAGAGCTCTCTGGCTGAGAGTTCTAAATGCCCCTCCCTAAACTGCAAATCCCAGGATTCCACAGGAGGCAACCAGAGCACTTAAAGTGGAATAATAGCACTATAACAGTATAGTGTGATTATCTAGAGTTGGATGTCATCTGCATACTAGTGACACCAAACCCCCAAACTCTGGATGACTCAGCAGTTTCATGGAGATATTAAACAGCTTGGGAGATAGCATCCTCACCCTGTAGTGAGGAACACTACAGGGCAATTGACAAGGAGTTGAACAGGCATCCCCCAGAATCACCTTTTGAGCCTGCCCCTCCAAGGAAGACTGGAACCACTGTAGAACAGTGCCCCCAAGTCCCATTCCAGAAAGGTGGCCCAAAAGTATACTTATGGTCAATTGTATCGAAAGCTGTTGAGAGGTCCAGCAGAACCAATGGGGACACACCTCCCCTGTCAAGTTTTCTCTATGGTTCATCAGCCAAGGCAACCAAAGTTGTCTCCATCCCATAGCCAGGCCTGAAGCCAGATTGAAATAGATCTAGCTAATCCATTTCATCCACGAATAAGAAGGGGATATTGGAGACTGGCCAATAATTGCCCAGTATGGTGACTTCAGGGAGGCCTCACTATAGCCTCCTTTAGGCAGGATGGAAACTTGCCTGGCTGCAGTGAGGTATTCACGATTCCACTAACCCACTCAGCCAGTCTCCCTCTACTTGCTTTTCAGAGCCAGAAAAGGCATGGACCCAGTATGGATGTGGTGAGTCTCAACCCTCCAAGGATCCTGTCCACACCCTCAGGTTACACATATTGAAATGCATCCAATAACATAGGACAAGCAGGAGGCAAGTTGGATATAAATAAGATGGTGGTAGTGGTGGTGGCGACAATGACGACGATGACGCTGCCACCACCAAATAATCAACTCTGTGCAGGAGACTAAATTCTTATTTTTATGGGTGAATATTGGACATTTTTTAATAATTAATATTTGGCAAGGCCCTCCTGATGGAGCTGGACTATGACTTCCATCATTGCTAACCCCTGGCCATGCTGACTGGGGCTGAAGTGGGAATCCAGCAACATCTGGTAGAACATGGGTTTCCCATCCTTAGATTAGGGGAGAGGCTACTGCTTTCCTTCTTGGTGGAACAGTAACTGAGAGGAGCTTGACACTTCTCTTTCGCCCTTTCTGCACTGTTGCTTCAGAGGGGCTTATAGGGTGTCACAACAGAAGCTACATCGAATCAAGGAATGGCTGGCAGAGGATGCTGATGACCTCCCACCCACCCCCACCCATGTGAAATCCCCCAGTACCAAATTTGTCCTCTTCTCTTCATCTTCAGGATGTTGGATTGCCTTGTCTCAATAGAATGGATGCCTGAATGGGAAGGATCCATTGCTCTCAAATTTTAGAGAGAAATTGACATATAAGGCTGTTGCATTACAGGATGACCCCCATATCCACATATTTGATATCTACAGTTTCACTTTTCCACATTTAAAAAAATAGATTATCTCTAGGCATTTTTAGGTCCTCCAGTGTGATTCTATGGTCAACTTCTGGTGTTTATCTCATTGAAAATAATAGGGTTCCTTATGATCCATGATTTCAGGTATCCACGGGAGGTAGGTGGTCTTGGAATGTATCCCCCGCGAATATGGGGGTTGACCTGTACCTTTGAAAGTGATGAATGCTGATGAAATAGATGCAAATGGAAGAGAAGGGAGAAGCATATTTTGCATATACAAATCTGCACAAGTTACTTCATATTAGTACATCTTGGAGAAAAATGTGTATTATTTTGTGTATTATTTTCTGCCTCAAGCCCACCAGCATAAAAAAAGAATCTGGAAAGAGCACTCTAAAGATGATGGAGTGGATGAGACTTGCTGAAACACAAAAGGAGCAGATTATATTTGATTCATGCATCACTGATGAAAACCCATATTAAGAAATGATACTTATTGGAGAGAGAAATAACAAAAGCAAGCAAGAATACTGAATGTGGCATCTACACCCACATCTTTTAAATTTGGCAAATCACCACCACCACCACCACCACCACCACCATGTAGCAGTCATTTTATAGGGCAAAAAGCTTCCACCAGCATTTCCTTAAATTAAGTGTAATTTAAGTGTAATCCCCAGGTGTGCAGGAAGTGTGCCTTCCCATCACATGTGATGTTAAATGTGGAAAACCACTAAAGTTGCACTTTTTAAAATTATTTGGGATGAGCAAAGTGTAGGATTCCAGATGATATGGGATTGCCACTCCCAGCATTTCTCACCATTGGCTATGCTGGCTAGGGTTGATGGGAGTTGCAGTCCTGTGCAACTTTACCCACCCCAGTTTAGTCCCAGATTTAGGAACATACAACAACGCTGCCTTATATTGAGTCAGACCATTTGTCCATCTAGGCTAGTATTGTTAACACTCAGTGACAGCATGTTTATAGGCCTTCAGGTAGGAGTTTTTACAGATCTACCTGGAGATATCAGGGATTAAACTTGGGACTCTGCCTGCAAAGTGTATGTTCCGCAACTGTCATGCAACCCTTCTCTACTCATGGCCAAATGGCTGTTCTCTAAATTTAACTGGATCTGCATCTAATCCAATGTATGCTGCCTTGAATCCCATGCTGGGAGAAGGTGGGATATAAATTAAAGTAAGTAAGTAAGTAAATAAAATATATTATGCATGCTGATGCATAAGAATATCTGGGCTGCCTCTAAATGTTCTTTCCATCTCATGGAAAATGGGATTTTCTGCCCCATGACACAGCACATGCCTGTCCTTCTGTTTAGCAAAGTACTTGGAGCTCTCTGTTGCCCTGGGCATTCTGTACTTGTTCCATGCTTGGACTAGTTATGTATTGTGAAAATCACTGAAATGCAGCTAAGCAAAGAACTCTAAGTTGCTTTATGATCAATAGCTCAATAGTAATCCCTGAAGCTTGAAACTCATCTGGCTTTTTTTAAAAAACCCAACTGTACAGCCACATTTCTTTCTCTGAGCTCATTCAACTACAGTATTATCACAAGGAGTAAATTTGTATAACAGTTGGTGGTGTTAAAATGCAAGGGATGGTGAGTGTACTGAGACAGAGAACAGCTGTCTCTGTAGCATCTGAGCACGCCTCCCTCTATTTTCTCATGCTGCAGGCAACTGACTCTCAGCATAGTTGTGTCAACCTCTAAGGCAGTGTTTCTCTGCCAGGGTTCCCTGGAACCTTAGGGTGCCCCAAGAGGTTGCTGGGGGTTCCTCAAGAGATTTTGATTGTGTGTGTGTGTGGGGGAAAGCACTAGCATTATATAGAATAATGTTTATGCAGGGGTTCCCTGAGACCGGAAAATTATTTCAAGGATTCTTCCAGGATAAAAAGGTTGAGAAAGGCAAAGAAGACCTCCCAGATTTTTTTATACTCCTCTTCCCTGGAGCCCCAGCTGGCAACCAATGGCAAGAATCTGTGGAATTTGTAACCTGAAACTTCTGGAAGGCCAAGGTTCTCCATCTTTCCTTCCCATTTCATTTACAGGCTGCCACCATAGATTCACTCTATGGGCTTGTCTATACTATAGACTTTATCAGACCACCCCATGTTAATGTTCTTTTGCAGGCATAAATTGTGGTGGTTTTATGCTGGCAAAAGACAGTGTCCCCCCCCCAGACCTACCTTTGCAAGTGTAAAAGAGGCTTCCCCAGCAGTAATGGAGAACGAACAGAGCTCTGAGTTCCAAATCTTGCTGATTCTTGTGAGAAGATACTAGTATGGGAAATTTAAAAATTAAAGCACCCCCCCCCAAAAAAAAGTACAGCAAAGCATAATTCCTAGAGTCCCCCAGCCAAAATAATCACTAACGGTGGGATTCGGGGAGCTGGGACCCAAAAAAGTAATGTACCCACTCTGGAGAGGACTTGTTTCCTCCACTCTGCTTATCAGCACTTTTGGAAAGGGGATGGTAGACTAGATGGCAACAAGGCTCACACAGTTGGGTGGGTGGGGGGAGCTAGGTGGGAACGGTCTGCTTTAACTGAGGCCTAGAGATCCAGGGTGGCCTGGCCCAGACCATTACCATTAGGGGGAAAACTGAAGTGATGTTGTAGGTCATGCTTGAGGATATTGATGAAAACATATTTCCCTGTCTTGTGAGATTTGTTGGATCCATCAGAAGCAGTTTTAGCAACTTCTAAGCAGTGAGCTGCTGGTTCAAGCCCTGAATGAGAATCTAGATGCATGCTTAAACTAGAACTTGCAGGCTGGAAGACAGAGAGATTTCTGCTTCCCTACATTACATGTTCTCTGAAGAACTACATGTCCCAGAGTTCCATGTATCTATAACAGGAGGGAGATTTAACTGGTGGGAGGGGACATAATTGATCCCACCATAATTGATCCCTGGGATAGTGGGAGCCAATGCTTCTGGAAGGATTTATAGGCCTAAAACATGTTTGAATAAATATCTATTTCATATGAATTCAACAGATACATTCAATAATTCTTCTTATGAAATGTTGCATCTGGAAAAAAAATAATTTCCTTATGGAAAAGAGTATGAAGTACTCCATTTACTTCGTTATGTGAGACTTACAAAATGCTCAACAACCCTGCAACTGATTTTCAGTGAAGTGTGCATAGTCCTTTAGAATTTTTGCACACTGCATGTGACTCTGGAATATGTTCAAAGAAATTCCAGTGAGCAAGCATTCATCAGAAACTATCAACGTTCTGTAGAAGATTTAGCAACTTCGCATGTCTGTACTCACTAACCACTAGTTTACATGTTTACCAACTTTGTCTTTTCCACAGTTTCTGTCTTCTTCCATCACTCTAACCTGTAGCCATTGTCTTCTTTCTTACCTCCATTACATCATGTCCTCTCCATTGACACCCCCTTGTTGTGGGAGAGAGGCTTGCATACCCTAATGATGTTTTGAGCTATGCTGGCGGTGGCATAATAGCCACCAGTAGGGTCTCCCATGCCAGACAGGTCAAAACCAAAGGGTCTGACAAAGAGCATCAAAGGGCAGGATGGGCTCTCTAGCCTTATGGCAACCGTCCTAGGAGAAAGAAAACTCTAATCCCAAACCCGGGCAGATGGTGCTCGTCCAACCCTGTAAGGTCAACTATCTAAGAGAAGGAAACTCTAAACAACCTACGACCCGAGGACCTAGCTGCTACCGTCCATGCTTGCAAGGCCAACAGATGAACCTTTGGTTTAAAGGGTGAGGCCAGTTCTGTGCACGCTGTGGTCCACCAGAAAAATTCATTGCACAGGCTTGAAGGACAAATCCAATTCCAAAAAAACCCCCTGTAGCGATAGGCGAGGGATGAAACGGCAGGTGTAAAGATGCACTGGAAGCCGCAGACGCAACCCTGAATGCAGGCAGTTCAGGACTTTGGTCGCTCGAGGCTGACCCGGGAGATGACAGTCTTGTTCGGCAGCATCCTGAACAACCAGCCATTTTTAAGGAGAGCACTGCTTGCTCCATATGGAGAGGGGCCTAGAAAAGGTGGCCTAACGAAAGCTCATCCCCAACTATCTGGTTGGCTAGCCGTGGCCAACGGGAATCTTCTGATGCTGTCAAACCAAGGCAAAGAAACAAAGGCACACACCGGCCTCCAAAGGTGTAAATAAACTGACAGCAAATAAACTGACGGCATGCTGGAACATCAGAACCATGCGAGACTCTGAAGACAGTGGACGGCCTGAGCATCGTTCTGCTCTAAATAGCTCATGAACTATCACGACTTAATATCGACATTGCTGCTCTTAGTGAATTTCGTCTCCATGTAAGGCAGCCTTAAAGAACACGGCGCCGGCTACACACTTTACTGGTCTGGCAAACCCAAAACCGAAAAACATCTTTCAGGAGTAGGCTTTATGATTAAAAATTCCATTGCCTCCAAACTCAAAACCTTGCCAAAAGGACACTCTGATCGCATTATTTCCTTACGCCTCCCACATGTTGTTCTCTTTAGTATATATGCCCCAACTATGCAAGCCGACCCTGTAGAGAAAGACAAATTCTACACAGACCTACGCCAACTCATACAAAAGTCCCTGTAGAAGATAAAATTATTATCCTTGGTGACTTCAATGCCAGAGTAGGAAAGAACTCTGAAGCCTGGAAAGGTGTCTTAGACAAACATGGTGTTGGAAATTGCAATGATAACGGATGCCTCCTGCTAGAGTTCTGTGCAGAACAACAGCTGACTATTACAAACACTATCTTTCAGCATAAAGATAGCTTGAAGACAACCTGGATGCATCCCCGATCCAAACATTAGCACCTCATTGACTATGTTCTAATCTGCCAGAGAAACATTCGCAATGTCCGTCATACTCGAGTGATGCCCAGTGCAGAATGCCAAACAGACCATTGCCTCGTCAGATGTAAACTAAACCTTCATCTTAAGTTCAAACCTAAGAGGGGTGACATCTTAAAGAAGAGACTCCAAGTCAAACAATCTTCAACAAGCTACCATAAGAGACAAATTCCAGGCAAACCTACAAACAAAACTTGAAGACCATCCTACAGATCCTTCTTCCACAGTGCTTTGGCAACATATCAGAAACAGCATCCTCCAGTCTGTGGAAGAATCCCTCGGGTTCTCCCACAAGAAAAATCAAGACTGGTTTGATGAAAACAACCAAGAGATCCAAGAGCTGTTGGCAAAGAAGAGAACTACTCACCAGGCATACCTCACCCAGCCAACTTGCCATGTAAGAAAAGCAGCTTTCCGCCTCACATGTAGTAAACTTCAACAAAAACTCTGAGACATACAGAGCAAGTGGTGGATCAATATAGCAGAAAAGACACAATGCTGTGCAGATCTGGGTGATTTTCGAGGATTTTATGAAGCTCTTAAAGCAGTGTTTGGACCTACTTATCAGGTCCAAACCTCCTTGTACAGTACAGATGGTCAAACATTAATTACTGATAAAGCCTCCATCCTGAGTCGATGGGCTGAACACTTTCAAAGTCTCTTCAGTGCCAACCGAGTAGTCCAAGGCTCAGCTATCCAACATATGATACAAAAACCAGTGAAAAATTAATTGGACATACCTCCCACTTTGGAAGAGACCCTTAAGGCCATACAGCAGATGAAAAATGGCAAGGCAGCTGGGATTGATAGAATCCCACCAGAATTCTGGAAACACGGAGGTCATGTACTTCATGATAAATTCCACGAGCTCCTTGTGAATTGCTGGGAAAATGGGGAACTGCCATCAGATCTCCAAGATGCAGTCATCATCACCCTGTACAAGAAAAAAGGAGCAAAATCCGATTGCTCAAACTATCAAGGCATAACACTGCTCTTTATTGCTGGAAAAATCCTTGCAAGGATACTCCTGAAGAGATTAATTCCTGCCATTGCAGAAGAACTTCTTCCTGAAAGCCAATGTGGCTTCAGAGCCAATAGGAGTACTACAGATATGGTATTTGCCCTTAGACAACTGCAAGAGAAAGGTAGAGAGCAGAACAAGGGGTCTCTATGTAACATCTGTTGACCTCACCAAAGCCTTCGACACCGTGAGTAGGAAAGGTCTATGGCAGAACCTGGAAAGACTAGGATGTCCCCCCCAAATTCCTTAAAATGATTATCTTGCTATACGAGGGCCAGCGCGGTCAAGTCAGATATGGCGATGCTCTTTCAGAGCCCTTTCTAATAACTAATGGAGTGAAGCAAGGTTGTGTTCTTGCTCCAACTTTATTTACAATCTTCTTCCGCATGATGCTCCAAAGGGCTATGGCAGAGCTTGAAGAAGACGGCATCTATATACGTTACCGTACTGGTGGCAGCTTGTTTAACTTAAGCCGTCTGAGGGCTCGCACTAAGACTCTAAACTATCTAGTCCGTGAGCTGCTCTTCACTGATGATGCTGCCCTTGTTGCCCACACAGAAGCAGCTCTGCAGCGCCTAACATCCTGCTTCGCAACAGCTGCAGAGCTGTTTGGGCTGGAAGTGAACCTGAAGAAAACAGAAGTTCTTTACCAGCCTGCACCACAGGACGAGCACCACCATCCCCACATTGCCATCGGCAACTCTGTGCTTAAGTCCGTTCAGCAGTTCACCTACCTGGGAAGCATCATCTCCTCAGATGCCAAGATTGACAAAGAGATCAATCACAGATTAGCAAAGGCACATAGCGCTTTTGGAAGACTTTACAAAAGAGTCTGGAGTAATAAACACCTGAGGCGATACACAAAAATCAGTGTGTATAGAGTCATTGTACTGTCTATTCTCCTTTATGGATCTGAAACATGGGTCACCTATCGCCACCACTTACGACTCCTCGAGCACTTTCATCAGCGTTGTTTACGCACAATCCTAAATATACACTGGACTGACTATGTGACGAATGTTGCTGTCCTTGAGCAAGCAGGGATCACCAGCAATGAGGCCATGATATTGAGAACACAGCTGCGTTGGGCAGGGCATGTTTCTAGGATGGAGGACCATCACCTCCCAAAAATAGTACTCTACGGTGAACTCGCCACGGGTCAGCGTAAGAGGGGCGCTCCAAAAAAGCGATACAAGGACTCCCTGAAACAACATCTCAGGCTCGGCCAAATTGATCACAAACAATGGTCCGCCCTGGCCTCCCATTGGGAGGCATGGAGACACACTATCCACAATGCTGCAGCCTTATTTGAGAACTCACGCCGAACAAGTCTTGAAGAGAAATGACAATGCAGAAAGAATCACAACCTAGAAACATCACCCAAGGAAACCTTCTGCTGTGCTTTCTGCAACCAGACTTGTCTATCTTGGATTGGCCTTTTTAGTCACCAGTGCGCTTGCAGAAAATGCGGGATGAGTCCTTCCTGAATCTAGAAAAGCCAGAGAGAGGCATCATGTGTTTTGTTATGTACAAGTGATTTTTAATTAGAACTACATTATATTGTTTACAAAGAAGACTAAGTTTCTTTCTTTCTGTGCCAGCCCCTGTGTGAGCAGGCAGGCAGGCAGGCAGGCAGGCAGGCAGGCAGGCAGGCGATTGGTTGTTGTTCAGCTTCTGCTTTGCCAATTTGATTACCCTGCTTGAGAAATAGAGTACTATCTTTTAGTCCGCTGGCCATTTACTGCATTTTATTGTATTTATTGTTTTTAAATGTGATTTTAGATCAGTTGGTTTTAATTTATAATTGTTTAATATTTTTTTATGGGGGAGGGTGGGGGTGGGGGGTGTTTGGGGATTTTATCTGTATTGTATTTTAATTTTTGTAAGCCGCCCCGATTGTTTTGACAGAGGGGTGGGGTATAAATAAATTTTATTATTATTATTTTTTATTATTATTTCTCACAATTCCCAGTATTCTATTATGGGAGGCATTTTGAGGCATGGTTGAAAAGCTCTGAGAGTCAGTGTGATGTAGTGATTTGAGTGTTGGATTAAGACTCTGGGAGATCAGGGTTCAGCATGGAAACCCATTGGGTGGCCTTGGGCAAGTCACACTACCTCAGCCTTGGAGGAAGGTAGTGGCAAGACCCACTCTGAACAAATCTTGCCAAGAAAAGCAAATAATAGGCTTGCCGTAAGGTCGCTATAAGTAAAAAATGACTTGAAAGCACACAGAAACAAGAACAACTCTAGTGTAGGCCACTGTATAATTTTAGAAATGTAGAAAATGGGATTTCAGAATTTTAGGAAAAACCTTTATTTCATGACTCACAGTATGTATGAGATGAGATGATCATATGTGTATGGAGCAGGTCCATTTTAGCTGTTCGTGCTGTGCTCCAAAATGATGCTTGAGCCCAGGACAGACCCTCAGCCTGATCTAGCAGGGTTCCTGCTATGTTTTATGGATATTTGTGAAAGCTTGAATCCAAGGAAAAAGAACAACTGCATCTGATGGATATTTACTCAAAAACAAGTCCCACTGAATTCATCAGTTTTGTTCCAAATAAATACGCTTGATGCTGTTAAGCTCCTACAATGAAATAAAGGATGCAATCCAGAGAAAGTCAAGACACCACTATCTGGGAGATTTCTGTGTCTCCCTAAATAGCATTCACAAAAAGCTTTTTTGTGTGTGTATGTGCATGTGTCTAATAGCCATCTGGTTATTCACACCTTTACAATGATTATTTTTGACATTCATTTTAGTTCCTCCTTTTTCAAGCACAACTGTCGATCAAAGAGCAGAGAAAACCCTCATGGCTTACAATCTCTCTCAACAACTGTAACAAAACCAATAGAAAATTTAAAAAAACCTGTGCGCAGCTGGAGTGAATGCATCCCAACCCATCTCTAAGCCCATGTTTTGTTTGCATGCGAGGCTATTGAGCAAAATAGTGCTCAATAGGCATTATTCCCACCTTTGCGGGAAGTGAGCTCAATTCATGAATGAGATAAAGAGCTGAATTTGCAGCATATGTTATTTACAACAAACCAATTGACCTTCTCTAATCAGAAGGCATTTGTAAGGGAGAACAAATACATGGTGAACAATCCCTGGTTCCTCCTTTGTAGAAAACACTATTTTTCCTCTTAATTATTCACAGGGTTCCCCCCTCCTTTAATATCACCCTTTATAAGCTACCCTATTACTCTGTTTTCAGGCGTTAGGGCCTTACTGTTTCTCTGTATCATTCCCCCTCCCAGGTGTGTTTGGTTCCTTGGAATGTCCTTCCAGCAGAGTTTATTCAATAAATAGTCTCTTCTAGGAGGCTCTGGCTGTCTAGTTCTTGTTCCTTACCCTCTTGTTCCACAATCAGAACTGGCAAAGAGAGTCCCAATTAATTCTCTGCTGTTCGACTTTTCCAGCTGCTTTTAAAATGTCCCAGTTTCTCTTTCCTCCTCACACTTCTCCCTTCATACTCTCTTTGCTTCAGTTCCTACAAACTGAGATCAAAGTGCAAAAGTAGTTTGTACTCAATGAACTCAACAGAGAGGAGAGGAGCAGGTGGAAACATGCCTTTCCTAGGAGACTCAGGCAAAAGCAACCCACTGCAGCATCCCCTAGCTGAACTGTTTTTCTCATTAATAACTTTTGCCATCTTGATCACATTCTGATGTTGCTTGGCATGTGTCCCAGTTTTTATCTGTGAAATGTTGGAAGATACGCTGTTCTGAACTAGAACTGGCTGCATTGCCAGGCCTCTCCAAGGACCTGTCTAAATGGTGAAAACAATCCTCTTAGAATTCACTTAGAATCCTACCTGTCCTAATGGGATCCCACATAATTCTGCCGTATTCAGAAGGAAGGAGGCCAAATCCACCATAAACCCTGAGGGAACAGCCTCCGGGGCTTTCCCCAATTTTTAAAATAATTCCGTGGGGGATACACACAATCAACCATTAGGACAGGCAATCAAATTTATTTGCATAGCCCCAGGAAAGCGGAAGTAGAAAGCTGATTGGCTAGATGAGAGCAGGGGGTGGGGCTTGCTAAGAAGGCAAGCACCCCAGAACCTCCATCTTGGATTTTCACCTTAGCGACTGTGTGCTGAGATGACGAAACAGCCTTTTTCTTTCATTTTTTATGTTGATTAGGTAGAATACTGCACTATCACACTTTTGCAGCAGCAACTGATGAAAATAAAAACATAAGTCACAGCCGCCATCTTGAATCACAGGCATGCCTGTTGGGACAGCAAAAGCAGATAGTCTCTCATGCCTGCAGTTTTGCCAAACACTGTTAGGACAAGTCGATCCTCCTTCAAATTTGCATTGAGTATGCATCAATTCACATTTTCCCTCCTCATATAGACAGGCCCCACGACTTCGTTTGGTATGAAATGAAGTTTGACAAATCACTATTGGAAGATAAGCTTTATTGGCGCTAAAGGATACAGCAGTTGACCTCAAGCGAAAGGAAGCATCATAGTCCTTTAGGCTGAGGGACTCCAGCATCTCCTCATAGAAAGTAGTACATTCAAATTCTGTCTGGACTATTCTGGGGTAACGCTCTGGGATAACAGAACCAAAGCCAACTATTTTGTTGCAAGACGATCAAACCTGCATTGGGATTTCTGAGATTAAAAAGCCACTCAGAAAGAATATTGATGTAGCCTGCCACAAGGTTCAACAAATGTGTCAAGATGAGCTTGTTAAGCTGAAGTACTGCAGCACAGAAGTTATAGCTACTGACATCCTCACCGAGCCTCTCCCAAAAAACTGCTTCCAGAGACTGTGAGAAGGGATGAGAGTCATTGACCAGGATGAAAGACAATGAGAAGGGGAATTGTTGGAAAATACTTCCCAACCCAGCGTTTTCTTTAACCCTCTTCACTGATTTGCTATTAGAGCAATGGAGCTCTAGACAGTAAGGATTTCCTTAATACCTCTATACTATACATGCTGTCTCTAAAACTTTCCCCATTTGCTCAGTCATCCATTGTGGAGAAGTATTTGTGTTTGCAAGCACATAAAAGACTCCTCCCTCTCTTCCTCTCTCTCAAGATTGTGAGTGCAGGCTCTGCTGAGTTGCTCCTCTTCTTGAAACTTGCCTATAGTTAGCCAGGGCTTGGGCACAGCATATATATGTATGAATGTACCTTTAATGTAATTAGTATAGTTTTTATCTATGAAATTTGCATACTGCCTGTTTGCCTTACTTTGCTAAAACAAGGAGATTTTTACACTACACTGTTATAGTGTTACTATTCCACTTTATTTGCTATGGCTAACTCCTGTGGAATCCTGGGATTTACAGTTTAGGGAGGGGCATTTACAACTCTCAACCAGAGAGCTCTTAGGCCTCCCTAAACTACAAATCCAGAATTCCACAGGAGGAAGCCAGAGCAGTTCAAGTGGAATAATAGCACTATAAAAGTGTAGTGTGAAAATCTCACTAGTCTCAGAGAGACACAAGAGATTCAGGGCTTCCACTTGTGAACTCTGCTAAAGGAGGCTGAGGGCTTGTCTATACAGCAAGAATACTTCTCATAGAATATGAGGAGAATGCGATTTGTCTTAATGAGATCTCACATCAATCTGTCGTATTTGGAAGGATGGGGCTGAAAATGCAGACAATTTTGCAATAAATGCATTCATAGCTTTCCCTGTATTTTTAAAAAACCTCCGCAGGGAATGCACATTCCCACTCATTGGGACAACCGATTCACTTTGGTGTGTATTCTCAATAAGAGTGGAAGTGGAAAGTTGATTAGTCAGACATGCACAGGGGGCAGAGCTTGCTAACAACGCAAGTGCCCAAACTGCATGTTGGATTTTTGCCATAGCGATTGTGTGATCAGGCAATGGAACAGTCTTTTTTTCTATTTATTCAAGTGGAATACCACACTTCTGCACCTTGGATATGCCCTTTTTTTTTTAAAAAAAAAACCCAGCTGTTTGGCAACAACTGGTGACAATAAAAACACGAGCAATTCACTTGTCCCACCATCTTGATTTGCAGGCATGCCTGTTTGAACAATGAATGCTGATAGCTTTGCATACTTGCGATCTTGCAAAATAATAATAATAATAAAGACAAATAAAAGCTGCTGCAAATTGGCATTAGTGCGCATCAATCTAGATTTTATTGCCTTCCATAGACAAGCCCTGAGTCTTAATTGAACCAGTTTTCATCTTTTCCAGAAAAGAGGCTAACACTCTGGGAAGCTACTACAAATCCAACAACTTCACATCTGTGTGGCTTATAACAGGTTTCCTGGGTTGAGATGGCCTCCCCCATGGCCAACAGAAGGGGAATTCCAAAGGGTTATATAGGACAGAATAAAGGATGCATGGTCCATCTCCCATCCTAACAGCTATGAAAATAGTATAAGCAGGTTGGTAAGTGAAAAGTTTAGTCCACCAGTCAGTTCCCAGCTTTGAGTCTATTCCTGCCTTTGAGATGTCAGGCTAAAGTGAAACTATCCCTCAGTGCCTATTGAATACATCTTATGCCACTGGACAGCTGTTAATGTTTGGCCATGATCTTTAGAAGTACTCTAAAAGACATCTGCCTGGGGACACAGGCCATGCTTACTACAGTTCCCTCCGTTAGTGCTGCCAAGACGACTACATTTTGGGCCATGTTTTTTTCTACAATGATTTCAGAGAACATGAGACACAAAGATGGGAATGAGGCTACTCCTGGTGAAACAAACCTCTAGAGCCTGGAAAAGTCTGGCCATGGGTCTGTACATTCCCCCAAACACTCTGACTGGGAGACTTAGAATTGCATGGTTAATCATAGCTCAACTTTCTGTAGAGCTGAGCAGAAACCCGGCACAGCTGATCCCCATTTCTCAACAGAAGGGCCCTAGTTTGACCTGTCTTCCTGCATTGCACAGAAGTGGAATGGAATTGCAAATAGTCCCAAGCTGCTCGACCCATTCCAGTAAGGGCAAACATGAAATCTGGTTTTAGCATTGGTCTCTGCTTAGGCTTGCCAACTTTATTTTGACCAGCTTGTTGTGGCTGTGATGGTTAAAAATATAGCACCATCAATGTGCATGGTGCATTACAAAGCCTAAGAGGGAAGGCCTCTGCTGCAAGGGGCTTGGTATCTAAAATCTGATGCGAGAGAGACAGCTGAGGCAAGGAAGGAGATGGACAGAGCAAGGAAGAATGTGTATTTATTTCAGTTTCATGTTCATGTGTGTTATAGGCTGCACTTTTAGCAGCTGTTTTGACAAGCAGAAATTTTGCAAATTAAACACTTTGAGGAAAGCTTTACGCTCTCACGTTTTGTACATTTCCTGAAAAGTCAGGGCAATAAATGGGGGAGATTTATTTGGGGGTGGCTACAGGGTAAGCTTTTATGCATTTAATAGTCTCTTGACTTTCCTTTTTATGGAAGGGATTTGTTCATGTCAGTCGCAAAAAGTAACAGGGCCACTAAAACAGAAGGTGGTAAACATTAGAATGGCTTTATTTTCAGTACAAAAAGAAACCCCAAAAGATACTACATGTTGGATCAGAGTTACTTTTTAGGCTACAACTCTGAGAACCCTCTTGCCATCATGGTAACTAGCTTCTCATGGTGGCTGTGGATTGTGGGAGTTGTTCAAATGATAGCTTTCCCAAGCTCTATACTGGATTAACATTCTTCTGCTGTAAAGAATAAGAGACTCATAGAATTGGAAGATACCTGAAGGCCCGTCTAGCCCTTCTTCCTACTAGTGAGACAGCCACAGCTAAAGCACTCCTGTGGATAGTACAAACCACTTATGAAATAACAGCCCCCTAACATTTTCATCATGGGACAGGTACCAGGGAAGGAGTTGTATACCATGACATTTATCCCTGATATTTCTTTCACAGATATTACCTTATACCTGTTCTACTCACAAAACTACTTGGAGGTGCTACATCTAGGGATATAAATCCTTGACTATTTCATCCTCACATGCAGGGGTGAACATTCCTGGTAGTTGTCTCCCTGCTACAGGAGAAAGCAAACATTCCTCCATAGTTGACTCCCCCTCCCATAATTGATGTCTGAAAGTGTTACAGAGGAATTATTCTGCATAGAAACACATGTGGATTTTTTCCCCTGCACTAACCTGTTTTCTACACACACACACAAAAAGCTTTCCTGCACATTAAACATGTGGGGGGCATTTTTTTATTTTTTTATTTTTTTAGTGGGAAACCTATTTGCTGTGTATAAAACAGGTTTTTGCACAAAACTCCCATCATGGCCAAGAATCTACATCATGGTCTATTTTATTTATGTATTGGATTTATATCCTGCCTTTCTCCCAAGATGGGGTTTAAGGAGGCTTACAATATTAAAAAAACAAAACAAAAAAACCCACACACACTAAAACATCCCAAGGTACGAAAGTTAAAAAGGAATTAAATTAATTACAACTTTTAAAAATATAGTTAAAATCACAACATGAATTAAAAATAAAATCAAGAAAAATATGACATTAAAAGCAGCACACCAATTAAAATTCACTTTTCAAATGCCTGCCTAAATAAAAACATCTTCGACTGCCAATGAAACGAAAGCAGGGAGGGAGCCAATCAGACCTCTTGTGGAAGAAACTTCCACAGTCTGGGAGCAGCCACGTAGAAGACTCTCTCCCGAGTCCTCACCAACTGCACCTGCAAAGGTTGTGGGATTGAGTGAAAGCCTTCACCTGCTGATCTTAATGCTCAGGCCAGTTTATATAGGGAGATATGGTTTACACTGCATAACTTTACAAATCCTTAGCTATCTTGCAGAGCCACAACAAAACCCTGAATGAATTGTGAAGTTGCCTATCACAGCACCAGCAAGAGTCCTCCAATGTGCACTGGGTTCTTCTGATGTGTATTGGGTGCTCCTTTTGTGCTCCAGCACTTCTTAGCTGGTATCTGGGTGCACATTAGGGAGTGTCCCAATGCCCATTGGTGCCCATTGTGCATTGGGCTTTGGCGCATCAGTCACTCCACCCTTCTACCACAGATGCCCATATGAAGTAATGTCACAGCAGTCCCTAGGTGAATACGGACATTGTGAAACAGCTTAATTCTATTTCCTGCACATGTAAGTCCACTTACAAAGACATAAGTTCCATATGAAATCCAGCCCATGTGTTTTTCCAGGATGTTTGAATAGTGGAAGAAAAAAAATTCTCATTGGTCTATTATTCTCCCCAAGTGGACTTCCCAACTGTTACAAACCCTGTTTTTCAACCTGGAAATAAATAACAATAAATATTCTTTCCATCCTTAGTTACATCTCCCTTTTTCTAAGAGTGTGGCCACTGGGGAAATTCTGGGAGCTATAGTCCAAAAAGTAACTTTTCCAAGCCCTAGATTTGGGCTAAGCACAACAATAAACTAGATTCTGACATTGAAGAGGAGGTGGGGAATTCTTCTTATACGCACATGCCAGAGTGCTGTGCAGACTCTTACAGAAATATAAGCCGAGATCTTAGGAAGGCTCACTTTGATTTTTGTTGTTGTTAAATCAGAGACAAAGGGCTTTTAGTTGGCACAATTATACACAGTCACTCTCTTCCTATAATAGCAACAAAGGCAGGGGGAAAATGTGCTATTTTGGAGACAAGAACGATAGTCCTTAGCATTTATGCCCCCCTCCCTTCTCATTATTAGTGGCTGTGGTGTTCTGTGTATGCAGAGTACATTCTCCACATTCCCATCATCAGCCATCAGGCAGAGTTCTTGGAACAAGTGGTGAACTGAAAAACCAACTCAGTGGATAACAGCCAGTTTCTTCTCCTCAGAGTGTTATTTTCACTCAGGCTGCACTCCCTTCACAGGAAGTCTCCTTCAGAGGAAAGCCTTCAACTTTGTCAGACTATACTTATAACAACAAATGTTCATCCAGTAAGATACATGCTTCTCCTCAGTCCTTGGTGTCCATGTAGGGCTTTATCAAGTCACATACTGTCAATATTTACCAAAGTTATCCCCAGCCTGTATTAAAATTGCATGCAAGGGAGTTTCATTCCTTCTACTTATGAAATTCACCTTTGTGGGAGGTAACAGCACAATGTACCTGTTATTGAACTCTTTCTGTTCTAGTTTGTATTTTTCTAATTACCTTGGAGCTGAAGATAAACAAAACCTTCAGTAGCTTCAGGTGAATGTACAGGTGAAACAACACACAGACTGCATATCTTGTAACCTGATTTTAGAAAGGAAACAAAAGTAGTTGATTCACAGAACCATTTTCCTCTCAGCATACACCCATCAATATTTGCAACTCCTCTTCCATGTATCCCAGTTCTAACAAATCTCAAAGCAGAAACCATGACTGGTGCTGCTTGGTGTTGTACGTAAAAGCCAGAGTTGTAGGTGCAAATAAATCTGTTGTTGTTTTGAGAGAGCTGGATGCATTTATAAAGACTTGCTCTAGTTTCTAGGCTGATTTTGTTGTTGTTGTTTGCCTCAAGTCATTTCTGACTTACTAATTGGTTATTCAAGGTACAGTAGGCCCTTGGTATCCACTGATATTTGGTTCCAGGACCCTCTGTGGATACCAAAATCCATGGGTGCTCAAGTCCCATTATATACAATGGCATAGTAAAATGGTGTCCCTTATATAAAATGGCAAAATCAAAGTTTGCTTCTTGGATTTTTTTGGGTGGTGGTGGTATTTTTAAGCTGTGGGTGGTGGAAACTGTGGATGCCAAATCCATGGACCCAGAGGGGCAACTGTAAAAGAAATGAGGGGAAAGTATAAGAAAAATTTGATGACTGAAAAAATCTTTAGCACATGGTTTGGATGCAAAGACAGAACAGCTAAGGTAATGTCCATCCATTAGCAGGAGAGGAATGGGAAGAAGATGAAGCTGAGTTATTTTCCCAAGATAATTAGCCATGGACAGCTCATAGACCAAGAAGGATAAGCAGTTCTCGCCACCATTTTGGCAGTGAAGTCCCCTACCAACTTAGTACTTAAGGCACTACTGTGGGTAATTATACATGTTTGTGGAATTTGGAGGTGTTCTGTATCCCAGTGTATTTCACAGCTGACATATCGAGGACCTTCAAAAGACACATTTGAAAGAAAATAAACACTGTGAAAACTTATTTTGCTGGCCTAGCACATCTTTAAATCTGGCTCTTGAGATGCTTGCAGGATGTTAGGGAAACAAATAATTATCCAGACCTTTTCTACAAGAGAGCACTGCCCAAAGGAAACAATTTTAGTGTGCAATAAAACTATTTTACACCTTTTATTCTGTGGGTGTAGATGTGGTGGAGAGGCCTGTATGTGGGATAAATAGTAAATGAGTCCTCTCCATTGACGCCCCCTTGTCGTGGGAGAGAGGCTTGCATACCCTAATGATGTTTTGAGCTATGCTGGCGGTGGCATAAAGCCACCAGTAGGGTCTCCCATGCCAGACAGGTCAAAACTGAAGGGTCTGACAAAGCGCATCAAAGGGCAGGATGGGCTCTCTAGCCATATGGCAACCATCCTAGCAGAAGGAAAACTCAAATCCCAAACCCGGGCAGATGGTGCTTGTCCAACCCTGTAAGGTCAACCATCTAAGAGAAGGAAACTCTAATCAAACCTACGACCCGAGGACCTAGCTGCTACGTCCATGTTTGCAAGACCACGGCAGATGAACCTTTGGTTTAAAGGGTGAAGCCAGTTCTGTGCATGCTGCGCTCCATCAAAAAAATCCATTGCAGAGGCTCGAAGGACAAATCCAGTTCCAAAAAGCCCTGTAGCGATAGGTGAGGGACGAAACGGCAGGTGTAAAGATGCACTGGAAGGCGCAGACGCAACCCTGCATGCAGACGGTTCAGGACTTTGGTCACTCGAGGCTGATCCGGGAGATGACAGTCTTGTTCGGCAGCATCCTGAATGACCAAGCAGCCTTTTTTAAGGAGAGCACTGCTTGCTCCATATGGAGAGGGGCCTAGAAAAGGTGGCCTAACAAAAGCTCATCCCCATCTACCTGGTTGGCTAGCCGCAGCCAACAGGCATCTTCTGATGCTGTCAAACCAAGGCAAAGAAAGGCACACACCAGCCTCCAAAGGTGTAAATAAACTGACACTTGCATCCTGGAACATCAGAACCATGCAAGACTCTGCAGATAGTGGACGGCCTAAGCGTCATTCTGCCCTTATAGCCCATGAACTATCACAATTTAATATTGACATCTCTGCTCTTAGTGAAGTTCGCCTCCATGAGGAAGGCAGCATTAAAGAACATGGCGCCTGGTCTGGCAAACCCAAAACCGAAAAACATATTTCAGGAGTAGGCTTTATGATTAAAAACTCCATTGCCTCCAAACTCGAAACCTTGCCAACAGGACACTCTGATCGCATTATTTCCTTATGCCTCCCACATGTTGTTCTCTTTAGTATATATGCCACAACTATGCAAGACGACCCTGTAGAGAAAGACAAATTCTACACAGACCTACGCCAACTCATACAAAAAGTCCCTGTAGAAGATAAAATTATTATCCTTGGTGACTTCAATGCCAGAGTAGGAAAGAACTCTGAAGCCTGGAAAGGTGTCTTAGGCAAGCGTGGTGTTGGAAATTGCAATGATAACGGATGCCTCCTGCTAGAGTTCTGTGAAGAACAACAGCTGACTATTACAAACACAATCTTTCAGCAGAAGGATAGCTTGAAGACAACCTGGATGCATCCCTGATCCAAACATTGGCACCTCATTGACTATGTTCTAGTCCGCCAGAGAAACATTCGCGATGTCCGTCATACCCGAGTGATGCCCAGTGCAGAATGCCAAACAGACCATTGTCTCGTCAGATGTAAACTAAATCTTCATCTTAAGTTCAAACCTAAGAGGGGTGGCATCTTAAAGAAGAGACTCCAAGTCAACAATCTTCAACAAGCTACCATGAGAGACAACTTCCAGGCAAATCTGCAAACAAAACTTGAAGACCATCCTACAGATCCTTCTCCCACAGTGCTTTGGCAACATATCAAAAACTGTATTCTCCAGTCTGCAGAAGAATCCCTCGGGTTCTCCCACAAGAAAAATCAAGACTGGTTTGATGAAAACAACCAAGAGATCCAGGAGCTGTTGGCAAAGAAGAGAACTGCTCACCAGGCATACCTCGCCCAGCCAATCTGCTATGTAAGAAAAGCAGCTTTCCGCCTCACATGGAGTAAACTTCAACAAAAACTCTGAGACATGCAGAACAAGTGGTGGATCAATATAGCAGAAAAGACACAATGCTGTGCAGATCTGGGTGATTCTCGAGGATTTTATGAAGCTCTTAAAGCAGTGTTTGGACCTACTTATCAGGTCCAAAGCTCCTTATACAGTACAGATGATCAAACACTAATTACTGATAAAGCCTCCATCCTGAATTGATGGGCTGAACATTTTCAAAGTCTCTTTAGTGCCAACCGAGTAGTCCAAGGCTCAGCTATCCAACATATGATACAAAAACCAATGAAAAATGAATTGGACATAGCTCCCACTTTGGGAGAGACCCTTAAGGCCATACAGCAGATGAAAAACGGCAAGGCAGCTGGGATTGATGGAATCATCCTGAAGTCTGGAAACACGGAGGTCATGCACTCCACGATAAATCCCACAAATTCCTTGTGAACTGCTGGGAAAAAGGGGAACTGCCATCAGATCTCCAAGATGCAGTCATCCGATTGCTCAAACTATCGAGGCATAACACTGCTCTTTATTGCTGGAAAAATCTTTGCAAGGATACTCCTGAACAGATTAGTTCCTGCCATTGCAGAAGAACCTCTTCCTGAAAGCCAATGTGGCTTCAGAGCCAAGAGGAGCACTACAGATATGATATTTGCCCTTAGACAACTGCAAGAAAAGTGTAGGGAGCAGAACAAGGGTCTCTATGTAACATTTGTCAACCTCACCAAAGCCTTCGATACTGTGAGTAGAAAAGGTCTGTGGCAGATCCTGGAAAGACTAGGATGTCCCCCAAATTCCTTGGTGTCTAAAATGGCAGTTCACTTTGTGGTCTAACTGCTTCTTCTGACCCTGGGAATATGTGTTGTGGGAATCTCAACAAAGTCAAAATTTTGCTTGGAAATATAAACAGCAAGTGAGTCATATAAGTGTGGGAAAGTAACTGCAGGAGGTGCTTATTTAGTGCTTCTCAGGTTATGCCATTATCGGCAGTCTGTAGTGTATTCTAGTTGATTTTAAAGCCCTGAAAGACATTAGTGCCACACCAGCCAAAGGCAACCAGCCAATTCAAATTACACAGAAAAACAAAAAACGTATTTACTTTGGTGTGACTAGCTATGTCACAATGTGGATTGGGGATGCATATTTGAATATGCAATCTATAGAAAGTAATCCAGTGCAGGCAGACAGATGGTATCTACATTTCTGTATGTTGGCTCTGTGTGGAAACTGGCTGCTTGGAATCAGTACCCAAGATTGTACTAAGCAAAAAGAGCGCATTTATTATGAATGCTACATTTCTGGTGCAGAGATGGATAAGATCTGCTGTTCATAGTTACATAGACAAAGAGCACTGAGGGAGAGGGATAAGTGGAAGTCTAGTTGGACCTGAGAATAGCAGGGTATAGCAAGAAATATCAGGCAAGACAAGAAGGAACACACCAGCCAGGGACAAGACAAAACAAACAAACTGCCTATTTCTAAGTCAATTTCCCCCAGTAAACATGCAGTTGCCTGTATGAGTTTAAGTGCACATTTACTTAACTTCTAACACAATGTACCTTGAGCACTTAACATTCTGTCCAAGTACTGAAAACCCATTCCTTTATTGGATTGGGGCAAATGAGTTTAAAACAGGAGTTGGGAACTTGTGGTCTTTCAGATTTTAATGAACTAGAGGTTCTATCATCACTGGCCAGGCCGGTTAGAGCCACAGATTCTCTAGTCTGGTATGAACAGATATAGTAGTAGCAGTAACTAAGTAATAAAATGGTCATGCTGTAAAGCCATCTGCCTGCCTTGCTGCTTTTGCTTTGCTTGCTTCTCCTTGCTGGCTGGGGGAAGGGTTTGAACATGCACACCCAATGCACATGCTCAGTAGACCAGCCAGAAATAGAGGATGCAGAAATGGAGGGCCTAAATTTTGTTGTTAATTCCAACTAGAGTAATTAAGGGGAATTGCCTTCATCTGGACTCACCTTTAAACAGGTGATTCGATGGGTCTGTTCGGAGGTCATCAGTGACATCCATATAAAGAGAGCACTGATTCCACTCTGGGTTTTATTGCAGACTTTTAAGGAGTTATCTAAGGTGCTGAATCCATTTTGGGGATAGGGCTCAGCGCCTTGGATAACTCTTTTTAAAGCCTGGAATAACATGTTGAGTTCATTCACTGCAGCCTTGACATGGAAGCCACCTACTGCCACTGGTGATTAACCAACAGGATTCAAGTCAGTGATGGAGAATCAGGAGAACCCACTTTGGAGTAACTTGCTGCAGAAAGGGCCTGGCGGAAGTGAGGAAATGATGTTCCCCCAAACCCATAGTTTAGGGTTGCATCTGGAATATAAGAGGCAGTTGTGGGGGGCATTCACACTATTAAAAAACTTGAAACCCCCCCCCCCGCAATCTGGCCTGATAACACCATATGGCCTTTCCCCGGAATCTGGTGTGAAAAGGGCACACAACGTACAGCCCTATTCGCACCAGACTTGGGGAATAACCCAATTAATCTGGGTTTTAGTGGTTTTTGCCAGACCTTGTTTGAAACTCCAGAGAAAGCTGTTGTATGATCAATCCTGCTCTGGATTCAGGGAATGTGGGGAGGAGTGAGGCTAGCCTCCCCTTCTAGCTTCAGAGAGGTGACTCCCACTGGCACTTTGCTTTTCTCAGGCAGTTATACACCAGAAAATCAAAGCCCCAGCAGTGGTCACTTTTTCTTAACCCAGAATGAGCAGCTTAGTAGTGATGGCAAGGTAGGCACGTGTTCTGCCTTCAGACCAGGTGAGTCCCATTGGCACTTTGCTTTTCTGGCACACAGTCGCCCAGGGAAAGCAAAATGCCAGTGGGACTCACCCGTCTCAAGGCAGAATACGCACCCGTCCTGCCATTACAAGTAAGCTGCCTATTCTAGCTTCAGAGAGAGCAGCTACCATTAAGGATTTGCTGTCATGGAACTCAATCACCCTCTGTGAAAGCAAAGTGTCAGTGATAATTGCTCTCTCTGAAGCACCACCCCCTCCCCCCATCATGAGGCTAGCTGCCCATTCTGGATTCAGAGGCTACTACTGAAGCTTTGCTTTTCCAGTGCACAATTGCCCCTCTGAGCACCCTGAAAAGCAAAGCAACAGCAGTAGCTGCTCTCCATGAAGCTGCTGATAGCAAGTAAAAATCTGAATGCAGATTTGGGCTTTGGCCAGAGGTGTAGGCTTAAATCTGGGCCAGAGTAGCCTGAATTTCATGCACCACAGCTCCAGGTCAAAGTAGTCTGAATTTCATCTGTATTTTTACACCCCCCCCCCTGTGTGAATGACGCTGTGGTCAGGTCAATGGGTTCTGAATCTCTTACAAACCATTGCTCACATAGTCTGGTGGAAAGACACCATCCAGTGAACTAATGGTAAGATTTCGAATGACACCAGAGATCACTTTATAGCTCTCGATCCTGTGAACTCTGCCTGCCAATGTCCTTGGGACAACAGACACAGGGACAGATAGCACTGAGGGGCTAGTCCAAAGTACAGGGAGTTCTTTGGTGCTCTTTGTTTACTTTCAACTGGATTGTGCAACTCAAACCAGGATACAGACAACTGCATGTTTATATACTTTCTTTCTGAGCCTTTGCCTCAGATTCTGTTTCTAGTTCCCATTTCCCAGCTTGAGAGAGAGATGCCAAAGGTGCCTGGCACAGAAAACCTAAATTAAAAAAAACACCAACGTAATATTTGACACTCAGCCTGCTGTGCAGAAGTTGCATGTCGATCTGGAGCAATGGAAGGAATACATACTGTACTGTACAAGCTGAGTTCACGAGGGAGCCTGATAAGTAATGAGAGTAGTCAACAGCTAGTTCTCTCCAAGGTGAGGAGAGCAAATCCCTGCTCAGAGTCAGTGTGCCTCACTGCTTTCCTTGCACTCATTCTGCCAAGAGGATGTGAGAGTGGGTGGATAGTAGTAGCACAGTTGCTATCTTTGTCCAAAAAATGAGCAATCCTTTTATTAAAATCAAGGTTGTAAAAAGTTTTTTTTCTGATTATAGCTCTCAGAAACACCAGACTGCGTGGGGCATTCTGGGAGCTATAGTCCAAAAAGTAACTATTACAAGCTCTTTTTTGGTTTTGTCTACTGTGACATGGGTGGAATGCTCATTCTTTTTCTTGATAAGGAGCTTCCCAGTGAATGTTTTAGGCCAAAAGTGGGAATTGTGAGGCCCATGGGCCACATGTGACCTTGATAGGGTCCACTGTGTCCCTCATAACTCTCACAGCTCCTCAATCCTTAGCATTCCTCCATTCCCCCCCCCCCAACTGAAAAACATGGCTCAGGGACATTGTCCAAACAATGTCTGGGCAACCAGCCAAAGGCGGATTAGTACAAAGCTGATAGTAGAGGCACAGTACAGTCAAACTAATTATAGGCAAAGGAGTCAAGGCAGCATGAAGTCAGACACTTATTTTATTAGCAAGAAAAACGTAAGTCCATAAGAAAAGTCCAATATACAAGGTCCAGGTCTGGTAAACAGAGTTCAGGGTAGTCCAGCAGAATCCAGGTCAGGCAAACAAAGTCAAGAGTAAACAAATACAGTCCAGGTCAAATACAGAGAGCAGGAACATGATGGGTACTCAGGTAGATCAGATAATCTCTGACAACCCTTAGAGGCGGTGCTGTGTATTTATAGAGCAGCAGCTGCTGCTTAACTAATTGCTGCTTCCTATAAATACTGCATCAAGCCTTCCTTTTGTTGTCTCCGTGCTGTGAAGGTAGGTATAGGTAAGTTGTCCTCGGTATCTGAATGGGTAGGACCCTCTGCCAAAGCTGGTACTGCACTATTGTCTGTGTCTGAGGCCTGTGGCTCTGGAACATCCTCCTGCTCTGGTTCAGCAGGTCTTGGCATGTCCACTGCTTCAGTCACAGTCAGAGTCCATTTCTAACTCCCTGAAGCAGGACATGACAGACATGTAGCTATGATGGCATATGCTCTGTTGCCTGAATCAACCCCCTAAAACTCACCTTAAAAGCCAGGCAGTCAGAGTAAGTAAAGGAGTTCTGCAACACTGGTGAGCAAGGTGCTGAAGAATGATGGACTCAGCCCCCTTCTGCCAGAAAGCTGTGATGTGTCAAGCAGAAGCAGGGTCTCCGGCAGGATCCTGTTGCAACTCATTGCATCACAGCTTGCTGGTGGAAGGGGTCTGGACATGTTATCTTTCAGCACTTTGCTTGCCAGTGCCAAAGAATTCCTTCACTCAGTATAGGTGCCTGACATGTAAGGTGGGTTTTAGTGGCATTTGTGGTCATAGCAACAGTGCCACAATGGTAAATGTGAATATAAAACAGCCCTGGTGGCACAGTGGTTAAATGCCAGTACTGCAAGTCACCACATTGCAAGTTCGATTCCAGAGGGTTTCAAGGTTCACTCAGCCTTCCATCCTTTCGTAGGTCAGTAAAATGAGTACCTGGCTTGTGGGGGCAATTAGCTAACACACATTAGAAGCTGCTTATTGCAGTGTAGATGTGTAAACTGCTATTGCTTAAAACAATTTGTAAGCCACTCGGATAGTCTTGTGGCTGAGGAGCGGGGTATAAATAAATAAATAAATAAATACAAGGTCATAAGTCTACCTTACCACTCTAGGTTATGAATGCATAACTGCTATACAGAATGCCAGCCAATATTAATAATAATAGCAATAACAGAATTTTTAAAAATAATATTCTTGTTTTGTAAATGAACACTGTATTAGCCTAATGGGGGTATTTATTGTCCTGGATGTACATTTTCTCCTTTGTTTAATAATGTTCAGCATGGAATCATTTTTAAATAACTATGGAGAAATGTTTCTGATGGCTTGTCATAAGAAGTGGAATGTGTGTTTTCAGATAGATTCACCTGTAGTGTATTTTTCATTGAAACAAGGAGAAGGTAATCTAAAGCTTGTTTGCTTTGGTAACAATGCAAGGTAATTCATTTCAGAGTGCCTTCTACCTCCAAAAGAATGATAACCAGTTATATCTGGAATGCAGAAGTATATTTCTGTCTTGCTTCAATGCCAGCAAATAAAGGAGCATATTACTTTAGTAAAATTCATTGTGTCAGTAAAGTTCACATGCACATTCCACTGCTGAAAAAGTAACGTTTTGGCTCATTGCATTGTCTGTTACATATTGTGACTTTTTTTGCAGGGGGACCTTAGGATTGATAAGGGAATGACATGAAACTTGAAAAATTCCTATCAATATGCATGCAAAGTGCCTTTAAATGCCTTTAAGTCTACATTTTTGTGCATTATTTTTATTAAACAAAGAATAAAATAAAAATTCAAAAGACTGTTCTTTTCTACAAAGAAACATAAACATACAATGAAAATATACATCAAATAAAAAATAAACTTAGTTTCTTTGCCGTATTTGTCTCTGTGTAATTTCCTATACAATTGTAGCAATTCATTATTAAATATAGAGTAATTTATTACTCTACTAATAATGCACACAATATTTGCCCTATATCAAAATTGACTTCCCACCAACCAGTTACTGAGTTACAATGTATACAATTCCATTCCAAATCTAATAATACATTGTAACTTAAAGATGTTATTCATTCTTTCAATAAAGACACTTTCCACTTAGGTTACTTTTGAAATTTAAATTTTATTAACCCATATTACCAAAAGAGCAACCTGCTGCACTTACTGTAACTATCTTATCTACTGTAACATAGTTTCTGTCTGGGAGTGGGGAGCAGCTGTCGGGTCCCTACATGTGTCATCTACAAGTCTCTAAGCCTGTCTGCACTTTTCCAGGTCATGTACCTTGGCAATAATCAAATTAACTTGGTTGTGAGAGCCAGGATTTTCTGTCCAGTAGGTGGATACTTTTACATGTCACTAAGTGTACAATTCACACTGGTTAATCTGCTGTTTTTCTACTGAACATATTAGCACTCTCAGGTTGAACCTCACCAGGAATACTGTGTCCAGTTCTGGACACCACAGTTCAAAAACAATATTGACCAATATTTAAAAGTGCCCAGAGGAGGGTGATCAAGATGATCAAAGTTCTGGAAATCAACCCCTATGAGGAATAACTTAGGGAGCTGGGTATGTTTAGCTTGGAGAAGAGAAGATTCATGCGTGACATGATAGCCATCTTTAAATATCTGAAGAGATGATTGTTGTTGTTTGTTGTTGTGTGCCTTCAAGTAATTTCTGAGTTATAGCAACCCTAAGGCACAGAGGTTTCTTGGCATAATTTGAGCAGAGGAGGGTGTCCTTGCTGAGTGAGTATAGCCATCATTAAATATCTGAAGATGGAGCAACTTGTTTTGTGCTGCTCCTGAGACTAGGGGTGTTACCATGCCCTGTAACCTCTCCATATAATATCTCATAATTGGCAATATTAAGACCCTTCACAAGGCCTAGTAGACTGGGCTAGACCAAAAGTAATATATAGGAAACAAAAAGGTCTAGGAAGAGAAGTAGGAAAAATTACATGAGAACATTTAATTAAAACATAAAATTCTCCAATAACATACACAATGTAAATACTGTATGTTCAATATTTGAACATACAAATATATACAAACATGCAAAATAGCAATAAAACCAAACACATTTCAACTAAAAAAGTCAAAACATACTTACATTGTGTATGTTATTGGAGAATTTTATGGTTTAATTAAATTTTCTCATGTAATTTTCCCTACTTCTCTTCCTAGACTTTTATGTTTGCTATACAGTTGTTTTGGTTTAGGACAACACCTTTCTTGCTTTGACTAGACCAAAAGTAATGTCAGATGGAGGTCACTATGACCTGAGAAAGGGGTCATGGAAAAATACCAGCGGACACACCCAAGATAGGATTAAGCGGAGACTCTAGGAATCAACACCATTACAGAGATCTGTGCTAATCCTCTCTTGAGTCCCTTGGCTCTCTCACACCTCACAAATAAACAAGTGACCTGAATACCCCTCATCCCCAGGAAACATCCATCTGCATCCTCTCCTGCCTTACAATGTGAAGGTTGTCATAAACCCATCAATTCCTACCTCTCAGCCATAAACAGCAATCAGCAGAGTTTTGGTTTCCTTTGTTTAAACAGTGGGAACCCCACCTAAGCTTTGTCCTAAGGCCAAATGCCCCTTTTCCAGGACATGGAATACAGTATAAATACCTGTATTATTCCCCAAACAATAGCAAGTGTGCGCCACTGTGGATGAAACCCTGCCACTCTCTGTGTCAGTGCCCACCCCGAATGAAGCTTCCCATGCTACCCTCAAACTTCCATCTGAGTTCTTCACTCCTCTTTAGACTGGTAATTATTGCCCTATCTCCTTTTTTGGGAGGTATTTTTTATTGGTTTTGTATTCATACATTATAATATCCAATCCATACTTATTACCAAAATACATAATATTACCATAAACTTAGCAATATTGCTATTAAACTAATTTCAAAGCTTAACATAAACTCTTTACTATAATTCTCTTCAACAATATTAATACCCCTAACACCCCTGCTCCTCAGTGCTCCCCTTCACTGGAGCCATTATCCCTTAGTAATCCCTCCAGAATCTCATTTCTTCTCATGGAGGTAACCTTCCATCCCTTTCCGTAGTACCTTTTCAACAAATACCGTCCAAATTTTGTCAAAATCACTTTCTTCCCATATTCCTCTTCTTACTTTAATTCTACATGTTAATTTATCATTTATTGCCATTTTCCAGATTTCTATACCACTCCTCCCTTGTATATTTATTGGAATTTTCCAATATCTTGCTATAATTAGTCTTGCTGCCATTAATAAATTAATTATTAACTCCTTTTCTGCTTGATTCTCATTCGCTCCATTATAAATTGACAGCAATGCTATACTTGGTTTCCTATCTATATTTATATTCAAAGTATTCTTTGTTTCTATAAAAACTTCCCCCCAAAACTGCTGTACATATTTACAATTCCACCACATATATGCATATATGTACCTATTTCTTGACAATCTCTCCAACAATATTTTGAGCTATTCTTATCTATATTATTGTCATGCCCCATGAGCCTGATGAGGGTAGAAAGGATGAGGAAGATGACATGATAGGGAATGGTCCTAGGGGCCCTGGCACAGCAGGGGACCCTGCTGTGCCAGCAGGGAACCCTGCTGGCCTAGAAGCTCAAGCAGACGAAGAGCCTGGTCTGAGTGGGTTGGCATCAGTCCCAGCAGAGAGTCCTGCCCATTCAGAAAAGGCGAAGAAAAAAAGAGGGACTTACCTCCACCATCGTATACCCAGCAGTGAGCTCAAAAAGAAGCTCAAAGGAAGTCTCTGAGACTTTATGAGAAAAACCTGCTCATTAAGAAACACTTGGCAAAGCCTTAATTGCTTTATATATGCTGGGAGAGGTGATGGAGGCTTTGTCAGAGATCAACTGATCTTCCTGGAGAAAGCTTTCTGCTGACTTCATTGCCTTAATCCTTACTGCCTTGATTCGTGCCTTGACCTTGGGCTGTTCCTTACTACACAGTTGCCTGATCCTGCTGACCCTTGGACCGACTTCTGGACAATGCTGCCTTCTGTAAGCCTTGACCTTTGGACCATATTCTGGACTCTTCTCTGTGTGCCTTCTTGCCTGTATTGCTACTTCTTCAAGAAACAGAACGTTGTTCGTTCCAAACCTTATCTGGTTATCCCTAATTAACTTTGCTATCACTGGGGCTTGGCTGCTTTCCCAGACCTTGTTTATCCTGCTGGCATTTGGGGCTGCTTTCCCGGACAATTATGCAATTATGATCTTGCTGGTGTCAAATACCATCTCCATATTATTTTATAATTTCTTTTATCTGTATTGAAATTTTTTTTAGTTGTCTTTGTCTCCATATCTTATCCCATTCATTATCTTTTATTTTTTGTTTCAAGTCTTCCTCCCATATTTACCTTAGATATTCTGCTTTATCTTTATTATCATTATTTTTATCATTATTTTATATAATTCACTTGTGAAACCTTTCAAACTTTCATTATTATCCATCTTTTCACCTTTTTTCACCAAATATTCAAATTTTGTAAACTCCCTTATTTCTTTATTATTCTTTTTCCAATTTTTAATCCATTGTTCCAACTGTATACAATTAAACCATGGAATTTTTATTCCATGTAATTTCTCTCTTATACTCCCTTTCTCACACATCCATCCTATCCATCCTTCTATTTTCTCTAGTCCTCTTTTCTTTAATTCCTTTCCCATTTTCACCCTTAAATTGTTTGGGAATTTCCCCCCATTATAACCAGCGTTAAAACTGAATCAATAGGCAATAATTCTTTCTTATATTTATACCATATTTCCAATATATTTTGTAAAAATGGGTTTTCAATTTCTTTAATTTCTTTTTTTGTAAAATTGACAAAAAATACATTCCATATTCTCTTATCTATTTTTCCCTATATCTGTCTCTGGCCATTCTAAATCTCCCTGTCCTACATTTCCTTCTATAACATATCTCAACTGATTAGCTTCATAATATCCTTTTATATTGGGAAGACCAAGTCCTCCCTCCTTCTGTGATTTATACAAAAATAATTTATTTAATCTTGTTCTTTTCCCTCCATTACAATATTTATTCAAGCATATCTTACCCTATCTCCTGAATTTATTCCTCTATCCAAGTTTTCCACCGTAAACTCCTTGTTAGTCTTGTGTGGGTCTTGTGAGCATGTGTTTTGTGTGTGAGTGTTTTCTGTGTTATTTTCCAATAAAAACCATTTTATTTTACTTTAACCTGGAGTTCTCTGCAATGAATACTGGTAAACATAGGTGAAAAGATCCTGAAGTTATCTGGCCTCTCACAGCCTTCTGTCTGAGCTATAATAATTCCCCCCAGCTAATAATTGATCATGGGTGGGCTCCCCACGGACTCCCCACTTCTTCAGGTAACAGGGGTGCATCTACACTGTAGAAATAATGCAGTTTGATACCACTTTAACTGTCATGGCTGCATCCTACAGAATCCTGGGATGTGTAGTTTTGTGAGATACCAACACTCCTTGGCAGAGAAGGCTAAGGACCCTGTAAAAATACAAATCCCAGGATTCTATAGCATGGAGTTACAGCACTTAAAGTGGTGTCAAACTGCTTTATTTCTACAGTGTAGATGCACTGCTGCCACACTACAGAAATAATGCAGTTTGACACCACTTTAACTGCCATGGCTCAGTGCTATGGACAGGACCGGTTTAAGGAATTTTGGGCCCCCCTGCAATGCTTTACTTTGGGGCCCCCATATGTTTATCTCAGATCAATGTAACCTAACCTATTCACCGTACAGGATGTTCAGATTATAGTAGGACCCCCGTATCCCTGGGTTCATTATCCATGGGACACAAAACAGCACACCTACCATAGAGTCTTCCTAGAAAATGTGTCTTCCCTAGCAATTTTCTAGGCCTTCCAAGGCAACTCTATGGTATTTTAAACCAGAAATCCCATTATTTTCATATTAAGGAGGCCAACACGGGGCCCTCTCTTGACCTCGGGGCCCCCTCTTGACCTCGGGGCCCCCTGCCAATGCTGATTTGGCAGACAGGTTAAACCGGCCCTGGCTATGGAATTCTGGGATTAGTAGCTTTGTGAGGTATTTAACCTTCTCTGTCAGAGTGCTCTGGTGCCACAACAAACTACATATCCCAGGATTCCATAGGATGAAGCCATGATAGTTAAAGCGGTGTCAAACTGCATTATTTCTGCAGTGTGGCAGCAGCCTAGGACAGAAACAAATGGATTCAAATTACAAGAAAAGATATTCCACCTAAGCATTAGGAAAACTTCCTGGGAGTAAGAGCTCTTTGACAGTGAAGTGGTCTGCCTCATAAAACTGTGGAGTCTCCTAGAGGTCTTTAAAGAGAGGTTGGATGGCCATCTCTCAGGATGGTTTTAGCTGTGAATTCCTGCATGGTGGAGGGTTGGTCCCTTCTGTTTCCATGATTCTATTATATCTGAATAATTGTTTTTGTTTATTAGGCTTGTTTACTGGAAAAGCTATGCTTTGAAGATCGAGGGAGGGGAAAGTTTGATAATCTGGCCTCCTTGCCCTGTTGCTCAACACATTCTGATGCTTCACTCACCTGTACTTTTAACAGTTAACAGTTGACATTTATGACTGCACTTTGTCACAGGGATGCTCTCTTCATGCTCATAAAGCCAAAAAGTATGCAAATGATGCCTGATGCTATGACAAGTTTATGACTGACAGAAAAAAATAGTCTTCTTTGCTCTGAGAAAGGTTTCTTTCATGGATAAAAAAAGTAATGCTCACAGTACATGCTAGATAACTAATTTAGGAGAAAACTAATATTGAAGCACATGGATTAATTGATTTGATGGCAAGTCTGTCCTTGTACTCCATTCATCTTAAATATAGGCCAAATTATTGACCCTAATTAGACCCTAACACCAATGGATAAATGACATTACAGAGGCTTATGCTGCCTAAAAATTAATGGCATTAGGGAGCATAAAATTCAGTTACATAAAAAACAGATGACTCACAAAATTAAAGGGAAAAATCATGCCATAAACATTATTATGTAATTAAAAATATGGCCTGACAACACAGAACAAAAGGCTCATATATAAGCTAACTATACGATACCAGGACCTGCTAAGATCTTGATGAAATGGCTCTTGGCAAATCCATGCTTTCTACCAAGGAATGTTTAACAAAGGTTGCTGCCAATTTGCATGGGTTGTTACAGAGGAGAGTTATACTATTCAGGAAATTCTTAAGTAGTTTCAAGAGATTCCAGAATTTTTCCCAGTATCAGTGTTATAGCTGTGGGAAAACTGCATTTTCCTGTCTCTCAAACCACATTTTTCTATTTTTGCTTCGATGGCTGCTTTGTGTCCCAACTGTAATCGGGCTGTTCAAGAGCCAAAACATGTATCGATGCTCACAAAATGGCTGATTATCAGCAATCTTTTCTTCTCCATTTATACATTTGTATAGATGGTTTTACTGGCTTGAAGCATAGGTTCAGAAGTAATACCCCTGATCATCCACACTATGGATCAGGAATATGCTGTGGTCTGGCCTGACTCCCTGACCCACTGCTGCATGCTGTGATGCTGCATGGTACGATTCCCTCCCTCCCTCTTTTCTGAGCAAATCATAATATGCTATTAGAGCCAATCCAGGATTCAAACCATGGTTTGGAAGTGGGTTTCAGTTTCTGGTTCACATCACAGCGAACTATGGTAGGTAGCAATTTCCCCCTCAATGAAGGGCTGTTGACCCATGGGGAAAGTCCAAAGTTGATGGTGAGTGGAACCAGAGCTACAAGTGTAGCGAATCTGAAGTGCCGTGTAGCTCTTTCTCTCTCTGTGCCACCCTGTCTCTTCTCTGCCTGTCAGTGGCAGCTCTTGGCTTCCATGTCAGTGTGATGGTGAGCCAGTTCTGGATTTTAGTCTGAATTTTAACAGGGCTATCTAAAGTGCTGAATCTATTTTGGGGATCGGATTCAGCACTTTGGATAGCTTCCTTAAAGTTCTGGCTAAAATCCATGGAAGTCACCAGCGGTCACTGATAACCTCCAATTGTTCCAAACGGGTAAGGGCAGGCTCAACTAATCCTCTGTTATCCCACTTTTTCAGCTGCTTTTAAAATGTCCCAGTTTTTTTCTCCTGCTCCCACTTCCCCCCTTTGTCCTCCACTTACTTCAAGTGCTTCAAGTGCAAAAGTAGTTTGTACTCACTTAGCTGGGGGGAAGTGGGGGAGAGGAGAGGAAGAGGCAAGTCTTGCCCTTCCCAGTAGACTCAGACAAAAGCAAACTACTGCAGTCTCTTCTAGCTTGTATGTTCTTCCACATTAATAACATTTTCCATCTTGACCACACTCTGATGTTGCTTGGACACACATGTCCTGGGTTTCATTCTGGGTCCCATTCTGGGAGAAAGGTGGCATAGAAATTAAATAGAACTAACTAACTTCATCTGTGAAATGTTGGCGGGTATGCCACTGCTTGCCTATTTACCTCAAAAAAGAAGGAAGACAGAGAGGGAATTAAATCATGCAAAAGGAGAAGAAACAGGGAGGGAAAGATGAAGAAGTATATGAGCCAATGACATGATCCAGATTTATTTCATATGAACTCTCCCTCAGCATCCTGTAGCACCAAAGTATTACTCTATTGGAACTAGAGATGTTGAGTATGACTTCAGCCCAGCAAAGAACATAATTTAGGACATCATCAGATGTGGCAAAAATTGTGGGATTACAATGTCAGGGTAGTACGAATGGGCCCTGCTATCACACAACATCATCTTCTTTGTGTTATTACTCTGTGCTCCAGCTGTGAAAAAGGTGTTATTTCCAGTTCATGGGACAAGCTGTCAATAGATTGTCTAACACTTTTTCATAGTATTGAATGCATGTGAAACCACATCCTGTTGTAATTACAAGATTGCCGCGTGAATGGGCGGTCCTCAGCAAGAAAACTTCTGAGAATGCAAAAATGAAGCACAGGACACTCTTTTTATGAACTGTCCCTTTTAGCCTGTATGTTTTTAGGTTTGTTTCAGTGCTTGAGTGTTCATTTGTTTTAATTAAGGGGTTTTTGGAGTTTTAAGCACACTCACATCTCATGAGAACTGCTGAAATCTCGCCCATGCCAAATCACAGAAGTTGACTCATGTTCTTGAAGCGCTAGTGGTCGTCATGCGATAATTCCATGGCATTTCTTTTGCATGATTACAGCTACGTGCAACAATAAGTTTTATAATGCAATGATGTTCCCGCTATCTTCATTCATGGAATTACAGCATTTTTAGATGCTAGTCTGATAATGTCCTTAATCTTGTTTTCTTTTTGCATATTCTAAGCCAGATCCCATGAAATGAATACAAACTTGTTTACTTGCCTGCATGCTGAAACACACACACACACACACACACACACACACACACACAATAAAGCAAATAAAGGTTACTCTGTTTATGACGAAGAAAATATTTGTCACTTATTTCTTCTTAATAGTGCACAAAGAAGAAAAACAGGGTCCCAAAATAACTCTGACACAGGGGACTATAATAAGGCTGTTAGCCTTTGATTAAATCCGGCTAGTTTACAATGTAAGCACCAGGGAGTGGATGTGATTCAACTGAGTCATATAGTAAAAGTATGATTCTGCAAATTTGACAGGAAAGCTTCTTCCTCCTGGCTGTTGCATTCACTGAGAAACATTTTCAATGTGCTATCATGATCTTACAATATATGCCATCGTGAGCCTGTCTGCACACTTCCCTACATCACAAGATTTTATTTGACTTGTCACAGATTTGGCAAATTGAGTCAAGATGCAGTCTGAAGAGCTGCTGAAGGCTTTCCTGATACTTTTCTGTTTGTTTTTAGACTTAAGTGCTGGGTCCATATAAAAATATGGTGTATCTGGGGATTTGAAAATGGGCCACTGTAAAATTACCCACTCATCACTGATGATGATAAGGAGCCCTGGTAGTGCAGTGGTTAAATGCCGGTACTGCAGCCACAACGTTATGAGTTCGATCCTGCAAGGCTCCAGGGTGACTCAGTCTTCCATCCTTCCATAGTTTGTTGGGGGCAATTAGCTAACACACTATAAACCACTTAGGGAGTGCTTTGGACTGATAACTGGTATAGAAATATAAATGCTAATTCTAATGCTGTATCTGAAAGTGACAAAACCAAGGTAGTTCAATAGGCTTGGCTGACTCCTGTCCAGGGTCTCCTTGCAGAATGATCAAAGGACTTCAGTGATTAGGACCACACATTGACGAATGGCTGGATAAAAATTTGAACCATACAATTCAAGTACAATGGGATCGCAGTTCTCAATCATATGGAAAAAAATCTTATGGATTGAATATCAAATTTTTAAAATATGAATGTTTAGTTTCATAAAGGAACTCAACAGCAATTTACCTTCCCCTACATCTCAAGGGCTGACAACCAAAACACCACATTCCTGATCTCTTTCCTTCTTCCCCTTTCACTTAACTTTAAGGTGAGTACCATGCATTCATCTTCTTTCCTACCAGCTTTCTCCTCTATCAGAGCACATACGCACTCTGACTTTTTTGGCAGAACATAATGTTATGACACTAGATCAAATGCAAACTTTTTGACGCCGTCATTAGAATTATTCAATCGACTCACAGGTCACTGTTTGTTATCTTGGGAAGGGCCCTGGTGGGAGGGGGAATCATGTTTGCCTCTATTAAAAGTTTCTGTTAATCTGGAAAAGACTTCTGAGCAGTGCATATCTGTTTGCATTTAAATAAGTAACACTTGGCTCTTGTACAAGATCTTAAATAGGTTGTCCCCTGTGCCCCCGAGCCAGTGCCAAAGGAGCTCTCAGCAAAAGTTTGCAGACTGTAATGGCAGCAGAGTAGAGAAATCTAAGTTAGGAAAGTCCCTGAAGAACTGCATGACACTGAAAGTTGGTTCAGCTGCTTCGTTTCCAGTACAAAGTGAGAGTAAACAAAAAACAGTATATCCAGAGATTAAAAAAGGGATCGGGGAAAGAGAGAAAGCTTCCATCTCTTCTATTAATTGACAACATGGATGGCATTTAGTGGTGAAATGTATCCCTGTAGCTCCTCACCTTGAGCTACACAAGCCTGTTTACCTGGAATTCATCACATTTATTAAATAAAGAATAAATGCTGGTTCCAGCAGCAAGGGTGGAAACAACACAGCAAACATTGCACAATGTGTTTGTCCTTGCCTTTGGATTCCCTGTGAAAACAGTGTTTGTAGATTGTCTCAAGAGATGCAGGGGGGATAAATGTAGGTTTTCTGCATCTCCACAGGCTTCTGTTGAAGCCATGGGGGTTGTTTTGTAACCACCTGACTTCAGAGCCCCCTGTAATTATCGCTAACAGGACTGGGCTCTCTGCGAGTGTGCAGCACTCCTAGTTTGGCTGCGATGACAGTTGTTCAAGCGAGGGCCTCTCAGTAATCATATACACAGAGCTCAAATGCCAGGCACAGAGAATGCCTTCCAAGGCCCAAAATGCAGGATCAAAGGACTGTGCCTTTGTTTTCCATCGGTGTTCATTTGCTAGTTAGTGCCCCAATGTTGTTTACCAGGTAAGGATTGCATTATGTAAGGAGGCATGAATACCTCGTGCTTGGGAGTTATTCATAAATTGGAACTTTGCAGCTAATCCCCTAAAGGCTCACTGCTTGATAAGAGTTATGTGAGAGATTAGCTGCAGCTTTGCCTCTGTGTCAAGTGTAGAAACTCGGTGGGCACCCTTCTTTTGCTCTTTTTTTTCCTGTACAAAATTCCACAGCAAGAGGGACAGTATTTTTCTCTGCATTTGATTGTTTGAGCACATTATTGGTGGAGAAATAATTACCACACACCTGAAAACACAACTAGTGCAATGTTATATTCTGGAAAGGGTATACAAATTTAAAAATTTGCCAAATGCAAAAGGCAACAGAGCTCCTGTACTTGTGATAATTGCACAGAACATGAGATTTCAGCAGATGTGACTTCCATAACTCTGCAAACAGCAGGCTGCCTTGTCATCTTTGCATCAGGGGCCCTTTTATACCAGACAATTATAGCACTATGATTATACTTTCACTGCAACTGGAACACCCAGTGGTTTCCTGGGGTTTGTAGTCTGCTGAGGCACTAGAGAACTCTAAATACCCTTTCCTAAACTGCAAATCCCAGGATTCCATAGGATGTTGCAATGGCAGTAAGACCCATTGCATTCAATAGGGCTTCCTTCCAGGTAAGCGCTTACAGGACTGGAGCTTAGCTGCTGCTCTTGAGAATGCACCCAACCATGTTCTATAGACTACACCAGAGTAAGAATTGTATGACACAATTCTCAGTATGTTTATTCAAAATTGAGTCCCACTATATCCAATGAGGCTAATTCTTGATTAAATGTGTTTAAGATTGCAAGCTTAATGACTTAAGTTAAACAGACAAAAATGCATCCCAGTGCTTCAAATTTTAATCTCCTCTTTGTCTACCTAAGTATCAAACAGGTAGCACAATGTTCGTTTCTTTATTGCATCCACTCAATATAAAACTGAGCATATACAGCATTGTCTTTTAATGTGCACATCCATGTTTGCACATGCATGCCGTAGTGTTGGACTATGACTGTGGAGGCCAGGGTTGGAATGCCCTTTGGGTGACTTTGGGCATTGGACAAGGCACACTCTCTCAGCCTCAGAAAACCCTGCAATAGGTTCACTTTAGTGTTGCCATAAGTTGGACATGATTTGAAGGCATACAACAATAAAGTGGATAAGTTACAGAGGATTTACACTTCTGAGCACTGGCAAAAGCTTTATGCTGGCTAAAACTTTCTCCTTTAATCGACTCTGGGTATATGGCAGATTACATTCTTCTCTTCAACTGAAGATGGTGAAAATTCAAGGTACATGAGTGCAACAATGGGTTTCCTTGTCATTTATGTGAGTATCATAGCCAGAAATATGGTTGTACATTATGTATATATTCTTCAGCATATGATTCTTATGCTTCATGAGACAGCATGTCATGGAACAGTATTATGTCGTTTTCCCACATTAAAATATATTTGTGCAAAATGAAAAGAAATAAAAAGAAGGAAAAGAGAGAGAAAACATATGTCATTCTGCTTTTTGGATGCCTCCAGAAACTGTGTCAGATTCATATAACCTTTCTGGCTACATATGATATTTCTCTCTAGGAAACTGGTTGTTGACTTCTAGGAAATAAGTTGAGTGTTTATGACCTTTCAAACACTAATCTCCCTCTGGCCTGCCTATATATAAAATAGGTAAGCATGATCACTAAAGGTCCATTTATTTACAACATCCACCAATGTACCTGTCCATTGCTTTTCCCGGAAGTGAAAGACACTCATTCTTCTTTTCCTCATTAAAAAACAGTTTGATTTGATTTGGTGTGTATGGCAGAGGGAGAGGAGGGGTAGGTAGGAAAAATTAATAAATGCACAAATTTTGATCTGGAAACAGCAAGGGATCGTGGGAGTTAAAACACCCCTCCTCTAGCAGTTCCAATCAAATTCAGGTCCAGTCTATGATGGATTTTGCATTTAAAAAAACAATAATAACTGACAAACATATTATCCATATGCCATAAAACATTTCTATTGCTGGACTACAATTCTCAAAATTATCCAGCCAGCATGAGACCATCTTGTACAGCAAAGACAAATGGTAACACTCCTCCTGCCTGTTCCCAATGAGTAACAAAATGAGCAATGTACCATGAGCAACACGTTGTTTCAAGACCCCCTGAAAAGGCAATATTAATGTGTTGCTCTTTTGGCTTTTTAACAAGGAATGGAAGGGAGTGTGTTGTAAAAACCTCTGGCTGCTTTTGGGTACCATGCATCTTGACTTGGGTGAAGGGGAGGGTGCTCTTTGCTGCTCCACCTCAGACAGCAAAATGTCTCAGGCTGACCCTGATGTGTACCTTCAAATGAGCACATGAAGTTCCCAAGAGAGTAGCCTGCACAGATGTGATCAGTGCTGAATGCCATGGGGCCACAATTTAGCTTGCTATAGTTCTAAGCTCAGAAAACAACACTACTTTCCCACCCTAGACTTCTGACAGGAGTGCAACATGGAGAAAAGTATTTCCTCCTCCCTTCATCCTCCTGCGCACTTGTGTGTGTGTGTGTGTGTGTGTGTGTGTGTGCGTGCGCACATGTGTGTGTTTCCCGGCTGTTGTGGCACTGCTTGATGAATTCAACCAGCAGGAAGTTTCTGAAAGTGCAATGAAGAGAACAGAGCAGTTTATTTGTGTCTTGGGTGTTGCAAGTTCCCCTGCAGAAAGACCTTTCCAGGAAACTCATGTTTACATGATACAAAGACAGAGAGAGAGGAGAAAACAGCAGTTTTGCCAGGTGGCCTGCTTTCTCTTTTTTCTTTTAAAAATCGCCTTTTTTTGCTGAGTGTAGGTTGAATCTGGGGATTATCAGAACCAGGAGCAAGCTTCCTGGATTCTCAAAACAGTTTGTGAATGACACTGGAAACTGGCCAGTTGGCTTGCGGACTGCTAGTAAAAGGCCAAAAGAAAGAGTACAGAGGATGCCATTTTTTAAAAAGAAAGACAAACTTAACACCCCTAAATTATCTCAGTGAGTTTCATCTTCAGTGAGCAAACTGCAGCCACTGTAGGTGTCTAGTGATCCTGATAAGACTTGTTATTTTTAAAACTGTGTTTATTTTGAAAGCAAAGGGCTTAGCCTGGAGAGATTTTTTAAAAAAAGCTTACAAAGATAAACATGCAAGTTTTATTTTTAGGAATATGATCATGTCTTAGTAGAGTTTTTGTGGGGCTTCAGATAATTAAGACTTGGATATGTAACCTCAAAAGGGTGTTGGATATACCTTTTTAAAAATCTGCCCAGCAGTAAACCATATGCTCCAACACTTCACAGATGATTTGGGATACATGTGGTCAAAAGAGTGTGGCCAGGCAAGAGGAAGGCAAAAGTTATCAAAGGGCTCATCTACACAAGCCAGAATATCCTGGCTCCTCGGATCAGACCTGTTGTTCCCTCATTCTCTCCATGGAATGGAAGGAAGTCCTGATGGGCACTCTGACTCATTGCTGCAGCCACCGCCACCGCTATTTCCCTTGCTATCTCAGAAGGCACGAAACGTGCAACCAAGGCCCCCTGCATGTGACCAGCCTTGGTCACCTGCTGCGGACTCCTTCCTGCCATCTGGGAGAGTGAGGCAGAGTGGCAGTATCAGTGAGGGCCGGCCTGCTGGGATGGAGTCCTGAGATCTTGCAGGGCCCAATTCATTTCCTCTCAGTGGAAACAGATTTAAACAGGTATTATTGTATACAGTAGGACCCCCGTATCCACTGGGAATTTGTTCTGGGGGGGCGTGGATACCAAAAACCATGGATAGTAGCAAACACCATTAAAAATAATAGGACTTCCAGTTTAAAATACCACAGAGTTGCCTTGGAGGATCTAGAAAATGGCTAGAGAGGACACATTTTCTAGGAAGATTCTATGGTCCGTGTGCTGTTTTATGTCCCATGGATAATTGAATCAGTGGATAATGAATCAGTGGATATGGGGATCCTACTGTAACTTATCAGGCCCTACCCAGCCTTCCCCCTGTCTCACCTCCATATCTGCCCTGGGGGTGGTAAGGGCTGCCTGGGGACAGAACAGGGCAAATACCCTGTATCGTATGGACTGCAGGGATCTGAGACGGGGCAAAACCCTGTCCATCTAGACAAGCCCAAAGAGAACAGACAAAACTACTATTTTAAACAGAGAAACCCTGGAATTTGTGTACTGAAGTTAGGGAGGCTCCCTCTTTTCCTTTCCATCCTGCTGAATTAATTGAGTGTTCAGCACTTTGAACAGTTTGTAGCAATTGAAGTAAGCCAAGGATGAAGGTAAGAGAAGGAGGAGAAAAACAGCAGGACATTTAAAACTAGCCGAGAAAGTGGGGTGCTGTGGCGGCACTAGGGGTGTGTGGAGAGGCTGAGCTGCACCCGGTGACACCATCAGTGGGAGGGGTGACACCAGCCTTAGTGATGCCACTAAGTGGTATGGCAAAAATTAACTGGGTCCATCTCTGCAAACTGGGACATTTGAAGGATACAGTACCCCCAAACTTCTTTTTGTTACCTCTTTTTGTTACAATACTCTGATGCAACTAGTAAAAATACAACACTAACTAAAGTCTTAACTATGGCATATGTGCTGGTTGCGAGGATGGTGGACTTTATCAGACGAGCATCTAAAAACACTGTAATTCCGTGAATGAGGAAAGTGGAAACATCATGGCATTATTACACTGATCACTGTACATCGCTGTAATCGCATGAAAGAACTGCCATGGAATTATCACACAATTACCACTAGCACTTTAATTATGGAAGTTTATTTCCATGATTTAGCATGGGCAAGATTTTGGTGGTTCTTGAGAGAAGACGCAGAATGCATAAAACTCCAAAACTCCCTGAATTTCCTAAGTAAATGAACACACAAACACTTAAACCTAAAAACATGCAAACAAAATGGGACAGTTCATAGGAGATTATCAGATGTGGTTGAACGCGACAAAAAACTGCATTTCAAACCACAAAAGAAGAACGGGAGGAGAACAGGAAGGGCAACATTATCAGATGTCACATCCTGCTTTTCCGGGGAGGTAGCACTGTCACAGATGAGGCTTGCCTTTCTTAATGTTGGGGACAAGCCACAAATAAAAAGGGATGCCTTACTCACGGCTGTGCTACACCCCCGGGATGATGTAGGATGACGTCATCTGATAATCTTGCCTGTTCCAGTTCTCATCACAGTCTTCTGACATGGTATTTGCCGTTTCTGATAATCTTCATAAAAAGAGCGCCTTATGCTTTGTTTTCACATTCTCACCCAGAAGTTTTCTCGGTGGGAATGGGGAGAGGGGAAAGATGGCCACTCATTCACGCTATAATCTTGTGATTACAACAGGATGTGGTTTCGCACACTCTTCAATACTGTCAAAAAAGCAATATTGAGAGTTATTGATGGCTTGTCCTATCAATTAAAAAGGGTGCCTTATTCATAGCCGGAGTACACAGCGACATTGCAAAGACAACAACATTGTGCGATAGTGGGACCCATTTGTGCTACCATGACATCTTAATCGTGCTATTTCTGCTACGTCTGATAATGTCCTGTGAATGGGTGGGTAAGACAGTATAGCAAATAATAATAGTTAAACTGACACACTGTAGGCCACTGATAAAATATACTTTCCTTACTTTGGGAGATTTTTTTTTTAAAAAAATTCTTAGAATTGAGGGCTCCTCTAGATGAGCCTATAGGTTTTTTTTCCAATATATATAATACAACATTCTTCCTCTGCTATTTTTTTCCTCCTGAAATTCCACACTACCCAATTATAATGGGATATTCCACTTTAACTGCCATGGCAACATCCTGAGATTTCCAAGGGGTTGTAATTTGTCATAGAATCACAGAGTTGGGAGAGGCCACAAGGACCATCCAGTCCAACCTGCTGCCTTGGAGAAACACACAATCGAAGCACACCTGACAGCTGGCCATCCAGGTTCTGTTTAAAAACCTCCAAAACTGGAGACTCCACCACACTCTGAGGCAGTGTATTCCACTTCCAAACAGCTCTTCCCATCAGGAAGTTATTCCTAATATTATGTGGAATCTCTTTTCCTGTAATTTGAATCCATTGCATCATGCCCTAGTCTCTGGAGCAGCAGAGAACAAGCTTGCTCCATCCTCAGTATGACATCCCTTCAAATATTTAAACATGGCTCTCATGTCACCTTTCAACCTTCTCTTCTCCAGACTAAACATACCCAGCTTTCTAAGCTGTTCCTCATAGGGCATGGCTTCCAGACCTTTTGCCATTTTGACCACCCTCCTCTGTATACGTTCGAACTTGTCATTATCCTTCTTGAATTGTGGTGCATGCAACCGGACACAGTATTCCAGGTGAGGTTCAACCAAAGCAGAAGACAGTGATACTATTATTTCCTTTGATCTAGACACTATACCCCTATTGATGCAGCCTTGAATCACATTAGCTTTTTCAGCTGCTACATCACACTGCTGACTCATGTTCAGCTTGTGGTCCACTAAGACTCTTAGATCCCTTTCACATGTACAGTTGTCAAACGAGTGTCACCCATCATATTTCTGTGCATTTCATTTTTTTCTGCCTCAGTATAATACCTTACATTTCTCTCTGTTGAAATTAATTTTGTTAATTATGGTCCAGCTTTCTAATCTCTTACAGTCATTTTGAATTCTGGTCCTGTCCTCTGGGGAATTCACTGCCCATCCTAATTTGGTGCCATCTGCAAATCTGATAAGTGTGCCCTCTATTCCATCATTAGATGGGCACAGGACGGAACCTTGTGGCACCCAACTAGTCACCTGTCTCCAGGATGAAGAGGAGCCATTGGTGAGTATCCTTTGAGTTCAGTCCAATTACAACCAATTACAAATCCACCTAACAATAGCATTGTCTAGTTAGCATTTTACTAGGTTGTTTATAAAAATATCATGGGGGACCTTGTCAAAGGCCTTACTGAAATCAAAGTGTGCTACACCTACAGCATTCCCTTCATCTCCCAAGCTTATAACTCTATAAAAAAAAAAAGAGAGATAAGATTATACTGGCATTACTAGTTTTTGAGAAACCAATGTTGACTTTTAGTGATCATGACATCCCTTTCTAAGTGCTTACAGACTGTCTGTTTAATGATCTGCTCTAAAATCTTTTCTCGTATTGATGCCAAGATGACTGGGCGTAATTATTTGGGTCCTCTTCTCCCCCCCTTTTGAAAATGGGGACATTTGCCCTCCTTCAGTATGCTGGGACCTCTCTTGTTCCCCAGGATTCTCAAAGATTATTGCCACTGGTTCTGAGATTACTTCTGCCAGTTCTTTTTTAATACCCTTGGATGTAGTTCATCTTGCCCTGGAGACTTTAATACCCTTGGATGTAGTTCATCTTGCCCTGGAGTAGCCAGGGTTTGCTGTACTACCTCTTTACCTATTCTGTTCTGCATTTCCCCTACATCTGCATCTGTTCCAGCTTCCCCAAGTTAAGCACCATTTTCCTTTTGGAAGAAGACCGAGGCAAAGAAAGCATTGAGTAGTTCTGCCCTTTCTCTGTCCCCTGTTAGCACTTTGCCATCTTCTGCATGCAGTGACCCTACCATTTCCTTGTTCTTCCTTTTGGACATAACAAAAAAGGTCCTTTTTATTGTTTTTCATCTCTCTAGCAAGACTGAGCTCCATCTGGGCTTTAGCTTTCTGACTTTCCCCCTACATGAGCTGGCTAGTTGTTTGAATTCTTTGGTGATTCCCTCCCCCCTTTTCCATTTCTTGTACATATCCCTTTTAAATCTTAGCTCAGTTGAATGTTCTTTAGACATCCATCCTGGTTTCTTTAGACACCTACCATTTTTCCTTCTCATTGGAACTGTTTGAAATTGTGCCTTCAATATCTCACTTTTAAGGAACTTCTGTCCATCATGAACTCTCTTCCAGTATTTTCCTAAGTTTATCGAAACCAGATTTCTTAAAGTGTAGAATGTGTGTCTGACTGTGCTTGGCTTCCCTTTTCCACTGTATAACAAACTACAGGAGAACATGGTCACTCCCACCTCAGGATCCCACCACTTTCATCCCATTAATCAGGTCATCACTGTTGGTTAGGAGCAGATCTAAAATAGCTGATACCCTTGTTGCCTCTTTCACCTTCTGGACAATAAAATTGTCTGTAAGGCAAGTGAGGAATTAGTTGGACCTTATATTCTTGGCAGAGATTGTGTTACCCTAAGAGGTGGGTGATGCTTTAGAGCCCCACCCATGACGACATATTCTCTATTATTATCTGGGGAAATTATTAGCTCAAATAGAAGCCTGAGAGAGGAGGGTAACTTCGGGGAATCTTTTCACCTATGTATACCACTACTAACTGTAGAGAGCACTCCAGTTAAAGTGACATAAAGTATTTTATTGAAATAACAAAAAGTGAACTCACACACACAACACATGTGCCTAAGAACCATAAAAGGCTGTAGCACAGTAAGACAAAAAGACTAGATAGAGGGAGAGATTTGGGAATATAGGGCAATAGTTACCAGTCTTGGAGAGAAGAGTTTCCTGCAGCGAAGATACTCAGATGGGCGTCTGAGGGTGGCACAGGAGGTTCTGCTCCAGGGCACACTGAGAAAGAGAGTGGCTTGGTTCATCCACTGTGGCACACTTTGCTATTGCTGGGATCTAATATTTATACCTTATTTCATATTCTGAAGGGGTACTCTGGTTATGACAAAGCCTGGATGGCTTTCCACCAGGACAGACAAAGGAAACCGAAAGTCAACTGATTACATTAATAGCAGGGAGATAAAAATTGATGGGTTTGTGACAACCTTGCAAGGTTGGGCAGGAGGGGATATACAAGAGATTTCCATAGAAATAGATTAAGGAATGGCCACTTATTTGCTTGATTGGCTCATTGCCAAGATGCCCAGGGCTGGAGCAAAGATTAGCACATACCTCCTTAATGACTGTGTGTACCAAGGGGTCTTCCGTACAATCCTAACTTGGTTTGTCTTGCCATTATATTTCTAGATACATCCCAGGTCACTGTGACCTCCAACTGACCTTTGGTTTGCCCCAGCCAACCTGACCCTGAAAAGTGCCCAATATTTCCAGTTATGAGATACTGTGGGGAGGGGGAAATAGGACATACTAACAATTGACTTCCAACAAATTTCAGGATAGTTGAAATCTCCCATTGCTACTACATGTCTCCTTTCTGAATGTTTGGTCATCTGTTCCAGGAAGGCATCATCCAAGTCCTCAGTCTGGCTTGGAGGTCTGTAGACCCCCACAATGACATAATTGTTGTTTCTCTCCTCCTTAATTGTAGAATCATAGAATCATAGAGTTGAAAGAGACCACAAAGGCCATCCAGTCCAACCTCCTGCCATGGAGGAACATACAATCAAAGCATTCTCGACAGATGGCCTTCCAGCCTCTATTTAAAAACCTCCAAAGATGGAGACTCCACCACACTCCAAGGCAGCACGTTCCACTGTCAAACATCTCTTACTGTCAGCAAGTTCTTCCTAATGTTTAAGTGGAATCTTTTTTCCTGCAGTTTGAGTCCATTGCTCCGTGTCCTAGCTCTGGAGCAGCAGAAAGCAAGTTTGCTCCATCCTCAGTAAGACATCACTTCAGATATTTAACCATGGCTATCATGTCAGTTCTTAACCTTCTCTTCCCCAAACTAAACATACCCAGTTGCCTAAGCTGCTCCTCATAGAGCATGGCTTCCAGACCTTTCACCAATTTGGCTGCCCCCTCTGGACATGCTCCAGCTTGTCAATATCCTTCTTGAATTGTGGTGCCTACAACTGCACACAGTATTCCAGGTGAGGTCTGACTAAAGCAGAATAGAGTGGCACTATTACTTTCCTCAGTTTAGTCATTATACTCCTATTGATGCAGCCTAGAATCTCATTGGCTTTTCTGGTTGCCCCATCACACTGCTGACTCATGTTCAGCTTGTGGTCCACTAAGACTTCTAGATCTCTTTCACATGCACTGCTATTGTTACCCATATGATATCAACCTGGCTTCCATGAATTACATCATGGATCTCTTCACTGGTGTAGATATCCTTGACATATAATGCTACTCCTCCTCCTTTTCTGTTTGGTCTATTTCTCTGAAATAGGTTATATTGTTATACTCCAATCATGAGACTGATCCCATCAGTGAGGTCTATTAGACCATATTTGCTTTGCTATGTTAAGAGTTCAAGTTCATCTTGTTCATTTCCCACGCTCCCATGCTTAGATGTAGAGACATCTAAGACCATGAGCCATTCCCCCTAGCTGCTTATTTAAGCCCCCCCCCACTGTTGGGTTCTTGTATTATTTGGCCATTTCTCTCTAAAACAGTTGGGCTATTAATTCATGCCCTCACAAATATTGCCTCCCGCCCCACATAGCTCAGTTTAAAGCCCTCCTGATCAGATATTTGAACCTCTCAGCAGAATGTTTCTGCCAACTGCTGTGAGGTACAACTCATCCCTTGCCAGAAGTCATTTATCACAAAACCGCAGACCATGGTCCAAGAAGCCAAATCATTCCTGGCACTGTCTGTAGAGCCAGTTGTTCACTTCCACTATTTTTCTCTCCCTTCCTGGGCCACATCCTTCAAATGGGAGGAGAGATGAAATGACAACCTGTGTGCATCAAGGTCCTTCAGCTTCCTACCCAGAGCCTCATATTTCCATATAATATCCTGAAGGCTATTTCTTGCAGTGTCACTGGTTCCTCTGTGGACCGAAAGGAAGGGAAACAGTCAGCAGGCTTGACAAGTCTTGCCAGCCTCTCTGTTACATCATGGATTTTTGCTCCAGGAACCACACTCCTCTAGAGATATCCTATCATGGCAGCAAACCACTGCTTCTGTTTCCCTCAACAAGGAGTCCCCTACTACCACCACACATCTGCTCTGAGGATTTGCAGGGGCCATTCCATGAGCTGAACCTTTCAAGGTCACCTGCATGTTCTTTGAGGACTGACACTGTTGCTTTTGTTGCTGTTCCTTATCATCACTGATAAGGAAGAGAGCTTCAAATTGATTTTGTAGCTCCAAACTCACAGAAAGATCCCTGGTCCTTCTACTTCTATTTGTTACATTCCTCCAAATGTCTACCTCCTGTGATTGGGAACTTACCTCCTCCTCAGAGACACCCCCTGTGTGTATCTCATCCAGGACAGTCTGCTCCACCCTATCCAAGAAAACCTCATGCTCCCTAATATGCTGAAAGTAGATACATGAGCCTCAGGTTGCTTCAACAGGGCAGCCAACTTGCACTTGCTGCAGGTGTAGCTACTACATCCTCTGGCAAGAATACAAATATACCACAGCGGTTGCAGGTGACTGCTGCAGCTCCCTCACCATCATATTCAGTAGTCTTAAGCAGGCACTGAAGCAGAACTCCTGGCCTCCACTACTAAATGGCCTTGTTGCCTGTTACCTGAATTCCTGTTTGCTAAGCTCCAGGGACTGGGGCTACAGCTATATAGAGAGCTAGTGGCTGCCACCTCCTCCCTCAACCAAGCCTCTGACTCACTTATTAGGGACCTGCTTGGTAAGGTGGAAGGCAGGAGGAAAAGAGGGAGAGCACATTACAGGTGGGTATACATAGTGAAAGGAACCACAGCCCTGAGTTTGCAAAACCTGAGCAGGGCTGTTGGTAACAGGGTTATTTGGAGGTCTTCCATTCATAGGGTTGCCATAAGTTGACTTGACAGCAACAAATTTAGAATTCTCAGACAGAGAGCTCTAGTACCTCCCCAAACTACAAACTGCAAGATTCTGTAGGATGGAACCATGGCAGTTAAAGTGGAATCATAGTACTATATTTGTGCACTGTGAAAAGGCCCCAGTACTAGTTGCAACCTTTTATTCCCACAGCAGAGGGTGGTTTTGTTTTCATTTCTGGGAGTTTTTGATCCCAGCTGGAGTAAATATAACCCATCTGTATCCATATTTCTGAGGAAGGCAATGATAATCTACCTCTCAGTATTCCCTGCTTAAGAAAACCCTATGAAATGTGTGGGGTGCCATATGTCAACAGGTGACTTGAAGGTATATACACACACTTCCATTCCTACCACTATGGGGGGAGGGCAGTCCACTGATAATCTTTTGCATGGGGGTATATCCTCATCATGGAGTTTTTGTGCTGACCTGTGTTCCCTCTGAACACAGAAATTATGTGGTAATTTCTGATTACCACATAAAACATCTCCCCCAATTTGTGTGTGAGAGCGAGCAAGCTGGAGAGAAGAGCTCTGTCTGCCAGGGATAAGAATTAGGCCCTTCTCACTTTGAATTAGATGATATAATTTTGATGTATGGATTTAAGAGGGAATAGAAGGGCCAATTTCTCACTCTGGACTTTGTATTTGTTTGTTATCTACTTTGTATTTTTATTCAGGGCTTTGAGGTTACCTCCAATAACTGCTGAGCAGCATGATTTCTGCATTCAAGCCCTGCACTGATGCATTATGGAGTGTATAGAACATTAGGAGATTGTGGATGTGCTAGATTCAGTCTAAAAATCTGTTGCATTGTTGCTGTTTAATTTCAATTTTGATTTAGATTTGCAAACTGTTTAAACCCTTCTGATTGTATTTGCAGGGTTCATTTATTGTTGGCCCCAGAGAATCCAAGGACCCCAACACTAGCGAAATAATCAGCAGCCAATCTGCTCAGCTTTTTAAATGTAGAACAGGAAGGGAAGTGTTATCTGTCATTTGCCTTAGGCAGCCAAATAAATGCCTTGGGCTGGACCTGAAGCAACTTGTCTCTTGCAGTTTTCTTGAAAGACAAAATTCTCTACATAAAATTCTACTAAAGTGAGAGGCATTAGAGCAAAAGTTGAAGATGCCAGCCACAGATGCAGGCGAAACATCAGGAATAAACTCTTCCAGAACATGGTCTCACAGCCCGGAAAACCCCCCAGGAAAAACCTACTGCAAAAGTTGTTTTGTAATGCAAAGCCTTGTACTATTGCTCTATTTTTCACAAACCTTTGTATTTAAATAAATAATTTAATTCAGATTTAGTATTGCATGCACAATACAGTATTATTGCAAACTGGGACTGAAGCTGTTGATGTATCACCCAAGAGACTAAAAAGCAAAGAGTGGTGTCCTTGGCTAGATGTGAATGAAGAACATAAAAAAAAAAATGAAATAACTCACCAATTTTCTCCTTTTGTTTTAGTTTTACAAGCAATGGGAATCATATCAATTAACTTGGTAATTTTTATTGCTGTCCTCACTGAGCTAAAAGCATTCGAAAGAGCTCTGAAAACAACATGCCTGGGTCATTTTATTATCAAAGTGGCACTTTTAAAGAAATACCCTCCCCCTCCATGACTCTCAAATTCTGCCCGGCAACCAGGCCCCACTCCATCTGCTGCCTCACATAATGAGCTAAGCCAGGATTCTCTGGCACAAGCCAACTTTCATTCTTCTATTCACTCAGATTTACCCTTTCAGCTTCCCATTGTTCTCTGCTAATGGCCTTACAATGGGCCTCCCTGTTGCTTTTGCAGCTATGGTGAAGCCAAATTGGAGAGTGGGGAGCTGAAGAGCCCTAATCTGGGCTTCAAATGGAAAGGGACTCCTGTGAATGAATAATGCAAAGGGGGGAAGCTGCCAGGAATGTGTGCAGCCTGCAAGGAGAGGATGAGTAGCTCTCTCCAACCATCAGCTGCTGTGATTTGTTGGGCCTCCAAGTGCCATATATCCCAATATTTCATTCTGGGGGCCCCTCCTTTGCCCTCTCCCCTCACATAGGGCTGGGTTTGCCACATGGCCCATCCTGCATCATCTTTTCAAGCACAGTGCTAATCATGCAGCAAAGATGCCCCAGATAGTGTGACAGATGGGACTAAGTTCCTTTAAGGCTAGACTGCTGAGGCCTGAGGGGAGGCAGTGATAGCTCAATTCCATTCTGAAGAGCAAAAGAAAGGGGCAGAGGGAGAAAGTAAGGAGAGAGGGAAGGAGGGAGGGATGAAGGAAGCAGAAACTTAAGGGGGCTCTCTTTCAACTGGACTATTTGAGCAGCAGAGAAGAATCCACCTGTGCCTGCAGGTTGTCTGTGCTTCTGCTCAAACATGCTGGAAGTACAGAAAAGGAGAATGCTCTTTTTAAGGAACTGAGTGTATCTGTATACATATAGCTTGTTTTTGCAGCTATTTAATGCTACAAAGAGCCCACCTACTGACCCACAGCTAGCTTGTGGAAAGGAGGGTGGGGAAAGTAACAAGACAGAAGAAGCATGCTTTCAGTGAATGATCTTAAAGGGAAGCATGATCTAAGAAGTTGTGTGTGGGTGTTCACTGTGTCCCTGAAGAGAGAAAGGCTTTAGTAAATGTTTCTCCCTTGGATCAACAGCAAAACTAAAAAGGAAAACATAGGCCAATGGCTAGGATGCTTTCACGGGAAGGGCCATTGGTGAAAACTGCTTGAAAATTTGAGTGAGGCTTATACATAGCATAACCGCAACATCATTGTAAAGCAAAGTGTGGCCTTGCACAGGTTATTGGACTACCACTCTTGGCATTCCTCAGCATTATGTATGCTGGCCCGAGCACATGGGAGTCCTCACTTCATTATAAAGTATGTACACATGTATATATGCAAGTGCAGAATTTAATAAGTTACTTTTGGGGACTTCAAATGCCCATGCTGCCTGAATTCTGGGGGTTGTAGTTCAAAATATTACTTTTGCAAGGCATGTGTGTGTTTACTTGTTACATTACATCATTTTGGCAAGGATTTTCCCTTATGACTTCCCTTGTGCAATAAGACCTTGAATTCTGCAGACAAGCTCTGCAATTCAATCCACATGATCTTCTCTCAGCAGGTTTGTCACGTGGATATCTGCATGCAAGTGTTTGCAAAAATACAACACAGGTTACTTTTCTGTGTACGATAGCCTTATGAAATGTCAACATTTGCACTGATATTCTTTATGCATATAGAGCCAAAACAAAATGTACAGCTTCTCAGCCTGGCACAGCGGTCTAATGATCACTGTGTGGAACATAATCAGATGGAAAGTGTAAGCAGGAACTATTGACATTATTCCAGTATCCAGCAATGCTTGATGAAGTCCATTAGCTTCCATAGGCCTAAACATGCACAAAAGCAGACGTAAGTTTTGAGCAGGAGCCCACTGCAGGTGGTTCATAGAAGCTATTAGCAGCAAGGATATGTGTTACTGTGGGTAGAATTCTGCTTGTTCCAAAATTCCTAAATTAGGAACATACAAAATTTGTAAGCAGAATAAATTATACAAATGAGACTTAATTTACTTAATTGTTTTGCTTCGTTTGGACTTTATTTATGAAAACACTGGGTGTGAAAATGGCAGTATATGTACATTTACCCAGAAATAAGGCCCATTGATTTCAGTGAGATTTGTATCCAGGTAAGTGTGCAGAGGCATACAGCATTCCCAAAGCCATTTTGTGACCTCCAGGTACCTCCCAGTCCCTGTTAGCCACATTTTTGAAAAGTGATAAGGTATTCTTAGAAGCTTTCAGAAGTGGCAATTCACATTTTCAATGAGTGTGTTCAATAGTCCAGCTCCACGTCTTTAGTGTTTTGTTTTTAATCCCCCCCAACACACAATTGAAGTAATCTTTCATCCTCTTCCAGAGTTGTTTTGTGTGTGTGTGTGTGAAGAAATAGGTCAATTTTATTTTTTACATGCTTATAAAGAAAATTTCAGTAAGAATGAAATGTTTTTTAGAAATCTCAAATGCCTTCAGATTGTTTTGCAATGATTAGCATCCTAAACTGCAAGTTAAAACTGTACCTTGGCATAAGTAATATAAAAAGCACACTAAAAACATGGTCTCAATCCAGAAAACACTAACTCCATTCATTTCAATGGAACTTAAACACAGCTAACTCTCTTGATTGGCAAGCTGTTTTTTCCTTATTTTTTCCAGTTTTGGGGGCTCAATTGGCCCCCCAATGAGTCCCATGGGTGGGTGGGAAGTTGGTATTCGGACTCCTTGAACTTGCCCAAACTGGTTTGCAGGATAGAGATGATAGTGTCAGAGTGTCCTAGAAAATCAGATGAAGAAGAACATGCAACGGGGACAAAACAAGCTAGCTAAAAAGCACTGAGGTGTATATTGAGAGATGACATCACTTCCTGGGATTATTCCTGAGCTCTTGAGATGAAAGTAAATCTACATGACCACCCCTCCCCCTGCATATCAGGAAGCCAGATTTTGCACTGAAGAGCAGGGCTTGTGTTTCTCGCTCATTATTTTAATGTCAAATCCTAGAGCAGGGCTTGGAATTGTGTCATCCTTCAGAGGTTGTTGAACTGCAGGTTCCAGCATTTCTTGCCACTGAGAATGCTTGATAGGGCTTCTGGGAGCTGCAGTCCAACAACACCTGGAGGGCTGTATAATTCTCACTCCTATCTTGGATCTCTCTACAGGATCCCTAAGACATATTATTTTATACCATCAGGACTTTTCACAATTTAAAGACTGATTTTAAAAAGGAATCAATTTTCTCTTGGGTTAATTCAATGCAATCGCACACCACATCTACTCAGAAGTAAGTCCTCTTAGCTTAGAACTAGAATTTCTCTAAATGTAGCTTTGCTCATAGGATATTTTCACTAGCTGGAGTAGGGAAAGAAGAAGGGGATTTTTGCCAGTTCCTCTGTCATTGCCTAAAAATGATTGTGTGTGTGTGTATGTGTGTGTGTGTGTGTGAGAGAGAGAGAGAGAGAGAGAGAGACAATGTAAGAAGGCAGAGGAAGGGAGAATAGGAAAAAAATCTGCCTTTTGCTAATGGAAATCTGGGCTGAATGTCATCCTTACTATTTGCAGAGGAACAACTTAGGATTCAACTGGAATTTAATGGGACTTTCAAAGCACCTTCAAAACATAGTCCATTTTCAATAAATTGTGTGTAGAATCTCAGCCTTCATGGAGTAAGATAAACTGGTTAAGGCTGCAAGTTGGTAACATTAACCTGGGCTTAAGTCTCACAGAATGTAATGGTCCTTATCCCTGAGGAGACACAAGATTGCACTACAGATAATTGTGTGTATATGTGCCTTCAAGTTACCTGTCAACTTATGGTGATCCCATGAATTTCATAGGGTTTTCTTAGCCAAGGAATATTGAGGTGGTGTTGCCAAGTTCTTTCCTCTGAAATACAGCCTACAGTATTTGGTATTCACTGGCAGTTTCCCATCAAAGTACTAACCATGGCTGATCCTGCTTAGCTTCCAAGATCAGATAAGATCTGGTGGGGTAGTTAGGTCCTTTATAGATAATTAATAGCTTCTAAATAATTTGAACATGGGAAGTGCTAGAACTAAATAGAAACCAGCATCATTATTACTAATGATAATAAATGATAGTCTAGCAACTCATTGAACCAGTACAACCATATTAAGCCAGCTTCTAGGAAAGGGAAACCCACTAGATCAATGGGATGGATTCCAACATAATTTTATTTGTGAATCTGGAGCAGCTCCCCCCCCTCGCTTTTTTTTCTCCATCTGATTTTTTTGCAGCAGTGAGCCTTACAAGCAGAGTCCTTTTGCTCTACTGGCTGTTAAAAGTGTGAATAGTTAACTTCTCCTAAAGAACTAAAGCTGATATTGCATGCCCAATGCAAACTATTATCCACTGGGATCTATTGAGTTCATAAATGCAGTTTTAATAAAATAACTGGCCCCTGTGTGTGTTTATGTGCATGTCTGTTCTCTGTTTGTACATTCGTCTCTGTGATGGATGGTCTCACTTGTCATCCAAAGTTATTGCACTCTCTAGATTTGGTAGTCTTGAAAGACCTGCCACATGGTGAGGTTAGATCTGCCCAGAGTCCAGGCACGTGGCTCCAGCTGGGCATGCAAATGAGCTGAAATGTTTTTGCCCTCTGGCCCTCCAAGCTGCAGCCAGCAGCCTAACTCCCGCAGAGCTATTCAGCAGGTGCTAAGCAGAGGGCAGGTGTACCATTCACCATATGTTGTACTTAGGGTAGTGTTTCTTAAAGTCCTTTAAATTACAAGCCAGGTGAGACGAAGCAAGTTAAAACATGTGCTCTTACTAAGTGAAGGCAAGATGTATGCTTTCCATGTTGGCAAGGCTTGCTTACTGCAAACAAGAATGAAATATTGCTTTCCCAGTATCCATTTTGAGATCAACTTGATTTCTTGGAGGGAATTCAGTGAAAGAAAACTTTTGTTGCTTGCTTCCTCACTTTGTATGCACATAGGAGCTGGGATTGCCACATTGATTTCATCACATTATTGAAGATTGCCCTTATTCTGAGGTATTAAAATGTGCTGAAGCAGCTGGCATTTTTCTATGCAGAATATGCTGTTGCTTGGTACCTGGATCCTTTATATGCATTGACAGACTTTGTTGTTGTTGTTGCTGCTGTATGTCTTCAAGTCATTTCCAGTTTATGGTGACCCTAAAGCGACCTTATCACAGGGTTTTCTTTTCAAGATTTGTTGAGAGGGGGTTTGCCATGGCGTTCCTCTGAGGCTGAGAGGGTATGATTTGCCCAAGGTCACCCAGTTGATTTCCATGGCCGCATGGGGATTTGAGCCCTGGTCTCCAGGGTCGTAGCACAATGCTCAACCATGTTGGCTCTTGCATTGACATGACGACTTTGGCACAATATCTCCAGGAGCTGAAAAGTCATCAGAACGTAAGTCTGCAAAACTGAACAGATGTGCATGTTTAAAAATCCAAATAAGTATAGTGGTTGCTGAGTGGGTGTGCTCATGATATTTTCTCAGCAGAGGAAAAACAACAATGAAAAAACCCAAAGCAAATGTACTGAGTTCTGCATGCTTCTCCCCAGCCTGCAAACTGAACTGTCCCAAATGCTCAGAGGAGTCCACTTTGATCTTGGAACAGCTGCTCCCTGTCTCTGCCAACCCAGAGCTTGACAGAGAGAGAGAAAGAGAGAGATCAGAAAAGATGCATAAAGCACGTAAAGGAGGTGGGGAATTCATATTTAGACCAAAATTCTGTGCCCATTTACCTGACACTAAGCCACACTAAATTCAGTGCAACTTACCTCTGAGCAGACATGTAGTGAACTGCATTGTTATAAGCCCCATCCGAACCTTAAGGGGTTGTTTTCTTGCTTTCTGTAATATTCACTACTTGTCATTTATATACAGGTTGAGTATCCCTTGTCTGGAATTCCGAAATCCAGCATGCTCCAAAATCCAAAATTGTTCACATGGGCAGCTGAGATAGTGACACCTTTGCTTTCTGATGGTTCAGTGTACACAATTTTTTTTTTCATGCACAACATTATTTAAAAACTGTGTATGAAATAACCTTCAGGCTATGTGTATAAGGTGTATATGAAACATAAATGAATTTATTGTTCAAACTTGGGTTCCATCTCCAAGATATCTCATTATGTATATGCAAGTTTTCCTAAATACAAAAATATCCAAACACTTCTAGTCTCAAGCATTTTGGATAAGGAATACTCAACCTGTACTTGGAAATTTCAGTTGTGTGCATATTAGTTAAATCATAGAATCATAGAATTGCAGAGTTGGAAGAGACCACGAGGGCCATCCAGTCCAACCCCCCTGCCACGCACTCATATGTGTGCATAATAAGCATGATTTTATTTGTTTATTGAAGGACAAACATATATATGCAGTGATTACACACACTCTTTTTCACATGGACAAATATATATGCATAGCAGTGACAAGAAATGAGACCACTGGGAATACATTTCTCTAAAAATGCATGGGCCTATTTAGAATTGTTAATCTCAGCTGGAATAAACCCATTAAATCAATGATAATCTTGTTAAACAACATATATGAAAATTCCATTGATTCAATAGATCCAGTTGAGATCAATAATTAGATTTAGGGCACACAGGTGCTGTACAGCACCTACCTGTTATAGATTTGTCAGGGTAGACCTGCTGAAGCTGACAATAGTTGAGAGTACTTTAGTTATTTTAGATTATGTCTGTGTACTTCTTGCATGAAGATATTTGTATTTTGGAAAAAGATGTAGAAGGCCCTGACTACTGTGTGGAAAGCCACACATAAGCATTGTACATGTATCATTTTTGGTCTTTGCAATTGTCCTAGTGATACTCTGGGGTTCCTACAAAAGTCTTTTCTGAGGTTAATGACTTTTGAAGTGGCCCCAACTCTTCAAAAACAGAGGCAACATTATAAAAAACTCCAGAACTTCTTTTGTTCTAAAAGTCTCACTACACACAGGGAATGAAAATCTGGACTTCTGCCCCTTCTTGGCCTTGTTCTCCCAATTCATGTTATTCTGCCACCTGTATCTGAGCGCCAGTGTCTGAGATGGAAGGCAGAAAGAAATAAGGGCACTTTAAGCTCACTGGCTGCTTGCTTCCACCCTACCCTGTAATTTTGCAGTTGATCATTTCAGCAGCAAAGATATAATTGAGTCAGCCAGGGTGCCCTGCCTTTTGAAGCTGAAAGTTTCCTTCTTCAAACAAAAATTTAGAACAAACATGTTCAATGTGTGTGTGTGTGTGCATGCATTGGCACGCACACACACACACACACACACATGGGCATGGGCAAAGGGAGCTGAGCACAGTGGGGGCTGAATTGCTGGACAATGTGCTGTTTCAGAGCACGTGCTGCCAACTGTTGAAAATATACATCTATGTATACATATTACATCTCCCTCAGCTTCATTTCTTCCTTGCCCATTGTGCAGCCGGAGTAGGCCGCAGGCCGCAGCTGACAGCTGTGGCCTGTGTGGCTCATGAACAGCTGCTTTTTTGCTGGGGTGAAATTAAAAGATTAGGGGGATGTGGGCACGTGCTGGCTTCTGAAGCCCTAGACAATGCTTGATTTAGGGTGGAACATGTCTGCAGCGGCTGTCAAAAGGGGGTAGGTTTGTGCTAGCCAAGGGGGTCAAAGAAGGGGGGCCCCAAGTGCTCTTTGACAGAGACAAAAGAAGAGGAGAGGGAGAGCAGGGGCCCTCCAGTGAGGCTCTGAAAAGGCCGCTTCAGCTCCAGCAACAGCTGCTCCTGCACAAGAAATTTGAGACCCTCTTTTCACAAAACACAAGAGGCTCGGCAGAGAAAAGAGGCAGAAAGGCCACACTTTACTCCAGTCAGCCCAATTGTCAGTGTCTGAAAAGGAGGGGAATTGAGAGCTTCGAGCAGTTTTTTTTAAATTAAAAAAAGTTTGCAGCTAGGGGATAAAAGGAAAGAGAGAAAGAGAGAGAGAATGCTCAAACCACAACAGTGGAAAAGTGTGCCACAGACCACACTGGGGGGAGTGATCCTTTGCCTCTGCAATGAAATGAGTTCACAGCAATTATGGTACACCATAGGAAATTGTCCACCTATCTGTGTGTTGTCTGTCCATTCATCTGTCCATCTATCTATCCTAGTTGCCTTTATTTACCTGAGGATGCTGTTGTTGTTCTTAATTCTATTTATCTCATCCCTTTCCATCTGGTTTACTAATGAAAAAGAAAAGTACAGTATAATATAGTTAAAACATACAAAAAATCAACATCAAAATACAATCAAACTGTAGCAAAACTAGAAACAGTTGAAAGGATACCATTAAAAATGTTAAAACTCAGTTTACAAAACTATCAAATTAAAACTGTACTCCTTTTAGAACTCAAAAACTTGTACTTTTGTTTTAACCAGCAGTTCTTAGCCTAAGAAAGGTGTTTTCTGAACTTTCACATTTATACTTCTTTATTGCAAGAGTAAGGGTGCTTCCAGAAGAGATGTTTATTGTGCAACAATCTGCCTTCATTCATAGAGATTTCCAGGGGGCTGATGTCCTTGTCGGAAAGTTGTAATCTTCCTGCATTATCCTGTTGTTTCTTTGGTCTTTCTTCTTTCCACAAAAAAAGCTGTTAAGGAGTAAAAGACAGAATACCTCCAAAACATGCCTTTTAATTGGAAGCACTAGGCACTGTGTCTGGAAAATGCAAATATTTGAAGTTGGTAGCTGGATCAATCCCTATCTGCCCTAAAGATATCTAGTGTCATTGAAGGACAGACTCTCCAAAGATCACCTCTGACATTCCTTTTTTGTTATCAGGCATAGGAGGATGCTTATGCCATGATGACAATGCAGGGGCCTAAGAACCAAAAGACACCAGATCCCATCCGATCTTGGAAGTTAAGCAGCGTCAGCTCTGGTTTTTACTTGGATGGGAGACTACCAACAAAGTGCTGTAGGCTATATTTCACAGGAAGGAACTGGCAAAACCCCTCTTAGCATTCCTTGCCTTAAAAAACTATATGAAATTCATGAGGTCACATAAGTAAACAGGTAACTTGAAGGCACGTACACACAATGCATTCATTAGAAATAGCCAAAAGGTATTCTATGTTCAGCTTCCCCCAGTCCCCCCCAAAAAAATCACAACTGACATATGCATGAGTGTAATCTTTCTGATTCCCATAGGACTACTGATATGATGCATAACACTTATTCTGGACATATCCACCCATATGTGCACCAGACACAGACAAGAATTGCAGCAGTTGAAGTTGTGGTTGTGTGCCTTCAAGTCATTTCCAACTTATGGCAACCTTAAGGTGACCCTATCATGGGGTTTTCTGAGGATAAGAGTGTGTGACTAGCCTAAGGTCACCCAGTGGGTTTTCATGGCTGAGTGGGGATTCGAACCCTGGTCTCCAGAGTCATAGTCCAACAGTCAAAACTACTACACCGTGTTGACTCCAGCAGTTGCAGACCTTGCTCTGAATATATTGACTGAACATTGCTTGTCTAATGAAGAACCAGCAGAGGGGGCTTCATCAGGCAATGCAGGCATTCCTAGCATAGCGAGAGTCAATGGATGGTTTCATTTTGTTTAGCCCTAAGCTTTTTTGTTGCTGTCAATGTTGTTAAAGCACAGTTTGCCCCAAGTCTGTTTGGCAATAAATGAGAAGAAAGACAGTAAAAACTGCATTTAAGCAGTCTCCTCCCCTTGCCAAATGTCATGCTTTTTATAAGGTCTTGCTCGGGTCTCATAGGACTTTATCAGTCAAGCCTCTAAAAATGTTTTTTTGCTGGCATATTTTGTGCCATTTTTATGCCGGCAAAAGAACCACCCCTACCAGACCTTATCTTCAGTCCCAGTAAAAGACAGCCCAGGCACTAACAGAGAGTGAATTGAGCTCCATTCACTTCCACGCTTGTGATCTCCGCAAATCTTGTGAGAAGATAAAGAAAAAGAAACACACAAAATGTTCACACAAGCACAAAAACACACTAAAAAATATTACAAGTAAACCAGGGAGGTAAAAAAAAAAAAAGAGAGAGAGAGAGAGAGAGAGTGAGTCCCCTGCCTGGCTGTCCTGATCTCACCCAGAAGTGTTCTGTCATTCACACTGCATTCATGTGAGCACAATGGCATGAAGTTTCAAACACTGGCAATGCCGGCAGGCATCCTTATGATGCCATATTTGCCGTATATGATAAAGTCCATAGTTACTGAGTAAAAGGTGGAATGCCACAATGTCATTTCTTTTAGAGAAAAAATATACAGAGCGAAGGAAAGGTGAAAGTTGTGTGTGAATTCTGGTTACTGTACAGTCTATGCAATTATGAAGAAATATAATTACAGCTGCACTTGTTTCTGCATTTTTATTGTTTATATGTTCTTTCATAATAATAAACATGATAATAAGATCTTGCAAAGCAAACAGCATACGATGTGTATTTCAAAAGCAGAAAGGCAATGCCAGGTTATTTTAAGCTTGGCATTTCTTTTGAAATAGTAAAGATACTGAAAGTGAAAAGAGTATACAGTACTGTATTGTACAAATGGCATAAATAATAGTGCACCAGTTCTCTTTATGCAAAGCATGAATCTTGCATAGGTTATTCAGGAGCTAAGCCTTAGCAACGCTTTTTGCATAAACACTTCACAATACACTTACAGAGTGATAATAAAAAATGTGATTATGGAAATGCAAGCAATCTACAGGTGTTTAATGGGGCTTAAGAAGAATTCTTGTGCAGTATCTTGTCTTCCAGCCACAAAAATCTCAATATGATGAAAGGAGCAGAACTGTAGTTGCAATCCTTAAATAATTTATTCTGTGTCATGGTCATGGCCTTCAGCAAGATCAGTCCAGATCAAATGATGCCAAGGACTTGCAGCCAAATATGAAGGATTTTATGAGAACAGCTCAAAGGATGGCAAGCTCTTGGAATGTTTACAGGTTCCCAATGAACAGAAATGGTAGGGTGTAGGCTCCTCAATGTGGATAGACAGGAATAAAGTTCATTAATAAAGCAACATCCTTTTCTTCTGCCTGCATAATTCATTTTATGACCCAGGCTGTTTCGTCATTAAAACTACCCCTGCATTTCAAGCTTTGGCACTAACTAGATTCAGGCTTTAACTATGAAGGGATGAGGGGGATGAGGTGAGCAGAGAGAACACCATTTTATTTATTTATGTTTAGAGTCTCTTGTGCCATCTCTACCATCCTATCATTGTTGGTTGTATTACTGGGGGGAGGGGGAGTCTGGATTTTTCTTTCTTTCATCCTCATTGACTCTTTAATGTCATGCCTTGACATCTGGTTTAAGATCTGAATAAAAACAATGTTGCTTCCTGTCCTGCCAGAAGAAGCACATGGAGCTGCAGCTGATGACAAGAAAGGTGAATAGGGCCAAGCATTTCTGTTCCTCTCCCTGTTTCTACCAGCATACCACTCTGAACATACCTGGCTGCATCTGACGTCAGAAACTAAGCAGGGTTGGGCCTGGCTAGTACTTGGGTGAGAGACCATTAGTGAATGCCGGGGAACTTCAAGTAGGCCTAGGAAAAAATTCACCCTGAAACATTGGACAGCCAATGCCAGTCAGATTTAATAGTACTATGCTACATGGACCAATAATCTGACTCAGTATAACTATATAAGGCAGCTTCCTATCTTCTTGTAATGCTTAATGGTGATGGGGACTCCTTTAGGACAGCCTTGCACCTGAGCTGGCCTGAGGTATTTTGCTACTGGAGATGGAATAGCAAATGGCTGACCTCCTCCCCGTCAGCAATTGTTGTTGTTGTTGTTGTTGTTGTTGTTGTTGTTGTGTGCCTTCAAGTCATTTCCAACTTATGGAGACCCTGAGGTGAACCTATCACAGGGTTTCTGAGGGCTAAGAGTATGCAACTTACCCAAGGTCACCCAGTGGGTTTTCATGGCCAAATGGGGATTCTCCAGATTTGTAGTCCAACTCTCAAGCTACTTTGCCATTCTGGCGCTGGCAATGTACATGTTATTTAAAACAAGCCAAGTTATTTGGGCAATAAGCTGTAAAATCCCACAAGTACCTCTCTCCATCTCTAGCAGTCAAAATATAATAATAACGAATTAGGTGGCTAACAATCTTCTGGCCTTTCATAATATGCAAAGTGTGCTGCCTGAGGTGGCTGCCTCATTCTTCCTCATGGTCAGCTTCAGCCCTGGCTTGCCCCAGCATTAAGAGAACAGGCTGACACAGACAACCTTTGGATGTTGCACAGGAGGTTATTTGTGGCCCTGTTTTCCTCTCCCACCATACCCTTCTCTCTCTTTCCCCCTAGCACAATGAAGCTGAGCTGAGCTGAGCTGAGTAAAGCAGTGGCTTTCAGGAAATACGTTAGCAGCACCAGCAACTGGGAAAAGTGACCCTAGCTCTAAAATGAGGGACAGGTAGTTTAGTGACAAGTTTCTTCCTGTTCTCTCCTTTTCACTTGAAGCTTATACAGTGTGCTTGAGTCCCGTGGAGCCCTCTGCACAGATCTTGCCCCTCCCTTAGCATGAGTTTTTCTGCACTGAGCTGATGGATGCTCTTGTCATTCCATGGCTAGACTTGTGCCCCATCCAACTCAGATTCTATGGTGCAGAAGTGAATCTGCTCCAGCACGTGCATAATATTGGACAGCACTAGAACAGCAATTTTATTTTATTTTATTTAGTTATTTATACCCCGTTTTTTAGCCACAAGGCTATCAGAGTGGCTTACAAATTGTTTTAAACAATAGCAATTTACACATCTACATTGCAAGAAGCCGCTTCCAATGTGTTCTAATTGCCCCCACAAGCTGGGTACTCAATGGCACTTCAGATGTAGGTCTGGTGCTGGATCATATTGGGCCTTTTCTATTTTACATCTGAAATAAAAGAAAGGAGAAAATGTGAACACCACTTAATGCTGGAGCTGAACTTTGTGCTCTACCACTGCCAGTAATAATACATAAGAAGCAGTGCAAGTGAGCAAGCTGGATTTGTGCCCTGTACAAGCACTCTTTAATTGTAGATTCATTATCCCAGCAAACAGACTTCTGGCAATGGCAGGTATTTCCCCCATTGCTGCTGAAAGAAGCCAAATCTAGGCTGGTAATTAAGGACAGGGAGTCCTTTACAATGTGGTAGGACACACAAGCAATTTATCACTGACATTTGCAAATTGTGGCACTCTTCCCTTCCAGCACAAAGGCAGCTGCTGACTGATAGCATCAGTTCATCCATCCATGTGGGGATCCCATTTGTTGCAGTCTACCTCTTGGGGGGTCTCACCAAGGGAGCAGGTGACTTACCAGCTGACTGGATCTGCTTGACCTTCCTGGTTGGTCATCCCTAGGGTGGAGTTATAATGCAGAAGCCACCAAACAACATGTTTAAAAGTAACTGAACTGAAAGTGGAAGGGATCTCTTCCTCCTTACTTAGTGACCAGGCTATACTTTCAAATATTTGAAGAGATACATAAATATCACTTTGGCCATTACAGAACCAAATAAAGCATCCTATACTCTGGACAGACACCAGACTTGTGGGATCTACTTTACTGGATCCATCAACCACCAACCCTGGTACTTGAGATGTGCACATAGTATTAAAGAATCCTGAGCCCAGGAATTTGCCCAGGTACTGAATGGACTTAACTCAAAACTTCACTCCTAGGTGTCTCAAGTGTTCTTCATTTCAGATGTGTAATTTAGAGCAGAGGGGTGAGTTACGGGAAGCCCCCCCCCCGCTTTCTGCTGCTACTATTTTCAAGCAAGTGGGAGTCAGAAATACTTTGAAATCTGTTGCAAAATACTGGTGCCTGTGCATGTGTGCCATTTATCTCCTTTTCTGTTTTAAAAAAGCATTATTGTCTCGAGGGCATTCGCTTCAAAGGTGTGTGGCTTTAGCTCTTCAGCCCAAAGCTACTCTTAATGATCATTTTGAAGGCTTATAGCATGCAGTTTACATAGGATTGAAGGAGCAATGCTCCACACAGTGACAATGTCCACAGGTCAAAACAAATGATGGTGTAGTTTAGTGGTTCTTAACCTTTTCTTTATCAGGGACCCCTTTGAAATATCTTTTGTTGTCACTGACCCCCAAGACTTAACTCAAGATTTAAAACAACAACAATAATACCACCTGTTGATAATAATAATACAATTACACCATCAATTAAACCTTCCCTCAGAGGCACTGGAGGGGTAGGGAAGACTTTTCTCCTGCATCCTCCTGCAAGTTTGTGGCTGGAGCGGATTGAATGGCAATGTGTAGGTCAAGCCAGCCAGCCTTTGCCTTGGCTCCTGTCACATGGCCACTCTACTGCAGGCAGAAGGTGAGCTGAGCAGCCTTCAAGCCTTTGCGGACACCCTGCAGGTCCTTGGCCCACTGGTGTAGGGAGCCGTGGTGGTGCAGCGGTTAAATGCCAGTACTGCAAGTCACAATGTTCTGAGTTCGATCCCAGAGGGCTCCAAGGTTGACTCAGCCTTCCATCTTTCCATAGCTCAGTAAAATGAGTACCCAGCTTGTTGGGGGCAATTAGCTAAAAAAGCAATGTAAATCACTTAGGGAGTGCTTTGGCACTTATAAGTGGTATATAAATATCAGTGCTATTGCTATTGCTAGTTTGTTAAAAACTAGCTAGTCATCAAACTGCCTTGGCTAACAAGCTGTGCTTGCTAACCAGCTGCAAACCACAAACTGCATCCATGCTTTGTTTTCCACTTTAAAAAAAAGTCATTCAAATCCATAACTGGGGGTTGTTTTCCTAGCTGTCCACCCTGACATAGGAGCAGAAAAAGGGGCAGGTGAGAACCAAAACAGAAAGGAACCCAAGTGAGGATGACAGCCACATTTTGATCGGTCATCTATTTGTGGTTTAAGCAATAAACCATGTTTATCATAAACCATAGTTTATTATGACACTGTTTATAAAACAATGGAAGAAATCTATGTTCTTAACAGAGCACTGACTTTTTGAACAAAACCTGATAATGGAGCTCTGATCAGATATACCTCCTAGGATGAAGACCAGAGTACACCAACTACTCCTGGTGTAAATTTGTGGAGGAGTCATCCTAGTAATTATGTATAGTTTGCCTGTGTATAGGCCAGGCGGGCATCTGAGTGCATGTTCTCTGCAGTTGTTAAGATAGTTTATATATTAGTCTAAAAAAACCAAAGTATGAAAATTCTTTACTCATTCCTAATTTTTATCCCTTTTGTTTTTAATTTGTTGGATTTTGCTTCCACACACCCTCTAGCCAAAACATTTTACTACCTGCTAAGATTCCAAACTATTTGGTCAGAGTTCTACTTGTAAATCTCCCAAACGTTCCAGGTGGGATTTGTATCACAAAATCTGCAGTGGTAAGGAGAAAATAATGGATGCTGTGTTCCCATTTCCTCCCCCTATACGTCAGGAATGGGCAGCTGTAGCAAATCCATGGGGCAACTGCTGCCCCTTGGGACCCATTAAGGCCTGGATGGAGTGCAAAAATGGAAACAAATGAACATGGTGGAAGTCCACTTCTGGTTTTTGGAAAATGAGTATTATGTTAAACTGGGCATTTTAAAATAGCCAATTTTAAAAGGTGAATTTATGCTCCTGGATTCTTCTTGGAGAGGCAGTTCACTGGTTTTGACTTAGAAAAAGGGCAGTACAGAGGATTCGGATGGGCAAGGGCCAGAAAGCAGGCATAGCAAGGGTATACCTATGGGGGTGCTACTTCCGAAGACCATTGCCCCTAATTGGAATTCTCCTTTCCCCCAAGGAACATTTCATCCAGCCCCCAAATTATTAGTATTGCAGTAACTTAAAATTTCAGTTGCACATTTAGAAACAGAGTTTAAGCATCCAGAGAAAAGGGGAAGGCAAAGTTATCAAGGGAATGAGAACACAGCAAATATTCTAGGTGTGAAGGATTTTTCCTCATCTCACTCTCTGCAATGCTAGAAATTGGGGGAAAATTTCATGCGGGGGGGTGGGAGAACAGAATTCTGACTGGGAATTTGGCAATGCCCTCATTTGATGTATAGTCAACTCGGACTGGCAAGAATAGCTCTCAAGGCAGGATTTTTTCCTAGCTGTACTTGGAGACAGCTGGTATTATCTGCTGGTTCCCCATCCAAGGAGTAACCAGGCCCTTCTCTACCAATACAGTATTTTGAAATCTTATACGTCTTTGGGATAGTATAGGGTGGTTCCTCTTTAAACCTTGGGCTGGACTGGATTAATTTTCACTATTGTTTCTTCTAGTGCTGGCTGGAGCAGCGCCCATCCAACAGGAAGCACCATGACTTCTGAAGACATTCATGCAGAGATGTGGAGCCTTTATTGCCTTGAGGGCCCACATTGCCTTGGTGAAAACCTACTGGTGGGGTCAGATGTCAGGCCTGAGTGGGACTAAAGCCCCAAACAGGCCAGACCAATGGACACCAAATCCCAGCAGATACCAGGGCACTGTATCTTTTTTTCACTGCTGGCAAATTCACCTGGCACCCAGGGGGTTGGGATACCAATGTCCCCCCCCCCACTCCACAGCACCCACCCTTGGTCTAAAGGAAATTGTAAGTTCTTTATATAGGAGCGAAAGAAAGAATTAAAAAAGAAAGAAAGAAAGAAAGAAAGAAAGAAAGAAAGAAAGAATTAAAAATTACAGAGCTGAAAACACTTTAGGGGATGGCAACTTGGATAGACATGTCTTTAACACCCTGTTTTGGGAGCCTGCAATGGAAGAGCAAGCATGGTGTAGTGGTTTGAGCGTTGGTTTATGATTAGAGACCAGGGTTCAAATCCCTGCTCAGCCATAGAAACCCACTGGATGATCTTGGGCAAGTCATACTCTCTCAGCCTCAGAAGAAGGCAAAGGCAACCCCCCTCTGAACAAATCTGGCCAAAAAACCCCCCTCATGATAAGTTTGCTTTAGGGTCGCCATAAGTTGGAAACAACTTGAAAGCACACAATAACAACAAATGGAGGAACCAAGCATACCATAATTTATTTGGAAGGGAAGCAATGTGTTCATTGGTTCTTTCTGCTTTGATCATTTCAGAAACATGTCCCTTATAATAGTAAAGAAATATTTATTAGTCTCCTCAAGTTGCCACCCTTGGGCTGGATTGGATTAAGAATTGTTTTATTGGTTCTTCTTTCACCATGACAGTTAAACCTTCCTCAGAAAAGAATGCTTTGACGTAAACAGAACTCTCTAACAAACTGGTCTTAAATCTCTTTCAGCCCTTCTTGAAAACCTTGCATGGCTGAATTGGGGGTGTTTATCACTGATGACAACAGGTCATTGTTGCTTAATGCAGCTAATAGCACCCTGTTGCACCCATACTTTCTTCAGATGCTGAAAGTCATAAAATCAGTGGGTTTAGATGGACACATTTCAGTTTCCAAGCTAGATTAGCTTCCATGTTTAGTTGTGGCCTCTATTTCCCATAAAATCAATGCTAACATTTTAAAAAATGGTAGAGATGTAGTGCTACACCCAATAGCAAAAATACTGTGGAGAAGACAAGGACAGCTACACTTGTGACACATCTTTTTATTTTCCTGCTTAGCAGATGGGAAAGGGAAATGTACAGGCTATTGTTGCAAAGATTAGGTAACAGAATATTATTTCTTCTTTCAGGCATCTGGCACAACTCTATGGTCAGCTTCCAGCAGAAGTTGGAATAATAGAGCTATAATTATGTGATGTAAATGGGCCCCTGGTGAGAGGATTAAGGCCAGGATCTTTTCAGTGGTGGCATTCGATCTTTGTAAGGCCCGCCCATGGAAAGTGCATATGGTTCCCTCTTCACTGGTCTCTGTTTATGTGTGGCTTCAGAGACCCAGTAGGGTGCAGTGGTTTGAGCATTGGGCTACAACTCTGGAGACCAAGGTTCAAATCCTTGCTTGGCCATGGAAACTCACTGGGCAAGTCACATTCTCTCAGCCTCAGAGGAAGGCAATGGCAAAGCCCCTATGAACAAATCTTGCCAAAAAAACCCACCAAACAACATTATATGTTCGCTTCAAGTTGGAAACAACTAGAATCATAGAATCATAGAGTTGGAAGAGACCACAAGGGCCATCCAGTCCAACCCCTTGCCATGCAGGAATACACAATCAAATCATTCCCAACAGATGGCCATCTAGCCTCTGCTTAAAAACCTCCAAAGACGGAGACTCCACCGCACTCGGAACACAACAACATGCGCCTTCAAGTCACCTGTTGACTTATGGAAACCTTATGAATTTCACAGGGTTTCTTAGGAAAGGAATACTCAGAGGTGGTTTTGCCAGTTCTTTCCTCTGAAATATAGCCTACTACGTGGTCTTTCTTGGTGGTCTCCCATCCAAGTACTAACCATGGCTGACCCTGCTTAGCTTGCAAGGCCAGACAGGATTTTATGCCTTTAGGGTACTTTGGACTATTTAGAAGGATGTTAAAGTCTTATTTGTTCCATTCTGCAATTAGTTAATTGGTTCCTCTGCTGCTGCTGCTGTTGTTTTATGCATTATTTTAAATATTTATGTATTGAATATTGCTTATTATTTTTATTGTTTAATTAGTATTTTAAAGTATGTCATAATCTTCTTTGTGAGGATTTTATTCTGAAAAGTAGGCTAACCATCTATTTCTTCTTTTATTACTACTTTTATGTTATTTTCATGGCTTATTTATTCATTTTGTGTTTTAAATGTATAATCCACTTTGTGAGACATTTTCACCCTGAAAAGCAGACTAGAAATCTACTTCAGACAACCATCATTATCCTCTTAAATGATGAAGATCACTGCTATTTGATATTTATTAAGCAGGTAGATTTTAAACAGTCCAAGGTGCTTGCTATCTAACTGGAAACTTGTAGGACCAGATTTTCAGTGCTTTTTAGGTAGGGGTGGGCAACCATGGACCTCTAGGGTTTTTTTTTTTTTAAATGTACATCTCTAATCAGTCCTGGTCAATATAGCTAACAGCGAAGGATTATGAGAGTTGCAGTCCTGTTTCTCAACCCTACTATAAAATATGCGCCTGTCTAAACCAAACCGTGAAAATAATCCTTTTAGAATTCACTTAGAATCCTACCTGTCTTAATGGGATCCCGCATAATTCTGCCGTATTCAGAAGGAGTAGGGCCAAATACACCATATACCCTGAGGGAACAGCCTTCAGGGCTTTTTTGATGTTTTAAAAAACTCTGTGGAGAATGTGTATTAGCAATCATTAGGACAGGCAATTGCATTTATTCGCATAGCCCCAGAAAAGCGGAAGTATAAAGCTGATTGGATGGATGGAAATGGGGGGCAGGGCTTGCTTAGAAGGCAAGTGTCCCGGAACTGCCATCTTGGATTTTTACCTTAGCGATAGTGTGCTGAGGCAACAAAACAGCCTTTTTCTTTTATTTATTTAGGCAGAATATCGCACTAACACACTTTTGCACCTTAGTTATGCTTTTTTTTTTTAAAAAAAAGTTCAGAGGTGGCAACTGATGAAAATAAAAACATGAGTCACAGCCGCCATCTTGAATTGCAGGCATGCCCATTGGGAGAGCAAAAAAGGATAGCCTCGCATGCCTGCGATTTTGCCAGACACCATTAGGACAAGTCAATCCTGCTTCAAATTTGTGTGAGTTCGCATCAATTCACATTTCCCCCCCATGGGCCCTATGACTCGAGGTGCTATAAAAAGTCTGCGTGATAGAGTAGTCTGCACACAATGATAGTAAATTTCAGCCTATTTCTTTCTTTCTCCTGAATGGGACTCAAAAGTAGTTTACATTATAAATTAAAGCAGAACATTTAAAACAATAGGGAGTATTAAAGATTAAACTGCATTAAATTATACATTCAATTAAAACACTACTTTTATATCATTAAAAATTAAAACAAATCAAACACTTAAAATTGGGTTGGCCTTATCGCATGACAGCATTCCTCTTCTATTGTTCTCCTGTGAGAGACCACCTTAAAAGTACTTCTTTTTATTACCACAAACCCCCCCCCATTAATGACCTCCTTTTCTGCTTCTGTTGTGCTATGATTTCCTGTGTGAAAGTTCAGTTGCACTTTTGGTCTGTGGGGATGCTTTGGATGGGGGCAGGTAGTCATTAGGGGAGAAGGGGTGGACATTTCAGTTTGATTTCCTTTCAATTGGCAAAGTTTTAAACTCTTTTTTCTCTATAGAAAAAAAAAACCCATTGGCAAATGACCTCTTGCCTTCCCTGCCCCCCCCCCCAGCCAGCAAAATCAAGATTTGCTTTTTGGATTATTATTTTTAAAAGAATATTTTCAAGCCATGAATACTTTAATCCGTGAATACCAAATCCGTGGATACAGAGGGACAACTGTATTTCTTTAACCCTCTGCCTTTTCCTCCAGACATACTTATCTCTGCCACATGAAGGCCAGCAATAGATCAGACAGACAGATCAGTAGCTGCTGAGTTTTCTCTGCAAGCAATTAGTTATGTCTGGGAAGTCTGATCTATCCCAATCGGGAGCCTCCCCCCAAATAAGGAAAAAAGGCCTTTTTAAAGAAATGATTGTTTTTATTTATATTTCGGAGGGGGGGGGATCTGTCTGTGTGCATTCAAGCCAATGAAAAGGGCTTGAAGGAGGTAGTGGGTGGGCAGTCCCAAATGCTGTTCTGTGCACTGTTTTAGCAAAAACACTGTACAGTTGTCCCTCCATATTCACAGATTTGGTATCCATGGATTTAAGTATTCACGGCTTGAAAATAGTCTTAAACAATAATAATCCAAAAAAGCAAACTTTGATTTTGCCACCTTATATAAAGGACACCATTTTGCTATGCCATTGCGTATAACGGGACTTGAGTATTCACGGATTTGGGTATCCACGGGGGAGGGGTGTTCCTGGAATCAAACTCCAGTGAATATAAAGGGACAACTGTAATCCTGGAATGGTTCCAAAGGTGTACAAGGAAAGAGAGCAAACATGACTGAGCAGTGTTTTTATAGACAGCGCTATTGTAGCAGGAGAAGAGGCTCATGCGATAAAGCCTTCAGTGTCTGCAAGTCAGACACTGGCTCTCAGTGGGCCAGACACTCATGCTCAGGCTATCCTTCCTCACAGGGTTGTTGTGAGGACACAATGCAGAGGAAGTGTAAAACGATTCCTCATTGCTCATGTTGTCATGACAAAATGACACTTTCATTTTGTGGCCTTTTCCCTAGGTTTATGGAAATAAAGTTAGTGGGATTCTGGGTGGAGAGGAAAATGAGTTGGCAATAATATATCACTGGCAATGCTGATATGGCCCCCCCAATGCTTAAGGCCTCCCCTCATAGACCTGGTGCAAATTACCCAATGTGGGGGGAGTAACACTTCCACCTTGCATGCTCAAGAAATGTACAGAGTGCCCTTCCAAACATCTCCCTGGGGTTAACATGTATTCAAGCCACTTCTACCACACTTAGAACATCTGTCTGTCTTCACCTTTGGCCTATCTCCCTTCTGCTTTCATGCTCCATCTCAGAATGGCTTTCCTTGATAGGATATTGTTACTTTGGCTATAAATAAGAGCAGAGCAACTGTTGTTTCTACAAGACCTCGGCCCATGTCTTATGGAACAAATTGGCTCTGTTTAAAATCCAGATTGACTCTCCCCACTTCTTCAAACACTAGTGGGCCTTTAAGAATAATGAAAAACAGAATCGGAGAATACAGTACTTAATTAAGGTCATGCTGATTAACTAATTTAGCCAAATTGATATCTGGAAAAAACATTTTTGTCTCCCTCAACCTGGGTTGCTGCCACACTGCAGAAATAATCTGGTTTGACACCAGTTTAATTGCCTGACTCAATGCTATGGAATTCTGGGATTTGTAGTTTTGTGAGATATTTAGCCTTCTCTGTCAGAGAGCTCTAGTGGCACAAAAACTACAGATCCCAGGATTCCATAGCATTGCGCCATGGCAGTTAAATTGGTGCCAAACTGCATTATTTCTGCAGTGCAGATGGAGCCCTGGACATAATAATTTTAACCCTAAGGAAGATAATCATGCCTCTCCTATCATCAAACAACAGCTGACCCCCAAGAAAACCCCAACTAAAAATGAAATACAAAAAACTAGGCATGGAACTTACACTATTTCTAGAAAAGGCTTAAAACTTCCAATTATTCAGCCTCATTTATTGAATTTTATGTAACAAACATATGGGCTTTTTCTTCTGTCTGCAACCTTTCCATAGCTTCCCATCCCTCCTTATCAGTACAGCACAGAGAGCTAGACAGTACAGCTCCCAGAATGCCACAGTCAGCCTGGCCAATGATGATACTGTACTTGCTTGTAATCTGGGAATTGTAGTTCAAAATGTAAGTTTTCCAAGTTCTGTTTACCACCAACAGGAGAAGGGAAAGAAGCATCGTGGTGTGGGAACACTGAATAACTGTGCAATGTATTTTGGTTAGCAGTGTTAGAAGCCCACTATCTGGAAACACACTAAATACACCAAATGATAAAAATAAATCAATTTGATATGCTGTGGACTATACCTAGTACTTTTGAAAAAAGAGATATGAGGTGACTTTAGCATGTTTATCATTCATACTCTTTATCCAGGAAAGTCTGTACACTCCAGCTGTCCCAGTTTGGCAAGCAGATTTGGCATTCACGGATTTAAGTATTCTTTAAAAAATAATAATCCAAAAAGCAAATCTTGATTTTGCCATCTTATATAAGGGACACCATTTTGCTATGCCATTGCATATAATGGGACTTGAGTATTCACAGATTTGGGTATTCACGGGGGGGTCCTGGAACCATACCCCAGTGAATGTTGAAGGGACAATTGTATATAACCTTTGGGAGTCCCATCTTTCGTTGGTCTTTTGTGTGTGTGTGTATGTATGCGCACACATGTGCACACATGTTTTTCAAGTGCAGTCCTGTCCAGTTGCCCCCTTTAGCCAGTGATGGGGAATTAAATTGCTGGCAGGGGCTCGTCTGGGTAGAATTAATTTGAGGGCCCAGTTATACCATTGGATGTTAGGAGATGCTGGATCCCATCAGCAAAAGGACTGGGAAGCTTCTTTGCTGTGCACCATCTGCTGCATTATTTACCACCAATAAAGCTTGTCTTATAGCAGTAGCATGTCCTAGTGCTCAGCACCAAACAAACTCTTCGGGAGGCCTGGAACAGCATCCAATTCTGGAACAGAAGAGATGCTCTCCTTTGACCTAGCAGAAGGTATTGGATGTGGTTTTTGTAATCAGCAGAATGATGGAGGGTGAGCAATTGCTGAATCTCTCTCTCCTGCCAGAAGAAACACAGGAGCACTCTGTTGAGCAGACTGTAATAAACTTCTTTGTGCCTGCAGTTTTTAGGTTGGGTTTGGCTGCCTGTCCAGGTTTACAGCAATGGACCCACTGACTGCTGCATTGTTTGGTTTTGTGAGTTGTGCCTCTCTAGGGAGCAGCAATGGGGGAAGGGGTGTCAAGCAGATTGGGTCAGCTGGCAGTCACCTGCTCTCCAAGCAAAGAAGGTGGAAACAGATGGGACTCCCTTCTCTCTGATGTTATCACCAAACAGCTGTGACTTTTGTGTAGGGAGAAGGAGATAACATCACAGCTTCAAAGAATGGCTGATGAATTATGGCTGCTCCCTTCCCTTGCCCCCATCCCCCCTCACTGCTCTGCTGTCAGGACTGTTTAGCCACTTGGAATAATTGTTCTGGCATGACTGACAGGAAATGTTGCAGTAATGCACAGGTAGTCACTAAAACAGCAGTGGGATCATTCACAATAGCTCTGGCGTTCCTTCTGGTGCACTTACAGAGATTACCGTTATGCGAAAAGTGAAAAAGGAAATTTATAAAGGATTATAGATTGTTCCCAAATTCTTCCAATAGAAGAAGGGAAGTAGAGAAGGCAGGTCAGCAGAGCATGGTCAATCTCCATAGGGAATAGGGCAGGTGAAGTGCAGCCCTGGAGTCATGTGTGGTCCCCAAGCAGAGGTGTAGCTATGGGAGGAGCACAAAATGAGAGCATTGGCCCTCCCCCCAAAAAATTATTTCCCCATGAAAATTTCCTTCACTCTTCCAATTTCTAGTATTGCAGAGAGTGAGACAGAGAAAAATATTGTCACCTAGAATTCTTACATTTGTTCTGTTTGCATCCCCTCGGTAACTTTTTCTTTGCCCTTTTTGTTTGGTTGCCTAAACTCTGTTTCTTAATGCAAAACTGAAGTTTTAAGTTACTTCAGTGCTAGAAACTAGAAGACTGAAGGACAATTTCATTGTGGGGCAGGATTCCTATTAGGGGGCAATGCCCAGATTTCTTCCTTCCCCTATAGTTACAACCCCAAGGAGGGAGAAAAGGGCTAACCCTGATAGATAGGAATAATTGAATACATTGTTTCCCAGCTCTGTATGTACACCCATTACCAGGGTGGATGGTCTAACTCAGTAGCTTACTATGGTGATAGTATAGAGATAGTGAGAAGATAGGATTTTTATGGGAAAATATGGGAGCTACTTTATGCTGAAATGTAGTACAATATAGTTATACAATGAGAAGACTTCTGCATCTTCATGAAATAATTATATTTATAGCTTGATTGTCAGTGAAGCTTGCTTGCTCCTAAATCAACTCAAAATGCAACATGGAAGATGTACACTAAGGACTTTTTCAAACAGGGGGAAAAACCCCACTGAGGTCGGGAGGAGGACTTTCGCTTACAGTGCTCCGTTTCGGATGACGGCATCCTCCTTCCGACCTTCCCCCATGCATCCTCTGTGCTGCAGGTGTGAGAAATGCATGGCTTTTATTAACGGAGATCCTCGTTTCCTGCTCCCCTGGCACAGAGGAAGCATGGGGGAAGGACAGGAGGAGGAGGAGTCTGAAACAGAGTGCTGTAAGCGAGACAGTACCTTCCTCCTCCTGACCTTGGCGGGTCCCCCCCCCCTGCTTGAAAAAGTCCTCAGATTTACACGTTCAGCCAAGAATGGCAAACCGTTCCAGCCAGTTCTGGCCTCCTGTTACTTTTCTGGCTCCCTGCCAGTTGGTGGTGCTGCCTGGGTTTTACTCTCCAGTGGAGGGTATAATCAGGGGAAGGAGCCACAGCTAAGGAGTTTGTAACACCAGCCTCTTTCTTGCAACAATGGCATTAGCAAAGCAAATGGGAACATACCTGTTTGAAATCATTCCTAATCACACTGTGTCTTCAATCACGTGAGTACACTGTGATTATGGTGCTTTGTCAATCACCTGTCCTTCTGCACCAGCTATGGGGAAGGCCACATTTGACCTAATTGTTAAATATTGCCAATTTATTGCAGATATGGGGCAGAGAGTATCAGGGTAGGTAACAGTGTAGTGGTTTGAGTGTTGGAGTGGTACTCTGGGAGACCAGGGTGAAACTCTCCACTCAGCTGTGGAATCTCACTGGGTGACCCTGGGCAAGCCATAGGACATTTTCAGACACGTCTTACCATGCTACAAGCTTGCGGGAGAGCTTTGGCACTGCCACGTGGCAGGGACTCCATGTCGGACACCGCTGTCCCTCTGGCGAAATCGTCCGTGTCACTTCCGTGTAGGATTGGAGCCGGCCATGCCATATTTCATCATATTTTATACACAAAAGTTGCCCGTGAATAAAATATGGTGCAGCCAGCTCCAATCCTACACAGAAATGACACAGACGATTTTGCCAGAGGGATGGCGTTGTCTGAAATGGGGTTCCTGCCGTGCAGCAGCGTCAAAGCTCTCCCAAAAGCTTCTAGCGCGGTAAGATGTGTCTGAAAATGTCCATACTCTCTTATCCTCAGAGGAAGGCAATGCCAACCCCTGGCTGAACAAATCTTTCCAAGAAAACCCTGTGATAGGTTCATTTTAGGATTGTGATAAGTCGGAAATGACTTGAAGGCACATAACAAAGTCGTATAGGGCTTCTAACTTCTTCCCTCTGAGAATGAAGAAGGAGGGAAAAACATAGGTGGATGCAAGGACTGGTTGATCAAGGCTGCAACTCACAAAGCTTCTGAATAGAGAGAATTTCTGTGGGTGCAGAGGCTCCTTTTAGAGAGCTACAGCAACATGCTTCTTTGAAAATAAGAACTGCTGCCATAAAAGTGCCAACTGCTGCATGCATATATGGCATCCTTCCCTTTCTCATGCTTATGTTCCCTGGCCCAGGCTTTGAAATTTGGCAATTTCAATCAGACTCTATTTTTATAGTTTACTTCCATCCTTCTATGGATACCTGAGATAATATTATGTAACAGTCTAATAATATCACGGCTGAAAGTCCTTTTCAGATTGTTGACTAAACTGACAGATTCCCCTGATGTCTATTATATAATTAACTCTCACCGGCATTATAAATAAATTAACATTAGAAACATGACAGTGTGGCTTTCAAATAGACCGAGGATCCTGAAATCTAGCACTAGGCCTGGTCTATTCCCAATGATTTCAATAATTCTAAGTAGGAATGGGAAAATCTGTCAACTTCATTTGCTCTTACATTAATTGGAGGGGGAAAAAACCCTCAAGTGATTTTCATCTTGAATATGAAGAGTTTTACAATGTTTGGTAAATCTTTCAAAACTCAGATCCTGGAGTTTGTTATACAGAGGAAAGGAGAAGCCAAGTGTAGTCAGACATGCCATCTAGACTTTAAGAAAGCTGATTTCAGAAAACTTAGGGAATTACTGGGGGTGATCCCATGGTCAAGAATACTAAAAGAGAAGAGAGTGTATGAGGGATGGGAGTTTCTTAAAAGTGAGATATTGAAGGTGCAACTTCAAACAGTTCCAATGAGGAGGAAATTGGGGAGGTGTATAAAGAAACCAGGATGGATGTTGAAAGAACTTTCAACTGAGCTAAAACTTAAAAAGGACATGTACAAAAAAAGGAAAAAAGGAGAAATCACAAAAGAAGAATACAAACAAATAGCTTGCTCATGTATGGGGGAAGTCAGAAAAGCTAAAGCACAGATGGAGCTCAGGTTTGCTAGAGAGGTTAAAAACAATAAAAAGTTTTTTGTTTGTTATGTCCATAGCAAAAGCATGAACAAGGAAATGGTAGGGCCGCTGCATGGAGAAGATGGCGAAAGGCTAACAGGGGACAGAGAAAGGCAGAACGACTTAACACCTTCTTTGCTTCAGTCTTCTCCCAAAGGGGGAACAGTGCTCAGCTTGGGGAAAAAGGAGCAGATGATTCAGTAGGGGAAACACAGCACAGAATCGGTAAAGAGGTAGTTCAGGAATACCTGGCCAGTATAAATGAGTTCAAGTTCCAGGGCCAGATGAACTTCATCGAAGGGTATTAAAAGAACTGGTAGTAGTAATCTCAGAACCATTGTCAATAATCTTTGAGAATTCCTGGAGAACAGGAGAGGTCCCTGAAGACTGGTAGAAGGCAAAAGTTGTTCCCATCTTTAAAAAGGGGGGGAAAGAAGACCCAAATAATTACTGCCCAGTCAGCCTGACATCAATACTAGGAAAGATTCTAGAGCAGATCATTAAACAGATAGTCTGTAAGCACTTAGAAAGGAATGCCGTGATCACAAAAAGGCAACATGGATTTCTCAAAAACAAGTCACGCCAAACTAATCTTATCTCTTCTTATGACAGTTACAAACTAGATAGATGAAGGGAATGCTGTGGATATAGTGTATCGTGATATCAGTAAGGTTTTTGACAAGGTCCCCCATGATATTCTTGCAAAAAGTTAGGAACCTATGGGCTAGATAATGCAACTGTTAGGTGGATTTGTAATTGGTTGACTGAGTGAACCCAAAGGGTAGTCACCAATGGCTCCTTTTCATCCCGGAGAGAAGTGATTGGTGGGGTGCCACAGGATTCTGTCCTGAGCCCAGTGCTATTCAATCTCTTTATCAATGACTTGGATGAGGGAATAGAGGGTATGCTTATCAAGTTTGCAGATGACACCAAATTAGGAGGGGTAGCTAATACCCCAGAGGACAGGATCAAAATGACCTGAACAGATTAGTAAGCTGGCCAAAACTAACAAAATGAATTTCAACAGGGAGAAATGTAAGGTATTATACTGAGGCAGAAAAAAATGAAATGCACAAAAATATGATGGGTGACACTTGTTTGACAACTGTCTTAGGAGTCTTAGTGGATCACAAACTGAACATGAGTCAACAGTGTGATGCAGCAGCTAAAAAAGCCAATGATTCTAGGCTGCAGCAATAGGAGTATAGTGTCTAGATCAAGGGAAGTAATAGTGCCACTGTATTTTGCTTTGGTCAGACCTCACCTGGAATACTGTGTCCAGTTTTGGGCACACAATTCATGAAGGATATTGAGAAGCTGGAACGTGTCCAGAGGAGGGCGACCAGGATGGTGGGTGATCTTGAAGCCATGCCCTATGAGGAGTGGCTTAGGGAGTTGGGTATGCTTAGCCTGGGGAAGAGAAGGTTGAGAGGTGACATGATAGCCGTGTTTAAATATTTGAAGGGATGTCGTACTGAGGTTGGGGCAAGCTTGTTTTCTGCTGCTCAAGAGACTAGGACATGGAGCAATGGGTTCAAACTACAGGAAAAGAGATTCCACCTAAATATTAGGAAGAACTTCCTGACAGTAAGAGCTGTTTGGAAAGGAATACACTGCCTGGGAGTGTGATGGAGTCTCCTTCATTGGAGGTTTTAAAGCAGAGGCTGGATGGATATCTGCAGGACCGGTTTAAGGAATTTTGGGGCCCCCTGCAATGCTTTACTTTGGGGCCCCCATATGTTTATCTCAGATCAATGTAACCTAACCTATTCACCGTACAGGATGTTCAGATTATAGTAGGACCCCCGTATCCCTGGATTCATTATCCATGGGACACAAAACAGCACACCTACCATAGAGTCTTCCTAGAAAATGTGTCTTCCCTAGCCCTTTTCTAGGCCTTTCAAGGCAACTCTATGGTATTTTAAACCAGAAATCCCATTATTTTCATATTAAGGAGGCCAACACGGGGCCCTCTCTTGACCTCGGGGCCCCCTCTTGACCTTGGGGCCCCCTGCCAATGCTGATTTGGCAGACAGGTTAAACCGGCCCTGGATATCTGTCAAGAATGATTTGATTGTGTATTCCTGCATGGTAGGGGGTTGAACTGGATGACCCTTGTGGTCTCTTCCAACTCTATGATTCTATGATTCAATTTCTCAGTTCAGGGTTGTGCCAGGCCCGGAGGTTTCCAGGCCTAAATCTGAGACCTAGGGATGGCCTCCAATGATGTCATTAAGCATTATACATTAAGTACCAACCACAGTTGCTCACAGCTTGTCATTCAAATACACACATACAGAGAGACAGACAGAGAGAAAGAGAACATATTTTCTTCTTTGGAAATTAAGACAGAAATCTTAACTAAAGGGGCATTCCCAGGGATCGTCTAGATGATTAAAATAATCCTAATAGAGTGAAGTCGAAGGCTTTCACAGCCAGCATCCATAGATTTTCCTTGGGTTTTTTTCCCCCCGGGCTGTGAGGCCATGTTCTGGAATAGTTTCTTTCTGATGTTTCACCTGCATCTGTGGCTGGCATCCTCAGAGAATGGTTGGGTAGGAGTGCAGCTTTTTCTTTTTCTTTTTAAATAATGTGAGGACAAATGATTCGCAGCACAGCACATTCTTGGCAAGGGCAGAAGTGGAAAGCTGATTGGTCGGACGTGTGTGTGGGGCAGGCTTGCCTGCAATGGAATGGGTGATCTATTGATGGCTTGGCCCATTAATAAAAAAGAATACTGTATTAATGGCAGCAGAACGCTAACGAACGATGTTGTCTGGTATGTGCGCCCTTTCGCGTTCCTTTGGCATCATTATGATGCCATTTTGGCCGCGTCTGATAAAGTCCTTATAGTTTTGCAAAGCACTTAGAATTCTTTGTAGGCAGGCACTAGATCTTTTTGCCAGAGAATCTGAAATAGCTCACAAAACTGCAAATCCCAAGATTTCATAGGATGGAGCCATGGCAGTTAAATGGTATCAAAATGATATAATTGAATGTGTGAAAGAGACCTCAGTCTCAGTGTATCCCTTATTCAAAATGTTAAAATGTAAAAGTCTATGCCTTTTTTTTTAATGTAAATTCTGGTAAATTGTTATTGAAAATAGAACTGGAAAAAAATTCTGACCCATCCCTACAGTTAACACTTTTGTGAATATCTTTAGCACATTCATTTCAAGGCTGGAATGTACTCCCTCATGTGTCTCATGTGATCTCCTTGTGTGATTGTCTGGTTGCTCTTCTAGTCTGGCCTTAAAACGAATGCATGCTGGTGAGGCCACCTTGATCCCACCCTTTCCCACATGTACTAATTGAACCATGACTATCCCCCTCCCACACCTTTTCTGTGTCCTGTGAATATTCTCCAATGCATAGTTATTTGGTAGCTAGGATATGAAGATTATTATCTACAGTGCATAGCTAAAGTATGCAAGTTGCTATCACAGACATGGCTATGCCCAACGAGAAAAGAAGATTAAATAACTTCATGGAGGACAACACTATTAACAGCTATTAGTCATGATGGTGTCTATACAGCAGGGGCAGGCAACTGCATAGCCCCAAGGGCCAATTTTCTGCCCCTGGTACCCAACGATGGCTGAAAGTCACCCTATTCAAAAACTGGCTTTTTAAAAAAGGCAAACAATCCAGGGGGACCCTACAATCTATTCAAAAGGTGAATTGCCATTCTTTGAGGCTTCCCCATAAGGCAATTCAACAAATTGCTTTGGCCCAATAAAGGCAGTTCAGGGAGTCTGGAGAGGTCAAGGACCACAGAGACAGCCTTAGTGGGGGAAGGGGGGCTGGATGGACCACCAGGGCCACCCTTTGCCCATCCTTACTGTACTGCTACATCCAGCATCAGAGGCAGAACATCTTTGACTACCTGATGCTGGGACAAATGATAGCCAAAAAAAAAAGAGGGGGGCCCTCTTGCCCTCATTCTTGTTTTTGGAGTCCTAGAGACTCCTTGTTAGCCACAATGGGAAGCAGGATGGTGGAACAGCTTGGCTTTTGGTCCGTTCCAGCAAGTAGGAGTATAGAAGACAAGGGATGACATCCTGTTAGTGAGTTGTGATGGTGTAGGTCCAATGCATGTTATTGTTACCCTATTTGTTTTGCTCATTGCAGAGGTCAGAATTTTGTCCTGACTGTATAATAACCAAAATTTCCCTCCCTGCAAAACCCAGGTAATGTGGTACAGCATCCAGTCACATTCCTATAGCTAGATGCACAGCAATAACATAATTCTTAGGGATCTCCTGAGGATCCACAGAGGTCCCTGAAGATGCCTGTTGCTGTGCTTCCTGCTAAAGGAAAATAGCTATCCATTCTCCACTGACATGAAAATGCCCATCTGGGTGGGGCTTGCTGGTGGGTGAGTTGTACCAGGAGATGTATTGTACCTACATCTGGAAATACAGTATGTCTCCTGATGCAGGATGCTGGCCAAGATTTATTTGGTTAATTCAGAAAGCAGGCTGTTTCACCTCAGACCACTTTAGGCAGTGCAGTACCTCTTATATGTGAGTCCAAATCAAAATCTCATTTTGGAGATCTGAAGCTTCAGATGCCTCTCCATTAAGCACCATGGGAAAAAAACCTAATGAGGATAATGATTTCAGCTCTGACAGACTCTGCTGAAGTCTGTAGGAAGAAAAGGATGGTTGAAGCTTGCTAGATCTCAGACAAGTGTGTGTCTTTACACATCAAAAGATTTTAAACAATGGGGTGCCTACTACTTTTTTAAAAAAAGTCTGGTTATCGTTGGACAAAATTTACGGGCAGACTGCCCTTTCTGAAAGTGAAGTGAATGTGGGTGAAGGAACTTTTGTTTAAAAAAAAGAAAAGAAAAGAAAAGAAAAGAAAGAGAGAGTTTTTGAAATCTGGAGCAGGGAAAATAAGTTATTTTTGTGGGTGACTTGACAGTCTGGTGGTCAATTTGTAAGGATATGGCAGATATCATAGGTCAGGGTGAGCAACTTGTGGTCCTCCAGAAGTTGTTAAACTAGCGCTTCCATCATTCATGACCATTGGTCATGCTTACTGGAACCTTTCGAAGCTGGAGTTTTTCGATTTTTGATCCTGCTTGCAGTCCTGGTTCTTGGTTTTTCCTTTAATCCTTAAGCATTGGTTCCCAGTTCTTGGCTCCTGAGCTGCTAATGTCCCAGCCTTGACTCGCGGGTGGAAGGGCACATCTTATAAGTTCTTTCAAAAAGTTCCATAACACCATCTTGTCAGGGAATTACACATTGTCATGTACTTGTAGTACATGGTACTACACCTTGTACTTGTAGTCCCAAGTACCTTGTACTTGCAGTCCTGGGTAAGCATAATCTTACTGTATGGTTACTGAGTCACCCTCTTGGAACTGAAAGTACTCTCTGAGTTGGGTCAATAAAAATTGTAGTAAGTTACTGGGTCTTCATATATATTTCAGAAATGTGTACAAGTCAAAAGCAACAAATAGGAATAGAAAGAGTAATGACAGTTCAGCAGCACTTCATTAAAAATTTAACAAGCAAAAGGAGTTAAATAACATGCACTGTTTTTCTGCTTATAAAGGTAAACATAAGTGAAGTTCACTTGCAGGAAGAGAAAGGTGTATTTTTGTTCAAGATATTTTCTATTCTGGTCATAATCTGACATAATTGATTGAAAATCATACTGTTTTTTTGGAGATTATCAGGCACGTTTAAAGTGGTGTTACAGGAACGCCAGGAGAACACAAAAGGTCTCCCTTATCAGATGATGTCATCCTCATTGTTATGCACCTGTTCTGCTCCCGTTCTGCCAGCACTGCTTTTTATTGATGGGAAAAGCTGTCAATAGATCCCCCCATTCTGTTTCTGTCACAGATTTCCATATGTGTGATAAGGTGCTCCGTTATGCTGGCGAGATCCCAGCGTCAATGGGAGGTCCCTGCCAGAACACTTCCAGATGAGATCAGGACATCCAGGTAAGTAGCACACTTTTTACGGCCCTCCCCAGGTTATTTTAACATTTTAAAATGCATTTTGTGCTTGCTGTAATTTTTTTTGTTATTTTTATTTTTAAATTTCCTGTGCTCACGTCTTCTCACGAGAATCCACAGGATTTCGATCCAGGAAGTGAAGGGAGCTCTGTTAGAGCTCTGTTCACTCCTGGGCTACCAGAATGATATTAGAGAAGGTAAGTGTGGTGGGGAAGGTGATTGTGGTGGGACAGGGACAGGACAGGGGCGGGAGTAGAGATTGTGGGACAGGAACACTTTTTTGTTCCTATCTGATAATCTCCTTTGTTGCACAGCCTGAGCAGAGAATCTACATAGAAGAAAAAGCATACCTTCCAACTGTCCTAGTTTAGCAGGAACAGCCCCAATTAATCCTGTATCATCCTATTTTTTTCAGCTGCTTTACAATGTCCCAGTTTCTTTCTCCTCTTACCACTTTCCCCCTTTGTTCTCAGCTTACTTCAGTTACTACAGTAGGACCTCCGTATCCACTGATTCATTATCCACTGATTCAGTTATCCACAGGACACAAAACAGCACACCTACCATAAAGTCTTCCTAGAAAACAAGTCATGCCAGACTAATATGATCTCTTTTTATATATATATAAAATTACCAGCTTGGTTGATGAAGGGAACACTGTGGATATCGCATACCTTGATTTCAGTAAGGCCTTTGACAAGGTTCCCCATGACATTCTTGCAAACAAGCTTGTAAAATGTGGGTTAGACAAGTTAACTGTTAAATGGATTTGTAATTGGTTGACTGGCCAAACCCAAAGGGTGCTCAGCAGTGGCTCCTCTTTGTCTTGGAAAGATGTGAACAGTGGGGTGCCACAGGGTTCTGTCTATTCAACATCTTTATCAATGACTTGGATGAGGGAATAGAGGGCATACTTATCAAATTTGCAGATGATACCAAATTAGGAGGAGTAGCTAATACCCTAGAGAGCAGGAACAAAATTCAAAATGACCTGAATAGACTAGAAAGCTGGGCCAAAGCTAACAAAATGAAATTCAATACGGAGAAATGTAAGGTACTGCACTTAAGGGCGGAAAAATGAAATGCATAGATATAGGATGGGGGAGACCTGGCTGAACGAGACTACGTGAGAAAGGGATCTAGGAGTCCTAGTAGACCACAAGTTGAACATGAGTCAACAGTATGATGCAGCAGCTAAAAAGGCCAATGCGATTTTGGGCTGCATCAATAGAAGTATAGTGAATCACTGTGATTCAAGGGATTCAAGGGATCAAGGGAAGTAATAGTGCCACTCTCTTCTGCCTTGGTCAGGCCTCACCTAGAATACTATGTCCAGTTCTGGGCACCACAATTCAAAAAGGATATTGACAAATTGAAGCGTGTCTAGAGGAGGGTGACTTAAATGGTGAAAGGTCTGGAAACCATGCCTTGTGAGGAAAGACTTAGGGAGCTGGGAATGTTTAGCCTGGAAAAAAGATGGTTAAGGGGCAATATGATAGCCCTGTTTAAGTATTTGAAGGGGTGTCACACTGAGGATGGAGCAAGCTTGTTTTCTGCTGCTCCAGAGACTAGAACATGGAACAACGGATGCAAGCTCCAGGATCAGAGATTCTACCTCAACATTAAGAGGAACTTTCTGACAGTAAGAGCTGTTCAGCAGTGGAACACACTCCCTTAGAGTGTGGTAGGATCTCCTTCCTTGGAGGTTTTTAAACAGAGGCTGGATGGCCATCTGTCAGGGATGCTTTGATCGTGATTTCCTGCGTGGCAGGGGGTTGGACTGGATGGCCCTTGTGGTCTCTTCCAACTCTACAATTCTATGATTCTAGGCAAAGTGAGGTGGCCACTTCAGACAGCAACTCCCAGGGGGATGGATGGCTGGGTATGAGGAAGTGTTGAAGGATAGATTTGTGTGTCCCACCTTCTCACCTTCCTCTTCTTTGCTAACCTCTGCTTTGCTTCTTCTTCTTTTCTAGTTAAATGAGTAAGCAAGGTCTGAAGAATCAGGGATATACAAGGAACGTTGTTCAGAAATTTAGGACAAATTGCTCTTAATCTCAGGGCCAGGATAAGGTCATCTAGGGCTCAGAACTGCTGTCTGCTTGGGCTTGTCTACAAGGGCAATAAAAACTGTACTCACCCTGTATTCACGGCACAGTTGGTACATGACGTTTTCAACAATACAAATTTTCACTGGGGTTTCTGCAGGAAAACCTGGATCTGTAAGAATGATTTGATTGTGTATTCCTGCATGGTAGGGGGTTGAACTGGATGACCCTTGTGGTCTCTTCCAACTCTATGATTCTATGATTCAGTTTCTCAGTTCAGGGTTGTGCCAGGGAGCAAGGGAACACCTTTTAGGGAAAAGGGTATGAGCCTGTTGAGGCACAGATCAATATCAATAGGCCCACCTCTGTGTCACACCACAGTTTGTGGAGCCCTTTCATACTACAGTACTGTACATGGTTACAGTGCTATTGCACCATTTTAACTGCTGTGGTTCTGTATTATGGAATCTTGCAGTTTGTAGTTTGGTCACTGGAAGAGCTCTCTGGCTGATAATTCTAAATACCCTTTTCTAAACATTAGGAACATTAGGAAGAACTTCCTGACAGTAAGAGCTGTTCAGCAGTGGAATGCACTGCCTCAGAGTGTGGTGGAGTCTCCTTCTTTGGTTTTTAAGCAGAGGCTGGATGGCCATCTGTCAGGAATGCTTTGATTGTTTATTCCTGCATGGCAGGGGGTTGGACTGGATGACCCTTGTGGTCTCTTCCAACTCTATGATTCTAGAGCGTGTTCTGTGCACATGGGACAGCCATTTCTGTGTGCTAAACTGCAAATCCCAGGATTCTATAGGATGACAGTTACAGTAGAATTATAGTGCTACATTTGTGTGGTGTGAAAGGGCCCATGGTTTATATAAGACGGGGCCTTTTCTGTTACGTGTGCTAGAATGCCCTCTACCCCCTACCTGAGAGATTCAACTGGACCTAATGTTGTTTTCTTTTCTTTTTTCTTTTTAGCAAAGACAGTTGCTTCTGCAGGTGTTTGGGCTGTCTGATGAAAAAGAATTGACTTTGACATTAGTTGTCTTCTTCTTGTTGTTTTTTTGTATTTACTGTACCTTTTGTCCTTTTTAAATTCTTGTTTTATTGTCTTATCCTGTTAGCTGCCAAGCAGTGAAAGGAAAGGGAGGAACTTGTTAGACATTTGAATTAAGTGAGCTAGGAAGTAGTCAGTTTAAGATGTTTAAGATGTCCATGCTATCCAAGGGTGTATTCACATTACACAGTATAGCAGTTTGATGCTACTTTAACTGCCATAGCTCCATATATTAAGGAATCCTGGGATGTGTAGTTTGCTGAGGGACTTAGAGTTTTCTGCTAGGACTGGGGAGTGGACTAGAGTCCTCTAGCAGAGCCAGCCCTCAACAAGCTACAAATCCCAGGATTCCATATGGAGAAGTCATGACAGTTAAAGTGGTCTCAAACTACTATAACTTTGCAGCTATAATGTTGTAGTGTGGATACAGAGAAAAAACAACCAGAAATCCTACCCTTTTGTCTTACAGCTGCATTGATACAGCTGCAGCAGTACACAGATTTGCAGCAAATTCCACCGCATTTGCACAAAATGTGAAATAGGTGTGTATGGTTTCTGGTCCCTACGTATAGCTTTGTTCATTTCAGTGTAAATGTCTCATGTGAAGTGGTGGAATTGGCATACTGGAAAAAGGAAATCCACCTTATGGAACATGCTGCATAAAATAGACCCTGAAATGCCCTTTCCATATTTATGACATTTCCCCCCTGTTCTTCTGGCTTCTGTGATTACACTCATGCAAATTCAATAGCTTAAAAACAGGGGCCTTTTATTCAATGAGAATACAGGTTTGGGGTTTGGGGGTGGCTTTTTAAAAATATCAGACTTTGCAAATGCATTATGGCTAAGCTTTGAAACAGATGGAAATAAGGTGGGTAAGTGCCCATAAATTGGGAACAGATTGGACAGTTGTATGCTTCCCACTTCCCTAAGGAAGGAACAGGGATGACATCCAGGGGCTACATTAGTGTGATTTAGTTTCCTTTTGGTCAAAATGTCTTATTGTCTCTCTCAAGTATCTGATATATTTATGAGTACATTCATTGAGCGTACTGGAAGTAAGAAGATTCCAGCCCCTAGTAACACAGCCATGTATACCTGTGTATCTTCTCAAAGTGCAGCTTCACTTCCTTAAGGATTCCTCAGTTTTAGCTAGTTCCAATTAAAAACAGTTGACCCTGTTGCTTTTTGCTCCAGTTCAAACTACAAACTTCTTGTTGTGCCTTGGGGCTTATCTACACAGGCTAAATACCCATTGCAGATCCCTGCAATCCAGGTGACGCAGGGCATTTACCCCCCTCTGCCCTTGGACAGGCCTCATCACCCCTGTCAGATATGGTGCTGGAATGGGGGCAAGAATAGGGCCCAATAAACCATTCTAAGTTAATATACAGTTTAATCTGGTATTGCTGCATCAGGCCCTACATATCCGTGGGGACCTATCCCAGCATACCGTTCCTCACTGCGGCCGCCAGCAAACTGGCTTTCATTGAAGCCAGGCAGGGGGCCCTCAGCATGTGACTAAGCCTTCAGTCACATGTTACAGGCTCCCTCCTTGGCTTCTGCAGCAGCAGGGAAAATGGTGGTGGCTGAGGCTGCAGCAGCTGCAGCGACAGCCAGGTGTTCTGTTTGGACACCGGCCCATTTTCTCCAGGTAATAGGGACTAAATGGGCCAGATCCGGAGCCAAGATATGCTCTGGTGTTTTGGCACCAGAGCTCTCTGACAGAGAAGGCTAAATATCTCACAAAACTACAACTCCCAGAATTCTATAGCATTGAGACATGGCAAGTTAAAGTGGTGTCAAACTGCATTATTTCCTGCAGTGTGTCAGCAGCCTAGGACACATGTCACCAGGTGACACCAGAGTGTGGACAGGGTGGCAAAAAGTTATGAATGAGAAAGAAAACATAAGCTAGAACAAGCTGTAGCAGTTCGCTTTTGCCTGAGACTCCCTCCTGCCCGGTTAATTGAGTGCAATCTGCTTTTGCACATTGAACTCAGTATGCAGCAATTGAAGTAAGATGAGGACAAAGGGGGCAAGTGGGAGCCTGCAAGCTTCATGAAGGAGATTATCACACGACCTTTTTAATCTGGAACAGGGATGACAGGAGGTTGCCAAAGGGTTTTCTGTTCACACAATGTCATCCCCATCCAGTTCTGCTCCCATGCCCCCTCTGTTCCGTTTCAGTTTTCTTCAATTGACGGATTAATCCGTCAATAGATTGCCCGTTCCGTTTCCATAACGAAATAAGGGGCTTGTGAACGGGTGTCCCGTTGTGCTGGCGCTATGCCAGCCACAGTGGGAGGTTTCTCCTGAAGACTATCAAACAGTGTGTCTGAGAATCTCCGAAGTATGAATTCTCAAGATGTGGTGCTTTTATTCTTTCAGTGAGAGTTAAGACATACTGAAGGGCTATTTTTTGTTGAGTCTCTCAGATCCAATGAAATCCTTTTTCATCTCTAGTTCAATGGAATCTCCCTGCATGTAAATTAAGAGGGTGTCTACACTGCCCAGTTACAGTAGTTTGATACCACCCTAACTGTCATGGTTCCATCTGGGATTTGTAGTTTGGTAACGTACTTAAGAATGTCTAGTAGAAAATGTCCAGTGCTGCAGTTCAAGAGAGCACACTAGCATTCTCTAGCCAAGGATTCTAAGTACCTCATCAAACTACAAATCCCAGTTAAAGTGGTATTAAACTGCTTTAACCATGTACTGTAGTCTTTCTTAATATTCCTCTCCTAGCATGTGTATGTTTCCTCATTAATAACTTTTGCCATCCTGACCACACTCTGAAGTTGCTTGGCCACATGTGGTTTGGTTTTTATCTGTCAAATGTTGGAGGCTATGCTACCTTTTTGGATTAAACTCCCAGAATTCCCTATGGTGACTGGGTGTGGGGGGGAATTCTGGGGGCAGCCATTAACACCCCCACCCACATTTCCAGGCTTTGAAAATGAAGAGTTGCAGAAGGAGATAAAAGGGTTAGAATCACAGAATCACATAGTGTAGGAGAAAGAAATACACAGGCTGGGTTTGCCCAAGCCCAAGCCATTGTTGATTTGGTGCAGTCCTCATCTTGCTTTTATTTTGTACGTCGCAGTGTGCACTTTCTCTCATTAACTAGTCATTAGGGGGAAATGAATTTCCCAGAGCATTTGGAAACAAACCGTGGGCAAGAGTGTTTGGGCAGTTCTGAGTAAAACAGCAGCGAAGGGGTTTTCTTGCCCTGTCAAGACTAAGCACACGTATTGCATATTCATCCATTGTCACAGTAACCTGCTATCTGACAGAAGGCATATGACGTTTTACAGGAAACTCTGCAATGTGGAGAGGAAATACTTTGCTGATATAGGCCATCCAGGCATGTAGCCCCTACATGGTATGGCATGTCACATGTCAGAGGGTGGCTGTTGAGAATGGAATGTTCCAGCCAAGGGCTTCTCTGGTGGGGGAAGCTTTTCTTCTGTGTCAAAGGAATTGTGTGCCTTTTACTTATTTTATGTTCAGGCCTCTCCCTCTCACTGGCCCCACTGGAGTGTCGTCAAGATGGCAAAAGCTATGAATGAGGAAGAACACATAAGCTAGGAGAGGCTGCAGCAGATTGCTTTTGCCTGAGTCTATTGGGAAGGGCAAGATTCTGCCACCTTTTCTTCTCCCCCCCTCCCCAATTAATGAAGTATAAACTACTTTTGGGGTTTGAACTGATTGCACCAACTGAAGTAAGCCAACAATGAAAGTGGGAAGTGGAGAAAGTAACTAGGACATTTTAAATACAGCTGAAAAATTGGGATGACAGGGGATTAATCTGGACTGCCCCTGGCAAATTGGATATGTGGATGTGCTTGGCTATTATTCCCATCACCCACAGGCAAGTGTGCTGACTATGTACAATGAGAACTGTAGTTTATTACACCTCTAGGGTTTCAGCAGTTTGAGAAAGCCTGGTGTGATATTGGCCTAACCAGGCAGGCTCCGCAGTTCCTAAACCTAGGCTGCCTGTCACTCTCACCTTGCCCTATGGTCCCCCTTTCAATCCCTTTTTGGAGTTGGATCCTGGGCCTCTAGGTGACCTTAGTGTGAATAAGTCTGTTTAAAATGGTTTCTTTAATGGTAAGTGTGACCACCCCTTGATTCAGAGTGAAGGAAGCCAGTCAGGAGCAGGTTTAACAGATTAATAAGCAGTTCAACGTTGTTTATTATAACCTGCTGAATGGCAGATGCTTTAACAAGTTCCAGTATTTAGTTACAGACCTATAACAATATTCAAACTGAGGAGATTTTCAGACCCACATTTAAATCTGTGGGAGACATGGAACAGGGTTGGAAAAAAGTCTTCTTTTCAGAAGACGTTGACCCTTTTCCTTGTCTCCCCCGTCCCTATTCCGGATTTCCCCATGATATTTTCATCACAGAGAAACATTGTTTTTGGACCACCTGTTCCATTTCTGTCACAGAATCACGGGTGGTCTGAAAGGTGTCCCATTCCTCTCCTGAGATGACAGCCATGGGAGGGAGGTCCATTCTGGACCCAGGAACAGGACACCCAGGTAAGTTGGACCTTCCCCCCTTCCCGGGTTACTTGTATTTTTTTTATTTTTTGCTTCCTTTTATTTTTTGACAGCTGGGGGGATGTATTTTTGAATTTCCCTCCTGCTCATTCTCTTGCAAGAACAAGCAGGATTTGGATTCACTGCTGTAAATGCAGCTTTATGGCAGCTGCTTTTACAGCAGTGAAGCTGAGGGGAGAGGGAGAACGTTCTTACCGCAGGATTAAGGTAAGTTTTTGAATATCTTACCTTTATTCCACAGCAGGAATGGGAGAGGGGCTTGTGGAGCAGGAACGGGGCATTTGGCCCCATTTGAAAATCTCCTGAATAATGTCAGGCTTTTTTCTTCAACCAAGTTGGACACCCAGGACACATTCACTCCCCACTGAGTTTCTCAACAGACTCCTCCCACTGACTCTCTCTTAACTATCTCTTTCTAAAAATCACCCTCCCACTCGCAGAGGCCCCTCCCTCCCTCCTTCCTCCCTCCAATCACAGAGTTCGCTCTGCTGGGATTGGCTGCCCTCTGTTATTCCAAGCATGGCTTCACACTCATTCATCTAAGAGCCACCCAGTAATATATCAGCAGGCTGTTTCCCTCTTTGCATTTCCTGTTACAGTTTCACACCTGGATTAGGGGTTTGCAGAAGGAAAGGCCTTGAAGTTTGGTATTCTATTCTGAAGCAAGGAAGAAAAACAAGATGGAGTCTAGTTTCCTGAATTTAATTGGTATGTAGTGGGTATCCCAGGAAGCATAGGGCTTTGGACATGAGAATCTATATTTTCTAAGGGCAGAAGCACATAGATAACCAGTGTCCTCAATAAAGAGGACTGAAATAAGAGGTGGAAAAAAAAAGAAAAGAAAGATGGTCTCCTCCCGTATTGGTCTAAAATTAGCACAGGGTTAAGACATGCTAAAACCTTATGTGATTGTTACATTTAAGAGGTCCTAGAGCATTACCCAAAACGTGTATGCAAACACTGAAATTTAGTCCTGTTTTTTTTAATTTATTTATTTAGAAGCCCCATATAAATCGAAAACTTAAAGTAGGGCTGAATAATACAGCCTGAGGCTGAATGTGGACTGTGAGTCAATTGTGTCCCCCCTTCAAGCATTTGTATTCCTGGACTGCCATTGCCAGGAAAAACATAGCCCTCCCAAAAGGAGAATTGAGACTTCTGGAAGCCTTCAGAAGCAGAAAAGTTCTGCTTTAAAAAAAGGCAGAGGACCTAGCCATCAAGTGGGAAAAAGTGTGTTGTTGAACTACAGTTCCCAGCATTCCTTACCATTGGCTATACTGACCAGGGCTGTTTTCCTGCTTTAGCCTAGGCTGTGCCCAGCACTGACCATCGACACAGCACAGGTTGGATACAGACATGCCTCTCCACACTGTCAGAAGGCAGAAGCTTAAGCCTTGGATCCTCTCCAAAGAAACTCCCACCCAGTGTTTGTTTTGGTAGCACGGATAGATTGACATGTCAGGTCAGCCCTGCTGAAGAGGCTGGCCTTTTAGAGTACTGCAGCAAGGACTGGACTAAGAATTTCTGTGGTGGAGAACAGTATCTTCATAAAGAGGAACATGTATCCTGGAAATGTTTCATTAATTAATTCATTTGATTTATAGACCCAAATGTGGGACCCAAAGTGGCTTACAAAAGAAGTTAAAGCAAAATAGCTAAAACAATGTGTGGTATGAAAGTTAAATAAGCATTAAACAATCAGTTCTATTAAAATGTTAAAAGTAATTAAAAAAACAATTTAAAACATTAAGCACATAATACACGTTAAAATAAACAGCACACTCATTGCACATCCTTCTCCCTCAACCAATTAAAGGATAAAGCCCTGTTTAAAGAAGAAGGTCTTTGCCTGCTAGTGAAAAGAGAGTAGAGATGGGGCCAACTGATCCTCCCTTTGGAGGTTGCTCCATAGCTTAGGAGCAGGTACCAAGAAGTCTCTTTTCGGTGTTTTCACCAGACAAACCTATGAGGTGATGAGATTGAGAGAGACCCCCTCCTCTGAAGATCTTAAGACCTAGGCAGGCTCACATGGGGAGATACAGGCTTTCAGATAGTCTGGGCCTAAGTCATATAGGGCTTTATAGGTCATTGAAAGACAAGACTTACCATTAAGATTTCACTTGAGCTGTCACCTGTAATACAGGAAAATAAAGGGGGCATCTATGACAATACAAGGACAAATGTGATGTGAAGGCTAAACTTGTAACGGGTATGTCAAGGCTATTGAAGTCTTGCAAGGGCTGTTGAACTGGAACTCCTACCAGCCCCTTTTAGGGGATCATGGGGATTGTGATTCAAACATTTGTTCCTTGGCCACTTCTTGCTCCATTATACCTAGAAACTCTTTGCTTCTCTTGTCATAAAGAGGACTGAAGTGAAAGGAAAAAAGAAAGACTGCCTCATCCCATATTGGTCTAATATTAGCACAGGGCACAATTGAGCTGCACACCTTCCTGGAAATGTGGACATACAGTATACCTTGTTTGTTTCTTCATAAAGGACTGCAGCATAAATACAGGCTTCAAAGGTCTTGTCAACCTGGTCTATTAAATGGGAAAGTTACCATGTCCCTCCTTTCCTGAAACACAGCTAGGATGACATTGCCGTTAATAAAACAGATTAAAGAGCAAATGAAAGTCAAAACTAAACAGTCCTGTTCCTCTTATTAATCAAGAGGGAAAACCAGGATGTGTGAAAGACAAATGAACCAAAGCACTTCTTTCTTTCTTTTTAAAAAATGCATCTTCAAAAGCAGTGCTATGTCATTTTGATTAGTGGGTATGATGACTTCAGTTGTTATCCCCATCCTATCCAAGTTTTCTTTTTCCCCTTGAGCTTAGCTGCAGAGGCTACAATTTTTTCAACAATATTGTTATGAGATAGGTCTGTTCCAAAGCAAAGGGTGTTGGCCTTATTGCACTACACTGTTATAGAACTATTATCCCACTTTAGCTGCTTTGGCTGTCTCCTGTGGAATCCTAGGATTTGCAGTTTAGGGAGGGGCATTTATCATTCTCAATCAGAGAGCTCGCAGGCTTCACTAAACTACAAACCCCAGGATTCCACAGGAGGCAGCAGTAGCAGTTGGAATAATGGTGCTATAACAGTATAGTGTGATAGTCATGTGTGTTTTTGGTGTAGTTTGGACTTAAGTGGATAATTAACACCCATTAGCTTTACAAAAGATCTACTCCTGGAAATGGAATGGAACATTTCAGTGTGGCCTGTTTTGAATGGTTCAGAATGGGCAGTTCAGTATGGCCATTTCAGTGTGGTGCATCTCTGCCTGCATATCAATTGATAATTGATAATTTCATAATCAAAACCATTTCTGTTTGCTTGGGATTGTGTTGCAAAACTATTTGGGCAAGGGTTAGGCTTAAGATAAGTGTTAGGGCTAGGGCTATTATCAATTATCAATAATATCATTTTTCCTTGGAGGTGTGGTAAGGGGGGGTCATGATGTGCACCTGAAAAAAATTGCCACTATACAGCAGTTCAAAACATTTGAAAACTAATTGTGTAAAGAAGAGTACAATCTTATATGTGTTTACTCAAAAATGTGTTCAAGGGGACTTAAACCTAGGAAATTTAGTTCTGGATTGCAGTCTAAGAAATGTATACCCATCATTAACTAAAATTGTCTGAGCATCTGAACTACCATATCATATTTACATAGTGCTTTTTAAGTTTTACTATATCCAAAACATGAGCTGGATAGGAAGAGGTAGTCCATGGTGCAAGTTATGCCTGAAGTGTGGGAAAGCAGATAAAGAGATGTTTTTTCTCTCTTTCTCATAATGCTAGATCCCGAGGGCACACTTTAAAATTCAGTGATGGAAGATTTAGGATAGAGAGAAGGAATTCCATGTACACGTAGTGCATAATGTGGAATTCATCACCATAAGCTGTAATGATAGATGCCATTTTAGATGGCTTTAAAAGTGGATTGCATAAATTCATGGAGGTTAGGGCCACCAGTGGATACTAGTCAGGATACTTATATAGTTTCTCCCATATCAGAAGCAGTGTACCTCTGGATATCCACTACTAAGAAGTGCAAGTTGCAGTTCCACTTATGTGCTGGCTGGCTTCCCATAGGTGACTGACTGGACAATGTGCTATAGAACATTGGTCTAGATAAGCTTTTGGTCTGATCCAACATCATTCTTCTCATGTTCCTTTCTTCTTAAGCTGGTTGATGGCAACTCCTCTGTCTGCATGTTGTATTTCCTGGTTGCACTGCTGTTATCACGTTGCATTAGACAGACCTTTCCCTCACACAAATTTATACATGCAGTGAACTGGGACCCTTTCAAGCAAAACGATGATGATCATGATGATGATGATGATGGCAGTAGTGAAGAAAATTCTACAAGCAAGCAGAAAGTCAGACAGACAAAATGAAAAGGAAATAGCTTGAGTGGGTGAAAAACTGGGAACAACATAAAATGTTCAAAAAGATGCTAACTTCCTGTAATAACAAACCACTGTGTACACAGCTCACTTCAAGAAATGTTTTTATAGACTGTAAAAGACTTTGAAGAAAACTCCCCTCACCAAAAAAAGTGATTTGCTTTCTTGTCCCCCAAGTAGTAACCAGTAACCACATCCTCTCCTCCACTCCCCCTCCAGCTGTTCTTCATCCAAGCAGCCACTGTGGTTCATGCTGGCTATGCTATTATTCTGGATGGCAATCTGTCATTTGGCAGCTAAGAGGAAGCACTTCCTGCTGACTTTACTATCAGTAAATGTGGAGATATTTATCATTTTTAATGTTAAACCAAAGCTTGCCTGGTTTGCTCAGCTGTTAACGTTCATTATTCCTACAGTCTTTCAGCCTAAATCCACTGAAAGCAAAACAAAAATTCCTCCCCACCTTTCATTATAATAATGTTTTCTCTTGACAATTGTTTTCTTTTTTTAAAAAAATACCCCCACCCCCATTTCTAGCCTATACCTTCTTTAAGGAGGTCAAGGTAGCATATGCAGTTTCTCCCCACATTTTATCCAAAGAACTCAAGGGAATCTTAACATCCATATATGGTGGAATAAAATATGGAATATGATCCTGGTGGAAAAATTAATGTTTGCTATTAAGGCATCCAAAGGACTGGAAAGTAGAGATGCTTGTCTTCACCATTGGTTTCCTTCCTTTGATTTATTTATTAACTGTAAGAGATGGTCGATCTGCCTTCTTACCAAACAGTTTTCGAATCAGATCTTTTCAATAAATGTGGAACCTAAACTGTTGGTGAGTTTTATTATACCTTCCATCTTCTCAAAGATTTGAATGACTCAGATATGTAGTGATTAGTTTGCTTTAAATTTCTTTATTGTTAAATTACTTTTTAAAATTATTATTATTAGTTTGTTCTCATACTTGTGTAATCTTACATCCATGTTAGACACATTTGTTACATTTTAAAGCATACTTACAATAAAATGTGTTTTTTTAAAAAAACAAAAATCCTGTGGGATAGGCTAGGCTGAGGATAAAAGTAAAGAAACGAAGTAGAAGTTGATGTAGGAGAGGTCAGACCATGGTCTATCTAGTTCAATACTGTACACTGACTGGCAACAGCTTCCTAGAATTTTAGACAGGAGACTTTCCCAATCTTATCTCAAGATGCCAGAAATTTCACTTGCGTCTTTTGGAACACAGAAAATGTGCTCTGCCACTAAACTAGAGCTCCTCCCAAGTAAGTGACTCAGTGAATTTCATGGCAGCCAGAAGATTTCATGACAGAGGAGAGTTTAATCCATGGGCTCTGCCCAAGTTCAGCAAACAACACTGCCTCTAAAAAAAAGGTATCAAAATAATGTATAGCAATTCTGCTTGCTGGTCTCTCCAGGCTATCAAAACTCAATATGTAACAACAGTAAGATTGGTTTATACAGGGTTATATTCAACTGCATCCATCTATTAGATGAATGGACATGGCTGATAAAAAGAATTCTCTCTCCCTGCAGCCCCTCTGCCCCCAAATCTGATCAAGCAATCTGGGGAACCTGACAAAATAGATTTGAGGCAAACATGAGGGATTCTGACAGGGAAGAGGGGAAGTCATATTGTACAAGCACAAGTCTTTTCACATAATGCCAGCTGTAGCCTATGGTGTCTTCCCACTACGTCTTCCTTGATTTACAGCTTTCTCCAACCTGCTAACCTCCAGATATGTTGGTGTACAACTCCTATTATGCCTAGCTCCCATGATTAGCCAGTCTGAGGGTGAATGGTAACAGCTGCAGTCCAGAATGTGGTAGGGATGATTGGTAGGTTACAGTACGACCTGGTGAATTCCCTGGCAGTGGGATGGTAAATCCAGGGCTTAGACCAAACTTTAAAGGAACTGCCCAGGTTACTGCACTTATTTTAAGAACAGGGTTCAGCACCTTGAATAGCTCCTTGAACATTCAGAAGAAAACCCTGACTTGATTTGCTGCTCTCCTGACATGGAATCTACCAGCTGCTACTAGCAGGTTCTTGATCAACTTTCGCTTATATTGATCCCTGGCAGGATTATCAAGAAACATGCAATATTCTGTTCTACCCATTATTTATCAAAGGGTGAGAGAAAGGATAAGAACTGATTTCCTACAATTTCTTAATGTGACAGTTTGTGGGTTAAGTCATCCTTATGGCATGCCAAATGGCTGTGTGATCACTTCCTCACTTTATCAGCAACCCTGTCAATGCAGAAATCACAGGAAGGTGAGCAGATGGAGCAGACAAATGTAACTAACTCACATTAGGAGAGCCTTGAGCCATATGTGAACCAGCATTTAACAAGTGCAGCAGGGCATTATATTGTTGACCATTTATTGAGGAAACAATTTTATACTGAGTTGCTGTTCTGGTAAAAATTTGTAGATGTGGGGAGAGAGAAAGAGAAAGAGGGAGAGAGAGATGCTTGGTTGCATTTGGTCTAGTAAGTAAGGAGATGGTGCATATGTGTGATGGAGTTTGTCCCCTTTCCTTAAATTATATTGCACCCCACAGAGGAATAAAGTGTGATACTTTTCTGTTTTAAGCCAGATTTATTCTGAATCAGTGCTGGTGTTGAATTAAAACTCTTTTCTCATGTCATAGCTCATGTTGGTTTGAGGCATATCTGATGCACTTCCCACTCACCCATAGTGAATGGTGCTCAGTGTTGGAGGAATCTCATGTACAAGCAAGGAAATGGAGATGTTGTATTGCGTTGTAATGCTATGTACCTAGTTTTATAGCAGCATGAAGGCTTGTCTACACTATTGGAAAAGCTCGAACTCTCCTCAGATCTGGTCCAATAAGGCCACACACACACACACACACACACACGTATCAGGGTTGCTGATAAAGTGAGGAAGTGATCACACAGCCATTTGACATGGCATAAGGATGACTTAACCCACAAATTGTCACATTAAGAAATTTCCCCCCGAATCTGGTGTAATAAGTCCATATACTGAACAGCCACTCCAAACTCAGGGTATACCACCTTAATCTGGGTTTTAAAAAATTCATGTTTTCTGTGGAGTTTGCTTGAAACTCCAGAGAAAACTGCAGTGTGAACAGTGCATCTGCCCTGGATTCGGGGTGGATGGTGGTTGAGAAGGCAGGACAAGCGCTGCCTGGGTCACCGTCATTTTCTCCTCTTCTCAGCACCACTTCTACACAATCACCCGCTCTGAGGTCAGAAGGAGTGGCCAGCCCTGCCATTGCTCATTCTGACCTCAGAGAGAGTGACTATACACCAGGGCTCTACCTTCCTGGTACGATGACAGGGCTGGCCACTCCTTCTGAGCTCAGAGCGGGTGATTGTGTCCCTGGTGCATAATCACTCTCTCTGAGTTCAGAACGAATGGTCAGCCACATGATCAATTGAGTGCCAGGAAGGCAGAGCCCTGTCACTGTTCTGGTCCATGCCTAGAGGTGCCTGGGTAGGCAGCAGTGGTGGATCCCCAGCTCACTAGGGTAAAAATCTATATGAATTATTGTGTAGACAAGCCTGCTGACAAGTGATGCAGATTTGGGCTTTGGCCAGGTAAGGTGTGGCACTTAAGTCCGGGCCAGAGAAGTCCAAATTTGATGCAGTGCAGCTCTGGGCCAAAGTAGTTCAAATTTCATCCAGATTTTTACCTCCGGTTTAGACAAGCCTTGTTTGAACCAATCCATTAATAACAGTTTCTCTCCGTTTCTCATTTTTTCCCAATCCTAAGTTTGTTTTATCCCATTTCCACATCTCTTTTGTGCAAAGTTTTTAGATGCCTGCATGAAAATCTGTATGCGTTTTCATGCCATCTCACCTAACATAATACTTTTGTGTGCTGTTTTACCTGATATACACATTTCAAGCAGTTGCTCTTAGTGTATGCATTTTGTATATTATTTTAAACAAAATGCATAGTTTCATGTTCACTTTCCCCAAATGTACACTTGTTTTTGGTACACATAACTTTTATGTGTTTTTTGAATACTGACGTTTTAACACTGAAGGCTAAGTATGTTTCCTTTTGGTTTGGAAAGTTCTTCACTCATCTCGAATTCAAAACTCATGCTCCCAGCAACACAGTAGGCATGCAAGCGGCTCTAAGCTAGGCAAATTGCTGCAATGTGATACTCTTAAGTGTAAGTGTCCCAAGGAGTGTTATAATTTATCATGTATAACAGGCCTCCTCCTTCATTTATTTTTGCACAATATGGGTGGCTGAAGTTACACAGGACTTTCTCCTCTTCTCACTGACAGCTAACTAGCAGTGACAGGTAGAATGTGCTGCACATGCCTTTGGGTAGACTGTGACTGTTTCCATAAACAAAGAAAGTAGGATCAGTAAGACCACCACCACTCATCACAGATGCCTTCAGCATCCTTCATGGTAGAACAGACAGCAGCAACACTTGGACAAGTAAAGCGATAGAAAAGCTTTGGATGGAGGAAAAGGAATGGATTCTAGATATAGCCATATGTCATGCTATATTGAATCCTGCCAAAATGTGCAGTTGCATTGACTCTTGAGGTCAATTACCATGGTGTTATGGGAATGCACAATCATAAGTCTCTTGCATCTGATGTAAAAGGCAAGCTGATTAGATGTGAGGTTTGCTGATACTTATAGGGAATAAGTGGCTTGCAAACAGGTTTTGTGTAAACTGATCATGGCACATTTGGAATTTCAGATTTTTATTCCAAAAGGGATTTTAAAGGTTGCTATGCTTTTTTCCATAGTGTTCTGCCTCAAGGGTAGGCTGAATATGGTTCCCAACAATCTTCAGGATTTTTGCCAGTCAGGAGCCCCCTTTGCCACTTTGGGAAGGGCGGGGTGGGTGGGAGTGAGTGGTAACGGGGGCTCCTGAAGCCCCCTTTGCCACTTTGGGAAGGTTGGGAGTGGATGGGAGTGAGTGACGACAGGGGCTTCAGAAGCCCCCGTCGCCACTTTGGAAAGGGCGGGGTGGGTGGGAGTGAGTGGCAACGGGGACTTCAGAAGGCCCCGTTGCCACTTTGGGAAGGGTGGGGGGTGAGAGTGAGTGACGACGGGGCTTCAGAAGGCCCCGTTGCCACTTTGGGAAGGGCAGGGGGGTGTGAGTGAGTGGCGACGGGGGCTCCTGAAGCCCCTGTCGCCACTTTGGGAAGGGCGGGGGGTGGGAGTGAGTGGTGACGGGCTGGGTTGTTGCAGGCGGGTGGGGGGGAGGACTATTATTATTTGCGTTTTTTTCACATTCGCGAGGGTCTTCCGCCCCTAACCTCCGCGAATGTGAAGGGACGACTGTAAATACTTTTTATTTTACTGTTTTTCCTATATGCTTCTTTCAAAGCAACAATTATGGAGAGACTTAGGGAGCTGGGAATGTTTAGCCTGGAAAAAAGATGGTTAAGAGGCGATATGATAGCCCTGTTTAAGTATTTGAAGGGGTGTCACATTGAGGATGGAGCAAGCTTGTTTTCTGCTGCTCCAGAGATTGGAACACGGAGCAATGGATGCAAGCTCCAGGAACAGAGATTCCACCTCAACATTAGGAGGAACTTTTTGACAGTAAGAGCTGTTCGGCAGTGGAACACACTCCCTCGGAGCGTGGTGGAGTCTCCTTCCTTGGAGGTCTTTAAACAGAGGCTGGATTGCCATCTGTCGGGGATGCTTTGATCGTGATTTCCTGCATGGCAGGGGGTTGGACTGGATGGCCCTCGTGGTCTCTTCCAACTCTGCAATTCTATGATTCTATGATTCTATGTATAGTTCACTCTTTAGACTACTGTAGCAATAAAGCTTTTGGTTTAACTCTGAAGCAGCTGGTTACTGAGTCTGAAGATGCTAGTACATGACATTGGACAACTTTTTAGCAGATTGAAATATGTTTTTAGCTTTTCATAAAGAAGAAAGAAGGGAATATCATGCTCATGAGATTTGAAGATTAAGGTTTTTTCTTTTTCATTATTGTTGGTCTTTAAGTCAGATGACATAATTTTCATTAAGTATATAGAGAAATTTAGCTTATACTTGTATTGTCTTTGATTTGGAGGGCAGGAAATCATTTTTTTTAAAAAAGTTTGTTATGTAAGGGAGGGGTGGTGGTGGGTCGATTGTGTTAGATATTTGTAGTATTTTTAAAATGTAATGTAGTGTTTTGTTGTGTGTTGTAGTGTGTATTATAGTGTATTCTTGTTGAAATACCAATACAAATTAATTGTAATGAAAGAAATAAAACATTGCTTCCATATGCATGTTTTCAGGATATCGTTTTGGTTACTCAGCATGTTCAAGATTTATAAGCCAAAGTATCTGTCAAGATTCCTATTGCTAATACTTTAACTACTGAAAGGTAAGATCGAGAACGTTCTCTTGAGCACAGCAATTCAACTACGTAATGGCTAGAAAGAGTCACAGGCAAGCAGGCAGCAGTTTTTAGCTTAGTGTGAATGCCACAGAGTGGCATTCACAAGGTAAAAGAAAATGATAGGGATGATAATACTACACATAGGGAAAACATGCAAATATAACTGCAGTCTTTCATGCTTTATAATATGTTTTAAAAATAGGCTTTAGTGAAGCACAAAATGCATATCCCTGGAAAGTGGAAATGGGTCTAAATCTGAATCTTCAATGTGCCCTAGGTCTTGGCATGCAAGATGTAGCATTAGCTATAGAGAATCTGAAGTAAGATTTATAAATAAATAACATCCTGCAATTTTGTGCTTTTGAATCATATTGGGTTCTCGTTTTCTGAAAGCAAACTCTCTCTTTGAAATCTGTTGTTAAAAAGCAAATAAATCCCCCAACTCCGTGAAGGTTATTTGCATAGCTGCCAGGTCTTGTGAGTAATCTCCCCACATTAGAGGGGAAATTATTCTTGCGGTGATTCAAGTGATATTCTGTCTTTTGGCTCAGCAGTTCTGTGTGTTTTTCCTTTCAAGTTGGAGGCTTTTTCATGAGCTCACAGGTGGTTTCAGAAATGTAGCACTTCACTTTTAACTCCCCCACCTCCACTTCTGGTCTGTGATAAAAGAAAACCTAGACATATTGCCAGCTAGTCATTTAAGGAAGGAAAAAAAGCAAGAGAACCTTGATTTTGTCTGAAAAAAATATAACCAAAGATTGACTTGGGTGTATCTTCACCAGTTTGGAAATTCCAAGCAGTGTTTTCTGCACAAAATAGCATTTCTCTTAGGTGGAGTTCACAATGCTGCATTTCCCAGTGCTCCAGCTTTTCTCCCTGTTGGCTTCAGTTCTCTTTCCAATGGAGACAGAGAAGAAGGATTGTCAGATAAGTGAAATCTGTAAGAAGTGGGAAGTATGTTATGCAAACCCTGGCCGTTGATGGGTTTTTTTAAACCACCACCCACAAGCAAATCCACTACCATGATTTTGGCTAGTCTTGAAACTTCATTGACAGCAGCTGAGACGTAGGGACAAGGAAGGAGAATCTTAGGATTCCCCACTGAGCTGAGAGAAAACCGTGTTACTTTTGCAATATTGTTTATAGACTTTCCATGTGACGGTGATCTGAGGCAATGTAGCATAACGGTATGAGTATAGAACTAGAACTTCCGGAGCCCTGGTGGTGCAGTGGTTAAATACTGGTACTGCAGCCACAATGTTGCAAGTTTGATCCCAGAGGGCTCCAAGGCTCACTCAGTGTTCCATCCTTTTGTAGGTCGGTAAAATGAGTACGGTACCTGGCTTGTGGGGGCAATTAGCTAACACACATTGGAAACCACTTAATGTGCTGTAGAGTGCTACTACTTAACAATTTGTAAGCCGCTCTGAGAGCTTTTGTGGCTGAAGAGCAGGATATAAATACCTAAATAAATAAATAAATAAATAAAAATAAAACTCTGGGAGACCAGGGTTTGAATCCCTGCTGAGCTATGAAAAACCACTGGGTAACCTTGGGCAAGTCATGCTCTCTCAGCATTGGAGGAAGGCCATGACAAACCTCTGAATAAATCTGGTCAAGAAAACAATATGATAGGATCACCATAAGTTGGAGTCGAGGCTCATAACAACAACAACATGTGACAGCAATGCATGTTGTCACTATCTTTTTGATGAACTGGACCAATAAGCACAATTCTGTGGGATGTTCTTTTGTGCAAGCTGAATAGAAATGAACAGGAACTGCAGAGGAGTAAATTTTAACAAGTTTAAGATCCAGGAGGGATCACACAGAAGGACCTTTCATTATTTACCAAGATGAGCAAAACCGAGGATAAAAATATGGTTTACCTCCACACTTTCTGGGACCATAGAATTTGATAAATCCATTGTCGTTGTTGTACTGCATAATGAATGAAGGACACATTAAAGCTAGTACAAAGTGGGCCTAATTCGGCTGGCTGATTCTGACTCTGCACAAAACTCTGTATCTTATTTTGGATATATAACTCTTTGCTTATTAGGCCTAACAAAAATCAGGCTGCCGGACTTACCTGGTGGTTGTTTGCGGTCCGGGAAGCCCCCCCCTCACATCTGGAGCATGGCTGTCACCATGTTGAGTATCTTCCTCCCAGCAGGCCTTGTGGCTGGATGAGAGGAGGAGAGAGCAGCAGCCAATCAGATCACAGCCTGGTTTATGCTGATTGGCTGGGTGTGCTTACCCGGCAGCCAATCAGAGATGAGTATCAGGCTTTAATCTAATTGGCCAGTGAAGCAGGGGAAGCCTCCTCTTTCTTGTAGGCTTCCCTCAGGTCTGGTGACCAGGTATATATTCCTGGTCGGGCACCTCCCTTGGATACAGAATCAGATTACTGTAATTCGGTGCTTTCAGTTTTTTTAGTGCTATTATCCTACAGGGGGAAAGAAGCACAGCGGTTATTTTAATTCCTCCCTATGGCCAATCCATTTATTATATCCGTATTTATTCATGGACTGCTCTTAGCCAGAAAATGGCAAATTTCCATGAGCAATCATATTTGATTTTCTGGATCTACAACTAATCTTTTCTAGACATGACCTTGCTCAGTCCTGACCCTGGTCTAGTCTTCACTCTGTATTACTGCCTTGCTTTTTCAGGTTTGCTTTCATAGTCCTGAGGTTCATTCCTCCACTTTCCCTCCTCTTTTTTTTTAAACATTTGCTAAGAAGATAGCTTTTTGTGAGAACCAACAGGTTCCAGGTTCTAAGCCATGCTTCTTATAATAGCTAGACAATTGGTTAAAAGAGAGGTCATAGAATTTAATCCTATGGCCCATATATGGATACAATAAATTGTGCCTTATATACAGAAAAGGAGAGCCCAAATGCACCAGGAGAAAGTACAGGAAGTGCAATGATATGCATTTTTACTAAAATGTCCCACTGAGATCAATGTGGCCAATTGCTATGCATGCCCTTGTGGGATTTTAGCCTAAAACTTACAGAGGCAGAGATTAGGCTCCCTGATTTTCTAGCTTACAATTGCCAGAGGCAGCATGGCTGATAATAAGGGATTATGGTAGCAGTAGTCCAAAAGAACTGAATGGACAAAGGTTCCCCACAGTTGGCCTGTCATTTGAGGCTGTGTTTGCAGACTGAGTTATAACATCACAGCTTTATATGACCATAAAACTTGAAAGATGGAATGTCACTATACAGAACTTCAGGATGAAGTTGCATCCTTGCCTGCTGGCACTTTGTTGGCTTTACTGTATATTATGTATCTACCTTTGAATCTGGTCTATATTTAGTGACAATCTCCACCCTGCCCATAACAATATTACTGCAAACTTTTGCATTGTAAAAGAAGGTGTGCCATTTATTCCACGGCAGAGTGATGCTGCTTTCAGAGGCTGTATTCTCCAAACAGATACGTACACTGAAGAGTGCCTTGTGACTCGTGCTGCTGCTTATAGGGGAAAGACGTCTCCAAGCAGGTGTGAAGACTTTTCAGTTGGGTTTGGTGAGGCAGATCCACAAAATGATGTCTGCAGTGGAAAAACAGCTGCTAGAGAAAGCAGATGCTGGAGATTTTTCAAATATTAGAAGAATGTCAGCGAGGTCTAAAGCACTTGCTCTTTTCCAGCTAATTTGTGGAAAGGGCATTTTTGGTGTGCTGGCACATGTGTGTGTGTGCACCCTCCCTTGGGATTGGGGAGGGGAAAACTTATGCTGAATAATTTGGCAGCTTTAAATAGCATGCTGGCCTTTATCCAGGGCCAAGCCATTCAACTTGGCCACCTGGATTTTCTGGTTGAGGATAAGCAGGGTGGAATTTGAGGCCTTTGTACATTATGCTGAAAAGACATTGATTCATCACAAAAACAAAAAGTAACAAAAAAGCAGAAGCTTCTTTGCAGTGGAAAATGAAATGAGATACAGCTGCCTTAAGGCAATGTGTGTCTGCAGATGTAACTCTCTGGACTCCTTTCTAATCTTCTCTTTTAACACTACCTGTCTCTGCTCTCTGATCGATCTGCTTGTAAAAATCCATGCTGTTGCACCATATGCTGGGGAAGCCTATAAAGAAGACCTGACCCTTTTTGTCATGCGCTCCTAAGTCAAGGTAATGAAGAGGCCTCAAAGGCAATACTTCAAACCTGCATTATCTTTTCAGAGAGGGCCTGATTTGATCATCCTTATTCTGAATCACACTTTACTTCAAGGACAAGAGTTGGGTGAATCCTTCAATTTAAATGCATGTCTGCCCTGATAACATCACAACGAAGGACATTGATGTCATAGGTTAAAAAAAAATCCCAGGGGTGAAGTTAATTTGTTTATGTGAAAGAGCACTTTACTTGCATGTCTATTTGTTTTCAGAGAATGCTATCCTTCCTTCTATTTTTCCCATAGCATCCATTGTAAATGGAATGTTTCTGACAGAATTGTAGCTCTGCTGACTCACAATAAGTGGGAACAGCTTCTGACTCAGGCAAACAATACCTTACAACTGACAGTCAGGGTCAATTCCATTCCTCTATACCAACAGGATTTCCATGAGGAAAATGTGTGAGCCACTTGTGGATCTCACTTGTAAATTATGTCTATATATAATAAAATAGGGCCAATCCAGCACCTACTGTAGTTACAAATGACCACTAACTTGTAACTGATTTCTTTTCAGATAACAAAAGTGCAGCTACTTTATATTACAATTGTAACTTGATGAGGGAAAACCTCACTCCTTTTGTGATGTAACTATAACTCTACAACTTGGGTAGTTATGTGGTGAGACCACATTAATTATATGGGTGGAATATCACATAGTTCAAGTTCAGACTTTGCTTGTGCAAAACTGAAGGAGTACTACAACTAGTTTCAGCAAGGGTAGATGGCTGTACATTAGCCAAGAATGTGCATCAGCATTCATCAGCACTGTGCAACTACATGTGCAACTCCACTTCTGTGTCTCTCAATGTGGACCTTGTACATTGGACCAAAATGATCACCTGCTTCCACGGAGGAATTTGTGCATTTGTAAGACATCGACAGGGTTCTAGCCAATAAATATGTATGTATGTGTACACACACACACACACACATACACACACTAGTTTTTTATTTTGTTTGTGTGTGTGTTTATGAATTATTTCTATATATACTGCAATTCCTTTCCCCCCAATAACAAAGGTATATAAATAACAAAGGTAACATATAATAATATATAATAAAATAAGGTCTATCCAGTACTTCATTGCAAATGATACTTACTTGTAATTCATTTATTTTCCCAGCAACAAAGGTATAATTTCTCATATTATAATTTATAACTTGATGAGGAATAACTTCCCTCAGTGTACTGCCTGTATACAGTATATGCGGCATGGGGTGTGTATGTGTGGGGGAGTGATTAACCAATAGAATTATTTTAAGTATTGTAGCAGGATGTTTCATTCCACCACCATCCTACATAGATGAGAAATATTTTGCCTCATTTTGTAGGTACTTATGAATAAATATATCAGCACATACATGTATATATGTATGTGGTTCACGAAGTGTGTTTTTTTCTTTGTCCACTAGCCTCCCTTCCCCATTTGGGCTCAGCCCCAATAATCATTGCACCGTAGTCAAGTCATATAATAGATCAGGAACCACCAGATTGGTTGATTGTCAACCATTATGGGTATAAACATGCAGTACTTGATAGCCAGGTTTCTCCAAGCAGTGTAAGTGTTCAAAATGACAACTCTACATCCTCTGACAAATCCTTGTTTATATCAGTAAAAAAGAAGCTGTGCGTCACAGAGTGTGGCACTGTTTGCACAGTTCACTGAATGGAAGGGTTCTGAAAGGGTTTATGCTTAATGAATTCACTCTCTGCTCTTCCACTGTGACTCAAAAGCAGAGTAATGGAGACTTATATTCTGTCTTCCTCACAGATCAATGTTAGCAAATGTTGGCCAGCAGAATTCATTGTAATGAATAAAAGTAGAAGTTATTGAGTAACCATATGAAGGAGTTTCTTTTCATGGCGCTATGTTTCATTAGAGACCCAGTGAAATAATTCTCTTACAAACAGCCTGTATTAGAAACTCCAACTTGTCACTGGGTAAAAATTCAAGAATATCCTCTTATTTCTCAACAAACTCCACAAGACTTTGGCTTTATCTACACTAGCCACAATATGCTGGCTTCCTGTTACCTGGAGAAATGGGCTGGCATCCAAACAGAACGGCAGCAGAAGCCAGGACCCCCACAACATGTGAGTGCAGGCCCCCTGCATGTAACCAGCCTTGGTCACATACTGAGTGACCCCTGCCTGGCTTCCAGGAAAGGCAGGGAGCTGGTGGCGGTAGTAAGGGGTGGCCTTCTGGACAGGATCCTGAGACATGTGGGGCACGATATGTGTTCTAGCTGCCAGTAACAGATTAAACTGGATATTAAATGGGCGGGGGGGGGGGAAGCCAGGGTATTTAGCCCATGTAGATAAGCCCTTTGAAGATGTATTCAGTAGGTGAGAAATGAGCCCAGGCTAATAGAGTGCAGGAATTGAGTGGCCAGTGGCCGCTTGGCCTGCCATCCATCTTGGGTTGGCACATCTTTTGTTTTTAGCTAAAGCAACCTCATGAAATAAGTTTGTAATCATCCTCTATAATGTTCTATATGCTCTTCGTCCATGCTTTTTGCTTAATGTGGTTTTCAGTGTACTAATCTAGAATGCTATTTTATATTTCTTATATTTTATTATAACCTGTTTCTCTGTGCCCCTCTCCTCCATATAGCTTTATTGTGTGTTTAAATGTGTACTTGGTTTTGACCAGGCTTATGTACAAGGTCAGAACAAAGCATTTTGCTGCCTGAGTTGAAAAAACAAATGGTGTTTCCTGCACACCAGAGTAGGTGGCAAATAAAACCTGAAGCCTGCTAATTTACTTTGGCACACAAGAGAGAAATTCCCATAAGCACTTTCTTGCTTCCCTGGTAGTATATATACAAAAGAAAAAGAAAGGAAAAGAAAATTAGTAACAATTTGCTGCCTTTCATGACACTAAACAGAATCTGATGCATGAAGTGGCTGCTTCGCTCTACCCAGTTGTTAGGCTAACCCTGATTATTTAGAAGTTTCATCACTTACCAAAGGCTCCTGCTGCCTATAGGGTCAGCATTTCTACACTTACATTTGGAAATACAGTCAGCCCTCCATATCCACAGGTTCTGGATCCATGGATTCAACCAATGACAGCATGAAAATATTCGGGGCAGGGGGTGGTGGTGGTTCCAAAAAGCAAATTTTGATTTTGCCATTTTATATGAGGGACCCCATTTTACTACACCATTACATATAATGGTGTAGTAACACCATTAGCTAACACACATTGGAAACTGCTAAATACAGTGTAGATGTGTAAATAGCTATTGCTTAAAACAAATTGTAAGCCGCTCTGATAGCCTTGTGGCTGAAGACTGGGGTATAAATAAATAAATAAATAAATAGACTTGAGCATCCATGGATTTTGGTCTCCACAGGGGTGTCCTGGAACCTAACCCCAGTGGCTACCAAGGGCCTACTGTAAAGAGTTGGATCTGAACATTACTTCGGAAGGGGAACAGGAATAAATAAGGATGCTGTGCATATAATTATACAAATTGTACTCTTTTTGAGTCCTGGACATTCCTTCCCCCCTTGTTCTATAAAAGGATGAGTTTGGAAAAGTTCTTTCTGTAGTTAAAAAACATACTTTCTGAACTTCTCCTCCCAGCCCACCTGACCACTTATCAGGCCATGCTGGTGGCAGGATTCTGGAGCTATCGTTAAAAAAACAAACAGCATTTCTAAATTCTGTAAAAATTAGGTATGCAACAGAGAAAGTTTATTTGATTTTTTTTATACCCCAACTTTCTCCCAATATGGGACTCAAAGCAGCGTACAATACAAGTTAAAACAAAATAGCTAAAACAATATGCAGTACAAAAGTTTTTAAAAACATTAAACAATCAATCCAATTAAAACATTAAAAAACAAAAGTGAAAATTCATTTCTCAATGGTTCTCAAAATTTAATACCAATATATGGAATTTAGTTACATTAGTAGCTACAGGTTTTTTGTTTGTTTGTTTAAAGAAAAGAATGAGTCAACACCACAGAACAAGTTTTCTGTGGGCTATGAAACACATAACATGACTAGGAGAGTACGATTAATAAGAGCTTTCACCAATTACCTAAAAGTCACCTAAAAATCTGTCAGTTTTGGTTTTGTTGCCTTTCTCAGAATCCCATAGCCTTCTTGTCCCATTCTACTTCTGTACCGGATTGTGAAGTTTTCCTTCTTCCCGATAAGGATGGAAAAATTCATATTTCAGTACTCATCTTTCCTGATATATGCATTTATCCACATTGATTAAAGCATGTTTTGAGCTCTTTGTTCAAATATATATCTCTGCCACCTTGCATATTTTTCAAATGTCCATATATTTTCGCATGTCCTTTTTCTTTCTTGAAATGCATTGTAATCTTCAGAAAGGTAAGTATTTCTGAAGCAAAATGTCCTTTATCCCATTGCCAGTTTTTCTTGAAGGCATGAAATGGATAATTCTGTAGAGAAATGTGAACACAATCAATCTCTTTATTGTCCCTAATCCATCTGCTGGGAAGGTGACCCATGCCTGCTCCATCAGAGTAAACAGGAATTGTGCTAGCACACTTCCTAGAGAACTGTGCTTCTGATTATGTTCATTCCTGTATTTTACTATTTTACCCACTACACTGGATGGATCCATTAGGTCAAATGGCAATTTCCAAGCACAGCTTTAAACACCAACCCATTCAAAGTGGGATATCATTATGAGAGAACATAAAATCCATTTAATTGGCATTCTGACAAACAGCACAATGAACTAATTGGGAATAAGTGCTGCAAAATAAATTCAGTGCAGAAGGTTTCATGATTCAAAACATCAACTGTGTCAGCTCATTTATTTGGTAAAATAGTGGGCCAAAGGTGACTTGTATAACTCACAGTAGAAATCACAAATTGGCATCAATACTTTGGCCTTCAGTACTTACATAAATTGGCCTTCAATACTTTGTGATTGTCTGCTTCTTTTCATCTGCCATATTCACTGGAAATTGGAATAATGTACATCACTGTTGAAGTGCACTTGGACAGAAATCCCTTTTTGCTACTCAGTTCCTGATGTACAATCGTAGTGGGCTGCAGTCTTATGCATTATTATGTGGGGGTAACCAGCACTGAACCACAGCTTGGAAAAGTTCCTTATTTAGGCTAAAACTCCCCAACATTGACTTGCACAAAATTGGGCTAGTTTTGATCTTTCAGTCAGGGATCCCAGGTGACTGAGGTGGGGGATCAAAATTGGCATCCAGATTGTTATTTATTTTGATTACTTGCAGGTACTTTCAGAGGGAGGGCAAATTACATTCCCCTTCCATTTATGGTTCAAATATCCTCAAATATGAAAACTCTTACAAGCAGAGTATGTGTTTAGAAGTGCCCTCTATGTGTAGCTTACTCCCAAGAAAATGTCCATATGATAGATTGCAAAAAGCATTTGTTATTCCTGAAAGTGCTCAACAACAATGGCTATCTTAGTATTTCGGAGTGCTTGGTCATTTGCTACACTTCTGGCTGACAATTCCTTAGAATAATTCCTTAGAACTCCTTAATTCATAGAGGTCTTGGTAGTCCAATTTTGCCAGATCATTGGGGGGGCGGGGGAGAATCAGCCCACCCTGACCATTTTGAAGATGCTCAAGTCATTACTCTACTCTAGGTGTTCTCATTTGTGTGCTTTGAGTCAATGTAGAATCATCTTGGTCAGCAGAAAACCTATTTTCTTTGGACAGTTCTGACATATTTTCATGGAACTGCTGTAGTTACAAGTCTCTTCTGAAAGTGAGAGTGTCTTTCTTTTATTTGGTGACACCACAGGTGGAGCTGAAAAGGCTGGTGTACAAATGTAACACTTAGAAATGTACCCCTTTAGTTAATTAATATGTTCTTTTCCTTAAAGACTAGGCTCTTGTGACCATAGAAACTGTGCCTATGACATCAGCCTGGGGGAAGAGACATAATAAAACATCTTAAAATTGGAAAGGTACATCCATTGTATCCTCTTGTACTTTTAATTTGGATTAGAGAGGCAATAGCAGATAATTGCAAAATAGCAACTTTATTTTGCACATGTATCAGGATTAAGGCCCATGGGCACCAATTTATAAAATGCAGAAGCTCACACTATATTCTCATAGCTCTGCCAATACTCTAATTGCACTGGTAAAAGAGGCAGAGTCATGTGATTAACAAACCTCTTAAAATATTCTTTTGGCATAGATATATAGCTCTTATTATTAGGATTATTATATTGCTTCTTCTGTGTTAATGCCTCTCTGACAGAATTTAATAGGATAATGGGACAGATCTTCTGGCAGAAAAGCTCTGGGCTGCAGGAAGGGAGGAGTTTTGGCAAGAAGAGGCAGACTGCAGTGAATGTCCTTCAGAATTCATACCAGTTAGACATACGTTCTTCAGTTTTGTTAATGAATTTTGACAAAGGTGTTCAGAAAAGCACTTGTTGCTTGTTCCTTACTCTTCATGGAACCATGAAGCAAAAGGGTCACATTTCTAATTTTTTCCAATAAGTAGGCAAAGGAGTATTGCAATACCCAAGGATTTAGGGTGGTTTCATCCAGATTAAAAGGCAGGCATAAATATAAAATATATGGCCAGGTCACAAATATGCCTTAATTCTTTGCTGTTACTGCCTTTTGCTTTCACAACACACAATTATAGCATTATGGTTCCATTTTAACTACTATGGCTGCATCCTATGGAATCCTGGGGTTTGTAGTCTGATGAGGTACTAGAGCTCTCTGGCTGACAAATTCTTAATAACCCTCCCTAAACTGCAAATCCCAGAATCCTATAGGATGCTGCCATGGCACTTAAAACTGGAATCTTGGTGCTATGATTCTGTAGCATGAAAAGGACCCTGCTAACCTTTGCAGCTTTCTTCTTTCTTCCAGGCCTGACTAAGGTCTTGTCTATATGGTCAAAATAATATGAACAGGATGCGAATGCACAGGGATCCGTTCATATGGACATGCACATAAATACATGTCATTCGGAAGGGGGGGGGCAGCCAAATCCACCGCAAAGTCCGTGTGCATCACGTCTGGGGCCTTTTAGAAAAAGATGGATTTTTTAAAAAGCTCCAGATTAAAAAAAAAAAAGCTCTGTACGATATGTGAATGTGCAATTGTTTAAACACTTGCATTCACACAGATATGAACAGGCAGCGTAATCTAATTGGCTGGATGAGCATGGGGGGGGGCGCAGCTAGCAAACAGGGAAAAGCGCCTGTGGCCGCCATGTTAGCCACTAAGCAAGTACCTGGCAAATCAATAACACAGCAATCTTATACTCTTTTCTTTCTTCTATCTTTCTTTTTGGGAATATAGTATGAACTATCACTTGTGTGCATCATGGGAATTTTTTTTTTTAATGGCAGTGGCAGATTTAAAATTGTGAGTAAATCACTCACGGCTGCCATCTTGGCTAAGGAGTCATGCGGAATTTAGGGGGGCTCTTTTCACCATGAAGACTGGTTGCATCATAGCAAATGCCTGCTTTTTTTTGCTTGTGTTTGTATTCCCCCCCCCTTGTATAGAGAAGACCTTATACTGAGAAAATTTCCTAAAGTGTATTATATGCTTCTGATCCATGCTGTTGTAGGAATCATGAGGCTCTCCAGATGTTGGATTGTATTCCCCAGCATTCCACACCATGGGGTGTGCTTGCTAAGGATGATGGGAGTTGTAGTCCCTGATAATAATTGGTAGGATACATGATTCCCACCTCTGAGGTATAGGCAGGATACAAAGTCCTCAAGAACTTTGGTATATCCAGTGTAATTTTTGTCTTTTTTTCTTTGAACAGCCACCCTCAGTTTTCACAAGCTACTTTTGAAAGCCTCCTCAGTTTCTAAAACAGTTACCTAAGCAGCCTGATAGGCTCTTTAAGAATGATAAAGCCAAAGCTCTTTGGATGTGGGGAACTAGACTGTGGAACTCTTTGGATCTCAGCCAGGATGACAGTTCTGAGAACCAAACCAAGGTATAGTAAAAGATTAAACACAACTGAAAAGAAGAAGGATGGCTTTAAGAAGTATGCCTTGTTGTTGGGTACAATTGCACATCCCTTGTTTCCAAATGAAAGATAGGTGGGTCTCTTTTATACCACAGAATTGTAGCACTTTGGGATTTGCTGTTTAGAATTCCCAGTCACAGAGCTCTAGTGCCTCACAAAACTACATATAATGAAGATGGTTCCAATAACATATTTCATTGGTAGCAAATTAAATAGTTAGTCTTTTATGGACAAAGGGCTCCTTCTGTCCACAGAAAGTTTCCTATCCAGTCTGCTGATTATCCAGTCTGGTTTCAGACCTGGTTATGGGACAGAGACAGCTTTGGTCACCTTGGTGGATAACCTATGCAGGGAACTAGACAGGGGGAGTGTGTCCCTGTTGGTTCTGCTGGACCTGTTGGCAGCTTTCAATACCATCGACCATGGTATCCTTCTGAATTGCCTCTCTGGAATGAGGCTTGGAGGTACTGTTCTACAGTGGCTCCACTCTTTCCTGGAGGGGCGGTCTCAGAGGGTGCTGCTGGGGGATTCCTGTTCGACTCCTTGGCCATTGGCCTGTGGACTCCCTCAGGGTTCAGTTCCCCCCCCCCTATGCTTTTCAACATCTACATGAAGCCGCTGGGAGAGGTTATCTGGAGTTTTGGGGTCAGGTGTCACCAATATGCTGATGATACCCAGCTCTATTACTCCTTTTCACCTAATTCCAAGGAAGCTGTTCCTGTGCTAAACCAGTGTCTGACAGCTGTAATGGGTGGATGAGGGCAAACAAACTGAAGCTTAATCCAGAGGTCCTCCTGGTCAGTTGAAAGATTCAGGGATTCAGCCTGTGTTAGATGGGGCTACACTCCCTCTGAAAATGCAGGTTCACAGTTTGAGGGTTCTCCTGGATTCAGCTTTGACTCTGGAGCCCTAGGTCTCAGCAGTGACCAGGAGTGCTTTTGCACAGCTAAAGCTAGTGCGCCAACTGCACCCATTCTTGAGAAAGTCATATCTGGCCACCATGGTACATGCCTTGGTTACATCTCATTTGGATTACTGTAATGCACTTTACATGGGGCTGCCTTTGAAAAGTGCTCAGAAACTTCAGTTGGTCCAAAGAGTTGCAGCCAGACTGTTAACTAAGACTACAGGAAGCATAAAAGTCCTCTGTTGCAACAGCTCCATTGGCTGCCAGTTAGTTTCCAGGCACAATTCAAAGTGCTGGTTTTGACTATAAAGCATACAGCATGGGTCCAGGTTATTTGAAGGACTGCATCTCCCGGTATGAGCCCAGTAGAGCTTTAACATCATCTGGAGAGGCCCTTCTCTCATTTCCACCACCTTCTCAGGCACATTTGGTGGGAACAAGGAAGGGGGGCTTTCTTGGTGGCTGCTCCCAGAGTATGCAACTTCCTCTCCAGAAAGGCGAGGATGGCCCCATCTTTGTTCTCCTTCCAGCGGCAGGTTAAGACGTTTTTATGCTGCCAGGTTTTTGTGAACCAATAAGGGCTGGGCTAGTGAGGCTGTGTGGTGTGGTTTTAAAAATTTTAAAGGGTCTTTTACAAGGTATTTTATTTTTACTGTAATGTTTTTAACTTGTAAATTGTTTAATTTCTTTTTAAATTTTATATTTATAATGTGATTTTAACTTTGTACTGTTTTTAGCCTGTATTTTTTTTTATAATGATGTTAGCTGCCTTGATTCTCATTGGTGGGAGTATGGCGGGATAGAAATGAAAATAATAACAATAATAACAACAACAACAACAATAGACTACACAGGGGGTAAAAATCTGGATGAGATTCGATTACTTTGGCCTGGTTGTGTGGAGCATGAAATTTGGACTACTCTGGTCCGGATTTAAGTGCCACACCTGTCAAAGCCCGAATCTGCATTGGGTTTTTATTTTACTTCCATTCAAAACTGTTACTCACACTTGACTCTGAGTTCTGAGAAAGGCAAAGTGCCGGTAGTAGTGGCCTTCTCTGAATCCAGCACAGGTGGCTAGACTCACGATTGCATGGCGGGTGCCTATTCTGGCTTCAGAGAGGGTAACTATCACTGGCATTTTGCTTTTCCTGGAGCTCAGAGGGGCAATTGTGTACTGGAAAAGCAAAGCCCCAGTGGTAGTCACCCTCTCTGAAGCCAGAATGGGTAGCTAAACCCGCAATGGTGGGTTGGGTGTCCATTCAGGGTTCAGAGAGGGTAACTACTGCTAGCACTTTGCTTTTCCTGGAGTCTACAGAGGTGATTGTATGTCAGAAAAGCAAAGTACCAGTGGTAGTCGCCCACTCTGAACCCAGAATGGGCAGCTACACTCAAGATGGCAGGGCTCACCAGGGGTTCTGACTTCAGGAAGACCGACTACTGCTGGGGCTCTGCCTTTGGAATGATAAGTGCTGCTGAGGAGGAGAAAAAAAATGGTTGCACCTCAGACAGCACTTGTTCTTCCTCTTCTCCCTCCCTCCCTCTGAATCTGGTGTGGATGGATTGTCCACACGGCAGTTTTCTCCAGAGTTTCCAGCAAACACCAGAGAAAACTGCAAGTTTTCTAAAACCTGGATTGAGGGGATATTCCCTGAGGCTGGTGAAAATAGGACTGTACCTCATGTGTTACTATTGTGCCAGATTTTGGGGAAAGCCTACGTGTGTGACATTATTGAACCAGATTTGGGGTGGGGGGATTTGGGGGTTTGCAATGCTGTAGACAAATCCAGAATACCACTGGCAGAAAGTGGGAGTGGGAAGGGAATTTTTATCAGTCCCTTTTCTTCCTGCATCCTCCCTTCCATCTGCTCCAGAGAGCAATGGGATCCTTTGGCATAGTGAAAACAGTAGGTTGGGGAGCTGCAAGGGAAATCTTAAATTGAAGATTGCCTTGCTCACCAGTGGCATTTTATTACACCAGGGGTTGCTTCCACTGGTATAATAAAATTTGGAAGCCAGAGAGAGAGAGGGCGGGGAGGGAGGGAGAGAAGTTTTGTGCCACTTTGAACATAGATTTCTTGTGACATAAGCTTTCATTCACTTGAGTCCATTATTTCAGATGCATGAAGTGGTTGTAGCATAAGCTTTCATAGATTTAGGCTGCATTTATATTGCAGAAATTATCCAGTTTGACATTGCTTTAACTGCTGTGGCTCAATGCTATGGAATTCTGGGATATGTAGTTTTGTGAGATATTTAGCCCTTTCTGTCAGAGAGCTTTGATGTCATAGCAAGCTACAAATCCCATGATTCCATGATAGTTAAAGTGGTGTCAAACTGCATTATTTCTGCAGTGTATCAGCAGACCCAGGGCTCATCTACACCAGGCAGGATAGCTATCCCCCTGAGACACCAGCCTGTTACTGAAGCCACTGCTGTCACTGCCCTGGCTGCCATTTCCAAACTAATATGAAAGCCAGGTAGGGGACCTGCAACATGTGACTGCAGGCCCCCTGCATGTGACCTGCCTCAATCACATGTTGAGGGGCCCCTGCCTGGATTCCAGAAGTGCCAGGGAGTTGGCAAAAGGGATGAGTGGTGTGCTGGATGGGCTCCCATGGACATGTGGGGCCAATCTAGTTTTTCCTAGGTAAACTGGGGTAAACTGGGTATTTTCCTGTAATGGGTTATTGGGCCTCATCCTCGCTTGCCCCTGTTCCAGTCCCATATCTGCCCCAGGGGTCATTTGGACTACCTGGAGTCAGATCAGGGTAGATGCCCTGTGTTATTTGGACTACAGGCTCTGGAATGTGGGCAAGCTAGGGTAAATTGTCCATATAGAAAAGCCCTCAGTCTACTTCCTCAGATACATGGAGAGAGACTATAGTAGTCTATGAAAATTTATGCTACTACTTCTTTCTCTCAGTTAGTCTCGAAGGTGCTACAAGATCCCTTTGCATATTGATATTCTAGACTAACATTGTATGGCTTTGAAATTTACCCTCATGAAGCAGGTTCCATTTCATGGGATGCATGGACACTTCTGGCATGCTGGCCCATTACTGTAGTTCCCCTCTGCCTCATTCTTCTGTAGCCAGGAAGAGGACCTGCATCATGTGGCTAAGTCTGGTCATATGAAGGGGGCCTTGCTCACTTGCTGTGGGCCCAGGGCCGGTTTAAGGGCCCCACAGCACCTGCAGCTGTGGGAGGACCCCATCCCAATGCAGCAGTCCAGCAAATGCACCCTGATTTTCCCCACCGCCCGCAACACACTCCTGCCTCCCCCCCCCCCGTGGCCCACCTTGGGGGGAATTCTCCGTGGGGCGGCACTCTAGGCCAGCCAGCCAGCAGCCATGGGCTCCCCTCCTGCCATGGTCACCCACCCGGCCAACTTCCTGTCGCTCCAGCCACTCACGCCCAAGCAGCCAAGCACAGCCAGGCAGAGAGAAGGGGAGCAGGGGAAGAAGTGGCGACGGTGGCATCTGGCAGTCTCCACCTCCTGCCCGCTCCCCACCTGCCAGCCCCATTCTCCCACCACTCCCGATGCCCACAGCCATCCCAGGCAGGGGAAGCCAGCTGGGAGGGAGAGCACGGGAGACAAAAGTGGCACTGGCACAATGGTCTGCCCAAAGGCATGTCTGGGCTGGTGCTGGAGGAGGGAAGAGGGCGGGGTGCCCCAGGGATAGGGGAGCAGAGAAGAAGGAAAGAAGGGAGGGGGAGAGAGGGAGGGAGACCCCTGCAGCTAAGGGGAAAGGAAGGAAGGGGGCTTCCCTCCAGCGAGGGAGATGGGAAGGAAGGGGGTCTCCCCTACTCCCTCCCTCTGGAAGGGTGTGGACACCCCCTTCCTCCTCTCCCTCTCCCAAAAGAGGGCCCTCTCCCCCTCTCCTCCTCCCTCCCTCCCTCCCTCCCTCCCTCTCATGGCAACCTTAAGGTGAATCATGGGGTTTTCTTGGCAATGTTTGTTCAGAGGGGTGTTTGCCTTTTCCTACCTCTGAGGCAAAGAGATCGTGACTTGCCTAAGGTAATCCAGTGCCACCAGTGGGTTTCCATGGCTGAGTGGGGGATTCAAACCCTGGCCTCCAGAGTTGTAGTCCAAACACTCAAACCACTCTTCCACCCCTAACTAGTGTAATCATATGTTATGACCATTTCTGAATTCTAACTCCTTTCTGCCAGGAGCTGTTTGGTTTGCCACTTTTTTTGTGAGTCCTGTTATTGTAACAGCAGCCTGACACAGGTTATGTAGATAGAATCTTTCTTAGAATGGGATAAAACAGTAGGAAGTATGCAGATGAGTTTTTCCTAAGTGTCAGAAGTAATGCAATAAAAATTGTGAATGCTAGTAACAGTTCCTGTATTGGCTGTTTACACCCAGAATTTGGGGAACCACATCTTCTTATGTGCCAACATTCTTTTTTTTTTGCTTTCATTTCTCATAAGCAAGTCCCTTATTCACTCTTTGAGTCCCCTCTTTGAGTCCCCCGTTGAGTCCCCCTTGTACTTCTCAACAGCTGCTGGCAAATTACTGTAGATCTTGTGCCTATTGACTATGCAGATGCAGTCCAGATTGTTAAAAGAATGTGTGATACTTTTATCTCTTCCTTAGAGTCCTCCTATCCATATACAAATCTTATTTAGAGGATTATTTTCATTAATTTTGCCATTTGCATTTCTATTAAATTTACTGTTTTAGTAGTAAAATTAAGTTTCTACTTTCTCTTTGTGTATTTGTACAGTGTAGCAATCTCAGAGAGACCAAATCAATCTCCACTTAGGCTGCGGCCTTTTAAAAAAGTATACTTGTGGGTCATCTTATGCCATCCGATGCTGTGAAGGTTCTTTCTTAAGTTTGATACTACTCTTCATTTAGGAAAGGAGAAAGATGTATCATGTATATGCTTGTTTTAACAATTCTGTTTTCAGGGATAATGGTTATGTGCTTTTTTGTCTTCTAAAATATGCTATGTCATGTTTTCTTGAACATATAGAATGACTACCCTTGAAGAATATTTGTCAAGGCATGGCACTTTAAAAAATTGTTCATCCATGCACCAATTGTGAATTTATATTACCAGTATCATTTAAACAAGCAGGGACTCCTAGCCTATTCGATGTCTGTCCCACAGTCATCACACTCATGAATGTTTATGTTTAACCTGGGGAAGAGAAGGTTAAGAGGGGGCAGACATGATAGCCATGTTTAAATATTTGAAGGGATGTCATATTGAGGATGGGGCAAGCTTGTTTTTTGCCGCTCCAGAGACTTGGACACAGAGCAATGGGTTCAAACTACAGGAAAAGAGATTCCCCCTAAACATTAGGAAGAACCTCCTGACAGTAAGAGCTGGTCTGAAGTGGAATACACTGTCTCAGAGTGTGGTGGAGTCTACTTCTTTGGAGGGTTTTAAGCAGAAGCTGGATGGCCATCTGTCAGGAATGCTTTAATTGTGTGTTCCTCCATTGAAGGGGGTTACTGAATGGCCCTTGTGGTCTCTTCCAACTCTATGATTCTGATACAATTACACCATCCAATAAACTCTCTCAGAGGCACTCCTGCTTCTTCCTGCAAGTCTGTGGCTGGAGCGGATTGAATGGCAATGCACAGGCCAAGCCAATGAGCCAGCCCCCACCTCGGCTCCTGCCACACAGCCACTCCACTTCAGGGAGAAGGCAGGCCAAGCACCCCCCAAGCCCCCGTGGACCCTCTGTGAGGACACCATGGACCCCTATGAATAGGCTAGGTTAAATTGACCTGAGGTAAATATTTGGGCCCCCCAAATAAAGTGTTGCAGCCCCCCCCACAATTCCTTAAACCGGCCCTGTGTGGGCCTGCTTCCTAATGTCAGAGAGTGTGACACAGAGGGCAGTGGCGGCAGCTGCAGGGATGGGCTGGTGTGCTTGTCTGGACTTGTCTGGCCCATTTCATGGTGGTAACAGGGGAAGAACAGGCCAGACCTGCAGGTGGAATACATGGGCAAGGAGCTGGCATATTCTAGCCTGTGTAGATGAGCCCTAAGTAACTTTGAACTGGAATCGTACAAAGAAGACAATTTTGATAAAACTGCTTTTCCTCTGCTGTTGTGACCGAAAGACCAGTGGAGTGCATTTTGTTCCTCACTTTGCAAAGCCCAGTTAATATGACCCACTACATAACTGTAACACAAGTTCATATTAATAAGCCTATTTTGCAAGTCGCATCCTTCTTTGTATGTTTTCTGAGCCACACTCCAACCCAGCTTAATGAAATATGACAATAAGTAGATTATTATAGGAAGCACAAATGGCTCAGCAGGAGAATGACATTTTCCTAACCAGTAGTCAATCAAAGCAGTGCGTTTCAATGAAATGTTCCTGGAACTCTTAGAGACATGAACTGTGGCAGAGTAAGAACAAGTTTCCAGTGACAGTAATTCATCATTTAAATACTGGTAGTTTTCAGCTCACTCCCCTACTCCTTAATATTAGAAACTACTGACTTTTAAAAACCAGAAGTGGATGTCCAGTCACTTTTGATATTGTTTTCTTTCTTCCTTGTCAGTGTGTGTGGCCCCAGAAGGTGTCAGGGTTGAAAACTGGATCTACAGCTGTTGCATAGCCTCCAACATTTCACAGATAAAAACTGGGACACATGTGGCCAGATAACATCAGAGTGTGGTCAAGATAGCAAAAGTTATTGATGAGGAAGAACACACAAACTAGGAGAGGCTGCAGCAGTTTGCTTTTGCTTGAGCTTACTGGGGAGAGCAAGATTCCATCTCCTCCTTTCCTCCCCCACTGGTTGAGTTGAGTATAAACTAGTTTTGCAATTCCAACTCATTTTGCAGCAGTTGAAGTAAGTTGCGCACAGAGTGGGAAAGGGGGAGGGGGAGAGAAATTGGGATATTTCAAAAGCAGCTGAAAAAGTGGGGAAACAGAGGATTAATCCCTGCCAAATCGGTATGGAGAAGGTATGGATTTGAACACTCTTGCTCCAAGTGGCTATCTGATTTGTTGGATTCTATTGTCCTCCAACTTTTTTTCTTTTTCTTCTTTTTGGTTTTGTTTTGAGACTGAAATTGTAGAATTTATATGAATTGATCCTATTGCTTTCACCCCTTTCCCCACTTCTTCTAAAAAAAATTCTTTCAGCAAATATTTTTGACTTTAATTAGCATTTTTACTCAATTTTCATAATTGCATAATATGTTTTTATTCGTAGAAAATAAAAAAAATACTGTATACAATTAAGCTATTTGTTGCTTGTTGTTGTGTACCTTCAAGTCATTTCTGACTCATGGCAACCCTAATGTGACCCTATCACAGGGATTTCTTGGCAGCATTTCTTCAGAGGGGGTTTACCCTTACCTTCCTCTGAGGCTGAGAGAGTGCAACTTGCCCAAGGTCACCCACGGCCAAGCAGGAATTTGAAGCCTGGTCTCCCAGTGTCCTAGTCTAATGTTCAAATCATTACATCACTCTGTTTCTCAATTAAACTATATCTATTTATAATCGTTGAGGTAGAATTAATATTTTTCCACCATAGAATGCTTCTGTGGAAGCTCTGCTAAACAAGCTAGGATTTATTTCAGTGTAGTAATTTTATAAGTAGCTTGAGGAAGATTGAAAAGTGATATGATAGCCATCTTTAAATATTTGAAGTGCTGTCATGTGGAAGATGGAGCAAGTTTGTTTTTTGCTGCTCCCAAACCAATGGATTCAAATGACTAGAAAGGAGATACTGGCTAAAGCTCAGGAAGACCTCGCTGACAGTAAGACCTGCTTGACAGTGAATAGACATCCCCAGAAAGTGGTGGACTATCCATCGTTCGAGGTTTCTAAACAGAGGTTGGACAACCACTTCTCAGGGATGCTTTAGCTGTAGATTTCTGTCCCAGCAGTGGGTTGGAGTAGATGACCTGTCACTTCCAAGTCTACAACTTTATGAGCCTGTGATATTAATAATTGCTTAAATTAAACAGTAATTAATTTATGCAAGAACATAATTTCTTATTTAGACTGTTTGTTAATCAAGAAGCTCAAATACTTGAACAGCGGTGCCAGTCTAGAAACCCCTGTGTTCACATGTTGCATGGGTTAGTTGAAAAACCCTGCCACTATATAGAGCAACAATTTGCATAAATAACACAGACTGTTATCTATGTGTAACAGGCAACTAGCCCCTCATATATACTTTAGAAAATGTACAAAGTAACAACTAACCTGGAACAGCCCCACCATTAGACAGACTGAGGCAGTTGCCTCAGGCAACAGATTTTAGATATCATTAAAGAGCATCAAGTTGTTGGTTACTTAAAATGATGAGACACATGTGCTGTTCCCCAAATAACCTGACTAGCCAAGGGAACTACGCACTTGGAGAAAGCGGGCAACATTTGCTGCTCTGCTTCAGGCAGCAAACAATCTTAGGTCAGTCCTGTGTGACACACCTACTGAGCATGTGGCAGGATTAAGAGTGTTACATAATTCTGAGTCTCTCTCTCTCTTGCTGTGCTGTGTTGAATGGAGCAATCCTGTCTCATTATCACACAGGTAGATCAAAAGCTTTCTCTGTTCTGTTCTGTTGGTTAATTAGCAACATGGCCAACAGCACATAACTTACTTGACTATAATGAATTTGCTCCACAGACAGGGTAAAGCTGCCACAGCTCTTAACAAATTCTCTTCGAAGGTATGTAGAGTAAAACTGACACACTGGGATGTATAGCCTACCCTCACCCGAGTTTATGTACATGTACAAAATCTTATTTATTTAATTTATATCCCACCATTCTCTTGTTGAAGCAGCTTCCAGCAAGGTTAAAACAAGATACAGCTAAAAACCTGATGCTAAAAAAGTAAAAAACAAAACAAAACAAAACAAAAACCCACCAAGCAATTCAAACATTGCTGATCAATTACAACACCAAAAATTTAAAATAGTATAAAGTCATTTGAAAACATAGCAATAAGGTTAACGATATTAACCCCCCCCCCTTAAAATACCAATTCGGACAATATGTTTCTTTTGATGCTGGCTGAAACTCTCATTATTTCTGTGAAATTTTTTTGGAAACTTCATCCATGCAGGCTGGCTATTTCCTAATGTATCTCAGCATTTTTCCTTATTCTGAAAATCCTTTAAAGTGAAAACTGATTTTTATTTCATTTAAAAAAAAGTTGATTCTGTATCCTTGGGGCTACAAGGAAGAGGCAGCTTGTAGCCCTTCAGAAGTTGTTGGACTCCCACTGTATTAATCTTATTTATTTATTTATTTATTTATACCACGCTCTTCAGCCAGCGGCTTACAAATTGTTTTAAGCAATAGCTATTTACACATCTACACTGCATTAAACAGTTTCCAATGTGTATTAGCTAATTGCCCCCACAAGCTGGGTACTCAGTTTACCGACCTACGAAAGGATGGAAGGCTGAGTGAACCTTGGAGCCGGCTGGAATCGAACTTGCAAGGTGGTGGCTTGCAGTACTGGCATTTAACCACTGCGCCACCAGGGCATCAATTACCACTGGCTATTCTAAAAAGCCAGCATAGTATAGAGAGCCAACCAGTGTGGTGTAATGGTTTGAATGGAGGACTAGGCTTCTGGAAACCCACTGGGTGATCTTGGGCAAGTCACACTCTCTCAGCCTCAGGAAGGCGAGGGTAGACTCTCTGAACAAATCTTGTTAAGAAAATCTTTTGATAGGTTTGCATTCATGTTGCCATAGGTCAGAAATGACTTGAAGGCACACAACAACAAATTCTGGACAGGACTGATGGCAGTTGCCATCCAAAAACATTTGGAGGGATACATGTTGCTGGCCATTACACTGGCCAAAAAAATATGTTTATTTCCATTTAAATTTAAATGTTCCATCTAAAGAGGAAATGGGTATAATTTGCCAAATTTAGGGCATAATCTGGTGAAAGTTTTGGACCTTTTAAACCACATTAGCTTCTGAAGGAGAATGAATGGAAGAGTTATGCTTAGGTTTCTTTTATTCAAATCTGTGGGAGAGAAAATTAGAAACTTTGGCTAGATCATGTTCTTTAATCTCTTTTTCAATAGGCTTTTGGATTGTTTATATATAGCATCTTTGTTAGATGATTAAAAGTTAAAAGTCATGTGTGTCACTTTAAGTACTTTGATGCCAAACCCTCCTGAAAGTTGAACATAAATCTTGTGATAGTTATAGAAAGTATAAAAGAAATGCAACATCCTTTCTCATCAATCTTTTCTTAGGAGCTCTATTTCTCACTGCTTTTAGAATGATTAAATTCAGCCTGCAATTCTGTCATACAGTCCTTTGGGAATAAGCTCGATTTGTTTCTGTAGGATTTACTGTATCTCCAAATAAGTCTTATAGAGCTGAGCTGTTAGTGGACCAGACTTTTTAATTTTCTGCATGATATAGGGCCCAACCAAATACATGCACGTATATGAGGTCTGTCTATTAAATAACAAGACTGATACAATAACCCATATTTATTTATATGTATTTCAATTCTAATGCTTGTACCCTTCACTATACTTCCCGTTCACACTGCCACACTGATGCAGTCTTGTTTTCCACTAGTTGAAGGAGTGGAGCAGATCAGTTTCTGTCAGCTGTTTCAACTCATCTGCTGTTTTCTTCTCTACTGCATCAGTTGACTCAAAATGTGTTCCTTTAAGCACCGATTTCACTTTAGGGAAAAGAAAAACATCTCATGGTGCCAAATCTGGCGATTATGGAGGATGTTCAAGTGTAGTAATGTGTTTATTGGCCAAAAACTGCTTCATAGAAAGTGCTGTGTGAGCAGGCCCATTGTCTTGATGAAGAATGAAACCATTTCCCCATAGTTCTGGCCTTTTTTTCTCACTCTTTCAGCTTTGGCAAAACTTTCTTGTAATAATACTGGTTCACTGCTCTGCCCCCATTCTACCAAAATTACGTCCTTGATGTCAAAAAAATGATGAGCATGGCTTTGAATATGGACTTGCTTTGATGTGCTTTTTTCATTCTTGGTGATGATGGTGTTTTCCAGTGCATTGACTGTCGTTTCCAGTGCATTGACTGTCCTGATTGTCTTAGGATCATACTGGAAGATCCAGGTTTCATCACAAGTGATGATTTTTTTGAAAAAGGTTTGGGTCTGCCTGAAGTTGCTGCAGAATGTCAGCACAAATTTCCTTGTGGCACTTTTTTGCTCTGGTGTGAGGACCCTAAGGACCATCTTGTTTCTCATGTTGAGATCCTCCTGAAAATTTTTCCACATAGTATCTTGTTAATGTTCACGGCTTCAGCTATCATTCGGACACTCAGTCAGTGGTCTTCTTGAACAACATGGCTGTTTTTTTCTACAATTTCTTCAGTTCTTGAAGTGTAAGGTTGTCCAGGGCGCTCATCATCTTCCGCATTCTCACATCCTTCTCTGAATCTTTTGTACCACTCAAACACAGGCACACGAGACATGCAGTCTTCCCCATAGGCCTCAGTAAGCATTTGAAAAGATTCTGTTGGGATTTTGTTCAATTTTACTAAAAAATTCAAATTGATACGTTGCTTGACTTTTAAACTTAGCATTTTTCTGGCATAAAACAGACAACACTACTGCTTTAAACAACAACTGACAATGAACTGAACAGCCCAGAGTGTTGATGCTTGTCATGCAGGTTCAGACATGTTCAAAGTCACCACTCAAGTGTTCATAATTAGTTCTCCCTGATTTGCCTGAAAGGTAGAAACACAGTCTTGTTATTTAATAGACAAACCTCGTAAGTAGTTCAGATACAGTTATAAGAGTACTGTATAACAATTACACTTGCATTTCACTAAAACTAAATTAGTTTTGTTCAAAAAAATTCTGCTGCAAGATAGTGGACTTTATCAGACTACCGTGTAAAAATGCTGTAATTCCACGAGTGAGAAAAGTGGAAACATAGTGGCATTGAAACACTTACTTTCGCATTTTGCTGTGTAATCACATGATGGAATCACCACAGAATTATCACACAATGAGCACTAGGACTTTAAGAATGGAAGTTTACTTCTGCATTAGTCAGGGCACGTGATCTCAGTGGTCCTCTCAAGAAAACGTGAGTGAAGTTAAAACTAAAAAAAACACCTTAAATAACAAAGTAAATCAACACCCAAGCACTGAAACAAACCTAAAAACTTGCCAGCAAAACAGGAAAGTTCCTAAAAAGAGTGTCCTGTTGATTGTCTTCACATTGCCACCTGGAAGTTTTCTCCCTGGCAATGAGACAGGGGAAAGAGGACCACCCATTCACACTGTATACTTGTTACAACAGGACATGTTTTTGCACGCCTTCAAAACCACTAAAACAGCAATATTGAAGATCAATTGATGGGTTAAGCTTTTAATACAAATGATGCCTCTTTTGCAGCTGGCGCACACGCTGGTTGCAGGAGGATGACAATGTCATCTGATAATTTCAGCCTGTTCTATTATTATCATGTCGTAATGATGATATTTTTGCCTTGTCTGATAAAGTCCAGTGTATCAGGCTTAAATCCAATTGGTAGTCCCAACAAGAGTGGACCTATGAAGCATAAGTGTTGACTTACTAAGTTCCCATTGCTTCTGTGGGTCTTCTCTGGTTGGGACCAGTGATTGGATTTAGGCCTCAGTGCCCGTCTGATCTCCAGTTAAATCCCCTCTGTGACCAGTCATTTCAGAGAAGCAAAGGAAATTCTCTGTATTGCTCCTAATAGTATAGCCAAGAATTCTGTGAATCTTACTGACTATAGGTAAATGCGCAATTATTGAAGATGAAATGCAATTAAAACTATAGATGTCATACTCCTCAGTATTCATAGTTTCCAGGTACTCAGTTTGTAGAAAATAAATGCACAGAACAAGCTTCACTGGAAATGGGCGGAGTGGCCTAACCTTTCTCAGTTCTATAATTGCTGGAGTGCCTGTCTATTATGTAAAGGGAGGGAGGAGAGGGTTACTTTAAAAAGAAAAAAAAAGCAACAGAGGTATTGAGTCCAGCTCAGAAGAAGGGGCAAACTTAGCCTAACTGTGGTATACAAAATTTAAAAATAAAAAACACATTAAATTAATTTAAAAATAATATATAGAATGTTTTAATATGGATCTTATAAAACAGGGGTAGGGTCCTGCAGCCTACAAGACATTGTCAGACTGCAACTCCCATTATTCTCAAGTATTGACATTGCTGGCTGGGGCTGATGGGAGTCAGAGTCCAACAACACATGCCCCCCATGTTTCCCACCCCACTATGAAGTAACAAAGTATATACCTCATTCCTATCAGTACTCTTTTCCGGCACTTTTGAGGCTAGATGACCCAAAGCTTCCACTCTACCCGCATCTTTCTAACACGCATTAATAACAAAGGTGAACATTAGTTAAGGAATATTTTTTTCTTGATTGACACAGCTGTCCCTCACCTCACCAAGGTGACAAATATGCTTAAATAAAAGCTGTCACATGTCTTCCTCTACCTCTGTACTTTGGTCACATTTTGCACAGTGTAACGTTCCGACCAACCTTTACACAATTACCTCATGATGCTGTAATAGCCTGAAAGAGCTATGGCCATGTTTTAATACCTACCTGGCAGCTTCCCAGGTGTTCAGTGATCCCAATAAGCTGCTGGTCACACAGCTCTTAGATATTCCTCTCCTTGCTGCATCTTATTTTAGTTCATTCATATATGCCACTGAAGTGGAAACATGTTCTTTGGAATAATTCCCTCACCATTGCCCGGCTTTTGCCTAGGCATTGCTCATATCATTTAAAAGTAGCAAGACTGGCTTTGATGCATAGCAGAAGGGTGTGTGTGGAGTAAATCAGAGCTTGGATGTATTCCTTTTTTGGACTATCACCCCCAGAAGTGTAGTCAGGAGAAAAAACTTTTCTAAGCTTCAAAATAAATACATACTTTTGTGTATAAGTTGTCTACGTCTACCAGATTGGTTGCTTTACTATTCTACAATGCTATACAGAGGGCTCTTGGTATCCACTAGGGTCTGGTTCCTGGACACCCTGTGGGTACCAAAACTCATGGATACTCAAGTCCTATTATATACAATGGCATACGAAAATGATGTTCCTTATATACAACAACAAAATCATGGTTTACTCTTTGGAATATATATATGTGTGTGTGTGTGTGTGAATATTTTCAAGCCAGGGATGGTGGAATGCGTGGATATAGAGGGCTGACTGTATTTGACTTAGACATATTCTGAGATGGTTTGTCCCTCTTCTACAAGAAAATACAGATGGGGTAATGTATTGTGACTTAAAAAAAGAAGAAGAATTAGGGTAGAAAATTGATGCAAGTTTAGGAGAGATGCAGAATGCACCTTTGTACTGAAGTAGGAAGGATCCTGTTCTCTTGACTGTGGGTTCTTTCTGGACAATCCAGTCTTGCCTGATGCCTTCCATGCCAACATCTCACTCTGGTTTTAGTCTGAACTTTAAAGGAGCTATCCAAAGTTCTAAACCTTGTTCCACAAATAGATTCAGTACCTGAGATCTACTTTAAGGTTTGGACTTATGTCACCAGTCACATGGAAACCACCAACCACTACTGACAGACTCTGTATGGATTTGGCATTTTTATACTATGTCTCTTGTCTATTCTTCCCTAAAGTAATAATGTTTCCAGAGACTGGTTTTAACTATCCACTAATGTTCCCAGAAACTCACATTTAAACCACCTTATTTCTCCCCCTTCCCTCAATTATCCCTAACAGTTTTTTTAAACCTAAGTCTGAATATTAGAAAATTATATTCATTCAAACCTGTCTTATCTGTTTTCCCTCCATCTCCTCTGAGAAAAGGGTTAACTCCAAACCAACAATGATTAATGGTAAGATGGCAAATAATTTTCATGTTACTATTTTGTCCCCTAATATAGGTCTCCACTTCTGTCCCACTCACCCACAGCCAAAAAATATGTTTCCAAATAGACTTCAGAAAACCATAACATCCCCTGCTGGTTTTATACCCGTCCCCCAACCCTCAAGTAAACAAGGAGTCCATCCTGATTTGAACCACTTCAATGAAATAATTCTTCTAGTAACTCCCAGGTTTTCAGTGAATCTAGAACTTATTCCCATTCTGATGCTGATGCTCATTTTGTGTTTGTGCAATCCAGCTGTCATTATCACAGGGAAAACAGCTGCCTCAGCCACTGTCAGTGCTGACACCCGGCCTGGCAGCTGTAGTTTAGCTGACTGCTTGTCTCATGTCCAACATGTGTCTGTGTCTGCTAAGCTGAAGCCAGGCGATGTTGGTGAGCAAGCAGCAAGAGGCTTAGTTGTTAGAGGCTCCAGAGAGATTCGGTAGTTGCAGGGTTCATTGCTGCCCTGTTGTTACCCCACATGATGGGGGGCAGGGGAGAGAAGATGTCTTACAACAGTGATTTCAGGACCAGAGGCTGCTTTCTGCCACTACTGCGCCTTAACATAACCTTCCTTCTGCCTGAAGCTTCCAGCTGCTGTGCACTTTGCAGTGACACATGGACTTCCACCAGAGTTGAGGTTGGCATGGCAACAAAATACAGCAGCACTGACTGCTGCTAGTACAAACAGGATGACAACTTTTGCCCATGCCATTCATTACAAAGGAATATGCTCCTAGATTTTTATTTTAAAATGCAATCTCTACTTAATACACTAGAATATTTTGGATAGGATATTGGATACTACCAGAATGTGTCCAATTAAATTTTCCCTTGGTAATGTTTACTTGTGTTTAGGATCTGACAAATAGACATATTTGGCTTCAGAAAAGCACTTTTCTCTCATAGATTTTCCTTGGGTTTTTCCGGGCTGTGAGACCATGTTCTGCAATAGTTTCTTTCTGACATTTTGCCTGCATCTGTGGCTGACATCCTTAGAGAATGGTTGGGTAGGTGTGTGTGTGGAGTTTATACGCTGTGAACCCCTGTTGGGGAGTATATGTAAATTTGTGTAATTGAATGGTTAGTTTCTAGGTATAGAAATGCAAGGCTTGTTAGTCTGGCTAATGGTTGGTTGATGGGCCATTATCTGCTGGGAATCCCCCTGTCCCGGGTGAAATTCTTTTGTAAGTGTTGAGTTTTGATTCTATTGTATTTCAAAACTGGGAGCCAGATTTTGTTTACTTTTAAGGTTTCTTCTTTCCTGTTGAAGTTGTCCAGGTGTTTATGGATTTCAATAGCTTCTCTGTGCATTTTGACATGATAGTTGTTGGCCTGGTCCAGAATTTCTGTTTTCAAATAGCATTTTGTGTCCAGGTTGGTTCATAATGTGTTCTGCTACTGCTGATTTTTCTGGCTGGCCCAGTCTGCAGTGTCTCTCATGTTCCTTGATTTGTGTTTGCACACTGTGTCCAGAAAACAGCCTCACAGCCCAGAAAAAAACCAAGGAAAATCTATGGATGCCGGCCATGAAAGCCTTTTCTCTCACTTAGGCTGTCACACTTTTCTCTCACTTAGACTGTCCAGTGATTTCAGTGTTCTATTTTTGTCTTCCCTCCTGTTGATAAGCAGATTGGCTTAATTTTTCCATAAAAATTTAGTTCAGTACAGCCGCTGTATTTGTGGTAAATTAATAGTCTACTGGAGTGTGTGTGTGTGTGTGTGTGTGTGAAGAGCAGATAGTCTACTGGAAGTACAGTATCTGTCCTAATTTACTGAGAGAGGAAAGAATCCAGAGGGCAAGAATACCAATATAGGAAGAGGGATGTGGAAAAGAGTAATCAGGATCCAGTTTAAGGACCCAGAAAGCAGGGCAGAGTCCCTGAGCTGTCTTGGGTGTCTTTTCCACACACTGGGATGGGGTGGGGAATAGATGTTGCTTCCAGCATCTGATGAGTGTTTGCTGCCTGCCTTTCTAGGCAAGCTGACTGTTCAGTGATAACAGCTGAGGCAGCAACTGAACCCCTCCCCAAAACTCTTGTACTACTGCTATTCCAAAATGAGGCACAACAGTGTCATAATTTGATGGCCATTTCTCACATTTCTATAGCCTTTGTGATCATCACATTGGACTTTATCAGACGTGGGGGGACACGGCACAAAACTGCATCCCCGACTGCATCAGAAGACCGCTACAAGAACGGAAAGGGCAACATTATCAGATGCCCATGTCCTTCAGCTGTTCCGGGGGCATAGCACAGGAGTGAATAAAGGGTCCCTTTTTTATTGAGAGACTAAGCCATGAATAAAAAGGGACATGTTATTGATGCCTGTGCTATGCCCCTGAAATGGCTGAAGGACAACGTCATCTGGTAATGTCACCCATTTTTGTTCTTGCATTCTTCTGACATGGTTTTTGCCATGTCTGATAAAGTCCATAGTCTACATACTATGAAAATGTTAAAAATTGATGGGGCTGCCATAAGTTGACAGGTGACTTGAAGGAACATGCACACACACAGCGTATGACCACTATTCAGTTGATAACCTATTAGAAATAAACGTTTTGGCAACAATTAAGTACACCCCCCCTTTTTTAGCACTTTTGAGGCAGTGATTGGGGGAAGCCAGTAGCAGCTAGTGGCTTCCATGTGGGTGAACTTTTGAACCCGCTCCAGGCTTTAGCCTGAATTTTTAAGGAGCTATTGAAGGTATGGAGTCCTATTCCTCAAACAGGTTCAGCACCATAGATAGCTCCTTATAGTTGGACTAAAGCCTGGAGCAGATTCAAAGCCCTATTGATATGGAAGCCACCCACTACCTTTGAGAAAAGATGAGAGAATCTTGTTTGAGGAGAATGATTTAATCCAGTGGTTCTCAGACTTTTTACCCCTGTGACCCCTTTACATCTATGTGCAGACATCACACCCCCCACTTGACATAGTAGATTATTTTTTTTTGTGTATTTTCTAAGTATGAAACATTTACCAGTAGTGTCTACAGAGGCCCTTCCAATGGGAACTGGGGCGGTGGGGCAGGGAGGATGGGGTCTGGGACCAAAAGAACCCTGGAGCGAGACTTGGGAGATTTTCAGACCGCGTTTTACTGTGGCTCTTGTGGGAGGAGCTTCTGGGAGAGGGACGGCGGTCTTGCGCGGCAGAGGGTCATTTTTGGATGCCGCCATCCCTCTCCTGAAACCATCCGTGTCACTTCCGTGAAGCTTTGGAAGCCTCAGCGCCATATTTTAATCACGGGCAACCTCCGTGATTAAAATATGGCTCTGCGGCTTCCAAAGCTTCACAGAAGTGACACGGATGGTTTCGGGAGAGGGATGGCGGCGTCCGAAAATGACCCTCTGCCGCGCAAGACCGCCGTCCCTCTCCTGGAAGCTCCTCCCACATGAGCCACGGTTAAATGCGGTCTGAAATCTCCTTGGCCTCACCAAAAGCCCAGCAGGTAACAAGATGCACATCTCAGGAGAGGAGAATGAGGGATAGGGATACTGACGCCTTCTCACAGTGCAACCTATTGAATGCCTCTCTCTCTCTCAGGCTCCTCATACTGCATGCACCCTCTGTCTTAACACTGAGCTCTCACACTCTCTGTTTCCTCTCTTGCCTTCCCTCCCCCCACCCAGAGAAACTGCCTCATGGTTGCTAAGAGGCATGCACCTGTTGCGCCAATGGGGAATGTACGGAGAAGCTGAGCAGGAAAATGGAACCCAATTTTTGCTGTCTGAGGTTGGAGGAAGACATAGAATCATAGAGTTGGAAAAGACCACAAGGGCCATCCAGCCCAACCCCTTCCATGCAGGAACACAGAATCAAAGCATTCCCGACAGATGGCCATCCAGCCTCTGTTTCAAAACCTCCAAAGAAGGAGACTCCACCACACTACAAGGCAGTGTATTCCACTTCTGAACAGCTCTTACTTTCAGGAAGTTCTTCCTAACATTTAGGTGGAATCTCTTTTCCTGTAGTTTGAACCCATTGCTTCATGTTCTAGTCTCTGAAGCAGCAGAAAACAAGCTTGCTCCACCCTCAATGGGAGGTGATGCTTTGTGCCACTCTTTTGCAGGGACCAGTCCCTTCCTTACACATACTGTACATTCTCAACGGTGCATGCATGCGTGCACACACACACATGCTTGCCCTTCTTTTTCACATTTGCTGTACTTGTAGACTGACTTTTCTGCCACATATACTACATATTAATGTCCAAAACAATTATTGCTCCCCCCCCTTGAGCAACCATCATGCCCCTGCAAGGATCACGTCCCACAGTTTGAGAACCACTGGTTTAACCCCCTCCACATGTGCTGACATGTGAGTACCAAGGTAAATCAGGCTTCTCTGCATGCTATGCGTTTATCATATTATCTAGTTTGACTATGAGTTCTATGGAATATTTTCTTTCTCCTTGACTAGAGGTGGAAATAGCAAGGCAGTAGATCTCTCAATGAAATGCACAGAATGGTTTTTAAATCTGCCTCCCCACTGAGACTGATTGACACCTTTCCCCACAGCAGGTACATTGATGTCTTTTCAGTGTAAGACATTAATGAGAAAGTGTGGAGTGACTGAAAAGAGGAGTAGTAGGCCCTGTCTTGCTTGCACCCTGAATTGATTTCAGTTGAAGCGGGGCCCCTGTTGTTCTGGTTAACCAAGTTGTTCACCAATATGAAATACTGCATTGTTTTGGTCTTGTTTCTTTAAAAGAGGCACCAGCCAGAATGTTTGTATCAGGAGCCAGAAATTTAAAACACTTATTGAGAAAAGCCCCTCATCCCAATTCCCCCCAAATTGAAAAGGGACAGAGGAACTAGAGAACAGAGAAGCAAAACATATCAAAGGGAGAGCCTGAGGGAGAATCACCTGCTGTGTCAGATGAGGCTTGTCAAAAACATAAAATGGCCCCCTTTGAGGTAAATCGAAGAAAGGAAATGAGAAGGGAGGGCTTGAAGCTGCACGCAATATGTCACCTGCAATGTGTACAGGTTCATGCCCCAACAGCTGGCGTCTTAGCCCATTTCTGTTTCTCTTCTGGTCAAAAACTAACAGAAACTTCACATGATATACAAGGTTGATATCTTGTTCATAACACCAGAGCACTGGAAAACAATCAGTGCAGATCAGAAGAAAAATGAATCCCCACAGTATTAGTTCAGAGATGAATGACACGGTTTCTAAAATAATTAATAAGGAAAGGAATAACTGAAATGATTGCAGTCATTGGGACCTTGCTGGACATGTAGTAGAGAAAATTCCTTTACAAAAATTATCTTGCCATAACTATGAAGCAGGTGATACTCAGGGGTTGTCTAAACGGCGAAAATATTCCTCATAGAATTTGAGAAGAATCCAAGTTGTCTAAATGCCATCCTGCATCAGTTCCCAGTATTCGGAAGGAGGGGGAGGCAAATCCACCAAAACCTCTGAAGGAGATGTTTTAGAGCCTTATTGCACTATGCTGTTATAACACTATTATTCCACTTTAGCTGCTTTGGCTGTCACTAGTGGGATCCTGGAATTTGCAGTTTAGGGAGGGGCATTTAGAACTCTCAGCCAGAGAGCTCTTAGGTCCCACTAAACTACAAAGCCCAGAATTCCACAGGAGGCAGCCATAGCAGTTATAGGATAGCAGAATAACAGTGTAGTGTGATAAGGCTCTTTAAAAAGCTCCACAGAGAATGCACATTCTGCTCTTTGGGACAATCTGATTCACATTCATTTACATCCCTGATAAGAGCTGAAGTGGGAAGCTGATTGGTCAGATGTGTGCAGGGGGCAGAGCTTGCTAACAAGGTAAGTGCCCAGAACTGCCATATCAGATTTTCACCTTAGCAATTGTGCACTGAGGTGATGAAACAGCCTTTTTTCTTTTTTAAAAATTATTTACGTAGGTGGAATGTCGCATTTTTGCACCTTAAATGTGCTTTAAAAAAAAACTGTTCAGCAGCGGCAACTGCTGAAAACACAAGTAACTCATTCACGCCTGCCATCTTGATTTCCAGATCTGTCACCTGCAATGTGTTCAGGTTCATGCCCCAACAGCTGGCTTCTTAGCCCATTTCAGTTTCCTATCTGGTCAAAAACTACCAGAAACTTGACAGGCTGGGACAGCAAAAGTGGATAGCTTCGCATGCCTGTGATTTTGCCAAAAAACATCAAGACAAATCAAAGCTGCTTTGAATTGGCTTTAGTGTGCATCAATCCACACACACACCCTTCAGATAGACAACACTTAGGTATATTAAACAGTGGGATGTTTAAAGCCTGTAATAGAACCAGACTTGCTAAATTCAGTTCTGGCAAGGGCTTCTCTGCTCTTCTAGTATTGAAAGAAGAAAAGTTGCAGGCACACCTTTCTCCGTGGTAGTGCTTCAGTTGGTGGAGACTGAACAAGAAATGCTGATCTTCTGTTCAATGGTGAAAGGGGCACTTTTTGATTCAGCCAGCAATCCTACAGCAATCTTCAAAATGAAATATTTGTGGCTATTAGGTAAACAATACCATGCTGGTATCTGAAGATTTCTTGCACAAGATCACTGGGAGAATGCAACTATGCACACAATTCAGTTGTTGGTTGAAAATATTTCTTAGGTGCTAGATGAATGTATCAGGTTTGTTTTATCCTCAATTTCTACCTCCTCATGTTCTTTCAATAAAATCTATGAAGAAATATGTGAATTTTGGCAATATTTTATCAGTAAACACAGATTGATTGTGTATTCCTGCATGGCAGGAGGTTGGACTGGATGCTCCTTGTGGTCTCTTTCAACTCTATGATTCTATGATTTAATTTTGAAAAAATACTGGGTTAATTTAAACTGATTTGAGAAGTAGGAATAGAAAGCTTTTGGTTATGTCGGCATTTCCCAGAAGATATTTCGGTGTGTAGAAAACGTAACATGGATCTCAAAACTGAAATTGGCTTGTACAAGAACAAAACCTGTGACTTTTAGAGACTTTTTTCTCCTCTGGAGCCCCCCCCCCCAATATCATGATGGAATTCCCTCCCTTCAGAGGCCTGATTGGTGTTAATGCTGGTGTCATACCGGCACCAAGTATAGAATCATAGAATTGTAGAATTGGAAGAGACCACAAGGGCCATCCAGTCCAACCCTCTGCCATGCAGGAATACACAATCAAAGCATCCCTGACAGATGGCCATCCAGCCTCTGTTTAAAGACCGCCAAGGAAGAAGACCCCACCATGCTCCGAGGGAGTGCGTTCCACTGCCGAACAGCTCTTACTGTTAGAAAGTTCCTCCTAATGTTGAGGTGGAATCTCTGTTCCTGGAGCTTGCATCCATTGTTCCGTGTTCTAGTCTCTGGAGCAGCATAAAACAAGCTTGCTCCATCCTCAATGTGACACCCCTTCAAATACTTAAATAGGACTATCATATCACCCCTCAACTGTCTTTTTTCCAGGCTAAACATACCCAGCTCCCTAAGTTTCTCCTCATAAGGCATGGCTTTCAGACCTTTTACCATTTTAGTTGCCCTCCTCTGGACACGCTCCAATTTGTCAATATCCTTTTTGAATTGTGGTGCCCAGAACTGGACACAGTACTCTAGGTGAGGCCTGACCAAGGCAGAATAGAGTGGCACTATTACTTCCCTTGATCTAGACACAATACTTCTATTGATGCAGCCCAAAATCGCATTGGCTTTTTTAGCTGCCGCATTACACTGTTGACTCATGTTCAACTTGTGGTCTGCTAGGACTACTAGATCCCTTTCGCACATAGTCTTGTTCAGCCAGGTCTCCCCCATCCTATATCTATGCATTTCATTTTTCCGCCCTAAGTGCAGTACCTTACACTTCTCTGTATTGAATTTCATTTTGTTAGCTTTGGTCCAGCTCTCCAGTCGAAGGACTTTTTCGGACGCATGAAAAGTAACGCAAGCAGCGTCGCCAGGTTGCGACGCTGCTGCGCAAGAGGGCGTCTGTTTCGGACGACACTCCTCCCAGTGGTACTGTTGCAGTACCGCTGGGACATTTGAGCGTGATTTTTTTCCTGCCCAGCGTCATATTTTACTCGCGATCAGCAATTGCGAGTAAAATATGACGCTGGGAATGAAAAAAATCACGCTCAAATGTCCCAGCGGTGTTCATCACTATGGTGGCGGTGGTTGGATTTCCAATGGGAGCGCAGATTGGGGAAGGAGTAGATAAAAAATCTCTCCTAGAACACTGTATTCTTGCATTTGCTATGTGTGTATACAGTGGGCCCTCTGTATCTACGGGTTCGATATCTGTGGATTCCAGCATCCACGGATCATCACCACATACTTAAAATGGCAGTACTCATACTTAAAATGGCAATGGCCATTGATTTATATAGGACTTAACTATCCGTGGGTTTTGCTATCCATGGGGTGGTGGTGGTCCAGAGCCAACACCCACTCCCCTGTGGATACAGAGGGTACACTGTATGTGCCTCCAAGTTGCCTGTTGACTTATGGGAACCCCATGAATTTCATAGGGTTTTCTTAGGCAAGGAATACTCAGAGGTGCTTTTGCCACTTCCCTTCTCTGAAATATAGATTATCAGACATGGGGGAATGTGCCAAAAAATGGTGTTCCCAACTGCATCAGGAGATCAATATAAGACCAGAAAGGGCAGCCTTACCAGAAGCTCGTATCCTTCTGCCATTCCGAGGGAGTAGCATTGTTGTGGATCAGGCTTCCCTTTTGTACTGATGGGGAAAAACCACTAATAAAAAGGGACACCTTACTGATGCCTGCGCTATGCCCCCGGAATGCTGGAGGATGTCATAGTCTGGTAAGGTTGCCCCTTCCTGTTCTTCTAGTGATCTTCTGGCGTGGTTTTTGCCATGTCTGATAGTCTTCGTAACCCACAGCATCTGATATTCATTGGCAGTCTCCAAATACTAACTAGGGCTGACCATGCTTAGCTTCCAAGATCAGATGGGATCTGGTGTCTTTAGGGTATGTAGGCCAGCCTACTACATGTTTTAAAACTTTGATGTGTTTCCTAATAATGTACTCAGTATCATACCTAGTCTCACCCTCACTTGTTGTGCATTAAGTAAAGTATGTGCCTTCAAGTCTCCTGTTGCCTTATGTTGACCCCATGAATTTCATAGCATTTTCCTAGGCTAAGGAAGGCTTGCTTAGGTTTTCTTATGGGAGGTGGCTGCTGTTGCCTTTCTCTGTATGTAGCCTATAGCACCTGGTATGCCTTGGCAGTCTCCCTTCCTAATATTTATCAGCTTTGACTATGGTTAACGTCCAAGATCATACAGTATCTGGTGCCTTCAGGATATTTATCTGGTGGATCTGCTGAATAGTTTGTTAAAGCACTGGACATTATAATAAGTATTTGTATAAAAAGACTAAAGAAATGATACAATTTCATAAAATTGGAATTGTTGCAGGTGAGCCTGTCCCTGAGATGGGAAACATTGTGTGAAATTAACTTGATAAATGTGTGTTTTCTGCTGTTAAAGACCTATAAAATCAGAAGCAAAGGCAACATGAAGACACCAACTTAAAGTAGCAAAGATGCCTTTAGGAAGAGTTTTTATTGGGATAAGAAAAAGGATCTACTACCACAATAATCTCCACCTGTCCAGTGAAGAATATATAGCTATTAAAGCTAATCCAAGATATTTTGCTGCTTGAAACAAACAAACAGAATCTCTGCAGACCCAAGTCAAAAATGGCGTGTTCTGTTTTGTCTTGCAAAGCAGAATGTCCTACAAGTACCTCTCCCCTCTTTGGTGGTAAAAATATGAAAAGAATAATTGTTGTATTTTAATTGTTGTAAGCTGCCCCGATTGTTTTTAACAGAGGGGCAGGGTAAAAATAAATATTATTATTATCATTATTATTATCATTATTAATTAAGTAATGAGGAATTTTCTGGCTTTTTGTGACACTTCAAATCTGCTGCTTGAACCAGCTGTCTCACTCTACCTAATTATAGGAATAGCCTTATACAAAAGAAAGCAATTTGAACCTTTTACTGGTTTAATGTTCTCTCTCTAGTGTTAGGTTAACTGTGAGGTTATGAGCTCAGTCAAATGTTCTGTCTCATGATATTGATGCAATTCTGATTACATCATATGTGACATCATATTGCTGTCTAAAAGCACCTGACACCTAATTAAAACACCAGCAAGGGAAATGAACAGAGCCATAAGGAAGAGCAAATGAATGTTCACTCTCAGCCCATTCATTATGTATTAGTTTTTGGATCAGCTATAACATGAAGATGCAATTCAATGAATAGCAGTCATAAGATTTCATAGTGACTAACATTTGGCTTTAGCAGCAATGATACTGTTTACTTTATGAAGACATCTAGCTATAAATGTATTTTATTGCATATTATTATATGATGACCTTTCCCCCATTTTGTTCACGAGTGTATAGGTGTAAATATATTTCACTTGATCTAATCATTTGCAGTTAAAGTCAATAAGTTTTGTTCACCTGCCAGTATGCTGAGAAACCCTTTACCAACGTTTCAGAGAAATGTCTGATGCAATGCTCTTTTAAAATTGATATCACAGAGACTGAATGAATGAAATGGAGCATTTTCAACACCCTTGTGGCTGTGGCTAATCTACTAACATGTAACAATTTATAGGCGAAGAATCCATAGACCTGTCAATCAAAGTAGTCCCTCCCCAACTAATCTTAGGTTACAGTTGATGAAGGCAAGCCACCTGCGGAAATGCCTTCTCTGCTCCAGCTATCTGATGCTTATTAACTGTGGTATGGGCTGGAAGTACTAATTCCTGTGCTGATTTTCCTAATTAAATCCTCAGCTGCCTGCCTGTGAGAAAATTAATTAACACAGCAAGTGGTTTCCTCTGGGAATCTATCAAACTCTGACCTTCTCTGAACTCATTTGAACTCTATACTGTCTATTCGATGTTGCAAGAGGAGAGAAATCATAGTTCTCACTCATTGTGGTGGCCTCACCTCCTCTGTTCAAGACATGACAAGAGGATTATTCATCAATAAAAGCCACTGGAGATCCATGTGGGGTGGCCAGGTGTCCTACTTTACAAAGGACAATCCTCTCTTTGATGGTGTCTTCTGTTTGAAAGGCTGGCTGGTACAAATCTGGTTTAAGGGTGAAGAATGTTGACCTGGGCCTTGAGTTTGCTCACCAACAGTTAGCACATGGACAGCTCTCAGCATTAGCTGGTATACAGATAAATAGTTCACATTCTTTTTAAATGTGAACTTTTAATGCCCGTCATTATTGTATGCATTGTATTTAGGGGTGTAATTTGTCACTATTTTTTTTGTTGAGGAAAGCAATGAGTAATTTTAGCAATTTTCTTTCTGCTGTGAGAAAGACTTCAAAAACCATAGTTTTCAAAGCCTATTTGCAAATGAGGATTTATGCTGTGCAAAATTCACATGTGGTTGTTTTGCACAAAATCCAGCATTTTCTGCACAGGAAACAGCTTTTGTTCTGCACATAAAATACTATTTTGCCAGTTGCTGCCACCAAACTTTTTTTTTTAACAAGGCATATCTATGGTGCAAGAGTGTGTTAGTGCGTTACTCCACCTAAATAAATTTTTAAAAGAAAAGAAAAAGGTTGTTTCATCGCATGATAGCTTGCTTGCTGAGGTGAAAATCAAGATGGCAGTTCCAGGGTGCTTGCCTTCTTAGCAAGCCCCACCCCCTGCTGCCATCTGACCAATCAGCTTTCTACTTCCACCTTTCTGGGGTATGCAAATAAATGCAATCACCTGTCCTAGTGATCGACCATGACATTCTCTACCTTTTTAAAAAAACTTTGGGGAAAGCCCCAGAAGCTTTCCCTGAGGAGTTTCAGGTGGATTTAGCCCCTCTCCTTCCAATACGATGGAATTATGAGGGATCCACTTAAAACAGGTCGCTTTCTCCTCTAATTCTATGAGGAGCATTTTCACCATTTAGACAGCCCCAGTGTTTATCATTCATTTTTAAATATTATTGAATATCCTTTCCATCCCTAATTGCATTTTTGTCTAAACTACCTACACATAAAAATCAACATGTGTACATGTTATGGAAGGTATGCTATCATTTGTCCTCTTGTTGGGAGATGCATAAGTGGCTAACAATTGTAGTCCTGACACCCCACTGTACCTTGCATGGTGATTTGGCACCAATGGCAGCTTTCTTCCTATGCCAAATAGCAGCTTGAAAATCTCTCAATCTCACTGTTATTCAGTTTCTCTGAAACCCACCACTTCCTGTCCTTGCTTCTTATTGGGTTATGAAACTTTGTGTTTTCTGCTTCAGGCTGAAATTTGCAGAAATTTATTTTATACTTTTTCCCTAATTTGTGCAATTATTTGAGGAGTCTCTTTTAATTAAGACATGTTTCCCCATTCTTGAAAACCTGGATTTGCATATTTTTCTCAATTATGTGGATTCTAGTTGTTTGCATTTCAAGATACACACTTTGGCTAGAATCCTTTTGGTTACCTATGTGTACATTCCCCAGCGGAAGTAGTTGGACATTTTTCTCTGATGCCAAATGTCCATTTTCAGTTCAAGGCTGCAGAAGTGGAGTTGTACTTGTGGTGCTATTGCACATGCAGATGCATGTGGATGCACACTTTATTGTGCATTTAGTTGCACATTGGTCTATGTGTTCATTGCTATTCAACATAAGGATGCATAGTGTAATTAATTTGTAATTCCGCATGGAAGATTTAAGCTGCAGAACCCCAGTGTAGGCTCTCTAGGTCATTGTACTCACGTTTAGACTTTATTTCTCAAAAACACCCTTTAAGCTTTGCAAATGTGTGAAAGCTCAAAGTGAGGTGCACATTTTCTTGCAACATGTCTTGGAATATGTGAAAATGCTACTTTCAATTAGACTGCTGCATCTAGCAAAAATTATTTGCATCCCTAGTTGGGTGGCAGGTCACACCATCCACAAATCTTCGAAAAATTAAAATGGAAGCTAGTTCTGTTATTCATTTTGGGGGAGGATAGAGCTGGGCAAGTATTAAGCTATCTAACACTCCATGAGTGGTGATTTACCAAATCTGGATGATTTTCTGCCCAGTCAAGTATTTGGCTCTAAGGTGGCAGTGGTTGCAAAAAATAAAAAATAAAATTCCTCAGGGCATGCCTATGGCCACTGTACACTATGTAAACCCAGAAAATGCATTTTGAAATGCAAGTCCATGGTTTTAATGACACATAATTTAGCTCTCATAATCCAAGGTTGTGTTGAATATTACCCTTACCTCCTCTTGTACCTTATGTCTGTCCTGTTGCTTGTGGAAGGTACTGCAGAAAATTATTTCAAGGAATATTTTGAGATCTGATTATTTTCATATGTTTAGACTTTTGTAACATGCTGGGGAGGGAGGGAGTGAAAATGTGGAGGTTAGGTAGGCAACTTGTCTTTTCAAATATTGCACTTCAAATTAATGAGTAAACTGAATGAGTTGAGGAAATGACAATACAAAACCAATTTGTCACATTATCATTTGTGTGTCATCTTCCCATAAGTTCCTATGCTTTTATCCATGACTAATCAAATGTATACATTATTCAAATTCATTGAAGGTCTACTAAACCAAAAGCCTAACCAAAACACAAAATAAACTGGGACATCATTATTTACTGAGTTTGTACATAGTTCTTCTTAATTACACATGGCATTGCAACCCCCCCCCCACATTGGTAATATACAAGTTTTAAAAAGTAAGGCCAGTATTCTACACCAGCTACTTAGTTAAATAGGTAACCTAAACCTGACAGAAACGTCATTCACTCATGCCCCGATCACCAGCAGATTGGAGCATCTTCTCCTCAGGCACCTAATGCCTGGTAAAGTAGTTGTGGGCGGGGAGAGTTATGATTGTGGCAATAGTGTCACAATTGTGACTAAGTAGTGGTGATGAATGTGGGACAGTTATCTAGATGTACTCTTTTTCATATTCACAATTGCTACTTGGTCACAATTGTGACACTATTGCCACAATTGTGACCCTCCCTCATCTATATCAGCTGCCTCAAGAGAAGGAGGTGCATTCTGCTGCCAATCGGAGCATGGGTAAATGATGGGAGAATGACTGGCCTGTACTCACAATGCCTAGAGCCTTGCTTTAAAAGTACTGCAGAATGTGTGAAAGAAACCCCACCCATGCAGGATTCTGCATTACATTTCATTAGGGCCACTCATATGCAACTTTATTGTGTCGGTATGGTATGTTATGGTATGATGAATGTTGCTGTCCTTGAGCAAGCAGGGATCACCAACATTGAGGCCATGATATTGAGAACACAGCTGCACTGGGCAGGGCATGTTTCTAGGATGGAGGACCATCGCCTCCCAAAAATAGTACTCTACGGTGAACTCACCATGGGTCAGCGTAAGAGGGGTGCTCTAAAAAAGCGATACAAAGATTCCCTGAAACAACATCTCAGGCTTGGCAAAATTGATCACCAACAATGGTCCGCCCTGGCCTCACATCGGGAGGCATGGAGATACACTATCCACAATGCTGCAGCCTTATTTGAGAACTCACGCCAAACAAATCTTGAAGAGAAACGACAACGCAGAAAGAATCACAACCCAGAAACATCACCCAAGGAGACCCTCTGCTGTGCTTTCTGCAACCAGACTTGTTTATCTCAGATTGGTCTTTTCAGTCATCAGTGTGCCTGCAGAAAGTGCGGGATGAGTCCTTCCTGAATCTTTGTTTGCGAAGAAAAGCCAGAGCTAGTATGTACTTTGGCCATGAATTCCAATACGCACCAAAACTTCACACTTTTGAACAGGTATAATAAAAAACTGTTAATTTAAATTGACTATCCTCACCCCACCTCATTCCTTCAAAATAGTTGGGCATGTAGCAATTTGAATTTATGGTAGTATGAGATCCAAATAACGTCAACCAATAATAGCCCCCCCCCAATTTAAGCAGGATGATAAAAGTATAAATGAAAAAAAATAGAATTTGGTTAGTTATCATAGATAACTCACCATTTAAAAAGTGAGGCCAATATGATCTTGCAAGTATAGAGGCAATCTTCCTATTTAACTATGAACTTTATCAGATGCAGCAAATATGGCATCATAAGGACACCTAATGACCATGAAAGGGCCCACATACCAGACAACATTGTCCTTTTGCGTTCATGTGCTGTTAATAAGGTGTACTTTTTTATTGACAGCCCAAGCTGTCAATTGATCTCCTGTGGCACTTTTTTGCTGGCATTCCCAGCATTTGAAACTTCATGCCATTTTCTTCTTGTGAGTAGAGCATCAATGCCAGAACACTTCTGGGTGAGATCAGGACAGCCAGGTAGGGGACACTTTTTTTTTTTAACCTCCCCAGTTTACTTGGAGCTTTTAAAGTGTGTTTCTGTGCTTGTGTGTAAGTGTTGTCTCTTTATTTTACTTTACTTTTTGAATTTGCCATGTGCGCGTTTTCTCACAAGAATCATTGAGCTTTGAAACCAGGAAGTGAACGGAGCTCCGTTCACTCTCCGTTAGTGCCTGGGCTGACTCTTTAATGCAACCAAGGTAAGGTCTGGTGTGTGTGTGGGAGTCTTTTGCCAGCATAAAAATGCAGCAAAGTATGCCAGCAAAAGAACATTAATGGAGGGTGGTCTGATAAAGTCCTATATGACAGAAGTATAAAATTCCCTAGAAAGGTTTGTAGGCTTAAGGGTGAAAATGCAAACTAATTGGCACTGTTTCAACTCTCTCTGTACTGTAATGAGTGGATCCAGTATACACTGACACACATATTCCTTCAGATGTGGTTGAGGGTGTCAGTGCTGTGTTCTCTGACTGTTGTTTCAAAAGCATTAGTCTGTTGCAAAGGCCCTGTGCTGCAAATTGTGTTCTCAACTGGAAGCTCAATTGAATTGGCTTGCTTTTGACTTTGCTGAATAGACATCAAACAGAACTACTACAAGCAACTTCTTCAACTGCCTTTGCAAAGGAAGGCAGATCTCGTGCCTTCTGGCAAATTATAAAATAAAAGTTGTGGTAACCGAAATTATGATTTACAAATGCTGTGGTAAGACTTCAAGAGGAAAAACAGTAGGACAATTTCCCAGGATAAAAGGAGGTCTGCCTTTTGCTGAAGATGAGGGAAAATGTTTTCTTTTAAGTTGTAAATATTCATAGATGGTTTATGATTTCTAGCATGCAACAGCTGACCTAAAACAAATCATCTTCAGCAATAGTTGTAACCATTTTTTAAAATAAAACAACAATGAAGTTCCAGTCAATCAAGTTTCATGTTATTACAGACATGTTATTAATGCTTTGTGTTATCAGTGTTAATTTATGTTTAACTCTTGCTAAATTCTTATCAGTGTTTATTTTATGTTTACCCACATCAGCTTAAGTGTTTTGTTTGTGAACTTTATCAGATGAGAATCCAAAAACACTGTAATTCAGTGAATGTGGATAACTGCAACATTGTGGCATTATAACACTTACCTTCGCACATCACTGTAATCACATGAAAGAACTGCCACAGAATCATTGCACGATGACCACTAGTGCTTTAAGAATGGGAGTTTACTTCCACATTTTGGCATGGGCGAGATTTTGGCAGTTCTCGCAAGAAGACGTGAGTGCACTTAAAGGTAAAAAGAACACCTCAATTAAAAAAGTAAATGAACACACAAGCACTGAAACAAACCTAAACACTTGCCAGCAAAATTGGGCAGTGCATAAAAAGAGCGTCCCATGCTTTGTTTTCATGTTCTCACCCAGAGGTTTTCTTCCTGGCGACTGCCATTCATACTGTAATCTCGTGATTACAATAGGATGTGCTTTCACATGCTTTCAATACCATGACAATACAACAGTGCTATTGACAATCGATTGATGGGTTAACCTGTCAATTAAAAATGCTAGGGAATGGGATAACCATGACATCATGCAGTAGCAGGGCCCATTAGGGGCCCAATGTGATGTTGTTATCCTGCTATTTTTGCCGCATCTGATAAAGTCCGCTGTGTGTGCATCTTCAAGTCATCTGTTGAGTGAGGGTGACTCCACAAATGCCATAAGGTTTTCTTAGGCAAGGAATACTTAGAGGTATTTGCCAGTCCCTTCCTCTGAAATACAGCCTACAGCATTTCAAAGAGCCTGTCTGTACAAGCCACCCCAAAAAGGAGTGACCCACAACTGCAACTTGTCTTAATGGTCTTACAGCCCCCATAAACTTTTCATGCCCTCTTGCAGGGAGGGGGGAGGGAGGCGAAGGGGCTAGCATCCCTTTCCATTATCTGAGGCTAGAAAGGAATATCAGTAGCCACTTGGCCAGCTGTGAGGAGGTGGAAGAGGGGGAGAAACACCCCTCCCTTTCTAAGTGGCTAGCAAGGCTAGCATCCCTTCTCAGCATCAGAGACTGGAAAGGAACATTAGTAGCTGCTTGGCCAGCCACTCAGATGAGGAGGAGGGGAGGGGAGAAACAGCCCCCACCTCCCTCTCTAAGCAGCTGGCCAGGCGAAGGCGAAAAATCTACATGGGGATGCTGGGCGCTTGCCCTGTTAGCAAGCTCCGCCCCCACACTAATCTGGCCAATCAGCTTTGTGCTTCCTTTTCTCTGGGAAAATGATTCAAAGCAAATTGCTTGTCCCAATGAGCAGGAATGCACACCCCCTCACTGTTTTTTAAAAACTCTGGGAAAAGTCATGAAGGCTTTTCCTTTGGAGTTTTTTCTACCTTTTTGGCCCCCTCCTTCCAAATAAGGTGATATGATGCAGGATCCTATTGAGACAGGCAGGATTCTCCTTGCATTCCATGAGGAGTATTTTCACCATTTAGACAGCCCCAAATTCATTAGCAGTCTCTCATGCAAGTACTAACCAGGGCTGACCCTGCTCAGCTTCCAAGATCAGAAGGGGCCTAGTGCCTTTAGGATATCTCCCCTATAGCTAAACCTCTCGTGGTGGTATGCATTTGGAGGGGAGGGGGAAGTATACTATAAATCAAAATAAAAAATGCAATAAAAATAGAAAGTATAGAATAATTTTTTAAAAAGCCAAATACTTCTATGGTATCCCTTTAGTTAATTGACAGAGTAATGTAGAGACTGGAAAGCTGAGTAACTTTGGAAATCAAAAGTTCTCAAAGACATCCAGATGTTTCCTTTTGGGTATATAAGTATATCAGACTTATGAGACTCTTTCTAAACTCACTAGTCACTTTGTCAAGTCTGAGCCAATATCCAATCTCTGCTACAGTTCTGCTAATCCATTCACTTTTATGATTCATGACATACTTTTATGACTAGCCACTTTACACATTTTAGAGACATCAGAAGAGAAATGCAGAGACTGAAAAAAAGATGGGGTTTGGGTCAGGAGGGAAACAGAAGAGTATTTGAATCTGTCCTCTGCTTGACCCTGCTTCTCCAGGGACACATCTTTGGGGGAACTGATACAGCTGTGGGAAGGGCTCCATGTTGCCATGTTTGCATTTGCTCCCTAACTGTTCAATCTATATATGTATATATGTAGTAAAAAAGAGATATTAACAAAATACCAGACAAGTCCAAGGGGTCACTGAAATACTTATACTTGGAACACTTATAGGTTTGGATGAGAGGCTAGAAAATGGCTGTGCTGATTGGGTAATTCTTGGAATTATAATCCTTATCGAGAGAGAGAGAGAGAGAGAGAGGGAGAGAGAGAGAGAGAGAGAGAGAGATTTTCCTGCTCAGGAATCTTAGGAATCTCAACTCATTTGGAATTACATCCCATTCCTCTTAATGCCTTTAGTACACATGCTTGAGAAGGAAGATCTCTAGATCTCAGTCATCTTTAAGAGACATTTCAGTCCTATGTCTGTAACATCTAAACAGGTGGAGTAATGTGATAAGTCAGCCAGGCAGATTTGGCATTCCTGAATTGTGTCCTTTGCCTGTTTGCTCAAGGGCTATATTCCTTCCTCCCATAACCAATTTATTTTAAAAGAAAAGACATGATTTATTGCACTAACATCATCTTTGGGTAGGAGAGCTCTTTCACTACTGTTTGAGAGAGAAGCACTAAAAATGGTTCATATTTCAAATATTGCCTTTTGTGCCAATAAACTTCTGTGCTCAGTGTTATCAGATGAAGAAGGTTTCCCTTGGAGTGTGTCTTGGAAATCTGAACCATTCTCTGAGGTATCCAATATCCCATTGGCCTGACATCCTTTATAGTGCTTTATGACATCTTTCAAGGCTGTACTTTGACATAGTTGTAAGCTCTGGATTTTAAGGTCTTTGAAGGAGATTAAACTATTTTCCTACCAGCTGCTGTACACTGATATCTGGCATATGGACTTGGATAGAGTTGCCAATTTGTGACTGTCTTGGAAAATCAGCACATGCCCTCCAGCCATGATGAAATGAAGAAAGATATCTGGGATGAGAAACAGGATTTTAGACAAATGTCTTTTGTTAAGGAATTACCCAGTATTTTATTTGATTTTGAGATTTTGAAATGATGTCAAAAGGTCTGCTTCAGTCTTCCAATGCTACTGTAAGAATAATTTCTAACATAGGTCTGTTGTAGCAAAAAGGCCAACAAGTTGTATTTAGCATCAGCTTTCGTGGATTCCAGAATACTTCCTCAAATGTATGATGTGTTACTTCAGTTGGTAGACTATTGTACACAAGCATAGTTAGGTGGGTTGGTGGAAGATATGCGCCATGGGGTAACAGAACTGAAATGCACAAAAGCACAGCGATTTTTACTGTTTGTAAATCAGGGTCATTAAGCCACAGTAGTTGGGTGGTGAAACAGACTGTTCTGTAGTGGCTATTAGGGAGATTATCAGATGTGGGGGAACTCGCAGAAAAATTGTGTTCCCAACCACGTTAGAAGATAAGAACAGAAAAGGCGACCTTACCAGATGCCTGCATCCTTCTGATGTTCTGGGGACATAGCAGTGCTGCAGATGAGGCTTTCCTTTTTCATTGACAGGAAGAAGCCACTAATCAAGAGGGACACCTTACGGATGCCTGCACTTTGCCCTAAGAACGCTGGAGGACGTTGTCGTCTGGTAAGGTCACCCCTTCCTGCTCTTCTGGTGATCTTCTGATCTTCTGGATTTTTGTTTGTTTGTTTGTTGTGTCTGATAATCTCCTAGATTAAAGCATGCTATGTGAGAAAAACCTTTACGGCTGTGAATTCTTGGGGACTGGGCATTCAAATCAATGGCGTCATTGGATATTAAAATGTAAAAAGTACAAACAGTTCATTACTTTAACAATGGTAATTAACAAACAGTAGCTGGATAGTCACACAGATATCTTTGCAGTGGTGGGTAGTTTGACATATGGAGAAATATTTTTTTGAAAACTTTGTTCCCATCACAATGTACAATGATGTACAATGGGTAAAAACATTTAAACTCCCATTTTAAGCCCCTTCAACTGAAGACTTTGGAGAATGAGGTGTTCCCCTGCTGTCCTTTCTGATGTCAGATTTACTCCCATTTGCTCTTTTCCATTGCGATCTGTGTTGAAGTTCTTTTGTTAAAGGATGACCACTTTGGGTCAGAATCTTCTTTGTGCACTATGCTGGCCTACTGGTCTATTATGCTTGGGCTAAACTTGTATCTGGGCTGCGTGGTAGCTATGGATGAAATAAGCAAGGCCATTGTCCTTGTAGCTGGGGAAAAAAGGCTGCTGGCCTGGCTTCTGCAGGGATCTTTCATGGCTGCTACATTTGTGCCCATTTTTTCTCCTGTTGCTCCTGTACCACCGCCACCTACCCTGGCATAGTTACATTGGCATGGGTACCCAAAATAATCTTGGCCTGGGAAATTGAAGTGTTCCCCTATTGCTCTTTCTGATGCTAGATTTACATCCATTTACTCTTCAGAGTCAAGTTCAGTATTTTCTCCTATGTCAAATGTAGTAGGGTATCGCTGGTAAATGACGGCATGTATCACATTGGAAGATGAGCACATGCATGCAGCCCTAATATTCCAGATTTTATTATCAGCTAGGGTTCCTGGAGTAGGAGCCATAGGAGATATTGCTGGCATCTGGTTCTGCTACAGGGTCTGGTTCCTCTGCTTGTATCTCTGTTGTGAAGTCAGCTGTTTCTGGTGATTATCCTTTTCAAGATGGGCAAGTAGAAGTCATGAATGAAAGAAGGATCACTGTCTATGATGGGTAGTAGGCCACTGATGATAATGATATGAGTGGATGGAATGGGAACTATAGGTCAGTGGTTCTGAGACTCTGGTCGTTCTGATATTTTGGACTTCATGTCCCAGAAGCCAAAGCCAACATGGCTGATGGTCTGAGATTCTAGAAATTAAGGTCCACAGCATCTGGAGAAGTTGAGGTCCAAAGCATCTGGAGATTAAGAATCACTTCTGTGGGTGATAACAGGTGCTGTTTTTGCTTGGAGGTTTGACCTGTACTACATTGTTCATAGAATCATAGAGTTGGAAGAGACCACAAGGGCCATCTAGTTTCTCTCCTGGGTACCAACTGGGCTCTGTTGATCTAGGTTTTTTCCTTTTTCATTAGTTAATGTGTATTTATTGAGTTGTGAGCCTTTGTCTTTGTGTGATAGGTTCAAACCGATCCTTATTGCTTAGCTGTAGTGGATTTTGTGGTGTTTTCTCAGTGGATGTAGAGTCATGCATGTTATATGTAGTGGTCTGTAACTTTCCAATATAAGCAATATACCCCTTATGTATTTGCACAGTTGTTGTGTGCCTTCAAGTCACTTCCAACTTATGGCGACCCTAAAATGACCCCCTATCATGGGGTTTTCTTGACAAGATTTGTTCAGGGAGAGTTTGCTTTTGCCTTCCTCTGAAGCTGAGAGAATGTGACTTGCTTGAGGTCACCCAGTAGGTTTCTGTGGCTGAGTGGGGATTCAAACCTTGTCTCTAGAGTCATAGTCCAATGCTCAAGCCACTACACCATGCTGGTTCTACTTTGAAAAAGGATTTTTTTAAAAACAACAACAACAAGCAGGCTTGTTTAGTATAAGAGATCTTCATTCTTTGGACTTTATCAGACGTTCCCTTTAAAGCATTCTTTTGCTGGCATAACAAAATCCATTTTTTTGCCAGCAAAAGAATGCTCCCCCCGCACTTACCTCTAATCCAGCAAAGGCAGCTCCAGCAATGAAAGAGGAAGTGAATGGAGCTCTGTTCATTTTCTCCTTTGAAATCCCATGAAATATTGCAAGACTTGACTGCGCAGGAAATTCAAAAAACAAAAAATAACACTAAAAAGGTTTTCAAAAGCATAAAAACACACCGGGGAGGTCATAAAAAGTGTGTCACTTACCTGGTTGTCATGATAGCACCCGGAAGTGTTCACACTTGACCGGCTGCTGATGGGGTAAGTACGGGGGAGGGGGGAAGGATGCGAGGTTTCACGCACCAGCTATGTCAGCAAGAAAAGGTTAGGGGGAAATCAATTGATGGCTTAAGCCATCAATTTAAAAGTATGGGTTTTGGCAGAGACATAACCATGAAAGGGCGATGTTGGATTTTTTCAGACGTACATTTGTGGCGCAAGAAGGCTCGTAACACTCGCGAGGCTGCTGCGTGGCAGGGGTCCCATTTCGTACGACGCTGTCCCCCTGCCGTGAGAGATCAGAGGCAGCCGTGCCATATTTGGCCATTTTTTAATCACGGTAGTTGCCCGTGATTAAAAAAATGGCCAAATATGATGCAGCTGCCTCCGATCTCTCCCGGAACTGAAACTGTTGATTTTGGCAGGGGGACAGCGTCGTATGAAATGGGCCCCCTGTCGCACAGCAGCCTCGCAAGTGTTACGAGCTTTCTTGCGCCATAAATCGACGTCTGAAAAAGTCCGTTGTCTGATATACGCACCCTTTCGCAGTTATGTGGCATTGTTATGACACATTATTTGATGTGTCTGATAAAGTCCTTTCTCTGTCTCTCTCTGACTGAGAGAAACACAAACATATACATAGCTAGAAATGAGAGCCACATGAAGCTGTAGCAAGGCAAAACTGAATGAATTCTTAATACACATTCTTATATAAATTAAGACCTCCTAACAAAAAAAGTCTTTAAAATCTATGTTAACTAGGTAAAAAATGTCAATCTTTAAAGGTAAACTGCATTTCTTCCATTTGAAAGGGAGATAATAACAAAAGTAAGCCACATCAAATGTTTTAATTTTTTAAAATCTTCTTTGAAGTTTCAAAACTTAAAAAATTAATTGAGTGTAAATACCAATCACATGTTCTAGAAACTGATTAGCTGTTTTATAACTTCACTGTGCTACTGAATTGTTTTCATTTGTATTGGTAAGCTGCATTGTGAGGTTTTGTATAAAAATATACAGAATGTGGGTTGAGCAAGTGACAGTTGCTTTGTAAAAACTGGAAGAGGAAGGGAAAGAGAGGATGCTGCAGTGACAGTTTTTGAGGGGAAAAGACTATTGCCACATGGAATCTAGACTGAATATAGAAGGCATTTTAATTTTTCTGGTGCTTTCAAAGCAAAAATAAACCAAGCTGTTCAAAACTAGGATTGTGCTTTTGTGTAGTGGGTGTGTAGAATCATTCTATTAATAAGATTTATAATTTTAAGAAATTACACAATAGGATTGTTTTGGCATTTTCCTGTTCTAAATCAGAACAAGAGCAAGCCTTTAAAAAAAGATGTGATCTCAGACAAGAAATTGATAGCTATTTGAAGAGCCTTTAGAGATGCCATTTGTTTTTAAGTGCCAGCTGATCTCACCTTTATAGGGTGGTTTGTTGTTATAGAAGCACACCTGAACCTATTCTGTCTTTAGATTTCCTCCGAGAAAGATTTATTTTCAGCTATGAAGACTTTAAATTCCTTTTTAAACCTTCAAGCATGTATTCTGAGGTTCAATCTCAACTGAGTTCATCCTGAGATAGATGTGTGAGCCAGTGCAAGCATGTGGAGACTGAAGGCCTTTTTACACTATACCAGTGCAGCGGTGGGCTTCACGCAGCCCCCAAGGGCTGTTTTGTGGGCCCCAGGGCACCCTGGGAGGGGATGTCAAAATTTCTTTTTAAAAAATTCAGACAAGATGTCTTACTCCAAAATCTCCCAAAATGACCTCTAGGGGTGTGAAGAGCATTTCCACCACATTTGGAGCCCTCCTGGTCAAAACAAAATTTTTGATTTTTTTCCAAAAGAAAGTTTTCCCCCTTGAAATGCCCTAAAATGCCCTTTAGAGGCCCAGGAAGGACTCAAAGCATGTCCCCTAAAGGGTGTTTGGGAGCACTTGGGGACAAAAAATTATTATTATTATTTTTGGCAGAAGCTGCTCCAAGGGGGTGGGCAGACCTCCAAGATCTCCTAGAGGGTTAATGTGAGTCCCCTAGTCTTCCACATTTGCTCATCCATGCACTACAAAGTGATAGCAGTATGATTCCACTTTAACTACCATGGCTGCCTCTTATGAAATCCTGGAGTTTGTAGTTGTGGCGGGGATGGGGAGACTAGAGCTCTCCGGCTGAGAATTCTAAATACTCCTACCTGAACTGCAAACCCCAAGATGTTATAGCATGGAACCATGGCCACTGAAGTGGAATCATACTGCTATCATTGCTTAGTGTGAAAAAGCCCTAAACACCAATAATGGTTTAAAATAAACCACAGGTTCTTGACTTCTTGTTTCTTTGACAAACTTTAATTCCCCTTGCCCCCCGCCCTCAAATCATTCTACCTTAAGCACAGATAGTGAGAGAGTCTAGATACTACTTGTGAGCTATGTGGTTACTGCAAAAAGATCTTTCCATTTTAGGATGGTGTTGGAACCTCATTTTGCTGCACTATCAACAGTAGCTACTTTAGAATACACAAAACACAGGATTGTATCATAGTCCCCAACATAAAAGAGGTTCTTTGCTCTTTCATGTATGAATATAGGAGCACAAGAATTGCTATACAATAAACTGCACCAATATTCTGAACAGAGTCTTGTCTCTAACCCATAGTTGTTCAGATCCAGTTAAAATCTAAGTTGTAAAAGAACTTCTACTGCCACTTTGTTTCCTGCCTATAACTATGGTGATGGCAGGGAAGGATATTTATAAATATATTTGTTTTGTTGTGTGCCTTCAAGTCATTTCCAACTTATGGTGACCCTAAAGTGAATTTATCACAGGGTTTTCTGAGGGCTGAGAATGAGTGACTTGGCCAAGGTCACCCAGTAAGTTTTCATGACCAAGCGCTGGTTCAAATCCTGGGTTTCAGAGTTGTATTTCAACCCTCAAACCACTATGCCATGCTGTCACCTTCTATAGACAGATACAGATAAAGATAAAGGTATATAAATAAAAACAGATGAACAGCAGAATTTATTTGCCCATCATTTGCTATAACCAGATAGGACAGTAGGGCACAACCAGTACATGAATTAACTGGTGCATCTTATTAACCATGTCTTGCAGTACCAAGGCCAATCACTCTTGCAACAACAAACAGACTTGTAATTTAAAACACATGCAAAGCAATAGGTTGCAACAGTTTGAGTATAAGGACTTTTTCGTGATTAGAAAACCACCAAATATAACGCTGCTGCATCCCCGTGGTTACGCAACAGTACTGGCAGAGGATCAGCAGGGCAGAGCATCATCCGAAAGGGACGCCCTGCAGCACAGCAGCCTCGCAACGGGGAGGAGGCTGCTAGCATAATAACCCTCATCCGAAAAAGTCCTAAATCAGTAGGCAAAGTGCTCCTCTTCTTTCATGAGCTGAGAGCAGGGAACATAAAGACGTGCAGGAGAGAGAGAGAGAGAGAGAGAGAGAGAGAGAGAGAGAGAGAGAGAGAGAACTGATAGTTGGGGATGATGAACCATTGACTCTCCAGAGGTTTAGGGCTTTAACTCTGTGAAATCCCACTGGGCATAGCAAAAGTTAAGAGATTATGGAAACTGTAGTCTAAAACACTAGGAAGTCCAGCAATCTGGATGGCCCAAAAGTTCTTCATTTTGGGGTAGAAGGAATCAGACTGGCCTCACTCTCTCTCTGGAGATTATCAAACAGGAACAAAAAATGTGTTCCTGTCTCGCAATCTCCTCTCCCACCCCTCTCCCATCCCTGTAACAGGGAAAAAAAGTTTTCAGACCTACCTTAATCGCACATCATTCCCTCCTCGAATGGAGTTCCATATACTTCCTGGTTTCAAATCCTGGCCATTCTTGCGAGAAGACAAGCGTGCAGGAAATTCAAACATAAACAGTAAAATAAAAGACAAAAAATTACACTAAGCACCTAAACATACTTAAAACATAACAAGTAATCCAGGGCGGGTACAAAAAAGTGTGCCACTTACCTTGATGTCCCGATCTCACCCGGAAGTATTCTGGCACGGACCTCCCATTGATGCTGGCATCACATCAGTATAACAGGACACCTTTTCAGATGCAGGACATTCCATTACAGAAACAGAATGGGGGATCTATTGATGGCTTAGTCCGTCAATAAAAAGCAGTGCTGGCAGAACGGCAGCAGCATGGGTGCATGACGAGATGGGAATTACATCATCTGAAAAGGAAGCCCTTTAGTGATCTCCTGGCATCGTGATAACGCCATATTTAGCATGTCTGATAATCTCCTCTCTCTCTGTCACAGAACCAGGCTTCTTTAGGGCTGCTTCCCTAGCAAAATCCTGTCTAAGAACAATAAAATAAAGGATGTTCTGTGTAACTGTATATGTATGGCACTGCTTTGAGCTAGCAGTGAGGACAAGGAGACTGGGTCACTAGTGAAGCCATGTTAACTAAATGCCTGCTGCAGTTGGTAATGTGTCCTGACTTCTACAGGAGACTATAGCTGTGTTTCATGCATTACTTACCTGCTTTTAATCAACCCACAAACAGAGGGGCAACTAGCCATCACTATCTCTTTCTTTTTCTTATGTGAAAAGCAACATATTTGAAGAGGAGAGGTTCCTGTTGGCATGGAGACTATCCACACAAGCAAGGATGTTGGGAAACCAGGGCTCTTGCTTACATGAAGAGTTTCATATGGAGAGGAATGTCTCCTCCATGTGAGGTAGGAGAACATGGAGTTTGAGGTGGGGTTAAGGACCTCCTTGCTTGTGTGTTGATTCAGACAGCGTAAGGAATATCTGAGTAGGTTTACACAAAATCTGACACACCATTATTTGATGTCACCAGCAGTTGCTGTTGTGTGCCTTCAAGTTGTTTCTGACTTGTGGTAACTTTAAGGCAAAACCTATGATGGCATTTTCTTTACAAGATTTGTTCAGAGGTTTGCCTTTGCCTTTCTCCTAGGCTCAGAGAATGTGACTTGCCCCAGGTCACCCTGTGGGTTTCCATGTCTGAGCAGGGATTCGGACCCTGGTCTCCAGAGCTGTAGTCCAATACTCAAGCCACTACACCACACTGGGTCTCTTTAAAGCTTGAGTAGCTTTAAAAAGGCACTAAAGATGGATCTCTTTCAGCAGGCCTTTCCTGATTAGATCCCGGCCTCAGGAGCTGCGTCTCCTGGCCTCTTTTACTCTCGCTGGCTATGGATTTTTGTATTTGTTTATTTATGTGATATTAGTTTAGGTGGATTTTAATTTGATCTAGTTTAATATCTTTTTGTGGGGGAGGGTGGGTGGTGCTTAGGGATTTTAGTCAGTATTATTGTATTTTAACTGTTGTTAGCTGCCCCAATTGTTTTTAACAGAGGGTCAGGGTAAAAATAAATAAATACATCATCATCATCATCATCATGCAGCTAGGTTATTCCAGAAACTGGACTTAGTAAGTCTTACATGAGTTGGTGGGATGTAAGTAGCTGTGGGTATTGCTTCAGCTGTGAAGCACACTTCCCCCCCACCGCCTTTCTTCCCTGTCATACCATATTTCTAGGCTTATAATGGCTTTTACATTCTTGATACAATTGTCCCTCCATATTTGTGGATTAAACATTTACAGATTTGATTATTCACGGATTTGATTACTATGTTCTGTCTAGGCTTTTGTAAGTTCTCCAGTGTGATTCTATGGTCAACTTCCACCATAGAATCATGCTGGAGGACCTACAAATGCCTAGAGAAGTGTTATCTCAGGTTTAAAAAAATGTTCTATCAGGTTAAAAAAAAAGGCCTATATTTTTGTTTTTTTTCACCTTCAGGGGGCTGCTGAGCCCCTAACCCATGTGAAAGTTGAGGGCTGACTGTATACGAGCAGGGCTGGGCAAGTTCTGGTGAAGTATTTGTTTTGGAAAAGGAATTAAAAAGTGGAGGGGTGGAATGCAACTTGCTTAAAAGGTGAATGATGACTGCTAAGGATTTCCAGGAGGCCAATGTACTTTTTCTTAACCATTTAACCTCTCTCCCTCCAAATGGTCTTGTGGGCTATAAGTGAACCAGAGGGCACAAAACAACCTACCAACCACACTGCATAGAAAATGAATGTTTGTAACCACACTTATCTGGTCATGTGGGGAGAGGAAGGATGTGGTCTTCGGTCCTGAGATGCAGCCCTGTGGACTTTTCAAACAGTTGAAAAAAACCACGAGGAGGTCGGGAGAAGAACAGGGCTGTCCCGCTTACACAGCCCCATTTCAGATGATGCAGTCCTCCTCCATCCTCCTCCTGATCTTCCCCCCTGCTGCTCATGCTGCTTTTTATTCACGGAGGTTTTCCGTCAGTAAAAAGCAGTGCGAGCAGAACAGGGGAAGGTTGGGAGGAGGACAGGAGGAGGATGGAGGACTGCGTCGTCTGAAACGGGGCTGTGTAAGCGCAACAGCCCTGTTCTTCTTCCGACCTCCTCGTGGTTTTTTCCAGCTGTTTAAAAAAGCCCTGTGTGCATCATTGGTGTCTCTTTTCATGAGAGCTTTTTTATTATTGTTTCATACATCTATTGCATTTTTAATCCTGCCCTTCCACTAAAAAAAAAAGCACTCACAGCACCTATTAAAAAATAAAAACAAATCTAAAAACAGGAGACAATAAAATTGCCATAATATGGTTGGTAACGCCGGTGATTCTGTTGAAGCTTTGGTTAATATTTGGAACACCGACCTCACCAAGGCTATCGACACAATCGCTCCCAAACATCCTTTCCAGCCTGCTCCTAACCATAAGCCCCGGTATTCAGAGGAACTTAGGAAGATGAAGCGGGCTGGACAACGACTAGAGCGCACCTGGCGGAAGACTCGACTCTTATCCGACAAGACTCGTCATAGGAATTTCCTTGATTCTTATCGAGAGGCGATACGTGCAGTGCAGAAGTCTTTCTCCTCTGCACGTATTGCGTCTGCAGAGTCCCGTCCAGCAGAACTGTTTAGGGTGGTGGGGGAGCTGACGCAGATTCCACCTGCACAGAACCCCTTACTTAACCCGACAGCTGTGATGCATTTAACATCCACTTTGCAGATAAAATCTCTCGGATAAGAGCCAACTTAGATGCCAGTGTTATGACAGAATCTATAGACGAGGTGTCCAGCAACTCCGTTGATGAAATTTTATTGGATCAGCTTCAATCTGTGAGTACCGATGACGTGGACAAACTCCTTGGTAGAGTGAGAAAGACGACCTGTCCCCTCGATCCCTGTCCATTTTGGCTGGCCACCCAAGGGGGAGACGCATCGAGAGTACTCCTTAGGGATATTATCAATGCATCCTTCAGGGGGGGGGGTCCGTTCCACCCTGTCTGAAGGAAGCGGCGGTTAAGCCGCTCCTGAAAAAGCCTTCCCTGGACCCCTTGGACAGGAACAACTATAGACCAGTCTCCTTGCTGCCTTTTCTAAGCAAGGTGATTGAGAGGGCGGTCGCTTCCCAACTCCAAGCTGTCTTGGATGAAACCGATTATCTAGATCCATTTCAAACTGGCTTTAGGACAGGATATGGAGTGGAGACTGCCATGGTTGCTCTGGCTGATGACCTCCGCTTGGGTATCGACAGGGGTAGTGTGACCCTGTTGGTGCTCTTGGATCTCTCAGCGGCCTTTGACACAATAGATCATTCCATCCTCCTGGATCGCCTGAGGGGCTTAGGAATTGGAGACACTGCTTTGCAGTGGTTCCGTTCCTTCCACTCGGGCAGATCCCAGAGGGTGAGACTCGGGGACAGCTGCTCTACCAGAATAGAGCTTAATTGTGGCGTTCCTCAGGGTGCCATCCTGTCCCCGATGCTATTTAACATCTATATGAAGCCACTGGGAGAGATCATTCGGAGGCATGGAGTGCGTTGTCATCAGTATGCTGATGACACCCAGATATACTTCTCCATGTCTCGGTCATCAGCTTCGACTTCAGATGGCATCTCTCCTCTCAATGATTGTCTTAAAGCAGTAATGGACTGGATGAGGAAAAACAAATTGAGACTGAATCCAGACAAAACGGAGGTACTAACAGTTACAGGCCCGAAACCAGGTCTGGGAATACAACTTCCAGTCCTGGATGGAACTACACTCTCCTCCAAAGACTGTGTTCGCAGTCTGGGGGTGCTCCTGGACCCGACGCTCCAGATGTCTAATCAGGTAAATGCGACGGTCAGGAGTGCCTGTTATCAACTTCGGCTGATATGCCAGCTGCACCCTTTCCTGGAAACTAGGGACTTTGAAACTGTGGTACATGCACTGGTAACCTCCCGTCTGGATTTCTGTAATGTGCTCTACATGGGGCTACCCTTGTGCTTGACTCGGAAACTTCAACTAGTTCAGAACATGGCAGCCAGGTTGATTTCTGGTGTTTCCAGAAGAGAGCATATAACACCTGTGCTAAAAGCTCTCCACTGGCTGCCTATTTGTTTCCGGGCACAGTACAAGGTGTTGGTTATAACCTTTAAAGCCCTGCATGGTTTGGGTCCAACTTATCTCCGGGACCGCCTCCTTCCGTACGACCCTCCCCGTGCACTTCGGACCTCTGGGAGGAATCTGTTACAGCCTATGAAAACAAGGCTGTTGGTGACGTCCCAGAGGGCCTTCTCCGCTGCTGCTCCCAGATTATGGAATGGCCTGCCGGACGAGATCCGTCTTATTAACACCTTAGACAGCTTTAAAAAAGCTGTCAAGACGGATCTTTTCCGGCAGGCCTTTCCTGAATAACTATCCCAGCCCAAGACTCGGCTGTCCTCCCTGAGCTGTAATTAGATTTTTTTTAAAACTATTGTATGTTTTAATCTTTTTCTAATCTATATATTTTTAATTTACTGTATGTTTTTAATCTTTTATAATTTAATATTATTTTAAGGGGTGGGTGGGCTAGGGTACTGGGACTATGGAGTTTTTATATTGTAAGCCGCCCCGATTGCGTTGCAGAGGGGCAGGATAGAAATAAAATTTTATTATATTATTATTATTATTATTATTATTATTATTATTATATTAACCAAGCAATTAAAATCAAGAATAATTGATTTTAATTAGGCTCATGTGGTGCTGTTATCTTTAACCTGGACTTGCAGAGGTTAGCTCCTCAAAAATATGACACCTTCCAGCCGGGGACTGTCTTCTGTAAAGTATGGCACATGGCCACCCTGCTGGCTTACGGAGGTCACTGCAAACACACACACATGGGTACGTGCATGCAGAGAGAGTGCCTCACTTTGTGTGTATACATCACTGAAAAAAATTGCAACTAATAGCGCTGATTCCAAACAGACTCTGGATCCCAGAAAAAAATTGTATAATCGCCAGGGTCAAAGCATGACATCCAGATGAAGGTGTTGGAGGCAAGATTCTTCTAAATTAGGGCTGTATGGCATCAAATTGTCAAGTCTGTCTGTCTGTCTGTCTGTCCCTCTGTGTGTGTGTGGGGGGCTGACCATGACAAACAAGTAGTTGCAGTCCAGGTCAGCCCAACATATTTTGCAGCCTGAGGGAGTGGACAAGATGGTGCCCCCTCCCATTTCCATATATGGAAGTGCTCTAGACCGGAAGTTGAATGAGACTCCAATGGGACACCATTTTTTGCTGCACCTGAAGGCAGCAGGCAGACAACATGGGACATGCAGCCCTGTCTCCAACATCATGTTGCTGTTCACTGCTCTTCTAGCATCTGTTGGCCGAGGTGGATGCTTCATTCTGCCCAACAACTGGGCCAGCCCCACGTGCAGGTAAAGTCATTGTACCTCTAGTCCTTGAATCAGAAATAAGTGTCTTTTATCTTAAAACCCCCTTTAATTCACCAGGATGATTGCGTGAGCACTTTTCAGCACTTGCAGGGCTGAGAGTAATTGGAAATTAATGGGCCCACTATGATTATTATCCTTTGGGGTGGATGTTAAAAGAATACTAATAGAGGCACATTTGGGTTCATTCGTTTATCTGTCCTCTTTGTGTTTAGATTATCTTTCCAGCATACAGAACACAAACCAGGGAAGCAGTAATGTTTGAGCTTCTGATGGGATTCATGGTGTGTTAGTTTACAACATGTTGTTTTTGTAACTGTGCATGTGATACACAAATGTAATAGCTTTTCCTCTTCCTTCTTCAGTCTCTGACCCATTTTATAATGGATTGGGGTATAACTAGGAGCTCATGGCTTTGCAAATATTTGCGTCTCTTTTAAATATTCTGTATTTATTTTGAGTTACACATTAATTTTTTAAATGTAACTACATAATGGAAGGAGAAGGAAGTTAATAGAGGTGAGAAAGGGTTGCTTATTCCACTAGATGCCCTGGTAATTTTTTTTTTTAAATCTATGGAAATTTTCAGATGGGGTCAATATTCCATGGCAGGCATGGAACAGGGTTGAGAAAGGGTCTCCCTTTCGGACGCCGCCGACCCGTTCTGTCCTGCCCCCGTCCTGCCCCCATGCTGCTCCCGGAATATTCTATTCACAATGAAACATTGTGAACAGACCAACCATTCTGTGTCTGTCACGGAATTAGGGGTGTGTGAATAGGAGCCCCGTTCCTGTTCCGAGATGACAGCTGCGGAGGAGGAGGTCCGTTCCCAGCACTTCTGGGCATGGCCAGGGCATCCGGGTAAGTGGAACCCTTCCCCCCCACCCTCCCTGGGTTACTTGTAATTTTTTTCCTGTGTTTTTGTGCTTTGTTTATAGTTTTGACAGTTGGGGGGGCATTATTTTTAAATATGCCACACACCCATTCTCTCGTGAGAACAGGCACGATTTCATTTGCCAGTTGTAAATGCAGCCTTACGACAGCTGCATTTATGACTGGCCAGCAAGGGGAGCAGGAGGACATTGCTGCCATGGAATGAAGGTAAGTGTGTGTACATTTTCTTCTATTTCATGTCAGGATCGGGAATGGAGCTGGTGGGGCAGGAATGGGGTATTTAGCCCCGTCTGAAAATGCCCTATGAGTCAAAAGGAAATTATAATCTTTCTGTGAGTGGAAGTGATCTGATTGGCTAGTGGACATATTTCACTGGCATGATAAGAAACTCTTGAATTTTAAAATAGGGGAATGGAAGCTTTTAACAGCTGAACCTTTTAACAGCTGAACGCCCTTTCAGCTTGAGTCCAGTTGTGTCATTAGCCACAGTGCTATTCATAATTGTCCTCTGCTGTACACCAGTGCTTAATGAGTTTAGTCCAACCTGGGAGTCTCATCTTCTGACATCTTCTGTCTTGTTACATTTTGGATTGTCTCATCATAGGGATTTCTTGGTACACAATATTCAAAAGGAGGTTTACTATGCCTCCTTCTGTGCAGTACTAACAAGCGTTAGCTGTGGTGCCACTGTTGTCTCTGAGAGATCTTCCGCCAGTATCTCCCCCCACTGATGTTGCTGCCCAGTAGCTGTTTGTCACGTCTAGTTTGGCTCCTCAGCAAAAGCCTGTCTGACATGGAAGACCCTATCAGCAGCACAGCTGCCAGCAGCATAGCCTCTTGCCCCTCAGGATCACATAATCCCACCACTGTGGAAAGGTAGTGCCATTGGTGGGTTTGGGAGAATAGTGGGATAGAAATCAATTGAAGAATAATAATAAGAAGATGCTTCACAGAACGCATGTCATCATAATGGAAATGTAAAAGATAAATAACAACAAAATAAAGGGGCTTCTGCCCATTGCACATGAGTAATCTTATTGTGTGTCATGGACCTGATGGTGTGTGTATCACAGTAGTGGGGGGGGTACTTTGTCCAGGAATTTCTTGAACCTAGCATACTCCTTGTCCGGAGCTTGGAAAAGTTACTTTGAGGTCTACAGCTCCCAGAATCATTGGCCATGCTGGGTGGGGGATTCTGGGAACTGTAGTCTGAATAGCTTTGATCCTGACTTCCACATAATCCTTAAAAGCTGGAGGAGGCACAGGGGATATAATCATCTCAAAGGCAGAGAGAGATTGAAAGAGAGAGAGGATATGACACAATATAAGGTTTTACTTGAAGTATGCCAAGGTGCAAACTACATAATTAATTGATGCTGTTTTTTGTGATCCTTAATGACCATATGATGTCCTGATGGGCCCAGGGAATACTTCCACTGCTGTTAGTAAATGAAGTTAATGGACTGATGCACTGGGAGCTCTTTATGAATCACATTCCACAGAATAGTGCTCCTCTAGCTTCCAACTGCCTTACCTTAGCTGGTGCTAAAAAATGGGAAACTCTCCAGTTCTTAGGAGTCATTGAGAATTAAATTCAGGTTGGATTAAATTCAGTTCACATTTTCAAAGGTATAATGTGTGCCTGTTTGAAATTATGAGTGAAAATAAATCTGGAGAAATTGGCAAATGCAGGGTTGCCACCTGGTAACTTTACATTTATTTGTTCAGGACATGCAAACAAAATTAGACTTAGAAAATTGGCTAGCAGCTCAGGATACTCTGCTGAAATTGTAGGACTGGCCCTTGCCAATGCTGTGTAAAACAAGTTGAGACATAGAGATATAAAACAAGTAGAAAAATGACTTGTGTTTTCTGCATAGCAGGGATTTTAATTAGATTGCCTTTGTGGCACCTTCCAGCTCTAAGCTTCTATAATTCTACTATGATCATACATACCAGAGGTGAAAATACATGTCCCACCAATCTATGGCTGTTAGACTACCCAGTATAACCAAAGGTGAGAAATGCAGGGAGATAAAATCCAACAATATTGGGAGTACTGTGTGATCCCCAGAGCAATGGCCATGCTGGCTGAGGAATTCTGGGAGATGTAGTCCAAAAAAGTAACATTTCCACATTCTTTCTAACATCCTAGGTTTTGTGTGCATAGATGTACCTCTTTGTGGGTACTATGGGGCCAATTATAAATGAATATTGCAAACACAACCCCAATTTAATTCCATTTTAAAAAATACAATAAATTAAATATTAAAGGTCCATGTATCCAATGATGTGCCAGTGCAGGGCTTGATTGTAGGACTCTTTTAGTTATGATGCTCACCAGTATTGTAACCTTGGATGTAAACCTTAACACCCTAAATAAATCACACAAAATAGGTGAAAATGCAATGCAGAAATTACACCACAAAGAATTTACCCCCTTTCCCCCCTCCTAAATATATAACAGTAAATCCTACCACCTCACTAGGTGAAAAGGGCCTAATCCTTATCAATTGCAGCTCCTCTCCTCTCCAGCAATCTCTCCTTTTCTGAACTGAGCTAGTAAGTACATCCCCTTCTTTAGGGTTTCCCCACCCACTGGCCAAACCCCCAGTCATTCATAGGGTTTACATAGACATTAAATGTCTGCTCAGATCCATCACTGGAATCCCATATCACCTTTTACTTAACAAACTTTACATATACTTAGCTAAGTAGGAGAGGTGCTAAGAACCCCTTAGTGAATTGTGAAGATGTATATTGGGATCCAGCAAAATTGATTGATGCACATTGAGACAAGTGCATGTTGCAATACGATGCATATCAGGTGCTTTGTCAACTCTGCTATGTACTAATCTAACAGCAGCTCTCTATTGCGGAGATTATCAGACAATCTAAATATGGTGGTATAACGACACCAGGATATTGCTAAAGGGCTTCCCTTTCACATGATGTCGTTCCCCTCTTGTAATGCTCACATTCAGCTGTCATTATACTGGCACTGCTTTTTATTGATGGGCTAAGCCGTCAATGGATCCCCCATTCCATTTCTGTCATAGAATGTCCTTTGAGTGAAAAGGTGCCCCGTTATGCTGGCGTGATGCCAGAATCAATGAGAGGTCCCTGCCAGAACACATCTGGGTGAGATTGGGACATCAAGGTAAGTGACACACTTTTTTGTACTCTCCTCAGGTTACTTGTAATGATTTAAGTGTGTTTAGGTGCTTGCTGTCACTTTTTGATGTGTATTTTTGTTTTTGTTTTTAAATTTCCTGCTCTCTTGTCTTCTAGCAAGAACAGCTGGGATTTCAATACAGGAAGTGAATGGAGCTCTGAGCTGCCCTGCTGAGGCAATGAGCAGTGAATAAGGTAGGACTGAAAAGTGTTTCTTTTCTGCTGGGACAGGGACAGGAGAAGGGTGTCTAAGTAGCAATGTCTGGCTACTTTGCAAAAGACAAAATTGTACAACGGGAAAGCTTTTTTTGTTCCCGTCTGATAATCTCCTGAATATGGACATTATGAAATATGGACATTTGCCAATTTTGATAAAATCACTTGGGCCCTGAAAGCTTTAATTAAAAAAAGCCATGTTTTGACTTGGTGCCGGAAGGGCAGGGGCGTCAATTGGGCCTCAAAGGATAGGATCTCCCAGAACTGTGGTGCCACAACAGAAAAGCATACAGAATCATTATGTGCACACTGCATATCCTCCACATTTTGCAGGTGAAAACTGAGAATGTGTGGCCAAGAAACATCAGAGTGTGGTCAAGATCAGGACCGGTTTAAGGAATTTTTTGGGGCCCTGCAATGCTTTATTTTTTTGGGGGGGGGGATATGTTTATCTCAGGTCAATGTAACCTAACTCAACCTAAGCTATTCACAGTACAGGATATTCAGATTATTACTAATAATGTTTTTGCAGGAGAAAGGTTACTATGGGGGGGGCACAATGATGGGGCCCCCTGCAGATGCAGATGCTGCTGGTGCCTTAAACCAGCCCTGGTCAAGATGGCAAAAGTTATTAATGAGGAAGGACATGCAAGCTAGAAGTGGCTGGAGCAGTTTGCTTTTGACTGAGCCAACTGGGAAGGGCAAAGTTCAGCCCCTTCTCCCCCCCCCAGTTATTAAGGGCAAACTAATTTTGCACTTTGAATTCAGTTGGCAGCAATTAAAGTAGGTTGAGGACAAGGGGGGGAGTAGGAGGAGAGATAAACTGGGCCATTTTAAAAGCAGTTGAAAAAGTAGGATAGCAGAGGATAAACTGGGACTGCCCCAACCAATTTGGGACAGTTGGAGGGTATGAGAAGGGCCTTTTCTATGTTCCCCTATAGTGTATTGTCCACAACAGTGGAACAGAGAGGAAGGCCCCCTGCATAAGGCCTCACTTCTTGGGCAGTTGTATCTAGGGAGGGGTGTTTCTTCATGCATCAAGGTCCCAATAGAACTAGCACCTTGAATTCAGGCTGGAAATGTAGTGGCAGAAAGTACAATTTCTTTAAAGCCAATGTTATATGGTTTCTGTATGGTGTTCCGGTCAGTAGTCTAGTTAGTGCCTTGTATATCATGAACATTACTGTGATCCAGGGGCAGAATGGTGAATGATAAAAACATTACATTACTTTATATGCAAACATACACTTTTGCATGAAATTGGATGGATTTTTCAGAGTGTTGAAAAAGGTAGTGTTTTGTGTTGTTACTACCACTACAGTGCAAGGGATCACCCAGACACAGCCATGCTGGCTGAGGAATTTTGAGAGTTATGCTCTTCCTAAGGTTGCTGGATCTCAGGGCCCTGGCCCGGACTTTAGTTTTTGTGGGTCATCTCCAAGTGAGAGACAAGGGTGCAAGTTCTCTAGGTTTGGTGAGCTTGGCTCTAGGCAAGAGGAAAGGGCTCTTACAATTTATGTCTTAATTTCCAAATAGGAAAATGTGTGTGTGTGCTGTATTATCAGACAAACCTCCAAAAACGTTTCTGCCCTACCATATTTTCAAGCATAATTGTCCCAGCACAATAACCCTTTTTATCATACGTACCTGTAATAGTGACAAAAAGCAGCCCCAACATTACCAGAGCACAAATGCTAGCGCTGTTTACTTTCATGTTCGTGATCTTGGTGGTTCTCGCAAGCATGGTTAAAATAAAAAACAAACAGCAAACTTAAAACACAAAACGTACACACAAACACAGAAACACACTTACAAACTTCCAAGTAAACCAGGGAGCTTCATAAAAAGTGTCCCGTGTCTGGGTTTTGTGTTCTCACCCAGAAGTGTTCCGGCGGAACCGCCCATTGATGCTGTATTCATGGGAGAAAAATGGCATGCGGTTTCAAACGCTGGCAATACCAGGACAAAAACGCCATGGCAGATCTATTGATGGCTTGGCCCATCAATAAAAAGGAATGCCTTGTTAACAGCAGCAGAATGTGTGATATGGGTGCCCTTTTGCGTTCTTTTTGCATCATTATCAGAACATGTTTGCCGCATATAATAATCTCCTCTGTGTGTGTGTGAATGACAAGCACTCAATGACATTATAAGGGGCTGCCTTAAGATTTCAGGTTTTAGCCTGGAAATGTCAAGGCCTGGGACAATCCTCGATTGACAACTGTAGCTAACCCCACTGCCAAATAATTCTTCTAAGCTCTGGATTTTGGACTGTAGGAGTACTTGCATCTGTCAAACAGCCCCTTCCCCCATTGCAAATGGACCAGAGTGGAGGGGAAGGATAATACCAGCCAAACAACCAAAAAAAGTCTGAACAGTTTTACCTTTATGTCTGAGCCAGTTGCTAGTATTTGTTGTAAAAAAAGCTGGAATTTGAACTGGTTATCAGAATTTTTGTGTAATAGTTTTAAATTAAAATCATTAGCAGCATCTTTCCTTAACATACAATACTAAACTCGGCCATCCCTTCGGGCTCTTTGTGAATTTCAATAGAAATGAGCTTCATAGGCACAAGCTAAACTAAGAGCACACTGAAATTTCAATCTACCAGACCTTTTAATCTAATTAATTGATATCAATAGATTATCTATTCATTTATATTCACCAGACACCACACCAATGGCAGTGAGTACAATAAAACAGCAATAAAATTTGGTTGTTTAAAATATATAAATGCTTTCTTGTGCAGATTTATTTTTTAAAAATTACAAAGGTTATTGCAGAAATGGGATGAAACACACTTACATGGTCTTTGGTAAGTGCATGGGGAAAAAATCTTTCCTGGCAGCTTGGTGCTTGGAATATTTACTTTTTTTGAACTACACATTACAGATTCTCTTAGCCAGCACAGCCATTATGTGAGTAGCGGTCCAAAATGTCATTTCCCCCAGCCTTGAGGTAAGAGGTGGGTGGTGCAGGTGACAGAGTACTCCTGTCAAAGATTTCATCTGCTTATGAGTTCCACTGAATAATTAGATTTACTCCCTGTGTTGTTGTTAACTGCCACCAACCTATGATGACCCTAGGAGTGCTACTCAGGTCTTGCAGACTCAGGGCTGTGGCTTCTGGAATGCAGTCTTCCTCTTTTTCTTTTTCTTTTTTACTGCCTTCTACCTTACCAAGCATCCTTGTACTGAATCATCTTGGCTTCTAGGGAGAGTTCTGGCTTGATTTGCTATAGGACCAATTGATTTGTCTTTTCAGCAGTCTACAGTATCCATAGAACTTTTCTTCTGCACCACATTTCAAAGGAGTTGATTTTCTTCCTATTAGCTTTCTTCACTGACCAGCTTTCACAACCTTACATAGAAATGGAAAATACAATGGCATGGACCATCCTAACTTTAGTATTCAATGATATACCTTGACACTTCAGGATCTTATCTAGTTCCCTCATAGCTGCCCTTCCAAATCTTAGGCTGCATCTGCACTGCAGCAATAATCCAGTCTGACACTGCTTTAACTGCCCTGGCTCAATGCTATGGAATCCTGGGATTTGTAGTTTGTTGTGGCACCAGAGCTCTCTGAAAGAGAAGGCTAAACATCTCACAAAACTACAGATTCCAGAATTCCATAGCATTGCACCATGGCTGTTAATCTGGTGTCAAACTGGATTGTTTCTACAGTGCAGATGCAACCATAGGGCTCATCTACATACGCCAGGATATGCCGGCATTCCATTGGTTATCCTGGCTGTGGAGCTGGCCCATTCTTCCCCTGTTACCTCAATGAAATGGTCCGTAGTACAAAGAGGAGTACCTGCAGCTGCCACCACCACCACCATTTCCTGTGCTGATTCAGAAGGTAGGAAGGGGGTCCATGACATGTGACTGAAGACCCCCTGCAAGTGACCAGCTTTGGTCATATGCTGCGGGACTCCTGCCTGGCTTCTGGGAGAGCCAGGGAGATGGTGGCGGCAGTGAGGGCTTGTGTGCTGGACAGACTCCTGTGGACACGCGGGGGCCAATCCAGTTTTTGCTGGCAGAAATGGAGTAAACTGCATATTATTTCAAAATGGTTTATTGGGCCCTACACCACCTTCCCCCTATCTCAGCTCTGTATCTGTCCTGAGGGTCATAAGGACTGCCCAGTGGCAAAACAGGACAAATGCCCTGTGTCATATGGACTGTAGGGCTCTGAGACAGGGTATTTATCCTGTGGAGACAAACTCCTAGTCTTCTTCTGATTGCAGTCTGCATTCCAATGAATCATTGAACCAAAGGTATGAAAAACCTTGAGTATTTCAAGGTCTTCGTTGTCTATTTAAAGCTATGCAAATCATCTGTGGAATTACAATGTGGAAACTCATTGTAGTTTCAGGGGAAAAAATTAAAGTGGTGTATATTTTGATTTTTTCCCCCCAGGGTGTAGGAATTCATGTACTGATATAGCAACCCACTTCTGTCCTACTGCAATATAACAACAATCCTTTCCCCCCCAGATGGCTAAATGTCAGTTAGCTGGCAATCATAACTGTAGGCTAATGTTGAGAGGAAATGGGCTCTTCAGAATCGAGAGAATCCCCCCCCCCAACAACTTAGCCTGCTTAGGCAATTGCTTTAAATGTTACTCAATGTGCATACAGTGTCACAGCCAGTGGAGGGGAAAAAATACATTTCACTTCCAGCTTTTTGTTATCCTTTCCCTGAAGTGACCCATGGAGAAAGGACCATACAGCTGCTATGTTGGTGGCAAGTTACCACTTCTGGCTCTGCTTTTTAAACATTGTATTGGACTGAAATTGTATTCAATTACAATTATAGCATAGGCAGTATAGGCCTGAAAACTGTGCCATTCAAAGTATGAAATAGTTGACCACTTGTTTGCAGTTCCTTTTGTTGATAGTGTATTTAGTATTTCTTCCCTTTCACCCTTTATGTTTTAAACAAAGTATAATGATACTTAGTAATCTCTGCAAGAAATGTCAAAGGCCAGTCAAGGATGCTATGTTTTTTTTTTTAAAAAAATATTTTTTAAGCATAGAGCCCTGCTGCTCTGTTTTGCAAGCTCTGATTTTCAGCCTGGGAACCTGTTGCCCTGGTAAGGCTTACTCCTGATCAAACCTGCATCAAATTTAGATATGCTTTCCTTGCCTGAGTTTGAATAGACATGAGTAGAATTGGACTGTGCTTTGTATACTTGGTGAGAAAATATCAAAATCAAAAAAGGATTTCACCTGGCCTCGTCTATTTTCATTTACCCTCACCCATGCTTTTGGTGTCTAAATAGTGAAAATAAGCCTCCTGGAATTCACTGGGAACCCTACCTGTCTAAATGGGATCCTGCACCAGTCCACACTATTTGAAAGGAAGGGGGCCCAAAACAGCAAAAATGACGCGGTAAAAGCCTCGCCTCTGCAGCTTTTCCCGTAGTTTTTTCAAAAACTGCAAAGGGGGTGTGCATTCCTGCTCGTTTGGACTATCAGACGACAGGAAAATTGAAGGGAAACACAAAGCTGATTGGCTGTTTGAGAGTGGGGACAGAGCTTGCTAGAGGGCAAGCGCCTGCTGCCGCCATGTTAGATTTTCGCCTTAGCAATCTCTCGCTAAGGTGATAAAACAGAGTGATTATTTTTTGTTTTGCTTTCCTATAAAATAAAAAAAATCACTATATCGCTCCAGGACACATTGAACGACTTTAAAAAAAAAACGGCAGCAGCAAAGAACTAACGTGAGTAAATCACTTGTGGTCGCCATCCAAAATACAAGGCTTATGGGGGCTTCCGAGGCCAGAAAAGCTATTAAGACATGTTGCTGCTGTGAGGTGCAATTACTACAAGGTACTTAGTTCCCCCCCCCATGTAGATGCCCCCTTCCTCTGTGTGTGTGCATGTGCATAATCAATGGGGTAACTTCATTCCTATCCACATGTATGTCTGGGAAATGCAAATTTGTTAGAACAACTCTAGTATGCTCTAACAACTCAGTAGATGTTAGTTTGCATCTTTCTCTAAGAGTTTAGGCCTAACATGTACAGTAGGATCCCCGTATCCACTGATTCATTATCTACTGATTCAGTTATCCATGGGACACAAAATAGCACACCTACCATAGAGTCTTCCTAGAAAATGTGTCCCCTCTAGCCATTTCCTAGGTCCTCCAAGGCAACTCTATGGTATTTTAAACCGGAAGTCCCATTATTGTCAATGGTGTTTGCTATTATCCACGGTTTTCTGTATCCATGCCCCCCCCCCCAGAACCAATCCCCAGTGGATATGGGGGTCCTACTGTATTCATGTTACTTCCTCTTTATTGGTCTCAACCACACCCTCTCTCTTCCTGCTTCAGTTAGTCTGAGTTTGTTCAGTCTCCATTTTGGAGCTCGCAATTCTCTCTTTCTCTTCCTCCATCTTTGAAAAGCACCTGTTTCAGAGCTTCTTCCCATGAGATTTTATGAAACCTTTAGTGTCTTTAAGAAATCCTACTCCATATGAGCCTGCTTTATTTCTTTGCTAGACCCTGTATGCATGTGGGCTGATGGCATGGGCCTGGTTATTGTTCATCTTCTGCTTATAAATACTGATTACTCTGCCTGTGAGATATGCTACTATCTCTCACACTGCCCAACAAAATTAGGCTGAACTACTGTAAACTGTGGGCCAAATGAAATTCTCCAGGATCTCTAGCTGTCATGTGGTCATAGGGAACTGCCTTATATTTAGTTAGAGTGAGAGCCAAGAGAGAGAGAGAGAGAGAGAGATGGAGTATAGCTCCTAGAAGCATCCTATCAGCATGGCTACTGGAAGATCCTGGGAGCTGACTTATCTAACTTAATACAGTATTGCCAGTACCAAGTGGCAAAAGTTTGTGGAATTTCAGACATGCTTCTCAATTTTACTTGGTATCTAAAATTTAAACTTCCTATATGCACTGCATGTGTTCTGCCACTGAGCCATCGCCTTCCTAATGGGTCCCTCCATGGTCATCTGAATGAACCATAAAAGAGCAATGATTCTATCTATTAACAGCCACTCTTATGTGATGCTCTTTTTGCAATTTCTGTGTAACTGCTCCTTATCTAGTAATAGTGCTACTATATGTGTGATTTGGATGGGTTGGAGGGGATGAATAGAAGCCTAGATAAGGTATCTGGGGATTTTTGAGGATATCACTGTGCATATATCATTCTAAAAATGCTTTAAAAATACTAATAAGATCATTTAAGGAAACTGTTACCACACATTAACTCCAATAAAAGTTAAACTGCAACCCTAATGACTAAGATACCTGGTGAACAAATCAGGATAAACACACAAACTAAAGAACAAATGGGCTTTACAGTATTTTAAAGCTTCCATGGCAGACTAATGGCTCTAGGAAACATCAGCTAACCCTATGCAAAGGTTAAGTTGGTGGCCTCACGGTTTCAGAACAACATTCAGAGACTACACTGATCCTTTAGGACTCGAGCTGATGCAATCCTGCAGGTTTCTAGTAAGTCAATCTAATGAAATAACATTTTTTTCTTTGTTTTGAAATAAGACAGCTATGGACTTTTTAATGGATTACATCACGGGGCATTTCACATGCTATAGAAAAATAGTGGATACATATATATAAGATGTTTGAAATTGAAGCATTCCCCATGGCAGGCATATTAATTTGTCTAGCACATAAAACTGGATTAGAAATAAGAGGATAAGTTAGTCATGACTTAAATGTCTTTGATTTTAGTTGTTGAGCTTCTCTAGTCTAGCTACCCCATTAAGCACGCATAATAATGTATAGCTTTTTGGTCATTGTATTTACACACAGCTTAAGAAAGAAAGAAAAGCATCCATCCTTCCATTCAATCATTCATTTATTTATTATAAGGATGGTTCCCATATGTTTGACTTGGCTAATATGTTTACTTATTAGAAAGATTTGCGTCTTGGCTGTCAAGAAGCTTAAGGCAGTTGATTGTAAAGGTTGGCAAACTTGTGGCATGTAGGCCTACTGCTTTTTTTACATACTCTGTGATGTAGATTTTGTGAGTACTCAAGCAGTGAGAGAATACAATGGGAGCTGACACATGACTGAGTTTAGTCTAATGAAGTTGGTCTGATGGGTAGTGCATGCATATGTCTAAACTTCTAGACAGAGAAGTATCTTAAGACACTTCTTTTCTTCCATCATCTTCTAATTTCTGCCATGGAAAAATGTATACCAATGAAGCTACTGTGGCATTATTCCATCTGAGTGTAGACTGTATACCATTAATGTCTGCCAGCTATCTTGATTTGGCAGGGACAATCCCAAAGAATCCTCTGCTGTCCCACTTTTTCAGTTGCTTTTAAAATGTCCTGGGACCCATCTACATGAGGGGGAAAAAATCCAAAGTACCTGGTAGTATTGGCATCTCGCAGCAGCAGCAGCAACATGTCTAAATGGTTTTTCTGGCCTCAGAAGCCCCCAAAAGCCTCGCGTTCCTGATGGCAGCAGTGAGTGATTTATGTGCGTTGGTTCTTCACTGCCACCAGTTGTTTTTTTTTTAAAAAAAGCCATCCCAAGGTGTGATAGAGCGATTTGACCAATTTTATAAGAAAGCAAAACAGAAAATATTGATTCTTAGCAATCGCTAAGGTGAAAATCCAACATGGTGGCAGTGGGCACTTGCCCTCTTAGCAAGCCCTGCCCTTGCTCTCACCTGGCCAATCAGCTTTGTGCTTCCCTTCAAGGTTTTTGTTCTATAGTCCAAATGATAAAAAATGTGCACTCGCATCATTGTTTGTGAAAAAGTATGGGGAATTCTGCGAAGGCTTTTTACCCTGTTGTTTTTGCCATTTTGCCCCCCCCCCTTCTTCTGGCTGGATCCTGTTTAGACAGGTAGGATTCCCAACGAATTCCATGAGGGGTATTTTCACCATTTAGATGAGCCTCTGGTTTCTCTCTCCTTCTTTCACTTCTCCCTTTGTCCTCAGCCAACTTTCAGCTGCTACAAACTAAGTGCGAAGTGCAAAAGTTGTTTGTGCTGAACTTCAGCAGGGTGGAGTGGAGAAGAGAGGACAGAGTTTTGCCCTTCCCAGTAGGCTCAGGCAAAGCAAACTGCTGCAGCCTTTCTTAGCTTGTGTGTTCTTCCTCACCAACAGCTTTTTCTGTCTTGACCACACTCTGATCTTGCTTGGCCACAATGTCCCAGTTTTCATCTGTAAAATATTGGAGGGTATGGCATGGTGTATAGCATGTGGTTCCTACCTGGTCCTTCTGCCATTTACTTACCTGGTGCCAAGATGACTGATACTTTCCTTTGTTTGTTTGGTCTCCCTTTGCTTTGGGACCAGTTACCAGGCAACTTTAAATAAACGTGTGCTTTTTCTTTTGTTGTTGAGAGAGCAGAGAGCAAGTGCGTAAAAAGGAGAGCATGTCCATGACAGAGGATAATCCAGTGGTGTTTCAGGAGCTTTCAATTAATTTCGGTAAAGAGACAATATAAAGTCATATTTATTTACAGTGAAGCCTATTTATTTTATGACTGCTGTGCATAGGAACATATAGTAAATGGCATTTGATTCAAAACTTTTGGTAGTGCTGTTCTCTCCCACATGCTACTCAAGATCTATATAGACTGCTCAGTAAGGTGATCTGGAGATTTTAGAGTGTCGTTGCCTCAGTTTGCTGATGCCATGCTGCTCTCTCCCTCTCATTTCATCTGATCCAGGTGAGGCAATGGAAATGCTTAATCACTATCTGACTGCAGTAATGAACTGGATGTGGGACAGCAAACAGAAGCTGAATCCAGTCCAAGTGGAGGTACTGTTGATGAGTGGCTTGCCAATGAGGTATTCTTCAAAGGATTACAATCTCAGAAGGCCCACGTTTATCGACTGAGGGATAGCTGTGGATCCATTTGGGGAATTACCTCAGTCTTGCCCAATCTGGTGTTCTCTAGTTGCTCTGGACTACAATCCCCAGCATTCCTCACTACTTATCTCAATGGTCTGCACATGAGGCTGTATTTGACAATGGTCTAGAAGTGCCACGTTAGTGAGAGATTCGATTAGAACCAGTGTTATGGTTATATTAAACAAATATCGTTCTCCATTTGTTCCTGCACTCAGCGCAATAGGCTGGCTTTGCAATGTGCAGGTTTAACCTGTAAAGTCATACAGGACTTGGGGCTGCAGTATCTGAAGGACCACCTCTTCCCATATATTTCTGTCTGTGCACTGAGATTGTCACTGGAAGCCCTGTTCTCCCATATATTCAGAGTTGGTGGTTGAGAGCTTATAATTGAGCCTTTCTGGTGGTACCCTCTACCCCAGTTGAGGAATACCCTCCCAAGAGTGGTCAGCCTGGCACCTACTTTATTGTTTGTTTGTTTTTGCAGCAGGCAAAGTACTTTTAATTCTCCCAGTCTTTTAAATTTGCTATCTATTTTGCTGTCCATTTGCATTTTCAAGCTGTTTTGTATCACTGAAGTTGTTTCTAAACATTTGTTGCCTTAATACCTTGTAGTTTTTGTTATTATAAACTGTGGCTGCTGCCACACTACAGAAATAATGCAGTGTGACACCACTTGAACTGCCATGGTGCAATGCTATGAAATTCTGGAGTTTGTAGTTTTGTGAGATATTTAGTCTTCTCTGTCAGAGGGCTCTGGTGCCACAGCAAACTGTAAATCCCAGGGATCCATAGGATGGCGCCATGACAGTTAAAGCAGTGTCAAACTGTATTATTTCTGCAGTGGGTCAGCAGCCTCTGTTTGTGCTGATGTTTTTGATTTTGAATGTAGTTAACTTGTTTAATTGATTTTGCCATGTTTATGTACAGTATATCACCCTGAGAGCTTTAGAGAATGTTATATAACTTTCTAATAGTACACAGCTCACGCTACAAACCATTTTTTTCTTATAAAAGGTTGAAGTTGCCCCAGGTATCAAATTAACATGAACAATTACTGAGCATTACTCCCACTAGTGGCTCTAGTAATCAAAATGAAAATGAAAAGAGAATAATTAGCACATAGTAATACCAACATGAACTAACATTCATACGTTTGATTTTTAATATTGAGATCTGCTAGTGCCCATGAAGCTATTTACATCTCATTGAGCCAGTCACATGCCTGGCTCAATGTACACTGTGAACATTTTTTTATTAATATGCCATTAGCTGCCTTGAATCCCATCTTGAGAAAAATGCAGGATATAAATCCAATAAATCCAATAAATCAATCAATCAGCAGCATCACCAACAGAGATATTCTACTTTGAATTTAAAAAGAATTAATTAATACACAATTGTCTAAACCTGCACATATAATCTTTCCCCTCTCTCATCCATAAATTACAAGAAGGGCTCCAACTCCTTCACAAAATCATCTACTGACTTCTCTCTCAATAAAGTAGTCAACTTATCCATCTCAGCTAAATCAAACATCTCCAGTATCCATTCTTCCACTGATGGAGTCCCCATACTCTTCCATCTCTCGGTATATAATATAGTCTTGCCACTGTAATTGTGTACTGTTGTCTATTTATGTGATCATCTATGAGACCCAATAACAGAAATTCAGGTTTGAAACTTGATTTTCACTTTAAATCTTCTGCATTGCATTATAAATCAGCTTCCAATATTTTCTTGCTTTTTCACAGATCCACCACATGTGATAGTTAGTATTATCCTTTTTGCTGTTCATACTTCCAACATCTGTTTTTCGCCCTTTTATACATTTTAGCCATTTTTTTCAGTTAAGTGCCACCAGAAAACCATCACGTAGCAATTCTCCTTAAGTTTATTAGACAATATAAACTTTAAGCCCTTCTGCCACATCCTTTCCCATTTTTCCAATTCAATATTATAACCAAAATTTTGAGCCCACTACACTTAATGTACGCCTCAAGATTTGGCTGAAGGTTTAACATTCATCATCAAGGCAGGCAGAAGACACATCTGGAGCTACTCTTAGATCTATGGGTAATTTGGAGTAGATTTCAAATGGTTTAACAATAGCAACAACCAAATGACTCCCTTGCCCCAACCTAAATTATACTGCTGAAATGAAGGTAGCCTGGGGCAACCAGAAGTGGATTTTTCCGTGGAACGATTGTAATTTCTGTTTCACTTAAAACAAACTCCTGGGTTCTGACACAATTCTGCCATTTTAAGTGAATGTTTTTTGCACCAGGACCCCCTGAGCATCATCCAATGGCAGCTGGTGTCTTCCAAGTCAGTGGGGTTGTGAATCCATTACTCTGAGCTTCAAAGGATGTATCCAATGGGCTGACCCTATTTTGGTGACAGAATTCAACATCTTGACTAACCCCTTTAAAGTTCAGACCAAAACTCAGACACTAAAAATGCCAGCAGCTACTGCTTGATGGACTGCAGAGTTCAATTCAAACAAGGGTGAGTAGAGTGCAGCCCACATGTTCAATGTGATTCCTCAGGGAAGTGTTTTTTTTTTTTTTTTGGTTGCTCCTGAATGTTCTAAAATGACCATTAGGGGGTGTGGAGGGCATTTCCACCATCTTTGGAACCTTTCATTTTGGAGTAAAAGAACAGTGTCCACTTCTGTCCACATTGCACTCTTCGAAGCCAGGAAGGGGGCCCATAGCATGTAATCAAGGCCCCCTGCATGTGACCAGCTTTTGTTACATGCTGCAGTCTTGCTTCCTAGCTTCAGAGCATGTGACGTGGACGGCAGCTGCAGAGGTGGTCTGGCGAGGCAGTATGCCCTCCTGCGGACCCGTGGGGCCCAATCCATTTCCCCCTAGAATGAGACGGCTTTCCCCAGATATTTTGCTGAAATGTTTTATTGGGCTTTACCCCATCTTCCCCCTATCTTAGCCCGCCCCATCTTAGAGATGGGTGTTATGAGGACTGCCCAGGAGAAAAATGGGACAAGAGCCCTGTGTCATCTGGACTGCAGGATTCTAAGACAGGGGCAAGACGGGATAAATAGCCCATCTAGACAAGACCTTCATTCAAAGTGCAAAAGTCATTTGCACTGAACTAACTCAGCAGGGTGGAGAGGAGAAGAGAGGACAGAGGACTTTTTCAAATGGGAGAACCCCCCCCCCCAGGTCGGGAGAAGAATGGGGCTGTCACGCTTACAGAGCCCCACTTCAGATGATGCTGTCCTCCTTCCAACCTTCCCCCGTGCTTCCCCCATGCTGCGGGTGCTGCTTTTTATTGACGGAGGTTTTCTGTCAATAAAAAGTGGTGCCCACAGCATGGGGGAAGGTCAGGAGGAGGTCAGGAGGAGGACGGTGTCGTCTGAAACAAGGCTCTGTAAGCACAACAGCTCCGTTCTTTTCCTGACCTCCTTGGGTTTTTTTCCCCCCATTTGAAAAAGTCCAGAATTTTGCCCTTCCCAGAAGGCTCAGGCAAAAACAAATTACTGCAATTTCTCCTAGCTTGTTTGTTCTTCCTCATTAATAACTTTTGCCATCTTGACCACGCTCTGATCTTGTTTGGCCACACGTGTCCCAGTTTTCATCTGTAAAATGATGGAGGGTATGAGATAACTTGCTTCTAGGCTGCTTAAGTTGGTGCCAGCACTTTTAAATGAGCCTAAAAATGAGTGTGAAATTGTTCTCTGAGCATCTTGCTTTTACCAGCATTTGGGTAGCTGTATTTTCCAATCAACCATAGTTTCAGAATCGTACAGAATATTGCAAAACTTCTCTCTCCTGGATGGCATATAGACAAAAGGCACCAGGATTGCTAGGGAAAATGCTAACATTTTTGTCTTCTGAGGTCATGGGAGCTGTAGTTGAAGGCCCATGATGCCATGGATGGAAAAGATGACTGCAGAATGAGTTGTATTGCCAGCTAGGTTTGCATATGTCAGTTAGGAAGGAGGAGACATACTGTGGACCTTTGGGAGCCATTCATTTCCCTTCTCCATGGCATTATTTTCCCTCGTAGTAGGAGGAAATATTCCTGTCATAGGAGTATTGGGAGCTGCCTTATACCAAGTCAGATGATTGTGGTTCTTCTAATTTAGAGGTGGCCAAGGGTAGTCCTCCCGATGCTGTTGATCTTCAGTCTTCCTCACCATTGACTATCCTGGCTAGGGGTCATGGGAGTTGGGGCTTGTATAAACGGCAAAAATACTTCTCACAAAATGTGAGAATACTTGTTGTCTCAATGGGATCCTGAAGCAACTCGATGTATTGTGAAGGAGGGCCCCCCAAAACACCATATATTCTGCGGGAAAACCTTTTGCAGCTTTTCCCATATTTTTTTTTTAGTAACTGCATTAGAAAAGCACATTCATGCTTGTTGGGACAAGCGATCAAATTGATTGGCTTTCCCAATAAAAGCAGACGTTGGCAGGTGATTGGTTGGACATGCACGGGGGTGGAGCTTGCCAACAAGTCAAGTGCTTGGGAACTGCCATCTTGGTTTTTGCCTGTAGCAATCATTCACTACAGTGAGAAAACAGCCCATTTTTGTTTGTGTGTTTGCTAAAGAGGAAGGCCGTACTTCCGCACCTTGAATTTTGTTTTTTAAAAAATGTTAGGCAGGGGCAACCTGGGGAAAATCACAAGTAATTCACTCATGCCCACCATTTTGATTTGCAGGCATGCCCATGGGAACATCAAATGCAGTTTGCTTTGCACACCTGCCAGCTTGCAAACAGACCATCTGGACAAACAGAGTTGGTATTAACTCACAGCAATCCACATTTTTTCCCTCCGTATAGATGGCCTCTTACTATCCAAACAATATGTGTATGGGAGAGAGTGCACTTTGCCCACACCTGATCTGCCTCAGTAATTTGTACACTGACTGAGAAAGCCAGATCAAAGCCAGATCAAAGCTCAAAGCCAGATCCTATTTGGAGATGCCATGGACTGAACCTTTTTGCATGGAGCAAAGCATGTGCTCTGCCATTGAGCTACAGTCATGTCCAAAGATGGCTCTCAGCCAACCACTTGAGGGCTGCTGCATCTCTGGGGGGTACACTTGAACAATTTGATTTCTTTTTCAAGGCAAGTGCCAGGCTGCCATGCACTTTTTTCTCCTTCCTAGCAGCTGGAATGAATGATGATACGATAAAGGTCCAAGGTGCTGGGGCTCTGGAACAGGCAGTTCTACTGAGTTGCCATGTCCATAAAGATAAAAGACCAGTTGCTTTTTAGGCAAAATTTATTGCAGGCACTAATATGCAAGTGAGTGGAAGGGTGGAGAGCAAGGATGGGGCCTTGTCTGCATGGGCTGAATAAAATGGCCTCCCCCGTCCCCATGCCCAGCTGTTCAAATGAGGCAGGGTTTTGGCCCCAATTCTAGTCTAAACTGTCTGGACAATGTCTGATACAGCATAGCATGCACACTCAGACAGCTGCCCATTCCCACCATGGATAGGGTTGCCATAAGTCCCAGAAAACTAGGAAAATCCCAGATTAGAGGGCTAGAAAGTTGTCCCGTCTGGCTGGGCTGCTTCAAGCAATAGATCCCAGATTCCAACTCCAGGGTTTCTGTCTGCAGGCTCTCTGCTCTGGGTCATGTGGGGAGTGAGCGCAGAAGGCTGGAGAGTGTAGTCCAAGCTAGGCAGGAGAGTGCAGGGTGCCAAAGGCAGGAGTTGGAGTATGCAGAGTAGGCAGCAGCAGAGAGAAAGAGCGAAGGAAAATCAAGAGAGAATACAAGGCCAGCAATTTATTTGTGTGTGCATGGTGAGTTAGGCCTCCAAGGTCACTGCCTGTGTAGAAGCTCCCGGGGGTGGGGGTGCGCCTTTTGGTCATTGCTGGGAGGCAAGATGGCCCGGTGTGGTGGTGGGTCCTCTTCCCTGCTCATCTGGTCAGCAGCGGCAGCTAGAAATGCAGTTTTGCATATTTAAATCATGGGAATCTGTTGCACACGCACTCTCTAACCCCTCCCCCCATGGCCTGGTGGGTTGGCGGGTCCTCTTCCCTGTTGGGCTGGTTCATCTGGTCAGCAACGACAACTGCACACCCCTTTGCCCCCAACCCCCCAACCCCACCTGGACCCCTCCTTGACCTGCAGGGCTTCACACTCCTATCAAGGCTCACAGGCTTGCTGGACGAAGGCAGCTGGATGGGTTTCTTCTGGCCAATCCACATCCCCTGGAAGAAATCGGCAGTGGCAGCAGGAAGGCTTTGGGGGGCGGCCGGGAGGAGAGATCCATCGTCCCCCTCCCCGGTCAAAATGTGGATACTTTTGTCCTGGTTTTGTGGCAGAGTATTATGGCAACCCTAACCACAGAGCAGAAGGTTGTATGTGTGTGTGTGTGTGTGTAAAAGGGGGAATCCAGGGCAGCTCTGAGTCCAGAATAGTCCAGCGGAACACAGAGTATTCTGGTCAGTGCAGACAAGGAGTAAGAGTGAGTGAGTGAGGATTTTTTTAAGACCAACCTCCGTAAAAGTTCTTTTGCGGCATATTTTGAAGTGTTTTTATGCTGGCAAAAGACCCCCTTGATCAGACCTACCTCTAGTAGTGTTCACAGGCAGCCCAGGCACTAACGGAGAGTGAACGAAGCTCCGTTCACTTCCTGGTTCAAGATCTCACCGATTCTCATGTGAAGACCCTAGTGTGGGAAATTCAAAAATAAAAGCAAAATTAACACATAAAAAGTACAACAAAGCACAAAAACACACTTAAAAAGTCCCAAGTACATGGCGCGGGGGGGGGGAGAGTGTTCATAAAAAGAGAGTCCCCTACCAGACTGTCGCAATCTCACTCAGACGTGTTCTGTCACTGACTCCCTATTCACAAGAGGAAAATGGCATGAGATTTCAAATGCCAGCAATGGCAGCAACAAAACAAATCTGTTGACGGCTTGGCCTGTCAATAAAAAGGAATGGGTTTTTCACGATACATGATCACGCAAGGGCGACATTGTCTGGTACATGCACCCTTTTGCGATCATTAGGCATCCTTATGATGCCATATTTGCCTGGTCTGATAAAGTCCTGAGTGAGTGCTCAGCATTTAAGAAAATTACTTTTTGGACTTCGTACAACTCCCAGGACCCTGTAGCCAGCATGATCAGGATGCTCTGAGCACTGTACTCCAAAAAGTAACTTTTCTGAGCTCAAGGAGAGGTGGGGGAAACCTTCAGCCACAACTACCAAGTCAGATGGCTCAGAGGCTCATGGGGAAAAAGCTAAAAGGTGGCAGTTATGAGCAAACTGAGTGCTTTGAGAGAGAAATATCTTTTAAAAAAAATCATTTACAACATTCTTCATTATTTCCAGTGCTATTTCAAATCCAGGCTGGGAATTCACCCATGTCTGAAAAGGAGTCTCATGTAAATTCCCGTGTAAAATTGTGTCCAGACGTCAACTTTCCCTAGCGTTAGCAATCTGAAAAACAAATCCTGGAAAATACCTTTGTAGGAAAAGTTTAGGTAGTATAGGAATTTGTGATACAATCTCTTATCTGGATTGTGTTAACCAAGATAATTATAGTCTGAAGTAATGGCAGCCAAGGAAAAGATTGCTATACTCTCTGTGTGGTTTTTACTTTCAGAATCACTAAGCCCCCCCCCACTCTATTTTTTTCATTTTGTTGCAATTGTAGCACAATTGCCTGTAAGTTCATAAACCATGTGAGCTTCTAAGCATACAGGAAATGTATGTGAAGGAGTCTTCCACATGGTGTGGGAAATCCCTCCCACACAAACCCAAGTGAGCAAACTCTCCCACACAAATCTTGAAAGATCTGGCATTTCTTCTGATAACTGTTCTTGTCTGGGATTGCCAGTTGTTGCTTCTGAACCTATAAACTAGTAATATTACATAGTGGCTGAAGAACATTTAAAAATAAAAAAGCAAGGTAAAAATTGGACCAGCAACAGCCTCCAAGAACAATACTTGGTGAAGGAAATGATGTGGAGAAATGGACAAAGTGAAAACAGATTTGAGTCTGTACATGAAAGAAATTAAGCATACATGATGGACTTATTTTTAAAAAACACACATAGCAGAATCATTGTACCATATTGGCCTAAATACAACAACTAGCCCCATCTAGTAGACACATTGAATCAACTGCTGAACGTGAAGTCAACACTTATGTCAAGCCCATTTAAGCAGTGGATCTACTCTAGCTGAGACTATCACATTTAGGCCAAAACCCCGAGGAAAGAAATATTGAACACTGAATGCATGAATCATCTGTGAACTGCAGCTATGCAAAAGCAGGTTTTGCTAAGAACATTTGTTCAAATGAATACTTGATGCACTCATGCACCCAATCATCAGGATTATTTTTAAACCAAGACACAACCACTAGCTTATCTTTCACATGGAGAAAGGAGACATGAAAAACAGCATTAAAGACACAACCCTACAGTCCTCTTCAGTTCAAACTAGACATACAGATCTCTATGACTCACAGGGGGCAATACAGGTATGCCTCACTTAATAAAACCTATGACAAAGAAGCTTTTTTTTAAAAAAACCAAGTCTTTTTACACACTTCCAGGACCCTTTCCGTCCGTTTCCTCTGTCTAACTGGAAGGGTGTTTTTTTTTGTTTTTGTTTTTAAAGCAGCAGCAGCATGGGGAAGATGGTGGAGGAGGTCTGGAGAAACACAAACTTTTGGTGGTAGATTGCAGCAGCAAGTTTGTAGCAAACAATGCAATAAAGCTTGAGTTGGGAAAGAATGGGATTTTGTTCTAGCTGACCCTACCATAGCCAAGTGTGACTGCCTGCAACAGGCATGGTAAACAACAGCTGCCTCCAGAATCCCTTACTGTGTGTGGCATAGATTTATAAGATTGGCCAACAAAATAAATATAAGAAAAATGAAGGCTGGTGAAAGAAAAGGTAATCTCAGGAAGACTTCAGGTGGTCTCTAGAAGATACCTAATGCTTTTGTTTATTTATGCTAGGCTTATCTGACCTGGTTGTTCCATTTACATGTGCATATCATTAATTTGGAATAAAAAGTTTGCTGAAATTTGTGGAACTGCTCTTCTTGTGTGCAGTATAGAGATCTCTCCCTATTCTTTCCAGGTTACTGTACCTCTGATACCACATTTTCTGTTAAAGAAGTAATGTCCAGGAACACTTGTACTTGATTTACTGAGGTTTACCTCTAATAAGATGCCATTACGTATTAATAATGTATCTACTCTTCTGAGAAAGCTGGATATCTTCATTGTAAAGCCCAGCAAACCAATCTCAAAGTGCCTTCAGATCAAGAGACCTTGGTAACACTGTTTCCACCCCCCCCCCAGCAACCAAACCCCTTAACCCCATCAGTTGTGTCATGTGGTTCTTCAAGGCAGATTTTTACCTACTGAAGCCTGAGAATGCTCTTTCACAGGCTCATCAATTGGACATAATTCATGAGGCTCATGGAAGCTTGCATTTATTTGTTGTTTGAAAGCAGCTATAGCCTACCAATTTCTGTTCTTCTTTGCAGTCTTTAATTGCCTTTGGCAAGAGTTTCTTCATCTGTGTATTTCCATACTACTGATATCACATCCATAATGTTCTGCAAGTGGTTTCAATTTTCAAAAGCAAAGAAAGTTCTCACACTTTGGCTTCAGGCAATTGACACCAACCTGAACAGATTTATTTTCAGAAAGTCTCCGTTAAACCCCCTCCTGTTATTGTGAAAAAGTCTGGCAAAAAGAGGAGAAAGAATGTTTTCTGTAATCATCTTCATCTAAAAGGTTCTGTTTGTCACTTGAAACGTCTTCAGTCAAAATGTACTTCTTAAGTTTGATAGGCAGTTTTGTACACAGCCAGAAGATCAGAACACTTCAAACTATCATCAAAAATGTCCTCCCACAACTAGACACTCGCCAGATGTGCTAGACTACAACTCCCACAATGCCAGGCAAAATGATTAATTGTACGTTGGGGTGGTAGTTTAGCACATTTACCAGATGCCAGATTGGATATGTATGGCCATGACCAAATCAAGGATGGACACAGGTCTGAGGAAGGCCTTTGTGGTAGCCCTGACCATGGTTGGCAGCAAGAATGCTCTGAGACCTACCATTTAAATGTTCCATAATGCTTTGAAGCAGGGCTAGCCCTACCATTAAGGAGAGTGAGGCAGTTCTCTCAGGAAGCAGAAGGAAATCAGAGAAGTGTGGAGAGTAGAAGAGGACCCTGTGAGCCATGCAACTTGCTCTGTGCCCTCTAGGGTACCCTCAGGTGTGCTAGAGGATGTTGCCTCATCACCAGTCATGAAGAAAGATTCAGCTGCCAGTCCAGTTGGCTTTCCTACATGGAATAGAAGCGGGTGCCATTTTGTTTCTCACCTCAGGCAGCAATATGCCTTTTTTCAGCCTTGCCTTGGGGGAGGGCGGTGTGGGAAAGTTAAATTGCAACCTTCTGACCAAGCTACTTTTTAAAATAGGGGAGCTTAGATACAGGTATCAGTAGTAGGCTGTGGTGCCAATACCTGCCCAAGAATGCAGACTTGCTGATGCCTGCACTTAAATTGCTCTTCTGAATCCTTTTCATGTTTCAAAATGCAGTGATCAGGGCATTCATGGATAAGGATGCTTGAGACGTGGCATACTCAGCTCCTCATAAATAATGTCACTCTTGTTCAGTTCTGAAGTATTGCTATCTGCTTTTCTTTGAGTCATTTTGTTCCCCAAAAGTCTTTGATATTTCACTGAACACTTGTTTGACAATGTAAAAACATATACCTCTTCTTACTCACTGAAATGAGGTCAAGCTTCTTTCTAAGTTTAGAAAAGTAATTTTGGGGAACTGCAAGTCTCAGACTCCTCATCCTGGCTGGAGGATTTTGGGAGTGGTAGTCCCACATTTCCAAGCTCTGCTTCCTTTTTAGATCAAACCTAACCCCACAGTCTGAGGACTTTATCAGACCACCCCCTGTTAATGTTCTTTTGCCAGCATATTTTAAAATGTTTTTATGCCGGCAAAAGAACCCCCTTGATCAGACCTACCTTCAGCAGCATTCACAGGCAGCCCAGGCACTAACGGTGCTCCGTTCACTTCCTGGTTCAAGATCTCACCAATTCTTGCAAGAAGACACTAGCATGGGAAATTCCAAAATAAAAGCATAATAAACACATAAAAAGTACAGGAAAGCACAAAAACACACTTTAAAAGTCCAAAGTATATGTAGGGGGGGGGTCATAAAAAGATTGTACCCTGCCTGGCTGTCATGATCTCACTTGGAAATGTTTGCCCATTGATCCTGTACTCACGTGAGTACAATGGCGTGGGGATTCAAAAGCTGGCAATGCCAGCAACAAATTGCCACAGGAGATTAATTGATGGCTTGGCCCCTCAATACAAAGGAATGGGTTTTTCACAATACATGATCGTGAAAGGGAGATGTTGTCTGGTATGCACGCCCTTTCATGATCATTAGGCATCCTTATGACACCATATTTGCCTGGTCTGATAAAGTCCTGGATCTCCCAGGCTTGGTTTCCTCCCATCCCAAACCCATGAAGTTGCAAGGGCAGGTAGAGATAGTTCAATCCTGAAAAAGGTGATATCTTTATAATGAATTCTGCCACACCTACTTGCTTTTGGGTGCATTTACCCACAGCCTCCTTTAGCTAGGCAAAGATAAGTAGGAGTTGGGCTGATGACTTCTGCTTGCTGTTGGGGTAAATGACAAGAGTGAGTGAATAAACAAACCATCTTAATTTCTAACAGGCTTTCCTAAATAATAAACTCATGCTATAAAACAAGAATAGGCAACCTGTGGCACTCCAGATGTTGTTCTTGTTATTATTTGCCATCAAGTTGACTTTGACTTATAGCAACCCTGTGAATGTAATGAGAGACCTGCAAGAACCCTGGTCCTCAACTGCCTTCCTCAGATCTTGCCAACTCTGGGTTGTGGTTCCGAATGAGTCAGGCCATAGTATGATGTGTCCAAGCTACAACTTAGTTTAGTCATCTTCTCAGGTAATAAAAGTTGAGACTTGGTTTGTTGTAAGACTCATTCATTTGTCAAATGAGTTTACTTTCTTCCTGTCAGTTTTCCTCACCATACAGCTTTCACATGGACAGCTGCTCCCATCAGACAACATGGCCAACAGTGAGGGATGAGAAGGTGCACTCAAACATTTGGAAGGCCTTAAGATTCTTACTCCACCTATTGAACCTTTATGTTCCATGTCCATGACTGAAAGCTGGGAGGTGGAGAGCAGGATGAAATCTAGGGAATGAAATCTTCACACTCTTTGGGGCTTATTGCATGAAGGAAGAGAAGTCGAAGTGAAGCTGGAGAGTAGTACATCCCACCTTGTTAAGTTAGCAAAAAGACTTGTGTTTACCACCATCTCTCACGAGACCGGAATGGGATAACAGCTGAAACACGCTGACACTGTGGAGATTTTCACATGCCGAAAATATCGCTGCCAGAAACCGGGACAGAAATATTTCTGTCCCAGAAGCAGCGCCGCGGTTCGCACGCTCACCTCCCTCTCCTGTTGTTCCGTCGTCCTCGCTTTGGGTTTTTTCCTCTCTCTTCCGGAATATTTTATTAATGGCAAACTCCCGTTAGTAAAATATTCCGGAAGAGGGAGGAAAAAACCCAAGCAAGGACGACGGAACAACGGGAGAGGGAGGTGAGCGTGCGAACCGCGGCGCTGCTTCCGGGACAGAAATATTTCTGTCCCGGTTTCTGGCAGCGATATTTTCGGCGTGTGAAAATCTCCTGTGTGTTAAGGCAAGGTACACAGTGCTATTACCAGGGTGCACTGCTGCTTCCTTTTCTAGAGTGATAAGCCTCTTTGTGGTGAATGCTGGGGAAACAGTCTGTCCGAGTTCTATGTTAAGCTGAGTTTGTTTAATCTGCCCTACAATCATTGGATTGTAGCATCCTTTTACAAAGTCTTTAGCAGCTGATATTATAGCTGTGCACAGATTGAAAAATAAACTTTTTTAATGACACCTCCAGACTCTAGCTAATGAGAAATGTGGTTTGCTGGTATTTTCTTATTAACCTATTATTACTGAAGACTAGAGTATTAAGTACTTCAGTAAGAGCAATTAAGATTGGGGGTGGGAATTCTGCAGTCTGTGCAACCACTGAAGCTGTCCCAACTCCCCTCATTTTCTTTCTCTTAGAAGATTGGAACAATCCTTGAAGGATTAGATGAGCTGAGATGTGAGACATGACCTGTATGGAGCTTGGGAAAGTGTCTGTGCTGTTTGGGGAATACTGAGAATATTAATCCATAAAATTAACTTTTGCAAGTTTTGAGTCTGTGAATATGGCACTTCAGATTGAACTATGGTTTTAATGAAAGTTCCCAATCCCATTTTTGGCCAAGGGTGTCTCCATTTACTCAGAACTACCATATCACTTGTTTTTCCTTTTCTCACAATATTGAGATTCATGAAAACAGGAGTCTTTGGCCCTGTCTAGTTGATGAAAACACTCCTCATAGAATTCAAGTAGAATATGATCTGGCAGAGTGGGCGGGTGGCATTTAATGTTTTGGTTCATTGTTCTTACTTGTCTGGTTTTAAAAACCTTTAAGGGATCTGTGATATCCTTGAGGCCTTGGGAGTTATTGCAAGGGGATGCCAAGGGGTATGCAAATTGAGCAATTCTGTCCTTTTTTCTTGCTTGCTTTGTTTCACGTATATTGCTCTATGGAGTTATCTCTATTTCTATCTTGTTTTCTTACTTCATAGTTGAATCACTGTATAATGCAATCCAGGAGTAATCTGTCTGCTTACAGGCAAACTTTGTACTGAGTTTATAAGGAAGCAAAATAAGCACATGACCAGAGAAGGCAAAATGCCATGTGCTTGCTCATGTTGTGATGCTGGATTGTTGTTACTCTAGTACCTGTCTTGAATTGAATTTACAGTTTTTTTTTAAAAAAGTCTCCATATTCTTTTTAAAAAACTGATTTATGAGCATTGTGTGACTTTAAAGGGATAATTTGCTTTTAGCTCTTCCCCCCAGCCTGAATCTAGTTCTGGAAATAAGCCAGGCAAGGAGAAAGTTTAAAGCTATGGAACTCAGAGAGGTGGTAGAGGCTGTGGGTGGGGGAGGAATTCTATGCTCCCCTTTTCAATAAAACAAGAATGGACAACTTTGGGGAGGGTGTAAGCCCTTTAACTCACCAGGGCTGCACTATAAGACTGCCATTGCATTTGATGCTACGCTGGCAACCCCTCCTCCCAATTTATCTTTAAAACAAGGTACATGATTACTATGCACCTTATTTTCGAGCTGAATCATGTTCCGGGGATGCTATTCAGTTGAAAACAAGATGTACACCTCTCATATACTTTATATAAAAGTAAAATTGTAGCCTCCCCCCACCCCCTTTTTTTTGCAACGGCTACACCAGTGATTCTATGGCAGGGAAAGTGTGGGATGAAAAAAATGATTAGGGAAAAAACATACAACTTGAGGGCTATATATTATTCACCAGTGTAAAGAGTAGACCTTCAATGATGCTGTTGTCATTATCATCATTACCCTCATCAATAAACATAACCTTCTTGTTTAAACAGGTTTTGGGTCTCTGAGAATGGTAGAAGGGTCATCTATTGGCATGTGCTATACCTTTATCTTAAGTTTTAGATGTCTCTTAAACCATTTAAAATATTTTAATATGGCTGCCTATTTAATGGTGGAGGTTTTTTTAAAAAAAACCTTTTGTACTACGTATTGTTTTAACTGCATTAAAGCTGTTTCAACTTTACATTGTAAGCTGTTTAGTTCTCATATTGGGAGAAAGACATGATATTAAATACATACATACACATATATGTATGCACTTACATAGGGGACAAATGTGTTTAACACGAGAAGCTGCTTTCCAGTTGACAAAAAGTAGAGAAGAGGTGCACAGGAGAAACTGGGAGGAAAAATACTACCACATATGGGGTTTAATTGTAACTGTTGTTATTTTTTTTAACTCTGGTTGCTTTGCCACCGCACCAACATATGTGAACCATATTGAACAGTGGTGGGAAATGGTGGTCCTCCAGATGTCACTAGACCATAACTCCTATCAAGCTGAGTAAGCACACTGATGATGAAGGAAGATGAAGAAGCTCCATTCTCGCTGCAAAAACAAGACCAGGAGCAGATTGTGGCACAGACCATGAACCACTATTATCAAAAATTAGAGTAAAACTAAATAAGCTAAAGCTAAAGCTAAACCAACCATCATGCTGAAAGACAATCTGAAGAACACCCTCATAGAACTTAAAGATAATGTGAAAATTAGATTTGTACTTTTAAGCCTAATTGACTGGGAGGAAGAAGAACTCTGGACTGAAGACAGGGACATTGTGAAAAGACACTATCTGCAGCCCAGAAGAAAGAGAAGTCTCAATGGATGACAGGTGAAACTCTTCAAGCAGTTAAGGTCTGACAAGAAGCAAAAGTAAAAGGGACAGAAATAGAGTCAGAATCCTGAATGCAACTGTTCAGTGACTTCAGCGCAGAGACAAAGAAAACTACTATAATAATGCAGAAAAATAGAAGGTGACAACAAAAAGAGAGAAACAAGAGACCTCTTTCACAAGATCCAAGAAATCAAAGGGAAAGATAGTGGGGATGCTCTACAACCATCAGGGGAACACATTATATGAGTAAGTAGAAATAAAAAGGTGATAGAAACAATACACAGAAGAACTATATAAAAGAGATGAAAGGATGACAGATTCGTTCAAGGAAAAACCATATGAAGTCAAACCTCCAGTTTTAAAAAGTGAAGTAGAAACAGAGAAGAAAAACTGAGACATAACCCAAAAGATGAGGAAATCAATGCGCAAATAAAATTAATAAAAAACCAATTGAATAGTGAGATGGCAGAAGTGATAGAGAGACAATTGAAAAGAAACAAGCAGATAAATTTCGAGCACTCAAATAAAGTCAGGAAATGGCTATCATACAAGCTGAAAAAAGAAAGAGAAAAGAAAATGATCACGGAAATTAAATACGAAGATAAAGAAGTACTAGACCAAGAGAAAATCAAAGGGATCTTCTTGGAATACTATAAAAATCTGTTTAAGATTGGAGAAACTATAAAGGGGAAAAAGGAAGATATGAAAAGATATCTGGAAAAACAAAGTTTTCCCCAACTGACAGAAGATCAGATTAAGTTACTAAATGCACCTATATCAGCATCAGAAATCCTATCAGCGATAAAGACAATGAAAGTCAATAAAGCACCAGGCCCAGATGGCTTTACAAGTACATATTATAAAACATTTCAAGAAGAATTAATAGCGCCACTTCATAAGACTCTAAACGAAATAGAAGAAAAAGGAATACCGGATTCCTGGATCAATGCAAACATCACACTCATACCGAAAGAGGGGAAAGACGTCAAAGATGTAAGAAATTACCGACCAATATCATTATTAAATAATGATTATAAGATTTATACGATGATATCAGCTAAAAGAATAAAAGAAATATTGATACATATTGTGCATAAAGATCAGAGTGGATTTGTGCCAGATAGGCAAATCCGACACAACATAAGAATTATAGTAGACTTAATTGAATACTTCGAAACCCATAATGAAAAGAAGCTAGCTATGTTTTTTGCCGACGCCGAGAAAGCATTTGACAGCGTACAATGGGATTTCATGATAGAAGTACTGAAGAGGATGAAACTGGGTGATAGCTTTGTAAAAAGGATAGAGCAGCTTTACAACAAACAGACAGCACAATTAATAATAAACGGAGAGAAAACGGAAATAATAGATATCAATAAGGGGACAAGACAAGGGTGTCCCTTATCACCACTGCTCTTCATTCTCGTCCTGGAAGTACTAAATAGAAGTTTAAGAGCCAACCACAATTATCCAGGGGTTAAGATAAGAAATCAAACATACAAACTTAGAGCTTTCGCGGACGATATAGTTTTTTTTATGGAAGACCCAATTAATCAAATAAAAGAATTGATGACAGTCCTGAAAGAATTTGGAGATTATTCAGGAATCAAGATAAATGCAGAAAAATCAATAATAATGACTAAAAATATGACAAAACAGGAAGAGCTAAGCTTGTCAGCAATAACAAATTGTAGAATAGAGAAAAAAATTAGATATTTAGGGATATACATCGCTAAAAGGAATGCAGATCTATTTGATAATAATTACAAGGTAACTTGGAAGAACATAAAAGATGATCTGAAAAGATGGCAGAAACTAAACCTCTCAATATTGGGACAAATTTCAATTTGTAAGATGAATGTCCTCCCCAGAATGTTATTCCTCTTCCAAAATTTACCAATAGTTAAGAAAGATAAAATGTTCAGAATCTGGAATAAAGACCTCAGAGAATTTATCTGGAATAAGAAAAAGGGAAGGACAAAATGGAAATATTTGACTGACACTAAAGAGAGAGGCGGTTGTGATATGCCAGATCTGAAAATATATCATATGGCGGCATCTCTAGTTTGGATCCAAGACTGGATAAGACTAGATGATGAGCAGACATTGAATATAGAAGGCTATAACCTAAGGTTCGGATGGCACGCTTATTTGCAATATGAAAAGGAAAAGATCAATAAGGACTTTAACAACCATTGCATAAGAAAACCATTATTGAAAACCTGGAAGGCAGTCAAACAAAAATTCTATATGAAAATCCCTCAATGGATATCGCCGCAGGAAGCCTTTATGGGTAGATGGAAAGAAATAAAAGACTGGATAAGATATAGAGATTTAGGAACCTTAAATGAAAACAACGAGCTTGTGCTGAGAACTAAACAAGAACTAGAGGAGACTCAGAGAATAAACTGGTTTGAGTATTTACAATTAAAACAAAGATTCAAAGAGGACCATAGAAAAGAGGGGTTTGAAATGGAGAGTAATATATTAGATAATATTATATGGGATGAAAGCAAAAAAAAAAAAGAAAATATCAAAATATTATAAACTGTTATTGGAGGTAGAATTAGAACAAGAAAACATAAAAGAATTTATGATAAGATGGTCCAAAGATTTGGGCTATGCACTCAATTTGGAGGCATGGGAAAAGGCTAGAAAACAGACATGGAAATTTACAGTATCACAGAGTTTAAGAGAAAATTACATTAAAGTAGCACAAAGATGGTATTTTACTCCAACAAAATTGAATAAAATGAATAATACAATCAATGTGGAATGCTGGAGATGTAAATCTAACCCTGGAACCTATATACACATGTGGTGGAGATGCAGAAAAATACAGGGATTCTGGCAGAAAGTTCATAAGGAAATTAAACAATTGTTACAGGTAGAATATGAAATGAAGCCAGAGGTTTATTTGTTAAACATGCTAGATGCAGTAGGTCGGGAAACTGAGCAAAAACATTGGAAACTCATGCTGTATTTAATAGTTGCGGCCAGATTGATAATAGCCAGAAAATGGAAATCACCAGAAACTCCAAGTATAAATGATTGGAAGGACAAAGTACTAGAGATGATAGAAATGGATAATTTGACAAATAAGATCAAAAATAAATCAAGCAAAAAATTAGCAGACGACTGGGCAGTTGTGATAAATGATTGGGGGAAGAAGGGATATGTATTTGATAAACAATTAATGTTACTATAAGAAAACAGTTGAGCTAGAATAGAAGGAATAGAAAGAATAAAGAATACTGAATATAAGGATGGAGTGACAAGTTAAAAAATGTAATATCCAAATACGTAAATGACTGTGTGTAAAACCTGAAAACCGGAGATGTCGCTGAGGAAGTGGTTTTTGTTGTCTATCGGTTTATTAGTGTTGTTAAATTTGGTTGTATGTTGATATGTTTTTGTTTGTTTATTTGTTTGATTGGTATTATATATTCTTTATATAAGGTAACAATTTTAATAACAAGGAGTTACCAAATATGGATACAGATATTATATATGGATATTATTTGGAAGGACGAATAATTAAAGACAACGCATATGAGTCCTTCCTGAATCTTCGTTTGCGAAGAAAAGCCAGAGAGAGAGAGAGAGAGAGAGATAAATATAAATGTAGAAATGTGGAAATGTGGTAATGTGGAAACAAACGAAAATGTTATTGATGGTCACCTAATAAAAATTATATTAAAAAAAAAATAAAAAATAAAAAATGAAGTAGAAGCTGCATTCAGAGCACTTGGGAGAAATAAATCACCAGCAACAGATGACATACCAATAGAGCTGCTTTAAACTACAGGGACAGAATCAGTTCTAGTTCTAACTAAAATTTGTCAATAAATATGGAAAACAAAACAATGGCCCACAGATTGGAAACACTCATTATATATTCCAATCCCCAAAAAGGGGGCACAAGGGACTGATGTCATCACAGGACCATGCAAGCAAAGTGATGCTCAAAATTCTACAACAAAGACTTTTGCCACATATGGAGTGAGAAATGGCAGATGTCCAAGCTGGGCTCAGGAAAGGAAGAGGCACTAAGGATCATCTTGCAAACATACATTGGATAATAGAGCACACCAAAGAATTTCAAAAGAAAGTCAGCCTTTGACTGTATAGATCATAAAAACCTATGGATTGCTCTTAAAGCAATGTGTGTGCCACAACATTTGATTGTCCTGACGTGTAGCCTGTTCCCAGGACAAGAGGTCACTGTTAGGACAGAATACAGAGAAACAGAATGGTTTCCAAGTGGCAAGGGGGTCAGGCTGCATTTCATCACCCCATCTATTTAAATTGTATGCTGAAAATATGAGATGTAAAACAGGATTAGACTTGGAGGAAGGAAGTGTGAAAATTGGAAGCAGGAATATCAACAATTTAAGATAAAGGAGTGGATGCCTTGCTGAATAATACAAAACTTGGACAAGCTCATATGGAATCAGCAGTTTGAACTGTATCTGGAAATGAGCTCGTAGCCAGTGAAGCTGTTGTGATGGAGTAATCACAATTTCCCAGAGCTTAGAAAAGTTATCATTTTGGACTGTAACTTCCAGAACCCTTCCAGCCAGCATGGCCAGAGATCCCCCATGCTCTCAATGCCTGTGTAGACCTAGGTCCCGTCCAAATGTTGAAAATAATCCCAATGGCAATCGCATGGAAGGTGATCTGTCTAAACGGATATTCACATCAATACATCTAATTCAGAAGGGGGCGGCAGCCAAATCCACCATAAAGCTCCAAAGGGAAGCTCAAAAGCTCTGTAGGGCATGCAAATGTGCGATCGTTAGGACGGTTGCATTCACATTGCTGTGACGAGGCAGCATAAGCTGATTGGCTGGACAAGCATGGTAGGTGGGGCTACCAAACAGGGAAAGTGCCTGCTTCCGCCATGTTGGATTTTCAGCTAAGCAAGAGGTTGGTAAAGAGATAAAATGGTGATCTTTCTCTCGCTTTTCTTATTTTTTCTTTTGTAAATATAAAGTATCGCTTGTGCACACCATAGTAAACAGTTTTTTTTAAAAAAAAATTGGCGGTGGCAGATTTAAATCAGCAAGTAAATCACTCGAGGCCACCATCTTGGCTAGGGGACATGTGAAGTTTAGGGGTGCTCCTTTGACCATTAAGACAGGTGGCAGCACTGCAAATTGCTGTTTCTTTGGAGGAGACTGTATTTTCCTCCCTCATATAGATGAAACCCTAGTTCCTAGATGTGTTGGACTTGAAAAGGAAGACCACCTGCTGGCACATTGGCTGGGAGATTCTGATTGTTGTAATCCAAAAAGTTATTTCTTCAAGTACTCCCATTGCCCCATGGTTTGTACTAGCTAGATGGAAATAGGAGGAAATTTTGCCGGCGATTTGAGGCATTGTAGCATTTTCTCTATGGACTTTATCAAGCACAGAAAATATGGATTCATAAGGATGCCACATAACTGCGAAAGGGCACGCGGATCAGAAGATGTCGACCTTTCGCGGTTAAAATCAGACCGAAACCTGTACCTTTTAATTGATGGCTTAAGCTGTCAATAGATCTCCCTGCTGCCTTTTTGCCAGCATTGCCGGCCTGCGAAGCCTCTGTCCCTTTAAATCTCGGAGTTACCCCAACAATGGCTGGACTGGTGCGAACACTTCTGGGTCAGATCAGGACATCCAGGTAAGTGACAAACTTTTTTTGACTCTCCGTGGGTTGCTTTGAGGGTTTGTGTGTGTGTGTGTGCGCGTGTGTGTGCATGTATTTAGTTTTACTTTTTGACGTTCATTTTTGTTTTTATTTTTCAATTTCCAGGATTTCAAAAGAGGAAGTGAACGGAGCTCCATTCACTTCCTCTTTATTACTGGAGGAGCCTTTGCCAGGAAAGGAGGTAAGTGTGGGGGTGGGGGGAGGACGTTCTTTTGCCAGCATAAAAATTGATTTTTTTAATGCCGGCAAAGAACGTTTTCAGGGGGACATCTGATAAAGTCCTATGATTTATAATTATAAAAATGGAATAAAGTATACCCGAATTAAATTGCTTATTTCTTGAAAGGAGGTGCTAGGTCAAAGCAGGGAAACAGTGCTGCTAAACACATCTATGGGCAAAAGAGGGTGTGTGAACAGGTAGAAAATCAAGATCGCTCTTTCACTCCCACTTATATTGCAACTATATCTCACTTAACAAAGGGCTCATCTACATGAGCCAGGATATGCTGACTCCCTGCTGGTGTATCGTGGCCATGGATCAGGCCAGCTGTTCCCATTACCTCCACAAAATGGGAAGAAGTCCTGACAGGCACACCAGCCTGTTGCTGCAGCTGCCACTACCTCCATTTCCCTTATTGTCTCAGAAGGCAGGAAGCTGGACTGCAACATGTGACCAACATACTGTTGTGGGACTCCTTCCTGCCGTCCAACACAGCAAGGCAGACTGGCAACATCAGCAAGGGCCTGCTGGGACAGGCTCTTGTGGACATGTGGTAGCCAATCCATTCCTTCCTGGTGGGAATGGATTATAAGAACCATTATATTAAAATGTATTGGGCCCTGCCCTGTCTTAGCCCCATCTAAGCTCTGTTTCTGCCCTGGGGGTGGTGAGGACTGCCTGGGGACAGAATGGGGCAAAAGCCCTGCATTGGCAGGACTAAGGGCTCTAAGATGGTGGCAAGACAGGGTATACTGTCTGTGTAGACAAGCCCAAAGCTTCTGACAACCTTTTCCTGAACAATCTTTTTATGCCAATCCAGCCTCACTTTTGCTACTTTCCCTACTCATCCTCTGTATAGCGAAAATATTTTTAGCAGCATCAGCATTGGGAGGACGGTGAGGGAAAGCTGGAGAAACTGAGGAGATTATCACACGCTAAAAATATTCCAGGACAGGGATGACAGGAGATTGTTAAAAGACTTGCCTTTTAGACGATGTTGTCCCTGTCCTGGGATGCTCCCGTTCTGCTTCTGTTCCTCCCCCACTTCCTCTTATTCATGGGAAAATCCATGAATAAGAAGCCCGTTCCGTTATCATAACAGAATGATGGGTGAGTGAACAGGATCCCTGTCCTGCTACCGGGATGACGACAGAACGTGATGTCACTGGGAGGTCCGTGCCAGACACTTCTGGGTGTGATTGGGACAGCCAGGTAAGTGACACCCCTCCCCCCCCCCCGGTTACTTGTAATTTTAAAAGTCTGTTTTGGGGCATGGTTTTTAAAAAAACTTTTATTTGGCCTTTTATTTTGAAATTTCCCGCGCGATTGTTCTCTCATGAGAATGAGCGGGATTTGGCTTCACTGCAGTAAAAGCAGCTTTACGACAGCTGCCTTTACTGCAGTGAAGCCGAGGGGATGGGGAGCCGTTTCTATAACGCAAAAAGGTAGGAGTTTGAAAAGTTTTTTTCTTTAGTGTCGGGAGTGGGTCGGATGGGGAGGGTAGCAGGACAATGATGGTTTCCAGGGACTCATGTGATAATCTCCCCAGTATCAGGTTGCATCACCACATCTGCAGTAAACCACACAATAAAGCTTCTGCTGCGAAAGAATGGGATTCAGCTTGAGCTGCTTCTCTACCTACAACAGGAAGGTAAACAGTAGCTACCTCCAGAATCCCTTACTGTGCATGTGTGAACAACAAAACAAACAGAAAAGGCAGAAACAGATAAGCTTGCCTCGCCAGCTGTCCTCCAGCATGTTTAAAAACAATAGATCAGTAAGTTTCACCATCAAAGCGGAAATCATAGGAAACGTCTAGGTTGTTGAAAGAAAATGTCATCCCTGGAAGCATTTTGGAAGAGGCCTTCAAGTAATCTCAAGACGGTTCAAAATGTTTTTGCTTACTTCTATCTGACCTGGTTGTTTCATCTCACATGTGCATACTGTTAGTTTTGGATAAAAAGTTTGCTATATGTTGAAATGCTCCCCTTTTTTGTGGTGCACAAACCTATGCTTATTTTTTCCATGTTATTTTTGTTTCTGGTACCAGTTTTTCTGTTAAAGATGTCATGCCCAGGAACACATCTGCTTTGTTATCTGAGGTCTACCTGAGCATTGTTTTGCTTATGATCAGCCTTAACTCTCAGACCTGAGACTGTGTGCCCATAGATATTTGGAAATATTATTGTGGTTAGTGCTGCCAGTAATGGACCACATGATCAGCTCAGGCTAGCCAAAGTTCAAACTCTATATTTAGCCTATTTTTCTGTGGGAATTGCTACCATTTCCAAGATTGCATAAAATATAAAATAAGCAGATTACTATCCCCTTGGAATGCATTAATAACTCGGCTGTATTGAAAAAAACAACTACCAAAACAGACACGCTGACTCAGTGTTTGTGAGACATTTTCTGCGGCATGTGTTTTTGAAGACCAGGCAGAATTATAACCCTCCTCATGAAATCCAAGCATGTCCCCAATTGTTTGAAAGAAGGGATTAGGAAATATTGAGCCGTATGAGGGATTTGTCCTCATTTAACCAGAATGCCTAATCATTTCGAGAAAAGTGTTGTGGTTTAAGGCAGCTTCTCCAACTGGACACCCTCCAGGTGGGCTGGACTACAACTCCTTTCAGTCTCAGGCAGCACTGTGTTAAACTTTCACCCTGCTCTGTCCTTTTCTGCAAATTTGTAGCCCCCATGGCTACATTTCATTAAAAATGTGGGACTGTTGTCACACTCAGATGCAACTAACTCATAATTTTGCCCTTCTAGTCCTCTGAAAGATGTTTACAGAGAATTTGCTGTAAAGCAAGGGTGGGGAAAGTGCAGAAAGTGTAGGCCCCATGGCTCCTGCAAGTGTAGTGTAAAGCATGAACATTTCCCTCTGGTTTTGCTTTGGTATTCCAAACCTGGCACTGTTTAGAAATCCATCCAAATGGAATAAACTATAAGATTAATCTGTTTAACAAGTCCCCTAATTGCAGGAAGAGTTATGTTGAACGATGTGCAGCTCTTCCAGCAATGAACAAGGAGATCCTATACTTGATGAAACTGCCTGGCGTCACATTATGAGGAGATAGGTGGGTTATAAATTAATAATAATAATAATAATAATAATAAGTCATCATCATCTGCTGGGAACTATTTGTTCTGAGAGTTTAACCCCTCCAACACCAGGTAAAGCAACCTGATTTAGGACTTTATCAGACACCCCCCCCCAAAGCCCATTCCTTTTCAGGTATAACTTTTCTATTTTTATGCCAACAAAAGAACTCCCCATGCTTTGCTTTCCTTCCCTCCCATCCAAAGGCTTCCCAGCAACGAATGAGGAAGTGAACGGAGCTCTGTTCACTTCCTCGTTGTAAATCCCACGGATTCTTGCGAGAAGATACTCGCACAGGAAATTGTAAAAAACAAAAACAAAATAAACACTGGAAAAGTTTTAAAAATCACATACACACACTTTAAAACTTACAAGGAAACTGGGGAGGGTGATAAAAAGTGTGTCACCTACCTGGATGTCACAATCTCACTTGGAAGTGCTCTGGCCGGACTGGCCATTGATGCTACATTCACGTGAGTTAAATGGCACAAGGTTTCAAATGCCAGCAATGCCAGCACCAAAGAGCCATGGCCGACCTCTTGACAGCTTAAGCCATCGATAAGAAAGTATGATTTTTTGACTTGACATAAACGTGAAAGGGTGATGCAACCCTTTCGTGTTTATATGGCATCGTTATGATGTCATATTTAGCGTGTCTGATAAAGTCCTTGGTCCCAACTTTACCTGTTCCATCATCTAAATTTATATCCTTACCTGAGAATGCAGAGACTTTCCCAAGGGACTATATGCATTCTTATATCCTCTAAATGTCCTGATTTGGCAGGGACAATCCTAACTAATCCTCTGTTGTCCCATTTTTTTCAGCTGCTTTTGAAATGTCCCAGTTTCCCTCTCCTTGCATTTCCCCCCTTTGTTCTCAGCTTACTTCAGTTGCTGCAAATTGAATTCAAAGTGCAAAAGTGGTTTGCATTCATTTAACTCAGCAAGGAGGAAAGGGGGGGGGATTCTGCTGTTACCAGTAGGCTCAAGCAAAAGCAAACTGTTGCAGTCTCTCCTAGATTCTGTGTTCTTCCTCATTCATAACTTTTGCCACCATGACCACATTCTGAGGTTGCTTGGCTACATGTCTCCAGATTTTCATCTGTGAAATGTTGCATTCTTCCATCATAAGGGCCTTGGCGTTATACAGGATAGATACAAGTACAGTTGTCAGAGGGGAATGCTCCTTAACTTCAAATGGGGAAGCCCAGCTACCTCTGATTTATTGCCATTGCTCCCACTCAACTTACAGCTATGGTGAGGGGGTGTCACTTTTTATCTACATACACTTCCTGTAACATCGAAAATATAGATGCCATGATATCAGCACTACACTTTCCCCCCTCAATATACAATTTTACCATCTTTGCCTGGTGAAGGTTCAAAAGCTAATTTGATGTATTTTGTGCCTTTGGTTGCCCCAATAAAAGGACATCACCAGAGGATGGACTTTGGATTTTTCTGTTTTGTTTTTTTTTTTGGTGGCCAGTATGGCTACCCCTGAACCAGATTTTATCACACTATACTGTTATAGTGCTATTATTCCATTTTAACTGCTACGGCTGCCTCCTGTGGAATTCTGGGGTTTGTAGTTTAGTGAGGATGAAGAGCTCTCTGGCTGAGAGTTCTAAATGCCCCTATCCCCTCCTTAAACTGCAAATCCCAGGATTCCACAGGAGTCAGCCAGAGCAGTTAAAGTGGAATAATAGCACTATAACAGTGTAGTGTGATAATCTCCTAGTCATAACAGATTAGCTGTCCCAGAGTGAATTATTCAAACATGATTTATGTGAGAGTCACATTTTCCTCTAGGTGTAAGGTTCTCCTGCTACACAGTGATGCAAGATGTAATGTAAACTGGAACACATGATCATTCATGTGCCTTCTGCAAAGTGAGATAGCAATACATTTGCCCTATGTACTGCTAACAGAGATCACATTATACTGATGCTGTAAGAGTGAAGTCTGGCACATGACTTAGAACCAAGTAAAAAAGAATCTCTTCTATTCATCACACATACATAAAGGAAGATTTGGTTTCCTGGACATGTGGGTTAATGCCTGCTCCAAGTGACACCTGACTGGAAACACCTGTGTTGTTTTTTTTTAACCTTTAGCTTCCTCAGGTTGCTGTGGCATGGCAATAAATAAATAGATCTGGGTCTGTTTGCACCTCACGTTTATGTGTGAGAGGAATGGCCCAGTTGGCATGAAATAGTCTCACTGAGAACTCCCAGCAGGAGCTGGGGGGGGGGATCCTAACAAACCTATTATTTGCCTCCTGAGATTTGCCACCTCTGCCTGCTGCCCACATTAACCCTCTAGGGTAGACAAATTGCTATACGCAATTTGACAATTCACACTTCATAATATAATGTCTTATTTCATGTTTTTATTTTTTGTAATATCAAATAGGGTTTTTTATAGTATACTTTGTTTTCAACTTGATGAGAGCTGCCTTGGATCCCATGAAATAAATAAATAAGAAAGTAAAAAATAATAGCTCATGCATGGTGGCAATGTTAAGCATGGAGAAGGCTGGACTCCTAACTTTGAGGGTCAGGCCATTTAGTTACTGTTTTCAGATGGCTAACTGGGGTTTATGATTTGGTTTAAGTGGAAGGGAGAGGACCAGGAGTAGGGGTGTAGCTACAAAGACCCACACCTTAATAAAGTGGCCCATTGCTCACACCTAGCCCTAGGGTTCTTAGCCCTAGCCAAGGCTGTAGCTACAGAGGAGGGCAAAATGAGGGATTTGCACTGAAATAAGAATTCTACCTCCCCAAATGAAATTTTTAAAAGTCGTTGAGCATTCAGAAGTAGAGTTTAGGCACCCAAAGCAAAGGAGCAGGCAAAGTGACCAAGGGAATACATACAATACAAATATAAGAGTTCTAGATGGGAATGGTTTTCAATGGAGATTTTCAGACCTGCAAAATCCCGGTTTGCCGCGCGAGCAGCCTCCCGAAACTGCTGCACGGCAAGGGTCTACTTCGGACGACGCTGTGCCTCTCGCGAAACCGTCCGTGTCACTTCCGTGAAGCTTGGGATGGCTCCACGCCATATTTCAATCACGGAGGCTGCCCGTGATTGAAATATGGCGCCGAGCCGTCCGAAGCTTCACGGAAGTGACACGGACGGTTTCGCGAGAGGCACAGCGTCGTCCGAAGTAGACCCTTGCCGCGCAGCAGTTTCGGGAGGCTGCTCGCGCGGCAGACATGCATTTTGGCAGGTCTGAAAATCTCCAATGTCTCTCTCTTTCTCTGTCTGCAGTGCTAGCAATTTGGGGACCAAATGAACATTTCATAGAGAAGCAGACTTCTTATTTTGGGGGGAGTGGGGGAATCAATGGAGATGGCTAATGTAACACCATAATGACGCCAGAGGAATGCAAAAGGACGCCAATATCAGACAATGATGTCCTTTTGCGTTCTGCTGGCATCATTATGGCATTTCTTTTTGTTGATGGGCCAAGCTGTCAATAGATCCCCCATTACAATTTGGTGCCAGCATTGCCACGGTGTGAAACCTCAGGCCATTTAACTCTCGTGAATGCAGTGTCAATGTGGGGTCCTTCCAGAACACTTCTGGGTGAGATCAGGACATCCAGGTAAGTGACACACTTTTTAAAATCTTCCCTGGTTTACTAGGAAGTTTTAAAGTGTGTGTATGTGCTTTTTGTAACTTTTTTGGTGTATTCTTGTTTTTATTTTTGAATTTCCCATGTTAACATCTTCTCATGAGAACGGCCGGGATTTCTGTCCAGGAAGTGAACGGAGCTCCATTAGAACTCCATTCATTCCTGGGCTGCCTGTCGATGGGAGAGAAGGTAAGTACAGTGGGGAGGGTTATTATGCCAGTACAGGGGCGGGAGTGGAGATTGTGGGACAGGAATGCTTTTTGCATTCCTGTCAGATAATCTCCAATGTCCTCACTCTGCCCCTCTCCCCACATTAGCTACACTCCTGGTCAGGAGCTGTGGTTTGTGGATTTTATTAAGTTTCCTCCCTTGAATACTGCATAGGAAGAGTGATGTGGCTTTTAATGGGCCTTAGTAGGGAAGTGTCAACACATTGTAGAAGGGAAATCATTTAAAAGAGAAGGAAAGAGAGACAAGATGAGATAGTGGGAACAGGAAAGGGCTGCAGATGAACTCCTTTACATATTAAAGCATGTGTGGAGAGTTGTGGAACCATATTGGCTATTTAGACTTCCAAAAAAAAAAAAAAAAAGACTATAACTTCCAGAATTCTCTAACCAGAATGCAGGACCCATTTAAGGAATTTGGGGGGGGGGCTGCAATGCTTTATTTTGGGAGCCCCATATGTTTATCTCAGGTCAATGTAACCTAACTCAACCTAAGCTATTCACAGTACAGGATATTCAGATTATTACTAATAATGTTTTTGCAGGAGGAGGGTTACTACGCCCCCCCCCACAATGATGGGGCCCCCTGTGAATGCTGACGCCACTGGTGCCTTAAACCAGCCCTCCAGAATGGATTCTGGCCATGTTGCCTGGGAGACCTAGGAACTGTAGTCCAAAAATAACCAGGGATTTGAAAACCTGTCTGTTACATTTCTATTTTGTTTCTCAGAATCCCACTAGTATTTTCATCTCACTCTAGTACCATAATAGGTTCTGAGATTTTTTTGCTTTCCCCACATGGAAATTTCTGTGCATTTTAATAAAAATTTACACATTTTAAATGCAGTTTTCTAATGTATGCATTTTTGTAGTTATTCCTCCATTGACTGAAGCAGACAGCATCCTGTTAGTGGCGTGTGTTCTTTGGGCACATGTATGCCCTTTTTTTGAACATGGGATGAAGGGCTAGAGAATAGCTTCTTCATCCCAAACAGGAGGCTTCTTCATCCAAAACCACTCCTAGGTTCTGCAGAGACAGAGGGGGGACAATTGGGTAATAGGGTCGGCTCTTGTCCTTTGCAGGTTGTAGGTGAGAGAGAGGCCAGAGGAACAACATAATTATTCTGCCTCTCTCTTTGTCTTGCAAACTTTCTAGTTGCCTCCCCCTTCTTGGCTATTTAATGGCCAGAGCGGTAGCCCAAAAGTCTTGGCAGAGGCAAGCAGGCAGACAGGCAGGCATGTTCACCTGGCATCTAAGATCTTAGCCAAATGTGTTTGTGATCATTTTTCTAATGTGCATTTTTAGTCATGCAAATTGTTTCAAACAAATATGTAGATCTGCGTGCATGTTTTGATGCTGAAGTGCACAGCAGGTCTCAGAAGTGCAAGGATTTCCGTGGCAAGGTGTGCTTTGTCCCCTTGTAAGTCTCAGAAGATGTGAAATTGATTGTCTCAGAATGATGAAGTGGCAAAAGGTTTTAAAGTCTTGGTAAGAGGGTTTAAGCAATTGTAATTGTTGGTTGGCATCCTGTTAATGAAGTACAGTGCTATAAGTCTGACTCATGCCATCGCGGTTCACTTTTATGATTGTTGTATAGGTTAGAAATTTCTTCTGTCCATGCAACAATCAAAAGTCACCCCCCAAAACCTTACTTTAAGCAGTGCAGCATGAGGACCCACATGCATAAAGTTTAATACACTTTCATTAGTTACATAAGAGGCTTCATTCCTGGTTGTTGTTGTTGTTGTTTCCTTTTTAGTTAACACGGCCAAGTTTATCCTGTCTGCCCCCTTTCTGCTGGCTTAATTTATATACAAATCATGTTGCTATCGTGGATGTATTCACAGAATGTCACATCTGTTTTGGGAAAGTTCTAAAGAAAATCAATTATCTTGATAAGAGGTCCAAAGTTTAGCTCTGTATGAAAATTAGAGCAAACAGAAGCAAGGGGAGGGATATCCTCAGTAGTATTTTTAACAACGATGCTGGGTTGTAGTGTCAAGTTGTTACCACAACAAAGTTCTGTTGATAAACAACAGGCCCAGGTCTGAAGCTCAGCCAAGGCAGCACTTTGGTGCTTGCCTGGATTTGGAATTGCTTCATTAACCAGATGTGATTCTTTAATTGGCTCCCAAGTAAAACATTTCAGAGCACGTAATGAGGGCTGCCTGAGAGGTTTCTTATTGATTTTAAGCAGTTATTCCCCACAGTTGGCTTCATGGTTGTCCTTATGCAACCCTCCAATGTTTTCAGTATAATTCATCCCTGGGCCCTGCAGTCTGATTTCTTTCAGATGTCATGCCAGACACACATGTACATATCCCTACTTGCTAAGAGCACTAGGCTTCAAACATTTCGAGGCAGAGTCAAAATGCACCCCCCCTTTCTTCACCACCATGAAGTGAGCAGATGGGGTTTGGTCACAAGATGACTGCAAACACACACAGAGCTTCCCACTGCCTAAAGGAGAAGGCAAGATGAGTGGAGTCTGTCATTCCTTTTCTTTGTATCTATCACTTGCTCACTTGAATAGGATTACTAGGGCCAGGGGTGTAGCTACGGGGAGGATGGGGGAGAGGCCATTGCCGCCACAAAGAAGAATTGACAATACACAAAATGAGGGCATTACAAAAATCCAAATCAGAATTCTCCCCTGCCTTCAATAAAATTTTCCTTCACTCCCAAAATTTCTAGCATTGCAGAGAGTGAGATGCTGAAAAGCATTCCTAGCCAGATCTTACATTTGCTGCGTTTGCATTCCCTTGATAACTTTGCCTGCCCCTTTCTTCAGATGTCTAAACTCTATTTCTAAATGTTCAACTGAGATTTTAAGTTACTGCAATGCTAAACATTTGGAGAGTGGAGGAAAATTTCCTTTGAGGGGGTAGAATTCTTATTTGGGAACATAATCTTATTTTGCTCTTTGCTGCTTTAGCTACAACCCTGGTTATGACTGAGAGCTCTAGGACTAGGGGTGACAAGAGGGTCATTTTGCTGAGGTGTGGGCCTTTGCAGGTACTCCATGATAGACCAAGGCACCAGGGGTGCATGAACATGACACAATTATAATATTCTGATACCACTTTAATTTCCATGGTCCCATCCTATGGAATCTTGGATATCAAGAGGTACTTAGAATTCCCTGCAAGTGAACTCTAATGCTATAGTTGAGAAGATCAGGCTAGAGAATTCCAAGTACCTCAGTCTCACTAAAAATCCCACACTTTCACAGGACAGAGTCATGGTAATTAAAGTGATATCAAAATTCAAAATATCAAAATATCAAAATTCTTTACTTGTGAAGCTAGGAATAGAAAAAATAATTTTGGAAAACTTATTCAAAAGTTTGGAAAACTGGGATACATTTTTCATGTACAATATGAAATAATAAGAAAATTGTATCTTGACAACTGACTTCTGCCTTTTTGAGCATATAGCTCACATCATTGCTCCAAAATGTGAATGCTTAAATCAGCTGGCCTTAAGTGCCTGTTAACATTGTGCAAGAATGGCTGCAGCACGGATTTTACGGAATTTGATTCAATTATAAATTACATGAAGGTACCACCTGTTGCCCCTCTTAACATATGCTTGTCACAGAGATTTAGTGATCAGTTTTAAAGTGGAGACAATCATCATAACAGACCCATAGCTATGCCTGCAAGAATAACCCAAAAATTCAGGAAGCTGCACTAATTCATATTGTATGTTTGCACATATATATTGACACTATATTGTTGCTGGGGAAATCTTTCCCTCCTATGCTCCCCAGCTGTCTGCCTGTCTGTCTGTCTGTCTGTCTGTCTCTCTCTCTAGCTATCTGAAGCATTTGTCCTTTAGCCAAAATGTCCCTTGGAGCAGCTTTCAAATAATTTGTTTGACAGTCCCTGTCCTCAGGCTTACAATCTAAATAAGACACAACACACAAGAGAAAAGGATTGGAGGGGACAAGAAAATACAAAGTACAACAACAACTAAATGTAGGCGGGATGGAGACGGGCCTGGCTGCTCTTCTTCTCCCTCTGTAGTCAGCAGATGCAAGCTGGAGAGGGGGTCTCTCACTAGCATGATGGAAGTATGCCTGGCTGCTCTCTGTTGTGAAGAACAGAGCAGCTCAAGGTGGAGGTGTTGGCAGTGTTGGCAGAGGCAGATCGCATTATCACCCCTGCAAATCAAAATAGCCTGGCATTTTGACTCAGTGAATCTTAGCTCCATTATATCACTGAAAATTCCTTGCTAGCACTAGAGCTTCAAGTCCTAACTACACTTCACATACAGCCACAAATAAGCTGAAATCCAACACTATCACTAGCACAGCTTAGGAGTTCTTCTACACAACAACAATTACAGTACCCTGATTCCACTTTCACTTCCTTGGCTACACCCTATGGAATCCTGGGCTTTGTAGTTTGGGGAGGCACTAGAGTTTTCTAGCTGTCCGAAGATTCCATAGGATGTTGCCACAGTAGTTGAAAGTGGAAGCATAGCACTATTATTGTGTAGTGTGTAAGGGCCCCAGATCTCTACCAGCATTAGATATACTGGTGATCCAGGCAGTGGCAGGAATCCTGTTGGTGACTTATGTGGGTTTAACCAGAGGTTATGCCCATCTGTATAACTTTTGAGGTGCTGCAGAATAAGGTATTTGGTAGCTCCATCCTTAGTGCCTCCCCTCTTCCAGTGCAAGGCAGCTTCTCAGTGCCAGGGTGTATCCCACAGTGATTTAGTGGTTGAAGGGGGTATCAGCCACTCAAGTATTATTTATTTATTTGTGTCACTTCTATGCCGCCTTTCTCCCAAAGTGAGATCATATTGATGCCACTTGACATGTATATTCCACAATTTTGATCCTGGCACTCTTCCATTGTTCAGTCTTTTTCACTGTAATCCTGTACATGTCTGCTTAGATCTGAGTACTGTTAATTGTAATGAAATGTGTTTCTGTGTACATGTGTATAGGATTGGAGCCTTAGGATACAATTCAGTGTGTTGTTGTTGTTGTTGTGCACCTTCAAGTCATTTCCGACTTACGGCAACTCTAAGGTGACAATCATGGGATTTTCTTATGACAAGATTTGTTCAGAGGGTTTGCCATTACCTTCCTCTGAGACTGAGAGTGTGTGATTTGCCCACAGTCACCCAGTGGGTTTCCGTGGCCATTGATAACTCCTTATGTGCTCAGTAGAGCTTGCTTCAGATAAGTACACATGGAAATACTTAGGAAATACTTAGAAAAGATCATATATAATTTAAAGAGACTTACTGCTAAATGTGTGTAGGACTGCAGCTTGTCACCACATTGAAGGAACAGTGACTGGGACCCTGTTAGGCAGTTATGTCATAAGCTACAGTTACTACCCTGCAACTCTTTCATATTCATGTTTATAATTGTGACACACACCATTGCTAGGACTGGAAATGCCCTTAAAACCCACCTTAAAAGCCAGCCAGCCATGCCAAGCAGAGGGTGCTAGAAGTGGGGTGCTGGATGATGATATGTCCAGCTCACTGGTGGGAGGAGGATGGATGCATCATCCTTGAGGGCCCTGCTCGCTAGCACCACAGAACTCCTTCACTTGGCACAGTTGCCTGGCTTTTAAGGTATGTTGGGAGGTGGTCAGATTGGGAGTGCATAGCTACAACATTATATCTATGTGTCCCATGTAGGATCTCAGCTAGTATATTTAAGTTGCTCTTCAACTTGACAGTTATCAGAGGGGTGTACAAGAGGCATGAACTTATTAGACATGCCATAAGTACAATATAACATAGCAAAGCATAATAAAAATGCTTCAAAGGCATCAAAACCAGCAGATTGTGTATATATCAGCTGTAAAACTTTTGAATTATGGGCAAATAAATATGTTTTAGCCTCGTGCCAGATGAATAGTAACAACAGTGCTAGTTGAGTGCATTCTGAAGATGGAACAGGCCTTTATGCTGAGATATTCATCTAGCACATTTTTGTGATGTTTCTGGTTTAGAAAAGGAAAACTGATATATTATCAGAATGAAAATACTGTACTAAATATGAATGACATTAATAATGGAAGACTGAGTTTACCTTGAAATGGAGGCTACAAATATTTTAAACAAATAATTTAAATATGGAAGTTGAATTTGATAGCATCTGTACTGATCTTTGTCCAGATGCCCTTAATGTGATTGTTCTGAATATATAGGACTGGCTATGTTTTAAGAGTTCCACAACACAAAGTGATACACATCTACATAGTAGTAAACCCTATTGACTTATTCCCTTGTAGCCTTACTTGCTTAGAGCTCAGGAGAGTGATACAGCTGTACTTGACTGTCCAGCTGTGTGTTGGAATTGTCTGTCAAGTTTTTTTTTTAAAAGGCATCTCTTATGTACCTCATAGATAGAAAACAAATTACAGAGAAATCTGAGAATGCTGAAAGTAGAACTGTGGATCAAGTTTATAGGAGATACTTCCTAACCAAGACTAATGCTGAGGATGGAGCTGCAGTGAAGAAACTCTCTATAATATATTTTAGTTTTTCTGCTGTTTTTTAAAATGATTTTTCTTTCTTTTCTTTAACTCTGGTCTTTCTCAGTAGTAGAGTAAATTACCCTTCCAGTAGAATAAATTGGCAGGGGGTTGGACTGGATGGCCCTTGAGGTCTCTTCAACTCTAATGAGTCTATGAGTCTATGAGATAAAAACAACATAAAAACAGCATAAAAAACACACCCTGATAAAAGCCAAAGGTCTGCTTAAACAAAAATGTTTTTGCTTGCCAGAAGAGTGACAACAGGGAGGGAGCCAGCCTAGCTTCCTGCAGGAGGGAGTTCCACAGGGTGGGAGCAGCCACAGAGAAGGCTCTCTCTCATGTCCTCACCAAGCAGACCTGTGGTGGTGGTGGGACTGAGAGAAAGCCTTCCCCTGCAGATTTCAAAACCCTTGCCGGTTTGTACAGGGAGACGATATTTCAGATAACCTGGACTTAAGCCATGTAGGGCTTTGTAGGTCAAAACCAGCACTTAAATGCTTAGCACTTCTTCTATCCATGAATGGGTTTTGAAAGTACAGGAAATGTTAGAACTAGACACCTTGACAACAAAAATCCATAACTTGCCAAGGAACGAGCTGCCCCGATTGTTTTAACAGAGGGGCGGGGTATAAATAAATTTTATTATTTTATTTATTATTAGTATAAATCTTTAGAAAAATGGATACCTATATTAAATCATTGGGGAAAAAGGGGAATAAATTTTGACAGACAAAATCTGTTACTCATTTGACATTATCTATATTACAAACACATAATAAAAGAGGTTAATTAAAAGGAAAAAATGTATTATATAAATATGTCCTGGGAAATTACAGAGAATGGATGTAAAAATACTAGTATTAATAGAAGTCCATTTGCCAAGGTTACAAAAATAATATTTACTCTGATGGAACCAAACTTTTAGGAAGTCATAAGCATCTAAGTTTGTTACATACTAATATAGAATGAAAGTACTATTGTAGAATTGTACCATTGTAACAGTGTGATAAAATATAGACACTATGGAAATTACTAAAAAGATACAAATTGATTTAGTTGGAAAAATAAGAGAAAACATTGTAACTCGAGTCAACAATTTATAATGTTGTACACTTGGATTTGTTTTTATTTTTGCTTCTTTATTCACTCTTTCTTTTGAATTATAATAAAGAATAATTAGATGAAAACCAGCACTTTGAATTGTGCCCAGAAATGAACTTGTAGCCAGTGAAGCTGTTTTAACACAGGAGTTATATGCTCTCTATAACTGGCCCCAGTCAGCATTCTGGCTGCCAAATTCTGGGCTCATTGAAGTTTCTGAACAGTGTCCAAAGGCAGCCCCACATAGAGTGTGTTACAGTAGTCCAAACAGGATGTAATCAAGGCATGTGTCACCCTGGCCAGATCTGATGTCTCAAGGAATGGGTGCAGCTGGTGCACTAGTTTTAATTGTGCAAATGCACTCCTGGCCACTGCTGAAACCTGGGCATCCAGGCCCAGGGCTTGTCTATATGGTGAAAGCAGTACAAATGGCATACAAATGGAAGATGATCTATTCATACGGACATTCACACAAATATGTGTCATTAGGAAGGGGGGGGAGCAAAATCCACCACAAAGTCCTGGGCTTCATCTGGATTTTTAAAAAGCTCTGTATGACATGCGAATGTGCGATCATTTGGACACTCGCATTTGTGCAGATATGAACAGGCAATGCAATCTGATTGGCCTAAATGAGCATGAGGGGCGGGGCTAGCAAAGAGGGAAAGCACTTGCTGCCGCCATATTGGATTTTTGGCTAAGCGAGGGTCTGGTAAGTCAAACAATGAGAGATCTTATACTCTTTTTCTTTTTCTTTTTAAAAATATGAACTATCACATGTGCGCACCATGGGAAACCTTTTTTTAAAAAAATGGTGGTGGCAGATTTAAAATTGCGAGTAAATCACTTGCGGCTACCATCTTGGCTAGGGGGTCGTTGGACTTAAGGGGGGCTCTTTTGACCATGAAAACAGGTCACATCATTACGAATGCCTGCTTTTTCGTACCTGTTCCTGTTTCTCCCCACCTTGTATAGATGGGACCTCAGCTGCAAGCCTGAGATTTCAAGGGGAATGTAACCCCATCCAGCACAGGCACATCCCTATTCCCTGATTGGCATTACAACTGACCAGGAGCACCTCTGTCTTGTTTGGATTAAGTTTCAATTTGTTTGCCCTCATCCAGTCCATTACTGACAGCAGGCATGGGCTAAGTACTGAGACAGCTTCCTTGGAGTCGGATGGAAAGGAGAGACAGAGTTGGGTGTCATCAGCATATTGGTGACATCATACCCCAAAACTCCAAATGACCTCTCCCAGGGGTTTCATGTAGATGTTGAATAACATGGGGGACAGAACAGAATGCTGAGGGATCCCACAGGCCAATGGCCAAGGTGTCGAACAGAAGTCCCCCAGCACCACCTTCTGAGTTCTCCCCTCTAGGAAAGACTGGAAGCACTGCATAACAGTGCCCCCAAGGCCCATCCCAGAGAGGCAACCCAGAAGGATACCATGGTAGATGGTATCAAAAGCCACTGAGAGGTCCAGCAGAACCAACAGGCGACCAAAGCTGTCTCCATCCCATAACCAGGCCTGAAGCCAGATTAAAATGGATCTAGATAATCCATTTCATCCAGAACCCCCTGGAGCTGGGAGGCCACTGCATGCTCCAAAACCCTTGCCCCAAAATGGAATGTTGGAGACTGGCTGATAATTATTCAGAGTGGTGGGATCCAGGGTTACAGTACAGATACTTTTTTAGTAATGGCCTCACCACAGCCTCTTTTAGGCAGGATGGAAAATTTCCTTGATGCAGTGAGGCATTCACCACTCCCCTCACCCACTCGGCCAGTCCATCTCTGGCTGCTTTCAAGAGCCAGGACGGGCAAGGATCCAGTATGCATGTGGCGGCTCTCACTTCTCAAAGGAGAAGTGTCCACATCCTCCACATCCTCAGGCCACACAAATTGAAACTTATCCAATCATATGGAACAAGCAGGTACCAAGGTTACATCCACTGGACCTGCCTCAACTATAGCATCCAAGTCTGAGTGAATCTGAGCGATTTTGTCTGCAGTGTCTTGCAAATTCTTCACAGCGAGCTGTTAAGTGGTCTTTATTTTTTTTTCTTCTGGCCAGAATGCAAAAGGCTTCTGACCACTTGAGACAGCTCAGCTGAACAACACTGTGCAGACACAATGGTGGCCGAGAAGTATAGTCTCTTGGCTGCCACCCTCGCCCTTGCATAAGCCTCCCAATGAGCTTTAGCCTGTGTTCGGTCAGACTCATTCTGAGTCTTCCGTTGTTATCGCTCTAGTCTCTGTTGTACACGTTTCATCACTGGCAGCTTCCTAGTGAACCAGGAAGCTCACTTGGCTCCACTATGGGATGCTTAGGGGCAATTGTATCCACTGCTCTGGCCATTTCCCTGTTCCAGAGATCAACCAGAGCTTCAACAGGATAATCTGCCAAGGCAACAGAAAACTCCCCAAGAGTCATCAGGAATCCATCTGGATCCATAAGCTTCCTGGGGTGGACCATCTTACTCGGTCCCCCACCTCCACAGAGGCTCCAAGTCCCAGTAAGTCTAAACCCCACCAGGTAGTGATCAGCCCATGACAACAGAACTACAGAGAGAGTTCCTCCACACCCAGATCACCACCATCCTGCCCAGAACAGAAAACCAGGTCCAGAGTATGTCCTGCAGCATGGGTGGCACCAGATACTACTTGGGGCAGCTCCATGGTTGTCATGGCAGACACGAAGTTCTGAGCTGTTCCTGACAGAGCAATCTCGGCATGAATGTTGAAGTCCCCCAGAACAACCAGACAAGAGGACTCCAACACCACTGCCGAGACCAACTCAGCCAGCTCAGGCAGGGAGACTTGAGCAGCGGGTGGGCAGTACATCAACAGAATCCCGGTTCTGTCCTGGCCACCCATCTTCAAAAACACACACTCAAATCCAGCAGACTGTGGGACAGGGCACCTGGTGAGGGAGATGAAATCCCAGTAGACCACAGCCACTCCACCTCCCTGCCCCCCAGGCCTTACCTGCTGCTGTACAGAGAAACCAGGTGGACAAAGCTGGGAGAGATTAATCCCCCCAGCTTCATCCAGCCAGGTCTCCGTAATACAAGCCAGGTCGGCATGCTCATCCAGGATCAAGTCCTGGATTAAATATGTTTTTTCCATTCACCAACCTGGCATTGAGCAACAGCATTTTCAGCTCAGGGTGGGGTGGGGTGGGCTGCTGCCAAGGCTATCCAGGCTATTTGTGGTGGGGGGAAACAGTTTTGGAGCAACCAACATCTACAAGATTACAGACATTTGAAAAAAAGATGCAACATAAAAGGGAAGTTATAGACCAGAATAAGAGGACAGTGGCAAATGAGATAGTACGGAGGAAGAGCTAGAATAGATGGTATAGATGGTACTGAGAAAAGGAAGCAAAATTTTCAGTGTAATCTTTAGATCTTCAGATACTTGAAATGTAAGATTTAAAAAGGGTAAGAAATGGTATAGACAACAGAATTAATAATAAAGGATAAAGAAGAGAGAAGGAATTTTTAAAACAACTCATATGGGAGGTGAGACATGGGGAGTCAGAAGGATGGATAAGGGTTTAAGAGGGGAATCTATGTGAAGGGTAAGAGCAAGTGAAGTTGAGGAACTGTAAGTGAAGAAGTGTGTAGAGGGAAAGAAATAAAGTGAGAAAGGAAGGATGTTAGAGTATGTAGGGTTCGGGTATGTTATGGCTGATTGTTGTATGGTGTATGTATGATATATGTTTAAATGGATTATATAATAATTATTGGATCATTATCAATGATCTTTGTGAATGAGAAATCTGAACTAATAAAGAAATATATTTTAAAAATAAAGCTTTTGTGCTGAAATGTGTCTGGGATGCTTTAAACTACTCATGCGGGTTTTTTAAAAAAAGTTTCAGCAACCAATTTCACTGGGGTGTTCTTCCCATACTTGTTTTGGAAATGGAGGGCATTTGGGATCCCAGTTATTGAACAATCTTCTCAGTATGCCTGTGAACTACAGTACTTCCCTTCTTCAAAAACTCGGCAGCATAAGTGCTTATTCATACAATGATGCTCAACAAACCCCTGGAGTTTTCTGTCATTAGTTGTGTCTAATGAGTTAAATCAATTAGAAGTCAAAGGCTTTCATGGAAGGCATCCATAGATTTCCCTTGGGATTTTTTCAGGCTGTGAGGCCATGTTCTGGAATAGTTTCTTTCTGACATTTCACCTGCATCTGTGGCTGGCATCTTCAGAGAATGGTTGTGTGGGTGTGGAGTTAATATGCTGATAACCCCTCTTGGGGAGTATATGTACATTTGTGTAATTGAATGGTTAGTTTCTGGGTATAGAAATGCAAGGCTCATTGGTGTCTGTTTGGCTAATGGTTGGTTGATGGGCCATTATCTGCTGGGAATCCCCCTGTCCCTGGGTGGAATTCTTTTGTAAGTGTTGAGTTTTGATTCTATTGTATTTCAAAACTGGGAGCCAGATTTTGTTTACTTTTAAGGTTTCTTCTTTCCTGTTGAAGTTGTCCAGGAGTTTGTGGATTTCAATAGCTTCTCTGTGCATTTTGACATGATAGTTGTTGGCCTGGTCCAGAATTTCTGTGTTTTTAAATAACATTTTATGTCCAGATTGGTTTATAACATGTTCTGCTACTGCTGATCTTTCTGGCTGGCCCAGTCTGCAGTGTCTCTCATGTTCCTTGATTTGTGTTTGCACACTGCGTTTTGTGGAACCTATGTAAACTTGTCCAAAGCTTCATGGTATGCGGTAAACTCCTGCAGCTGTGAGAGGGTCCTTTTGTCCTGCATACCATGAAGCTTTGGACAAGTTTACATAGGTTCCACAAAACGCAGTGTGCAAACACGAATCAAGGAACATGAGAGACACTGCACACTGGGCCAGCCAGAAAGATCAGCAGTAGCAGAACGTGTTATAAACCAACCTGGACACAAAATGCTATTTGAAAACACAGAAATTCTAGACCAGGCCAACAACTATCATGTCAAAATGCACAGAGAAGCTATTGAAATCCACAAACCCCTGGACAACTTCAACAGGAAAGAAGAAACCTTAAAAGTAAACAAAATCTGGCTCCCAGTTTTGAAATACAATAGAATCAAAACTCAACACTTACAAAAGAATTCCACCCAGGGACAGGGGGATTCCCAGCAGATAATGGCCCATCAACCAACCATTAGTCAAACAGACACTAATGAGCCTTGCATTTCTATACCCAGAAACTAACCATTCAATTATACAAATGTACATATACTCTCCAAGAGGGCTTCACAGCATATAAACTCCACACACACCCCTACACAACCAATCTCTGAGGATGCCAGCTACAGATGAAGGTGAAACGTCAGAAAGAAATTTTTCCAGAACATGGCTTCACAGCCTGGAAAAAAACCAAGGGAAATCTATAAATCAATTAGGCATGGATGGTTTGGGCTGATTTTTGAAAGATTTTTTGATAGTTTCTGGAAAGATACAGGAGTGAACAGATGGTTACATTTTCACTCTCTTTATGTCTTGTTCAAATTTAACAATAATCTATTTAAGAATAGTGAGTGGCAGAAAATCAGTTTGTGTACACTAGCTGAAATCCTTTTGCTAATCCCAGTAGAAACAGCTTCACCAGTCTGTTTCTGAGCAGAATTCAAAGTACTAGTTATGATCTGTAAAGTGTTTTATATCTAAGGTCCAGACTATCTGAAAGCCGGTAACATATGAGCCTGTCGAAGTCTTACAATCTTTGGAGAAGGATTTTCTTTCCATCCCACCACCCACACAGCCTTGTCTGATGAGGACACAGAAAAGGGCCTTCTTGGTGGCTGCTCCTAGTTGGTAGAACTCTCTTCCAATGGAGAACCAGTTTCCCCCCTATGCTCTCTTTTCAGCAGCGAAGGGCTTTTCTACACTAGCCAAATAAAATGTCCTTGCCCTGTCCCCACGGTGATCTGTTCAGATGATGCAGGGCCAATTCTCTGATTCTCATGCGAACTGTCCACATGACATCCGTACAGTTCAGCACCAAACCTGCACTAAACCACCCTTAAAATGGTGTAAAATAATTCACCTTTTGCCATGTTTTGCTGGCAGTTGCTGTGTGTGGACAGCTGGATTGGGCCAGATTCAGGTGGGAGGCAAGAGTCTCCATCCTTAAAGGGCCAGTGCTGCCTCCCACCCACTCTCACACAAGGCCTAGCCATTGGTGGAGAACAGAAAAAGTCTTCCTTCGTGGTGCCCCCCTTCCTTGATCACATGGCTTGGATGTGTCCTGGAGACATCACAGCCAGTGATCTTGCCCCACCGCCTGCCCAGAGCACTGTCGCTCATGCTGAGGGCAGAAACAGAACCGGGCCTGTGATCAACAAAGAGGGGATCACTCTACCCTCTCCTGATTGATTTCACAGGTGCCCCATTTTTGCCCTCAGCAAAAGTGCTGGTGCGCCGGGCAGGCTTTTCATGGAGCTGCTCGGTTGGTGAAGAAGTGGTGGCAGCACCTCCAGTGTGGACCCATCCCCTTCCTGTGCTTCTCAGTGCACTGTTGCTTCTGCTGAGGGCAGAAATGGGGCATCCATGCAACCAACAAGGAAGAGGTAGAGCAACCCCCTCCTTGTTGATCACATGGTGCGGTGGCCTGTTCTGACCTCATCTGCAGCAATAGTAATGGCCAGGCTCTGCAGAGAGCTACTTGGCTGGCGGGTGAGGCAGTGGTCGTGGTGGCAGTGGCACTGGGGGGAACAGGCCAGTGTTGCCATTGTAGTGATGGCCCACTGGGACTACAGCATGGATCTGGAATGGATCCGTGCCAGTACATGTAGCCAGCATCATGTTGATTTGGGGCAGCTCCAGAGCATAATCTCTGGACTGACCCCAAATTACGGTGCTGGTGTAGATGAGCCCAACAGGTCTTTAGCCTTTAACTGGTTGGAGCAGAAGGACATTCAGTGGGTATCTTGTATGCTTTAATATGTAATACATGTTAAATGTGCTTTTGATTGTTTAAAATTAATTTTTAAAATGGTGTGGCTGTTTGAGGCTTTTAAAACTTTTGTACCAGATATTGTTTTAGCTATTTTGTTTTAACTTAAATCGTAAGCTGCTTAGGGTCCCGTATTAGGAGAAAGACAGAATATAATTTAAACAAGCAACCAAATATAAGCACTCAGTCAATGGAACTTACATAAATGCTGACTTACCAAATTCTCACTCCTTGAGTAGATCTATTCTAGTTGGGAACAGTAGCTAGACTCAGGCCATAGTCTCTGTATTCACTTGTTTTTCCGCCCATGTCTTCTGATAACTTATACGCAGCTCCTGCTTTCAGCTTGTTTTCTCAGCATAAGCATACTGTTTTTCTTAAGGGTCTCTGCACTGAACAACATATGAAATAAAGAACCCACAAGGTTGCCCATGTGCTGGGATCTGTCTTCCGCATGGTGTAGCAGGTGCTCCGAGTTTCCAGGTCAGATGTGATGAGATTAGAGGGGAGCTGCAAAGCAAACACACAGCTTGCAACATGCACCCGGCTTACCTTGGCTTCCTTATTGCTAGCGATTGAAATTACCTCTCTCAAGGTGCAATGCTTCCCATCGAATCAGCTAACAAAACTGTCATTTATTTTTCATTTCAGTCCATACCATTGAGCCCCATCTATTGGAAATGACAATGATGGTGAAGCTCAGCATGAAATGAGGCTTAGACGTATGATTTCTTAAAGGCAAAGGAGACATTTGGGGCAGCAAGTGGCAAGCTGTTTTCTGTAAAAGTTATGTGGAGAACAGATGAAGTGGCAAGAATGTACACTGGAGAGATGTGATGTAAGCAGTTCATCTCTTTTGTTGCTGTCTGAGAGAAAGAGAAGTTCAATAAACTCTCTGAGCTAAAACTGGATCCTGGGTGATACCTCTCTCTCTCTCTCTCTCTCTCTCTCTCTCTCTCTCTCTCTCTCTCTCTCTCTGATAGCATTGTCCCCAGAGTTGCTCCTAGGAATTTGGAGATGATGACGTTCTGGTACATCTTTTTCTGATATACCCATTGTTGATACATCCTTTGCCCTTTTTTATATGCCATCCTTAACTTCCATTGCACGAGGAAAGGGCAGATTCCTGGAGATCCAGGTCAGGTCTAGGGCAGGGCTGACCTAACCATTTGACAGTGTGAAGTGGCTGCCTCAGAGAAAAGATCCTGGGGGTGGAGAGATGTTGGAAGACAGAATTGTGTGTGCCAGATGCAACTTGCCCTGCACTTCCAAAGTTAGCTTACTGCCTCAGGTATGCAGTCAGAGCTTGGCAGAGTTAGTTTTTTGGACTGCTGGAATCTCCTAGCTTGTACAGCCATTGTTCATGTTGCCTGGGTATTCCAGAAGCCCTTGTCCAAAGAAGGATCCCCCCGACCCAAGCGTTAGGGATGCTGGAAGATCCTGTCCTATTGCAAATGTTGCAAAGCCATTTGAACTTCCAATGTAGTCAGCTCCTGTATATGAAATGAGAGGGCTTGGTCCTTTACTTTAGGCAGCAAAGTATCTTGGGCCAGCCCTGGTTTTGGGAAGCCTAGTTGGGGCAAGATGTTACTCAGCATCTAGCAAAGAGAAACACTGCTTAATTACTAATGGTATGTAAGACTGAATTAAGAAGATGACCATGGTTTAACATCCATAAAAGTTTATGTTTTTCTTAGTAGGTAATATTGACCTAAATCCAACATTTTCCTGCTGGTTACAGGAGAACCTCTCCCTGCCTTAGCCTTCCGTGCTGTCTTTAAAAAAAAAATGGCTCCAGAGAGTTTCCCAGACCTCCAGAATTGATTTTGGGGGTGCACAGGGAGGGGGCTGCAGTGAGGAGGGGGTGTTCCCTCCCCATGGTTCTCTTGGATCCTATTGTTCCACTTTATTGGCTATTCCAACTGTCTCAGCTGTACAACTAGCAAGTTTATATTTCTGAGAAAAAGAAAGCCCATAATTTAAAACCAGTTTTCCTATGTGTTCCAAAAGGGCTTGTTTAATATGCAGCAGAATTATTGAACAAGAACATAAAGTAGCTTCCTCACAGTATTGCCAGCAATGAAGGACATGGCAGAACTGCAGTGGGTGGTACATGGAGACCATTGAACTATGGTGTTCTGAAATAAAAAAAGTTGTCCATTACAAATGTCCATTACATCTCAGAGATCTGTCATGTCCCCAAGTGAAGCCTGTTCATTTTGTTTTCCTGGGCTGCCAAATTCAGGATAATGTGTTAAAATAAATTACACCCTTTAAATTATCTGGGGACTGTACTGCAGAACTTTGAAAAGCAACTGTTCTGCATTACAGCTCCCAGCATGGGGCATTCTGGAAGCTATCATCCAAAAGAGCAATTTTTCCAAGCTTTGTTCCACTTCATATTTTACAAAGTATGAGCATATTCAGTGGAATGAATATATTTTAGTCTTCCATGTATTAAAAGTTCCTTAAATATGCCAATGGATCTATACCTATGGTAGGTATATAGTTTTGGGGGCTTTAACATGGTTGGCAATAAAGCTGGAATGGAATTTCATCTACGGTAAATCTGAGCACTGAATGCAAGCTGAAGTTCTGTCAATACTGATGTTGGAATTTATTGATGATGATGATGATATTGGAATTTAAAATTCCTTAATCCAATACTGGATCAATTTTATACATTGAAATTTGAACCCTGATGCTGAAGTCTTGAAACTTTTATCTTACAAAAGAGACTCAAAATTTATTCCTGGAGTTTTAATTGCATACTGAAATCTGGATTCTTCATTTCAGAACCAATGGTTTAAAACGAGCTACCTAGAAATATCAATGTTTCAACTGAATGATGCAATGTAATTGTGATCCCTATTGGCTGTAATGAGCACATGCCATAGTTTGCTCCTTCAGGAAATAGGATGTAAGCTGGATCGCACATTCTTGCACTTGACACTGTTCTGCATCCCAGAGCCGTCTGTTTTACCAAAGAATGGAACAAATTCTTCCCTGAGTGGAGGCAGTGGAACAATCATGGGGTAAATGAGGACAGAAACTGGTTGTACGTGCTTAGAGGATTCCGTGAAAGAAAGTCCTTTTGAGTGTTACTTGCAATGACAGCAAAGAGATAGATGTGGATGGGTTCCTCCTCAAGCATGGCAAAGAGTGTTCCTTCCTCTTTCAGGAACTGACCTCTCAAATCTGCATGTAAATACTTTGAATTTATTTATGACACAACCTTGTCACATCAAAGACCAGGAGCTGAAGCGTTTTGGCTGTAAGTCAAAAAAACAGTTGATGTTCAACATACAGAACCAGAATGAAACTTTTCTTTCCAGGAGCTCTCATTCTTACCTCTGTAGCTTAGCACACCTCTTTTGTACAGAACACATCGTACATGTCCTTATGCATGCATTGTAGTACATCTTTGGATATGGCCTTTGAGACATCTTGATTCAGTGAGGGCCATCTTCAAATATTGAAGGAGGCCCACTTGCTGGAATAGGCCTTGCTTGTGACAAAAGAAACCAGAACTTGGAAACACTGGTTGTTTGCACTGCACTTTCCAGAATTATGATTTTAAAAAGTAGCTGTTGCATCTTGTCAAACATGATTTTTTTTTAAAAAAATTGGATTAAAATTATTATTTAATTTTATGATTTTATTTATCTATATCCCACCTTTCTCAAGGCAGCTAACCATGAATTTAAAACAATGCAAATTAAAAACCATTAAAATTAAAAATATTAAAATATATTAAAAACTATATATGAACTGGAAAAGCAAAGCCCGAGTGGTAGTCACCTTCTCTGAAGCCAGATTGGGTGGCTAGCCTCACGATGGCAGGGTAGGCACATGATCTGGCTTCAGAGAAGGCGACTACTGCTGGGGCTTTGCTTACAATCTCCCCTCTGAGCTCTGGGAAAAGCAAAGTGCCCGTGGTAGTCACCTCTCTGAAGCCAGATCAGGCAGCTATCACTGGAGATTTGATTTTCCCAAGCTCAGAGAGGTGATTGTAAGCAAAGCGCTATTGGTAGTAGCCTCTCTGAAGCCAGATTGGGTGACTACTGCTGAGGCTTTGCTTTTCTCAGAGCTCAAAGGAGCAATTGTGCACCGCAAAAGCTAAGCCCCAGCAGCAGTCACCCTTTCTGAAGCCAGAACGGGTGGCTAGCTTTGTGATGGCAGGGTTCGCCTTAGGTTCTGATCTCAGAAAGAGCGACTGCTGCTGGGGCTCTGCCTTTGGAATGAGAACTAGCACCAAGGAGGGGGGAAATGGTGGCATCTCGGGCACTGCTTGTCCTCCCCCCTCCCCGCCACTGAATTCAGTGCAGATGGATTGTTCACACAGCAGTTTTCTCCAGAGTTTGTGGCAAACTCCAGAGAAAACTGCGAGTTTTCTAAAACCTGGATTAAGGGGAATTCCCCAAATTTGTTGTTTCAACAAATCCACTGGCTGCCAATCTGTTTCCAGGCACAGAATCAGAGGAACATCTGTCTATGTCCCCCTAGCCAGATATGAAATGATTGTTGCAGTGCTGAACGCTCTGAAGGACCCCAGCAGATCTTAGGTGCTTCTCTGACCTTCCCCAACTTTCCACCAGCCATGGAATGGCCATGTTGAGGGGGGTGGGCTCAGAGGTTGTACAGTAAGTCCAGGTAGGTGCTATATTGCTCAGTCTAGTGTAGTTCTGCATGTGGAACTACTATGCAATGCTAATTCATCCAGTATTGCAGCCATTGTGGGGAGAGAAACATAGGTTTTTTTGTGCAGAAAACGTGGTGTTTTTGTATAGATACAATCAATAGCTAAACTCATTTTTTGGGGTATAAACTCATGTGTTTTTCTATAAACAATAATTCTTCAACTCTATGGGATGTTTGAAAAAGAGCAAAATTGTGAAAAAGTTTATCTGCTCTAACATTGTTTTTTTTTTTTACAAGATTTCCCAACTTTCCTTTTTGTTTTTACTACTTTCATCAGAGGGTTGCTTTTTAAAGGGGCATGTTGGTGATTCAGTTAGCAAAACCACTGTGTTTTGCAGCAGTTAAAGCCATCGGAGTGGTTGGGGGAAAAAAATCAACTGAAAAAATAATGGGGGTGGGTGGGAACACAAGAACAAGTTAGGGTCTGCAAATTAGGGCCCCATGGGATATGTGAGATATTCAGGCCTCAATTTCTGCACCCCTGAACAATGTCTTAAAAGGCAGTTTGTACCTACTCAGAAACAAATATGCCACATTTCTTTGTATGAAAATAATTGGTGTGGAGCAATTAAAAAACACATTAACTTTATACAAATTACCAAAACAGGTAATTTTGACAGGATTAAATATTATGTCTAGCTCAGTGGCAGAATATATGTTCTATGGACACTGTGTTCTGGGTTGTAAGACAATTTGTAAAGTGTGTTCATTGAAATGTAGTTCGAAACCCACAACACCTCTTAGTCTTAACCACACAAAGCTGCTCAGGCTCCCAGGGATGCTTGGTGTGGGGCTTACTTGTGCACCTCCACAGTCCATTTTAACCATCATGCATGGAGGCTGGATGCCTTCAGAAGGCTTGTCTCAAGGCTAAATTACATTACTTCACAGGGTCTGATTCAAGGCTAACATACATAGGGCTGAATCCTCTTAGTTAGTCCAAATACGTCTAGGACCATAAGATCCTTAAGTTCAATTATTCACTGGTTAATGAACACATAGATAAATCCTTTTCATTCAAGGGGTCAACTCTAGTTAGAAGCAAGGATTTAAGTCATGGAATGCAAATCAGGATCACTTTTTTTTTACATTAAAATAGGTATGTACATCTTCATTCTAGACTGGGTTCAACTCACATAGATGGGAGACATTTAAGCCTCCCCCCTCCCCCAGCAGATCTTTTAACATTTTAAAGTTCCCATGCAGGGACTTTTAAAAAGGGGCTTATTGAAATAACTGGGGAAACATTCTGTACACATTTTGATATCACTTTGGCTCTACCTCCTAATCCATTGTTCTGAGGAGAGGACTTGAATTCATCACCACCACGCATGGTCTCTCTTGAGTTCAGATTTTGTAGAAGAAATTAGCTGGCAAGGAATGTTTAAACCTCCTTCACACCTGCATAATGCATAATTATCCTAGCAAAACATATAATTTCTTTCTCATAAGGCAAAATAATTTGACTGGCCATGAGTACTATACACCTTGCGTTGTGCATGTATGCATGTGTTTGTTTGATTGATTGGTTTGCTGCTCTGTGTCTCAGGCAACAAAATGTCTTGGGCTGGGCTTGTTCCTTGGACGTCCTTGGGCAAGTCACTATTTTTCTGCCTTATTTATCATTCACTGGGTTATTATGTGAATAAAATGTGAAAAATGTGGCAACTCATAGCCTGAAGCCACAGGATAAAGCAGGAAAGAATTTTAAATGGATAACCATAAATAACTGGGGAAACATTCTGTACACATTTTGATATCACTTTGGCTCTACCTCTTAATCCATTGTTCTGAGGAGAGGACTTGAAGTAATTTGCCAGGACAGCATTCCATTCTAGTAGTTCCCAAAATGTGGGAGTCATGACTTGGGGTGTGTGAGAGAAACCCTTCTGAATCACAAGAAAACCATCCTTCTACCAAGGGAGTGTTTCCTCAAGGCACCCTTCTTGGGAATGTATTTCTCTAAATGAACAGAATGTCTTGGTGGACAAGTTCCTCTGATAGAAGCTGGCAGCGATGTCAAAGTTTTAGATTTTAAGTGGTTATAATAATACAGTACACTTCAAAGTTAATACCTGCCCCAAACAAAAGGAACAAGTTCATACCTCCCTGCTACCTTTTCCACTGGTGCTGATAGCTATATATACAAAATCACAAACGTTGATATAAACTTTTTTAAAAAAATGTTCATGCTCAGGAACACGGTCATGTGGGCTGGTAGTTTCTGGGAGTGGTGGTCTGAACAAAAGTAACAAGTTCACATATGCTCATATAACTTGCTCCTGATGTTATAAACGAAGTTATTTGGGACAGACATGCAAAGGAAAGCATTCATTTGATATTCTTGCTAGGAAAACATCTACGGAGGGCCACTAGGTTTTCATAGGACTGTTAGGAACTTCAGTGACAATGGCATTTTTTTTAAAAAAAGCCTGTTGCCAGAATCCTCTTGTGGCTACAGAGTACACTAGTGTAATCAGAGTGACGCTAGCATATTTATTTATTCTGATATTGTGCAAGGAAATATCCCTTACCTCCTTGTTTCACCAAGCTGCTCAACAGCACTGGATGCTGCACCAGTCCCCTGACCAAAATGACTACTAGCTGCTACTAGCTAGCCACCGTTGCTTTTCTGGACCTTTGTGTAAGTATACTTGCAGAATGTTATCCTCTGCCAGCTTTAAATAGGAACTTCTTCTATGTCTCACATAGGGTTGCTCACTTTTCAGCGGTTTACTGTATCTGTCCCTCTAACAATAGCTTGAACAATGCAGATATGATCAGGTATGCAAGAAGAGCCAAGTTAGCCAAAACAAAGGTCTACCTGGTCCAGCAATCTGTTTCCTGCAGAAGCCAACCAGAAGCCCATCGAAAACCCACAATCATTGACCCAGACACAGGGTAAAATCTCCACATTGCTATGAAGCTCACTCAGTGATCCTAGACCAGTCATTCTATTTCAGACAGATCCTACTTTGCAATGTTGTATGAGGATAAACTAGTGATGGGGAGAGTCATGTACATGACCCTGAGGTAGTTGCAGCTGGTAGCTGCCACGTCAATGGGGGCAGTGAATCTACTGTCTAAGTTACCACGTTGCAAGTTCGATTCCAGTGGGCTCCAAGGTTCACTCAGCCTCCCATCCTTCCGTAGGTCGGTAAAATGAGTACCCAGCTTGTGGGGGCAATTAGCTTAACACACATTGGAAACTGCTTAATGCAGTGTAGATGTGTAAATAGCTATTGCTTAAAACAATTTGTAAGCCGCTCTGATAGCCTTGTGGCTGAAGAGCGGGGTAGAAATAAATAAATAAATAAATAAATAAATAAAAAATACTGTAGATGTTTGTCTCATTTTTAAAAGAACAATCCAAGGTACAGATCCCTGTCCCTGAAATAGGTATTGCATTTTGGATAGCTCCTTTAAAGGTCAGACTAAAACCTGAAGAGGATTCATTGCCCCATTGGCATGGCAGCTACCAACTGTCACTTCCCTGAGCTCCTTTGGAGGAAACATGGGAAATCAGTCTAATAACTATCTACATGTTGCACATCCAACAGTTGTTCAAAGCACAGGAAGAAGGGGAGATTCTCTTTCTTTCTGGTGGTTTGGCAATTTAAACTAGTTATATAAAAAAAACCTTAATAGCAGCAATGACAACTAGTTGTATAAAATTAGTTTCAAGTCTACTTGGGCTCCTTTTAGTCTTTTCCAATGGTGAGTTTATTCAGTAGAAGGTGTGGCTGGTGAGAACACTGGGCACTGAAATTTCCCACTCACTGTGTCGCCAGGTGATATTGACTTTGTTGCAAACATACTGTCTGGAGCTCATGTACCTAGCTTTGAAACAGCTTCAAAGGAGCACTTCACAGAACAACAAGAAGAAATGTTCAGCAAACTTCTAGTGGGTGGAGCAGCTAAGAACCCACCTTGGTCTTGGCTTGCTTCCATCCCAGTGTTTTTTCCCCCTGACATACTGTACAATATTTGTTCATTCCCTGAGGCACATGTTGTACATGTCACGGTCCCGAAACTGAAAAATGAACTTTCTGTCTCCTCTCAAATAATTGCATCTCCTTGGCTGCCCCACACCTTCTTTCACCTGCAGTATGTAATAAGAAATGCCTTGAAGTCACTTCTGCAAGCTTTTTGACCTCATATCTGCCACTCACACGCAAGCCCACCATTCACAAATGTTGCCAATACGTCTGCAAATTGTACTGCATTTGTTAGTGTGTGTGACTGATCTTTTGCAGCTTGTACCTGCTTGAATTCTCTCATCAGGGTCCTGGAAACACCACCTGTTCAGTGTTCCACAGCCAAATGTACATATTTTGGTTGCCACACAGAAGGCACTTTCAGTTGCTCCTCGTCACTTCCTTCCCCGTTCCTTTTGTCTTGTGACATGTCACTCATTCATGTCCACTACTTCACTGTGCAGGTGATGATTATCTCAATCTCAGTAGGGTAGGCCATTTGGGGGTGGTCTGGAGGATGATGTTCAAGGTAAGCACTGAAATGATTCACACTCCCAATTGTGCACCTATGCTAAGAAAGACTTTTTCAAGTATGTAGGTTTGTTGGCAGACATGACCTTTCTTATTAAAGAGTGGCATATGTACCCCCTCCCCTTCAGTCTTGAGTCTCCATTAAGTTAAGATCACAATCAGGATGTGACTTGCCAAGGTAGGGCTAGTAGGTGTGTCCCATGGCCAGCCCTGCCATCAGGCAGAGATTGGGGCAAATGTTTCACACATTAGAAACTAGAAGAAAAAGTGGCAATGCTTCACCTGTTACTTCTGAGCCCCGGGCCATTCCCTTCTCTTGGAGGAAGGCCTGCTCCATGCCCTTTAAACTAACCTGCTGCCTTCAGATGTTACACAAGATGCTGTTCTGTTGCCATTCTCCTCTATTCCAGCTGGTTCCCCCACAATTCCTTCCCCATAGAGATCTTTAAAAAGGAGGAGCTCACTAGTGTCAGGAAAGCCTCCCCTTTATAGTCATTTCAACCAGTGAATTTGGATGCAGAACATGAGGAAAGTTTAATGTCAACATCCTCTTTAATGCTGATGGAGAGAGGAATACAGGAGCTCCACTAGGGAGGGTGATGCCATAACAGAGCTGTCCCAGTGCCCTGCCAGCTAATCTGTAGCCGTCTGGGAGGGGTGGAACCACACACCCAGCACCATTGGGCTGTCATTGTGTAGCCTGGGGGAAAGTGTTTCACAAGGAGTTATTGAATATATCCCCAAAAGTTATGCCCATTGTACCAAGTTTGTCAGGGTGCTAGAGGTGGCAGATGATATCATGCTACCTACTTATCAAAAAGTCCTGGGGCTTTGACCCTGGGAACCCTGGTTCCATAACACCACTGCTTGCACAATAACACTAGCTGCATTGTTGCACAAGTGATTGTTCACCAGGAACCTCCAGTCAATTATCTTGGTGGTGCAACCACTTACAGTTAGGGACACACCCTAGTTACAGTTCACACATATGCACACCTAGTGAAAGTGCAGCTGTCTGCTAACCCTTGAGCAAGTGATAGACTCATTTGTATATAAGTGTATTGGATACTGCCTTTCCCTGAGGGGGAGTGAGAGCTTGCAGCCACTGGCACAATAGATGATATACTAGCATAAACACACAAGAGGATGACGAACCACACATGTAGGAGAGATTTGATGGCCTGTCTTAAGATTTGGCATTTTTCCTGTTTCAAAAGTTTTGTGTTTATACCACAACCCACTGAAAGTACTATAGAGATAGGTTTCTGTCAGTGTTGCTCAATCTGTGCCACAATCATTAAGTGACAGAAGCACCAGTTGACTCTTTTGTACATGGGGAACATCTGCATTTGACTTTTGAGGAGGACCCTCAATTCTGTCCTTAATACATTGGCTCTCACAGCTGTATATTATATCTATAGCTGAGATGAGGAACACAGCAGCTGAATAATGAGTAGTGGGGAACTGAGAAGGGGAGGACATCTGATTCGGTCTCAGAATGAATCTTCTAGGGAAATCATCACAGCTATGAATTGTTGCTTTAGTCTTTGTACCATTGAGAGCATGGTTAAAATGTGACTCATCTCTTGTACAGTATGCATGATACACTTTGGCTTTTCTGCAGGGGAAAGATGTTGTCAGATCAGTACAAGCACAGATTCAAGAGGTCTAAACTACTGTATCATGTACTCCACAGCCCACAGTCTTTAGTCAGTCTGGATGACACAGAGAAGGCATAATTTTCAAGACTCATTACATAAACATAAGTGTCAGGTTTTATTCTGCTCATCTCTAGCAATATTTCACTTTCTCTTCCATTCAGGTTTGTTAGATGTCAAATACTTTCCAACCTGAATATGAAGAGGTGTGTGAAATTTGTAACAAAATTACCACCCATTGGCACTATCCCAATTCAATAGATACCGCAGTTTCCAGAGGGGCAGTGTGGTATAGTGGTTGAATGCTTAACTATTGCTTTGGGAGACCAGCATTCAAATTCTGATACAGTGATGGAAACCCTTTGGTTGACCTTGTGCAAGTTACACTCTCTCAGCCTCAGAGGAAGGCAATGTTTAATTTAGTTTTAAGGGGTGGGAGGGTTAGGATGGGGAAGGATTGTTTTAACTTGATGTTGTTTTAATCTTGCTGTATGCTGTCCCGGTTGCCGAGCAGAGGGGCGGGTTAAAAATAAAAAAAATATTATTATTATTATTATTAATGACAAACCTCTTTTGGATAAATCTTGCCAATTAAACACTAGGATGGGGTTGCCTTAAGTGGGAGCTAACTTGAAGGGACATAACAATATTGTATTACTATTTCTAGCATGGGGAGGAGAATGTTGTATTTGCTGGCCTTAAAAGGGTAAAAGTAGGAGAAGGCTTTGAGGGAGGAAAAGAGACATTAAGCACTCAGGTGGCTGAATAACCAGAGATTCAAACCCAAGCCTTAAACAGTTAAGCACTAAAGCCCTTGGCCTTTACCTTGTCAGACTGAGTTTCAATTTCTCCTACTTTTGAACTTGTTGAACTTCAGATTCCTTCCATCCCAAAGAAACTGAACTGCATCAAAATCCTCACTCGTTGTGAATAAGCTCTTCCACCAACAGATCTAAAAGGCTATTTTCCTAATCGCTCTTTCTCCATCAAGTAGGCTCAAATGATGATGGTGTTAGATGATGTGCAAAATGATCTTGTATGCAGATTCAGCAAATATTTGGGTGTCTTCAGCCCTTTTCATCACTCAGAACTGGACTTGTTGGGCATGATGGTAGCATGCAGATTTAAAAAAAAATCATGACTGATTAATTTGAAACAGACATTTAAAAACTTGCTTTGTAGCACTTTGTCTCCTGAAAGATGTTGTGATGGCCACTAACATGGATGGCTTTAAAAGGGATTTAGAAAAAATTGTCTTGGATATGGCTGTCAATGACTACTAGCTATACATTTTGTCCAGTACTAGAGGCAGCATGTTTCTGTATACCAGTTGATTTGGAACACAACAAATATTATACAGAGTTGCTGCTATTGTGCTTTCACAGGGGTAGCTGTGTTAGTCTTTTGCAGAAACCCTCCTCCCCTGGAATCTATTATCTACTTTAAATATCTATCCTTGAAGACAAAGGAGATTATCAGATGGGCCCTTAAAACCCATCCCTGTCCCGGTACCCCCCCCCCCCACTCCCACCTCACTCCCGTCCCTGTTACAGTGCATAAGAACTGCTTCCCCTCCCTTTGTCAGGCTGGAAGTGAATGCAACTGTCACCGAGCTGCATCCATGTCCTGGTGGCACAGTGGTTAAATGCCAGTACTGCAAGTCACCACGTTGGAAGTTCGATTCCAGCGGGCTCCAAGGTTCACTCAGCCTTCCATCCTTTCATAGGTCGGTAAATTGAGTACCCAGCTTGTGGGGGCAATTAGCTAACACACATTGGAAACTGTTTAATGCAGTGTAGATGTGTAAATAGCTATTGCTTAAAACAATTTGTAAGCCGCTCTGATAGCCTTGAGGCTGAAGAGCAGGCTATAAATAAATAAATAAATAAATAAAAATGTCCCATAAAGCAAATCCCACCCGTTCTTGCGAGGGAATGATCATGTGGGAAATTTAAAAATGAAACCCCAGCCAAATGTCAAATTAAAAAAGTAAATCCTAAAACACAGTTTAAAAATTACAAGTAACCCGGGGTGGGGAGGGTGTCATTTACCTCCTCGTCCCGATCACACCCCACCCAGAAGTCTTTGGTATGGACGTCCTAGTGACCTCATAGTGACGCTGGGATTGCACCAGCAGAATGGGACACTGTTTCAGATGCCCGTGATTCCATTACTGAAATGGAATGGGAGAACTATTAATGACTTTCCCCCATGACTAAGGAAACACGGGGACAGAATGGAGGCAGCACAGAGGGAGAACGGGAGAGGGAAATCCTTTCGTGACCCTGTTGCGTCCCTGTCCCAGATTATAAAGCCCATCTGATAATCTCCTAACAAGTTTTATTTGGCAAAAGCTTTTTCAGATTGCAGCTCACTTCATCAGATGCATAGAGAGTTTCTTCAATTGGCAGATATTTATAAACATTTGGAGTGGGAGGATGTAATTAGTAAGGCAAAAGGGAATGGAAATAGAAAAAGTACAGACGTTTCTTATTACCTTAACTGGCATTAACAAACAACAATGGGGTGGGAGAACAATGGAGTGGGAGAGGGAACCCTTCCAGGAGCCCTTCCATTGCACTTAAATCCAGCTCTATGGCCTGTTAATTATACTTCTCTATAATGTGCTCCCATCAGAGATTCTGAATGGTCAGTATAATAATATATCACACAGTGAACACTTATGCCCTTGCGAATCAGAGGAAGTAGAAAGTGTGGGGCATGTCCTTTTGCACTGTTCTTTCTATTGGGATATGCAATGTCATTTTATTAATCCAATTTTACAAAATATTCCAGGAAGATCTGAATTGTTTTACAGTAGGAGCCCCGTATCCACTGGGGACTGGTTCTGGAGGGGCCCGTGGATCCCGAAAACCATGGATAATAGTGAACACCATTGAAAATAATGGGACTTGCGGTTTAAAATACCATAGAGTTGCATTGGAGGACCTAAAAATGGCTAGAGAGGACACATTTTCTAGAAAGACTCTATGGTAGGTGTGCTGTTTTGTGCCCCATGGATAATTGAATCAGTGGATAATGAATCAGTGAATACGGGGGTCCTACTCTATATTGATTACCTCCTGGCTGATCAGTTTCCAGAGATTACAGTCAAGGTAGCTAGTTTTTGCACAGTGGCAATAGCTCGTAGGGAGAGGATGTTGTCTCAATCCTAAATTTTTAATATTTAATGTAGCTTTACGGTTTTAACATTATTACTTTTAGCATTGTTCTTATCCTTAATATTGTAATTTAATTTTATATTTAATAGTGACCACAGCTATTGTGGTGTGACCGGTGTGGGAAAGAGAAGTGTGGGTTCATGTGCAGGCTGTGGGTGTGCGGACACTCCTCCCTTGTTAAAATGGTAGAGCAGGTAATGGGAGGGGGAATGCCACAAGCCTAGGGCTGGAATACTCTGGGTGACACCCAGGGTATCTCTGCCTGTGCAGACAAGTCCTCAGTGATCAAATATACTATCATATGGGCTCCCTTGCAAACCCCATTCATTGTCATTGGATTGTGTATCAGCAGAACTGAGCAGACTTTACACTTCTATGTCCTGATACTAATCACATTTATTTGGGAACAAATAACAGTTCAGCTGTTGTTTACCTGGCACACTGATAAAAATGATTGTTTTCTGCTCCCTCCTGCTGCCTAGTATAGAATGCAAAATGTGGAAATTCACTGGGATTTGCAATTACAATGTGCTTGACTGTAGGGGTGCATGGATGCACCTGTTTGAGCGAATGCCTAGCATAATAGCTATTCTCCTTTGATTCACTGAGTAGGCCACTGAAAGGAAAAGAAAAGGGGGGGCATGAAAATAAACTATGGCACTTTAATCAATAAATCATACAACAAATGACTGTCCATAGACTTAGATCTCTTCTACCCACTTTTTTATAGCTTGCACTAGACCCAAGCACCCATCCTTATATGCCCTTGCAACAACTCCTCAGGCAATTTAAATACAGAAAACCATCTAATAAATAGCTCCTCTTAAAAGACAACAATGGCATAAACCTCCTCAAAGTAACTGAGCCTCTCCTACTGCTGGCTTCTAAGAGGCTGTGTTGTTTCATGTCCCCATTGCTTTTTATCCTTTTGTTTTATGGCACTAACAAGTGTGGGGAGGATTGTTTTGTCTTCCCTTTGTTGTCTGGGTGATGAGGAAAGGGTTCCTGGGGGTTTAAGCGCATTGTGTGATGTTAATGCCTCCCTCCCACAGAAGCTGGGATTGGCAGAGCGTTCCACTTCCAAGACAGTGACCCAGTAATTTTGAAACACTCAGGGGCCTGTTAGAAGGCAGCAAAAGCTGAGGCAGCTTTTCTCCAGCTCTGTTACTGAGCAATTTCTTAAAGTAAAAAGCAGAAGATGTGAGTTGCTAGGGCTTTGATTTGGTTTTGCTTTTCATGCAAGTCATTGGTGGTGGTGGTGGTGGGGAGAGATGAATGAAAGAAAAGGAATAGACCGGAAAAGATATTGCTTAGAGGACATTGTTTTGCAGCTGTTGCTAAGCCCTGAAAATATAAAGACAGTTGAAGGTCACTAGTCAATATTTTGCCCTAATTTTCTTTTGTGTCTGTTTACCAAGTGTACTCATTGCTGCTTCCTTTCAGCTTAGCTTTCTTGGCCATTACAAATGCTGATTTTAATACAACAAAACTTGCACAATGTACAATGAAGGGCCTTTAAAACAATAGCAACAACAACCCCCAAACCTCACCATATGTATAGACAAGAAAATCTGAAGAAAAATAATTGAACCACAATAGCAATAGTCATTGCTCCTACCATGTTAAATAATTGTTGTATGATTGTGTGCGCTGTATGCGCTACACTAAGGATTGGAAACAGACATTGGATTGCAACTCCCATCAACTCTGACCTGCATGACTAATGGTAAAGGATTATGAGATTTCTTGTCTAGCTACATCTGGAGAGGCACACAGGGGTTGTCTAAAATGGTGAAAATAACCCTCATGGAATTTGCTGAGAATACAATCTGTCTAAATGGGATCCTGCATCAATCCACTGTATTTGGAAGGAGGGCCAAAACAGCAAAAACACCACAGGAAAAGCCTTCGCAGCTTTCCCCAGAGTTTTAAAAAAAAACAATGAGGGGAATATGCATTCTTGCTCATTGTGACAAGCAATTCAATATGAATCACTTTCCAATAAGAAAGGAAGTGCAAAGCTGGTTGGCTGAGTAAGCATGGGGGTAGGGCTTGCTAACAGGGCAAGCGGCTGCTGCCATCATATTGGATTTGCGCCTTAGCGAGCAATCCTAAGGTGATAATTTTATTTTTTATTTTTTATTTTTTGCTTTCCTATTAAATTGAAAAATTGCTCTAGTGCTATAGCCCACCTTGGACATCATTAAAAAAAAAGTTTGACTGTAGCAAAATACAAACACAAGTAAACCACCCATGGCTGCCATCTGGCATGCAAGGCTTATGGGGGCTTATGGGGCCAAAACCACCGTTCAGACAAGTCGCTGTTGCCATTACTGCAAGGCACTCCATTTTTTGCCTCATACTGATGGGTCCGTACTCTCTATTCCTTTTCTGTTGTAGGAATCTATAGTTCAGTATAGGATTTGGATGGAAAACTGAAAATAATATAGAAAGCATTTGCAGAAATTTTTAAAATCAAAGTAACCCAGGTAATTTCATTATTCAAGAACAGCAAACTACAGTTGGCCCTTTGTATCCAAGGATTCTTCATCCATGGATTCAACCAACCACGGCTTGAAAATGTTTTTTTTTAAATAATAATCCCAACTGTCATCTACCTCCCTTCACTCATTTCTGTTATACTGTTTATGCAATAAGCCAATCTTTATGTTTTGTTTATCAGATATATTACTATTTCTAATACTAATAATCCCAAAAGCAAAGCTTGCTGTTCACTATTTTATATAAGGGATGTCATTTTACTATGCCATTGTATATAATGTGACTTGAACATTCATGGATTTTGGTATCCATGGGAAGATTCTGAAACCAAACCCCAGCGGATACCGAGGGCCCACTGTATCTCAGATTTTTGGACTAAAATTTCCAGTCTGTTTCCATTCCCAGTAGCCCGTCGCCTCTCCAGCTCTCTGTGAGTGACTGGATTCCTTCAAAACACTATTCTTCTGCACTTAAACTCACTCCTGCATCTGCTGTGAACATTGTGGGCTGGCTTCTGTAGGAATAGAGAATAAAAACAGATGAGAGTATTCATATTTTTGCTTCCAGTTTGCATAGCTCATCTTGCTAACAGAACAGTTATTGGGGAGAATAGGGTGCTCTTTTTATTTACTTGTCACTAAATGAGTGGGGCCCCAATATATTGTCTAAAGTTACCAACTGCCTCCTCTGAAAGAGAGAGGAAGCAGCCATCAAAACACTTCATCAAGGTCAGTTGGTGCTCTAGCTGGGAACCCTTCCTTCACCTAACTGCCATTGCTGGTGCTGTAAGAGCGAGAGGAAGCAGCAGCCCAGCACCCTCTAACATGTTTGGATGGAGCTGCAGCTGAAAGCCTCCCCTCCATCTGGTTATTCAACTACCAAATAGTTGTCCCATGGGAGAGGAAGCAGGAGCCCTTCCATCGGGCTTAAATCCAGCTCTATGGTCTTTTAAACTTAATACTTGCAAAACAGAACTTAGTACAGTTGTCCCTCTGCATCCATGAATTTGACACCCATAGATTTCATCATCCACGGCTTGAAAATATTGAAATAAATAAATCCCAAGAAGCAAACCTTGATTTTGCTATTTTACTGTATAATAAGGGATGCCATTTTTACTATGCCATTGCATATAATGGGACTTGAGCATCCACAGATTTTGGTATCCACGGAGAATACTGGAACAAACCCCAATTGATACCAAGGCCCCACTGTACCTGAAACTCTAGTAATTTAGTAATGAAGAACCTGAGATGAAGATAGCTCCCATGTCAATGAGATGGTGAATCCATTTTGCGGTCTAAGTCTGAGAGGTACAGGAGCTAGCCAAAGTGCTGAACCTACTCTAGGGAAAAGTTTCAGCACTTTGCATGGGTCCTTCAAGATTTGGAATGAACCAGGAACAGATTCAGCATCCCACTGACATGGAAACCACAAACTACCAAGATCTGTAACCAAAAATGTACTTTTGTCTCATGCCTTTTAAGCTATAGGCCTGCGAGCAAGGATTTCCTGGTGTGGAGGCCCTTTTGGATGAAAAATAGAGTAAAAATCAAATAAATAAAATCAAAGAAGTAGGCCAATGGCACTTAAGGGACAAGTTAACCATAATTAGTTTTAGCTAGAGTTGAATCCAAAATGTCATCTTTTTTTAAAATCAGAGATTTGGAAGAATTCAATTTCTTCCAGATATTTTCCAAATTGGATGGAAAAACTTTGGAGGAAACAAATTCTTCAGATTACCCAAGGTTTCTTCCACTATGGAGAAATGTGAATGTGCATTGAGTAATTTAACATGTCCAGTGGCATTTTCAGCTAAAAGTTGATTGGATGGCAGTGTAGAGGGCAGCAAAACAGGATTATACATTGACAGGGGGTTTGGTTGAGAGAGGATTCTGCATACTGAGAAGATAGACTTTCCAAGCATTCATGCAGAAACATATTTATATCAGCAAGGAAGAAATTCTTAACATGGAAAGAGGCTGAAGGCTGCACATATGGTTGCTCCACGCTGCTGCTGTGGAAGTGTGGCAACACAAAAGTCAGCTGCAGACTGGAACAAAAGAAATGAGGGGACATGTAATCGACTAAGGTGGAGTCTGAGTTTGTGTCAGACAGGGGAGTCTCTTGAAAAAGAGTTAGAAGGCAGACTGGTGAGGAAAACAGTGGATTAAGGAGAAGATAGGGACAGTCAGCAGAGGATTTAAAAGTGTTACTTGAGGTGGGAGAGAAGAGCAGTTTAGTTAGTTAGTTAGTTGTCTAAATGACAATTTCTGTAGTAATACCAAGTACATATCTGGTCAGCCACCCTCTCACTATGAAATATTTTTTAAAACAAGAAGGGATTCTGTGCCGAGCACGGTCTGCTTCAGTGGTCCTTTGTATTCCTATGCTGAGCCAAGGGCATGTTTGCTGCTGTTGACATGACTTGATGTTCTCTGAGTAGGGTTTTTTGGGAGGCTGCTCTAGTTTTCAGGCCATTGGCCTTTGGCCTTGAGGTCCAGCCCTAGATGAACCACAGGTCCTTCATAGGGCAGTTAGTAAGTCCAGACAGTGGAGGCTGTAGTTCTTCTTTTCCTCAAAGGCTGAGTTGTGGGGCTTGACAAGACATGGGACATGGAGCTGTGGAAGATATCTGATGATGCTGACCCTGCCCTTAAGGAGACCCTGATTTTCATTCATTCTGTTAATTCTATATTAAGAATCTATGAGAGCTTTTCTCAGGGAATGATACACAAATTGGCACTGATTATTGCAGAAACCAAGGAACACTTAGGGCTTACCTACACAGGTAATTTACCCTTGCTTGTTCCCATTCCAGAGCCCCGGGTGCCAGTTACACGACAGAAATTGTCGCGGTGCTTACCGTGATTTTGTGATCACGAATCCTTCCCTCGCTGTTTATACGATTTATGTCACTATCTGGATATCCCGGGTGGTCCCATGACTGATATTTACACGTCCAAAGTTCCGGTTTTTTTAAAGGGTTTTTTTTTTTTTTGGCTGTCAATCAAGGATGTGATTACTCGTGTTTTCACAACCTCGGTGACGCATTTCCTTTAGAGTTCCGTGCCATGAGCGATGCTATTGGCTGGCTGGGGGGGGGGGGAGAAGGGGCCAGAGATTTGTTATTCCCCTTGCTTCTTTAAAATGTTAACCCTTTAAGAAGAGGCAGAAAGCATTTTGAAAGATCCAGACTCAGATCTTTCACTCAGACTCAGGAACGAACGAGTGCTTTCCATTTGAAATCAAGCCGAGTGAGGTTGGGGGGGAGGCTTGGGTTTCCCCTTGCTTCTTTAAAATGTTAACCCTTACAGCAGAGATTAGCTGCAGAGTTCAGGTTTCAAGCCAGCTACAGACAGGCATTTTGAAAGACACAGACACAGTGAGGGGGAATTTAAGGGATGTTCATTCGCTCAGAGGCTGGAATATTTTACTGTGCCCATTCAGATCCAGGGAGGTGACCAATGCAGGGGATGAATGGGCGACCCTCTGCCCACCATGATCTCTCTGTAGCATGCAGTGTAGAAATCCATTTAAAAAGGTGATTGAGTACACACATGCATGCACACACACATCAACCTTCGTGCAGCTGGAAGGGATGCCTTTGTTTTCGGCTGGTGAGGCTGGATCTGTTGAACGGGTGACTGACCCCTCCTTTTCTGGTCGCTGATCTCTAAGCCCGCCCCCAGTCACCATTTCCGGTCATCCCCTACTACCGAGATATTTTGTCCCAGGCTGTTTACATTTTCGATTTTCCGAATCCTCCAGTGACTTTTTTAAAAACCGGCACAAACTGCGGGACTGGAAGTCCCACAGGTTGAGGGATAAAAGGTGGCCCCCCTTCCGAAAATCACATACCTGACCTGATGTACGTGTAAACTGCCAGGGATTGACACAAATTCTTCCCACTACATTTTCATCATGTAAACGGCACCCTGCAGTCCAAATGATGCAGGGCATTTATCATGATCTGCCCCTGCGGAATTCCAAACAACCCCCAGGGTAGATACTAGGATGGAACAGGGGCATGCCAGGATAGGGCCTGATAAAGCAATTTAATCTAATATTTAAAAAAAACCCTGGCTTACCCCGATTTACCCAGCAAAAACCAGATCAGGCCCTGTGTGTCCATGGGGGCCCATCCAGCATGCCACTCCTCACTGCCACTGCCAGCTCTTTGACTCTCCTGGAAGCCAGGCAGGGGTCCCTCATCATGTGACCGAGGCTGGTCACATGCAGCGTGCCTGCAGTCACATGTTGCAGGACCCCTGTGTGGCTTTTACATTAGTGGAGAAAATGGGGGTAGCAGTGGCTTCAGTGACAGGCTGGCATCCTATGTGGCCTACGGCCCATTTTTTCCCAGGTACTGGGGGCAGGGGCAGGCCACCTCCTCAGCCAGAATACACCAGCAGGGAGCCAGCATATCCTGGCTAGTGCAGATGAACCATTAGATTAACTAACCTAGTTTGCAGAAACAACAAGAACAAATGCTATAAAAATGACAGTAATTGCTACCCATAGTACTGTAGATAGTGATTTCTAAGAAATTTCAAAGGTTTCAGGGTTTAATAAATCTTGACCACCAAGAACAATTTCTAAGAAATAAACGTCTTTAGTTTGGTTCCACACCTGTACTGCAGTCCTCACCGTGTTTACTCAGACATCAGCTCCATCTATTCTATACACACTTACCAGGGAGTGACCCCAGTGATCTTAGTGGGGTTTTTGAGTAGCAAAAGAGAAGCTTGGACTGTCCCTTGTATTTAAGTTCTGTTAAAATCAGTGTAGAAAGGTAATCATGACTTAAATCCTAATGAATTCCAAAGTTTGGAAAATTCACCTTTTCGGACTACAACTCCAAGAAACAAACAAACAACAAAACCAGCTCCTCCAGACAGCAGTTAATACCTTAACCAGCAAGAGTATTCTCTGAGTTGTTTTTCAAAAATTAAAATTTCCAAACTCTGTTCACTTCAGTGGGTACTCAGTTAAATGAGCTTGATCTGAATTCAACCCATTGAAGCAAGTAAGGCTTATTTTCACGCAAATATGTTGATGATAAGTGTGTACTTTTATGAATCAGTCGTGACTTTGATTGGCATTTCTGGGAACATTTTCCTTTTCCTTCTTCTTCTCTCCCCCCCCCCACTCTTTTCTATATAGAAATGGTTCAACAATGAGAGAGGCAGAGAGGGTGCATGGAAGGAAATTATATAAGCCTTACTTTGAAAAACAGTGGGCTTGGGTGGCCAGCTGCAATTGTAAGTAAACATGTCATAAAATGACAGAACGACATGCTTTGAATAATTTGAAAGGAGGGGAACATTTTCAAATGGTATGTCTTCAGTCCTGTCCTAGAAATAGACCTTCCCTACAGGGTTTTGTCCTATTTTGCAGTCACCCTTTCTTTAAAGTACAAAAGCGACAGTACCACAGAGGAAGTAGAAAGCAAATGGGAACGTATATTTGGCCAGTCTATGTTTTCTGTAAAGGTTTTGTTGTTGCAACCGTTTAGTATAGTTTCACATTTACCAAAAAGACCCCAGAAGGAACACAAGCCAGAATTTATTATTTATTTATTAAAACATGGAATTTGTTGCAAAATAAGGCAAACTGGAGGCATTTTGCTTCTCCCAATAATGCACAACTGTCTGTTGGATTGCAGAAGACTCCAAACTAGCTTCCTGTTAGGACTAAGCCAAACATTTGAACTTGTAGCTTGAAAGTCAGAGGGAGATGAAAATGAAGCAAGGAATTTGGGGACAAGTGATCTAACATATTTGGTGGTGGTTGTGGCAAGGCCAGATTAAGGTAGTTAGGGCCTTGGAGTTATTCCAAAAATATGGCCTCCTTTGTGTGCATGCATGAGCTATTCTAAGAGCAGTGTCTTAGAAATTAAATAGATGAATAATAAATAAAATGCAAATTAGAACATACAGCAGTACAAAAACCTTCCTGTGCGAACCCAGTTTCTGTCCTACAGCTTCAGTGAGACCAACAGCCTGGTTCTATGTGTTTTTACTCAATTGCTCAAGTAATCCACAATAGGTTGATAAAAAAGAAACGTCAGAACATTCAGGAAGTGACTGGAGCCAAAGGGGAAGGAAACTGCTTCATTTTCTTTAATGTTGGATTCCTAGCCAGTGAGGGAGCAATCACAGCAATTGAACTATTGATGATCCAGCACGGGGGGGGGTTGCAAGCAATGGACAGCAGTATTTAGGGGGTAGCTGCTCTTTTTAAAAATATCAGTGGCAGTAGAGTCAATCTCAGGAGAAATTATTTTCTTCCAGGGAAGATCCTGGAGATAACATTTCTAGGAAGATTTTTGGGAGTGTGGGTGGGTGCAGGGGAATGGAGGCTACTAATAGGAAATACCATTTTCTTCTAGAGCACCCTGGAATGACACTGCATCTAGTTGGCAGCTGCCATGAAAAGCTCTTCTGTCACCAGAGGTAAGCTCCCCACTCCCCAAATTCACACTCATGCCTCAAAAATAACCCCCTTTCCAATTTGTCTGCCTTCAAATAGGGTGGCAATTGGGTGAGGCTATTTATGATAGTTTTCTTCTCACTGTGGTAGAAAACAAACATCCCCCCACAGTGCTCTCCCAATAATAATAATAATAATAATAATAAATTTTTATTTTTAACCTGCCCCTCTGCTCAGCAACCGGGGCGGCGTACAGCAGATTAAAACAACATCAAGTTAAAACAATCCTTCCCCACCCTAACCCTCCCACTCCTTAAAACTAAATTAAACTAATGGAGAATTAAAACAAAGATAAAATACAATAAATAAATAAATAAATAAAGGCAACGATGGCAAGGGGGTAGGTAACCAATCAGTCCACTTGAAAAGGGAAGTGCATTGTTGCAGAGTAATTATTCTGCAGAGAAAAACATAGCAGAAAGCAGGTTTCCTGAACATAAAACAGTTTTTTTTTTCTGTACAAGAAACCAATTTTCTGGGTTTGTACCCATTTCGTGTGTGTGTGTGTGTGTGTGTGTGTGTGTGTGAAATCATGTGTTTTTCTCCACAGAATAATTCCTCCACAACACTTTGGATGTCAAATATCAGTAGAAAATCGCAAAAATTCTCACTGGCTTATTATTCTTCCTGACAAGGTTTCCAACTGTCTGTCAACCTGGACATGAATAATTATATCCCCCCTGCCAATTGTAATATATATATATATATATATATATATATATATTTAGCATATGTAGATTCTATGCAGACTTCTGTCAATTTTTGGGCAACATTGTGGGGGTGGGATTGATTTTGTAGGCAACACAGACTCACATCTGTTATTGGAATCTCAACTGCAAAGAAATATTTCTGACATGCATGGGGAGGACCTTTCCTGGGCATCTCTCAAACTGCATCTTTTATTTTAAGTCAACAAGAATCAGCTGGAATCCTGCATCAGGAGATGCCTGGCACCTCCATACCTATGTCTCCTTGTGCCAGTGCCCACAAATTTTCCTTTTAAGCTATATAGCCCTCAGCAACATGGCCATTTCTATATCATTAGAGAGTGAAGAAGTTAGCAGAGATGTGCCCAGCTATTTTTCTGTCGCTGGATGTGTTGCAACAGGCCTCCACAGAAACCACTGGTGGTCCCTGCAGATCAGCTCCTTGAAGCATGTCCTGCAACAGGAAAATAACTGGATGTTCATCACTGAACTTCCTGTTCTCCAATGACATGGAAATGGTCGTGTTGGGGGCTGCATTGCTTAAATGGTGAGTTTGGGGGGATTTTGGTCATTGAACAATTAGTAAAAATTCCAAGCTCTGCAACAGCCAAAAATCTGAGTTGTGGTTAAGTACCAATTTGTCGTTGTGTTGTTGTTGTATGTCTTCAAGTCGTTTCTGACTTAGGGCGACCCTAAGGCAACCCTATCATGGGGTTCTCTTGGCAAGATTTATTCAGAGGAAGTTTGCTACTGCCTTCTTCTAAGGCAGAGAGATAATGTCATTTCCTCAAAGTCACCCAGTGGGTTTTCATGGCTGGGTGGTGACTTGGCTGGCCACCCGGAGTCCTAATCCAACACTCAAACCACTACACCACACTGGCTCTCTATGTGCAACTTACATTGTCATAATTCTCCAACAGGATTCAGACTACTGGTTTTGTTTTATTTTTTAATTGGTTTTATTTTCGAAAGCAGTTCCTTCCATTGTATTTGTGTTAGGGCCAGTAGCTATCTGCAGCTTCTGAATTTCTCAAGTGACCTTCTGTTGCTATCAGAATGTTCTGTTTCCCCTCACTGAGGCTGCTGCAAAACTGTCCTTCTGGCCCACATGCAGCCCATGATTAATTCAAGTAGATTTCAGAGTGCTTATTAGTAGGCTGCCAGTGGGAAGGCTGATGAGCAGCCCCTCTGTCATTTTGATACTGAACATTTCAGTAAGCATTAAAGTAGGCAGTGTCTGTGGCTTGAGAACAGAAGGAGGTGAGGTGGGTGACTGTGAGGGCTAATAGGCTTGGGAAGAGAAAGGCAGCCTGACTGACAGGATGAGTAAACCATATTTGCTGAACACTCAGTTGCTTAGTCATGCCTTGAATGAGAAAGCTGGCAAAGGATACTGAAGCCTTCATTCAGTTGCTTAGAGATAGCTCCCTATACAAATGTGTGGCATTTCTATTTCTTTTTTTAAAAAGTGTCTCTCCTACAGGAATATCAGGCACCAGGGTATACTGAAAATCTGGATAAGGGTGGCATTTATATCTGGGACATTTAATTTTATGCTACATTCCTGGAAATACTGAACTGCACGCTGATACATATTACCATTTTACTAATATATCAATCTTTGCTGCTCCCTTCCAAACAAGGAGCTGAAAAAACAGTACACCCAACCAATTCAAGTTCCTGCACCAACAAAACCTGGATGCTACAGTTTGTAGAAATTATGGAAATATGCCTCATTTCTTTTCTTTTATACAGAGTGGATTCACTCTGAGTGCCAACTCTTTCCTGCAGGTGCAGAGCTATGAAGAAGAGGGAGGCTTGACCATGCACAGAGTTCCATGTATTTCCTTGCAATTTTCATAACTTATCTGAAAACATTTCTAAAATGCAGTAGTGGCTTGTGGATTAAGCAAGAGGTATCCACTCCCAAATGGTTGTGTATGAAGGGATCCATGAGCCAAAAGTACCAAAATGTTTACTATTTTGCCAGATCTGCACTGCAAATCATGCATGTTTAAGTCTCACTATGTAAAGTGGGGGCTTATTTCCAGGTATAGGGTTGGACTGGATGGCTGTTGTGGTCCCTTCCAATTCTATGATTCTATGTGTGGATGGTCTTGCAACCTTATTCTGGTGTTCACTAAGCACGGGGTGGCAACAGAAGCACTAAAGGACATTAAAAGCCTTCTCCACCAATCTCATTTAGGGAAGCACTACAACACCTAGTAAGGCCCTCCCTGTGCCAGATTTATCCACAGGTAAAGTAAGCAACAGTTGAAGTATTGTGGTTATGAGAGATGCCTTAATAGGCATGAAACAAAAAACAAAAAACAAACAAACAAAAAAACCTCTCCCCAAATCTTTCGGAATAATGCATAGATTTTGGTAATGTTATGGCACACATTCAACCTGACAAAGTTATGCTGGCTTCCTGTGAGTGGCATATGCAGGCACAAGTTAACCATACACCTCTTCATGTCTATTTTTGGTCACTGCAGAAATTGGTATTCAATTCCTCCCTCTGCAGTGATCAAAGTCCCCCCAGACCTACCACACAGCTGCTGAAGACCCATCACAGCTATATCATGTCTGGTAGAGAGCAAAAGTGGGGAAAGAAGCATTGGCTATGTCCCCAATACACAAAATGTGAAATTGTTACATCAGCCACTGTGATCACTGGAGGATCCCAGCAGCCCTCAGTGGAAGATGTCATTGCTTCACATCTGGCCATAGGGGCATTCCTAGATGCACCTGCAGTTCCCCACACTCTCCAGAAGGTGTAGAGTGGTCATGAGGGAGGTATTCAGTGGCTCTGTTAGGTCTGGGAGTGGTGCTAAATGGCTCAGTGTTGTGAGCCATGCAGGATTGCTGTCTTAAGGTCTCAATTTGCACGAATCTGGCCTTTGGCCCTCCTGTTTTCCATTCATTTGGGGATATTGGATTTTGTCTCTTGCAGCACCCAGAGTGTAGAACCCCCTGCTGTGAAAGTAGGTGGTATCCTACTTTATATATGTTCTGTTGTTTCTTTTCTGGAAGCATACATTTTAAGGATCTTTGTCTTGCTTGGCTCTTCTTGGTGTTCATTTTATGTTTTTTTTTAAATGCATGGATTTTGATGCCTACAAATTCATTAGATAGCCATGTCTACTACCTTTATTGTTGTTTTTTTATATGTAAGCCTTTAGAAAGTAGAAAGGCATAACCTTGCAGTGAAAGCACATGTCCACTCAGAATTCTCCCATTGAGTTCGATGGGACTTACTCCCAGGAAAATTTATATAGGATTGAAATATTAATAAATAAAAATGCAAGCAAACCCCTTAACCATATTTTAAAAATTATTTTATTTATTATAACCATGACAAACATCAACATAACAAACCATTAAAACATTAAACTTAAGACAAACAAACTAACAAACAATACCAACAGACAATAAAACAACAATCTAATTATCATACCTACACACATACATTCAAACATACATACCCACCTACGTTCATACATACATAGTTATATACATATCTAAAATACATAAACATATGCCTAACCAAAATGACTTCCATTATCTCCTCATCTATGGGGTTGATCATTCCCCAGTTTACTGCTACCCACTTAGTTTACATGATTTACTACTTCTGTTATCATCTACTAAATTTTGCAAAATTCCTTATCATTACAGCATTTATTCCACGGATATAGTTATTAAATCTCCCCATTTTTCTCTCAACAAAGGGATTAAATTTTTCAACACATCCATATTCCTCAGGTTTTCCTTATCATCCAACAAATTAGATAATCTGTCCATTTCATACATATCCATTAACTTCGCTACCCATTCCCCCGATTAGAGGAGTTTTTGGTTTTTTTTACTTTTCCATTCTCTTGCGAATATTAGCCTTGCAGCTGTTACTGCATACAGTATAATCCTGCCATACTTTTTCTGTATTCTGTAATCTATATTGTTCATCATGTTTAATAAATACACCTCTGGTTCACACAGGTAATCAGTTTTCAGTGTCTTTGTTATCTTATTATGTACCCTTTTCCAGTATTTTTTTGTTTCTCTACAACACCACCATATATGATAATATGTCCCTTTCATATTTCCACACTTCCAACAATTTTCTGACATATTTTAATAAATCTTTGCCATTCTTTCTGGTGTTAAATGCCACATATTGATCATTTTGTAGACGTTTTCTCTCAGATTGTAGCTTCTTGTAAACTTTATATTTTTTACCCATGCCTTTTCCCAATCTTCCAAATTTATTTCATGACCCACACTTTTGCCCATTTTATCATATATGATTTTACAACCTCTTTTTCAAGACTTAATTTCAGTAATAACTGGTAAATTTTTGATATTCTTTTCTTGTTATCTCCTTGTATTATCTTATCAAATTTTACTTTCCCATCATTATTCCTTCTAGCTTTTTATCCATTTTGTACATCTCTGATAATTGTCTGTGAAGAAACCAGTGGCAGTCAATTCCTTCCTTCGTTAACTCCTCCCATGTTTTCATTCTATATTCCATTTCACTTCTCTTCAGAATCATTTCATAAATTAACCATTTACCTGTCTTCAAAATTTCTCTTTTATAAAAAGCCTCATGATTTGACACCCATAATGGTATTTTAAGATACAATTTTCTTTTATATGTTATCCAGACCCGCATTAAAGACCTTCTTATATAATAGTGGTTAAATTCCTTGTGTATTGTCATTTTCCCATGCCACATATAAGCATGCCAGCCAAATCTAATGTTAAAACCCTCCAGCTGTAACAATCTATTATTTTCCAAAGTCACCCAATCCACAATCCATTCTAAGCAACTTGCATCATAGTATAACCTTAGATCCAGTAGGCCCAATCCCCCTCTTTCTTTTATATCACATAATATTTCTTTTTTAATCTGTGGCTTTTTCCCTGCTCATATGAAATCTGTCAGAATTTTATTCCACTCCTTAAACGGTTTCTCATTAATCAAAATGGCTATGTTCCTGAAAAGGCATTATTCTAGGTAAGATGTTCATTTTCACTGCAGCTATCCTGCCAAGAAATGAAATGTTTTGTTTTGACTACCTTTTTATGTCCTCTTTTATTGTACTCCAAAGCTTCCCATAATTATTTTCAAACAGATCTACATTCCTATTTGTAATAATTATTCCAAAATATTTAGCTTTTTGTTCTATTTTGAACTCAACTCTGATAACTTCTCCAGTTCTTTTTCCTCTAATTTGGTCAAATTTTTCATTAATATTATTGTCTTTTTTTTATTAATCTTCATACCCGCTAATTGTCCAAATTCTTCTCTCTTAACCATATTGTTTCCTCCTGTACTTCTCTGTGTGTACATACACCATGATAACACAAACTTATGAGCATAGTTGCAAATACATTGACATATAGTAATATTAAACTGATTTAAAAGAAGCTTGTGTGTACATCATATCTTAAAGCAAGCACTAAATCCTTTAGATGGATTTCACAATCAGAAATTGAATAAGTAACACGTTCGGACTATAGCTCCCAGAATTTCCAGCTAGTTTTCTTATGAAGCTATGCTTACAGTCACTTGTGAGAAAGCCTCATCCAATTCAGGGGTTATCTAAATGGTGAAAATATCCCTCATGGAATTTTCTGGGAACCCTACCTGTCTAAATGGGTTCCTGCAGCAATCCACATTATTTGGAAGGCTTTGTGGTTTTTCCCGTGCTTTTTAAAAAACTGCGAGGAGAGGGTGCACATTCTTGTTCATTTGGACAATCAAACAACAGGAAATTCAAAGGGAAGCACAAAGCCGATTGGCTGGGCGAGAGCGGAGGTGGGCTTGCTAGCAGGGCAAGCACCCACTGTGGCCATGTTGGATTTTCGCCTTAGTGATCGCTCACTAAGGCGATAAAATAGGATGGTTATTTTTTGTTTTACTTTCCTATAAAATCGAAAAACCACTCTACTGCCCCAGCGCAGCTTGGATGACTTTTTATTTTAAAAAATGGTGGCAGCAAAGAACTAACGTGAGTAACTCACTTGCAGTTGCCATCTTGAATGAAAGGCTTATGGGGCTCCTGAGGCCAAGAAAACCGTTAAGACATGTTGCTGCTGCTGCAGGACACCATTACTACAGGGTATTCCATTTCCCCCCATGTGTAGATGAGGCCTAAGTAGGACTTAGTTCTGAGAAAATCAGAGACACACTTTTCCCCATCTGCTGATATAGTGTGACTCTTTAGAAGGTACTCATCTATTTCAATTTACATATGGATGGTCAACATGTGTAAGAGAAAAGTTTAATGAAATCTGAATCTTTATCATTCAACAAAGTGTGGGGTTCAAGTTAGCGTAAATAGCAGCCTGAATGCTCTCAACCTTCTTCCCTCACTCATATTTGAAACTTGGGTCAAGATCCTGCATAAAAAGCATAGCTACAATATCATCTATGCTCCATCTACTGAACCAACCCCTAAAACCCACCTTAAAAGCCAGTCAGTCATCTTGAGTGATGGGGCTCTGCAGTGCTGGAGAGCAGGGTGCTGCAGGATGACATGACCAGCCCGCTCCCACCAAAGAGAGACAGTAAGATGAAGAGTTGTGACAAAGACCCTGCAGGGTTCCCTGATTCTCCTCCTCACATTGCTGCTCACTGGTGGGAATGGGCTGGTCACGTTATCTTACAGTACCTTGCCCATCAGCACAATAGAACTTTGTCCCTTAGTGCAGGTCGCTGGATTTTAAGGTGGGTTTCAAGGTCATTTACAATTGTGGCAATGGTACCAGTACTGTAAATGTGAACAGGAAACAGTTATGAGGTTGCAAGCCTAGCTTACAATATCATAACTGACTATCAGGATGCCAGTCTTGGTACTAAAATAAAACCAATAAAATGATAGAAGTCTTGCAAATATCTAAATGCTAGAGCACAAGTGCAACATCCGTTATACAGCTATATATGCCTGAATGTAATTGCAACTTTTGGAGCAACCTGCAGCATTCATTCTGCCTAGTCCTGAGGTCCAAAACAAAGACAAAGGCTGCAGTCCCAGGACTTTATCAGACCAGCTCCTGAAAACATTTCTTTTCTACTGTATTTTGAAACGTTTGTGTCCTGGCACAATAACCCTTTTAATCACACTTTCCTGTAATACCATGAAAAAGCAGTCCCAGCATTATCGGGGCATGAATGCTCATGCAGTTTACTTCCACATTTACTGGGGTGCATGATCTCTGTGATTCTTGCAAGATGTGAGTGCCCTTAAAATTTTTTAAAAACAGCTAAATTAAAATGAAATGTACACACACACACTGAAACACACTTTAAAACTTCCAAGTAAACCAGGGAGGTTAATAAAAAGAGTATCCCATACCTGGTTTTTGCATCTCACCCAGAAGATGAGCACAATGGCACACAGTTTCAGAAGCCAGCAAAACTGGGGGGAAAAAAACCACCAAAAATTGATGACTTGAGACTTTTTCAGACAAAGAAAAAACAACGCTAGCAGCCTCGCCACATTGCGAGGCTGCAGCGCTGCAGGGTGTCCGTTTCGCATGATGCCCGTCCCTACCGCTGGGACATTTGAGCGTTATATTTAGCAGATTTTTACTCACGATCAACAATCGTGAGTAAAAATCGCCGAAATATAATGCCCAAATGTCCCAGCGGTACTGCAACAGTACCACTAGGGACGGGCGTCATGCGAAACGGACGCCCTGCAGCGCTGCAGCCTTGCAACGTGGCGAGGCTGCTAGCGTTGTTTTTTTCTTTGTCCAAAAAAGTCCTTGGACTGTAAATAAAAAGGAATGCCTTATTTACAACTTAAAATTGCCATAGCATGACATCATGCAGTATAGGTGCTCTTTCATTAGGTGTTGTTATGACATATTTGTTGCATCTGATAAAGCCCCCATACACATGTGTTGTTGTTGTTGTCGTTGTGTGACTTCAAGTTGTTTCCAACTTGAAGTAAAGTATACTGTGCTTATATTTACTATAAGTAAAACTCATTGAACATGGGGAGTGGTGTTATTTCTGAGTAGAAATGTAAAGGATTGCACTATCAGTGCAGATTCTATCCAAATTCCATCACTTGTGATATAAGGTACCTCAGAATTGTTTGGCATGGGCACAAAGCAAGGTTTTGAATGGCATGGCAAACCTTTGAAATGCAGATTGAGTGGGGAAATGCAGAATGCAGTGTACATCTCAGATGATTAACATAGCTGATTCCTCACAAATATGGTACTGTTTCATGTTGCCACTTTTCAAACTGGCTTGAGGCTGTGTGTGTGGTTTCCTGTCATTTGTCTTTACAAGATAAAAAACTCAAAACATAAATTCATAAAATAAGTTATAGTATAAAAATGAGATATATGAACAACAATCGAGCAATAAAAACATGTTAGGTTATAGAGCCTGAAAGTATGAAAATACTTTTGCCTGCTGCCAAGGGTGGGGAGAGGGGAGAGGGGGAAGGCACTAGGTGAAGTTTTCTAGAAAAGTATTCAAAATTGGAATGAGGTGGGGGCACAACCAAGTACCTGCTCCTAGGTAGCCATCTGCCAAATTTCAGTATATGCAGACACTGAACAGGGGCCTGTGATGGTGACCTCAGGGAATGGGCTGGCATATATGGGAAGAGGTAGTCCTTTAACGAGGGGAATAGGCAGTCCTAAAGATAAAAGGAAGAAATAGTGCTTAATATACAGGAAGAAGATATCCTTCAGATATTGTGGTACCCAAGCACAGTGCTGTGACACCAAACCACATAGGAAGGCATGGATCTGAACCCAGATCTTCATGATTTTAGCCCAACACTCAAAGCATTATATTGTATTACTGTACTGTAATCTGGGTGGAATAAAGATAGTGGTTTATGACCATGTAAAGGGTCCTTTTCAAAATATGAAATATGGTGCATTTTGAAGTGAGGAAGAAGGTGGGCAAAACCAGCCAAAACCACTTTGGCTTGCAATCCAGTGTAGGGATATAAATCTTTAACTATTTCATCCTCATAAGCCATGGTTTTCTCATTGCTGTGCAGGAAAATGATTATTCCTGTGCAGTGTTCTCATGATATTTGAATATCCCAAAGTGTTGCAGAGGAATTATGCTGCAGGATAAAACGGGGTATTTTGTGCAAACCCCCCCCCCCGTTTTATCCACAGAATGTTTCCTTTGCAACATTTTAGGCCATTGGATTACCAGGAGAAAACTGCGCAAAATTTATTGTTGTTTTTATATGCCTTCAAGTCACTTCCAACTTATGGCAACCTTAAAGTGACACTAACATGGGGTTTTCTTGACATAATTTGTTCAGAGGGGGGTTGCCTTTGCCTTCCTCTGAGGTTGAGAGAGTGTGACTTACCCAAGATTGCCCAGTGTGTTTCCATGTCTGAGGGGGGATTCAAACCCTGGTCTCCAGAGTCATCGTTCAACACCCAAACCACTGCATCACATTGGCTCTCAATATTCTTGCTCATCTATTATTCCTGAATTGGGAAAGCCATTTTTTGACCTGTGAGCAAAAAATTATGAACATTATTTCCATCCCTGCTCAAGTGTTTTAACATAAATGGTCCTTTCTTTGTTTTAAAAATAATTTTAAAAGGCCCTTGCTTTCTGAGTAATTGGTTTACATTGTCTCTGCAATTTTTTTCAAAAAGAAAACTGAGATTCTACTGTGGGGTTTCAGGGTGCAGCATTTAAAAACAAACCTCAGTTTTTGATCTTTCAGATGGGAAGTTTTTGGACTACTAGAAATTACACTGTTACCCAAAGAGGTCTTGGAAATTCTAAGAAACTATCAAGTTTCTAATATGTTGGGGAAATTAGCAGCAATGGACTTAGCAATGGAAAATTAGCAGCAATCGACTTAGCAATGGAAAGGAGGCAACAGAGAAGGGATCTTAACACCTTTGTATACCCCTAACAGCTCTGAACAGATGCAAACACATGCAAGATGAAAAATTAACAATAATATTTATTAAAAACATAAAAATAATAACACCAAGCATGCACACATTCATACAGAAATCATTCACACAAGACCACTAGGAATGGAAGAAAAGAGGTTGCCAGAGGGATAGGTAGGGAGATTTCTGGGGAAAATACTACACCTGTCCTGTAGTCCAGAGTTTGTTGATCAAACCGGCAGAGTGGATGGATGAACCTGGAGTGGCTAACACAGAGTGACAGAGGTTCCCCTGGAAATGGAGTATGTGTGCAATGAGGCAGATTTTGAGGGTAATATTTATACCCAAAAATCCTAAGAGGAGAAAGTCTCCTGGTCTGGAACAATAGATTCCAGGAACTTTCAAGGGTTGCACAATGAGTTTCTAAAGATGCTAATGTGTTGTAATGTTCAGTGATTGGATTTACAAAGCATGAGCTGCCTATTCTTAAGGTTGGGGGATTAAGGGAAGGAAGTTTGAAACCAGCATACAAAGGACTGCTCCATCCACTTATTATTTCCCCATTTATTTATTTATTTATTTATACCCCGCTCTTCAGCCACAAGGCTATCAGAGCGGCTTACAAATTGTTTTAAGCAACAGCTAATAGTTTCATATAGATGTCAAAAACCATTAGGAATAATTTCTCTCTCTGGCTTTTCTTCATAAACAAAGATTCAGGAAGGACTCATCCCACACTTTCTGCAAGCGCGCTGATGACTAAAAAGGCCAATCCGAGATAGACAAGTCCGGTTGCAGAAAACACAGCAGAAGGTTTCCTTGGGTGATGTTATCGGGTTGTGATTCTTTCTGTGTTGTCATTTCTCTTCAAGACTTGTTCGGCATGAGTTCTCAAATAAGGCTGCAGCATTGTGGATAGTGAGTCTCCATGCCTCACTGTGTGAGGCCAGGGCGGACCATTGTTGGTGATCAATTTGGCCGAGCCTGAGATGTTGTTTCAGGGAATCCTTATATCGCTTTTTTGGAGCGCCCCTCTTACGCTGACCCGTGGTGAGTTCACCGTAGAGTACTATTTTTGGGAGGCGATGGTCCTCCATCCTAGAAACATGCCCTGCCCAGCGCAGCTGTGTTCTCAATATCATGGCCTGGAGACTGTGTCCTTTTGACCTTTTGATGTTTCCCTTGCAACTTAGAATTTGCCTTAGTCCTTCCTTGGGCAAAGCATGGCTTTCAGCTCATCTTCCTGACACCATCCTGCTTTCCCCTGTGGAAGACCACCTTAATATGCCAATTATTAATATGCCAATTTTGGGGGTCTCTGGAGGTGGGGCTATCAGCCTTGCTAACAACACTGTCCATTAACCAGAACAAAGAATTCTCTCTGAAGATCAGTCAACATACTGGGGTTATTTTCACTGATTAGTCAACAGAACATGTTTATATATTAGCAGTGGCCAAACCTTGGCCAAAGAGAGCAAAGATCTGCTCTGGGTGGCTCAGCTTAACTGCAATTTCCTGTGCTTTTTGCCTGATATTTAATTATGACCTCTTAATTATGAGATTCACAAGGGTTTTCTTTTATGAGACCGGATTTAAATTATGATTACTGAAAATCAGTCACAGGGAGAAAAGTGCAGTTCCAAGAAAGACTTACTCCTTCCCCCTCTCCAGAAAACATTTATGCTGCTACAAAATTTGATGGGAAAGGTCCACAGTTTGCAGAGCACAATCTTTTAAAGTTGACATTTCCATGCAATTAGAGGCAGCCTTTATGGAGTACTCTTCTACCTGGAATGCCTGGGGAACAATTTATCATTCTCTTAAAATGGCATTGGAGGCTAGGCAAACACTGTATAACTGGCTTCTCAGAAAAGGGAAGCACACAGTTCAAAAAATGCCCCAGGGTCACTCTTGGGATGCACTTCCCAGGCTCTTCTCCACGCAAGAGAGATGTAAACTGACCTATGGCTGCCTCGGTTTGTGTTGTCCATCTTGGAATGGAACCAAAATCTGCCAGCTCCCACAGAGTAGAGGGAGTCATCCATGTGAAACTGGCTTTCATCTGCACTATACAATATAACACAGATCAGTGTCAGATTTATATACGACACACACACACTCCAGTTGAACCCCACAGATGTGAATGTTGGTCAAGTAGTTTCTAGACAAACAGAAATTGCCTTGTATAGTCAGGCCAGTCCAGCAATAAATCTCCTAGAGCGATGGTGGGAATCACACCCCCAGAGGTGTTCTTGTGGCTCCCAAGCCTCTACCAGATCCCCTTGGTCTCTTCCCAACCATGCTTCTTAAACAAGGAGAATCACAATTTCAGCAAGCCTCCAGACATGAAAATTGTCCTCTAAAGCAAGGAACACACTGCCTCAGTTTGATGCAGGGTGGCCTTTTTGCTCGTTGTTCTCCCCTCAAAAACCTTCTGTTTTGAAAAAAATGAGGGGAAGCTGCAGGTCCCAATGGGTCCCCAGGATGCAAAATTGCCCCTCCCAAGTTCCCCAGAGTATAAATTCCCCCACACTGTAAATGCTTTCCTGAAATGTCTACAATGGGCTGAAAGTCTGAATTTCAAGTATTGGGTAGAAGAGAAGATTAAGATGAATTAGTAATGGATTAATGATGACCAACCTAGTCAGACTGTACATTCAAAGAGGAAAGTTATCTAAAATGAAGAGACCGGTTAAAAGGAAACTAAAGGGGAAAGTCCAGAGGGTGAAATCTTTCATGAACACCTGGGGGTTATGCAAAATCACAATAATAAAAGATCAGCTAGAATGCATACCATATGCCCAGGACATGAAACATTACTTTTTCAAAGATATCCCCACTTGTGCTCATTACAAGACCCTCCTGGAGCAATTCATTAATGTTGCTGCTAAAAAGGGATAAAAGGGAATACATTCTGTTATCTGTGATTGTAATGTCTTTCCATCTCTTGTTTTTGGGGTGCAGGAATAAGTGAGTTTTGCTTACCTTAATAATTTGGGTAGTAAGAGTTTTTATTTTTTGTCTATTTCCAACTTCCAAACAGGGGCTCCTCAACACCCTGAGCAGCACAACCCACAACCTGTGGATTGTCAGCGACATCACAATATTAGACTAGAATGGACTAGACATCAGTCAGTTAGGGATACTTTGTGCAGTGGCTTGAATACTGCATTACTCTAGTGATACTGTAGTATTTCCAGGCTCTGTTACCACCAAATCCAATGGTCATCTATACAAGCAGTGTCAAGGAAGCTCTTAGGGAAAATAAGGTTCTCTTCATATTCTAGAAATCTTGCACAAATGAGAAAAACAAAAAGGAATGCAAGCATGCATAATGGAAAAGCAAGAAGATGAAGAATAATGGATACGAAGGGGTATACAAAGGGGTATAAAGAGGGACTGTGAGGGGCATATTGCTAATGACATGAAGATCAAAAATTAATAAATATTTATAATACTCCAAACAGCATATAATTCAATGGTGGAATATACTACACAAGATGGAATAATCCTCTAGCTGCCAACTTGAACAGTTTGAAAAGAAGATTAGAGAAATTCATGAAAGATAAGGCTATCAATAGCTACTGGTCATGATGGCTATATACTATCCCCTGTACTAGAGGTACTATGTCCTTGCTTCCTATTTACAGAGGGACATGAACATGGAGGGTATGATTGTGTCGGTGTTCTGCTTGTGAGCTTTCCCACAGTGACTGGCCTTTCCTGCAGTGGGAACAGAATGTTCAGCTACGGTAGATAAAACTTTTATCAGATGGAAAAAGGCTCTTCTTAAGTTCAAAACAAATAACTGAAACTCACAGGTTCTTCCTACCATGGAGATCATACGAGCTCAAGGGTGGACATATGGCAGGGGCTGGGGGCTGCATTGCTCTCACATACCCACCATGCCTCTACCTCCATTTTTTTTTAAAAAACCTTTATTTTAAAAAATAAGGGGTGCTGGGGGCCTGAAAGGACTTCAGAATTTGACTGGAGACCATGCACAACCCACCACTTTACTAGCTGAACAGTTGACTGAACTCCCACCCAGATTACTGATTAAGACCAATTATGTGGAAGATTATTGGGTTTAAAAATCCTGTAATGCACTCTTCATTATTATTCTTATTCAACTTTCAGAGCCATTCTCTAGGAGTATATAAGCATGCTCAGTATTATTATAATTATAGACCTGTAGGGCCTAAGACAGAGCCACCATGGTGTAGTGATTTGTGTGTTAGACGGGAGACCAGGGTTTGAATCCCTGCTCAGCCATGGAAACCTGCTGGGTGATCTTGGGGAAGTCACAGGACTTTATCAGATGAACATCCATTAATGTTTCTTTCCCACCGTATTTTTTCCACGTAATTGTCCCAGCAAAATAACCCTTTCTATCAAACCTTACCTTCAATAGCATTAAAAGGCAGCCCCAGCATTGATGGAGTACGAATGGAGCTCTGTTTACTTCTGCATTCATGATCTCAGTGATTCTTGTGAGAAAACACATGCATGGTAAAATTAAAAAATACACCAAAATCAATACACCAAATGTGCACACAAGCACAGAAACACACTTCAAAACTTCCAACTAAACCAGGGAGGTTTATAAAAAGAGCATCCTGTACCTGCTTTTTGCAATCTCTCCCACAAATGTTCTGCCCATCACATGAGCACAATGGCGTGAGGTTTCAAACGTGGGCAAAACTGCAAAAAAGTACTACAGCAAATCTATTGATGGCTTGGGTCATCAAGAAAAGGGAACACCTTATTCACATCTTACAATCCCCATAGCATGATGTTGTGAAGTATAGGCGCCCTTTCATGTTAATTAGGAGTTGCTATTATGCCACATTTGCTGTGTCTGATAAAGTTCACATTCTCTCAGCCTCAGAGGAAGGCAACAACAAAATGCCTAAAACAAGTCAGGGAGAGAGAGGGAGAGGGAGAGAGTGCAACCACAATTTGCGGACTGTATTTGAAGTTTTAAAATATATATATAAATACATAAATATGCACCTATGTACTCTGAATAATGCCTTTAAAATAAAAAAAAATCCTTTTGAATTAGCTAGATCACAAGTTGCTTGAGAATCTAGTTTAGTCAATTTTACCACTCTGTTGAGCTGTATGCAAGTATGAGGAACAATCACAGTTAATAAAATGGAGACTTCCCTCTTCCATCTTTATCTCTGTGTTCTATTTGTATTAAACTCCAGACACAAGATCAGGGATATTGCCATGGTAGCAATAAGTGGAAAATCACTTCAGTTGTTCCACCATGATAATTTTATTACATAGCCTTTAAATGATGCACAGTGTCCTCATCTAACATTCCTAGAATGGCCCAGTTCAATTAACTACTTATCAATTTCACATGCAATGCTATCAAGAGTAAAGTCATGGTCTTTGTGAATAGTACTCACTAGTTAAATGTAACTGCAAAGTTTTACCTGTACGGAGCATTGGCTTGCAGTCCTTGAAAAAGGATAGCATTCACAAGATTTTCCCTTGACCTGCAGGTTGACCCAAATGATGAAAAACTAGATCAGTTAATTTACCTCTGACATAATGAACATTACAGCTTGTGAAATATAGCATTGTAAACAAGTGGGATCAATCCTCAGAATATGACCCATGTTTTCTGGGAGGCAACAAAAAGTAATTCAAATGATTCATTCTTGGGAGGTCAGAAGAGGAAATGCATTTAAACTTTGCATTTCTTTAGATTTTTGACAGCTCTTTAGGAACCAAGGAACAAAAAGCCAGATAATAAACACTTCAAATTGTTTCAAAATTTTCACACTCAGATCACATTAGCAAGCCCTTGCTAAGTGTAATGCTAGTTTAGGCTACAGCCTAAACTCTCATTACTTTATTTATCTGAAACTTTTTGCCATGGTGTAGATTGCCAGACAATATGCCAGCTTATCTCATGCTACAGGGACTGCATGAATCAATCTTGATTCTTTTAATCTTATGATGTTTAGTACTGACCCAAGTTCATATTAAATGGGCATACAAGACATAATTTTAAAAGTTTCTCAGGGCTTGACTACATGGAAAGGAAATCCTGCACCTAGCTCATAGCTGCAGCAGATTTCTTTGATTTGCAGTGGCCCTGTAAAATGACATACTCATTGGGCTTCTCTGGTTGTAGATCAGAGTATCCCACCACACGCTAATCACCATCACACCTGCGTTGGAGTAAATGGGTGTGTCCTATTCAGACACATGGCTAGGGATGTTCCCTGCCCCCTTCCTGTTTGGTTGTGCATATAAATAAGTGCATGCAAATAAGTGAATACACTTACCACAGATGAGTAGCTGGGCAGACAAAGAGACCAACCTATCACAGTGGAAGTGGATGGGAGGGGTAAAACTGAGACCCCCCCCCTGTAAGCTTTAAGAGGGAATTTTTTGTTTTGCAGTGAGGTCTTGAGCCAGCATCTTCAGAAGGGAGGGGTTGGGGTTGCATGTTGTGACGTGGTAAAGGCTCAGAGGAATTTGTATCTGAAGTGGATTTCTCTCTCTGGCTTTTCTTCGCAAACAAAGATTCAGGAAGGACTCATCCTGCGCTTTCTGCAAGCGCACTGGTGACTAAAAAGGCCAATCTGAGATAAACAAGTCTGGTTGCAGAAAGCACAGCAGAAGGTTCCTTGGGTGATGTTTCTGAGTTGTGTTTCTTTCTGTGTTGTCGTTTGTCTTCAAGACTTGTTCAGCGTGAGTTCTCAAATAAGGCTGCAGCATTGTGGATAGTGTGTCTCCATGCCTCCTGATGTGAGGCCAGGGGCGGACCATTGTTGGTGATCAATTTGGCCAAGCCTGAGATGTTGTTTCAGGGAGTCCTTGTATCTTTTTTTGGAGCACCCCTCTTACGCTGACCCATGGCAAGTTCACCATAGAGTACTATTTTGGGGAGGCAATGGTCCTCCATCCTAGAAATGTGCCCTGCCCAGCACAGCTGTGTTCTCAATATCATGGCCTCAATGCTGGTGATCCCTGCTTGCTCAAAGACAGCAACATTCGTCACACAGTCAGTCCAGTGTATATTTAGGATTGTGTGTATACAGCGCTGATGAAAGCATTTGAGGAGTCGTAGGTGGTGGTGATAGGTGACCCATGTTTCAGATCCATAAAGGAGAATAGACAGTACAATGGCTCTATGCACACTGATTTTTGTGCTTTGCCTCAGGTGTTTATTACTCCAGACTCTTTTGTGAAGTCTTCCAAATGTGCTATATGCCTTTGCTAATCTGTGATCGATCTCTTGGTCAATCTTGGCATCTGAGGAGATGATGCTTTCCAGGTAGGTGAACTGTTGAACGGACTTGAGCACAGATTTGCCGATGACAATGTGGGGATGGTGGTGTTCGTCCTGTGGTGCAGGCTGGTAAAGAACTTCTGTTTTCTTCTGAAGTGGATTTATTCATTATAGAAACTGCTAATGAGATGATACTTGATATAACAAAAGGGTTACTGGGTTGGAACTTGCTTAAGACATCTTATACTTGGTACTACACTAAAAGTTGCAATTTGTGCTTATATGATCGTGAAGGCTGTCTATGTTATATATTATTCAGAAACACACTACCAGCTACACCAACCCATTTGGGACATGGGAATAAGAACTGGTGCTCCTAGACACAAAGGAGCTGTTTGATGAAGGCAGAGAGGAGATAGTGCTGAGGACAGAACAAGGGCAGGGCTTTTATTAAGGTGAGACAGAGAGTCAGTAAAAAGAGGAATATTGGATTGTCCCTGCCTGTCACAGTAGACAACTTGTATAAGGGTACTGATGTTAAGGTGGTTTGGGACACAAGTAAAGCTTTTATCAGAGGATGCTTTGATCAACATAATTTGGAGGTTAAGGAGAAAAGGTTGGAAAGGCTGCAGTTGATTATGGGTGAGATAAAGGAGAAGGGAGAATTGATAAAGTTTCCACTAAAGACATCTGTTTTGAATAAAATTAAAATGTTGCAAAGCAACTACCAATGTTAGCTGTAAATGAAATGGAAAAGAAAAAGAATTATGCTAAACAAAATAATTTTGAATTTCCAAATAAGACAGGGAAATGGTTGCTTTATTGTAAGGAAAAGCAGAAGAAAAGGATTTTAAAAATACAAGAAAGTGGAGAAGAAATAACTGGTGATGTAAATATACAAAAGGCTTTTTTATAAATATAATTTTTCTTTGTATAAAGGTCAGGAGGTTTCTATAAAGAAAATAAATGACTATTCGATAAGACAAAATTTGCTTAAGGTTACAGAGAGCAAAGACAGTTTATGAATGGACCTATAACTATAAGAGAACTGACAGAAGCTATTAATAAAGTTATAAAAGGTAAACTGCCTGGACCAGATGGACTGTCAGCATTGTATTATAAATGCTTTGAGGATGAAATATTATTGCATTTACAACTAATGATGAATTCTATTTTGCAAAAAGGGCAGATACCAGAAAGTTGTTTGGCCAAATGACATAGTGCAAGAGAAAGAAGAAAGAACGAATTTATAATGAATGTAGTCTGCCCACTGCCTAGTCTTCCTCCTCAAACGTTCAGCCACACGAGAGCAGAAACAAAGATACCAGATGAAAGGGCTAAGCCAAGGCTGAGATTGGTGGAGGGGAATGTACATTTTGACAAACTTTATCAAGAGTTGAAGATAAAGTTGAGTGAAGAGGCAGCTGAGTGCAAGGAACCAAGAAAAGTAAAGGAAGACAGAAAAGAGATCAATATTTGTAAAAAGGCCTTTGGAATTAACTGAATAAAGCTCTTGAAAGGAGCGAGCAACAGAATACCAAGAAGGTAGATTACGGCAAGAAATAGAAAAATTCTAAATAAAAGATCACACCAGGGGAAGCAGCCAGGCACGAGGGGACAGCCTCCAATGGTTCCTTTAAGTACACTGGTGGAGACTTACACTTCAACAGTGCAATGCAGGATCTCAGCCTGGACTGCATTCTGTACATGGAATGGAGGTGGTACTCATTTGTCCTTTGTCTCAGGCATGAAATTGAATAGAGGGATGACATTTCTCATATCACATGAATTTTAGAATCATTCTTGGATTCCAAAACTACATTTTTATTGTCCAGTATGACAGACAGGACCAAATTCTGAGACCGTGGACTTTTTCAGACAACCTTAAATCCGGCAGAAGATGTTGGGAGAGGTACGCGGCTATCCCGTGGCAGGGGGTCCTTTTTGGAAGCCACCATCCCCTCCCGGCATCGTCCGTGTCAGTTCCATGTCTGATCTATTGCAACTGCACCATTTTTTATTCATGGACAACTTCCATGAGTAAAAAATGGTGCGGTTGCAATAGATCGGACACAGAACTGACACGGACGATGCCGGGAGAGGGATGGTGGCATGTGAAAAGGACCCCCTACCGCAGGATAGCTGCGTAGCTCTCCTGACGTCTCCTGCTGGATTTAAGGTTATCTGAAAAAGTCCCATGTGAGGACTACAAGCTCAGGCTTGGAAAATTAAAAAGGTCATAATTTCAAGGTTCAAATGAGGTCTGACCTGCACTGACTCTCTGTGGTAGGAACACTCAGGTCATTTAGGAAAAATTATCTGACACAGTCAAAATATCCCTGACCTTACTTTGAAAATCACTTTGCTACACTCTTGAATATCAGTCCCAAATCTTTTGATGGCATGACATGTGTTGCAGTCCCACCAACTCTGAATTTGTCCTGCTTATAGTTCTTTTCCAAGAAATCATAATGAGTTTCTATTTTATATTGAGCTCATCATTTTACTGCCACATACAGCTTCAGTGCCTTTTCTTCTGAAAGGGAAAAGCGGGAGCATTTTAAAATTAGAGAGGGAGAGAAAATGAGAGAGCTTTCCAGACCTAGAGATGAGCAATTCAAGGAAAATGCCAATTAAAAATGAAAAAGGAGGGAATGTGGAATGCTTTATTGCTTAGAACAGAACCAGTGAAAATGTAGTCGATTTGTGACATACATTTCCACAAGGACAATTTGAGCCCGCAAAGGGTTTGTTTGTTTTTTTTACTGTTGTGTGTCTTCAAGAAATTTCCAACTTATGGTGACCCTAAAGTGAACCTATCAGAGGGCTTTCTTGAAAAGATTTGTTCAGGGAGTTGCTTTTGCTTTCCTCTGAGAGAATGTGATTTGCCCAAGGTCATCCAGTGGTTTTCCATGCCCAAGTGGGGATTTGAACTCTTATCTGCAGAGTGGAAAGCTCAAACCAAGCCTCTCCCATTTTTTTACTTTATAAACATAATGCCCCCTGTGCCCTCTAGTAGGTACGGGAGTCACTTTGCCAGGTTTTGGTGCTCCTAGTTTGGTGGGAGGGGAATTCCCCCCTCCAAACTGGATATGACTTCCATATGCTCCAACATTTCACAGATGAATGATAAAATAATAGACTCATAGTTGGAAGAGATCACAAGGACCATCTAGTCCAACTCCCTGTCATGCAGGATTTAAACACCTCCAAAGACGGAGACTCTACCACACTCCAAGTAGTGTATTCCACTGTTGGACAGCTTTTACCATCAGGAAGTTCTTCCTAATGTTAGGTGGAATATTTTTTCCTCTAGTTTTAATCCATTGCTCCACATCCTAGGACTTTATCACACCAGTCTGTTGTCTCACAGCAATCACATTGTTGAAGCAAACCGGAACATGCCAGTTTGAAAACAACCACTATCACCCTTCTCTGCAATCATGCAATTGGGCCCCTTTGGTGGCCCATGGTCCCACTCTCACTCTTCTGCATTTCCTCACTAACCTCACCTTCCTACCTCTGTATGCCCTACCTAGTGCAGGCATACCTTTCTTTTGTTTTTATTTTGCCATGAGAAAGGATAAAGAAAAGAAAAGAAATATAAAATAAAAGGAAAACAGAGTAAAAACCAACTTTAGCCTGCTTGGGAATAGCGAGGGAGAGAGGAGGAGGATCAGGCCCACTCATGCCACGTGACTGCTGGAAGATTGGATTTGCATCGGAAGGGACCTATCGCACCGGGGCCAGTAATGGAAAAACAGCAATATTGGGAGTAATTCATGAGTTTTCCCCATCAATGAAAAGGTGTGCTCCATCAATGACTGAAATGCAAAGCAGCAACAGGCTAGACATAGCATGTGGTAAGTACTGGCTAAAGACACTATTATCTAGCTGCAATTGTGATTTACCAGCCTCATGTGATAAAGTCCTTAGTAGCTAGAGCAGCAGAAAACAAGCTTGCTCCTTCTTCAAGATGCAATTCTTTCATTTTTTAACATGGCTATCATGCCACCTCTTCACCATCTCTTTCCCAGGCTAAATATACCTAGCACCCTAAACTGGTCCTCATAGGGCATGGCTTCCAGGCCTTTCACCATTTTGGTGACCCGCCTCTGGACACATTCCAGCTTGTCCATATCCTTCTTAAATTGTGGAACCCAAAAGTGGACACAGTATTGCAGGTGAGGTCTAACCAAAGTAGAATATAGTGGCACTATTACTTCCCTTGATCTTCCCACCTAAGGATCCCGTCTTAAGTGCAGGTGGGGACATGGGACGAGTATAGTCTTCTGAGGTCCAGTGATGGGTATGTGTGGCCTCTAGATCTCAACAGTTGCCCACCCATGACTTAGAACACTGTATTAGTTAGCCAGGTTGCTGAATCAGCGTTGTGTATATACAGAAGACTAATCTGTCAGCAACAAGAGTGACACTACACTTTTTCAGTGGTGGCTGGTGGCTTCCATGTCAGACTAAAAATGACCTATCCAAAGTGCTGCATCAAGCAGAATGCACCTTGAGGAGCTCCTTTAAAGTTTGGACTAAAACCTAGAGCTAATTCATTGCCTTATTGTCGTGGGAGCCAGAAGCCCCCACTGCTCTCTTTTAAATGTAGTCAGTGAATTTGAGCTGTGACCTGGGGAAAGGGACTGAAGCTGGATCACAAGCAAAACCAATATAATTCATAGGAAACTATAAAATTCTCAGGATTTAGGAATATATACCTCTACATGGATTCTGACGACAGCAGCATATATACTAGGGATGGGGAACATGTGGCTCCCCCCTTATTTTTCTAGATTGAAATTTCCATCAGTCTTTACCATTGGCAGGACTGGCTAGTCTGGGAGTTGCAGTTCAACAACCTCTGGTGGGTTAAACCTCCTCCACCACTAACATACATATCAAGTCAGATGTTGGTCTTCATTGGCTTGTATCTAGTGTGGTGATCAAGATCATTAGAAGCAATCAACATTCATCTGTTGATACTCCTATTTTTAAGACTCTTAGAGAATTACATGCAGTGCCTCATGCCTTGACTGATTATTCCCTGGCTAATTGGGGCATAAAATCAAGTGGCTTCTCCATGTAATCACATGATGAGAGAGAGGTCTGTGCAAATGCTTTGAGATAGGGAGAGTTGGCTGCAACAGCTTTTGATAAGGTGATTGGAGTTTTCCTCAAAATACATAACTTTTTGAAACACTACTGTGGTAAATCTTTGGGCTCCTCACCTTTGCAAGCAGAATCCAATAATTCTTTCACTCTTTTCCCTGATGTGAAAATGTATAAAGATATGAGTGTTATTTGTGCTTTGGGAAGTATTTCAGCAGTTCTTCTGTACAGATAAAGGTTTCTGTATTGAAAACACATTTTTTTTTACACAAAATCCATTGCTCCCTGTACAGAAAACACATTTTCTGCACAAATACATGTTTTCTACTGAGATAACCCACATTTATTTTTGTTCAGAAAATGACTGTGAGATTCTTTATTAGGTACAAAGAAACTCGTGGCTGTTTCCCCCCTACCTGATGCTGTTTCTCAAGTGTCAACCACACCTGTCTCAACAGGAAAAGTAAATGTTATGGATGAGTGATCAGCAAGGTTGCACAATAAATAGCCACGTGATTTTGTTGTGCTACATTGCTGATTTTTACGTAGAAAATAGCAATATTTCACAACAAAAATGTTGTGCAAAATCAGCAACAAAACCACATGTGGCTGCAGCTTTAGCTAGCTTCAGGTTTTTCCCCAGGCTGCTTAACATTTGGGTTGCATGACTTTCAAACCAGCAAAGACTGCAGCCATGACGTGGAGTGTTGCTTGTACCGAGGTATAATGTGCAATTCAGTGTTGAATTTTCTGCACTTTCCCCAAGGATATAGTGGGGGCGGGGAGGGTGTAAGTGGGTGAGGGTTTTTTTCTTCTCATAAAGTTGTGCAGTTTTCTGTGCATAGTAAAACAGACTGGGAGTGTAGGTCTTGACTGCAAAACCATGCAGTTTCTCAAGTTCTTTCACAGTTCTCAGAAACTGCGCAGTTTATGTTGTGCTGGGAACAAAACAAAACAAAACAAAACAAACAAACAAACAAAAAACACGCCTGTAATTTACAGGAGCCTTTGAAGTGCCATTTTTCTTCCCACCTGTTTCTTGATGGGTTGGAAATTCCAAATTTGGATCCCTGCCGGGAAATTGAAGAATTTCTGTTCTATCCCCGATTGTGACACTATTGTAACAATTGTAACTCTCCCTGCCACACACACTATTTTACGGGGCAGCAGCTGCATGGAGAGAAGGAGATCCATTCTGCTAGGTATTGGCATGCTGGTGAATGATGGTTCCATTAGGTTTTGGGGTTTTTTTGGAGGTGAGAGGTCAGGCCAGGAGGGGTTGCTTATACTTAAGTATACTTAGCAGGATTCCGGCCATTGCTGTCTATGTATGTGTTAAGCAGTTGTACTCGTGTCTTGATAAGTGATTGGGGAAACAAATCTTATAATTATGAAGTGGGCCCTGAAATAGGGGAAATGTTACACAGTGTGGGCCTATGTGTATAAGATATACACATGTAGTTCCTACATCTGAAATCATGTTACACCGGAGTAAAGTGATCCCTGCTCCTCCACCAAAGGTACAAATTCCGCATTCAGATGTGCATGAAATGAGTCAGTATGGATATATTGGTATTTCTTGTGAGATATTAGTGTTCAAGTTAAAGAAACAAACACAGTAACGCACTGATCAAACCAGGACACAGCATTCCATCTGGCCTGTCCAAGCTACTAGCAGCAAGCAAGCAATCATTTGTGACACAGAAGAAGATTGCAAGGAAATTAGACAGGATGAAAGCCTGCAGCTGGAGAAATTTTTGGATCTTTGCATTCTTGACTGTGTTTTCTTTCCCCACTTCCTTACTCTGCTTCCTCCCAGCATATTTCAGAAGCAGGATGAATTTTTAGCATCACAAATATCTGCATTGCTTCCCTAATACAGCAGAGCTAAGCAAAATGCCAGAAGGCAGCAGGTAATTTAATAAGGCAAGGCATGTAAGACATTGACTAGCCCTGCCATGCAGCCATGAATGATACTATTGTATGGTATGGCTGCTTTGCAAACCAGGCACCCTTTTCCAAGTAGGAAAAAATTGCAGAGCTTTCTCCTGATAAAAGAGTTTTCAAAGCAAAGATTAATATGATTGATTTTCAGTGTTTACTATATTTTTCCAAAGGAAATTAGGTAATTTCAGAGCAAACAAAAGGGCAAATCCATCCTTTCTCTTTGGAGCCTCTCCCTCGCTTTTTCTCTTTTCTCTTCCAAACCACTTATTATTTTACAACTGTGGAATGAAGTGTTTATTATTTGGAACTGAATTATGAAAAGGCTGTGGAATCTCTGTATCAATTGCCTCAGACTCTCCAGTAGCATAATAACTTTGCACCAAGGGATTTCCACCTATTTTAATGCTGTTGTACCTTTCTGGATAAATGATGAAATGAACAAGAGAAATATAATGCTTTTCTTTTTAACAGGATGTAAATAAATCACATACCTCATTGCACTGATTTCAATGTGTTCTTAAGTATATCTGTTCTATACACATCCACTATGCATGTACATAGTTGATGATTAATGTTGTTGTTACTGTTATATTTATTAACATCTCACTTTTTCCTGGTCTGGAAATGTTTGTTAGGCTGCTAACAAACATTAAAAACAGATAGAGCTTCCACATTCATATACAAAAATTAAAAAATACAGTAGGCCCTTGATATCTGTTGGGGTTTGGTTCTAGGCTGCCCCGTGGATACCAAAATCTGTGGATGCTCATGTCCCATTATATACAATGATGTAATACAGTGGTTCTTAACCTGGGGTCTGCAGACCCCCAAGGGGGCGCATTTTCCTCACAGATGGTCCGCTAAGGCTTAAAAGTTGCTTGGTCCACCTCCTCCCTGCAGTGGAGTAGCCACGTGACAGGAGCCAAGGCAAAGGTTGGCTGGCTGGCTTGGCCTGCACATTGCCATTCAATCCACACCAGCCACAAACTTGCAGGAAGAATCAGGAGAAAAGTATTCCCTCCCACTCCAGTACCTCTGAGGGAAGGTTTCATGGATGGTGTAATTGTATCATCATCATCATCATCATCATCATCATAGTGTTGTTGTTTTAAATCTTGAGTTAAGTCTTAGGGTCTGCAGCAACAAAAGGTACTTAAAGGGGATCCCTGGTAAAGAAAAGATTAAGAGCCACTAGTGTTGCAAATGGTGTCCCTTATACAGGGCCAGTTTAACCATACCGTCAAATCAGCATCTGCGGGGGGGGGGGCACAGCTGCAGGGGGCCCCGTCCCAACCCTTCTCCTCCACCAATTCAATTATCCACGAGACACAAAACACCATATCTACCATAGAGTCTTCCCAGAAAATGTGTCCTCTCCAGCCATTGTCTAGGTCCTCCAAGGCAACTTCAGGGTATTTTAAACTGGAAGTCCCATCTTTTAAAATGGCGTTCAGTATTATCCACGGTTTTTGGTATCTGTGCCCTCCCCCAGAACCACCAATCCCTAGGGGATACGGGGGTCCTACTTTATTACTAATAATGTTTTTGCAGGAGAAGGGTTACGACGAGGGGCCCTACAATGACGAGGCCCCCTGCGGCTGCAGCTGCTGCAGGGCCCTTGAACCAGCCCTACCCCCCTTGCCTGGTGGACTCCACAGGGCTTCCCAACCTAGGGTCCCTGGAACCATAGGGTTACCCCAAAGAGGTGGCTAGGGGTTCCTCAAGAGATGGTGGGGTTGGCCACATGGTGAAAATGCCCCTCACAGCAGGGCCGGTTGAAAGGCCCTGCAGCACCTGCAGCCGCAGGGGGCCCGTCATTGTGGGGGCCCCAGTTGTAACCCTCCTCCTGCAAAAACATTATTAGTAATAATCTGAATATCCTGTACTGTGAATAGCTTAGGTTGAGTTAGGTTACATTGACCTGAGATAAACATATGGGCCCCCCAAAATAAAGTGTTGCAGCCCCCCCCCCACATTCCTTCAACTGGCCCTGCCCTTATATAAAATGGCAGAATCAGTTTCCTTTTTGGAACTTAAAAAAAAATCAAGCTGTGGATGTTTGAAGCTCTGGATGCAGAATCTATGGATATGAAGGGCCCACTGTATAATTAAACTAAGAAGATAATTAAAAGCAGTTAAAAGCAAAACTATTACAATTGGCCCTCCATATCCATGCTTTCTGCATCCATGGATTCCACCATCCACAGCTTGAAAATATTCCAAAAAATAAACATTCCAAGCAGCAAATCTTGATTTTGCCATTTTACTGTATCATCGCATACTGTATAATGATGCTTCAGCACCCACAGATTTTAATATCCACGGGGGTGCTCCTGGAACCAAACCCTAGTGGATACCAAGGTCCCACTCAATAATTAAAATAACAAATAAACAGTATGGCACATTCTGAGAGGCCCTTTTCCCTATGAGCAATGAGCCATCAACGGCCTGATGAAATTGAAAGGTCTGCACCTGCCTGTGAAAGGATAGTAAGGAAGGTGCTAGGCTGTTCTCTCTTAGAAGCAAGTTCCAGAGCCTTAGAGCAGCCACCAAGAAGGCACTCTCCTGTGTCCTCATCAATGTACCTGAGAAGGTGGTGGGGCAGAGACAAGTGCCTCCCCAGAAGATCTCAAAACATGGGCAGGCTCATAACAGGAGAATTTGGTCCTTCAATAGTCTGGATCTGAGCTATGTAGAGCTTTATATGGCATAAGCAACATTGGTAGATGGTGTTAAGTAAAAGAAGAAGAAGAAGAGAGAGAGAGATGATTAACCAAAAGAGAAGGCAGCTTATTTGCATGTTCCTTTGTACAGATGCCAATTTGGAAGTAACTACATTAATTTAAATAGGGGAAAAATAAATTTCACAACAGGGGAGGAAGAATGGGACCAAGTGACCTGTGTCAAAGTCAGTTCACAAAAGTATTAATGAGGATTGAGTAATCCTGAATTAAGCACATCTTTTATAGTAATGTGTGCATGGACATGCATTTTATTTTCAAAATGGATGAATTAATTTTTAATTAATTAAAATCTATCCACACAGAAGCTGGAGGCAGTACCACACAGAGGCTGGAATTCACTATTACAGTTATGAATGTGTAAGCCAGAGTCACACATCCATAACTGATTTGTGTCTGTCGCCCCTACATATTCACATTTGTGACAGTATTGCCATAAGCATAAAAGTCTCCCAGTCCTGCTTTATAAGGCAACCACCACCATGAGTGACAAAGGTCTGGTCTATGTGAAGTCGAAGGCTTTCATGGCTGGCATAAAAGCCATAGGTTTTTTGTGGTTTTTTTCTGGGTTGTGAGGCCATGTTCTGGAAGAGTTTATTCCTGATATTCTGCCTGCAGCTGTGGCTGGCTTCTTCAGAGAATGGTTGGGTAGGAGTGTGTGGGAGGGGGGCTATATACTGTGAGCCCCTGTTGGAGAGGATATGTAAATTTGTGTATTTGAATGGGTAGTTCCTAGGGGAGATACGCAAGTCTGTTTGGCTAATGGTCCATTATCTCCTGGAAATCCCCCTGACCCTGGGTGGAGTTCATTTGCATATGTTGAGTTTTGATTTTAGTGTTTTTCAGGACTGGTAACCAAACTTTGTTTACTTTAAGGGCTTCTTCTTTCCTGTTGACGTTGCCTGGGTGTTTGTGGATTTCAATAGCTTCTCTGTGCATTCTGACATGATAGTTGTTGGCCTGGTCCAGAATTTCAGTGTTTTTTAATAACATTTTGTGTCCAAGTCGGTTTATAACATGTTCTGCTACTGCTGATTTTTCTGGGTGGCCCAGTCTGCAGTGTCTCTCATGTTCCTTGATTCATGTTTGCATTTAGTGTTTGCGTTTAGTGGTCCCTATGTAAACTTGTCCACAGCTGCATGGCATCCGGTAAACTCCTGTGGCTGTGAGAGGGTCTCTTTTGTCCTTTGCTGAGCGTAGCATTTTTTGGATTTTCTTGGTTGGTCTGTAGATCATTTGGAGGTTGTGTTTCCTCATCAATTTCTATATTCTGTCTGTGACTCCTTTGATGTGTAGTAAAAATACCTTCCCTTTGGGTGGCTGTTTTTCTTCATAGGGACCACTAAACACAGTGTGCAAACACGAATCAAGGAACATGAGAGACATTGCAGACTGGGCCAGCCAGAAAAATCAGCAGTAGCAGAACATGTTACAAACCAACCTGGACACTGAAATTCTGGGCCAGGCCAACAACTATCATGTCAGAATGCACAGAGAAGCTATTGAAATCCACAAACACCTAGACAACTTCAGCAGGAAAGAAGAAAGCCTTAAAATAAACAAAGTTTGTTTACCAGTCTTGAAAAACACCAAAATCAAAACTCAACACATGCAAATGACTCTACCCAGGGACAGGGGGATTTCCAGCAGATAACAGGCCATTAGCCAAACATACACTAATCCTCCTTGCATATCTTCTCCCAGAAACTACCCATTCAAATACACAAATTTACATACTCTCTCCAACAGGAGCTCACAGTATATAACACCCACACACTCCTACCCAACCATTGTCTGAAGATGCCAGCCACAGATGTAGGCAAAACGTCAGGAATAAACTCTTCCAGAACACGGCCTCACAACCCAGAAAAAAAACCACAGAAAACCTAAAGGTCTGTTCTGCTGTCGATTGGGGCACAGCATCACATCTCTGCACCAGTTGTGATCTCCAGTGTGAGGAGGAATTGTGAGAGGGATCCTGCTTCTGATTGTCACATCATAGATTGCTGGAGTAAGTGGGGGGGGGGACACCAGGAGGCTGTGCCCTGATTGACAGGAGAACAGACTTCCATTATTGCTGAGTAAAGTAGGAATGGTGGGGGCAGGCCAGGAGACACAACATTCCCTCAGAAATAAGAGGGTTCCTCATAGTAAGAGGTCAGCTGAAGTGTAGGAACACTCTCAAGAACAGGAAGTCAAATGTTTGCAGCTGATTTCAGATAAGAATGAGAACAGCACACCATTTAAAGCTTCACTGTTGACCTTTCTCATTGCTGCGTAGTTTTCCCTTTGTGCAACCCAGCTGCCTAGTGAACTTTGCCTATTCCCAACTCCAAGTAGGATAGTGTATATAAGTGTATATATTTGAGCAATGGGCACTTTTCCAATATTGTCTGCATTTCTGGCTAGAACTCAAGTAAACCTTAGCCAACTGGGCAATGTGACAACTGTATCTTTCATTCTTCTTTCCCCCACACACTGTATAGGGACACATAAACAGACAGAGAAAATGAGAATTCCTTTTGCCTGATATGTCAGGGGAAGAGAGAGAAGAGAAGAGAAAACAAAAACAATTCTTTGTTTGGAGCAGGTAAGTTGATACCTGAACTTGTTGCTTGTTTATGCTGTTGGTTTTGGGTTCAATAGTCTGAAAAATCTTTATTTTGTTGTATAGCGTTATTGATGTATGCTGCAGTTACTGTAAGCCATCTCAGTTCCCCAAAAGGACTAGTTTAAATGAAGTATGAACTTTTTAAATACAGTTAGAAGAAATGAGGAGGCATTGAAAATTTATTTACAGAAAAAGGTGGTAGTGGTGGAGACCTGGCTGAACAATGAAAACTAAGAAAAGAAATTATGAGCCCTGAGAAATCTTACCTACCGTTGATTGCAACATTACTATTTTCCACCATTTTAATGGACTTTTTAATAACCACTTTGATTCTTTATTGTAACAGATGGAATGAAGTTGTCATACTTTTAAGGTGAGAGGTAGACAAGGTTTCATAAGTTTTTTGCTACTAGAGAGCAAACTGGTGTAATGAAAGATATGCTTTGTCTACCTAAGAACTAATTTTAGCACTGTAACCATAGGAAATTAAACACCTATCTGCTGGAAAAATAAATTGTGTTCCAATGGAAATTTATCATGGAAGCTTTTGAGCAAGAGAACTGGATTGTGTGTCATGCCACACGCAGTACATGCCCAAGGCTTATGTGTATTCGAGAGATAATCAGAGGTGGCGGGGGGGGGTAGAGGGAGAGAATATACAGAAAGGACAACCTCAGTTGGGATTAACATGCAGAAATGGTTCTGGCTTCCTAGGAGAATACCAAATCTCCTCATACTAAGGACTGGGCAAATGATTTCTTACATGAAAATTATGACAAAGTATGGATTATGTGTTCCCAAGTATAAAATATGTGGCTCTGTGTCTTGATAAATTGATGAGGTAATTATTCTTATAAGAGCTGCATTAAATGGTTCAGATTTCATAATACTTTGTTCTCATCTTTCTGCTTTTTTTAGTGGCTCTTCCCTTGTTATTGTTCTATAAAGGACCCTTACCCAACCTGCCTAGGGATGATGAGAGTTATAATCAAACATATATTGAGGGCTGCATGTCAGGGATGGTTACTGTAAAGAAAAGAAGTACAAGTGATGCTCATTGGTCTACAGAATGGAGTTTATTGAAGAATAATATACTATAGATCTCCTTGGCGGGAATCTTGCATTGTGAGATGCCCATGAATCACATAACTACAGCTCCATAGCTATTTTTCCTGATGCTATTCCTCCAATCCACCTTGTAAGTAGTGCAGCCTCCCCTCCCACACCAAGATAGCAATTTCCATGTTCTCAGAGAGCAAGGGACTCAACAGGGACACTTCCAGCTATGTATTTTGCTGTAGTTGGACATTCTGCAACAGGTATCTACAGGGACCTCATGGGGTCCTTAGACAGTCCCTGCAGATGATGTCCTTCAGTGCATCCAGCTCAGGAAAATAGCAAGATGTGTCCCCGCTGATACTCTTGCTGCCCAACAACACAGAAATGGCCTTTTGATGGGTGGGAGGGCTGTTTACCCCCATCTTGCCCCATCTTAGAGTCCTGTAGTCCAGATGATGCAGGGCTTTTGCCCCATTTTGCCCCCAGGCAGTCCTGACAACACCTGGGGCAAAGACTGGGAGAAGACGAGGTAAAGCCTGATAAAACATTTCAGCAAAATACCTGAGTAAAACCGTCTCATTCCGGAAAAAATGGATTGGACCCTGTGGGTCCACTGGTGACCATACCGCCACACCAGTCCGTCTCTGCAGCTGCTGCCACTTCTGTCCATGTCACATTCTCTGAAGCCAGGAAGCAAGCCAGCAGCATGTGACCAAGGCTGGTCACATGCAGGGGGCTTTGATCATGTGCTGAGGGCCCCCTTTCTGGCTTCAGAGAGTGCAATGTGGACCAAAGCAGCGGCAATTGCAGAGATGGGCCAGCATGTCCATGCATGTTTTGTGAAGGTAATGGGGGAGGAATGGGCCTGACCCGGGGTCAGAATGCACTGCTAGAAAGCTGGCATATTCTGGCCAGTGTAGACAAGGCCAATGTCTTCTTGTTGTCCTACACACACTTACTGGAGGGTAAGCATCACTTAACAGAAAAGGATTTACATCTGAGCAAAGGAATAGAGCATTGTCTTGGCTGATGATTTTGTGGAAAACAACCAGCTTATAGGCAGATCTAGCTGCTACAACTAGAGATGGAAATCCTTTACTATTTAATCATTTCATGCAAGGTTGAATATTTAAAGTAGTTTTCTTTCCCCCTCCCCCACCCACAGTATTCTCCCTATGTTCAAATGTCATGAAGCGTTGCACATGACTTATTCTATGGGAAAAGACATGTGCTTTCTGTGGATAAAACCCCATTTTTACTACACACAAAACACTCTGTTTTCTCTGCTACTAACAGCTGCCCTGTGCCGGAAACAGTGTTTTTTGTGCAGGATGCTCATTTTCTGCATGGAAAACTGAGGAGGGGGAAGTATACAAAAAACATGTTTTTCTCTTTGCAAAATAATTCCTATATAACACTTTGGGATGTTTGAATACCAGAAATAAAAAATGAAAATTTCTCACTGGTCTATTATTCTTCCCAATGGGGGCTTCCTGGCTCTCAAGAAACTTGTTTGTCTAACTGTGAATGAATAATTGAGAATATTTTTTCCATTCTTAGCTAGAGCAAGGAATATCATGGTGTTGGCAGAAGGAGTCAAATAGTCCACTCACATTAGTTTTGAGATACATCCCTAGCCAGATTTGTGAATGGGTAGCTCTCTGGCTATAGGTGGACTCTCACCATCCCACACTATTGGCCACACTAGCTGGGACTGATGGGAGTGGGAATCCAACAGCACCTGGAGCTCCACACGTTACTCACATGTGCCCTAACCTGAGAACTGCAGTTATTACAACAACCAGCGGAACACCAGCAGCTGGTTGTCTCTCCTCCTATGCAACCTGGATGCCATGTAAAGGCGTTGCTTGGAGCTGTGTGTAATAGTAGACATTTTGTCTTCATGCTCAGCAGTATGGGATATATCCTGCCTATGCAGCCAGGAACAAGGATGCAATTGATTCCCTTTGGTAAAAGGCATTTGTGACAAGGTGGGACACAGGAGGAGTTCTCTGTTCAAGTTGCTATTCAGGTTGCTCTTCTGGAACCGCAAAGGCCATTGGGTTACACAAGTAGATGTTTATCTTGGAAAAAATTCAATTCATTCTAAGTCCCAACACAAATTGCAGATGTCATCTGCCTTTACTGCATTACATTTACTGTGCACCCAGTTCTACATAACATCCTGTGACTAGAGATTAAGAGAGATCCCTTTCATGCTACATAATGATAGCACTATGATTCCACTTTAACTGCCATGGACGCATCCTACGGAATCCTGGGGTTTGTAGTTTGGAGACAGCCTAGCGATCTCTGGCTGAGAATTAAAAATTGTGTGCCTTCAAGTCATTTCCAACTTATGGGAACCCTAAGGTGAACCTATCAAGTGTGGGGGGTTTGGCAAGATTTGTTTAGAGGAGATTTGCCTTTGTCTTCCTCTGAGGCTGAGAGTGTGTGACTTGCCCAAGGTCATCCAGTGGATTTCCTTGGCTGAGCAAGGATATGGACCCTGATCCACCCTGTAATCCAACACTCAAAACAACTACATCACACTGGATCTGTTGAGAATTCTAAATTACTCCTCCCTAGACTGCAAATCCCAGGATTTCATAGGATGGAATCATGACAGTTAAAGTGACATTATAGTGCTATAACTTTGTAGTGGAAAATGGCCCAGACTCTCAGCTCCTTTATTTGTAGCTCTTTGCTGGTATGAATACAAAACGAAGATTTACCAAAAGGAACTGCAAAACTAAATTTAAGCATGTTGCTAAAGCATTGACCCCACCTATTTTTTCCAGTAACTTGTAAGGACCCATCCCTCATGTTTTCTTCTGGGAGACATAATAATTGCAGGAGGGTTTTGCCTTGGTGGTTCTACTTGTTAAACAGCTCAAGTCAGTAGCTGGCCTCTAAATTAGAGCAAAGTGCTGCAGCTGGAGGCAGATGTTTCAGATTGATGATAAATGACACCAATTTGCATGGCATAAGATCAAATCATGAAGCACAGTTCCATAACACAATCTGACCTCAATAGTGAAGTATTTTGTAGAAAGAGAAAACAAACAGCTTGGAGTAGAATATCATGTTTGAAAAGAGGAGGAGAAGAAGAAGCAGAGACTGCTGGTCGCTGTGTATCATCCAAATCTGACTGGGACACCCCCCCCCCCACTCAACAGGCATCTTTTTTTATCTTATCAAAATCCTTTACAGAGAAGCTTGCTTTTTTTTTAAAGTGGAGAGGGACCTGCACTAAGTGAAGAGTACTGTGGGTCCTTGGTATCCTCTGAGGTTTGGTTCCAGGGCCCCCTGTAGATACCAAAATCCATGGATGTGCAAGTCCCATTATATAAAATGGTGTAGTAAAATGGTGTCCCTTATATCAAATGGCAAACAGCAAGGTTTGCTTTTTGGAATTATCTTTTGGGAATATTTTCAAGCTGTGGATAGTTGAATTTGTGGATAAAGGATCCATGGATATGGAGGGCTGACTGTATATGCAGCCTTTGCTTTAGGAACTGCAATGTTGTCAAGTTGCACTGGTTTTCTTGCAGGTGGATGTTGCCATAAATACATATCTGAGTGTGGCATCTGCTTCCACATCCTAGCCATAACTATTCATGTCTAGAGCTGAATCAGGTCTTGGATAGTTTAGTTAAAAACAACAACAACCTAGACTCCTCATGGTCTAACAATGTGTTTTACATGCATAAACTAAAAGTGTATAGTCAGGAACTCTTAAACATTAAGGCATAATTAAGTTATGTTGAGTGAACCTTAATAATATGAGAAGTGTCTTCCTGGACTAGCCCAAAGCTCAAATCATCTTACATTTTTTGCAAGAACCCACTATGTGGGCCACAGTCCATCAAACCTGTGGTCTACTGCCGATCTGACTATTTCCTTGGAGAAAAATAAACACTTTATTCATAATACAGCCAAGTATTACTGAGGTGGACAAATTCATATACAGAACTAGATAATTATGAATTTGGCTGACATCATTAAATACCATCCCCTTACCAGTGTTGGCTCAATTATAATTGAACTAGATATGAGTCAATTGTTCCCAAATCAAAATGAGTGACTAAATGGCTACAAGCTACTCATGGTACTGCAGCTTTATGAATTTTGGTATTCCAAATAATGCTCCACCCTCTTAATTGTATAAACTGCTGATATGTTATGTACAATCAAAATCAATGAGTTTCTTCCATGGTTGCTGCTTTAACTTATTCCCACATGCAGAAATATCCTCTGGTGTTCTTGATCTCTCCCCCTGCTCAGTAATGGCACTAGATTTTTCCTGCTCCTTGTTCTTGAAATCAGGTTGGATCCAGAGTTGACCCTCCATGAAAGAAAGGGCTTCTTCTTTTGGTGAAGGAAGCAATACTCTCTCAGTCTGCCTGCCAGAGGAAGGGATGGCAGTGGCCATTTTGGGCTAATTCTTCCTTCCTCTTCCTTCCTTCCTCAACCCACGAAAGCATGGGTGGACAACTGTGGTGGGTTGGAGGAGCAGATGTCTGCTCTGAGACCTTCCAGAATCTGCACAGATTGACAAAAATGAAAACAAAACCAAGAGTGGCCAGAAGTCCAATTCTGTTTTTGAAAAATGATGGCCTTGTCTACACTGACCAGAATACGCTGGCTTCCTGCTGGTATATTCTGGCCTGGGATCAGGCCCGCTGCTCTCCCATTACTTTCATGGAATGGGATGGAGTCTGGCTGGGCACACCAGCTTGTCTCTGCAGCTACTGCCACTGCTGTCTGCATCACTTTCTCTGATGCCAGGCAGGATGCCCGCAACATGTGAGCAAGGTCCCCTGCATGTGACCAGCCCTGGTCTGCTTGGGCCTGCTTCCTGACTGTGGAGAAAGTGATGTGGATGGCAGCTGCAGTGCTGGTCTGGCATGCCGGTATGGGCTCCTGCAATCATGTAGGGTCCAATCCATTTTTCCCAACTGAAGCAGTTTTTCACAGGTATTAAAATAAAGTAGTATAACAGGCTTTATCTTGTTTTAGCCCCATCTTTGCCCCAGGTGTCATGAGGACTTCCCAGGGGTGAAACAGGGCAAAAGCCCGGCATTGTTAGGATGGCAGGGCTCCAAGATGATGCCAAGATTATGTGAATAGCCCGTCTAGACAAGGCCTATGTCTCTCCGTGTTTAAATGGTAAATAATCTATTTAAAAGGTGTCAAGCTGCCCCTGAGAGCTTGCAGGAGAGGCAAAAACAAGGGGTGGTCCAGGTACTCTGGAGGAGTCATGGGATGCAAACACTGCTGGGGGTTGCATGTGGCCCCGAACCATAAACTGCCAATCCCTGCTATAAAGTATATTTTCCAAAAGCCTGGGAGCTGCAGTAGGATGGCAAATCAGTGCAAATTGTGTCCTCACTTCTATCTATAGGCAACTGTCCTGCTTGTGGAGTTCTGCTCTGTGCAGTTATGGATCTAACCCAAAGCCTTTATATCTGTATTACTTGTCACAACCCAGTACATTAATATACCTCCAGTTCTCAGAAGACTTTGCAACACAGTCTTATGTTGCCCATTTCCATGACTAGTGGAGTCTGTTATATACTAGTAAATTGGACTATACGAGACATAGCATGTATATATATTGGATTTCTATCCTATTTTTTAAGGGGAGCCAAAGCAGCTTATATAAAATTAACAACATTAGGGTTGCTTCTGCCTTCTTCAAGTCACAATCTTGCTCTAGAGTGTCATCCTTACCCAAAACCAATGGTCATTAACGCATCTGTATGATTCCCATCCATGTTCATCTCATCTCATCTCACCCTAAGTATTTTATCAGACATGGCAAAAAACAGATGTGGGATTATGACATCAGGGTAGCACAAATGGCCATGGCCATTGCATGATGTTGTCATCATCTCGTGATTACCCCATGCCCCTGTTGCAAATAAGGCATTCCTTTTAATTGATGGGGCAAGCTGTCAATGATCACCAATATCATTTTTTTTGCGGTACTGAGGGTGTGCAAAAACATGTCCCATCGTAATCATGAGATTACAGTGTGAGATTACATGAGATTACAGGGCGGTCCTCAGCAAGCAAACATCCAGGTGCGGATGTGAAAATGAAGCACAGGATGTTCATTTTATGAACTGTCCCATCTAGTTTGCACATTTTTAGGTTTCTTTCAGTGCTTGTGTGTTCATTAACTTTGTTAATTTATGGTTTGGGGGTTTTCTAAGTGTACTCGCATCTTCTCGTGAGAACAGCTGAAATCTTGCCCATGCCAAATCACGGAAGTAAACTCCCATTCTTAAGGCATTAACAGTCATTGTGCAATAGTTCTCTGGTGCTTCTTTCGTGTGATTATAGCTACATGTGATAATAAGTGTTATAATGCCATGATGTTCCTGCTATCTTCATTCATGGAATTACAGCATTTTTAGATGTTAGTCTGATAGTCCTAAAACTGCTGGAAATTGTTTGGAGATGTCCTTCTACCACCCTTCAACATAAGGGTTGTAGACTTTTTTGATTGTTCAGGGAGAGAGAAGAAGAAGCCAGCTGTAGCAGCTGGGCCGCAAATGAGCTGCCTCAGTTGGATGGCCAATTGCTTGGTTAAGCTTGGTCAAATGATGGGTAGAATCATCATCAGTTTTCCATATGGCCAAGTGTTAAAAGTTTAATTGAGGTACAGTATCTATACATCTTCTTGTTGAAGATGGAATTTATCCAGAACAACCAGGAAAAGATGCCAGTCCCTCCTCCCCATTCCCCCAATAAAAGTCAGACACAAAATTAGTTGGAAAAACATATTGGCAATAAATGGCCACAACTTTATTGATGACAGCTGTAGTTGGTTGGCTCGAACACATGGGCCTGGATCCAGCCACCCGTGAAACTAGCTGGGAGGAACTGCATAGCGACAGCCATGCTTTGCCATCTTGCCATGTGGGGTGGCCCCTCGCTGGGATTGCAAAACGGCCGTTGGGTAAGTCCAACAGCTTTAATTTCTTCTGACAAATACTCTAATTACCATGGGTCTAAAAATCTCACATTTATATCAAGCAAGAAATTCATTTGCTGACCCAGTCTAACCCTGTCCATATATTATGCAACTGTAGCCAAGACAGTAGCTTAAGGTGTTCTCATTGAAACATGAACACAATGTAATATCTGATGAAGGAAATACCTACATCTAATGAAACACTGCTTCTACGTGCAGGACAGGTGCATGTACCTGTTCTGCTGGTACATACAAGGAAAATTAATAATAACAAGTCTAAACTCTACACATACTTTCCCTACTGGGTTCTATTAAATCAGAATTCCTGTTTAGGAAGGACTAGGAACAAATTTAGCTGTGAATTTAACGACTGAAACAGTGAAATTGGTTGTTGCCAGTCCTCTTTCTCCTTTTCATGAAATCCAGGAGAACGGGCTGAAGTTCTGAACAGGTATTTGAAGTCCATAATGAGCTCGATGATTCCTAATATACAAAAACTCAGGTCCTTATCACACCATACTGTTATACCATCATAGCAGTGGTTTTCTCCCACTTTTGTCTCAGCCTTATTGCATGACATTGTGGTTCTCCCGGTGCTGTTGTGCTGTACAGTCATTGGGAATATGTTTTTTTTTCATGCTGAAAATAATCCATGAATGGTCCCCTTTCCCACCATGATTCAGTAGCCAGTTTGAGTGTTAATGTTTCATTCCACTTCCTTGTGAGAACCATTGATTAGTAGGTGTGGTGTGGTCTGGTTGTCCCTTCCATGGGAATTCCCAAAGAAATTGTCAACAGGAAAACCTCAGACTACTTCCGGTGCTTGGGTGGGGAAGACAAAACTTCTGAAGAGAATAGTTGTGTTTTCTGTGGTCTACACTCTTGAATCCCTTTTCGGATTTTTTCTATTTTTTTAAATATAAATGGTTTGCTGTTGTAGTGCAATAATGCTGCAATCTTGACCTGTTAAGCATTGAAAGTCTCTATGCAGATGCCTTTACAGCACTGGGGTGTTTTTCAAAGGCATTTCCACTGCTTTCCTGTGGTACCACACACCATGGTGTTGCCATCACAGTGTTATTTTTTAAAATTATTTTTTAAGGTACTGGTGTAATAGTGCTATGACATTATGCCATCTCGTAATAGTGTTATTGTAGCTTAAAGAGTAGAAATGAAGGTGTTTTTTGAACAAGACAACCTGAAACAACTAACATGATAAAGACTTTTGTTTTTCACAGAACAATGTAAAAAACATATTGGGTGATGGTGTGGTCTTTTGCTCTTCCTGTGCCACCTCTTACTATGCAAGATCTGGGCAATGGTGGGCGCATTGTAATGATGTTGTGCTATAATAGTGTTATTACAGGTTAATGAGTAAGAGTGAAGCAGTTTGATCAGGACAGCCTGAAACAACTAACTAGTGTGATAAACATTTTTCTTTTTCACAGGAGAAAGACATCAGAAATAGGAGGGGTGTGTGGTCTCTTTCTCTTCCCATGCTACCTTTCATTATGAGAGATTTGGGCAGTGATGGGTCTGCCATAACCAGGTCACGCTACAATAATGTTATTACAGTTAGATTTTTATATATATATTGAAGCAAACCAATCACGAAGCAGAAGATGAGACAAATGGGGAGGTAATAGCATTAGTGTAGATGAAAAAAACTGTGCAAATCACACTATTACAGGGCAAATGTGGTAAGGGTGTGATACACAGTGCCAATAATCAGCTATCATTGCCAGTACTGCTGGAGTGGTTTTCAAACAGTGTAACTCAGCATAACAGCATGGTGTAATAAGGACCTCAGTCTAGATTCATGGGGTCAAAAATGATGTGGCCACTGTTACCCACGCTGTTGTATGAGCAGGTTAGAGCAATGTAGTGTGCTCTCTGTAGCCACTGGGAATGCAATTCCAAAGATTGGCCCTACAATCAATTAATCCATTCTGAACCAAGTAAAAGCTACCTAGTTTGCATGCTTGCTTGCTTAATTAACTAATTAAGCTGACTTCACTTGGTTCAGAATAGGAGCCCTGGTGGCGCAGTGGTTAAATGCCAGTACTGCAAGCCACCACATTGCATTCCAGCCGGCTCCAAGGTTCACTCAGCCTTCCATCCTTTCGTAGGTCGGTAAATTGAGTACCCAGCTTGTGGGGGGCAATTAGCTAACACACATTGGAAACTGTTTAATGCAGTGTAGATGCATAAAGTGCTACTGCTTAAAACAAGTTGTAAGCCGCTCTGATAGCCTTGTGGCTGAAGAGCGGGGTATAAATAAATAAATAAATAAAGAATACAAAATTAACAGGAACATCTAAGGGTGAATATATATTGCAATATATATATATATATATATATATATATATATATATATATATATATCACTATGGCCTATTGATTTCTGGGACCAGTTCCTAATGCCATATTTTATTTTTAATACCCTAAAGAGTTTTATTGTTATTTTATTATTATTGTACTATTTATATTTTAATGTTTAAAGGGATACTGTGAGCAACTTTGAGAATCTGGCACTGAAAAGTAGGGCACATTTTAATTACTTAATCTTCAAAAAGGGCCACATCAATATGAGTACATTTGCCAATTAAAGAGGGCATCCCTCATTGCACCAGAGTTGTGCCTACTTTTTTAAGCATTGTTTGGTTTTCAGACCACTGAAGAAAGAGGGCTTCAGACAAACAAAGATGGAATATTGGACAGTATATACGACACAAGCTATAGGCATTCCTCATAAAGGGCAAGCACATGAGAATTATAATTTAAAGCACTGGTTTTGTAAACAAAAACAATTAGACTTTTATAGAGACACAAACTAGCATTTTTTTAAATTGGCCGCTTTCTCTCCTTATTAATCTACTGTTATTTAGTTTTTATGAGGCACAGTCTTCATTAGGCCTGAATCTGAATACAGGAAGATATTTTATATTAAGTCCACTTAGGTCAAAATGCTCTGAACAGCAGCTGCTCTCCAAGTTCTCAAATGAAGGTCTTTCACAGAGGTTAGGAAGTTACCTTTTAAAGGTAGTCAGCTATAGGTATAGTTCCGAGTCCTGCAGAAATGAGTTGCTATTACTGTTATAGTTTTTAAACAGTGAATCTGTACTTTCCAGATTCCCCAAAGTAATAACAGCAGTTGCTTTTTACCTACACCCCATAACAGTAAAAGTAACAGTAAAAGATATTACATTTATCCCTTGACAGCCCATACTCACAATATAATTCTGTTGTACTTTAGTTCTTGGGAAAAGGAACTATGTAGTTAGATGTTTTGTGCTATCAAAGCAGCTTTGGCTTATGGTGACCCTATGAATGAGAGACCCCTAAGAGACCGTGTTATTAGCAACCCAGCTCAGGTCCTTCAAAGTCAGGGTTGTGGCTTCCTGGTTAAGGACTTTTTCGGATGAGTCTTTTACAGCGCAAGCAGCCTCGTCGCGTTGCGAGGCTGCTGCGCTGCAGAGCGTCCCTTTTGGATGACGCTCTCCCCTGCTGGTACTGTTGCGTTACTGCAGGGACACTGCAGCGTTATATTTGGCGGTTTTCTAATCACAATCAACTTTCATGATTATAAAACCGCCAAATATAACGCTGCAGTGTCCCTGCGGTAACACAACAGTACCAGCAGGGGAGAGCGTCATCCGAAAGGGACGCTCTGCAGCACAGCAGCCTCGCAACGCGACAAGGCTGCTTGAGCTGTAAAAGACTCATCCAAAAAAGTCCTAAGTCTCTCCACCTGCAATGAAGTCTTCCCTTCCTACTGCCTTCCACTTTACTGAACATTACTGTTTTTCCCCCAGAGAGTCATGTTGGCAAAGCACTATACCTTCAGTTTAGTCCTTTTGGCTTTTCATAAGAATTCAGGCTTGATTTGCACCAGAATCCATTTGTTTGTCTTTTTGGCACTCTTTTTGGCATCAAGAAAACTTTGAGGATCACATTTCAAATGAGTTGATTTTTTTCTTACCAGCTTTCTTCTCTGTCTAGTTTTCACATCCATATATAGAAATTTAGGACTTTATCAGATGCACTAAATACGGCATCATAACGATGCCACATAAACGCAAAAGGGCGCACATATCAGATGACGTTGCCCTTTTGCGTTTATGTCCTGGCGAAAACCCATCCTATTTTATTGACAGCTTAAGCCATCAATTGATCCCCCATGGTGCTTTCGTGCTGGCATTGCCAGCCTATGAAACCTCATGCCATTTAACTCACGTGAATGCAGCATCAATGGCTAGTTGGGTGAGATCGCAACATCCAAGTAAGTGACACACTTTTTATGACCCTCCCCGGGTTACTTGGAAGTTTTAAAGTGTGCGTATGTGCTTATTTTAACTTTTTCTGTGTGGTTTTTGTTTCCTTTTTTGAATTTCCTGCACAAGCATCTTCTCACAAGAATCCGTAGGATTTTGAATGAGGAAGTGAATGGAGCTCAGGAAGCTTTTGCTGGGAGAGAAGGTAAGTGTGGTGGGGGGCATTCTTTTGCCAGCATAAAAATGGCTTTAAATTATGCCAGCAAAAGAATGTTTTTAGAGGCTAGTCTGATAAAGTCCTTAGTCTGCAACTTGAAGAGACTAATTTAATCAATGGGACCATGGGAAGTCAATACTTATGTCGTTTTCATTGAGTCAGTGAGTTTATTCAGGTCAGAACTAAAAATTGGATTTAGATCATTTTTTCTAATTACATCCAAATTCTGGTCTTTCCCAATTTTGCAGTGCTACTGTAATTCCTTTTAAATAGAGGCACTGGGAATTAAATTATAGGCCTTGCACATACAAGGTATCTAATGTACTATCACTGACTTATAACTCCTGGGTTTCTCAGGATGAGAAGCAATCTGTGATTCATATCATCTTTTCCTTTTTCTCTATCAGAATAATGCCCTGAAGTGGGTCATAAATCAACTTCTAGGTTTCATAGGGTTAGGCTGAACTGACTTAGAAGTACAAAGATTTTTAATAGATAAATACATGAAATATTTAAAATGCTAAGCAACAATACAGCTTTAATGGTTATTTTAAATTGTCCAAATGTCATTAAAAATGAAAACAATGTAGAAATTAAAATGAAATTGGACAACTTGTTTGTGATTCTGTATCTTATGGAACTCTGCTTTGCTTTGGATTACTTGAAGTGATATGTGTTCAAATTTACTCCACCATTTCATCCATGAAAATTCTTAAACAGCAATTATGAAAAATTGCTCGAGTCACAGCAGTTCAAGGATGTCATGATAACATTCAGGTTCGATAGTCAGAGTAACTAAAGTGACTCTGTCCTTTTTTCCTGTGGCATTTATGTCCCAGCTTGGTTCCAATGTTTTGCTTTTGTGCTACAAGCCAATGTTTAAAATGACAGGAATAGTGCCAAGTTATGATTTCACAAAGTTTTAATTGCAGTAAGGGATGCTGCATTTTTTTTTCAGATTGCAAGATTTTTTCAGATTGCAAGATGGTCTTACCATGCAATTTATCAAGCTGTTCTTTATTGCTGAAGAAATCAAACTTCAACATTATGTCTGGAATAGTGCCTACAAGCCCAGGGAGTGAGAATGAAGCTCCATGCTGCTCTTGCTGTGAAAGGAAGAGTCAGTGACTAAGGATACAAAATATGACTTCTAAGATCATAAAGGATCTTAAATCCCCATGACTTGCTTGCTTATTTATTTGTTTTTATTAGAACTGAACCCTGAATTTGTTCTCAGAACTGGGACTCAAGGCAGTTAAAAATAAGAGTAAATGAGATATATGCGGGAATCCCATTGGTGATGCATGCAGACACAATTGAAAATGACTGCATATGCACTTTTTTTGGTTGTGGTAGATGGAGGTATTCAGCACCTCCATTCACCATGACCCCTTCCCCATGCCACCTAACTCTTCTGAGGCTAGGTATCCTTCAAACAATCCAGTGGCTAGGGGAGGACGGAGAGGTCAGGGAATGACCCAACAATAGCTGGCTGCAGGAAGGAACAGGGATCCTTTGGGGCCCTCTGTTGGTCCCCTGGAAATCTCAGTGGATGTTACCTCCCCCACCCTCTCCCTCTTCTTCCCTTGCCACTGAATGGCCATTGATAGGTAGGTGAAACGCACGGGAAAGGAGGACGATACTTCATTTTATAATCCATCAGAGCGATGCAGCACTTCAGCCATAGTTAAACATAAAACTAATTACAGTTGCCCCTTCACATTCGCGGCTTTAACATTCGTGGTTTTGATTATTCGCGATTTTGGGAGGGTCTCCCCCTGCCCTCCCCAAAACGGTGCTTCTCGGGGGTGGGGGGAGAAGCAGCAACGGGGCTTCTAAAGTTCCGTTGCCACTTTTGGGATGGCCGGGGGGGGGAGAGAAAAGTGGCAACAGGGCTTTAGAAGCCCCATCGCTGCTTTTGCGATGGCCAGGGGGGGAGGGGGAGAGAAGTGGTATTGAGGCTTTAGAAGCTCCGTTGCCACTTTTGGGATGGCCGGGGGGGGGGGGAGAAGCGGTGATGGGGCTTTAGAAGCTCCGTTGCCACTTTTGGGAGGGCCGGGGGGGGGTTGCAGGAGGATGGTGGCATGACCTATTTTTTATTCGCGTTTTTTTCACATTCGCAGAGGTCTTGTGGCCTTAACCCCCGCCAATGTGGAGGGACAACTATATAACAACAAAGGAATAAGAAAACTGAAAGAGAAATTAAAAACACAAAAATTGGATGGTGTGGGAGGCACCTGCTATGAGCTGCCTGAGGAATTGGAAGAAACAGTTACTGAAAGTAGGTGGCAAGAGCTGCCATGGCTTCCCATGGACTGTATTGTGAGAAGAAGACTGAGAAGGAAATGGAGGCTTTGTTTCCCAGACCTTCCAATGCACAGAGTCTTTAATGAGTCAGAAAGCAAATGACTGCATAGTTGCTTAGAAGTAAGTCTGACTGATATCTATGGAGTTTTCTTCAGAGTTAGTGCATCACTGTGGTGTGAGAAAGTCATTTGAGGTCAACAAAGCTGTTACACCAAGGAAACAGACTGTAGTAAGTTATGCTAAGAGAGAGAAAACGGAAACCATGTTATGATAAACCTAAAGCTTAAGTAAACCACAGAATAGTCAAAGAATACTTGTTTTAAACTGGTGGCCAGAACTGTGATAGCCATTTCCTATAACTATGGAGTAGCAGAGAGAAAAAGCTTTCTCTACAAGTTAGGCTAATGAGGGAGTGATTGGTATTTCCCTCTACCATATATCAAGGTCTAGCACTATCCTTCTGTCCATTGGCTACAACTCTTTGGTGGGGATGGTTAGCCAAATGCCTGCAGACCAGCACCAGTCCATGGGCCACCAGTTTGAGTAGCACTGTCCTGAATCTCTTATTTCTGCTTTTCAGTGAAGCATTTCAACTCCTAGAACTCCTGATAACTATCCATATTGTCTGGGAATTCTGGAAACTGAAGTCTGAAATAGCTGGAGGACCAAAGTTTGAGAACCATTGCAGTACAGGACACTGTTCCAGCACTACGGTTGAAGTAGGATTTAACTTCCAAAAAGGGATATAAATGATATTTGAAAACAGTTGAAAAACCTGTTCCTCGAATGTTGTGAAACCCTGATGAGAAAAATCCTGGACTGACAAGAATCCTTGCAATTTGGTATTTATGCCACACAAAATGTGCAGATAGTATAATGTACAGGAAACAGCATTTTCTAATTTTTTTGTGTGAGCAGAAAATGTTTTTTTAAAAATTTTTATACAAAATGCAGCCTTCTGTGCAAAAAAACAAAACAAAACCACATGCAAATTTTGTGCAGAATAAGTTCCCAACTGCAAATAGCCTGCAAATATTTTTCAAATATTTTCTCACAGCAGGAAGAAAATTGATAAAATTACTCATTGCTCCCTTCAAGATATAATTGTATTTAAGAAGTGCAGAAAAATGGGTTCACTTCCATGTGATATCTTTACATATGCAAATATATGCAAATGTTGATCATTTATTGTTCAGATTAGAAATGCTAGAAGAAAGAGACAGACACACAAATATATGGATAAATTAAGGGACACTTTATTAACTATTTAAACCAGGCTTCAAGCAGGACTGTATACTGCTGTGCATGCTGAAGTAGGTGTATATTTACTTCCTCTTCAGTATGTCAAGGGCAAGCAAGCCCATCCCAAAGATACAAGCCAATAAATCTAGCTTGCCCCAGGTTAACCTATTTCCAGGAAGTCTGAAAATGCTGGAAGGAGCATTCTCCTTTAGCATTTTAACTGGCTAATGGAGAAAGCCAGTTAAGTCTAGTCTCAAGGGTTGTTCCATTCCCATCCCCCCAAGGAAAAATATCTGCTTGTTTTGTTTATAACAGACCAGCATCAGCCTGAGAACCATGGAGGAAACAGCACTGGTGACTGTTCCCCTCAAACTGTGTCATGTCACAACTTGCTGCTGACACAGCAGATCACTTCTGAAAGCACTGGCATGTCCCTTGCTGACTCATAAGGGAAAAAAATTATACGAAGAGCACCACTGCAGAGATGCTCCAATTGCTGTAGAATGGTCTTATTCCAATAAAAAAATCCTAATCCCCCCCCCCAAAAAATTCCAATTGCTGCTGCTGCTCAGAAGAAAAAGATGGAACTCCAAAAGCCAGGCTTAAACATTGTCCTTGCAAGCTCCTTTCAGCCTAACATCTTCTTCAGAAGCCGAGCAGCATCCAAAGATGATGGCAGAGGGTAGAGCTGGGTTTTATACCTTCTCACACTGTTCCCCCACCCATCCTGCATCATGACGCATGATGTCATGACATGTCTGGTCTTCTCTCCCTTCTTCTGAAAAGGCAAATGGAGGCCTCCAGTCTGCAATCACCACTATGGCCAATGCAAAGGTAAGGGAAAACATTCTCTCAAGTAAGACTTTTCCTTTTGAGGGCATCACATTTTCCCAGTGTTCAGAGCACAGTGTTAAATGCTGAGAAAATGCAATTCCATGCCTATGTTTTAGGGCCATGGTGATTTGGAATTTTAACTGCAGCTTGATTAGATGCATGTAATAGGCAGCTGAGATAGTGCCCAGAGCATAATTGATGGTGGGCATCAGAGCTGCCCTGAGGTTCAAGCTCTGCCTGGAAAAGTGGGATGCCCAAGAAGCCAAAAGTTACCAGTTTCCTAGGAAAATATAGATAAATTCCTTTCACTTTCGCTCTTCAAGTTCTAGTGTTTTGGGGCTTCCTATCAACATACATGGTCTGTCTATTAAATAACGAGACTGATACAATAAGCCATCTTTATTTATATGTATTACAGTTCTAATGCTTGTCTCCTTCAATATACTCCCCATTCACACTCACACACTGATGCAGTCTTGTTTTCCACCAGTTGAAGGCGTGGAGCAGATCAGTTTCTGCCAGCTGTTTCAACACATCTGCCATTTTCTTCTTTAATGCATCAATTGACTCAAAACGTGTTCAGTACCAATTTCACTTTAGGGAAAAGAAAAAGTCGCATGATGCCAAATCTGGTGAATATGGAGGATGTTCAAATGTAGTAATGCATTTATTGGCCACAAACTGCTTCACAAAAAGTGCTGCGTGAGCAGTCGATTGTCTTGATGAAGAATGAAACCATTTTTCCACAGTTCTGGCCTTTTTTCCAGACTCTTTCAGCTTTGTTAAAACTTCCTTATAATAATACTGGTTCACTGTTCTGCCTTCTGGAACCCATTCTGCCAAAATTACACCCTTGATGTAAAAAACAAAACAAAACAAAACAATGAGCATGGCTTTGAAAGTGGATGTGCTTTGACATGCTTTTTTTTCATTCTTGGTGATGATGGTGTTTTCCAGTGCATTGACTGTCGTTTTGTCTCAGGATCACACTGGAAGATCCAGGTTTTATCACCAGTGATGATTTTTTGAAAAAGGCTTGGGTGTGCCTAAAGTTGCTGCAGAATGTCACGTTACTTGACTTTTAAATTTAGCATTTTCCCAGCACACAACAGACAACACAGCTGCTTTAAATGACGACTGACAATTAACTGAACGGCCAAGAGTGTTGATGCTTGTCATGCAGGTTCAGACATGTTTAAGGTCACCACTCAAGCATTCACAATCAGTTCTCCCTGATTTGTCTGAAAGGTAGAAACACAGTCTCGTTATTTAATAGACAAACCTTGTATGTCTACAACACTTGGATTCTTATCACTTGACAATGTAGGAACTGTCTCAGTACTGTGGCTGAGCTGATCAGTTTCGTTTTAAGTAAAATAAGCCTTTTATCCAAAAGCAAAATGGACAGCAGGCATTGACCTGTGATAAGTGTGATAGTTAAGAGGATTAACCTATAATGATACTAATTACCTGAGGTGCTTCTGAATGCACATCACTGCACATTGCACATCCTGGGTTAATTGGCTTGTAAACAGGATGCTGCCATGTAACAATGAGTATCTTAATGTTTTGCTCTATCTGCCCATACACTTAAAAACACACACACACACACACACAATGAATTACAGTTTGAGGTGAAATGATATTGCCCACCCAGTTTCTGAATAACAGTCAAATAAGGGTTGGCTTACAGCAGAGCTGGGTAACATGTGGCCACTGCATCCATTGGTGGGTTCACTGCCCTGGCTGCTTGAGAAGTGGCAGTGGGCCCAAAATCCGATCACCATTCTCCTTAATTTTTCTCTTCCTATTCCTCCAGCTTTTCTGGGCGCTGTTGTGCAGATGGTCATTTTAGTATCCTCCTGCACTATAGAGAACAAATACTGAATTGTGATCGCAATGGCAGTAGTAGTGGCAAATTTAAGCAAAATTGCCAGATTTTAATGGGGAACAAGGTGACAGAAAGTAATTAAAGGGTGATACAGTGCCAAAGGGGGGGGGGGCTCTAGTTTGCCATGAAGTTGCTTGCTGCAAATATTTTTAATAACCCAATAAACATAAGAACCGTGTTACTGGGCCAGGTCCCTTGTAACTGATTGAATTATGCCTGCCACTGAAAGTTGAAGTTCAAGAGCCATATCTGCCTGCCCTCCTTGGTAGAATTTGGGGACATGCAACACTGAATTACTTTTAGCAGTCTTCTCCCACCTAGCACCTCTAGAATAACCATCAGCCCTGCCAGCATGGCCAATACCTAGCCATATGGCCAGAGGCTGATGAGAGCTGCAGTCCAAGACATCTAAATGGTGCTAGTCATCTCCTATCGTATTTTCTTGCCCTAAAATTCACAAGCAAAATAGTAATCTGTTAAAAGCACCCTTGGAAGGACTCATTAACCATGAATGCAAATGAACTTGCACATATTGCTACCCTGTTTGGCCATATTCCTTTTTAGCAATTCCATCTATATTAATTATTCCACAATTGACTTTGCTACTTCAAATCCTTCATCTGTGGAATCAATGCAGTTTTGTTTTGGCCTTGTTCCTTGGGAATATAATATTGCACTATATTATATCATATTATATCACACTTATTCCGCACTCTGTTCCAGCGCACCATTTCAAAGGACCTACAAAGCCCTAAATGACTTGGGGCCAAGATATCTGAAAGACCACCTCCTCTCATATGAGCCTGCCAGAAATCTGACATCTTCAGAGGTGACCCTGTTGCATGTCTCAACACCTCATGAAGTCAGGTTGGTGGGTACACATAACAGGGCCTTCTCAGTACCGGTGCTTGACTGTGAGACTTCCTACCTGAGTAATTTAGGCTGATCCTATCTCTTCTAAGCTTCCAGTGGGTGGCCAAAACAGTGCTCTTCCACATGGCATTCAGTGTTTAAAAATGCTGTTTTAACTGTTTCAAAACCATTAACCTGATTTTAAGAGTTTTAAAAGAGTATTTTGCTGTGTTTTAAAATGTTTTTATCTTTGTATTGTTTCAATTAGTTTTTACTTGTTCATTACCTCGGGAGCCCTTGTGGGATGGGATGCAACACAGAAATACTTTAAATAAACTTTAAATAAATAAATTTCTTGGTGATATAATGTAATTGGGCCATTATATTACATGGAAATATAATACGTCACATTTACTCCAATACTCCATGACAACATTATTATCACTGAGTGCTTTAGTTAAAAGAAAAAGCTTCTAAAAAGCAAAGTCACATCACTGCAGTTAATGGAGATTATGAGATGTGGCAAATATGGTGTGATAATGATGACACAATACTGCAAAAGGGCTTCCATATCGCACGGTGTCATCCCCTTGCATGCTGCAAGTGTTCTGCTCCTGTGAAAAAGCCATTCTTTTTTTTTTATTATTAATGGGCCAAGCTGTCAATTGATCACCGATGGTGTTTTTGTCACAGTATTGCGAGCGTCTGAAACCACATCCTATTATGTTCCCGTGAATACAATGTCAATGGGCAGTCCCCGCTAGAACACTTCCGAGTGAGTACGCGAAAACTAGGTACAAGACGCTCTTTTTATGAACCTTCCCCTTTTGCTTGTAAATTTTAAAGTGTTTTTCAGTGCTTGTGTATTCATCTTCTTTGTTAATTTTGGTGTTTTTAGACTTTTAAGTGCACTTGCATCTTCTCGCAAGAACCGCTAAGATCATGCGCCCTTGTGAATGCAGAGGTAAATAGCACTAGCAGTCGTGCTCCGATAATGCTGGGGCTGCTCTTTCTCATTATTACAGCAACATGTGATAAAGACAGTTATTATGCCAGGACACTTACACTTTTAAATATAGTGGGACAAGAATGTTTTTAGACTCTCATTTGATAATCTGCATAAACATCTTATGGCTGGGAAGTCCTTCCTAAAATGGGAGATCTTCATAAGAACAAACTAAATGCAACAAAACAAAACAAAACAAAACATAAAGGCCCCTTACCTGAACCCTTTTGAGGAAAAGAAACACCGAATGAGGCATATTTTCTTTTATATGAAATAGAAGTAATTCTCAGATCTTACTACTAGAAGTGTAATTCATCTGCTAAGGGACATGAATTGCACATGCTTATAACATCCATTTAGCACTATGGGGAGAAGCAAAAACCAAATGGCAAGCATTTGAATCTAAAAAATGTTTCTTTTTTCCTTCAAATCAGGTCAAATGCTGGTTGGGGGTGGAGTTATGAATTTGAAAACAGAGTACCCCAAGTCAGCTACATGGGCAATAGGGAAACTGTCAAAACATGTATTAACTTTTATTAGGCCAATAAACAAATTCTATGGAAATATTCAGGTTCTCCACAATTTTCATCAGGATGATGAGTGAGACTTTGGAGGGCCCCACATGGTCCTCTAACAGCCCTCCCGTATCTCTCTACCATTTTCTCCTACTGGCTCACATTCCAGAATATCACTTTCAGATTTGAAAAAAAAATGCCTCTGTGGGACTGAAATGGGGGCAAAACAGCCAATTGTGTAAACTAGATTGCCCATTTTGGAGGGCCAAAACTGGTGAGTGAAGGAAATCATAAGGATAAGGACCTGCAGGTCTAGTGAGAGCCCTGGTGGGCCACAAGTAGGCTATGAAGCTGTGCTTTGGCCACCCCTAGGGTAACTGTCAATCAGTGGTTATCTGACTGGATTGGAAAAGCAAAATATAAAGGTGGTGGCAGGGAGAGCTCATAGTGAGAAGGAAAGGGATTTGGGGCCATTCTAAGATCACAGGAGTTGAGGTCTGGTTTGGAATGTGCTGGGATGGGGAATAGATGTTTCTGAATCTTTAAATTGCTTGGACATACTCCCAAGAAAATTTTCCCAATATTGCTTAATAACACAAAGAGATATGGGTTAAAACCAAAATGGAACTCTACTGATCAAAGCAATGGCGTCATGATAAGATATGCTGTACAAGAGGGATGGACAATGTGTGACCTTCCAGATGTTGGACTGCAGCTCCCATAATCCCTGATCATATTGGCTAAGATTGAAGGGAGTTGCAGTCCAACAGTATTTGGAGGACCATAAGTCATCGTCTACTGCTGTATAGTATTACAGCTTGGAAATAGAAGTGGAAAAGGCTTTTCAAAGTTTGGCCACATGCTATAGGCAAGACTTGGGGTGCACACAGGTATGGCAATGTTATGGATATCAAATAGATAAGGGTGAGCACTATATTTGCTGCCTTCATATCCATTTGTACCATTCAAGGATTGCAAGGGGACTTTTTCTTCTGCAATGCATGGAGCATTCTGGGAAAATAAAATGACACCACAAGGAATGACCCCTGAAATCACACTCTGCAGAGAAAAGCAGTAAGCCCATCTGCAAACAATAAAGATGAATATGAATAAGAAAATGAATGAATAAGGAAATTATATTGACTGAAATGCAGCACAGAAAGAGACTAGAACAGAACAGAACAATTGGCATTTTTAATACTCAAAAGAAAGAAAAGAATCCACTGACTAACCCTTTCTCTAACCAATCCTTTCCACACACTTCCTAATACTGCCTGTCACTTACTGATGGTATCTTTTAGCACCAACTAGTGGTTGTGTAGAACAGCTGAAGCTATTGCTTTCCAGGAAAAAGCAGAAGCAGGCGAAGTTTCAGTTTAGTGGATGAAGAAAGGGGAGAGGCTGTTTCAGGCATGATTAAGGCAATATATCTCAAGGCATTAGTAATGGTTTCCTTGGAAATGAGATTTTTATGGAGTTTTAAATCTACCACTACCTACTTGCTTTTTCAATGTTTATTTTTCTGATTATTATATCTTTGCTAATCTTGTTGTTAAGATGCTGTATCAAAATATGAAGGCAACAGAGGGCATGGACTATGGGCTGAAATGAAGAAACCGAGAAAGAAAATGAACAGGTGTTGAGAGAAAGTTTTAGGCAGGAACTGTACATTAAACTGGCAAACACTTGTTTCATAAACATGTGCCTTCTGATTAACAGGAATACAGAGGTGGGGCCAGTGTGGATCAGTGGGTGGAAAGGAAGTTCCTAACCATTCTCATACTTGCCCGTTCTTCCCTGTAAATAATAATTTGCAGGTGTTTTTCCCTCACAGCTGGGCTTTTTGCAATCTAAAACCAAACAAAAAAGTGTTCTTTTTTAAAAATATCCACCCTTTTTCATAGACAGCAAAACTAGAAGTAGTAGGATTGCCAGATCTCAGTGCCTGGCTTTGAGCCTTCATTTTTCATGGGTCATCTCTAGGGAGATTTTCAGACAGGGACAATAATAGCATCCCCGTCTCGCTATCTCCTCTCCTGCTACCCTCCCAACCCTGTCCCAGCATGAGAATGAAAAGTTTTGCACTTACCTTTAATCGTGTACCTTTCCTCCCCCTTGGCAGGCATGGTGCCACATTCACTTCCTGGTTGAAATCCCAGGCTGTTCTCATGAGAGTGCGTGGGAAATTCAAAAAGAAAAAAGAAAATACACCTTTAAAACTGACAGTAAGCACAAAACCACATTTAAAAAACCCTAAGTAACCCAGGGAGGGTACAAAAAAGGGTGTCACTTACCTGGATGTCCTGATCGCACCTGGAACTGTTCTGGAACAGACCTCCCACTGCGGCTGGCATCACGCTACAGAAATGGGGCTCCTTTTCACTTGCTTGTCATTCCATGACAGGAACGGAATAGGCAATCTGTTAATGGCTTAAGCCATGAATAAAAAGCAGTGAGGGCAAAATGGGACCAGCATAGGAGCATAACAGGATGAAGACGATGTTGTCTGATCTCCTTTGGCAATCTCCTGGCGTTCATGTAACACCATATTAAGGGTGTCTGATAATCTCATCGGTGGGAAACAAGGGTGCAAATTCTCTAGTTTTGCAGGGCTTAGCTCCTGACAAGAGGGAAAGGGCTGTGTACCAGTCTTCAGTTAAGCTAATAAAAGCATCAGCATGCTACAATTTGCAAGGCTCAATTGATTTCTTGCTGCAACTTGCAAAGACTCTTCGGGGCCAGAAGAGAGAAGGTGCACTTACTTTGTTAGCTTTCTTCTTTTGGCACCAGGATTTCCCCTCTGCCCTGCTCTGCATCCTCCTTCTGGTTAGGAGCAAGTAGGCTAGACTACATGTTCCTTATCCTGACTCCCCAAAGTGAGGGAGAATAATCCCCTCCTTTCACCTTGATTTGGGAACAGCCTCTTTAACTAAGATTTTTGTCTTAATTTCCAAAGAAGAGGAGGTTCTCTCCCTTTCCCCCTCCCTGCCTCCCTCTCTGGGCACAAGCTTGAACAACAAGTTATGAACAACCATAGTTGGCACTTAATGCATAGGGCTTAATGGTATCATCAGGGGCCATGCCTAAGTCTCAGGTTTTGGCATGGAAACCTCAGGACGATCCTGAACTGACATCCCTAAGAGATGTTTTCATTAGAACATTTTGTTAGATGTTTTCCAGGAAGAGAATACTGTATATTTTCCAACTAATTTTTTTTAAAAAAGAATTGGAATGTGTCAAAACTTCCTTCCTTTCCAATAAGGATTTGTAGTTTTGCCATTGTTTGGCTTTTGGGTTTTTTTGCTCCCTTGGCAAATAGCAGCAGTAAGTGGGGTTGGTATTTGCACCATTTTGCATCTTCCAAAATGCACAAAAGATATGAACTAAGTAGTTGGTTAACTAACATAACATGTACAGATTGGAAAGAAAGCTGTATTCATTCTTTTTTTCCTGTCTCATAAGAGGCAAATCGTTTGAAATCTGCATGAGCAAGTGTCTACAATTTTCTCTGTCCCATTGGATACTAGAGTTACTGACACATACCTCCCCCCACCCACCCACCCATCCCAAATGTATCTTGAAACATTGGGCAGTTGGGAACAATTTGTTATATATATTGTTCAACCAAACTCCCATTTAAAGTCCTTGACATCCACACCTCTGTAGCATACCTCCTATTGGGCCTTGGCCTTGGTAAATACCACCTCTCTGTTATCACACTGTTTTTAGTACACTGACACAGATATGCTGTGGAAAGATCTGGCAGCAACCACAGATACCCTGAACTGTTTAAACACACACACACACACACACACACACACACACCACAGAGCATTATCCAAACAGCACCATTTGGGGATTTGAGTACAGTTGTCCCTTCATATTCGCTGGGGTTTGGTTCCAGGACGCCCTGTGGATACCAAAATCTGTGAATACTCAAGTCCCATGATATGCAATGGCATAGCAAAGTGGTGTCCCTTATATAAGATGGCAAAATCAAGGTTTGCTTTTTGGATTATTATTTTTTAAAGAATATTTTCAAGCTGTGAATACTTAAATCTGTGGATATGGAGGGACAACTGTATTTCAATTGATATTTTATATAGTGTTGCTTTTTATGAACCAAATACACTTTTTGAAAGTTGAATAAGCCTTTTAATCACTGACATCTGATGACAAGATATGGGCATTCAAAAACGAACAGCACAACCTGCTGGAACATTGTTTACTTGGTTGGTAGTGTCATTTCCTGTCACTGGAAACACAAGCCACTTTTAAAATTTCACAGTGGCTGGTTACTTTGGGTGCAAGCTGCTGCCACAGAAACAAAAAGAATACATCCTGCAGCATGTGCACTTCTCTGTAAGCCATCTCAGATGCAAATTTCCTGGTGCTTGCCCAGTCTGCAAATGACACACTTTCTGAATGAAAGGGAAGAGGGAACATTTTAATATAAACTGTAAAAGAGTTCCAACAAATTCTCTAGTATATAAATAGCTTGGCAGCCATTTATGATTTCAGCAGACTAAAGCACAGAAGTACACTACAGGTGTACTTCTGGTGTGGTGCAGTGCAGTGGTAGAAGCCATTTTCATAGAAGGATTGAAGCTCAATGGTACAGCATGTGTTTTCCATGTGAAACCTACTGAATTTAGGTTTCTCAACTAGGGTTCCCACGAACCCTAGGGTTCCATAAGATATTGTGGCTTTTTTGAGCTGAAGATATAATATAATTTTTAAATATGACAATTTTTAGGCAAGTGTTCCCTGAGACCTGGGGCCCATCTACACGAGGGGGAAAAAAAATCCCAAATACCTCGTACTAAATTGGCATCTTGCAGCAGCAGTAACTAGACCAAATGGTTTTTCTGACCTCAGAAGCCCCCATAAGCCTCTAATTCCTGATGGCGCCCGCAAGTGATTTACTTGCGTTAGTTCTTCAATGCTGCCGTTTTTTTTTTTAATCATCCCAAAGTGCGCTGGTGTGATAGAGCGATTCTCCAAAGCAAAACAGAAAATATTGATCCTTTTTAAAATTACCTTAGTGAGCTATCACTAATGTGAAAATCCAACATGGCAGCAGCAGACACTTGTCCTCCTAGCAAGCTCTGCCCCCGCTCTCACCTGGCCAATCAGCTTTGTGCTTCCCTTCACATTTTTTATTGTTCAATTGTCCAAAAGAGCAAAAATGTACACCAGCCTCGCAGTTTGTAAAAAAGGACGGGAAAATATGTTTTTGCTATTTTGGGACCCCTCCTTCCGAATAGTGTGGATTGACACTAGATCTTGTTTAGACTGGTAGGATTCCCAGCGAATTCCATGAGGGGTATTTCACCATTTAGACAGGCCCTTGGAAATTGTTCCAAGGGTTCCACCAGGATAAAAAGTTTGAGAACGACTGATTTAATCCCTGGAATCTCCAGTTAGAGCTGGGGGAAACTGCCTGAAGCTCTGCAGAGCTGTCATCAGGCAGTACAGACCAAAGATGGTGGGAGGATCTTCTGGTTGAATTCAATTTCAGAGAAATTCTTGGCGGTCACATCCTCAGAACATGTCCAGGGAGGATAAAAAAATCACAATCACAGTATCCATCTATGACAGGGACAGTCCTGATTAATCCTCTGCCAGCCTACTTTTTCAGCTGTTTTTAAAATGTCCCAGTTTCTTTCTCCTCCTTTCACTTCCCCCCTTTGTCCTCAGCTTAGGTCAACTGCAAACTGAGTGCAACATGCAAAAGTAGTTTGCACTCAGTTAACTCAGCATGTGGGAGACAAGAGGAGGGAGCTGAATCTTGCTCTTCCTGCTAGGCTCAGGCAAAAGCAAATTGCTGCAGCAGTTCTTCCTCCTTAATTTTTTGCCACCCTGACCACGCTCTGATGTTGCTTAGCCACCTATGTCATCTGCAAAATATTTGAGAGTACAGGCTACTAAGCAAACATGGAAAGGGTTGAGTGACCTTATCCCTGAAACAGATGTTCTTTCAGAAGAAGTCTCATCTTCAAAGGGGAGAGGGGAGTGAAAACGTGAGAAAGAACTACTGTGATTCTGACATTTCCCCAAAGTTTTAGTCGTTTCCTGATATTTATTTATTTATTCTTAGAACTAATAGTCAATACTACTGTAGCCCTTCCTGGCATATGAAGGCCTCCAGACTCCACTTTTTTCTTGCGCGGAGCCTCTAGCTCAGGAGTGGGTAACTGTGGAACTATGGGGCCACATTAGGAAAGCTTGAAGGGCTGCACCCACTCCTGCAATTTTCTTTTTAATAAAATAAAATAAATTACCCCTGAATGCCTCTAGGGCATATTTTCACCATGTTTGGGGTTTCAAAAAAGAACTCTCCTTGATTGAAATTGTCCCCGGGGGACCACAAAAATGTGGTAGAAAGGCACTTTGTGTCCTTAGTGGCTATTCTGGATCATTGGGTAGGGGGGTTAGTTTTTTTAAAAGTTGTTTTTGGCCCTGGGGGGGAGGGCAAGGGGCCTCCAAATGTAGTGGAAATGCCCTTCACACCACTTAGAGTGCATTGGGGGTCATTTTGGAGCACAAAAAAAGGTGTGTTTTTTTTTCAAATAGAAAAAACACAATGTTTTTACCCTTTGGGAATACAAAAATGGCCCTCCCCCCTCTACTATTCAGTGAAGCCGTGTTTGCAAAATTATAAAAGCCAATGAAATTTTAGTTATACTACAAGAAAGAGCAAAGTTATCTCTTGCTAACTTACAATGTTAATGTCATGTAGTATACTTTGGTTGTTGGGAAAAAGAACTAATTTAAGCTATTTTAGGCTGCTGCCACACTGCAGAAATAATGCAGTCTGACACCTCTTTAACCATCATGGCTCAATGCTATGGATTCCTGCAATTTGTAGTTTTGTGAGATATTTAGCCTTCTCTGTCAGAGTGCTTTGGTGCCGCAACAAACTACAAATCCCAGGATTCAGATGGAACCGTGATAGTTAAAGCAGTGTTAAACTGCATTATTTCTGCAGTGTGGCAGCAGCCTTAGTTATTTATTACTAGATACTTACAAGCTCCGGCTAAGGGACTATGAGAAATATGGTTAAACTTACATAATTAATCACAATAAGAAACTGTTGGAAAACCTCATGGGGAATATCTAGCAGTTTTCAAAAACTTTAGTGTCCCTAATTACAGCCTCATTTCCTTTTGTGTTGCAAAGCACAATGATGAACGCAGACAAACAGATGCCAAACCAGGTAAAGAGCTAAAGAAATACTTGGTCTGAAACAGAAAGGAGAAACTTTCCAGTTTCAAATGTATCAAGAACAGGCCCCAAGGGAATATTAGAGAACACATAGCACTTTCTCTGTTTCTCTACCATTGTCGTACAGCTTGACCTTTAATAAACCTGTTCGCCTCACTCAGAGGCTGTGCCAAAGCAAATATTCATAGAATGTTTGCTTCCTCAGCCAACCTTATAGCATCATTTTCCCTGAGGCACAAGTAACTCAAACAAAGCTTATACAGTATTTTAAGGAAAGAATAGACTAACAGGGGTTTCCCACAGAACCATAATCCATGACAAGCTGCGATTTTCCACTGCTTTGTATATTACCGTAGTTAAAACAACAACAAAAAACCCAAACCTTCAGCCACACCTCTACTCACTCCTACGGGAGGCTCCTAGAATTCTTGTTTTGGTTTTGTATGCATTGGATGATACATACATGTAGTGTGTGTGTGTGTGTGTGTAAGTATGCATGTATGTATATGGAATGAGAGTCAGTGTGGTGAAATGGTTTGAGCGTTGGACTACGACTCTGGAGACCAGTGTTTGAATCCTTGTTCGGCTATGGAAACCCACAGGTTGACCTTGAGCAAGCCACACTCTTTCAGCTGCAGAGGAAGACAAAGGCAACCCCCCCCCCCGAACAAATCTTGCCAAGAAAACCCCTTGACAGGTTTGACACAGGATTGCCATAAGTCAGAAACAATTTAAAGGCACAAAACAACAACAGCAACAATGCATATGGGACAATACATAGAAAAGCAGAAGAAGAATAGCATGTCTTTCTGCACACAGCTGTATCATCTTACACACACATACATACAGTATGACCCTCATATCTGTGGGGCATACATTCCCAGACTTAGTGTAGAAACCATGGATAATAGTGAAGCCTATTAAAATGAATGACTTCCAGCCCAAACATACCATAGAGTTGGACTGGAGGACCTAGAAGATTAAGAGATGTGTTCTCTCTCTAGGCATCTTCTAGAACAGCGACTCTTAACATTTTCCTTACCAGGGACTCCTTTAAAATATCTTTTGTTGCTGTGGACCCCCAAGACTTAATTCAAGATTTAAACCGATGATGATGATGATACAATCATACCATCCATGAAACCTTCCCTCAGAGGCACTAGAGGGGGAGGGAAGACTTTTCTCCTGCTTCTTCCTGCAAGTTTGTGGCTGGAGCGGACTGAACGCCAATATGCAGGCAAACACCATGTTGTTGTTTTGTTTTTAAATGTCCTTCCAGAACTCAGATTGTGTAGTAGAGGCACTTCAGGTTGCAAAATGTCTTGGGATCCTCTTAATTCCTTTGTCGATGTTCTTCTATGTGCCAAGAGTCGTCAGCCAGCCTCTGCCTTGGTTCCTGACATATGGCTGCTCCACTGTGGGGAGGAGGTGGCTACGTAGCCTTCAAGCCTTTGCGGACCTCCTTTGAGGACATTGTGGTCCCCTGGGACATTGTGGTCCACAGTTTAAGAACCACTGTTCTAGAACTACTCTCTAGGCAACTTCTAGGTCCTCCAGCATGACTCTATGGTCAGCTTCTGGCAGAAGCATACCATAGAGTCATGCTGGAGGACCTAGAAGATGCCTAGAGAGACCATAGTTTTTCAGGACCTTGATGTATTTGTGAGTCTTCATAACATGTCTTTTAGAACCTCATGGGACAGCAGTTTTTAGGAGAATGAAGCCTGGGAGAAGTTTTTAGGATAATTAAGTCTGTAATTCTAATACAGTTATCTTCAACATAGAGCAGGCATTTTCTTTAAACTATTTGGCATGAGGTGTTCCTGGCACCCTGAGTTCTCTCTAAAACCCACCCCTTGCCTCTCTCCAGCAGCTTCTATTTTCTCCTCATACATCCTGTGGCTCACCAAACCTAACCCTGACCAAACCATTGGGGTAGTTGCACAGGCTGGTATCCTCCTGATGGCAATGAATTTGCCCCTTCACTTGCCAAGAACCACCTACAGTTGGCTCATATAGCAACCTCTGGCCTAAATCCAACATCCCACTGGCTCTATGCTATGGGACCCTGGGATTTGTCATTTGGTATTGTTTTTAGAATTCTCCCCTAAAGAGTTTAAGGGTCTTAGTTAAGAGCAGGGCACTAGAGCAGTGGCTCTTAACCTTTTCTATACCAGGGACCCCCTTTAAATATCCTTTGTTGCCATGGTCCCCCAAGACTTAACTCATGATTTAAAGCAATAATAATAATAATAATAATAATACAATTACACCATCCATTAAATCTTCTCTCAGAGGCACTGGAGGGGGAGGGAAGACTTTTACTTCTTCCTGCAAGTTTGTGGCTGGAGTGGATTGAATGGCCAAAGTGCAGGCCAAGCCAGCCACCATTTGTCTTGGCTCCTGTCATGTGGCCACTTCACTATAGGGAGGAAGTGGACTAAGCAGCCTTCAAACCTTCACGGACCCCCTGTGAGGACATTGCGGACCCCTAGGGGTCCCCAGACCACAGGTTAAGAATCTTTGCACTAGAGTTCTAATACAACACCAAACTACAAATCCCAGGATGGAGCAATAACAGCTAAAGTGGTATCAAGGTGCTGTATCAGTGTGATGTAGATGTATTCCATGTTAATTTATTTATCTGTGATTAATATTTCTTTTTGCATTTTATTTTCAGTGTACTTAGGATTTTGATGCTGATTTTGATTGTATCATTTAGTGTATTTTTACTTGATCTATACAGTATGTGTATTTCACTTACAGAATTCATTGCATGACATGGATAATATAAGTAATAAATTAATGATAAATAAATAAGAACCTTGCTTCCATATTTTCCCCTCAGGTTGATGGTAACATCTGGTTGATATATTCTTTCCTGAATTTCCCCGAACAAAACAAGTCAGCACTCTGCCAGGCCATTTAACCTCCCTTCCAACTCTTCTTGCTTGATGACACTTAAGCATTTATTACAACATCTGGTCACTTGCTGGCTTCTTGCTAGACTATACATTTTTGAGCCCTGGGGGTTATTTTCCTTTTAAATTACAGCCTGGCATGCCCCACTTCTGTTGGCAGAAAACTGACGGTGCCTTCCTAGAATGTGCTCAAAAGAAAACTTCATCTCTTCTGCTTCGTCATCTCAGGAGACGGATTGCTTGCTCGAGGTGCTTCAGGGAAAAAGCATTTTGCTCTGCAGAAAAAGCAGCAACAAGATTCCTGCCCACCCCAGTTGCTGCAGCCCTTTAGCTCCGCCTGTCTGTATTTTCCGACTGCTGAGAGACTTTCCAGGAAAGGTAACAGCTAACAAGGGAGGAGAGGAAACCTCACCCCCCCTCCGCCCCCTTGCCCCACGTAAAGCTTCTCGTAAGCCACCAAATGTTTGAGTTCCTCTCCCCATTCACGTCAAAGCTTCAAGGGACAGCAGTGTTTGAAGAGTGAACTGCTTTTGAGGGACTTCCAGCAGTCTCTTTGCCCGGCTTGTAGCAAAATAAAACGGTTTGCACAATTTAAAACTGGAAGAAGAAAGAAATTGGGCAGCATTGTTTGCTTTCTATAGGATTAGTATTGTATTAGTTCAACAATGGCCCCTAAAAAACACCCATTTCTCTAGAATCTAGGTCATCTTTGGCAAAAGGGAGCATAAGAAATGATGGTGGAGTCTCCTTCTTTGGAGGTTTTAACAGAGGCTGGATGGCCATCTGTCGGGAATGCTTTGATTGGGTATTCCTGCATGGCAGCGGGTTGGACTAGATGACCTTTGGGGTCTCTTCCAACTCTATGATTCTATGAAAAGGAGTTTTGTAGGGCAAAGGCCCTGAGCCAGGAAGGTGTAGTGGTTTGAGGTCTGGACTGCAACTCTGAAGACCAGGGTTCAAATCCCCGCTGAGCCATGGAAGCCCACTAGGTGACCTTGGGAAAGTGACACTTTCTTAGACTCAGAGGAAGGCAAAGGCAAACCCCCTCCAAACAAATCTTGTCAAAAAAGCCCCACAATAGGTTTGCCATAGGGTCACCATAAGTCAGAAATGACTTGAAGGCACACAACAACAATAATAATAACAACAAGGACAAATGAAATGGTGTCCACAGAGAAAGCTACAGTAATTGTAGTGATAGACAACTTCCTTATCTTGATGGCTTGAGTGTGTGTGTGTGTCCTCTCAAATGATTTTTACAGGGTGCATCCAATGATGGCTTCACAACAGTTGAAAGCATTTCTCCTTTGCAAGGTGGAACACCAATTTTTCACTGCATTACCCTACCACAACTGGCCAGTTTGTGAGTCTGACCATCTCCCTGGACCACCCTTGCCCTCATCTTGAAAAAAGGGTCAGAAGGCCTGGATGCATGGTCATCTAAGTGCCTCACATGCCACATGACCTCTCAATTTATTTCTATGCAGCCAAAGATTTTTCTTTGTTCCCACTGGTACACAACCACACAGTTCAGCAATTCAAAGGAGAAAGAGAGAGAGCATCATGTGGTGTAGTGGTTTGTGTTGGACTAAGGAGATTTTCAGACCGCGTTTTAGAGTGCCTAGGGTGGGAGGAGCTTTCGGGAGAGGGACGGCGATCTTGCGCAGCAGGGGGGCGTTTTCGGACGCCGTTGTCCCTCTCCCGAAACCATCCGTGTCACTTCCGTGAAGCTTTGGAAGCCTCAGCGCCATATTTTAATCACGGGCAACCTCTGTGATTAAAATATGGCGCTGAGGCTTCCGAAGCTTCACGGAAGTGACACGGATGGTTTCGGGAGAGGGACAACGGCATCCGAAAACACCCCCCTGCTGCACAAGATCGCTGTCCCTCTCCCGAAAGCTCCTCCCGCACTAGGCACGCTGAAACGTGGTCTGAAAATCTCCTAAGACACTGGGAGACCAGGGTTTGAATCCCTCCTCAGCCATAGAAACCTAATAGGTGACCTTGGGCATGTCACATTTTCTCAGCCTCAGTGGAAGGCAATGGCAAACCTCCTCTGAACAAATTCTGCTAAGAAAATCCCGTATAGGTTTGCCTTACAGTCTCCGTGAGTCAGAAATGACTTGAAGGCACACAACAACAATAACAACATATACAGTCAGACCTCCATATCCATGGAGGTTCCTCGACTTACTGTTGATACGGGAAACTGCAGATAACAGTGAACCCTATTAAAATAAAGGACTTAATGGCGCAAATGTGTCCCTATTTTTTCAGCTGCAAATAACTGAAACTGTGGATACTGGTTCCGCAGACACAGGGGTCCAACTCTCTCTCTCTCTCTCTCTCTCTCTCTCTGTAGGAACCCTGTTGGCATCAAACACCTTTCGTCATTCTCTTACACATGCAGTTGTACTTTTTTTGGGGGGGGAGGGCATTTGTGCTATAGGCATATTCAGTTTGCACTGAATGTTTACACATGAGTGTAGATTTATACTATTCAAGCACACCATAGGATCTTGGTCATTATGTCATTTCTGTTGGTTTGAACTGTGTAAATATAAATTTTTTGCTTTTGCTAATTGCCATCAAATCAGCCTCAGCTTATAAAGAAGAGACCTGAGGACAGGGAACTGTTAAATTAACCATTTGTAAGCCACTCTGATGGCCTTTGTGGCTGAAGAGCGGGGTATAAATACAATAAATAAATAATAAATAACAGCCCTGCTAATATAAATAAAACCATATTAAAGATTAACACAGAGAAAGCTGAAAATTGTAGATGCATTTTCCAGGCAGTGAGTCTCACTGCAGTGATGGAATTACTTCTGATAACAAACTTTAAGGCTTCAGTCCTGGCCAGGAATGTTTTCTTTTTCTGTGGTGATAATTGTCACAGGATTGCAGTGGGAAATTTAGCTCTACACTAAGAGCTGTGTATAACCAGTTATGATTGTGGTTCCAGCTAATTGTGGAGCACCCTAGGAGGGGTTAATGGCCCTAATGTGGGAAAGATCAGTATTAATTGCATGATTACAGAGATTCCTCCTCTGGGGCAGACAGTTCAGAGAAAAATATACATATTAAATTAAAAGGATCAGTCAAATGCAAATGTATGCAGTGCTTCGATTTCCCCTATTTGAAACTATGTATGGATGCTATACTTGTGAATAGATACAGTGGGCCCTTGATATCCACTGGGGTTGGTTCCAGGACCATGATGTGGATACCAAATCCTGTGGATGCTCAAGTCCCATTATATACAGTGATATAGTAAAATGGTGTTTTTATATAAAATGGCAAAATTAAGTTTTGCTTTTTTGGATATATATATATATATATATATATATGGAATATTTTTTAAAAATGTGGATGATGGAATCCGTGGATATGGAGGGCCAACTGTATCTCTAAAACTCTCAGAGTCCACTCAATGATTTGCATAGATGTTTCCACTCAGTGATTTGCATTACTGAAATAAATTAACTGTTTGGAAATTAGAGCAAGGGAAAGTTGCTTTTTTGGACTATGACCCAGAATCTTCCAGCCACCATGGCCAGTGGCTTGAGAGAACTGTAGTCCAAGAAAGTACCTGTGGGAGTCTGAGAGATTAAGTCCAAAAAAGGTGTATTTTTCAAGCTCTATTGAAAGCAAAACTTCCATATAGTAGGCTGCAACCTTATGACCACTTAATCTGGTAAGCAGGCCCATTGCACATCTACTCGGAAGCAAGTCCCATTGAATTCAACTTACTTCTGAGTAGACATTACAGAATTGCAATGTTAGGCTGCTGTCACACTGCAGAAATAATGCAGTTTGACACCACTTTAACTATCATGGCTCTATCCTATGGATTCCTGGGATTTGTAGATTGTTGTGGCACCAGAGCTCTCTGACAGAGAAGACTAAGTATCTCACAAAACTAAAAACCCCAGAATTCCGGAATACTGTGCCATAGTAGTTAAAGTGGTGTCAAACTGCTTTATTTCTGCAGTGTGGCTGCAGCCCTAGTCTCATGAAATAATGTTGGTATGTAGATAATATCCTCTATTAGTTCTATAGCTTAACATACATTACAGTGTTTATCACATTGTCTTTATAAAGAGTGAGTTCCTTTTTCTGAACTACTCCTTCTGTCAATATTTAAAGAGCCTTTAATATGAGCATTAAAAACAAAATCTTGGCTTGGCACATTAAGCTTGACCCAGAATGACACCAGCCTTGGTCAGGCATGGCCTACAATAATAGATATCCTGGAACAAATTTGTACAAAACAATGTTGATGAGAGAACGAGGCACGTCAGCCCAACCTGTTTGTTTGCGCTGCGTGTATATCACTGGCCTTGAAGCAAACCATACAGAAAATGCTCACCTAACTTTTGTGCCTCACAGTAACTGAAAAGCATTTCTGCATGAAGTGTCAACCCTACAGCCAAGCAAATGCAAGCACAGCATGTACTGCCAAACTGATTTATTTTGTTTCTCCATTTATTTATTATCCAAATTATATTTACTTTAATTTTTTAATCTAAGAAACCAAAAGGACTTGCTGTGCATGTGTCAGTTTGTCAGGAGGGTCACCTGTACGAGTACAGGGGTGGGCAATTTCTGGCTATTGGATTGCAACTCCCATTATCTCCCACCACTACTTATGCTGTCCAGGACTGATGAGAGTTGCAATCTAACCTAATCTGGAGGTCCGCAATTTCCCATCCCTGATCTAGGCCTAAAAAATTAAAGATCAAACAGAATTTTCATGCTAATTAACTATACGCTTGTCTAGATGGGCAAGTTACCCCAGCTTCCCCCCACGTCTGAACCCTGCAGTCCAAACAACGCAGGGCTCTTGCCCTGATTCGCTTCTGATAAATCCTGATGACATCCAAGGCAAAACTGGGGGAAAGCTGGGGTAAACCCTTTTAAAATGTTTCAAAACAACCCACAGGAAAAACCCTGCCATATGGGAAAACCCACAGGAATGCAGAAGTTCATACCTACACACTGGGCTGTATCACCGGCCGCTGCTACTGTTGTTGCCCTGAAGCCAGTATTGGTGGGCGCTTCTGCTGCTATTGTACATCACACTCTCTGAAGCCAGGGAGGAGGCCCCCAACACATGATCAAGGCCCCCTGCATGTGACCAGCTTTGATCACATGCTAAGGGCCACCTTCCTGGCTTCAGAGGGCATGATGTACAACAGCAGCAAAAGCACCCATCGATACTGGCCAGTGTGGGTAATTGTGGGGATCTTTTCACTTATGTATACCAATACTAACTGTTGGGAGCACTCCAGTTAAAGTGAAATAAAGTATTTTTATTGGAAATAACACAAAGTAAACTCACACACAAGACACATGTTTCAGAACCACACAGGGCTATAGTAGAGCAAGACAGAAAGATTGGATAGAGGGAGAGATTCGGGAATATAGGGTGATAGTTACCAGTCTTGGAGAGAAGAGTTTCTTGCAGTGAAGATACTCAGACAGGTCATAGAATCATAGAATCATTGAATTGCAGAGTTGGAAGAGACCACGAGGGCCATCCAGTCCAACCCCCTGCCACGCAGGAAATCACGACCAAAGCATCCCCGACAGATGGCCATCCAGCCTCTGTTTAAAGACCTCCAAGGAAGGAGACCCCACCACGCTCGAAGGGAGTGTGTTCCACTGCCGAACAGCTCTTACTGTCAAAAAGTTCCTCCTAATGTTGAGGTGGAATCTCTGTTCCTGGAGATTGCATCCATTGCTCCCTGTTCCAGTCTCTGGAGCAGCAGAAAACAAGCCTGCTCCATCCTCAACGTGACACCCCTTGAAATACTTAAACAGGGCTATCATATCACCCCTTAACCATCTTTTTTACAGGCTAAACATACTCAGCTCCCTAAGTCTCTCCTCATAAGGCATCATTTCCAGACCTTTCACCATTTTAGTCGCCCTTCTGAGGGTGGCACAGGAGGTTCCTATCTGTGGCATGCCGAGAAAAAGAGTGGCTGGGTTCATCCACCATGACACACCTTTCTATTGTTGAGGGAATAATATTTATACTCTATTTCATATCTTGAAGGGGTACTCTAGCTAGGACAAAACCTGGATGGTTTCCCCACGAGATAGACAAAGGAAACCAAAACTCAACTGATTGCATTAATGAATGGGAGCTAGGAATTGATGGGTATATGACAACCTCGTAAGGTTGGACAGGAGGGGGTTTAGGAATTACTTCTGTAGGACTAGATTTGGGAATGGTCACTTAATTGTTTGATTGAATGAATCATTGCTGAGGTGCCCAAGGCTGGAAGAAAGGATTAGCACATACCTCCTTAATGACTAACAGGATTCTGCATAATCCTAATACGGGATTTCTTGCCATAATATTTCTAAGACACATTCAGGTCATTGTGACCTCCAATTGAACTTTTTGGTTTGCCCCAGCCAACCTGACCCCCAAAAGTGTCCAATATTTCCAATCATGAGATATTGTGGGGAGGGGGTAGTAAGGCCCCTCCCCACAAGGGGGTAGATATGTAACACATCACAGCCTGTGATGCAGGATCTCATCCCTGGCTTATAAATTCCAGTGAATACATATAGAGTATTCCAAGATGAGAATATACCATAGCTGTATATTGAAATTTTCACATAGAAGGATGCATTTGTGGCCCCCAAATCTTTCTGAGCAGTTCACAAATGTAGCAGGCACTGTATCACTGAAGTATAAGTAGGATTGCCAACCAGCCTGAAAAGTTCCTGCCCCTTATTGACATGTGAGGGAGACATAATGGCTATTATAAGCCAGAATGTATGGAAGCTCCCATGTTTCCTTAGAGCAAGGTGAACAAATATGGAGGGCATGAAGGACAATTTCTACCCAGTGTCCCTTGGTAGGCTGCACTTCCTCAAAACTGACTGATGAATGGCCAGAAATAAACCTCATCATTACTTTCTCATTCTCTTTTGGGCTGATTTTCAGTGAATGGAGATGTTTCACAGAATCCATCATTCCTCGATACCTCTGTGAGTGGGTTTGTGACCAAATTTGGACATTTTTACCCCCATGTGGCATACAGAGACTCAGAGGAGTGGCTTTGGAGGTCTGGTGGCAGTTGAAGGCCCACAAGAAGCTCTGGGAGGGGGGGAGGGACATGCCACCTGCAGGTGGTAGCTTGCCCTTTCCTGATTCAGGGGAACATTTTCTAGGGGTTCCATTCTTCCACCCCTGGGATCTAACTTTGAGTGCAAGGTTTCAGTATTGGTAGGAAAACCCATGCCTACTACATTTAATAAGTTAAACATACACATACTGGACAAGTGAATGTGTACACCAGCTGCAAACACAGTATGCTGAAGTTACCCCTAAACTGGTTCTTTCCTAGATTCTGGGGAGGGAAGAACATTTCCAGATCTCAACTATACTTAGTTCAAGTTGGTGGATTATCCATTGCAAAAAGAAAGCTGGGGGGGGGGACAAGCCAACCAACCAACCAAAAACCCCCCACCTCATATATTTTTAACACTGATGTCCAGCAATAATACCATCCTGTATCTCCTACCAAAGATCTGTTCCTCACACATAAAAAAATCCTTACCCATAGGCAATTCCTTCTTCTTCTCTGAGTTTTAGCAAAGGCAGATGGGAATCACTTTACAGGATATAACTGTGTCTGCACTTTCTTCATTCTTGCTATGCCATCAATGTGTTCCAAAAATATATCTGTTTATTCAGCAAGGAAAAATTAACTTGAGCGTCTGTTTTACAAGACATATGAAAAACCAATTTACTATCAGATAATACAATCCCATAGAGCAGTATAAAGTGTTACCAGCACTCAAGAGAAACAAGCACAAATTCTCCTACTGGTTGCTTATTTGGAGTCACTTTTAAAAGCGGCAGTTTAAAACTGGGTCATGAAGACATTATCATAAAAATGCTTTCTAATATGTAAACCCTCATCCTGTAAGGTTCTGCAGTATCTACACAGAGCTGAACCTTCTAAACTGTACTGATATAATTGGAAGCAAAATTCAATGGGAATTATGATATTTTGTAAAGTTAAAGGATAACCTACCACTTTCTACTGATGCACTTAAAGACACTGTGAGGCTGAATGCTATGACTCCTGCACTCTTTGCTCCCTTCTTAAGTAACTCTGGTAATGTCAGTTGCAATTGGAACAAATTATTCTGAACTCAACACCTCAAAGAGTGCAGTTAAGAGTAACAAACTTGTTTAACTGTGCAAGTACAAGCTCAAGAAATCTGCCCAAATATCAAGCTTACTGGCAGGTTCTCTATGGAGACTCTTCATCACTCAAAAAAATAAATGACTCTAGACAATATGTGGCCTCCAATAATCATCCAGGGCAGTGTTCTTAATCTTTGGCCCTCCAGATGTTTTGGACTTCAACTCCTAAATAACTGCTAAATAACTGCATGACCCATTATGTAAGGCATTTTGGGAGTTGAAGACCACGATATCTGGCAGGACAAAGGTTGAGAACCACTGATCTAGGAGTTTTTCTGAATAATGCTACTATCCACATACATTTTATGGGATCATTAGTCCATTTGCTGCCACAGCTCCAGGATGTATACAGGTTTCTCAGGTCTGCTGTGGAGGGTGGGTGTGAACAGTTTTCAAGTAATACTTACTTGGAACTTGTTCAGGCATGTCATTCCAGAAGCGGGGGTGGTGATGGGGAAGACCCATAAATAAAGTCACTGCTGTGCCATCCTTCTGAGTCATTGTGCCTGCAGGGAATATGCTCTCAAAAGGTGTCTAGCCACATTCACATAACACCACTGAATTCCAGCTCATATGTCGAAGGCCAGGCTAGTTCCCCAATCTAGGTTGCACTTTATCCATAACCACCAACCTTGTGCCCATTCACAGACCCCAAATTCAGGTTGCCAGATATTGTATTGTATATTAAACAAGCATTATATAAACCTCTCGAAGCAGGTGTGTGTCCTTGATATGTACACATACACAACATGGGCCCATCTGATAATCATTTTGCCTCACATTTTATATTCATTTTACAACACAGCTGTACATCTGTATGGGAAAGCCTTGCTTTCTACTTGGCAGGAAGATGCATCTGGCCAAAGACCTATGTGACAAACTCCTTCAACCTCTGACAATTTGGTAACCTAAAAATTGGGTTATTTCAAGTAGGATAAAGAGAGCTGGAAGCAGATGATAACTGTTGTTGATTACATCTGCCAGTTGGCAAGAGAGGTCCAAAAGTGGAAGACAGAGGCCTCTTCTCATGTCCTAAGAACAAGTGCAGTACTACCAATAGTGTCTTGGGGTGTGGCAGTGGCAGCACTAGAGGATGAGGAGAGGCCGAACCACACCAGGTGACACCATCGGAGGGAGGGGTGATACCAGCCTTAGTAAAACCACAGAGATGTGGTGCTTTTAGCTGCGTTTCCTAGCAGTATTTTGAGTGAGGATGGTGCCAGTAATGGGAAATCTCAAAACCAGTTTTGAAAATAATGCACCCATTCTATGGATTCTTTAGAGGCAGTATGAAAGTATGTATTTTCTATAATTCATGCATCCAGACACTAGGAATCTGAGAACAATTCATCAACATAATACTAGTATGTTGTTTTGTCTATGAAAAAAAGAGAGTCTATAGAAGGGAAGCTTTCAGAAATAGGCCTTCTCAGCAGCTCAGTATGAACCTCAGATTCTTTTAAATGAACTTGGATATGTTTGGAGGCTCCAAGTCATGAAGATGACATTGCCACTCCTCTCTCTCTTCCTCCCAAACTTCTGGAATGTGAGAAGATAAATGACATCCGCAGTACAGAATGCTGAAATGTGCCACTCTGGAGTACAGCTGTGTCATCACAAGACTGGAATGTACAGTATTGCTCAGCCTGTGAACATAGCTTTGGGCAGAGACATGTGTACAAGATCAACAGCACCTGCCTCCCAGTGGAACAGCTCAGCTGTTGTGATAGCTGATGATCTAAATTTAAGGCTCACACATGCTTGATTCTATTTAATAGCCTGCACATAACACTCAAAAGAGGAGGGAGGGTAAAAAGACCATGACCATACTTCTTAACTGACAAATGTAATCCCACTGTTTCTCTTGATATTTGCACTGAAATATATATGCACTGTAAAACCAGTAAGTTAAACAAAGCTTGTTTTGTGTGGCATATATACTGAGGATATATGGGAATTATATCTTCCAAGATAATACCAGGGAAGCTGTTCTTATAAATATGAGATGACTGCATAATTCCTTAGAATAACCCAACTGTCCCTTCTTTTCATTCCCACCTCTTTTGCTACCACCTCCCAGTCCCTTCTAATGTCTTAGTTTGAAGTAAGTTGTAGTTGGTTGTCCTTTCTGTAGAATTCCAAGGCCATGTTATATGCAAACCACATAAAAGTATTGCATTTGTTCCTTGGAGATGTTCAAGTATGAGAGACACATTCTAAATGTGGTTTATTCATCATGATGGGAATTGAGATACTGCGGCATACTTTCAACATGAATACAAGCCAAAAAGCCTTCTTCAAATTCCTTTCCTGCTCTGGCAGGGAACAGCAAACCATCCAGGACAGATAAGTGTATTAGTGTAACAGTAACAGTAGAGTTTTAAAGGGATAGGACACAAATTATTTTAAGAAATTAACAGCACCATTCTAAGCAGGTTTACACAATAGCACATCCCAGTTTGTTTCCTCCAAATAAACCCTGCCAAGAAAACTCTAAGGTAAGGTCACCTTAAGTTGAAACTGACTTGAAGTCACATTTGAACCCCTTTACCCAACCTAGAGGCTAGACTATTCTGTGGTAAAACACTTCATGTTTTCAAAAACTTCAAAGTATCATTCCTTGAAATGGTTCTCCCCTACTCTGAGTTTGTCTAGATGGGCGATTTACACTGGCTTCCCATGTTGGAGTCCTGCAGTCCAAACTATGCAAGGCTCTTGTCCAGCTTTGCCTCCCGACAGTCCTGATGACATCCAAGCTGAAGCAGGGGAGAAGCTGGGGTAAACCCTTTAAAAACATTTCAAAATAACCCCCGGGGAAACCTGTGTCATGCTTGAAAACTGAGGTGGGTTCTATGTGGGAATGCAGGAGTTTGTACCTGCACACTGGGCCATATCACCAGATGCTGCTGCTGGTGGTGTCACTCTGAAGCTAGGAAGGAGGTCCCCAGCACATGATCAAGGTCCCCTTCCAGTCACCCACCCTTGCTGAGGGCCTCCTTCCCAACTTCAGAGATGATGTGTGAAGACAGAGTATTCCGGTCAGTATCGACAATCTCTCTCTCTCTCTCTCTCTCTCTCTCTCTGTGCAGCACCTGAATTTTTGCAGTAATGTTTTCATTGCTTAATTAAAGAGATGCAAACAGAGGGCTCAGTTAACTTATACTCATTCTTAAAACATCCAAAGAACTCTTGGTTAGTTTCATCCTGCTGTATAGTACACAAATAGCATGGAATAAATGTGGCGGTATTTATTTACCAGCTGTGCTCTGATACACACAGGTAATCATAAATATATGACATTTCTTATTTATCTATAACAGAGCTATAAAATTAGCTGAGACCTTGCAATGTGAGACCATTCAATATCTATTCTATATCTATCTACTTACACACACAGATACACACTAACCCCTTTAAGAAATAAGGAAACATTAAAATACTCAGACTTTGTAATCATCAGTGTGTGTGCATGTGTGTACACACGCTCATGTGTGAGTGAGTGTTGGTTACTTCCAAGGCCAGTGCAAGGTTCCAGTGCTTTCTTTTGTAGCTCTAAAAGGCTTGGCACCTATATATCTAAATGTGTGCTTCATCCTGTACACGCCTGCCTATAACTTAAAATCATAGAATCATAAAGTGGGAAGTGGTCCCATAAGCCATCGAAAAAGTGAAGTTGTGCCACTCATTAGTCTTCCCTTCATTAAGCTAAACATTGTTTTTAGCAGAGGGGCGGGGTATAAATACATTTTATTATTATTATTATTATTATTATTAACATTCTCAGCTCCCTCAACCTCTCCTCATGTTTTGTTCTTAATACCTCTCATCATCCTCATTGCCCTTCTTTGAACCTGCTCCAACTTGTTAATATCTTTCCAAAAATGGGGTGTCCAGGACTGAATGGAGTACTCCAGATGAGGCCTGACCAGTGCAGAATATAGAAGGACCATTACTTCCCTTTCCTTGGAAACTATGGTTCTGTTGATGCAAGCTAAAATATTATTTGCCTTCTTCGCTGCAGCATCACACTGCTGGGTCATGTTCAATTTATGATCAACAATAATCCCAACAAGATTAGTTTGCAGGAATAATTTCCATGTCTGAAAATGGTAACATAGGTGTCTTCCAAGAGATAGAAGACAGAACACTGAGACTTGTAAAGATGCACAAAAGTGAAATGCATTTTTTTGCAGTATATCTAGGATGTTAATAAGCTGACTGAAACTGGCCTTATTTGAATTCTAATGACCTGTGAAGAAATTCTTTTTTTGTTATATAAAATTAAAACATAAATCCACAATCATTTCAAAATACACTCAGATCCCCATATCTGTAGAACCAATATCCACTGTTTCAGTTATCTGCAGGACACAAAAAGAGGAATACATACCATAGAGACTACTTTAAAAATGCACAGAGAGGTGTCCTCTCTAGACATTTTCTAGGTCCTCCAAGGTAACTCTATGGTATTTGTAACTGGAAGTCCTATTATTTTCAATGGTGTTTTCTGTTATCTGTGTTAAGTCCAGGAACCGAACCCCTGCAGATACAGGGGTCTGACTGTATTGCGAAAGTGTATGCACATAAATTTTGGGTTGAAGTACCTGCCCAATCCTGGAACTGTGGAAGAACACCTGGCATATGTCTCCATATAATTATTCATGTTAGTTAAAAAAAAAACTTTAAAGAGAACAAAAAAGAATTTCAGGGGTGGAAGGAATACTTCTTTTACAACAGGCTGATTCTTGCCATGTTTCAACCCTTCAGTCTTTAAAATAAACAAATAAAGCAAGGAAAACTGCCAAGCTGCCTAGCTGAGCCACCAGAAACCTTATCAATTGTATGTCAACAACATTTCATGCCAGAACTGATTTACAGAATTTGTAATGTATTGGCCAAAATATTTATGAACGCTGAACAAAATGATTCTGGAATCTAAACTCTCCTCTACATTCCCAATTCCTGAAGAACAAGTGTCCATTTGCAACTCTGTTTAGCACATGTTTGAACAGGAAGTATTTAGGATTTCTTTCAGACATTGATACTATCCCATTATATAGTTTTGAATAGGGAGGTAGTATTCCTGGTATGACAGTCTTCCTATCCCACAATGTTTGTTTCATTCCTTTTTTCTTTTTCTTTTTTTGCCAGTGCCAACGGATTTATAGGTATAAATGGGAATACCAGCATGTTTGCATATAACATTATAATCATTTTACTTGACATCAGCTTGAATAGAAAGTTATTTTCCTTGCCTTATACTCGCCTATGCCCTGGACTCCTAGGAACGTAAACTCCTCCCTGTTATTATCTCACTTCCTGAGACGAAGGGATAGCTCATTTCCTACTGTCATACAAAACAGGAACTTGTCAGTAACTTTGCCCTTTATTTTTCTCATAGATTCCTGTTGTTTTGTTTTTTTTCCTATAAAGGGTAACTTTTCCTACTTCGGTATCTATTCACATGCTCTGGGGGATGAAATTCCATGAAGTGGCCATTGTGAATCTTGGTTTTTGACACAGCCTGTTGTGTCTTTGTTACGTGGCCTTCAAGTCAACTCCAGCTTATAGAGACTCTGTCACAAAGTTATTCAGAGGAGGTTTCCACTGCCTTCCTCTGAGGCTGAGCCAGTGTGAGATGCCCACAGTCATCCAGTGGGTTTCTGTGGCTGAGCAGGGGCTTGAACCTTGGAGTTCCACACTAAAACAACTACACCATGCTGGCTCTCTGTACCACTGTGGCTCTCTTGTGTCCTTGTTTAGTGCTTGTTAGTGAGTACCACACTTGTTGGGGGCATTAGCTAACTTACTGTAAATCACTTAGGGAGTGCTTTGCACTGATAAGCAGTATAGAAATAAAAATGCTATTGCTATGCTATTGCTTCTTTTATTCCTTATTCCACTATTCTCTCTTTGGAATTTGGGGGGATGAAATAACATCTATCTGGGAAAAAGAGGATAGACCAGAGTTTAGAAAAGTTTATATTTTTACTGTAACTATCACACTCCCCAGCCATCAACTTTTCCAAGCTTAGTGATTTCTAAGTGACAACTTGCAGAAACAAATACATGTATGTCCACATTTAATTCCTCAAATGGGCATTTGAAGTGGCATAAAAGGAGAGAACAGATCATGTTATAAAACTATAATAGGAGCAGTGAAAACTACTGCTGTGGACATTTGAGGATGTCTATGAAATTAGCTGATATGCACTTTATGAAGATTAACACACATGGATGTATCAAATTGGCTTGGAACAAAGGTAAAATCTAGAAAAGGTGAAGGGAAGAAAAATACACATATCGGTATCAATTTTTCCTCATAGATTTAAGACTGAAGGTTGTTTATATCCAAAAGGTAAATTAGTATTTCAGTTGTTTTAAAAGCCGTTTATAGCCACTGTTTCCTTCAAAGCATAAGTCGAACATATAGCACCAGCAATAGTGGGTAACTTGAGCAGAGTGCGAATGAGATTTCCCCCCCCCCCAGTGAAGGTTATGAGACTGTTACAGGTAGTCATAAGCAACTATTACTAGTACATATAATGAGCCATCCATATTTAACTCTCAAGCACATTCAGACATGCAAAAGGAGGCTGACAAATGCCACACAATTAACTTTCCACTTTTCAGGTTCAGAAGAGGGATGCAACAATGCTGAGAAAGTTCTGTTATTTTCTTGTGATAGTGTAACTATGAAATATTTCAATCATTCTCTTTTAGAGTAGAACTCATTGCACATCTATGAGCTTAGTAGCTCAGATACCAGGAATGGCAAGAGATTAAGATATCAATATCTGTTATGAGAAGTGCCAGGAAATCTGCTCAAAGGAGGGGCTTCCTCACACCACTTCACATCAGATCTGTAATTTTATTTTCAGATTCCTTCTCTGGGCCATGCCTCAGAGATTTATCAGTTTCTGCCAGCCTCTGTGGGCAGTTGCTATTTCTGCATAGTAGAGGATTGCAATAGTAGCTGTATATTCTCTATGGCACGGCCTCTGACCTTCCAAACTTGTGGGATACTGGTTATTCTCCATTTTTCCTATGTTGATTACTCTTCTGTGGCTGGTTGGTAGTTATGATGTCAGTGGGAACAATGAATCTGCTCTGTCTTTTAGTCCAAATGTAAAGGAGCTATCTAACATGCTAAACCTATTTTCATCATTTTGGATAACTCATTTAAAATAAAACAAAAAACAAAATAGATTCACCACAAAAATGACACGGAAGCCACCAGCATTGACTCTTCCTTTTAGCTTAGTAGAAGAGTGTTTAGGAACATGGTGGAGCAGAACTAAGCTAATATGAGTATAGCTCACAACTCACACTTGCATTTTAGAGATAAAATACAGAGAAATGAAAACAGCAAGGAAAAAATAAGTAATGTAAGTGGACGGGAGAATGAATCTGACTTCTAAATTCTGGCTTCTCAGGGTTGGTAGTTGCCAGCCAGCTCAACAGCATCTAAAGAAGTTATTAAACTATGAAGAAAAATGCCTGATAAAATGAAAGCTCCAATAGACCAAAGTTATCGTGTATTGTTTAGGAGGGCTGGGGCTCCATTTTGACCTCAGGACCAGGCAGATACTAAAAATAATTTCCTCTGAAACATTATTCCTCTAATATGTTGTGAGTGTATAACAAAATTCATCTAATATGTTGAGAGTGTATAACAGAATTCAATATATCATCTAATATGTTGAGAGTGTATAACAGAATTCAACAGTTTAGCTAGTACAGTTTGGAGTTATGTGTGATCAATTCCATTCCCCAACAATAAAGGAATAGCCACATTAATAATATATTAATCTTATTTAATGAGGGATACTTGGCAGTGCAGTGGCTTTAAGTGACTTTCATAGTGACAAGAGTGTAACCTCAGTAAAGAGCTATCTTTAATTTTTTTTCAACTTTAACCACAACTTGGAAATGTGTAGTGTAGTGGTTTGAGTATTGTATTGGGACCCTGTGAGACCAGGGTATGAATCTCTGCTCATCCATGGAAACCCTCTGGGTGACTTTGGGCCTGTCATACTCTCTCAGCATAAGAGGAAGGCAATGACAAACCTCTTCCAAATAAATCTTGCCAAGAAAGTTCTATATAATAAGGTCTCCATAAGTCAGAGTCAACTTGAAGGCAATAACAATGACAATGGTGACTAACTAACTAGGAGTAGTGATAATCTTGGAACTATAATTGCAACAAATTATTAAAAAAGAAACAGAGCAACTAACTAACTAGGAGCAGTGAAGATCTTGGAACTATAATTGCTACAAATTATTAAAAAAGAAACGGAGAAACTTTTTCAAAGCTCTCATTTGTAAAACTTCAAAGAAACAGATGAACATATTGGATTTTAAACAATAAGATAAATGGATGGTTATGTTTAGCAGGAGAAGTTCATTTACATTTGATAGAAACCAAGTCCCTAAACCAGATGAAAGGAGGGCTGGTACTTAAATGAAATCCAAAATCCAAGGTACTTTGAGATTATAATACATAAAAGTTGTTTATGTGACTCCTCCTCTTGCTTTGTTTGCTCTGATAGATGCCCACTGTATCAAAACTATATGTATGGAGCTCATTATGTCACAAGAAGATATGTAAGAAAAGCCTGGCCAAGAATGGCAGACTTTGTTTAGTGACCTCAGAACCAGACTGATGTCTACATCCAAACTCAATCAGAATTTAACCCAGACTTCTTGAGAATCTAGTCCCAGTCCTAACTGGAGTTTTTAATGTCCACATCTGTGCTGAAGCTGATGTCAGCTCTTCTGCACGACTCCTCTTCTGATTTATTGGAAGAAATAGGCATGTGCACAGCTATCAGTGATAGTTGCAACACGGACCCAATCAGCTGCATGCAAAATTTAGAACCTGGTTGCCTTTTTTTCTGGAGGATGCTTGGTAAAGTACCCCCGTATCCACAGATTCAGTATCCATGGTTTCACTTATCCATGTCTGAAAAAAAATGTTATCTCGAGACATTTCTAGGTCCCCCAATGTGACTCTATGGTCGACTTCTGGCATTTGTCTAATTGAAAATAATAGGAATCCCTATTATCCACAGTTTCAGGTATCCACGGGAGGTCTTAGAATGTATCCCCCATGGATACAGGGCTTGACCTTTATCTCAAATGCTGCAAATTATCTAAATTAACTTCAAATGGAATGGAGATAGGATGGGGAGATCCTTTCATTGCTATTCCCCCACCCCCAGTTGCTCAGTTTTGGATTATATATATATTTTTAAATTTTATTTAGTTATTTATACTGTGCTCTTCAGCCACAAGGCTATCAGAGCGGCTTACAAATTGTTTTAAGCAATAGCTATTTACACACCTACACTGTGTTAAACAGTTTCCAATGTGTGTTAGCTAATTGCCCCCACAAGCTGGGTACTCATTTTACCGACCTACGAAGGATGGAAGGTTGAGTGAACCTTGGAGCCCACTGGAATCGAACTTGGAACATGGTGGCTTGCAGTACTGGCATTTAACCACTGTGTGTTAAGTTGAACCTCAGTTGAACCTTGCTTTGAATCAGTTTGATAAACTTTGAGCAGCTCTCCTATCCTAGTTTTGTCATTGTCTGTTACAGAGTGGACTGCTGCTGAAATTCTGTTTGTTTGTTTTTTTCCTTTTTCTTTAATCAAGGAAGCACACTTTGTCTTTAAAATAATAGACCTAATATGGATTATAACAAAATAGTGGTGGGAATGTCAGGAGAAATTATACCCTATTGTCTGCATACTATTAAAGCAAGGATGCCGCTTTTCAACCAGACTGCATGTGGATAAAGGGTTCATTGCAGGTTATGAAATGTCAGGACTGAGGGTAAATATCAATTACTACAATGAGGGAAGCTATGTTTATGTAGAATCATTTAAAGAAATTTGCCTTCATTAAACATTTATGCTATTTCCACTTCACGGGGTTATTCGGGACACAGTATTGCTTAACTTCAACAAAGCTGCATATTACCTGAAGTGTTCTGAACTACATTTAGGAAAGGTTAATTCTATTGTCCCCACTTCAAAGATATGAATATGATCCCAATAGTGCATTTATATGCTGTGATTTTGCTATACATTGCTTTAGTGTTGTTTACAACATGCTTGTCTACATTGAAAACCCCTGAATCCCCCTGAATTTGGTCTGATAATGCCACATGATGTGTGCAGCCTTTCACGTGAATCTGGTGAAATAGTACCACGTGATGTCTATTTGTGCCAGACTCAGGGAATATCCCTTTAATCCGGGTTTTAGAAAACTCACTGCTTTCTTCAGAGTTTGCTTGAAACTCCAGAGAAAACTGCCATGTGAACAATCCATCCACATTGGATTCAGGGATGGGGAGGGGAGGAGAGAAGGACAAGCATTGACTGAGGCTAGCCTTGCAACAGTGGAGTGGGCCACCCCTTCTGGCTTCAGAGAGCAACCACTGCTGGGGCTTTGCTTTTCCTGGAGCTCAGAGGGGTGATTGTGCACTGGAAAAGCAAATCCCAAGTGGTAGTTGCTCTTTCTGAAGCCAGAACAGGTGGTTAGCCTTGCAATAGAGTGACTACCACTGGGGATTTGCTTTTCCTGGAGCTCAGAATCAAGCATGAGTAACAGCTTTGAATGGAAATCAAGTAAAAATCCAAATGCACATTCAGGCTTTGGCAGATGTGGTGCTTAAATACAGGCCAGAGTGGTCCGAATTTCATGTGCCAGAGCTCCAGGTCAAAGTAGTTGAAATGTCATCTGGACCTCACCCCCCCCCCCCTATGTAGTCAAGGCCTACAATATTTTTCTAGAGACTATTGAGGGTCTACTCTGAATGACTAATATTTAATCAAATGGACCAGTGCCACCAAAGCTTAGAGTTTTACTCAGCTACTGTTTTGCTTTGAAGGAGTGTGGGCAGGGTTGGTTCCAGGGTTGAACAGAACTTGGGAAAAGTTACTTTTGGGGGCTGCAACTTGCAATGGCCATGCTGGCTGGGGAATCTAGAAACTTTAGTTTGAATAAAGTAGCTGTTCCTAGCTCCCCCGCAACATGGCCTCCTACACAGTCCCATCCTTCTGGTGGAAAAAACACTACAGTGTAGATATGCGTGCCAAAAATCATAGGAGGAAGTCATAGTATATTGTGTTTCTTGTTCCCATGGAAATTAATTCTACAGAGATCAAAACTGGTTTGTTGACATATTCCAGTAAAACAGTATACATATGTTAATGATTAGATTAGAACCTAAATGCTTATGCCTTGTATTGATTAAGCAGATGATGGATGCAACCTCCATTTTCTTTACATTTAATCAATAAAATTCACTTCAGCATGAATTCTGCTGTGATAGAGCTTCTTATGTTTGCCTATTGGAAATGGAACAACCTGCAGAGAGGAACCAAAAATACACAGTTTCTGGGAATGATCAGGAAATATGGATGGGAAAAGAGGGTCTAGTATAACTAATAAATAGCTGACAAATCACACAGAGACAAATATATTAACCTGATTAAATGCAACAGCCTGTTGATTTACTTTCAAAGATTAAGGGTTTATATTATAACTCTGCTTAATGTAACTTTATTTGGTGTCTTTCTGCAAATAGACACAAAGGGTTATACTATTTGGACATTCCCTTTAACTGAAGCAATTAAACGTGGGACTTGGGGGGAGTTGCAGTGTGGTGGCTCCCTATTCACAATTCTAACCAGCCAGCTATACCTTCTACCAGGATACTCCATTCTGTTCTGCCTCCTACCTCCACAACAGTCACTCAGCACAGCACTCTGTGTTCATGCACATGTTTAGTTCTCATTGGTCTATTTTATATGCTCCACTTTAGCATATTCTGAAAGGTTTCTGTACATCTACAAACTCTATGCTCCTGTAATTATAATTACATTTATTGGCAACCAAATGCATAGAAGTGGTTTGGGTGAAGCCACTCAAGGTCTGGGTAACTTCAGGTAGACTGAATAGACTGAACTGTCTATAAAATAACCATAGTATTCAAATCTAAAGGGAGGAAAGTGTCACAAAATTGTCAGTTTAAGCCCAATGAACGCAGGACTTAACTGAAGTAGAACAATTCTTTACAGCTAGATCTCATTGTGGATCTATAGTAACAGCAGATTATCCTAGCCTAGAAAATTTGTATCAAAAGGTGCTTTCATTTTAACAGTGTTCAAAGAGCATACAATCATAGAGTCATAGGAGATTTTCAGATGTGGGAAATAACCCACGCGGAGATTGGGAGAGAAATGGGGCTGTTCCACTGCCAGCGCTCCATTTTGCACACCCCCATCCTTCTCCCAACCTCCCTTCGTTCTCCCTCCATCCTGCTTGCATTTTCCTTCTGCTATTTTTTTTACTAATGAAAGTTCTTCATTAGTAAAAAATAGTGGAAAAATAGTGGAAGGAAAATGCAAGCAGGACAGAGGGAGAACAAAGGAAGATTGGGAGAAGGACGGGGGTGTGGGAAATGGAGCGCTGCCAGCGGAACAGCCACATTTCTCTCCCGATCTCCACAGCGGCTACTTCCCCCATCTGAAAATCTCCATAGAGTCATAGAGTTGGAAGAGACCACAAAGGTCTCCAGCCCAACCCCCTGCTAGGAAGGAATGCACAATCAAAGCACTCCTGACAGTTGGCATCCAGTATCTGTTTAAAAACTGCAAAAGATGTAGACTCTGCCACACTCCAAGGCAGCGCGTTCCACTGCCAAACAGCTCTTACTGTCAGGAAGTTCTTCCTAATGTTTAGGTGGAATCTCTTTTCCTGTAGTTTGAATCCATTGCTCCATGTCCTAGTCTCTGGAGCAGGAGAAAACAAGCTTGCTCCATCACTTCAGATATTTAAACAGGGCTATCATGTCCCATCTTAACCTTCTCTTCCCCAGGCTAAACATGCCCAGCTCCCTAAGCTGCTCCTCACAGGGCATGGCCTCCAGACCTTTCACCGTTTTGGTTGCTCTTCTCTGGACACACACTAGCTTGTCAATATCCTTCTTGAATTGTGGTGCCCAGAACTGGACACAGTATTCCAGGTGAGGTCTGACTAAAGCAGAATAGAGTGGCACTATTACTTCCCTTGATCTAGATACTATATGCCTATTGATGCAGCCTAGAATCACATTGGCTTTTCTGGCTGCGACATCACACTGTTGACTCATGTTCAGCTTGTGATCCACTAAGTCTCCTAGATCCCTTTCATATGCACTGTCATCAAGCCAGGTGTCACCCATCCTATATCTGTGTATTTCATTTTTACTGCCCGAGTGTAGTATCCTACATTTCTCCCTGTTGAAATTCATTTTGTTAGTCTTGGCCCAGCTTTCTAATCTGTTCAGGTCAATTTGGATTCTGACCCTGTCCTCTGGGGCATTAGGTACCCCTCCTAATTTGGTGTCATCTGCACATTTGATAAGCATGCCCTCTATTCCCTCATCCAAGTTATTGATGTTGAATAGCACCAGGCCCAGGGCAGAACCCTGTGGTACCCTGCTAGTCATTTCTGTCCAGGATGGAGCCATTGGTGATCATCCTTTGGGTTTGGTCAGTCAACCAACTACAAATCCACCTAACAGTCACATTGTCTAGCCCACATTTTTAAAGCTTCTTTGCAAGAATATGCCAAGGTAGAGGCGGACAATAGTAATGTGATAGAATATGCTTTTTCTGAGTAGGGGAGATTATGGCTGAGAGCCTGCATGATTGCTGATGCTGATTTGACAGCATTTATCTGTTGGTCTGCCCCTTCAGCCCTTATAAACAACCTTAGCTGATGGTATGGAGAGGTAATACTAGCCACAAAAGCAGCAAAAAACAATTTGAAATGCAATGGCATGTCCTTTTAGTTTACCCAGTCTTGACTTAAGATGTGGAGAAACATGGCCAAATGAGTGCTTTAACTCTGGGAGAAGTTGTGAAGTCGAAGACTTTCAAGGCCGGCATCCATAGATTTTCCTTGGTTTTTTTTCCGGGCTGTGAGGCCATGTTCTGGAAGAATTTATTTCTGACTTTTCACCTGCATCTGTGGCTGGCATCTTCAGAGAATGGTTGGGTAGCAGTGTGTGTGTGGGGTTTATATACTGTAAACCCCTGTTGGGGAGGATATGTAAATTTGTGTATTTGAATGGCTAGTTTCTGGGTGGAGATATGCAAGGAGGATTAGTGTCTGTGTAACAAATCAAGGAACATGAGGGACACTGCAGACTGGGCCAGCCAGAAAAATCAGCAGTAGCACAACATGTTATAAACCAACCTGGACACAAAGTGTTATTTAAAAACACAGAAATTCTGGACCAGGGCAACAACTATCATGTCATAATGCACAGAGAAGCTATTGAAATCCATAAACACCTGGACAACTTCAACAGGAAAGCAGAAACCCTAAAAGTAAACAAAATCTGACTGCCAGGCTTGAAAAACACTAAAATCAGAACTCAACACTTGGAAATGAACTCCACCCAGGGACAGGGGGATTTCCAGCAGATAATGGACCATTAACCAACCATTAGCCAAAAAGTCACTAATCCTCCTTGCATATCTCCACCCAGACACTAGCCATTCAAATACACATATTTACATATCCTCCCCAACAGGGCTTCACAGTATATAAACCTCCCACACACTCCTACCCAACCATTCTCTGAAGATGCCAGCCACAGATGCAGGTGAAACGTCAGAAGTAAACTCTTCCAGAACACGGCCTCACAGCCCAGAAAAAAACCCAAGGAAAATCTCTGGCAGAAGTTCTTTGCAACCCATAGATAACCAATCATTAGACACAACTTTAAGGCAATCTTGAACCTTAAAAATATACAAGCAAGCAAAAATCAAATTATGACTAAACTGCTAAGCCATTGTTCTCCAAAGATGCAAAACAAACCATAGCAACCAGTCATGCTTTATAAAATGTTATGATAAAACCACATTTTCCTCAATGAACACCGAACTGTGACAGCAGAGTGCATTCTGATGCAGTGTTGCTGGAAAAGCAAAATGTGAATCACTTTCCTTTGCATCACAGGAGAACATAAAGTAAATAAATAGTGTGATCTTAATATCACCTTTCCTCTTCTCTTTCTGTATGAAACCTTGGCTCCTATTAATTAGGTTAAAAAATAGCAAGCCCAGAAATGAACACTGAAATTTCTCCTATAAATGACCCTTAAAGGAAAACTCTATGAAGAAGGTGCAGTATTAGAACTTAAGATGTTTTATTTATTTCTTCCAGGTGATTGTGATAGCTTAACATCTGTCCAAATGCAAGCTCAAAACACAAGGATGCAAATTCCAGAGGAAAGGCTGAGAGAGAATGGAAGCCATAGTAAAACTCACAATAGAACAGAAGACAACACTTTAGATGTCTACATACAGAGTTTGGGAAACAAGACGAGTTTGAAGTCCTAGTACAGAAAGGTAAATATTAATTTATAACAGATACTTGGTGGGATGACTCCCACGATTGGAATTAAACATTGAAGAAACTCAAGGAGGAAGTGAAAAAAGAGAGAGAGAGCATGTATAAAGAATGGAAAAAAGGATGAATCACCAAGGAAGAATACAGATATGTAGCCCAAGCTTGCAGGAATGGTATAAGGAAAGCTAAAGCTCAAAATGAGATGAAACTAGCTAGGCAACGAAGGATCAACAAAAGAGGGTTTTCTAAATATGTTCGAAGCAAGAGAATGACAAAGGAAATGGTGGGACCACTGCTCAGCAAGGATGGTCAAATGCTAACCAATCACAATTAAAAGGCAGAACTATTCAATATCTATTTTGTTTCAGTCCCCTCCCCCACACACACACAAAAAAAGAGGACTGTGTGCTTCTGTGCATCAGCAGAGACCTTAGCAAGGAATCTGTGGCTGAATCTACATCTGCAAAATAATTCATCTTTACCTAAGTCCCAGTCCTGTTGAAACACAAAATGTTCCACTGGTTTCAAAATGAAAACACTTCTTTTCAATGCCTGTGGGCTTTGATATATGTGTGTGTGTTTTTAAATCTTTTTACTCCTCCAGTTTCTAGGAAAAACTGTGGGGTTCAGGGTGGAATTAGTGGTGGGGTAATTAGAGGGCAGGGCAGATTGGTGGGTAAGTTACCTTGGCATTCTCATCTGGCAAGTGTGGTCTTGCCATTTCCCCCCATTCTGTGTATGTATGCAAATAACTGCAGATTTGAACAGCTGAAGGTCTGAGATTCTCTGCTTGCTCTGTGTGTGTGTGTGTGTGTGTGTGTTACATTTTATTAAGCTCAATGGGGATTTAATCCCAGGTTCTAGTAAAGGGGTCTTGGATCAGGTTGTACTTCTAAACTCATTTACATTTTAGCGTGTATATGCGGATAACCACATATTCAAATATTTGAAAGCCTGAGATTCTCTGATTGTTGGTGTCTGTGTGTGCTATTAAATATTTATTATTTTATTAAATTTTATTAATTCAGCTGTCCCTCCACATTTGCAGGGGTTAGGGACACAGGGGCTGTTGCTCTGCTCCATTTTTAACAGGGACTTTGATAACATTGGTGCATTCAGTGGTCACTGTTAGCCGCTGGGAGGAATCAAACTGGCAGGGTGGCTGGGACGACTGCATGTGCATTCCCTTGCTTGCTCACTCACTTGGGCAGGTGGGAGCAGGAATGGAGATGGGATGGGAGAGCAGGAGGAGGGAGAGTAGATGACCTGCGGGTCTCCAGGGCAAAGAGAGGGATAAGGATAAGGGGGAGGGGAGGAGGAAGGAGCTGCTGCCATAGCCCCTTCCTGCATCCCTTGCAGCTTATACAGTCCCTATTAAACCCAGGTCCATAGAGGCCAATGCTGCAAGGGAAGCAGGAAGAAGCTGCAGCCCATCCTCTCTCACCAACACTTCCCAAAATTGAGCACTGAAGGGAGCAGTCGGGCAATGCTTTAAAAGTGGAAAACTTTGCCACTTTCAGAGGAAAAAGAGAACAGATATCAGGCAGGTGTGTGCAACCTGACCACAGATTGTAGCAACTGCAGCACCCTTTGGAATAGCATTCTAAGTACAATGTTCTGAGCTTGCACATATACCTGACAACATCATATTCTCTCTTTGCCCTAAGAAAGACAACCAACAGAGATAGTCAACGGATGATATAACTGTGGGGTAGTGGAACAATAACATGGGTGGGGAGAGTTGTGCTCTGGCATTTTTTTCAGCTGATTGTAACATCCAGAGTATAAATTATTATTGTTTTTTATTTTATTTTTTCAGAATACATCTCTCAGCATCATAGTACTATAAAGTTGCAAGGGGTTGCAAGGACAATCTAATCCAACCCTGCCAGTGCAGGTGTCAACATCGAAAGCATCTTTGACAGATGGCCATCCAACTATTGTTTAAAAGCTTCAAAAGAAGGATAATCCCTCATCTTACTAATGAAAATCTTGCTGTCTGGAAGTTCTTCCTAATACTTAGTTGGAATCTTTTGTCTTCTCATTTTATACCAATGGTTTGAATTTTACTGTCTAGAGCAGCAGAAAGAGTGCTTCTCAACATTCTCTTTTCCACTCTAAATACATCCAGCTCCTTAAACTGTTCCTCACAGAGTTTGGCTTCCAGACCCATTACCATTTTGACTTCCCTTCTCTGGACATATTCCAGCATGTCCATATTCTTCTTAAACTATGGACATAATATTCCAGATGAAGCATGATCCAAGCAGAATCAAATGTATTAGCAATTCCATTGGTCTGGATACTATATTTCTGTCACTGCAACCTAGATTGTTTTCCTTTTCTTTTGCCACCACATCACACTGTTGGCTCATGTTTAACTTGTGGTCTATATCCTTTCCAAATCTGACTGCACTCAACTTTCTCTGTCCTCTGAATAACAAAAATGGGACATGATCACATCTACCCAAGGGTTCCGGTATTTCCACTTCAATAGTCATCAGGTCCAAGATAGTTGACTTCCTCATCAATTCTTTCATTTTCAAGAAAATGAAAGTGTCAACAAGGAGAATGAGGTGCTTGTTCCTCAGTATCCTACATCCTCAGCATTTTGTAGCATTTTACTTCAAACAGATCTCAGGGTAACTGAAGTCTCTCATTACTACTCGTACAGTGGATGGGAAAATGTGGTCTGCAGGCTATATGTACTCCAAGGCTGTTTTGTGGCCCCCAGGGCCCCCACCATCTAACATTTTTTTAAAGACCCAAAATGCCACCCACCCACCAGAAGTCTCCATGAGGGGGCAGTTAAACTTTTCCACATTTTGGCCCCATGCTTTAGGCTTTAAAAAAAAAAGAAGAAGAACTCAACCAGAAGTTGACTTCCAGTTGACTTTCTGTTTCAAACAATGCTCTCTCCTGGATTAAAATGCCCCCCCCCATGACCAAAAAAAAAAAAAAAAAAAATCCTCATCTTTCTAGGGTGGAAGGGTTGTGTGTGTTTTTTGTACACATCATCTGTTGTTTACACACAACTTTTTAGAGCATTTTGGCATGTAGCCTTTCAGTGCTCCTTGGCTGAGATCAAAACTCACACTGTCATCTTTCAGCCTTCTCTGCAGACATTTTCAAAGACCATGAGTCACAATGATCTTAACACATTGGGAGGTTCACAAGACTGTCTTGCCAGGTCAAAATTTTCAGACTACAATTACCTGGGAAAAACCCATTTGTGGTTATTTGTCTATGTAAAAAGGGTTACATGAAACCAGCCCATTTTTCCTGGCAGACACTGCTTGTAATAGGATTCTGTCTCTTGCAAGCAATCCATGGAAGTAACAAAATTGCTTTACTCTTCTTGGCCTCTTTGGTTCCTGTCATAATGGGGCAGGCTGTGCTTAGACAGTGATTCAATATGTCTGTGGTTTAAATTTCTGAATAAACAAAGCTCCAACCAGATAAAAGAGTAAGGTAAAGGATCTTCCAATTAAAATTCAAGGAACTCTAAATGGATGGATTCAAAGATCACGTGGAGTGTTACAGTGCCCGTGGTGGGGACTCAGTATGTGTAGCCCCCAACAGAGTTCTAAAAATGCTTTCCTCTTCTGAGGGTGCATCTACACTGCAGAAATAATGTAGCTTGACACTACTTTAACGACCATGGATCCATCCTACAGAATCCCGGGATTTGTAGTTTTGTGAGGCGCTAGCACTATTTGGTTGAGAAGGCTAAAGACCTTGTAAAACTACATATCCCAGGACTCCATAGGCTGGAGTGACAGCACTTAAAGTGGTGTTAAACTGCATTATTTCAACAATGTAGATGCACCCTAAGATTAAGAATGAAAGGCAGGAAATGACTCATTCATCATCAGCCTTCAGTAACCTGTAACTAGAATCTTTCTGGGGTTGCTTATTAATATTCCATGGGCCTTCAGATGGGTGTGCCTTTGGAGATGGGTGACTTTCTGTAAGGTTCTAATAATCTTGACAGGTTTGCCTTCTCGGTCTGCCAGCTCCCTCGCCGAGTTGTATAGCTTGCAGATTGTTTTGCCTCTATTGTCTCCATTGATTTGCTCCCTGTGTGTAGATCCTTCTGCCCCAAGGTCCTGGCCAGCTTGGAATCAAATGCTCTTTGGACCTATGTGTTCATCTATATCTACTCATCTGCACCAAGGAGTCCTTCCCACAGCACTTCCAGTGTGGCATTGTCAACATCTAGTTGGACTGGTTACTCTCCAGAAGTGCTGGAGGTCTTCAGCAGGGAGAAAACAAAATTTGTTGCTGGTATTTGAGTGTGAAATTAATCTTTCTTAGCCTGTTGAAGTTGAAAGTAATAAGAACAATAGACACTGCAGTATTGAACTCAAATGTATATATTTGTATAGTAAATATTTCTTTTATTGTCTGTACTCTACCCTGAGATCTCTTGTTATATGGTGGCATATACACAGGAGATCTCAGGGTAGGGTACAGGCAATAAATCAACTTAAATAACTACAAAACAATGTAAAAATGACTGTCCCAGCAGAGAGGATCCATGTCTCTAAATAGTGCATTTCTTCCACTGGTGGGACACAGAAGAGGGTTTCCATAGTGGATATCAGTACTCAGCCTAGTATATATTGGGAGAGGAACTCTGTTAAGTCTTGAGTTTCAAAGTTGTTCAAGGGTCTTAAATATCCTAACAAGCACCTTGAATGTGAACCACAAGCATACTGTCAGCCAGAACAGTTCCTTTAAAACTGGTGTAATGTGGTTTTGATACAGTTTTCTAAACAGCAATGTAGCTGTTGTACTCCACAGAAGCTGCAGTTTTCCAGTCCTCCTCAAGGGCATCTCCACATGCAGTATAGTATGTTGTAGTAGTCTACAGAAGGAGTTCCCAGTTCATGAACGGTTGTAGCCAGGTTATTTCTTTCCAGGAGAGGCCACCACTGTTGAACCAATTGAAGCAGGATCCAAGCATTCTGAGCCATCACAAGTGGCATATATAGGGAGGTTTGGGCTCATGCGGGCCTTGTTACAGATAGAAATCCAGGAATATTCCCATATACTCTTTCAGAGGGAGTGCAACACCATCCAGGGCAGATTGCTTACCTAATTTCCAGACCTAGGAACCACCAATGCAGAGACTCAGCATCTGTCTATTGGCCCCCCTCCAACCCATTACAACATCCAGGCACCAATCCAATACTTATACCAATTCACATAACTCTGACAATAAGGAACTGGTGTCATCAGCATACGGAGAGCATCCAACTCCAAAAACTCCTGATGACCTCACCCAGAAAGTTCATATACGGTAGATGTTAAACAGAGGGAAGATAGAATGGTACTTCTCAATTAATAACTATGGGCCTAAACAGAAATCCCTCAGTGCAATTCTTTGTAGGTGACCATACAGCTAGGAGCAGAACCACCACAGCACCTTCCTTCCTCCTCCCATCCCACAGAGACAATCCAATAAGGTAACAGGATCAATTGTGTAAAAAGCCACAGTGAGGTCCATGAGGAACAAGAGGAGGTGTTTGCTCTAGAGGAAGTCTGTCAGGGCAAGCAAGGCTGTTTCCTTCCGAAATCCTAACCTGAACTGAGACAAATGGGTGCAGATTATCTGTTTCCTCCATGAATGTCTGAAATACCTCCCCCCAATCCACCAGCAGTTAAATCTCACTTTGACATTGGGGATGGGACAGTGTCATCTATTGCTGTAGAGATTCAGGAGTGCAGATTCAACAGTGCAGTTGGTGTGGCATGCAGAGTGCTGTCCTTCAACACATTGCTACTGCTTCATACTTCCCAGCATCACTTTCCCCTGTAAACATCATGTAGACTTACTCCAAAAGATTTTTTCCCCAGACTGCACTTGCTTTTCTATCTTTGAACTCCTTCACTTCTTTAAATTACTATAAATTGAAATGAGAGAGAATACTGACATAAAACCCTTTAGTTCCTGTAATAACTTGGATCACGATTTCCTCATTTCCAGTCTCTTCAAGTAATTTCAGCACTGTTCAGCAGATTTTCATAAAATGTGAAGAAGTTCATTGCATTATATAACTGAAAGGAAGCATTAAAGCCAATCGCACACACCTTTGTGATGTCAGATAATGTTCTTTCTTCCTCTTTCCATGCAAAACTGTTTTGCGGTGTGGAAGATAATGAATTAGCCATGAATAAGAAAGGAACTTGAGAGAAGCAGCCAATATGGACTCTTTAGATGTCCACAAAATTGGATATGATTTACCCTTTGGGAGGCAAGTATGATCCCGTCTATACGGGGGGGGGGATAAGATCTCCTCCTCTGAAGCAGCCATTTGCAGTGCTGCGGCCTGTCGTAATGGTTAAAAGATCTCCCCTAAACATCACATGACCCTAGCCAAGATGGCAGCCACAAGTGATTTACTCACACTTTTAAATCTGCTGCCACCATTTTCTTAAAAAAACCCAACAGTTTACCATGGTATGCACATGTAATATTTCATATTACCAAAAAAGAAAAAAAGAGAAAGATCACCATTTTACCAACTTACCAGACCATCACTTAGCCAAAAATCCAAGATGGCAGCAGCAGGCACTTTCCCTGTTTGCTAGCCCTGCCCCCCCTGCTCATCCAGCCAATCAGATTGTGCTGCCTGGTCACAGCAACGTGAATGCAATTCTCATAACAATTGCACATTCACATGCCCTATGGAGCTTTTTAAAAACTCTTAAGCTCTGAAGCTTTCCCTGAAGGAGTTTAAGGTGGATTTGGCTGCCCCCCTTCTGAATGGGACGTATTTAAGTGAATGTCCATTTGGACAGATCACCTTCCATGCAATTGCTATTTGGATAATTTTAACCGTATAGACACCCCTTATCTTAACCAGTAAGCCACAATTTTTACTGGGCTTATCCCGACAGGCCAAATGTGTCAGGACATGGTGGTTTTCATAGCTGTATCTCCGACTTTTTATTTATGAGATTCAAACCCTATTATTGCAATTCATTTTTGTTTTTTTGGTTAGTGCCTTCTGTGTGCAGTGACATAGGCTGGAGGGATTAACTTTTCATGTTTCCGGGTTCCATTTGAGAACTGCTACTTTCCTACTTGCTGAAACTACTCCCCCTCTTTCCCCCCCACAGTTTCTTGTTTCCTGTAATCCTTGTCTAGCATTATCTTCTAGAGTGACTGAAAAATTTAAAAAGTATCTTGCATTAGACTATTTTTGCTTTATTTAAGAAAACTCAAATTTCCCTATCTGCTAAAATCAATTTCACATTTACCTTTACTCCCCACCCCATACTGTTAGGCAAGAATGTAAATGTTAGAGGGTTTGAGATTTTTTTTTTTTTAAAGAAAGGTTTCTTGTCTGTATCAGGAGAAAATAGGAAAGAAGTACAGGAGATTAATCTCAAATTGGGTATTTTTTTTTTAAAGTGATGACTATATTTCCTCAGGGGCAATCTTTTGGGGGCAGGGCTATGTGCCATATGCCCATGGAGCCTGAGCCAAAATGGATGAGGCCAAACTTGCTCATTCTGCCATACTGTTTCTTTCTCTTCTTCCCCAGCTAATGCATTGACAAAGAAGGAGTAGTAAAACTTGAATAAGTTGTTATCCAAATTGCTAGTGTCCATGGAATTTCCACGCATGTCCAAATTTTAATAGAGTTACAAACTTGGTAGATGAAGGGAATGCTGTGGATGTAGTGTATCTTGATTTCAGCAAGGCTTTTGACAAGGTCCCCCCTGATATTCTTGCAAAAAAGTTAGTAACCTGTGGTCTAGAATAATGCAACTGTTAGGTGAATTTGAAATTGGTTGACTGACCAAACCCAAAAGGTAGTCACCAATGGTTCCTCTTCATCCTGGAGAGAAGTGTCCAGTGGGGTGCCACAGGCAGGACTGGTTTAAGGAATTTTTCCCACCCTGCAATGCTTTATTTGGGGGGGGGCATATGTTTATCTCAGGTCAGTGTAACCTAACGCAACCTAAGCTATTCACAGTATAGGATATTCCAATTATTACTAATAATATTTTTGCAGGAGGAGGGTTACTATGGGGACCACACAATGATGGGCCCCCTACAGATGCTGATGCCGCTGGTGCCTTAAACTGGCCCTGGCCACAGGGTTCTGCCCTGGGCCCAGTGTTATTCAACATCTGTATCAATGACTTGGATGAGGGAATAGAGGGTATGCTTATCAAGTTTGCAGATGACACCAAATTAGGAGGGGTAGCTAATACCCAAGAGGACAGGATCAGAACCCAAAATGACCTGAACAGATTAGAAAGCTGGACCAAAACTAACAAAATGAATTTCAACAGGGAGAAATGTAGGATACTATACTTGGGCAGTAAAAATGAAATACACAGAAAGAGGATGGGTGACACCTGGCTTGATAGCAGTGCATGTGAAAGAGATCTAGGAGTCTTAGTGGACCACAAGCTGAACATAAGTCAGCAGTGTAATGCAGCAGCTAAAAAGGCCAATGTGATTCTAGGCCGCATAAATAGGAGTATAGTGTCTAGATCAAGGGAAGTAATAGTGCCACTCTATTCTGTTTTGGTCAGGCCTCACCTAGAATATTGTGTTCAGTTCGGGGCACCACAATGCAGGAAGGATATTGATTAGCTGGAACATATCCAGAGGAGGGCAACCAGGATGGTGGGAGGTCTGGAAGCCATGCCCTATGAGGAGCAGCTTAGGGAGCTAGGCATGTTTAGTCTGGAGAACAGAAGGTTGAGAGGTGACATGATAGCCATGTTTAAATATTTGAAGGATGTCATACAGAGGATGGAGCAAGCTTGTTTTCTGCTGCTCCAGAGACAAGGACATGGGGCAATGGGTTCAAGCTACAGGAAAAGAGATTCCATCTAAACATTAGGAAGAACTTCCTGATAGTAAGAGCTGTGATGGAGTCTCCTTCTTTGGAGGTTTTAAAACAGAGGTTGGATGGCCATCTGTTGGGAATGATGTGATTGTGTATTCCTGAATGGCAAGGGTTTGGACTTGATGGCCCTTGTGGTCTCTTCCAACTGTATGATTATATGAAATATTAATTTGGGGGATTTAATTAGCTCAAATTGGCATACGAGAGGTCTGGTAACTGTGGGATCTTTTGAACTACATATACCAGTAATCACTGAACGGACTCAAACCAGAACGTAAAATCAGATTATCTTTATTGAAATGTAGTCTTTACAGCATTAACACTAACACTCAAGTTTCAAGGACTCACACATGACTATCGAAGAAAGTACGAAGTATTTGGATAGAGGAATGGAGTGAGGGAATTGCGGGTTATACTATACCAATCCTGGAGCAGAGATTAATGCAGCAGACAGAGCTCTGAGTGTCCCACAGCAAATGGACATTGTAGCAGGAGAAAGAGGAGCTTAGAATACTTTGGTGATGTTTTAGGGTGATATTTATATTTGATATTTCTTCTGAAGGGATGAGATTAAAGTGGAATACAATGTATTTTTTGAGTTTCCCAAGACTAGCAAAGGGTTCTCCGGATGTGTTAACAATCTTTAATGGGTGATACATTTCGAATTGAACAGGGGCAGGCAACTTTTATTGTCTGGTGGGGTAGTAGGGAAGAAAAACCCATTTTGCAACCATTGAGGACTGTGCTATTTTTAAATGGATTCACCTCCAGATGGTCTGAGGAAATACCTTGACCTGGATATGGGAATTTGGATGGCCCCTCCCTAAATTGTACGTGCTTTTAAGCATATCTCCAGCCTTGGCCTTTGGGGTCCCTGTTTTTTTTTTTTTTTGCCAACCACATGGAAGGCAACATCAAGTCAGATTATTAAATGTTTGCCAATTGTACAATATTCCAAGATGGGGGCTGTCAGAGTAGGTAGCAAAGTCACTTTTCTGGTCTGTTGCTCCCAGAATCCTCTAGCCAGCATGATCATTGGCCATGCTGGCTAGGTGTAACAGTAGTCCAAAATGGTAGTAACTTTTCCAAGCTGTGAAGGGAAGTTTGCTCTTAACAAAGGTATGACGACTTGCAAAGAGCTGTTAACATTAACCTGAAGGCCATAAGCAGCCTTCCCCTGGGTGAGGGAGGAGTAGGTTGCCAGCATAAAGTTATGTTCAGGAATCTTTTCTCATGAGATAGCCATGTTCTGTGAGAGAGTGTGAAGACAGACTGCTGGTCCCTCCCCTGTTTCCCACATCTGATTCTGAATCAGAAGCAGTAAATAGAGTAAGACCCTAACCCAAAGTATATTTATTATGAAGCAGGCCCCATTTATTTCAGATGATCAAACTGCCAGCAATGTGCATGTTAAATACTGATTGTTCAAGGGTGATGGCTTCCATTTTTTGAGTCCTGTAGACTTTCACAATTCCTCTTCACATATTGTCATTACTGTCAGAACTGATGGTTCTTTTCCCCCTTAGTTTTTACTTTACCATTTCATTAGGAACAAGAGGCAATGTTGTCATATTGATTTGCTTATAGCAATAACAGCTTCTCTCCAGTAGGCATTCTTTTATCACAGGGTGTTCTGTATCTTCCCAAGGTCACTGCACAGAATCTTCTCCACAATTAAACTGTAATTGCCAATGCAAGCACAGAAGTGCCAAAGCTGAGATTGAGCATCCTGTAATCATGATCAGTATCTGTACTTTCTTGTATGCATTCTACATTATGTTGCAGCCATTTGTACAAGAAGCCCCAGTCCATTCTGTAAAACAAAAGAGAGGTCTGCATTGTATGAGTGATTCCTGACTAGCAGACTGTCCAAACCAAATAGGCTTTGGGTAGATTTCAATTAAACCAGTTAGGAGTTTGGGAAATAGAAAAGTTTGTTTTTATTTTATTTATTTATTCCAAGTATTTATACCCCATTCTTTGACAAAATTCTTTAGCTTTAAGTGTGTGAGATTTATGCTGGAGCCTAGGTTCCTCAGAGTCTGGGTTTCATTATTTATAAAAGAAAGCTTTAAGTTTCATGACTGTGCCTCCAGGTTTTACAACCTGCATATGTTCCAGAAGAGTAGCCGAATCAGTCTGTTATAGGAAAGCCAACAAAGAACACTAGCTTAATTATGGCTGGGGAGTATGGCTTCTCATCCATGCTACAGAGAAAGAGAGTGAGTCAGTTAGACAGAGCCGACATGATGTCTGCCACCAAAAATGAAGTGAAACAGAATGATTAACACTTGGAAAATCATTTCTTGAGTGCAAAAACAACAGCTAGAAACAGTTCTGACAGATGCCTTAGGCATTAAAAAAAAATCCAGGGTCCTTTTTCCAGAGGTACAACACAACATACAGCCTGTGGGATGCATGCAGCTAATATTTTGTTCAATTGCCACTTGCCTTCTTGGTCTTTTCTCCTGGAAGCACACTTTGGCCTAAGGGCCCTTTCACACTGCATAATTATAGTGCCATGATTCCACTATAACATGGCCTCCTGTTCGGCAGTGGAACACACTCCCTCGGAGCATGGTGGGGTCTCCTTCCTTGGAGGTCTTTAAACAGAGGCTGGATGGCCATCTGTCGGGGATGCTTTGATCGTGATTTTCTGCGTGGCAGGGGGTTGGACTGGATGGCCCTCGTGGTCTCTTCCAACTCTACAATTCTATGATTCTATGATGCAATTTCGCCAGGACAGCCCTGATTAATTCTCTGTCCTCCCATTTTTTTCAGTTGCTTTTAAAATGTCCCTGTTTTGCTCTCTTCCTTCCACCTTCCCTCTTTGTCCTCAGCTTACTTCAGTTGTTACAAACTGAGGACTTTATTAGACACACTAAATATGGCATCATAACGATGCTACATAAACACAAAAGGGCACGCAGATCAGATGACATCACCCTTTCGCATTTATGTAAAGTAAAAAAAACAACAACACACCATATCTTTTAATTGACAGCTTAAACCATCAATAGATTCCCCTGCCACTTTTTTGCCAGCAATGCCAGTATGTGAAGCCTCAGGCTATTTAAATCTTGTACTTACCCTGACAATGGCCTGACCGGCCAGAACACTTCCGGATGAGATTGTGACATCCAGGTAAATGACAAACTTTTTTTGACCAACCCCGGGTTACTTGGAGGTTATTTTTAGTGTGTGTATGTGCTTGCTGTGACTTTTTGATGTTTCTTTCTTTTTTATTTTTGAAATTCCCGTGTGATAAAATTGCACGGGGTTTCAAAAGAGGAAATGAATGGACGGAGCTGCCTTTGCTGGGAGAGGAGTTAAATGCATAGGGAACATTCTTTTGCTGGCATAAATATTGATTTTTTTATGCCGGTAAAAGAACGTTTAAAAGGGGGCTTCTGATAAAGTCCTGAGTTCAAGGTGCAGAAGTAGTTTGTACACAATTAACTCAGCAACAGGGAAACAAGAGGGAGAGGTGAAATGTTGCCCTTCCCAGTAGGCTCAAGCAAAAGCAAACTGCTGCAGCCTCTCCTAGCTTTACCATTTGACATTGCTGATTGTACAAATTAAATTTAAAACATTTATTGCAGAGCATGGAGATGTTATTTGGGGATTACAGCAGGTTTCTTCCAACCAGAATGACCATTGGCTGTGCTGGTGAGAGGATCCTGGCAGTTGAAGTCCAAGAAAATAATGTTACCAAACTCAGGTGTATTGTATTGTATTCTATTGTGTTTGTACAATGCCTTTCTACAATGCCCAAGAAGGCTCCCTGAGAGAGTCAATTAAAAACATCCACAATAAAATTTAATAACAATTAAAATCACCACATAAAATAGTATAAAATCATTTTAAAAACAAACAAAAGTTTAAGAAGATGAATAAAATATCCCCAAAAGTTCCCCTGCTTATGTATTAAAGGCCTGCTTAAACAAAAATGTCTTCCTGCTGGCAAAAGGGAAAAAAGGAAGGGGGGCAGCTTAGCTTCTCACAGAAAGGCATTCCAGAAAGCGGGAGCAGCCACTGAGAAGGCTCTCTCTCATGTCCTCACCAAATGAGCCTGTGATAGTGGCAGGGCAGAGAAAAAGCCTTCGCCTGTGCATATTAGAACTCTGACAGGTTTGTATGGGGAGATATAGTCTTTCAGATAGTCTGGACCTAAGGCATGTAGGGCTTTATCGGTCATGACAAGCACTTTGAATTGTGCCTGGACACAACTTTAGCAGAAATCAGAGCCTTTCATTAGATGTATGACATGATCTGAAAAGTTGTCAGATATTCTTACTATGGAGAAAAACCAGTATTACACAGTGAGAAAAAGAAAGGAAAGACTACATAACCCATAAATTAGAAATTTCCTAGACTGATTATGAGTATTCAGTAGCTAATCATTTTTTTTAAGTGTCTGCACAATGCCCTCCCAAGAGAAATCCAACTGGAACCCTCATTGTTAGCATTTAGATGCTGTGCGAAGACTTTCCTTTTTCAGCAGGCATCAGTCTTAGGACTTTTATCAGATGCACTAAATATGGTGGCCTAACTACACCACATAAACATGAAAGGGCATGTGTACCACACAACGTCACCCTTTTGCATTTCTGTCCTGCCAATAAGCTGATCTATTTTATTCAGGAAGGATATTGAGAAGCTGGAACGTGTTCAGAGGAGGGTGACCAGGATGATGGGAGGTCTGGAAGCCGTGCCCTATGAGGAGCGGCTTAGGGAACTGGGCATGTTTAATCTGGAGAAGAGAAGGTTGAGAGGGGACATGTTAGCTATTTTTAAATATTTGAAGGGATGTCATACTGATGATGGAGCAAGCTTGTTTTCTGCTGTTCCAGAGACTAGGACACAGAGCAATGGGTTCAAACCTCAGGAAAAGAGATTCCACCTAAACATTAGGAAGAAATTCCTGACAGTAAGAGCTGTTCAGAAGTGGAATACACTGCCTTCTAGTGTGGTGGCATCTCCTTCTTTGGAGGTTCTTAAACAGGGTTGGATGGCCCTTGAGGTCTCTTCCAACTCTATGATTCTATGCTGGGACAAGCCGTCAAAAGATCGGTTGTGTCATTTTTTTGCCGGCATTGCCAGCGGATGAAACCTAGCACTTTTTCACGTACTTACTCCGTCAATGGCCGGACTCACCAGAACACATCTGGGTGAAATCGTGACATCCAGGTAAGTGACACACTTTTTATTACCCTCCCCAGGTTACTTGGAGGTTTCTAAGTGTGTGTATATGTGCTTTTTTAAAAAAAATGTGTGTTTTTGTTTTGTTTTTTAAAATTTTCTGAGCGAGTGTCTTCTCGCAAGAATCCACAGGATTTTGAATGAGGAAGTGAATGGAGCTCTGTTTACTTCCTCTTCATTGCTGGGGAAGCCTTTGCCAGGATTAGAGGTAAGTGTGGTGTGTGTGTCTGGGGTGTTCTTTTGCTGGCATAAAAATGGTTTTAATTTTGCCGGCAAAAGAATGTTTTTAGAGGCTCGTCTGATAAAGTCCTTAGTTTTGGCTTTCCTATTTAAGCTTTATTGCTGAATCCCAACATTCTAACATTCTAATTGTAAGAGGTGGTTTAATTCTTTTTATTAGAAATTTCATGATTTTATTGATTGTGTTTTTCAGTTTGTGTAAACCACCCCAGGACACTGCCAGTTGGGCAGTACAGATATTTTAAGCAAGTAAACAGCCCAACATAATTTGAGAGAACAGCTTCAGACTGGAATTCTGTGTCCTGAAGAGCTGGCAGACCATTTCTTCTAGTCCATATGTCAATGTTTACACTTTAAAGGATGTTCCCCCTTCCTTGTTACCTCCCAATCATGCCCTTGGCAAAACAGCCTAAATTTGGCAGTGGAGGAGAGGAACGATCCACCAGTCATGATTATTAATCATTCTGACTGATTCCACTATTTCTTATCCGACTTGGAGTGTTTTTGATTACAAGGCCATTTGTAGTAACAGAAGAAGTATATTGATATGGGTTTTCTTTGCATTGTTGGGTCAGCTCCTTCCATGGAAATGAGTGACACAGCTTCAGCACTATAAATTGTTTAATTTGTTTTGTTACCCAAATTGGTGGGGGTCCATGGGGGATCCACTCTGACGTCAGATTTATGTTCTTATTTGGGACGAATTATAATACCTCAAATGAATGACTGGGAGAGGCTGGGTAACTTGAGGGACCTTTGCACCTATGTATACTGGTACTGACTGCAGAGACTCCAAGTTAAAGTGAAATAAAATGGTATTTATTGGAGAATAACACAGAAGCATTCACACACAGACACATACACACACTCACAAGAACAACACAAAGCTAACAAGGAGTTAAGGTAGAAAGGTTGGATAGAGGAATAGATTTGGGGAGTATGAGTGATAATTACCAGCCCTGAAGAGCAGAGATTTGTGCAGCAGAGAAGGTTCAGACTTGGAGATAAGGGTGGTGCTGTGATCCAACAGAGTGATGGTGTGGCACCATGCATACACTTTGCTGTGGTTTGGGGCTAGTATTTATACCCTATTTCATGTCCTGAAGGGTTGTCTGAGCTTTGAAACAAAGCTTAATGTGTTTCCCACCATTAAACAAAGGAAATTGTGACTTTGCTAATTGTTGTCAATGGCTGAGATATTAGAATGGATGGGTTTATGACAACCTTCATATTGTGGGATAGGAAAGGTGTGAGGAAAGGTTTCCTGGGGGATAATGGGTGCTTCAGTCACTCATTTCTTTGCGATGGGTGACTCATTGCCAATGCGTCCAAGAAGGGATTAGCACATACCTCGATGGTGTTGTTGTTTACTGGGGCTTTGCTTAATCCAGTCTTGGGTGTGTCTGCTAGTAGTTTTCCATGACACCATTATTTAGGTCCTGGTGACCTTCATCAGACCCCACTTATGGTCTGCCCTGATCTAATAGCCCTTGTGAAGTCTAATTATTGCCAATTTATGAAATATTATAGGGAGGGTATATAAGGCCAGGTACCAAAATTTCATATTTATACTTTTAATGCTTCTGTATTGTTTTAATTTGTATTGTTTTAAACTCATTGTTAGGTGCCTTGAGTCACTATATTGGGAGAAAGGTGGGTTATATTGTAAGTAAATAAAATGATGATGATGATGATGATGAGGAGGAGGAGGAGGAGGTTTCTTGTGTGCGCTGGTGAGCCCATTAATTTAAATAGGGTTTTCTTAGGCAAGAAATACTCAGAAGTGGTTTTGCCAGTTCCTTCCTCTGAAATCTAACCTATAGCACCTGGTATTTGTTGGCAGTCTCCCATCCCAGTACTAACCAGGGCTGACCCTGCTTAGCTTCCAAGATCAGCAGTAACTTTTAAAATTATTATAAGCTGCCTTGAATTTCATTTTGGGGAGAAAGGCAGGATATAAATTCAATAAATAAATAAATAAAAGGCAGGATTGGGTGGCTTTAGGGTATTTAGGCCACTCTAGAAGCAAGTAGGTTACATTAAATGCTCCTTATCCCATCTCCCTTCACATTCATTTGGAAACAGCCCCTTTAGCTAAGGTTTCTGCCTTAATTTCCAAATAGGAAAGTATGTTTGGTGTCTGTGCATGGTTTTTCAATGACAAGTTCCAAGCAGCTGTGGTTGGTACTTCATGCATAATGTATAATGACATCAACAGGGGCCATCCCCAAGTCTCAGAAACCTTAGGGCCTGGAACAATCCTGAACTGGCACCCTACACATGATAGTTGTCTTTAACTATCTGAAGAAATGAAGATGGAGTGAGCTTGTATTCTGCTGCTCCATAGACTAGAACACCAACCAATAGATTTAAATTAAAAGAAAAAAAGATTCCACCTAAACATTAGGAAAAATTCTTTATTGTAAGGGCTGTTCAACAATGGAATAAACTGCCTTGGGGAGTGGTGGACTCTCCTTCTTTGGTGGGGTATAGGAGCTTGGACTATATGACCTTTGTGGCCCCATCCGGTACTTAGATTCTATGATATTCAAATAATATATAATTGAATAATGTCTATTAAAATGGTTTTTTAAAATGCTACATCAATGCACATTAAAACAGCAGAAGTCCAGTACCTCCATTTACATCCAGTTACTTACTGCCTCAATTGAAAAAAAGTCTGCCTTCCAGCAGAGGGACCACAGGGGTCTGTGTGTGCAGGAGGGGGTAGCCTTTTCTCCCTGGATAAAATAATATTATCACCACTAATTAGATGTATTATTGGGCTTCATGCTCTCAATAAATTTTGTGAAACCCTACTTATAATGAGAAAATGCCTTGAAGGGCACAGATTCATCCCTCCTTTCCAAAGTGAAGCCTGCACAGCATAATGTGGGGTGGTGGTAGTGGGTGGCTTGAGGAAAGTGCAGACCCCATAATATCATACAAAAAAGAGAAAGGCCTTGAAGGAGGCAAATACTCCCCCTCCCACTTCCTGCAGAGAGAGCATGGATGGAGCAGAGAGGACTCAGGATGTTGCAGATTAATGCCCATTTTCCCATGAAAAGGGAAAAGACTTTGGAAGGGGGAGATAGTCCACTTTTCTTAGTGGAGGCCAGAAGAGCATGTATAGAAGAGAAAGGAGGGAAGGCCACATGGCTTGGGCCTAAGTTGTCCAAAGTGGTTCTAAGTGGACCTTGCTGGCATCTCAACCCTTCTCCAGGCCTTTGATAGCCTCATCCTTATTCTGTGAGATCTGGGCATCCACCTGTTCCTGCTCTCTCTGTTCACATGACTTCAGGGGCCTTTGCTCCTTTCTACAATATCCATATCTCTTAGGGTAGCTTTTTTTGGCTGAGAATCAAGATGGCAGCCAAAAATTAGCACATTATATGCTGCCACCACTGCACAATATTTTTTTAAAAAAAACACTTTAAAGCAAAGGTGCACAGCTGAGATCTTCTGGTTAAAAATTTTATTTGGGCACCTCGGTGGAGGAAAAAAGAACATGATCACTAATGCAAAAATCCAATAGGGCAATTCCAAATGCTGTCTTGCTGGCAAGCCCACCCCCGTGCATGTCCGCCCAATCCGATCTCTAGTTCCTTCCTCTCTGAGAAGGCACAGCAAATTGAATCAGTCGTCCCAACGAGTGCTAATGTATATTCCCTCACATGATTTTTTAAAATTCAGGAAAAGCCATGAAGATTTTCCCCACATAGTTAATTGAGTTTTTTGGCCTCCCCTTCTTCTAAAAATGATGAACCACCACGGGATCTCATTGGGACAAAATGTATTCTCCTTGCTTTCTATGAGGAGTTTTTCATTGTCTAGACAACACCCCAGCTTTCATTTGTGAAAAACTGGAGAGTACGTTTTCCATATTTCTATAGTGGTTCCCCCTTTCTTTCTCCCAGAACCACCCCTATTATCAAGCTGAGTGAGGCAACCACTTCTGGTGACAGATGCTAGGAGCATCCCCAGACAATCCTCCATTCTGCTCTCCTGGGCTGAATATACATGGGGAAAATAATGCAGCCTTACAGTAGCACAGCATATGGCATTCAACATCTTCCGAGTTCAACCACTTTTACATGCTTGAGGTCAAACATACAAGTTTGTAAAAGTCAAAGCTTGATCAGTGTTTTTGGAGAGAAACTGGATTATCTTGCCACTCGGATCAGGATCAACGTGAAACCAAGGGGATTGGGGGAAGGGGTGAGTAGAGAGGTGTGTCTAAGGTGGGCCACCAGTATTGAGTTATTGGTAGGTCACTTGTTCATTTCCACCAGGTGTGATCATGCCCCTGTTTAGGATCAGTGACAGTGGACAGTCTATCCTATTTTTTTGCTTGGAATTTTTACACATACAAAACTTTGAATCTCTGGGTATTGACTGTTTATAGCCTGTGCATGTAGTTGACTTTAATTGACTTTAATTGATCTTTTGCCAGCCCCTATGGATATTCAAATATGTGCATGCATGGTGGGAAACACACACACACCCCGTTGCAGCTGCCATGACTTTCCCTACCACGTGAGCAAAAACAATCTGACACAGCTAGAATATGACCATGTTAATACACTGATTTAGTGCTGTGATAGGAGATTTGTGTGATTCCAAGCTGCATTAAAAGGAATGTGTTCAATTGTGAAGACACCAAAGAGGACGTAGAATAGTCCATTCTGGAACTGGGAAACAGCCTTGGTGTAGATCAGGGGTGACAACTGTCAGAGGCAAGAGGGTCACGTTGGAGGGTTGCACCCATTCTGAAAATACCTTAAAAAAATCTCTAGATTTATATCTAAATCTAAGCAACATGGGGACATTTTGCCACATTTTAGAGGCCTCTGAGTTATTTTAGGCCCAGGAGAGGCCTTTTATATACAGAAAGTGACTTGAAAGGTACTTTCTATTCACTACCTGTTTTTAAAGGGCATCCTGGGCCTGCAATGCCCAGGGAAGCCCAAAACATGGTGAAAATACCCTCACAGCCTTAGAGGGCTTTGTGGCATTTTTGACACACACACCTGGGCCCACAAAAGCAGCCCTAGGGGCTGCATGCGACCTGAGGGATGTCCTTTGCCCACCCCTGGTATATATTTATCCCTGGAGGTCAGAACTGTGGATACTACATGGCCTGCACTCCTAAACTAGCCTAATGCTCTTGGATGTAGTAGATCCATTGCCAGGGTTGAACTGAGGCCAGTGTGTGTGTATCAAGCAAAACAGTGGGCACCATATTGCTCCTTGCATCAGGCAGCAAAATGTCTTTGGTGAGCCACGTTCATTTACATCCTGGCTATGCCTCTTCAATTTATGTTTCCTCTCTTCCATGCCAAATGCACCGTGCTAGTGCCCCAAGAGGCTGCAGAGTGTGCCTGGTCCATCAATATGTCTGGGTAGATTCCAGAAGTCAGAAAGTGCAAGGACAGTACACATTTCTTTGGCTGAAAAAGAAAAAAAGACAGAGGGTGCCAAAACTGAACAGTCTCAAACCCCAGTTTGGCCACTTGTACAGAATTCAAATGCTTGCAATATCTTCATTCTTTCTAGGCTGTAAGGAAGAGGAAGTAATAGAAAATGACAGCAATAATGGAAATAAGTTTTAACAAGATGAGTAAATTGATGCCCAGAGTTTATTCAATTACAACAAGAGAGGAAAGGCAGGAGAAATAATTGCCGGAAAGTGTAATGTACTTGCCTGCTCTGCACAGCAATGACTAGCTTTGTCATGATTGAGCACTCTGGGTTCATGTGCGAATGGCAAATTGAATTCATACTGCTGTCATAATAATTTCTTAGAGCTCCACAGAAAAGCAGGCAAAGAGAGTGATTCATCCAGAAACAGTTCTATATTCTGGGGGACTTACAAATAATTACATTGAACCAGAGACAGGATTTCTGAACTATGTTAAAAACCAATAATACAAATGTACTCCCATAATCAAAGACATCCCATAAAGGGGTGGGGGGAGAATCCAGCTTTGTACCGATCTGTTTGCAATAAAGGACTGAACACAATGTACCCAGAACAATGGAACATAATATGTTTAATGCACAAGGATGCTGTATTGTAGGACCTCCTTGTACATGTTATGCATGTTGAATTGTTAATTTCCCAGATTTTCTAGATACAGGAGAAAAAAATCAAATGAGCCTTTGCTCAAATTTCTCAACATGTTCAGTATATTTCCACTATAAATGAAAAAGAGGATTATTCCCATTATTCAGCTTATACTTATTTTCACAACTGAGATTGGGAACAATGGCTTGACTTCAATTAAGGCAATGATCTAAAATCTATATTGACAGGAGCCATGGTTTTCCTTCATATGACTTTGTAATGTTTCCACGAGGAAACTGCTTATTCATTAAAAGTAAAAAACAAAACAAAAAACACCTCTGTACTTTAGAGCATATGTTGATGTTTGTATATAAATTGGTTTAATAGTCTCAAGCATTAATGCATCAGTAACATATGAAATCAACAGCAAAACTGCCCACATATTCCTTTTAGTGTCAGCTCAGCTGTGATGGAACACATTCCACATTGCTCAGATCTTTAATGGCACTTTCATTTCACTCTACGCCTATTATATGAATATCCAGAGTCTGGATATTAGATCATGAGAATGATGTGCAACAACATGCAGCATCTCCCTGATTAACTACATGAAAGACTATCTCTTTACTCTCCCCCTTTTGGCTTGACAATATCCAGCTATCACTACTTTTTTCATGTAAGCAGGCTGGTTAATGATAAAAAATGTTACTAATCTTAATGAACACCAGTGGGATTGAGTGCTTATTTTACCTGGTGAAAGTAACTGGTAATCTATCAGCCGTGGTTTTAATTCATTCCTATGCAGAGGATGCATTTCCAGTGGACAGCTCATAGGTAGAGAAGGACAAAGAGTGCTTAGATAGCAGAATGTGTAGCTAGCAGAATGTGTAATACAGTCTACCTCAGCCTAGTGCCCTTCAGATGTTTTGGACTACAATTTCCATCAGACCCCACCAGCATACCCAATGCCCAGAGACAATAGGGAGTACAGTCAAGATCACCAGACAGCATCAAGATAGGTTTTATACTGCCTGTTCTTTTTTGTGTAAAGTGCCCCTATGCCAGTTTTTTTTCTAAATACTATATGCAAGTTTCAGCAAATACTGCATGGCATCCTCTGTGTTAACCTGGCCTGCCTGTGTTACATGTTGTATGCCTTCAAGTCATTTCCAACTTATGGCAACCCCAAAGCTCATGGAGTTATCTTGGCAAGATTTGTTCAGAGTGGTGTTTACCTTTGTTTCCCTTTTTGGCTGAAAGAGTGTGACTTGCCTAAAGTCACTCAGTTGGTTTCCTTGGCCAAATGGGGATTTGAACCTTGTCTCCAGAGACATAGTTCAACACTCAAACCACTACACCATGCTGGCTCTCCTGAGTTACATGTTAACATGAAATACTGCTCCTGTGGGAGAAATATATGATTTTTAAAGACCATATGAATGGAGTTGTAGCATTTTGTAACACAATTTCATCTTGTTTTTTCAGAGTTAAAAAAAAAATAAGCAGATGTGTTCCAGCAAAGGACATCATTACTTTAATGCAGGGGTAGACAGTAGGGATGCAGAAACTACTCCCACCTTTTTTGCCACTCCCCCTGGACATTGGCCGGTTACACCTGCCCCCTTGTTTTCAAAATTAGAAGTGACCAGAAAATCACTTCTGGTTTTGAAAGTGGGGATAGAACATATTTATATTCCAAAATAGGCTTGGGTGATAGCCTTAGTACTCAGTCATGTCCTCTGTGGGCACAACTGACCATTGTGGGGCCTGTTTTTTTCATTTTGTATCCAGGTGGGCTGAAGGTCAGCAGATGACCAGCAGGGACTGGGGAGATACACTGGGGGGTTTAGTGGACCACAGGCAGCCCATGGGCCACATGCTTCTCACCTTATGCTTGGAAGAAAATAGTCCTTTCCCATCTGAACAAATCTCCCCTCTGAACAAATCTTGCCAAGAAAACCCTGTGATAGGTTTGCCTTAAGATCACCATAAGTCAAAAATGACTTGAAGGAACACAACAACAACAGTAAGGCTGATGAACCACAGCCCCAAATAGGAATGTGCTAGCCTCTCTCTTACATTGTTTATATTTAATGTTTTGGGGACCATAAACACCCCTAGTAGAGGCCAAAACCAATATGTTAATGTTAAAGATATTAATGGCATCAAACATGTAGGGTACCTTTTCTCCCAACAAAATTTAATGTAATTTTGAGGGCATTTTCCAAGAATGACAGCAGCAGTAGGGTTTGCATTTCCTACAGTCTTTTCCCCCACTCAGTGCTGGCTCTCCTGCTGTCCTTGCCAGGGTGTGTCACTCTATAGTGGTAGCACTAAGTGGTACAAAGTGCAATCAGCAGCAAAGAACAGGAGAGAGGGAGGAGCAGGAAGAGGAAGCATTTATTGTACTGCCTCATGGAACAGAGCTGTAAGGAGGAAAAAAAGGCTTGCCATTGCAGAAAATGAGAAGAGGAAGAGTGGATGTTTGATAGATAAGATGAGAGATGGGGCAGTGGAGAGAGTGGCATACATGGAGAGTCTATATATTAGGACAGAAAGATATGGGATGAAGTGCAAGAAGGAGAATCTAAGAGGGAGAGAGAATAGAGAGACAAGAGGGAGAGATCACAGGACACAAGAGGACAGTGGTGAGTACACATAGAAGAACAGATATAGGGGAATTATGATTATCACTACAAAAGTAGGATAGTATGGTTACCTCCACAGATGACTCTCCTCATAGTACTGAAGTATATTCAGCTGGTGTAATACACTGGCCAACAGGGCAACTGTATGGCTGGCATTGTTAGTGATATAGTCATGCTATGCATACAGAACAAATTTTTCACCATAGTGCAACCAATGTATTCTGCTGACACCTACGGAAGCATCGTTGCACATAGAGCTACATTGTACATTATAAGGGGAGCTTGTAGCACCTTTGAGACTGAAAGAAATTGTAGCATAAACTTTCGTAGATTTGGTCTACTTCCTCAGATGCATCAAAGCTGCTACAAGATCCCCTTGCTAACTGATATTCCAGACTAACATGGCTATGTCTGTGAATTGTACATTGCAGTTATGCACTGTGCATTGTACATTGTACAATAGCACCTAGTCATTGACGTGTGTTGCTGTTCTGCTTGGTGCAGGGTATCTTCACACGTAGGTATTTACTCTGCTTTGAGGGGATGTTGGATATGTGTGTTTATTTGGACAGAAACCCCATTGAATTCAATGGGATAAAATCCTAGGGGTTGTCTAGACAAGAAGATATAATGCCGATTGCTGCTCATTAATGCAACATCACAGCAGCATCCATTTGTCTCCATGGTCCTTTGGAAAAAAAACCACTGGTATGTAAAGCTATCCATGTTCGAAGTTCACATGCAGCCATGCTTGCAAATCCACATGGTGGCTGAGAGTGAATTACTTGCATTATTATTCTCAACATATTGTTGCCACTGCACAGTATTTTTTTTAAGCTGCAAATCAAAGGGATACAAGTGCAACTTTCCACTTAAAAAAGCAGTAGGGGGAATAACTAATGGATGTGAGATAATGGTGGGAGTAAATGTTCAAAAATTATGTGGCACTAACAAGGTAAATCTGTATAAATGTTTAAATGATATGTATTTTGAACTATGCTGCAAATAAAAATTATATAAAAAAAAGGTTTTTGGTCACTTCAGTGCAGCAAAAAAAAAAAAAAAAAGGGCACGATCAGCAACATGAAACTCCAAAATGGCACTTCTGGCCACTTCATTGCTGGCAAGCCCAGCCCCTGTGCATGTCTGACCAATCAGCTTTCCATTTCTGCCCTCGCCGAGAATGTGCTGTGATGCAAATTGATTGTCCAAATGAGCAGTAATGTGCATTTCCATGCATTATTTTAAAAACTTCAGGAAAAGCCATGAATGCTTTTCCACCACAGTTTTTCAATTTTTTGCCCCCCCCCTTCCTTCTAAATAAGACAAATCACTGCAGGATCTCATTGGGACAAAAGGTATTCCATGTGAATTCTATTAGGATTGTTTTCTCCGTCTAAGACACCCACTACCTACGTGTGTACAATTGCAGCCTTAGGGAAAGAGTTGTGATGCCACCAGCTCAATTGGACTGTGCAAGTTAAGCCACTTGCAAGTTCAACCTTCATCTACAACATGAGGATGAAAGTACTGTTTTTCCTTATAGGGATGCTGTAAAGGTTATTGACTGAGAAAATGCACATAAAGTGCTCTTAAGTACAAAATATGAATACACGTATGGTGTGTGTGCGACAGTCAGGTAAGTGCGACAGTCAGGAGCGCCTGTTATCAGCTTCAGCAGATATGCCAACTGTGCTCTTACCTCAAGACAAAGGACCTAGAAACTGTAGTGTATGCACTGGTAACCTCATGACTTGATTTCTGCAATGCTCTCTACATGGGGCTACCCTTATACTTAGTTCGGAAACTACAATTGGTGCAAAATATGGCGGCCAGGTTAGTCACCGGGAAATTAAGAAGGGAGCATATTACTCCAATCTTGAAATCTCTTCACTGGCTGCCTATCAGTTTCCGAGCACAGTATAAGGTGTTGGTAATGACCTATAAAGCCCTACATGGCCTAGGTCCAACCTACCTAAGGGATCGCCTCCTCCCATATAATCCGCCCTGTACCCTTAGATCTTCTGGGAGGGGTTTATTGCAACCAATGAGATCTAGATTAACAATAACCTCCCAGAGATGTTTTTCTGTCGCTGCTCCCAGACTATGGAATGCCTTGCTGGAAGAGATCTGTCAAGCAACCAGCTTGGAGAATTTCAAAAAAGCCATCAAAACAGATATCTTCTGGCAGGCCTTCCTTGAATAGAATAGACCATTTTAATGGATGCTTCTCCCTCTTTTTATGTTTTTATGTTTTATGCTTATGTTTTTATATTTTGATGTTATGGTTTAAAGTTTTAGGATAGTATTTTATATTATTGGTGAATTCAATTCAATGGTAGCTTGTTTAACTTAAGCCGTCTGAGGGCTCACACTAAGACTCTAAACTATCTAGTCCGTGAGCTGCTCTTCGCCGATGATGCTGCCCTTGTTGCCCACACAGAAGCAGCTTTTTATGTTTTATGCTTATGTTTTTATATTTTGATGTTATGGTTTAAAGTTTTAGGATAGTATTTTATATTATTGGTGAATTCAATTCAATGGTAGCTTGTTTAACTTAAGCCGTCTGAGGGCTCACACTAAGACTCTAAACTATCTAGTCCGTGAGCTGCTCTTCGCCGATGATGCTGCCCTTGTTGCCCACACAGAAGCAGCTCTGCAGCGCCTAACGTCCTGCTTTGCAACAGCTGCAGAGCTGTTTGGGCTAGAAGTCAACCTGAAGAAAACAGAAGTTCTTTACCAGCCTGCACCACAGGACGAACACCACCATCCCCACATTGCCGTCGGCAAATCAGTGCTCAAGTCCGTTCAGCAGTTCACCTACCTGGGAAGCATCATCTCCTCAGATGCCAAGATTGACAAAGAGATCGATCACAGATTAGCAAAGGCATATAGTGCATTTGGAAGACTCCACAAAAGAGTCTGGAGCAATAAACACCTGAGGCAAAGCACAAAAATCAGTGTGTATAGAGCCATCGTACTGTCTATCCTCCTTTATGGATCTGAAACATGGGTTACCTATCGCCACCACCTACGACTCCTCGAGCGCTTTCATCAGCGCTGTCTACGCACAATCCTAAATATACACTGGACTGACTATGTGACGAATGTTGCTGTCCTTGAACAAGCAGGGATCACCAGCATTGAGGCCATGATATTGAGAACACAGCTGCGCTGGGCAGGGCACGTTTCTAGGATGGAGGACCATCGCCTCCCAAAAATACTACTCTACAGTGAACTCGCCACGGGTCAGCGTGGGAGGGGCGCTCCAAAAAAGCGATACAAGGACTCCCTGAAACAACATCTCAGGCTTGGCCAGATTGATCACCAACGGTGGTCCGCCCTGGCCTCACATCGGGAGGCATGGAGACGCACTATCCACAATGCTGCAGCCTTATTTGAGAACTCACGACGAACAAGTCTTGAAGAGAAACGACAACGCAGAAAGAATCACAACCCAAAAACATCACCCAAGGAGACCTTCTGCTGCACTTTTTGCAACCGGACTTGTTTATCTCGGATTGGCCTTTTTAGTCATCAGCGCGCTTGCAGAAGGCGCGGGATGAGTCCTTCCTGAATCTTCGTTTGCGAAGAAAAGCCAGAGATTTAAATATATGTATTATTATATGTAATTTTAAGGGGGGTAAACTGTTTTAAGCTATTACTTTTGTTATGGATTTGTTTGTTTTATATCCAATTTTTGTGAGCCGCCTTGATTGCCTGGTAGGCAAAAGGCAGGGTACAAAAATAAAGTTATTATTGTTGTTGTTGTTGTTAGCATATCGGACTGACAAATGAAAGATCCAAGCCCTCCATGAGCCATGAAATTTACTGGGTGACCCTGGGATAGTCACTTTCTTCCACCCTGACCTGCATCACAGGGGAGTTGTAGGAATGATGTAGGGAGAAAGAGTTCCAGGAACACTGCTATAAGTTCATCAGATAGAATCCAGGATAGAAAGATAACAAATAAATAAATTATAATAGATTATAGAGGCAGCGTGGAGATAGCAAGTAATCAAATCTTACCAAAGGTCTGTGTCTGGCATTTCTCAAGGAACATTCTCTCTCTCTCTCTCTCTCTGGCTTTTTTTCGGAAACGAAGATTCAGGAAGGACTCATCCCGCGCTTTCTGCAAGCGCGCTGATGACTAAAAAGGCCAATCTGAGATAAACAAGTCCGGTTGCAGAAAGCACAGCAGAAGGTCTCCTTGGGTGATGTTTCCAGGTTGTGATTCTTTCTGCGCTGTCGTTTCTCTTCAAGACTTGTTTGGCGTGAGTTCTAAAATAAGGCTGCAGCATTGTGGATAGTGCGTCTCCATGCCTCCTGATGTGAGGCCAGGGCAGACCATTGTTGGTGATCAATTTGGCCAAGCCTGGGATGTTGTTTCAGGGAGTCCTTATCGCTTTTTTGGAGTGCCCCTCTTACGCTGACCCGTGGTGAGTTCACTGTAGAGTACTATTTTTGGCCCTCCATCCTAGAAATGTGCCCTGCCCAGCGCAGCAATGTTCTCAATATCATGGCCTCAATGCTGGTGATCCCTGCTTGCTCAAGAACAGCAACATTCATCACATAGTCCACTGTATATTTAGGACTATGCATATACAGCGCTGATGAAAGCGTTCAAGGAGTCATAAGTGGTGGCAATAGGTGACCCATGTTTCAGACCCATAAAGGAGAATAGACAGTACAATGGCTCTATACACACTGATTTTTGTGCTTCGCCTCAGGTGTTTATTACTCCAGACTCTCCATCAAGGAGAACATTATGGTTCTGCTAGATGGTTCTGCTATCTGGAATATTTATTCATATGTAAATATTCATTGATTTAATATAAAACCCAATACTTTTTCTAGTATATATTGGATGTATGGCATGATGATGAAGCCATCAATCCACTTGGCAAATTTTCTAGGAGGTAAGTGTACAGAGCCAGAAAGCAATAAGGTAAGTGGGAGGGGGGATATAAAAGTTGGCAGACCTGTCTTACTATGAAGTGTGGCACACTTGCAGTGTTTCTGGTCAGGCTTGATACAGGATGGAATAGAAAGATAAGGGTGGGGGGAGCTTACACCCAAGATATTCCTTCATATCCTGGTTTCAGAAGCCAGATGTTCAAAGTAACTACTAGATAAGCATCAAAAGTTTCAGTACTCACTGAAACTAAGGTACTTCTTTGACACATGGGTGTGCCAGACTCTATTATGGGCATGAGGTTCTCATTAGTCTAACCAGTGAAATAATTTGTTGTGATTTCACTTTCCAAAAAATGCAGGCAAACAGGAGACTACTGGAGTGTTTGGTATACCTAAACTGAAACGTAAGACAGTGATTCATTGGGAATACGGCTACTAATAGCCACTGAGGCTATTACCTCTAGTACCAGAGGCAATCTCTCACTACCAGCTGTTGACGGATATGAGTGGGACGGTGTTATTGCATTCATCTTCTGCTTGTTGTTTTCTTCTTGGGTTGGCCACCGTGGGAACAGAACACTGAACCACGTAGGCCTTTAGTCTGATTCAGTATGGCTTCTCTTATGTTCTAATGATCCCAGGGTCTCAAGGTCTTTTTTCATCAGTTTTCATCAGTTTTTACGTTTAGACTAGGGACATTTTTGTTTGTGCTGTGATTTTATTTTTGTTTGTGCTGTGATTTATTTATGATAACCAGAAATCAGTCTGGTTATTGATGACAAGACTGTTCTCTCTTCTTCCCTCAGGGCAAGAATGTTCTTAAATAGCCAGCCTGTGGTGATGGGAGAAGAAAGAGCCCTTTCAGCTAGAACCACCAGGAGACAGGTGACAGGTAGCCATCACGTGGAACCCTTCCACACTACCATGGGTCCCTCCTATGGGATGCTGGTATTTGCAGTTTAAGTAGAGGTATTTGGAATCTGCCAGAGAGCAGTAATGCTTCACCAGATTACTATTCCTAGGATTCTCTAGGATACAACGATGGCAATTAAAGTGGAATCATAACTGGTTGTTGTGGAAGTGCCCCAGGCTATTCTGTCTTTCTCTTCATCCCATCAGGGCAGGGTGGTTTTTATGTATTTCAAAAAGAATGTGTCAAACATTAAATACTGTTAAATATTAGGGATGTAATTCTTTGCTAATTTTCTGGAAGGAAACAACAAATAATTTTAGGAATTTTCTTCCCACTGTGCAAAAGCCTATAAAAACTGTGCATATTTGGAATACTATTCAGTCTGGAAATTATTCTGTGCAAAAAAAAAATTGTGTGCCAGAAACAGCATTTTCTGTGCAGAAAAATAATGTTTCTGCATAGAAATACAGGCAGGAATTCACTTGGGCAGTCATGAATGTGTACGCTAGAGTTACACATTCATAATTGTTTGGTATTCATGATTCCTATGGATCCCCGTATTCAGGGGATTTGTTGGGACTGTGAAAGTTTCCCAATCCCCACTTAGTGGGCAGCATCCACTGTGATTAATGGGGGTCTGACATTCCCATCCCCCTTGCATGAGTGATCTCTAGTATGAGGGGAAATTGTGCCAGGGCTCCCACTTCTGCCTGTTGCAATGAAGATTGCTTATTGAAGGAGGGTGGGAACATCCGTCATCTACTTCCCAAGAGACAGGGAAATGGGCCCCCATTGATTTTAGCTGCTGCTGCCCAGTAAGTGGGGACTGGGAGGTCAAGGCAAAATCACTACATAGCGGTGTAACTATGGTGGTTACGCATTCACAAGAGCCCAAGTGAATTCCAGTCACTATTTTCTGTGCAAAAAATACTGTCTCCTGTGCTGAGAACCCTGTCTTCTGCACAAAACAACCACGTGCAATTTTTTTTTCCACAAAATACACTAACTCCCAAACTGTGACCCTTTTTCGCATTGTCATTGTCTATTGACCTTTGAGAAACACATTTTCCTACCATTTTTTTCAAATATTCTTTCCATCCCTATTAAATATATGATGTGATATTAATTATTAAAAGATGCCAATGTGACAGAGGTTGGAACATTACTTTTTTAAAAAATAAAGTTTTATTGATTTAACAAAGAAAAAGTTGTACAGTTGTTATTTTGTAATAGGAACAATACCAGGAGAACTGGTGTCGTAGATGGTAAAACAACTATACAAGACAAAATTAAAACATAACAAACACAGAGAGAAGGGGCATAGGCTTCATCAGGAAAGCAGTTCGTGACATAAAAAAGCTTGAAAGTAAGGATATCAGGGGGAGTCGGGGAGGACATCCTTCCACATCTTACCATGATGTGGTGGAGGCACTATTGCAAGATCTGTGTTAGAAAGATATGTGATTATTGGGAACCATTTTTCAATAAAGGATTCAGAATCAGCATGGACAGCCGTGTGTCGGCTGATGTCCAAAAACTTCTCCATAAACCACACGTCCCAAAATTTGTCCCACCAAGCAGTCACAGCAGGTATTTTGTTCTTCCAATTTTTAGCAATAACAATCTTAGAGATAGCGAGCAGGAAAACAATAATCTTTTTATGTTTAAGATTTCTATTAGGCTTAGTAAAAAGTGACAGCAAGAGCAGCTCTGGAGAGGGGCCTATAGGTTGTATGGTGATGGCGCTAATATCTACAATTAAGGACCAAAACCTCTCAACACTCAGGCACTCTAACCACATATGGGTGAAGGTGCCCAGAGCAGAACATTCCCTCCAGCAGGTAGAGGGGGTGGCTTTTGTCATCTGGGCAAGCTGGGTCAGTGTGAGATGCTGTTTATAAAGGAGTTTAAGCCACTTTTTACTTTCCTGCTTCTCTATAGTAACTAAACCTGTTAACCTTTTAAAAAATATGAATACTACAATCCTGCTCCCTCCAAAGCCCACTGACATTGAGCTTAACTGGCTCGGGAAAGGAATGAGAGAAGGAACAGCCCAGCCCGGGATGGCGAGATGAAGCCGGAGCATCAAAAAGCCACCTTCCTCTTCCTTCTCCACAACCAGTGGCAGGTCAGGCAGCTCCTCTTGTCCCTTTAATTGCAGCCAGATTCAAACCCCACCAACAACAGAATGGGTAAAGGGCTTGTGGCTCGGTCTCTCCTCCTGTTCTTGTGGGGCCCGCCCTCCTCATTGTCTCCAGGTGCTGCCAGGTTCCCTTCACTATGAAGAATTGTCCTTTATACTGTATAGTTCAAAGGGTAATGCAGAGGGAGCACACAATCACTAGCACGAAAAGTGCTTCTGGGTGCTTGATGGCAAGCTCCTCCTGCACATGTCTCACCAATCCGTCGCCAGTTCTGCCCTTGCCAGATTGCTCAGCAAATCGAATCAGTTGTCCCAATGATCAGGAATGCACATTTCTCTTGCAGTTTTTTAAAAGCTTCAGGGAAAGCTGCAAAGGCTTTTCCTGCACAGTATATGGCATTCTTTGCCCCCTCTCCTTCTGAATACAGTGAATTGCCATGGGATCCCATTTGGACAAAAGGTATTCTCCTCAAATTCTATGAGGAGTATTTTCACTGTTTAGACAAGCCCCCAGATTTACATCCCTAAGCTATAGTGATTGTATATGCACACTGACTATTGTATACTGGACTTTAATCAAACATTTAATATCTCAATGTACAAAGGAGAATTCGAAGAAGGATTTGCAGGGAAAATTTGTTACAGCCCTTTTCCAGATGTCATCAGCTCTCTGAAGTGAACTCATTAAGATAGATACATGCCTCTGTAAAGGTCTAAAGAAAAACTTAGAACTAGAGAAAGGTCAATGCTGGCTTGAGAGTATACAAAGAAAGAACACCTCTATTTCTTCAACACACAGGAGACATTTGCAATAATGGCACTCAGCCAACAGGCTCTCTCATAAGCTATTAATATTACACAGTCTTGGTAGAAATCAGAACTTGATCAAAATTCTGCTGTGTGAACACTATTAAAAATAACTTGATGCATCTCAGCATTCTCTTTTAAAAGAAATCTAGGTTGCTTGCCAAAGTCATGCATCAAGGAGAAATCTAGATTGCTTGCCAAATAACTCAAGCACAGCTGAAATACTTTTTAAAGGGAAAAAAGGCAGATGAACCACTGAGCGCAAATCACCTTGTTGAGAAGACTCAATGGTACATGCAGAAAAAATCTGTTGGTTCAGTCTTTCCTGGCCCTGGCTTGTTCAGATTGCAGATGAAAGCTTTCATGTTTTAATACCTTCCCGTGTCAATAATTCCCTGCCTAAAGAAAGCAAGCATATCAGGGAGCCTAGCCTGGACTTCTTCATATGTTCGTTTTATAGAAAAATATTTTCATTGGGGCTTGCTGGAGATATTTTTGGTACCCTTATAAGAATGTGAACACACAGCACTTCCTCGGATGCATTGTGGGATGAGAGGGAGAAGGATTGTGGCCACCATTTAAAGAAACAGGGTAAGTTTCAAACTAAAGAGGGGTCTCTGGTTGTGCTATTGTTTCTGAGTCCTCCAAATGAATACCCACCCAATAAAGTAATCAGATTTTTCTTGCATCCCTTGAAATTAATCTTTCACATGTTTGGCCTTATGGAGACAAAACTTCTGCAATTACAGATTGGCTGAGCTACTATGTTGGCATAAAATTCTCTTGAAATGGGTTGAGAGAGCATGTACTGTATCTAAGAGGCCAAGTGGCTGAAGAAAGCAGCTAAGTGGGAAAGGAATCAATGAGCCCTAAAGCACATAGATCACAAAGGCATGGTGGCCGGAGGCACAGGATAGGAAATGGACTGAGAGAGATGTCAAACGGAAGAGTTGGTGATGACGATGGAGAATTTAAGGACAGGGAAGATAAGGAACGGGGAGGGGGTGGAGTGAGGAAAAGTGAATGAGAGAGGAGCTTCAGGAGAAATCTCACAATGTAATATATTGTCCAAAAGCAACTCCAAAATTGCCAGCAAGTTAAACAAGAGCTGGGAAAACAGCCAAACTCCAGTGATAATTAATTAGGAAGAGCAAGCAAAGTCCCATTTTGTGGAAAAGCAGCAATATAGGGAAAAGGCACACAGAAGAGAGTCCAGAATGCAGGCCAAAAGGTCAAGGCTTATAGAAGTTCAGGAGTCAGTCCGTAGATCAGTAGGATCAGGCAACAGGGTCATCAGCAACAGTCCAAGGTCAAGACCCATGGCAAGGCAGCAAGGATTCAGGAAGCTTTCTCCAGGGAGATCAGTTAATCTCTGACAAAGCCTCCATTGCCTCTCCCAGCCTATATAAAGCAATTAAGGCTTTGCCAGGTGTTTCTTAATGAGCAAGTTCCTCTCATAAATTCTCAGATATTTCCTTTGAGCCTGCTTTTGCGCTTGGTGCTGTGTATACAACGGTGGAGGTAAGTCTCTCTCCTCTTCTTTGTCCTTATCCAAGTGGGCAAGACTCTCTGCTGGGACTGATGCCAACCCACTCAGACCAAGCTCTTCTTCTGCTGGAGCCTGTAGGTTGGCAGGGTTCCCTGCTGGCACAAGTGTAGATAAACCTGTGCCAGGGTCCCTAAGGCCATTCCCTGCTATGTCCTCCTCCTCCTCTGACTCTACAGCCTCATCAGGCTCCTGGGGCATGACACATATTCAGGAAGGGGTATAGGCTGAAGGGTGGAGGAAACAACAGTTCAAGAAATGCAGACCAGGGGACAAGATGACTAAGGGAAGTGGGACAATGTGGGCCAACAGCTGAAAAGCAAGGATTTGTGTACTTATTCCAAATTTGGCTGCAAACTTCTAGTTCTGAACCCTGTAGTTGAGGAATGTGCTCATGGAGCACTATAATACTCAAAGTCTGCTTTCATTTAGCCAAAATTATCTCAGCATAGCCCAGGCCAAATTTATATCATATAGCATTTACTTATGACATGTTGAATGTAATGACAATATATCATTGGTAGAATTAAATTTTTTGTTTAAGCAAGCCTTTAGCATGTAAGTGTGGCTTTTATTGGGGCGTGTTTTTTATGCTGTTTTTATGGTGTTTTTATTTGTTTTGTATTGTTTTAATTGTTTTTAATTGCTTTTAATTGTGATTTTAATTGTTTGTAAGCCACCTTGGGTCCCACTTTGGGAGAAAGGTAGCATAGAAGTCACACAAATAAATAAACAAAAATAAATAAATAAATAAATAAATAAATAAATACAGTTGTCCCTTCACATTCGCTGGGGTTTGGTTCCAGGACCCCCCGTGAATACCCAAATCCGTGAATACTCAAGTCCCATTATATACAATGGCATAGCAAAATGGTGTCCCTTATATAAGATGGCAAAATCAAGGTTTGCTTTTTGGATTATTATTTTTTAAAGAATATTTTCAAGCCGTGAATACTTAAATCTGTGAATATGGAGGGACAACTGTAAATAAATTAGAGGTGGTGGTTATAAATTTTGGGAGTGGCTACTTACATCATCTGACAGCTAGTCTCCAATTTGGCATTCGGTTGTTACTTGCATTCAGCACTGGCATTGGTGCAGGTCCACTCGAGACTTCAGGACAGTTTATATAATCAGAAGAATCAAGTGATGACTTGATAAACTCTTTTCCAAACCACATCATTTCAGGCTGCATGTTTCCCGTTTGAATACACCTTCACCTCTCTCTCTTTCTCTCTCTCTCTCTGTCTCTCTCTCTCTCTCTCAGTATTTTAATTTTTAAAAAAATAGCACAGCAGGAAGAACATTGAAGCTGACATAATAATTTTCTATGTTCTGGAAGGGTTCCCCACCACCACCACCACCACTCTATTTTGCTAATTGTATGAACTAACTTGTATATGATGTCTGTATTTTCACAACTCAAAGAGACCCAAATCTTGATGCTCAATGATTTATTCAATGTAAAATTGAGTACTCTTATCACAAAATTTCAAATCTCAGAGGATGCTGTATGTGCATATGATCATCCATATTGTTGTCTACCAGGCAGCTTCTACAGGATCCAATCATGCATAAATTTCTTTTGTTTATGTTCACTCATTCCATATGAATGGCACTTTGTGTCCTGAACTGTAGTCACAGGAATCTCACTGTGCAGAGATGTAATAATTTTAAATGAATGAACGGCCAAAAAAAAAACCGACATGCAAATGATGAAAAGAGCTACTTTTTAAATAGGCTGTGAGCATCAATAGTGCTTTCAACAAAAAAAAAAAACTGGCAATTTTCACCATATTTCTGCTAGTCTCAGCAAATCAATTATCAGTCTAAAACAACTGCCCATGTGATGTCGCCTGCTGTCACCTGCATTGTATCTACATCCAGCATATATGGTTTCATGCAGCAAACATCTCAATTAAGGCATTATCCCAAACAGTCTGGGCCTAACTGTGCATTCCAAGCCATGCACTGGGTGCTTAACATCTGCTAGAATCCATTTACGTTATTATTGTCCATATGGTATAGGCATGAAAGAATGACATGTCAGTGATGGAAAAACTCATAATAGCTGCCTTTTCTTGCAAACTGCACCAAAGCTGAATGCCCACGATGGGTGATTATTCAGAATCATGTTACCGAGGACAAATTTCTTCAGTGAGCATGGGCTTAATTAATTTTCAAGTGTATTAATTATGTACTTACATGTAATGCTCCATCGTCGTTTCAGTGCAGGCAAGCATACAGTTGAACAAAAGGCAGAAGGTTTAGTCAGAGGATCAAGCAGATATAGTCAGAGGGAGAACCAGAGACAAGAGCTCAAAGTAGCACAATATAATGCTACCACCCAGCTGAATCCTACAGACTAACAGCAAACTCTTTCTTTGAGTGCCAAATCTTAAATAGTAGCCAAAATAGTACCATCCACACACAAAAGGAAAATAGCTCATTGGCAAACCTGAGAAAATCTGAGGTTTGCAGACATCATCATCATCCAAACCACTCTGTGTGCGTGTGTGTGTGTGTGCGCGCGCGTATTTGTTGTTACCCGCTCTTACAGCCCCCACCTTTCAACAATACGTAATTGGCAGTCTATTTATATATAATTCTCTTGGGTATGTTGCCATTTTCAGTGTGCTGATTGGCTACTTAGATGTCAGGATCTGCTTCTCCTTGCAGCACTAGGTCCCTGGCTGCAGCACCTGGCACAGCCTCTTTGCAGACTCAGGCCCTGGCTGTGGGAGTCTTGGAAGGACCAGGGCCAAGCTATCAGAGGCAGCCAGCGGCAATCACGCAGCACACCTGAAGCAGCCAGGGGAACTGCTATTTAAGAGCGCCATTCGGCCCTCAGGCTTGGCCATCACCACAACAGTGGTCTTCTGTGCTGTTTGTAGCTATTCCTTGCTCTTGGGCCTTGGATATCTGGTATGTGCTCTAACCTTGGACTATTTTTTGGACTTTTGTTTATCTTTGACCCTGCCTGGACTTTGGTCTCTATCTCTTGTGTTTTTTACCCAGATCTGGTGTCTCTGCTCCTAGAACCTGCCCTCCACACCCAAGACCCAGACAGTAGGAAACTTCCAAACCAATCATTGCTTCCCATTGGGCAGCCAATCAGCACACTGGGGGAGGAAACATGTAGAAAGCTTCAGTTCCTTTCTAAACATGGTGGTGGAGGGGCCCTTGTGTCCTGATTCATGTGGTGTGTGTATGCATATCATGGGGGGGTGTATGTGTGTAGCATGGTGTGTGTCTGTGTGTGTGTCTGTCTGTCTGTATGTGCAGTTGCATGGTGGTGGAGGGGCTCTCATGTCCTGGCACATGTGATGTGTGTATAGTGTGGTGTGTATGTATCTGCAGTTCCATGGTGGTGGAGGGGCTTGCATTCTGGTGTGCATGGTGTCTGTGTGCATGTGTGGTTGCATGGCAATGGTGGTGGGATTCTTGGCATGAAACTAGACATTATAGTTGATTTAAAAGGTTATATATTAATGCATCAAATGATAATACTCTTGACATGTTTCCTAAGAGGCCGATCAGCAGAGTGGGAATGGAAACATACCAAAGCGTTTTATATACGTAGATAACAGTGTATGTTACACCAGGTATAACTGGTATTTAATAATTTGGCTAGCTATGGTCACATGGTTGGCAAGTAAACCAAGGACTCCCCAGATACTAAGATTGGAGTTATGTACAACCTGGGGAAGGGCTTTTGAAATTCCTCAAACAGGTCATCGAATCATAGAGTTGGAAGAGATCACAGGGCCACCAAGTCCAAACCCCTGCCATGCAGGAATACACAATCAAATCATTCCTGCAAGATAGCCATCCAGCTCTATATAAACACCTTGCCCCATCCTCAGTATGACATCCCTTCAAATATTTAAACATGGCTATCATGTCACCTTCTCCTAACCTTCTCTTCTCCAGGGTAAACATGGCCAGCTCCCTAAGCTGTTCCTCATAGGGCACGGCTTCCAGACCTCCGACCATCCTGGTCACCCTCCTCTGGACACGTTCCAGCTTCTCAATAGCCTTCCTGAATTGTGGTGCCCAGAACTGGACACAGTATTCCAGGTGAGATCTGACCAAAGCAGAATAGAGTGGCACTGTTACTTCCCTTGATCTAGACACTATACTCCTACTAATGCAGCCTAGAATTGCATTGGCTTTTTAAGCTGCTGCATCACACTGCTGACTCATGTTCAGCTCGTGGTCCACTAAGACTCCTAGATCCCTTTTGTGTGTACTGCCATCAAGCCAGGTGTCACCCATCCTATATCTGTACTTTTCATTTTTACTGCTCAAGTGTAGTATCCCACGTTTCTCCCTGTTGAAATTCATTTTGTTAGTTTTGGCTCAGCTTTCTAATCTGTTCAGGTCATTTTGGGTTCTGACCCAACTGTCCTCTGGGGTATTAGCTACCCCTCCTAATTTGGTGTCATCTGCAAACTTGATAAGCATACCCTCTATTCCCTCATCCAAGTCATTGATACAGATGTTGAATAGCACTGGGCCCAGGACAGAACCCTGTGGCATCCCACTGGTCACTTCTCTCCAGGATGAAGAGGAGCCATTGGTGACTACCCTTTGGGTTCAGTCAGTCAACCAATTACAAATCCACCTAACAGTTGCAGTGTCTAGCCCACAGGTTACTAACTTTTTTGCAAGAATATCACGGGGGACCTTGTCGAAAACCTTACTGAAATCAAGATACACTACATCCACAGCATTCCCTTCATCTATCAAGTTGGTAACTGTATTAAAAAAAGAGATAAAATTAGTCTGGCCTGACTTGTTTTTGAGAAATCCATGTTGGCTTTTAGTGATCACGGCATTCCTTTCTACGTGGTTACAGACTGTCTGTTTAATTATCTGCTGTAGCACTTTCCTAGTATTGATGTCAGGCTGACTGGACAGTAATTACTTGGGTCTTCTCTCCCCCCCCCCTTTTTTAAAGATGGTGACAACAGTTGCCCTCTTCCAGTCTGATGGGACCTCTCCTGTTCTCCAGGAATTCTCAAAGATTATTGACAGTGGTTCTGAGATTGCTTCTTTCAGTTCTTTTAATACCCTTGGATGAAGTTCATCTGGCCTGGAGACTTGAATTCATTTTTACTGGCCAGGCATTCCTGAACTACCTCTTTCCCAATTCTGTGCTGTATTCCCCCTACTGTATCATCTACTCCATTTCCCCCAAGTTGAGCACTGTTCCCCCTTTGGAAGAAGACTGAAGCAAAGAAGGTGTTAAGTAGCTCTGCCTTTTCTCTGTCCCCTGTTAGCCTTTCACCATCTTCTCCACGCAGTGGCTCTACCATTTCCTTGTTCTTCCTTTTCCTATGGACATAACAAAAAAGCTTTTTTTAAAATTGTTTTTAACTTCTCTAGCAAGCGTGAGCTCTATCTGTGCTTTAGCTTTTCTGATTTCCCCCCTACATGAGCTGGCTATTTGTTTGAATTCTTTTTTGGCGATTTCTCCCTTCCCCCATGTCATGTACATGTCTTTTTTAAGTTTTAGCTCAGTTGAGAGTTCTTTTGACATCCATCCTGGTTTCTTTAGACACCTAACATTTTCCCTCCTCATTGGAACTGTTTGAAGTTGTGCCTTCAATTATCTCACTTTTAAGAAACTCCCATCCATCATGTACTCCTTTATCTTTTAGTATTCCTGACCATGGGATCACCCCCAATAATTCCCTAAGTTTTTTGAAACCAGCTTTCTTCAATTCTAGAATGCATGTCTGACTATGCTTGGCTTCCCCTTTCCTCTGTATAATAATCTCCAGGAGAATATGATCACTCCCCACTAAGGATCCTGCTATTTCCACTCCATTAACAAGGGCAACTTCATCAGTAAGGATCAGATCTGAAATAGATGATCTCCTTGTTGCCTCTTCTATCTTTTGGACAATGAAATTGTCTGCAAGGCAAGTGAGGAATTTGTTGGACCTTAGATTCTTGGCAGAGTTGAACTTCCAACAAATATCAGGATAGCTGAAATTCCCCATTACTACTACATCTCTCCTTCCTGAATGTGCGGTCATCTGTTCCAGGAAAGCATAATCAAAGTCCTTGGTTTGGCTTGGAGATCTGTAGTAGACCCCCACAACAATATTCCTGCTGTTTCTCTCCCCATTAATTTTTACCCAGATGTTCTCAATCTGGCTCCCAGGATTTAAATCATGGATATATCCACAGGTGTACACATCCTTAACATATAATGCTCCTCCACCACCCTTCCTGTTTGGTCTGCTTTTCCGAAATAGGCTATGCCCCTCTATTACTACATTCCAATCATGAGACTCATCCCACCAGGTTTCCGTGATGCCTATGATATCATATTTGCTTTGCTGTGCGAACAGTTCAAGTTCATACTCTTTATTTCCCCTGCTCTGTGCATTCATATAGAGACATCTAAGACCATAGGCAATTTCCCTTATCTGCCTTTGAAAGGATTTATTTCTCCCATTGTTGGGTTGGGTTGGCAACTATTTGCCTTGTTCTCTGTATAACATTTCAGCTATTATCTCTAGCACTCAATGAACTCCTGCCTTCAAGAGTACTGTCTCCCTCCCCAATGCAACTCAGTTTAAAGCCCTCCTGATAAGATCTTTCAGACTCTTAGCAAAAACATTCCTGCCAACTGCTGTGAGGTGCAACCCATCCCTTGCCAGAGGTCCACCTGCTTAAACTGCACCCCATGGTCCAGGAAGCCAAATTGTTGTCAGCACCATCTGCGTAGCCAGTTGTTCATCTCCACTATTCTTCTCTCCCTTCCTGGACCATGCCCTTCCACTGGAAGGACAGATTAAATTACTATCTGTGCATCCAGGTTCTTCAGCTTCCTACCCAAAGCCTCACAATCCCTTGTGATCTTCTGGAGGCTATGCCTTGCAGTATCATTGGTTCCCACATGGACCAAAAGGAAGGGATAACAGTCAGAAGACTTGATGAGTCTTGTCAGCCTCTCTATTACATCTTGAACTTTTGTCCCAGGGAGACAGTATAACTTCCAAAACAGTTTGTCAGGCCTGGACACTACTGCTTCTGTTCCTCGCAGCAGGGAATCCCCTACCACCACCACCCTCCTCTGAGTCTTGGCAGAGGCTACTTCATGTGTTGGATCTACCGAGGTTTCCTGTATGTTCCCTAAGGCCTGGCACTGCTGCTCATCCTCTTCTCTGGAAAAGAGAGAGAGCTTCAAATCGATTTTGTAGCTTCAAGCTGGCTGAATGAGCCCTGGCCCTACTACTTCTCTGTGTTACATTCCTCCAAGTATTCATGTCCTGTGTATGAAAGATGGCCTCCTCTGCAGATTCCTCCCCAGTGTGTTCCGCATCCAGGATAGTCTTCTCCACTCTGTCCAAGAAAATATCTTGCTCCCTAATATTCAGAAGAGTAGCTACCCTGTCCTCAAGATGCTTGACCTTCTCTTCCAGCAGGGCCACCAACTTGCAATTGCTGCAGATATAGTTCCCTATGTCCTCTGGCAAGAAGACAAATATGGCCAGCTCCCTCACTGGCCATATTCAGTCTTATTAAGTAGTCACTGAAAGAAAACTTTGGGCTTCCCTGTCCAAACTCTTCTGGCATCCCCCCTCTACCCAATGCCTGTTGGCCTTCTTTCTCAGAAGAACTCCTATGCCCCTGTTATAACTGCACATGCCACAAGGTGCTTGCTGCTGCTTTTCCAATATTAACCTGGAAAGGCTGTAGCAGCAGTTATATGGAGCTAGTGGCTGCTAACTCCTCCCCAGGCAGTTTCAGTGGCTCAGCAGAAGGCTCTTCTAAGGATGACCTTTGTCCTCTCTGTGCTTTTAGTCTAACTGTGAAATTAGATGCCCCACCCCTCATACCATGTGCTTAGGGAGAGCAAATGGCCAAAAACAAACTCTCTTCCTCTGTACCTTTAAAAAGACAGTGGAAAAATGAAGGCTGACTTCTCACACACTGCTCACCTTCTGCTGCTTTTCCAAGATTAACCTGGCCCAGGTCAAAGTTCTTCCTGTAAACACCTGGCAATGAGTCATTGACTAATCCAGTCAAGGATAGCTGAGTACTCAGTGCCTGAAAAATGAGTTTTTCCTCTTTTCCTTAGATCACAACAGAAGGTTGCCTGTGCCCATGCAATCCCAAATAGCTAGCCCATTAACACATCCAGATAATCCTTTGTCCAGTCCTGGAAAACTCTGGAGACATTGTATTGTACTCTAAATCTCATCTCTTCAAGGGAATTATCAAATACAAATATCACCCTAAGTGATAAGTGTTTGCCCTAAGTGATAAGTGCTTACAGCTCCCCTTCTTTCAGTCACACTGTTTGTTTGCTGTGGGACCCTCAGAGCTCTACCTGAGTATCTTCTGCTGCACAAATCTCTGCTCCTCTGATTGGTACAGTATAACCCACAATCTCTTTACTCTATTCCTCTATCCAAATACTTTCTATTTTCTTTGATAGCCTTGTGTGATTGCTTGAAGCCTGAATGTTAGTGTGAACACTGTTAAGGTTAATTTCCAATAAAAATCCTGCTGTTACTCAGCCCATTGCTGCCATTTTCAGCTAATCAAATTCTCCATATTAAGATTCGGACACTAGTGGGATCATCACCGACTATCTGAAATTCAGGTAACTCTCCTTCTCTCTCTGTGTGTGTGGGGGGGAACCAAAACATCCCAGTGAGAACAGAGTGGCCACAGAATGTTGTGTATTTATTGGTCACATGGGGTTGGGGTAGAATGGAATGGAGTATCCTGGCAGAAGGCATGGCTGGCTGGAAACTTGAGCAGGAGCACTTAACTCAACACAGCAATATTTTGTTGCAGCCCTCACATATAAAAAGCTGTTAGAACTCCCACAGTGGAATCCAATGGTCAATACCTTGAGAATTTTTAAGACTTTGGAATTTGAAGGTAAATATAACAGCCTCTCTATATAATCAGCAGAATCACTTCGAACATATGCCTTTGTAGTATAGCTTTACTGTTTAAATAATTTTATTTATTCTTATATAAACATTAAACTTACAACATAGACAAACATATACATACCTATACAAACATGCAACATCAACATATACAAAGCCATCTACAATCAGATTCCCTCCCCCCTACCTGTGCCCTCCCCCCCAGACATTTCTCACATAACACAAAATTAAAATGACTTCCCACTTACCGATGTCAGATCCTATATAACTATGCTTAAAGTTTATTATTACTCCTCTCTTCCAAAGTAACTTAACATAATGTATCAAAATAGACATATATAGTATCCTACCTTCTGTCTCTCCTTTCTTTCCTCACTTTAATAATAACATCCATAACAATTGTTACTAAATATCTAGTTTTTATCCTGCTTAATCTCAAACCTTATTAGTAACTTCCCATGCCTAATCTCTAGAACAATCTTAACCATCCTTAATGCTTTCTTCCTATTATGGATGTTAACTATTGTTCTAGCGTCTTCCTTCGTGCCCACTCACTTACTAGTCAAATCCAATTGTGTTAATCTCCCCTTCTTTATATTTTATAAATTCTATAAATGGTTTTCATTTTCTAAGGTATTTTTCATTTGGGTTCCCTCTTATTAGATTTGTTAATTTATCTGTGTTGGCCAACTCCATTACTTTAACTCTCCAATCCAACACTGTAGGAATTTCTTTAACTTTCCATCTTTTTGCAAAATTAATTCTTGCAGCCGTAATTAAGTACATTAATAAGTCCCTGTGTTCTTCCTCCTTTTTATTTTCTAGGTTTATCATATTTAGTAAGTACAGTTCTGATCTTAATCCTATTTCGAAGCCCAATATATCCTCAATTTCTTTATTAATTTTAAGCCAGTATTTCCTAGCCTTATCGCACTTCCACCACATGTGGTAGATGGATCCTTTCTGGGATTCACATTTCCAGCAGCTATCAGAAAAGTTCCTGTTCATTTTAGACAAGATATGTGGGGTTAAGTACCATCTGTACATCATCTTGAAGAAGTTCTCTTTAAGATTGTAACAACAGGTAAATATTTGGCCTCGCTTCCAAACATCTTCCCATTGTGATAGGGAGATGCTAGCTCCGAAGTCCTGTGCCCATCTCACCATACAGTGCTTCACCTGTTCCTCCTCTGTATCTATTCTTAATAATATTTTATATAGGGAACTTATTATATGTCCTCCTTCAAACTTTAATGTTTTTTCAAATCCCGCCAATTCCCCCTCAAATTGTTTTTTCCCTAATTCTTCCTTTATTTTTGTCCTTATCGAATAATAATTCAGCCATTGAATTTTCTTCCCTTCTTTTTTCAAATCCTCCCATTCCTTAATTTCCCAATTCCCTGATTTTTTCACCATTAAGTCTCTATATCTCAGCCAATTCTGGCTTCTTAATTCTCTCCTCTCAAAAGCCTCTTGCGTTGAGACCCACCCCGGTATATTGGGACATAACCTTTGTAGTATAGCTTTAGTCTACAGGTTCCCATATGGGAATGATCTTTGTCTCACCTGTGAAGTCGAAGGCTTTTACGGCTGGCATCCATAGATTTTCCTTTGTTTTTTTCTGGGCTGTGAGGCCCTGAAGCACCTAAATTGGGCCCTACAGGCTAATGGTTACTCCAGATCAGACATCACAAGAGCAGCCAGACCCAGAAAAAAACACAGAAATGAAGAAAAAAAGCCACCCAAAGGGAAGGTATTTTTACCATACATCAAAGGAGTCACAGACAGAATAGGGAAACTGATGAGGAAACACAACCTCCAAACAATCTACAGACCAACCAAGAAAATCCAAGAAATGCTATGCTCAGCAAAAGGCAAAAGAGACCCTCTCACTGCTGCAGGTGTTTACCGCATACCATGCATGCAGCTGTGGACAAGTTTACATAGGGACCACTAAACGCAGTGTGCAAACCACGAATCAAGGAACATGAGAGACACTGCAGACTGGGCCAGCCAGAAAAATCAGCCGTAGTAGAACATGTTATAAACCAACCTGGACACAAATTGTTATTTGAAAACACCGAAATTCTGGACCAGGCCAACAGCTATCATATCAGAATGCACAGAGAAGCTATTGAAATCCACAAACACCGGGACAACTTCAACAGGAAAGAAGAAACCTTAAAAGTAAACAAAATTTGGCTGCCAGTCTTGAAAAATACTAAAATCAGAATTCAGCACTTGCAAATGAACTCCACCCAGGCACAGGGGGATTTTCAGCAGATAATGGACCATTAACCAACCATTAGCCAAACAGACACTAATGAGCCTTGCATTTCTATACCCAGAAACTAACCATTCAGTTACACAAATTTACATATCCTCCCCAACAGGGGTTCACAGTATATAAACCCGCCCCACGCTCCTACCCAACCATTCTCTGAAGATGCCAGCCACAGATGCAGGCGAAACATCAGAAGGAAACTCTTCCTAGAATGCGGCTTCATAGCCCGGAAAAAAACCAAGGAAAAATCTATTTGTCTCCCATGTTAACTATATGAAATGAAATTATCCCTGCCCATAGAAAAGTAGTATGTCAGGGAGAACAATTTTAGGACTTTATTAGACAAGGCTCTACAATTGTTCTTTTGCCAGCATCATATTTTGTAAAGTTTTCATGTCTGCAAAAGACAACCCCCCCCCCATCAGACCTACCTTGCTTCTCCATGAATAGGCAGCCCCAGCATTGATGGAGAGTGAACAGAGTTCTGTTCACTTCCTGGATCAAGATCTTGCCAATTCTCACAAGAAAATGTGAGCATTGCAAATTTGGGGAAAAAAACAACCAAAGGAAACACTCTAAAAGTACACAGAAACACACTTAAAACATTAAAAGTACACTGGGGACATTCATAAAAAGAGTGTCCCCTACCTGGCTGTTGTGATCTCACCTGGAAGCGTTCTGTCATCGATGCTGCATTCTCATGAGCACAATGGTGTGAGGTTTCAAATGCCAGCAATGCCATCAAAAAAAGCACCAGGGGAGACCTATTGACAGCTTGGCCCATCAATAAAATAGAATGGCTTTTGGACATTACAAGATCGTGAAAAGACGTCATATGATATGTGTGCCCTTTTGCATTAATTAGGTGTTGTTATGATGCCATATTTGCCTGCACTGATAAAGTTCTTAGTCGAGATTCCTCCCTCATGTTTTGGTTGTGCATGGACAAGGTATTTTTTGGTGGCCAAAAGACATGCAACTTCCCTTTCCACTCTGATGTTGTAGTATACTCCAGAAAGACTGTACAGTATTACATGATTTTGCAACTTGTGTAGTAGACCATCTGTTACAGATTCCCCTGAGCAGGTTGCGTGTTATGATGTATGCCTTCTTAGTTTTATTTTGCACATCTTGAACAATTAACTAAGCCTTCTTATTTACTAATGATAGAAATATTATTTGTTTATTTTTATATGTCCCACTTGTCTCTGTATGGCGGGACTCAAGGCAGCTCACAACAGGCATACACATAGATCTACATCTTAGTAACTGGTTAGGTTACTTATTACATGTATAAATGGTGCCTTTCTACCAATGCACACAAGGTAGTTTACAGTTTGATTTGCAGCCGAGAAACACAGAAGGCAAAAGGGGGGGGGGCTATGATGAGAGAAGAAAATAAGCAAATTCAGGTAGGGGTGTGGGTTGGGATGTGGGTGTGTGTACCTTCAAGTTGCCTGTTGACTTATGGTGACCCCATGGATTTCAAAGCGGGTTTTTTAAGGCTAGCAACCCTTAAACTATATTATTTAATAGTTATAATTACTGGGTGGAATGGTCCTTGAGAAAGAGAGTTCTCAGAGAGAAGAATCCAAATGCTAATTGGCTTCAGCCAGGTCAATGGAGTAGGTCTCATTGTGCCACCTCTCCCTAAGATGGCGCCAGGTAGAATGATTGTCAGTGGAGACAATTCTAGGAGAGGATCAGACAAATGGCAGTTGGCATCAGCCTGTTGGAGCAAACCTCCTGGGACTGTACCACTTTAAAAACAAGCTGGGAATTGCATGCTCGAATGCCTCCCCACTTTTCAAAAGCTGTCTGATCATGTTATGGAGAAAGCTAAGCTAGAGCTCTTTATTCTTGCACCCCAGTTTTCCATGGTTAGAGAGGAGTGTATGTGGGGGGGGGGTTGTCACAGGGTATTTAATTTTACACACTCACTTTTATTTTGAGGACTGTTTTGTGTTTTTCCAATATCTAAATAGGATGGTCATTTTAAAAAACTAAGAATGTGGCTACTGCCGCAGGTCTTGTGATAAGACCTTGCTTTGTGTGAGCAAGGTCCTTAATTCCATACCAGGCTTTTCCATGGAGTAATAGGGAATATGGTCCTATGATTTGAGCATCAAGAGATAATGCCTGGACATGTGGCATGTCCCTCACTTCCCTCATCAGCTGTGTTCCAAATTATAGGCATACCACAGTGAACAAAGCCTCTGAAAAGAAGCTACAAAGTCTTCTTAAGGGAGTCCGACAAAGCCCCCCTCCCTATTTCTTATCTTCTGTCCAGCTGGAAATTGACTTTCTTTTACTTATTTACTTATTTTTCATTTTATTGCAGCACTGGCATTGGGAGGATGGTGAAGGAGGGCTAGAGAAAGACAGACTTTCAGTGTTGGGTTACTGCAGCAGTATGTCTGCAGTAAACAGTGCAATGAAGCCTGACCTGGGAAGAATGGGATTCTACTCTAGATTATCTTACTCTAGGTGGGTGTGCTTACAAACAAAAGGCAAGGTAAACAGCTGCCTCCAGAATCACTTACAGAGTGTGTGTGGAGAGCAAAACAAAAAGAAAAGAGGAAAACCAATAAGTCTGATTCACTAGCTACCCTGGCATGTTGAAAAGGCATAGAGCTATAAATTCTGCCAAGAAAATTGAAAACACAAGAAAAGAGGAGGCTGTTGAAAGGAAAAAAAATCATCCCAGGATGGATTTTAGAAGAAGCTTTCAAATGGTCTCTAGAAGATTTAAAATGTCATTGGGCTTATCTACACAGGCAATTTACCCTGACTTGCCCCCATTCCAGAGCCCTGCAGTCCAAACAACGCAGGGCATTTACCCTGATGTGCCCCATGCAGTCCAAACAAGTAAGCTGTGATAGGGCCCGATAAACTTTTTTTTTTTTAAAAAAATACCTGGTTTACCCTGCTTTACCCAGGAAAAAACAGATTGGGACCTGCTTGTCCACAGGAGCCCATCCAGCATGCTGCTCCTCTCTGCTGCCACCAGCTCCTGGCTCTCCCGGAAGGCAGGCAGGGATCCCTCAGCATGTGACCAAGGCTGGTTACATGCAGGGGGCTTGCAGCCACATGTTGGTGGCCCCCTTCCTGGTTTCCATGTCAGTGCAGAAAATGGCACTGGTGGCGGCAGTTGCAGTGATTGACTGGCATCCTGTTTGGACTCTAGCCCATTTTCTCCAGGTAATGTGGGGGGGGGGCAGATCCAAAGTTAGAATACTTATGCAAGGCTTACCTGACCTGGTTGTTCCATTTCATATGTGCATAATGTTAGTTTAGAATAAAAACTTTGTTGAAACATGTTGAACTATTCTTCATGTTTTTTGTGGTATATGAACCTATCCTTATTCTTTTCATGCTATTTCTACCTCTGGTAAAAAAGTTTCTGTTAAAGCAAAGCCCAGGAACATATCTACTTGGTTAACTGAGGTATAAATGTATAGGCCATTTACTTTGTCCTATAGAACTTAATGAGCACCACTGGGAACAGTCCACTGTTCTTATGGGCTCAGCCTTTTCTTCTAAACAGCACTGCCCTGCCCTAGATCACATTTCTTGATCACAACTGAGTGTGACAATATAGCAGGGGTGGGCAACTGTGGAAAGCTAGGGGGTCACATTGGTTCCTTAGGATACCATCTAGTGCCA